>CM051826.1:128487068-131226137 GCA_028451465.1 Erethizon dorsatum | reverse complement strand
CTGATCAACAACAGGAAGGAAATAAAAGATCAAATGGGGGGGCCAGTGAGATAGCTCCGCGGCATAAGCACCTACCCGGCAAGCGCGAGGTCCTGAGTTCAACTTCCAGAACCCACATAAAGGAAGAAAAGGGGCCGGTGATATCACTCAGTGGCAGAAGTGCTTGCTGGCAAGCGCGAGGCCCTGAGGTCGACTCCTGGTTCCCACATTAAAAAAAAAAAAAAAAAAAAAAAAAGATCAAATGGCTGAATTATATGATGTGATAAAAGAAGAAAAAAACACTGAATAATAAGGTTCCCGTGAGCTCAAAGATGATGTAACTAAACAGATAATGAACTTAATAAACAAAATGATCTATGAGTTTAAAGAAATACAAAGTTACCTGAGCTAAACCAAATGATAGAAAACATGAATAACCAATTTAGCAAAGAATTAAGATAAGTCTATAAAAAGGTATAAACAGAAATCCAGGAAATAAAAAATTAAATTGAAAGTATGGGCATCAAAAGCATCCAATGTGAGGAAGAGTGTCAGAACTAGAAGACAAAGCTGAGCCAAGTATGCGGAAAGAATTTAACAAACAGATAACTCAGCCATGTAGAACACCAAATAGCCATGATCAGAAAATGACACATCATAGTAAAAATTCTAGAAGTACAACACAAGAACAGAATCTTAAGAGCATGTAGAGAAAAGCAACAAATCACTTATAAAGGTAAACCATTAAAATTACAGCAGACGTCTCAACACAAACCTTAAATGCCAGCAGAGCTAGGAGTGAAGCATTTAAACCCCTAAAAGAAAACAATTTTAAACCCATATTAATATATCCTGCAAAATTATCTTTCAAAATTGATGGAGAATTTTTTTATGACAAAGAGCACCTTAAGAAATTCATGGGCCGGTGAGATGGCTCATGGGCCGGTGAGATGGCTCAGCGGCATAAGCGCCTGCCTTGCAAGCGCGAGGGCCCGAGTTCGACTCCCGGATCCCACATACGAAAAAGGGGCCGGTGATATCGCTCAGCGGCACGGGCGCCTGTTGGTGCGCGAGGTCCTGAGGTCGACCCCCCGGTACCCACAAAAAAAAAAAAAAAAAAAAAGAAATTCATGACCACTGAACCAGTATTCCAAAGAATTATCAAGGATATATATATATATATATATATATTTTTTTTTTTTTTTATGTGGGTACCGGGAGTCGACCTCAGGACCTTGCGCTTGCTGGGCAGGCGCTTATGCCGCTGAGCCATCGCACTGGCCCATATCAAGAGTATCTTAGACAGAGACAATGAAGCCAACAATGCCAAAAAGTCTGGTGGAATGAATACATCATTTTGAATAAGCAGCTAAGCAGAAAGGAAAAAAAAAAAAAAGAATCAGCAACATAAAAACAATGCAATGACAGGTACAAGTCAATACTTTCCAGTATAACTCCCAATATGAATAGTCTCAACTACCCAGTCAAAAGGTACAGATTGCATCAAAAAACAAGTCTCAACAGTGTGCTGCATACAGTAAGTCCCCAATTTACAAACATCCAAGTTATGAATTTCACAGATATGAACGGACTTTGCATTATGAACATTTGTAGACATGAGCAAATAACAGAAGTAGCTCATGTGTCTGCTGGACATTGTCACGGTTGTGCTGCTCTGTGCTTACTGCGTAGTGCGATAGCGTACAGTAGTACAGGGCTCAATCAGAGCCCAGGATGTACAGAAGCAAGAGGAAAAACTGTGGTGATGTGGAGGGGACTGCTAGGAAGAGCAAATCAATAACCATGGAAATAAAAGTGAAAACAATTGAGAGCCTGGACTGAGGTGAAAAGATGGGTGGTAGGTATCACTCATTTTTTTGGGGGGGGGGTAGGTACCGGAGGTCAACCTCAGGACCTCGTACGCCAGCAGGCGTCCATGCTGCTGAGCGATATCACTGGCCCTTTTTTCGTATGTGGGTTCCGGGAGTCGAACTCGGGCCCTCGCACTTGCCAGGCAGGCGCTTAGGCCGCTGAGCCATCTCACTGGCCCATCACTCATTTTTATAACGTGAATCATTCAACCAGTGGCACAATTCTAAAGAATCAGGACAAGATCATAGAACACGTGAACTCTACTGTGCCAATGAAGTCACTTTGTGAGACTCACGAACAAATCTGATTTATGAACATTCTCCCAGAATAGAACTCATTCATAATTCCGGATTTACTGTACAAGAAACACATTTAATCCCGAAAGAAAGTTATGGGCTAAAATAATCAAAGGATGGAAAACAATATTCTCAGCAACAGGAGTCTGAAAGCAAACAGAAGTAGTATGCTATTTTCAGACAAGTGGACTTCAAGCTAAAACTGATCAGAAGAGGCAAAGAAAGTCACAATCTATTGGTTAAGAAACAGTACAACAGGAAAAGATAACAACTGTAAATGTATATGCACTAAACACTGGTGCACACAATTTCATAAAACAAACACTAATGTATATAAAAGACCAGATAAGCATTGATGTAATTATAGTAGAGTATTTTGATACCTCACTATCACAAACAGATCAACTAGACAACAAATGAATAAGTATCAGACTAGAACCACACTTATATGAGAAACCCAAAGTATAAATAATTTAAAGACAAAATAAAAGATAGAAAATTGGTTCTACATATAGGAAGGAGACCTAGAGATAGAGGAATAGGGTTGCAATGGGATGGAAAGGGGATGTAAAAAGAATAAGATGTGTTGTGTACATGTACCAACTCCCCACAAGGAATGTAATAATTATGTATTGCAAACCTGTACTAATAAAAAATTTTAAAAACGTGTTACACATGCAAAATGAATCCAAAGAGCATTGTATCCTACTGAAGTTGATACAAATGGACCTACTGACATGTCCAGTTGGGTAGCTTTCAGGAAACACTAATTCAATATGTCAATAACTAAAGTTATTATTTCTGGTCCCTATGGTTTCCCCCTCAAAATTGCTCTTCCTCTATTTCCCTTTTTAATGAATGGCATCATTATTTGCTGAAGACAGAAACCTAGGAATTATCATTCACTTCTTCTCCACTCCTTACATTTAAATAATTATCAAATCATGTACCTTATACCACTTAGAGTAGATTCTTGTTATTTGCGGTAGCGATGCTCTATAAATTCACCATGAATATGGAATTATCAAATACTAAACTACCATTCATGAAAGTAAGTGTTCATTTGGAGGTTACAAAAATTTTTTTTTTTTTTTTTTTTTGTGGGTACCGGGGGGTCGACCTCAGGACCTCGCGCGCCAACAGGCACCCGTGCCGCTGAGCGATATCACCGGCCCCTTTTCCGTATGTGGGATCCGGGAGTCGAACTCGGGCCCTCGCGCTTGCAAGGCAGGCGCTTACGCCGCTGAGCCATCTCACTGGCCCCAAAAATTTTTAATGAGTAGGTAAAACTGATAATACAGTATTTGTGGGTATAAGGGATCAATTCTATCTGATGAACCTTCCTCCACTTTTCTAATCCCATGTCTGCTATAAATGACTGTACTATCCATTTTAGATTAATCCAATAATTTTCTAAATAATCTCCTTGGCTTGGGTCTTCTTTTCCTTTGCAGCATTCTACAAGTAGCACCTAGAATTTTTCTTTCAAAATCTGATACAGCCGGGGACACAGCTCAGCGGCAGCACAGAGCCTGCCTGGCAAGCGCAAGGGTTCAATTCCCGGTAAAAAAAAAAAAAAAAAAAAAAAAAAAACTGATACCAAATGTTTCAAGGGCTAACCTTTGAATTTAAGAAAAAATATGACCACCTTAACAAAAGTTACAATGATATAATCCCTGCATGCATTTCCAGCCTAATTTCTTGCTATTATCTTTTTATCTGCTGAGTCTCAGCTAAATGGAAACTCTTAAGGGTTTCTCTTATTATTAAGCTTTAATATTTTATTTCTTCTGTGAAGTTCATTCTTCCCTTTTTATCTAGATAGCTTATTCTAAACCTTCTCTTTTCTACTTAAATATTGTGTGCTCACTTAGAACTTTGTACTTCTCCCTTCTCTCAGTATTTAGCAAATTAGTGTGATCTCATTTTGTTCTTGCTACTGCAATTAACTCAGTTCCATAAGGACACCCTTTCCCCAGAACCTAACACATTTATTAATAATACATGCTTAATGTTATATGATCAAATCAATAGTTTCTAAAAATGTATGAGAAAGTAATATATCTTCACATGTTCCTGGCTGCCAGCTGATCATCCCTACACCTCTAAATGTAATGATCTTTCCCTTTAACTGAAACTAATTCTAGGTTCTATCTACTCTCTGTTCTGCATTACCAAGGGCTCCCACTCTACTGAAACAAGTCCACTAGATATACACATGCTCTAATATTGCCCTTCTTGAAAACAGGAAGGATGGAACTCATCCACAAATCCCTTTCTCCAGCTATCCCTACTTTTCTCCAGCTACTGCCCATTTCTCTCTTTAAATCTTTTAAGAGATATCTTTTAAGAGATATCTACAGCTTTAATTACTCATTTCCCATTCTTTGCACAAATCACCCCTAGTTGGGTGTCCCCATCACTTCATTGAAACTAGTTTTTGGCAAACTCACCAATAAGTCCATGCTGTCAAATCTGATGGTCACTTATCTGTCTCACCTTCCAACATCTCCTAATAATGCCATTAAACTAAGAATCCATCAAACATTGCTACATTGGGGACACAGTTGATCACTCTATTATTTTTATTGTTTCTTTGTGTGTGTGTGTGTGTGTGTGTGTGTGTTTATTGAGATAGTGTCTCGCTAGGTACTCCTGGCTGGCCTTGAACTTACCATGCAGTCCAGACTGGCCTTGAACTTGCAGCAATCCTCCTGTCTCAGCCTCCTGAGTGCTGGGATTACAGGTGTGCATTATCACACCTGGCCACTCTATTATTTTTGAAATAACTTCTTCTTGCAGCTTCTATGACATATTCTTCTTCCTGTAGACTATTCTTTGTCAGTTTTCTTCGCTTGTCTTCCTTGAATCACTTGTGAAAGTTAGAGTGCCAAGGCTAAAAACACCAACAGAAACTGGGTTGTGTTTGGTAAGCACATTTCACACAAAGCTGTAAATAGCTTTCAGTCAAACATGGCCAGTTAACTATGTGCCTTTTCTCTTGAAGAAACTCTACCAAAATGGCAAGCAATCATAAAGGTACAACACCATGAGGACAAGGAGAAGAGAAAAAAGAAATACTACTGGTAAGAGATTTCAAATTTCTGGATGATATAATATAGATGGAGAAGTAGCATCTAATTTAGTGGAACAGAGGAAGCTAGAATCTAAATTATTGTGGTGGGAACATTTTGATAGTGATATATATACCCTGAAAATCCTAGAAATCTCTAATCCTTGGAGGCACCAAGTACTACAGGAGCATTTTATGATTTGGATCTGGAATGTCCACCAAATGCTTGTGTTGAAGGCTTGGTCCACAATGCAGTGATGCTTAATGGATTCTTAATTTGATGGCATTACTGGGAGATGGTGAACACCCCCTGATCCCTTCCTGGTCACCCTGAGGTGAGAAATTTTGTTCTGCTATGCACAACCTACCATGATGTCTGGTTTCACCTTGGACCCTAAGTGATTGGGCCAAGGGACCATGGACTGCAACCTGTGAAACCATGAACAAAAATAAATCTTTCCTCCAAATAAATGAATGAATGAATAAATAAATAAATAAATAAATACATAAATACATAATAAAACTTTCCTCCTTAAAGTTAATTTTCCCAGGTGTTCTGTCACTGAGAGAAATGTGACTAACAGAAGGGCTTATGTGCTAAGCCATACTGAGGTCCAGGTCTTTTCCCCTGGAACCACTCAGTCAGAGCACTATTCTATTCCTTTCTTCCTCTTGTAGGATATGAAAAATTTATTTTTTGGAGAGATGGGAGCACGCAGGTTTTAGGTATTAGAACACAGGGCAAAGAGGAAAGTGGGGCTGAACTGTTGGTTTGAAAACAGAAACATTAAGCAAAAATGTGTAAATTAAACAATGGTGCCCTCAGGCCTTGGGGAAGTACTTTTATTTACTAAAATCAATTTTTTTCTTTAGTAACAGAACATCCAAGTTTTAGCAAGGCACATACCAGATAAAAAGTATACTTCTCAGCCTTGCTTACTGTTGAGTATGAGCTGAAGTGATATACAACTTTCACTTGTGCCTTAAAGAAAAGAGACATAATGTTGTCCACTTTTTTTCTTACTTTGCCCACTGGTGGGAATGTTAATATGATTGAAGGATCTTGAATAGCTATCCTAGACTGAGGTAGGAGATATATATTAAGGGTGGTGATGCAAGAAAAAAGTAGAAGCCTCAGAATCAGACATTTTCAAACCACCATATCAGTCCTTGACAGATGGGCCCATGAAAGAGGAATCTGTTTCTTTGTTATTGTACATAAATCTACGTATTGTATAAAATATAATCCTGAAAATGTGATGTTACCAGAAAACTGAAAATATGTGGTTCAGCAGCAGTGGTGAGGGCACAGAAGTTTTGTGTTATTATCCATTTCTTCTTTATAGGAATGTTTTTGGTCTGTGTCTTGTATTCTGAGTAACTCCTTTGAAGATAATGATACACGGTGTATTAACTATAGTTATTCTCTTATTATTTTGTTAGGAAATTTTGGGACTTTTTTCATAAAAGAGATGGTCACCTAGAAAGTAGATGATCCTGACTGAAACACAACAAAATATATAGCAAAATTCTACAGGCAGATTATAGTAGATGTAATGAAATTGGTTGGAAAAACTCAGAACGTTGGTATGTGTTATCTGCCTCTGGCCAGTTTGTATGAAAGCCCTCACAGGGAAGGAGGAAAGAAATGGAAGGCACGGAGAGAAGATGGATGGGATGGAGAGAAGGAAGGAGAGAGGTGGAGAAGAGGGACAGAGAGGAGAAAGTGAGCACTAAGGTTAGAATGGCTAAAGGAGCAACATAAAGTGGAGCCTTCTCAAGCAGGTTTTTGGTTTGCTTGCTTGATTTTTTTAGCGGTAGAACTCATAAAACATAAAATGAACTGTTAATAATTTTAAAGTGTGTAATTCAGTGGCATTTAATATGTTCAAAATGTTATGCCATCATCACTTTTTAATAGTTCCAAGACATTTTCATCACTTCAAAAGAAAACACTACATCCATTAAGTAGCTACTCCTTATTTGATCTTTCTCCCAGCAATGAGCAACTACTAGGCCATTTTCTGTGTCTATGGACTTTTTGTTTGAAGATTTGTATAAATGGAGTTGTACTCTATGTGACATTTGTGTCTGGCTTCTTTCACTTAGAATAATATTTTTGAGGTTCATCTACATTATGCCACATGCTGATATTTCATTACTTCATATGGCTCAGTAATATTACATTTTATAGATATACCACAATTTGTATCTACACATCTATTGATTGAAATTTGGATCATTCTCACTATTATCAATAGTGCTACTATGAATGTTTGTGTACAAGTATTTATTTTGAGTATATACCAAAAAGTGAAATTGTGTCATATGGTAATATAACTCTTTGAAGAAATGCAAATGTTCGATTTCTCCATGTCCTTACCAGCTCTTATTTTCTAGCTTTTTACTGTGTCCATTCTAGTTGATATGGAGTGGCATGTTACTGTAATCGTGACTGTATTTCTCCAAAGATTAATAATGATCTGCAAATTTTCAAATGCTTATTGTCCATTTTTCTATCTTATTTGGAGAAGTATCTATTGAAGTTATTTGCCAATTTTTAAATTAGGTAGTATTTTTATATTATCTGGATACTAGATCCTTCTGAGATATATGATTTGCAAAGGTATTCTCTTTTATGTAGGTTGTCTTCATTTTATTGAAAGTACATTTTCATGGGTATGTTTTACATTTTGGCTATGTATTTTTGTTAGTTTGTCTATGTATTTTTTTAGCATCATTTCTAAGAATCCACTGCCAAATCTAAGACCATGATATACCCGTTTTAAGAATTTTATATTTTAGCTCTGACATTTATGTATCATTGATCCACTTTCAGTTAACTGTTGTTATGTACAAGTAGTCCAACTTCATTCTTCTGCATGTGGATATACAGTTTTTTCAGCACTATTTGCTAAAGAGACTATTTTCCACTAAATGGTTTGGCACCCTTGTTAAAAATTACTGACCATAGATATGTGGGTTTAATTCTGGTACCTCAAATCCATTAATTAAACTATATAATTCCTTTTACGGCAGTACCACACTTTTGATTTACTATCACATGGTAGTAAGATTCGAAATCGAGAAGTTTGAGTACTTTAACTTTGTTCTTTCTTTGCTTTGGCTATTTAGAGTCCCTTGAATTTCATATCAATTTTAGGCCCAACCTTTTCATTTCTGTATAAAGGTCAGGGTATGTTTATAGATATCACATTAAATCTGTAGACATTTTTTGGGTAGATTTGCCATGGTAACAGTTTTCCAATCCATGAACATGGAATGTTATTGCATTACATAGGTCTTAATTTCTTTCAGCATTTGTTTTCTAATTTTGAGTGTGTGAGTTCTTGCATCTCATCCATTAAGTTTGTTCCTAAGTATTTTACTTTTTGATGCTATTATAAATAGGTAATTGCCATATGTGTAAAACTGCAATTGTTTTTTTACTTTCATGTTGATTCTTCATTGCCAGCATATGGAAATACAACTGATGTGTGTTGGTTTTATATCATACTTGGAACTTTCCTGTATTTATTAATTCTAGTGGTTTGGGGGTATATGTGTGTATTCTTTAGGATTTTCTTATTTTAGAAAATACAGAATCACATCATTGGAAAACAGAGGTAATGTTCCTCCTTCCTTTCCATTTGAATGTCATTTACACCTTTTTGGCCATCTGCTCTGGCTAGAACTTCCAACACATTATTGGACAGAAGTAACAAAAGCAAGCAACTTGGTCTTTTTCCCAAACATGGGGGAAAAATTTATCTTTGTCCACTGAATATAATATTAACACTGGTTTTTTAATAAATATCCTGTATCATGTTGAAGAAGTTCCCTTCTATTCCTGGTTTACTGAGGTTTTTTTTTTTAATCCTGAAAGTGTATTGGATTATTGAAAACTTTTCCTGCATCAATTGAGATGAACATGTGGCCTTTTCCCCCTTCATTAATTATGTGTATTACATTGACTGATTTTCATATATGACATCACTCTTATATTCCTGGGATAATTCCACTTGGTCATGATATATAATATTCTTAATACACTCCTGGATTTGGTCTGTTAGTGTAAGGAGGGATATTGCCTATAGTTTTTTTTTTTTCTTTAATATCTTTTGCTGCCTTTGGTATCATGGTAATGCTGGCTTCAAAGAAAAGAGTTAGGAGCTATTTTCTTCCTCTTCTATGTTTAGAAATGTTTGACAAGGATTAGAACCAATTCTTCCTAATGTTTTGTAGGATTCATCAGTAAAGCCTTTGGTTGTGTGTATCAGCTTTTACTATAACAAAACAGCTGAAATAATCAACTTACAAAGAGAAAAAGTTTATTTCAGCTAATGGTTTTGGAGGTTCCAGTCCAAGGCTGGGCAGGTGCCATCTCTCTGGGTCTGTGGTGGGGCCTGGACAGCAAAGGCAGGGAACACACAGTGGAGCAAACTGTTCAACTCACGAGACAAGAACTGAAGAGGGAGAGGCTGCAATCTCAGTTTACTTCAAGGACATGCTCCCACTGACCTGGGGACCTCCAACAAGGCTCCATCTTCTAAAGGTTCCACCTCCTCCCAACAGCAACACACTGGGAACCAAGCCTGTAGATCAAGGTCTTTGGGGGAAGATTTAATGTGCAAACTATAGCAGTTATGTGCTTTTCTTTGGTGGAAAGTTTTTGATTATTGACTTAATTTTCTTACTTATGGGTGTTTTCCAATTGGTTATTTCTTCATAGATTTTGATAGTTTGTGTTTCTAGGAATTTGTCTACTTCCATTATGTTGTTATCTGAATTGTTAGTGTACAATGTTTCAGGTATTGTTCTAGAATTCTTTTTCATGTAAGATTGGTATGAATGTCCTCTTGTTTCTGATTTTAGTAATATGAGGTTTCTTCTCAGTCAGTCTAGTTATAGATTGGTCAATTTTGTTTTATTTCCAAAGAACTAATTTTTGCTTTTTCTGATTATACTGTTTTTCTATTTTCTATTTCATTTATTTCTTATCTAATCTTTATTATTTCCTTTCTTCTACTAATACTGGGTTTAGCTTACTCTTCTAGTTTCTAAAGGTACAAAGATATGTTATTGATTAGGGTCTTTCTTCTTTTGAAATGTGGGCATTTATGCCTCCCGAAAGCTTCCTATACATGAGCTAAAGCAGCAGCAACACTATTGCTTTAAATGGTCTCAGGTCAGTTGAAGGAGAGAATGAACAAAGCAGAAGTAGATTAGAGCTCCTGAGTGTAAACTAAGAAAGATTTTTCTATGGCTGCTTGTGCATAAGACTGACTGGAATCAGCTAAATTGAAGGCCTGAGGTTTAATTTTTTAAAAAATAGAAGCCAGATGCCTAAGGTATAAAAGTGTCTATTTAACCACTTAAACTGTGGGCACTCAAAAATGCACTAGTATAAAGTAGCCTCCCAAATTTCCACATCTCACAAAAGGATATTCTTCAATGTGTACTTCAGATGTGGCCATGGGCAAGAACCTTCTAGACAGCAAAACTCTGGATGACAATGGAAAAGGGAGTTCTTCCCAAGGAGCGGAACCTGCATGGGAGAGGGGGATGAATAAAGTAATTCTGTGCATGGGAAATGTATAAAAACTTCACATATTTGGTAAACAACATAAACTTACAGATACATAGATTTAAGCTTATCCCAAACAGGGTAAATCCAAAGAAATCCATGTCAAGACAAATCATAGTCAAACTTCTGAAAACTAACAGCAAAGAAAAATCTTGAAAGCAGCTGGAAAAAAAGCTTGAGTTTTTGCCTTTTGAGATTTTAGTTCCGTATATATCTTACATATTAACTCCATGTCAGATGTATACTTTTAACATATTCTCTCCAGTTCTATTGGTTGTCTTTTTAGACTCTTGTTTCCTATGTTTTTTAGTCTGATATAATTCAACCTATTTTTTATCCGATGACCTGTCTTTTTGTGACCCTGTCCAAACAATCCTTGCCCAATACAATGTACCAAAACATTTGCTCTATGTTTCCTCTAGTAGTTTTATAATTTAGGGTCTAACATTTAAATTTGTAATGCACTTTGAAATGATTTTGTATATGGTGAACTATAAGGGTGAACTTTCATTCTGCATAGTATTATCCAGGTTTCCTAGCACCATTTACTGGAGACTCAAATAACCCGATTTAAAAATGGGCAAAAAACTCAAATACACATTTCTCAAAAGAAGACATACAAATGCCCGAGACATATATGAAAAATATCCAAGATCACTTTTCATCAGGAAAAAGCAAATAAAAACTGCTATGATATTTCAGCTCATTCCAATTAGAATGGCTATTATAAAAAAGACAAAATATAAGTGCTGGAAGGATGTGGAGAAAAGGGAACTTTTACACACTGTTAGTAGGAATGTAAATTAGTACAGCCATTATATACAACAGTATGGAGGTTCCTCAGAAAATTTAAAAATACTGCTGGATATATATTCAAAGGAAATTAAATCAGTTTGTTGAATAAATATCTGTACTCCAATGTTTATTTCAGCACTATTCAAAGTATCCAAGATTCTAATCAACCTAGGCGTCCACCAAAAGATAAATGGATAAAGAAAATGTGGTGTACATAAGCAAGAGAGTATCATTCAGCCATTTAGGAAGGATAGGATCTTATCATTTGTGTGATGCATATGAACCTAGAAGACATTACGTTAAGTAAAATAAGCCAGCCACAGAAAGGCAAATACTGCATGATCTCACTGAAACAGGGAATCTTATAAAGGGACATCAGAAGTCATAAAAACTGTGGTTACCAGACAATGGAGAGGGTAGCAACTAGACTGCTGAGTGCTTGAAATGATTAATATGTTTGAGGAATTTCTACATTATTTTAGTTAATTTAAATAGCCACATGTGGCAAATGTATATCTTAATGGGCAGCATGGGTGTATAAACAAGGTAATAGTATTATAGCAGTGTTAATTTCCTGATTTTGATCATTGTATTTAGACTGCATGGCAGAATGTCCTTATATTCTGGAGATGCATATTAAAGTTTTTAGAGGTTAAGAGGCACTATCTATGTAACTTATAAACTTTAAAATGTTTCAGAGAAAAGAGAAATAGATATAGCAAGTGTGCTATATGCTAACATTTAGAGAATGTAGCTGAAGTGTTCACAGAATTCTCTGTACTATTTTTGTTACTTTTTTGTAAGTGTATTGGTACTTCAAATTAGAAGTTAAAAAGAAAAAACAAGGCTGAGATTTTAGCTCAGTGGCAGAGTGTTTGCTTACCGTAGAGGAGGCCCTGGGATCAATTCCCAGCACTGAAAAAGAAAGAGCAGTGGGGAAGAGGGGGAGAGGGAGAAAGAGAGAGATGATTCTCACTAAAATTTGTAAATAGAGAAATATTAATGAAGGAGAGAAGGACAGAAGGAGAGAGGGAGAGAGAGAGAATGATTCTCACTAAAATTTGTAAATATAGTAATAGTAATGAATCTCCTATTCATCACTATATTATTTACTTGCTTCTTGAAATGTGAAGGTTCAACTATTAATTTTTGGTTCATAAAAAACTACTTTATCACTCTATAAACAAAATACTCACTCTCTGACCTAAAATATGTTAAGTTTTTCTAAACTTTCTGAGTTAGCAGAAAAGGAAAAAGGACAGAACTCAGATTTCGGCCTGAGTACTGAATAATAAAAAACAGCAAAGATTTTTAAAAGTTTTAAGGTCATTGATGGAAGGATAAAAACATTTTAGCACCTCACTATCTTTCTCTCTAAGGCGATGGCACATATACCATCATTCTCACAGAGTAAAGTGGGAAGCTCCATAAAGAGTGAGCTTTAGTGGGTTCATCCTAAGGAAAATGATTTTTAAAAAACTGTATATGTATCCTGCCCATATGTAATCAATTCAACGTCAATAAAAACTTTTACATTTAAAAGCTTCATAGGGCCAGGGATGTAGCTCAGAAGGGTGGCACCTGCCTGGCAAGTGTGAGGCCCTGAGTTTGATTCCTAGTACTAAAAAAGAAAAAAGAAAGAAAGAAATAAAAGCTTCATATACAACCTGGAAAGTAAGGAAGAGGAAAATGTCTGAATTAATTTAAAATCCTATTTCTCTTAATCCACATATATCTTAATCTTAATATTCCTACCAATACTTTATGAAACTATTCTCCAAACTACAAATGTGCTTTTCACTAAATCTGATGAATACTGTTTAGTCCTTACTCTCTCGATAATGCTTGACAATATGGAAGGAGACAGTGGGCAGAGACTGACCAATAAGTACCAAGTTATAAACAGAAAGGAAAAGTAAGTTATGGTGTTTTTTATTGCACAGTAGGGTGACTGTAACTAATAATAAGGCATTATATATCTCAAAACACCTAGAAGAGAGGATTTTTTTTTTAATGTGGATACCGGGAGTCGAACTCAGGACCTCATGCTTGCCAGCAGGTGCTTGTGCCACTGAGTGATATCACCGGCCCTTTTTTTCTTTTATGTGGGTACCAGGAGTCGAACAGAGGACCTCATGCTTGCCAGGCAGGCGCTTATGCCGCTGAGCCATACCACTGGCCCAGAAGAGAGGATTTTGAATATTCCCACCACAAAGAAATGATAAATGTTTGAAGAGATGGACATGTTAGTTTCCCTGATTTGATCATTACATAATGTATACTTGTATTAAAAACATAAAATTGTACCCCATAAATGTGTACATTATGTGTCAAAACTTAAAAAAAACCCTATGATCCAACTGTATGCTGCTTATAAGAAACTCAATTTCAAATAAAATGAAATAGGCAGTTGAAAATAAAAGACAAGTAAAAGACAGCAAGCATAGCTATGTTTACATCACGTAAACTTCAGAGTAAAGAAATTATCAGATGCAGAGTGGCATTATACCAGGGCTAAGGTCAGCCCATCAAGACAACATAGCAACCTGAAATGTTTATGTAACAATAGAGCTACAGTATGTTTGTGGCAAATATTCCATTTGTAGCACTGAAGGAGAAAGAGAATTCAGAATTATAGTTGAAGACTTCAAACCACCTCTCTCAATAATTGAAAGAATTAGACAAAAAATCATGAAGGATATGAAGAATTTGAACAACACAATAAACCAACAGAATCTAATCAATATACAGTACTGTGTTGTTTAATGAGAATGAGGTGGATACATTTTGAGAAATGCTTTGTTAGGCAATTTTGTCACATGTGAACATCATAGTGTGTGCATACACAAACTGTGTCATGAGGTATCACTGGAGGAAATTTAATATACAAACTATAGTACATCCATGCCACGATAGTACTTAGGAATAAAAAAGAATGAACTATTGATACATTTAACAATCCAGACAATTACACTGAATAAAAAAGAACACAATCCCAAAAGGTTATATATTGTGTGACTCCCTTTATATAACATTCTTGAAATGACAAAATCATAGAAATACCATGACAATATGTAATTATGAGTGTAACACATGAAGGATTCTTGTACTGATGAAAATGTTCTGCATCTTGACTGTACTGACATTAATATCCTGCCTATAGCATTGTACTCTTTTGTAACGTATTATTGAGGAAACTGGGTGCTCTCTGTATGATTCACAATTACACGCAAATCTACAATTATCTCAAAAAGTTTCACTTTTAAAAAGGCTTCGGGCCAGTGAGATGGCTCAGTGGCATAAGCGCCTGCCTGGCAAGCGCGAGGGCCCGAGTTCGACTCCCAGAACCCACATACGAAAAAAGGGCTGGTGATATCGCTCAGCGGCACAGGCGCCTGCCGGTGCGTGAGGTCCTGAGGTCGACCCCCGGTACCCACAAAAAAAAAAAAAAAAAAAAAGGCTTCAAAGTGGAAAACAGTAACAAAAGTCAAATTATTATTTCTGCCTGGAAAAGTTCTGTACTACGTAGTACAAAAAGGTAATTTTACTGCTTACCTTCTATTCTATGTGTGAGGTTTTGATGGACAGCAAAAAATGATTTGAATAAAACAGTAATACTAAAACTGTAAGATAGCTGACTGAATTTAGCACAATATGTAAATCTTTTCATTTTAAAATCTGATAATATAAAATGGCATTTCTTGTTACTGCATGCCAATAAAAAGTTTCTATTCTTATATTTCAGACGGCTTGCATGCAAGAACATTTTGCCTCTTAAGAACTACCTTATAATGGACTTGTATATTAAATTTCCTCTAGCAGTACCTCATGACATCGCTGATCCTACTTAATCTTATAAACATTCTCTTCAGTGTCAAGGGAAACTACGTTGAAATAACCATCTGTTGGAGGCTGAAATCTTAACTCTCTATGAAAATGATTAGCTAGACACTTTTAATTTGGGCGGGTGGAGGAAGCAAATGCACACAAACATCATTTAATATCTGTGATCTTGGCCTATTTACTGAATATTTCCGAGTTTCTTTTTTTCATATAGATAGATGCTATGATAAATGACAAAATAAGAGATAGTTAATATCTATACAAGTCATTAATTTAATAAAAATATATTTTAATAATAACTGATATTCCTGTGTGAAGGCATAAATAAAATAATATAGTGTAAGTAGAAACTATAAAAAGCTGCTCTTTAAAATCTCTTGAAGCAAAGAGGGGTTATTTTGAGGAAAAGGACCAGAATGATTGCTGGAGCTGTCTCCTCAAGTAACAAAATTAGAATAAAGTCATAGGGGAGTGTCTGAAAACCATTACTGCATTAAGATACCTGTGTCATGGGTCACTCCTGATAGTGCCGAAGAGTGGCTTTCACAGTCATTGTGCAATGAGATACCAATTCCTGGAGCTAAGCAAAAGAGTGAAAATGCCAGGGTTTAAATCCAGGCTCCACTACTTCCTAGATGTAAGATGTTGGTGAATTTTCTTCACGTCTCTAAATTTGAATTTTCTCATCCAAAAAATGGGGCAATGATATTATAATATAAATAAAGTACTTTGTACAAAACTTTTCATAGAGCCAGAGCACAATAAAAGTTAGATATTAAAATTGTGGTCAATACAATTGCTCCTCGAGCTTATGTGTAAACATGATACTAAAGCAACATATTAAATATCTTCCTGACAAGGTAAATAAAAATCATGGGAGGCACCACAATCCTAGACTTAAAGTTACATTACAAAATTGCAGTGATAAAAACAGCATGGTACTGGCACAAAAACAGACAAGAGAAATAGAATAGAGGACGCAGAAACAACCCCAAGCACATTCAACTATTTGATATTTGACAAAGGGTCCAAAACCACTCTAGAGGAAAGATAACATCTTGAATAAATAGTGTTGTGAAAACTGGCTATCCACATGCAGAAGATTAAATCTAGACCCATATCTTTCACTGTGTACTAAACTAAAATCAAAATAGATCAAAGAACTAAATGTTAAAACAGAAATACTTAACCTGTTGGAAAAGAGTTAAAACTCTTGAAGTCATAGACAAAGACAAGGACTTTTTGAACAGAACCCTAGTTGCGTGGGAAATAGTACTGAGAATCAATAAACGGAATCATACCAAATTAAAAAGCTTCTCCATGAGGGAGGGGGAAAGGGAGGGAAAAGGAATGCAAAAAGGAACGAAGAGGTGTTCTGTACATCTGTCAACTCTATACGAAGAACGTAAACATGTACTAATAAAAGTAAATAAAAATCATTTAAAATTCAAATAATAAAAATCAAAGCATAAGGCTATTATAATTTAATTTAAATCATGTAAATGATTAGCATGATGGTTTGCCTGAATATAGTCATTATCCTAAGGAAGTGCTATGCACTCTGGCACATTAATACCTGATGAAAGAGTCATAATTTCCTATTTAGCACACTGATGGCAGTCTTCAAGTATAAACTTAAAGCTGTGATATTTAATAATCATTTACATTCATTGACGTCATGAAAAATAAACAAATAGATTATAAATATTGTTTATCCTATCAAGAACATTAGTCAATTCGTGGAAAGTTAATAAGAATTTTATACACATAAATTTATCCCCCTAATATTCAAATAGCTTATCTTTAAAAATTAACTTGTAAAAAACTTCATTATGAAATACATAAAGATTAGACATTAGGTCTTATATTAAAACATTAGGGTGGGGGAAGAAGAAATTAACTAAGAAATTCTATAATTGTAAGTAACAGCTGCACAGTCAATATTTAATAACTATATTGTGAGACAGTTCAGTAGTGGAAGGCGGGATTAACATATTGCTTTAAAACATTCCATTACTTTCTGCATCTGTTTACTGATAATAAAAGACACAGCTGTTCTAAAGGATACACACTAACAGGTGTAAAGTGCCAAATTGGCATTTTACATAAAAGTTACTTCTCATTTCCTGTAGGAATACTCCAAAATTATACTCTGAGCCACAGCTACCAATAACATAAAGGTTTTTATATTAATTTGGATTATTCTAGTCATTAAGGAAAAGATATGCTTCTTTCTCCATGAACTCAAGAATTTTTTAAACAATACACATCCTGAACTAATAATTTCCCTAGATGTCTTCCATAAAAGTGGTCACACATTTGAACAGAATTTCTTTTGCACCTGCTCTACAACAAATTAAGTGCATCAGTAAGATAATTACAAAATCAATACACATGAAAATATTAAAGAATTGAATGATAGAATATTGTAAAATGTTTTAATTTGGCAATTATATTTACTTTTAATATATAAAACTTGAGAGGAATTTAAGGGAAAATATCAAAGGAGTCCAAAGTGTTCCAGTCATTTTCTTTTCCTAAAATACATTTGTTAAATTAGTTTTAGAAAAGAGGTTCATTGGCACGCGCATTTAAACAGCCCTTGAGACTGTGTCTGTACTTTGGCAGGATATATGATGAAGAAACATATGTAATCTGTATACACTTCGCTTATTCAAGATTAAAGCATTCAGGTCTTCCAGTAGCTTCTTTCCCACTGTAGCTTAGGTATAGATGATTTTAAATTTTTAAAAAATGCACTTTGGCAGTAGTGGCCTCAACCAGGTCATTATGTTACAACAGTTTTTCTGGTCCTTCTGGAAACTAACTATGATTAATGGAAACTCTATTTGTTTGTTGCTTCAGGTTGTTTTTTTAGGGGGGAAATGGGGACACTGGGGATTAAACCCAGGGTCTCGTGGATACCAAGGCACGTAGAATCTACCACCAAGCTATCCCTCTGGCCCCTGCTCAAGTTTTGAAAAGAAACATAAAAGGCATTTTTATATAAAAATCAAGAAAAATATTAATTTTATTATGAAATATACAAAAGCTTAATTGCCTCAAAAACCTACCATAGATTTATATGATTGTCTGAGTCTTAAATTAACCAAATATACAGTGTCTGTATATGTATATATGTGTGTATAATACAAGATAATATGATATAAAAATTCATGAGTTATATACACTTTAAAAATCCCTGTCTTCATAAATTTTACTACCATATGTAACTGTTTATCTAAACTATCATAATCTTTGTCATATTTAATTAAAACAGTATGTTAGAATGTTGATTAAGAAAAATGTTTGTTATTTAAAATTATGTACATGTCTGATGTACCAATTACAAAAAGTAGAATGCATATTTTAAAGGACTTTAAAGATTTTTTCCAAACAATTTAAAAGTTTGAGTTATTGCTACAACTGGATATGCATATATATTCCAGTAACTACATATATATTTTGTATTCTTAAAATGTTCATATGCAAATGTAGAGCAACCAATTGATATTATTAAAAGAAAAAGTTGAGGTAACTATAGAAGAAAAATTAGGAGTAGAAAGAAACAAATAGAAACTTTGTTAGAAAACTGAGATTTTTTAAAGCAATATTTGCTAAAGAATGAATCAATTCAATTAATTCAGGGAAATAAAGGCAAAAATGGCAACCAAAACATAAAATGAACTGTCAGTTCATTAAAGATAGTAAGAATAGCAATTTAATGCTTTTTTAAAAATCAAACTTAAAAAAAACAGATTTTAATTACAGAATAGACATTTCTAATAACCCAAAATTTCTTGATTGAACTATAAACTTAGACAAATTTATGTATCAAACATAAGTATGCTCAGAATCAAGAGATATTGGCATAGTTTTTTATATCATATAGCACTTACATATGATATAAGTACAGTCCAATAATCACATAACAAATTACAACTGCAGCTTGAACAATTTTAGGAAGGAAAGAGGTTAATAAATCAAACATCTTTTAAAATTCAGTAATCTTAATGCATGTTCCTCTTACTTCAACCTCAAAAACTTACATGATTTCCTCCAAAATTGGTAACAGATTCATAATTTTAACCATATGTTCAAATACATTTTAATAAAGTGTCATGATATTAGCAAAGCTCAGCTTTTTTGTTGCATAAAACAACTTCAAAAACCCCAAAGTATTATTAGGAATTCCTAAAGTCAAGATGTGGTTGTCCATCTGGTAATATTATGAGGGCATAATATTATGAGGACATAATATCTGAGAACATAATAGTCTCTTTTCTTTGCACCTTTTACTATGGCAGTATGTCTTCAGACAGAGCAGAGTTCTTCATGTACATTCTTTAGTTTCCAAAGATTGAAATAAATCTTTGCATGAATATGCAAATCCACAGAGTAAGAATAGGTAGGAAACTTTCTTGTAAAAATATATACAAGTTTAAATTAGAGGGTTGAGGGCCGGTGAGATGGCTCAGCGGTGTAAGCGCCTCCCTGGCAAGCGCGAGGGCCTGAGTTTGACTCCCGGAACCCACATACGAAAAAAAAAGGGCCAGTGATATCGCTCAGTGGCATGGGCACCTGCTGGCGTGTGAGGTCCTGAGGTCGACCCCCGGTACCCACACACACACAAAAATAAGTAAATAAATTAAGAGGGTTAAAAGGAGAGAGAATATAGACCTTGGAATATAGTTATTTTTTTTTGCTATCAGTGTACATGTTCCAAATTCTTATGATAGTGCAATTGGTAAAGAAAGTATAGTTCCACATGAAGCTGTTGGTTTATATCCAGACTGACATAAGTAGATTTATTCTAAGGAAAGGACAATGGAAATTCTATTTGTGATTCAAGACTTTTGTGATAGTATGAACCCAAAACAAAAACTACAATAAAGAAATGCTTAGGACTCTATGCTAATATAAAATGGAAGGAAATCATAAAGATTAGAGCAGAATAAATTAAATAGAGACCAGAAAGACGACTGAAGAGATAAGTAAAACTGAGGGTTTTTTTGACAAGATAAAATTGACAAACCTGTAACTACACTAACAAACAAACAAACAAATACAGAAACCAAAAAACCAGATGACTCATGTGACTCATGTAAATAAAATCAGAAATGAAAGAGGAAAAATTAAAACTGATACCACAGGACTTCAAAGAATCCTGAGACTATAGACATATCTTGTTTTAGTGAACTTTGCTTTATTGCACCTAGCAGATAATGTTTTGCATTGAAGTTTATATTCTGCATCAGCAGAATGACAGTTGTTACTGGTTTCAAAAGACTTAAAAATTCAGATTTTTGAAAAAATAAATTATGAAATAATTATATACAATGTGTCTTAGTCATGTTAAAGACTTAAGTGTTCTTTTAGGTGAAAATGTAAACTATAACCACTGAATTTAAGCATTTATTTGTCAGTCTTACTTACTGAGACACACGTTCAGAATCAGAGGCCTATTTAATCTTACGCTTCTCTCCTCTGGATAGAAAAGTCACAGAGATATATGAATATATATATTTTTAGTAGCAACAAATAAGAACTATATAATACTTTGACATATATGGTCTCATTTCATTTCTTTTTTTCTTTTTTTTTTTTTTTTTTTTTGTGGGTACCCAGGGTCGACCTCAGGACCTCGCGCACCAGCAGGCACCTGTGCCGCTGAGCGGTATCACCGGCCCTTTTTTCGTATGTGGGTTCCGGGAGTTGAACTCGGGCCCTCGCACTTGCCAGGCAGGCGCTTATGCCACTGAGCCATCTCACCGGCCCTCGTTTCATTTCAAATAATCCTGTCAGATAATAACTGGTATTCTTCATCCCACTGTTGAAGTGAGAAACTAAGGTTCAAGGGGATAAATGACTTTCCTAAAGTCAGAGCCATAGCTCGAACATAGGTTGTTTCACATTGTAACCAATATTCTTTGTAGTGAACAAAATGATATCTCTCTTGCCACACATTCTCTCAAAATAAGTTCTATAAATGTGAGGATTAAGCACTGATGCTCCCTAATACTGCACAAAGATTGAGAAAATTATTGCTCTTTCCAAATATCTTTTCCTAAAAGTGACTTAGAAAAATCAGGTCTTACCATCCATCTGCAACATGGTGACAACTCAATAGAAAATCACTTTTTCATTTTACATTAAGAAACTCATATAAGGTAATGTTTTCTTGTGCTATGTTAAAATATTTAATATATTCAGAGATGACTAAAATAAACAGAGAGTAGGGAAGTAGCTCAGTGGTCGGGGATGTACTCAGCTTACATGAAGCTGTGGACTCAAAACCCAGTGTCACAAAATAAAAACAAAACCAAATCATTATTTTTAAAACAAAGTATCATCGGACTCATAATTCTGTAAGATACTACGTAGAGTGGAAAACTAAACCAAGAGCAAAGAGAATTTACAAGGGACTAACTTGCATTACTTCAATACTTCGTGTTTCATTTGCAAAATGGAATATTAACTTATCTCTGTGAAGTTTACAAATATATGTAATTTGTAAGAAGATTTGTAAAGCAAGAACTATATAAATGTACAGAACTATATAAATGTAAAACATCACATTAATGATTTGTTCATTATATTTCCTGATGTAGGTACTAATCATTAATCAACACATGGAATTAAATTTATTTAAATCTATGAGTTACTCTAAAGTGTACATAAATCAAAGTAAGCAGAGTCTGAATGCTCTTCTAAACAATCACTCCCACTTGACACTTGCAAATTCTGAATTTTATACATAAGGAATAAGTATAAAAATTCTAACTTTACTTTCTACAAATCATACACACAGTTTTGCAACCTTATCATATAAAGTACATCTTTACAGACAGTGTATCATTTCCATTTCCAATACAGAATGCTCTCACACTCTGAATTCACTTAATGTTTACATGTACTAAGTAGTATTAAGATGTCTGCTGTCTCTCGTACTGGTCATAGTGTTAATTACTGATTTTCCAAGAACTGAAATATAGTAAGATACACAATAAAAGCTATAATAAAAAATGCAATCTTTGTGATCTTGCCTTGCTTTAAGAATCATCATTAAGAATGTAAATTACTATTCCATATTTTAAAATAATTCATTGATCTAAGAATTGTGGTTAGGAACTTAATTTCTCAATATATTTAATATAAGTTAAGTATGTGAAATTATACTATTTCTTCAAATTCTTTATATTATTTTAGATGAATTTTATCACTTTATAATCTCTAATAACTAAAATTAAACCTAATAACATATTCAGTATTTTTAGTCTTTATATCTTTCAAAAACTGTTCAAGAAGTATGAAGTTATATGAGGTATGTTAACTGCCTTGCCCAAATTTTACTCTTTGATCTTCTATGATTTCTCTATAGCTTGCAATTCTGATTTTTCCTAAAATACTCAAAAATGCTATTTTAAAATATTCTCTAATATCAATCCTAATCCATACTAGCTATTTCCTTTCTTCCTTGGCTCCGAATTGCTAGTAAGTTTCTTTCTCCTTACTGCATCATCTCCTTAAGTGATTATTGTCAAAGAAAGTGTCGTGACCCGCGGAGGCTCCGACCAGCAGAGCTCCCAGGGGCAGGAATGCTTAACCCGAGAGACAGTATGGGGATGATGAAAGACACACACGCAGCTTGAAGGCGAGAGCGAGAGAGAGTTTATTGAGGAAGTGCCATGGCTTATATATCTTTGGGGGGAAGTGGGAGGGACCACTAACTGGCGCGGGATTGGCGCAGGCAGGGGTAGCGCATGCTCAGAAGCTGGGTCCTTCATGGCTTTCTACAGAAAGGACAGGAAACTATATGCTGGCAAATTGCCCAATAAAATAACATTCCTTATTCCCACTCTCCTCTACTGATAAAATTCAAACAAAATATTTAAATAATGAAAAAAGAGCCAACTTATACACTTTAGTCTAGGTTTTGTTCTAAACATGGTCAAAACAAAAAAGGATAATGTCTATTACATATAGAGGGCATTTATGCCATATACATGTTTAACAGCACTTATGCAATACTTGCAACAGTGACAGTACACATGACTTGACATATTGAATCCAAAGCTTTAAGGATAAAATGAAAGAAAGAAAGAAAAACTTTATGAGAAATTTTTAATTACTCAACTAACAAACTAGAAAAGCAGTCATTACCAAGAAGTTCCTGGTGATATTCTGAGTTCTTCATTTGTAATTATACCAAACTTAACTCTCATATTAAGTCTCTAAAAATATATGAATATTTTATAAGTATAAGAAAATCTAACATTGGAAGCAAACAAAAATAAAAACAAACAAACAAAAAACCCCAAATACCAAAATACAAGCAAAAAGCTAAAGAAGATAATATATGTAGTTATAATTCTCAGGAGAAACAACAGACAGGATAATTAAGAATAATATTTAGAGCCTCAGACATCTACATATCTTGTGGAGAATACTAAATGAAGAGACATGAAATTTTAACAGATGAAGATGAATATAATCTTCTATGCATCACAGAAACAGGAAGACAGAAAGTTTCTCCTGCCAGATATCAAAATTTCTCAGATACCAGTAATTATAAAAAGAATGGTGCTGAAAACAAAATAGACTCTCTCAAGGCTAATAAAAAAATACAACAGGAAAAACACTCATTTACAGTCATACAATATGGTTAAACATTTGATATATTTGTTTTACTCACACTTACATTTAAATGATATATTTTTAGTATTTTCAATGAATTTATTAACTTATCTCCATTTTTCAGATGAGGAAAGAAAAATGTGGAGGTTAAATAACTTACACAAAAACATAGAGCTTTATTTTATGCTACATTATTATGAATACTTCAGTGTATGTAATAAATTAGCATAAGGTAAAGTTAGAATTTTAAGTAAATGTGAGGGCTGCTGAGATAGCTCAGCGGCATAAGCACCTACCTGGCAAGCGTGAGGTCCTGAGTTTGACTCCCAGAACCCACACACAGGAAAAAAGGGGCCGGTGATATCGCTTAGTGGCATAAGCGCCTACCTGGCAAGCGTGAGGTCCTGAGGTTGACTCCCGGAACTCACATTAAAAAAAAAAAAAGTAAATGTGACATACTCATTTAGTTCAAGAGACAACTGGATAACATTTTTTAAGATGGTAAAGTAAATACTCATATTACTTTTCATACCAAATTAATTTCCATATGAATTTTAAAGTGAAATAAAAAGTATAAGAAAGAAACATAAATATATATTTGTATCATTTTGAATTGAGATTATTCTCTTTAAGAAGGATGTTAAGAGCAAAATCCATAAAAGAAAGCTCTAATATAACTAATTACATGAAAACTAAAAACAACTATAGGATAAAATACACCATATCAAGTTAAATATACATAATATAAGGGTAACAAATTTCAATATAAAGGACAAAGTTTTATTCTGTTTTATTATGAATTCTTACAAACAAGAAAAATATACCCAAAATAGAAAAAAAAAGGCAAAGACAAAACAGGGCATTCATAGAAGAAATAGAATGACAATATTTTCACATTTAGTAGTAATCAAAGAACTGCATATTAAAGTAATAATTTACTTGCCAAAACACAGAGATGGTCATGCTGGCAAAGATGTGGGAAAAATCTTCTCTGACAATTATTGCTGATGTGAGAGTTACTATCATCTTTTTGGGGAGTAAATGTGGAAATATGGAAAACACATCTCCTGTTAAGCTAGTAAGTCCCCATACTGCTTCTGCGAAGAGACCTCCTCTTCAAGTTAGAAGCGACCGTCTCCTTTGCACCAAGCCAGTCAGCCTCCCTCTCATTTAACCCTGCACTTTCAACTCTGACTGTTTCCTGAGAGGAAGATGATGCCTGCATCAGCCTGAGACAGATAACCACAATTCTAAAGTTCTGAAAACTCTCCTCCCAGAGGTATGAGCAAAAGACTCACCTCCAGGACTGGCCATCAACCATGCCACCTCATTGTGACCCCCATTGCTGTCAGATGTCACAGGAAGCACAAACAGGCATCCAGCCACACATCAGCCTGTTATTGACCTTGGGCAAGATCTCTGTGCTGTCAACAACGCAGCCATCACCTTACATCCTGTAGTTCCCAACCCATACACCCTTCTTGGACTGCTACTCAATTGCCACAAGGGTTTGAGAACTCTCCCACTATTTTCAGGGAAGCTCTGGCAACAGATTTGGCCAAGCCACCAGCACCTTTTCTCTGAGACCATCTGTTTCTCTGTCCCGTCCAGCTACATTTCTCCAAGACAGCCTGTCCTGCTTGCTGTCATGTTCCCACCAAGAAAAGAATGCTAATTGTGAAACTCCATTCTGGGGCAACCCCCACCTGCATTAAACAGTACTCCATGCCACAAGAAACTATAGACTGTCAAACTGCTGAAATACCCATCTCCTGCCTATAAAGCCAGTTCAAGATCTCTGAGCCACCAATGCCACCATGGTTGCCCTCCATATACATTGCCTCAGTCTTCTGCCACCCACAACCTGCTGCTACACTTGCCTGGACATAAAGAATGCCTTCTTCTGCCTTTGACTGGCTCCTGGCAGCCAGCTCCTCTTTGAAAAGAACCCAGTTCTGGACTCAAAAGTGAACTGGCCTGGACTCAACCTCCCAGAGGTTCAAAAACTTGTTTACCCTCTTTGGAGAAGCCCTCACAGCTGATCTCACTAGCTTCCCAGCACAAAATATCACTACACTTCTGATTAATGACACCCATGCTGACTGCTGGAAAGACACAAAAGCTCTGCTGCAATATCTGGCAGAAACTGGTTACAAAAAAGAAACTGCAAATTTCTTGGAGCTGCTCGCTTCTATAGAATCTAGATCTTTGCGTTCACAAAAACAATACCTGTGCAAATACTTAGATCCAGTCACGAAGGGCTGCCTCTCCCCTCTGCCTTCATGCTCTAATAGCCACTGTCCTTCTGATCAAAAAAGCTGATAAGCTCCTCTGAGGCCAAGATATAACTGCCCAGGTTGCCACGTGCTGCATTGGACCTAAAAATGGACCCCTGACAGATGCTGAGTACATCCTGTTTATGGATGGAAGTAGCTCTATTAGAAATGGAGTCTGACAGGCTAGATATGCTGTGGTCACCTTGGACAAAGTTATTTTCGCCAAAGCTCTCCTGCTACTGCTTCCTGCTGCTGTGTGGAAACCTGCCACCTACGATGCCAAACCTGCACTCCTAAGCCCACTCTGGGGACCCAACTGACTGAAACATCAACCCCAGCCAGCAGACCTGCCCCCACCATATGTTCTGCAAGCTCAAACTGCTGCACTGGCACCCGAACCCCTGCAGCCAGCTCAGGCTTCAGCGTCTGTGTCACTGGCCCCAACCTCCCATTCCCTACCCGCACTGAGAAGACAACAGAAGTTCATAGGGTCCTGCTATGAAAAATCATCCCTAGATATGGCCTACTCTTGACCATTGGCAGTGACAACATGCCTGCATTTGTAGCAGATATAACCAAATAAAACTACATACAACATACAGGCCACAAGCTCTAAAAAGTTGAGAAAATAAAACATAACCCTACAGAAACAGCTTGTTACTAGCTCCATAAAAGTTTAGCTAAAAGACCAGCTATACCTGTAGGCACTCCTGCACACACATATAACCCAAGTACATATTAACTACTTCTACAAGTTTCAGAAATCCAGCCTTAGATCCACTGGAGAATTTACCTGGACCAGACAGCTCACTCTGAAGAGACGACACACTCAAAGCCCTGCACTGGTTAGTCTGGACGCTGACCAGTCCACGCATGGCTGAAGCCTCAGGACACCATTCAAAGGATTGCTTCATACCTAGTCCCCTTGATTTTTGTGCCTTTTCAGGCTGCTTACCCCATTTCTTGCTTCTCCACCCACTGCTATCTGTGGTTTTTACTTTAAACTCTATGGACGGTTCCCCCAAGAGAACAGAACAATCAATCAAACACTTGACCAAGATTTGATGAGCATTCAAGGCACATTGGGCACTCTCCTAGATCACATTAACTCCTTCACTCCCTTGTCAGAGTCAACTTAACGAGAAACCCTATAATAAGGAAAACAAACATAAACTCCTGACAGGAATTTTCAGTCTTGGGGACCTTGTCTAGGGCCCATCCTAGGATCACTGACAACCCTAATGATTCTGCTTCTAGTTGGGCTTTGTCTCAGAAGATCACACATAATATGCCCAGCAAAGATTTGCCAGGGAAACTAAAAGGGAGGGAAATGTACTGGAAGTATACTACCCACCCCCATTCAGTTTGTTAGTTGCCCAGGTAATAGTTCTGGTTACAGTTCCTATTACTTTTGTTTCTGAGAAATAGCTGGTCACTGTGATGCATAGCTGGTCACTATGATGCATATCATAAGAACCAATCCTCAATTGACAAGCCATTTTGCCTCTGTACTTCCTGCTTGCTTATCCCATATAAGCCCTAGACCACCAGAGATCAGGGCCTGATATTTTGGGAATGATCCTGATTAGTGCTTGTTGATATAAATAAAACTGCCTCCAAATCCTGGGTGTTGTTTTGGTGTTTCTATTTGCTGTAGAACATCTAGAAGATGCTACTAATCAGTAATAAACAAGGAAAGAACTTTTATAGCAGTCAAACAACACAGGTTCCCATCAACCTAGTCCTTCCTTCCTTTCTTCCTCTCCAGTCTATCCAGACGATCTTGGGTTTTTTTTTTTCATTCTTCTATTTTCTCTTTCCTTTTCTATTTGAATATTTTCTTCAGTATTATTGGTTTTGATCCCATTTTATTTGTTAATTAATGGCAGCCTATTATACATCCTTTTAAAAAATAAACAAATATCAAGTCAATATTTCTTTTGTTAGTGTCATTCTTCAATTGACTAGAATCCAGTATCGAGACATTTTAATTTAATATTCAATAATATTTTACATATGATTTTAAATTGTCTAAACTTCAGTTGATACTTTTTGGTGAAAATGATTTTTAATTATGGTCTTTAAATTTTAAAAATATTAATCACTATTTTATAGGGAAGCACAAATTTTTCCTGACATTTGAAATAAGAAATTATGAGAGGCAACTTCAAAAAAAGACACTAAAATATTTCAATTAGGATAAGAATATTACTTAAAACTTAAGAAATAGTACTATATTACAATATATACCGTGTATAGTAACTTACAATAATATACTGTGTATAGTAACTTAAGATATAACATAATTATATTAATATATTTTATATACGCTCTGAGGTATACCTATATTAATATGTATTAATATGTTATATAATCTAATAGTATTGTCATAATAGTAAAATAATACTTATATAATGTAACACAGTATAACATGTTATATATGCTTATAATATGTAACATTATATAGTGCAATATAATAATTATTAGGAAAATGCATATAATAAAACTAAAAGTAGAAGCAGGATTATATGAATAAAGCTTAATTGCCTGATATGGTCATGAGGAGAGAAAGACTGTATGAGGGAATCTCAGAAAAAGCAGATCTAAAATTTATAATTCATGCACGAGATCCTGAGTTTGACCCCTGGTACCCACAAAAAATAAATAAATAAATAAATAAATAAAAATAAAAATAAAATTTATAATTTAAATATCACTGAAATCGTGAACTAAAGTAAACTTCAAGATTTTACTTGAGAATGCCTAAAAGTGGATGTGTGTATCAATTCTACTTCCAGAAGACAGAGGTAAAGTAGAAAAAACTATGGATACCTATTCTATGAGAGGTAATTTAAGTAGAGTCACAAAAGATTTCACATTAGGAAAAGATTAAAAAGCAAGTATAAGAGTTATATAACTATAACTATATATAGTTATATAAGATATATTATATAAATGTTTCACTCACAGTCACATTTAAAAAATTAAACTGAATAATTCCTCATAATTATAGCATAAAAAATCATTTTTATTTACACTTAAGCTGCTGCAAATTCACTTATCTTCCAGAGACTGCAGGTGTGAATATTTAATGTGTGAGGTATTTGTTCTGTCTTTACAAAACATGAATAACCATACTGATTTTTATGTATAATTATAAAAAACAGGCATTAAGTTCCACTGAGTCTATTTCTACTAATCTTTTTTCTTCTTTTCAATTTCCAGGGTCACTACATTAATTCATATTTTATTTGTGCACTAAGTACTGCAAAGCCCTCTACCCAGTCTTGGGTTTTATCCCTCTCAATCAGAAATGGATGAGTATAGTTTTTGTGGACTCTTCTCTCCTATCAAATTAAAATCTTCAGAAGGACAGAGATTATATTTCAGTTTCGAACCCCTCTGTGTTTCTAATCTACCAGAGTGTTCAGTAAATGTTTGGTAAATACTGAGTAAATTAATGTTGTTAAATGGGACTAACATACTTATTTATTAAAGAAATAATGCTTAAGGGAGAGGGCCTTAAGGAAATACTGTTTCTTAAACAATACCTTGAATCTTTTAAAAAGAAGTTACTATTCAGTATAGAATATTAGTCACTCTTACTCATAGGTTGATCACATGGTATTATGGTTCATATCTAAAATGTTCTATAGTCTCACATTTGGAAATGGGACTGGTCAGAGAGGCAGGCCACTATGGCATGACTTGGATCAGTTTATTGTCATCCCTGACTTCTCCTTCTCTCTGTTTCCTAGCTACAGTACAGTGGATAGTTCTCCTCTACCATGACTTTCCACATTACTGGTTCTGGTTACAGCTAACTGACCATGGACTAAAGCCATGAACCAAAATAAACCTCTGCTACCTTAATTTGTGGGTGTTAGGTATTTTGTCCCAGTTCAGAGAAAGTGACTAAGACAGATACTGGTACCAGAGGAGTAGGGTAGTTGCTGTGACTGTACCAACCATGTGGTTTAGAAGTCTTTGGAACTAGTTTACGGGAGTTTGGAATGGTTTGGAGATGTTGGCAAGAGAAACCCTAGAATGCTGTAAGCTGATGGTAGATTTAGTTAGAGCTCAGAAGACCAGAATGCTGCTAGGAATGAAGACTGTAAAGGCCAGGCTTAGGAGGTTTCAGGTGGGACAAGAGACTCCACTGGCAGTCGGACTACAGGCCATGTGTGTTACACCCCTGGCAGAACATTTGTTTTCATTTTGCCAATATCCTGAGACTTTGTGGGAGACTGGATCAAGGGCAGCAGACTAATTAATTTGGTGGAGGAAATTTTAAAGCAGCCCAACATTTAGGCTATGACATGGACACCACTGGCTGTTTTTAGCCATATCTACAGTGAGAATCAGCAAATGACAGAGCTGAATGATTTTAAAAGCTTTTATTTTTGCCAGAAAGGACAGACTAGTAAAGTTGGGGCAAAGATAACCGCATTTGCTGAAAAGATCAGCATTAAAGAGAAGCCAAACACTTTGCATCAGGATAATATGAAAGATGGCATGAAGGTGTCTCAAAAATCAGCAAGACTCCAACCTCTTCAGACTCAAGGGTACAAAACTGTAAAGCTTTCATTTGAGACGAGAGCTCCTGTGCCCTTTGCTATGGAAAGGCCTTCTATGAATTGGTTCCCAGAGATTTGCTTCCTAGTGCTCAGTCTCCAGATACTCAGAGGCTGCTGCAGCCATAATCCAAGCTACTACTCAAGCTGGTCACAGACCTTGGTGTCATCCATCTGATGCTGGTTTTACTGGCATGCAGAATGCAGAAACTATAGGTCATGGAGGCACCCCCTAGAATTCAGAGGTAGGCCTGGGAGGCCAGGCAGTGCTCCCTTGAGAAGACAATGGCTGAAGCTGTGAGAGGGAGGCCAAAAGTGCAGTGGAGACCTCAGGACAGTGATAGCAAAACATTCAGAGCCTTCAATGATACCAACAGCCCACTGTGGCATATATGCCATAGGTTCACCACCACAGCCCTAGGAAGTTGAAGATGCCAGAAGCATGGAACAGCTGCTGAGGAGAGCTGAAGGAAGTGAGCAGAGCCACCCAAAGAAAGGGGCGATGAGTACTACAACTGGCAATGCCGTAGGGCAGTGCCACCCAAGCACTTTGGAGCTCACATCTGGCCACAGTTTGCTCTGGTTGCTGGACATGGAACTACAGGATTTAATTGTTTGCCCTGCTGGGTTTCACTCTTGCTTTGGTCTGATTCCTATTTTCCTGATCCTCCCTTTTGGAATGGGAATGTTTAGCCTGTGCCATTGTATGTTAGAAGTGTTTAACTTTCTTTTTTGATTTTTACCAGGATTCATAGTGAAGAGTTTGCCTTAAGTCTCTGAGGAGACTCTTGATTTGGACTTTTTTAGCAATGGAGGAACTATTACAACTTTGACAATTCTTAGAGATGAATTAAATGCATTTTGTATAATGAGATGGACATGAGCCCTTTGGAGGTCAGGGGAGGAATGTTATGGTTTAGATCATGCCCCTCAAAAGTCTCATGTTCAGAGTTAGGGTCTCATTGGAAAAGGTGAGCCACTGGGGGCGTGACATGGAAGGGTATATTCTTATCCTCAGCTCCTCTTTTCTCTCTCTGCTTCCTGGCTACTATACAGTGGACAGTTTTCCACTATGTCCTTCTACAATACCATTTTTGCCTTGGAGCAAAACAACCATGGACTGAAACTATGAGCCAAAATAAGCCTCTCCTCCTTCAAATTGCTCCCGTCAGGTATTTTGTCCTAGTGCTGGGAAAGTGAATAAGATACATGGATAGGTAAGGATGGAGAATTCTAGTGATTATGTGGCAGAGCTACCAATCAGATCTATAAACTACCTCAAAGGTACTATTGTCTCCAAACACAAAAGTAGTATCATAAAACATGAATCAAATATAAAGTATTCAATATTACATTTTAATAAAAAGAAAAAATGCTATGTATTATATAAGCAAATTTACATGATGTAAAATCAAGACCATAATACTATTTGTATAAAAATTTCAGATGAATTTGTAACCTTAATACTGATCATTTTCTGAAAGATTGAAAACAAATTTCAGTAGTAAACTCAAGGTAGCATGATGTAAATGTTCTATTTATGTATCTCCAAAGCTTTGTGGTTTAATAAATTATCTTTCAAAGTTCTGTGGGCTAACAAGTTCAGATACTCAGTTTTCACTGTAGTTACCTCATGTAGATATAATCAGATGGCAGCTGAAGATGGATTTATCTGAAAGTATCTTTACTTGATGCCTTTACTTGAGCTAGGATGGCTATAGCTAGGAAAGAGCCTCTATCTCCATACAACTTCTTTATCTAACTACCTATGCTTTCTCACACAATGAAAGACTAGGGTAGACTTCTTCCTCCAAGCAACTGTTTCAAGATGCCAGGAGAAAACCTGCAAGGTTTCTGTAACTTAGCCTTGGAGTCATATAGGATTACTTCTGTTATAATCTAAAGGGCAAAGCAATAATAATCTCACACAGATGCAAAGGAGTGAAGGAAAAAAATCCACCTCTTATTGTGAGAATGACTTATGTTTACAAGAAAGGAAGAATTGAGGATGCAGCCAACTAACTCACTAACATGTTTTTGGAGAATTTTTGACACTATATAAATCCAAGTTAGTAAAAAATGATGTTCCATAGGAAAACATAAATCTGATTTCCCAAAGAGAATAGAGAGCCTAAAGTGGTCCTTTATATTTCAGTATACATTTGCATTTAAAATGTGTATTATATTTCGAAAACTTAGCATTCAGCCAAAGGATTTTGTGCGCTCTTGTGAAACTACGTGACCCCTGAATCAGCAGCATCACCAACCCATGGGAATTAGTCATAAATGCAGAATATCAGCAGCCCACTCTGCACCTACAGAATAAGAACATGCCCAGAGATTCATAGTCACATTAAAGTTTGAGAGACACTGACTTAGGCAATATACTAGTACACAGAATATCCTTATATTTGTCATCTGAAGAAACCTAGAAAATATGAAGTACTCTCCTCTTAACTTTGGGGGCAGAGAAGGATTATACATTTTGCTTTTTAAAGAAAGAAAACAGCTAAGGAAAATAGCTAAAACTTGATTTTTCTAGTAAAATCTCTGAAAAATTAAAAACTATATGTGGGAAGATTATCTTGTTTTCATCTGGGATCAAAGATCATCCCTATGGGCTGGTGAGATGGCTCAGTGGCTTAAGCACCTGCCCGGCAAGCGCGAGGGCCCGAGTTCGACTCCCGGAACCCACATACGAAAAAGGGGCCGGTGATATCGCTCAGTGGCACGGGCGCCTGCTGGCGCGTGAGGTCCTGAGGTCGACCCCCGGTACCCACCAAAAAAAAAAAAAAAAAAAAGATCATCCCTATGTATGTGGGGAAATGTTGATTTTATAACAATTTTTATATGACCAGGAAAACCAAGGAGAAAAACAAAAAATGCAAAGAACAAAATAGATGATACGTATATTATAATATATTAAGTCATTTACATGTAAAAACACATGAAAAATTTTGGCTATCATTAGTGAAATATTTAAAGTATATATCTGGCAGTATAGCATCACTGTCTTGCAAGTAAACTAGCTGTAATTTACCAGTACCTCTAGATGAAATGAAAGCAGGTTTAAAACAAAAATGCCCTTTTGAAAGAAATAATAGTAAGTCAACTTTTGAAACGTACCGTTTTCTTCCAAATGTTCAATCCATTTACAATTTCTTGCTTCTTTCTTCGTCATTCATTTCCATAATCTAAATTTTTTTAAAAAATTAAAATACCTACATGAAAGTTTTTAAAAATCAAGTAAGTTCAACATTAAAGATCACTTAATCACTATTTTATCTTATTTATCAAGCATCTAGATATAAATGCTACCTAAGAAATTATATTTGAATATTTAAGTCCTTTATAAACAAAAAAACTTGCATTTAATAAAGAACTGGAAACTTTAGGTTTGCTTCCAAAAAGTCCCAGATACATTTTACAGATAAAATGTAAACACTTGATTTAATAATTTTTTAAAAGGGGATATTTTATGGGTTTTTTTTTAGTGTGGAACTCAAAAAGATTAGCTGAAATCATACCAACTTTCCAGTGTAGAAAAGAAAGGCAAATAAGTCTCTATTATGGTACTGTCTTATCACTCACTATCAATTAGCCAAAGAGAGACCTCTTTTCCACTTTAATTTTATTATGGCAGTATCCTATAAAATCTAAAGTAAGCCAGGCATGGTGGCACATGCCTGTAATCCCAGCACTTGGGAGGCTGAGGCAGGAGGATCATCAAGAGTTTGAGGCCATGTGATAAAAACAGTGTGGTACTGGCAAAAAAACAGACCTGAAGATCAATGGAACAGATTAGAAGATGCTGAAACAACTCCAGACATACTAAGCCACCTTATCTTTGACAAAGGTGCCAAACACATTCGCTGGAAGAAAGATAGCCTCTTTAATAAATGGTGCTGGAAAAACTGGCTCTACACATGCCAAAGATTAAAACTAGACCCATATCTTTCACCATGCACTAAACTAAATTCAAAATGGATCAGAGATCTAAATATTAAAACAGAAACATTAAATCTGCTGGAAGGTAGGATAGGTAAAACCCTTGGAGACATTGGTGTAGGCAAAGACTTTATGAATAAAAACTCAACTGCACGGGAACTATCCCAAAGAATCAATAACTGGGATCTCATCTTATTAAAAAGCTTTTGCACAGCAAGAGAAACCACCAACAGAGTGAAGAGACAACCCACAATGTGGGAAAAAATGTTTGCCAGCTGTTCCTCAGACAAAGGATTACTATCGAGAACATATAAAGAACTCAAAAAAATCAGACCTCCCAAATTTAAAGACCCACTCCAAAAATGGGCATCTGAGATGAATACACATTTCTCAGATGAAGAAATACTAATGGCAAATAAATATACAAAAAAATGTGCAACATCACTAGTCATTCGAGAGATGCAAATTAAAACAACACTGAGATACCATCTCACCCCAGAAAGAATGGCTACTATAAAGAAATCAACTAATAACAAATGCTGGAGGGGCTGTGGGGAAAAAGGAACCCTTCTCCACTGTTGGTGGGAGTGTCGACTGGTACAGCCACTGTGGAAGTCAGTGTGGAGATTCCTCAAAAAGCTAGGGTTGGAGGTCCCATTTGACCCAGCTATTCCCCTTCTGGGCATCTTCCCAGAAGAATTAAAAACATCGTACCACAGCGATATATGTGCACCCATGTTTATAGCAGCACAATTTGTAATAGCCAGATCTTGGAAACAACCCAAATGCCCATCAACTGAGGAATGGATAAGAAAGATGTGGTATTTTTATACAATGGAATACTATTCAGCCATTAAGAAGGATAAACTGGAGACTTTTATAGGTAAATGGATGCAACTCGAGAAAATACTCATAAGTGAAATAAACCAGAAGCACATGTGTAAGCATCGTATTGTCTCTCTAGTATGAGAAACTGAAAGAGTATATAAGATCCAAAATGTACAATAGACATGGTGAATCAAAAAGAAACTGGTCAAAAGGAAAGAGAGACTGGAATAAGGAAAAGAAAGAAGGGAAAGGGAAAAAAAAATTGTATATATATATATATATAAGATGGTTAAGATAGATACACTACGATTTTTACTTAGTTCATTGAAGAGTAAGGTTTGTGCCAATAATGTTTGGATAATTAAATGCTAATGTCTGGTGTCCTGAATAACTAACTTAAAGATAGTAATACGCAATGTATTAACCATTCTTACCCTCCTACTATGTTGTTTTGAAAATTTGTTCTTCTTTTGATTTGTTTTGTTTTTTCTTCTCTTTAAAATAAAATTAAAAAAAAAAAAAAAAAAAAAAAAAAAAAAAGAGTTTGAGGCCAGCCTGGGCTACAAAGTGAGTTCAAAACCAGCCTGAACTGCATAGTGAAACCCTGTCTCAAAAAAAAAAACAAAAAAAAAAAACCTAAAGTGAAAACCCCACAAGGCAATGCAATGAAGATGTCGACAACTCTTTTCTTTTTTTTTTTTATTTTAAAGAGAAGAAAAAACAAAACAAATCAAAAGAAGAACAAATTTTCAAAGCAACATAATAGGAGGGTAACAATGGTTAATACATTACGTATTACTATCTTTAAGTTAGTTATTCAGGATACCAGATATTAGCATTCAATTGTCCAAACATTATTGACACAAACGTTACTCTTCAATGAACTAAGTAAAATTGGTAGTGTATCTATCTTAACCATCTTATTTATATATACAATTTTTTTTCCCTTTCCCTTCTTTCTTTTCCCTATTCCAGTCTCTCTTTCCTTTTCACCAGTTTCTTTTTGATTCATCATGTCTATTGTACATTTTGGATCTTATTTACTCTTTCAGTTTCTCATACTAGAGAGATAATACGATGCTTACACATGTGCTTCTGGTTTATTTCACTTATGAGTATTTTCTCGAGTTGCATCCATTTACCTATAAAAGTCTCCAGTTTATCCTTCTTTATGGCTGAATAGTACTCCATTGTATAAAAATACCACATCTTTCTTATACATTCCTCAGTTGATGGGCATTTGGGTTGTTTCTAAGATCTGGCTATTACAAATTGTGCTGCTATAAACATGGGTGCACATATATCGCTGTGGTACGATGTTTTTAATTCTTCTGGGAAGATGCCCAGAAGGGGAATAGCTGGGTCAAATGGGACCTCCAACCCTAGTTTTTTTGAGGAATCTCCACACTGACTTCCACAGTGGCTGTACCAGTCGACACTCCCAACCAACAGTGAAGAAGGGTTCCTTTTTCCCCACAGCCCCTCCAGCATTTGTTATTAGTTGATTTCTTTATAGTAGCCATTCTTTCTGGGGTGAGATGTTATCTCAGTGTTGTTTTAATTTGCATCTCACGAATGACTAGTGATGTTGCGCATTTTTTTGTATATTTATTTGCCATTAGTATTTCTTCATCTGAGAAATGTGTATTCATCTCAGATGCCCATTGTTGGAGTGGGTCTTTAAATTTGGGAGGTCTGATTTTTTTGAGTTCTTTATATGTTCTCGATAGTAATCCTTTGTCTGAGGAACAGCTGGCAAACATTTTTTCCCACGTTGTGGGTTGTCTTTTCACTCTGTTGGTGGTTTCTCTTGCTGTGCAAAAGCTTTTTAATAAGATGAGATCCCAGTTATTGATTCTTTGGGATAGTTCCCGTGCGGTTGAGTTTTTATTCATAAAGTCTTTGCCTACACCAATGTCTCCAAGGGTTTTACCTATCCTACCTTCCAGCAGATTTAATGTTTCTGTTTTAATATTTAGATATCTGATCCATTTTGAATTTAGTTTAGTGCATGGTGAAAGATATGGGTCTAGTTTTAATCTTTGGCATGTGTAGAGCCAGTTTTTCCAGCACCATTTATTAAAGAGGCTATCTTTCTTCCAGCGAATGTGTTTGGCACCTTTGTCAAAGATAAGGTGGCTTAGTATGTCTGGGGTTGTTTCAGCATCTTCTAATCTGTTCCATTGATCTTCAGGTCTGTTTTTTTGCCAGTACAACACTGTTTTTATCACAGTAGCTTTATAGTATAATTTCAAATCAGGGATTGTGATGCCCCCTGCCTTGCGTTTGTTGCCCAGAATTGCCTTTGCTATTCTAGGTCTCTTCTGATTCCAAATGAATTTTAGGATTGTTTTCTCTAATTCTGTGAGATATGCTGTTGGAATTTTGATTGGAATTGCATTAAATCTGTATAACAATTTTGGAAGTATGGCCATTTTCACTATATTGGTTCTTCCTATCCAGGAGCAAGGGATATCTTTCCATTTTCTGATATCCTCTTCAATCTCCTTTTTCAGAGTACTGTAGTTTTCAGTATAGAGGTCTTTTACATCCTTTGTGAGGTTGATTCCTAGGTATTTCATTTTTTTGGATGTTATTGTGAAAGGTATTGTTTCCCTAATTTCTCTTTCAGTAAGTTTGTTATTTGTGTACAGGAAGGCTATTGACTTTTGAGTATTGACTTTGTATCCAGCTACACTACTGAATTTGCTTATTAAATCTAGCAGTTTTTTAGTGGAGTTTTTGGGGTCTTCTATGTAGAGTATCATGTCATCTGCAAATAATGATAATTTAACTTCTTCCTTTCCAATCATTATTCCTTTTATTTCTTTCTCTTGTCTAATTGCTCTGGCTAAAGTTTCCAGAACTATGTTGAATAAGAGTGGGGACAGTGGACATCCTTGTCTTGTTCCTGATTTTAGAGGGAAGGCTTTCAGTTTTTGGCCATTTAGTATAATATTGGCTGTTGGTTTGTCATAGATAGCTTTTACCAGATTGAGATAAAGACACTCTATTCCAATTTTCTGTAGGGTTTTTATCATGAAAAGGTGCTGGACTTTGTCAAAAGCTTTTTCTGCATCTATTGAGATGATCATGTGATTTTTGTCTTTGGTTCTGTTAATATGGTGTATAACATTTATTGATTTACGTATGTTGAACCATCCCTGCATCCCAGGGATGAATCCAACTTCATCATGGTGTATAATCTTCTTGATGATTTGTTGGATTCTGTTTGCCAGTATCTTATTAAGGATTTTTGCATCTATGTTCATTAGGGAGATTGGCCTGTAGTTCTCTTTCTTAATTGGGTCCTTCTGGTTTTGGTATCAGGGTAATGCTTGCTTCCAGGAATGAATTTGGGAGTATTGCTTCCCTTTCAATTTCATTGAAAAGTTTGAGAAGTAGGGGCGTTAGGTCTTCTCTAAATTTCTTGTAGAATTCGGCAGTGAATCCATCAGGGCCTGGGCTTTTCTTTGTTGGGAGGTTTTTAATTACATCTTCAATTTCATTGGTTGATATTGGTTTATTTAGGATTTTTAAATCTTCTTGATTCAGTTTTGGTAATTCATACGAATCTAGGAATCTGTCCATTTCTTCTGCATTTTCCATCTTAGTAGAATATAAATTTTCAAAATAGGTATAGATGATCTTCTGGATTTCTGCAGGGTCCGTCGTGATATCACCCTTTTCATTTTCAATTGCATGGATTTGAGTCTTTTCTTTTCTTTTTTTAATAAGGTTGGATAAGGGTTTGTCAATCTTATTTATTCTTTCAAAGAACCAACTTTTTGCTTCATTGATTCTTTGTATTGTTTTTTTAGTCTCCAATACATTAATTTCTGCTCTGATCTTTATAATTTCCTCCCTTGTACGGGCTTTTGGCTTAACCTGCTCTTCTTTTTCTAGAAGCTCGAGGTTCACCCTTAAGTTGTTTATTTGCGCTTGCTCTATTTTCCTGATATAAGTATTTAATGCTATAAATTTCCCTCTTAGGACTGCTTTCATTGTATCCCATAAGTTCCGGTATGTTGTACTGTCATTATCATTCAGTTGTAGAAAGTGTCTAATTTCTTCTTTAATTTCATCTGTGACCCATTGGTTGTTTAGGAGGGTGCTGTTTAATTTCCATGTGCTTAGGGAGTTTTTGTGAGATCTTTTGCCATTGATTTCCAATTTCATTGCACTATGGTCTGATAATATGCATGGGATAATTTCAATTCCTTTGCATTTACTTAAGCAGGTTTTATGAGCTAGTATGTGGTCTATTTTGGAGAACGTCCCATGTGCAGCTGAGAAAAATGTGTATTTTGATGTTGTAGGATGGAACACTCTGTAGACATCTACTAAGTCCATTTGTTCAAAAGTTTAGTTCAGTTCTACTATTTCATTATTGATTTTCTGTCCAGTTGATCTGTCTTTTTGTGACAGTGGAGTATTGAGATCTCCCAATATAATTGTATTAGTGCTTATTTGATTTTTCATGTCCTTTAGTACTTGTTTTATATAGCTGGGTGCATTGGTATTTGACGCATATATATTTATGATCGTTATCTCTTCCTCTTGGATTGTTCCCTTTACAAGGATGTAATGACCGTCTTTATCTCTCTGAATCCTTCTTGACTTGAAGTTCACTTTGTCTGCAAAAAGAATAGCTACCCCTGCTTTTTTCTGGGTTCCTGTGGCATGGAGTATTGTCTTCCATCCTTTGACTTTCAGTCTATGAATTTCTTTCTGAATTAAATGTGTTTCTTGTATACAGCATATTGTTGGATCTTGCTTCTTGATCCATTTCGCCAGTCTGTGCCTTTTGATTGGTGAATTGAGACCATTAACATTGATGGTTAAAACTGATATGTATTGACTTATACTTGTCATGATATTTTCCTGTTGTTGGTTCCCACTCTTTGTTTTTCCCCTTTCCTGCTATTTAATTATCTGCCCTGCCTTGTGGATTCCTTTTGTTGGGGTTCCTATCTCTTTCTAGAATGTCCTTCAGAACATTTTGGAGTGCTGGTTTGGTGGTCATAAATTTTCTCAGATGTTCTTTGTCATGAAAGTATTTTATTTCTCCATCAATTTTGAAAGATAGTTTTGCAGGGTACATCAATCTGGGTTGAAAATTATTTTCCTTTAGAGCTTGAAATACATCATTCCAAGCTCTTCTTGAATTGAGGGTTTGTGCTGAAAAGTCAGCTGTGATTCTGATGGGTTTTCCTTCATAGGTGATTTGTCTCTTCTCCCTAACAGCTTTTAAGATTCTGCCCTTCTGTTGAATTTCTGGGATCTTGACTATAATATGACTGGCTGAAGTTTTTTTTTGATCATGTCTAGTTGGTGTTCTAAAAGCTTCACTTATAGGGGCATCAAATTCCTTTTCTCTTCCAGGAAAGTTCTCCCTGATTATGTCTTTGAACAAGGTTTTAATGTCATTGATGCTATCTCCTGCTTTTTCATTTATTCCAATTATTCTTAAGTTATTTATCTTTGAGTCATCTAGCAGCTGCTGAATTGATTTTTCATGGTCCCTTGCTGTTTTTAAGAATTCTTCCTTTTCATGATCACTAATTGCAAGCCTATCTTCTATATCTGAGATCCTGTCCTCACATTGGCTTAATCTGCTACAAATACTTTCAATGGAATTTTTGGTCTCTTGGATATCTGCTTGAATCTGCCTTTTGGATTCCATTTCTTTCCTATGCTGAGCATTCATGGTTTCTATAGTTTTCTTAAGCTCATCTATTTTTTTTGTCTGTATCAGCTATAGTGTCCTTAAGCATGGTCTTCATTGTGGACATATCTCTGTAGTTATCTGTGAGATTATTTCTGTTTTAATTTTTTCCAGAACCTCATTCAGTTGCTTTGTTGTTACCACTTCAGATAGGCCAGGTGGGTGGCTTTCGGATTGTCCCACCTCGTTGCCCCCTAGGTTTGCCTTTGGTGAATTGGATGTGTGGGGTTGCATCTTGTTTAAGTGTCGTCTCATTTTTTCTTTCTTTAATTCCTGGGGTGATGTTTGCAAATTACCTATGGTAGGTTACTTTATTGCTAGTGTTTAAGATCTTTAGAAGATGACTACTTCTCTGCAGTATCTTCCAAGTGGAGCTTGCTTTTGGGTTTTGAGCTTTCTGCCAGATCCTACCTCTTCAATTCGTTGGGTATGCGAAGTTGCTACCTGTTTGGCCCAGTCCTTGATTCTTTGGTACTGTGCCACTGTATTTTCTGTGTCCCTTAGTCAATCTCAATCACGAAATATCAGGAAGGAAAGATGTTTAGAACAATTATTTCACATTTGGCTGTAATGTTAACTAAAGCATCAAACACAGCCTAGAAAGTGACAGACTGAGCTAACCAGTTATTTACCACTTTTAGCTGTATAGAGTTGGGGTTATATAACAAAATCTAAAACACACCAGAAAAATTATATGCAGTATACAAGTCCTATGTATGTCAATTTTTCCCTGAGGAGTTTAAATTTAAAGTTAGTTAAGGAGGAAATAGAGTGTTGGGAGAATAGGAAGGAGTTAGATGTAAGGTTAGAGGACCAAGAGGGATCCCACTAAAATTGGGACACTGGTGCAGAGGAATGGTGGTAAAAAGATGAGGAAGGGATAAAAGGAAGAACAGATCACAACCACAATCACAAAGAAGTTAGAGGCGCTGTTTACACTCATATAAAAAACCAGAGAGAATAATGAAGGAAAGAGCAAATACACATACAGAAACAAAAACGAAGATAAAAACAATAAAACAAACAAAACAAAAATAAAACCCCACCAAAAAAAAAAAAAAAAACCCTTCGCCAGAACAAAAAAGAAATGAGTGAGAAAAAAATAAAAATAAAAATAAAAAAAGAATAAAAAGAATCAGTTCCAGGTGTTGACTCTGCTGTAGGCAGGCACCGTGTGGTGACAGAGTCCTGTTCCGTGCAGGTCGATCCCAGTAAGCCAGGAGCGGCCCTCTGGCGGGCGGTGAGCAGAGGCCGGTACTTTCAGGTAGAGACCAGTCTAGCTCGCCTGCCGCTCTCAGTGCCCTTTCACTATCCCTGGGCCTGAGAGGCGCAGCGCGCTGTCCGGAGCGCGGGTTCCCTGCACTGGTTTCCTGCCGCTCTGATTTTCGCCACGCCCCCCCACAATGGCGCCGGGCCAGTCGCTCTCTGGCGCGGGACAGGTGTGGCTGAGAGACCAGTCTCGTTCGCCTGCTGACCTCAGCACACTTTCGTGGGCCTGAGAGGCCCCACGCTGCCCTGTCCGGAGCACGAGTGTCCAGCGCTGTTTTTCTTTCGCACCGCTCTGAGTTTCGCCACACCCCCCACAATGGCGCCCAGCCGGTCGCTCTCTGGCGCGGGGCAGCTGTGGCTGAGAGACACTCACCGCCGGCCAGCGCAGTTCTCCGCCGCTCCGCCGCCTCGCCGCTGTCTCAGGATCCTCCGTGGGGGCTCCCTGGGCGCCAGCTGTCACCGTGTGTCCGTAGAATTGAGCTTCTGTCGCGCTGCGATTCCTGGAATGGTAGAAGGTGTGCGTGCGCGCGGTCTGCTCCTTCTTCTTTGTTGGAAATCACCCTTCACTGGTGCCGGGGGTCCCAGATTGCGCTTCAGAACTTTTCTGGGTTCCGGGGAGGCATCTCCCCCCCTCCTGCGCTTTCCTGGTCGCTATATTCCCCTGTTCCAATGGTAACTTTTAGAGAGAGTTTCGCTGCCTGCTTCTTACTCATCCGCCATCTTTTTTCCCTGTCCGACAACTCTTTTCTGTTACTACAGACCTTTTATACCTTTCTGACTTAAACTGTCTGAATTTTCAGTAGCCTAATAACTTGGCTTATATAATTTGGCTCATATGTTCTCAATCTTACTTTATACTTCGATTAAAAACTGACATTAAAAAAAAAACCCAACTCCTTAAAGACGTATGAGACTGTTATGCTCCCAACACTGCTCATTCTAACCCAGTCTCCATTTATTCCATTCCTTGCACTCACTAATGCATTCGCACATGTTGTTTTTCCTGCCTCGCAAACCCTCTTCTTGGGGGCTGAGGATGCAGCTCAGTGGGAGAGTGCTTCCTTAGTATGTACAAAGCTCCGGGTTTGAGTACCAGCACTTCTCCTCGATGAACTCCTCATTCAGATTCAGCTCATTAGTTTCTTTCACAGGTTTCTCCATGTTGGGAGTGGGTACCTCTCTATGTATCCATAGTACATAACTAAACAGTACTTGTCATATATTGTAATTATTATGTCTCCTCTAGAGAACAAGAAATGTCTTCTCATTCAGCATTGAGTGTGATACTCGATAAGTGTCACCGAATAAAGAAATGAATATACGACTAATGCAGAAAAGGGGGAATTTGCTATAGTGATTTCAAGTCCAATGTGTGCATAGTGGAAAAATCTATCCCCACTTCCTATTACTTTAAAAGATTTTTTGAAGACTGAATAATAATAATAATAATGTAGAAAAATTACTTAAAAAGGTTATTTCAGATCCTGCTGATGAATATTCAAGACAAAAGAAAATATTACATGATGTTAGCAATGCTCATGCATTTTTTAGATCAGGTTTAGCATCCTAATTTCAAAGATGAAAAAATGGGTATCTCTACCAGCATAATCATGGGGAGGTCTTCTAAGTCCTACTTTTCTATTTACTGAAATGATGGACTTAGTAAGAAAAAAAATGGGCTTAAAGAAATGGACTTGAGATTTTTAGGGGAACTTTGAAATTGAGAATAGGATAGTGGTTCTTCATGTGTGGCTCTTTGACCAGGAGCATCACCGAAACAGCAGAAATGAAATTTTCATTCCTATCCCAGTCCCACAGAATCAGAAACTCTGGGCATAGCGCCCAGCAATGTTTTAACAAGCCTGTGGGTGATTCTGATGCATGCTCAAGCTTGATAACCACTGGGGTAGAATTTTATTAAAAGTTAGAAAAAATCTTTACATTTATGTGTAGTACTTTAAGAAGAAATAAAAATTGTGATCCAAAAATCAACTAAGCAGAGAAAAGCACCTCAAGACAGCGGTGGTGAGAATCCTCTAGTGTGTTATTAGCATTACTGGAAACAACAAACAAACCTTAAAGTTTAAAATTTTTAAATTGAGGTAAGATCATCAAAAAAGCTATAATAAAGTTAACCCTTGATCTCTCATGCTCATGAAGAGATCAAGTCAAACAAAAAAATTAAAACCTCACTTTTCATTTGGCTTTGCAGTAATTTTTTTTTCTGTATTTAAACCTTTCTTTGTTTTGTTAATGGTAATAACATTTGAAATAGAACTAGTAGGGTACTAAAATAGCTGTGTGCACTTAGACAAAACTTGTCACTTGGGCTTCTATTATATGTAAAATTGGTTGGATAAACTTTTTTGTTGTTGTTTTGTTTTTTGTTGGTACTGCGGATTTAAACTGCCAATGAGCTACAGCCCCAGCCTCTTTTATTTTCTTTTTTGAGACAGGGTTTTGCCATGTTGTCCAAGCTGGGTTCAAACTTAGTATCTTGTTGCCTCAGCCTCCCTAGTAGCTGAAATTATAAGCATGAGTCACTGCATCCAACCTTCAAGGATTCTTGTTAGTCACGATGAATCCATGAATATCGGCTTGCTCCAAATACTCCCGGAACAAGTCTAGTTTATTTAAATATAATATCATTACTGGTATTTAAGTTTGTCAATTCTAGTTAGTGATCAACATTCAGGTGTCTCATATATATTATTTCCTTTGATCGCTCATGCTCATGAAGGGAGGAGGTCAAACGCAAAAAATGAAAACTTTGGTTTTCATTTGGCTTTTTTTTTTGGTACCAGGAATCGAACTCAGGACCTTGCACTTGCCAGGCAGGCGCTTGTGCCGCTGAACTATATTCCTAGCCCCTTCATTTGACTTTGCAGTGATTATTTTTTTTTCTGTATTTACACCTTTCTTTGTTAAAGGAAATAACATTTGAAACGAAACTAGTAGAGTACCATTAGAGCTGTGTGCAGGTACAAGAAGAATTAATCTAGTTTTAGTTTTAAATTTGGACCCTAATCCAAAGTTATTTAGTGGCTCCTTCTCCCCCTTCCGCCTTCTAAGAGAGACTGGCGGACTCTTGCAAAAATATAATGAAAATAAAAGAGATGAGTCAGGTGTTTGGAGATGGAAAAAAAATGTATAATATTTACATTTTTAGGTAAGAATTTAGGTGTGGTGCTAAACCTGCGCCACAAAACTTAGATATCAGAGAATGAAATGATTCTCAATGAAAATAACACAAATCTGTCTGAATTAGGCTTCACATTCTTCAGGTTAAATATCTAAAACCTGCTAAATAGGGCTGCGCCTTCCGACAAAACTTGTCCACGAAGGAGCTACAGGCCTCGCCTCTGTCTGGCTCTGGTGGAATGCTCTGGCAATAGAGAGGACAGGATCCTAAATGAACACCTTTGGGTATTAGGTTTAGGAGAAGGATCACAAGTTCGAGCTTGAGTAGCTTAGTTAAACTGTCTCAAGATAAAAAATACACAAAGGGCCAGAGATGTAGTTCAGTGCGGGGGCCAGGAAGAAGAGGGCTTTGGGGAATCCACATTTGAATGTCCTCCACTTTTCTGGCCAATATCTCAAACACCAAAGCCTTGAAAAGAGGCAAGTAGGTAATTCAGGGAGGCCTTTCTCTCCTTGGACATCCCATCCTCGCTGTTAACTCCGAGTCAAAAACCCAGCTGCGCTGCCGTTACCTCAGTCCTTGGGGCCCGGGAGCGGCCATCTTCCCCACGAGAGGAGCTGCAGGTGCGGCCGGGCCGCAAGGGCTTATGGGGCTGCGGGGCTTCCCCGGCCGGCTGCAGGGCGCCACCTCACCCACTTCTGCCAGGCCTGGCTCTGGTCCCGATGTTGCAACCCAAACTGACTCAAAGCACTGCTTGTCAAAGTGGTGTCAGGGAGTTTTATTCCCCTCGTCCCCACGTGCTGTACACCTATCCTTCCTGGGCCCCAGTGACTCATGAAAGCCTATTTCTCATGGCAGGCAGTGTGACCGGCTCCGGGACTGCAGTCTCAATAGTACCTGCCAGCCCAGACGTTAGGGTGAAATGAGATCATACAAGATAAATGCCTTGCTTTATCTAGTAAATGGGTGCTAAATAGCTGGATGTGGCACACTTCAGGACTGGAAAGAAAAAATGAGTTTCTTCATCTAAGGGGCTGCTGTAGGACCAATACAGACTATTAGATAAAAAACGAGTCCACATTTTTATGACTGGTGCAAATGTATGATAGAAATTTTGTTACCCAGTTTGTGAGTGAGCTGCTCTTCTCTGAGTTTACTGTTAAGAGATTACTACAAGGAAGATAGTAAATTTATAAAAGGCAGTCATGGGTGAAAAAAAGCAGTATTGGATCATGGGAAACAGGATGTCTCCAGCAAGAGCAACGGGTGGGCTACAAGTATAACTCCAAGTATTTTAATTTGTATCTTAATACAAAGATCTTAAGAATATAAAGATGATCCATAAGAATTATGGCACATGGTGTGTGGAGACACTATATTCAACCTGATGTATTTTACACAAAAATAAATTCATTGAAAAATGTTTCAACTTTTTGTAAAGTATTTGTACACTGTGCAACCAGTTTTTGAAGGGACATGTACAAAAAAAGATCGTAACCTAAACTTTGTCCAAAATCTAAATCTTGCCAAGTTCTTCAACAAAGTCTAACTCCTAAAGTCCAAAGTCCAATAACTATCACATAAAAAAAGCAGCAACATCTAAGCTGTTACCCCCAGGATGGAAGTAGGATTTCTCAAGTTATGTTTTCTTCTTCCTCTGAACTTCATTTTCTCAATCTCTGCATTCCACTTTAAACAAGAATGACAACTTCTGTTAGGTATGCCACCTCAACTCTGTGTATTATGTCAATTCTCCTTGCCCATGGATGACCTAGAATACTATTTTCCAATGTACAGCCTACAGTTTATAAATTATTATAAAGGCTAGTCTTGAGAATAAAATGAATTAATCATCTCTTTATTTAAGTTTTTCACAAGTTTTGAAACTTTTTCAATATATAAACCAGTGAATCCTCTTATAAAATAACCATTTGGCACATAATACAAAAATGGCTTAAAACTGACTCATTGTCTTATGACCATATCTATTTCAACTGTGACTAATTTTCTTATATTTAATCATGAAGTTTCTGGAAGATGAGTTAAATGATGAAAAAATGGGCGGCCATGAACGCACCCTTTAATTTCACTTCCAAACTGGTGCTTCATTCTACAGATAATATCTTGGATGTCCTCTTTTGATAAGTACATTGGTAATTGTCTAGACAGTCGAACTGCTTCTCCCTGTGAAGAGAAAGTCATACACTTTATTTACCCTGAAGCAGAAAGCACATTATCCTAGCAAGAAGACAAAATTATTTTCATCTTATTAATTCACTCAACAAATATCTATTAAGCATCAACTACATTGTAGGTTCTGGAGATAAAACTGGCAAACAAGAAAATGAGACCTTTTCTCTTGTGAAATTTATATTCTAGAGCAGAAAAACAGAAAACATAAAAAGACAAAATTTTATTGAGTAAATACACAAAATTAAACTTAGCAACATAATAGAGAATGATGGTGTAGTTAGGAAAAGCTTACCTGAAAAGATGCCATTTAAAGTTCTATTTAAACTATCATGCACAGATCATGGGAAAGGAAAATCATTTCAGGCAAGCAGAATGATAGAAAGTTCAGTGTAGTGCAGCACGGTTATTAAAGGGAAGAGACAACGTAAGGGAGTTAGGCAGAGGGAAGGGTGAATATACAGAGAAGTAACCAGATACGGTGTTTTATTTATTTATTTATTTATTTATTTATTTATTTATTTATTTATTTATTTAATTTTTGAGACAGGATCTCACTATGTAGTTCAGACTGGCCTTGAACTCACTACGTAGCCTAGGCTGGCCTCCAACTCACAGTGATCCTCCTGCCTCGGTGTCCTGAGTCCTGGGATTACAGGTGTGTGCCACCATGCCCGGCTACCAGAGTTTTTAAGCAAAAGCCTGACATGTATTTCACATTTTAAAGCAACCAGTCTGGCAGCATGTGAAGTATGGAAGCAAGAGCTCTTGCTGACAATGCAGAGAGGCTGTGACTAGGGTGATAGTAGCTGAGAAGGAAGGTGGTACAGATTGCTGATATGAGTTGGTGGTAGTCACGAAATCCGAGGCAGAAGGATCACAAGTTTGAGCCCAGCCTGGGCAACCCCGCGACTTAGCAAGACCCTGTCTCAAAATAAAAGAAGGGCATGAGATATAGCCCTTTGTTCAATCTCCAGTACCACCAAAAACAAAACAAATGAAAAGAGGAGGATAAATGGGAGCATAAATGGGAGGATAATTTCCACAAATCTGTTAATACTATTTTCTGAGACAGGAGGAACTGAAGGTTTGGGGATAAGACAGTGTTAGCAAAACCCTGCTTCTTTTAATGTATTTATTTCATTATCTTTGAGACAGGGTCTCGCTATGTAGCTCAGGCTGGTGCTGAACTATGTAGCGCAAGCTGGCCTCAAACTTGTGGCACTCCTGCCTCCACCTCCTGAGTAGTAATATTACAGGAGTGTGCCACATGCCCGGCTACTTTTAATACATTTAAACATAGTCACGCTTCAGAGATCTTGAATCTTAACACTATTCACTTTAACCAAAATACCCATTATCTTTCCAAATATTCTACTCCTTTATTCCAACTAAACCTGCTCTTTTTCTTCACTCTTATCTTTAATTAATCTCTCCAACCCCTCCTTATTCTCCTGACCTAATAGCACCTTTCTGTCATCCTTCTCAAGTGAAAGTAGAAATACCTAGTGAGATATTAAGGACACTAAGCTCTAGGACTTAACATGGTTTCTTGTGTATAAGGTATTCAGATTTCTATCATCCTCTTTGTTACCCATCATACACATCTTGCCCATCTCTATCTTTGGAAAATTCTAGAAAGCACAGTTGGAGAGTCGTGAAATTCTCCTGGCTACATCCAAAGCAAATGTGAGCCCTTTTGAGTCCTCAGTGACACCTAGAAATTTCTGTGTTCGGAACAGATCCTTTTTTCAGTACTTAACAGCTCCTACTTTCACATTTTTGCTACTGTACTCAAATTCCTCATGCTTCTCCAATCCCTTCTTTTACCCTTACGCATCAGGGATAACTTTCCTCAAGTTAATCTGAAAGTATTACTTTCACTCTTTCCTCTCCTCTTCCACTCAACTCAGAAACAGGTGCTCCCGGATAAAGCTAATCTTGATATCCCTGTCTCTTTTGGAACATTCGTTCTCCAATCTGTTATTCTCTTGCACCAGTTTAGCACAAACACGCTAAACATACTCTTCCCGTCCTTGCACTATCACGTGACTTGCTGTCATCCCCCCGCCAAAACCACTCTGCTCTTTAACCACCGGCAGATACCTGCCACTCATACCACACTGCCACTTTGGCTCTCTTCAAGGTCACCACTGCTGTGTAGCAGCCATACCCAATGGTCTTCTAGCAACCACTACCCTACATGGAATCTGATAAAAATACTGATTTTTAAAATTTCTTTCCTTGCTTGGCTTCTGTCTCTTTCTTGGCCTTTCTGTCTCTTGGTTCTTCTTTTACTATGCTGTCTGTATTTCTGATTCGCCTTGTTCGGACTGCTCTTCATTGGAGGTATCCCTGTGGTTTAGACTTAAGCGTGCTTCTTTTTTCCTAGGCGCTTCTCCTCAGCAATCATATCCACAGTCTATGATGTGAAGCTTTAATGAAATTATTTTAAAAATAATATTTTCTTCTTGCAAACAAACCCTATAGAAACTACCTGTATTTTACTATTCTTAAACCATATACTATTTTATTAAGGGATAATTAAGTGATTTAAACCCTAGCCAACCTGCCTAATCTAATACTTCTTACCTCTAAATAACTTATCACTTTGCGAGGTCTACATTCATAAATTTCCTTTGCATCTTTGTTTAATATAGCATTAAGAATTTCTTTTAAATCCATTAATCCATAGAATGGGAGACAATTAGCCATTCCTTCTATTTCCAAGTAGTTTTCAGTAGCAGAAACTCCTGAAAGAAAAATATCAAACACAGACTTAATTTGTTTAGTTAAAATTGTATGGCCGGTGAGATGGCTCAGCGGCATAAGCGCCTGCCTTGCAAGCGCGAGGGCCCGAGTTCGACTCCCGGAACCCACATACGAAAAAGGGGCCGGTGATATCGCTCAGTGGCACGGGCGCCTGCTGGCGCACGAGGTCCTGAGGTCGTCCCCCCGGTACCCACCAAAAAAAAAAAAAAAATTGTATTCCAGAACATATCCATTAAAAACAAAAGCACTGGTAAAACACTTAGTGAACCTTCATCAGAATTTAATATGGTCAAAGTTTTGTTCCTTAGTTAGAAAACAAATAGTTATTTCCCATAGGATTTCACATTAAGTCATAAGTGCTCGCTGACACCACATGTCCTTTATATAATTTAATTTAATCACAGTTACTGCTGGTTTGGTCCTTATATTTGTTTAGAACATTTCTTACTTTGGAGAGAAAATGAAGTCCCATGATATTCATTAAAACACAACTGGTTAAAATGTTTTAGCAAATGTTGCTCTTCAAGTTCTATCCCATCAATTTAATAGCTAATTTAAAGGCCTGGATTATTTTGTGATTATTTTAACTTACAAGTTATAAAACAGTCACACTGTAACTTATTAATGTATAATTAATTTGAAGAAATTAAATACTAATGTTTATTCAAAATAGTTCATTAGGGGGGCCGGTGAGATGGCTCAGCGGCGTAAGCGCCTGCCTTGCAAGCGTGACGGCCCGAGTTCGACTCCCGGAACCCACATACGAAAAAGGGGCCGGTGATATCGCTCAGCGGCACGGGTGCCTGTTGGCGCACGAGGTCCTGAGGTCGACCCCCCAGTACCCACAAAAAAAAAAAAAAAAAAAAAATAGTTCATTAGGACACTGTTTAAAACTGACCTGTTATCTATTAAACTATTTTAAATAATTTAATAATTAAAACTAAAGAATAGCCACATGATTGGCTGTGTAAGTGGATACATAATCCATAGGAGCACATATTCCAAAGCATTCCAAATTTGGCTTTAGAATACTACATGATTTTGGAAAATAGCAGAGATTTGTCTTATTTAGATATATGTGTATAATAATATTCTTAATACTGAAGTCTAAATCATGTTACCTAGAAGTGAGGAAAATGGGACAGTTCAACTTTGGATAAGGAGTAGTTACCAATGAAATCATTTAAAAAGAGGTGTTGCCAGGTGTGGTGACACATGGCTGTAATGCCAGCTACTTGGGAGGCTGAGGCAGTAAGGTCACAAGTTTGAGGCCAGCCTGGGCAACTTGGTGAACTCTGTCTGAACTAAAAAATAAAGAGCACTGGGGATGTAGTTAGGCACTAAAGCACTTGCCTAATACACAGGAGGCTCTGAGTTCAAGTACTGGGGGCGGAGAGGAAAAGGAAAAAGGAAAAAGAAAAAAGAAAAACGAGAAGAGAAGAGTAAAGAGAAGAGCAGAGAAGGATGGAGGGGAGGGAGGGAGGAGAAGCGAGAGGGGAAGAGAAAGGGAGGAAGGGAGGAAGGGAGACAGAGAGAGAGAGAGAGAGAAGTGCGATGTACTTGATGAGTTTCAGGTCCTGAAACTTCAAAGATCTAATCCCTAAACTGTTCTTTGACCTGACCTGGATAGCAAACACAGTGGTAGGAGACTTAACAGACAGCAAGCATTGCTTTTCCTAGGAAACAAAAGGAGGATAAAAGTATCAGCATTAAAGTATGATGTAGAGTTCAATAAAATTCTTTAAGTGGAACTGAAATCAAGTAGGCAAACAGGAAGGGGCAAATATTCTAGTTCATACCTCTTACATATTTATATAGATATGAAAATGTCCCAAAATATCAGTCTTTCACTATTGTTAATTCTACTAATTATCTGCTCTGAAGTTGTAACATATGTCATAGAATCACTGGTGGATATGGATTGGAAGTACTTGGCCACAAATGAGAAAACTGAGCAATAATGAGTGACATTTGTAACGATGTTACAAACTTTCAAGAAATTTCATAAAATTCTGTGAAGTGCTTTCCAATTTTTCAAGGAAAAACAAGTAAGTGGCTTGACAAGTTTTTACTTCCTAAAATATGGAATTCTTATGCAGAACACAAAGCTATTCTCAGCAAGCAGTTTTTATGGTCACATTAAGCATCTTTTCCTTCAAAGTCAGATTTATTTTTTTCTCTTTATCCATATCCCTAAATGTTGTGTGACAACTGGCAAACTGTTGATTTAGCTACAAATAAAATTCTCACTAAATGAGACATGATCCTTAAGAAAACACAACTTAATTTTTCAAAATGGGGTGGGGGGAAGAAGCCTGTTTGTTTTTGTTTTTTTTTTTTTATGGTGCTGGAGATTGAACCCATGGCCCTTGCACTGAGCTACATCTCTAACTCTTTTTTTATTCTGAGACAGGGTCTTGCTGAGTTGCTAAACTCCCCAGGCTGGGCTGGAACTTGTGGTCTTCCTCCCTCGGACTCACTGTGTGCTGCGATTACAGGTGTGCAACACCATGCCCGGCTCTGATCTGCTATTGACAAGGGAAAGAATGCTGATCATAATCTATGTATAGCTAATTTCAACCAAGTCAAGTCAGTTTGCAGATAACTTAATCATTTTTTCATCTGCCATCAATGCCACATAGCTAACCAGAAAAACAGATGAATAATAAAATATGTTCACACACACACTTTGGTTTATACTTCAAATAAATTAAAAATATGCCAGCAGCCCTGAGGAAGAATTCTAGGAGGATTAAAAGAAATAGCTGCGAGCCAGGCAGGATGGCACATGCCTGTAATTCCCAGCACTTGGGAGGCTGAGGCAGGGGATCACAAGTTTGAGGCCACCCAGGGCTACAAGGAGAGTTTGAGGCCAACCTACGGTAAAAGAGCAAGATTCTCTCTCAAAACAAAACCAACCAAAACCAAAACCCCCCCAAGACTGCATGTCAGTTCAGGTTCTAAAAATGGGGTTCAGGATGGGACAAAGAGACTATCCGAACACCTATGCCCCTGCTGAATACTACACTCACTGACTTACGTTACCTCATTTAGTGCTCAAAACTACTTTATGAAGCTAATGACCCAATTTTAATAGGAAAGCCATCTATCCAACAGTTAAGAGCTAGACTCTAAATGCATAATGCTGGTGTTCAAACCCGGATTCTACACTAACTGTGTCCTCTTCACAGAACCTTAGTTTTCCATTTGTAATAGAACCTATGTCACAGGCTACAAGGGAAATTAAATAAACTAATAGACTAGTACTCTACATACAAGTTATTCAAGAATTATTATTATTGATGATGAAGAAATAGTGAGGGCAACTGACTTTCCCCAAGATACATTATGCCTCTAGGTACACGATCTGCACCCCAAGTCCAAACAGCTATAAGCGAGGAAAGAGGCAGGAAGTTTAGGGTGGGCATCTTTAACACCACAAACACCACATAAAAGGACTGTTAATGTACAACATGAAAACATTTTCTGCATATACGCAGCTCCATGATTTTGTACACTGTCTTTTTTGTTTTGTCTCCAGTAAAACATTCCTTTAAAACTTCTTCTACTCTTTGGAGTGTGACAAGCTTGGGGGCATTCCTCACAGAGTCATTCCTCATGGCCCCTTGTGCCCCTTGACAACAGATGGACAGAAGGTCATAGGACAAAGCAGCTAGGAGGCTGTGCCAAGTTCAGTATGGAAACTGTAAAAGAACAGAGAAGGGCCGGCAGGGAAAACTGGCCTCTCGCAGAAAAATGTACTCTATCCATCCAAGGAATTTCCTTATTAACCAAAGAGGACTGTCAGTCTTCTAGCAAAGCCATGGACTCCAATCCCCCATCCATACTCCAAATAAGATGACTGCTCATGCTGCATGGCTACTTGGCAAAACAAGTAAATTTTTTTAAAGGTAAAGAAGATACCCATTTGTATTAGGCCATGCCAGTAGCCTACCTATGTATTTATGTTTCATCATCTAAAAAAGTGTTTTTATAGCCAGGCATGGTGAAAGCAGGAAGGTCAAGATTTCAAGGCCAGCATGGGCTATGTAGTGAGACACTACCCCCCAAAACTATTTTTTATAATTTAGAGCAAGCAATCTGCATATTATATAAAACAGTGACAAAAATTACAATAAAATTAACTAGCTGATCAGTTAGGAAAATGCAAATGCAATTTATTAGACTGAAAGAGATGACAAATTTGCTTGTTTCAGACAGAAGCAATCTTTTTAAAATTATTCTGTCTTTACAAAACTGGCAATGACTTTTAGTGAGATGCAAATATACCATGATACCTGAAAATTATGAAACCCAAATGTAACTATTGGAACACATTTATTTTCCCAAGTCAGAAAACATTAAATCCCATTATCATACCTGGTATTAATTTTATCTTGAAACCATTTGCTGTAAGACGAGGATCAGATAGATAAATTGATCCACCATTTATCTGGTCATCTGTTGTCATTTTATATAAAACCTCTAAATAATGAGATCCATTAAAAAGACTGAAAAAGAAATTATGGCTCATTAGGTTATTAAATATGCAGATTAAAATAAGAGAAATTAAAAAGTGAACCCAAGGACCTTTTGAAAAACATTATCAACCAAAATACAAATGTGTAAGTAGCCCTTTGAGAAACTTTTTACTTATTTGTTACTACTTTATAAAGCCCTACTGAATACAATGTAGTGTACAGAAAGGAAGAAAAACAGACATAAAAGACAATTTCTATGTTCTATATTAAAAACTCCTTGTAAAATTTTAAAATGGCTCTCCACACATAACACAAATGAAAACTTTTATTTATAAGTAGTAACTCTTTTAAAACAAAGTAACAACATTGTCAAGTGACTCAAGTAGTTTATCCTGTTAAATTTTCAATTCCTAGAGAAGGTTTCTTTAATAACAAAATGATTAAATACATCTTTTTCTCCCAAGAACTTTTAAATTCATCATTTCAGAGCTTGGAAGAGTTTCTTTCACTCTAGTCCAAGTATGGATGTTGCCAACGGTGGCATATGGAATGATTCTAGCGGTGTAAGCCCTAAAGGAAATTTTGAGGGAGCCAAATACTATCTAGGGTACAAATCGACCATTCACATCAGTTTTAGTTTTGGTCAGGCTACCTCATATTAGTTGTAAAAGGTGTCTGTTGCAGCTACTAAGTGAATTGTGACCTTTTTCCCATTCATTCAGTAAGTATCTGAGTGTCTTATTATGTGGCAGATACTGTCTTAGGTATGCTAGGGACTGTTTTATGTTCCAGTGCAGGTGACACAGTATTTCATTACATCTCTATATCCTCTGAAAAGGCAATTAAGCTAGGTGTGGTGGCACATGCCTCTAATTTCAGCCACTTAAGAGGCTGAGCGAGGAGGATCCAAGTTCAAGGTCAGCCTTGTCTCAAAATAAAATTTAAAAGGGGATGCACCTTGAGACCACAATGTTACATGAAATAAAACAGACAAATAAGGCTTAAATATCACATGGTTTCTCTTATATGAGAAACTTAAAGTATAAATAAGGAGCAAAATAAAAGATAGATAATAGGAAGTAGGGAGAGAGAGCTTTCTCAAATGGGAAGGGGATCAAGAAATGAAGGGAGGGGTGAAAGAAAGGAAGAAGGATTGAAAAAGGAATGAAGACGTGTTTTATGCATACAACATGCACTGCAAACATGTAAAATAATTAAAATAATAAAAACAAAATAATAAATTTTTAAAAAAATTTTTATCTTAATAAAATTTTTTTAAAAAGCTTAAAAAGGGCTCAGGATGTGATTCAGTGGTAGAACAGCCCAGCATGCACAAGGCCCTGGGTACAATTCGCAGTACTAGAGAGATACAAAAGGAGGAAAGAAAAAGCAAATGAAGTTCTATCTTTGCTTAACACAAAGAGGACAAATACACTCTTCGTTCATCTAGTCAACATTCTGAAAGTTAGTCCAAGAGCAAGTGGTAATGATATAATATGCTCCACAATTAAAATGTCTGGATTGGAATCTTGCCATCCTTGCTTACTGGCTATGTAAGGGTAGGTTGTTATTTAACTTTTTCTTTCAGTTTCCTATAAAGTGGGGACGACAGTACCAACCTCATAAAGGTGCTAGGAAAATAAGATCATGAAAAGACCACAAAATTTCTGTCCTATAGTAAATACTCAATAAACATCATCAACTGTCACTATGCTGAACACTTTGTATCTTATAGACATCTAAATTACTCCTTTAGAGGTAAGCTACACAAATGCCATTACAACTCTGGTGAGAAAACTGAACCCAATCCATAATTACTCTGCCAACATTGTGGGTAATTAGTCCATGACTAAGTTTTGGAAAACTTGCACTGTGAGGGGAGATACCACACTTCCTAAGATGAGGGAAGACAATTACACTTTGAATTATACTTTGTTACTGTCCATGCTCAATTAGGAAAGACTGACATTCAGAATAGTACAAGTCCTAAATAATAAGTTTGCAATGGATTTCTTTTTGAACAACAAAACATAATACTGAAAAGTATTCTTAAAACCTGTAATTTGGACAACCACAAAAAGATTTATAAAATCTAAATGAAAATGTACAAATACAATTCAGAAAAACAATCAACTTTAAACATTCAGATGTGCCCTAGTTCTTTTTCTTTTCTTTTTTGTTTCTCCCTAGTTCTTTTTGAGGGAACAAAGAATACTACCAGGCTTTTGAATCACCTGTTTCAATACAGCCTAAGGCATTGTTTTCTAATTATTCCTGTGACAGTTTCCTAAGCCAGTGTTAAGAAAATATAATGAGGGCCGGTGAGATAGCTCAGCGGCATAAGTGCCTGCCTGGCAAGTGCAAGGTCCTGAGTTCGACTCCTGGTACCCGCATGTTAAAAAAAAAAAAGGGCCGGTGAGATGGCTCAGCGGCGTAAGCGCCTGCCTGGCAAGTGCAAGGGCCCCAGTTCGACTCCCGGAACCCACATACGAGAAAAGGGCCGGTGATATCGCTCAGCGGCATGGGCGCCTGCTGGTGCATGAGGTCCTGAGGTCGACCCCCTGTACCCACAAAAAAAAAAAAAAAGAAAATATAATGAAAGATAGTAGATTTTAGTTAATATAGTTACTGTTGCCTTATTTGAAAATACAGATTTAACAGATGTTTTACTGTGTTCTGGACTAATTTGTTTCCCCTTCTGATGGGAATATGCTCAACTAAGGCTTTAACACATTTTATAAATGGTTTCTGTTCTCCTGGAGTCTTTCAAACATCTAATGTATACTAGCAAACAAATTTTGAATTGTCTTTTTAATTTTTATCTTTTTTTCTTTATCTTATCTACCTGAGTCAGAATGAAACAGAAAATATCAAGTATAAAAAAAGGAAATGTTAATAGATGGGTTATTATTTATTCATTTTTACGGATAGTAATTTGTATATATAAGATATAAAAAATACCACTTTACAACCAAAAATAAAATTAGTTAAGGCAACAATCATCAGGGGATGAATCCACTACACAGAAAGGCTGACAGGGAACTAAAAGGTAGAAGATCAGGCCATCATTAGCTCAACCCATTGACAGGTGCCATTAACATGGTGAAACGGGTAGTATAACCTTACCTATGAAGAAGTCTTACCAGGAAGAATCTAAATCTATTCAATCTTCCTGAGCTAACTTATAATTCGACAGGAGGTAGAGAAAAAGAAGTTAAACACTATCACAAGAAAGTGAAGAGACAAACAGAGACAACAGGGTATTCCACTAAGTGTGTCAGTACCTGTAAGAAGGCAGAGATTTAAGATACATAACAAAATGTACTGAACGGATCTTGTATATAGATATTAAATTTAAAATTTTGAGATAATGAGGAACAATCCCAAGGAATTATTGCTGTGTAAATTATGAAAAAGTTACTTATGGTTAATTAAGAAAATTGGCATTATTGAGAAAGAGATATACTGAAGGATGTTAACAGTAGGAATTGTTCTCAATTTCTTTAGCAAAGGAAAGAAAATATATATGTATATAAAAAGCACAAAGAAAATGTGGCAAAAGATTGATAATTGTTCGTAAAGACTTCACTGTATAATTCTATCATGGTGTATTTTTGAAAATGTTAAAAAAACATTCATAGCAACCTAACATCAAAATAACTCTAGGAAAATTACTAAGGTACCAGAGAAATAAACTTGATATTTGTTAAACGCAGAAGTGAACTAAAGGGCCGGTGAGATAGCTTAGCGGCATAAGTGCCTGACTGGCAAGCGCGAGGTCCTGAGTTCGACTCCCAGAACCCACATATGAAAAAAAGGCTGTTGATATCGCTCAGCGGCACAGGCGCCTGCTGGTGCGCGAGGTCCTGAGTTCAACCCCCGGTACCCACACACACACAAAAAAGAAGTGAACTAAAATGGAGATTATAAAATTATAAGCAACTAGTTCCATTAAAGATTAGAAATACAATTTTTAGAAGATTTCTTTAAATATCATTTATCCCTACTAAAAGAATGTCAACCTTTTATCTTCTATTTCTAATCTAGTATAAATTCATGTTCTTAGAGTTAAAAAATTGTATTACTTCACCATACCTCTCTGTTAATATAATTGGCTTTTCCAGTGGCTCTGCAGGAAGTTTATGATTCTCAAGAAGTCTTTTAAATAGCAGGGCTTCTTCTACTCTATATGGATTTAGTAACATTACCTCTGTTTTGCATGTAATTAGCCAGGCATCAGGAAACCTGAGATTGTGGATCAAGCAAAGCTCATCTTTTTCTTCAAAGTCAAATTTCTTTTGTTTCTCAAAATTTACTTTCAAGTTTTTCATAGAAAAAGGAACCTGTATTATTTTAATATTTTCACTCCTTTTTTTTTCAGTTTGGGACTGAAAGAGCTCATCAAGTTTGGGCTGATTAGGTAAAGAGGTTTTCAACTTGTGCTTCTGTGCCAAACTCCAGGTGCTGGTGGATTTTATCTTTTTTCTGCCATCGTTTAATGGTATTTGTGACTCTTGTTCAATGGCTTTCTTCATTTGACTATTGTATCGTTCCAAGTCTTTAGTAGCCTTTTCTTCATATCTAAGAATAGAGATAAAACAGTACTAATGAGGTCATATCAGAAATATATTAGTATTTTAAGTAAATATATAAAAGAATTGGTTATAGGCCCAATAATAAAGCATGTATTGGCCTAATCCTTCTGTATATGTTTATGCTAAATTGTAAACAAAATATAAATTCATCTATTTAAGCACTGAAGAGCAGCCAAAAGTGGGCAGAAATTGGCCCTGACCCACATTTCTATGTTTATACAGCTATTACCCAGGGGGCCGTTCCTAGCACTAAGGAAGTAGCAAGGCCTCAGTCAAAGCCTGTGTCCTAAGAACACACAACTACTCGCTTCTAGAACAACTTGAGAGAGAAAATCCCGTGGGTGAGAGCCAAGAGGAAAACAACCATTAGAAGGCTAAATGAGCTGAACAGAGGTTTCGGATGCCGCCTAATGCAAGGGAAACATCGAAGTGTGCGGTCTGAATTCCACATAGTTTTATGGCTTGGTAAGCACCTTGGGTTTTCAATAACTGGAGGAAGGCCTTAACTAAAGAGTGAAAAAAAAGTCTGTCCTAGAACTAAGGAAGTTGCCCTAGGACTAATAGTCAAATCTTCACAATCTCTAACAAAGTGAAAAACAAAGCCTTCACAAGCTGAAGGTGATCTGTAATTTAAGGATCTGGTAGAACAAAAATTAATACTTTTCAGAAGAAGAAAGCAGAATCCAGAGTTTCAAACATGTTTCCCACAGTCCAGTTATACAATTAAAAGTTACCACTAAAGCAATAAAACGAAAAAATGTGAGTCATTATCAAGATGCCACAAATGTTGTAACTAGTAAAAAAAAATTAAAAATATGTTATTCATAAATGCTTAAGGACTTAAATAGGAGAAATATCAACAAAGAAATTATTTTTAAAGCATGAAATGAAAATGGAAATTCTAGATTTAAAAAATTGGAGTCCCAAATTAAAAAAATAGAAAGTTGGAAAAGAAAACAATATTGGAAGAAATAAAGCCTAAAAATTAGCTGATGTGAAGAAATCTAACAACTTATAGATCTAAAAGCAGCAAATCCAAAGCTGGATAAATGTAAAGAAATCCCCAGCTAGATACATTTAAATCAAACTGGTGAAAACCAAATATTAAGATAAAAATCCTAAGATTAGTCAGAGAGAAAGAGGGAAAAAAAATGGGTGAATGTCATCAGAAGCAATACACAAATTAGCAGTGAAATCTTTTAAGTAGCAAAATCCAGATTTGATTATATCCAGCAAAAATGTCCTCCAAAATGAAATAAATTGAATTGATATTTTAGGTAAGAGGGGACTTTCCTGCCAGCATATTTGCAGTATTAAAGAATGATGCTAGACATAAGTAGAATTTTACCTGCCAGATTTTTACATTTTGTATCAACATATTAAGACTAAGTAGATTATGAAAAATTAAGGATGCACAAGGTATTCACCAAAGGAAATGTATGTAAAGGCAACAGAACTAAAATTAGACACTAACATACATTTATTTAACCTTAAAGCAACCTGCTGTCCCTTCAAAAAAGAATAAAAGAAACAAAACAGAGATAGGACAAGCAGAAAATAGGAAAATGGCAGACCTGTAAGTTATACTTTTTGACAAAAAATAAAATTAAAAGAATGAGAAAAAGATGTATCATGCATAAAAAAGAGGCTGTTGTAATACAAGATGAAGTAAATTTCAGCACAAGACATAGTATCAGAGATAAAGTGGCCATTAGAAAGGTGTAACAATTACAAATGCTTATGCGTCTAATAACAGAACTTCAAATTATATGAAGAAAATCTTACAGATCTAAAATTAGAAATAAATCCAGAATCATAATTGATGCCACTAATACCCTTCCTCAAAAACCACAGAAGACTTTGGTAATACTATCAATTGCTTCGATGTAATTGATATTTTGGAACACTGCTATGCAGCAACAACAGAATCCAGATTCTTTAAGTGAACATGGAACACTTATCAAGACGGACCACAAGTCACAAAAGTATTCTGCTGAGGGGAAGAAGTCAGATACATATCATATAATTGTATATATATGAAGTCCAAGTACTGGTGAAACCAAGACAGTGCAACAGAAAACAAACCAACAGCTGCCTGTGGAGCTTAGCTGGAAAGGAGCAGGAGGATTTCTCTGGGATGCAGATGCTCCATATTTTATTTGGGGTGCTATTTATGTGGATGTACACATTTATGAAAATTCATGAAACTATGCTATTAAAGTCCTTGGATTTCACTTCAGGTAACTTTTACCCAATTTAAAAGATTAATTTAAGAAAGTTTTAGAGCAGCTGGGCATGGTGGTGCATGCCTGTAATCCAAACACTCTGAGAGGATGAGGCAGGAGGACTGCAAGCCTAGGCAACTTAGTGACTTTGTGAAGACCCTGTTTCAAAATAAAAAACAACAAAGGGCTGGGGATGTAGCTCAGTACCACAAAACAAAACAAAAAGAAATGAAATGAAACAAACAAAAAAAAACAGAAAAAATATTGGGCACAGGTACTCAAAAAAATGGGTAGAGAAATTATTAAATTAAAACTGAATTCCAATTCTGAAGAGTTCTTTAAGTATTTGCTCTAATTATAACATGGAATAAATAATTCCCTGAACACTACAAAATAAAATTTACATACATTAATACTCCAATTAGTAATCAGATACCAGTAAAATATAAAGTCATTAAAACAACAACACAAAATAGGAACAATATGATTAAATTTATAATGGTTTCATACCTAAACATTATTTTTTTCTGGTGCTATTCTCATCCTAGAGTCATCAATAAAAAAGTAAATTCCAATACACTGAAAACGTCCAAACCACTAATTTAACTCAATTTCAAAGGTATAAGATAATAGGCATTTCAAAATTATACTGGGTAAAGAATTAAGGAATCTTCTGTCAGTAACCAGACAGTAAAATGAAACTTTCAGAGCTCAAGGCAGTCTAGCACAGCAGGTATGTCAATGTTTTTTTGTGAAAAACTGAGATGCCTAGGCCCCACTCTCAAGGCTGTTAATTCTCAGGCCTAGGTGCAGCGTAGCCTATTCTAAAAATAGCCCACAGGTGATTACAGTGCACACACAGAGTGGAACTACTGCTAAGTGTTCACTAGAGTATAGCAGGAAGAGGAGACCCTGGAGGAAGCCAGTGTGGCCCAGCTCTGCTACTTAGCAGCCTTGTAGACTATGCAAATTAATTTTTGCATGCCTCAGTAATGTTCACAAGCAATAATATATTGATAATTAGCATCGGCTTTGTATTTTTATTCTGAGGAGTAAAATGAGTTAAAAAGTGCCAACTGGAGTGGTGCCTGGCATGCAGTAAATGGTGTTGTTCACTATCACTCTTTCCCATCAAGAAGCATCTATCTGAGGCTGAGATGAAGCTCAATGGTGAGGACATGCTTAGCAGGCATAAGGCCCCGACTTCAACCCCCAGCACCAAGAGAATGGGACACGATGGCTAAAGGTTGGCATTAAATAACCTTGCTAAATTTTTTAAAGCAAATTTTATATTAGAAAAATGTTTAGGGCCGGTGAGATGGCTCAGCAGCGTAAGCGCCTGCCTGGCAAGCGCAAGGGCCCGAGTTCGACTCCCGGATCCCACATACGAAAAAGGGGCCGGTGATATCGCTCAGTGGCACGGGTGCCTGTTGGCGCACGAGGTCCTGAGGTCGACCCCCGGTACCCACAAAAAAAAAAAATAATAAAAAAAATAAAAAAATGTTTAATAATACAGAGACAACAATACAGGGACTAGAGAATTATGGTTATGTCTAGTATCCCATTTCTTAAGAAATTAGCCAAATTCTATTATAAGTAAAATGCGTATAACACTTTAAAGAAACAACTTGAATATGTATGTTTAGGAAATAAAAATGGTATTATTAGCAACAGAGAGTTGACACAGTGGCCACAGTTTATTGTCTCTCACCTCCAGGGGTCCACAGTTTTCTCAGAAATAAAAATCATGTTTGTCTGCTTAGCAAATGACTAGATGCTAAGATATTTATATGAAGAATTTCAAGGAATATGTCAAGAAGAATATTATCCTATTCTTTGTTCATAATTCATGAAAAGTCTCAATTTTAAAAAAATGATATTACCAAGTGAACTATAAATGTTAAAAGTGAGATCAAGAGACAAGAGACCATGACACAGCATATGATTTTTGTCTTCAGTACTGTACATGTTTATTGAAGAAATATTACCTGAATGAAACCTGGCTTCATTGTAAACTAGATGACAAATGGCTTCTTGGGTTTTACTTTACACTCAATACTCACACTTTTTTGTTTTGTTTTTTGTTTTTGTGGGTACCGGGGGGTCGACCTCAGGACCTCGCGCGCCAACAGGCACCCGTGCCTCTGAGCGATATCACCGGCCCCTTTTTCGTATGTGGGATCCGGGAGTCGAACTCGGGCCCTCGCGCTTGCCAGGCAGGCGCTTAAGCCGCTGAGCCATCTCACCGGCCCAATACTCACACTTTTTTAAATTATTTTCTCCCATTTATACTTAGAAGCTCAAGTTCTGATTTCTTATACAAAACACATGCTTTTCAATGGGCATTACAAGTAAGTATTTTTAGCTCTTGGACATTCAAAATTCAGTATTTTTTCTGTGTGGTGGAAAATGAGTTCAAGACAAAGGTCACCATTTGTAATTAATTATAATGTGCAAATTTTCACATATGGTACTAATCTTTTGATTTACTCAAGAAGTCAATTTAATTAGTTCCTTGGGAAATAAAAAAAAAATTTATGTCCAAAGGAATATTAGGTAAATGTTAAGTAAAAACAGCTGCTACCTTTGTAACAATGTCATTATGAGATTTAGCAGCTTGAATGGAAAATATTCATCCTGATTTGACCAGCAATCAAGTCAAATAATGTTCCTGAGATTACATTTAATTATAAAGTTTATTTCACATTTTCAATAATATTGCAGTTGAAACATTACTTTTAGTTACTTTAAGAAGATATATAGGGGCCGGTGAGATGGCTCAGTGGCATAAGCGCCTACCTGGCAAGCGCAAGGTCCTGAGTTCGACTCCCGGAACCCACATAAAAGGAAAAAAGGGGCCGGTGATATCGCTCAGCGGCTACAAGCGCTTGCTGGCAAGCGCAAGGTCCTGAGGTCGACTCCCAGTACCCACATTAAAAAAAAAAAGAAGAACTATATTTATAGCTACTGCAAATGAAAGCTCAAATTAACACCAACTGACTTGAGACCTCAGTGGCAGGGTACGGGCCCAAACATGGATGTAATCCAGTGGAGAAAGAGTTTAAGAAAACAAGGGTGCAAAAAAAAAAAAAAAAAAATCCTTAAAAAACCAAAAAATCTAAGTATCTCCCATTCCAAAGTCTGTCCTAAGCTCTCAGCAGAAGTTTAATAGCTAGAAAACCCTGATCCTAATCCTTAGGTTTAGAGAACCTTCCATGATCTGGCCCCTAGATTCTCCATCTTTTTTTCTTACCATACACTTTTATATTCTGTTCCTGTCACAGAATGCGTTTTTCAGTTACCAAATAATACTATGTTCCTTCCAACTTGACAATTCCTTAAAACCTTTGTTAGTTTCAACTCAGGGAAACAATTTCTGGTCCCATAGATGAAATCAAGCCCAAATGCTAAGTGTTCTCATAACTATTTTCTTTACCTTAAAACTCACTACACTGGGCTGGTGAGATGGCTCAGTGGTGTAAGCGCCTGCCTGGCAAGCGCGAGGGCCCGAGTTCGACTCCTGGAACCCACATACAAAAAAAGGGCTGGTGATATTGCTCAGCAGCATGGGTGCCTGCTGGCGCACGAGGTCCTGAGGTCGAACCCCGGTACCCACAAAAAAAAAAAAAAAAAAAACTCACTACATTCTATAATTACTAGTTGTCTATGTCTTCCTCAGTAGAATGCACCATTTATGCACAAGGAAAGTATGTTTTCTTTATAATTAAAGTGAGTAGCTGGAGTACAAAATCTTTAGTATTTCCTAATTGAAGAAAGGGAATAGAAAGGAGGAAGGGAAGAAGAAAAGAGAAAGAAAGGAAAATAGGAAGAACGAACAGGAATAAAGAAAAGGAAAGAGGGAATGAAGAACTGCAGAAGAGCAGTCTACTCTTAGATGCTTTATACTCCTTGCAGAATTTAGGATCATAGTAAGAATTCCAAGATAAAATCCAAAAGAGAAGTGGGTGAGATATTTTTATTCTACCCTCTCATTTACAATTTTGGACTCAGTTGATCACAGTCCAAGGACCTTAGGCCAGTGATGGTGAATATTTCAGAGCTTTCAAAGATATAAACAGCAGCTGCGACCCACGTACCATAGGTTCATCACCACTGTTGGGCTTTAAAAGACTATAAAATAGCATTATGTGACATATACCTAGACTTCTGATACCAAGATACTTATATTTTCATGACAAATTTCTATTTCCAGAGTCCAAATTAAATTGAATTTTGACACAGCAAGTGAAAAATGTCATTCACAACAGAGAAATTCCCTTTCACAGATTAAAAACTGATTATATTCACATAATAAGCAATCATTTTTTGTGTCTGTCTTTGATCTTGTATTTTATCAGTACCTTAATCATCACAACAATCCATGAGAGACTGCCCACATATTTTTATCAAAAGTTAACAAAGAATGACCCTTGTTAGGAGCTATGTGTAGTTTCTAAGGCCTGCTGTTGATACCAATGCTTCATTTGTCTACCTGATGGCAATATAAGACAGAAAAAAAATGAGGGGGGGTCTACAATACTACCTAACCATAAACAATTCGATGAGGACTATTAACCATAATCCTAGTAATCTGATACCTTGGGAGCCACAAGAATAAACAACACTGATATTCCCCAAAAGGCAGCTGTAGTAATACTTGCTGTTTTAAGGCTACAAGAACAAACAGAGGGACTGTTTCATCTTAAGCTGTTACAATACTGTTCCTACTTCCATGAGAACTGGAAACATTTATAGTTGGTTTCTATTCTCAGACAATTCTCAATCTGTCACCTCTCTCTAGGCAATGCAATTTAAAAGTTAAGCCTACTCATCTTTCCCCCGATACATAAAAATTATATATATATATTTATGGCATACCATGTCGTGTTTCAATAATAAAGTCCACTTAGTACCCCTCACCCTCTTTTGGTATTGTGGACTGAACCCAGGACCTTGCACATGCTATACTGACAAGTGTTCTACGACTAAGCTATAACCCCAGCCCATTTTATTTTTTGAAACAGGATCTCAAACTTGCAATCCTCCTGCCTCAGCATCCTGAGTAGCTGAGATTACAGTGTATGCCACCACCCCTACACCAAATCCACTTATCTTTAATACACTCAATATTGTGTCATTAGGTAAAACTAAAAACAAACATAATAAATATAACTATGGAACTTTATTTGCATGTTGATTTCAAAATAAACTTCTAAAACTCTAACATTTATGAAATACTTAGAAATCTAAATATCAAATGTTTGATGTATTAAGGATTTCATGCTTTTAAAAAAAGGACAATTATATTATTCTGTTGCTTAAAATACAAATGTCTTACCTTTTAGATATACACTAAAACATTTCTAAAAAAGGCAACATTATGCTTAGGATTTCCTTCAGAATAATATAGAGGGTGGAGGTAAAGTGAGTAAAAGGTATGCATGAAGTAGAACTGCCCATGAGAATGACAGCTAAGGAAATGGGGTGATGGGTTCATTGTACTGTTTGAAAAAGAACAAAACACAGCCTCCATCTCCCCTTACAAGAAAATTTTAAAAAGAGGCTGAAGAAAAAAGTTAATTTATAGAAGCTTTCCATATTGGTGTTAATAGCGATCTTTATTATTTTTCAACTGATATTGTTTTCATAATGCTGAATGAGCTAATGGGAAAAAAGAAAACCCACAATATCCATATAGTTTATCACCAAATATAACTTTAGGTGATGGATTACATTTAAAAAGGTGGTTTTTTTTTGTTTTTTTTTTTTGTTTTCAGATATTTGACATAGTACTAAGCCACTTTAGGTAACAGATGACTGGAGGTATAATTCTACTCTTTTTTCTTTTTGGTGGTCTAGATCATGCAAGACATAATTTTAGTATATGTGCTGCCAAAGCAAGCACATGCAAGACATAATTGTGTTTGTATTTGGTATCCTAAGTCAATTAGAAACACCGTATTATTTTGGAACATTATTTAGATCATCTGATCTAAATATACAAGTAATATTTTAATCAGGCATAAGGCACCCACCTATTTACATCCCCAAAATACCCAGTCACCAATAAAAAAATAATACATTACAGAAGCAATCCTTTAGTTATACTGAGAAGGAATAGTATTAATAGCACTAAAATGACCTGGAACAATGGCACAATTCTTTGTATTGTGTTATACATTTTAGAGACTAACTTTTTAAAAGGCACAGTCAAGATATTAAAAACACCATTGTTTTAACTCCTCTAGTGCAAACTTTTTTTTTTTTTTTTTTTGTGGGTACCGGGTGGTCAACCTCAGGACCTCACGCGCCAGCAGGCGCCCGTGCTGCTGAGCGATATCACTGGCCCCTTTTTCGTATGTGGGTTCCGGGAGTCGAACCCAGGCCCTCGCGCTTGCCGGGCAGGCGCTTAAGCCGCTGAGCCATCTCACCGGCCCAAACGTTTTTTTAAAAAAGTCCTGCCCAAGAAGTTAAACTTTTTGAAAAAGAAAATGGTGGTTTCAAAATGAAGATAATGGAAACCTTTAAAAACAAACTTAACAAATCAGAAAGCAGTTGAGACTTGCACAAAGAAAATCCATTTTAAAACAAAAAATAATCCCCCCAAAGCCCCTAAATTAAAAAAAAAAAGAGGGATACCAAAAAACACACTCTAGCCAAGCCAAAAGGCATTTTCCATTCTGCTTTTTCTGTAAATAAGAAGTTAAAAAAAAATTTTTTTTAAACCAGTGAGTCATATAGAATGGAAAGAGCTGAGCAGTCAGGTCACATGCAAGCTCTGGAAACTTACTTGAGTTTTTCCTCTTCACTCAATGTCTTCCACAGTTCTTCAATTTGTACTGTTGCATCCTCTAAACTAGTCTTAGGATTTTCTATGAGAAACTGAGCACGATGTTCTTGAATAAAAAGGGCACTTGCAGACATGGGTTTCTTGATTACTCGATTGCTAATTAAATCATAGGCTGTTAGCTGTCCAGACTTGTTATCTATCACATTTGATCTTTTGTTACAGGGGCCATCACTGAGATTTTCTTGTTCAAGGTTTGAATGATTATTCTTGCTTACTTTATGTGCTAAACTTTCCTGGGGCACTAAAATTTTCACAGGTTCAATATTCTCTCCCGCTGAATTCTTAAGTGCATTTCCCTTGCTCCAGTCATCTGCACAAATTTCCAAAGACTTCTCAGGAACTGCTTCATTTTCCCTCTTTTCATCTATATGGCCTTTACCACCATTTTCTAATTGGGCATGCTTAACAGAACTTACAAAACAAGTTTCACTATATTCACTCTGGCCATCCGCCGATGCTAAGTTATTCATTGGGATTTTTTGATATATATTTCTAGAGTCCTTATTAATGTTAGAATTTTCACTACTAACATTATCATCACAATGTTCATCAATACATGTCTGCTGATTTAAATAATTATTAGTGTTTTCTCTTGATTCATCATTATGTATATCACTTTGGAAAGGAATGACTAAAGTATCAACATTTGGATAATTATTTCCAGATGATTCCATTCTATTAAAAAGCACATCTGTTTCTGCTGTTTTACTAACAATCATGTCGACTGAGGAAACATCTGTTTTATTATTTTCATAACAATCTGTACTAGGTAGTGGTCCATAACAAGTTGTCATCAGATTTTCAAGAGCAATTAAAACAGATTCCTAAAAAATATAAATTAACAAATATTAAGAGATATTATGAAAATAGACAAAATTAAAAATAATTTTAAAAAGCAAGTTTTTTTTCATGAAAACAGGCTGCATACATTTATAAACAGCATAAATACAAAAATTATCTGAAAAAGGTTACCTTATTCTGTAATAATACTTGACTTTTATCTGGTGTTAGATTTACATCCACATCAGTTGTAGGAACATCAATTTTCAGAAAGAAAATGGGATACAAACGAGTAGATTCCTTTAGGCACTTCAGATTGTAATAATGTCGGATTAACTAGAAATATATGAAATGAATAAAACACAAAAGTACCATTTAAATACAGTACTGCCAACCTTACAATACCACAAAAAGCAGCAGATTCAACTAAAACACTGAGTAGCTGCAACCACCCAGCAGGAAGCCAGTATGTTCACAGTGGCAGTGGTCCTGTGGGGGCCCTGAACCCACACAAAGAACAAGCACAGGCATCCAGTGCAGCTGGCTTCCAGGCTAAAAATCACAGTGACATGGAAGGTTTGAAGGCTTAGGGTTCAAATCAAAACTGCTACTTTCTGGCTACCTTCCTTAAGTCATTTAACATTTGTTTCCTCAGTATAAATGGGGATAATTATGCATCAGCACTATTGTAAGGAGTAAATGAAACATATTATGTACATAATAGCCAGCACAATGCTTAATATATGATTATCTGTTTATTGCCTTCTTTTCCTTATTTTACAGCAAATTCTAGTAGCCTTTCTTGTAACACTTGGACAAATGACAGAGCTGGTTTTAAATTTCTGACCAAAGTGATACTTTTTTCTAAAGGTGATTACCTTTAATATGTCTTTCTGATGGATGGGTCGATTATTTATAAAGATGAAACTCCTCTCTGGAGTTGAAAGACTTGTAGAAGAGTGGTCTGCATCAAGCTTTGGAAGGAATCCACTTAGATAAATCTGTAATTATAATAAATAGTCACAGAGTATCCAATATCCACATCCAATGGCCTGGCTATATACAACACAGTAAAAGATTTTAAAAAGTTAAAAAATAGATTTTCAACTTAAGATCTAAAGAGCCATACGCCTCATATCTCAATAATTAACCTTGAATAAAATACTGAAGCATATTAAACTGGTGTTTATAACTCTAAGGAAAAATGGACATTTATAAAATCTTCACAGTCATACTTTTAAATATTTAACTCATAGGTCACACTGTACTCACTCTCTACTCAACTCTACCTTCTTTTCTTTTTACCATTTCTTTCCCACACTGTGCTTTCTTTCTGGCTATTTGTCCCTTTCTCTTTTTTTTTGTTTTTTTTTTGTTTTTTTGTGGGTACCGGGGGTCGACCTCAGGACCTCGCGCGCCAGCAGGCGCCCGTGCCGCTGAGCGATATCACCGGCCCTTTTTGCGTATGTGGGTTCCGGGAGTCGAACTCGGGCCCTTGCGGTTGCCAGGCAGGCGCGTATGCCGCTGAGCCATCTCATCAGCCCATCCCTTTCTCTTAACCATAAAGAAGTTGCTGTCTATCTCTGCATGTACTACAAAGCTAATCTTACTAGGCCTGCATTTCTGAGTTTAAAAAAGTCTTTTATTCTTTGAATTAACTTCCTTGGGGCGCCTGTTGTACTTTATCTTCATTTTTGCTTAAAGAAATCTTCTAGAAATCAAATCTTCTAGAAATCTTAAAGAAATCAAAATTTTACTCATTATTTACAGTAAAGTTGTCTTTATGATACAACTGTATGAATGAGGAGGAAAAACTGAAGGATACAAGAAGAGATAACCAGAGAAAGACATTTAAGGAGTGTGAGGCAGAGAACATGTTCCTAACTTTTACCTTTAGGTAATTAACACAGCTAAAGACACTATACAGAATGTTGAAAATACAGGCCAAAGCTGGACTGTCAGGGTTTGAATCCCAGCTTGAGTACTAGCTATGTGATTTTGGTGAAGTTATTTAAAATATAGTCCTATAATCTCTTATCTGAAACAACTGGAGCTTGATGTTCTATTAATCTGCGAAGAAACACCAATAGTAAAATTTTAGCTTAGGTTAAAGAAAGCAAGTATGTCAGTGGGAGTGCTATTTTTAGCTGACCATGAGCCATGAGGCTCCTTACCAGTACAAGCCTGTAGGCCACCACCTCCGCCTATCACTATCCCATCCCTTGGAAGTAAGTGTTTAAAGAGATGCATTACCAGTTTTAGAACACTAAGTGCATTATTGTCACGGTGCCAATTTGTGCCAATTAGAAAAAATAAATTAATAAATCTGGATAATCCATTACAAAATGATACCACTTAATTAACTGTAAAATTTCACAGCATTTATAAATGGTTGTATAATTTACCAGGTAACATGAGACCTTTCTTAAAACACCTGCTGGGCACCAGGAAAAGACTGTTTAAGTTCTGAAACACTTATTGGTTGCGTGAATTAAAAAAAAAAAATCTGCTTTTTAATCTGAAGGGGTAAGAATAAAGAAGAAAGTGAAGAAAAAATAATTGTTTGTGGCTTCCTTTCACACTACCTTATGACGCATGTTACACGGTACGTTACTTTCAGACATTGAGCTTTAAAATGATTTAGGATAATCTTAACAAGCTATATTTAAATTACATAGAGAGGGCCGGTGAGATGGCTCAGCGGCGTAAGTGCCTGCCTGGCAAGCGCGAGGGCCCGAGTTCAACTCCCAGAACCCACATACGAAAAAAGGGCCGGTGATATCGCTCAGCAGCATGGGTGCCTGCTGGCGCGCGAGGTCCTGAGGTCGACCCCCCGGTACCCACACACAAAAATAAATAAATAAATAAATAAATTACATAGAGAGTAAAATAAAATAGTTCTTATAAATAAAATACAAAAGACCAAATCAGTGCAACAAAATAAAAATGAGACAGGCCTGACATGATTCTGGACCTCAACCTAGGAATGAAAATAGAAACTGAAGGCAAAGTACTATCAAATACTGGTCCCCTGGTTGCTTTTCAACTATGAGCCTCTTTTTCCTCCCTCTTCAACCCCCTTTCTATGTTGGTTTCTCCTTTAATGACCAGCTCCAGTCATCTTATTTGACTCTCTGAAGCCCCTGCCATCATAGACAACTCCCTCTTTTGGGAAACACTCTACTGTATGAATCTGTTTCAATGTTCTCTGGGTCTTTCTGCTTCCTTTACACTTCCTCCTTGACTGGTTTCTCTCCTTCCTTAGCCCTATAAATGATGATGGTCCCTGTGAATTCCATCATCAGACCCTTTTTTCTTGCTCTCCAATGACTACAAATAATTTCACTCAACTACAGTTTAAACAACTAGTTATATAAAATGATGCTAAGATATAGATACTATAATTTCTACTTCTCTCACTCCCAAATGCTTACTATCTGCAACTGTCACAAAAACAGTCTCAAGTTCAAAGCTTCATAAAATATATTATCCCACTTCTACCCTGTTCAACCGCTCCTCCTGTCTTCCTTTAATATGATGGAATCCTTCCATTTACACAGTCTATCAAACACACCTCTTTTTTTCCATCACTATGTTCATATAACCTTAACTGGTCTCCTAACACTGATCTTTCTCCTCTTTCAGCCATAAAACCCATCATAACGACATGGAGTTACATTTCTAAATAACTTAAATACTCTGGTAACAAGAGTGAAACAAGTGCATGTGAAAATTCCCTTCTCCTCCATTCCAAGTACAAACTACACAGCAGTGACAAAAGCAATTTCTAAAGTAATTTTAAAGATCTAACCACATAAAAGTAAGGCAAATAATGATTTATGGATGCAAAACATGCCACAGGGAGTGATGGTTTAAGATATAGTCCTACATGCTATACTATCAGACACAAGGTATGTCATTTGGAAATTAAATTCTGGCAAGAAAATAAGGAAAGAAAATACGCTATGTAAGGCAGGGGATTGAAATTAGTATGTTTGAAGTAGGGAGTTCATATACCACCATCCCTGAAAAAAATAAATAAAACTTTAAAATGCTGTGTGATCACTGTCTGGAGCTACTTGCCAGGATCACAGGAAAGAACAGAGACAACTCCAAAACCAAGAACAAAGCTAAGCCAAGCTGGCTAGGAAAAGAAGTCTGTAAAATCGTGGCAGGCATCAACTGCTAATATAACACCTGGTTCTGAATCGGGGATGGAGAGGGGAGTATCTGCCAAACTACGGAATGGCAGAGAAAAGCAGGGAGAGGAAACAAAACAACAAAAGTAAACCTGCATTCAAAATAATTTCAAAAATTAAAATTTCAAAGTGTATAAAACAGAGAATAAAAGAATTTTCTCTCTGAAAAACAGAAATGATAGAGCAATATGGAAAGGACTTTGAACTTAGTATAGTGATACCTTGGTACTTACTGTTAATTGGTTCTGGAAGGCACAATGAGTGCCCAACGAATTACTTTGACTGGAAAGGACAGCAAGTCACAAGGCAACTGACACCGACAAGTTTTCTTGCACATCAAGTACCAAACAAATGACTGGGACAAAATTTTCATATCAAAATGCACCAAATTCGACAAGTTTCAGAGCAGTGGAGTAGAAAAGTACAGCTGTAAACAAATTAAAATGAGTAGCTACAAATCAAGTTTAGAGAAGAAGAATATGAAAATAAATTCTGAATCATAAAAACAAATACATAGTTTAGGGAATTAAAAATCAGGCAGTATTGAGGAATTCATGCAGAAGTTAGCATGGAGTAATGCAGAGATAAAAATATCAAAGAGAAGACAGATGTCATAAGGAGCTCAATCAGGTCAAAAAAGCCAAACTTGAAAAATACCTAATAAAAGCTGCTACAGTAGTGGCTCAGTTGAGACCATCATCCATAATAAAGATGTTCCTCCAATATGGGGTCCCTACAGATAAAAAATGGACTCTCGCATTAAGGGAAGAAATATATAAAGATTCTCTACACTCAAGGTTCCCATTAGCTAATGGGTCTGTCATGCCAATGCAGTGAACAGGCCTTGGTGGACAAGTTCTACAACTTAAAGATATGTAATGGGATCAGAAGTGGGGTAAGAGGAAACATCCATTAGCAGCTGGAAACTAATTCAGATTGCTTTCAGCCAGGGACAAGAAGTGACTCAAAAAAATTCTGACACAGGGCAAGTCTCCTTTAACTATATAAGCCATATATAGGAGAAAAGAAGAATATGAAAATAAAGGGCATGAGGTGGTGATGGGTGGCTGGTGGCAATACAAATATAACACCTGTTTAGACACACGATGTAAGAATAGAAGAGGGATGTGCTGATATGGTCACTTTAACCACAGAAACACTCTAAACTTTCTGTATCATGAAAGTGGAACACTAACACACGCTTTCCAAACTCCTTTCATTCCTCCATGTAAAAATAACACACAAAGGTATAGCAATAATTCTGATATCTGACAGATTACCAAGCATCATTATGTGATTTCTATCTCAAAAAAAAATTTTTTTTAAATAAACGGGCAATTTATTTCAGAATAGACTGAAAAAAAAAAAAAATTCTAAACTGCAGGATTGACTCCCGTGCTAGTTCCATCCACACACATTGCAGCTGACCAAGGTCTAGATCACTGCTTTCTATTCCTGACTGGTACACCTAAAGACCTTGTAAAAGTGCAGGTTCTGATTCAGCAGATCTGAGGTAGGGCCCAAGACTCTTTTTTTCTAATAAGCTTCCATTTGATGCCAACACTACTAGTCTGTAGACCAAATTAATACAGCCAGTATATCTAGAGCATGAGGACATGCAGGCAACGAAGTCCTATGAAGCCACATGGAATCTAGAGGGAATTTAGAGGTACCCGCAGCATCCTGAGTCAGCAACTATAAGCAACAGCATTACAGAGATCCTACAGGCTTAAAGTTAGCAGCCAACCAAACAAAAGGCCTCTTCTCTAAAGAAACTGAATAATGACAACGTGTCTCAACTCCAATTCAACTAACTTTGTGCTAGAAGGGAAGAAAGGAAAGAAAAGGAGAAAAGAAGATGGATGGAGGGAGACAGGTATAACTGGTTTCTTAAGAACCAGAGCAGTAAGGACACGGTATGCAGATCAAGCCCTAAGCCCTCACCCCATTATGGCCATTGGGATTCTCCCAGAATCTAGGAACAAGGCTAGGGTCTTGACTACACAACACTGAAGGAGCGTCTACAGTCAATAAGCCCAGCCACCAACACCCAGTTAGATTTCCTATTCATAGGAAAAGACAGAGAATCAGATGTTTTGCAAAAAAGACCTCTTAGGTAAGCAGAACAAAATCCGAGAAAAAGATTATTTAAGGAAGAGATACTTTAAAAACAAAAACTTAGTATCTTTAGGAAGAATTAAGATTTTACATTCATAAGAAATTATAAAAGAACAATAAAATAAAAATGTTCTTTGAAATTAAACATAACTTTCAAAGTAAACAATTCAATACAACATTTAAGGGATATAGTCAGTGAGATCTCCCAAAACTTAAAGAAAAAGAAAAGATGGAAAACTTGAGAATAGAGAAGGTCCTAATCAGCGGAGAGGGAGAGGGAGAGAAACAGTATTAATGGGTGGAAATACATAACCCAGGTGTAAGAAAGAAATGAGTCTTCAGACTCAAAAGGGCCACATAATTGCTGAGCACAATGATAACCTAACCAGACACAGACTTAGACAATTTTTCTGTAAAATCTAAGAACAAACATTAAGGAAAGATCCAAAGACTTTTCAAATAGAAAAAAATTATCATCTAGAAAGAACTGCTATGTATTAATCTTTGAGTCAGTAACAATAGATGATGAGATACTCAATGTCTTCAATGTTCTAAAGAAAAACTATTTTCAATCTGTAACTGTGTCCACAACACCATCAACATAGAAAGTGCAAAATAATGTCACTTTCAGACATTAAAATCTGTGTCCTGTGTCCCCTTTCTGTGGAAGATATTTAAAGATGTATCTTTGAAAAATTGAGAATGACTACCAACAAAGACTTGGGATATAAGAAGTAATGGAACCAACCAGTGTTCTGATGTAAATATATCTCAGGATGAAAGCTGTACAAAAAGAAGGAATGGAATGGATTACAAACTATAGAATGACCAAAAGAATTTTTGCTAATTTGACGAAGAAAATTTCACTTAAAAAAGAAAAACTTTTTGAACATCAGAAAACCTCTGAAGTAGTTCACATGTAAAGCAAAGAAAAACAATAATAAATTTTGGGTGACTGATAGTAATACAAGAAAGAATTTTGTGTAATCAAGACAACAGGAATATTTTCATTTATATGGATGGCTTAAGAGTTATCATATTGGATCCCCAGAGAAGAATGTAATCCTAACACAATATTAGGTTCTGCAATGAAAACTACTTATAGTCATAATAATGTATACTACATATAAGTGTTCAACCTTTGGAATCAATATTCAAACAAAAGATGAAAGACTTTAAAAATGGCTATGGGGCCGGCAATAGTGGTGCATGCCCTGCTAATCCCAGCACTTCGGGGGGGACTGAGGCAGGAGGATCACCATGAGTTTGAGGTCAGCCTGGACTACATAGTGAGTTCAAAGCCAGACTGAAGTACATAGTGAGATCCTGTCTCAAAACAAACAAACGAACAAACAAAACAAAACAAAAATGCTTACAGGACTGGAAATACAGCTCAGTGGTAGAGCATGAGGCCTTGGGTTCACTCCTAATTAATGTCTTACTGACAAAATTGAAAGAGGAAAGGGCAAGTAAGTGAGGAGAAGTATCATCTAGTATTACAGCAAATCAAAAAGCACTAAAGCTGATAGACCAAGAAAAGAAGTTTGAGTGTATATTTACAATGGGTAAAGGAAAGAAAAGATAAGCAAGAGCAACACCTTTACAGTGTAAAGGAAGAAAAGATTCTAAATTGAAAATTATTTTTTAAAAAATCAATTGAAGCAACAAAAAAGATAAAAGCAGGGCTGGGGAAGGAGATTAGGTCAGTATGTACTTTCTTTCCTACCTACTTTATATACATATTTTGATAAAAATGTCAAAAGAAAAAACTCTCATCATAACCCCCAAAAGAGATGTATTTTAACATCATTACCAAGTCCGTATCATGAAAGAACGTTTTTGTGTGTACCTGAGATTCTTCTGAGTGGTACTGAAAAGACTCCAAGTTGCCCATAATGGCAGTCCCCAAAACCGACATGAGAGCCATCTTGTGGTCAGATACTCTAGTTTTCTGCCAAATAACTGCCTAGAGATGAAATGACACACACAACTTTTAACAAAACTCAGTTACTAAATTCAAGAACTTACAGTAATTATTTCTGTATTTAATATATTTATAGAATGGACTCATGAGCTATAAAGTCTGACAAAACCAACCTGATTCCAAACTCTAGAAGCTGTACGAGTTGTAGTGCTCAGTATATTCAACAACTTCCCTTAGTCTTGGTCTTCTCCCAACAAAGGTCTGCTTCTTTTTCAGAGTTGTTGGGAAATTAAAATATATAATGTAGGCAAGCACACAGATCACTGTGGCATAAAACGGTTTCATTCAGTATTCTCTCCCTCTTTCTCGTCTTAAACTTCAGAATATGTACTTCGATGTATACTCAGAATTTAAGTGTTACTCCAAATAAGATAATTACTATTTTATAGATGATGGACAGCCATGCTAGAGGGTAGTTAAGTAAGTGTAAAAATTTTGGAAAAGTACTTTAAAATTATCTTTGTAATTACTTTTAATTTATAGAGAACTTACAGTTAACTGAATCTCAAAGGCAGACATGATGAGCTCCGATTTTTTTCACTACATGTATGAAGTAGGGTAGATTAGGAGAACGATGGCCCAGAGACTAGACCAAAGTTTGACTCTGAAATGCACAATCAGGTTTAATATACTGCAATCTTTTCAGTTAATGAGGTCCAATTATAGTCAAATCCCTTGAGAAATTGTCAATACAGAAACAATTCATTCACTCAGCAAATATTCACTTAGCATTCCCTAAATCCTGATAAAAATGTGCAAAGGACCAAGGAGAAAACACATCAATATCAACATTCAAGAGGGAGTAATAAGGAGTGGCCACAGGAGTAGAAAGAACATTAGTGACCAAAAAAGCTTTTTAAAAAAGGAAGTAGTTATGTGTATGAACATTTAATTAGTAAACCTCAACTGTGAAGGCAATCTGTAACATACAGGGGAAGGTAGGTCATACAAAGATGACATGCAATTACTAAAAAAATGCAGTGGGAACAAAACAAAGAGTATATGCTACTGGCTTAAAGTGCAACTGCTATCATTTGAATGTCTCCTCCAAAACTCATGTTGAAATTTCGCTGCCATTCTAACAGTATTAAGAATAGATCCTGAGGAAAATGAAGCTCAATGAAATTAACTTTCCCAAATAAATACTGTCTGTACAGTAGGTCATGGAATCAAGATGTGTACCCAAATTTTTCTGGCTCTAAACCTCTCATTGTTTTTCACTTTCCAACATTTTTCTCTTCTTCTATGGTAAATGCAGCAATAATTTAGAACCAAATCCAAACTTGAAACAGGAATTCCCAAAAAAGTAAAGTGTCTGTCTGACAAATGCATTTTTCATGTGTGAGTATCCTCCATGGTTATGTGATATGCTATGTAATTTCCAGCTACCTTGATGGGATTAACAAATACCCTCAGAAAACAAAATTATTTTTAACCTGGTCATTTAAAGATAAACAATTTTTCTTTAGAAGAAGCGCAAGGAGTAAAACTGGGGTCCTTAAATCAAAGAAACCCAAAATTAAAATGTCCAAAAAGAGCTGGGCATGGTGGCATACTACTGCAGTCTTAGCACTCTGGGAGGCTGAAGTGGGAGGATGACAAGTTCCAGCCCAGCTTGGGCTATTTAGATTCAGAGTCTCGAAATTTTAAAACAGAGGACAGGTGGGGATGTAGTTCAGTGGGAAGAGCCTAGGTTCTGTCTCCAGTGCCATAAAACAAAAAACAAAAAACAAACAAACAAAAAAAAAGACCAAAAACATTGAGCGCCACTTCTGTCTCCAGTGCCATAAAACAAAAAACAAAAAACAAACAACCAAAAAGAAGACCAAAAACATTGAGCGCCACAATCCTAACATTTTGCAGAGTATTTTTGGAAAATACAGTTGGTAGTTATCGGTCACACCTAAGGACTTCTAAATTTCCAAAAATTTTTATTTACTAATATATAGAGAGAGATGTGGGATAATTAGTCTAAAACTGTACAGCAAAACAGCAGTGCTAGAAAAAAATCCAGGTATTTTTCCATCCTTAAATTCAAGTTTTCAATACCTATTGCTTAGAAAGCAACCTGTATTGGAAAAAGAACATAAAATACATAAAATCGAAGTATAAAAATAAATTGCATACAATTTAAAAATTAAGAAATAGGTTTAATGTGTCTATTTCTAAACAATATATTGTGGTATGTTTTGTTAACTACATTTTTACATAAAGGTTAATAAAAAGTCTATGTAAAGTCTGAAGGGCCAGGAGACAAGGGATATAGGGCTCACAGGTATTTTCAATCCTTTATCAAATATTATAACATATAAATATTTGGGCTAAATTAAAATTTTTGGAGAAACTCATTTTGAATTTGTTTAATAAATGCTTATTGAGCATCTACTTTGTGCCAGATTCCAAGCTGAAAGAGTCTCAGCTCTTAAGGAGCTAAAAATGTAACAGGGAAATGGAGCCTAAGTCTGCTGCATATAGAAGCTGCTATGTGGATAAGACCGGAAAAAGGATTTGCCTCTCTGATTAATCAGTCCTGATAAAAAGCACATGCAAAGCTGGAGATAAAGCTACAGACATAGGAGCAAAATTATTAATGAGCTAGCACACGATACAGAGGAGTTTAGTTTCTCTTATCTGAAATACAGATTTCACTAGAAAAATATAATTGGGAAAATACCACGATCAAATGTGGATGTCAGAAAGAGATCTTTGAGAAGAACGGTTTAGTGAGAACTGAAACGCGAATAACATGGAGTTGTTTTTTTTTTTTTAAAAAGATGACTAAATAAAAAAACGAAAACAAAATGACATGACTATACTACTCCAACTCAGAGAGTCTGAGCTTTTACTGAGGACATGCAAAATGAAGTTCACGTTACACGGCACTTCTACGAGGTGCCCTGAGAATGCTAATTCCTGCTACGCTCCTTGCGATGCTACTGCTTTCTCTTCTACTCCTAAAAGTATAATGGACTGCAAGCCGCCTTCCAGTTTTTGTTTTTATTTTTATTTATTTATTTATTTATTTTTTGTGGGTACCGGGGGTCGAACTCAGGACCCTCGTGCGCCAGCAGGCGCCCATGCTGCTGAGAGATATCACCGGCCCTTTTCTCGTATGTGGGTTCCAGGAGTCGAACTCAGGACCTCACGCTTGCCAGGCAGGCGCTTATGCCGCTGAGCCATCTCACCGGCCCTTGTTTTTACTTTTAAGGTAGACACCTGCAAAGTATGGTACTTTACTAATATCAACACTATAACTCAGAATCCCTGAGCTGTATTACAGAAACAGCACTGATAAGAGGGAAAGCAGACAGACAGACTAAAGGCTAATAGCAGACTTGAAGTGTTTTGGTGACTGACACAAATGCCTCCCAGCCTCCTGACTTGGGAACTGGAGTGGCAGTAGCATCATTCACTAAGACAGGAAATCCAGGAGAAAAGGCCTGGTGGCAAGGGGAAGTTGGGGAGATCAGCTTCTTTCGTGTTGAGTCCCTGATACCAAGAACAACACCTGGTACCCAGTATGTTCAATAAACACTGAAGTTCTCAGGGTTTACTCAAGTTAAAGCAATACCTCATTCCCATTTATTCCACTGCATGGATACACACATGAATTATCCTTTCATCAGACGATGGGTATTTGGATTGTTTCTACTTTTTGGCTACTATGAGTAACAAGTTTTTGTGTGGATACAGGTTTTCATGTCTTGAACATACACATAGGGGTGGAATTGCTGGGCCATATGGCATCTCTATGGTTGATTTTTTGAAGAACTGCGACACATGCACACAGGACTTTTTGTGTAGCAGCTCTTCGGCTAGCCAGTAGCTGGTGAATATCTTACAATATTCAAAAATAATAGAAAGTCCACGAGGTTCTGAATAAGCAACTGTATGGGAATGAAATGACCCACATCAGAAGTCCCTTATAATAAGGAAGTGCTGTACAATGAATACTTATCCACAAAAAACATTCCTCTTTAAAGCTATGTCAGCTCTCAGAGACTCGCACACACACGAAACACCCCCCCCAGTGCACACACGCATACACATGCTCTTGCAGTGCTGGTGATCAAATCCAAGGCCTCATACATACCAGGCAAGCAGGCTACCACTAAGCCACATCCTCGATGATAAAAAAAATACATGCATATCAATTCAATGAGTTTTGAAAGATCAACAAGAGAGTTCTAGAAAAGCTGTGAAATATGAGAAGGAAGAATATGATTTTAAAAGTTTTTTTTATTTTAAAGGGAACACTGCTCCTAGCAACATAGAAAGATGATTTCACGCTAGGCAATTACTGCATCAGGGGCCTGGCTTGGGGTGTTTTCCAACTAGTTACACTGGGATTAGCAATAAATGATAAGCAGGTCTACCAACAGGTAAAATCTTCACTATTACTTAAGTAATACTTATTTTTAAAATATGATTCATTATTTAAAAATTAAACAATTAAATGTAATAAAAATTGAGTGCAGAAGAAATTGAATTTTTAACTACATTTTCTAAAGAAAATATAATTTGTTTTCTCTACCACTTCATCAATTCTACATAATTTTCAAAAACAGAGATCTTTTCACTTCCTGAAGTTTTTTGTATATCTTGCCCTTAGGCTGAAAGCTTAACATGTGCTAAAAATACACAAACCTCCATATGTTTTCTATCTAGGTCACAGAAAGTTGGAGCATCTGGATGTGCTAAGTAAGAATTTGACTCTGGTTAAGTATGATGACGGTGCAAAAACACCTCAATCAAAGATATATTATTACACACACACCATCTTATGTTTGATTGAAGTCAGCCAAATGTATCTTGTCTCTTTTCCCTTGTTTCTACTTCACTGACACACACTGTTTGAAGAAAATGAAGTCAGGCGATAATACCCAATATTTAATTAGTAAACCTCAATTGCGAAGGTAATCTGTGATATACAGGGAAAAGTAGGTTGTACAAAGATGACGCACAATTAACTAAAAAACTGCAATGGCAACTCCTCCCAGGATACAAAACAAAGAGTATATACTACTAGCTTGAAGGGCACATGCTCTCATTTGAATGTCTCCTCCAAAACACATGTTGAAATTTCACTGCCATCCTAACATTAGGAATAGACCCTTTTAGAACTGCTACTATGTCATGGAGCACGACCCTCATGAATCGATTAATGCGCAACAGAACAGTAGGTTAGTTACGTCAAGAGTGGATTCTTGGTTTTTTTTTTTTTTTTTTTTTTTTGTGGGTACCGGGGGGTCGACCTCAGGACCTCGCGCGCCAGTAGGCGCCCGTGCCGCTGAGCGATATCACCGGCCCCTTTTTCGTATGTGGGTTCCGGGAGTCAAACTCGGGCCCTCGCGCTTGCCGGGCAGGCGCTTAAGCCGCTGAGCCATCTCACCGGCCCGGATTCTTGGTTTTAAAAAGAGTGAATTCAGTTCAATTTTCTCTGTCTCTCAAGCTTGCTTGCCATGCTGTGACAAAGCCCATATAAGAGATGGCCCTTCAATCTTGAACTTCCCAGCTTCCAGAACCATGAGCCAAATAAACCTACTGCTCATAATTTACCCAGCAGAAAACAGACTAAGACAGCAACCAAATTCTTTCTGCAAAATATATACTCAAATGTACTAAGCTCACATTTGAATTTTCTAAAATCTAGATGTCTTAACTACTATTTCCAAGATCTCATAATTTAATCTAACTGGATCTGTATCTATTGCCCTCCGCTCCTGGATAAGTACTGTAATGACTCTGGTTCTGAAAAGGACAGGGACACAAATACAACATTAAAAAGGGTGATTTTCCCACACTGGCAACCATTAGCCACAGCAGCTTATCCCTGAGACATTACTAAAGGTTTTAAACTCAACATAAAATTATGGATTATTCCATCACAATATCAATGCTGCTGTTAAAAGAACAATACCACTTTCTACTCACATAATAAGCATTAATATGATGTGGTTACTGTTAAGCAGCCTTGGGCTTTTATTTTTTATTTATTTATTTATTTTTTTGTGGGTACCGGGGGTCAAACTCAGGACCTCGCGCTTGCCGGGCAGGTGCTTATGCTGCTGAGCTATCTCACCGGCCCAGCCTTGGGCTTTTAAAACTGATTCTATCTTGGCAAAATTTATTCAACACAATTCTGAATTCCAAATCACCTGTGTTCACTTTTACTCTACTTAAATATTTCTTATTTTATGTTCTTTTTCTGGAATAGACCATTCGTAACTATTTTTTTTTTGTACCAGGAATCGAACTCATGACCCCACGCTTGCCAGGCAGGCGCTGTGCCACTGAGCTATATCCCCGGCCATAACCATTTTCTTTCCTGAAGTTTACAAAGAAATTAATAATAGACATTTTAGCTATCGGAGAAGGGAATTAAAGAGCTAGGCAAATAAGAGAAAAAATTTTTCATTCTACCTTTTCCTACTTTTTGATTTGAACCATGTATAAGTAGGAATTAAAAATCAAATAAAAGCCAGATATACTAATCCTAGCTGCTTGGGAGGCTGAGGTAAGAGGATGGCAAGCTGATGCCCAGCCTGGACAATTTAACAAGACTTTGTCTCAAAACAAATTATTAAAAGGGCCAGGGATGTAGCTCACAGGTACAGTACTTGCCTAGCATTCACAAAGCTGTGGGTTCAATCCCCAGTACCACACACACACCGAGAAGAAAAATTAAAATATAAAAACATAAAGTTAATTTTCACATAACTTTCAAAAGGATATTGTAGAGACTAATTTCTTTGTAGTTTTTAAAACAAGAAAGATTATTTCCAAATGATCATCGGATCTGGTCTTGTCTACATCAGAAATGTTTTTCTTGTTTAAACCCTTTTCCCTATGCAACTGCCTGCACTACCAAACCAGCTTCCACAGCCTTAAACATGACTCAACATAATCTGGTCCACCCTCCAATGCCAGAATTAATCTATTTTGTTAATCTCCAACCAAACTCCTCAGTGGTCGCTTTCCGGACACTTTCCAAGTACAGTAGTCCACACTGTACAGTAGTCCACACTGGACAGTAGTCCAGGTCTTCAGAATCTGGACCCATGCAACTTTTCCTCCCTTTTCTCACCTCTTTTCTTGCACCAACTTCCTCTAATTTCTGATAAACTAACCTGGTACATGCTGTTCCCCCTGCTCTGAATGCCTCTGCCCACCTCACCTTTCTCAAAAACCATTTATAAAGTAATTTCCTCTAACAATCCTTTTAAAATCTAACCAGATTTTAATGCTATTCACAGCATCAAATATAGCAATTAACATCTACTGAGTATTCATGAAGCAGGCACTAGGCTAAGAATGCTTTATCTTATTCTACTTTATAAGTTATACACTATTGTGTATTTCATTTTAAGGATGAAGATATTGAAGCCTAGATAGACATGTAATATAAACAAATTAACAGTAATCAATAAGGCCAGAATTTGAAGTTGTGCTTGTCTAACTGTAGAGCCAATTTTCTTAATAGTTAAATAAGTTCTTCCTGAAGTTGAAAGGAAGATCGTAAGTGGTCCCTGAAAGTCCTACAGTTAATCAGTTAATATGATTTTTCCTCAAGATTAAAACTTACTGAAGATCAGAAGCATTTTCTAACTATAGCAGATAAAGGAAAAAAGATAAATTAAAAATTATTCTCATCCTGTAAGAGAAGTCTCCCACATAGTTCTACATGTATAGTTTTTCAGATCTTAAAAAAATATTGTATTATACAATAACTTAGAAATTATAAATAAAACCTAATGTAGCTACATCAGTTGACATACATGAAATATTTAATCAACCAACTGATGGTAAATTTGCCTCTTATATAATTATATTTAAGAGAAAACAAATTTTGTTTTTTACATTGGTTAACTCAAATTTTAAAAACAGAATACTGTGATTTTAAGAAGATTCTCAAAATTATTCAATGACTAACAAAGCAAACAGTAAGTTCTACTTAAATTGCACATAGATGAGGAAGACGAAAAAGAACCTAATGTGTTTTTAACCTGTGGAAGTGAAGTTTGTAACCATCTCTCTTCTCTCCTGGTGTACATGCATGCAGTTTAGCAGTTTCTTAGCTCAACTGTTACACTAAAATTTATAACATTCTTTCTTTGTTTAAAAAAAAAAAAAAAGCAGGCAGAGAGATGGTTGGTCTTGACACTCCAGTAATAATATTCAGCAGCTGCTCAATAGAATAATATCCATTTTACAGTTCTAATTTAAAATACATAAACTGTTTTAGCAGACTAAGTAATAAATATAAATGGCACTGTCCGTAATCCCAGCACTCTGGGAAGTGAGGCAAGAGGATCACAAGTTCTAGCTCAGCCTGGACAACTTAGTAAGACCCTGTTACAAAATATAAACAAAATTAAAGGGGGAGGGGCTGGGGGGACTGGGGATGTGCAAAGGCCCTGGGTTCAATCTCCAGTACGTTCCCCTAAATGGCAGAGAAAATATTAAGTCAATAGCATTCCAAAGTTCACTGCTTACCTTTTCAAACAGCCCTAAGGTTTGTGAGTGTGTTTCTCACCACCTACACAGGACAAAGGAAATCATCTTCTCTGCCTCTCTATCAGCTGCACTTCTCAGTACTACTGGCAGAAAACCCTTCAGGTCAGCCTTCCCGGTTCTTTAATCTTGGAACCTTAAGGGAACTGCTAATTCTTCCCATCTCTAATTTCACAGGAAAGGTTACTTGCAAATCAACCTGCAATGGCTTTATAACGATATTTGACTTCAACTTTTACCTTTTATTCTCGTTAAGCAGAATACCTTATCTATTGTATTTTGCACACTGTGAGACTTCCCAACTCTGGACTTGGTCTTACACTTCCGTAACTCATGGTAAATGAAGCTACCTCAACTATCTCCTCTGCAAGGCAGCTATATCCTCCACGTGGCCCTCCTTCTGATTAAGATCAAACTACTCAAACTGCTGGGAGTAGCCCATTTAAAAAATACTATTTGTGTCTAGTGTAGAGGTGCATGCCCCTAATTCCAAAATTCTGGGATGCTGAAGCAGCAGGACTGGAGTCCAGCCTGGGCAATTCAGTGAGATTCTATCTCAAATAAAATAAAATAGGGCTGGAGATGTAGCTCAGTGTGAAGGACCTGCACTCAATCTCCAGTATTGAAGGAGAAACAAAACAAAACAAAACAAAGCAACCAAAAAACCACTACCACCAATACCACCACCACAAACTAAACAACAACAACAAAAAACCCTATTTGTTAATATATTTGAGGCTGGACAAAAAAATTTCCAGTGGTCATTTCAGATATAAAGATCTATGAATCCCTCCTGCCAAAAATAGAAAAAAAGATCAAGAAGTCCTACTCCTATTTTATGATTTGATCATCAATCACTCAGAGCTGCTAAGTGATAAAAATGTGAAATTCCAATTTCATAAGAGAGGAATGAAAGTGTCCAAAATGTATGAAAGTACCCGTAAAAATCAAACAGTTTTAGAGTTGAAAAAATCTGTACAGATCATATGATCAATTCTCATTGGCCTATATTTAAAGGATAAATTTGTGCAAGATTTCCTGATAGATATTACTGATTAGAAGGCAATGGGAACACCTGACACCTGTTTCAGTTCTCCAAGGGGTACTGGAAGACTTAGACACTTTCTAACAGTGTAAACACCAAAATCAGAAGCCAACCACACTTAAAAATTTGACATTTGTGTCTTTTACCTTTTCTATATACAGTAATTTCATAGAATTTAGGAGAAAAGCAAAAGAAATTAATATAACAAAACGAGACATTTAATAGAAATTGTTATTGCAAGTTTACAAATAGCAAACAACAACAACAAAAAGAAATAAAACCCTCCAAAACAACAACCAAACAAAATCACAACTAAGAACCCCAACTTCACTTTAAATTATACTGAGGGGGTGAAGTCTACCTATATCAATTTAAAAGGGAACAAAAATAAAATCTACCCAAACTTTCCAATTGGCACTGGAAGAATAATTTCCGCTCAAGGAAGAGGCCTCTGAGGCACAGCCCTGACCTGGAATCTGTGTGTGTGTGCTGCGTCCACAACCCTGGCTGGGATGGAGTGGGGGGGTGCAACCTTCAACACTGGCCCAATTGTAGCAGCACACCTTTCCTTGATTCCCTACTGCACAGCTGAAACAAAGTTGGAACATCAAATGCTTTGAGTAAAAAGGCTAAAAGGCCTAATGAAGGCAAAATAAACAAAGAACATTATGAATACACTGAATACAAATTATAAGGTGCCAGTTATCTATTTTGTTTATAACCCAGATCTGTGGCCACCATCTTAGAGACTCGGAAAGCTGTGTTAGGAGATGGAACACCACATTCGCTACCAGACCCCCAAGGCCAAATTTCTGGGTTTTGGTTTCTGCATAAGGCTGGCCTCTTTCCAGACTGAACTCAGAGATACTCAACCCTTCAAAGTTTTGTCTTCATTCCTCCAGATCTCAAAACATACACACACCAATACCAACAGGCCCCAATAAACCTCTTACAACATGGAGATGGGAACAGAAGGGAAGCCACTCCTTAAATCATGTCGCTCTCTTGTGTAACAGTTAAAACTTCTTTACACTAATGACATCCAATTCAGATTTTGCACTACCAGTGGGTCTTTAATCATTAAAACAAAAGTCAGGGCTGGGGATATAACTCAGTGCCAGGGCCAGGGATACAGCTCAGTAGCACGGCGCCTGCCTGGCAAGCACGAGGTCCTGAGTTCAATTCCTGGTACCCACAATACAAAAAAATAAAAAACAAAACTCAGTGGCCAGTGCATACTTTGCACGTGTGAGGCCCTGGCTTCAGTGCCCAATACTACAAAACAAAACAAATTTCAAAACTTTTTTGTTTGTTTGAGACAGGGTCACACTATGTTGTCCAGGCTGGCCTTCAATTTGTGATCCCCTTACCTCAGCTTCCTGAGTGCTGGGATTACAGGTGTGTGCCACCACACCCAGCAAAATAATTCAAAACAACTTTTAAAACTACAAACAGTATTTTAAGAAAGTATTCATAAAATCAACACTTATGAAACACAGAAGTAGCCCTTACCTGAACTTACAAAATTAAGATTATGCACTCAACTAGCAGTATACGAAATTACTTATGTGCGTATGAAATAGCTGAAATACTAAACTCGTTTAACACACTATCGCACTGAGAATAAGTTCTAATCTGGGAAATAACTACTTTATAAATGAAAATATATATAGCAAGACCTCACAGGGATTCAATTATTACAACCTGAAAACTATAGTGCTCTTCTAAGAAATGTTCTAGCAATTCTCCAAATAATATCCACTTTAAATAAACTCACTGAATCCACTTACAAATTATTTTCCTTTGGCTGTCTCATTATTCAGTATGCTTTCAAGGAACATGGTGATGAAAGAAGAAAATACCTCTTTCTAACATAACCATACTGGCAAGAACATCAACATTATCAGTATTCAAAGAATGTCTTGGCAGGTTAAACCTTCATAAAAAGAAGGAACACTATCTAATCCAAGTTATCAAAATAGCAATAGAACTTCTCATATTATGTGCAATATGATTGTTTCTAATGCAGAAAGAATAACGATGTCACTGCTGTCATGTTTACATTTTAAACAAATACAAAAATTCTTCATAAAATCATACAAAGAATAACGAAAGTAAGCAGGTATAAAACAAAAAGGCTAACAGTCAAGTAGAATTCAATATTCAAAGAGATTTATGATAACATGTCAGTGCTGTATTGGAAGGTTTAACAATATATTTTAACATTTTTTTTAGGCACAACGGGACTATTAAGAAATTTTAAAAAACAATAATAATCCGTACTAACAGAGAAAAGTTTAAAGACAGAAAGCTTGTTCTACTTCAGTACAGGATCTCCTTGTGTAATAATTAACATTTAATATTACTATTAAGACTTGTTATAATCTTAAATTACTGTCATGGTATAACATTCTTAGTATACTCTCCAGGATTTAAAATTAATCAGAAATTACTGAAGACTATGAAGGGACTTGGATTGCTCAGTGTAAGTTCAGATACAGTGTCCTCGGAACATAAAATACATTACAAAAGACTGCGTTCTGTTCTCAGAAGAAAACACCTACACTGATAGTCTTTTTTTTTTTTTTTTGTGGGTACCGGGTCGACCTCAGGACCTCGCGCACCAACAGGCACCCGTGCCGCTGAGCGATATCACCGGCCCCTTTTCCGTATGTGGGATCCGGGAGTCGAACTCGGGCCCTCGCGCTTGCAAGGCAGGCGCTTACGCCGCTGAGCCATCTCACCGGCCCTACACTGATAGTCTTAACACTGGTTGAGAAAATGATAGGAACTTTAAAGAAGACATATATTTGACTTTAAGTGAATAAGATGCCCTCGTATTGGATGTGAGGGCGATGTGGCTGTGACATCTGTCACCCCATTTATCTCCAGAGTTGATTAGCTGATCTGGCTGGCTAGGCGGGTGTCCCCTTCCTCCCTCACCATGGCTCCATGTCTGTCCCTCCTGAAGCTGCACGCTCAGTAAAGAGGATGACCACCCCCAATGCATCTCCTAGTATTATCTCAAATACTTTCTATATACATATTTTCATTACGTGGGGCTATAATTCTGTTTTTGTCTATTATGTTTTCCCTTATTCAAAACTTTCTAGTTGCATTCAGTTTTCTTTTACAAACACATGATTCCTGTTTCTCTTCATGTTTTGCCTTTTTCATCTGTTTCTCTTCCTGATTATTTTCTCCTGACCATGGTCTTGACTTGGAAACAGTGAACTTCAACAGGTCACAGGGTTATTTATATTAGCAGGATGAGCCTCCATCCATCAACATCCTGAGGAATCATAGCATGGTAGAGCTGGAAGGGGATCATGAGGTATCATTTGGTTGAGCTCTATGCCAAAAGGAACAGGTGGCTGGCTGTTCTTAATTTTTTCTTTAAGAGGACCAAAGATTTTGATTGTAAACATTTCACCATCGCTCGACAACAGAAGGAATTTTTTTTTTTTTTTTTTTTTTTTTGAGACAGGGTCTTGCTTTGTAGTGCAGGCTGGCCTAGCTCACTACATAGCCTAGGCTGGCCTTGAACTTGCTGTGATCCTCCTACCTTAGCCTCCCAAGTGCTGGGATTACAGGTGTGCACGACCACGCCTGGCTAGAAGAATCTTAGTAAGTAAACAGACATGGAGTAGAAAGAAAACTGGACCAAAATAGGTTCTGACACAAGTACCATTACTTACTAAAAAATATAAATTTTTTTCATATTTTTGAGTGCCCTGAGCTTCATGTTCCTCATACAAATAGCAATAATAGTATTTATCACAAAGTTATAACTCCCAAAGTTATTCTAAGTATTCTGAAATCTGAAAAAAAGGATATAAATCTAATGGAGTATTAAAATGGGGAGAAAACAGTGTAAAGAACCTGTGCTCTCCAAGGCATGTTAAGTTTCAAATGCCATCTCAACAATTTACTAGTTATGTAACACTAAAGTTCTCTGAGTTCAGTTCAGGGGACAACAGCAAAACTGACCTAAGATATACTTCACTTGGCTGTTAGTACAGAAGAGTAACTAATGCACCTAGCAACAAACCTGACATTGTATAGCTCCTTGCTAAATGTTAATCTCCTACTCCTCAGCAGGCTTCCACGCTACTGTGTGGTTACGTATTTCAAGGTGCCCATATGGAGTTTGGGGAAAAACAGAGTATCAGAAACCACCTAGACCTTTCTTCCCCCTAAGATTTATGAAACAACATGATGAATTCCTTTAACAGCCCTGCTCTGAAGAATGGAAGAAATGAGGTAGAGTGGTCTTGAAACCAACCATGCTCTTTCAAAGAAAAGAAAGTGTAGATGAAGAATGTCCCGAATTGTGAACTTTTTTTTTTTTTGTTTAAATCTAACTTTTTTTTTTTTTTTTTTTTTTTTAATGTGGGTACCGGGAGTAGACATCAGGGCCTCACTCGAATTGTGAACTCTTTAAAGGAACAGAACAAGACCCACTCATCTTTCTATTTTCAGAATCTATCACTGCATTTGATGAAAGGAAGCACTCAAGCATTTCTTGAATAAAAAAGTCCTTTGGAAGAATCACTGATCTTAGATATTAATATAGGTAAAATAAGATTCCATATACGTACTAGATGATTAATTAAAGATGCTCTTCATTTAATGAAGATAAAACCAAACAAATGTGGACTAAATTTTTGAAAAAAAGCGACACAGCTTGTCTTTGGGCTGCTATAACAAAATATCATAAACTGGGTATCTTGTAAACAACATAAATTTATTTCTCACATTTCTGGAGGCTAGGAAATCCAAGATCAAGGCGCCAGCAGGCTTGGTGTCTGCTGAGGACTAACTTTCTGGTTCACAAACGGCACTTTCTCATGCGTCCTCAGATGGCAGAACAGAGAATGCAGCTCTAAGGGCACTGATGCCATACATGAGGGCTCTGCTCTCATGATCTAACCACCTCCAAAGGCTCTAGGTCCTACTATCACCCTGCAGATTAGCTTCTCCACAAATAACCTGGGGGGGGGGGGGCGGTGTCAATCATTAGCATATATCTAACTGATATGGGTGAAATACATTGTCCCCTTATTATATCATATACCAAAATAAATCTTATCAAATATTATAATGCTTACCTTATTATGTACAAAAACAATCCTTAAGTCAGGTTTAAGGATACCATAGCTTATAAGGAGATCCTGGACTTTTTTGATTTCATCTTTACATTTTTTAGCAGTTGAGTAAAACTGCTTTCTTACAGGCAGATTCTTAAATAATCTTAAAGCAGTTACAGTTGTACCTGTTGGCAGATAAAAACATATTTAGATTTGGAAGAAATTTTACAGATCTTCAAATCTACATTCAAATCCATACAGTCAGTAAAGAACTCTTTCCATCACTAAAAGCAAATCCTCTAAGTGTGGGAACCCAAGGAAGGCTCATCTTTGCAAACTATTCTGATTCCCTGCTAGACTCTACCTGTAACCTGCTAAGTATACAGTCTAAACTAGGATAATTTTACTTCTACCAGTTCAGAGAAACATGGGCTCACCAAAATGCAGTATCTTACTTTTTCTTTCCAGTACTGAGGATTAAACCCAGCGCTTCACTCAGGCCAGGCAAGTGCTCTATCTCTGACCTACATCTCCAGCTCTTTTTCTTATTTTATTTTGAGACAGGGTCCTGCTAAATTGTCTAGGTTGGCCTTGAACTTGTGATCCTCCTGCCTCACCCTCCCAAGTAGCTTGGATTCTAGGCATGTGCCATAATGCCACATAAGAATGCAGGTTAAGAAACCTGCTGAGATTAGAAGATGCAGAAACAACTCCAGACGTACTTAACCACCCTTTTTTTTTTTTTAATTTTAAAGAGAAAAAAAAATAGAACAAAATTTCAAAACAACATAATAGGAGGGTAACAATGGTTAATACATTGCATATTGTTATCTTTAAATTAGTTACTCAGAGTATGATATATCGGCATTCAACTATCCAAACAATATTAGCACACACCTTTCTTTTCAAAGAACTAAGAGAAATTAGTAGTATATCTATCTTAACTATCTTATATATATATATATATATATTTTTTTTTTTTTTTCTTTTCCCTTCCTTCTTTTCTCCATTCACCACCTTATCTTTGACAAGGTTCCAAACACACTGGAAGGAAGATAGCCTCTTTAATAAATGGTGCTAGAAAAACTGGCTTTGCACATGCCGAAGTTTAAAATTGGACCCATATCTTTCACCATGCACTAAACTAAAATTGAAATGGATCAAAGATCTAAGTATTAAAACAGAAACATTAAATCTGCTAGAAGAGAGAATAGATAGAACTCTTGAAGACATTGGTGTAGGCAAAGACTTTATGAATAAAACCCCAATCACACAGGAACTATCATAAAGAATCAACAACTAGGATCTCATCTTATTGAAAAGCTTTTGCACACCAAGAGAAACCACCAACAGAGTGAAGAGACAGCCCACAATGTGGGAAAAAATGTTTGCCAGCTGTTCCTCAGATGAAGGATTACTATTGAGAACATATAAATAACTGAAAAAAATCAGACCCCCCCCAAATTTAAAGACCCAATAAAAAATGGGCATCTGAGATGAATATACACTCCTCAGATGAAGAAGTACAAACAGCAAATAAACATACATAAAAATGTTCAACATCACTGGTCATTCGAGAGATGCAAATTAAAACAACACTGAGATTCCATCTCACCCCAGAAAGAATAGCTATTATCAAGAAATTAACCAATAACAAATGCTGGCGGGGTTGTGAGGAAAAGGGACCCTTCTCTACTGTTGGTGGGAGTGCAGACTGGTGCAACCACTGTGGAAATCAGTATGGAGATTCCTCAAAAAACTAGGACTGGAGGTCCCGTTTGATCCAGGTATTCCCCTTCTCAGAATCTTCCTAAAAGAATTAAAAGCATCATACCACACCAATATATGCACACCCACGTTTATAGTGGCACAGTTTGTAATAGCCAAATCTTGGAAAAAGCCCAAATGCCCATCAACTGGTGAATGGACAAAGATGATGTGGGTTTTTTCCATAATGGAGTACTACTCTGCCATAAAGAAGGATAAACTTGAGACATTCCTAGGTAAATGCATGCACCTTGAGACCATACTCTTAAGTGAAATAAATCAGACACACATGTGTAAATACCGCATTCTCTGGTGTGAGAACCTGAAAGTGTAAATAAGGACCAAAATGTATATTAGGTATTGTGAAATAGGAAGAAAATATTCAAATGGGGAGGGGAACAAAGGAGGAGGGAGGGGGAAAGGAAAGAAGGGAAAAGTAAAAAAAATGTGAGAAAAGGAAAAAATGGAAACAAAGCTTTTGTAAATGAGAAGGGGAAGAGGGGTCGAAAGAGGGTAGGGAAATGGGAAAAAAAAGAATCAAGTTATATCATATACAGGTACAAATTCTCTATGATAAATGTGATCATTATGTAGATCTAAAATGTCCCAATAAAATCTGATTTAAAAAAAAAGAAACCTGCTGCTATTCACCACCTGGAGATGCTTATTCTGCACTTTACAATATACAGGTGGTATAAGAATACACAACATATGTGAATACCTTAATTACACCACTAAAACTTCTTACCTGAACTAATATCTAATAACTTGGTTTTATTTACCCATCTTCAACAACAAACATTCAAAACACAGGGTAACCAAACAAAAGAATTAAAGTAAAAAGTTGAATAAAAATTATACTGGTTAACAATTAGTTTAACAAGTCGCTCTTATTTTAAAAAAAGTTACATTAAATTGAGACAAAATGTTTGTCATGGCCATATGCGATAGGCATGTGGCTTGGCTTGGCTTTTTGAGACAGACTCTGGCTATATAGTCCAGGCTGGCCTTGAACTCGCAGCAATCCTCCTGCCTTAGCTGCCTGAGTGCCGGGATTGCAGGCATGCATCACCTCGCCCACCTGTTTGTTTTTTAAAGATTATGTTTTTAAAACTACTAGTCACCAGCAAATCTCAGACTTGTTAAATCAATCTCCTTATGTGATTCTAATGAATGTACAGCCAGAGCTGAAAACCATGCACTGAAGAGGAAAGAAAGAGAGAGAGAAAGAAGGAGAAAGAAAAGAGAAAAGAAAGGAGGAAGAAAGAGAGAAGAGAAGAAAAAGTCCAGACAAGACAACTCAGGTCTCTGGCTTCCACGACCGCTCCCTCCTGCATGTGCCTCCGCTGTCCTGACGTCCTCCACCACGAGATCCTCACCAGAGCCCCGGACCCTCCTAAACTGTGAACTAAATCAACCCTTTTTCTTTATAAGTTTCCTAGCCTCAGATTTTGTTTTTGTAGCAACAGAAAACAGATACAAAGACAGGGGTCATGTCTACAAATGTGAAAGCAGCTTTGGATCTAGGTAATAGAGGTTGAAAGAGTCCAGAGGAAAAATCTAGAAAGAGCCTAGAATGCTGTAAGGCGAACATTAAAGGCAATTTCTGGATATGACTCAAAAGTTGAGAAAAGCAGACTAGTCTTAGATGCAAATGAGGATTCTACTGGAAATAAGAATAAAAGCCACCCATGTAACACCACTGTAAAAAACTTGGATACAATCTGTTCGCTTTATGGAAGGCCAGCTTCAAGAATGGTAGACTAGTTTTCAGGAAGAAGAAAATTTTTTTCTTTTTTTCTTTTTCTTTTCTTTCTTTTTTTGATACTGGGGATTGAACCCTGACACACTCCACCACTGAACTACATCCCCAGCCCTTTACATTTCTGATTCCAAGACAGGATGAGACAGGAACTAACTAAATTGACCAGGCTGACTTTGAACCTGTGTCCTTCCTATCTCTGCCTCCTAAATAGCTGAGATTACAGGCATGTGCCACTATGCCTAGGTGGCAGAAGAAATTTCTAGAAGATATACAAAAAGCCTTATGTGGATACTTTTCTCTGTTTTCAGTGTGAAACCAGAGCAATGCGAAAGGGAACCGAAGGATTCAGAAAAGTCATAGCCGGTGCAGGGAAAGAGATGGGGAAGAAAATAAACGCATTTAAGAGAACAAAATCAGAATGCAGCTGAGCAACAGCTTGCATCAGTGTGGATAAAAGGGAGCCATGTGCAAGACAACAGGAAAGATCCCTCAGAGATCCTTGGGGCTACCCCTCCTATCACACACCCTGAGACCTAAAAGTGCAGATCTGTTTCAGGGTCCGAGTGCACGGTGCTCAGACTAGGACTCTACTCCTTGTTTGCTGTAGAAGTGCTTCATAGCTGCAGATGTGTTCAAGTGGACCCAAGCACCATGCACGCCAACAGAAGACCCTGGTGGCATCCATGTGGTGCTGATTTTGTAGGTGGATAGAAGACAAGAGTTATGGGGTCCTGATAGTTTTGACCAAATTACTCCTTCCTACTTGACTATTTCTTCCTTTTTGGAATAGGAACGTTTATCCTATCTCTGTCCCACCATTGCATCTTAGAAGAATGGAACTTGTTTTTTTATTTTTCAGGCTAACAACGAGGATGGCTGTTTTTAAACATAAGTTATAGCAAGGACCCCACTCCTTGGTATCAACTGTATTAGTCTATTTTCTGTTACTACAAAAACAAAATCTTGTCTTGGATAAGATTCTGGAGTTTTGAGTTGATTCTGGAGTTAAGATTTGGGGGCTACAGGGGATACAAAGATTGTATTTTGCATTGTGGGACAGACAGCATACAGGAGGCTAGGATGGGATGATGCAGGTTGGGTATGGTTTGTCCTCCAAGCATTCATGTGCTGGAAGTCTGTTCCTCAAAGTGGCAGTGTTAAGAGGTAGGGCCTAGTGGCCTAGCCATGTGGGTGCTGCCCTCAGGAGGAGTGAAGGTACTTCCTGAGGCTTCAGTTGTTCTCTCAAGAGCAACTTGTCATAAAGCCTAAGCTTGGCCCCTCCCCTGTCTCTAGTCACCGTCCTGCCTGCCATGTGCTCTCCCCCTCCTGCACCTGCTCCCGCCACTGTGATGACCTTCAACTCTTCTTTGTACAAGTGAGAATCATCAATTTAGCATAGGGTTTCTCAATCTTGGCACTATGATATTAACATTGGATCAGGTAAACTTGTTGTTGGGGACTGTCCTGTGTATCATCGAACATATAGCAGCAATTCTGGCCTCTTCTCCACTCAGTACTAGTAACACCTACCCTGTCACAATAATAAAAAATATCCCAATATTGCTAATTGCTTCAGGGGAAGCTGTCAACGCTGAGAACCACTCATTTAGTGCACAGCAACTAGTATCTTTTTATAAGATAAAACAGAATAAAAAGAATAAACTAGGATAGAAAATGGAGTATCACATTTCACTGTTGCATAAAATTTTTGTTTTGATTTGATTTATGTGAACTGGGTTGCTATGTATTATGTATTTTTTACTCTGAAGCAGAGTTAAAAGGGCTAAAATTCACTATATAATAAATCCTATTTATAACAATGGGCAAAGACATAAAGAAATGGCAGTCATAAGGGGAATGCAAGTCTTATAAACCCTTGCATAAAATCAGGAGTTCTAAGAGAAGAAAAAAAAAAAAAAAAAACTTAATTAAATAATTGAGAAGTATTTTCTAGAATCAAAGGTTTGAGTGTATATTTCAAGAACTTACTCAGTTATGAGTAGGAATATTTTTAAAACAAAAGAAACCATTCAAGACAACAAAAAAATTTACAAACTTGCAAACAGAAAAAAAAAGTTTCTTGTAAGACAAGACTAACATCAAATTTCTTCTCTACAACATTAGAAGATATACAATGTATAAATTTTTAAGGGCAAGTTAAGAAACCTACACCCAGGTAAGATATGGCTAAGACCAAAATGAAGACATTTTTGGACTTGCAAAGATTTAGAAGTGTGTCACTCAAATATATTTGATGAAAATAAGGGAAGATGAACTCTAAGCAAATGACAATTACATCAAAACAGAGATTTCAGGACAAGAGAAGAGAAGAAAATATATTTGGTTAGCAAAGAATCCTAAAAGTAGGAAATGGTAATGTGGGTGAGATCTGCAATATAACTATTAAATCAGGTTTCATGACATGAAAGATATAATGTAGAGGAACAATTATTTGGGACTCAATATTTTAAACAATTATTAGTAACACAGCTGACTGGGGGGAAAAAAAAGGTGGGACAGGAGAGAAATAAAGCTTACAGGGCTGTATGTACCAGCCTATGGCTACATCATCTCCTATCAATCTCCTTTCTTCTGCTTCTTTAGCACATCAGATCTGATTCCACCTAAGGGCCTTGGCATCTTCTTCCACCCACCCTTTGCGTGGCTAACTCCTTTAAGAACCTTCAAATGTTGGCCTAAGTATCACACCTCTAGAAATCTACCCCTAATTAACCTACCAAGGACGGTGTTATCATTCAGATCAAGAATGTCCCCCACAGGCTTCATGTGCTTATAGGTGAGGCTTTTGAAAGGTGACTGAATCATGGGGGTGATACAGCCGACTGGCTTTTAGGAAGTGGAATCTGGTGGGAAGAGGTGAGTCACTGTGGCATGACGTGGAAGGGTCTCTCTCTCCCTAGCTCCTCCCTTCTCTGCTTCCTCGCTGCTATGATGTGAGCAGTTCTTTCTCCACTATGGCCCTCTGCCATGCTGGCCCTGGAGCCAGCTGACCATGGACTGTACCCATGAGCAAAATAAACTTCTCCTACTTTAAGTTGTGGATGTCCACTACTGGATATTAGCAATGAGTAAGGAGTTAAGACAGATGTTGGTACGAAGAGTAAGGTCATCGCTATGACTATACTTAACCATGTGATTTAGAAGCCTTTACAATGAAGAGTTTGGAAAGTCATCTAGAGAAGGCCTAGAACGCCATAAACCAAGCTTGATGGGAGATTCTGACTGGAGCTCAGGAGACCATAATGCTAAGAAAAATGCAGATGGTAAAGACCAGGCTCAGGACGTTTCAGTTGGAAAAAAGGATTTCATTGGCAGCTGGACTCTAGACCATGTATGTTATGTTATGGCAGAAAATCTGTCTACATTTTGCTCACATACTGAGATTTTGTGAGAGACTGAGATTAAGGATGGGGCACTAATCAATCTGGTGGAGGAAATGTCAAGGAAGCCCCATATTCTGGATGTAGCATGAGTACTGTTTATGGCTTTCAACAAGATATACTATAAGAAGCAGAAGCAAAGAGCTAAGTTCAATAATTTGAAAATTTTTGCTGGCAGCCACAAAGGAATTGTCTGTAATACTGTGGCCTATAAAATTTTGGCCCAAAAAAGTTGGGTTGCTAAAAAGATTAACATAAAAAAGAAGCCAAGTACTTTGCATCAGGACGATAGAAAAGATGCCTTGAGGCCATATTAGGAATCTGCAATTGCAGGCTCAAGAATACAAAGCTGCAAAGCTTTTATTTGAAAAGCGAGCTCTGGGGCATCCTGCTCCTCAGGGCTGCTTAGGGAACTGATTTGCCAGAATTTGTTCCACAGGTAGCTAGGCACTCAGATGCCTCTGCAGCCATGATTCAGGTGGGCCTGGCTACCTGCTTGAGCAGGCAGCAGACCCTGGTGTTATCCATGTAGCGTTAGTTCTACAGGTATGCAGAATGCAAGAGTTGTGGGGCCAGGGAGGCTTCTTCCCAGATTTCACAGGAAAGCCTGGGAGGCCAGCAGTGTGTCCCTGAAAGGTAAGTGAGTAAAACTGTGAAAGTGAAGCCAAAGGTGCTGTGGAAACCCCAGAAGTTGGAAGATCCAGGAACATGGAAGTCTGAGGAAAGCCATAGGCAGTGAACAGAACCACTCCAAAAGAAGCCATGAGGGCCACAACAGGCAATGCCATAGGGCTGGGGCCACTGAAGTCCTTTGGTGCTCACATCTTTGCCCTGGGGTGCTAGACATGGAGCTAAAGGATTTAGTGTTTCCATTGCTGGGTTTCAGTCTTGCTTTGGTCCCTTTCCTGTCTACACCCTGCTTTCCCCTTTTTAGAATGGGGATGTTTACTGTGTGCCATGATATGTTCATTCTGATTTTTACAAGGGCTTACAGCTAAGAATTTGCCTTGGGCCTCAGAGGGGACTTTGGACTCTTTAGCAATGTTACTTTTAGACGTGGACTAAATCCATTTTGCATAGAGAAATGCACATGAGTCTTTTAGGTGCCAGGGGCTGAATGTTATGGTTTAGATCAAGAATGACCCTCAAGGGCCAGTGAGATAGCTCAGTGGCATAAGCGCCTGCCCAGCAAGTGCGAGGTCCTGAGTTCGACTCCTGGTACCCACATAAAGGCAAAAAAGGGCCGGTGATATCGCTCAGCGGCACAAGCGCCTGCTGGCAAGCACAAGGTCCTGAGTTCAACTCCCGGTACCCACATTAAAAAAAAAAAAGAATGACCCTCAAAGGCTTCATACATTCATAGGTGGGGTTTGGGGAAGGTGACTGAATCATGGGAGCAATACAGCTGACCTGCTGTTGGGAGATGGGGTCCAGCAGGAAGAGCTGGGTCACTGGGGTGTGACCTGGAAGGGTGTACCTCCTTCCCCAGCTTCTCCCTTATCTTTCTGCTTTGGTGACTGCCATGATATGAGCAGCTTTTCTTCCACTCTGCCATGATTCTGCCTTAGAGCCACCTGACCACAGACTGTAACTATGGCTAAAATAAACCTCTCTTCCTTTAAGTTGTATCTGGTATTGTGTCTCAACAATGGGAAAGTATCTAAGACAGACTGCTTCTTCTAAACTGAAAACATGTTTTATTTCCTCTTAGAAATCATCACTATTTGAAAAAATACTGTTTGCCTTCCCTCTCAAAATAACATTATATACACTCACTCCTGACAACTTGAATTTCCTGGGACTTCCCTTGTAACTTCAGTTCCACTCTCTCAACTTCACTACATATCACCCTGTCTGGGGCTGCTTGTAGGGACTATAACCCTGCCACATACTACCTGGTCTCCAAGGCTTTCCTTTGAAAACTCAGTCAAATCCTCCATGATCCTGTAATTACTACATCTTGCATGCCTGCAAAATCAGCATCACATGGCTGATGACAAAGTCTGTCACCATCACAAGGTGTCCTTGGGCCCAGCTGAACCACAGCTGCAGTGATTTCTTTTGTTTTGCTGGCTTGGGCAGTCACGGTTAGGCAGGGCATCCTAAGGCTCTCTTCCAAAAACATTCAGTCCTGGACATTCTCTGAAATAAGATTTCCATTCCCACACCTTTGATTCTGTGATAGCCGCTGCTTTGCTGATTTCTGACATTCTCTCTAGGCATCTTGTCTATTGTCCTGATACAAAGCTCTGAGTTTTGTTTTTTTTTTTTTTTTTCCATCAGTGCTAATGTCTCTAGCATTAATGTCCATACCCTCCTTGGCCAAAACTTTACATGTACTTCTTCTGGGCCAAAATGCAAATTTTCCAAATCTCCCTCCTTTTCTCCCCTTTGCTGATTCTTACTGTAAATCTGGTTAAAAGATGGCTATCACACTCATGCTGCTGCCTGAATTTTATGCTGCCTTGAAATGTCCTTAGCTAAACTAATCCAACACCCTTAAGCTCAGCCTCTACAAAGTCTCAGGGTATGGATATAACACAAATTATTTGTCAGGGTGTTCTCTAGTCTAATTCTCAATAGTGTATTTCTACTATATAAAAATTCTTCAGCATAACCTTAATGTCTGCATTTCTATCTGCATTCTGGTCTTTTGATTCCTCATAACAATCACATAGTAAACTCTGCTTACAGCGCTCCAGGTTTTTTTCTAGCCTGTTTCCCAAAACTTTTTCTAACTCTTCTTGTGAACTAATTCCAAAGGCTTCTCTCCATCATCATGCATAGTAATAGCAACAACCCCACTTCTCAGTGTGTACCAATGTTTTGTGTTAGTTTTCCATTTCTGTAACAAAATACCTGAAATAATATATTTTAAAAGATTTATTTTGCTCATGATTTTGGAATTTTCAGTCCATGGTCAGTTGGCCCTGTTGCTTTTGAGATTCTGATGAGCCTCCTATATCACAGTGGGAGTATCTAACCAAAGACACTGCTCACCAGCAGGGGGGAAAGCAAAGAGACAGGGAGTGTACCCCAATATCCCTTTTAAGGGCATATCCCCAAAGAACAGACAATCTCCCACTGGAGACCAAGGTTTTAACACACAGGTCTTTCAGAGACATTCTAGATCTAAAATACAGCACCCATCCAATCAATTATTCAGGGTACTTTTATAGTTTTAGGTATTATTAAAAAAAATTTTTTTAGTTTCCATTTATCTACTGAAATTCTCCATTTTCTTAAAGGTTTTGATCATCTTTTCAAAATTCTTTAATGTACTTTTTCAAGTTCTCATCTATTACTTCAAATATCTGGTTCACCTGTGAGTTTCCTTATTCTTTTTTCTCTTGACTATGCATCTCACTTCCCTTTCTGTACATGCCTCTAAAGTTTTATTTTTGCCAAATATTGTATACAGAACAATAGACACTAAAGGAGATAATATTTCTCTCAAAGAAAGTTCTTTGTCTTCTGGCAAGCAAGTAAAGAGCACACCTCTTCAATATAAATATGAGTCCGGGTTGGAGGTGAGTCGCCCCTTTATTTAGTTCCAGTTCACCTTTGGTCTCAAATGTCTTAAGGACAGAATCGGTCCTCTTGCTCCATCAAGGCTCTAAGATCTTTCTTCGCTAGCTCAGCCCCAACTTTATTCATCACTGCTTACGCAGCAAAAGTCCTAATGAGATTTGGTGAGTCAGGTGAAATAGCTGTGTTTGGGAATCTCATATCCATCTGTCATGTCGGTCCACACGAGGATATTCAAAGTTCAGCTAGTTTATCTCAATGTCATACAAGACCCTTTATATACAGCAGACTTGCTTCTTTGTCCACCACACCTCCAGATTCCGTTAATGCGCCCATGGATACAAATACTGCCAACTGCTTTTTGCCTAGAACTCTTGAACTTAGTTCATTTAGATTTGTCTGTGACACTGTTCTTCAACAAGTTTAAAGAAAAATATAAATTTTTTAAGTTATGAAGTTTTTCCTTCATTGTTACACAGAAAGCAATGGAACAATCGTCCCCTCCTCTTCTTTGGTACTGGGGATGGAACCCAGCCCTTTTTAGTTTTATTTTGAGTAAGGGTCTTGCTAAGTTGCCAGGCCGGCCTCCTACTTGCAATCCTTCTGACTCAGTCTCCAAAATGGCTAGGATTACAGGCATCCACCACTACATCCAGCTTTCTCCTCCTCCTCCTCTACCTTCTTTGTGTGTGTGTGTGTGTTTCTTTTTTGAGACTGGGTCTCACTACATAGTCTAGGCTGGCCTTGAGCTTTGTAGCCCAGGGTGGCATTGAACTTGCCATCTTCCTGCCTCAGCCCCCAAAGTGCAAGGATTACAGACCTATGTATGCCCCAACGCCCCGACAGTCTCTTCTGTATCTATCATTCTTCTCACTGAAAAGTTATACTCCATGCCCTACCTATCATCTTCAAATTCAACTATCATATTTTCTAAAAAATTTGCTAACCTCCCTTTAGGCATTTCGTGGCTTCACTTTTATGGTCATTATGTATTTACTCATCTGGGCTCCTCACTAGCCTGAGATTTCCTAGATAAAAAATAAAATGTCATTTACTGTAGCTATGAACAGACAGAAAAAAGGCAGACATGAGATAAAATACAAATGTGCTTAAAAAAGCAGAAAAAATTCTTGATTTTTTAATATGTTATATCTCAAAGACCACATTACCTAAGCACCTAAAAATATTGTCAGAGTAAATTAAGAGTTACTAATTAGATGCAAATTACATGTCTGAATAGAACTTACTGATGGAAAGGACTTTTCTGATTCCAAATGAAATGTGTATCCCTCAAAATACGAAGTAATACTGGCCAATAGGAAGAAGGGCCCATAATACTATCATATTTTACAAGAGAACTGCTCAGCTCTCTAACTTTAGCACATTCTTCAAACACTGGATTAAACTGCAGTCCTGTAATAAGCTCCCGTTATATTTTTACATGACCCTGTGGTATGGCACTCATAAAGGCAACTATTTATACTCCTAATGTAAAGGTATAGGTGCCTGAATATATCAGAAAATATTCTTAAAACTAATGAATAAAGTTCCGCTCTTCAATTAAGATAAAAAGATCCTTCAGTACATGCACAATCATACATAGTAGGAATTCATAGAGAACATGATGCTCTACTCTAATAACATAGTTGGGAAAGGAACCTGATCACAGTACTTTAAATACACTACTTTTAATATCTGAGAAATTCCTAAGGCAGAAAAACTCGGGGGATGGTGCATGTCTAGGAGGGTAAATCAAATTAGAAGTTTACCACTGATTAGGGTAAAGGAAATAGAAGTGATGATAGAAAAAGTATGACTAAAATAATTTAGTCAGCATTCTTAGTAAAAGAATTTAAAAGCTAGAGACATTTCTGTATTTATTAGTTCAAAAAATCAGGTACAGTATTTTAAAATGGAAGAGAATAGAAGGTAAAGGCAATTAGAAAGACATTCTGTTAAATACACAAACCACTTTAAATGGTACATTAATCCATAAAAAGATACCTATATGTAGAAAAACCAGAAATGAAGATTCTCATAATTTTTTTTTTGTGTGTGTGTGGGTACCGGGGGTTGACCTCAGGACCTCGCATGCCAGCAGGCGCCCATGCCGCTGAGCGATATCACCGGCCCTTTTTTCATATGTGGGTACCGGAAGTAGAACTCAGGACCTCGCACTTGCCAGGCAGGTGCTTATGCTGCTGAGCTATCTCACCGGCCCTCATAAATTATTTTTAAAACATTTTAAAATGTTTTTAAAGGGGTAACAAATTTTCCAATACCTAAATAAGATTCTGCTGTAAGTTGTTCCTGCACTTACAGTTATGCTATCTTAAGTGTTATCCTATCAGATTATATGAAGAATAAGTGCTAAGCAAGGATGTTCACACCACAGCAGAAATTAATCCACAAGAACCCTAAATGCACAGGTATAAATTAGGATGGTAGAACTGTAGTTTTATCTTACACAGAAAATATTTAAATGGAAGCTAATGACAGCTGGTGAAATGTGAGTATGTGATCACTCAAAAATCACCAGCACTAAGTAATGTAAACGTAAAAGGCTTTGAAAAGTGTTTGTGGATGTTTATATGTCCACCTAGAGCAATTTGAAATTAAGACTTTTTTGTTGTTTCCTAACCAATCATATGTAATTAGGTGAAAAAAGTGAATTATGAAAGGCAACCACTGGTTTTGTAGCTACTGACCTTCCAAATGTGTTTATTTCTTAAGGTAAAAGAACAGGCTAAAAAAAAAAAAAAGTGTTCATTTATTGACTATAAAAATTCCTTACTATGCATACCCAGTCTCACTTACTAAAGGCAGAAAACTTAGGTCAGCAGGGAAAGAAAAATCAACCAGCAAAAGGGCAAAGATCAGATGGAGTCCATATTAAAAGGATTGTTATTTCATAGTTCCCATGGAGACGAATACGGAAAAGAACGAGAAGTATGAGTGTTGCAGAGCCACTGGCCATGCAGATTAGATGAGTTACTACCAAGATAAAAATAAATACTTTTAAGTTTTATAAGGTGACCAGATTACTTCAAAGTACTCTACTAGATCGCTACTCCAAATGGTTTCAGAATTTGAAGTTCTAAGACCCAGGGTCAGCGCAGTTCCTGAGAGGAACATTGGAATCATGTTTACAGAGGAATCGTTAGAGAGGAATCATGTTTACAGAAAAAAGCTTCTCTGTCCTAACATTCAACATATAGTAAAAGAATTACACTCACTGGTTTTAATTAAAATATGTGTAGGGCCGGTGAGATGGCTCAGCGGCATAAGCGCCTGCCTGGCAAGCGCGAGGGCCCGAGTTCGACTCCCGGATCCCACATACGAAAAAAAGGGGCCGGTGATATCGCTCAGCGGCACGGGTGCCTTCTGGCGCGCGAGGTCCTGAGGTCGACCCCCCGGTACCCACAAAAAAAAAAAAAAATGTGTAATATTTATTATTGTACATCAAACTAGACTTGAACTCATTTTCATTATCAGAATGAGAAAAAAACAGGTATTTTTTTAGGAAACAGTCCCTAATCATAACTATGCTGAGGCTTTATAAAATAAAAGTGAGCAAATTTGACATGAGAATTAAGATATCAGAAAATATATTTCAATGAAGACAGAAGTATTTGCAAAAAAAAATAACTCTAATAAGTTAATGCTAAAACTGGAGGGAAGAAACCATAGAAAAAATATAGTACTTTGATAAATTATAATGAGGAACCACAAAATTAAACACGACTTTACAATAAAATTTAGTAAAATTATATATAAACATATAAGACACTAAAGAATTACACTGTAAGTAGGAACAAGAATTAATATATTTATTCTCCGCAAAATAATACAAAGAAAGAAGATATGTTAGGACATTAGAAGAAAGGACCTTAGCAAAAAGTTGATAATTGCTGAAACAATCATAAGTATACTATCCTGTCTACCTGCACATGTTTGAAGTTTTCCATAAAGAAATTTATTTTATATTATTATGTAATCATATCACCTTAATACCATGGTTTATTATTATTATCAGGTATTTCAACAGAATACTGTCCTTCATATTTAAAGATGACACTGGCAACCCAGCAATAGGAAAATAAATGCTCTTAAAAGTTTTTGCATAGAATAACTAACGCAGCATTGTCCACAGTCTCTAACACAACTCCTCTTGAGAACAACCAAATATTTGAGAGGTTAATAACTAAAGGCTGAACATTCACTTTAAAATTAGATTTTATCAGGCCCAAAACAATACATCTCAATTCATAGAGTAACATCATTTTTTTAAACAAACAAAACAGAAAAGGTAAAGATGTTATAAGACTACTCTCTTACCTTGACCAAGATGTGAAGGTTTTTGAGAAACTACATGGCCACTGCCATCTAAAATATACTGGGTGCTAAAATTATCAGCAGCTGTCCTTGTTGTAATTAAAACCTGGAAATAAAAAATTCTCTGGTACATTTATCATTTTACACATTGCAATAGGTTCACCACCAAATTAGATTTGAAATACTGAGGCAAAACAAAAACAAATTCAAGTGCAGCCCAGGCAATGCTGCTACTTATTGAAACACTGTCTCAAAAATAAAAAGGGCTAGAGATGTAGCTCAATGCAAGACCCTGGGTTCAATCCCCAAATACTGCAAAGATAAAAAAAAAAAAAAAAAAAAAAACAACTATTTCCTCAGATGTAAGTCATACAAATTTAAGAGCATGTATACTCATTTGAGCAGTATTAGTGCTGAAATTAAGGGTGGGTGATTGCTGGATCAGTCCACTGATTGGATTGGCACCACCCTAATCCTGGTAGACTGGATACAATATAAGGCACAGAAAGAGGCTTGTCTCCTCTCTCTTGTTGCTTTTGCTGTCTTCCACCACCATGAACTGTTGCCCTTTTGCCATGTGCCACCCTGCCTTGGGGTCAGATGATTATGGACTGACATCTCTACAAACTGTAAGCTAAATAAACCGTTCCCCCTTTAACTTTGGGTGTCAGGTATTTTGTCTCACCAAGGAGAGAAAAGTAACGAAAACACATAGCAAACAAGAATGACCCAGACTTGAGTGTAACCTTTCTCGGTCATCCTTGGACTCAGCAGAACTGAATATCCTAAAATATATCTACATAATTTAGAAACCAGAAGATCTACCTCTACTGCTGGAACTCACTGGTCCACTTCTGTCTACATTTGACAGTTCTGTCTCTCTGTCCTCACCAAGCAGATTTCCTGGAGGTCACATGGCTCTGTGGAACATGTGGGCACTCAGTAGGAAATACCAGAACCACTACAAAAATACAACTTTTCTAGCTCAACATGCTAGTAGAGTCTGTTATATTCTGAGAATGAAGTCCATAGAAACATTACTAAGGGCACTGGGTCAAACTGCTATTTCTGTGAAAAAAGCTGTATGTAAAAGTTGTGAACTTCTGTGTATGCTTAAGTGACTGTTCTGCTTCTTTCAAAATACATTCCACGCTTTGAAAGCTGTATAATTCAAAATGTTTTCCTGGTAACTAATCTTACTCTTCCCTGCTACATTCCAACTGTAATGTATCCATTAATGATTTCTTTTACTAAAGTATAATCCAAAACAAAGAGGACAAAAATGGATAGAGATTCTCTTTCCAGAGGTTTATTTAATTATTCCACAACTGTCCCTTTAAAACAATTCTACAGTTAAAGAACTGTTTCTCCAAAATCCCAAGGTCAACTGAATTTTATTTCCACTCTCTAAGAGCTGGCCACCTGATCTCAAGTCGGTGTCACTGAGCTAGGCAGCCCTGGAACTCTTAGTTCCAGTACTAACTGTGCCAGTGGCTTCTGGACGGTCTGAATAAATGATTACACTATCATCTTTGTGGAAGTGATGATAAGATGAAGATGATCTCTTATTTCATAAGGTTACATGGGATTTTTCTTTAACCGCTTCAAAGCATTCTGTAAGACAGTAGCTTGTTCATCGTTTTAAAACATATTAATGGGTAGTAAATTTACTCCAGCTTACATGAATAAACTGAAGGGCTAAAAAAGTGAAATAGGACCCGGCACACCTATAATCCCAGCATTCTAGGAGGCTGGGGCAGCAAGATCCCAACTTAAGAGCCCAGCCTGGGCAACTCAGCAAGACCCTGTTTCAAAAAAAAAAAGGGAAGGGGATGCTGGGGATGTATGTACTTCAGTGCAAAGGCCCTGGGTTCAATCCCTAGTATCCCCTCAAAAAAAAAAAAAAAAGAAAAAAAGAAATAGGACTTTATTGTTTTCACGTTTAAAAGTTAAAATTTAAAAAATGAACATAATGCATTTCTAATAATAAAACTGCTTTAAATTACAATCTGTAGGGCACTATGAAAATTTACCTAGATGGGAGATGTTTTGTAATTCACAGCTAAAGACAGTGAAAGAAAACATGTATGTTCTACAAATTCATGAAATACAGGGTGTTCCTCAGGGGAAGCTACTGCATTTTAAGAGTTCCTTTCACCATATCACCCTATATCCTGGACAGAAAATCTTTTTTTAGGACCAGACATGGGTTCAGAATGCATTAACTGTGCAGCAGCTTGCACTTGAAGATGCAGTAACTCCATCATCAGGAGGATCTCAAATATTACAAACTATTACTGGTGATTCCTACAAGAGACATTAAGGATTTGTGCGCATGAGTAAATCCAGTGATGTCAAGAGAATTTTTTTTTTTTTTTAACAAAACCAGTACTGAAAAGGAGAAGTTTTAGTTTTCAGAGGGCCTCATTATGGGTTATATTAGCTAATCAGTTAATAAAAGCTAACCTAATTTCAAGGAATTAGAGTATTAATACAAAATTATATAAAGGCACTTAAACTTTAGAAAAGCATAGTTTTTCCTCAGTTTTGGATTAAAAAGTAAATTAAAAAAACTTAGGATTCAGGCAAAAATCTTGACAAAAATTTATTTAGGGTAATTATGCCAAAGCCTTTTGGGCTGACAGGGAGGCTGACTTCTGTAATGTTTTGCAGTGCTGGTAATCCAACCCAAGGCCTGGCACTTGCTGGCAAGTGCTGCAGCACTGAGCTACTCCCCCAGCCCTGGGCTGATTTTTAGATGAAGAATAGCACAGAAACATGAATCTGAAAACTCAGATTAATGGTCTTTATGACTGAGTGAAATATGAGCTTTTGCCTAAAGGAAATGTTGCTCTTCTGTGTGCTGAGTATGCCTGCTACACATAGATAAACACTGACATGAATATTCTGACTTTAGAACTTACTTCTAGCTACCCTGTTACGGGGAGACTGGCAACAGGAAAATCCTGGCCCCAGCTCTGCTACTTTCAACAGAGTTGTTTTACCTTTGAGGAGGCTGCGTTTAGGAAGCATATCCCAACAACTTCAAAAACTTCCATATCTCTTCTGACTAAAGTTCTACTACTGTCTCTAAAGGACACTGAAAGTACCCCACACTGAGGAAAAGGAGTCGGAACTATTTGTTTGGCCTAGAAACATCAGAATGATGCTAGGGGCATCCCCTTACCCTTTACAACTGTGTGGGCCACAAATAAAGGAGTCCCAGTGCCTGTCTTCAAAACAGACTGAGTGAGCGTCTCACTCTCTTCCTCTAAGTCATGGAGGTTTCACGTGATATAAAACATTAACAAGCCTGTACATCCTGTGCCACCACAAAATTCTGTACAATTAACAGTCAGAATAATATCCACACTGTAACAACTTTAAAAATGTAGGATGGACGAATCAACAAATACAGTATGAGCCATATACAGAGGATGGATAGTAACTCTTCCAATTCTAAGGAAAAAAACAAGGGAAAAAAAGAACTTATACTACAGAATGAAGACCTCTGATAAAAATTAGAAGGAACATACCTATGAAACTATTTCCCAAAAATGTGGAGATATATGCATAACCTTTGCACAGTGAGGTGAAATACTGCTTGCTGACAAAGGAACAAGACTCTTCATTTCATCACCTATGTGACACAGCAGTACACTGCTTTTCACATTCAAGTCCAAAGTAGAAACAATATTCATCTGTATGGTACATAACAACGTTCAAGATTCCTCATTATGTATTATTTTACTTGCTCCTCAAATCGTCATCCTCACTTTATAGATGAGAAGAAAATGACTCTCTAAATAAGTCCATTTCATGCAGCTGGCCATTCTCTTATTCAAACGCTTGAGATTTAGAACTAGGCTCCTGATTCCAACATTCACAGTTGATTCTTGTTCTACCTTCCTCCTAAAACAAAGGTACAGCGCTGGGGATATAGCTCAGCAGGCACAGCGCCTGCCTGGCAAGCATGAGTTTGTGAGTTCCATTCCCAGTACCAAAAAATAAAAATTAAAAAAAAAAAAAAAAAAACAAAAACAAAGGTACAATTTAATCTTCACTTCAAATCCAATTCTGAAAGCATAAGTAAGTTTCTCTAATGTTTCTTTGGAAGGAAAAATATAATTTACAATATATTTATAATATCACCTTAAAAGGAAGTCCTTTATTATATGTACATTATGTGATTGAACAACATATACAAAATAGTTTTTATAAAATTTTTATCAGAAGGCCAAAACAGAATATTCACTACCTCTAGTTATTTTCACTACCTTCTAAGCCTTTTTTTTTTTTTTTTTGGTTTTTGGTTTTTGGTTTTTTTTGACACAGGATCTTTTTTTTTTTTGTGGGTACCGGGGGTCGACCTCAGGACCTCGCGCGCCAGCAGGCGCCCGTGCCACTGAGCGATATCACCGGCCCTGTTTTTGTATGTGGGTTCTGGGAGTTGAACTCGGGCCCTCGCGCTTGCCAGGCAGGCGCGTACGCCGCTGAGCCATCTCACCGGCCCTTGACACAGGATCTTGCAACAGCACCATAATGCGAACACCAGTAGGTGCACTGACACCCACCTACACGGCCAAACATTCAACTGGCCTCTTGATGCAATCAAAACACAAGGTAAACAAGAGATGATTGGGGCTACTGTTGGTGTAACACAGCACAGTGCTTTAACTATTTTTTTAATTAAGAAGTACACTAGAAAGTACTGATTAATAGTAAATACATAACCCAGTAACAGCCATTTATTACCATTCTTAAGTATTATGTGCCATATGTAATTCAATGTGTTATACTTTCATGACTGTTAGTGCTGGTGTGTTTACACCAGGATCAACACAAACAACTGAGCAGTGCACTGTACACCAAAGGTTTCGAAGTTGCTAGGTGATTGTTTTTCATCTCCATTATAAAATTACAGAACGATAGCCATACGGGCAGCCCACTGTTGACTGAGTGGTTATTATGCAGCACACAATTATTTTTTAAATGTAACTGACAAACATATTACTTTCTGTATTACAGAAATACTATTCAGAGTCCTCCCACATTTAATTTGACTCTGACAACCTAGGTACTGAGCTTATCACTGCAAGCCTGGGAATATTTATTATTTTAACATGAAGGTATTTTTAAACTTTTAAACTATTTAACCATGCTAGTGAGAAAGTGACATATTGTGAAAAACTCAGTACTGAGAGAAATGAAACCGAAATTGAATTCTCGAGTTTGCCATGGACACACTGTCCCTGAACAGGTCACAATTTTCATATTCCATTTATGTCACCGTGCATAATTCCTCTGAAATAAACTACCTAGCACAACACCCTATATACAGTGGACAGAAAGATCATCTGGATCATTATTAGAGACCGTTTTGAAGCTAGGGAAAGAAGACTCAGCATTTGCCTTCACAAGGCCCCGGTTTCCTCACAGTAACATGAAGAGAGTGAGCCACAGATCTACACGGTAGAGGCTAAGCCCTGAAGCGGACCCTGAGACACAGGTGAGTGAGCAGGAAGCTCACTGGAGAGTGCTCTGGGATGAACGGTGTGGGGCCGAGCAGAAGCACCATGAACTGGGACTGGGCCTTCACGACCTCTCATCAAGCAGCCTTTGGATATCGGTTGCCCTGCATGACTGGGTTAGGCAGCTCTCTCCAGCTGAAGTAAGGTAAAGTCAGCTATAAGCATTCAGTCACCAACACCCTTGACAGCTCCAGTCCACTAGTAGGGCATCTGACCAGGCAACCAAGGTCCATTACTACCACCAGGCTCCCTTCCAGCTTTATCCTTTTCTTTTTACAGCACTGGGGATTGAATCCAAGGCCTTCAAACTGAGCCACATTTCCAGCCCTTTTTATTTCGAGACAGAATCTCATTAAGTCACTAAGTTGCCTGGTCTGCACTCAAACTTGCTGTTGTCCTGCCTCAGCCTCCCAGAGCGCTAGAATTAGTTGTGTGCCACCACTAACTTTTAGACACAAACATAAATCATCGTCAAAAACTCTTGTGACAAAATAATACATGTTAAGCTATGGTTCAGAAGAAAAATGTCTCCCCAAAGGCTCATGTGTTCAGAGGTGGGACTTTGGGAAGGTGATAAGGTCATGGCAGCACTGACCGTACAGACGTACTAATTCACAGATGAGTTCACAGCAGAAATGCTGCTAGGAAGGGTGGAGTTAAGAGGAAGTAGGATGCTGGGGGCGTGACACGAAAGGGGACATTCTAGTTCCCAGCCCTTCCCTCCTCTCTGGCTCTTTCCCTTCCACTCTGCTTTCTGGCTGCCTTGAAGGAGCAGATCTCCTCCGCCATCGTGTTTCTGCCTTGGAGCCAGCCAGCCACAGACTGAAACTTTTGAAACTGGGAGGCAAAATAAACCTTTTCCTCTTTAAGCTCTATATAACAGGTATTTTGTCCCAGGTAACTACTACATTTACACATCAAATACCAAGTTTAACAGGCAGGACTAGTCTGTGTATTGATAGAGACCAGAAGAGGGGTTATCTTTGAGGAGTACTAACTGGGAGGAGACATGAGAGAAGCTTTTGGGTCTTGACAATGATCTCCCATGCCACAGTGGTCTTCACTGTGCTGCACATGGGTTGTGTGTATTCCCACACACAAACACAAATATATCTATAAATATCTGCAAGATAGGGGATTCCATAAAATGCTCTGTTAATACTTTTAAGGATAAACAAATACTTGGTACTACATTGTGTAAACTGTAAACTTTAACTGCTTATGAAGTTTATGGTTTTCTATTATTGTGATACTTTGACAATTCTTTTGAAATTCTGATGAACAAATTTATTCTATTTGTACTCAAGGCCACTTGAATGCCTCAAAAAAAAAAAGACAAAATGACAAATGTGGATATCAAGTGGGCTTCCGTAAACAAATAAACAAGATTGTGACCATGGAAAAACACAAAACTGCCATCCAAAGTCAGAATTACAGTGAAGATTTGGGTAAATCACATGGTTCCTGTAAAAACATATTCACAAAGAGTAAGTATGCTGCTGCCACCTAGCAGGCCAAGCTGATTATAACTAATTTCAGCTCTGAAAGGTTATACACATCTTGGAGAAAATACAGACAAGTCAAATTGTATCTTTTCTGACAATACCAAAATAAGCCTTAAAGGCTATCTGCTAGTTTCGACAACAACTTAAAAATTCATGTACTGATTCATGCTCTAAAATAGCCAATGAGAGTTCAAATGACAGTACTACTACTACTGGGAAGTTCGGAGGTTCCCTGGTATGAATCCCACACTACTTTAAAAACAGACTTTTAGTATAAGATTCAGGGCTGCAGGTTCCCACCACACTCTAGAAGAATGACAGCAATACCTGCTTGTACCCTCCAGACCTCCAAAATATACCTGGAGGCTCAGTGCACTGTAAAGCAAGTGCTGAGTAAGACAGAGTACATGCTGGGTTAGACTTTGGGTAGAGGTTTGAAGAGTGCGCTTCCTCCTTTAATGAGGTCTGACTCTCTGGCTGTCAACAAGCCAGGGGCCCAGTTCTATATTCCAGCAGCAAAATCTCCCACTTGCAACGTTTCTGGCCTACTTGGGACAATATCTTACGAAGCCCTCAAGTCAAAAAGTAATGAGTGGGCCGGTGAGGTAGCTCAGTGGCATAAACGCCTGCCTGGCAAGCGCGAGGTCCTGAGTTCGACTCCTGGTACCCACTAAAAAAAAAAAAAGTAATGAGTACCTAGCTCAGTGATTATAAGGAGTGAGATAAGGGGGAAAGGAATGGGAAGCTACTGCTTAATGGGTACTGAGTTTTAGTTTGTAATGATGAAAAATTTCTGAAGATTACAGGGTTGACAGAGGTACAACATGTGAATGTACTCAATTGTATGCCTACAAATGGTTGAAATGGTAAATATTATAATGATACTTTACCATAAATTTTTTAAAATTTGAAAATACACTGCCAAATACTGGATTACTTTTCTCTTAATTCTAATAATCTGTGATGATGAAATCACTAAAAAAGTCAATATAAATTATCTTACCTCAGCTACGCAACAAATTGACCCCAATGCTTCCCCACGAAAACCATAGGTTCTCAAGTTTTCAAGATCTTCGTGACTGTTTATTTTGGAGGTGTAGTATTTCACTGCCATTACAGGGGCATCCACAGCCTTGATACCTTCACCATTGTCTCGGACCTCAATTTTATCAAATCCATGGTTCTCCTATACAAAGTTAGAAATGCTTTTAGTATACAAAAACAATAAGCTCTGATCACATAGAAAAAGAAACACAAATAAAACATTTTGGTCATCTATTTACCTTTTATGGAAGGATTATAAGATGGAAATCAGAACTCAAATTCTTTTAGCTTCACTAATTCATAGTCAAGGTACAATGAGCAAGTTCCTGGTTTTCTCTGGACTTAGGTCCAATTAAGGAAGTCAGTCTGATATTAAAGGGTTCTTTTTAACTATTAATTCTTCTGACATACACATGTACACACACACACACACACACACACACGCACGCACTCACCTTTTGTGTATATATGAAATCCCCCAAATAAAACAGCAACTTATCACTAGCAAAACAGTGCCTCTTCTACCCACCAAGAGTACAACAATCATCATTATTCAACCTGATTTTTAATACTTTCTCCCTTGTTTTCATAAAAAATTTTAAATTAGCCAGGCATAGTGGTACATGCCTATAATCCCAGAACTCTGGGAGGATGAGGCAGGAGGATCGCCAAGTTCAAATGTAGGCAACTTAGCAAATTAAACTGTTTCAAAAAAAAAAAAAGTTTAAATACTTAGTACATTATAACTTTCTAAATTTCTTTCTGCAAATATCACCACACAGAAAACTTCTGGGAAAACACACCTAACCTGGCAACCTCAGGTAGTTTTTAATTTGAAAATTAAGAAAATAGACCTAACTTATATCTTATATATCATATCCTAATACTAAAATATACATACATAATAACAAAATCTAAATTTCTATAATGATCACACTTTCTAGGAATACCATATTCTAAACTTGGTAGTTAACTTCTGATTCCAAAAAGTTTCAAGTGTATAGCCACAGGTCCAGTTACAAAGGAGAAAAAAAATTTTCCTAGCATTATGTTCACTTTGTATTATAAAACAACATCACATCTTTTTAATAACCTAGAATTATACAATACAGCATATGTATATTTTTAGATAAATTATATACACAAGGCACTGGAGGGAAAACGTAAGATTTGGCCCCTCAGCTCTTAATCTAAAATTAAGTTGATGTGGGGAACAGTCTGTTTCATTTTATAGGGAAAAAAATTAGAGAAACACAAATCTCATACATAAATAAAAACTGCAGACATCTGAGCAAAATAACAGATCTTTCTGAATGTTTAAAACACTATCGACACATTTAATTATGACAACATACCTAGTAAGGATAGCTATTATTGTACAAAATCATAGTAAAACAGATCTTATCATGTAAAGCAGCCCAGCTGAATTGTTTATTTATATAGTGCAGGAGATTAAACCCAAGATTTCACATCCACCTATATGCCCAGCCCTTTTAAAATTTTTTATTTTGTGACAAGGTCTCACTAAGTGGCCCAGACTGGACTTGAACTTTTGATTTCCTCTCTCAGCCTCCCATAGTACTGGGATTATAGGCTTTTGCCACCAGGCCCACCTTGAATCATTTCTTCTAAAAGTCTACAACATAGATACTGCTAAATATCAAGAGACTAAAATATATAGCTAGGTTATATTTAACATACTTTCATAGCGTACTTAAGTTGGCTTGCTAACATTATTTTAAATTATTTTTCTTTCAGAGATGTTTAAGAATAAGACATAATTTTAAGAAATAAAACAAAAGTAAAAGCAAAAGAAAGAACAAGATACTTGCCTAAGATTCTTAAGTGAAGTCTGTCCAATACAACGATATAATCCTTTTTAATCATCAATTGTACTCTAATCAGACTGAACTGATTATATGAAACACCTAAGGAAAATTGACTTTCTTTGGATTTAACTTAATACACTTTTTCTCAGGTTTATAAACCTTATGGCATTTTACTTAAAACCACAATACAGGTTTGATATGGTATAGAAAAGCAGCTCTAAGACTGTGTTCCCTGGTACAGCAGGTTCAGCATCAACTAGAAACGTGTTAGAAATGCAAATTCTCAAGTCTCACCTAGAATCTGAAGTTTTACGAGTGGAGCCTGGTAAATCTAACCTGTAAATTAATCTGCTGCACCTAAATATTGTAAAAATCACTACCATACAGGAAAGATTTTGAATGGTTATTCAAGTCCCAAAGACAGATTTTAATCTCAGCTCCACTATTTAATAATTATGTGACCTGGGATGATTTTTCTGAACACTAATTATTTGCAAAATGTAGTTTTAGTAGTTAATAAATAGTTTTTGTATGTGGCTTATTTTATAGCTCTATCATACAATCTAATCTGATAGGAAAAGGTTAGATCCCTGTCCTACAAAAATATTCCTATCAGCATTATTCCCAATGACATAATATCAGAAATAATGTAAACATCAGGTAATTCGATTTTTTGTTTCTGTCATACTGGTGACTGAACCCAAGGCCTTCACACTGAACTGCAGCCCCAATTTTTAATTTTTATTATTATTATTTTTTATTTTGAGGCAGGGCCTCAGTAAATTGCCCGGGCTAGGCTAGAATTTGTGATCCTCCTGCCTCTGCCTCCTGGAATGCTGGGATTATAGACAAGTGCCACCATGACCAAAGTGATAATTAGATTTTAATAAATGCATTCTTACATTCAATAAAACAAATTTACCCACTTTCCTACCATGTATGAGGTACTGGCCATGTATAAAAGAGATACAAATAAATAAAATATAGAGTTTACCTCTATGAGCTTATGATTTCTAACAGTGGAAATGGACATGCAAATTAACTGAAATAAATCACAGTGAGTGCTGTGAGTCGTACTGACTCCGTGATTAAATACACAGCACTTAAAAATTTTAAAACTGGCCGGTGAGATGGCTCAGCGGCGTAAGCGCCTGCCTTGCAAGCGCGAGGGCCTGAGTTCGACTCCCGGATCCCACATACGAAAAAAGGGGCCGGTGATATCGCTCAGCGGCACGGGTGCCTGTTGGCGCGCGAGGTCCTGAGGTCGACCCCCCGGTACCCACAAAAAAAAAAAAAAAAAATTTTAAAACTATGAGTAGTCTGAAACAAGACTAGGTAGGAAAAACAAAATGCAAAAAGGAATATATAAAAAAGTAAACAAAAATAACTAAGAGCAAATACTACAAAATACATTAAATTGATGTTTTAAGTGATAAAGTTCTAAAGTACACATGTTCTTTTTACGATGTCCTTTAGTGTAACCAAACTGTCGATTTAAATTAAAATTTAATTTTAAGCTTTTGCTATTAAGACAAAAGGTCTAATATCCTAAGAGTAATTTACTAGTACACAGAAAGAAAAGAAAGTTAGTAGAAGAAAGAAGAAACATCTGTCAGGCCCCTTTTTTGTTTTAAAGGTATTTGGCTTCTCAAGAGACACGCACCAGTTTCACATCTATGCTCGTGGCACCAGCATCCAAGGAATTTTCCACCAGCTCTTTTACAACACTGACCACAGAAGTGATTATCTGGGAACTTGAAAGGAGGCGAACAGTGGCTGCAGGCAACTGTTTCATTCTAGCTTTTAGCAGAGTATCTAAAAGATAAATATGCAATTTAAAAAAGACTTGTTGAACATTTCTAATAGAATAGAGAGCAATAATTATGATACAATAATAATAATAGCAATAGCTAACATTTATTGAGCCTTACTTATGCCAAGCTCTAGTTTAAGCATACACAGTATTAATTATCTCTTACCAGAACCCCTTGGAAGAGGTGCTACTATCATATCTTTTTTTATAAAAGTACTGAAGAAAACTTGTCCAAGGTCATCCAGTTATTGAGAAGCAGAACTAAGACTTAAATGCAGGTAAGTCATTTAACAGTTCCTCTACTTTTACGTATGTAATGGTGCAAAAAATCCACAATAACATAAGAAGAAAATCAGTTTTTCTAATATCTGCCAGGGTTTTTGTGTGACTATAATGGCTATCTACAGTCTGACTTTTCTACTAAACTTCAATCTGGTATTCCCAATTGCCTGCTGAGATCACTAGCTCAAATTCAAGGTATCCCAATCACAGTGATCCATTTACTCAGAATGTAATCTGACCAACTCCTAAATCCCATCCATTCTTTCCAGGAACTTGGTCACTGAGCTACACTCCCAGCCCTAGATCTTCCTTTTTAATCACCCCTCCGACACTAGTTTAAGCTTCCAACACTACACAATTTCCTAATTAGCCTCCATGACTCTGGAACATTGGTCACCACGCCTATTAGTTAAAATGATGATTACACCAAGAACAGCAACTACCATTTATTAAATTAAATGCACTTTATATATGGGATCACATTTAATCCTCTAAAACATGAAAAGGAAGTACTATGTAAAAGTTGTAATTATTACTATGATCATTTAAAAGGTATGAAAAAAATATAAAAGTTGTCAGGTTACAAACAGAGCTGCTTATGTCAACCTACCAAAACAAATAAATAAAACCAGGAAGTTATGAAGGAAAGTCTTAATGCTCCATGAAAACAAGCTTGCATAGAGGCCACTCCAATGTCACACAAAAAGTCCTTACAAAGACATTTGTCCGTCTATTCAACCTTGCCCTGACACCAGTTATTATTATCACCATGGATTATTGTTTTAAACTATCTGATGTAATCCTCAATTCTGTCTCTAAAAACTTTCCCCTTCCTTAACTTTGAATATATCCAGTTTACTATGGCACGTGTATCCCCACTGCAATGCTCTGCAGTTCCCATTACAATGCTATTCCCAAATAAATATAATTCTTTTGAGAATCACTCTTATTTTGTTGTTTTTCTTAGGTCAACAGAGGTTTTATAAAAAACAAAAAACTGTGTGACTGGCCCAGGTACTTCTAAATTAGAGATTTTATCTTAAATGCATTTCCTTAAATGTCTGTACAAGTATGTCCTGAGGTAAACTCATAATAGATTGATTAAGTAGATCCCTAAAGGTACATAAGTATTGGAACGTGGAGACAAATGTGTTCTAACATGATTTCTTATAAACAAAACATTGGGCTGGGAGGTGCCTGCCTCAGTGGTAGAATGTTTGCCTAGAATGTGCAAGGCCCTGAATTCTATCCCTAGCACCATAAAAAACAAACAAACATTTAGTTAATAAATCACGCTATGTTAACAACTGAAGAATGAGAAGAACAACTGTGCTATAATGAATGTAATGGATGATCTGCCTGGCTGGCAATGACCTGATAGCGCTGCCACCTTGGGATGTGGTCAGTCCTGTGACTTAACAACAGTTTCACTTAAACGTTATTAGTTATCCACGTGTTTTGAAGAGTCACAATGTCTCGTTAAATCACTGAGCTCTTTTGAAATCTAGCCTCTAGAGTTACTGTTAATCTAAACTAGTTAGATCTTGGCATGTGAGATTAATTGCCCTCTGTATTACTCTTCTTAAAATATCATTCTAATCATGTGGCCCCCCAAAGTGAAAAAGATAAAGCTCAAATCTGTGGGCTGGTATTTGAGGTCCTTAATATGCTGATCCCATATGAAAATACAAATCTCTCTGCCAGTAATTTTTATAACTATAAAACCCTTTGATCAAGCAATCAAAAAACAAAACAAAGGGGACTTTGCATGTACTGTAATGCCTAATTTAGGGCATTACAGAAAAGATTTTAGGAAAATAAACACTAGCTTGACAACATGAAATTCTTAAAAAGTTAAGAGTTTCTTGGACCAAACAGTGTGGGGGGCACCCTACCACTTCCTTAATTTAACATGACTAGTTACATGCCTGTATGATGATTTGATCCTGTGGGATATAGTTCCAAATAAAATACCAGTGTGAAAACAAAATACCAGTGCAGGAAAAAAACAAAACATAAAGGTCAGTTTAGGATTCTTTCTCAGGCAACACGAAGAGTCATGTAAACAGTAACTGAGCAAAAAATGGAGTATAGGCATTACAGCACATAAAATTTTAAGGGATGCATTTCCGGGAAGAGGTAACATACTGTCTTCCGAGGGTCTTAAATGGACACAATTCATTATATAACCATATTTTGCTATACACAAGGCAAAGCTGATTGACATTCAAACAATTAGTGCTGTCACAAAAGGCACCTTCACCCTTCTGAAGCTTCAGACTGGAGTCTCAGGTCTAAGGGTACAGAGCTCCTGTACTGTGTAATTTCATAGTCTCTAGCCACATGTCGCTACTGAGCCCCCGAAATGTGGCTAGTCCAAATTGAGATGTGCTAATACACGTTAAATTTCAAATTCAGCATAAAATCCGATTAAATTTTTACATTATAGGATAAAATGCTACTTTAGATACTTTGCTGTTTTATAACTAGATGTACTTCAAAGCCCCATGAGCTCATAGGTGAGACTTTTGGGAAATGATTAGCTCACAGGGGTGTGATATTCATCGTGGATACTGATAAATTTATAGCTAAATGTGATGTTGGGAGTAAAGCCTGGCTGGAGGAGGCAGGTCCCTGGGGGAGTGGCCTGGAAGCATCTCTCCCCCTCCCTTCTCCCTCTGCTTAGGACTGCCAGGCCATGAGCCCTTTCTCTCCTCTGTGATGCTGCCCTGCAGTGGAGCCAGCTGTTTACAGACTGAAACCTCCACAAACTGTGAGCCAAAATAAACCTTAGCTCCTTTAACTTGCAGGTGTCAGTTATTGTGTCTCAGTGATAACAAACGAAGACATACATAATACATACTAAAATTAAATTCATTTTTTTAAATGTGACTATTAGAAAATTTCAGATGTTGTGGCTTATGTTAGTTATACTTCTACTGGAGTGCTAGACAGAGTAGTAGTTAAAAAGGCAGACTCTGAAATTAAGTACTTTGGTTTTATCCTAGATATTATATCAGCCATACAACACTGAGGAAATTAAACTCTCTAAAACACAATCGCCTAATGTATAAAATAGGGAAAATAATGCTATCATATGGTGGTAGTTAGAAATAAGGTATATATATAAAAAACTTATAGTAGTTGGCATATAAATGCTAAAAGACCCCAGACCAAATCGATTTCATCCAAATTCCTAATGAACAACCCATCTATCTCCAGCCTCCGCCCCTAAAGAGGCTAACCCATTAGGCTTGGGTTCAAGTACAGTATTCTACATTAATTTGAAAATCCCAAGAATCTAAGAAAAATACTGATTAACAAAGTTACGGGTTAAAATGTAGTCTCATCTCAATCTTTACTTGGTCTGGGCAGTCTGCCTACTCTCATCACCTTTGACTCATTTCTACAACACTTATTCTAAAATCATCTTTTTCTCTGTTTTTAAATCCCTAATTTCATCCCGATCTTCCTCAATCTTTGTTTATTGAGATCGTGGCAATTCACAGCATGAACTCTTTCGCACCTTGCCTACCCCATCCCACCGCGTCCTCTGGTTTCATCCGATGTCTGCATCTCTACCCATACTCTTCTTCCTTCGGGACCACATCAGTGTCTCTTCTCTCCTAATGAAGTGCCATGAATGTTTACGTCCCCCAAACGTCCCAGTGAACTCCTGAACCCACAAGATCACAGAATTAGGAAGTGGGGCCTAGATCATGAGGGTAAAGCCTTCATGACTGGAGCTGCCTTCTCCACTTCCATCACACAGGGACATGAGATGATGCTACAACTTTAACCGCTGTTAGGATTTTCTTTTCTTCAAGTTCACTAATGATCTTTTGAGTCTCTAAACCCTTTCCTTAGGACTCATGCTCCTTGACCTCCCTGAAACATGTCATGCTGTAACCCATGTCTCAACACTATTTCCATCCATACTCCCTTGACCACTTTGTAGTCTTCACTCTCTTCCTAGAAATGTGAGCACTTCCCAAGCCTTCCCCTCCCCTTAGGTATCTTTTTTGTGTGTGTGTGGGTACCGGGGGTCGACCTCAGGACCTCGCACCAGCAGGCGCCCGTGCCGCTGAGCGATATCACCGGCCCCTTTTTTCGTATGTGGGTTCTGGGAGTCGAACTCAGGACCTCACGCTTGCCAGGCAGGCACTTATGCCGCTGAGCCATCTCACCGGCCCTCCTTAGGTATCTTAAGACCCAAATCAAAATCTATATCTCTAAAAGAGATGTCTCTCTTCCCAAGAGAAGACCGGTATTTGTAACAATCAGTGCCACTGCTACGTAAATATCTGTGAAACAGAACTCATCATGTGGCCTTCCCCCACATGTTCCACTTAACTTCGCTATTCTTATTAATAGTATATGTTGTTAATCACCAAGGTTAAAAACTTCCATTCCTTGTTAGCAATCTGTATGTATTTGTACTCCTCACTTCCTCTTCACGCAATGCTACATGTCATTCTGGACCCAGTTCCAGTATTATCTGCAACACAACCACCCAATTGGAATGATCCTTCCTTCCCCCTAAACTCCTGAAGAGTTTAACTTACAGCATTCATGGGATGCTTATCACATACCAGTCCTGAAGTATATAACTTTGGAGTGCAAGAATTGCGTAGTATGTATCTCCAGATGCCACAGAGAGCAATCGCAGCACTTCCCTCACCTCAAGCACTTCATAATGAAGGGCCACTAAAAATATTATCAGTATCTTTCTTGTGCCAATGTAAACATTAAAGCACGTCACCACTGCCCTAACTCCTTCCTTTATATTCTAGTTTTAAACTTGTTTCCATTCATCCCTAGACCAACTGTACCTAACAACTTTTTTCAGGACTCTGGGGCCTTCTACACCTACTTGGAGGTAACCTGAACTTAGTATATTCCAAACTGACCTCTGAATCTGTTTCTAATTGTTTTTCCTCCTGTATTTCCTGGTAACAAAAATAACAGCTAAGGTAAAGACTTTGTACACCTTATTTCTTAATCCTCACAACACTCTCATATATATGATCATTCCTCTATCACAAATGGGATTTAAAGGCTTGATGACCTTTTCCAAGATCAGACACTATTAGATGGCAGATGTATCCACTCCAAAGACTGTACTCCTGAACATTTTCCATGCAGGCACTCAAAGCAAACCTTGACAACATCATAGAAATTGTCACACTCTATATTCCAGGACCCAGTCCTTTCTACCCTACTTCTAAATACTTGTCAAACCAATTCTCTATTCTCAGTATGGCCTCTGTTCAGCCTCTTAAAATTTCTCCTCTCAACTAGCGCAATAGCTAATTAATATTTTTACTCCAATTTCAACTACCTATAAGATAGTTAAAATTTTCATCATATTGCTACCCCACTTAAAATTTTTATAAGGTTTCCAACTGCTAACTAGGTCAAGTTCAAACCCCTTAACAATTGGATCTCTACTTACCTTTCTAATTTCCCACCACCATGCCCTTTAGCTCATAACATTCCCTTCTAGGATGACTTCTAACCTTCCTTCCAGATTTTGTTTCAGCATCACCTCCTCAAAGACTTTCTTCCCTGTTACAATCTCACCATCCCCACACACACTTCATGTCCCTAACAGATCAGACATTCCATGCTTTGCACTCTTGTAGCACCTCTTCTTTATTTTTAATCCAAACTCACCACAGGTCATTCTATTTTCCTTCCCTCCTACCTCAGAGTTCTTTGAGGACAGAGATTCTATATTAACCACATACAGTATTTTTTAGAATGTACCATTCTATGACATGTCTACCAAATGATTCTTGAAAAGTAGAGGGTTGATGCCAGGCTTATAAGTTCACAGTACAGAAAAATTTTGAAGCAATGAGAAATGTTGGGATAGTGAGTCTTCCATTTTTGCTGAGAGGTTAAGTGGTACACTCCAGAGCATGCTAATGACCAGCAATGTCAGTTAAGGACACCAGGTGTACCTAAAAAAAGAAGCAGGGATCAGAGAACTCACAGATTCTTTTTTTAGGAGAACACAAGTAATTTAAAGAGCAGACTAAATCTAACCCAACAGAAATACAAGCTACACATATAGAGCCAACATTCTCTTAAGTCAAATTTTGAAATGGTTTGGCAAGTTATTTCAGAAAAGAAAAAAAAAAAAAAAAAACTTTACGTACTGCTAAGTTAAAGGTAATTTGATTCCAAAGATGATTAAAAAAAATCTAATGAAGTCTCTTCCTCTCCATCCTCAAACAATATCAATCTTTGATATCCACGTGTTCTCAGGATGTACTGGTGCCTGTACTCAGCGTAGGGATAATGCACAATGACACCAGCAAAAACAGAGACTGAAGGATGAGTTTATTGGTACCCCGTGTCGGTACAGCGTACCTCATTACAACAACGCCACGCTCACTCGTAAATCAAGTTACGGTTGTTGTAATTAAATGTTCTGCCCGGAAGACAACTTCAAGACTAGCTCCCAGAAGCGTCTAGAAAATGGGCTGCAACAAAAACCAAACCAGGCCACTGCCGACGCGGGCTCCTCGGCCGCGCTCCCCACCTGAGCCGCTTCGCCCGCTTCCCGCCCCCGGGGAGGCGCCCACCGCGCCGCGGGCCCGGCCTCCGGCAGGCGGGAGTCGAGGAGGAGCGGGACCCTCAATCCTAGGACAGTGTAAGAACGAACGCCCTGGAGCCACACGACACTACCTTCCAGCTCGTGCGAGGCAGGTAATTACCATCCACCAGCGAGAGGCGAGCAGCCAGCATCCCCCCCAAACCCCAGGCCCGGCTTCGCGCGACGCCCCACTCGCCACAGCGCGCGTGTGCGAAGGGACGGGCACCCGTCGCGCCCCGTAGTCCCGCCCCTCGGGGAGACGAGATTGACACGGCTAGTAGCCAATCCCCCGGCAGGGAGACCGGCCTCGGCGGCTTCCGTCCGCAGCGCTTTGCCTGAGCAGATCCTGATAAACGGTACTTGAGCCGCCCGGGCATTCTGCGCCGAGCCAGCAGCCTGGAGCGGGCGGCAGGTGAGTGGGTACGGGCGCTGCCGGAGCTGTGGGCTTTGAGGACTCGGTGGCGGCCGAGGAGAGAACAGAAGGCTGCGGCTGCCCCGCAGCGCGCTGCCTGCCTGTGCTGCGGGCCACCCAGACACTTGTCGCCCCTTCGGGTCCCGTCGCGGTGCCACGGCCCCCACAGGATGTTGAGCTGCGACCCCGGAGAGGGAGGGGGAATCGGCTGCCGGGGCTCTGTGACAAGCAGGAGGGTCCCCGAAGAGCGGTGTGCCGAGGGCGGCGCCGACACCCTCTCCACGTCTCCCAGTCTTTGTTCGCAGGTCGCGGGGAGGCGCAGCCCCTGCGGGGACAGGGTCTAGATCGGGGTAACGTCAGTACCACGCCAGCTCTGCCCTGCCCCTTTCTTTTCAAAAAATTTTATTAGTGTATGTTTGCAGGTACATAATGATTACGTTCCTCGGGCGGGGGGTTGGTACACGTATAATACATCTTATTCTTTTTATGTCCCCTTCCCGTCTCTCTTGAGATGTAAATTTTAGGTCTCCTTCCAGCCTTTTGTTTTCCATCTTGTGGAAAGTAGGAAAAATATCTTGAGCGGTGGGATAGAGTATACTGTAACTTTTAAAAGTACTATGTGATAAACAGTGGACATTCATGGGAGTATTTACTCACGTACATGCTTAGGAGAGACTTGCGCTTTGTCCCTGTGTAACTTTGATCGCTGTGAGCCTTGATGCCTATTCCGGAGATCTTCAGAAGGTACATTGTGCTCCGGAAACACTTGCTGGATAGGCGATGAGAAATTCCTCTCTCTCTGCTAACTTTGTAATAAAAAACGTTTATATGTTTACAAATGGGAGCTGTTACAAATGTACTTTAGCCCCGTTGAACCCCCTTCCTGGGATGATAGGTATTCTTCAGGACAGTTTTATTTTAAGCTTAAGGAATTCTTAAACCCAAATAAGCATCATCACTAAAATGACTGAGAACTATTAGAGGTCCTTCCTTTGGTGTTCATCTTGAACATAAAAGGGACAAAAACCTTAAGTAAACTAACGTTTTAGAGGAGTTGACTATAGAGAAATATTCAGAAGAAAGAGACACCACTTTAACCTAGTTGTGTCATAAAAGCGAGACGCAGATGTTATCCCAGATGTGTAAATTTTACACATTGTCAAGGCGTGTTCCTCCCAGATGCAGTGTTCAAAACAGGAGTGCTTTGAACTCTAGACCACTGTATGTACAAAACAGTGCATTAGCTATAAGACTGGCTACTCAACTAACTTGCTGGGTCATTTCTATTTTTTAAAAAAATATTTTGTTGCTAAGTTTAACTCTTGGCTTTGTCGTTGTTCTTTTGTTTTGTTTTTGAGCCAGGATCTGGCTATGTAGTTCTGGCTAGCCTGAAACTCACTATATAGCCCAAACTGACTTTGAACTCGTAGTGATCCTCCTGCCTCAGCTTCTCGAGTGTTTGGATTTCAGGCATGTGGTGTGGCTAACTCCTGACTTTTTACTTTGCACTCATGATATAAAAAAAATGTAGGTTTTTCTCTTTTCAGTTTGTGTTTTCCGGAACATTATTTCATTTAGAAAAATGAACATGCTGGAAGTCAAACTGTGATAACGTCTTGTTATCTTTCTGTAAATTCAGATGTTAAGAATTCCTTACCCCCTACATCAGCATCTGCAAGTATCATATTTTGGAGAGTATCTGTTCTATATCAGAATAACAAGGAAAAAATAATCCTGATAGCTTTTTGTCGTGTGAGAATTAGGGGTATTTCGGTTTCCAGCTGTATCAGTGTTGTTTCATTTCATTTCTTCCCTCCAGAGCAAACATGAATGTTGGAGTTGCCCACAGTGAGGTGAATCCAAACACTCGTGTAATGAACAGCCGGGGTATGTGGCTGACATATGCATTAGGAGTTGGCTTGCTTCATATTGTCTTACTCAGCATTCCTTTCTTCAGTGTTCCTGTTGCTTGGACCTTAACAAATATTATACATAATCTGGTAAGAATTTTAACTTTATTCTAACCACTTAAAAGCTTAAGGTTTACTGGTTGCCAGAGGTTAAGGGGAAAAAGAAACGGGGAGTTCAGGCTTAATGGGTACAGAGATTCAATTTTGCAAGATGAAAAATGTTCTGGAAATGAATGGTAGTGTGATGATTCCATAAGAGTATGAATATACTTCATGCATTATAAACAAAAACGGGGCTTTGCAGTGGTTTGGGGTGTTATCTTTTGTTTGCAGCTCTAGGACTCACACCCAGGGCTGTGTGAATGCCAGGTGAATGAATGTCCCACCAGCCCAACAATGGTGATTTTTAATCACTTATCGAGGTATAATTCATATACTATAAAATCCACCTATTTGAAATGTGTACTTCATGAATAAACAAAACATATAATTCAGTGGTTTGTAGTATATAAGAATTAATTTTGAAGAATTCTGATCTGGGCTGTTGATATGGCTCAGTGGCATAAGCGCCTGCCTGGCAAGCACGAGGTCCTGAGTTTGACTCCCCGAACCCACATAAAGGAAAAAAAGGGCCGGTGGTATCGCTCAGCAGCACAAGCGCCTGCTGGCAAGCGCGAGGTCCTGAGTTCGACGCCTGGTACCCACATTAAAAAAAAAAAAAAAAAGCTGATCTGATACAAGGTTTTATTTTTTCTGTCATACTTTATTTTAACATTGGGCCTTTATTATAAGTAAGACTTTTTTCTCTAGTTGTTTGTATAGAATCTAGAAAATAGTAGGGGGCCGGTGAGATGGCTCAGCAGCATAAGCATCTGCCTGGCAAGCGCAAGGGCCCGAGTTCAACTCCCGGAACCCACGTATGAGAAAAGGGCCGGTGATATCGTTCAGTAGCACGGCCGCCTGCTGGCGTGCAAGGTCCTGAGGTCGACCCCTGGTACCCACAAAAAAAAAAAAGAAAGAAAAGAAAATAGTGGGTCATTTTAGGAAAAATTACAAGACACTGTAATTTCAGTTATTATAAGGAATTGACTAACCAGAATGCTTCAGAAGTATTTCTCTTTTTTTGGTCAACTGGAGTCTAATGAAAATAATTTGGTTTCAATCCTTAAGTCTTTCTAAATTGTTTAAGTATACTTTCCTCTTCCAATACAGAAATTTTGAGCTTAATCATACTCAACATTTTATATGACCTTTTAGCTGCTGCTGTTTTTTATAGCAACAGTTTTTAATACTGTGTATCATTATCTTCAAAGTAGTTACTCAGAGTGGAAGACATAAACCAGCTGGGCATGGTGGTGCATGCCTGTAATCCCAGCACTCAGGAGGCAGAAGCAGGAGGATTGCTGTGAGTTCCAGGCCAGCCTGAACTACAGAAGGAGACCCTGTCTCAAAAAACCAAAAAAAAAAAAAAAAAGACATAAACCAAAAAGAGTCTTACAAAAAAGAAACAAATAGATAATAACAAATCTTTCTTTTCAACAAACTGAGGTAAACTAGCAGTATAAATGAAACCAATTAATACATATATTGAAATAATTTTAAAACACTTAGCTGCTTCTTGGGAGTTGGCTTGCTATTAATTTGTTATCCAAACTGAGACTGTTTTCTTTCAGGATAAAAATTTTGAGCATGATCATATTTAACATCCTAAGGTGCCTTAGCTGGTGCTCATTGACTGTCTTCCTTTTGTATTGTATTAGTTCTACAAAGTATGAGTTTTGATTAACTCTACTGACCCTGTCTTGCATCCCTGGAAATTGCCTGTTACCAGAAAAAATAAGAACAAAAGCCACTCACTCAACAATCCTAATAGTGACTTTTCTTGTCTTTAACAGCCTATTAAAGTAGAATGAAACTGGGTGTGGTGGGTCACATATGTAATCCCAACGCTGAGAGGTTGAGGCAGGAAGATGTCCAACCACAGTCTGGGGCCATTTAGCAACTTTTTTTTTTTTTTTTTTTGTGGGTACCGGGGGGTCGACCTCAGGAACTCGTGCGCCAGTGGGCGCCCATGCCGCTGAGCGATATCACCGGCCCCTTTTTCGTATGTGGGTTCCGGGAGTCGAACTCGGGCCCTTGCGCTTGCCGGGCAGGCGCTTAAGCCGCTGAGCCATCTCACCGGCCCCCATTTAGCAACTTAATGAGACCTCAAAAAAAAAAAAAAAAAAAAAGTGTTGGGGATGTAAATTAATGTGAAGGCCCTGGTCAATCCCCAGTAATGGGAGTGGGGGGGCAAGTAGAATGAAAGGGGAAAACCCTAACAGATTTTTAACTGAATCCACACCAAAAATAAAAAAGAATAATAGAACTGATCAATAAGACAGCATAGACATAGCAATTACATGACTCCAAATTTAAGTCTGCTTTTAAGATAGCTTACACTGGGCCAGGGATTTAGTTTAGTGACGCAGCACCTGCCTGGCAAGTGTGAGACCCTGAGTTCGATTCCTCGTACCCCCCCAAAAAAAGATAGCTTACACTAAACCAATTAAAAATGTGAAATATATCCTGAATGCTTTTAAACATAGGAAGGTAGACCTCATTGTTGTACCCAGTTAGAAAACTAATACTGTGTTTGCCTTTCTGAACCATACAGTAGAAACCTACAGTGATTGTTTTTATTCAGTGCTACAGTTGAGTTATTAATGCTTCACAAGATTATTGGCTCCACTTTAAGTGAATGTGAATTCTCTTTATTTTGATATAGTAAATATTTATTAGGGGCTATACTAAATATTAGTATGCATGAGATGCATACTTTTGTCTTCATTTGCTGTGTGGAAAATCATCACTAACATTTTAATCTAAAAATTATTAAAAGTGAGCATATTGGAGTAGAAGATACATGGTCTGAAAACATTTTTTGTGGTGCTAGGGATTAAACCCACGGCCTCACACGTGCTAGGCAAGCCCAAACACAGATTTTAATCTTTTTTGCTGAGAACAATAAACTGGATGTTATATTCTTTTTTTTTCTTTTTTTTCTTTTTTTTGTGGGTACTGGGGCTCGACCTTAGGACCTCGCGCGCCAGCAGGCGCCCGTGCCACTGAGCGATATCACCGGTCCCTTTTTCCGTATGTGGGTTCTGGGAGTCGAACTCAGGCCCTCGCGCTTGCAAGGCAGGCGCTTACACCCCTGAGCCATCTCACCGGCCCTGGATGTTATATTCTAAACACTAGTAAGTGCATTTGGTTTGAAAGAAACAGCAAAAGAATTTTTCTTCTTTTAGACATATTCTAACACATCTGTGATCTAGAGTAGAGGTTCTTAACCTTTTTTTTAGGTCATATATTCCTGAAAATTTGAAGGCATACATGGCATCATAGTGTCCTTCTAAGCCCTATAAAAATGGTTTGTGCTTACTACATAAACACTCCTTAGCTTAATGCTATCTTCCAACATATGTAATACTTGATCTGTACCAGTTCTTATTCCTGAGGTATTCAGACTAATAGGAAAACAGAATGGAAAAAAACTCAATATATATTATGCTGTAATAAAGGTACTTGCAGTGAAATTCTATGCAGGAACATAAACAGGTTGGGACTGGGGATATAGCTCAGTGGCACAGTGCCTGCCTGGCAAGCGCAAGTTCCTGAGTTCGATTCCTGGTACCAAAAGAAAAAGAACATAAACAGGTTAATTATTATTAATGGTTTCAGTAAGGAGTTGTCATTTGAGCTGATCTTTCAAGAATAAGGTAGTTGGGGCCGGTGAGATAGCTCAGCGGCATAAGTGCCTGCCCAACAAGTGCCAGGTCCTGAGTTCGACTCCCGGTACCCACATTAAAAAAAAAAAAAAGGTAGTTGACAAGGTAGTATCAAGGCTTTGGCCTCAGCAATAGGAAACCTTTCTCTCCCCTGTACTTCCTGAGTACTCTTGATTGTACTTTTGATAGCAGTTTCTGCCCTACTGTTTAGCTGGTATGCATATTTTTTCTTACCATCCCTTAGAAAACTGAATTTTTTCAAGGATGGAGACATGTCTTGTTTAATTTCATGTGTTCATACATGTTCTGTGTTCTATGTATGGTGTACATAAGCTGCTCATTAAATTTTTGAGTTAAACCCAATGGAACTTGAGTCCTCTAAAGTTTAGGGGTTACTGCAACTATACTACTTTTGAACTGCTTATTACATTATGTAGGAAGCAGACTAAGCTTTGAAAGGAAGGGCTCTCTTAACCTAGTACAAAGTAAAATTTCAAATCACTAATTTGCTAAGTAATCACAAAGGTAGGTGTTCAGTAATATCACAGACAGGCTTTTGTAATGCTTTTACTTTGTTTTTGTTTTTTTTTTTTGTGGGTACCGGGGGGTCGACCTCAGGACCTCGCGCGCCAGGAGGCACCCGTGCCGCTGAGCGATATCACCGGCCCTTTTCTTGTATGTGGGTTCCGGGAGTCGAACTCGGGCCCTCGCGCTTGCCAGGCAGGCACTTAAGCCACTGAGCCATCTCACCTTTACTTTGGTTTTTGAAACTAACTTCAAAGAGACACAGTGGTGATTTTAAAAGTGAATTGAGTCAAACATTATACCTGTTACATCAAACCATCTTTGTTGCTTTGGACGAAAACTGCTGAGGTGCAAAGGCAGTTCTAATATTAAGTATTTCAAAACCATTTTCCCCAGTATAAAGATTTCATTTTTTTTTTATCAATTTATATGTCTACCATTTTACAAATAGGCCAATCTGAAAAAAACATTAGTACTAATTTATTTAGAAAAAGATAATCCTATCTCCTAATAGGAAAGGTATTAGATAACCTAAATGTAAAAATGGGAAGCTACTCTGATGATACTTTCTATTTTCAATTTAATGAAAAGATTTGAAAACAGTTACTTTGGGTTAACTTTATACTGATTTTCACCAGATAATATGTGTATAGCTCAGAAGGGTTCATTTGTCATGCAGAAACTGGCCACAGCCTTTCACTGATTTATCACAAATAGTTTGGACACATCTTACTGCTTACTGGCAAGGACTAATTTTGAATTTGATATTGATTACATGACCTGTTGCTTTTTTTCCAGGGGATGTACGTATTTTTACATGCAGTGAAAGGAACACCTTTTGAAACTCCTGACCAGGGTAAAGCAAGACTTCTAACTCATTGGGAACAACTAGACTATGGAGTGCAGTTTACATCTTCACGGAAATTTTTCACTATTTCGCCAATAATTCTGTAAGTGATAGAAATATTTAAGTATAAAGAGGATTGAATGACAGGAAGGTTTTTCAGATTGAATTAGAAACAGAATATTTTGTTAAAAATTTCTATAAATAAGTAGCCACCTCAGAGTATAAGATATAGGCAAAATTTTTGACAAGTTGAAATGAACCAGTTTTCACTTCAGTCACATTGGGAGACAACATTACCTGTTCATCAGTGTACCTAGACATTCTAGGATATAATGGTCAAATGTATTCCAGCTCCTGTCCTTATTGTTTCCTATAAGAAAATGAGTGATACTCTGTATTGTACTATCAGATGGTGAATTAGATGATCAGAAGAATTTTCTTGGCCACCCAGCCTTATTTGGATATTCAAACTCCATGGGAGAGAGAATGGTTGGGGAAAGAAGAGAGTTCAGGCTTTAAGTATAAGACAGACCTGACTTAAATCCTGAATCTATCATTCAGCCAGTTTGGTTTGTTCATATATCAAATTTTGACTACTAATACCTGACAATCTTGATGCTGTGAGAAACAAAGGAGATATATAGTTGTAAAGCATCTAATGTTATATCTGATACCTATATAACTTCCTTCCATTACCTGACATTCAGGACTCTCCACAAAATACTTCCTGCTTCATTTTCCTTTCATGTGAAAATTTTATTCCCACCCAGCTCCCACATGATCAGCCTCTTCTAAGCAGCATTTTTGTTTTGTTTTGAACACATTCCCACTGGCTTGAACCACCAGTGATACATGCATGACTGTCCCATCAGGCGGCTTGTACCACTGGTGGTACAAATAGATTTAATCACTCTTATTGGTCTTTCTACTAACAAAATTTATAAAAAGTTGCCCAGTGGGATAGTCTTACATATGTACCCCTGCTTCAAGCCGCCTGGCAGTGAGACATAAGAATTAAAGCCCCATTGTGAACATGTTAAGAAGCATTTCAAATAGGCCTTCTAAGTGCAGCGTGCTATCCTATTTTGTTTAGTGAAGGAAGTATAAAAACAGTCTTCTAGTATATGAAAGCAGGAAGGAAGAATTTAAAGCAACAATTGAGGAATACAGTTTACTCTCTAGAAAGAATTTTCTGGCTTTTTTTGTGTGTGTGGGTACCGGGGGTCAACCTCAGGACCTCGCGCGCCAGCAGGCGCCCATGCTGCTGAGTGATATCACCGGCCCTTTTTGCATATGTGGGTTCTGGGAGTCGAACTCAGGCCCTCGTGCTTGCCAGGCAGGCGCTTACGCCGCTGAGCCATCTCACCAGCCCCTGGCTATTTTTGAAATAGGTAGAAGATGGTAGAATTTCTCAATCTGGACAGTTCTGGAAATGATATTTGCAGTTCTTTGACGATAATTTTTTAGTTATACCTGGAAGCAGCTGTTCTTTTCTAATCCTATTACACAAGATATTTATTTCCCCCTTACAAAGAGCTAATGACAGTAATTAGAGGAACGTTTATTACAATACTTTCCTTGTGTGCGTTAAAATTAGACAAACACCTATATGAAAACTACCTTCTTAGTTATGATCAAGGCATGATATATCTTTTCTATATTAGAAATATTCTTTTTAATAGCTAAATGACATATCTGTACTCTGATGTACCCTTGGGTAACACTAGACATTCTGGGCACAATGATTTGCGGTCTTAAAGATGGCTTACACTTGTTCAATTCTTTTTTTTTTTTTTTTTTTGTGGGTACCAGGGGTCGAACTCAGGACCTCGCGCACCAGCAGGCGCCTGTGCTGCTGAGCGATATCACCGGCCCTTTTTTCATATGTGGGTACTGGGAGTCGAACTCAGGACCTCGCACTTGCCAAGCAGGCGCTTATGCCGCTGAGCCATCTCACTGGCCCTCAATTCTTAAGTGTATCTGCACACATGTGTTCAGTTTTAGCAAAACAGTTGAAATTTTACAACAGTGTCTTTCAAGTTACCAGTTAGACCTGGTGTAGACCTGTTCAACTACAGTGTGGAATTGAGAACACAAAGGGGTAACCAGGTATTTGTCTCTTTCTTTTTTTTTTGTTTTTTTTGTTTTGTTTTGTTTTGTTTTTGTGGGTACCGGGGGGACGACCTCAGGACCTCACGCGCCAACAGGCACCCGTGCCGCTGAGCGATATCACCGGCCCCTTTATTCGTATGTGGGTTCCGGGAGTCGAACTCAGGCCTTCGCGCTTGCAAGGCAGGCGCTTAAGCCGCTGAGCCGTCTCACCGGCCCCTTGTCTCTTTCAAAAATACTAAACTGTCTAATATACTAAAACCCTACTTTTCAAAGCTTTACTCTAGTGGTCCTTAACCTTTCGGTGAACAAACCCTTTGAGACATGATAGATGTTTTGGACCCAGATCTTCTCTTCAGGAACACATACCTAAGTACAAAACTATACCTGAAATCTTAGAGGGGATATGAAAACTATTTGAAAGCCTTCTGCTTTAAAGGAGGCTAAGTAGCAGAGCACATTGTTTACAATGTGCAGTGTACGTGGTTTAATGTACACCTCCATTAAACAAATTTCTAAATGCCAAATTAAATTAACTTGGGCCCAAACTAAAATTTTTTATTTTGGTGCTCAAAAATAGTTTTACTGTAGGCAGTTTGTGTTTAGTGGCCTTTTTTCTACCTTTTAATTTTCTAAATTCTAAGTAATTTTATTTTTGGATGTTACATGTATTCTTTTATTTCTACAGATATTTTCTGGCAAGTTTCTATACGAAGTATGATCCAACTCACTTCATCTTAAACACAGCTTCTCTCCTGAGTGTGCTTATTCCCAAAATGCCACAACTACATGGCGTTCGGATCTTTGGAATTAATAAGTACTGAAAGATTTTAAAACTGAACAAAAAATTTTTACAGCTACTGAGTTTCCTGTAAGGAAGGAGTAGTTAATAAACTGCACTATTTCTGTGATAATGTGAAATGAGAGGTATTTGCATTGGGGGACCAATTGTTGGTTTTTCATATGCTGTCTTGAAGTGCAGAATTCTAAAAGATGCCTCTGTTTAAAGCATCTGGTACATTTCTGAAGAGAGACTTTGTTGGCAAGCTGGGCAGGCCCAGCTTACAAATTAATGGCAGTACAGTAAGGGTGTCGTAGATAAATCCAAGGAAATAAAAGATTTATAAGAAAATAGGACCAACTTAACTTACAGTGAATGGGCATTATGTTAGGAAAGACAATTTCCAGTCAGTCACAGTCAGTTTAAGGAGGCTTACATGTGAACGAGAATCATCGCTATACATGTTTATTATAGATTGTTTTTATTACCATACGTGTTCCTCTTATATAGGAGGATTTATGCCCTCTTGTTTCTGTAAGCCAGTTCCTACCTTACAAGTATGCTTTTTGGTTTTGCTGGCTGAATATTGTGTGTTGATAGATAAGGTCAGTTTTGCATACATTACATTACAGAACTTGTGAAGGCCCTCTTTCATGACTGGGGATAGAAGATACCAGGTCTCTCACGGGCAGCCTCTGAGTCAGCATTCTAATTTTGGAACAAAGTGGGTTTCACTGCTTTTCTAGACACAAAGCTGCTAAGCTAATTAAGAAAATAATTTATTTCAAGCAGTTAAAGTATATGGTAGTTTAAAAGGGTCTGCTTATTGGATTGAGCAACTTAATTGGTAAAGCCATCGTTCTTTAGGAAGGGAAGTATAACTATATAGCCACCTGTGGTTGCAGAAAATGCTTCTCTAGCAGTAGTACCAAAGGAGGTAATAGAGTCTTTTTTTTTAGCAAGTCTGCAGTAAAAGATGACATTGTCTTTTTTTATTCCTCCTGCTGTCAAGTTCCATAGTTTCCCTTTAATATTTTGCCTTTAAATATGTGGGTCTTAGTGTAGATGTTACCAAATGGTAACTATTCACAGAGTAATGACTATGTTAAATTTTGTGACTTAAGGAAGCTTCCTATGGTTGTTAATATTAATTGCAAGAAATAACTGTATACTACTTGGAAAAGTAAACACATCCAAAAAACAAAGTTCTGACAAAGAATGAGTCTGAAAAACTCAGTAACATTTATAAACAAAATTGAATGAAAAGAGTTGTAGACCAATTTAAAAGTCAATTTGTGTCAATAAACTGTTAGGAATAGCGATCATTGTTTTGTATTTCAAAAATATAGTGCTTAGAAATCAGTTGTATGATACAAAGTTGCCTTTGTACCTTTGTCTTTTCCCATGTATTTTTAAAAATTAGTAATCTATACTTTAATAAAATTTTTCTTTGGTGTAAGATTATTTCAAAAGCTTTCCAGTTCAATCATCAAAACTATACTGACATTTTACAAGTTTTTTTAAAGAACTGAATTTGTAAAATTAAAATAACTAAAAATATTCCTTTGTTTTACTTTGTGTGTTTGTTTTAGTTTTAATCACTATCTTGCTATATAGTCCAAGGTGGACTAGAACTTACTATGTAGCTCAAGCTGGCTGTGAACTGACAATCTTTTTTCCCAGCTTCCCAGTAGCATCTTACTTTATTTTAAAGTTTATCTCAAAAGGCTTATATTTTCTATATATACTACAAGGATGGAAATTGACCCCTTATGTTTTCTGCTTTCTGGTTTCACTGTTTTAAAAACACTTAAATATGTGAGGACTCGTCCAATTGAGGTATTAAAGACAGTTTGTATACAAGGCAAACCATTTCCCTCCTTGGAGATACTTACATTATAATAAATGAATAAACAAATACGTGTTTTGTGTAATGATGCTATGGGAAAAAATCAGGAAGATGACAGGCCTAGACAGGTCTGCCTTAGAAAGATCTTCCTGCGGAGACTATCTTGGATGACATTTGTATACAGGCGTTGCTGATCTGAAGAAGCAAGCAGTACAGAAGTCTAGGGAAAGAATGGCAGTAGAGCTAGTGTCAGTTATTAAGGTTCTTGGGCAGGAATGAGACATGTCTAAGGGAAAACAAGACAGCCAGTGGGACTAAGGAGAAATAAGCGAGGAGGAGGAGAATGATAGCAAATGAGGCCAGGAAATAATTAGGGGCCAGATCATAAAAGGCTTCATAGATCAAGATAATAAGGGCTGGTGAGATGGCTCAGCGGCATAAGCGCCTGCCTGGCAAGCGCCAGGGCCCGAGTTCGACTCTTGGATCTCACATACGAAAAAAGGGCCGGTGATATCGCCCAGCAGCCAGGCGCCTGCTGGCACGTGAGGTCCTGAGGTCGACCTCCGGTACCCACACACACACAAAAAAGATAATAAGTAGATTTTACTCCAGGTATGACAAAGCATTTAGAGGGTTTTATACAGAAGACTGAAGGGATCTGATTTTATTTTAAAGATCACTAGCTAATGTTGGGAATAGAAAGTGGGAAGTGTAGTTGGAAGCTACTGCAGGCAAGGAGGAGCGTGGACTGAGGAAGCAGCAGATGTTGGGTTTGGGATCTCCTTTGCAAGTACAGCTCACAAATCACTGATGCACTGGACGTGGATGGCAGGAGACAGTGAAAGTGATTGCTGGTTTTGGGCCTTCCTATCTAGGTGAATGGTGCTAAATATGGAAACTTGCCCATTTCACAAATTTATGTAGTTTTTTAAAGGTATTTTTAAATCTATAATTATTTGGAATAAAAGCTATTACCATGTTATAATTGCTACTAACTTTGTGTCAGGAGACAAAATGGCAATTTAAATAGGCATGAGCCTAGAAGTACCACTAATTTTAGCATCCATCAGTGGATCTTTCTTGTAGTGATGCTTTACTAGAGTGTTTATGATGATTTTTATTTCTCATTTCTATATTTATTTACTGGAGTTATCCTGTAGGAAAGATCTGTCTCTGCTCCCCTATTTATTCATTCATTCATTTATGGACCTATGAGCGTGTTATTCTTTGGGTTATAATCATCATTATCATTAATTTGTTGCTAAACTGTCTTCCAGTGGGGACCACTGGGAGTTCTTCCCAGTTGGCTCCTGTGTCCTTTTTACCTGCCTCCATCCTTTTTTCTGGGGTTATCACAGCATCTCCTTAGTATTTGTATGAATTAGCTTTATAATGCTATTTATCTATTGGTAAGAGCTAGAAAAGCCCTTAGAGGCCATCTAATTCAACACCCTACATTAGCTGAAATCTTCATTAACCACCACCCCTCCATTTGCCTCTGTTTTAACACTAATAGAGAAGGGTTTACAACTGTAAGACAGCACATTCCATTTGGTAATGGAATTTATCATTTGCTTTACACTGAGCCAAAATCTAATTCTTGCTCCAGATAACTCTCCGGCTATTTAAAGATAATGTTTAAACTGGTAACAACAGCATTACTATGGCATTCATTTTCTATACAGTAGTGTTTCAAATTTCTTCCACATTCTGATGGTGCTCTAGGTTCTAGTTTATTTTTTACTACATAGCACTATAAAATAGGTGATAAGATGTGCTCCAGTACCACTTCCCTTATTTTGGAGTTTTTGTTTTTTAATGCAGCCCCATATCACTTTAGCTGTTTTGATAGTCACATATCACAGTCCCTTTACGGTCACTAAAATCTCACATCTTCAACATATGGAGCTGTTAACTGATGGCTTTCCTTTCATATACTTATTGAATGGATTTATTAAACCAAAGGCTAGGACTTCTATTCCTGATGCAAGCTCATCTTGATAGATTTTAGCCTGTTGATTCACCTTGGCTAGCTAAAGTTAAATCTTCGATTGTCATGTAACATGTCTCCCATATTCGTATATGAAACCAGTAAAGGTGGCTCAGATTCTGTTCATGAAGGAAACAAATGCAGCATCCCAGTACAGGCCAAGGCAGTTTAATAGTCTAAGAGGACAGAAGAGTGATTTGCAAAACAGTAACATGGCTTACACATGATGTGCAAAATATGAACAGTTTGCCCCTCCCCCTCCAAAAAACAATTATGACATATCACAGGTTTTTATTTTACTCCTTAATTTCACTTCCACTTAAAAATGATTCAACAGGGCTGGTGAGATAGCTCAGCAGCATATGCGCCTGCCTGGCAAGCGCGAGGTCACGAGTTCGACTCCTGGTACCCACCTACAAAAAGAAAAGGGCCGGTGATATTGCTCAGCGGCATGGGCGCATGCTGGTGCACCAGGTCCGGAGTTCGACCCCTGGTACCCACAAAAAAAAAAAAAAAAAAGTGATTCAACAAATCATGTGTTACATGTCCTGGGAAGACAGGCTTAGGTGTAAAATACCCAAAACGTTTGGAGTAGTGCCAGACAGGGAAGGGGAAACAGGAGAAGATCAAAGATACTATTCTCCATTTTGCCTAGTTTTAAGAAAAAACAGCTGGGCGTGATGATGTACATGTTGCGATCCTGGGTACTCAGGAGACCGAGACAGGAGGGTACCTCGAAAACTCAGTGAAACCCTATCAAAATTAAAAGGACTGGGAGTAGCTCAGTAGTAGAGCACTTGCCTAACCTGCACAAGGCCCTGGGTTCAATCCCCCTATACTGTATGCCCCTCCCCCCAAAGTTATGACATGTCACAGGTTTTTATTTTACTCCTTAATTTCAGTTCCACTTAAAAATGATTCAACAAACCATGTGTTGCATGTGTTTAAAATTTTCCATTTAGCCACAAATGAATGCATAAGCATTGTAAACATCAAATTCAAAATACCAAATATCTTGGTTATACTGCTTCAACACTATTGGGTGATATTTCATCTTTTAAGTGCGTGTGGGGCTCGCAGAAGTTGTTTACATTATTTTCAGTACTATTTTCATAATCTGAACTATAGTTAGAAAAAAGGTTTAGTGAAAACATTTGGATTTTACAGTCAGCATAGTAATGTAACTTATTCCATATCTTGACTCATTATTCAAGCCTTTGATAAACAATAGTGGTGACCCTGCTACAGTTCTAAAGTTCTGTTAATTTTAAATTTAGCAGATAAGCCAAGTTTATCACTGTGTTCTTGTACTCTACATAAATGTTTATAAAAATCTCAAATACAAGAACTGTAGTAAAGAAACTAAATCATTAAAACTATAGGCCTACATAAAATGAAGTTTAAAAAATTTTTTCTGACTTTCCAGTTGTATAATTATAAATTTTTATTGACAGTCTTATTTTGAAAAACACATTTTTCAAATATTCTGTATATAGGTTGACTATACTATCAAGATAAAAATGCAGTATTTTCTCCATTTTATAATTTTTAAAATGTGAACAGAAAACCCAGTTAATGTATTGGTTATTGCTGTTGTGGGAAATGCAAGAGACGGGAGAGACCAGGGAAGAAACAGGAGGACGTTAAGGAATGTAGTGGCTCAGAGAACTCCCCTTCCAAGGCTGAGCGAAGAACACAGAGGGGTGCTTTCTTTTTACAGTGCGAAAAAAGTTACAAAGCAAGACAAACACAGTCATTCCTGTGTTACCTTCTTAACCTTGAAGAGAAACAGAATCCTGTGTTCCCAGGATGCTAGGATGTTGTAAAACTTGTTTACTTCCTGTAGTTGTCAGGTTTTTTTTTATTTTAAAGAGAAAAAACAATGATACAGAATTTCAAAACAAGCTAATAGGCGATTAACAATGGTTGATATATTTATTGTTATCTTCAAAGTAGTTGCTCAAATTACAGGATAAAGGCATGAAAAATTGATCAAACAATATAAGCACAACCGTTCTTTTCAATGAACTAATAGAAATTTAGTAGTGTAATTATCTTAGCTATCTTGTATATATATATATTTTTTGTTTTTTTTTTCTTTTCCCTTCCTTTTCTCCTTTCCCTCATCCCAGTTGTTCTCTCCTTTTGAGCGGTTTCTTCCCATTTCACAATATCTATTGTACATTTCGGATCTTATTTACTCTTTCAGTTTCTTACACCAGGGAGACAATACAATGTTTACACGTGAGTCTGATTTATTTCACTTACGAATATGGTCTCAAGTTGCATCCATTTACCTATAAAAGCCTCAAGTTTATCCTTCTTTATAGCTGAGTATAAAAATACCACGTCTTTTTTATCCATTACTCCGCTGATGGGCATTTGAGTTGTTTCCAAGATTTAGCTATTATGAATTGTGCTGCTATAAACATGGATGCACATATATTGCTGTGTATGTTTTGAATTCTTCTGGGAAAATACCCAGAAGGGGAATAGCTGGGTCAAATGGGACCTCTAATCCTAGTTTTTTGAGGAATCTCCACAAAAAGATCTCCTTTTGTGGAAGTGCAGCTGTCAGTTTCATCAGCCCCAGTTTGGGATGCTGCCTGAGAGTAGAGATGTCTGGAGATGGACAGCTGGGGCCATCTTATCAGTAAATAAAGCACAAGGCAGCATGCCTGAGACAGGGGTGTCAGAGAGGTTTGGAAAGATTCCTGGTCAGTCTTGACTCTAAATTCTGCTGTATTCCCCAGGCAGATACAGTGATTCTTTGAAATATTCATTCATCTTATGAATTCTCATCAAACTGTATGCTTTTTTGACGGGGGGTAGGGAGGTGAGGGGGGATTTATTCAAAGCTAGCTGTGAGAGGAGGGCAGGCCAGCCTGTACTATATAGTGAGACTCTGTCTCTAAATCAGTCAATCAAACCTTAAGCCTAGCAGGGAAGAAGACTCTTGGAATAAATCTACTGAAGCAAATGGTCACATTCACAAACCAATACAAGACTTACCAAAAAATGTGCAAGAATATATAGCTGGGCATGGTGGCACAGGCCTGTAATCCCAGCACTTGGGAGGCTGAGGCAGGAGGAGGCCAGCCTGGGCTACATAATGAGTTCAAGGCCAGCCTGAACTACATAGCGAGACCCTGTCTCAAAAATAAATAATTTAAAAAAGAATGTAAATACACACTATACTGAAAGTTGCATGCATACTAAGCAGAGACTATGTAATGCAATATGGAAAATGTATTTCTTTTTTTTTTTTTGTGGGTACCGGGGGGTCGACCTCAGGACCTCGCGCACCAGCAGGCGCCCGTGCCGCTGAGCGATATCACCGGCCCCTTTTTCGTATGTGGGTTCCGGGAGTCGAACTCGGGCCCTCGCGCTTGCCGGGCAGGCGCTTAAGCCGCTGAGCCATCTCACCGGTCCTGGAAAATGTATTTTTAAAAAAATATTTACCATTGCCTCCGTTTTATTATTTATTTTTAGATTAATAAAGGAGGCAGACACAGACCTTTTAGTCTCAGTAAAATGGGAGTTCCAGTTCAGACTGTCCGCCCAGAGGCACTTCCGTTCTCTAGCACTCCTATGCAGGTTAGGGCATTCCTAGTTTCCTCTATTTCTCTGATCAAGGTACTGTACATTATTAAGTACAGTATCTTCAAATGCAAAACGCTTTAAAATGCGGCGTACTATGGAACTTTATGCTCTGCATTCAGACAAATCCGAATTCAGCTCTTCTAGATCAGTTACTAGGTGTGTGACCTTGCAGAACCGGGAGACTTGACTGAACCCACATAAAGCGAGGTAGGCAAAGGTGTGTATTACTAGGATAACCAACTCTACCCAAGAGACGCTGGCCCCTGCTGGGGACGTCACTTCCGGCGCGCCAAGTGCGCGCTTTTCCTGCGCGGCAGAGTAGGCAGGGACGTCTTTGCTAGGGCAGGTAGGCGAGTACTTACAGCTCTTGTGCTTCACGAGGAAGGTGGGTGGAATCCCTCAACTTTCACCGGTACACCCCGCGCCTTCTTAGAGCAAACAGAAAGACCAGCGCTGCCCAAGTCACCTGGTTCAGCCGGGAGCGTTCTTGGCCTGAAAGGGAAGTGCCGCTAACAATCTTCCCTGCCCAGATCGGGTTACTGCAAATCTAAGTCCTGCGGAGTAGCTGTGTGGGCTGCAGTCCTCGCAGCTGCCCCGTCCTCAGATCCGATATTATTTGCTGTTGTTTTGAACCAGTCCCATAATTTTGACCACTGATGTAGGGAAAGAAGCTACTGAGCAGTGTGAAATACTAAGGTGGTTTAGTGATGCATAGCTGTTTTGGGGGTGGGGATGGAAAGTTTTCGATCACGATAAACCTGTGGCAGAAAGGAGATTTAATTACAAAGATTGTAATTAAGGAATGTTAGGTTGCAGGTGGTTTTAATCGAGATGTGTTTAGGACGAGTTGTATGAGAAGACTTTCTAAACTAAATCTTTGAATATGTGTTTTATATGCACTTTTTAAAACCAAGTGATTAAATTTAATTTTGAAAAAATGTTTCCAGGAAGTGAGATGCATTTCTTTTACCTGTTCTATTTTCCTTTGTTGAGTTTTGTCTTAATGATCAAAAAATAAATAGCACTTTTCTGAGAACTATCCATGCAACTGTTGTACTATAAGAATACCTATTTTATGAAGAATAATAAATAGTTCAGTAACAACTGCATAAAAGTAACAGTAAAGGTTGAGCCTCCCTTAACTGAAATGCTTGGGACCAGAAGTGTTTCAGATTTCAGATTTTTTTAATGTGTATGTATGTGGGGGGTATGGAATATTGGCATATACATGAGATAGCTTGTGAATGGGACCCAAGTCTAAACATGAAATCATTTATGGATTTTTTTGTTTTTTGTATTTTTTTGAGACAGGGTCTCGCCATGTAGTTCAGGCTGGCCTTGAACTCGCTTATGTAGCCCACGCTGGCCTCGCACTTCCGGCGATCCTCCCGCCTCAGCCTCCCAAGTGCTGCCATTACAGGCGTGTGCCACCACCTGGCTCATTTATGTTTCTTATACACCTCATAGGCATAGGCAGAAGGTAATTTTATATATAGTACTGTTTTTAACATGCCTGTGCTTTAACTGACATCACAGGTGTGGCATTTTCTACTTGGAGTATCATAGAGCTACTCAAAAAGTTTCAGATTTTGGAGTGTTTCAAATTTATGGATTAGGGATGCTCAGCCTGTAATACTAACAAGTTTTATATCTGTCTTTTGCCCTTTGAAAATCATTCTACTCATTCATACTGTTATTTGTATTCAGGGCCTTTATAAAATCTTGATGACTTTTACAAACTTTCCTATTGTCCTGTAAATATTCTCTATATATTAAAAACAAAAAAACCTAGGGGCTGGGTTAGTGTTAAGCACTTACCTAGCAGGTGCAAGGCTTTAAGATCCCTAGTACCACAGATTTTTTAAAAAACTCAAATAGTATTCATTATTTTGTTTATGTGAATAAGTTAATCACAAATATCAGCTTCAAATAATGTTTGTTTTTGTAATTCTTTTCCAGGAATTATCTATTAGAGTAGGAAGTATGTTAATATTGAATAAGACAGCAGGAGTTTTTGCTAAACCATCAAACAGGAAAATTTATGCGTTTTTAAGAAGTTTTAATTTTCATCCTGGAACACAATTTCTTCATAAAGTAGTCCTGGGAATTGAAACTAGTTGTGATGATACTGCAGCCGCTGTGGTGGATGAAACTGGAAATGTGTTGGGAGAAGCAATACATTCCCAAATGGAAGTTCATTTAAAGTAAGTAGACATTGTCTTAGTTGTTGCTACCTTTAAAAAAAAAAAAAAAAAAAAAAGTAAATGAAACCATTCTTTTGTATTTATCATATATAACAGATAAGTGTTATGATCTATGTTTTTCTTCCTTTGTGTAAAGCTTGTAATAACTGCTGAAGAAACCCTCCAAAACCTCATCCTGGCTTTTACACCTCTCCACAGTATGATCCCAACCAGCTAATCCTGTTGTCAAAAACAAACAAACAAAAAACCCTCATTCACAGCTCTAATATTTATCAATGTTTCTGTCTCTCTGGAATACCTTTTCTTTTCTCCACACGTGTTTCATAGTCTCAACTGAAACCCTACCAAAGCGTGACTTGATCTGTAGCCTTTCTATGTGTCTTGTCACCAGTTCAGGCTGAAGAGGTGCTTTTGAGATTCGGGCAGCCTAAAGAGGAGATGCAGAGCTGTGGACGATTAGACATCTTTATCCTCAGATGCTGCTCAGCTACTGGCGCGGCTCCTAGTTGCTCTTAGCTGCCACTGCACATTCTCTGTAGTCCTCAGCTAGTGAGACACCCCCACCCCACCCCAGCCCTTGTGCAGTCTAGATTTATAGGGCAGTACAAAATAGTGGATTCATGCCAGTATCAACCCTGATTATATAAGCTATTTACATGGAGACTGGGAGGAGCACCGGCGCTGGAATTCTGCTGACTCCAGATTTACTGTCCAGTGGAAATCCCATCCCCCTCCCCATAGCCTGAACCACAGTGCTACCATCTTGGGCTTCGTTTTTCCCTTGCACTATCTTAATCCCTGAGGGAAAAAAAATCCTATTCACATTTATACATATAACTTGTGTTGATACTGCAATACATAGTAATACACTGTTGTATTAAAGCCTAAAATGATGCAAGGCTTATAAATGCAGATATTTGCAGAGTACCACCAGGGAGGTTATGTAAATTGCTGGGCTAGATATAAAATGCAGAATATCTAGAGGAAATAACTGAGCTCTAGCCAGTTGTTGCTGTGCAGGAATCTAGGACCTGTGTCATTAGAGCATCAGAATTTTCAAATAAAAGTGGAAATCCATATTTTTTGATGTAGCTCAAGATGTTAAAAATTATTAGCTGGTTCATAATATAATGAGATATGCCTCCAAGCTATCAATTTACAACATCTGGATAGTGAAAAAGACTAGTAGTTTTGGGTCACGGACTAGTATTGAATCCTAAATCAAGCACTTAGTATTTATTGGATCTGTGACTTTGTGCAAGTTCTTTGTCCTGATCCTGTTTTTTCTCAGTAAACAAAGATAACACCTGCCTTGGAAGATTAAAAATAATTTATGTGGAGAAACAGAGTAACCTTCAAATGGTAACGTCCTTTATGAAAGGGACTATGCTAGATAGTAAGGTACAGTGAAGTACTAGAAAGCACTTACCTTCAAGAAGCTTACCCTAATTAGAGGCATGTTGGGTAGAATACAGGAAATCTAGCAATGCAAAGGCAGCGTAAAGTGAGAATCACTGATTTCTGACTTTCTTGAACTTTTTTTTTTTTTTTTGAGACAGGGTCTCACTATGTCGATCAGGCTGGCCTTGAACTTATTATATAGCCCAGGCTGGCCTCGAACTCACAGCAATCCTCTTGCCTCTACCTTCTGAATGGTTGGCTTATAGGTGTTCACTTCCATACCTGGCTGTCTTAAACCTTCAAACATGTAGATGTGAATTTCACAAAAAGGCCAGTCCTGAGCATGTCATCTAAATTAAGTATTCCCACTAAATTAGGTTTATTCTGTATCACCAGGTCCAGCATATTTTATTTGTAATCTTCTTTTATAATTTACACATTTGTACTCTTACACGGGTCTTATCTTTCCCCCAGCGGACTTTAAGCTCCATGGTGATGGGGTCCATCACCCAGCGTGCAGCACAATGTCTGATATATCAAGTCCTCAGTAATCTTGAAAAATGATTATGCCTTTAGTAATGGAGATAGAATATTGTAGCCCAAGTGAGCACTGCCAACAAACAGAAAAAGGTGAGAAAGTACTAGATAAGCATTCAATGTTGCTAGAGCATAGGTCACTTAAAGGGAACACTGGGCAAATTCATTGGTCTCGTCCACACGGCTCACTTCAGCATTCGTTGGAAACCTCTGTTTGGGGCACTGTGAATACAAACATGAACGGAATATATGATCTTTGTGAGCAGCTCACCATATAAAGAAGGTCATGTCTTTTTTTTCCTAGTGCTTAGTATAGTCTCCGGCATCTAAAATACACAGAAGAGGCACAAAAAGGAAAGGAAAAGGTGCAAGACAGAAGGACGAAATGAGTGGAGAGAGAGGAATTTAAAGTCTCCAGAATTCCGAGACAGTAAAGGTTTTGAGTAGGAAAGCAATAAGGTCAGTAACAGGGAATGCTTTATGCTGTTCTCTGGCATCTCAATATGGGTTGGTCTCCAAGGACCACAGGACAGAGAAGGAAAGTGCAATTAGAAGACTGTTGAGTAGACTGATAGAGGGAGGGCTTTGGTTTTTGGCCATAGCAATGGGATGTTGTTAAGCGTAGAGAGTGAAAGGGAAAGAAAGGTAAAGATGAACCTTAAAACCCAAAGGATTATGGGGTTATTGATGCCATGAATAGAGACAGGAATATAAAAGAAAAAGTACCTTTGAAGAGTTAAGGTAAATTACATTATAATATGTATGTGTTGAAATAAAATACCTTTATATCTCCCTCATTGCCTAAAATAATATGATCAAAATATACAGTGCATGTTTAAATTTTAAAAATTTTTGTTACACTAAAAGACATATTGCTAGTAATCCTCTTCAAAATTCTCCTTTTTTCCAACACACATATCCCATCATTCTTCCCACTTTCTGAAGCAGTTCTGGAAGTCCTGTTTTAATGTCTTTAGGAGGCATGATCAAAAATACAGAGGATACTGCTGCCCAGTGTCATCCAATGGAAAAGCAAGCTCGTAAAAACATGATGGTCACCATGTGATTTCTGGCTCCTCCTCAAAATGACCAGAAAGGTCAGCATTTTTTGGTTTTTCTTAAGGTTGGTGTTTTGAATTGAGTCAGGACAGACTTCGAGGCAGCCACCACAGCACAACTAAAGACATAAAAGAGGACTTCCAGAACTGCTTCAGACAATGGGAAGAATGATGGGATAAGTGTGTTCAAAGCAAGGGGAAGTATTTTGAGGGAAATTACTAGCAACATGTTTTTTACTGTAATACTCTATATTTTATCATATAAAATTTTAATATTCTATATTTTATCATATATTTTAACTATTAAGTAAGCATTCATTGAATATTCTAAGGATTTTTTCTGTGTGTAGAAGTAGCAGGTCTGACAACATTGAATATATGGAGGAGTTTTGAAGTTCCTTATGTATTTTGCACTCTATATTTTATTGTACTTCTCAGATTATAAATCAGTCACATGCTAGCATACTTGTCGGTGGCAAATTTGCCTCCTCATTCTTTACTCTTGACATTTGGGTGACCATGCATTGTCTTACGTGGATCAAAAAAATCTCATTTATCAAGTCTGAGCACTGGATTCCCAAACTTTTTGTTAGAATTGCAAGCCATCTACTCTTCTGCTGTGACCTCAAGTGCAATATATTTAAAAATAAACTCATCTTCATGAAATTATCGTCTCATTTCTCACTGTTAGTATTTCTTTCCTCCCAGTCATTTCATCCAAAAATCTGACTCTTTGATACCTTTGTCCACTAGTTCCATGTATCTAGTTGTCTGTTACAGTTTTCAAGGTTCTCTGTCTCTTTCTGTCCATTCCCATAAATCACCCACTTTAAGATATAATCATTTTACACAAATGCTTTTGCAGTAATTTCTAAAAATCTCTCCATCTGCAAGGAAATTAATTTTCCTAAAATATATTTTTATCCTGTCTTTCCTTTGCTCAGGACTTCTGTACAATGTTTTACAAGGTTGTTTTGATGATTTCATTCATCAGCAAACAAATCTATGAGGGTTTTGTGCACAGGTTTAAAAAGGCAGAAACATTATCCTCTTAATCATTTCATATTGAGTTCTTAGAGTATGCTACATTATAGAGCACACAATTTGAAAAAACTGAGTATTTCCAGACATATAATGATTAATTTGTAATCATGCCTTCAGTTACAATATTATCATTTTTGTTTCTTTGTTTTTACACTCTTTAATTTATAAAAAGCTTTTTTTTTTTTTTTTTTTTTCTTTCAGGACAGGTGGGATTATTCCTCCAGTAGCTCAGCAGCTTCACAGAGAAAATATTCAACGAATAGTACAGGAAGCTCTTTCTGCCAGTAGAATCTCTCCAAATGAACTCTCAGCGATTGCAACTACCATAAAACCAGGACTTGCTTTAAGCTTAGGGGTAGGCTTATCATTTAGCTTACAGCTGGTGAACCAGTTGAAGAAGCCATTCATCCCCATTCATCACATGGAGGCTCACGCACTGACTATTAGGCTGACCAATCAAGTAGAATTTCCTTTTTTAGTTCTTTTGATTTCTGGAGGTCATTGTCTATTGGCATTAGTCCGAGGAGTTTCAGATTTCCTGCTTCTTGGAAAGTCTTTGGACATAGCACCTGGTGACATGCTTGACAAGGTAATTATCTCGGAATTAATTTCTTTATTCTTTTTTGTTATAATGTCTATTTCAGTTAAATAGTGATAGATGCACTACTGCTATTCATCCAAGTATTTCTCAATATCTTATTAGACAAGTTGTTCTATCATTAGGTGGCATGATCACTGGCAGCATAGCCAAGTAGATTTCTTTTTCTTTTGTTTTCAAATACTACAGAGCCTCCTGCCACATATAAAAAAGACATGGCTGCCAACAGCTGAAATGATAGGAAGAAAGAGTAGGGCAGGTTTTTCTCTTTGAAGTTCATCATTCAGCAGTCATTATCAACTTCAAGCCTATTTTCCAACCCCAGTAGGAGAGCAAAAGTAAGGGCAACATTTGGCCACTGCTCATCAGGTTGTCATAGGAATAAGGTTTTCTGCTTTACTGAGCATCAGCTAGACCCCATATTTGTCAAAGTACAGTGTACAGCATTTTATTTTTCTATTCATTTCCCTTGCATCTTTTGGTTTTAAAATATATAATTTATGACTTATTTTTAAAAATATATTTTTGTTTTTGATAGGTTGCTAGAAGACTTTCTTTAATCAAACATCCAGAATGCTCCGGCATGAGTGGCGGGAAGGCTGTAGAACATTTGGCCAAACAAGGAAATAGATTTCATTTTGATATCAGTCCACCCATGCATCGTGTTAAAAATTGTGATTTTTCTTTTACCGGACTTCAATATGTTACTGAAAAAATAATAATGCAAAAGGAAAAAGAGGAAGGTATATTTCCAATTAGTAAAGTTGGACATGTAAATATTCCTGGGTTGTGCCTGAAAGTACCTACTTATTTCTGCAGGTAGTGAGAAGGGGCAAGTCCTGTCTTCAGCTGCAGACATTGCTGCTGCGGTACAGCACGCAGCAGCGTGCCACATTGCGAAAAGAACACACCGTGCTATTCTGTTCTGCAAGCAGAGAGAGTTGTTATCTCAAAGTAATGCAGTACTAGTAAGTTTTGTCATCTCATGTAACAGTTATAGTACCCTTTGCAGTGTATTACTTCTTTCCTCATGACCTTAATTGACCTTGTGTTTAGGATAAACTGGTCTTTATGACATATGCTGGCCCTGACAGTGTGACATTATGCAGAGTAGAAAAGACTTACAGTCATTTCTAGTACAGACACAGTAGCTTTATGGGACAGGTACTTGTATAACTTATATAGCAGAAAATACATTACCATATCTCTCATTGGACTTGAAAGAGGGTTTACAATAAAGAAACCAAATGCAATAATTGCTATCACTATTTTTAGAAAAGTGGGCTGGTTTCCTCCATCCTTCAATGAAATCCTTTTAAATATGCCTAAAAGTCTTAGTAATCTTCCTAGTTAATGTATCTTAAACTTTATTTTTTATAAAATTATAAACTATAATAGAAATGTTTAAGTGAAAAGTTGAATATTAAATGAATGTTAAAGATAATTGTTTTTTCAAGTTTATAGTAAAATAAATATTTACAAGTAAAAATTGCAGGATCTAAAAATTCTGATGTACTATGGTGTACCATGGTGTACTTACAGAAATATTTAGAAAAAGGTTGGAAAAAAATATATAAAAATACTAGTAGTGGTTATATGCTGATAGTAAGATTGTTAGTGATTTTTCTCATCTCTAAATTTTATAATACAGACATATCTCGTCCCCATTACCAACCTCAAAATGTAGTTTTTAATTCTATAATGCTAATATGTTCCTCAGGCTTAGTTAACAGCTTGGGTTGTACCCCTGTGAGAGTTGCTAATTTTGACCTCGTCAATTCTTTCAGGTTGTGTCTGGTGGTGTTGCAAGTAACTTTTACATCCGAAGAGCTCTGGAAATTGTCACAGATGCTACACAGTGCACTTTGTTGTGTCCTCCTCCCAGGCTGTGCACTGACAACGGCGTTATGATTGCGTGGTGAGCCACAGGATGTGTGTGTCATTCATAGCCGTGTAACTAGTAATTACCATCTCATCGTGCTAAATCTTCTTCTTTTAAATCTCTGGGCTCTCCGTCTTATTCTGATGACTTCTATTTAGGAATGGCATTGAAAGATTACGTGCTGGCTTGAGCATTTTACACGACGTAGAAGGCATCCGCTACGAACCGAAGTATGTGGTACCATTTATAAACTTTGTGCAAGTTACATGATATAATCCAAAGCCTGAATTTTGCTTTTATAGTATGAGATTTTCATTGACATTCTGATGGTACTCAAAGGAAAGCTGCATTATTTTTTTTCATGAACCTACTTGAGGTTGACATGTTATAAGAAATATTTTTGCTACAGAATCAAATTATAAAATTTTTGACAAATCACATGTGAGTTAGAAACCAGCCTTGGATAGGGGCGATGTATGTTCTTTATTCAGGACCAGAATAGAAACCATCTCCATAGCCTGGACTTTTGCAGTGTCAGAGGCTCTTAGGACCAGCTGGTGCGCTGGGGAACTTAAGGAGAACATGCAGAAAGCATTCAGGTGTGAGGTGGGGCTGTGACTGCACTCTCATAGGGGTAGCTGAGAAGTGGTCAGAAGATAGCTGCTTCCTGCAAGCCTTACTTCCTGTCCCAAATCAAAATTCCAGAAACCTAGTTTGTTGTTATCGAGCTCTCGTCTAAGTTAATTCTGGAATAGTAAAAGACAATTATGTTTCATAATCTTAACATAATTCTCTTTTGGACTCTGTTTCATCTGCTGTTTTAAAACTTATCAGCATGATAGTCTATAATGTGGCAGTTGTGCTACATGGATTACATGCTATTGATGTGATGTGAATGAGCAGATTAGAGCGAGTGTGTCAGAGTCCCCTGTGTGGATGAGCCAGCCTGGGTTTTGGCTGATCCAGTTATGCCCTCTTGTGGCTGTGTTGAGGTTGGAGCTGACGGCTTTTTCTGGGCTGGGGTCAGGGTCAGGTCCAAGTCTGTTTTTTGTTTTTGTTTTTGTTTTTTTTTGCTACAATTTAGGTATACATAATGACCACATTCATTATAGGGAATTTGTATCTGTACATGATATATCTTGATTCCTCTTTTTTTTTTTTTTTCCCACATTCTCATGCCCTCTTTTCAAACCACCTTCCCCTCCCCATTCACAAAGCTCAGTTTTATCTTGAGCAATGTAGAAGCAGAAATCTGAGGCTAAAATTACTTACTGAGAAAGAATTTTAAACAGAGAGTAGGAGGTAAGACCTGTCCTGCCACTGGTGGCAGAGGAAGGTTGGAAAGGGACAAGCCAGCTTTTGCAACCTCAGAGAATACATAGAACCCTAGGGAATTTCTAGAATGTGAGGCCAAGTTTGGCTTTGCATGATAAGATGTCTGCCATTTTAACTTTGTAAAAAATTGTAAGGCATCTTTTGTTATTTTTATATTTCATTTAGAATTTTTAAACTTACTAATTTATAGTATTTGAGAACAGTAAAACTGTTCCTCAAAAACATCTCAAAATTTATATTTCTTATTAATGAGATAGATGGTCATTATCCTAGCTTGAGATTCCACAGTACTTGTATGTATGTAGGACCCATCACCACATATGATGAATTATATGTTAGATACCGCTCATCAGAATAGTTTGAGAATATAAGAATAGTCTACATAGTTTGCAGAACTAGTGATGGATCATGAAACAAGTATTTGAAATAATAAGATTTGTCTCATGATACAGATGTCCTCTTGGAATAGATATATCAAAAGAAGTTGGAGAAGCTTCCATAAAAGTACCACAATTAAAAATGAAGATTTGATTTTTACTTTTGAAATCTCTAAAGGTAATATTTCAACATTAAAATTAAGTTTTCATATCTTTGTGTATCAAATTGTGGAAATATATTATCAAGTCTTTTTTTGTTATTCCTTTTCTTATGTCCTTATTATTGAAAGACAATGTTATAGTTTTACAAGGGAGCTTAACTTTTTTATTATGAAAAACCAAAATAAAATATCTTGTACAGAAGGGATGTACCGATGTTGGCAGTGGAAAAAAAAACATTGGAAGAAATTCAGTGGTTCTGTTGAATCCTGGCCCCATCTCATACTGCCTAGATCTTTTCTCTCCTTTGCCAAATCGAGATATAGAAGCTGTTTTTTAATCTTTCAGAAATATCAGCCTGACTTCTGTAATGAGAAAGTAATTTTAAAAGGCAGTGTGGTAGCCTGGTCAAAGTTTTTTCTTTTGTTTTGCTTTGCTTTGGCTTTAATTTTGTTTTTTGTGGTACTGGAGAACTGAACCAGCGGCCTCCACACTGAGCTACATCCCCAGCTTTAGTTGTGTTGTTTGTTTTGTATTGTTTTGTTTTATTTTGTGTTTTTGAGACAGGGTGTTGCTACGTTGCCCCGGCAGGACCTAAACCTGCAGTCCTCCCAAAGAGCTGGGATTACAGGCATGTGTCACTGCCTGTATTTAAAGCTGTTTCTAATCAGAGAATTCCAGATCAAGACCAAAAGCTGATTAACAGAATGTATTATTAGTTGTAAAAATGCATGTTATTAGGTATCCTCTCTGGAATAAGTCGGTTTACTACATGTTTTTTAAAAACCCATCCAATTCGAGATTTTAAAAATTAAACATGCAAGTTCTCTCTCAAGTATGTATTGTACTTTAGTTGACCATTGCTTTATAAATCGTATAAAGTCAGATGAAAGTAAGTGAGATGAAAAAGATTTGTTTTGGGGTATTTCCTTTGAATTTGAAACTTTGTACTGTACATATCGTAAGTTTAATGCATTTTTTCTGCCTAAACTAACTGAGTATACTGTCTTCTGACTATGAGGCCAGTGTGACTGGCTGCTTAACACTCCTTGAGAGATCTTATCGGGAAATGTTTATATCCTCGATACTGGACCAAATTTTAACTTTCTAATCAGTACCTTGGTTTATTAGGAAACTAGAATTTAAGGACAAAAATCTAGAAAACAAATATTTCTTATTTTAACCCCGCTTTAAGTGACTTTACTTTTGGGATGTTCCATAAGAAATTCTTTTGTTAGAATTATGATTACAGGGTATGACTTTATGATCATCTGTTTTATCCTACAAATAGAAAACTATAGATGAAGGAACATATAGAAATAGTCAATGTTTATAAAGCTTTGCATTCTTTGATACTAAATTGCTATGTAAGTATGGTAGAATTGTTTAAGAAATACCATTTAAAAGAAGCTATTGGGCCGGCAAGATGGCTCAGCGGCATAAGCGCCTGCCTGGCAAGCGTGAGGGCCCGAGTTCGACTCCCGGATCCCACATACGAAAAAAGGGCCGGTGATATCGCTCAGCGGCACGGGCGCCTGCTGGCGCGCGAGGTCCTGAGGTCGACTCCCGGTACCCACAAAAAAAAAAAAGAAGCTATTAGTTTGTGAATTCACTTTTACATTTGTGAATCTGAATTCAAAGACAAATGTAATTATTTCCTGTTTATTATAATCAGAGTTCATATAAACTATGGAAGAAGATTTACCCAAATTTCTTCCTTTTATCACAAATAGGGATACCCATAATCTATGTTTTTAAATTTTCAAAGTTTGAAAATTGCTCCGGGTGCTATAATCATACATGTCAAAATTCAGTTCATGATATAAGTAAAGGTAACTGCAGATAAAGAAAATGAGCAAACTCTGGAAGGATCTCAGTACTTAGCTATAGGGAAGGAGAAAGGAAGGAAGAAGAAGGAGAAAGAGAACGCTCAAACTCTGTATTAGTAAACATATGTGTCAAAGTTATCTCCATAGTTTAGCTAAGAGGCAAGTAAATTGGTGAAACTCTGTAGGTCTTGAGGCTTCTCATATATAATTTTCAAGAAGAAATAGAAAACATGGAGTAATAAAAATAATCTTTGTGGGAGTTGGCTGGTTTTTAGGAGAAATATTCTGAGTTGCAGGATTGGTAGGATTGTCTGGCTAAGCCAGGATACTCAGGAATTACCTGCGGTTACTCAGGATCTTGCTCTTCAACATGAAAATACTCTTAAAATATAGGTTTGTTGTTGTTGTTGTTGTTTTGTGGGTACCAGGGGTCGAACTCAGGACCTCGCGCACCAGCAGGCGCCTCTGCCGCTGAGCGATATCACCGGCCCTTTTTTCCTTTGTATGTGGGTACTGGGAGTCGAACTCAGGACCTCGCGCTTGCCAGGCAGGCGCTTATGCCGCTGAGCTATCTCACCGGCCCTTAAAATATAGTTTTAAGCATAACTGACGATAGTTTCAAAACTCAAAAGGTGCTCTCTATAGAGTTTTTTTTTTTTATCTACAGTGGTTTAATACTTCCATCAATATGAATTCTTATCTTTAATTTTGCTGAGTAAATAGTTCCTTATTATTTATCCCTTTCTAGTAATAAAACACACCATTTCCCACTTGCATTTCCTATATTTGTCCATCCCTCAGAGAGTTACAACTATTTAACATAAGTTAGAATTTTTTTTTTTTGGTACCAGGAATCGAACTCAGGACCTCGCACTTGCCAGGCAGGTTCTGTGCCACTGAGCTATATCCCCAGCCTTCATAATTTAGAATTTAATTTGAATTTAGGGGTCTCTTAGTTTGCAGTGGTTAAGAACACAGGTTTGGGATTCTGAGAAAACCCTGAGTATTTGTAGCTACCATCATCACTGTCATTATTGTTGTGTTAAGGCCTGTTGGGGCAAAAAAACTACTAAATAATATGTATGTCTGATGCTTCCTGCAGCCCAGGTAAAGAATGGATTATAGCAAGACCTTCTGACAAGAGGCAGTTAAGCAAAGTGGATGGAGAAAAGGAGGGGCTTTAAAGAACACTGATGCCCACCTTGCATTTGTATCACATCTGTCTGCCGCTATGAAATAGAAGTAGGCATACACCAAAACTTGCACCTATTGGAGCAGTGCTTTTTGAGCAAAGCCATCATGTGGTTGTAAGCCATAAAGAATGTCATTCTTTCCGGTTGCAAACCAAAGACACTGTGTATGTATGGAATATGGTCAACACTGGTGGCCGCATTTTGTAACCATACTTGTGTACCTGACGGACAATGAGGTCAAATTTTATTTTTAAGAAAATATTTTTAAAGTAGTATACATTTCATGTTTTAGAAGTCTCATGGGTTTGTAATATTTATCATTAAATAAGGTATTTAAAATGAGTGTTAATATGTGGGATACATTGAATCAGTCCTCTAACTTAGCATACCAACTCAAAAATGTTTCTAATTCTATGTCACTTAATACATATTAATAGGTTTACATGCAGGCATTCTGTTACAGAAACTCTTACTTATTTTATGGAAGCATAACTCTGACCTTGTGTTAAATTCCAGTAGACATGCTAAGGAAAATCTGTTTAGTGTCAATATCAAGAACTTCCATTCAAAAAGATTGCTTCATTATATGTATTTTACCATAATTTAAAAAATTTTTAGAACAATTTTTAGAAGATTGCTCAGAATCTTTTCATACTAAGATTTTTTTATTAGCCTTCTCCAGGCTCCGGGTTGGCTTTCTGTTCCTGTTTCCCAAGTCGTTTCAAATATACTACTCTTGGTCTTGATACATTGATGATATCTGATGAAATTGCAGATGAAAAAGAAAAAATATTATGGGAAACTTTGCTCTTTTTTGTCATTTTGAGGAGTCCCACAAAGTTAGTTACAGGAGGTATTAAAGTCAAAGAATCTCTTGGTTGAATTTTAGGTTTTGCTTTTCTTCGGTGCTCTTTCCCTAAAAATTAAACAACCACAATCAAGTATCTCTTAAAACTAAGGGTCCTAGGTATAGTCTCACTACATCCAGTTTTACATACTTCTGTTTTTATATAACTAAAATATACTAAGAAAACAGTTCAGCAGTTCCCAGACCTTTAGATATTAGAGACCAAAAATCTGTGGGGGTTGGTGTGTGTGGTTTGCCAGCTTTTTTATGAGGGCCAAATTGGCCCTCATAAAAAAACAAATGCCAACTACTGTAAACATAATTTGGTAAAATAAAGAATATTTTAACTCCAACAGAAAGTGTAAAAGACATTATCTCAAAATGATAGACTTGACATTTTATGAAATTAATTTTATCAGAAATTTCGGGCCGGGGATATAGCTCAACAGCACAGTGCCTGCCTGGCAAGCGCAAGGTCGTGAGTTGGAGTCCCAGTACCAAAAAAAATCAGACAAACAGAAATTTCCTACATTGTCCCTATTTTTTCTTATGTTACTATAAACTTGTGAGAACTTCTTCAGACAATTACTGCTTACATAGGGTTAAAAACCAGTATTAATGAGAAGAAAGAGTAGGACTAACTATCCTTTTGCATAAATTATTCTTTTATTAAAGAACTATAGAAAAAATACTCTTCTACCCATGATATTCAGAAACACAGCATATATATATACCTAGCTTCCTGCAAATACTCCCTGAGTAAATGAAGTCCCTCCTTCCTCTTAACTGTCTCTCCCTTTCTGTTTCTGACTCCAGAGAACTGATTTTGACTGAATGGTTCTACCCTTTTGACTGTAGGACAACATACCAAGTAAAACTGAGTTTGATCCTTTATTAAGCACTCATGAAGAACCATATACATGATATTAATAAGTGATTTCTATTTCCTAGTAAATATCTAATAGGAAGGGACAAGTAATAGGATCTAGACTCTTCTTCAGATCTAGGTCATGTAGCTTTTAACTATGTACAAAACTATATAGAGTATCAGTGGAGAACATGTGGGCTCTGCTCTAAGAATTTATAGACAGTTGTACATGAATGAGAGCAATAGCAAGATCATTATTTAAGGCATCCATGTCATTTAATGACATTTCTATGATTGGCTTAAGAAAAAGCAAAGAAAGTATTCTCTGGCAAGTTACACAAGCTGTAACTTACTAGTGAATTATTAGTAAAGAAGACCTTATAAGAAATTATTAATATGGGCTTAAATATGGACAGTGAAATAGAAATTTATAGATAAAAAAGGTTTTTTTGGTTGCCTCTGAATTTCAAAATTTTAGAGAATTATAAAATACCACAGCTAACCAGGCATGGTGGCTCATGCCTGTAATCCCAGCACTTGGGAGGCTGGGACAGGAGGATTGCTGTGAGTTTGAGGCCAGCCTGGCTACATAGTTCAAGGCCAGCCTGAACTACACAGTGAGATCCTGACTCAAAACATGAACAAAAAGCCAGAGCTACCTCAAAAATAAAAGAAAAAATAATTACCTTTTTTAAAGACAGGATTTATGGAAGGACCTCCATTTTTCTCCAGACTAAAAGGAAAACATTTTAAATAGTAAGATAAATGAAGACATAGTGAAGAAATACATGAAGACTTTTTCCAGGTACCATCTTCTATGCCTAATGGCCTATTTCATACATTTTAGGTAACATGTATGAAATAATGCATATTTGGGTATCTTCAGTCATTCACTCCTAACAGTTGGAACATTAAATATGCTTAAAGTGATGCGAAGAAGAGACACATTAGCTTGTGTAACAGTTAAGCTGGAAAGTCAACTGGATTGGTTTAGGAGCCATCTAGGCAATTAGTAAAGCACACTTCTGTGTGTGTCTGGGTGGGTCATGGAGGCATGACCTTAGGTAGTATATATAGGCCCTGGACCCTTTCTCTCTGACACTGTTTTCCTGCTCTATTTCCTAGCTGCCATGGATGAGCACCTCTCCTCTGTCAGGCCCTTCCACCAAGTTGTTTCTGCCCTGGAGCCAGCAAACCATGGACTGAACCTATTGAAACCATGAGCCAAAATAAACCACTTTCTCCTTTAAATTGTGTACATTGAGTACATTGTCTAAGCAATGAAAAAGTCACTAATATAGTTGGGTTTTGAAGCAAACATCTGAGAAAGTGGCACATCCTTGTAATTCACACAAAGTTGCTATTTAGGCTAACTGTGGGAATGATTGAAAATACTATTTATTTATCCTAAATTAATCTTTTGAACCAAAAACAATTTAACATTGTCAGTTATACCAATTTAAGTTTACATTTTGTGTCTTATTATATAAAATTTAGCAATCAATTTTTGATTTTAAGTTTTAGAATTAAAGTAACTCTAAAGATGTTCTGTTAGTCACTTTTCCATCACTGGGACAAAATACCCAATACCCACAACATGAAGGAGAAAGGTTTATTTTTTGCTCATAGTTTTAGAGGGTTCAGTCTATGGTTGGGTGGTTCCAAAGCAGAAACAGCATGATGGAAGAAAGTTGTTCAACCATGGCTGCTAGGAAGCAGAAAGAAAAGGGAGAAACCAGGGACAAGAATATACTCTTCTAGGTCACGCCCCAGTGATCCGCCCCCTCCAACGAGGCACCACCTCCTAACAGGACATTTGGCTATGAACTCAACAGTGGATTAATCCATTGGTGAATATAATGCCCCCATGATTCAATCACCCTCTAAACCTCCACCTCTGAACATGTGAGACTTTTGGGGGACATCTTAGATCTGAACCATAACAGATGTACTCATCTTCTCTATACTTAAAATTAATTTATATAATCATAATACACTATTAGAGTCTATTATCATAGAGCTCATAGTATACAAGTGATCAAAAATATTGTAAAAGTTTAAATTGAAAATTTTATCACAGTAAAAGACACGTGGCCATTAATTCCCCACAGTATTCCCCCTCCTTTTAAACACTTATCCCATCATTCTTGCCACTTCCTGAGGCAGTTCTGGAAGTATTCTTTCCTGACTGTCTTTATGAGTTATAATCAAATATACAGTGAATGTTCTGCTGAGTGCCATCCAGTGAAAAAGCAGCACCAGAAAAACATTCTCTCATGTTCTGGATCTGGCACACTGTGATTTCTGGATCTTCTCTAAAGTAAAAAATGATCATGAAAGCGAAATGTTTTTGAACTAATTCAAGACATCAAGGCAGCCACAACAGCATGATTAAAGAAGACTTCCAGAACTGCTTCCAGAAGTGTCAAGAACAAAGGGATCGGTGTGTCTGAGGTGAGGGGAGTATCTGCAGGGGAATTAACGGCAGTATGTCTTCTACTGTAAAAATTTTTAAATTTTAACCACTCCATGTACTTTTGATTACTCCTCCCATCTTGAATAGTTTCTTTTAAATGACTGTCACTACTTGCAGAGAAGACTTATAATTCAGCTTCATCTACAGAGGAAGAGAAAACATGCCTATACTAAGGAGATTGTTCTCCCCTCTTTTGCTTTTTCAGGGACTTGAGTTTTCAAAGAAATTACAACATTGAGGCAAACCCTCTGAGTAAATGCCCAGCAAACTTCACCATAGCCCCAAATGAGGGTCTGCTTGAGCTGTTTTTCCACCTTGGGAGTTTGCCTAGGTTTGGATCAAGTCCAGAAGACATTTGAAGCTAAGGTCGTGGCTGTGTTCCTGCTTAACTCAGAATTCTCAAATGTATTTCTAGTCTAATGAGAAATGGAGTCTTGGATCAGACATGGGTTTAATCAGCCCCCTAAGAACTATAAAATGGTCTGGCCCCATAGGGTCCCAAGATATTGTTGTATTCTTATCTGCACCCACAATGGTGATGCTGAGTTGGAATTAAAACAGGTTTTGAGATGTGCATCATGGGTCATATTTCTAGTCCCAGCTACTGGGGAGGCTGAGGCAGGAAGATCACTTCAGCTCAGGAGTTTCAGATCAACTTGGGAAACATAGCAAGACCTCCCTATCATACGTAAATAAACAGGCTTTTGTCTTGGACACTGAGATTAAAATTTGTCCTCCAGTATACAAAGGATGTGTTCATATCAAAGATACTTCCCCATGAGCGATCTTCCCTCAACTTTCAAAGTTCTCCTCTATCAATAGTTCACTATTACAACTTCAGATATAGACACAATACCTTAAAGAAGGAAGTCCAATCATTTGTTGCATTTGAAATTCCTTCAAAAATGCTGGGTTAATACTTGCATCTCTGCTGATATTGTTTCTTATTCGAAGGAACTGATTAGGTTTATTCCTGCATTCTTTTAACAGAATGCAGAAACCCTTTGCATTGTAAGTTAAGTATCCAAGAGCACAGGAGCATGCTGTACGAACCTAAATAAAGAAGAAACTATTCTTAACCAGTGAGTTTTGTTCTTAAAATATCTAACCTGTACTTCACAGGCAAGTCCGTAGACAGGTACAACACGTGTGTATGTAAGCTGACAGCTATTGTTAGGTGGGAGAATAACAGCCATATCTTTTAGAGAAGACTGTGCACTGCCATTGATGTGTAGTAGTTTGCAATCTTGACTGCATTTTAGAATCACCTGCAGTATTAAGAAGGTGTCCGCCAATTAAATCTGAATCAGTGTCACAGGTTATTTTTAATGTACAAGCAGAGTAAGAAACTTTGAAATTTAACCTTTGAAATTTCAACCTTGGCTATGCATTGGAATCACCTGAATAACTTTGACAATTATGCCTGGGTCCCATCTCTAGAAATTCACTTAATTCTAGGGTGCACACTGGGCTTCGGGTTTTTCAAAACTGCTCAGGTGATTGTCAAAGGAAACTAGGAAGGAGACAAGAGGCCCAAAGTAGGCCAAAACAGGAAGGCACAGTTTTATGCTGAGAACAACAAAGAAGCTCAGGTATTAGGCCACCAGACTCTAGGAAAAGTATTCATTCAAGGGAAGTATGCTTTGTCTGTGACTTAAGTAATTAAGTATATTACTTATTATTAAGTAATTAAGTAATTATATATGATGTATACTCCTGGGCAGAGATTTGAATAGCTGGTAGCATAAAAATTTAATAAAATGAACAAAAAAAAACAGGCTCATGCATGGTACCAAAGAGTTGATATATTAGTTGTTTTTTGTTTTTTGTTTTTTGTTTTGGTACCAGAAATCAAACTCAGGACCTTGCACTTGCCAGGCAGGCATTGTGCCACTGAGCTATATCCCTAGCCCTAAAATGTACCAATAAAATAAAATAAAAGCAAAAAATAATAATGAAAATGCTACACTGCAGCTGCGTGATTAATCTGGAGAAGAACATTGACTTCCACCTTTAAGCTATACACAAAAACTACACATACATCCCTGGATATCTAATCACTTGTCATATTTTAAAGAATACCATTTCTTCCCCTGTTTGAATATAATGTTAAAAGTCTCCTTTAAGCACAAACATATATAGTTTATTCTGATGTAAATCTGTTCATGAATTTTTGAGTCAGCCATAAGCCTTTTTTTTTTTTTTTTTTTTTTTTTTTTTTTAACGCGTGTACCGGGAGTTGAACTCGGGCCCTCGCGCTTGCCAGGCAGGCGCTTACGCCGCTGAGCCGTCTCCCTGGCCCTTGTTCATGAATTGTATCCAGAAGGGTGGTTTCTGACAAAGCCGAGAGCACTGGGTCCTGTTGAACAAAACTTCACTCAGTCTCCAAACAACACCTGGCTCTGCTGAGGACTGAGTAACCGTGACGTGACAGGCGTCCCTGGAAGGACGTTAAAGTCCAACAAAACTCTCAGCCTTCCCCTGACAGCGGGACGTGCCCGCTGCTCTCTTAAATGGATCAATAAACTCTTCCCTTTTCTATATTCCTTGACTACTGGTAGATTCTCTTTACCACCAGCGGCCCGAGCCCCTCACATGCTATGGCTTTCTATATTTTTAGTATATTCAGGTTTTTTTGTGTGTGTGTGGGTACCGGGGGTCGACCTCAGGGCCTCGCGCGCCAGCAGGCGCCCGTGCCGCTGAGCAATGTCACCGGCCCCCCGCGTATATTCAGTTTTAAAGTTAGTTTTGTTTTTACCTCTTCTCTTCCTGAGTACAAGTGGTAGCAGAGTCGTTGGATTGTTCCTAGTGCAGTAAATGCTTCTGGGATCCCAGCTCTCGAGTGAGCCAGGCTAGCTATTAAATTCCCTATGAATTAAACAAGCACACACAATTGTGTCATTCACGTGATAAATCGATACGCCGTGCTTTTGTTCATTTTCATATAGCTTTACATCTCTGGTAAATGAGGAAATGCATGCATATGTAAATGTAGAATAAAATTTCCCCAAAATTATGGTTTGGTTTTCTGTCACAAATAATAAAAATTAAACAGATTTTTTAAGAATAGAAATTTTTTTAAACCAGAGGTTTTCTTCCTTCTGTGGCTTCAAATATATTTTGTTTTGAGGTTTTTTTTTTAATGACAATGAAAGTAATGATTGAATGTCATAAGAAAATTTAGTACGTTCTTTTTGCAGTTCGAATAGCTTCAAGACCTTAATGATATTATAGAATCAAGGAGTGTATTGCTTATTTTGTTAGGGTCGGGACGCCCGCCGCGTGAAGGAAGACTCCAAGAAGCGTTTTCTCATGCAAAGGGCAAGGGGTTTTATTATCCAAGCATGCGTGGGGCTCACTGAAAGCGCAGGAACAGAGAGCCCCGAGGCAAGCCTGAGCAGCGCTTATATGTCTATAGAACAAAGGGAGGAGGGGTCTTTGCAAGTGCGGTTACAGAAGCAGATGGCATTGGTTAGTTTAAACAGCTTTTTACATTCATTGGGAGAAGAGAATCATACGGGAGTTTTTAGGCTGGCCGAGGGAGCCGCGGAGGACGTTTCCTAATATGGGCAGCAGGTGTTCAGGAAAGGGATACTTTGTAAATTCTTTAGCCATGGGGTTGTTCTTATCTTGTAGCCCAGATCCCTGGTCTCTCTGTTCTCACTCTTATCTAACTTGGGCAACTTTAAATTGTAACAGCTCAATTCCCGGAACCTTGGGAGGAGGGGGACAGCATGGACCGTGCATTCCCAGAAGGGAAAATTTCTCTTACAATTTAAACTTAAAATCATTGAAGTTCTGACCATAAACAAAGTATTTGGGGACTGAAAATGACAAAGCAATTCAGTAATTAAAATAATTAACCGTATAGCCATCAACTTAACACTATTTCATTCATATTGATATTTTAAAATATAAGTGTATTTCTACATCTGTGGGTGGATACTGTATTTAGATACGAACTGAGTTTTGTTCTCTTGTACGTTTTCCTGACCTCTAATACAAGCTGAGGTATTCTCCCTCAGTTGGAGAAGACTGGGTTGTATGGAAAGTAAAAGTTGCCTAAAGCTAACCTCTCTGTGAAGTTAAAAACATGCCTTTAAATCCGGGAAGTAAGAACTGGGAAACGATGGAGGGGGTAGAGAAAGTAGGAAGGACTCAGTTTCATAGTACTCAAAGGAGTAGGAGTAGGAACTTTGGAGAGAAGCTAAATACATGTAGGAGAACTTGACACTTGGCCACAGAAATCCCAGTCTCTGTAAAACTTCTGCACCTTTGGAGCCTGTTCTGGGAATTTTGTCAGCTGGGACACTGAGCAATCAGTTGTCTTACACTGTTCCCGAGGCCTGATTGTCCTGGCTGGCCTGAGATGCCCGGGATATGCTGTGACTCTGGGGATGCAAAGAGGACGCTGGTGCCAGAGAGCAGAGAAGGTCATAATTTTTGAGATTCAATTCTCCCCAGACAGGGGAAGTGGACATTCAAAAGCGGGTATCTATAATATGACATTTCATGCACAAAAGCTAAACCCACTGCAATTGTTCCTTAGAGTCACAGAATTACTACAACACTGAATTAATAATGTTATTTGGATGAAAATCTTTTTAATAATTTTTATACATGTTTTCCCTAGCTAGTTTCCATCAGAAACTTTTCATTTGCTTAACTTTTTTCCTTGCCATGCAAATATACTCCATAATAATGTAATTTTATGATACAGGTGGAGTTTCTTTTATTCCTGTCAGAGGTCTATTTCAGTTTAGAAAAAGAATATTTACTTATTTACTATTAGTTACCAACTGTCATTCTGATGCTGTTTTTTTTTTTTTTTTTGTGGGTACCGGGGGGTCGACCTCAGGACCTCGCGCGCCAGCAGGTGCCCGTGCCGCTGAGCGATATCACCGGCCCCTTTTTCGTATGTGGGTTCCGGGAGTCGAACTCGGGCCCTCGCGCTTGCCCGGCAGGCGCTTAAGCCGCTGAGCCATCTCACCGGCCCCTGATGCTGTTTTATGTTGACATATTGCTGGGAGTGATATGTCAAGTCACGTGAACATTACTTGTCACCTATTTTGTGTGAGCTGGCCTGGAGTAGATAAAGTGACAGAATTAACATTGTGTCAGGAACTCTGTTGGACCATTTTGCTTTGCTGTGTGGCACAGCAACACAGAGAACACTTAAATACTAGCAAAATATGCATGATTTGTCAAATGTAAACCAGACAGAAAAATATCAGTGCAAATCTTCTACTGCTGGTATAAATCTGTGTGTATATCTTGTTGTTAGTTGTTCATAGGGGAATTCTCATTTTATATCCTGGAAAAAACAATTAGGGTTTGAAAAAGTAATTAGAAAAGCAAAAAAGGCCATGTTCAGCGTTAACTCCGCTCCTTTTCAGGGTGCAGTGTGGATGTCCATTGTTAAATGTGGACTGACTTTGGAGTTCCACATATATTAATATGAGTTCATTTCTCAACTTGTGTGACAGAGGGTCAGGCTTATTATTTTCCTATTGCTCAAATTACAAAAATAATTTTGAAAATAGTTTTGTGTGTATACAATTAGCTCTAGTCATTTCTTACCTGTCAAGACAATAGTAGTATGCTGATTTGAGTACAGACTGTTAACTAAAATAGTAACCCCTCTTGCAGACAAAGTAATGTGGTCCACATCTATGATGACTTTAGCTAACACAATAATCTAAAAACAAAAAGAAGAATAGGATCATTGAACATTTTCTCGTCAGCATCTCTAAACTTTAGTCATTTGGTGAGGAATATTTCTTAGGTATTTGATGGGATCCAGTAAAAGAGAAGCAAGTGGTAACAGGGAGGAGTTAAGAGTACTTGCCCCTGACCAATCAGAGCAATGACTGTAATAGGCCGTATATTCTTCCTACAGTGTTCGTAAATTTTGCATCCTTGAGGTATATGTTCATAGAAAGTACTTCTAAAAGTTGAAGGATAGAAAATGAAGAGAGAGAATAAAACTAAGAATCCAAATACATATAATCATGAGAGGGTTGAAGAATCAGCATGATCAGCTAAAGATGTGCAGTTAGAAAATCTGTCTTGGACACTACTGTGTTTCTCTAGTCATTTCCTTATAATACAGGGCCACGAGAATAATACCACCTGCCTGTCAATCTCACGGGGTTGTTATAAGCATCAGATGAGGTGTCAAGGCAAACGTTCCCTGTAAATTGTAGAATTCTACATGAATGAAGAAATTCTTCTAGTTAATGGAGTTTTATGAGGTAGAGGGCACTAATGTACAAAGTACTAAATTTTACAAATCAGAAAACATTTTACTGGTTTATTTTTAATTTTTCACTAAAAATATACTTATGAACTTCAAGTGTTAACTTTTTATTTTATACCTGAAATGCTGCCATTGCCTTGTCAGTTTCAACTGTTGATTCAAGAAAAGGTTCAAAAATAGATATGGTGATTTTTCCACTTTCCAATATTAAGAATTGTTGAAAGCGATTATTGAAGGCAAAAAGGGTTAATGCATAGGCTGCTCTTAAGCAAATATCCTAGAAATAGGAGAAATGTGTATTTTGTTTAACTTGCTTCATTTGTCATGTTAGTCAAAATAATAGGTTTTTATATTCTTGCCCATGAAAATATATTTCATTCTTATTCTTGGGAGCAAAATACAACATTATTGAGGAAAACAAATAACAGAGAGTTACCCCAGAGTGTTACTGAACAGAAAAAATGAACAGAGGATGAGGTTGTGGCAGGAAGAAAAAGAGAAAACATATTAATTTTCAAAGAAAATATTAGCTTACTGATTATACAAATGAATAATCATTTAGTTAAAAGGAAACAGTTTCATCAACCTTCAACTTATTGTTGCAACATACTTTTATTTTCATTTGAAGAATTCGAAGTAGAGTTAATAAATCAAAACTTCCCTTGTATAGCATATTATTCTTGCATTTCATGCAATGAGGGATTATGTTGTCTCTTTAAATAAATTCTTTAGTAAAATTCTAATATACTGTATTCTATACAGGAAGAGGAGAAAAACTACTTACTTTTAAGGACCACATTTTACATTCTTAGCATGAGCAAACTGCAATTTCTCCCTTAGAGGCAGTCTGCTTGCCTAAGCTGTACAAGCATTTTACTATTAAAAATAATTCATACTGTATTAACATTTTGTTTTAACAATATACTATAGGACAGAAGTACCTCATTAATTTTAATGGCTTTTTCTTTTGCCACTATCAATCATTATATTAAGATGCTATACGTGTATACTGAAATAGAAGTAAGTAGATATACAGATGAAATAAGTTCGGCTGTGAGTTGATAATTGCTGAAACTGGATCATGGAATATTTAAGTCTGTTGTGGTATTTTCTTGCTGGAAAATTTCCATAATAAAAATTATACACTCACACATGCACACAGTTATGGGGCGACAGACAAGAGGAAAAGTGTTAGGTGCCATCAAAGAAAGAAATAAGGAACTAGTCTCAGCCATGGACAAAGGATAGGCTACCTGCAGAATAGAACCTTGAGCCAAGTAAGAAAAAATGGTAATAAAAATGAGCCAAGGGCCACGCCTTGTGTATTCCGGTCACGTACAGGGGAAAGACAAAAGTATGCTAGGACTTGACCCATTTCCATTTCTTTTCCATGTAGGTTTTGCTGCCTTATTCCTAGAAGTCTACAATAAACAGGGTAGTTTAGTTTATGAGATGTCTGGTCAGTTACTTTCCAAAGTAAATCCCCACAGCTTGGCTACCCCTACCCTGCCAACTAGTATCTGGCATAAGGCAAGAACAAAATCGGCTACTTCAGTGAGGAGGGCTAAAAGTTAACCCTCCAGGAGGAACATAGTTTTCCCTACCTTCTACCTCAATGTCAACTGTCGACTCTCTACTTCATATATTCTTTCATTTACCCACCTTCCATTGGGAGGTTATACCTGCTGGTTACTTATTTTCCCTTTATACCCACTATATTTCTGGATGGGAGAGAAGAGTACTTATTATTTATGCTTACTAACATCTTTTCAAAATTATATTTATAATTACTTAAGCTATATGTTGTAAATATGAGTAAAATAACAGTAACAATAGGACTAATTTTGTGTGTCATGAGAATAATTCTCACTTCTCTAACATCATTTATTTTAGTTTTACAGTATGAAAATAATTATAATTTAAACCCACAAAATCAGGGCTGAGGATGCAGTTTAGTGGTAGAGCATTTGCCTAGCATATGAGACCCTGGGTCTAATCCCCCACACTGAAAAAAATAAAATAAAACAAAAGTAACAAAATCTATTGCATTTCCCTTGCAGACAGGGTCAACGTAGCTAGCAGTTTCTGGAATCTGGGCTGATTTAATTTTTGTTGCATTCTTGTCATTAGCCATATGGTAGCTGTTTACTCAGTAACATATTTAGTTACTAAACATTCCTTCCTCCCCTGGAAATTCCTACAACGGGTCTGTGTAAGTCTTTCACTGTAACTAAGGACCACAGTAGCTTCCTGCTTTCTCTACAGCACTAAAAATACTAATGTGCCTCTATGGGAAATACTTTGACACAAATTTGCTACTGTGTTTAAAATACACCCTGGGAGACTTTTAACTCACTATTTTGATGATTCTTAGAATTAAACATTTGGCCAAGATCGGATAAATCCTTTGGTTTATCCTTAAACATTCTAGTTTTCTAGGATTCTCTGTTTTTGCAGGACTGATGTACCATTTAAGAGCCAAACACAAGGTTTCCAGAGAGTGAAGCAGGCAGTGAGAGACTGGGAGGGAAGGGATAATGCTTGTGAGTAGTTCTGAGTAGAAGAAAAGGGAGAAGACGTGTACACGAGGAACAGGATAAAGCACTAGGAAGGAAGAGGGGAGGCCGAGAGGTGGCTTAGAAAATCAGACATGAATTCAGTCTTCTCACCCTATTCCCATATTTTTAGCATTTCTCTAACTTTTTAATGTACCATAGCAGAGTAAAATTTTGTTTCTAGACAATAACATGATGTCATCTCCTCTACCCTCCTATGTCCCTCCAAAATTTCACAGAACTGAGAGAAAGTGCAGTTTCCTTCCTGATTGCAAAATATACTGGACAACAGTGGTTCCCAGTTCTTTGGAACAGTGATATTCAAGGTGCAACCCACAGACCCGTGACAGTCCACAAAATTGGTGGCAGTAGGATAACAGAAACTAAGAGTAAATGTTTAAAGGGAACAACTCTCCTTTATACTTGAATACCACTTCATAAGTGTAAGGAAAGAAGGGAAGTTTTTTTAAAAATCACCTTTAGACAAATGTCACATTAATTTTTGTTGCATCAATGGATGCTGAAATTGGTGAGCAGATGTATGATAGAGAACAATATTTGCATAGTTTCAAAGTCCCTCACCTAAGACAATTATTAATTATAAAGGGAAAAACAGTAACTTTACAGTTGAGTGTAATTGTGGTAGATAACCACTTCAAGTAATCAAGGTTGTCATGCCGGTAATAAGACATGTCAACGTCACACACCCTTCGATAGGATGCACTGGGAAGACGAGCTTCCACGTTATTCTGTGATATCCTCTCCAAAATACACAACCTCAACTTAATCATGAGAAAACATTAAATAAAGTCAAACTGAGGGATGATCTAATAACTGGCCTGGATTGATCAAAAACTGGCAAAATTATAGAAGATATGAAATCATGAAAGAAACAAAATGAGTAAGTATTGCAAACTGGAGACTAAAGAGATGTAACAACTGGATGTAAGGTGAGAGCCTAGAGTGGAGCCTGGGTGTTCATGAGAAAACTGGGAAAATTTAAGTAAATCTGCAGATTCGTTAATAGTTTTGTATCAATGTTAATTTTCTGGCAGATATTAGAAAAACTAGATGGAAAGTATATTAGAATACTCTGAACAACTTTTGCAAATATTGGAAAGTCTAAAATTGTTTCAAAATTTTAAGGTTTTTTCCTTGTAAAATCATCTTAATAGATTGCTTGGAACAACTTATTTCTTCATCACAGACAGTTTGACAGTATTTTGCACTTTGGAGTATTGTGCAAGAGGTAGATAACAGAATTGAAAAGGCATAAAATTAGGTTAAAGATTTAATTCAAACAGAAGAAATTTGTTTTCTGGTACCTCACCATGCACTAAAATGGGGACATTTCGAAAGATGAAATGGTATAACTATGGAAAATATGTATTATTATTGTAAATAATGTATAAAATAAGTATTATTGTACCATTAGTGACCCACAAAGAGATCTTTTACTTTTCTTTTCTCAAATAATACATTTGACTGTTGCCATGAAAGAGGCTTGATGATAATTTGAGAGTGTAAGTCTAAAAACTATTCTCTTCTAAATGAGCTCAAATATTTTGCAAAGGTTTTACCTTATCTCTTGAGTGAAGAAGACAGAGGACATCGGAATATTTAAACCCTTCATTTTCTTGTAATTCTTTCTGTAATTCATCATTCCTGAGAACAATGCATGCCAAGGAAAATGCCACTTCAACCTAAATATGTGGTTTTCAGAAATTATTTTTCCTTCATTGTATAAACATTTATACAGGATATATTATAGAAAGATACTGTAAAATCTGCTAAAGTATAATACAATCGTTCTCTGAACAATAAAGAGTAACACGACTTCTGGAGGAGGAACAGTGTTCATAATTTTCAAATATGGGAAATACCCTTCCTTTCTGTGTGCAGGGATAACCTCAGTGCCATCTGAGGGCACAAGGGAGGCCACTGTGGTTAGCAAGGCCTGGAAGGGGGTCTCATCCTAAGTGTATAGCAGTATTCCTTCCATATCTAAAAAAAATATTTTTAAATGTTTTTCTGGTATGGGTTATAAAGCTGTTTGAAGCTGCTTGTCAGCTACTGATCATCAAGTTGTACAATTTTAATGAAATACCTACTAATTTAAGCAAAGCTTTGTAGAACTAAGAAATAGTTTTTTTCTCCTCTAGATTTGGGGTCATTTTATGTACATTCTGAAGCCCATTGGAAGGTGAACTTTGTATATTATTGGGACTCAGATGAGTTTTTAAAAGTGCTGCACTATGTATTTCCATGAAAAATGTTAAGAGTTTGAAAAGCATGATTACTTAATTATTGTGAAATAGTGAGTCCTTTATAGAATCTTATTTCGAGGAAAAGTAATGAAAATATATTGAAGTATTGAAATATAGATAGGTGCAGTAAACTGTTTCTCCATGAAAATGCACATTTTAAAATAAAAATATATTTTTCGTGGCACTTTTCCATAGTTTTAAGAAACTTATTTGTACACGGAAGGTCAGTGTAGTTTTTAATTATAATTCAAGCCAAAATATTGCTGGCATATGTTTCTTCCTTGTGTTTCTCTAATCCTCTCATAATAATCTCTTTCATGTCCAGAAAGGCACATAACTTATGGCATCTTTTCATAAAAAACATATCCAGTAAAATCAACATTACTGTTTATTTACATTTTTTCACCCGTGTTATTTCTATTTCATCATCTCTAGCAGATCCAATACCAAATTTTGAGAAGAAAATGTATTTTTTGTTGTAATTTCTTGCCTAGCCAAAGGTAGATTTCATGAATTTCTAAAGCCTTGGTGAAAGGATTTGAGTTGATGTGAATATCATCTTATCAAGGGCATTTTACAAGAGGTAAATGGAAGAGTGCAAAAGTTTTCCACGACTGGTAATAATTCTCATCATGTCCAGCTGTAAGAAACCCACGGCCACCAGCCAACCCAGGCTGCTTGCAGGGCTATGGGGCTGTTTGAACGGTGCTGTACTCACGGTATTCATTCATACTCGAGAAATACTGCCATGTAAGGTAGCCAGCCTCACTACCCCCACCCAACTTTAACAATCACTATCTGAAGAAGCAGAGAAAATAGTCTGTGAATAGGTAATTAAATATCTGAGGAAAATTTTTCTTCAAAGAGTAAGGACATAAGACTTTCTTGTCATATTTGAAGGAATCATGTTTTAAATAAAATTTACTATGTGTATGGTTGGTAGCAACTATTTTTGTTTAAAACAAAAGGTTTTAAGCAAACCTTAAAAGGTTAAATTTTTGTTTGTGAACTTGCATTAAGTTACAAATTATTCTTAAAATGATATGTATATGACTTTTACTACATTAAAAACATTTAAACCTTGATATATACCTTAATGTTAGGCGAAGGGTGCTCTCTCAGTAGTTGGATAAGTAGTGGAAGGGCATTTTCATCCACGACAAATTGTTGACTAACGGGATTACTTGTGTGGGCTACACCTATAAAAATCTACATGTCAGTGAGTTAATTTTTTACATCTTATAAATGGTAAAGTCAAACATAGCTTGAATATTGGTTGATAGACTGTCTTAAGGTAATATTGTTAGTAAATTACAAAAGTAAATGCTATATTGGCACTATTTTAACAGTTCTGTATTAATTTTTAAGAGGCCCACTAACTAAACATGGAGACTTTATTATTAGAATTGTGAATGGCTTTCTAATAGATACACAGCAAAGAAGTTGGAAAAATCTTATATTATCAAGGAATGGTAATAATAGTACCATTTATTAAGGTATTTATAGTTGTTATTTCCCTCAAAAAGTTTATTTTTGCAAAAATGACTGATGTAAATCACTGAGTAAAAGTTTCTCGATTCCTTAAATTACATGTACTAAGAAGATAATCATACTGTCTCTCGTTATAGCATGCTAAATACTTTAAATCACAAGCCTAATTTCAGTGGGTAACTCTGGTCATTTCTTAGTAGATATACGCAAATAGTTTTAATTCTTTGTGGGTTTTTTGCCAATGAATGTTGTAATACTTACATAACAGTTTTATATGCTTGAATAAAAATACTTTAGGCCTCTGAGAAGCCGTCCACATACTGTTCTCTGGGGAAGTACGAAGGGGAAACAGGAGTAGAGAACATTTTTATTTCCTTGCCTTCCTCCACCCCTCACTGATATGGACAGACTGGAGTGAACTAACGAGAAAAACTGTGTGTGACCGTGGGTGTGGATGTGAGTATGTGTGTATTAGGCAAACTTGTATATATAATCAATTTCTAACATTTTATAAATACCTACATTTTATACTATAGTCTCTGGCAAAAAAAGTAAAGGAACACTATTTTCTATGGCTGATTGTCTTAGAGTAATGAATATCAGGAAACAGTTTTCACAAGCAAGGAGAAGAAATTTTTTGGAGATGATTCCTATGTTCTTCATTCATCTGGATTACTTTTGAGGAAATATAATGACCTAGAAATAAAGCCCTTCTTGTTTATAAGAAACAGTCTGTAATCAGTTCTCTGCATTCATAAAGGTTAGAAAAGAACCCAGGTATTTATTTTTCACAGGTCAATTGCCGACGCTTCCATATTTTTCAGGTACCGAAAAACTCAATTCCTTTACAAGAAAGGCCTTTTTTTTTTTTTTTTTTAATTTTGGGAGGGAGTTTTGAGACAGGGTCTCACTCTATAATTCAGGGTGGCTTTGGACTCCCCATGTAGCCCAGGATGGGCTTGAACTCACTGTGATCTTCCTGCCTCAGCCTCCCAAGTGCTGAGATTACAGGTGTGCACCACAATACCTGACTGAAAGACCACTTTAAAACAAAGAATTATTATGGAAAGAGATTGGAATTGACAATTATGCCCTAGCATTGAAACATCTAGATGTATAAACACATATAGTTCTCGAAATCCAAAAGAAAAAATATTTTTCTCTTAAAGTTAAAAAATGAGATTACTTTAAGTCAATTATTAAGGCTCTTGCCTTTATTTTCCATTCTATCCAGAGCTCAAGAGCAAGACTTCTATAAAATTCTTAATTACACTGGTTTTTACCCACCGAGGTCTTAGAGAAACGTTTAATAAATTTTTTAGAGATTAAATATGGTTAAGGGCTCTGATAGTGGGGGTAGAGAAGAGATTAGTTTCTATTTCTCTACCTATGTCCTTTCCTTTTCTTACAGATATCGAAGAAGTTGAGAATAAATGTACAAACCGATGCAAATGGACCCCACTGCTCTGATGACACTGAGAAGTGTGCCTTCAGCTATCTTACTAATTCTCAGCAAGCGGACCAATGGTGCGATTCCATTGCCTTCACAGATTTGATTTTGATGCATCCTGCTGTCCTTACTTAGAGCTATGACTGCCTCACCCCCTGGTAAAAAAGAAAAGAAAGAGATAGGTAGAATTCTCCCTTGCCCTGCTACATTGTGTAGATTTGTGTACAGAAGAAAACTTACCCACATACTGCATTTTGGCAGATGGTGACAAAAGCATGTGTATTATAAAGTTGTATCCGATCTGTTCTGCCATGTACTTCTGTTGTTTCAGTTTTTGTCCTGCCAAAGCCCAAAGCGCTACAGCTGCTTGTTCCTTAATATCTATTTGAAATGCCTATTTAAAAAAATTAATTTCATTGAGTGAACACTTATTGAACACTTTAGGGATGTACATTTAATAAAATGTTTATTCCAGAATTTTTTTTTTTTGGTATTTTATTTACTTAAAATTCAAAATGGAGTAAGTCCAGAAAAAAAAAATTAAAAAAAAAAAGGTCAGTAATGATAAAATTCATACCTTTAGGAGTTTTAAAAGATATTTAGCTAATTTATGTTCCAGAAAGGCCTTCTGTATAGTAGGGTTGTGACTTGCCAGAGATTCCACAGCCATTGCCCCTTTCATTTGGACACTGAGTTGTTTTCCTGTGAAAAGAGCTGCCAGGGGAGGAATCGCCCCTTGCTCAGCGACAGCGTCCTGCACAGCTTTGTTCCCGCGCGCGACCTCGGCTATGGTAGCAGAAGAGACAGCCTGCAACACATCTGCCGGGGAATTCAAAAACAAGTTACTTCCCGTCAAAAGTTTCCCCACTCTTCAGGCGTATCAGTGTTTTTTAATTATTCCATTAATGGGTGTATTACATTTCCTTACCCACTTATATTTTTTATAGATATGTTATTTCAGATTTCACTACTTTAAAAAATTCCAGGAGAAATCTTAGCACATAAGATATTTCCTTCCTATCTGTGTATTTTTCCTCATTAGCCTAGTCCTAAGAACTACTCAAATAACTCAGCATATTTTGGCACATTGCTTTTCAGAGATAATAATAGCATTTTACCTTTCCATAATCAGACCTTAAGAGTACCAATGTTATTGTGTCTTTTTTGAGTATAGATATTATCACTAAAAATAAATACACAAACTGCCAACTTGATAGGCAAAAACTAGTAATTCATTTTATTTTGTATTTTTGGCTACTAGTAAGTCTAAACATCTTCCTCTGTACTTATTAACTGGTTCATTTTTTTCTTTTTAAAACTAAAAGACAACTTGTTAGAATAAGTCACAGAATTATATACTTTTACCTGTATTTATAAATTTAATATATGCCATGGGGATTTTTATCTATCTGTATAGTTTAGTCTTCTAAATTTGAGGTACGTCACGCCTTTTATCTCTTTAATACTCTAGCATGTATTTTCCAAGAACAAGGATAATCTGTTCTGTAACTACTACTACTATTTTCCTCCCGGATTTGGAATATGCTGCTCTGTGCGATCACCGAAATGAGACCATTTGCAGTGGCTGCAGAAACTGCCAATACCTGCTGATGTTTTTCGTACTAACGTGCGCTTTAGAAACTGATAATCAGCTTAATGCCCCAATTGGCTTCAATTTTGATATCAGATATACAACAGCAAATCTGACATTCTTCTAACTTGCACAATGGCTACCAGTGATCAATATGTGTATTATTCACACTGAAGACCTCTACTCCTCTAAGCGTATTATTTGCTTCGTTTTCATTGTTCATGCCAATATTTCCATTTATAAACACGTTTAATTAAATATTTTTAAAACGATACTTTTGAGAGTCAAGCCCTTTTATAAACTCAGTAGTTTAAATTTAAAGGTTCCAGATATTTGAGTTGTATTGTGTATTTCTAGATCCATTTAAAGGCAAATCCAGGACAAGCCCAAATCCATGTTTATTTCACTTAATAAATCTAGTTCCTTTTAAATATCACACAGGTAGAGGCTCACCGGAATCAATACTCAGAAATCTAATAAGGTGTTGGATGCCATTATGGTCTTTCACTGCTCTTTGATTATTTTCATTTCCTATACATAATACTCGTATACAATTCATTACATTTACTAGCACATTTTCTGTGTTTAATGTCAAGAGATTTATCAGAGCTGGGATTCCATTCTAAAAATAAACAAAAAAATTGAATTTATTTAATATACATACAATGTATGCTCAGAAACACAAATCTATTATCTTCCTTGCTATAAATATCTGCTTATTTAAGAGAGAACAGGCCAGGTGTGGTGGCGCACACCTGTAATCCCAGCACTCGGGAGGCTGAGGTAGGATGATCACTGTGATTTGAGGCCAGCTGGGCTACATAGTGAGTTCAAGGCCAGCCTGAACTACATAGCAAGACCCTGTCTCAAAAAATCAAGAGAGAACGACAGTCTATAAACAAATATGTCTACTGTTATAACACGTTAAATGATAGCACATATGAAGTATGTTTTCATATAAAGTAAATATTCAATAAATACATCTGAAAATGACAACTAAAATATTTTGAGCCTGCAAGTTCATTGTAACATTTAAAAAATATCTAAAGGGGCCGGTGAGATAGCTCAGCGGCATAAGCGCCTGCCTGGCAAGCGTGACGTCCTAAGTTCTACTCCCGGTACCCACATAAAAAGGGAAAAAGGGCCGGTGATATCGCTCAGGGACACAAGCGCCTGCTGGCAAGCACGAGGTCCTGAGTTGGACCCCTGGTGCCCACATTAAAAAAAAAAATATATATATATAGATACCTATCTATCTATCTATCTATCTATATATATATATATATATATCTAAGAAGTAAAGCAACTTGGTAAGAGCAATTGAATATACTTGAATATACTCCATTTGGAAACATTTGCCATTGTGGACAGTGCAATGGTAATTAGTAATTTATGTTTGTGCCACAGCAAACAATTTTTAAATGTGAATATAGTTTGCTACTTTTTAATGGCATAAAGATGGCATTTGTCCCCACCAACAGAAATAATGCAAGGATATGAAGGAGTGAGTGACAGAAATATAACCCCTTTCTTAATAAAGCTAGAAAACATCGGCAATATCGAAATATAATAAATGTGTATGAGTTGCCAACAGGCATGAGAGAGATCTCCTCTGGCCAATGACCATAAGAACAACTGGTAGAGCACAGTTTTCCAAATATAAGTGACTTGACCTTGAGGGGCAGAAAAATAAACGCAATTCCCCATTTGTAATACTCGGGACAGCAGCATGCTCTCTTATGGGCCTGTTGAGCATAAAGTTTCAAAGTCAGAGAGAAAAAGATGAAGAAGGAATTATGCTGACAAGATATGATTGGAAGAAATAGCCCACTGGAGAGGTTAGAAAGGAAAAGATGGACTTTTTACATCATGGAGAAGATATGATCTATCTTATGAAGTTTTATGCATCACTAGTTTCTATGGCTAGGGAAAAATAAAGATAGAAGGACTCATGTAAACAATCCTATGGCACAAGAAATAATTTTGCTAGCCTAGAACTTGGGTCTAAACCCTTTCCCTCATCTGCTTCCTGCAAATAGCTGAACCAGAAAGAACTCACCTATAGAAGACAAGTAATGATCTAGAAAGAATCTGCGCAGAGCCTGTCCAAATATAAGAAAAAAAAAATAGTAAAAACATGACAGATAAAGAAAGATATTATGATTTGAATGTATGTGTCTCTCCAAAATTCATTTGTAGGAACTTAAACGACACTGTGACAGTTTTAAGAGATGGAGGCCTTTAGATGATTAGTGATCTTATTAAAGGACAGGAAAGATATAGCTAGGTTCTTTTGCCCTTCTTCCTTCTGCCATGTGAGGACACAGCAACAGAGTGCCATCTTGGAAGCAGACAACAACCCTCACCAGACACTGAACATTCTAGCACCCTGATCTTGGACTTCCCAGCCTCCAGAATGATCCTAAATAAATTTTGTTGTTTATACATTATCCAATCTGTGGTGTTTTCTTATATTGGTAGGTACAGACTAAAACAAATACTCAAAAGAAAAATGTTGCCACGAAGTAGATGAAAATTGTAATAAAATGTATCATATTATTATCAGTGAAAATTGAAGCAATCACCATTATAAAACAAGAGCACATAGGAGAGACACCAGAGCTCAGAAAAGAATTTTTGAGGCAAGGGTGGAGAAATGATCAACAAATTTAGTGATTTCACGGTCAAATTTTCAATATTCAATATTTGATTTTCATATTACAACAGTATTTGTCATCATTAAGCATAGTCTCTTCCTTGAAATACTTTTTTGCATTAACTAATAGGTCAACAGACTCTTCAGATTTTCTCCTACCTCGCTGGCTATTTCTTCTTCGTCTTTGTTAGTTCCCTGCAACTTTTCTACAAGTCCTTGTGGTTCAGTTTTAAAAAGATAGTAGAAAATGTCATCACTTCTCATCATTTCCACTGTTACCATCATGGTTCAATATACCATTTTATTTCAACTAAATCACTGCAATTGCTTCTTTTTTTTTTTTTTTTTTTTTTTAATGTGGGTACCGGGAGTTGACCTCGGGACCTCACGCTTGCCAGGCAGGCGCTTATGCTGCTGAGCCATCTCACCGGACCTGCAATTGCTTCTTAATTAGTCTTACTGCACCATTTTTATCTACCTATTTCAACAAACAAAGTAGAGAGATGTAAATCTCTTTGTGAGACTTTTCAGACTAATGCCATTCAATGGTTTCCTAACACATTTAAGACGTGTGTCTATGTGGCCTTATGTGACATGGCCCACCACTGCCTGACCGAGTGCCTCCTTGTTGTCTTCCCTCAGCTACCTTGGCTTTCTTGCTATTCCTTCAAAATGTCAGGCACACTCCTGCTTCATTTATTTTGCATTTATATCCTCAGTCTGGAATGTTCTTATCAACAGAAAAATGTATGAAAAAAGTCCCACTCTACTCATCCACTTCAGGACTATAGTCAAAAGCCAGCCTCTTTGCCCTCCAATCTCCCTCAATTCCACATCTGTGGATTCAACCAACCATGAATCAAAAATACTTGGGAAAACACTTGAACTTGTACAGAAAATGTTGTCGTTATTCCCTACACTATACATCACAACTACTATTTATATAGCATTTACATTGTATCAGGTATTACAAATAATCTAGAGATGATTTAAATTATGTATAAGGGTATGCACAAATTATATGAAAATATACAATTTTATATATGAGGGTCTTGAGGATCTGCAGATTTTGGTATCTGAGAGGATCCTGGAACTAATCTCCTACCAAAACAGTCCATATATTTCACCAAGCTTTCCCTCAGCCCTTTCCCTGCTTTATTTTCCTTCTTGTCACTTATTTTCATCTATCATACCACTTATTTATTGTCTTGTTCCCCTCAACTAGAATAAAAACTTCATACAGAAGTTGGGACTATATCTGTTTCATTCACTGCCATAAGCTTAGGATCTATGACACTATCTACCACATAATAATATCTCAAAAAATATTTGTTGCACGAATGGACTGAAGTAATACTACAGAAAAGGTATTTAAAGACATGAATACGGGCCGGTGAGATGGCTCAGCGGCATAAGCGCCTGCCTGGCAAGTGCGAGATCCTGAGTTTGACTCCCGGAACCCACATACGAAAAAAGGGCCGGTGATATCGCTCAGCGGCACGGGCGCCTGCTGGCGCGCGAGGTCCTGGGGTCGACCCCCAGTATCCACACACACACAAAAAAGACATGAATACAAGAAAACATCCCCAAAATAAAATAATACAAATACCAGGAAGAATGAGGTAATCAACATGGATATGTAAGTCCTGGACTTCAAAGATAAAGAAAACACTGGTTGGAACTAAGATAAACATGCATATCAACAAATGTAAGGGAGATAATAAAAAGTGAGTGACAAAAGCAAAACCTGCATGCACTGCATACAAAGGACACATTTACCTGAACTCTGACTAATTACCAGAATCACTGAACATTACAAGGTCTAAATGGATAAGACTGACCAACTCTGAGGCAGGCCTGGATGTCTATATTTCTAATAGATTTTCCAAATGAATGACAACAAACACAACTAAAACGACTCAGAGAAGTTAAGGTGGATGAGAAAATGCAAACTAAATATAAGATCACAACGGAAATAACAAAAGCACAGTTTTAGATGAGGTGGAATTTAAGACCAAAGTATTAAACTTCATGAAAATGTAAATTTTATAATGCAAAAGACTCAGTCCTCAGTGAGGTCACGATGTAAAACTGAAAAAATCATGTAAACAAACTTCATTTGTAAGTAACTCGGAAAATCTTAAAACACTAACAGATATAATCGTATAGCAGATTTTTATATGAGGAAATACAACATAGCAAAGATTGCTTGATCACTAAAATAATTTTCTTGTAGTTCCTTCTAGTACACAATTAGATTGCATTTGTCAGCGAGAACAGAAATAGCTAGAATGGTCTTTCTTTCTTTCTCTTTCTCCCTCTCTCTCTCTCTCTCTCTCTCTCTCTCTCTTTCTTTCCTGTTCTGGTGATTGAACCTAGGGCCTCCATACTAAACCACATATCCAGTCCTTTTTAATTTTTATTTTGAGACAGTATCTCACTAAGTTGCAAAGTTTCCCAGACTGGAGTTGAGATTTCAATCCTCCTGCTTCAGCCTCCCCAAGTGCTAGGATTATAGGAGTGTACCACCATACCCAGCTTGGTATTATTTCTTATCATATCATATTATAAACAGCAAGAAACAATCACTGCATACTAACATATGAAAATCTCTCCCTTTTCTACTTCAGGGATATACTCCAATGCCTTTTTGCTTTTGGTGGTGCTGAGGCTAGAACCCAGGGCCTATATGTCCATCAACAGATGAATGAATAAAGAAAATGTGGTATTACATGCAATGGAATACTATTGCACCATAAGGAAAGATAAACTTGAATCATTTGCAGGAAAATAGATGCATCTTGAGACCATAATGTTAAGTGAAATAAACCAGGCACCCAACCTTAAATATTGCATGGTTTCTTTTACATGTGAAATAAATAAAGAACAAAATAAAAGGTAGATATGAGGAAGTAGGCAGAGAGAGAGCTTTCTCAAAGGGAAGAGGATCAAGAAATGGAAGGAAGGGGCAGGGAGGGAAAGGGCTGGGGATACGAAAAGGAATGGAGGTGTGTTACGTACATGTACCAGCTTCATATAAGGAGTGTAAACGTTATGTGCTGCAAACATGTACTAATAAAAAAATATAAGGTAAAAAAGCAGAACCCGAGGCCTCAGACATACTAGGTAGAGGCTCTCCCGCTCCCCAAAGGGCGACTTCTTTGTGAAGCATTGTTCAGCCTGCCCCTCTCCCCTTCCCTGCTGATCCCTAAGAGTTTTGGCCCTGGGTAATAACGTGGGTGTCTTTCCAACTTCTGTGTGAGGGAGCTACTACCAGTCAAAAGTGCCTGTGAAGGGCCGGTGAGATGGCTCAGCGGCATAAGCGCCTGCCTTGCAAGCGCGAGGGCCCGAGTTCGACTCCCGGAACCCACATACGAAAAAGGGGCCGGTGATATCGCTCAGTGGCACGGGTGCCTGTTGGCGCGCGAGGTCCTGAGGTCGTCCCCCTGGTACCCACAAAAAAAAAAAAAAAAAAAAAAAAAAGTGCCTGTGAAAAGCGCTCACATATTTGGAGATAACGTCCTTGTTTCCATACTGAGAGATGTCGTACAGAATGACAGCGCAGCGAGAGTGCAGTTCGGGTTCATCAGAAACCAGGAGGTTGATCAGCGCCGGAATAGCGCCTGCCTCTACCAAGGCGTGCACAACACTTGCATGGGTTGAGATATTGCTCAATAACCCAATGGTTTTGCACTGTAATTTTATTTTGGGACTTTTTAATAGATTGATTAAGGCAGGAATGGTGCCTGTGTAGAAAGGACAAAAAAGTCATAAATTATTGTAATCATTTGCCGCCAATTTGTCATGCTAAGATTTCAATCATGTTTATGGACATTGTAATATAAATGACTAGCAGGTAATCCTATAAGGTAAAAATAATCACTTGAAATCATATAAATATATTTGTCTAGTCTATACTATAAGCAGCGCTCATTGTTCACCCATTTGATTACACAGTACACAAGTGTACACTGTGGCTTGGTAACCTGAAGCCATTTTTAAAACAGTGAATTTTGGTTTAACATCGATGACAAATTATTTGAGTAGCCACATGATAAAGCTTAGCTCTGGTTATCACATCAACTTTGTGTGCCAATGTTTGTGCAGTAATTTAAATATTTTTATTATATTTTGTCCTTATGTTATACCGGCAAATGAAAAGACAAAGAGTGCCGAATCTAATAAAATGCACATTAGCCTCATTAGTTACAATTGGTTCAAACACTAAAATCACTGGGCGTGTTGAAAACAGAAAATGAGGCTTTAGCTGGATGCTTGTTATACTTACATCAATTCAATGTGAAATAAAAAGAGCTTGTTATACAACACACACAAACTGATGGGAAAGATGGTGTAACCAGGGCTTTATTAATTTATTTGTGTAGCTGCCTGAAATGAAACATCCTTCATGATTTAAGTCTGTGGTTTACTTTTTTGGATATAGAGATTTTTGTACATGCTTTTAGGGATACATTAGAGGGATATCTTTAATTAAATAAATTTTACTTCATTTATTTATTTATTCAACATTATTTATGGAGTAGCCCATGTGCTCTCAGTGTCCATATTAGGGCAGTATGGATAGAACATTTTCATCATTTCAGAAAGTTGTATTGGACGGTACTGTTCTCAAAACAACCCTCTGAAGTTGAACCATTTATTAATGAGGAAACTAGAGTAGAGAGGCTAAGTAATTAATTTAACTTGCAAATGCAGAGCTAGCTACAAATCTGGCCTGACACTCACTCTCCTATTTTTAATTTAGAAAGTGAAACTGTGCAAGTACAGAAAAGGGATCATTTCTAAATGAAAGTAGATATAAGAACAGTGTATTAAAGTAATTTAATATCAATGTTTAAGTTTGCAAGCTATTCTCTAAAATTTATTCAGATTTTTGACCCTAAACAGCTACCACATAGAAAATAATTGATTGACAGAAAAAGGAGGTGATTTTAGGAAAAAAAAAAAGTTTAAAATGAACTAAAAGGATTTTTTTACAATCACAAATGTATCTTAGGGCTGGTGGTAGAGTGTACGCTGTGCATGCACAAAGCCCTGAGTTCAGTCCCTAGCACCAAATACACACACACACACACACACACACACACACACACACACACATTGGCCTGAAAAATACAGCCCTGCTTAAAACAGCATGGGAAAAACATAGTTAATACGTAGACTTTGCACTACCTGCATCCAAAATATATTTCCAGTATCGATCATTTGCTAAGCAAATTACTTCTAAGGACATGACAGCCATCATCCTTCGTTTAAAATTTTCACACTGCAACATTTCTGTAAGCATTCAATGGAAAAACACAAGCTGTAATTGACGTAGCAGGTAATGGAATGGTTCTTTTTGTTTCTGTGCAGGTAAAGTGAACCCAAGGATTGGGATCACTACCATGACTACCAGCTGCATACATTAAACTCCCCATTAGGAACACCCCTTTGTCTAACACATGCTGAACAGACTCTGTATGTGCCACAGTTCAGGTCTGGTAGGTCCCCCCGGGGACCATGTTTTATAGGCTTAGTCTCCACACTGATGTCATCAGGAGGTGGCAGAACCAAGAGGTGAAAACTACTGGGGGGTTGTAGGTCATTGGGGGCATGCCCTTGGGGATTGTGGGACCCTGCTCCTACCCCTACATTTCTCTTTTCTTTCCCACACTCAGTCATAAGGTGAGGGAGTTCCTCTGCTGTGGATTCCTGCCACAATGTGCTACCTCACCATAGGCCTAAAGGCGATGGGGCTACCCAGTCAAGGAATGAAACCTCCAAAAGTAGGACCTAAAAATAGACCTTTCTTCTTCATATACCGCAGGTATTTGTTACAGTAATGAAATGTTAACTAACACAATATATGCCTGGGATCTTTGAGGCTTATAATGCATATAATTAGTGAAAAACAATCCTGAAATCCTTTGATCTGAATGGCTTTAACTGACTGGAAACAAAGTTGGAATTCACTTGCAAAATACGTCTCTCTTGTGTCTGAAATCAGTAATCAAGTTTGAGTATGGGTTTTAAAGGATGGTAAAGTAAACTACATTATTGTTAATAAAATTTTAGCATTCATTAAATTAGATAAGAGGCTTTATATATTTTCTGGATATGAAGAAGATACTTTTAAAAAATCTTGCATGAATTTATACTCCAGACCAAAGATAACATAAATATGCATGCTTATAAGCAATGTCTGGAGTGTAAGCAAAATGTCCATGGATGTATCTTCATCTCTTTATCCATCCAGCCTATTACCAAATTCATCCTGATCCGACATTGGCTAGGTCACTCCATGGTGCTCTCTTAAAATTCGGCTTCCACTCTAAGGGCTAATGCTGGAGACTCTAGTAAACTAATTCTTCTTTTTCGCAGAGTGGAAATGGGCAGTATCAGGAGGGAGATCTTATCCCAGGGTAAAAGCAAAGAAGCGGGCCAGATCTGTTCAAATCGTTATCAGGACTTCCCAATGATGGCTGTAGGAAGCATTGGCCACTGAGTGTTTTTGTGTCATTAAGCTATTGTTAGGGCCAGACTTTCTACCTTCTACCTTTCTTACTCTTAAGGTACGTGTTTGCAATGGTTTAAATGTATTAAAAGTAACGTGATGATCCTCTCAGTCCCTCCTAAAAAGGCTAAAATATAATGATATGTATACATATCCCATTATATACATATAAGTATATAAATTATATACATATAAGTGAACATTGCAAATACTTTCCAATATCTCTTGAGGCTGATGTGCTCAAAACATTCCCAGCACTCAGCAAGTCCCAAGCTTGGTACTGAGCCTGTCTTGAAGCCAAATATTTAGACTTCTTGGACCAGTAAAATGCGACTGTAAATCTTTTTCTTTTTTTTTTTGTGGGTACCTGGGGTCGACCTCAGGACCTCGCGCCAGCAGGCGCCCGTGCCGCTGAGCGATATCACCGGCCCTTTTTTTGTATGTGGGTTCCGGGAGTCGAACTCAGGACCTCACACTTGCTAGGCAGGCGCTTTTGCCGCTGAGCCATCTCACCAGCCCACGACTGTAAATCTTAAACATATTTTATCTCATCCTAAAATGAGCTGTTGGAAAAAAACAGTTTTCACTCTCCAACTCTTTTCTTCTCTGTTTGCTTTAGTTAGTTTTTCTTTCATCCTCATGGTTCAGAGTTAAATGTCACCAAAAGGGCAATAGCAACATGTTGTGGCTTGTGAACCCACCCTCTCCACTTTTCTGGGTTCGTCTCTCCAGATATAACCACTTTGTATGCTTTTCCCACACCTTTTGTGATTTGCATATTTCTACACACTGCTACATTTTGTCATATTGATCTTTGATATTATTTATAGTTGTAATGAAAAATGGAAAATAAACTGTCGACATCACTCTGCCATTTTCTTTCACTTTCCTTTGATGATATTTGTGATCGTTAATTAAATTAAGATTCATTGCTTAATTATGATGCCTACACAAATACTATCCATGGTGAAGTAATATAGTGTAGTGTAACTATGTCTCACTTCTCACGTCTATCTTTCCTGCAGGTAATAAATTCCTCATTTTGTTTCATCTCCTTAGCTTCTTTGTACTTGCTGACAATTCTTCCTGCCTTTTCCCTTTAGGTGCACAGTTGCATTTGGGAACTTCCCTTTCCTGTCATTCTTGAAGTTCCCTTTGCTTTTCTCCTGCTGAGACTTCTAGTTTCCGGGGTCCTCTTCACTTCTGCTGGTGAGGGAGAATTCCAGCTCAGTGCCCTTAGGCTTTTCCTGGTGAAGTTCTGAGTGGAGCACTGCTGACTGGCACTGCCAGTTCTCAAGCCTTCTGAGGGCTTTGTGGTGTGAATCTGAGGAGTTCTTTGCTTTCTCATGGTTGGCTTGGATGGATTTTCTCTGGTCAGCTAAGTCCTAACATTTGCCTATCTGAATCCTATTACGTTAATCCATAATAACATCTTTTCTTGTTTTTTCTTTGTATGTTTGGCTACTGCTATTGGTGTAATTATTATTTAATCTTCATGCAGTTTTAAGGGTCTCAGGAAGGAATAAAATTAGATGCATACATTCAGCTGGCCAAATAACCTTTACCCTCAAATTTCTAGCTCGATCAAACACAAAATTGGGGGGGGGGAGTCAAACAGAATTTTTCACAAAATATTTATCAAAGTATGAAGAATTATTATGTTGAAATCTTCTCTAAAATTAGGAGGTAATAAATACATTGAAGGGCACCTTTTCTACGTAGAATAATTTCCTCCCTTTCCTTTTTTTTAAGTTACTTTTTGGTGGTAGAAAAGATCACTTCTGAGAAAGTTTGAAAAACAAAAATAAGGATAATTGTGTAAAATTGTCACATATTTTTAAATTTTAGTTTAGAAAAACTACTTTTGTACACAAAAATATAGTTCTTTATCATTTTTATTTTTATTTCTGATTTTAACTCATAAGCTATTTCATGATAATCAGAACATTTATTTACAAAGAAATGATGTGTTCTATACTCACCTACTAAAGTTTTCCAAACTTGGAGTTCAGGAATATTTAATTCTATTATATGCTTAAGTACCTCTGTGTGGAAGGTTAGCACTGACAAATGAATTATATTGTTTCCTTTAGTATCTGTTTTTCTCCAGTTAGCACCAAGAGAAAACAGGTATTTAATGGTGTCCAAAGCTCCTGAAGTGGCAGCAAGTAACAGTGGAGTACATTGATTCCTAAAAATCAAGGAATACATTATAATAACATTTGATTTTGTTTTTTTGTTTTTTTTTATGTTTTTTTTTTTTCAGTACCAGGAATTGAACCCAGGGCCTTGCACTTGCCAGGCGAGTGCTGTACTGCTGAGCTACCTCCCCGGCCCTAAAGGAACATTTGAGTACACACAGAGTGTCAAACTGACTTTTTGTTAAGCCAGTCAAAGTACTGTTGTAGGAACTCTGGTTGATAACATCACTGCCTCTTCCTTATGAGTGGTCTTTCTCTGTATTCCATGTGTAACACATTCACCTCCCTTGCCTGGCTGTATAGTCCCTCATCTCCTTCCTGACTTGATTGTCATGCCTTTTCTTTGGTAGTTGATGATACACAAAACTCTTAGAATACAATGTCCTTTCTAATCCTTATAACAACTCCAAATAAAGTAAAAAGCAAGGCAAGTATGAGCCCATTTCACAAATGATGAAACTGAGGCTCAGGTAGTGGTCAAACCTATTTCTTCACACTTCATTTCCAGTTTTCAAATCCTAGCTTCATCATTGTGGTAGAAACTAATTGTTTGTTTTTTTAATATCCACTATCTGCTTTTTAGATACTGAAGATCTTTTGGTTGGGGCCATGGTTACCCAGCCCAATGTTACATTTCCCAACCTCTCTCATAGATAGGTATGGCCATACAACCAAATTTGGCCAATGCGTTAGAGGAAGTTACATGGGCAACTGCCCAAAGAGAACAGAGAGTGCCAATATTTTCTCTTGCTATCTATAGTCATGGTAATAGAGGTGGGAATTGCTTTTGTACCACGATGTGAAAGCCATGTTAAGGAGTAGTAAGAGAAAGTCAGTGTCCTGGAACTGTCGAACCATTATCCTAGCCCTAGACCATTGAATACTAAACTGTCAAATCATGAGCCTGGCCCATGGACCACTGAATAATAAACTCAATTATGCTAGCCCTAGACCACTGAATAATCTTTTTTTTGTGTGTGTGGGTCCCGGGGGTCGAGCTCAGGACCTCGCGCGCCAGCAGGCACCCGTGCCGCTGAGCGATATCACCGGCCCCTTTTTCGTATGTGGGATCTGGGAGTCGAACTCGGGCCCTTGCGCTTGCCAGGCAGGCGCTTATGCCGCTGAGCCATCTCACCGGCCCCTGAATAATCTTTGAAGATGTAGAAAAACCTGCATGAAACTTCACCATAATCAGATTCAGAGGTTCAAAAGAGTAACACGTGTTCTTCAGATTCCTAGACAAGGGTGTACCTTCAGAAGAAGTTACACCTCTACTCCAAAGGTTGATCCTCACTTAAATTGTGCAACAAAAGACTTTTGGGGACATTTTCTTATTTCAAAATTTTCTTTTTCTTTTACTGTATTTCTTTTTCAGATACCGCTAGATATTTATTCTGTGATACGAGCCCCATCCACTTCGATCTGGAGCCCCAGGCTAACTCCTGGTGGTATAGGGTTCAATGTGGAGCAATTTTCTGCCCCTTAATCCTAGGCTTCTTCATGGGCACTGAGTAGTTAACCTGACCAACTATACTGTGGAACAACACGACTGCGACAAGGTTAGGAAAAAGTCCCGATGGCTCGCTCCTGATTCTTCCTGAAAACAAGCATTTAGTTTGACTGAAGCTCTTGTCTTGATGAATTCTGACAAATTCTCCTGGTAGGAGAAGACAGTAACCAGAAAGGACGACAAGTCACCCATATCAAAGTGTGTCTTTCAGTGTCAATGTGTAGGGAAAAGCCACGTATGTAGAAATTTGTATCCTTATAAATGCTTAATAACTTACTCTGCAGTTGCCTCTGCTTCTAGCAAACTAGGATCCTTTCTATAGAGAACAATGATGATGCAGATATTATCATAGAATGCGGCAAAGTGGATCGGCATCCAGCCTCTTTTTTCAGAAAGCGTGTAATCAGCTTTGAAAGAAAGTAGACAGATGGTGGTTTCCAATGAGCAAGCCTGTGCGGCCAGGTGTAAAGGTGTCGGACCTGGGATGGACGGATGATTACTTCAGTGGTCAAAGATTAAAGCTCCTAAGAAAACCATACCTTTTTGGCATCCAACCACATAGCTTAGTATTATACACTACACAGTCTCTAAGATAAGCACTAAAATAATGAATTAGGCAGTCCTGTATTTCTTTAACTCAGATGTCTGACCACGAAAATATCATACTTTTTTAAAGTGAATAAATATATATATATATAACCTGGAAAATATTAAATATTTGAAAATTTAAGTGAATATACAAAATAGCCTTGTGATAAAATAAGCTATTTCTTATTTAAATTATTTTCCATTTTATTAAAATATTTTGTGGTAGAGGATAAGACTACATGAAATTGGAAAAAAATATATGTTCACAAAAGGCTTCTCTGTCACTCAATCCAGAGGTCATTTGAGAATTCTCATCTTACTTACTTCTGAACAGTATTTTTATACAGTTGACCACTTATTCCTATTTAAAATTATTACTTCTCTTGACTTTTGTGATCTTTCACTCCCTGCTTTTCTCCTTTGCAGCCTGCTTGGAGACCTTCTCATTGTTCTGATGTCCAAATGAGCTCTAAAGCTGTCTTAGGCCTTTTTCTTTTCTCAGTGGCCTCACTTATCACCTATAAGTTGCTGACTCCTAGATGATGTCTGGTAGCTTCTCTGAGCTCCACATCTAAGTCACCCATAGGTAAGCACCTCTACACAGCACCTCACCCTTAATTCATCCCTAGTGGAACTCCTGTCTCTCCTTCCAAAACTGGTCCTCTTTCTTTGCTCTCTAAATCTGTGAAAGACATTATGATCTAGCCAGTTCTACAAAACATAAACCCAGAATACTCCTTAGCACCCATCTTCATTTTATCTCTAGAATCGATCCACCCCCAAGGTCTAAAAATTTCAGGAACCTATCTCTATGGTCAGCAGCACCCTGATCCAAGTCATAATTACCCCCAGCTGCTATCTCTACCTTTTTTATGGTCCTTCCCCCATTCATATTTTTCAAAATGTAAATCTGATCTTTTCAGTTCCTTGCTCTCTTCAGTAGCATCTCTAAGCCTTTGCACTCTGAGGAAGAGTGACAGGACCCACTGGAACGACCCTGTCTCAGACCTCACGGGTCGACACTGCCTCTAGATAGCCGAAGATCTAACCCACGTTAACTGCTTATTTTTAAAGGTGTAAAAACCATTTTGGGGGTCTGAATTTATAAAACTAGAGGTAGCAGCAAATTTCACAGTAAAAAAAAGGAAAAAACTCAAGAAGAAAACCAAACAACCAAGATTAGAAAAAATATACTTCAAATGGAATATGAAACATCATTATGGAATACTTTCACGTGACACAATATTTCGCAAACTATATGCTATAAGAAAAGTTGTAATATATGCCATAGCCTTTGGGAATACACCAGCTATTTTACTTACGTCTTACCATTTCTTTCTTTTTTCATGTCCATTTTGGATGACTCTGCTTTAAAAGGGAATACACATAGAAGCATGATTATTAATATATAGCAGTTTCCTACATTAGTCAAAAGACTCCTATGAATAGAACAAAATGACTGTATAGATTACATCGAATAGTACTGAGTGTGACTTTTGGTCAAGGCATGTTGCTTGCGCCTAACACTACAATCAAAGTAGACCCAGAAACTGCCTCTCCAGTGGCTTCTAAAATTCACAGCTGGTATAATTTCATGCTGAGTAAGCACTAATATGACTAGTAGATTTATACATTTTTCATACGTCAAAATCTACCCAATTATCAACAAACGGAAATCCAAGAAGTCAGGGGATCAATGAGAGACTTTAATTTACCAAAGGTTCTTTTCACACTAAAAAAAGTTTAAAGATAACACATATTTAAACAACAGCTTAGCCACTGTATTTGGATTGACTGAAACCTGCATTATTTTAACTGGGTTCATTCTGTACTGAATATTGCAACTGACAGACGAATCTTCATACTGTGTAAGGCATTTTACTCACTGCTGGAGTTCAGAATTTACTAGTGGTCAGGATTAAAGCATACATTTTATTTTTGTGAGTGCAAAAATTTAACACAGCTTACTAAGGTAGCTGATCTAATTAAAATATAAAATCACCTTTTCTTATTGTCAATACTGTCGTACCACTCATTCCTGATAATTTATCTTTATATTTATCCTGACAATCTCCCTACTTTCACTTATAACTTTATTTTTTTATGCTACTCAAATTTATTCCAGTGGATGTAAAAACGTGTATGCATATTTAACAACCAGCAAAAATGGCGTTTTAAAGTTTAAACTAGGTTACTCCTAAAGGGGCTATTAATCATAAATAGTATCATAAAAGAATGTTCTCATTATTAAATATATGTACTATGAAGAAACTAGTCCCTAGTTTAGAACACTGAAATAAGGATAAGCATATTCTACCAGGATCTGATGGTGATATTCATCCCTCCTTTCTCTGAATTTCTGTAGCACATCACTATATTAATTGTACTCGTGCTTACCAGATTCTCTGCTGCATTCATTTATTTAACAAATATTGCATGGGCAACTACTAATGCCAACCTTTCTTCTGAACACTAGCTTACTATGGCAAACAAAGTAGACCAAATCCTTGCCCCTTATGGAGCTAATATTCAAGTGAGGGAGACAAAACAAACAAATATAATACTGTATAAGGCAGCAACAATTGATACTTGATAAAACTAAAAGGAGCTCTTCTCAGATAAACAAAGCCCTCAGCTTTACTGAAGATATCAACACGAAATTTTAAGCTTGGTTTAAAATAACATGTATTCTTAATGAGGAGTAAGAGGTAAGTATAAGGAAAACATTTTAGGGCTAAAAGACTTACTGTACCTTGACTGAACATAACAAAGCGTCTCTGGTTGACATTGAACTTAGCATCGCACAGGTGACATATGATGGAAATTCTGTTGTGGAGGGCAGCGTGATGGAAAATAGCGTACCCTGCTTCATCTGAGATGTTGATTGTGGAGCTTGAGGTTCTGCGGCTAAATGTGTGGAAAACCGCAGATAATCCTCTCTCAACAGCTGACTTCAGACCATATGGTATACTCTAAAATTATTAAGAAGACCAGAATTAGTTTTTAAATAGTTACATTAAATCTACCTTAAATAGGCTTTAAGGAAAAAAAGGACCCAAAATATGTTAACCAAATCACACGATTCCTGTTCAACTATAGTAAAAATTTCACATGATCAAGGTGGAAAGTTCCTCACTGGGCAATGCTTAAAGTTGTTAGAGCTACTGTATAAGGAAATACTTAGGACTTTAGAAATATATTTGGGAAGTTTTTTCATTTTTAAAGGGTAAGTTGCAGACCTTTCTTCTTTGCAGACAAAACAGTAGACAAACACCTTCTGAGATAGTTTAAAAACAAATAAGAATCATTGGGTTCTTTCCTTATTTAAAGACAACTTAACTTAGATATCTAGAAACTTCAGTGTATAGCTATGGAAATACATTTTGTGTTCTTTTTTTTTTTTTGTGGGTACCGGGGGGACGACCTCAGGACCTCACGCGCCAACAGGCACCCGTGCCGCTGAGCGATATCACCGGCCCCTTTTTCGTATGTGGGTTCCGGGAGTCGAACTCGGGCCCTCACGCTTGCAAGGCAGGCGCTTAAGCCGCTGAGCCGTCTCACCGGCCCACATTTTGTGTTCTTTAAGTCTCAAAATAGAGAGGTAAAATTATCGCATGCATTCTAACTACTAGATATTTGAAAATTAAACTAGCTATTAAAGTTTTAAAACAAACACATGGAAAGTAAATAGCAGTGTAAACATTGGCGCGCTTAATCGATCAGTTCCAGAAGTTGTTAGGTCAAGGTTTGTGAAACAGATGTACAGATTTGATTCAGGATTTTAGGTTTGTTCCTTACGTGCACTCCTAGGACTGAAGCTGGCTTCTGCCATTCATGCATTGTGTTATTTGGGAAAGATTTTTAACTCTCTACATCTTGAATTTTTCTTTTGTATAATAGGAATGATAATAGAATTTTTTCGACTTATAAGAGTGCCTGGCATACAACATAAGCAATTAATAAATATTAGCCATTGCTAAGATTAATCATGATCCAATTCATTAACAGGCTGTTTCATACTATGCCAAAAGTTTATAATACAGAACAGTATAGCTTTCAGCTAGTAAAACATGGGATTTTATATCATATTGAAGATTTTATTTAACCTCTTATTTATCATTAAGATAAAAATTGGAGACATATACTTATTGATAATATGTAACTTCTTACACTGAATTATGTGATAGTCACTAAATACCTTGCATTTCATAGCTTTTTTGACGCCAAATTTTTTCTTAAATTGTTCGTGTAATTGAGCATCTGTCAGTGGAAGTCTTTTCACTCTCAAAGCATTGACTATTTCATTTATGGCTCCCCACCACTGTGTCTTATATAGTTGTTGATAGAAAATTTCAAGTTCAAAATAGATCACATAATAGCTATAAAAAATAAAGACAAAAAAGTTTTTCAAATTTTGAAGTGATTTGCTACTTTTTTTTGTATGCTGGCAAAACTAGATTTTTCCATAATAATTAAATATAGAGCTGCAGTTTAAATTGTACTTGATTGTAAATATATTAATGATGTAGTTACCAACTGTTATCAATCAAGTCTTTATATGAAAAGTATCTTCTCCATATTGGCCCTTTGGATTGACTCTGTCCTTCCCATACCAGATAGGGGCGCTTCTTAAAAGTCCCTAGAAACCCAAATTCTGGCTCAGGGCGTTCTGGGTTCCTCCTCTCCTCCTTGTATGCCTCTCGCTATGTCAATATTAGCTTTCTCTGGGGTTGTTTACCTTGAGTCTGACCTGGACTGAGGCTCTGGGTAACACTGCTGTCACTCACTGCAGCCATGAACTAAAGAAACCCACTGCTCCCTGAGACGGAGGTCAGGGAGGGGAGCTCACAGCAGCCCTGGACCCTGGCACTCTGGAATGGAAGAGCGATTCAGTTTTGAGTTAGTGTGTTTTCTGGGGGTGCTTCTCCTCACAGGTAAAGAAAAATGGTGGCCTTCCTCCACCTCCCCTGAGGTACCTTTCCCCACGCCCAGATTTCAATGCTGAGCAAGCACTTCAGCTCCTGGCTGCACGTATCAGTGGAAGCCTCTCAATGTTCCCTAGGTTTTTCCTCTAGATGCAGCTCCTTACTGCTGCCGATACAACATTCTTAACAGTGGCTTCCTTCTCCTAAGGCTCTTCGCTTTGCTCTTCAGGGACCGTCAGTTTTCCTGGGAGTACTGAGAAATTTGCTCCATTATACAGTACTAATTTTGGGGGAAATGATTTCCTTACTATATGCTAAGGAAACTCCTTGCCCAGTGGCTGAGGGAGGATAACTGGCCCCTGTGGATCAGTTACAGAAAGTCTTAGGAAAACACTCTGTTATGAATTAATAAGAGGCCAATACTCTCCTTGATCTTCACTTCAATCCCAATTTTTAAGATAAAATAGACCTGAGTGCTTTGATGGAGGCGTAGTTTTCTTGAGAGAGCATTCTTCCTAATCACGATCCCCGCCCACAAAATACCATCAGGCCACAACAATGCGGAGTGAAGGCTGTCCTCACCCGCGCCCTGCGGTACAGTGCCAGACTGAGGGGCAGGGCTGGTCGCTTGTCCCTGTGTCCTGACTTGTAGAGGTGCCACATGGTCTTTGACTTTAGCTCTTGTAGTAATTGTTCATCCTGGCAGTATTCAAGAGAAAACCACCTTTCATCCATTCTCCTGATACTCCCTATTTCTGATACTCCTTATTTCTTTTATTCTCGTCATTATCATGCATCTTGAAAGAAATTAATAATCTTTACCTTGCCATCTTACTAACTTTCCTCCACTGTATCCTTCAACTCATGACTAATAGTTTCCTTTAACTAAAACCCACCAAAAATCTCTTACCAACTTATAGCCATATTTAGAGGGAGCTCTTCAATTTATTTCCGTATTCTTAAAATTTTCCATATTTACCTTACATGCTATGCTCTCCCGTCTTATATCATTCCCTCTCAGTCTCCTTTGCTCTCTTTCTCCTCTCTCTACCTCTCCTTCCCCTCTCTAAAAGTCACTATTCTCCAGAGTTCCAGACTTGGTCCTATCCTCTTAACATTTTCCATACCTTCAAAAGAAACAAACAAATAAACCTTTTTTTTTTTTTTTTTTGGGTACTGGGGGTCGACCTCAGGACCTCGCGCGCCAGCAGGCGCCCGTGCCGCTGAGCAATATCACCGGCCCTTTTTGCGTATGTGGGATCTGGGAGTCGAACTCGGGCCCTCGCGCTTGCCAGGCAGGCGCTTATGCCGCTGAGCCATCTCATCAGCCCCATAAATAAACTTTTTTATATGCTATTAAATATTGACCTCTAATCCAAATATTTCCCCTCCACAGTATGTATTTCCAGAAGTCAGTGTTTAAGATGTGAAAATCCAAGAATACAACATATCAAAGATGCTAGCAATACTGCTTGGAGGAAATGTACTACTTCAAAAAAAAAAAAAAAAAAGACAGGCACAATAAGACTTGGAAGAAAAGGATTTTAAAATCGTATTCCTTACGGAAATAAAATGATGCGTGCTGAGTCTGCTGCTTTCAGTTGCCTCACAAGATTTAATCCCCATCTCCATCATGATATAACCGCTGTGTTATTTATAAGAAGTAATTACAAACTCTGAGGATTGTTATGCAGAAGGTATCAAGGTGCATGAATTAGTAACTATAGCACTTTATACGTACTTTCTAGAGTGAGTATATCACTCATCGGGTCGTTACTGTGCTGCTGTCTCTATCCTAAGGTTTTAAGTAGCTTCTAGGATCTCCACGCAAAGGTTTAAGCGTTGCATTTTGACACGTTCTTGCTCCACGTTCTCTGCTAACGTTCAGTAATACGTGGCCAGTGTGAATAATTACCGAAAGTTCTTTACCTTTTTCCACGAAATTCCATGACTGGTATTGAGTAATATTCTTTGTATCCAAAATCTTCTGCAAATGTCCTAGCAGCACACTCCCGTATTTTTTCTAAATTGTTCTAAAATATTAATTATGTTACTAAACCATCTTTGTACAAATCTAAACAATTATAAGACTTCTTTTATATGAAAAGTTATACATTTAAGTGAAAATTTTAAATATAATATCCCAGAAAATTTTAAAAGTACCCGCATGTATCCTATTCCTACTTTGAAAATAAAGGAAAACCGCAAAGGAAAAGTAATGTAGACAAGGTAGAAAAACAGTGACAGTTGAAATGTATAATATTTATAGGAAATTCCAGACAAAGAATTGTTGTTCTCAGAGTCTGAAGGGCCTCTTTTTTAGTGCTAGTCTTTGAGGAGAGCGGAAGGATTATTTATAGTGAGTGTTCAGTATTTTCCACCACACCTTTTGATTACTGTTCTAGGGGAAATATAGTCTATTAGAAGTCTATAAATTCTGTGAGGATGATGTATATACCCAGCCTATCTACCACTTTATCCCTGACATCGGCACAGTTCTTTAGATAGAGTTGCTCCTAATTCATTTATGTTAAAGTAATGTGTGAAAAACTTAGAGAGTTGTGAGGACAATTCTCTGGACACCCGCATAGTGCCTATATTGACAGAAGTGCTTTCTATTGGAAGGTAGGAGAAAAAGAGTTGCAAAACAGTGAACCATCTCAGGAACAACAATAATTTAAACCTTAAAATCCTCCAAAGCAGTCTCAATTGAAGGGGTGGTGATATCAAATTCAATTCCTCCATGAACATGAAAATATTGATTCTCTTTGTAGTGGAAGTTCTGGCATTTAAAATCTTGTCCATAAATAAATGGAGGCAGTTCTCGCTCTGTCTTGACCTTGTCATCTCCCAAAATGAAAACAAACTTTTATTAAAAAAATGAACAAATACAAATAACCATATTTTGGAGCTCTAAATTCTCATTCATGTAAACAAAGTAAAAAATTCCACATGAAATTAAGATCTTATTATTTATAGTATGAAAAAATTGTTGATGTTCTAAATATATATATATTTTGAACATTACAATTGTTTGTGTCAAACGCTTTGGGCACTTTCTGTAGTGTTTCATTGTACAGACATTGTAAAAGTATACTCAAAACATTATTCTACTTATTGATTTCTATAAATGAACTCAAGATTTTAGTATCTCACCTTCAATTATCAGAAAAGACTTTAAATTTTGTGTCTTAGAAAATCTTTTGTTAAATAAACAAAAATCTGAGTTAGCTTAGGTAAAAAGGCACAGTATAAAGAAATAAGCGGATATTTCATATATGAAAAAAATAACCGGCCTGTATTTCTAGAAAGTAGTAAAATCACACATAAAACATATTTTTACAAATAATTTTGTAAAAGCCTAGTGAGGATTAAGTTTGTTCAGTATTTTGACTGGTTAGTAGATGCTTTCATCGATGTAAGTCCCATAATGTATTTTGAGAAATATAAAATGTACATGAAAGTACAAAGAATAATATCGTAACCTAATCTGACCATATAGAATTAGCTTTATATTTAGCTGTTTGCTTTCAACAGCTTATGTGAGAAAACATTACGGGTACAGCTAATATCCCATTTACACAGCCCCTCAAGTTCCATACACACACAGTCACACACACACACACACACACACACACACACACGGACACTGTCCTGATTCCATTTTAAAATAATTCACAGATAACAGGGCTAATCATTAACTCCGAATTCTCATGTTACAAAATTTTACTAAATGATTTGCAAAATTCTGCCAAAATTTTGCCATCTAAATAGGAACCTCATTAGAAGAAGCCTACATGTTCGGACACTGATGAAGGGCATAAATTGTGTGTTGATCTGGTAGCATGAAGTGTTCGCAATGAAATCCTATCAAATTCTGTAAGAGCAAACCCCTGTTCCGTATAAACAGCTCTCGATTCACATACATTGCTCCATTTGTTTATTGAAGTGTCAATATTCTTTCATTTAATTATTATAGTTTTAATATGTTTCAACACTTTTTTGAGAAATGCAAAATCATTCAATTTGTAAACTTTAAGGAAAAATATGGTATGGATTTTGAATAGAAATGTATTGAGTTTACAGAGTAATTTAGATGAACACACTGCATTATTTATTTAGAATTTATTTTAGGTCCTTTAGTAGCTTTTATAATTAGCATAAATATATACAAAATGCTATGTATATATGCCAAATATTTTTAATTACACAGGAAACATTAAATTTGTTGTTATTCTAAAAGATTATAAGCCTGGAATACATACTAGAAAAAAATTGACTTTAGGTATGCATTTATTATATACATATACTAGTTTATATTTGATTTTTGGTGATATCCTACCTGAAAAAGGCTGAAGCAGGCTATTTAAATATGGAACCTTCATTTTCTTTTTCAAACTTAGTAAAAATGGAACCAGAAAACATATCAACTTTAGGTAGCCTATCCCTCTTCTGATTTCTTTTTTCTTCTCTAAGTGCTTTTTAATAATGTTTTTTTGAAGAGATAACCTTTGCTGTAGTCGCTGATAGGTACAAATATCAAGATAATCCTGAGTATATTTTATAGCATTGGTAAGCCAATAGGCTGCTTCAAATATAAAGACATTTTCACACTGCTGAACTTGTGTGGTACTGAATGTCAATTTTAGCAGGATATTTTCAGCATATTTCATAAACACAGATTTTTCTTCAGGGCTGTTAGGATCATAGGTTGGATCTTCATTCAGGTCTTCATCATAAATGCCACTAAAGTCTGGATCCTGTGTAATATCAACCAACCCTTCACAATAAAAAAGAAAAAATTTAGACAGTGAAAAGTTCGTGCTTGACTTCCTCCCAGATAAATACACCAGATTGAACACAGACTTTCATCTTGAAATCCTGCTAGGCTTAAAGTTAAATAAAAACAGTGAGATACAATAAAATAGTACAAGACGAAAAACAGATGGATGAATAGGCCACTAAGCAGAGAGAAGATAAAAACCAGTGGGAGTAAAAAAAATAGATTTCCTCTACTAATTCCTCTAAGAGCTACTCTTTTTTACAGAAAGAAACATAAAACCATGGTAACATAATAATCTAAGTCCCATCTTTAATCAAGAAAAATATGGAAGAACAACAGGAAAGTGTGATGTCCTCTTAATCAGGGAATCAGCCTCTTCCTTTGATAAAAAGTATATTTTGCATTTTCAGGCCTAATATTGTAACCTTCTTTTTGCTAATAAGGGAAGCTAGACACATACAGTAAACTGAGAACCTTCTGGTAAACTAATCATGATGAAACACCCACCCGGATGGCATTAGTGCCTACTCCACCAACACCACTTGAGCAGCTCTCTCCCAGGGAAGAGAGAATTTCTTCCTTCCTTATATCTATTAAACTTAGAACCTTCTCTCAAAAGTTGAACAACTGGCCTAAAAATGAAAGCTAACGGCTATCTAAGCTGTCACTGAGATATGGAGACACCATTTTTCAAGAGACCGAACTGCTCATAGGTACACTGAGGCTGCAAAACACGTTGTGTTGCCTGAAACAACACATCTGGAAACCCAGTCCATAGCAGGTGAATTAAACTGCCTGCCTGTCATCAAATATTATCCTTAAGCATTTGAATTTCATAGCAGGCCAGGCACAGATACATCCAATAGCACAGGTAGCAAACAAACACCTTGTATTTCAGGTCCTAACTGAGATTCGGAGGTGTTCGATGGTGTGTCGTACTGGAGGTCAGGGCTGGGGATGACCACCCAATTGTAGCTGTTGTATCTAGACATCTGGAAATATTGTACCTGGAATATTTAAAGCCTTGAGCATGATCTACAGGAAACTTTAGTTGCCTTCCCATGTCATGACACACTCTAACGTGAAAGTAAGTACCTGTGACACCCTTGCTGAGGGGCTGTTCTTCAGTTAACAACAATCGAGTCCATCTGGGACACACAAGCTAGCTTTATTTTCCAACCTCACCCACTGGGAATGGTAAAAACCAGCTAAACCTGTGAAATACTCCTTCCCCATGTAATGATTTGTTGATTCAACTCAATTCATTTAATGCAATTTAACAAATTTTTGCTCATACTCAAATATTATGTGTCAGATACTGTGTTAAGCGCTAACCTTCCAGGGATAAACAAGGCAGGTGAGGGCCCTATTTTCATGGACTTCGTACTCAAGTATTTGCTTACCTGTTCTTGCAAGTTTGACTTATTTTTGTGTTTTAGCAAGAAATAAAAGTTCAACTAATATTTATAAAATGAGTAAATCAAGTGGGAGTCCTTTATAAATACGTGTATGCATAATTTTTGATTTAGCTATCAATGACAGAGAAGGAAGAGATCAGATAACAACCCCATGAAATGAGCTTGCCATATTAATTGCATTAAATGTTCTAATGATTATAATTCTTCTGTTTTACTGAGAAGCTAAGAAACAACAAATTTGCTTTTCAAAGTATTTTTTCTAGTACACAGACCTACACTGACAAACTAAAAAATTTTTTTCAGATAATTTTCTCCCCAGTTACATGTCCAAGTCAAGAGAAAGTAGTTTATTTCCACATGATTTACTGTTTAAAAGCTTCAGTTATCAGCTCTGTTGAGCCAAGAGAAATCTGGCTACTTAGGGGAGAGTATTCATCTTTTCCTGCCTCAGTGAGTTTATGCAAAAAAACTTTCCATATTCAGAAAGTATAAAAACGAACTGAAGATTGAAATTATTTTATTTTTGAATATCAAACTAAAAATAGGCAGCCAATTAATATGCACTACACAAATCAATAGATTTCTCCTTTGAATAGCCAAAAAAATAAAAAATAAAAAATAAAAAACCATCTGCGTATCATTTTATTCTGGAAGGATGAGCTGTCATCTTTTTCCAGTTTCAGATGTAATAAATCTCAATTCGCTCTCTCCGTCAGTCCAGTGAAATTCCAACAAAGATCTACAAAAATTGAGGTCGATTTTTTTTTTTTTTTTGTGGGTACCGGGGGGTCGACCTCAGGACCTCCTGTGCCAGCAGGCGCCCGTGCCGCTGAGCGATATCACCGGCCCCTTTTTCGTATGTGGGTTCCGGGAGTCGAACTCGGGCCCTCGCGCTTGCCGGGCAGGCGCTTAAGCCGCTGAGCCATCTCACCGGCCCGAGGTCGATTTTTTTTAAGTCTGTGCCCAGAAATTCTGGAAATCAAGTTAGGAAGTTATTAGGTATATTTGATAATGAAAGCAGCTGGCAGCAGTACACATCTGGAGTACACATACCCTGTTTCACTCCTCACTCTACTTGGCCTGCTGCAAAGGTAACATGGGAAATTTTTTTAAAGCTTTGATAAAAAATTATATGAGCTGGAGTGGATGCACCGGATTTAGTGGCAGCTATTTTTTACATATTCAGGCTATAGAGAAATATAACCTTGATGAGGCAGGTAATTCAAAATTAGATGAACTAAGAACACATGCTCATGAAACCAAAAGCTACTAAAATACCAAGACCTAGATTGCTAATGCATGTTCATTCTTTTTTTTTTTTTTTTTTGTGGGTACCGGGGGTCGACCTCAGGACCTCGCGCGCCAACAGGCACCCGTGCCGCTGAGCGATATCACCGGCCCCTTTTTCGTATGTGGGTTCCGGGAGTTGAACTCGGGCCCTCGCGCTTGCAAGGCAGGCGCTTACGCCACTGAGCCATCTCACCGACCCTGCATGTTCATTCTTAACTTGGATTCTTGTAACATTCATTCCTTGGTTGTTTGTTTGTTTTGAGGTTTATAAAATCTGCAGTGTGAAGAGCTAACCAGTCTGGTAATCATTTCGTTTCCAAGTTTGGAGATTTTTTTCATTGCCCTTCAATTCTATTCTTTTCTCAGATGTATACTCATTTTCCTGTGTAAGCTCTATAAAATAAAAAGGATAAACTGAAAACTTTATTAGGTAATTTGGAATCTGATCTGTTCTGTAGAAACTGGAGATTAAAATGAAAGAGGCAAGATGCTTGATTTAAAATTTTTGATGGCTTTTTTTTTTTTTTTTTGAGACAGTGTCTCACTATGTAGTGCAGGCTGGCCTTGAACTCACTTATGCAGCCCAAGTAGGCCTCGAACTCATAGTGATCCTGGTGATCCTCCTGCCTCAGTTTCCCAAGTGCTAGGATTTCAGGTGTGCACCACCACACCTGGCTACTTGGTGGCATTTTTTAAAAATCAAAGTTTTATTAAAAAGATTTCTTAAAGTTTAAAGAAAACCTCCTTTTAGAAATGATGGCTAAATTTAGAAATTTTTTATCAAGAAAGATGGCTGTAGAAACTAAGGCACAGATAAATTACTTCTAAAATTAAAAATGGCTTCTAATAAAAATAACCAAGAAGTGCAAAATGCTCTTACCTGCTGAACTAAACTCTGCAAAAATATCTCTATTTGTTTGAGGCTTCCCATCTGGATCGATGTCCATGATGGTACGCCACATTTCAGAGAACCTGGTTCGTTTATCTTTGGGCATGTATATTCCATGCCATAGTGCTTTCAGCATGTAGTCAATATGGATCAGAATTTGTCCAATTCTGGTATCAAAATAAGCTGGAGGTAATTGACAGGAAGAACTCTGATCATAATTAGCTTCTAAACTGATTGAAGGAATTTGATTTAAGCAATAAATTCCAAAGGCCAACTCCCTTATGATCTGATGGACTTCTCTATAGTCTAAGAGAGCGGTAGGGTCCACAGGCATCAGGAGGATCGCAGTGGAGAAACCTACATTATTCATTTGACTCATAATCCCGCTTGGGAACTCTAGCTGAGAGCGACCATCCTCTTTGGTAGACAACCAGCTGGCTAATGCCATAGTTAGTAACTCCTGTATTTCACTTCGATCATAATTTTCAAAAAAAGCAGAAGCATTTCTCTGTACTGCTAAATTTTCAAGGTAGGTTTGTTCATCTTGACTTTGATCAATTTTAGGTAATCCTTTTTTGGGCAGTCTTAACATTTTCCATTAAATCTAGTGTGTCCTTTTCGAAGATTCTGCAATGGGTAAAATAAAAGACAGGTAATAAAAATTGACAGGATCGTGAATCTGCATTTCCCCAGAAATAAATCTATACTTTTCTTTATCTAAGGTTAATCTTTTTCTAAGGTCAATTGACCATTACATTTTTTTCAATTTTAAACTAGTTGCCGCGTAAGCTGAAATTTGAATTAAAATAATTATAATTGTAAGACCTGTAACATTAAACATGCTCTGCTTTTCAAAGAGTCAAAAGATACAGCGAAGTACAATTGCATGCTGCATAACAATATTTCTGTCGGCAGCAGGCAGCATAGATGACCCTGTCCCACAGAGTACATTGCTTAGTGATACAGTGGCAACTTAGTTTGTACATTCTATGATGTTTACACAATGAAATAGCCTGACATGTTTCTCAGAATGCGTCCCTATTGTTAAGTAACATGTGACTGTATGTAAAAAAAAAAAATGTTAAGTTTACACATGAGAAGCAACTGCTATACACCTACAGTATTGGAGAGGCTTTTTTGGTGCATATCTCTTCAAAATTTTAAAGAAAATAAGGACCACTTAAAGGGAGACAGGAAACACCTGTTTAACTTTTTTCTTTCTTTCCTTTTCTTTTCTTTTTTGTTTTTGGTGGTGCCGAGGTTGCAGCCTATTACTGAGCTGTATACCCAGCCTAACCGTCGGTTTTTGTGTAACTAAATACTTCTGTGTTCCTAGAGTAATAACCATATTGTCATTTGTTGAGTATCTGCTATTTGCCAGGCACCTTTTACATAACATTTTTGCTTATTGCATGGACTTGATCTCCATGATACAGTGGTTCTCAACATTTAGCCTATGTTAAAATCACCTGGCGCTTGTTAAAATACGTCTCGCTGGATCCCACCCCACGGCTGGGGTGGGAGCAGAGAATCTGCGTTTCCTGCTAACCCGGGGAACCCAGTGCAGCGAGGCAGACCTTGTTCTGCCCACTTCGTGGACTCAAGCGTGGAGATTACAGGGCGCCTCTGAGGTTTCACACCTTGCGGAATCAGAACCGGGTGTGTCACACGCAAGCCCAAGACCCATGATCACACCAGCTCGCGTCTGCCACCGACTCGGGGACGGACGAGGAAAGGGAGAAGCCTACTTTGAAACGATCGTTTTCTTGTCTGGGGAGGGAAGCTGCGTCCCTCGTGGTCCTAGGGGCCTGGGACGGTCGCCGCCTGGAGCGGCCTCTCGCTGCCCCTCGGTGGCGCCGCTGCGGGCGCGGGACGGGTCGTTGGTCCCCGGGGCCCTGGCGTGGGGACCCGCGCGAGGACTGGGGTGGGAAGACCGCGTGTCCCCGCGCAGCTGACAGCCGCTCAGCTCGCAGATCCTTTAGAACCCATGAGCCTCAGGCTCGGCCGGGGCTGCTCTGCTTCAGCTAAAACAGAACACAATGGTGGCGGCGAATCATCAGGCTTTGAGGGAGTCCAGAGCTGGAATCCTACCTTCATCATCATTCTCTCACTTGATAAATATTTATGGAACCCCAACTGAGCCAGGCAGTGTCAGAGGTGATGGTGTGGGAGACACCTGGGCATGTTCACGCAGGCGTGCACACTCACGAAGACCACGCGGGGACAGAGAAGGTGGCCACCTGCAGCCCAAGGAGAGAGGGCTCAGAAACCAACCCTGCCTGGATCTTGGACTTCCAGCCTCCAGAACTGAGAGAAATAGATTTCTGTTGTTCAAAGATAAAAGTTCTGGGGAGCTGGCATGGTGGCACATGTGTGTAATCCCAGCAAGCTGGGAGGGTGAGACAGGAGGATGGCAAGTCAGAGCCCAGGCAGGGCAACTCAGTGAGACTATCTCAAAATAAAAAAATAAGAAAGGGCTGGGGTAAAATAAGAAACCTCAGTCCAAAGGCTCTAGGTTCAATCCTCGGTAAAGAAAGAGAGAGAGAAAGAGAGAGAGAGAGGCTTTGTTCTCTGCCAAAAGCCTGTCATGAACTAAGAATGGGACACAGACCGTTAGAGTTGAGGGACAGAAGAATGTCTAAAACAGTTTTTAAAAGTTCTTGGAGTAGGAAAATGAGTTGTCTAAACAGATGTACTAAGTATTGCTCAGGAGTGTGAGCCTCAAGCAGTGTTCAACTTCTCAAAACTACAGTATTCTCATCCGTCAAAGTCCTGTGTAAACCAAGGTCTCGGACCGCAACTATAGCAAACTGAGTCCTTTCTGGACGTAGCTACCATGAGAAGTAATCCGGGAAATCTGTTTCTCCACACTCTCACACACTCCTGACGCCAATCAGTTCTGTTTCTGAACATCGCCTGGATGTCCTGCAATTTGATCCCATCTGATTCTATCCCGAGTTAAGGACTCAGCCCCACAGGGCTGCCCCGTTTAAATGCCAACTTCAAAATGGAGCTTCTGCTACTTCTGACCAACCAGCTATGAGTTGGGGTTCCTGTAGCTTTGCTAGACTGGCTTACAGAAATCAGATTTCTGTAAATAATTTACTGGTTTATCATAAAGGATGTAGCTCAGGAACAGCTGTGTGGAAGATACACAGGGCAAAGTATCTGGGAGCGGGGAAGGCAAAAACAGCTTCCGCGCACACTCTGGGCGGGTGACCCTCTCAGTCCGTCCATGGGTCAAGCAAACTAGGGCCTCATCAAATCTTCTTGTAAAAGTTTTTACAGATTTTCACTGAGATTAATCTCCAGCCCACCCCACCCCATTTCCCTCCCTAGAAGTCCATAATAGGGCTGAAGTTCTAGCCCTCTTACATTTAGCCTTTCTGGTCATTAGCCCCATCCTGGGACTATCTAGGGAATCCCACCATTAATTTCCTCAGCTAAGGGTAATCAAAAGGCGTTCACTGGAAGTAACAAGACACTGCTATCACTTAGGAAATTCCAAGTTTTAGAAGCTTTGCCACAGGAAAAGTAAAAATTCACCCAATGAACTTCAAAACCACAACATACAATAACAGAGCAGCAAAATATTTTATTTTTATGTAACTGTCATTCAGTAAATACTGTAACATTCTGAAATCGTATCATGATTTAGTCTCCTTTTCAAAAGAAAGGTTTTCTAAGGAAATGACTTGGAGCCTTCCACATTTGTCAGATGCCTTTTCCTTGCTGTTTTCCATTTTTGCAATTCTGGATCCAAACTGCATGGCCCGTTTCGGCAGAAGGGCAGAGGCTGTAAGACCAAGTTCCACAGCTGCAAGACGTAAAATTAGTTTTTCACCAATTCCACGGGGTAGAGTCAAGTTTGCCTTTTCCCAGATGGGTAGGGAATTTAGAAAGCAGACAACATTTTCATCCAGGAATGGAAATCTAAAATAAATAGATAAAATTACTATATGAAAATAAAAGTCAACCTGTTAATGGTTATTTACATAATTTCACATAATTTTATGCATATACATTAAAAATGTCTCACAACATGACAATATGTATGTTAGGAAATAACTTAATAAATAAATTAGGTCCACGATATCAAGAGATAATTTCACATTGTTTCACAAGGTATCTTTGGGGATGCCCCCAAAATAGGTATGACCTTGGTTAATGACAGAATCTACTGTGTCTGGTCTTTGTTAGATCTAAAGAAACGGAACTTTCCCCAGGGATAGGAAACAAATACAGAAGTGCTCAACACTCTTCGACTTAGAAAACACTAACTCGTGGTATCGAAACTGTTTAATTACACTTCAAAATGCTCAAATGGTGACAAATTGGTGTAACATACCAAAACATTAGAATTTTAAAAAATGACTTCCTGCCCTTTTTGCTTCTCTACTTTCTCTCAAAACTCTGTTGTTTGTAAGACTTTAACCCCTTTCTTTACCCTTCCAGTTCCTCAGAACGCAATGCTGCTGCACTAGTGTTTCATTACATTTCCCTCTAGCTCAAGTAGAAAGATTGAAAAGGGTAAAGGAATTTGTTCTACAGGATATTTTATAAAAATGAAGTACTGTAATTGTACAGTACATATTCATCAAGTAGATTACTGTTATATGTATGCCAAGATACATAATAAATTATTTAGTTAACCACTCATATCAGCTGTTTTAAACAATCTTCATATGCATTTTTGTCTGAGTGTAACAATACCTTCATATAGAGAGCCTTTAGAATTAACAGTTTTCACTAGAGGAAATAAATTCCCTTCTCTCTGACCCAGCTGAATAAAGGGCTAAATTTCTTTCATTCTTTCTTTTCCTCCCCTCTTGGGCTTTCTCTCTCACAGCCTTGAAAGGTTTTCCCTTACAGACTTTGTAGTGTAGTATTACCTATTTATAAGGAAATCTTGAAAACTATGACAGAATATTGACACTATAGTGTCAATATTTTACATGCATCGAGACTGGCAATATAAGAGTAACAACTGAGGGGGCGGTGAGATAGCTCAGCGGCGTAAGCGCCTGCCTGGCAAGCGTGAGGGCCTGAGTTCGACTCCCGAAACCCGCATACGAAAAAAGGGCCGGTGATATCGCTCAGTGGCACGGGCGCCTGCTGGCGTGAAGTCCTGAAGTCGACTCCCGGTACCCACAAAAAAAAAAATAAATAAATAAAATAAAAATAAATAAATAAATAAAAGAATAACAACTGAGTAAAGATAACCATGATTCAGTGAAAAGAGAAAAAGACTGAAGTCAAGACAGGAAACAGCAAAGCCTGAGTGCAAGAGAGGAAAGTGGTTATGATACTGAGATTCCTACGAGGCTGACTTGGACTCCTTGCTCTTGCATACTTTTATCCTTGTAATAAAGCACCACTTCACAAATTATTAAACAGAGTTCTCTTCTTTATACACACATGATCCTTCGCTCCTAATGTCTAGGAAAGCTGTATTCGAGTGCTTGTTTACTACCTCAGAAGCATGTTGTAGGTAAAGCATACACTCCTGAGACGCAGTCTGTGACACCGGAGGAGAAAGCCTGGGGCTTATATACTACTCTTACTGGGAGGAGAGTAAATATTTAAAACAAAACCATACCCTTTAAATATCTTTCCTCAGTATTTATTATCATAGTTTTACTTTCCTGTCTTTTTCACTGTAGTCTTATAAACACTCACACAGAGAGCTTCCTGAAAAGACATTTCTTGGAGAATGAGTTCCGGAAAACAACTGTTCCTACGGGTACTTCCACGTTTGTCATCGTAAAGCCGCCACCTTACTGCTGGGCCGGTTATTCACCTGAACAGACTCCAAAGACAAAGGAGCCCAGAAAGTCCTTCTGTAGCTACTGTTTTCACTAAATGCCTTAGAAAACATTCAATTAATGAGAATTACCTTGTTTCCTTTCCATGATCACCAATAACTCTGTCATCACGACCCAGGTTTCTAGAAGAAATCCGACCCAGTTCCATTGCTATTTCCTCATTCAGCGCTTCCAGTCCAAGTCTCTGAAAGCGGACACGATGACGAGAATAACCAGCGAGCTGTTCATCTGCGCCAATGCCTGTGAGAATTACCTGCAAAAGTTCAAAAAGAACTCCATGTGAAAACGTGACCTACTACACAAAAAAGAAAAGCTTAAAAAACTAAGCCCTAATTGTAACATTTTTGGAGAAAAACCATAAGATCAGAAAATAGTAAATTATGCACATTTTTAATAAAGCATATAGATATATTTATAATTTAAATGCAAATAAAATATGCTGTGTTCTTGGAACTTAAAATGCTAACAGCTCTTGGCTCAAAATTAGGTCTCTGAAGTTTTTCTGAGCAGAAATTGTGGGCCGTACCTTTGCGCTGCTCTGATACGATTTTGCTCCATCTGGAGTTGCTAAGCAACCAGTCCCTCTGGAAGCAAACCAGACTGCACAGCCAATACTGTCATCCAACACTGTGTCCAAGGGCTGAACTAAGTGACGAATTTGAGTTCTCCTTAGCTTTTGCAGTTCTTCCATAGAAACATTGATTTCAACAAAATTCCAAACTCGAGATGGGTTGACAGTTCGCAGTTCCTTGAGTCCGGCTCTTCCTGTGATTCGATCCGGGGCACTGTCGTTCTCAGAGGGTTCTTCAGAAGGGGTCTCCCGGTGATCAAGGCGAGGTGGCATGGTCTTCCCTTTCACCATGAAAGCTACGTTAAGAAGATCAATTGGTTCATCTAAAGGGATGTGACGATCGGCGAGGGTTGCAATCACCATGGAGTCAATGCCTCCAGAAAACAGGATGGCAACATTTGCTTTCCTATCACAAGTTTTCAAAACTCCATCTGGTGGCAGTGTTTTGTCCCTCAGTAAATACAATACACGTCTCCTGACTGCAACACTCAGGACTTCGATGAACTGGTGAACTACTCTTTTCATGTGTCCATCTGTAAGAAAGACCTGCAGTGTCTCTTTTGTAGGTGGAGCGCTGGATATTTTTCTGCAGTGAGTTTCCAGTGGAGCTTGGGGCGACGTCGTATTTAAAGGAATAACAGGTTTTGCAAGATACAGTTTGGCCTCGTTCATCACCACTGATACAAATGTTGGTAGGTCTGCTGAAATTTGAGTCCGGACATGAACATGTTCTTCCATAACATTCTCCTCAGAAATATGTTTCCAAGGATACAAATTTAGAATCACACAGCTGGAACTGGCTGCAGATTTTAGATCAATTCTGAAAATTCCAGCTGCTGGAACTTCCTGCCACTGCTTTGTCCCTCCAGATGTCTGGGTGCCAACTGAAGAGATGCAGAAACTCTTGCCCAAATTACTGAATTGCCAAAGCAGGCTACGGCGACCGAAAAAATCCCTACCAAACCACAAGTAATGACTAGATGCTTGATAATATATAAAAGACCAAGGACCCTGTACTTCTGAGAATAGTGACAAAATATCAGCTTCACTGTTATAAGAGGAAAGATATTTAAACATAATCTGAGTATCATTCTCTTCAGTTTCAATCTTTACTCCACCAAAGACTTCGCCGTTCCATAAGAACACATTGCCTCTTTCATCTTCCACAGGCTGGGTGGTCAAAACACCTCTTAAGTGAAGGACATGACCAGAAAATAAACACTGGTAGTTAACAGCAGATTTTAACAACTGTTTACCACTGTCAGGTCCCCGCCGTTTTAGATTATACAGTAAATCATCTTCTAAATCTTTCTTGAAATGCTCAACAGAAAAGCTTACAGAACAGCAAATGCCACACATTGTTCTATGAAATCAGGGTGACTATTTCTTGATTTTGGTCTTCTCTAAGTTTTCCATTTCTTGGTATTCTTTTTTTAATTCATCTAAGACATCTGTAGGAGAAAGAAAAAATATTAAGTAAAATACAAATGCTTGGACTTTTACCTATGAATCCACAGGACAACACAGGCCATCTACCAAAATGGAACCGTATGAGTTGATCCAGTGTGTTAGTGCTGGTAATAATTTATAATTGGCTACCAACAAAGCATGTTGACCTTTTAGAAAAATAGTTTCTGTTCACTGAGTGCTTATTCTGGCCCAGGCGCTTGGCTCAGCACCTTATATATACCATCTTACATAAACTCTCAAGGCCTTGGGCTTGGAGTATTTCACTCAGTGCCACAAAGGTAGAGAATAGTGTAATGGTTTTTATACTAACAGCTGTCACTCTTAAGCACATGGTAGTAACTACTGCTTTTCACACATCTTATAGGTTTTTTCCTACAGACTCATCTTTGGAAGGCCAATGTAAATCACCATTAATCTTTAGATATACATTTAAACATTCAGAGATAGGCAGTTTAGTGGAGGTACTACGAATTTCCACAGAAAGCAGGGGAATGATTTTCTGTGCCTTTCCACACCAAATACTAAAATAAAAAAACTGAAAACTTACTTTTGCTTTCAGAAAGCATTTCTGTTCGGTCTGCGAGAAAGAATATGTTGCTATTCTGTTGTTGCCTATATACTTTCTGCAAAACATAATTTAGGCTAATATCAAGATTTGATCTAAAAAATAGATGTCAAAATTCCTGAGCTTCAGAAATATATGTTCAGAACAATACTGTAGCAAATACAGAAATATGAAAAGACAAATAAAGGTCACCTATTATCCTGTCACCCAGAAATTGCTACTAGTTACACTGAGTTATCACTCCTTTTTTTCCCCCTCTATATATACCATTTTCCTTTTAACAAAAAAAGGTCCTACCATATCCACAGGTTTTTAATTTACTTTTATAACTGAATGACATATTCAGAATACTTTTACTTATCAGTAAGTTCTTTTACCACATTACTGAATGGGTAAACGGGTATAACATAGTACGGTTTACTTGCTCGGGCCTCAAATATTAGCCATTTAAAGTGTTACCAACTCTTCACTGTTGTAAATCAATGTTGTGATGAACATCTTTGTAACTGAATTTTTATGCACACTCATCATTGTGTCTTACATTTCAATTACTATAAATGGAATTGCTGGCTCAAAGTGTTACAGTTTTAAGGCTCTAATACATTTTGCCAAATGGTCCTCCAGAAAGTTTGTATTAATTTGCCTTAACTTTTAATATTCCATATGTGACAATATCAAAATGTCTAACCTGTCAGTTATCAAATGACCTTTAAAATGCTTTAAAGTGCTCAATATTGTTTCTTCCAGAACTTTAATATGCGGTTTTTCCCAGTATTACTACACACGAAGCAGCAGCTTGTGCTTTATGAATAAATTGATAGAAATGGCATTATAAAATCATATTAAGCATTTAGAAGGTTTATCTAAAACTTTGTGGGGGACAGGGAAGTGATTTATCCTTTTTTTGACAATTATCCACATTCATTTAAAGGAATAAGTTTCTTCTCTTTTCAATATATTTAAAGTTCATTTATTTAAAAAAAAAATCAAATTCAAGTACAAAGTTATATCACTAATGATTACAGTTCCAAGGTACCAACGTACAATTAATATCATTTGTTCTTCTAAAATGAATAATATAAGGTAAGGAAAAGACATTTCCAAATATGAGATCTACCTACATATGCATTACCAAGAAAGAAAGAAAGAAAGAGAAAGACAAAAAGAAAAGGAAAGACAGGCAGGCAGGCAAGCAAGCAAGCAAACTAGGGCACTTCATGTTTGCAATTTTAAAAGATGCTGAAATCTTATAAATTTCAGTATAAATATAATTCTTATAACTTTAATATACAGGTAACATAAGTAAACAAACCTCACATGTACTATTTGGAATTCCATTAATAACTTACCCTGTTCTTCTTCAAGTTAGAAAGTTCATCCACAACAATTTTCTGTTCTTTAATCTACTGAAAAAAAAAAGGCCTTAAATCAGAGGTTTTCAAAGTATGCTCATCAAGGACCCTTTAACTGTTTTAAAATGAGGTGGGATAAGGGGCTATCATATGCTGATTGTCACCCGACAGCCTGTGAATGCAGATTCTTTTCAACAGCATTCTGTGCGTGGGGTACAGGCAGGGGAGACCTGGAGGAAAGACTTGCCAGGCAACCCGCTGAGTCCAAATGCGGGGTCGGTGCTCCTAACCATCATTCAGGCCAAGGGCCAGTTACCAAACATGGTTTATACCTTTTATTAAAAATAATATACAGTCACCAAAAACTAATACCAATCTTTTGATTTTTTAAAGTTGTGGCCTTTTTTTCCAACTACCAGTGCTTTTCATGGTTCGTGCACTAAATAATACAGCTAGATATTTAGTTCAAGCAAATAGTACTAACCGCCGTACCCGGGGCAGTAAAACCGATCACTTGCCACCTTTGTATCACTCCTCTTTGTATATTAAGGACTGTACTGGTGCTGCACCATGGAACTGGGATTCTTTTTCATCAGTTGGACAAAGTGCAACTAAATGAAAACTGTCTTAACTGTTCAATAACTACAGTATTTTGTGACCATGACTGATTACATAGCATCAGTAGCACCTCTAAAACGTTTTATAACTTTGCGCTATTCACACCGCTCACGGACCTGCCACAGATCAGTGTCAAGTGGCTTGCTATGGTCGTAGTCGGAGTGGACACAGGCTTTTTGAAAACTCACCCCCACTTCTGTGAGAGCGCAAGGTTTTGTCTCCAGAGTTGCCATAAGTATAGTAATTGGCCAGATGAGGCGGAATTCTAAGGTCCAATTTTATTAGTGCACGTTTGCAGTGTATAAAGTTCACACTCCTTGCGTGGAGTTGGTACACGTCCATAGCACATCTTCATTCCTTTTTCCATCCCCTCCCTCCACCTTTTGGTCCCCTTCCTTTTGCAAAAGATCTCTCTCCCTGTTTCCTCTTATCTATCTTTCATTTCGCTCTTTATTTATACTTCGAGCTTCTCAGATGAGAGAAGTCATGCGATACTTAAGCTTGATTCACTTCATCTAGCGCTGTGGTCTCAGAGCGCATCCGTTTTCCTGAAGTGACAGGCAGTACACGGCAAGTACGCGTACACCTAAAGGGAAAGGGAGAGCAGGGGCGCGTGACCGCACACTGCTCTGACACAGAAAAGGGAAAACCTCAGTCGCTGTCAAGCGCTGCGGCTCGAAGAGCAGAACAGCGGGACGGAGTGCGGCCCGGCCACGCCACGCCTGGTGTCCGCGGACGCCGGAGTCCACGGCCTCCTCGTTGCATCCCACACGCACCTTGCCGCTGAGCTCGTCCTTGTCGGCGGAGCCGAGCGCAGCACCGTCCTCCGAGCGCGCCCCACGGATGGGCATCTCCATGCGGCGCTGGGGAACACGGAGCCCGGCGGCCGCGCGTCCCAGACAGGGCGCATGCGCGCTCCCTTAGGCTCCACCCCTTCCCCTTCCCAGTAGTCCTAGCAGGGACTCGTAGGCGCTCAGTGAGCCTGCGCAATGCCCATGTGGGCGGGGAGTAGTTCTGCGCGTGCGCGCTGCTGCTCAAAGCGCGAAAGCGCGGCTTGCCCAATCTGAGAGGTCCCGTGTCGCCTCCTAGCGGATCGGAGTTAGAAACGCTTTTGTGAACGCTTCACTCCCTTCGAAGCACACTAAAGTGCAAGGTTCGATGCGCCCCCCAGTGGTAAGTATAAAGAATAGGAGCACACTAGAAGTAACCACTGTATGCTTGCTCTTTAGGTAAAAATACAAAGCTGAGGCACACATCTAACACATACGTTGTTGGTTACGGAACTGTACAGACTTGGCAAAGTTTTTGTGAATCATCTGGTTACTGTTGCTAGTTAAAATATAGTTTTTTATTAATTTAAATATGAGTTTGATGAATATTTCCACCTCCCACCCTTTTTTCCGTTACTGGGGAATGAACTCAAGGCCTTTGCCCTGAGCTACATCCTCAGCCCTTCATTTATTTTTTTGACAGAGTCTCGCTAAATCGCCCAAAGAGTTCGAACTTGACATCCTCCTGCCTCAGCCTCACAGTGTGCCGGGATTACAGGTGTACACCACTATGCCTGTCTCCATACAATACTTTCAAGATCTCATTCTGTAAAAAAAAAAAAAAAAAAAATCTAAAGGTTGGAAATAGGTAAATGAGATTGCTGGATGTTCTCTCAGTGCTGTCCTGGGGTTGATCTTCTGTTGACCGCTGGGTTTACAACCCAGGCCAAGAAGGGGTTAATGATGTAGAGGAAAAGGGCAGAGGCAGAGATCGACTGGTAGGTTTCTGTCGGGTAGAGATGCAAATAATTTCTATTTGGTGGGCCAGAGAACCCTATAGGTGATGACTTATTGTTCTGTAAGACATCAGTCAATTGGGCGTATAGCCATGTGATCTTACATTCATTAATATACTGCCTAGCTTGCCTGCATTCCTTCCTTCCTCCTTTCTTCCTTTTTCCTCCTTCCTTCTTTCCTTTCTTCCTTCCCCTCCTTCCCTCCCTCCCTCCCTCTTTCTTTCTTTTTATTAGACCTCTTTCACCCCCAGGGGACGAACCCTGTACATAATAGGTAGATAAGGGTTCTGCCAATCAGTCACATTCTCAGATACCCCCAGCCCACCCCAACTTCTCAAACGCCGTTGGAATTTGTTTTATATCTTACTGGCTTATTTATTAATTACTCAATTGAACAAACTTTGGCACGCGTTCACTTTGTATTTGCATGAGAAACGCTCTATACTGGAAATCTCAGGTTTTCGTGGAGCTGCTGAGTGGGACTTTCGTGATGCTGTCTGTTTGCTCTAAGAGATGTACATCCTGAGTTCCGTCCAGGAGCATCGTTTATTGTCTTTGAGAGTAAATCCCAAGTGGTTATAGAACTAAGTTTACTTTCAATTTTGTCCTTTCAAAAAAATTTTGTTTCTGATTTGTCCATTCCTGATAGGTAACTCCACACTGGTGGCGACGGTGGTGGAGAACTGGCCTTATGGTCTGGCCTTTGGTGGTATCTGTCGGATGGCAGACATCCAGTCTCTTTTGGAAGAGGTGACAGAGAATCCAGTTGTTAGTCTTTTTGTCTTAAGCGAGCTCAGATTAGTTTTGTACCTACTAGGAAGGAATACAGCTATTTGAGATCTGGACTAGTGAGTTTTTACATTTCTGTGTTTACTTTCAACCTGAAATTGAGGTTTCGAACTGAAACAGTAAGTTCTCCGTGTCTGTGTGTCAGTGCAGACAGAAATGTCTATTATACATTTTGGTCCTTATTTACGCTTTCGGTTCCTCACACAACAGAAACAACGCAGTACTTAATAAACATGTGTGTCTGACTTATTTCACTTACAAGCATGGTCTCAAGGTGCGTCCGCGGGAAGCAGGAAGAAAATCTTCAAACGGGAAGGGGAACAAGGGAGGGGGGTGGAGGAAGGGAAAGAAGGAAAAAAAAAAGGAGAATAGAAGGAAAAATGGAAACAAAGCTTTTGTAAATAAGGAGGAGAAGAAGGGTTGAACAAAGGGGAAGGAATAAGGAAAAAAAGAATCAAGATATATTATGTATAGGTACAAATTCCTATGATGAATATGATCATTATGTATATCAAAAGTGTACCAATAAAATTAATTTTAAAAAATACAGGCTTTTACATTTCACTGTGGGAATATAAAATATTTTCCTATTTTTGTAGGGTATAAATAAATTCCATAATAATGTCCCTTAAATTGAAGGACCTCTGTTCTAACTGTTTTATAGGGATAAATAGGCACTTTGGTAAATTCCTAATTTTTAAATTTTTATTTTTTTATTAATACATGTTTGTAGCACATAATGAAATTCATTGCTGGGAGCTGGTACATGTTGTACATGACTTATCTTTTTTTAATCCCCTTCCCTTTCCCTTCCTCCTCCTCCCTCCATCTCTTGGAGCCCCTTCTATTTTTTTGGTACATATTCGTGTACATAATGATCACATTCATTGTAGGGTCTTGCTACTTGTACACAACACAACACAATTCCTTTTTTATATGCTACTTCCTCCCCCTCCCTTCCTCTCCCTCCATCTCTTGATTCCTTTTCCATATGCTAAAGATCAATTTCACTATATCCTATTGTCTTTTATTTTTCTCCTTATTTATATTTTCAGTTTCTCATATAAACGAAACCATGTGATATTTAAGCTTGTGTGTCTGATTTATTTGACTTAACATTACAATTTCAAGGTGCATCCATTTTCCTACAAATGACTCAGGTTTACCTTCTTTATGAAAGAGTACTACCTCGTTGTGTATAAATACATTTTCTTTAGACATTCATATGTTGTTAGAGGTATAGACTGCTTCCAAGGGTTAGCTTTGTGAATTGTGCTGCTATAAGCATGGGTATTTTTATATCATTGTAATGTCTTTAACTCTTTTGGAAAATACCTAGAAGGGGAATAGCTGGGTCAAATAGAATTTCTAATTTTAGATTTTTGAGGAATCTCCGTACTGATTTCTATAGTGGTTGTACTAGGTTACATTTTCACCAGCGATGAAGAATGGTTACTTTTTTCCCCACAGCCTCACCAGCATTTGTCATTATTTGATTTCTTGATGATAATCATTCTTTCTGGAGTGAGATGGAATCTCAGTATTTTAATTTGCATTTCTCAAGTAGCCAGCGATGTTGAACATTTTTTTTTCATGTATTTCTTGGCCATTTGTACTTCCTCTTCTGAGAAGTGTCTATTCATTTCACTTGCCCATTTTTTTGATTGGGTCTTCTAATTTGGGGGCTGTAATTTTTTTTGAGTTCTTTGTATATTTTATATATTAGCTCTCTGTCTGCAGAGTAGCTGGCAAAATTTTTTTCCCATTCTCTAGGTTATCTCTTCACTCTGTTGCTGCTTCCCTTTGCTGTGCAGAAGCTTTTAAATTTGATATGATCCCACTTGTTAATTCTTGGTATTATTTATGTGCACTTGGGGTTTTGTTCAGAAAGGCCTTACCTGTATCTGTGTATAGAGTTTTACCTATTTTGTCTTCCAGAAGATTATTTCTGTCTTAATATTTAGATCTTTGATTCATTTTGATTTTAGTTTAGTGCATGGTGAGAGATATGGGTCTAGATTCAGTCTTCTCCATGTAGGTAGCCAGCTTTCCCAGCACTGTGTTAGAGAGGCTTTCTTTCATTCAGCAAAAGTTTTTGACCCTCTTGTCAAAGATCAGGTAGCTGAACATGCCTGAAGTTGTTTCTGCATCCTCTATTCCATTCCACTGATCCACGTGTCTGGTTTTTGTTGTTGTTGTTATTGCCAGTAGCATGCTATTTTTATCACTGTAGCTTTGTAGTATAACTTGAAGTCTAGGATTGTGATGCCTCTTGCCTTGCTCTTGTTGCCCAGTATCACTTTTGGTATTCTAGATGTCTTCTGGTTCCGTATGAATTTTAGGATTGTTTTCTCTAGCTCCCAGAATGCTATTTGATTGAGACTGCATTAAATCAATTTTATGCCGTTTTAGAAGTATGGCCATTTTGACTGTATTAGTTCTGCCTAACCAGGAACAGGGGCTATCTATCCATTTTCTGATGTCCTCTTTAATCTTCTTTTTCAGAATGCTATATATTTTGTTGTAGAGATTTTTCATTTCTTTGGTTAGGTTAAATCTTAGGTATTTAATTTTTCTTTATGCTATTGTGAAAGGTATTTATTTCTCTAATTTCTTTCTCAGTGAGCTTATTATCAGTGTACAGGAATGCTATTCATTTTTGAATGCTGACATTGTATCCTCCTATTACTGAATTTGCTTTTTAGCTCTAGGAGTCTTTCAGTGGAATTTTTTGGGTCTTCCTATACATATTCCTTTTATTTTTTTCTCTTGTCTGATTGTTCTGGCTAATGTTTCAAGGACTATGTTGAATAGGAGTGGCGATAGTGGGCATCTTTGTCACATTCCTGATTTTAGAGGGCACACTTTCAGTTTCTCCCCATTTAATATGATGTTGGTCACTGGCTTATCATAAATTGCTTTTATGAGATTGAGATAAAGACTTTCTATACCTATTTTTTCAGAGTTTGTTTTTTTTTTTTTTTTTTTTTATGTGGGTACCGAGAGTCAAATTCAGGACTTCACACTTGCCAGGCAGGCGCTTATGCTGCTGAGCTATATCACCGGCCCGTTTTTCAGAGTTTTTATCATGAATGCATACTGGATTTTGTCAAAGATTTTTTTTGTGTCTATTGAGAATAACATGTGATTTTTGTTCATGCTTTTGTTTATGTGTTGTATTACCTTTACTGACTTGCTTATATTGAACCATCCCTGCATCCGTGGAATAAAGCATACTTGGTCATGATGTACGATCTTTTTGATGATTTGTTGCACTCTGCTTGCTAGTATCTTATTGAGGATTTATGTGTCTATGTTCACTAACGAGATCAGCCTGTAATTCTCTTTTTTGGTGGATCTCTTTTTTGCGTGGTTTTGGAATCAGGGTAATGCTACCTTCCAGGAATGATTCTGGGAGTACTCCTTACCTTTTCATTTCATTTAACAGTTTGAGGAGCATTGGCATGAGATCTTCTCTAAAGTTCTTGTAGAATTGAGCATTGAATCCATTGTGACCTAGGCTTCTCTTATTTGGTAGGTTTTCAAAAAATTACTTCTTCAATTTCATTGCCTGATACTGAAGTATTCAGAATTTTTATATCTTCTTGGTTCAGCTTTGGCAGTTCATATGTATTTAGGAATTTATCCATTTTTTCTGAATTCTCCATTTTATTAGAGTGCAGGTTTTCAAAGTAGTTGCCTATGATCTTTTGGATTTTGGCAGAATTGACTGTGATTTCACCCTTTTCATTTCTAATTGCATGGATTTGGGTCTTTTTTTTTTTGTAAGATTGGCTAGAAATTTTATTCTTTTAAAAACCAACTTTCAACTCATTGATTCTTTGTGTTCTTTTTAAGTTTCAATTTCATTAATTTCTGCTTTGATCTTCATAATTTCCTTCCTTGTACCAGTTTTGGATTTGGATTGTTCTTGTTTTTCTAGAAACTGAGGTGCATCATTAGGTTATTTATTTGGATTCACTTTGTTTTTCTGGTATGGGCATTCACAGTTATAAACTTTCCTCTTAGGATTGCTTCATTGTGCCCCGTAGGTACTAGTATGTTGTACGTGCATTATCATTTGATTCTAGGAACTGTCTTATTTCTTCCTTGATTTCTTCTGTGACTCATTGATTGTTCAAGAGGGTATTGCCTAATTTCTGTAATTTCTGTGGTTTCTTTGCCATGGATTTATTTAAAATTTTTTTATTAGTACATTTTTGTAGTACATAATGTTTACATTCCTTGTGGGGAATTGGTATATGTACATAGTACATCTTAATTCCTTTTTTATCCCCTTTCTCTTCCCTCCATCCCTCTCCATTCATCTCTTGATTTCCTTTTTTGGGGTACACGTTTGTAATACATAATGTTTACATTCCTTATATGGAGTTGGTGCATAAACGTAACACGTCTTAATTCCTTTTTTAATCCCCTTTCCTTCCCCTTGGTCCCCATCCCTCCATTGTTTGGTCTCTTTCTTCTTTTAGAAAGATCTACCTCCCTACTTTCTATCATCTGTCTTTTACATTGCTCTTTATTTAAATTTTGGGTTTCTCATATAAGAGAAACCGTGTGATATTTAAGCTCGTGTGTCTGATTTCTTTCATTTAACATTATGGTCTCAAAGTACATCCATTTGCCATTGATTTCTAGTTTCATTGCACTATTATCTGGTAATATGCATAGGATAATTTTGATTCTTTTGCATTTTCTTAAGCTTGCGTTATGGGCTAGAATGTAGTCTATTTTGAAGATAGTCTTACATGCTGCTGAGAAGAATGTGTATTCTGTTTTTGAGTGGAACATTCTGTAGATATCTCTGAAGTACATTTGTTCAAAGGTTTGTTTCAACTCTGATATTTCTTTGTTGATTTTTTTCTAGTTGATCTATTTGTGACAGTGGGGTATTGTATTCCACCATTATAATTGTGTTGATGTTATCTGATTTTTTTTATGTCTAGTAGTATTTGTCTTACGGAGTTGAGAGTACCATGTTTTGTGCATATATGTTTATACATGTTATTTCTTCTTGTTGAATTGTTCCCTTAACCAACACGTAGTGACCTTCTTTGTTTCTTCTGATCAGCTATGGCTCAAGATCCACTTTTTCTGAAATTAGGAGAGCTACTTCTGCTTTTATCTAGATTCCTGTTGTATGGAATATTGTTTTCCATCCTTAGATGTGTAATTATGAATGTCTTTTTGGATTAAATGTGTGTCTTGTATATGGCATACCATTGGATTTTGTTCCTTCATCAATTCTGCTTTTTGATTGGGGAATTGAGACCATTCACACTGAAAGTTATTACTGAAAGGTACTGACTTATTCTTGTCATTGCATTATTTTCCTGTTGCTGATTTCCCAATTTTTTCCCTTCTGCTTAACTGCTCACCCTGCCAAGTGTATTCATTCTACTTGACTTACAGTCTTTGTTGGCTTTGTTGTCTGTTTCTAGGATATTCTTGGGAATATTTTGAAATGCTGGTTTGGTGGTCATGAATTTCTTGAGGTGCTTTTTGTCATGTAAATACCTTATTTCTTCATCAATTGTGAAGGAAAGTTTTGCATAACATGTAAGTCTGGGTTGGAAATTGTTATCTTTTAGAGCTGGAAATATTTCACTGAAAACCCTCCTGGCCTTTCAGGTTTGTGTCTACTGTATTTCTAATGGGTTTACCTTTATAAGTGATATATTGCTTTTCTCTAACAGCTTAGATTTTTTCTCTCTGTTGAATTTCTGGTATTTTCACTATTATGTGACATGGAGAAGTTCTCTTTTGATCATAGCTCTTTGAAGTTCTATATGCCTCAGTTATCTGTATATTTATTTTCATATATTTGGGATATTTTCTGCCATTGTTTCTGTAAACAGGTTTTTTATGCCATTTGTGTTGTCTTCCAATTTTTTCACTAATTGCAATTAATTTTATTTTGTTGTTGTTGTTGTTAGTTTTTGGTTTTTTTGGTACCGGAAATCAAACTCAGGACCCTGTGCTTTCAAGGTAGGTGCTGTGCCGCTGAGCTATATCCCCAGCCCCTGCAATTAATCTTAGATTAGTCTTTGTGTCATCTGGTAGCTGTTGGATCCATTTTTCATGTTCTCTTGTTGTTTTTAAGGTATCTTTGAGTAGTTGCTCTTTGAAAGCATCCCTATCTTTGAATTCTGAAATTCTGTCCTCACATTGGTCACTTCTGCTATATATTCAATATAATTTTTAATCTCTTGGATTTTTGTTTGAAACTGGTCATTCATGTTTTATTGTGTTTAGCTTAGCTGGCTTTTTATTAGTGTCTTCTGTACACTCTTTGATCATTTTGTTTATTATTACTTCCACTTTCTGTTTAGTTATATCTTCTGTGATCCCCTGGAGCACCAATTTAATCTGATTTTAAATCTCCTCTGCTCTCCTTTTGAGTAATTCATGTGTGTAGCTTTTGTTATTCTCCCCTTTGGTGCTCTCTGGATTGGCTTTGGGGGACTTGGGACTTTTGGGAGGCATTTTGTTGCCTTGCCTTCTCATGTTTGTAGTTTTGTTTGTTTGTTTTGTTTTTGTTTGTGCTGAGGTTTGTGGGCGCTTATAATGGAAAGACTTTGTTGCTAGTATGGGGATCTCTTTAGTTAGTCTGCTTTTCAGTGATGCACTTTTGGCATGGCTAACTATAGTCCCTTGTTTTCACCTCAAGATGGACCACCTCTGTTAATTTGGGAGGGGAGGATGCAGTGCAGTGGCCCAACACTGCAGTACTGTCACAAAGGTAGTCCGGGCGTTGGCATACAGAGAAACCCATTAGTAACAACAGTTATGTGACCCTGGCAACATCGAGCAAGTCAGCAACGGTAGTATCATCCAAGACAAATTGGATATTGACATATTATAAGAATCAATAATGCACCACCCTCAACCATAGAAAACAAATCCACAATTATAGTATCAGCACTAAGACAACCAAATATTGACATACAGCAAATATGTACTAAATGTGACAACTATACCTGCACTAATGATAAGAAAGATTTCAACATTAATTATATAGCATTAACTAACTAGAGATTAATAAAGCTTAATTGTTTCATTATTAAAGATATGGGGGGGCTGGTGAGATAGCTCAGCAGCATAAGCGCCTGCTTGGCAAGCGCGAGGGCCCAAGTTCGACTCCTGGTACACACACAAAAAAAAAAAGAGATGGGGGTCGGGAATGGGAGAGTGTAAGTAGAAAAATTTGCAAACTTAAACGATAGGAGATCGGGGAAGAGACATGAGACAAAGGGTCGTTTTATGGAGTGAAAAGATACTTATAGAATTAGATAAAGGTAACAGGAAAAACAAATGAGAAATAGAAGATAAAAGGAAAATGAGAAAAATAAATAGTATGGGGAATGAAATTAAGACAAAATATTAAAAGGAAGAAAGAAAGGAAAAAGAGGAAAAAAAGAATTAAAAAAAGAAAGCCCAGGAAAATGGACAAAAGAAAATTCCCCAAACTCTAATAAATCAGTGAAGAAGAAAGAAGAAAGGAAAAAAGAGTCCAAAACTTTATTTCCCTCTGTGTTTTTCAATGAGTGGTTTCCTTCTGGAGTCTGCAGTTTTAAAGCGTAGCAATTCACATCTTTCTCCACGAAGCCTTTTTTCGAGGCATGACCCCCCCTTCCAGAGAGCCCTCTGTTTGCCCCGTCTATGGCCTGTCTGAGGCCAGATGTGTCACCGGTCATGCTGGTAGACAAAGGAAGAAAGACCCCAAATTTGTGCTGGATGCAAGCAGTAGGGCAATGGCTGAGATACTCAGTCTAAATCCCTAATTTTTAAGAAGCCCAGAATTTATATTTTAAATGTGGTAGACTATTAGGGGAAATTTTTTTTCTCCTTATAAAACAGCAAGCTCCGCTCAAAACATTTTAAGATAAGAATCCAAGTTTATGTAATTAAAATGAATCTTTGGAGAAATGGGTCTGGATTAACAATCTTGGTTTAATAAAGAAAAGACAATTATATGTATTTCCTCTAATTTATCAATTTTACCTAAAACACAGCACATGTATTATATTTTATAACATTTAGACTTGTTTTTCTAATGAAGAGGTTAGCTAATGTAATCTACTAAACTTCTTGTATTGGTTTACTGATTAAACAAATGAGTATTATGACTTCATGGTGTTTAAATTTATGAAAAATGTAAATTTGTGTTCATTAAAATGAATATTCAGATAAGCTTTCTATATTAACAGTAATTATAATTTGTGTTGTGTAATTATAAAATAATTCCAAAATCTTAGATACCTTAAAACTTTGATACAATATTAAGTCAGTGATTAACTATTAGATTAGCTAGATAATTTATTTTTAAAGTGGTATAGTGAAACATTGATTAATAAGAATAAATTTGAGTATATAAGCCTTTGTTTCTTGTCTTTATATGCTGTCCCTTTGGGTCATATTAATAGAAGTGTTCATTTTTGTTATAGAAGATGTGAAAGGAACATGTGTGACTATTGACCGTTGTGTTGCACATCCGTACGATATTGGTTGATCTGCTAAAATGCTTGCTTGCACAATAGTTCTCAGTCATCTTCATCCAATTGTCTCTATGAAGTAGATATTATTAAATTGCATAAAATTTATAATTCGTATGGGCGATTGAAACCATACGGGGGGCAAGAGTCACAGAAAATGCAAGGCAGTAGAATGAACTTTGTTTTGCAAGGACACAGTTCTAAAGTGAAGTTCCGCTTGTTCCAAAATATGAAGGAGCACAGGGGAAAACAAGGCTTGGGAGGAGTATAGCAAGTTGGAGGTTTGATGAAATTGAATTTTATTTGCCTTAATTTATAATACCTGATCTTTACAAACAACTACATAACGTGTTAACAATTTGGCAAAGTACACGCAGTTTTAAAGGCTTATTGTCAAGGTAACTATTTTAAAAAGATCTTCACTGCCAAATATTATGTTACTGAAAAACTAAAATATAGAATTTTCTCTTTTAACCCTACTCCTACCTCCATTTCCCAAAATCTGAGAAGACGCTTCCCTGACAAATGGGATATTATTTTCATTAGTGGCTAGAGATGAAGAGGCTTCTGTGCAATGCTGAAGAGATGCCGCACCCCAGTGTACAAATCCTCTTGCTCCTCACCTCCTGTTGCAGGTCCTGCTAGAGCAGAGCTCCGGGTGGCGTTCGATTCTCACCTTGCAGGTATGTCCATAGTGAGTATCCAGGGCACTGCCAGTGTCAGCCTACAGATCTTCACCTCGTTTTGGAAGTGGGTTGTTGTTTATGTCTTTGCCCGGTCCCAGTGTTTTAGTTTGTTCAAAGAAGTTGTCCAAAATGACACAACAGTAAACAAAGTCATATAATTATATTAGTCTGATGCTACACTGCTTTCATATCATTTCCCCCCCATGCTTGTCCCGTTGCTTCCATAGTCACCTTCAGCTGTGCTAACTTGGCATGCTGTTATACATCTTACTTAATATAATAACTTCATGTTTATTAATGCTATTTGCAGTCTTCTTTTTTTTTTTTTGTGGGTACCGGGGGTCGACCTCAGGACCTGGCGTGCCAGCAGGCACCCGTGCTGCTGAGCGATATCACCGGCCCCTTTTTCGTATGTGGGTTCCGGGAGTCGAACTCGGGCCCTCGTGCTTGCCGGGCAGGCGCTTAAGCCACTGAGCCATCTCACTGGCCCTATTTGCAGTCTTCTGATGCTACATTTTCATGTACTTTGTTCTGTTTAACAATACATAATTCACTATTGATCATTTTATTAAACTGATGTGTTTTTTTATGATGAAAGTGTTACATTCTTTTCTTTCTTTCTTTCTTTTTTTTTTTGTGGGTACGGGAGTTGAACTCAGGACCTCGCGCGCTAGCAGGCGCCTGTGCCACTGAGCAATATCACCGGCCCTTTTTTTTCCTTTATGTGGTTTCCGGGAGTCAAACTCAGGACCTCACGCTTGCCAGGCAGGCGCTTATGCCGCTGGGCTATCTCACCGGCCCCCACTCTTTTCTTTTTTCTTTTCTTTTCCTTTTTGTCAGACAGAGTCTCATTATGTAATAGTTCAGGCTGGCCTTGAACTTATTATGTAACCTAAGCTGGTATGGAACTCATGGTGATCCTCTTGTCTCAGCCTCCTAAATGCTGGGAAAACAGGCATGCGCCACCACATCTAACTAAACTGATATGTGTTGTTAGTCTGTATTCCAAGATTCTGAATGAATTGTCCCCAACTATCTTTTTGTGCTTTCTCAGTATGTTCTAACACAGCTTTATTTTGAGCTATATTTGCCCCATTCTTGTCTCTCCCAAATGAGATGTGGTAGAGAGCTGTGGTCCCCAAATACCAGCCACTAAGTAAGTGACCTGCGCATTATATAAAATCCCTTGGAAATCGTGTTCAGATCTCCTAGTCATTTTCTAGGAGAAGGATGTACTGAATTATGTCTTTCGGGATGGAATGTGGTTGTTTGCTACATACCATAATGCTTTGCACTTGTCCTGCAGCAGAACTCCTGAGTTTGAATCTTAGCTTCTATGTTTATTTGGTGTGTGACTTTGAGAAGTCATTAATCTCTCAAGCATCAGCTTTCTCATCTATGAAGCGAGAGTAATAATATTGACTACTTGACAGTGTTATTATGAACATTAAAGGAGTTGATATTTGTAGGGTATTCATTAACTGTTTTAAGCACATACTAAGCTCTGTTAAATAGATAAATCAGAAATTATCCCAGATGATTATTGACACAAACAAGGTTTATGAATTGATAAAATAGAAAGATCCAGGCTGTGAAGTGCTTGGCCTGTTTCCTACTGAAGATGTCTTCTTTTCCGGCAAGTCTCAACAGAGATAGGGGTGTACCCAGCCGATGTTTTCAGAATATGTGAAGGTCTTTTTGGTGATCACAGTGATTGGTTGGTTCTGGTAACTCTGATGGGGTAGGACAAACAGGGAGACATTTGTAAGGAGAAGACTGAACCCCCGATCCCTAAGAAGCTAGACCAGCAGACTGAAGCGCAGACCCAGCAAGTGCTGGGAGTTGTGGGGTGGGAGAAGGGGTGGAGTCTAGGACCAAGGAGGTGAAATCAGGGAAGTGGTAATGTCATAATCTCAGGAATTCTATCAGAAGTCAGTAGGGCCTGAGTTACCGCACTGATGTTTACCAAGAGGGCTGCAGGATCTGGGAGGGGGAATGCTGGGTCCTTATCACAGAGGCTCTGGGCAGAGGATGCAAGGACTTTGCCCGAGTTACAAAACACACCAGGCTGCTCTTGGTCCCTCAAGGGAGAAGGTAGATTCTCTGAGTACTGGGCCACAGATGAGCACATCTGTTCTTTTTGAGGTAAGATTGGTTCTGAAGCTTCACCTCAGCTGTGGGATGGGGATGTCAGGTACCCCTGGTGCCTGCTGCCAGTATCAACTTGGGGCTTTTGTGCAGGGCAGGAACCTGAGGTGAGTGAATACCTAGGATGCAGAATTCAAAGATGCACTTACTCTCAGGATCCTGCAAGTGTGTGCCTTTGAAAAATTTCCTCCCAGGAGCCACACATGCCTCGCCATATTTTCACCTACCAGCTGCATCTGAGGATGTTCATTGTTAATGGTTCTGTGTCCTACCTAGTGGTCACTGTGGCTTATGGCCCACACCAATGAAAGATGCTTTATATACTGCCTGTGCCTGGTATATCTTTGCATGTCTGGCAGCTTTGAAAAAGGCCAATCAAAATTAGCTTCTTCTAGATCTCTGCCACATGGATGTCACTGCCCACCTAATTTCCAAAAATGAAGGGCAGGCTTACAGTGTTTTGGTCTACATTACTGAAGAAGCATAACTGAACATAACCATCTCTGAGTTAGATCGTAATTCATAGCTGAGTCGGTTAAATAGTTTTGAAATGTTTAATATGAGAAGAGAGTTGCAAATAGTGATTGAACATTTATTGTTACCAAATTTGCATTTTACTGCTTTTAAAACATGCAGAAATGTGTCCACCTGGGTGAATTAGCAGGGACAAATAAAGTCTAAATGATATCTTAGTGATAAATTTATAAATTCAGATGATGTTTTTCTTTATAGAATGTTTTCATTAGAATTCAGAGCTCTTCATGGCTGAGGTGTTTTCATACTAGTTCTGATGGTTAGCAAAAATAAAGTTTCAACAAGTTGTTCATCAAAATGTGTTTATGGCCAGAATGTAATTCTGCCTTGGAGTCTTAAATTTTCTTTTCTTTATAAAGCAGCTAGGCAGGAAAATTCTACTTGTATTCCTGCAGTGTGAGCAAGCAAGTTAGCCCAGTCCACCTGTTTGCCTGTGGGTTTGGTTTGGTTTTAAAAACACTGCTATGCTGTGGTTATTGGCTTGACCTAGAAAAACAAAACAAAACAAAACAACACGTGGATATGTGTTTGAATTCCCAGTGGTTTTATAGTGGAAGTCCGGTGCGAAAGGCTGGGATTAAATTCTGGATGGCCAAAGCCATACTTATTGTTGGTTTAATGTTGTTGCAGGTGTGGCTGCCACTATACTTGAGCCTGTGTGGTAGAGGCCTTGTAAAAGAAGGGTCACAGGGTGCCTCCAGCAGGAAGAATGAATATAAGGAGCATGAGAAGAGGGAGGAAATGAAAGAGAGAAAAGTTGGGCAGTTAGAATTTGGAATACTATTTCGCTCAAGGAATCAGAAATTGTTATTATACCACTGGCACAAGTATTAAGCTAGTTGTGGTTTGATTTAGAATCAAGTTAATGAAGACAAAACAAAAATGGATAAAGAGTTCTTTGTGGATATTAATTAGTAACTGGATTTTCTTCTGCAAGGTAAATGGTGTGAAGTGTTTAGTTCAGCTATTTAGTTCAACCACTGGAAACCATTTCACAATTTTGTTCATGGAATTCCCCTGTGATAAAAGGTCAATGAACAAATAAATATTTCTGGGCCCTGGTATTGTCTCTGTACTACTAAGCTATGTGACCTTGGGCAAATCATTAGATTGGGGGCATTATTTATCTCTACACTCTCAGAATCCTCTAGGACACATGATCCACTCATTTGTAGGTGAACACATTTCTTCACCTATCATTATTGGATAAACTGAGGAACTTACAAAGGCCTGAACCGTTAGCTAACCAACAAAAACTCTATCACATATTACTCTGGAACAGCTCTGTTCAGTAGAAATATAACAGGAGTCAAAATGTGAGCCACATATTCAACATAAAAATTTGTAGTACTCACATGAAAAAAATAAATAGCAGCAGGTAAAATGAATTTTAATAATATATTTTATTTAATCCAGTATATCCAAAGATTATCATTTCACTATGTAATCAATATACAAATTACTAACAAGATATCATACATTTTTAATATTGTCTTCCAAATCCATTATGTATGTTATACTTACAATACATCTCAATTCAGATGTGCTACATTTCAAGGGCTTAAATACTGCATTTCCAGTGGCTGACTGTACTGGTTCTAAGCCTGCTGACTTAATAAAATAATTAAAAGGATGCCTGCCATTACTTTGTAAAAATCCGACAGCGTGGCTAAATAAAGCTTACGATGAGTCTCAAGCATATCAGAGGAATAGAAGTTTCCTTTTCTTGATTTGTAAAATGCACAAATTGGATAGGATTATCTATGAGAGCTCTTCTGTTTCTGATATTAATAGTATAATAATGTTGAGGTGCTTTGCACAAAAGACAACTTAACATTGTTGGAGGTGGTGTGTAGATTTTATATGTTGGTCCTGTCTCATTCCCTAAAAGCGCCAAGGCAGAAACTATTTGGGGAATGAAGGAAAGGTGGAGGAGGGGAAAAAGGAAGGGAGGAAGGGAGTGTAAAAGGAACAAAGAGGCGGAGGGAAGAGTGGAGGGGAAAATGAGGGAAGGAAGAGAAGAGGAAGAAGGAAAAAGGATAATTGGAGGAGGGTCCAAGCTTCATTAGGTTAATAGGTAATTATTTATATAATCTAGTGGACTTTCAAACAGAAGGCATAGCTGTTGTATGCAGTGCTCTTTTAAGCTACAAAGTACGTTTTAAAAACAGATCATGTCCCAAGAACCCCTTAGACTGTGGACTTACTTACATGTGGCATGGGCCTAACAGACTTTGGGATTTGGGATCACAGCCCTGTAAACTATAAAGTTCACATCACCATAAGAATGACCAAGTGCCGTCTAGTCTACTTTTAGATAAATTTCTAATTTGGGGTTTAATTGGCAGACAAACCTCTAGATGGTAGAACAGAGAGGGAATATACTTACAATGATCAATAATAGGGATTTTTTTTTAGTGTAATTTTCCTGTCAGTTGAAATAAAATTTTGGCCTTGCACACACGATCATATTTGTTGGATGCGAGCCACCTGAGCACAGTGAACTGATGGCCCTAGTACCTTCCATGGCCCCCAGCACATAGCAGGTGGTTTCTCCTTCTCTGGTGATTTCCATGATCAACTGTATGCTGAATACTTTCAATTCACACTTTAGTCCATGTCTCTCTGTTGAGTTCCAGACCCACTGCACTCAGGACTTCCACTTGGTTGACTCATGGGGATTGTGTACTCAGTATGTCCCAGACTGAATTTATTATCTCTCTAGTGAACTTGATCTTCCTCCAGGGTTCCTTATCAGGAAACAACATGGCCATCTACCCAGTGACAAGCCTGAAGCCTTCCCTCATTAGGATCTACTTCTCACAGTCTGTCAGTCACCAAGGTTTTCTGAATTTCCTCAGATGGATATCTTGAATCTATTTACCTTTCTCCACCTCCGCTTTTCACTTTGGTCTATCATATTTCCCCTACTCTGCAGCAGGTTGCTCTCCCTGTACAAACTCAGGCAGCTCTGCACTCTGAGCACCGGGAGGACTTGGAGAAGTGAGTCAGCCAGTTACATCACTTCGGCACCCTGTGTGAGGTACCCAGTGGCTCCCCAGTGCTCTTGGAGTGAATTCTAAACGCTTTGACGTGGCTCTACACGATCCTTGCTTGTGCTGTTCTCTCTTTTGCTTAATAGTTCCAGCCTTGTATTGTTTTTCTTCCTGGTATGCTTCAAGCTCTTTCCACTTCAGACCCTTCCATATGCTCTTACCCTGGCCAAACACACACGTTCTTAATTCTAATTCATTAATTAAGTTTCACCCAAAATGTTACTGCCTCTTACAAGCTTTTCCTGAGCAGAGGAGGTTAAGTCCTTTTTCGTGTGTTTTTCTAGCTCTCAGTATCCTTTTGTGGTCTTTATCACATTTGTGGTACCAGACCAACGTTTATCTTTATGCATGGGCTTGGACCATGTTTCCCACGTATTGTGCATCCTCACTAACACCATAGCTGTTAGATAGCAGGCAATCAACAATAAATACTAGTTGAAATGCTGAGGGAATGGATAAATATACCCCTATCTTTGGTTTAATTAGTAGCTGGGTTGTTGCTTTGCACATGTCTTTTGGCCTACAGATTAAAAATACTTCATTATACTCCTGAATATTTTTGCATGATAGTAATACTAAAAAATAGTTTAGATTTATTTAACCTCTTTCCTATATGAACATCAAATACCTGACGTATAGTCGGATTTTTGACTCTTTTGAAAAACAGTGGAATAAAAAGAGTACATATCTTTTTATATGTGGCATTAAATAAATGTCTAGAGCTGACATGAACATTTTTAAAATGATAGAATTATTAAACCAAAGAGTTGTTTCAGAGCTGGAAGAGATCTTCAGAATCACACAACAGGATCACTTGGATCAATTAAATGAGGCTTCCTGGAGGTAGTATGTTGTGAAACCTCCTGAAATGATTCTAGTAGTTATCTACCAAAAAAAAAAGAAAAGAAAAGAAAAGAAAAAACCAAAAACAACCTACTGATCTGGTCCAACTCTCCCTTTTTTTTTTTTTTTTTTTTAAGTTCGGAGTCCCTAAGTGGCTTGTTCAAGTCAATGTAACAGCTATTTTCTACGCTACTGGCTGATTAGTAGAACGTATTTTCTTACTTAACATCTGGAAAGATAGAAATCGATGAGGAACAATGCTGCTAAGGCCCTAAAATCAATGAGGTCTTTCTCCACAGAACTGAATTTCTGATTAGCAATTGAACCTAATATTTCACCAGATCCATTGGTAAAATATTTCTCAGTACCTTGATTATGTTTCCTTGTCTTATCTGATCATAGGAATCACCTGGGATGCTTGCTAATCTTCCTGATTCCTAGGCTTTATGCTGGATATTCCGATGCAATGGGTATGCAGCAGGGCCTGGGGATTAGAATGTTTAATTACACTCAGGTGATACTGTCCTCTCGTTTAAGGATCATTGGCTTAGATGATGTCATAATTTCCACCTTCAGAGATGCCAGTAAAGAGGCCATTAGGGCCAATCTCAGCATAGTGACTTGGGTTTACTCCCAAGGAAGAAGGTCAGTGTCAAAGGCCATGGTACAGAAGTAAGTCAAAGTGTACTGATAAAAGGAGACGGCAAGTCTTGAAAGCTAAGGACCAATGCAGAGCCCAGGCTGGAAATGAACCGGTGAAAAGCAGGTGTGGTAGTAATGGTGTGTCTAAGTAGCAGTGAACCTGAGGCAACCTCATATTGGGTGGTGCTCCAGATGCAAAGATCAGAGGCATATATCTCTCTGAAATGTTCTGCTTATTCCTACAGGAGGAGAGAGTCTATGATGTCCGTTTGTAAAGACTCATTGAGCACAGTCCATAATGTGAGATATGGTACTGACATGCAACAGGATAAGAATCCATTTGAGAAATGTGAAACTCCAGCAAATACCAGACAGTTAAAATTAAAATGCTAGGTGGTATGAGCTAGATTCTCAGGGCTGTGGACATCTGTATGTAGAAAGGCTTAGTGAGCCTGCAGTAGTCAGAGAGTGCTTTGTGGAGGGGCTTAGACTGATCCAGGCCTAAAGAGTGGCCAGGATTTTGATAGACACAGAGAAAGGAAGATATTGAAAGCAAAAAGGCCATAGGATGGGAGGGTCAGAGAAACAGGCTTCTCTTCAGCAGATAGGTAGGAGAGGCAGTGTGACACAGAGGGAAAGAGAGAGACAGCATTTGAAAAGCCTTGAGTACTAGTTAGTGAAATATAAATATGATGCTTCAGAAAATAAGGATTTGTGCTTCTGTTGTGGGTAACTACAAGCTTAATTACTGTGGAAGACTGGCGTGGCAGGTGGATGCTGAATAAACTGGGTTGTCATACAGGGAGGCCATGGCAGCATTCAGGGAAGGGACTCGAGAGAGCCAGGGACAAGGTGGAGTTTTTAGAAACAAAAAGAAGCTGTGTGAAAAAGTGTCCATATTATTTGATGAGGCACTGGCCAGGGAAACTGAAGGAGTTCAGAATTATAGGTGGGACTTTATCCACTTTAAATTCACATTCCTGAGTGCGTGTTTAGGATGGTGCAGTGTTTGCTTGTTTACCCTTTCCAGGTGGGGGGTACCAGAACTCTGTTGCTCAGGGATTGTAGGCATAAGACAAGGGTTCCTGATCATCTCACAAGTTGTAGGGGTGACATTGTTTCCACTGTTATCTCCTGAAGGTCCTCCCATGGCCTCAGCCTACACGTAGTGCTTTTGTATGTGAGAACTCAGGGGAAAAGCATGAAGACAAACATCATCTGTATGACAGAATTAAACCTGGGTAGGTTGGTTCATCTCAGACAAGTTGTAAACATTTCCATTTCCTTATTGGTAAAATAGAAGACATACCATTAGCATATCTGTCACATCGCTTTGAGGAATTAATACAATGTTTGTAAAAACCCTGGTTTAGGGCAGTGACTCTCAGTGAGGGATGATTTTGCTCCCAGTCATATTTATTATGACCGGAGAGATGCTCTGGTGTCCTGGTGGATAGAAGCTAGGGATGCGCTAAACGTCTTCCAGTGTACAGGGCAGTCCTCCACAACAAAGAATTTTCTGACCCCAAGTGTGAATTCTGCTAAGGATGAGAAACCCTGGAATATTGCCTAACACAGAGTAGGCACTCAAACATAACTACAATTTTTAGAGCACTTAGGACAAGTCTATACTAATCTTTTCAAATGTCAGATGGAAGATGGGTACTTTGATTAGGCTCAAATTATAGGTGAAGGAACCAGGGGTCTGAAAAGTTAAGAACTCTCCCAAGGATAAATAGTTGGTATCTGTGTTCAGGAAATCCGGATCTAGAGAGCTGATTTTTAACCATCATGCTGTGGCATCAATCTGATGAGTGGTAGATATTATTGTTACTGGTACTGTTACATAAAGGGAATGTGAATTTCTGATTCTATTCGTTCATTCAACAAACTGAATGCCTCCGTGAGCCAGGACTGTCCTAACTACATGACACAGACAAATCGTGAACTACAAAGAACAAAATCTGGCTGTACATTATTTGAAAAGTTAAGCTTCTTGCCTCTCCACCTTTTCTGCATATGGACAGCCAAAGACTTTTTTGCAGTTGTCATCCTGAATGTGACCGTGTGATGGTGTCCCAAGGGGCTCTGTAATAGTGAAAGTGGTCCTGGGAGCAACAAGATGTCCTCTTCTACCTGAGATTCCTGCCCAGGTGCTGTTGCTGTACAAGTTATAAGAACTGCCCCTGCCACCGACTTCTAATCTAGATTGCAATCGCACTTAAAGTGTTGAGAGTTTTATGCTTTTAAGCTGGGAGGTGTCTTGAAACAACCAGAACAGGTATTAATTGGGAAAATAAAATCTTTTGTTTTTCAGCTCTTGTATTTGGCATTAACGAATCCAGCCTAAAGATTTTACTATTTTTAGGATGTCAAAATCAAACTTGTTCTAATTATCTGATAGGAAATGTTGGGAGTCTTCAACTTGATTTTTGTATTTATAATAATATAATACTGTCTGAAGATACATTCTAAGATACCCGGGGAATGAGGATCCTGAAACTGAGGATACTACCAAGCCCTGCCACCACGACAGTTTATCTAATAACCAAGGTGGCTGCTAAGTGACTAACAGATTGCATATCCAGCAAGGATACCCTGGATAAAGGGAAGATCCACATGCCACATGGGACAGAATGGATAACGTAAGATTACATCATACCACGTAGAGTGGTATGGGGTTTAAGTTGTATGCATTGTTATTTCTGGAATTTTCCATTTAATAGTTTTGGATAATGATCCAGTATGGGTAATTGGAACTGTGGAAAGTAAAATTGTGGGCAAGTGAGGACAACTACCTAGAATTAGGTATTCACCTAAATTTATTACATTTTTTTTAATCTGGAAAGGATTTTCATCTAGGCAATTAAGAGTGATCTGAAAGCACTTAGTACTCATGGATATTATACTAAACCTAAGAGACAAAATATAAACAAGCAGAGCCACCTGAGAACAATTGTAAAACAATTTACCACTGTATACAAAATAAAGACAACTAGTCCCTTACATGCAAGAGTGATACGGAAAGAAGCAGTAATTGGGTGAAGAGTCCACTATGGGAGAATGGAACCCACCAAATCCCGGGTGATGATAGGCTGGACCATGGGTAGTGTGGTACATGGGTGAGGGGCTTAGACTATTGGGGCCAGAGTAAGACCACAACTGGGCTCAATAGTTACTAGATGTGTGACCTAAGACCAGTGACTTCTACTTTCTACCCTTCTATTTCATTTGTAAAATGGGGATAATTATAGTAGTTACTTCATGTAGGGTTGTTATGAGAATTAAATATGTTAATATACCTAAGTCTTTCAAATCTGACTCTGAAACTTGAGCTATAAACTCCCAAGCTACAGCAGCATAGAACTGTCACTGGTGGTGTTGTGGTTGCTGTTATTATGTTATCATATCATACAGAGAGTGGATCAGGGAGAAACTAAAGGGACTGCCTGAGGTTGCAGAAGTTTAGGTGTAAATGATAAGAACCTTCATTAAGATGGTGACTTTAAACAGCAGGGATAAAAGGGAATCAATGGGGCAAAGGATCAAATCCAAAAGTCATTACATTGTACAGATCCAGAAGGTTAGCTGGATATTGAGGCTGAAAAGTAGAGTGAAACGAAAGGTAACAGGATGTGAGCCCAGGCACACAAAAGTTGGGTTATTGAAAATAATTCAGGAGTTTCCATTTTGGTATGGGAACATAACAGCCTTATCTTTCAAAATGTGATGTATTTGGGTTTTTAAAGTTTCTTTTTCTGTTTTCTTTTTTGGTATCAGGAATTGAATTCAGGGCCTCACATTTGCCAGGCAGGCACTGCACAACTGAGCTACATCCTCAGCCCAAATGTGATGTATTTGTATGTCAAAGATAAATCTAAGTGAAGCTCTTCTATCTAAGTGAAGCTCATCAAAATGTGGATAGTAAGAAGCTGGAAACAGAGTAGAGATTTGCTGTTGTAACACATTGCTATTGTGACACCGGAATAAAGTAGATAAGTATGTTTTATTGCTACTCTCATCATATTCTTGACATATATTCCGGGGTCTGGGTGAAAATTTAGCTAAAGTGTCATCACTTAGAGTACTTTGACATTTTCTCATTTTGCTTTGATGTATTTCCTGAGTTTTAAGCTACCCTGTGCTATGCAGTGCTGCAGTGTTACAAAGGTTGGTAATCTTGTTGCTGAGTAGCCAAGGGATTCTTTCCAAAGTCATCATCCACTTTATCAGCAATAAAAGTTTAATTAATGTTTTTTAACGATTCATCCAAGTGTTTCTAAGGTTGAGTTATGCTTATTATCACCTAATTGTCTCAGCAGAGTTTAAATTGCTACTGATCAAATGCAGAACACAAAAAAACCCAACTCTTTCCTTTTCTTGAGGTTGATATTTCCCTTGGTTCAGAGTACACACTTTTATAGTTCTTTTTAGAAGTTGTACATTCCTAACTAGTGAAGTAGTCATATTTACATAAGAGCCCATGATGACTTTCAATGTCATTGTAACTCGCAAAAAAATAAAAGTAATTTCTTGAGGTAAAAGGCTCAGGTCAGGGTTTTAAGCTTTAGCACTACTGACGCTTGGGACCAGGTTATTCTTCATTGTGGGGCCATCCTCTGCTTTGTAGAAGTTCAGCCATATCTCTGGCCCCTACCCTCTAGATGCCAGTAATGGCCCCATCGCCAAGTTTTAAAAACTCAAAAAGGTTCCAGACCAAATGTCCCCCAGGGGGCAAAGTCATCCCCAGTTAAACTGAGTTGCGTTCTTCCACTTAGTTATTCACATTGCTAATTTTGAATGTATTTTAAATGTTTAAAACAACATAACACAGAGCATACTACATATATGTTCTACCACCAAGGAGTTTCAAAGATCTTTGCTTCTTAGATGAAGGATGTGACAGGTTTAGGTTTATGTGCTTTTACAAAATAGTGTGTAAGAAAAAGGACACAGGAAAAAAAACACTTTTTTCGTCTCTTGTACAGTAGTATCTCACTGTTTTAAATGCTAAGCAAGTATTTCACATCTGTTCACCATTTATTCCACCGAGGCTTACTAAGTAACTACTGTGTGCCTGGCACTGCTGCTATGCACTGAGAGGACCCAGGCTTCGGTCCAAAGGCTCCGAGTCAAGTCCCCAACAGCCTGCTTCCTCCCCTGGCCCCGCCTCCTATGGCATGGTCAGCTGTGACCTTGTCAATGGATTAATCCGCTGATGAGGTTAGTGCCCCTTGATCTAATCACCCTCTGAAAGTCCCCCCTCACCTGAACACATGAGCTTTCTGGGGAACATTTTTGATTCAAACCATGATACTAGCCAGTTGCAGTCTTAATGGTTTCTTGGAACTGACTTTGGGTATTCAGATGTTTGTTTCGAAGTTGTGTTTGCTATTATCTACTTAGGCATCTGCTTCTGTTTAGTTTTAAAAAAACAAACAAAAAACCCAAGAAGTGCCTAAAATGAATAAGTCTTTGTGTTACATGCAGATGGAAATAGAGCCGAATAAAATCTCAGGGAGCCTGTCATTTGCTAGGGAAGAAAGCCAGATACGTCCTGAAAGTCTGTACAGGGAGAGAGGAGATGACTAACTTCGTCTGAGAGAGTCAGGGAGTCAGAGAAGGTGACAGCGGACTTTAATGGCTTTTGCCACCTGGACAAAGGCTGGATGATGCCATCTTGCTGTGCTACTCACTGCAGGGACAGAGAGGTCACTCAGCCTAAGAAGAGTTACCCTTTGTGATGGTGTTTTTGTAAAATATGCATCACTTCCGCCTAAACATTCGGACCATGTGGATACCGTTAAAGGTACATTTAGCTCTTCGCTCAAATATGCTTGTCATCGACTGTTTCTCTACAATTTCCTCATTTTATTTTCTTTGTGTTTTATTAGCAAATAACTGACTATGGTGTATATTTTATTAACACTTTCCTCTAGTATGTCACTTCTCTATGGCAGAGATTTATGTTTATTTGGTCCATTACAGTATTCCTAATACTCATTAGAAGTCCTGGCATATAGATTTAAAATAAATGTTTGTTGACTTAACGAATCTAATTTTATAATTATTTATGTTGGATTTACCTAAAATTTAGTTAAGTTCACCATATCAGTATCTATTAATCGATTGTTAAACTAAGTAGTTAAATACTCTTGGAAATAACTTTAGTGTTTTCATTTTATTCCATATTTTCCAAAGGAAGTGAGTTGTTTCATTTTTTTTTCTGCTTGATCAACATTTAAATTCAAGTTGACGAATAATTCTGTGACTGGTGCAGTACAAATTTTTAAACCAAATCACAGAAACTCATCTCAGAAGTCTCGAGAACAGTACATTGCTTTGAAGTACTTATCTTTAGTATCCATTAAATATCAATGCCAATAAGAAAATGATACTTTCAGGAGGTCAAAATATATATTGAATAACGGGGGGCATATATAGGGCTCATGCATTTATCTTACCCCTGTAAAAATGCTTAATATGTTTTTCTTTCTTTACTCCTTCCCTCTCTCTCCGTCTCTTCTCCTTCCTTTTCTTCTTTTCCCTCCTGTTACCCCCCCCCCTTCTTCCTTCCCTTCCTTCACTGTATTGTCATGGAATAGTGATTTAAGCAGTAGAAATTTATTCTTGCTGTAAAGGAGGACTGATTAAAACCAAGTTGGCTTCACTGTCTACATGTTGCTCTAAATGGAGGGCTTGCTATTTGGTGTTGGGAGAAGGCACCGGTGCTGCTTTAATCGTCTGCTCACCAGGGCGTATCCTGTGGTCCCCGGAATCCCTCTTTCTCATGGGCCAGGGTGGTAGCACATGTGTGTATTCACATGAAGGTAGGAAGGAGTGAGTGGGGAAGGGACAGCTATTACAGATATCCTGCAGGGGCCACTGTTTTAACTGCTTAGCTTGAATAGGGAAGCACTGTTTTTCTTCTAAGAGCATTAAAAACATTTTGAAAAAAAATCAAGATTACCAGCTAAAGTTTTTCGTTTTGTTCTGAAGCTGGTATTTTGCTCATATATAAAAACCAAATTTGCTCATACATAAATTTGCTCATAAAAACTAAATTTCAGACCCTCCCCACACTTACCCATACTGGGGATTGAACCCAGGGCATGGCACTGCCTCCCTCTCCCTCCTTCCTTTCTCCATCACTGCCACCCCATCCTTAGATCCTGCTGAGGAAAAACAGCTTTGCTTTCTACTTGATTTCCAAGAAGTTGACTTTCAAATCAAAAGTTGCTTTGATTTATTTTTCTCAAGTTAAGTAAACTTGCGAAATGTTCTACATCTTAACTAGAGTTGTATAGTTCCTGTTGTCTCAATAAGAATGTTTTAGAATGCTGTTTTATTTGGTTTATTTTTATTACGTTTTCTACATCCTTCTTCCTGCCCCAACTTCTCATTGTTGTTTATCAGCTTGTATTCCATGTTAGCACTTTGATTCCTTTTCAAATTCCAATACAAAGTACCACAACAAACAATAGGATGACAAGGACGATCCTCTGGAATGAAAACCGAGCTTTTGCCAGCTAACAGGGACATAGGTTCAGATGACCACGTGCTGTAATTAGGGTTTGCAAGGGAATAGATTTAATACAGGATGCATCGTTTATAGGATTATTTTATGATATTCACCCAAAAAGTCAAATGCAGAGAAGTGCAAGAGATTTGTCCATGTGCTAGAGACCCTGAGAATCCAGCTGAGGGCCTGGATCCCACAGCAATGTCCTGCACGAGTCCAGCTGAAGACCTAGAGCCCATGGCAGTGTCCTCCACAAGTCTACCTTGAGGCCTAGAGCCCTCGGGAATGTCTCAGGCAAGTCCATATCAAGGATCTGCACCCAGAAGGCCCAAAGGTCAGTGGTGGAAGCTAGAAAGTCTGCGCTGGTAGGGTAAAGGATCTGTGCCAGAGGCTGAGAGATCTGCACTGGAGCCAGGGAGTGACACACAAGGCAAAGACCAGAGCTCCCCCAAAGAGAACAGCAGCCAACCCGGGTGACCCGGAGGATTTAAGCTCCTCCAAGAGGAGAACAGCAAAATTCGTATGAAGAAAACCAGCAGCACCAAGCTTCTTCAGGAAAATCAGCAACATGCAATCCTCCCCTCCTGTTCTCCTTTTATGCCATTCCCGCAACAATCCTCAGGTGGGTCTTCCACACCCGGAACCACGCTGACCCAGTTCAGCTGGGCGGTCCTCCTCATGTTGACCATTAGTTAATTCACCACACACGTGTTTTGCAGTTCTCCAAATCTCTGTTGGAGACATAGTCTGTGTCTCCATGTTCTGAATTCTTGTGCAGACTGAAAATATGAGACCGATGCAGTGGTTCCTGCAGACCTGTACACGTTGTTCATTCATTCCACTTATAAATGTTAGCTTCGGCCGGTGAGATGGCTCAGCAGCATAAGCGCCTGCCTGGCAAGCACGAGGGCCTGAGTTCGACTCCCGGTACCCACACACACACAAAAAAAAATAAAAAATAAATGTTAGCGTCTATTTTGGGTTAGACTGGGCGCTGGGAATGTAGCTGTGAACAGGACAGACAGACAGCTGTCTTTGCCTTGAGTTGCACATGATGTAGTGAGACAGAAAAGTGAGCAGAAATCTATCTTCTGAAGTGGTAAACACTGTGGCATGGAAAGTTCGTTTTGCTGTGGGGGCACATAGAAGGGACATCAAACTACATTGGGGTTGGGGGTGGACGGAGCAGTCAGGGAAATTTATGGGAAATCTTAAAGGAGGCTGGAAGAAATGCAAATTGATTCTACAAGGAGGGGGTATAAAAGAGAGGGAAGATAAATCCATTTACTTATGATCACCCTGAACAGATTTCAGAGTCGTTTCTGTATCTGGTGTGTTGACTGATGAATTACCTTCATGAATTACCCTCTATACCAAGCATCAAAGGTGGACAAGCAAGTGTTCACCAAATGGCCATTGGCCACCTCTCCCTGGGGAAGTCACACCTTCTTCCATTCAGTCATTAGGGTTCCTTTCCAAGCTTCAGAATACTTTTCCAGGAATCCTCAAGCCCAGTGTGACTGTGAACCCCCTTCTGTGAAGGGCCTGGGCCAGAGCTCTGGGAGCCCACGAAAGCCAGCAGAGCCAGGTCCACTATCCAGGGACCGCTCTCCTTGTTCACGTAAGTGTGCCTGCACAGTGTAAAAAAAAAGGTGGAAGCAAAGACAAAGGAAGAAATAAAAGCCAATCACCATCCCACTCTCCCAAATTAAATTCTACTAATTATATTAACATCTTGTACATATTTTCAGTGTTTTATTTTTTATGTGCATTAGTTTTTGTGTTTCTATTTTCATTTAAACTTCACACATACCTACTTTTTAAAAGGGGAAAATGCAAAACGGAAAGAAAGATATTCACTGAGAGTTCCACTACTCAAAACCAACCAATTTTTAACAATACTAAATAAAATCCCCATAGGAAATTTACTTAGAAGCATTCAGATTGTCAACAAAACAGCTGCAGCTTTTTTTTTTTTTTTTTTTTTTGCAATTACAGAGTGGAATTCTGTTAACAAAACAGTAATTATTTTGGATAATTGGCATCAGGGACAACTGCAGATGAAAAAACTACACTCCCTATATGTAACTAATTTGTATCATGCACCAACAAGAACTTGCCATAAATTTCCATGCCAATTTACAATCCCTTTACAGTGCCAGGCAAGGTTAGTGGCTACTGAAAATACCGCTGTTAGGACTATCGAAAGACCCAGCTTGTATTGTGTGAAAGATACAAATAAGGACATTGTACACTTTATAAACAAATCTTCCGCAGCCTGACATTTTAATTTTTTTCTTTAAAAGGAGCAAGTTATATCCAGAGGGACTAAATACTTTATAGACAAGAAAAATACTGCAGGAGAGCAAGTGTGTATGTTACTGTCTTCTTCATCTTCACCTTCCTCTTCCTGCTTGCATTTTGGAGCTTCGGTAACTCCCTTTTTGCTGTGTCAGGCTTTCCTGTAACTTGGTATGCAGCAATATCCTTTTCGTGTTTTCAGAGTTCCTCTGCCCCTTCCAGCAAGTTTTCCCGACGAAGAATGGGTGTGATGACATTCGGGGTCTTGTCTTTTGAAGATCGCCTTTGCCCATGTTCGGCAGCTTTTCCTTGGGGAGGCACAAAGTCCCCAGTGCCTGTGCACCTCTCCCTTGCCCCAGAGCTGTCTCTGTAGAGCTCAATATGCTGCTGACAGCCAACTCTAGTACTTTCCTTTTCTACCTTTATTCTAGGTATAGGCAGAGGTTTTTATTTTTTATTTTGTTGAAAAGCTATTTACTTGTGTTTCTGAATTTTGCATTGAAAGTAGAAGCTTTTTCAATAACGGTTTTGTTGAAATAAAATTCATATAGCAAGAAGTTACCTTTTAAAGTATACAATTTAATTGTTTTGGATTATGTTGTGCAATAATTGCCAAATTTCAATTTTAGAGGATTTTCATCATGTAAATACAAAATTCTGGGCCATTTGCAGGCACTTCTTGTTACCACCCAAGTCCTGCAGACTGAGGCAACCACTTATCTACTGTACGTATCTGTGGATTTACATATTCTGGAAATTTCATACAAATGGTATTACCTGATGTGTGGATTTGGGGGACTGATTTCTCTCACCTCGCCGTGTTTTCAAGACTCGTCCATGTTGTAGCATGTATCAATACTTCCTTTCTTCTGGTTGCCAAATAATATTCAGTTGGATGCACCTACTATATTTCATTTATCCAAACCTAAGTTGATGAACAGTTGGTTGCTTCCCTTGTTTAGCTATTATGAATAAGGCTGCTGTTAAGATTCACAAATATGTTTTTTTGTGTGGATACTTGTTACAGGAGAAGCTCTTAAAGAGGATTTCTTTAGAGGGTAATTCTGATAATGGCAGAGAAGATGTTAGAATGTAATTGTTCTGGATGGGGACAGAGGGAAACAAACAGCCCTAAGCTCTCCCGCCAGGCCGGCAGCTCACTGGCCGCAGTCACATCAGGTGGCTCAAGGGCTCTTCTCGCTTTACCTTCCATCCGGCCTCAGATCATCCTAGAATCTCTCTTTGTGGACCAGATGACATGGGGCAAAGAAATCCAGGGGACAAATTGCAAGGGGGAATTAAAGGGCAAGATGAGGACCCACTTGGTATCACTGGCTATTTTGGCTTCAGAGTGTCATACTGGGGTCCAAAGAGCAACACTCACCTGTGTATAAGACTCATCTGTGGTGCGTGAACTGGGAGTATCTCTGCAGAAGACGGATGGGAAAATGTACCACCAAGAGCGTAGAAATCACAAGGCAGTGTCAACCCTGATGGTTTCGTTGTGTCCTCAGAAGACAATTTCCTGCACATTGTCATCGAGCATAGCCGGAAGGAACACACCAAGGTCACCTTTCCACAGAGAAGGCCATGTCATGCCTGACAATATTTTTATCAGCGTTATTTTTGTGCTCAAAGACTGGACCCTTGCTCGTTTCCCCTAGGATGACACCGATGTGCTCACAGTGCCTGATGACCCTCGAGGAGGCGGGGCCTGGGTCAGGTCGTGTGTGGAGGACATTGACTGGGGATTATGGGAGCAGCTCATCTCCTCCAACTATCTGGATCCTTTTACACCCTCACCTTTTACTCTTTCTTCCTCCATGTTTACTAAAACACAAGTCATTTTCTGCCTCATTTTCTCCGAGGAACAGAGAAGCAGATCGTGAGCACTTCCATTGTGAAAACCCAGGTAATACCTTTGTCTAGCAATGATGTCAAGTCAGGGACCTTAGAAAAACTCTGGGAAGGGGCTTAATTTTCCTAGGGTAAATTTATCTTGGAGAAAGACCATTTTGCTGTGTTTAAAGTTTTTTTCCTAGACAGATAATACCACAGATACAAACCCTTAAGTAACCTTACTTACATCCTAGGCTGTGCCCTCGGCCAGCCCCGGATACAGCACAGCTGTACCTCTCACAGCACAAACCCCACAGCTGTACCTCTCATGGCACAAACCCCTCCCATTACGTGCACGCCTCAGGGTTTGGTGATATTGGAGACCTCTAAAATGCAAAACCCACAGTTTTCAAGAAGAATTTCCTGTCCTTGAACCACTATGGAACTGGATTTTCTTGGAGTCAACCTGGACGAACGGAGAAGATAAGCCTAGGTCACGAGGCAATTTTACTTATCAAGCTTGGAATCCCGTTCATGTTCCAGTGATGGAAAATGACCACCGAAAATATATAGGTTGCATTGTCAAGTGTTCTTTTGCTCCCTGGACTTGTTCTCCACTCTTTTTGTTCTCCTGTGACATAGAGAGACACAGGAAATAATAGATACCACTTTACCCCTCTTTCCACCTTGAGTACAGAGTCCTACAATCAGGCACTCAGTGTTACTATGCACGTACAAATGGGCCAGTAGTGTCACAGTGTGCTCCTTCACCTTCTCTGGAGTGAGAGAAGAAGGGAAGGTCTGCAACCTGTGATCAGGCCAACTGGGAATGAGTCATTTTTCATAGGATTCAGGAGGATGAACAAGGCTCAGCAGCACCCATGCCCCCAACCTACTCCCTGTCCCCTCACCACTGAGCTGGAAGTGTGCAAAGCCACTGTCACCCTCTCTCAGCCCCTAGTCACCTTAAAAAGCCAAAACAGGTTCTCAGGAACAACTGAAGTGGGTTCCTTCCTCCTTCCCTCCCTCCATCTCTCCTTCCCTCCCTCCCTCTCTCCTTCCTTTCCTTTCTCCCTTCTTTCCTTCTATAACTTCTATGATTCCCTAACCAGTACTCCAAATGCAGTACAGACAGAAGATGGCACTTGGGTATTAGAAGAACAAATATATTTGGAAAGAATAATATTCTCGATTATGAGAAAATAGAGAATATTGACCATCTTCTTTGGAGTATGTATTGTAGTAGCATGTGGCTAATTCATTCTTTCTAATTATAGAAGGAGCAATTCTTTGCATGGGAAATTTCTCTCCTCTGAGGAAATGGAAGACTGTGTAAATTGCTAAGATTTTAACAGAAACGATAGATTAAAATTTTGTTATCATGATTAATTTATTGTAGTTTGTGTATATATAAGAGAATATCTTTTAAAAATAATTCAGAAACTGTAGTATTTAAAGGTTTAAGGGTAGCAGGTTATATGCAGTTTACCCTCAAATGTCTGAAAAAAATTTCTCTGTCTGTCTGAATAGAGAGAAAAGGTGTGTGAGTGAGCCAGAGAGTCTAAGAGACAGATAGTTAAAAGGGGAAATCTGAGTGAGGGCCTGTTTTCATGCGACTTTTCTTAATTTTGATATTACCACAAATTAAAACAATGACTCATCAAGAGGCATGTATTATATTTTGCTATGTTAACTTTTGAGAAAAATTTTAAACATACACAACATCAGAGGGGAAAAAGAATTTTTATAGCTCTCGTACTTAAATAATTATTGTCATTTGCCACTTGTAACAATTCCACTTTATTTTTTATTTTTATTTTTATTTTTGTGGGTACCAGGGGTCGACCTCAGGACCTCCTGTGCCAGCAGGCGCCTGTGCCGCTGAGCGATATCACCGGCCCCTTTTTCGTATGTGGGTTCCGGGAGTCGAACTCGGGCCCTTGCGCTTGCCAGGCAGGCGCTTAAGCCACTGAGCCATCTCACTGGCCCAACAATTCCACTTTAAAAGAAATTGTATGAGGGAAGTCTAAAGGAACACTGTGTCTTCCATCTTTGGATGTCCACTTTCACGTCCGCAGCATAGCTCTCTGGCGCGCAGTGAGTTTTGAAGCCCTGGACGTGGGTCTGCCTTGCTCTGTGCTCAGCTCTGAAGTTTGATTTGAGTGAATATCTAGCACATGGCATACAAGGAAGTCATCTGTGAAGAGTAATGAATTTCACTGTACCCTACCTCAGACACTTAGTGCCTGCAGTGTACAAAAACATACGAGTAACTGTAAATGTGGTTACAACTTCAGAGCTCCGTAAATACTTTCTGATATTAATGAGAAAATGGCTCTAGTCCTGACATATCCAAAACTAGGTTTCTAGTTAAATATTCATTGATCCAAACCACGAATTTGTTTCTCTAAAATAACACGAAAAGTTAATAGATAATAAGAGTAGAAGATAAAACATTTTACCACTTTCTGCCATGGGAAATCAGCTTGAAGAATCATAAATCATAGAGTGGAAGGAAGAGTTACCATCTCAGGTGTCTGCTGGGAAGGAGTCAAGGAGAAAACCAAATTACTGAGGGACTGATTGAAATTATGTAATCACACTCCTTTCTGGCTTCCAACCCATCTAATTTAATTAAAGAATCAATTCCTGAAAGGCCAATTCAGAAAACCCATCCTTAAAATCTTTACTAAATTTCTGTGACTAAATTCCGTCTCATTCAGCACTTGTGTATATACTTTCAGTAGAAACTGGCTTACACAATAGGCCAACAGGCTGGTGGGAATTAAAGTAGTTTCTCATCCGTAGCAGCATCAGGCAGGCAGACTCCCTTAGTCTCAGACAAGCGGGAGAGCGAGTCCCCACGCAGAGGTGCTGAACTCATGGCAGTCTTTTTTTTTTTTTTTTTATGTGGGGACTGGGAGTCGACCTCAGGACCTTGCGCTTGCCGGGCAGGTGCTTATGCCACTGAGCTATCTCACCGGCCCTCATGGCAGTCTTAAACCTTTTAATGGGCTTGTCTGATTAGGTCAGGACCACCTAGAACAATCTTCCCTCTGATTAACTTAAAGACAACTGATATGTACTTTAAATCACATCTGTAAAATCCTTTTACTGAGCACTTATTTTTTCTTTCTTCTTTTTTTTTCTTTTGCACTTGAGAGTAAACTCACACGAGGCAAGCCTATACCACTGAACTACAAACCCAGCACCTTTTAGTTTTCTATTTTGAGATAGGCCCCTGCTACATCGCTCAGGCTAGTCTTGAACTTGAGATAATTCTGCCTCAGCCTCCAAGTAGCTAGATTTACAAGCCCAGCTTAGGTTAGTTTTTGATTGACTACCCAGGGACTTTAGTTTGACTAGCAAAAGTAACATTCAACAACCATGAATGTTAACACAATTGGATGACACAAATATCCATGAATTGACCAGATAATCAAAGAGTAGTGTATTCATATAATGGAATACTACTTAGCAATAAAAAGAACAAACTACGGATACATACAATAGGAATGAACACCAAGTGCATTATACAAATTGCAAAAGAAGCAACATTCAAAATATTATATGCTATGAAATTCTAATTATATGACATTCTGCAAAAGGCAAAATGATAGGGGCAACAAATAAGTGGTCATTATGGGCTAGCAACAGTGAGAGGCGATTGACCACAAGGATATATGAAGGAATTTTTTTTTTTTTTTGTGGGTACCGGGGGGTCGACCTCAGGACCTCGCGTGCCAACAGGCACCCGTGCCGCTGAGCGATATCACCGGCCCCTTTTTCGTATGTGGGATCCGGGAGTCGAACTTGGGCCCTCGCGCTTGCAAGGCAGGCGCTTATGCCACTGAGCCATCTCACCAGCCCTGAAGGAATTTTTGGAGTTCTGGGACCATGCTGTATTTTTATCATGTTGCTGGTTACATGTCTGAATGTGTTTGTCAAAATTCATAGAACTATGGACACAAAGATAATGAATTTTCTCATAGGAATGATAGTTCAGTCAGCCTAATCCATAATAAGATGGAAAGGCTGTGATAAAGATATCTCAGAAGATGCTGTGTCAGTTCTGAGGTGTAATCCATGATTTGGGAGGCTAAATAGATTACAAAAATAAATAGAAATAAACAGCATGTATTATTTTGAGAAAAACAAAGCTATCGTACACTGTAATCATTGACATACTCAAAATTGTCACTCGACTAGGTAGTTCTGTATAAGGAAATACTTCACAGAGCAAATCTCAGGCAAGCAGCCACCATCAACATGGTGAGCATATTTATTGATTCCCTATCTGGGATCTCTCAGAAGATTTTGTTTTTCTTTTTTTTTTTTTTTTTTTGTGGGTACTGGGGGGTCGACCTTAGGACCTCGCGTGCCAACAGGCACCCATGCCGCTGAGCGATATCACGGGCCCCTTTTTTGTATGTGGGTTCCGGGAGTCGAACTCGGGCCCTCGCGCTTGCCGGGCAGGCGCTTAAGCCTCTGAGCCATCTCACCGGCCCTTTGTTTTTCAACAACAACCAAAAAAATGGATATTCCCGATTCAAATGGTGCATTAAATTTAGAAGTATGAAAGGAGGTAGGAAGTAATATTCCTTCAAGATCTTTAATTCCTTTCCTAGAATGAACAAATGCCCTAATACCTGTTCAGGGATATAATAGTATTGGCTACGCTATTAAATATTTACTGTATGCTATCTACTCTTCTAAAGTATTAGAGGGCAATTCTTAATCTATGCTCGTGTTTCTAGAGGCATTGCCGTCCGTTGTTCAAAGATACATATATTTGTATGCATTTGGACATAAATTTATCATAAACAGTATAACCCTGTGAAGTTGCGGTTCAGAGTTTGCGTTCGTGGAAACCCCCGCAATTTCTCTGCAAACAGCCTGCACAATTTTTTTTGGAGGGAGGTTTGCAAGTAGCCAATCCAAGAGCGTTATTCTGTTCTCCTTGCTGCTGATTGGCTGCTGCCCCATAACCCATCTCCGGCAGGTGCACCAGCATTCCCGCATCATAACGGATTGCTGGACCACGTAGCTATCTTGAGTGTTCCAGCTTTTTTCTTCTTAAATCCCTAAGATCCCTAAGATGCCGCCAAAACACCCCGCGCCGTCTAAGGCTTCATTAATACAGTATTTTATTAGATTACATAACTGCGAGAGACATAGCATATAGGCATTTTTCTGACCATATCGGAAATTCGCGGTTTTTCACAATTCGCAGGTGCTCTAGGAACATAACCCCTGTAAATTTTGGGGGTCCACTGTAATTCATCAATCCTACTCTTAGGCATTTCGCCCAAGAGAAATGGAAGCAAATGCTCAGACAAAAAGTGAGCAGAAGTCAGATTTGTTTTAGTTTAGAATAATAAAGATAATATCTTCCCCTAGAGCAAAGGTCAAGCAGGTTTGCTTACTCCCATCCTACAACAGTTGGGTCCACTAAGCTTGGGATTCCTTTCCTGTAACACAACCTATGGCATGTGGAGATGACACCTGGCCTTTTTTGTATCACCTCGTGGAATTAGGGCTAAGGAACTGACACAGATGCTAATATTCCGGCCACTGTTATCGCTGTGAGTAATAAACTATCCTTCTGACTCAGGAGCTCATGTCTTTTTCAGCATCCATGATTAACTTGTTAACCTGCAAGTAGGATAAAATCTCAGACTCTAAAGTTCCAGACATAAGATACCCTACCAGCATGATTAATAATTATAATAATTCCACAAGGAAGGTGTTTATTTTTTTAAAAGATAAGGAAACTGAGACTTAGGGAGGTAAAGAAATTTGCCAAACCCCGTGACTTTAAGTGCCAGAAGAAGGTGATTGTTAAGAGCTTTGCCTCTAGGGAAGGACAATCAGGGTTTTACACTTGACTGAGAATAGCTTCCACAAGTGGGGGGTAATGGTTAGGAATGCTAAGGATTGTTTTAGTTGACTTGCTGTGCAATCCCCAGTATAAAGACTAACAAGGAAATAGGATTTTATAATTTACCTAAGCTGAGCGCTCTATTTTAAAGAACACTCAAATGATTACAGTCTGGTATACTTTGTAAGGATCCTTATATAGAAAATAAGACGAGGACCTACTTGATCTTTTATATTCCTTGTAGCTATGAAGTCTTGTGGTTAATGTTTAGCTTTTTATACTCTGCTCCCTCTTCTATACGTCTCTAGAAAGCGATGACAAGTGAGAGGTGCCCAGTACCAGTGGTTCTGTTAGAATCCCATTTGAGGTTTGGACTTCAGATGTAAGCTTCCTTTTCTGAACTCTGTTGGCCTATATAAAATAAGAATAAACCTCAGGTCCCTTAATTCAACAAGAATTATAAAATTTGTACAAGGCACAATTAGATCAGAAGTTTGTATTTAAAAAACCCAAAAAACAAAAACAGGAATTTCATGTATTGCATATGAAGATTTCGTGATCTAAATGTGTGTCTGTCCCCAGAACAGTGTATTTTCTTCAGTTTCCTGCTTTCAGCCCACTTGCAACAGTATGAAAAGACACAGGTAACCTTTATACTGCATGCGTCCTTAGTGTGAATTTTGACAGTCCTTTCCCAAAAATAATGGAATAATTTTTCTGAAAAGCTGTTTTAAATGAAGTTTTGTTATTTTACTTATCTGAGGTAGATTTCCAGCAGTTTTACAGTGTAGTACTGTTGTAGTCAGGGTTTGCAAGGGAATTGATTTAATACAGGACACATAATTTATAGGATTATTTTATAATATTCACCCAAAAAGTCAAATGCAGAAGAGTGCAAGTGATCTGTCCATGCACTAGAGACCCAAAGAATCCACCTGAGGGCCTGGATCCCATGGCAATGTCCTCCATGAGTCCGACTGGAGGCCTACAGCCCTCGGGAATGTCCCACGTGAGTATATATCAAGGACCTGCACTGGGAAGGCCCAAAGGTCAGTGGTGGGAGCTAGAAAGTCTGCGCCAGCGGGATGAAGGATCTGTGCCAGCAGCTGAGGGGTCTGCACTGGAGCCAGGAAGCGATGCTCAAGGTAAGGACCAGAGCTCCCGCAAGGAGAACAGCAGCCATCCTCAGTGACAGTGAGGACCCGAGGTCCTCTGACAATAACAGCCAAGTTCATATCAGGAAAGCCAGCATAACAAGCTTCTCCAGGAGGATCAACAGCGCACCATCTTACCCTCCAGTTCTCCTTGTAGGCTTTTGTCAACAATCCTCAGGTGTGCTATCCATACCCAGCACCACGCTGACTCAGTTTAGCTGGGTGTTACAAGTTGACCATTAGTTAATCCACCACAAGTAGCAAGCAAAGAATTTTTTCACAGTCTGTTTTAAATTTTGGAAGGACTCTCTCTTTCCCCCAAAACATTTGAAAACACATCAAAACAGAATTTAGGTCATTTTATTTTTTAAAAAAATATGATCCAAAAAGTTAGAAATTAATTATTTAGTACTTTTTTAGCAACAACAAGAACAAAACAAAAGCAGTAGAAAGCATCAACATTTTGTAACTGTTGCAAATAATGACGGTAACTTTCCTTTTGAGACATAAACCTAATTTTTATTTTCTAAAAGATGCTGAAGAAACATCTTGGTAACGAGTATTACAGGTCTTTCATCTCATCAATAAAGTTTGAGTCATTGATTGATCTGTGATATAGCAATAACAAAGGTTTTTTTCCTGTTTTTTCTTTTTCATATTTAAGAATATAAACTATTCTCAAATGAGAAAAGATAAATTTTTAAATCTGTGTTTTGTCATTCTCTCAGCATGCTTTTTAATTTTGGGGAGACCAACACAATGATTTTACTTATTTTTCTAATCAGAATCAGAGTGTCAGGATATTTAATCTAACAATAGTCTTTTATTCAATTAAATATAGTTATTAAGCAGCTACTATATGCTAAGCCCCAAGTTAGACTTCTTAAATGCCATTATACTTTTATTCCCTGTCAAATAGAAAGCAATTTCAAAATCAACAGTTTATATTCAAAAATTACAATGTGAATGAATAAAATACGGAATTGTGAACCAAAAATCCAGGCAGCCTAATAAAACAATACATCTTAGTTTTTAGAAACAAAATAGCTGATTCCATTACCCAAAGCCTGATATGTTCAACAAAATGTCATTCAAAATTTCTGATTTTTTTCCCGTTTATAATTTTTTAAATTTTTTTATTTTTTGAGACAAGGTCTTGCTGTGTAGGTCAGGTTGGTCTTGAATTCACCACACAGTCCAGCCTGCCCTTGAACTCATGGCAATCCTCCTGCCTCAGCTTCCTGAGTGCTGGGAATTATGGGCAAGCACCATCATGGCTGGCTAAATTTCCAATTATTTTAGTATACTTATTCTATTGAAAACAAACAGAAAGGGCAATTCAAGAATGACATATAGGGCCGGTGAGATGGCTCAGCGGCGTAAGCGCCTGCCTGGCAAGCACAAGGTCCTGAGTTCAACTCCCGGAACCCACATACAAAGAAAAGGCCGATGATATCGCTCAGCGGCACGGGCGCCTGCTGGCGCGCGAGGTCCTGAGATCAACACCCCGGTACCCACAAAAGAAAAAAAGAATGACATATAACTCATTATGAATAGAGGAAAGGGTGTCACCTTTATTACTAGAACCTTTATACAAATAGAAAAATATGTAAATATATATTTATATATATGTGTATATGTTGATATATACTTATATATTTGATATTAAACAGTGAATCACTTAAGAGCTCATTGAAAATTAATGAACTGTAAGTTAAAACTAAAATGATATTAAATGCTGGATAGATGTGAAAAAACATAGGAAAATTATAACAGAAGCTAAGAAATACAGAATATGAAATGAAGCAATCAAGCGTAAAATGAGAATTCCAGATATATAATGTACCCAACCTTTTTGGCTACATGGCCGTATCTGCTTCATTTACCTCATGAAGTATCAACTTTATCTAAGTTATAATCCCAGTCAAAATACCCATCGCCCCCTTTTTCCAGACTCTGCTGAGAGGAGGAAACCCATCTCAGATCTTGATTTCAAGAAGTAAGCAACAAACTAGTTTATATAGTATCCGTGGGCCACAATAGTATGAAGGAATCCTTAGAGGCTGCTGAACTCATTTCCAGTGTCAGAGAATAACAGAAGAAGATAATACTAGAAAATAAAAATCCACGTCATTTTAATGTCCTGAGAAATAAAACTTCCTGAAAACAAGGACACTCATTCTGGACGTTATGTGGTTATAACCGCATAGTATTATTGGAGTTCTGCTGCTTTTTCCTGCAATTACAGGATTTAAAATGACAGAAAATTTGAATTTAGGAATATCAAAAACTAAAGAACCGAGAAAGAAAAATGCCTTCTACTTTAGAAAAGGAGCAGCAACCCAAATAATTCATTAATAGGCAGTAAAAGTTTTGTGGCATCAGGCAAGCAACAGCGCATTTAATCAACCAAAACATTTTAATAAATCCAGTGATCCTAGTATATAACCCACTGAAGCTCTTTGGTCTCTTCTTTATTCATGAAGCACCCACTGTGACTCGTGGACACTGCAAGTGTTAGTTGTGGTTTCTTCCTCTAGAACCCCTGACAAATAACTCCTTGTACAAAGGGAAGCCTCCTCTTGTCTCCTGCCGCCAGACCCAGACACGCTCCCAGCTAGAGCCCTCTGCTCGCCCATTGCTGTTTTCCTAAGAGTCTTTGCTGCCTGCTGACATTTGACTTTCCCTTGTTAAGAAAAATTACCCAGAGCTTGTAAGTAAAGCCAACAGAAAACATCAGTCCTCCTTGCCATCATACAGAGCAGTAGTTAAGACACCCTCACCTGCCATCAGGGGTTACTGCATTATTGCTGAGACATGCACTTGTGTTGGAGACCAGCGGCTTACTAGTTAGCTCAGACCTCTTCGGGAAGTTACATTTTAATTTATAGGTTTGCTTCAAGGCGAGTCACAAATATTCCTGTCTGGCGTAAAAGGCAACGTCAATCTTGTGGTGGTTATGGTTCTATTTTCTTGCAAAGACATTTATCAGTTTGGTGTCTAACCTGAGAATTTTATTCTATAACATTTCTATTTCAGAGTAGTTATAAATCCCCAGTTCTTCAAAATGCTCTTTGTAGCAGTTTTATCATTTTCCGGTTCTCTCGCTAGCTAATGGGTTGAATGCATTCTTTGACACATGTTGTCTTTATTTGTGTGAGTCATGCTTTAACTTTTAGAAAACTTTACATCTCCTTTGGAAACTTCCCATTGTTATTTCCAATGGATAACGGAATCCGAGTCCCGCCCACCCCACCACCTTTTATTCTTCTCTGCATCAAGGTGACGTTAACATGCTCACGCTCCAGAAAACTTCATGTCCTCTGGGTGCCCCAAACCCTTCTTGTGCAATACTTATTACACAGGTTTAAAGGGAAGGACTCAAGAGCTCGGATTTAGGATCAGATTTAAGACTGCTTAAGGATCTTGGGCTGTAGAATGGTGTTGTTATTTCTGGTGCACTGTGAAGTAAACTGGCTTCTTTCTGGGGCTAGCTAGAGGACTTTATTATACATATCTTGATATCTGTGGCAAAATGTAAACAATTCCCAACAAAAATATCTAAAAGATCGTTTTGAAGACAGCCAGTTAGTAAAATGCTGGACATCGATTCTCTACACCGTGCAGCCTGCCTCTATTGTCTAGTTACACTACCATGATGTCATTTACTCACGCTTGCAGTCTTAGGGGAGATTTATCTCTAAGGCAATGGATAATGTGCATCTCCAACGAGGCCAAGAAAGGATCTGGATTTTTGACTCTGAAATGAGTAATGTCACCTGATGTAATGACTGCGGCTCTTTCATCCACAGTCAAAGACTCTGAAAAACTGTCAGCTGGTCACGACGTAAGTCTAAGTGGATCCCGTTCTTGCCGAGACCTGGGTCTGCAGCTTTGTTTTCCATTCTGTGAGCTATCTCATGACTTCCAATTAATTCCTTTTTTTTTTTTTTTTTGGCTTTTGTTAGATAATAATAATAATGTTCTTACTCAAACCAAATTGATATATTTGGTGATTACATGTGTCTTGTTTTTGGTTGGTTTTGAAACAAAATGAAATAATAGTAGTAGCTGTTAAATAACATTTACTGAGTGCAATGCTCTTGGATTACCTGGCCTAATCAATGTAACCCTCAGAGCTATGACAGGATTTGAAGAAATTGAGGGTCAGAAAGGTAAAGTAACTTGACCCAGCTCACACACTATTAAGTCAAGGTGCTGGGGTTTGAATCAAACAGTTTGGTAAAAAATCCCATGCTCTTCGTCAAATTCCTCCTTGGTACTAAAGACACCCTGTTAAGTGATGGGAAAAGCACAGTACAGCTTTGCTGATACTGAATTCCTTTTATTCTAAGGATAGTCCGCACATTTCACCTCTAACACAATCCAACAGCTGGTTGAAGTTTTATGTTTGTTAAAACCTTGGCATGAAGAAGGACATTTTGTACATTCTGGATACTAAGTGATCTATCCATGGGCTGAAGGAGAGATTTCAGTCTTCTACCATGCTGATGCCTTTCTGGAATTCTCAAGGATTGGCTTTCCCAGATTTTCTACACTTACTTCATGTGAAGGCTCTACAACAGAATCAGAAACAAATTTAGGCTCTTTCATTTGTATCTTGGGAAATCAATGTGATGTACCATTGTAAATATAGCCTAGGAATTGATCTTCAGTTTTCTGTTCTTTCATCAAATTCTGGACTCTCTGCTTCCTTTAAATCCCTATTCTGCCCCTCTTGGTTGGTTTTTCTGGGGATCCCATCCAACTGAGCATAGCGTTGATTGAAGAAGGGATAACCAACATGGACACCATGCTATGTTCGCATCTCCTCTACTTACCTGCTTATTTTGACCCCATTAGGGGGAGCCTGTCTGAGCACCAGAATTGCGAGGGAACTCTTTACACATATGTAGATCCCCAGACCCATTCCAGAGCTTTAAGGAGTGGGATTCAGGTATCTGACTCTGATGTCATATTTGGGACTCATTGGTACAAAAAAAACGAGTTCTGAGGATATTTGAGTTCTTTGATCCTTGCCTTAATCCTCAAATTCCTGGGCATTGATTTCCCAATCTGTAATGTGGGAAAACAAGGCCAGCTGTGCCCCTATTCTTAGTTGTTGTGAGGCTTATGCCTGTGAAAAGTACTTTGCCGGGCTGGGTATAGGGGCACATGCCTGTAATCCCATAACTCTGGGAGGCTGAGGCAGGAGGCTTGAAAGTTCAAGCCTGGCCTGGCAATTTAGTGACTTTGTGAGACCCCATCACAAAATAAAAAATAAAAAGGGCTGGGGATGTAGGGCAGTATAAAGGCCCCGTATTCAATCTCCAATACTGCAAACCAAACCAAACCAAACCAAACCAAACCAGTCCATCTTGTTAAAATGCTTTGTTATTTTTAAGAAAAGGCAATTTCTAATTTATAATTAGTGTTTTTAATTCTGTCAAGAAAGTGGAACTTGCAAAGTACAAGTGTTACAAACACACAGAATTCTCTCAGATGCAGATTATATGGCACATATTTGGACAGACTCATTGGTGGTCCTGAATCTGAACTCAATTATGAAAGTCTGTCTAGAAAACAGTGCAGGGGATTCTCTGTGTCCCCTACCACAATTTCAGACTTGTATAATGAAGCCCGACATTGTTTAACAAAGGAGGTCTTTTATTCTATAATGAAATAAATGATTCAAAACGTATTTTATGAGATTAGCAGTTTACTTAGACTGACCCAGTAGTTGCATTGTCTAAAACTTTCCTCTGTGCTCCCCACCTGAGAGTAGCTTTGGAGAAGGCTGAGTCAGGTGCAGGAAACTCGAACACACCTAGCAGCTGGGAGGCTGGGAAGGGGTTTTATCAAGTGGGTTGGAAAGTACAGATCAGAAACCCTAGAGGAATTATGCACACTTCCAAATTTCAGGTAGAGCCAGCTCCTGGTCTGACACTTTATTCATATGTGGGTAGCACCCTATTCTTTCTCACAACAGATATGCCTGCATTTTCTTATGGGAAATAAGAAAATAAGTTCTTATAGTTAAACTACCCTTGAGATTTTGCTTGAAGAACAAGCCTGTGTAAGTTTCTTATTTTATAGCTGACTCTTAATGAGGAAAGGAGAGAGAGAGAGTGGTAGGGAGGGTGGAGGGCTAATTTGTAACTTAGCCTAGAAGTTGTGAACTTGATGTTTTTCAGTTGGTTGACTTAGCTGAGTTTTATGCAAATTATAATCCTGAGTCCCCAGTAAAGTATAACATTCTTCACTGAACCATTCTTTCAAGATACCCACTATTCCCTGGGAAAAAACGACTGCATAAAAAAGTTGATCATTAGTTCTGCTGTTTCCCTTTTAGAAATCATGTATGTTAGATTTAAGGTCACAGATGCTTTGGGATTTGAAGTAGCAGACAGTCTTGACAATTTTGGTCAACACTTGCAAAACAGCAGAAAAGCACACTAGAAAAGAATTGCAGGAAGCGGAGCTCTGGCTAGTGCAAGGCACGGAGATGATACGCTTTAGCTTCCCACAAGTTAGAACTCTTGCTATCTGCCACGCCAGTGACATGTTCCAGATATCAGCATCAGGCCAACTGCAGACTCATGGCAGTCAAAAACAAACACGCCTGAAACTGAAAATAACTCAGTCACAGGCTGGAGTTTAGTATCAAGGGTTAAAAACATTTCGTCAGTTTCATCTTTCTTAACTGACTTGATAGTCAGTGGGTATTTGGGAAATAAGTGTCCTTGTTAGGTTTCTGTTTCTCAGGAAGGGATATGAGGAAGGAGAAGAAAGCAACATCAACTGTATACTGTGTATTTTTCAGCAAAATTCGCTACCAGGTTTTGCAACCGGAATAAAATGTCGTATGTGGACTGATGTAATATGCATTCTCTTCCTTAGAGAGAGGGTGAAGAGTCATGTGTAACCCAAACTCTTTTTTAGGGCGTTCCAGTGGTGCCACGTGACTCATTTCAACCTGAAAGCCAACTCCGGCAACTGGAGGCTTTTGTGGGCCTCAATACCAGTTCTCTCCCACATACTTGCTTCCAGCTTCCCTGCCAAAGCAGGCACACGAGAACAGCTGGCTCCGCTCTTAATTGTGAGAGGGGAAAAAACACACAGTTGTTTTCTCATTTTTTGTTGACAACATGTTTTCAAACTGGTATATTTAGACATTTTAGATGGCAAAGGCCTCTTAAGTCAGAAAGTCAATCCTTCATAATAAAGGAAAAGCAATTGAAAATGTACTCTTGGGGAGCCGGGAACCCCAGTTCTTACTTTGCTATAAAAAGCTTACAGTTTTACAGTTTGAAGACCAGTTCTTTCTTACTGCAGAACACACAATTTAGGCTTCCCTCTACTTCCATTTTCTTCAGTTATCCCAAATATTTTTATCATATATATTCATTCTGTTTCTAGTAGGGCAAAGAAGGATGGCATTGAAGTCCTGGAAGACTGCCAAATCACATCTTTCATAAAGTGTTTGGGACAGTGTCTGGGATAAGGGAAATTTCTGTCTGAAGGGGTCCATTTGTTCTAAGACTTAAGTTTGTATCATGTGAGTCAAACTCTGGAATTTGATATATGGAGAGCTGGTTGTAACTACTTTGTTTAAACTGAGCCTAGTGAAAGGCCAGCCAGCTAGAGGGAGGAGCAGAAGGGCCAGATCAGCCTGCTAGCAAGGGCCTAGGACTGTTCAAACCAGTCGAGCATGCTGCTGGAAGCAGGAAGCACCATGGAGGATGAGGTCCAACAATAATGGCTTTACACAGTGTAAGGGTGTCACGAACTTCGATTTCCCGAGGCTGATCCATTTTGGCAAAGCTTTGCAAAAATCCAGCTATACATTATGGAAGTTTGTGTGATAATTAGAAATCAAGAATATGGATTTTCATATCTGGGAGCAGACTGTAAGCTTAAAAATGAGTTCCAATAATCTAGCATTCTATTTATTATTACCCAGCACAATTAAAATCCTTTTGTTGAAGGCTGAAATGTCATGTTACTCGGTGACATCTAGGGGTATTTTGAGTTTTGTTGTGTGTGTATGTGTGTGTACATGCATGTATTTGCAGTTCAAAGATATTTAAAATTATTGTTTACCCATACCTGAATGAAAGTTTTCTTTTACAAGATTGTCTGTAACTGAAAGATACTTTGGTAACCTAGATCCCAAATCAGTATGTTTTAAACCAGGGCCTTGATAGATTCTTGGTGATACTTATGAAATGGGTCTGTTCTTTACTGAAGCATGAGAAACACTGTGTAATCTTGTGCAAATGAGTTAAACTTGAACACTAATTTCTTTTCCATAAAATAGAATTTTTAATACCTATGGATTAAGTGTGTACAATGTTTTTAAAGCCCTTGAAACTTATTAGATGCTCAATAAATGCTATTTCTTTCCTCTCTGAGCTCCTTTCCCTCACTCCCTGGGGATATATAGAAGCACGAAACAAATATAAAGACTTCAGCTGTAGACAGGGTAGTTTCCTTCTTCAAATAAAGAAGTACCATTATTTTAGCAAGTTGTTGCCATGTGTCAGGCTTCTTTAACACTATGCTTCATCATAATGTAACTTCAGATTCTTTGAGAAGGACTCATATTTGGGAGAAGAAGGTTTTAGTTAATGCAGTGTGCCTCTAGTGCTTTATATTTTTCCAGGCTTCTGGGGTTGTTCTTTCCATTAACATACAAATAAGAATTGTACAACCTTACATTTGCTCTCTCACAAGAAACTTCTGGAGAGTTGTGATAGTGCCTTGAATTTTGCCTGTTTTCTTGTCATTTGGCTCTGTTTTTGGTTGTCACAGGTCATGTGATTGCATGTGTTGATACATCTCCTCCCTCAGGTCCTAAGGGAGTACTAAGACAGGTGCACACTTCTTCCCCATGCTTCATGTGGAGGTGTTTCCAGTTGGCTTTCTCTCCCCTGGAGTCCTAGCTGCCAGTCTGCTGATCAACTCAGCTGCCCTTTAGATTTAATATTTTCCCCTGCCTTCATTTCTCTAAGTCCCCAGTCCTCAATTCCCTATTATTTTCCCCAAATGCTCAGAATACATATAGCAGATAGTTAGGCCTTGTCTTCATTGCTTTCTCATTGCTGGGACAAAATATCAGACAGCTAGAAGTTTCATTCCATAGTCGGCTGGTTCCAAGGCAGAGCAGCATGGCAGAGGGACATAGCAGAGGAGAAACAGTCCATGGCATGGCAGACAAGAAGCAGCGAGCAACAAGCCTCCCTTTCCCTGTTATGGCATTCAATCTACAAGCCTATTGGTTGTTGCCACTCACACCCAGAATCCCATTACACCCAGAAGTATGCTAAATCAATTGGTGGACAAATTTAGTTATCACATGCCCTTTATCCATGTTGACATACCCGAGATCCAGCCACTCCCAAAAGCCCTGCTTCAAGCATAGTATCAAGGGTAAAACATTTTGTCAGTTTCGTCTTTTGAGTTAAGATACAATTAAGATGTGGGACATCTAGATACAAGCCATAGCAAACCTATATAAAGACTGTTTTAATTTTTTCCCTCACAGCTATGATCTGAAACATTTCCAAGTGACAGTTGCAAAAGTCTGGGTACTAATTGTCAATGTCTTTAACTGACAGATTTTAGTCACTATTTCTATGCCATAATTTCTGCCATAATTTGGGCTTGATTGGCAGAGGTGAAGTTGGAAGTCATAGGAGAGGCAGCTATATAAAAGCAGATAGAAAATGATCTCTATAGTTCTTTAAATGCAAATTCTATTTCATTCTAACAACATCTTTTTAATATTAAAAAATCACACACATTAGCATTAAAGTATTCTTATTTAGTCTCATAAATTTAATATTGAAATTACTAAAATGTAAATTGGCCAATATAATTTGATCTCTAATTTTACATGGCAAGTTTGGCAGATAGCAAAAAAATTTAATTAATTCTCATTGTAGGAGTTTTTTTTTCTATATATAAATTTCTTAGTCTTTTGATAAAATTACATTTGGGAAAAGGAAGGGAGGCACTAAAATTATTGTATATTTTAGTAACAGGTAAATATATCTGATGCTAAAAGAACTGATTTGATTACTAATACATTTGTGAAGAGATGATTTCAAATTAGATTTCATTGAGATCATGCATTCTTTCACAAACATGTCAGGCTGTCACTTCCTTTTGTTTGGACATGTGATTATAATAATTGCCTTACTTGAGGTTATAAAAAATAAAAGACCTACATTGTAAGCTTAAGTCACAGTATAGACATACTCAATGTTCATTTCATGCTTAAGTTATGAAAGAAAATTCAGGAGGCTTAGATTTCACTCTGCACAAGACAGGTCAAGAAGGTACCAAAAGCTTAAATATATCCCTTTAGGTCCACACTACACAGCTTCTCAGAGCCACACACACATCATCTGGGTGTGGGGTGCAGGGTACCCCCACCTCAGTACTGTGCATGGTGCAGAGTATGTGGGAAGACTGAGGAGGAGAAGGAAAGGCTGTACTGCTTCATAATGATCGATGTTGCTGTGATTTTTTTGTGCACTTGATTGTTGATTATGGGTATTGGGGTTCTATAATCAATTTCATTTAAAAAAATCCAATCACTATTTGTAGGCAATAATTAAGCATCAACTAACTTTTGTATGTGTATTTACATACACAGGTTTTGCACATCAAATCACCTCTTTAAATCCTTCATTTTGCCTCCTTCCCTTTCTCTATTCATGATTCTCCTCTCTTAAACCTCATCATATAGAAAAATTGAAAGAAAATTCACCTAAGATCAAGGCCTGCTGATTTGCCAGTGCAGTCTTGAAGATGAATTACACGTGATGAGATTACTGTAAAATCAATAATTCTTTTTAGTTACCTAGTTTTATATTTTAGTTCTTTTAAAACAATAAACTTAGTTTTTAAATAGTTTCTAAAGTTGGTCCATCTGGACAGAATTGTTGTGTAAATAAATAAATAAAATGAATATCATCTGAGTTCCCATACACACAGTCGTTCCTCAGTGTCTGTAGGAAATTGGTTCCGGATTGGTCCCCTCTCAAATACTAAAATGCAAGATTCTTAGCTTTCCCTAGTGGTGGTATCATAGCCAATGAGATTTATCGGGTGTGAGATAATCGCTAACTGAAAACCAAGATGCTAGAGTCCCTTCTACAGAATGGTGTATTTGCAATTAATCTATGCACATCCTCCTGTATACTTTAGCACATCTCTAGATTACTTATAACACCTGATAAAATATTAATGCTTTATAAATTGCTGCTATACTGTATTTTTAGGGAATAATGATGAGAAAAAAGTCTGTGTGTGTTTACTAGAGATGCAGTCTTTTTCTGAATACTGTTGATCTATATTGGTTAAATCCGCAGATGCAGAACCTGTGGATACAGAGGCTGACTGAATAACCTATTCATTTCTTGCTTTACAGTGATGGGAAAGACTTGAAAGACTTTATGTTTTCTTGGGTGGTTGGGTGGGAGGAAAGGGGACCCAGATGCTGTGTACGTCCGGGCATGCGCGAAGGATTGCGAGGCGCATGTTGATGCCATTTGTCTTGTGCTTCAGAGTTAAAAAAAAAAAAAATACATAGGACCCACTGCTCTATAATATCCCAGTTTTAAGCTTTATACAATAAGGGCAAATGCTTATTGGGAAAACAGAGTAAGCATGATTTTTAAAAGCTGGAAAACAATTCTAAAAAAAGGAGAAAGCCAAGGATTTTATTTCACCATCTCCAAATATTTCATAACCATGCTATCATGGTCTGATTCCCATGACCGGACTCCCTTGCCCTTGTTTATGCAGCCTCTCCTGGGAAACAACCACAGGAAGGGTCACGGAAAGGCCGCTGGGTTGAGGTTATAGAAGACAAGAAAATACAAAAATACAAAATATTTTTTAAATGGAAAAGAAAGAAAGAAAATATCACAACCATGTCATCTGAAATGCCAGTGGCCCTCGGTGCTTATGATTAAAAGCACAGCTCTTGAGCCCCAGGGTATGGACTGGCCTCAGTCTCTACCGGCTGCTATAATACGCGGTGGGTGCATCTCACTCTGCTTTCTGTGTCCATTGTCACAGACTAGAGAGACAGAGATTGGGATATTGACTAATGCTGCTTTGGAAGTTCTGCTTTATGTAGCTCATGAAGTATGGGAAAGATTTAATGAATAGCCTTGTCATGTTTGGTAACTTTAATACTTGATTCATAACAATCATCCTCTCGATTCTCCTATATTTTTCTGCCCTTTGTCTCTCATTGTGTTTCTTGCTTAGCTTTTTTATTCTCTTAGTACTATGATGAGAAAATTGAATTCTCTTTTGTGATTGAGCCAAGGTATAACCTGTGTCAGGGCTGCCAGGTAACACAGGTAACTAGGGACAGTAAAAGATGACAAATCTGCAGTGGGCAACCAAATATTTTTCTATAGATTACAGTAATTTGCGGGTGACTCAGGACAAAATGAGTCTTGTAAGTAATTATAGTTGAAGTTGTCAAGCTATGAATTGGACTCTTTCTTCAGTGACTTGCTATAAGTAAATACCAGCAGTCACATTTTGTGTGGAAATGTTTCACCTGACCTAAGGTCATACGAACATTCACAGCAGTTCTGAAAATAATTTGAGGTTCTTGAGCTTCTCCTATCCATTTTACTAGGCAGAATGTCCCCTGCTCTTGCCATCCTGCAAAAATACTTTCTTCACTTGCCAGGATCCTGAAATTAGAAAATTACATACTTTATTCTTTGTTTATTTGTTGCTTACCTCAAATGTAAATAACTCAGGAATGATAACAAATGAAGCTTTGTCAGCTATTTATACATGAAAGTGAGTCTGTCCCATCCCTTCCTATAGCAGGTTCTGCTGATGGGGAGAGGACACTGGTTTGGCGGTGCAGGAAGTGTATGCGGTGGTAGTTGGACGGCATATATGGAAGACACACCTAGGAAAGGTCGAGCCAAGGTGGCTCTGGAAGTCAAGCCAGTCCTTTTGATACTCTGCCTGGCTAGGCAGTAGCCTATCATCATCTCAGCCTGTGTTCCTCCTGAAACTTTTAAGTGATGGTAAATGTCTGAACAAGCTCAAAAACCTAAATAACAATTATGATGTGGTACTCAAGAGCCACACCTTGTTACGCATTGTTTAGTAGCATAAATATTATTCTGCGCAGTTCCATGTATTCAAAGCTTTTAAAAGCAGGCTGCATTTCAGGTTACTTAAACATGTCCTATGGTTCTACCTTCTTGTCCAGTGAGGGTGCATTACCAATGATATGTACATTTTCCTTTATATACAGGCCATGTATAAAGGCAGTTATATTTTCTGAATTTCCATATTTCTGAACAAATTTTATTCTCCATCTGGACACTTCACACTGTCTTTGATGTACCCGTGATTGAATTGGTCAGTTAGTTTGATCAAATACATGATAAATTTAGTAATATTTCAATTTTGTGTGTTTTTTTAGTTGCTCAAAATATATAAACAAAATTAACAAAAGCAAAAGCAAACTGCCAACTAAATCCTGAGCCTACCAATTAACTCTGTCAAAAAAGTTGAGGCATTGGAATAGAAACTATTGAAAACACTGCTGTAAGCGCTCATGAACCTAAGGGTTGAAAGAACTTGGTTATGATTCAATTTGATTTTAAGGAGTTGTTTTAAAAATATGTATTTATAAAATTTTCCCTTAGTAATGGAAAACAACTAGTATAGTTATGGGGATTAGAAAGTTATGAATGTGAAAGATCAGTTTCTCACCAAGTTGAGAGAAATTAAGCAGAAACATTAATGATTGCAATTGGCTAGGAAAAATGGGAAAAAAGGTTTGGCTAAATTGTTTAGTATGAAAGTTGATTGTGTTACTTTAGCAACTTTTCCTTCATTTATACTCACGGACTCAAGTTATGAAAGCCAGATGACCGCTTGGTGGGGAAAGGCAGGGAAAGAGAGGGGCAGAAAGAGATGCGTCGACATGCATACAACATTTTGCAGCCACATTAGCCACATTGGCTTCCCCTATACTTGCTAGCCTGGGGTGGACCCAAGAACCACTTCGGTCACGGGGACGGAATACTTTTTTTGCCACTGATTACCTTGTTGAGAGGTTTACTAGTTTTACCCTAAAACATGAGCCTTTAGTTTTTATTTGCAAAGAAATTTTGAAAGAAACAAGTTGTAATTCCTTGGTTTTGTTAAAAGCAGGGTGTGTACTGTGGTGGGTAGTGGGGGAGTATAGGACCGCCCCCACTTCCAAGTTGTACAACATTTGCTGAATAAGATCTGCTGTGAAGCAGAGACAACCAAATATAGGTAATATTCAAAAGTTTACAGATACTTGAAAAGCAGAGTTTGTTTTTGATGCTGGGATACTTGAGAGCCACAAATACTAGCATATCCCAAGACTAATATGTTTTGGCCATGAATAAATCACCTTCCTGAAGCTAAGAAAGGACAAAAGTACCCAACACACCCAACACCCAACGCCCAACACACAGACAGACACACACACACACACACTAGTTCTATGGGTTAAATATTTAAAGTAAATATTAATTAAACGAAATCAAATACATCACTATTTTCCTGTTCAATTTGTTTTAGAGTCTCATTTGCTAGCATAGTAAAATTTGGTCTCTTTTCAGCAAGTACCCTTTTAGAAACAATTATATTTATTAAAAATAATTTCACATATTTTATTGCTGTACTCAGTACAGGGAATTTATGTCAACAGGTTTTCTGTCACCTATGTTTTGGACATTAACATTAAAATATAGAGTATTAAAATCCATACTAAATTACTAAAATATTAGCTACTAAAATACAGAGCTAAAATTGAAACCATAATACATCAGCTTATTTTTCTTCTGTAACTTTTCTTATTTGATATTTAACTCTGTATTAAAATAATTTGTAAGATTATTTAATTTGCTTGGGAAAACTGAGACCTAACTGAGTTTTTGGTCTTGATACCTTAATATAAAGTACCTAGAATTATTACAACTCAGAATTAATCATACTTGCAGAAATCTAACAATGTACACATTAGGCAAATTCCAAAATTGTCTATTTATTTATTTTGATTTTTTTGAGACAGGGACTCACTGTGTAGCGTAGGCTGGCCTTGAACTCACTATGTAGCCTAGGGTGGCCTCGAATTCATGGCAAACCTCCTGCCTCAGCCTCCTGAGTGCTGGGATTACAGGTGTGTGCCACCATGCCTAGGCAAAAATTCTCAATTTAGAGGTTGTTTTAGACAACAGAAATCAGTCCTTCTCTCTAACACCATTTGTTCAGTGCTCTTGCACTCTAAATAAGAAACTAATCATCCTCCCACTTAGATTAAATGGAAAACTCTCGTTTTTAAGAAAATCCGGCTTTTTATTAAGCATCTTTTAATAGCCTTGTTCCACACCGACTAAAGATATTTTGAACCTAACAATTAGTTACAATGCATTCCCAGGACTGAGATAGGATTTTTGTTGTTGTTACTGTGTTTTGTTTTTTATTAACGGCTTTGTCCTGGGCTGGTTAGGATCAGGGTTCTGACTTACTGCTTTGACCTTAAGCCTGCACAATCCTATAATTTTGATGCCATATCTATACAGGAGCAAGGAGCTCATTATTATATTTATTTTTAGAATATGTACATATAATAATCAGGCTTGTGACGGGCATAATGAATCTTTAGCTATTTTCAATAAACAATAATTTATTGTGATTAAATGGAATTTAGGATGTTTTTGTTTTCCTGCTTACAAAACAGTAAAAAAGGATAAACTCTAATCAATATGTTACTCAAACAGCATTGAAACTATACATTTTTATGGAGTTGAAAATTGCAAAATGTTTTATTACTTATACTTCTGAGGTGAGTTTTGCGCCAAAATGACAAATGAAAAGTCACTTTTATGATATTATAATATTGTAGAAAACGTATTAATATATTTGGCAAAGTTAAATATATCAAATGTATCATTAAATTTATCAAATTGGCCTTTAAAAAACTATGAGGAAAATGACTTTGTGGACAGATGATATAATAAAAATAACAATAATTTTTACATTTTCCTCACACAATAATCTTTACCCACAATTCCCCTCCCTCCAGACTCTAGTCTTCCACACCCGTCACAGATGCCAGCTCTGTGTGAGGCCTCTCTTAATTCTCCCTACCTCGGGTAATTTCCTTTTTTGAACTCCAGTGGTTATCTGTGTTCTTAAAAATCACTTCTGTTAATTCCGTGTTACTTACTAATGCTTTTGGTTTTGAAGAGCAGAACTCTGGAGGTGGCTTAAAAAGATAAGGTCTTATTTTTCTTTCTTGACATAAGACCTGAGAGCAGGTGGCTGATGACATTACGTCAGCACTCAGCGTTGTTGGGAGGACAACACCCTGACTCTTGTTTTTCCTATTTGGTTGCAAGCTGACTGTCGCAGCTGGGACGGCACTTTAGCAATCACTGTAGGAGTAAGGGGAGAGGCAGGCGCTAGCCATATCTGTTCTTTACCTCACGAAGGCAAAACCTTTCCTAAACACCTTGTTATTGTTTATATCTAGATGTCCCCTCAAAGCCACATGCGATCACAGGCTGGGCTTTTGGGAGGTGATGGGATCATGGGAGCGCTATACACGGGGGTGGACTAATCCAGCGATTACGTTAGAGCTAAATGTGCTGTAGGCAGTGGGTCTGGTTGGAAGAGGTGGGGGCCTGGAAGGGTCTGTCTCCCTCCTGGCTGGAGCTCTCTGCTTTTTGATTGTCATGAGCGAGCAGCTGTTCTTCTACCATGCCCCTGTGCGTCCTGCCTTGGAGCCAGCCCAGTAGGGGCTGAAACATGAACCAAAATAAACCTCTCCATCTTTAGTTATGGGTGTCTGCTAGGAGGAAAGTGACTAAGACACCAGCCTGCGGTGGACTTCTTACCTCTCACTGGCCCAAACTGTGTCACATGGGCTCCTCTAGTTACAGGGCACCCTGGGAAAGTAATCCTTTGGGCTTTTTTTTTTTTTTAATTTATTTTAAAGAATAAACTGGAAACCAAGATTAACTGTCATGAATTACAATCTGTGTTTTAGTAATCTCTGTGGAATCTCTGTGGTGCCGAGATCTCTCACCTAGAGAAGCCACTCCACTATTATTTACTGAAGTAAATTACATTTGTATGTAAGAACTGTGTGCTTTTCAAAAAGACTTTAATCATAACGACACATGTATTTTGGGAACTGATTTCAAAATAAAAATTTATGAATGGTCTGTCTTTTGGAATTATACTTTTGGGGGAATTTATTAATTCTGATACAAAGGAAAATGGAGGAAGAGATGGGGATTGATTTTTATTTTCATTGATCATATAAATTTCTGTGAATATATATTTAGTCATTTTCATATTTTTAACAAAACTCTCTTCCAGCTTTTTCAAATTCCTCATGTTATATGCTTATATATAAATGTTTCGATTTCAAAATGGTCATTGCTTTATGTTAAGCAGAAACCCGGACAAGCAGTACTAAAATACGTCTTCATAAAGGGTCTTGTTAGACATAACCATTTCTTGACTCTATTACTGGTTCATTCTTTCTTTTGTTTCTCAGCATTTTCCCTCTTTTTAGCCATAAAGACAGGTAGATGTGCACCAATTGTGAACTGGACCTTAATGTACTGTGGTAACAAATGACCTTCCGACGGATACCTGGGAAGGACGGAGGTACCACTTTGACCTGGATTAAGTAGCATAAGGGCAGGGGGACCTCGAGTGCACTGTTAGTAGCCACCCTGGCTTCTTGAGTACTGGAAAAATCAAGAGTTTTAGGACTTCCTGAGGACTCAGGTTTATTTCATTGAGCATCGATGTTCCTTGGTGGTATTGGGCTACCTAAACCCTAGAGGTTACCCGTGACTCCAGGGCTAGAGAAGATCGAGACATGACGATTGTCTGGATAATGGCAAAACGTTTCTTCCAATTTATCTGAATCTGGGTATAACGAACAGAGTTAGTCAAACTGCCCTTGAACTTAACAATGAGTCTAGGTGCCTACTACAATGTTCAAAGTAAACATTTCATTAATAGTAAAAAAGTTAAGAGACCAGGTAAAGGCTTTAATGTTTGGAATTATAACGAAGCTATCTGCTACTTGGTAAAATTAATAATAGCAAGTGATAGCTAGAAATACATTTTTAATTCTTAAAATATGCTAAGGTTTTAAAACAAAAGTACTAGGAGTAATTTGCTATGATTGGAAGTGCTTTCCAGTCTGAGGATGATAGACACCTTGGTGAATATATAAATAACAGGTTCTTTAGTTCATAAGAGTAGTTTGGTACATTTATAAGAGGACTTCAATACACATTAGATATTCTGAACTTCCCAACAGGTAGCTGCTTTCCTTGATGACCAAATTGACAGGAACTGACTCATAAAACTTCACAGAACAAGTTGCCACTTGAGTAATTTGAATTTTAATCTGTGATTTATTGCCTGGGATACATATGCTTACACTTCCAGAAGGTGCATATTCATGAATCAATGTCTTTTGAGTAGAGAGTATGAATCAAGCACTAGAATAGGTGCTGTGTTTCCAAAGATAAATAAAACCTAGTTTCTGCCATCAAAAACTCATAGCCATTCTGTGTTCACATAATCACGGCAACCGCCCACATGGTTAATTCTGGAAAAGGCAGCAGCCTCCTGGATTTTACCCTGGCTCTGGCTTGAGAATTATCATGAAATATACCTCATAAATCATTTTAGAACTAGATTTGCTTAGGCTATTTGTCTGTCACACACTAAAAGGACAGCCGTGTGTGTGTGTGTGTGTGTGTGTGTGTGTGTGTGCTTGCATGTACGTGCACGTGTGTCTATTTGGGTGAGATGATGAGTATTTTGATGTGGATAGTGTAGAAATGTGCTTTGGGACACTTCACATATGAAATTATTAACAAATAAAATGCACTATCACGTATCTTTTAAATTTTCTTTTCTGTTTTAAATCAAAATAGCAGATGTTACCCTGCTCTTGAGCCAGTTGGCTCTGAGCCAGCGGACTCTTGCTATCTGGTATGCTCCCCAGGTTTGCTTCCTGTCCTCAATTTATGTTATGTTAATTTCTGACTTTGAAGATCAAAAGTTCTTAGAAAGTCTCCTTTCCCTTCTCTGAGATACGTAGTCCAGTGATTCCCCGTTACCTTCCTTGTCTCCCGGATACAAATTCCTAAATAGAAACGGGTATTTCTCAAATTTCATATTCCTTCAGGCCCTTATACTCAGAGATCTGTGGGCCTCTCCAGTTTCCCTCAACACGAGAAAAAAACTCCTCAAAGCAATGGGTGACAGCTCCTGACAGCAACACTGAAGTCAGACTTCTTACTGCTGATCGACTGTTCGTAACATGAGTTGATACCGAACCGCACCCATAGCCCCAATTTAATGATGTTTTAAAAGACACCTTAGGCTGCCTTTACCACCATTTCGTATTAGTAAGCATAATTAAGACATGATTATGTGATTACATGTGTCTCTGGAATGTGTTTTGGACTTACATTTTAATGTGCGTGTGTCGTTTTAGAAATTTATGATAATTCAGAAAAAACGATGCTTCATGGTGAAGTTTGACATAAAATATGTAAGCTTCTTGTTTTCTGTGTCGTCGTGGACTTTTGTTCACCTCTTCATCGCTCTCTGCCTCATACCAGGGAGGGGGGACCATGGTCTACAGAAACATCAGCCCAAGGAGAGATAATTTCCTCCATCCTCACCTGGATGACTTCTTGTTATTCTCCTCCCATATTTGTTAGGAGGATAATTGAAGTTTTTACTTTACATAGAGGTAATTAAAACATTTTCCTTCAGTAAGTAGACTGTAAATAGTCTATCGAAGAGGCAATTATTAGGAAGATAGTATAGTGAGGATGTGGACAGAAAAACATATTTCCTGCTCCCAATAACATAAACAGTTAACATTTGTGCAGTCTTGCATAAAAAAATTATTCTGTATTTACATATTCTTTGTTTCATAAGTAGAGAATTATGCAACTATATTTCTTTTCCTCAATATTGAATTTCTTCTAAATTATCTAACCTTTCTCTACCTTGTACCTGTTTACACATGGCACACTTATTTCATTAAAATGTAACTTCAGTGAATAATTTCTTGCACCTTCACAAAGCAAACTTAATTCTTCATCTTCATTTTGGTCCTCACAGTATGTATTCTTTGAGTGTAGAAAGGAGGAGTTTCCCTCTTGAGTTCTCAACGTTATTTATTTTGAAGATAAGGGTCAGCCAGACACCTCTGGGATCTATCTTGTGACAAGCTAAAGATGCTCAAGTGGAGGACCTCTTGAGACTTCATTTTTCATTTGTTTTTAAAGATTTCTCATGGATGCAAGAAACTGTAGACTTGCTTAAAATTGCCTCACATCCCACCTTAAACTCTTAAATGTTCTTTTTATTCAAGCAGTACCCAAGTACTATTCCTTCCAAGAGAGGAAATGAGGAAAACCCTTTTTACAGTGACCAAGAACTTCATGTCATACATTAAGTATTAAATAAAAAGCTGATTTTGACAGATCTAAAATTATTCACCATTCATTCATTAAAAAATATTTATTGAATGTCTTCTATATGCCCAAACTGTGCCATTTCTAAGATTCTAAGATTCTAAGTATTTCTGTGGTTATTTTTTTATAGTCCATAATGATGGTCTTAGATATTCAGGACTCAAACCAGGGAGGAAATCACGATTTTTTTAGTTTCTGAAAAAAAGTCTCGTCTGTTCAACCCACAGTCTTGGCTGCTGTCAAAGCTCTTGTGAGATCTGCAGGTCAGTTGCATGCGAGGTTGTCTGAGGGGAAGTCCAGAGCCCTCCTCAGGAGGCGTGAGTCCTCTGGCCTTTCTGTAACTCCTTGTCATCTCCGGAAGTGTCGGGGATTAACATCCCATGTTGAGTTTGTCATGGTGGATGTAAGTTTTACAGCAGGCAGGGACTTTGTTTGTTTTGTTTGCTTCTGTAATTCCATACCTTGGACACCCAGTAGGAGCTGCACAAGTGTCTGTGACAGGCAGCAAGGATGTGCCCCTCCCTCGGCTCCACTCATAACCCTGTGGAACATCATTCTCCACTCCACCCTGGGCTCTGTGTGAGCCCCAGTTCCTTCTCCCCACCTCTTTGGTTGCCTCAAGGTTTATGGAGAATAAAAACTACTCTTCATGCAGAGATTAGTAGGCCATGCCTCATTTTTTCCCTCACTTTCCTTCTTGGTTCATTGCTCTCAATTTTGATTAATTTCTGCTTATTTGTTTAACACTGATGATAGCACTGATGATAGAATATATAAGGGTGAAATCTTTTCTAACCAAAGTAAGAATTTAAATAAATCTTGCTGGTCAAAAATAAAAGTTAAATGTAGGGAACTGTCCCGTGGTCACTCATGGTTGATGTTCATTTTTAGTTTATCTATAAAATATCTGGGGAATTATAAAATAAACATAGGAACGAATGTGGTGTCTCATGCCTGTAATCTCTGCACTCAGAGAAGCTGAGGCAGGAGGATCACAACTTCAAGCCCAGCCGAGACAATTTAGGAACTTAGTGAGATGTTGTCTCAAAATAAAAATTAAAAAGGTCTGGGGATGCTAGAGATGTAGCTCAGTAAAAAAGTCCTGAGTTTAATCCCCAGTACTGCCAAAAATAACAACAAAAAATCACCTCAAATTTAACTTAAAAGTCATACACTTTGAAGAGTTACAGTGGTCCCAAGGACTATTTGAAGGCTCTTTCTTATACTGGATAGAAGCTTAATTACTTGCACTCTGAATGTCTAATGCTTACCTGTAGAAGTAACTGATATTCGAGGAATACAGTACTTCTTCTAAAACAGTATAATAGTATGATCACAAAATTTCATATCATCTGCATACCCTCAATAGTCAAGGTATTTCCCACTATCTGTATGCTTGGTAGATCTACGTAAATAACAGGTTGGAGAAGTGTCCCTCGCAGTTGCTCCAAAAAGACATAATTTTGTTCACAGTAATAATTTTGTCTGCAGTTCTTTATTACAATCATAATTCTCAAGAAAGAACTGAGTTATCTCCAGAGTTGCTGGTATAGTCTACTTCGTATCACAGTATGATTGGTTAAGTGGACTATTTCAAGCCAGGTATAAGAAGGTAGAGCACATTAAAGGATCGTTTACTGGTCAAGGATTTAGTTTTCAATTTTCAGGTTTAAAAACTCAGTAAAAAAACTTCCCAGGTGTATAAAGTGCAGTTTCCTTGATCATAAAATAGGTGTATTAATCATGCTTACTTCCTGGGGTTCACTGTGAGAATTAAATGAATTAGCATATGCAGAGTACTTCTAGGAGTGATGTGGGGAGCGGCCGAAGCTGGAGATGGATCACCCGTGCGGGGCTAGAGCAAGGCCAGCTCTGAGAACACGGAGCACCCAAGGTGAGCCAGGTGAACGAGCTGTTCCAGCCCCAGAACACGAGGTGCTCGAGGCGAGCCAGACCAACAAGTTGTTAGGCAGAGGGATTTTGACCGACGTTAACCTCCTGAGTGTGTAAATAAAAGCTCTGCAGTCATTGGGCGGCTCTTTTTCTCCCACCAGGAGAGGAGGCTCCACCTGACCTCAGCTTTCTGCACTCTGACTTTTGTCTCCCTCTCTTCATCCTCCACCGTCCTCCCCAGGGAATTTTGAGAGCTGCTCTGGACACTGCAGAGTGACAGGCACATATCAAGGACTGTGTATTAGCTATTATTATTTTTTTTATAATAAGGTCATATTTGTTAAACTCAAGGGACTGATTTATACTACTGCTTTAATTTTTAGGGTGGTATGTTTCTTTCCGGGGTCTCCCTGAGACTCCCTCTATTGAGCATCAAGTAATTCATGACACCAGATTAACTCTCACCATGTAATTTGGTGAGAATTAAACGAAAGAAAAGTGAACTAAGTGGCCTTAAGGAATATTCGAAATAAGTGTGGCGGAACCAAGCAATCTACCATTGGGACTTCAGGGGCCACCTGTCAAGTAGTTCTCTCTTGCTTAGATGGTGCTGGTGCTGACAGTTGATTGATCAATCAATCCATCAGCCTCTCCCTTCTTGCTGCTGCCCTCCCTCCTCCACTGGACCACCGTCTTTGCAAAGAGGGTTTAATCTGCCTATGAGACTTGCCACATCCTAAGAGTACTGGGTATTTTAAAATTTTGGACTGTAATTTAGAATATCACTTTGTGGTCTCTGGTCATCTGAGAAATTACCACATATTCTCCTACATTACCTAAATCTCTAACCCCAAGAGCAGAAAGAAATCATTGGGAATTTTGCCCTTATTGACATTGTGAAGGGGGAAAGAAAAACATTTTAAGTCATTACTCTTAAGCCATTTCCATATTTTTATGGAAGATAAATCGTGCCCTTTTTTTCCTTTTGGATATAATAGCTTGAATGTTTTTGCATATGAAAATGATTCACACTCTAGCTGTAATGGTGAAATTTATTTTAATTATTGGATGCTACAATTTTTTCTTGATTACTTATGTATACTCAATACCTATGTTACATATTGCCTTTCTGCAATATCTGAGTCTAATATTGAGCATATGTAACTGATGACCAAAATTTAATTAATTTCCAAAGAATTTTTATTATAATGTCTTGCCTGTAATGAGAATTGTAGGAATGAGTGGTTTGCTTCAGTAAACACAATCACTTTCACCTTGACTGTGTTTGATCTTAACAAACATCAGTGAAGTCACAGCTCTGAGGAAAGAAGTTTAATTGTGATTAATTACTTTGTTAGTTTTCTAAGGCTGTTGTAACAAAGTACCATAAATTGATTGGCTTAGAACAATGGAAACCCAACATCCTATATTTCTGGAGGTTACATGTCAAGATGAAAGTGGCAGCAGACTTGGCTCCTCCTGTGTGTACTTGTACACACAGTACAGGAGAATCTGTCCCATGCCCCTTTCCTAAATTCTGATGGTTTGCAAGCAATCTTTGCTTGCAATCTTTGCAAGCAATCTTTGCAAGCAATCTTTGGCTTTCCTTAGCTTGTCAATCTTTGCCTCTGTCTTTACATGGCGTTTTTCCTGTGAGTGTCTGTCTCTGAAATTTTCCTCTTTATAAGGAATACTGGCCACATTGGATAGGGCCCACCTTACTGCAGTATGACCTAGTCTTAGCTGATCACATCTACAGAAACCCTATTTTCTGAAAGAGTCACATTTTGAGGTTCTAGGCCCTGTAACTTCAAAATATGAATCTTGAGGAGATGCTGTTCAACTTATAACAGATGGGATCTTCAGATCTCAGCTTTAAACACTCAGTGAACAACAGGCCCCTCCTTGGGTCTGTGTCTTACTTTAAAAGATATAAAGAAAAAAGTCAATAATCAAAAATAAACAAATGAACCCACTGACCAATTAAGCAGCACACTACCAGCCAAGGATTCTAATACTCAGTTGACAAATTCATTTCATAAGCACAGATTCAAAAATTATACTCTTTTTCATAAATCTCAACTAAGGAAAACCCAACCAATTGTAGTGTAGAAAATAAGTTTCAAAAAGAAAGGGACTAGGTAAAAGAGGAAAAAAACTCAAATTTGAAAACCTTCAGATTTTATGTAATCTATTAACTAGGAAATTGTGAGGTTGCCACCCATCCTGCCTTCTGTGGAATTGTTCCAACATTATCAGACAGAACTTACATCCTGTAAACTTCACTTTCATATCGGAATAAATGCCTAATATTTGCTAGAGTAGTAAAACAAGCTATTTGATGGTGATAATTTGTTACATTACCTGACACAAACTCTCAAGAATGTGGAAGACTCACTCATAAATTAGGTTTTTTTCTCCCAGTGCTTACCTTTTACAACATATAACATTTAAAAGCAAGTAAATTTAATTTTAATGTATTAGTTAGCCCAGTTACCACGAGGGACAGACAAATTGTGGGCTGTTTTGTTTTGTTTTGTTTTGTTTTGTTTTGAGACAGGGTTTCACTATGTAGTTCAGGCTGGCCTTGAACTCACTGTGTAGCCCAGGCTGGCCTTGAACTTGCAGTGATCCTCTTGCCCCAGCCTCCCGAGTGCTGGGGTTATAGGCATGCACCAACATGCCTGGCCACAAATCGTGCTTTTAAAATCCCTTTATCCAAATTATAATTATACTCTTTTCCTTTGCCAAAGATGCCAAAAATTGGCATGTCTTATTTTTTTCCATTTCTTTTGAATTTTACGTTGGTGAAAATGCGAACTAGTACAGCCGCTATGGAAATCAGTATGGAGATTCCTCAAAAAACTAAAAATAGAAATTCCATTTGACCCAGCTATTCCCCTTCTAGGTCTTCTTGGAAGAAATAAAATTGTCATATTACAGGGATACATTCATAACCATGTTTATAGAAGCACAATTTATAATAGCTAGATCTTGGAAACAGTGTATTTGTATATCAATGGATGAATGAATAAGGAAAATGTGGTATTTATACACAAGGAGTATTATGCTTCCATAAAGAAAGATAAATTTGAGAATTTGCAGGTAAATGGCTGCAATTTGAGAGGATAATGTTAAGTGAAATAAGTCAGACATACAAGATTAAATATTGCTTGGTTTCTCTTACGTGAAGAATTCAAAGTATATATACAAATGAGGAGCAAAGTGGAAGGTAGATAAATAGGAAGTGGGAAGAGGTTCAGATGGTTCCCCAAGTTATGATTTTAAACACTCAGTGAAAAACTATCGGAAACATGTTCATTCTTTTGAAGGAGTTTTCATTTGAGGCCCCTTACATAACAGTCAATGTTAGTATTATTGACATTTGATTACTATCACCTAGAACAATGTATCTGAAAATTATACAACACTATTCTTACTACCAATAACAATTCTTCTTTTCCTTTTAATTTCAAAACCACTGGATTCCGGTTGAGAAGTGTCCTTTCCCTCGAGGGGGCGACAGATTTATACAGTTTGAAAAACATTTACACTCAGAGTTAACCTGGATATATGTGTAAAGGGAAATTCATCAGAGAGATGTTTTGAATAATAATTTTTTAACCTTACCTCAGAAGTGGTTATCCACTCTTGGTTCAGTGTTTAGAACCAACGGTTTATGTCTGTGACTGGACTTCTAGGTTTAGTTGTGTAGTCAAACTGTCCTTGTACAGGTACATTGGACAGAGAACTGGAGGTGTTAGTTACGTATTTTGGTCTTCTGTACGAAGATATTAGCTGGTTAATTTAATTAAAAGGCACAAAGAACATTTATACCATGGGCTTTTATATTATGTTACAGTTTGCAAAGCAGTTTTAAGACAAATGGCACTGATGAGCCACACAGTCTCTGAGATGTATAAACAAGAGAAATCGGAAGAATTGTTAGATATTTGTATCTTAAAAACACGAGCACTTTGAAAAGACAAAATGTGCTAGATTTCCCCTGGGACCAGATAGCAAAAAATCAAATAAAGATAGAAACCAATTTAATGCCGTTTGTGAGGTTTTAGTGAGGGATTGTTTCCCAAATACCTGGTCACTAGCTCAGTATAAGCTCATAATAGATAGATGAATCCACTTAATTTGCTATGATTACACTCTTGTTTGAGCTGGTCAACTGCTTGTAAAATGAGACACTTAAAGAAGCAGTACAGAAAGGATTTCTGTGACACAGAACCTTTCCTAATCCATTTTATCCTCAGTGTCCAACTTGAGATTAGTTGGTCTACCCTGTGAAGGCTGACGCACAATTACTCATCATTCTCTATCAGCCCACATTTACTTTAAAGGCAATAGATTGCACACACACACACACACACACACAAAACAAATTAGACATGTCTAAAGTAATTGGTACTAAGAGGAGGCAAATAAACTCATTTAATGATACCTTATATCCCCTTAAACTGAAAATTATAGTCTAGGTGTTTTTCATTTGCAGTTTTAAATTAGTCAAAACATTAATGTTTTCTAATGTGACTTCCTAGGATTGCATTATTATTTTTTTAAAAGGATGGATCTATCTTAATGCTGAGGAGAATACAAAACAGATTATACTAAAGCACAGCTCGTGACCACAAGAAACGAGATGCTGAGCATGGCATTGTACAGTGATCTAACATTACCGTGTACCAGAAGGAAAGGGTGCAGATGGAAAAGGAGAAACCCACAGCGAGAGTTGATGGAAGATCGGGTAAACCTGAGAAAACAATCCTGGAAGAAGCTGAAGCCAGTGGAAGCTGGATTTCCCAAATCAAATGAAACCGAAAAGCTTGTGGACACCTTCTTTGAGATTGATAACTCCTAGATTATTTTTTCTAATGCATTCTAGCAACATATTTGGTTTATTTTTGGCAATGCTGTGTGTAACCTTCATATTTAACATGTTCTCTGAGAAGCAAAGTTTCAAATAGTCATTGTTACATTTTAGATAATAGATGAACTAAACAATTAAAAAGAGCTTAAAGTGGAGAAGCACCAAAATCATTACCAAACCATTGTCCCAATTTGCTGATACTATTTTCTTTCAGGTTATGAATATTTGGATCTAATGGATAGATGAAGAACTCTGAAAATAAACAAAAGTCATATGTTGCCTTAATGGATGCCTCAAAATTCCCCAGAGGTATAATAATGGAAGAAATTTAAGTGGAGAATCAAAGATACCAAACCATCACCCATATTCCCTCTTAAATAAAAACCCACTGTATATATGGTAAAGGGTTGTACAGTATTGAGGTTTATTTTGAAAACTATTATTACAACTCAGCTTTTCCTAAGTTTAGTTTAATTAGTATTTAATGGGTTAGTTTCCTTGAAGAAAATTTGCAGTTAGGCCCATTCAAAGGTTGAGGTGGCATAAACTGATACCAAAAAAAAAAAAATAATCACTAGAACTGCTGTTAATACATCACACATAATTTCAATGAATTTGCCCTTGGAGTACAACAAATGCCTTCATTTTCACATGAGGAACCAGACTTTAGATATGGGCAAATTAAATGTCTCAAAAGCATAAAATCTGGGCTGGTGAGATGGCTCTCAGCGGCTTAAGCGCCTGCCTGGCAAGTGCAAGGACCCGAGTTTGACTCCCGGAACCCACATATGGAAAAAGGGCCGGTGATATCGCTCAGCGGCATGGGCGCCTGCTGGCGCGCGAGGTCTTGAGGTCGACCCCCGGTACCCACAAAAAAAAAAAAAGCATAAAATCTGCTTATTAGTGAAAATAGAATTCTGTGTCCTGACTTCTAATTCAAAGCTTGGATGCACCATGCTGACTGTTCTTATTTCAGATTCTGTTCTTTTGTTCACCTTGATCTTTAGCCTTGTAAGTTCTTAACTCAGTTCTGTTTCCAAACCCATATACCCCATCACCAACCTCTATCACAAAAACCTTTCCTATCTCCAGAGTGATGCACTCAGGCAATGGACCTCTGGGATTGATTTGATGTGTGATGTCCATAGTCAGAAACCTTCCATAATTATTAGAGGATTCAGTGAAAAAACGTGGAAGCACATTGAAAATTGAAGAGACCTATGCAAACATGAATTACTGCTCCTCTCAGTAAAATATTTTCTAAATATAAAAATTATTCACAAAACTACATTTCTTCTGGTATTATAGAAAAATCTATCTCCTGTACCTAATAATAAATATGTATCTAATATTGCTGTATAATAGCTTAAAAATAACCCCCTTAATATTGTAAAATTACATTGATAATGTCCCCTTTAAAAATTATATTTATTCCCCTCCAGGTGCCAAGAAATTATTTTTAACTTTTTCTTCTTTTCTTTTCTTTCTTTCTTTCCTTTCATTCTCTCTCTCTTTCTTTCTTTTCTTCTTTCTTTCTTTCTTTCTCTCTCTCTCTCTCTCTCCCTTCCTTCCTTCCTTTCTTCTTTTTTTTTGTACTGAGATTTGAGCCCTGGACCTTTGTGCAGAGTTATATCCCTACCCCTTTTAAAATTTTTAATTTTGAGACAGGGTCTTGCTAAGTTGCCTGGCCTAGCTCAAACTTGCTATCTTTCTTCAGCTTCCCAGAGTGCTGGGATTACAGGCATGCATCACCGTGCCCCGTGACATTCCTTTTGAGATAACCATTTTTATTAAGCTCCAGCTCCCACAGCTTTTAATACTGGTTACGAAATTCAGCAGTATGAAGTCTAAAAGAAAAAAAAAAGGAAAGCCCCCAACATATTTGACTTTGACTTAGCCTTCTCTGTTCATATCTAAAAAAATATAAAATTGAGCTTTTTACCAACATATTTAATGGTATTTCATCCATTTTATTAGACATATTGGGCTATGAAAGGGGCACTTGACTTTCACCTGGACTTTCAACAGCTTCTAGGATTAAGTGGTTTCCATCCCACCGATGAGGAGCAGTGCCTTACCCACAGCTAAGTTTTTGCCAACCTCCACCATCAATGCTAAGGTAATTCCAAGACCCATTGGTGCTCAGGGGTCCCTGTCATTTTTAGCCAATTGGGAGAAAAGGGCGTGTTTATACTTATGAGCATCACTTGTGTTGTCCCAAGCTTATCAGACTGGTGAGAGGCAGAATAACAAAGCAGGAAGAGCAAGGGCCTTGAAGTCAGGCAAATCTAGCCTTAAATCCTAGTTTATGGCTCTCTAGCTGAGTGACCTTGAATGATTTATTCAATTTCTATGAACAATGAGGATAATAACAGTACCACTTCATAGGTGTGTTGTGAAGATGAAGTGAGATAGTATCTGATAAGCATCTTGTTTCACATCTGCCACTTGCAAAGTTCTCCAAATATATGATGTCTTTTGTTACATATGCAGCTCAATGCAGATTACGCTGCAGTAAAACATTTCTAAAAGGCATTGTTAGGAGAGGCTTCTTATTGTATTTTTAACCTTATACAAATGCTAAATAACCAGTCTAGTCAATATTTTCAAATTGCATTAGAGAAGAGGGTTATTATGTCCAGGTCACATGACAAATTCTTCTTATTTTTACCTAATGGTTTTCTTTTTTTAATTTATGTTTTCATTAGTACGTGTTTGCAATTCATAATGATTACACTTATCATAAGGAGATGTTACATGTACATAACAAATCTTAATTTTTTTTTACGTCCCCTTCCCCTTTCCAAGGTTGTTTGTTTGTTTTTTATAGTACTAAGGTTTTCCTTATTATGCTATTGGTTTTGAGCACAACTTCAAAAATCCAAAATTAGAGATACTGTCTAAGCATGTAGCTTAGCTGTGAAACACCATTATATTTTGCTATTTTGTACTACTCATTGCCATGTTGTTGTTAGTATTTTATGAAGTTTGGTAAAGAAAAAATTAGCAGTATGGAAGTAGTATTTATTGAAATAAAACACAAACAACGTAGAAGATCACACCACAAAGAAGGGGTTGAAAGGGAATTGGTAACCAAGGATCTTTGCACTGGACGTGTGTACTTTGCCCTCAGTGAAACATTAAGGAACTCTGAAACTTTTGTTGATAATCCCAAATGCAGGCTTCCTATATACGAGTATTCGGCCAGGTTGGCTGGAATCAGCTTCAAGGTGCTGCTTAGAGACCGGTTTGTAGTGTGGAGTGAGCAAGACACAAAGCCGAGGAGATGAGAACATATCACAAGCATTCTTTACTTGGATGAATGAGGTCCTTTAGAAATCTGAGATCTGTGTGTGCACTTTTCTATGAATGAGGGACTTGCAAGTAACCTGGCAATTGAGAAGGGTGCCGAGGAGGCCAATTACAATGATGAAAACCTGAGGAAGCCATTCCTGTGTATCAGCCTGCAGAAGGCAAGGCTGAGCAGCATCGTGCGTGTGAAAGGGACTTTGTGATGCTAAGTGTCTGTCCTCTGCTTTACACTGAGAAAATGGACTTTATGTTGTGACACGAGAGGTGGGTTAAACAGCAAAAACTTGACCTATGGCAAAAGCTGAGAGACCAAAATGTTTACTGGATGAAATTTGTGTGTAGTTTCTGGCTATATATGGAAAAAAAAGAGTTAACGTAGTTCTATGTTTTAGTTTCCAGTGTGATGGAGAAGATTTGATTGCTGTTTTCTTCTTTCCACGATCTCTCTCTCTCTCTCTCTCTCTCTCTCAGATCTCTTGAGACCACATTTGGCCACATGAATACCAATCAATACTAATGCTGTAAAACGGCAAACATCGCTTTTAAGAATATATTTATTTTTAAAAATCAAGGTAAAATTCACCATTGACACCATTTTAAAGTATATAATTTGGTGACTTTTACTGCCTTCACAGTGTTGCACAACTTGTGCCACTGTCTTGTTCCGGAACATTTTCACCACCCTAAAAGGGACTCTTGTACCCATTAAACAGTCATTACTTATTCTCCCTTCCACTCAGCCTCTGAAATCACCTCTGCTTTCCGTGTCTATGGATTTGCCTTGGGAATATATTTCTTCTGGAATTTTCTGAAGTCTGCACTTAATTCCTTAACTAGAAACTGCAGACTACTATGTGTATCTGTATGTGTGTGTGAGAGAGAGACGGGGTGGGAATGTGTGAGTGTGTACAATGAACATCAGCATTCCTGATAAACTTCTCAAGGTCAAATTATTTGCAATATTCAAACAAAATGAGGAACTGAGAGGCTACTTATCTTTCAGTTAGATGTCTGTGACTTAAAGTAGACATCGAACTTTAAATTTTCGAGGGTCTAGTCAGCCTTAGATTATAGAAATGTCAAATAGTTCTTGAAATTTGCCTATAACATTGAGAAAGACCTGACTAGGAAATGTGGCTTTGGAGCTCCTAAGTTAGGGCATAAAGTTTCATACGCAATAGAATCCGTGTCCTACATCTGAGTCTTCCTATAATAGCTGGTGACAACCCTGTTACCCACCCCCTTCAGCACCGCAGAGCAGGCACCATTCTTTATTCTGCCTCGGTCCTGGTTAGCGAATCAGGTACAGCCAAGGAAACTGAGGGTCCAGGTGAGCAAGGGAAAACACAACTTACAAAATAAAAGAAGACCCCATTTATTCTCTAACCACAAAAAATTATCAATTTTATATTAGAATTCACTTTTTATTTTGGCCGGAATTTTTAAAAGGTTGGTTAATCTATTCACAGCTTTGAAAGATGTTGAAAATGAGTTAAAAAATTCCTTCTCTTAGGCATCTATTTTTTTGTAAACCGACTTAATGCTCGTGTGGCTTTCTTAGTTATGATCACATCGACAGAAAAGTTGTGTATTCCATATTTTGGGGAACATACAAATTACTTCTGGAAGAAATTTTGATTTTCAACTTCCAAGGAAAATATTTCCTTGGAAGGAGGAGCCAGCAGGGTCTAGTGATTTAAACAGTGCTTTTAATCTAGAATGTCAAGGCCAGGAAATTTCTGTTACTTTGCCTTTGGCATGCATTTGGTGGATTTTCATTCCATTTTTCATTTTCAACTCTTTTCCATTTCATGAGCCCCAACAAATATATCTTGGCTATTCACATTAATTAGGTTTTAGGATTCCCCTGCCAAAGCTCACACATCACTGGCTTTATTGTTATGGGTCTTGCTTGTCTTCCCAAAGTGTCTCTCCTACTTCCTCCATTGTCGTCTCCCATCTGTCCTCTGAACCCTTCTCTCATTTTTGGCTTCTGGAGCCTCCTCGGTGACGATGGAGAACAGAGGCTCCATACACATCTTGAAGTACAAATTGACTCAGCTTCTCTTTCCACAAATACTTCTCAGCGTCCGTGGTAAGTTAAAAATTTCTTGTAACCAACCGAACCTCCTTTAAGCCACCTGAAGCTGCAAGTGGCTCTACACTCCTATGGCTGGCGTAATTAATGTAAAGCACCAGGAAGTCTTTGCTGCTGAGACGCTGTGCCAAACGTGCCAAGTGTTATCATTCTTCGTGCCTTGCTTAGGGACCGATCACCAAAATTCAACTCTATAAGAAATCGTGGAATGTGGAAGAGCCTAAGTTCCCAGTTGCCTCTTTTTAAAGGCTAGCATTTGAGTATACTTCGGTTTACTTTTCAAGCACAGATGGATGTACGACCCTGTTTTGCAACTTCAGCAAACCCAGACCTCTGAGTGAAGAGAAAGAACTTGGAAGTGTGTGAAAAGATAGAGAAAGAGAGCTTGCAAAAGGATAAAAGCAGCCAGTAGCAGCAAACTGTAAATTCCATATCTCTACCCTGCAGACCACATCCCAATCCAGCTGCACCCCGCCCTGAGACCTTTGGGGCTTCTGATTGAGAGTCCAGATACAGGGCATATATTCCAGTGGTTGCCCTCACTCCAGGTGTCAGTTGGGCCTATGCTCAACGCGAAGAATCTGGTTGGCGTTTCAATGTTTAGGATCACTTCTGGGGTTTGGGCGCGACTGACAAAGGTAAGGTAACCAACAGGCTGCCAAAAGGGACAGGTTTGCTTTAGGGACTTCAGCAGGGGAGAAAACTGGTCACCTGAGGCTTTCTTTAGTCATTCAGCTGCCCCCTCCGGCAGGCCACCGAATGGCTTTATCTGGACAGGAACAGACCCGAGGAGCCAACCGGGATAACCGGTATTCTTGGTATCCAGGGCACTTGGAGGACAGGCAGGAAGGGACGCGCGCGAGCCAGGAGAGGGTGCAGAGGGACAGGGCGGGATGGCGAGGGGCTCGTCGGGCTTCCGCCCGCTGTCGGCGTCCGCAGGCCAGGTGTGCCCCGGCCGCGGGTGGCGGGGGTGGCTCCTCGCGCGCTGCGGGACGTCCCCTTCCCGAGCTGCGCCGAGCTAGCGCCGGACTCCGACCCGCAGCCCCCTTCCTGCGCTTTGATGCCGGGCTCTGCGGGGAGCCCCGCTGCGCCCCAGGCGAGGAAAAACATCCCCCGCGGCAGACGCCGGAATGGGCAGGCCGGGAAGGCGGCCTCCGAGACGGGTTCTATTTATTTAGATACTTCGACTTATTTCCGAGAGAAGAGGAGCCCACGCCCCGCACGAGCGCCCTCTCCTCCCGGGCGTCCCGGCAGCCCGCGCCGAGCGCGCCCTCAGCGCCCGCCGCCCGCCCTCTCCGCGCGCGGCGCCCCCGCGTCCCCGCCGCTCCCTCCCCTCGCGCGCCCAGGGCCGTGCACGCCGCGGGGCAGGCGCAGCCTCGCGCGGGGCGGGGCGGGGCGGGGCGCGCGGCAGCTCCGCCCCCGGCCCTATAAGAGCTGCCCGGGGTGCGGGGCGCCGGGCGGGCGGCGGCGGAGCGGGGCTGAGGGTCTCGGCGGCCTGCGGAGCCTCCCACCCGCGTGCATAAGGCTTTGCTTTCCAACTTCAGCTACAGTGTTAGCTAAGTTTGGAAAGAAGACAACGAGGAGACCCCGGGCAGTTTCTCTTTTGCCGTTTGCTGCAGCCGTCGCTGGGGTCTGTCTGGACGAGGCTGTTGGGTTTGCAGCGGTGCCATCGCCAGCCAGGTCCGGGGGCTCGGGTTAGCGAGCACCTCGACGAGGGCCGAAGCAGCGGCAGCCGGCAGCGGAAAGCAGGAGAGCGAGAGCGCCAGGTGTCATGACCAGGGCCGGAGAGCAGGGCCGCCGGGCAGGATGCTGCGGTGAGTGGCCGTGCCCGGTGCGGGCTCCAGGGAGGTGACCTCGCCCTTAGCCAGCGCTCTGGTCCGAGCAGCTTTGCCACCTGTTGTGATAGGAGAAGCAGAGGCCATTCAGAGTATGAGGAGAGGGGCTTGCACACACGCAAGGATGCAGTACGTTGGGGCGTTTGGATTTCTAGTCAAAAGAAGTTGAATTGTGAAACACGTTTCTTCACTGCATGTGAACTTGTGCAATTATTACCAACAGGTCGTGCTGAATTTAAGTCAGTGATGTTAACGAAACAATATGCATCGATTCTTAGATGCTTGATAAAATGTACGTGATTTGTCTTACAGTGTAGTTTTTAATAGTCGAGTTGTAAGAGTAAACGGATAAGTATTTGAACTTCAGCTCATTCAGGTGACCAGATGTGCTTTTAAATCCTCCCCGTTTGGTGTCTTTGCAGGATCTTTTGCAAACTACCTGACCTCGGCAAAATTCCTTCTCTACCTTAGTCATTCTTTCTCCACTTGGGTAAGTGAGAATGTACAGGAATTTTTACAATATAGTTGCACAGTTTCTTGTTTACTTTCATTACAGCCAGTATTAAGCCAGTTTTGTCATACAGTTAAGGAAATAAATCGTCTGGAGACCATGCTTTAGTGAAAAAGTTATTTCCATCAAAGGTATTTGATGTCTTTGGATGGATGTTAGTAAATTAATTATCAAGTTATTGTACTTTACATAGATCGACAGCTATTCTAAGACAGGATTAACAAAGACAGGGATATTTGCGTCGTTTATAAACTGTATGTTGCATTACTATGCTCAGTAAATGGTAATGTCTACTACTAAAAATCAGAGGGAGGGCGTTTTGTATACCTCCTGTCATTTCACATTTTAAGATACTTCTGTTTTCTTCTTTTGTTAAAATTTAGTTCCTGCATGCAGCACCATGAAAATACAGTGGAATGGTGGAGTGACTGACTTAGGCTAGTAATGGCATTTTATTGTTTTTATTTTTATTTTTATATTTTTGGTACAGGGAATCCAACTCAGAACCTCTCACTTGCCAGGCAGGCGCTGTGCCACTGAGCTATATCCCTGGCCCCATTAATGGCATTTTAAAATTAATTAAAATACACATAGCCCCAAGATCAAATATTTGAGAGACAAAATTCTGGTCTTTAAAAATGTTATCTGTAGTTACATAATATGTAGGCACCACAAGCTATCTTAAAAACCATCCAGTGAAAATTAGAAAATCAGTAACTAATTCACATTTCTCCTTCTGACTTCTTATGTGGTTTTGGAAGAATCCCAGTATTCCTTTTGGCCTAGTTTCCTTCTATTAACTCTCCCTGAAAAAGAATAATCCTGGAAGGGTACTGGTTGTGTGTTCAATGAATGATGGTTAGAATCTTTAAAAATTAAACAATTTTATTGTTTAAAATATGCAACTCTGAATATATTCTGTGCATGCCTCATATATGAAGTTTAAAAGAACCATACATAAAGAGAAATAATTTTAAGAATAAATTACCATGTTAATTTCCTTCTAAATTGGAAATTTCTATTGGGTCATCTGTAAGACATGAATGGAATCATTCCATGAGGAGGAGGTCTATACTCCATGCCCTTGGGAAATTATTAAGCCAAGTTATTGTCTTTCTAAGAAATAGCAGTTCAGAGATGACTTTTCAGAAAAGCCAACTCCGGTCTACTCAGAGGATTACGCAAGAATGACAAATAAATGTAAACAAAGTGGAATTGGTATGAGTTTGTTTCAATTCCAATAGCTGATGAGTCTAAGTAGAACCCCAGTGAAACGACTCTTCATAAATCCAAGCCAGTCTTTTGTTCTTCCCATTTAATTCAGTAAGTATTACATATTAAAAAGATCAACAATAAGTAAGGGAAATAGTATGTGAAACTCTCAGCTTGTGGTCTGGCTCTAGCTCTTAGAGGAACAGGGTGTCTTATTTCCAAATACTGATTGATTTAGGGTTTATGCGACCCTTGGTTGATAGATTGGGTGGCAGATTTGCCAAAAACATGAGTGGAGCTGTGGTGGTTCTAGGAGGATTTTTTTTGTCTTGAAAAGGACTTTTATTAAGGATCTTAAAAGAAAATTCCATAATCCAGATGACAGGCAGATGCTTGTCCCAACCCTACAGTAAATTGAGCAAAGGGAGTTCTCGTGAGAAAGTTGGATTAAAAAACAAGAGCAGAGCTGGGGATGTAGCTCAGTGGTAGAGTGCTTGCCTAGCATGCATAAGGCCCCAAGTTCAACCCCCAGTACCACCAAAAAAAAACCCCAAACAAACAAAACCCCAAACAAATAAACAAAAAAACAAGAGCAATCACAAGACGTACAAGGTTTAGTGGATTTTTACCTGTGACTCAAAGGAGCACAAGAGAGGAATGCCGTCTAACTCCAGGAAATTCCACTTACTGTGCTTCGTCTCTTGTGTGGCACACTGTTGTATTACAACACAACTTAGGCATATGTTTCTATCCATTCCCCTGCCAACCTCGCCAAACCATGATTTCCTACTTATTGAACGTGGGCCTTAAGGTAGAAGATTATCTCTGGTTAGGTTTGTGTGAGGTGGAATGCTTTCGATTTGGGACTTCATTTCTGTCTGCTGATATATCAATACATTACACTCTGTGCTATCAGAATACAAAATAGTGTAAGAAGTGGATCCTTGTGTTAAGGAGTTCATAATGTAATTTAGTATGGACTTTTTTTTTAAAAAAGTATCTGCTCATGAAAAAGCATCATTGTAAGACAAGGAAGAAAGAAGATGCAGTTACTAATGTCTTCTGTCACTATCCCATGGACTGTCCCAAGTTATATCCTGATGTGCCCACATTTTTCCAGGCCTCACTTTCTGCTTATAGAAGCCTCTGTCACCATATAAAATGTCACCATATAAAATGCCACATTCCAGGCCCATCCTGTGTTGATCTTCCGCATAGCACTCACACCTCCTGACCTGTGCTACATTTGTCTTTGGTCTGTGAGCCTTGGAATGCAAGCTGCAGGAAACCATGGACTGTGATTTTTTTCGCGCTGCTATAGCTCTAGTGTTTGCAGTAGTGTCGTGTACACAGTAGCCGCTGCATAGGTATTTATTAAGTGGGCTGATGACCATGGGCATTCATTCACGGATCCAGTGGGGTAGACAGGCATGTAAACAAATCAAGGAAGGTGAGAGCACATGGGAGGGCAGAAAATGGAAGCACAGAAGGAAAGAGTAGGCTTGAAGGAAGGAAGGAAGGAATGGGTGGGCACTTGATCAGTATTTACTTAGGCACTACGCCACTGCTGCACTTTTTTTGAGCATAGAATCTATTCTTAAAATCTAAACGCTTTGGGAATTGTGATAACTTCTGCGTTATCTCTCAAGGTCTTAATCTTATGTTAATTTTAAATTGTGGCTCAAAATTATGTTCATAATCCTTTCCCAACCTCAGTTCTAGTGATGTTTTGGACCAGAAAATTCTGCTGTCATCTTATGCCTTGTAGATGGTTGTAGTATTCTCTCCTCTGTTCCTTGCAGTTGTGACAACCTAGACTAACTCCAGACTTTGGCAAATGATCTCTGCAGGGTAAAGTCAACCCTGGTCTACAGGATGTTTACTGTAAATGATTGCTAGTGTGCACCAATTTACTTTTTGAATGTTTAAGATTGTCATCTTGACTTTGTTAACTTTTTAAAATAATTTGACCTACCAGGATAACAATTTGCTTCCAATGCATGAAATTTATCTTGACTGTGTTCACAGAATTTGTGAAGATCTAGGAATATAAGAACTTTGACATAGGTCAAATCTGGAGGAAATGCAGCCTGGGAATTTAGTGTCTTGCAGTGATTTTGAGGGATAGGTTAGAATGGAATGCTGTCCTTCTTCATGTTAACCCCAGAAGTCAGGAGGGACCTTAAAATTTCATAATAAAGTCAATTATGGATTTCTTGTGTATTAATTTACATGACTTATTTCAAAGTTTCTTTTAAACTTATACTACATTTTGTAGCAATGAATTCTAAAATTCTCTATGTACTCTGAACCTATGTGAAGAAGTAGTTCTTTTTTCTCTCTTCAAAATTTATCTGTATTAAAACATTAACCACTTACACATTCAAGTTTATTTGGACATCTTTGTCCATGCAGTGCCAGAATTTGTCCTTTTAATTTCATCTTTCTGGTTGCTCTGCTGTTTTATGACTTTGAACTTTGTTTGTGAAACAGGGCGTATATTTTAGAATGTTAGGCGTGAAAGAAAGTTTAGAGATCATATAGTCTACTCTTATCATTTACAAATAGGGAAACTAGCTTTTTCTAGACATTCAATGTATACCAATATTTATAAACTATACTAGTGTTCTGGTCCAGTAGCAAACTACTTTATGCCTCTCCAATCAAGATAGGCAAATACCATGCCTGGGGAGAAACTTGGCACACAGGAGAATTGGTTTGGTCTCAGAAAAACCATCTTAGGTCTGGAAACTGTATTTTTTTTCTAGAATAATAAGAATATGTTTCATTAATATCATGCTTTTTTGAGTTTTCATAGTAATTGGGTAGGACTGTTTTCCATTGTGTTGGGATTAACAATTTTAACATCTGATTAGTATTCAGTCCATAGAGTAATTATTGATTTTGAAAGTCTTCTGATATGGCTAGAAAGTGCCTTTTAGATAGGAAAATAAATTTCTATGTACAACGGACTACAAACTAACAATGTTCGTCAAACATTTTCCCTTGTTCAGGGGGATCGCATGTGGCACTTTGCAGTGTCGGTGTTTCTGGTAGAGCTCTATGGAAACAGTCTCCTCCTGACCGCAGTGTACGGGCTGGTGGTGGCAGGGTCTGTTCTGGTCCTGGGAGCCATCATCGGTGATTGGGTGGATAAGAATGCCAGGCTGAAAGGTGAGTGTCGTTCTCTGTCTGAGCCCCCGCATTCATGGGACCGGCCCCTGAGCTTTCTCTGGATCAGAGGGAACAAAAACTAAGAGAGAAACCGCTGTACAACCCTGTTTTCATGCCACTCCTGAGGCAGGGGATTTTGGTGGCAGTACTTCTCTCTGGATTCAGGGCCTTGGGCCTTCTGCACAAACTTGGAATGTTAGGATATTGACCTAATAGATTTGTGGGGGGACTTGGCAGTTCATAAATTTCAGATGTTAATGATTAATACTATAGCCACTTTTCTGGGAACCATGTTAAACATTAAACGTTTGCTTAACTCTGGCTTCTTTCCTAAGCATGACTTGCACTGGGATTCCTTTAATGTGATGCTCTTGGGACATCAGTCCTCTGAGTTACTGTGTTTTTTATAAAGATAAGATGTGTATGAGGGAATTGAAATATAAGTATTGATTTAAGAGAAAATAGCTGAGCCTGGATCACAGAAGACCGAATTATAAAATTTTTAGAGAAAAAGAAGAAAGAACATATTAGCATTATTATAGACCAGAACATAGAGACTTTAATCATTCTGTTTCACACAGCAAAAAAAGAAAGCGATTGAGCAATTCAGTTATTTAGAAAATAAGAGCAGTATGGATAATCATTCAGAGTAAAATTTTCTTGAATTATTCAGTTGATAATTCCTGGCCATGTCTGTCTTAGCTGTTGGGAAAAGATTGAGATACCATTATTTTCTTTCAATCCAGATAACTGCTTCTAGATACACAGGAACAGGATATTCAAATTGTAGGACTTGACACTACTAATAAAATGGTCAAGATGACCATTTTTTCCTGTTTTGAGAATGGGTAGACTGGAACACACATAGAAAAAAAAGTTCTGTATCCTAGGGGGAAAGAAATCCTCATTATTTATAACATTATTCAGAGGAAAATGAGAATATTGTACATAGAACCCTTTAATCTTATAATTATGGAGCACTGCAATCATAGGTTGAGGAAAACATGTTGAGTTGGAAGAAGGAGAATGTGGTGGGATAGCAGTCTCCCACCTAGCCTGTGTAATCGACGCTTATGTCACCTTTCATGAAGAATCTTCCCTGATGTCTCTAGGCTGAGGTTACCAGTTCTTTCTCTGTGCTTCCGTGAGGATGCGTTAGTACCTCTGCTTTTGTACCTACGTGCTTAGAATTATCTGTTCCTGTGACCTTTCTTTTTCTGGCTGTGAGATCATGAAAGCTAAGAACTTCATTCATTTGATATTTAATCCTTGTGCAATAAATGCATGAAGGAGTTATATGTTGATATTTCAGATTAATTTTAGAGAGCATTTTGTTTTGTTTTGTTTTGAGTCTTCCGTATGCCCTTCCAAGCCAGGATGAGCTTTACTATCTTGGATAACAAGAGCTGTAATTATATGTTACATATGTCAAAGTGTTTTCATAAACATTTTATTTGAACATCATTTTGACTCCATAAAGTAAGGAACAGAGGCATTACCATCTCGTCTTCTAGACATAAGCATGAAACATTCAGTATCCTTCCCTTACCCTCTGCCTGGTGAGTGACAGAGAAGAGACTACCAGCTGGCCTTACCTGGCCTTCTTTTACTGGATTCTGTATGAGGGCCTCATCTTAAGAGAGTTGGTATTTTTATTGTGATGGAAGGTGTCAGTTGGAATTTCATAGTAGAGACAAATAGCATTCAGAAATTCACTGCTGCTTTATTCCTGGGAAATTTTTGCATGTTTTTCCTATTCGTCCATCCCATTTTATCAGATTAAGCCTGCCATGTAGGAGATTATGAATGCCTTAACTTCTCAAGGTGTCAGTAAGCTCCTGCATGTTCTTATTATGTAACAAAGGGCTGAGAGCTAGATCTTATCTATATAATAGTTCTGTTTATGACAGTGTATTTGAAAAAAATAAATGAAATGTAGTTATTATGAAAGACTTCCAACTAGCAGAAAAAAGTTACTTTATTTCATTTACAGATTTCACTGGTCTGCTATGAGCTGCTGCGTTACACTGAATAATTAAGGCGAAATTTACTTTGAGAAGGTTTCCTTTTTCTGTGATTATGCACATGCACTCATGTAGTAGAGTAATGATGCGTGGATAAAAACAGCCTGAGAGCTGTCGGTGTAGTGAAAACCTTGCTTCTTCTCCGTTCAGTGGCCCAGACTTCCCTGGTGGTGCAGAATGTTTCGGTCATCGTGTGTGGAGTCATCCTGATGATGGTTTTCTTACATAAAAAGGAGCTCCTGACCATGTACCATGGCTGGATCCTTGTAAGTGCTCAATGAGATTCTTTTCTATTTTTTTAAATTTAAATTTGTATTAGTGCGTGTTTGCGGTACATAATTTCATTCCTCATAGGGAGTTGGTACATGTACATAACATGTCTTAATTCTTCCAACTTCCTCTTCTCCTTCTCTCCCCAGCCCCTCCCTTCATCTTTTGGTGCTCTTCCCATCTGCAAAAGATCTATCTCTCTGTTTCCTATTATTTGTCTTGTATTTTCTCTTGAAATTATTTATACTTTGGATTTCTCATATAAGAGAAACCAAACAATATTTAACCTTTTGTGTCTGATTTATTTCACTTAACATTTTAGTCTCAAGGTACATTCATTTTCCTACAAATGACTCACATTTATTCAATAGATTCTTGAGGGTAGAAAATTGATTGTCTGGGAGAGATAATGATGAAAAACTTTAAAGCTATAGAGTGTCTTTTTCTTTTGCAAATGTGACATTTTAATAATTGATTTCTCTGTCTACCATAACATCCCTGATAGTTTGTTGTTGTTTTGTCTGTAGCAGATACTCATTAAGTATTATTTGAGTTTAAATTGTATCATTGCTTTTTTGATGTTTCTAAGAGTGTATTATATAATTCAGTTGTTAGTTTTCATCTTATTTTCTTTTATTCTGTGGATTAATCACATTACGCAAGAAATGTCCATATACTGTATATGTATTAAACAGTCACAGTTGTAGTCCTCCAAAAATAATTGTTATTTCTCTTTGGGAATATCACCTATATCCCCAAATGGGAAAGAGGAGAGTGGTGGAGTATAGTGGAACACAATGAATTGTGTCACTGTTGAATTCTTATATGTATTTGGGTTGATATTATAAAGTTTCAAAGCCATGTAGAACATCATGAAATCCTCAAATCTAGTCCCTTTATTTTTCTGATGACAAAACTAAGACAAAATGAGGTTTGTTGATTATCCATTATTGTGCAACTAAAAAGGGTCAGAACTCTGACTTAAATACAGGTCTTTTCAGTTCCCCTTCATTATCTTTTCAGTGGAGATATTTGTGGGAAAAATGTTAAAAACACTACCACGTTGGGGCCAGTGAGATGGCTCAGCGGCTTAAGCGCCTGCCCGGCAAGCGCGAGGGCCCGAGTTCGACTCCCGGAACCCACATACGAAAAAAGGGCCCATGATATCGCTCAGCGGCACGGGCGCCTGGTGGCACGCGAGGTCCTGAGGTCGACCCCCGGTACCCACAAAAAAAAAAAAAAAAAATTTACTGTTTTGTAACAAAGACAGTTTTAAGTTATCTTGTATAGTGAAGTACATTTAATGTGATAAGCTAACATTTTAAGTCAGTTTTTCTCGTAATTCTTCAGACTTCCTGCTATATCATGATCATCACTATTGCAAATATTGCAAATTTGGCCAGTACTGCTACTGCGATAACAATCCAGAGGGACTGGATCGTTGTTGTTGCAGGAGAGGACAGAAGCAAATTAGCAGGTAATTTGGTTTTCTTTTTCAACTAAATTGATGTTAAGATTTACTTTAAATCAGTGTCAATAAATGAGGCTAAAACCTTTTTATTTTTATTGTTCTGAGTATGTTTTAACAATAATTTGAAAGCATAATTTTTTTACTTTATTGTCAGTCTTACTGCTAAGATTTATCTGTTATGGTATTAATTTATAGGGTAGTTAACTACTCTTTTATACTGTGCACACTAGGCAAGTGGAAGAACATCTATTTTGAAACTTCTCCTTTTTTTCTAAAAATTGTATTAACTGTTACTACATATTTATTTAATACTTATAATAATGAAAATCTGCCATGGTATTTTGCATGGATATTTTTACTGTACTTAAGGATCATACTTTCGATATTATTTTTCTCTATACCAAATGGAAACAACTTAATAGGAGAGACCCTCGTAGTTAGTTCCTCCTACTTTAAAGTTATAATCTATAACTTTTATTACATTATGTAGGATGTAATATAATTACTGTTAAAAAACTTAAAAATAGAGGCCAGAATGCAGTTTATAAGACTCTTACAAATCATCGGAAACCTACACAAGTAGCCAGAGAAAGAATGAGAAAAGCTTATAAAGCAGCTTTATCCTGTTATATCAGTCTTGCTGTGCGTTCCCAGTAGCCTCCCTCACTTGATACTCTTCACCTTCTCCCCATATGACACACGGACACAAATTGGATTGACATCTACCTCGGGTAAAGGAGGAAGGGTACACCTGCCTACAGGGCAGATCAGCTGAGTGAACTCTGCTGGTCATTAAGGTCATGAGTATTGAAAACACATTGCTCAACCATCCTCGCGGATGAGAAAGCCATTCTTGATGACTTAAGTGACTTATCCGAGGCACAGAAGGCAAGATTGCTGGGGTTCGCAAGCAGCTTTGTTTGACTGGACCTTGTGTTCAAAAAAAAAAAAAAGAAAGGAGGTGGTGATTGAAAGAGAACAAAGTCATGGAAAGTCTAGAGGAATTATTTGCTTCAATCATCGTGTTATGGTAGCGGTATTGTAATCCAGACAGAAATACCACACTGACTTTAGAGTAGAGATATGCAGAGGGTGTGAGTCTGTTCTGTAGGGAATTCTCACTGGCATTTCTTTCTGTGATTATTTATATAAAGGAATAATTCTGCATCTCTTTTTGTTACACTGAAGAAAAGGTAGGGCTTCTTCCTTTTTGGTTTGGTTACTTTCTTTTTTTAACATATTATTTTAAGCATGTAAAAATATGTCCTTGTTTTACAATTCAAAGGGTACAAAAGGATGTATTTTGAAAATAGACCACATGTATATTTGTTAGAATATATTTGGGGAAAGGTTTGTTTTGTTCTCTTATCTGGATTTCTTAACTTTTGAGTCTCTAAAGTCTATTTTAAAAATCTACTCATACTGTACTCTGTAAAATAGCTTTGTTGAAAAGGAAGTTACTCAAAAATTTTAACTGATCCTACTACCTACACATAAATTAAAAAATTCAAAGAACTTTTCTTTCTGACTATGAACTGATGTCCCAGAACAACAAAACTATGACTGGTTGTTGCTAGCTATCCCTATTTGTACTATGAATTATTGCAGAGTTCAACATTAAGCCAAGCAGTCTTATTTTCTATCCTCAGGGAGTTTTCAAGTTTAAGAAAGGAAGTGAGCTGTCTGTCGAATTCTTGTCCACACTCTAAGTTAACTTTTCCTGAGCGGTGTGCTTTCCTATCCAGCGGCAGCGTGGGTTAGTAGAAGACTGAAGGAAAACATTCGTGTTTTCTTTCCTGAAAGTTTAGCCTCAGCGTTTGTGTTCATTAAACACTATGTTGCAAAACAATGCAGAAACTTTTTTTTCAGTTCTGAGGGTCAGCAAATGTCTAACTATGGAATTTGCTGTCATTTCTGCTGAAGGGAAGTTAAAGAACAGAGAAAAAGAAAGCAGATAAAGGAAAAATAGAAGAGAGAAAGGAAAAACAATAATCTTGGCTTTCTGTGGGTCCCTGGAGGCTGCGTATCTCACTACACAGACGCCCCTGCTCCGGTGGGGAGTGGCATGTGTTCGACGGGATGATTTTTGAGGTTGCTGGCAGTGAGTTAGGAACCCAGGTTAGGGAACTGCGTGGCAAAGGCTTCACCTGTGTACACTGGGTGCCTTGTGTGCAGGGGTAAAAGGTATGAAAATAAAGAACAAAGATTATGAGCTGGATGCTAATTGCTCCTGTTTCCTTATCCCTGCGTTTCTTGATTTCAGAGACAATTTTAAAATTGGAAGCTGGGGCCGGTGATATAGCTCAGCGGCATAAGCGCCTGCCTGGCAAGCGCGAGGTCCTGACTTCAACTCCGGGTACCCGCATATAAAAAAAAATAATAATAAAATAAAATAAAATTGGAAGCTGCATTACTGAGGGTAAAGAACAAGAGCGATTTTCCCTGGCAAGGTTAGAATCTCAGGCCAAAATACAGCTGTTACCCTGTAGTCTGGAACACTCCAAGAAAAACATTTTTTTAAACATATATACTGTTAACTAATCTGTTCCAAAAGATAGGTGCTTTCCAGGTATTTGATTTAGTACTTTATTAAAACGTTCACTTTTACCCTGTGGTCTATCTACCCTTCTTGAAATTCACTCCTTTCCCAGCCTTTTTACTCTCTCCATTCCTTTATTTCCTTCCCTATTTCCCTTACGGATGACTTTGCTGATATCTTGGGAGGATTCTCTTGCCAACCATTCTAAAGTAAAATCTGCTCGTTAGCTCCGATCAAGTGTAGCAGTAAATTTCATGTCTGAATTCTGTTGATTAAAATTGATTTCATGGGCCGGTGAGATGGCTCAGCGGCTTAAGCGTCTGCCCGGCAAGCGCGAGGGCCCGAGTTCGACTCCCGGAACCCACATACGAGGAAGGGGCCGGTGATATCGCTCAGCGGCACGGGCACCTGCTGGCGCGCGAGGTCCTGAGGTCGACCCCCCGGTACCCACAAAAAAACAAAAAAACAAAACAAAACAAAAAAATAATTGATTTCATGTTTGAAGCAGACAAACCTGTTTGCTACTGTTTCCTCAACAAATCCTTAAAAAAGTCCTTCTGCGAGATGTAGTATACCCTTTATAATAAAGGTCATTATTTATATCATGGTCTGTTATAGTTGTAGCCAAAACAGTAAAAACAGAACCAAATGAGGACACATTTATGTTCATATGAAAATAGGTGTTCAGTTTGTAAAGGGAAAGGTTGCATATTCATAAGTCTGATTATGTGTGTATGTGTGTGTGTGTGCACGCATGCGTGTACTGGGGGTTGAACCCAGGGCCTTGTACATGCTAAGCACACGTTCTACTACTAAGTTTCACCCCCAGCCAAGAAGATGGATTCTGTTCCAGGCTGTTACCAGGAAAATGATTAGGTCTTTTTATTTATTTTTATTTTATTTTATTATTTTTTTTTTTTGTGGGTAGCGGGGGGTCGACCTCAGGACCTCCTGTGCCAGCAGGCGCCCGTGCCGCTGAGCGATATCACCGGCCCTTTTTTCGTATGTGGGTTCCAGGAGTCGAACTCGGGCCCTCGCGCTTGCCGAGCAGGCGCTTAAGCCTCTGAGCCATCTCATTGGCCCTTAGGTCTTTTTAGTAAAAAAAAATTTAATTTGTTCTGCTTCAGAAAAATAAAAGCTATTTCTGACACCATACTTGTACTGACATCTAAACATTACTAACTTCCTGTCATATAAAAGAAATTGGTGCCTTTGGGAAGCTCCATGAGTACTTGAAGACTGAGATAGTAAAAGAATAACAACTTTAAAATAGTTTTTGTTATTCTGTGGCTTTAAGACTTAAGTCTTCTTTGGTTACTTTTTATTCAAATTATTGACCTATTTGGATGCATTCCTCTCTTTGTTGGCATCTGCTGTGGAAACTTGTTGGAGGGGACCAGATGGATGTTAGCGAAGCATCTGGAGAGACAGTCACATGTAAGATTGTGACAGCTGCCTTTGCGTTCCAAGCGAAGGGTGACATACGTCAAAGTTACCATGTTACAGCGTTGAGAATGGTGTCTGACTTACAAAAAGTATTGATGAAAATGAGTAGAGTCACTGTTGTATTCATTTAAAAAGTTGATGTTAAACTAATTTCTAAAATTCCACAGGAGACACAACTTTGGAGGAAATTTTGTTCCCCAAACAATGTTTTTGTAGCATGTTTACTCACAGAGCGCTTTTAGAAATCCACATTTGAGCAGTCTGCGCTCTTGGCTTTTCACTATGGTTGTATATATGGCAGTCTCTCTTTGATGAGCTTGAACTCCTACCTGCCTCTTCCACCTACCCCTGCAGATATGAACGCCACCATACGAAGGATTGACCAGCTAACCAACATCTTGGCCCCCATGGCCGTGGGTCAGATTATGACATTTGGGTCCCCAGTCATTGGCTGTGGCTTCATCTCAGGATGGAATTTGGTGTCTATGTGTCTGGAGTACTTTCTGCTCTGGAAGGTCTACCAGAAAACCCCTGCCCTGGCTGTGAAAGCTGCTCTTAAAGGAGAGGAAGCTGAATTGAAACAGCTGAATTTACACAAAGGTAACTGGACACAGTGACCAGTCCTTCAGGTTCAGACTTCAAATGTTGGTGAAGACTGAAATGATGTCAGATTTGTATGAAGTTTGATTTTCAGTGAAGAACTGGATGTTAAATATATCATTTTGGTAGATGAGGCAAAACCAGACTTTTGGGGGTTCTAGGGAACAATTCTGGGTTGAGTCAGAAAGGTTTGGGATGGGATCCCTGACTCTTTCTTGATGTGAGCAGGAGGCACAGAGGCAACTAGTTGAGCCCTGGTTGGGCAGAATGAGTCATAAAAATGGTAAGATGATGGAGGAGAACAGAACCAGAGAATTCTTGGGGGTGTCAGCGTTTGCAGGACAATGGAAGGGAGTGAAGACATTAGGAGGAGCTCTTCCCAACAGAAGAGGGAGTTCGGCTTCTGGAGTTGGGGTCTTAACAGGTCTTAATACGGTCCTTCCTTATCCCAGACAATTTATATATTTTATGTGATGAGTTTTCCTGCTGGTCACTTTAGAGGGATATTTCTAAGAGAAAAAAAGAGATCAGTGTTATTTTATTTAACAAAAGTGGTACTTGGAAAGTGTTCTGTGGCTGGATTTCTTAGAGAATTTAGCCATGCAGTAACCAAGGGTACCCATAGAGGAGGGGGATAGGAGATGAAAAAATACTAGGATGGTTTTTCTCCCCATACCTTACCCCACAAATAATGATTTTTTTTATTAACAGATACTGAGCCAAAACCCGTGGAGGGAACTCATCTAATGGGCGAGAAAGGCCCCAACATACATGAACTTGAACAGGAGCAAGCGCCCACCTGTGCCTCTCAGATAACAGAGCCCTTCCGCACCTTCCGAGACGGATGGGTCTCCTACTACAACCAGCCGGTGTTTCTGGCTGGCATGGGTCTTGCTTTCCTTTACATGACTGTCCTGGGCTTTGACTGCATCACCACCGGCTACGCCTACACTCAGGGGCTGAGCGGGTCCATCCTCAGCATCTTGATGGGCGCTTCGGCCGTCACTGGAATAATGGGAACTGTGGCTTTTACCTGGCTGCGTCGGAAGTGTGGGCTGGTTCGGACCGGTCTGATCTCAGGCTGGGCCCAGCTCTCCTGTTTGATCCTGTGTGTGATCTCTGTGTTCATGCCCGGAAGCCCCTTGGACTTGTCCGTTTCTCCTTTTGAAGATATTCGTTCTAGGTTCGTCCAAGGAGAACCAATGTCCACAACCACCAGAATACCTGAAACCATCCTCCCCACGGAGGTGCACATGTCCAATGGATCTGACGCTGGCGACGCCGTCCTGGAGATGAGTACCAAGCCTGTGCCCATTATCTCCGTCAGTCTGCTGTTCGCAGGCGTCATTGCTGCTAGAATTGGTAAGAAATGTCCTTTTTTATGGTCATGGAATGAATCTTTCAGAAAGTCGATACAGAGAATTCATCAGTAGATGATCTGAAATATTTCTTGGATCCTAGTTTAAGCAAAATGCATTATTTATGTATGGAATCCAGTCTAACCATGAGATTTTTAATGTGGATGGTGCTGGGAAGTCCAGCACATTGGATGTGGCGAACACGGGGCTTTGTAGATGTTAGGCAAGCATTCGACCGCTGAGCTACACTGCTAGCCCTTAACTATTACTTTTTTTAAATGCAATTTTATTTTTAAAATATATTAGGTATAATAATTATACTGCCGCCGAATAGTTTAGAGGTTTTATGTTGCTGTAACTCTACCAAAAAGATCTATATTGATACTTGTATGAGATAACATAAAGAAGATAGTGTTTTGCTTTGTTTTTTATTTATTACTGTTGCTATTATTATTATTATTATTATTATTATTATTATTATTATTATTTGAGACAGGGTCTTGCTATATAGTTCAGGCTGGCCTTGAACTCGCTATGTAGCCAAGGCTGGACTCAAACTCATGGTGATCCTCCTGCCTCGGCCTCCTGAGTGCTGGGATTACAGGTGTGTGCCACCATGCTCGGCCTTGCTTTGTTTTTTGAAAGGCATGTAAGTTATTAAAAACATCCTTCAAAAGTCCTCTCTAGCTGATGTGTACTTATTACATTGCCACACAAATGGATTTTATAGCTCTGTAAGAAATGTAAAGACATCTTAAAAGCAAGATTTATATAATCATTAATGGAGTACTGGTGAATATCTGAATGTGTTCTTAAAATGAAACCTTTTTTATCTTGTGATAAAAAGCAGTTCATTAATTTATCAAAGACATTAATATTCAAGCAAGACAGATTTATTGTAAGGGCTATAGAACTCAAGCAATAAATATAACAATGGTTTAAAGTTTCCTTACTCTTTAACCACAGCAATGTACTAGGTCATTTTAAATTTGAAAAGTATTAGTATTTATGGGTCTTATATCCCTGATTTCAGAGTTCTGCTTTTGTAGTATGAGTAATCAGAAAAGTAGAACTAAGCTTATAGATGAGGTTTATTTTAGTCTGTTTCTATAAAAAATCATTTCTTAAAGCAATGAATAACCCATTATTAATGAAAAGAAATTCTTTAAGGCAAAGCTGTGATTAATATTTTATTTACAAGATAACTTAAAGGCTGTAGGGCTCAAATGTATATTTTGCATATATCAACAGATTTTATCTATAATCTTAAATGTATGACTTTTAATTCAATCTTTACAAAAATTCAGTCTTTACAAAAATACGTTTTATTGTGTAGGTCTTTGGGCCTTTGATTTAACTGTGACACAGTTGCTGCAAGAGAACGTAATCGAGTCTGAAAGAGGCATTATAAACGGTGTACAGAACTCCATGAACTATCTTCTCGATCTTCTGCACTTCATCATGGTCATCCTGGCTCCGAACCCTGAAGCTTTCGGCTTGCTCGTATTGATTTCAGTCTCCTTCGTGGCCATGGGCCACGTTATGTATTTCCGATTTGCCCACAAAACTCTGGGCAACCAGCTCTTTGTTTGTGGTTCTCAGGAAAAAGAAGTTTCAGATGAAAATCAACCCAATACATCTGTTGTGTAAGACCGTTTAACTGTTGCTATCCCTGTTGCTAGATTATATCGAGCACACATGCTTATTTTGTACTTCAGAATTCCAATAAACGCCTGGGTGTTTCTCTCTGGTTTTACCACAGCTATGCCTGAGGGGTTAAGAGCTAGTTAGGAAATCTAAATCAGCAAACGTGAGCTGGTTGACTTCCCTTACATTTAGGTATGGAAAAAAAAAAAAGAAAATGTTTAAGTATGGGGAGACTATAATGATTCAAGTGAGTTTTCCTGTTCTTCTGAATAGATGAAATTTTACATTAAACAGTGGTTAACTTGTGAATTAAGTTATTCTTTGGCAGATATTTATTATCTGTACTAGAATTCAGATAAGTCATTTTCCCCAAAACAGTCTCGTTCAAAGCTGGCTAATTTACTTGTTTTATGTCTTACCTATGAGTTACATTATAGAGACAGGTTCTCCAAGTATGACGATTACTGTTTGATAACCAGTATTACCCTTATTGATCCTAAGTGATCTTAAGGGATTCGATGTCTGGAGAAAATGAAACGCTTAGCTAGAATTCTCTGACAACGTTTATGGTTAAACTTTAGAGAGCACTTTTATATTTTTATTGTCAAATAAGCAAAATATTGTATGAAGCATATGTAGCTCTTCATAAAATGGCTATCATGTAAGCTACTGGTAGAAGCAGCTGTAAAGTAGATTTATAAAGCAGGGAATGTGTAAGGAGTTTAAACGTGTCAGTAGTTTGGCCGTAGAAACTAGAAGCTAAAAACTAAACACGGGCGAGATCCTAATTTGACCCGTGTCACTATCATTCATAATCTCTCTCTTATATTGCAGGAGAGTCCTTCAGCCTGGCACGTTACATACAGAAAGGTAGCCCGTACTTGGGAAGGTTTTGTTCTAGAAATCATTTGAATTACCTTTTACACGCTTGGGTAGAACACTTTTACTTCTACTGTTTTATGCCCAGATGTTATCTTTACATTGTTCTAGAGCAAGAATTGCAGAAAAGTTTTCCTTTAAAATTTCTTTGCAGAGAATAGACCAAAAAATGTGTGTACCTATTTTAAAAAACTGTTTTACAAGTCCGTTCACAACATGCCAGTACCAGCAAGGTACCTTGCCTTAACCTTTCATGCACTTTCATGGAGACTGTAATACATTGCTATGTGCACTTTCTTTATCTTTGAGGTTTATTCTTTTTCTTCATCTTTCTACAGTATGATGTAATGAGTTGCTATGTTGTAAAATCTTTGTAAAATATTTCTATATAAAAATATTTTTAAAATCTTAGTTTCTTTTTATGGAATTGTGTTCTCCAAGTAATATTGCTTTTGTTACAGAACATCTGTTTTGGATAATGTGTTGCATTTTATAAAGGGCTGCAGTTTCATAATTCATATTTTTAGTTTACAGAGGCCTGGATAAAAGTGCAGTAAACCTGGGGCCCAGTGCTTATTCTTTGACCCTAAGTCACATGAAGCTCCAAGTTCTGTTTTCCCTTCTGTAAATTGGAGAGGAGCTATAAAAACCCTACGTACCTTACAATTTCCCTATTCTAGTCAAATGAGTGCGATCATGTGGAAGCACTTTGTGAACTGCAGGTCAACATGGCAATATTTCTAGAGCTTGAAGCTAGGTAATGAGAGGAGTCTGGTGCTCCGGGGAGAGTAGAGCCACATTCTGTATTCAGCAAACATATACTGAAGACCTGATCTATGGGGATGCAGATATGACTCACACATGGTTGATCCGGGTCACCCTGTCCTTTCCCCTAAAATTGGCAGCTTGGGAACCTTGGCATCGTCCTGCAGCTGCTGACGGTCTTGTTGCATTTGCACGGACAGCAGCAGCTGCCCGTTAGGTTTGGTGTAATCTTGAACAGGCCTCTGCTCCTTCCCACAGCAGTCAGATTTGGGGTGTAGATTGGCCTTGAGTATTCGCAGCAAAGGTCTGTGACTTTGTGAAATGAATAGAATGAGGTCAGGCAAGGCCTCAACCCTGAACACGGGACTTGGTCCAACTATGGGCCTATAGGGAGAGGCCCTGTGTGAGAGGAAGGAGCAGAGCTAGCAAGTTATTGGGAATTTTTATAGTGGCTGACCTTATCTTGGCAGACTATGGCTCAGAGCAGGAAGGGGAGGGGAGTGGAGACTCACCCCTGGTCTGGACAGACTTGGTTACTGCCTCAGGGCTTAGAAGTAGTGCAGGGGTAGATGACTGGGTGGGGAGTGGGGGTGGGGGGTGCTTCTGGGTAGGGAGAATAACTCAGCTACCTACAGTGTCAGGTCAGAGAGATGAGGGGAGTGGGTTAGAGATAGGAAAATAATCCTCCCATGTAGTATGTAATTACATTTTTTGTTTTTGAAATAGGGTCTTGCTATGCAGTTCAGGCTGCCCTTGACCTCACTATGTAGCCCATGCTGCCCTTGAACTTGCGGTGATCCTTCTGCCTCAGCCCCCCAAGTGCTGGGATAACAGGCGTGCGCCACCACACCCTATAATTACATTTTCGAAAGCATCACTTATTCATTACATTTTTTTCACATCTTTTCCATGCAGGCGTCTTACTGTGGTTAAGTGGGTTCTTTCGACATAGACTCACTTTGTTTGTATATTAATCGTGGGGAAGTAATCTTCATTGCCAAAGAAATACGCCCACCCCACTCTACCCCAGCACCTGACTTGCTTGATACTCCTTTCATTGTCCTCTGCTCTTTGCACAAGAAAGAAGTTACTTTCTTGTTCATTGTAAGACAAAAACAAATAAGTAAAAAATGAAAAAAGACAGTGGAAATGGTGCCTGGCATTGGAAGCCCTGTTGGGAGTGGGTAGCGCAGTGTGGCCAGGGCCCTGGTGAGCTGGAGACCCGGCACCCAGGCCAAGGGGTTGTTTGGGATGCACATGCCATTATGAAAGTGGACCCTGTGTCACCAGATGCTCTGATCTTTCAAGAGAAACTGGGAATCTGGAATTCTGTGGGACATTTCCATTTCTGGAATACCAGAAACTAACTTGAAAATGCTAAAAATACTTTGCTAGAAACAACATCTGTGAGCTACCTGTGAACCACCCACAAGCTGCTTTGATTTATTTATTTTTAAATTTAAAAAATGGGATGGTTTGTAACAAGGGAAAGGTATTTGGTTACAGCTAGTTAAGCGTAGGAAGAAAAAGGCCTATGCGTAAGAATTGCAAAGTCAGGAGAACAGCGAACAACTAGGCAAACATTTGTGATGAAAACTTTCAAACTATTAGGCATCCTTTATTGGAGATTGCTTTAGGTCAAATAATCTGTGCATTTATAAATGCCATATTTATGTCTGAAAAATTTGCTACATAGCTCCTTTATTCCAGATATTGTTTAGACCATTGGGTTAGAGAATTGATGATGCTTTTAGAAAACTTTTAAAGTTTGCCTGTATTATAAAGATAGTACACTCCTGTTTTTAAAGAGACAAGCACACAGAATTTTAGAATCAAAATCTTTTCTTCCTAGCCTACTCCCCAAGTCCTCTAGAGATTATATCTCTATTGATTGACTCATACATATATATTTTTTTTCATTTCTTTTTTTTTGTTTTGTTTTTGGTGGGTACCGGGGGTCGACCTCAGGTCCTCGCGCGCCAGCAGGCGCCTGTGCCGCTGAGCGATATCACCGGCCCCTTTTTCGTATGTGGATTCTGGGAGTTGAACTCGGGCCCTCGCGCTTGCCAGGCAGGTGCTTACGCCACTGAGCCATCTCACCCGCCCTTTTTCATTTCTTTTTTGAGACAGGGTCTCACTATGTAGTTCAGGCTGGTCTTGAACTCACTATGTAGCCCAGGCTGTCTTCGAACTTGTGTCAATCCTTCTGCCTCAGCCTCCTGAGTGCTGGGATTACAGGCTTGTGCCACCATGCACAGCTGATTGACTTATACATGTATTTTAATGAATTCTAAGGAAATTTAAAATAAGTCATGCTTGCATTAAGACTGTTGTTATAGTCATTAAAATCTTTAAAGTTATGTAACGGAGGGAAGTAGTTATACAAATTGTCAAATATATTTATTATAAGTAGAAATAAACTCAGACTAAGATTCTTTTCAACCAACACTCAAAAAAAAAGCCAAAAAACAACAAAAAAAAAACACAAAAAACCCCCCACAAAACCAAAACACTGGGTTTCACCTTTCCTCATGAAAGGATACTTACTTTAAGCTCCTGATAGCTTCAGTTAAATGTTGTTCCTTTGTTCACAACGTCTGCTTTCTTCCTCTTGATCTACCTTTCAGAATAATCTTTGCTATCAGAGTGTTTTTGTTTTACAAGATAGTAATTCAGGAACAGAGTTGGAATGTTAGGGCCTTGTGACAACTCACAGGCATTTACCACAAGTCTGAACTGAGGATTTGTCATGCTTTAAAAGTTAAATGACTTTTTTTCCTTATATGGAGATTTGTTTACATTTTCTAAGTCCAAAAGGAAGCAAGTATTTTATCTAAAGTATGGACAAATGGGAGATCAAAGTACAAGTAAGTGCTTTTGTCCACATTCTTCACCCTGGCCTCTATGTGAGTATATATTTTTCTACTTGAACATTTCCTTTATTGCCGTTTACTAGGAGAAAAAGTGCACTGCAAATTTCTTGAAATAGTTATGTTCAAAACTGCCTTAGCTGGTTCTTGTCCTTAATTCATGTATGCAGTGATAGTGATTTTTTTTTTTTTTGGTACCAAGAATCAAACTCAGGACCTTATGCTTGCCAGGCAGGCTCTTGTACTGCTGAGCTATATCCCCGGCTGATAGTGATTAATACAAGTTAATCTAATTACAGATTGACAATATAAAAGGATAAATGTTTTACAGTAACTATAATACTTCAAAAGAAATTCATATTTTGAAGAACTACTTTTTAAAGCCTTTTAATAAATTATTCCTAATAAGCAGAGCATATCACACTTAAACTCATACCTAAAGGAATATTTGAGCTTAATGTGTATGTTCTAGAAAGATGGTTGCCCAAAGACTGATTTAATTATTTTTTAGTATTCTGTATTTACCAAATAGGCAAGTATTTTCTTATTTGTTCATTAAGGTATTTAAAAGATATTACAGTAGAAAGAATCAATATTCAAACATCAACTTTGTTACTACTTTACTCATTTACTTCCCATCATAACTCAAGAACATAAACACCTGTGCTTTGTGGATGGGAGGCAGTCTTAGGCTGTCACGCACTTACACAGCTGGTAAGAGGGAGAGCAGATTCCAAAACCGTCTGTTTGCCTCCAAAAGCTGCCTTCTTTCCTCCATACCATACAAGCACAGCGTGAACTTCTGAATGAGAAGTGCTGGAAAATCTTTAATAGTCATGAGAGGCCTATCTGTTTATGGTGAGTGTATTTTACCTTACACAGTGAAACTGGCCTCCTGAACATGAGCATTTCTAATTGTGTTTCCAGGGAGCCAAAGTTTTCCCAAAGTTCATGGCTGCCATGCTTTTTTAGAATTCTTGGTTGGTCCTTGTACAACACGTAGCATGCTTTGGGGCTTTCCTAATGCCTATATAAGATGGTATAGGGATATGGGTAAGAGTGGCGGAGAAAATGGTTTAAGTTTATCCTTACCAATTACTCCCTTTTGCACAAATTATTTAACTTTCCTGAAGTTTTCCCAGTTTGCACAGTGGTAATATTAACATCTATTTCATTGGGATTAGGGCTTTAGCCCTATTGGACATGTAGCTCCAATAGTGTTTCTTAAATTCGTGAGTTAGGATTGAGGATATTCTTTGTTCCTAGTGACAGGACATTACTGACACATGAACCCTAGCACAACAGGCTGTAATCAAGGTGCAGGCCAGCTTACACTGACAGGTGAAGAAAACTAATGAGGGAAGCAGGCAGGAGGTTATATCCAAAACAGCCGCTCTTGCCTGCCCATGCAGCGGGTGAGCACAATGCTACTGACACGGTGACATTTGCTAATAGATGACTAAAGAAAGTGAATCATTAATCCGGAGGGAGCTAATACTTCTAGTGAGCGCTTGGTTCTCCAGAACAAAGCTTTCCTGTTCTGACACTGGGAGTGGAACTGATTACCTTTGTGCTTTCTGCCTACTCTCTGCAGCCTATCCACGGAGATACTTGCCCACTCACACAGAAAGCATCCCCAGGCGATACAAGGAAAACCAACCTACGAACAGCAGAGGAAATTCATGTGAGCTATGTGAGTTTATCGACCTAGTCTTTCATAACCATGAGCAGATAACCAGTGGTGGTCGGATACTTAGGGAAACCAACAGCGCCAGTTAATAGGACTAAGATGAATGTAGACAGGTGGACCGATGGAGTAAAACAAGACACAGAGACGATTCCACGTATCTTCAGCCATCTGCTCTTGATGAAGGGGTCAAATGTGTATGCTGGAGAAAAGATAGCTTCTTTAACAAATGGTGCTGGGAAAACTGGTTATCCTTGTGCCGAAGCATGAAACTAGACCCACATCGCTCACCCTGTCCTATAATCAAACCAATAATAGATCAAAGACCTAGATATAAAAAGCATTGAACCTGCTGGAAAATAACATAGAGACACTTGAGTCCATATGCACAGGCAAAGACTTTTTGAGCAAAACTCTAATAGGATAAGAAATAATGCCAAGAATCAAAATATGGGATTAAATCAAATTTAAAACTTCTGCAGAGAAAAAGCAAAAAGCAAAACACAAAAACAAAAGCAACCCAATTGACAGAATGAAGAGTAACTTAAAATGGAGAAAAACCTTGGCAGCTACTCTTCTGATGGAGGACTAATATCTAGAATATAAAAAGAAGTTAAAAAAAAAAAGCCACCGGAAAAACACACAACCAAATAAAAAAATGGGCAGATAAATTGAATAGACACTTCTTCAAAGAAATACAAACAGGCAAGAAGTACATAAAAAAGTGTTCGGCATGTTTAGCCATTAGGAAACTGCAAATCAACCCTGCTCTGGTGGCGTATGCCTGTAATCCCAGCACTTGGGAGGCTGAGGCAGGAAGATCGCTGCAAGTTCAAGGCCAGCCTGAACTGCATAGTGAAACCCTGTCTCAAAAAGCACAACAACAACAGCAAAAATATTAGGAAACTGCAAATCAAAATAACTCTGAGATCCCATCTTACTTCAGTCAGAATGGCTATCAATGAATGCTGGTGAGGATGTGGGGGAAAAGGAACACTTCTACATTGTTGGTGGGAATATAAACTAGTACAACCACTAAAGAAATCAGTATGGAGATTCCTCAAAAAACTAAAACTAGAAATTCCATTTGATCCAGTACCTCTCCTGGGTATATTCTTGAAAGAGCTGAAGTCACCATACTATAGGTAAACACGTATACCCATATTTATAGCTAAGTTCTGGAAACAGCTTAAATGCCTGTCGACAGGTGAGTGGATAAAGAAACTGTATATTGGAATTTTATTCCAGCATAAAGAAGAATGAATTCATGTCATTTGCAGGAAAACGGATCGATTTTAAGATCATAATGTTAAGTGAAACAAGTCAAATACAGAAAGTTAAATATCACGATTTATCTTATATAAGAAACACAAAATATAAATAAAGAATCAAATACAGGAGAGATGGTAGGGAACAGGGAAACAGACTTTCTGGAGCTGGGGAAAGGGATCAGGAAAAGGAAGAGAGGGAAGTGGAGGGGGCGGGGGAAGGGGACCCAAATGATCAAGATTTGGCACACATATTTACCAATTTCCCAAGATGAATGTAAATGTTATGTATTACAAACATATACCAACGAAATAGAATTAAAAAGATGGATAAAGAAAACTAGGGATCAAAGAAAACATAAATTTTAAAAAGTTCTAGATACTGCTGGGCACAGTGGTATACTCGATAGTCCCAGCTACTCTGGAAGCTGAGGCAGGAATATTGCAAGTTTGGGGCCAGCCTGGGCAATTTCATGAGACCCTGTCTCAAATGAAAAAAACAAAACAAAACAAAACAAAACAAAACAAAACGGTGGGGGAATTAGCTTAGTGTGAAGGCATGAGTTCAATCTTCAGTACAAAAAAAGGGTTCTAATTACTATCCCCAGAGATAGAAGGGATAGTACCTCCAAAGGTTTTATGTAGAAAGATAACAACAGGAAATTAAAATATGACTGCCAATGAAAGTCTGGAATTAGAAGTAAAACAAAAAGACAAAGATAAACGATGAGACAAAAGAAGATAAGTGACCTTAAAAAGCAATGTAGGTTATCAAATATCTCATTGAGAATCAGGGAAGAGATGGGGAAAGCGCAAGGAGATGGAGTGGAGGAAGAGGAGCAGTGGGGTTACCCCAATGATTTATGGAAGGTTCATGTGTTTCTTTTGTAATGTGACTGGGGTGGGGAAAGCAACCTGAAACATTAGGGAAAAAACATAAACACACAAGAAAATCATGAACTGTGGCATGACACTGAGGAATTGTAGTGAAAGAAATGAAAATTAAGTTTATTTTGATTCTTCAGTTATTTCCTTTGAGTGGAAAGTTTTCCTTTACATAGGCTACATTTCTTTTTCCTGAGATCCAACCATAATAAAGTTGACCCTCTGTAGCTTTGAAATATTTGGGGAAAAATGTGTCTGTACGTATTTAAAATGACTTTTTTTTCTTGTCATTATTCCTTCAGTAATACAGTATAACAACTATTACATAGCATTTAGACTGTGTTAGGTACTGTAAGTAACTAGAGATGATTTAAAGTATGGAGGATGATGTATGTAAGTAGGTTATATACAAATAGACTACTACACTCTTCTATATAAGGGGACTGAGTACCCACACATTTTGGCATTGGCAGGAGTTCTGGTACCATTTCATTGCTGATACTGAGGGACAAACAGTGCTTGACTTTGCAAATAATAATACCAACATAATAATAATGTTCTATGCACTATTTTTTTTTCTAATTTTTAGAATAAAACTGGGGGGGTGGGGATATAGCTTAGCAGCACAAGCACCTGCCTGGCAAGCGCAAGGTCCTGAGTTTGATTCCTGGTACAAAAAAAAAAAAAAAAAAAAAAAAAGAATAAACCTGGGGTCTAAACCAAGACTTAATAAAACAAGGATGAGTTTTTATAAAACAAGATTATAAAAAATCTCAACATAAAAAGACTTTTTTAAAAAAAACAAGACTTTATTAAAAAAAAGACTTTAATTTTAAAAAACCCAAGATGCTATAAAACAGGGACAGTGTGTCCTTAAATGTTATACATACTCATGGTTTCAGTCATAGTATAGTTGATGATACCGAGAGTTAGAGGTGAAGGATAGAGTAGTGTGCTTATTTCCTCATTTTATAGAAAGAATATTACCTAAAATAATGTTATAATAAAGAGAATTTAGATCTATAATTTGAAATTATGAAAGATAATAAAGAAACTAAAAGGTAGAGTAACCAAGCAAACCTAGGAAAAATGTTAGGGAGAAAGCAGGAAGTAATTGAGGTGAATTGCTTGTCTGCTCTAGCGGGGCACTGAGAAGTTGTCTTAGGTTTCTGCATCATGAAATAGAGGACTATTAGTATTATTCCTATTAGTGAGGATTAGATGTAGATGGTTCACCATCAGCCACTCTAGCAGATCTAAAGACTTACCTATGTCTTTTTCTCTGTGCATTAACAAGCTCATTCCTAAATACATTTTTTTAAATGAGCTTAATGATTCAATTACTGAAAGAACAATTTTCGTTGTTTATTTGGAATAATACAGATTTAAGAAAGTAGGAGGAGACTTTTTCAAAGTCCATTAATATGATGGATGTTTTAACAGTTGTTGAACTGACTAAATATGCAACAGACTGCTTTCTTTTGAAAAAGTGGAAAAGTGTTTCCCTGAAGAGGAAGGAAAAGATTGTGTAGTCTTAGAATTACAGGTAAGTTAAAGTAAACCTTCAAACCATGTTGGAAATGATTTTACACTATTTTCGTCATGCACAAATATGTTGACTATGACTTGTAGATCATTTTCCTTTGCTACTTCTTTTTCACTCTTCTCACTTCTACTCATCCTGTTTTCTCTCTTTCCTGGCAGTAATTCATTCACATTCCTCGGTGTTTTACATTTCTTAGAACTTCAGACCGCTGATATTTTTTAAGCAAATAAATGCTTACCAATACACACAGGTCTTAGGAACAGTTTTATGCAATATATTAAGTTCAGAATGGTAACGTGTTTAATTTAACGCATTGTCGAAACTTGAAGCTTTATTTCCAAAAGATTAAGCAAACCGAAAGACACAAACTGACTTGTCAGTATCAACATTTATAGAGGAAGAGTCAGTTTTTCACATGATAGTTAAAAGCTGGCGCGTTCATTGACAGAATATGTGAAAGTCACACCCATGTGAACACAGAGAGACAAGCTCAAGATGAGCTAACTCCCAGCTCCAGAAATAATGGAAATAATACCAAGTGATTGTCTCCAGTTGATTCCAAGAGGGGCGAAGAAAGCTGGAATTTTTCATTTCATGCCATTTTATCCTGTTTGAGCTCTTAAAAGTAGTGGTAGTGTGAGTAACACCGTAAACCCAGGACTGTCTCCTAAAGTGTTGATGAATACATTAAAAGTTGGGATACGGAATGTTAGTCTTTGAGGTTTTAAATAATTTCTGTCAGCGTGTTCCTTTTTAACCCTTGGGGTATCCGAGGTGTTATCCACTCTCTTTCTTATTTATTTATTTATTTTTTTGTGGGTACCGGGGGTCGACCTCAGGACCTCGCGCTTGCCAGGCAGGCGCTTATGCCGCTGAGCCATCTCACCGGCCCCTCTTTCTTATTTATTTTATATTTCATTGGTAGTATCTACTATTTGTTACTAATTACTGGCCATTTCTACCCACCATTCTAATCTGTTACAGGAGTTCCAAAGCACTAACCCCAGAATACAATGTGTGATCTGGCTAAAGGAAAAATCACCTGGTGAAGCTAATGAACTGATAAGAGGAGCTTATTGTGAAACATTCTGAATATATCTTCGTCCAAAACATTGTTTTTCAATGTGAAAATACAGAGTTCACTGGAAAGTCTGGAGCTGAAGTACACCTAAGCAGAGTCTTTGAGAAAATGCTTTTTTTTTTTTTTTTTTTTTAGCTACTCCTCATCCCTGGAGGTAGAAGCCTATTGCTAGGTGAATTATTCTCATTTATAGTTTGCAGATGTAGGAAATGAGAGTTCCAGAAAAGTAGACTTGTCCTCCGTAACAAATTAGTTTTATTGTCAATACCGTAGACTTGAACAGCATGAACTGCAGGAAGGATTTTCATGGATGTTCATTTATTGAGCCCCTGAATCTTGTTTAAAGGTAGACAGACTTATAAAAGGGTCATCGCTTTGTCTTTCTGCACAATTTTAAAACAATTGGGAAAAAACGCATCTTAATCTTACACAGCTCATGTGTATTTTCCCCGACAATATATCATTTTTGAGAAGGTTGAATTCCCAAATAGTTTGAGCCATTGGGTACCCACTATATGCCTGTCACTGAGCTTGGAACAGGAAAAACAAAGGAAATAGAAAATCAGGCGTATTCGCTGATATTAAGTGGGGAAGGGCAACACAGACTGATCGATTTCTTGACACTGTGAGGTGGGTTTGCAGCGCTGGCGAGGTGAGGGTCAGATGCTATGGGACATCAGAGGCTGACACAACACAGACTGACTTGGCTTTAGGGAAAGTTTCCTGGAGAAGACAATGCTTCATTTGTATCTGTTCTGTTCTTCGTTTAGTGATAATTGTTTATTTGTTTAAAAATTCCAAATCCTACACAAAAATATAAATGCTAGCAAAATTTACCCAGAATTTCTTTGTACAGCGATGGTGACTACCCTTTCAGGCATACCTGTGTATATGTTTATTTATGCATATTTATACAAATGTGGCTGTACTCTACCTGCTATTTAATATCTTCTTTATGTTGCATTGGACAATACAGCCTAGATCACATCAAATCAATGAATTTAAAATTATATTATAATTTTTCATGGCCACATAGTATTCAATAATATTTTGAGCCTTTATTTAGTTAGTCCCTTATCAAAGTTTGTTAAGTTTTCTTCAACTTTTTTTGCAGTTTTAAATAATGCTGTGATCAACATAATTATATATATAGCTTTGAGTCATTGGGCGGTGATCTCCACAGATAAATCTTTGGAAGAATTGCAAGATCATACTACACATTTAAAATGTTGAGTCATAAAAGCCAAACAGCTCTCCAGAAAAGTCGTGCCAATTCAAATCCACGTCTTTCTACATCTTTGTCAACATTGGGTTTTATCATGTATTATATCTTTGGAAGTGGGATAAATGAAAACTTTTATTTAACCGTGCATTTCTTTAACCAGTATTAAGTTTATACATCTTTTTACACTCTATTTTTTTTCATTTTTATGAGTCACCTATGAATGTTTTTCATTAGTTTATTATCTGGTTGATTTGTATAAAATGGACATGTTAATGTTTGCCTGTCATATGCACTATGATTATTATCTCACCTGTTTACTTATTTGATTTTAATTATGGTTTCAAGATGTTTATGAGTCAGCCGTATTAGTCTCCCTATTTTGATTTTGACTTTGGTGTGGGCTGTAATGAGGCATCTTAAGTTTTTTAAGGGCCATGTTTTCCTCTGGCACTTTCGTAGTTTTATTCATATTATTTATGCTCTGTAGAATGAACTATGATACATGAAGTGAGGTAAGGTTTTGTTAGCTACCTGTGTTGCCTTGCCGATTTAAAATATTGCAGAGTGATTAGCAGATCTTGGCTTCCTGGACATATTTGATTCCATAGCTTACTAACTGGATGAACCTGTTTTCCCACATATAAAAGGGGGTAATGTACTTATCACTTGGAATTGTCTCAGGACTTATACATTAGTGTATGTAAAGGATTTAGAACATATTGCACATAATAAGAGCTCGCTAAATAGCAGCTTTTATTGGGCACCAGATTCACATGTGCAACTAATTCTATTTTATTCTGTTGTACTCACTAGAATCTAAAAATTCATAGGTGGGTAGCAATTTTAGCTTTATGTCATATATGTGGACATGTTTTCTTATCTTTCAGGATTTCCTTATTCTTCTAGCATTTTTATTTTTCTAGATAGTTCCTTCAATTGTTATTTTGTCACTTCCTATCAAGCTCATTGAGATTTTGGTTGGCATTATAGAGAATAGATCCTGTTAGGAAAAATTAACCTCTTCATGAATTTTAACTTTCCTTTCCATTAATAATACGCATTTTCATTTATTCAAGTCCTTGTGTTAAAGTTTTATGGTTTTATTCATATAGATACTCATTTCTTGATACTAAATATTCTTTTTTTTTTTTTTTTTGTGGGTACCGGGGGTCGACCTCAGGGACCTCATGTGCCAGCAGGCGCCCGTGCCGCTGAGCGATATCACCGGCCCTTTTTTCGTATGTGGGTTCTGGGAGTCGAACTCGGGCCCTCACACTTGCCAGGCAGGCGCGTACACCGCTGAGCCATCTCACCGGCCCGATACTAAATATTCTTTTTCTCTTTCTAAGAAACGTTTTCATTTGGCAAAATATATGTGACATAAAATTACTAACACTGCTGTAAACATGGGTGTACAAATATGTTTGAACTTTTGTGTAACTCTTGTGTATGTATACCTAGAAGTGACATTTCTAAATTGTATGGTAACTTTTTTTTTTTTTTTGAGGAATTATCATACTGTTTTCTGTAGTGGCAGTCCCATTTTATATCCTCAAAAGTAGTGTAGAAAAGTTCCAATTTTTCATATCTTTGCCAACACTTCTTATTTTTGTTCTTTGATAATAGCTATCCTAATGAGTGTGAAACGTATGCTGAATATTCTGAGTAATGTCTCAAAGGATGGACAGGAATAAGAGAGAGAGAAGAAAAATAGTTTTGTAGTGTCTCTTTAGCTGCTGGTAGTTGTAGTTATGCTTGGAACAGTCATGGTTTTAGAAATAATATTTTTCAATCAATCTACATGAAATACAAGAGGTGAACTAAATTAGAAGAAAGAAAGTGGTCTTTCCTGGAAAAAAAGAGAGTGGGGCAGGCAGCCAATGTTAGAAATATTTATGCAGCTGTTGCCTGGAGTCTTCCAGAGAAACTTCTGGCGACTGTTTATAGTACGCATGCTTAGTTTGTTACGAACCTACTGACTTAAGAAAAATCCAGTGTCCCATATGTTTTCATCTTAGTGTATGTGAGCTAAAGAAGTTGAATATGGATGTATTCGTGGGTGTTTTGAACTAAGCTGGACCTAGTCAAGTTTATGAAGTAGTTCCAGTTTCTTCCATTTGCCATTGATTTTATTTTCAACCCACCAACCTCAGCGTCAGGACTGTGGCCTTAGACTCTCACTGCTAGGGTTTAATCTCCTGCCCAGGTGCCCACATCCTGTGCCCTCTCCCAGCTAACACTAAACAGAGCCCTCTCCCTCAGATGTCAATCAGGCGTAGCTGGTTTAGTCAGTCTGCCCTCAGTCAGTGATAAAATAAACACCAATATGCTTCTCTCTTCTCACAGAATGTGCCTCAAAGTGTTTTATATCCAGAGTTTCCCTTCAGATCTCAGAATTTTAAAGAGGTTCATGATCACTATAAGTTTTTATTATTACTTTTTATCCTACCCAGGTGTACAGAGTTGTACCCACTCCTCCACTAAATCCTCTAAAAATATTGGGTCTATTTGGGTAAGGGAACTCGTTCCATTTTTTTTCGAGGCAGACTAATCAACCTACAATCCTGCTGTTGAAAAATAATACCTAGGCCATTGTCTTTTCTCTGTCTTACCACTCTGCTTGGCCTTTGACTTCTCATGAGATACCCAGGAAGACCAGGCTCATCTAGTATTGGCCTCATGTTAATTTTATGCATTACTAACCTGCAAAAAGATGAGAAGTTCTGGTAATAAAATTGTCTTCTGTTATTCAACATAGTTTTATATGTTGACTATAGAAAAAATTATAAGCTAAAAAGTCATTAAATTGTATATCTTCAATGGCTGAAAGTTATGGTATGTGAATTCTATTTCAATAAAACAGTTTTTGAGAAGCCATAGATATTTAAATACCTTATTGTGGGGGAAAACAGTATAGTTATTACTTAGCTAAGTTCAAAAGAGTAATTGACTGCTATGAATAAGAACTAAAGTAGTTTGAGTGGTGCCTCCAGATTGGGAAGTTTATGAAAAGTCTTATTTGATGTTCACAGTAAGTGCACGAGGAAGGAAATGTTACCATCTTTAGTTCACAGATGAGCGTTTGATGCTAAAAGGGTTGAACACCTTTGCTAAGCTATGGAGGAAACACTGAAGGCTCTGAGCGCCCAGAACGAGCCAGCGGATTTTGATGGCTCTTCCTTGATTGAGCCTCAATGTTCAGATCATCTCCAGAGAGCCAGACAAATCCTTTCATGTAATTGTGGCTTTATTTTATGCAACAGAATCTACAAAATAGTTAAGCATGACATATTCTCAATAATCTGTAATTCGATAGACAGTTTGTGAACATAATGTCTATTAGATTCTGCAGTCAAGAGCTATAGTAGCTTGCTGTGGAAGGGACCTCTGTTACCTCCTACATAATAGGAAGTGAATATTTTTTAAGGCTATAAACCCATATTTTAAATCTATACTTGTTTCAAGCAAGAAACTTTGGAAAGTGTTACACTGTTGAGTTTTTCTGCATTTTTTGAAATTGTAGCATCATTATCACTGAAGATGCACCCCACTAGCTGAGGGGAAATGAAGATACCATACTGAAGAAGAAAGCAGTCCCCCATTTCTCTGCAGATGAGTTCAGCCTCCAAGATACATTCAAAATAGGCTGAAATGACTTTTTGTTTTGGTGAGGAAGCCCAAGAAAACTGATTATTTTTATTGACTGTACAATTTAAGAGATTAGAAGATGAAAAACCCCTTGTCTCTTGCAAGAAATCTTGTACTAAGGAGCAATAGAAAGACATATTGCATATTTTGTCTATAAGTATATTCTTGAGATTAATATTTGGGATTATTTCTTCCCCTTCATTTTCAACAGAACTCATGAAGACATGAAGTTTCCTCTTGCTGTTTTCTGTCTCTCTCCTCCAAGTCCCAGCCCATGGAATGTTTTTAAGGGTTGCTATGATGTCTCAAAGATAAGGCTGCGTAATCTAGAGATTAACATAAATTTAACATGATAGGGTTTCAGATCCAATAATCATTCCAACCCTCTGCTCGTACATTAGCTAGAAAGTTTATAGCACAATATCTTGATATATCAAGTTGATTTTCCAATACCAATTTTAGTTTAAATTAATAGTCTCTTTAGTTGTCTACTCAAGGCCCAGAATCCAGAACATACCACTGGAAGGGTATATAATATAAATGAAACAGCATCCTCACTCTTTTGCAGCTTGCAATCTGATAGACAAGACAAACCTACCAATAACTCTGAAGTAAGCCTTACCAGGTAAGGCAGTTAGTCAAGACATTTGTTGAGTACATACCATGAACCCATCACTGAATTAGGGCTTCTGTCACATGGAATAGCAGAGGAGTGAATAAAATGCTAATCATCACTGGTCTGGTTGGGTTATCAGAAAATAACTTCATGGGTAGCATGGAATAAACAAGTCTTTGTTCTTAAAGAATGCATAGTTTGGAAGAATTCGTTTCTGTTACATCCATTAGGGGTAGTGGGAAAGCAAGCTATGTAGTTTGGTCAAAAAACAGAATATCTCTACAGCACAGGAAAGGTGGAAGAGTATATCCACGCTATCAAGGTCACTAAAATCAGTTTAACGTTTATGTCTCAGCTTAACCTAGAGAATGAGGGAAACAATTATATTTTTCAGCTGAAATTTTGGAAAGTAATAGGCAATAGAAAGTAATAGAAAAATAGGAAGTAATAGAAAATAATAGACAAAACAGTGTTATAAAGGGAAGATGGCTCGGGGAGGATGATATGTTTCTGGTTTTAGTTTTATTGGATTTCAGGTGCAGATAACTAAAAGCATGACTTTGTAGCTAGGTAGAGAAGTCAAGGGTAGAATTAGCAACTTAGAATCAGCTGCCACTGGCACAGAGCACAAAACATGGCATGATTGAAGCATAAGTTGGAGGAAAATTGATATTTAGTGTCTGGGAAGAGAAGTATGATACTCCGAGAGAGCAATAGTGAGGTTGGCAGAAGGATGATCACAAATGGAGAGCTGGGCATGGTACTCAAAGTGTTTGATGGAGGAAAAACCACCGAAGCCAAGGTCTCCGAGCTGTTGCATAAAAGACTTTCCCTGAACCAAGTTATCTCCGTGTTAAGAAATGTTTACTGTCTTACCCGAAGTGCTCCCGTTGCTTCATCTTAGCGCTTAGAATCAATCCAAATAACTCTTATTTATGCATTGCCAAATCTTGGAAATTGGTCTGTATTAAAATCCGATTAAAATGTCTAAAATTGAACAAAATCTCCCATAGGATTTATCCTGATGGAGATGTGTCATTCATAAATATGGTCCTTCCTCCAAACTCCAAAAATAGAAAGAATAGCAATGCATTGCAGAAAGGGGAAAAATTACAGAAAAACATCAGTTTACAATTTTTTCTTATAGTCCGAGTTTATAGATCGGTTCATTCGGTGCCACATCTATATTTGGTCCTGTTATAAGCTAAATTGTGCCCCCCTCAATTCATGTATCGAGGTTCCAGTTCTTTGTAGCTCACATCTGACCAAATTTAGAAACAGGGTTGTTGCTGATGTAGTTAGTTAAGATGAGGTTACCCTGGAGCAGGGTAAGCTTCTAATGCAATATTACCGGTATCCTTCTAAAAATGGGAGATTTAGGCACAGACGCATACGTACAGGGAGCCCGCCACGTGAAGATCAAGGCAGAGATGGACGTAATGCCACCAAAGCTAAGGGACACTTAAGGTTGCCAACAAAACAACACAAGCAAAGAGCCAGGCATAGAATAGATTCTTTCACAGCCCTCAGAAGAAACCAAACCTGCTGGCACCTTAGTCTTGGACTCTTAGCCTCCATAACTGGAGATAACAAATTTTTGTTTCATAAGCCACCCCAGTTGTGGTATTTTGTTATGGCAGTCCTGGCAAACTAGTGTCCCCAAACAAGAAGGTTCCTAATGGGTTTCCCCAGGTGGTGCACATCAAAATCTTGTGTACCACAGAGAGAACATTTTCCCCCTTGGAAAGAAGACAGTCCTATAAGCAGTTTAAAACAACCTCATTTCCCAAATCCATTTTATTTCCCAGAGAAAGCAGTTCTTTGACTAGTGTGTACATTGAGAGATGACCTTGGAGAATAAATCTCTGCCACTACTCTGGCGTGCTTGCTCTTCTAAACAGATCTAATAATAGAACTGACCCATCCACACTGATTGGCCAGTTGCGTAGTTGACCTACCAAGAGGTTTTAGAGAAATAAAAGCTAAGTGAAGACTCAAAAGGTTTTTTAAACTGAGGAAATAATTATGATTTCAGTACAGTTAGCACTGCCTTTTGATAGTCAGTGCTATTGGAAAAAATACCAGGACTATTTTATAAAGGTTTTTATGTGACTGTAGACATTTATAGCTTGGCATTGGTGTCTCTGGCTTGGCAAGCGATTCTCTCTATACAGTGGAAACATTTTTTAACAGCCAAGTGGCTGAGTGGGTGGCTTCTATGGCAGAAATGCTGTACTTTGGGCACCCAATAAAGTGCATTCACAGTCATGTACTTCTGTTTACAAGAACTTTAGAAAGTTGTTCCGTGGCCAACCCTTTTCCTCCCAGAGAAAACCACCTATATCCTGGCTAATATCCACTGGACTTCAATATGATTTTATAAAACAATATAGGTGTATTACTAGCCAGATTTTGCTGAAATTTAATTTAGGATCCTCCTTTCTCAGATTAAAACAACATAAAACTCAGGACTTCTAAGTGATCTTAATCCACAGAATCTGCACTTGCATGAGCGATTTCTACAAATAACTCATGAAATAACATTGTCAAAATAAACTGTCATGGGCGATACTTACTTGATGATCCTGTCTTTTCTTCCCACTTGCCTGTAGATATACTTACCTCTTCTTCCTGATTCTTTCTATTTTTTTAAAATTTATTTTAATTTATTTAGTTTTTTTTTGTGAGTACCGGATGTCGAACTCAGGACCTCGCGCTTGCCAGCAAGTGCTTGTGCCACTGAGCGATATCACCGGCGCTTTTTTCCTTTATGTGGGTACCAGGAGTCAAACTCAGGACCTCGCGCTTGCCAGGCAGGCGCTTATGCTGCTGAGCCATCTCACTGGCCCTCCTAATTCTTTTTAAATGATTATCTGTTCAGTGCTTTTCAGAGGTGGAGATAAAAGCAGGACCCTTCTTCCATTGGCAGCTTTTAAAACTTCAAGTGGCTGTCAGTTAGGTGATTGTTCAAGTCAGTCAAAGGGCAGGGAACAGTGGTGTGACCGCTAGTGATGACAGTGCATTATATGAAGCCAGCAAACTGCAAATCACGAGAGCCCAACTGATAATACTCCATACTGGGCTCTTAGCTTTCAGCATGTGAGAACACAGAGAAGGTAGGAATGGTGGGGAACTGTGACCCCATTATCCTAAAAGAAGCAGTTGCTATTCACTCAATTTGTGCCTTCCAAAGTGGGCCAGCATGGGTAGATTTCCCAATTTTCCAAGAGAGCTAGAAAGTTAGATTTAAAAAAAAAAAGTCAAATCTTCTGACTTTTAAATGTTGGAAACTAACAGCTTCCTATTTTTTCTGCAACAAATTATCAGATAAGGATAAGCAGTACAAATTTATTACTTTTCAGTTCTGAAGGTGAGTTTGTAATAGATTTCAACTGAGTTGAAATTGGGGTGCTGGCAACTCTAGATTGGGTCCCTCTAATTGGGTCCCTTCAGCAACTCTAGAAGATGATTCACTTCCTTACTTTTTCTTCTTGTAGAGGCTTGTGGTCTCTGCCTCTGGCCCTGCCTTCAAAGCCAGCAGCATAGCATCTTCAAACCTCTCTGACTCCCTACTTCTTTTTTTTTTTTTAATGTGGGTACCAGGAATCGAACTTAGGACCTTGCGCTTGCCAGGCAAGAGCTTATGCCGCTGAGCTATATCACCTGCCCTCCCTACTTCTTTGGTCATATCTTTTTCTCTGACTTTCCTGCTTCCTTTTCTCCCTTATAAAGACCCCCTGTGACTACAGTAGCTCACCTGAATAATCCAGAGCGCCTGCCACCACCACAACTGCATATTCTAGAGGATTCCCTGATGCAAAGCTAGTCTTGCCGGTTGCCAGATCTCACAGGAGTCAGAGGCACAACTCCTGGGAATAGGAAAGATGGAGGGCACAAAGCCTGTACCCAAATTCACCAGAAAGGAAATATACCAGGGGGAGGTGTCTCCGTGAAGACAGTCAGGCAGGTGGAGAGACAGCTGGCATTTGGTACATTTTACCTACCTGCTGGGATAGCTCTTCACTAACCACACCACATATTTGCCTTTGGCCGACAGTTTGAAAGTTTTACCTATTGGTTTTTGGACAAAATTAGGAATTCAGGGAAGTTAGAGTAAACACTAGTTTATGCTATTACATTCCATTCTGTATACCAACAGAATAATTTTTCATTCATGTGTTTTTTTCATTCATCTTTGCTTGTATGGAAACTTTTTCATGGTTTCCTCTGAATTATTGCGACTGCAAGGGCTACCAGGGCTTTTTCCTAAGAGGAGCTTGGGCACAGATGCAACCTGGCACAATGAATATGACATTCGCTGCCTTCATAACAACAATCTGACGGCTCAGGTTGTTTTTCAGCTTTGTTGGCAACTCGTATGGATCTGGCAAAGAGAACTGGCACAATGACTGAGCAGTCCTTTCACCATGATTTATGAGCTCAAAGCTGAAGCTGGTCAGATAGACTGAATTGGAATCACGCCTGGGTGGAGTTTTCTTGTCTGCTGGCAAAAAGACTTCTTTTTACCTTGTTGCAACAAGTTAGACATTTAACTGAGAGATGCATCTACCCATTGCAAACACTCTCGTTCATGGTTATAACTTCAGTACCTCACTTAGTACCGGCACCAGGTTTGCCCTTAGTCAAGGAAAAGCTTATACATGGAGTTGGCTTCAGTTGTGTTGCTCTATGTCATTCAGGCAAATTACCAACCTGATAAATAAGACAATAACATCTATCTGACAAGAATCTTAAATCTTAAATGGATGTGAAGATATTCTATATCTCTGAAGCATCATACAAGTGCAATGAGCTAGTATTATGTGTGATTCGAATTTATTAGATTTTATTTTTTCTGTCTATTGTCTTCTTTAGTAGGAAACACTCACATGTCATCTCATTAGTTCTCTGGCCTAGGTGTCTTCTCAGTGATTATGATTTTTATCAAGGGCTAACTAAGCTACATAGGGTCCAGATATAGTTTTTCTTTTTAATTGTTTTGAGCTTTTTCTTGGAAAAAAGTACAGAACTAAGTCCACATTCAAATCACAGAGTGCGTGATATAAAGTAGGAAAAGCTCATAAATATATACTAGAGTCTCCTCAGAGGATGAGGATTTTTTAAATAGATGGGCACTTTTATGAAAGGATTGATCTTATGAATCTCATTGAAGAAACTAGGAGCCAATGTCTCCTAACCAAAACAGAGTTAATTGGTTTTGACGGAAACATGTTGATGTGATATTTTGGAGGGAGAAGTTGATTGGTCATGGACCAAGTATCGCCTATCCACAAAAAGACTGGTTTACTGGCTGTTGAAAACAGTTGGAACACTTCGAGCTTTGCCATATAAACTAGAACAATAGGATGTATAAAATTCCTCCAACTTATTATGAAGTTCATGGACCATGGGCTGCCCTAGGCATGAACTCTTCGAGTTTAGCAGAAATTAGGTCATTATTTCTTAACTCAATTTTGGTTTCTTTGTCAATTTTTCACAATTAATTTACATTCTTTCTGCGTTCTGCATCTCCACCTCTCTCCGAGTGGGTCCTTTGACTGGTTGAAGTGAGTGATGTATGCTTGCTCCTGCTTGTCATCAGGAGTTACTTTGTAACTAAGCCTCATTGTTGCCAGGCTGACCTTGGAGAGATCCTTGAGCCGCCTGAATCACAGTGGGCTGCTGAGAGAGGTACACTGACCTTTGGGGCCCTTGGATTTCTTGGGAAAACAATTTTCAGGGCAGTTCTGTCTCCAGCACTGGAGGAAGCTCAGTGGGTGAGCTAGGACACCATGGGTTTTAGGGATGAGGAAAGTGGTCTGGAGTCCTAGGTTGCCATTATTTCCTCAGTGAATGTTGTCACGTTGCTTTATCTCTTGATTATAATATTTAAGAGACAGTCTTGAAACATAGGAACCATTAAATGCAGGAGTCCTATTGGAGCGTTTCTGGAGCACTACAGTGGATAGGAGAGAAAGGTGCAGAGAGCAAACTTAATCTGAAATAGATTTCATCTTGCTCACTGGTTAATAGATTGCTCCATTACCTCAACTTCCAAACTGGCATCAGCTTCAAATAAATGCTCTAAAAATTTTTAAGTCCTATACTTTTGGGATTCCTGGAAAATTACCCAAATCTTCAGTGTTAAGTCTTCAAATGACTAGAGTCTGCTGTAACACCTACTTCTGAGGCTTGTTGTAACCATCAGACAATTAACACAGGTGAAAGAATTAGGACATGGGACAACCAGTAAATATGAGACTCTTCCAAGGTAATATTTATTAGATGAGTAAATGAATATTGGTAAGAGAATTGCTTTGCTTCAGAAAGAAGTATGATGATAAGTGCACATCATTTTGGATATTTTTTCTAGAATTCTCTGGACTCATCCTTTTTTGAACACATTGACTGGGTCAGTACGTTGGCCCTGTTCCCATTTAAATACGCCACGTCCCAGTTGCCTGTTCATCTTTCTTACCTCCCTCCTCTTCATATGAGGTAGGAGCTCATCCATACTGTGTGTGTGTGTGTGTGTGTCTTCAGGGCAGAGAGATTTTACTTTTTAAATGCATTTTCTTATTTCTAGCTGAATTTTGGCAAGAAAAGGAATGTAACATGTTAAAAATGCATCACAGGATTAACAGAAATCACAGAATTTAGTTAAAATGAGAAAGAAAAGTTAAGATAATCAACAATAACATTTGAATATAATATACTTCGTGTGCAAGTCAGATTCTGAGCAAGAAATGCAAAAAGAAGTTGTCTAGAACAAATCATGTGTATCTGACAAATTCTTGCCACATACAGACAAATTAAAGCATTTAAAACTACTTCTACTTCTGGTTTAAAACGGCCAGTGAGATACAAGCTTTGTTTTAACATCTAGTAAAATAAAAACAAAGAAGCACAAAGAGAAATAAACTAGTAACATTAAAGAAATTAAAATTAGGAATGAATCAATAAATAAATGATTTTAGTATACTTCCGAGAAATTGAAAATAAACAATAGTATCTTGGTGAATCAACCAGGCTAAGAAAGTCATAGTATTTTTTGTTTTTTTTTTGGTACCAGGAATTGAACTCACAACCTTGAGCTTGCCAGGAAGGCCCTGTGCCGCTGAGCTATATCTCCGGTGAAAGTCATATTTTGTAGATGATAATGAGCTACAAGAACCTCAGAGCTTACCTGCTCTGCAGAATCCCAGAAGTCTCAGGCCTTAGAGTTGATAGCCAGGGAGTAAGAGCCAGAGTTAAAGTCCGGTATCCCCTGAGGTCTGTCACGACTGCTGCAGCCACTGCTGTAACCTCAGTCTCTCTTTCCCAAACCAGCACAAGGTCAAAGCGCTAGCTGGCTCCTCTTTAAACCTGAACAGTGTTTGGAGAAAACAAAGACTTCCCGCCCTACATCACCTATGAACAAAACATGGGAAGCTTTGCTGTGTTTACAGGACAATATGTAAATAATAATAACTTTACATTATGAAAAGGCAAACGTGCAGCTGACAGGCGGAGGAATAGGACATTCAGAGGGAAGAGTAAGGACGCTAACTCTCTGGTGTCATTAATACAGGCACTCTTTCAATCACTCAGCAAATATTTACTGACATCCCGCTGGGTACAGGTGTCATTCTAGGCTTTTGGGATACAAACAAAGGAAAAAACAGAGGACAAAACATCTTGCTTTCAAGGAGTTTACATAATATTACACTACATCATTAGTAAGTAAGGCTGCAAGAGATAACTCCAAGTGCTGATTGAATATGAAATAGACTTTTAAATATATCATTTAACAATTTAAAGATAACTAATAGAACTTAAATAATAATAATAATAATAATAATAATAATAATAATGAGAATGAGAATGAAAATGGAAAAAGTAGAGGTAAGTGACCTAAATTGTAAACTCTTATACAAGGGATTGATTAGTTACTGTCTAAAGTGGATAAATCAAGATATAGATAAAATAATAATGTGTGGAATTATAGAGGAAGCCACCAAAAGTAAAAACAGAAGAAAATGAAGGCTTTGCCTCTGGGATAAAGGACTGAAGGTGAGAAGAGAAGAGTGTGCATGTCATGTTTGCTTTTTACCCTAAGTCCTCTTTCCCTTGTTACCAGGTGCGTGTATTATATTGATTAATACATATATATATATATTAAAAATCAAGTGACTTCTAAGAGCAATTACAGTCAAAGAATGAGACCCATTCTTTATCTACCAAGAGTCATAGGATGAGTCATGAAATCATCAGAGATGGATTTTCTTTTCTATATTTTAAAGTAAGTGTTTAAAAATAGATACCATTTCAGTCTCTTATCGTGGCTGGAGTGAATGGGGGAGTTGACAAAATAGTAAGTTTGTAAAGACTCATGCCGGAAATGAAGGAAAAAGTTTTCTGAGTATGTGTTCAAAATAAATTGAGTGCAGTTTATCTGAACAAAATAATGCTTTCAGTTCCCCATTGTTTACCTGTGGTTAGTCAGCAGCGTGCAGAAAAGTGGAGCCAACATTTATTAACTGCTTATTGTGTATAAAACACTTTGCATGTGGTAAGTTGCTTGCTCTGCTCAACAACCTTATGCAGTAGGCATCAATTCTTACATTAAATGATGGGCCTGAAATTTAGACACAATTTAGCAAGACACAGCTCGCTAAAGGCAACCTCACTTTTAAGTGAAAAGCTAGATCCTTAAGTTTTTCTGCCTCCAAAAGCTGCGCTCTTTCTTTCTCATCTTTTGGTTTTCCCAGTACATGCTTTCTCAGAAAAAGACTAGATTTCAATAAAATTCCATTGGAAGTTTCCTGTCAATATTTTCTGTGGTACAAATTTTCCTAAGGGACGATGGTGCCTAAGACATTTAGATAACATGGTAAATATTTCAGCATTGATTGGTAATATAGGTCTATGTTGATTAATTTCTTAATATTTAAACAAAAAGAAACCTTGGGGAGTTTATTTATTATCGCTCTCGACCAGTAATATTCTTATTACCTTATGCTGCACTAATATTCCTCAAAGTCTATCCCTCAGCCACTCTTTTGGTCCCTCTTGTGACCAGCTTTACATACACAGAGTGACTTGCATTGCTGTTATCGCTGGAACAAGGCAACAGTCTTGCCTTGAGCTCATTATCTATCAAAAGAGATTAACCCTGGTAGCAAATTAGATGCACATACATTTTGGAGAAACAAAATTAAACTAGGCCTTGTTTTGCATAGGTATTATGTACCAAATACTTTACATGCATCATTTCATTTAATCCTCTATAAATCTCTGGGGCAGATATCATGAACAATATATTTATACTCACATTTATATTCATATTTACATTCATATTCATAGTATAGTACTGGGGACTGAACTCAGGAGCACTCTACCACTCACCTATATCCCCAGCCCTTTTATAGTTTTATTTTGAGACAGGGTTTCACTATGCTGCCCAGGCTGGCCTCAAACTTGCAATCCTCCTGCCTCAGCATCCTGAGTCACTGTGAACAATATTTTACAAGTGGAAACTATAATCCAGACAGTTTAAGCAAATTGGCCAAGATCAAAAAGCAGGGAAGTAATCTTACTGTGATTTGAACACTTGGTTTAAGAAATGCACTTGTCATGTTTCTGAAGTTGCCTAACCTTGGTAATTTTACAAATTCTCTTATTCTATCCCTAGGAGACAAGATGAATTATTGAATAGTGAAGCTGAATAAACTGTTGCTATTCTTGATCTGAGGTGAGCTTGCTTCTATCGTTGCCACTTGAGGGGAGTCCCAAGTCCCATATTAAGGGAACATTATCTTGGTTGGCTCTAGGTTGTTCTTAATGGATCAGTTAGAGATGTCAATGCTGTGCTGATCGTCCTCCCCCCCCCCAGAAGACACAGGGCTAGAAGCAGGTGAAGGAAAGTACATGAGAATATGCAAAAGAACATAACAGATGAAGGTAATCACCTAACAGGATGAAATTAAATAAGAGTGGAATTATAGTCATGCACCTTTTTCTGAAAAGTTGTCTATGCAAGTACAGAATGGTTTAGCAGGAACTCACACAAACCTTTGACTGACTCGCCAGTCTCACGGTTTCATGATCATATTTATAGTAATAGCTCCCAGATAGCTCTCTCCAGTCCAGATCTTCACTCATAGCTTCTGTCCTGTAGTCCCAATGGATCAACAATTCATCTTCTTGGAGTTAGATGTCACAAAGGCTCCTTGGACTCAACATGCATGTTAAGGTTCAGATCTAAAAACCACCCCCACCCCTATCTCATGTGTTTGGAAGACAATTGGATCATGGGGTTGCTATACGTGTCAGTGGATTTATCTGTTGATGAGTTCAGTAGCTGAATATGCTGTCAGGAGGTGAGGCCTGGTTGCAGGTGGATCACTGGGGACATGACTTGGAAAGGTGTATTCTTTTCTCAAGTTTCTTCCTTCTCTCTCTGCTTCCTGGCTGCCATTGACATGAGCTGTCCTCTGCCATACTCTTCCATCAAGCTGTTTTTGCCTTGGAGCATCTGACCATGAACTGAACCCACCAAAACCATCAGCCAACATAAACCTCTCTTCAGGTGTTGGGTATTTTGTCCAAGGATGGGAAAGTGACTAATACAATGTACAAGATTATGTTCTTAAAGCATCTCTTCCAAGCTTGTTTCTCTTCCAATATAGGAATATTTCTGCTGTGTTAGTAAATCTAGGATTCATTGTTGAAAACTTTTTCCCCTTCACCTTTCCCCCTCACCATCTCTAATTCTTTCTACATCCTAGCCATTTTACCTCCTAGAATTTCAGAATCTGTCACTCTTTCATCTCCACCTGTACCTTATTAGCCTAAGGAGCCATGATTTCTCATCTGTACTATTGCTGTGGTCTAATTGCTCTCAGTATTTGTACTTTGGCCCTCCCCAGCTCATTTAACATACCAGCCCTAATTATACTTTCAAAACCTGAATATGATTGTGTTATGCACACATCCATCCCAGATTACATTGCTCTAATGTCTTTTTATTACTCTTACATAGAAATCAAAAGCTTGTCTCTATATTTCCCCCCAGCCTTGGTTCTTAGCAATCTCTACCTTTCTCTCTATATTCTAACCCAGTGGGGGCAAACCTATAGCATGCATGTCACAGAGAGCTGTTTGTTATTGAAAGCTCTAAAATGTTTGTCATCACTGCTAATCTTTGAGCTTTTTTTAATTCTTGGACACACCATGGAGCTTTCCGTGGCAAAAGCTTTGCACACATTATTCTTTCTGTCTGAAATGTTCTTTCCTCCTCTCCCTCTGGTTAATGCGTACTCGTCCTTCAGATCTCTGCCAAAGTGCTTCCCAAACTCTCCACACTGAGGTGCATCTTCCTATAGAACTATTCCTTCCTTTTGGAGCTCTCATCTCAATTTATAATCCATCTACCAGTTTGCTGAATGTTTATTATGTGCCAGGCTATAAGTTCTGAGGGCATATGGGTAAATAAAACAGGAAAATTTCCCTTTAAGGATCAGTAATGGAGGAGACAGATAATAAAGAAATAAAATATATAGTGATTCCATTGGTGATAAGTACCACAGTGCTACAGAAAAAAATATGTCAGAGAAAGAAGATAGGAAGCGCCTGTACTCAAGCCTACTCTATTTGAAGTAGGGGTGGACTGATAAGGTAACATTTAAACTTGTTCAGAGGGTGTTAATAGTTTGGATCCAAAATGTCCCCCAAAAGGCTCATGTGTTCAGTGGTGGGGCACTAACCTGAAGTGTGCTGTTAGGAGGTGAGGCTTGATTAGAAGAAGGAGGTCACTGAGGACACAACCTGGAAGGGTATATTCTTGTCTCTGACCCTTTCCCCTCTCTCTGGCTGTGGTTCCTGGCTACTATGGGGTGAGCAGCTTCCTCTGTCGCACTCTTCTGCTGTGATGTTTTGCCTTCAAGCCAGCCAACCATGGACAGAAACCATGAGTCAAAAACAAAACAAAACAGAACAAAAAACAAAACTCTTTTCCTCCTCTAAATTATGTCAGGTGTTTTTGGCCCAGCAATATAAAGGAAACAAACACAGAGGGTAAGCACTGCAAATGCTTATAGGAAGAGTGCTCTAGGTAGAGAGAAGAGTACGGGGAAACGTCTTCACAGAGATGTTCATTCCCCATGTTTAAAGAGCAAGCGGAAGACTGGTGTGGCTGGGGCAGAGCAAACAGGAAGGAAAATTGCAGGGGATAAGGACTGAAAGAGGGATCGCGTCGTGCAGGACCTGGAAGGTCAATGAGAAAGATTTGGCTTTCCGCGAGAATGAGTGGGAAATAACTGTTTGATTGAATAAAAGGTATGATCTGACTTGCACATTTTTAAGGAATTATGATGGCTTCTGTGCGGGGAATAAACTGTGGATATGGAAGAACAGAAGCAGGGACATCAATTAGGAACTTGTTTATACTAATCCAGGCAGGACATGACGGTAGCTGGATCAGGCGGGTAACAGTGGAAGTGGTCAGATCTGTATATCTCTGAAAGAATGCCAACAGAATATACTGATAGATTTGGTATGTGTTTCAAGAGAAATAAATAAATCAATAATTATATCAAGGCTTATGATGTGATTAGAAAAATGGAATATTCATTTACTGATATGGGCAAGTCCACGGGAAAGGCATATTTGGCAAGAAGGCTTAGGGGGTCAGTCCGGATATGCTTATTACAGGAAGTTAGAACGACCATATACTGGTTTGCCTGGGACTAGGAAGGTGCCTAGGACATACTAAAACCAAGGAAGTTCCAGGAAAACTGGGATGAGTTGATCATCCTAGGTCTGGGCCTCATATACAAATATGTCTTTGACACATAAATGGTATTCAAAGCCAGAAGACTGGATGAATATATGGTTTAGATGGGACCCTCAAACCTCATGTGTTTGGCAGTTGTTTGGCATTACAGCCGCACTTGTTAGGATGTGGGGTCTGGTTGGAAGAGTCAGGTTACTGTGGGCGCGGCCTGAAAGGGTATATCTTCCTTCCTGGCTCCTCTCTTGACTCTCCCATCTCCCTAGATGTTATGACAAACATTTTCCCTGCCATACCCCTTTGGCACACCATCCTGCCTTGCAGCCAGCAGACTATGGACTGAAACGTGAGCCAAAAGAAACTTTTCCTCCTTCAAGTTGTGGTGCTGGGTATTGTGTTTGAGCTATGAAGAAAGTGACTAATACAATGAGCTCACCCAGAAAGTAAGCACATTGGAGAAGAGTCTGGGTCACGCTGACTCAGGCATTTAGATGAGGATGTTGATAAGAATCAGCAGAAGAGGATAAGAAAGGAGAGTCCAGTGAAGCAGGAGGACAGGCAGGACAGTGTGATGTCCCGGAAGTCAACTGGAGAAAATGTTGCATAGAGTAGGTTGAATATGGATGATGGATAAAATGAGATGAAGACTGAATGGAGCACTGGATTCCTTGGTGTGGAGCTCTCATTGGCTATCTCGAAAAGGACTACAAGCATGGGATTTTAGAGGCAAAACTTTGATTGGTATAGGTTCAAGAAGAGAACAATTAGTTTCAGAGTACATATCATGTAAAGGAGGATGGAGAAATAGGGCGGAAGCTAGAGGGGGAAGTAGGGTCAAAGGGGTTTTGGATGGGAAAGCATGTAACATGTTTTGCAAGCTGTTGGGAAACACCCCCAAAATAAATCCTGCAGGAGATGAATGGGAGGATGGCAGGAGCACTGCTCTTGAGCAGATACGTTAGATAAGAGCAAAAATAGTTCATGAAGTGACAAAAATGGTTCTGATGTAATTAGGCAAGTAGCTGTGAAGAGTTCATTTAAGCACTGTTCTGATTGCTCCCACTCTCTCATTGAAAGAGGTAGTGGCAGGTGTGGAGTAGGGTGGAAGTGTTGGAAGAAGTTTAAAGGGGTCAGAGAAGAAAGGCAGATGAGTAGATGACTCCCATATGGAAAATAATAATGGTTTAGTTTGATGACATGAGCTTCAAAGCTGTGTGTGTGTGTGTGTGTGTGTGTGTGTGTGTGTGAAGGGTTAGGAAGAAGAGGGAAAATATGAAGAAGAGGGAAATTATGAAGAAGAGGACTAAGGAGGGCTCACCTCTCATCTCCAGGCCCAGAGAGATAAACAATCACCACCTTGAAAAGGCTAGAAAAGAGGCAGAGTTGGAACACAAAGGTGACAGGAACATTTGTGGGCATTTTTAAGATATTATATATTTTATGATGATAGACTGATCACCTTTTTTGGGGTATTTGCTGATGATTAAACCCAGGAGTCTCGTGCATTCTAGGCAAATGCTTCACCAGTGAGCCACACCCACAGCTCCTACTTATCCACTCATGTACAGAGCTCATGAAGTGGTTCAGGCTGGCCTGGAATTTATGATCCAACTGCCTCAGCCACCCAAATAGCTGGGATTAAAGGCAAATGCTACCACAGCTGGCTGGACTGAGCACTTTTAAGGGGACAGGAAAAGCTGGAGGAGCTGGAGATTGGGGTAGAAGCTGAAATTATAGCCCCACAAGATGAGGGTTTGTGTTTGTGGAATCTCCTGAAAGGCTTAATCCTTTTATACTGACTGCAATTAACAGGGATAACATATTAATTGAGGTCAGGATATTGACTTTCTTGGGAGGGAGCCCTGGAGCCCCCTCTGTCTCCCTGCCAACAGAAAGTGGAAGGAGGGATGCTTTCACGAGTGTGATGATGCGGTCAGGGTCTGCATGCTAAGACCCTGCGTGCTAAGCTCCAAGAAGGCAGGGACTGTGTTTACCTTTGCATCGCCGATGCCTTGAGATGTACCTGGCACATAGGAGGAGCCCAATAGCTGCACATCAAAAAAAGACATAGAATCAAATGCAAAGAATTGAAGGCTTTAGTTGACAGCAAGGTCTTTTACAAGCAGTGGTGGTGCCACTGGACATGGTCCTAGGAGCTTTCTAAACCCACCGTAGTCATAGAAATAAGTTGCAAGTGGGCTGACTCCCATCATGGACAAAAGAGTATTGAGGATGCATTAGTAAGAGGCATAAAGGGGTTTATTAGACAGAAATTTTAAAAGTACACACTCAAAGAAATATAGTGAGGGCTTGGGAGAAGAGAGAGAGGCACATTATGATCCAGAGCTGCTATAGTTATTGGGCTTGGGGATGTCTTCAAGACAGGTGACCTTGGATGTGTGTCCCTGCTGTCTGTCAGGTCACCCGTCTGGCAGGATAGGTCAGAATGTGAACCATTTACATGTGTTTGAAGGTGCGATCTGCTGCCCACTAATATTGTCTTTACTTGCAATTTACAGGTGGAAAGAGGTGGTCAGCTCACAGGTGAAAGGGGATTGCCAGGCCTATTGTGTCTTGGGAGAAGAGAGGAAAAGAAAAACAAAACAAAACTGAGCTTGTGTCTCGAAGCTGCAGTTTTTCTTACAAGTACAATTTTAACATTCTAATTTTCCTTGTGTCCTTTCTGCCTATCTTCATTTCTGTGATTCTACCTCGGCAATGAGGCTGCCAAGACAAGGGGACCATGTTCAGCATAGAGTGGGTAACGGTCTCTCTCTCCCGCTCACAGAGCCTTGTATCTGTAGGATTCCACTCATTTCTGGCCACTACACTCTAAGGACTGCAGTTCACTTCTTAGGAATGTTGGGAAGATGCATTGGGCAATTTTGTTTGCCAGAGAGATAAGTTTATCTGAGTCCCTCAAGTACTTTGAGATTTATTATAAAGATATGTATAGAAGGTCATAGAAATTTCATGGAAACACAGGGATGGTGCTACATGTGGACCCCATGGGGAGGGGCAGTGAAGTACACCTTGGAAACTGGGTTATTTCATGGCTCAGTGTCAGCAGAGTTAATTCTTAATCTTCACGGTGACTCAGCGCCTTTCTGTCTCTGCCTATACTGCTCTTGTTGCTTCTGATCAACTGTTACCCTTCCCCTGAAAATATTTTTTCCCTACCTCGTGTTTTCTTATAGTTTCTGCTTACTCATTGTTTCTGTTGGTTGCACAATAATGCTTGGAGCATCTTAGGTTGATTTTCCTCATTTTCTCCTATTACATGTGCACGGATATTCCATAACCACTTTGTACACCTCTCTCAACATTTAAGGTTACCCATTCGATTTCCTTTCTCTCTTTGTGGCCTAAGGTGCTTCTTGATAACTTTTTCCCTTACCAGATTATGCCTCTTCTCTGTTATAGGAAGTCAGAATTCTTTGGTAACTAAAACTATCTTTCCCTTTTCTAACCTCACCACCACCTGAAGGAGTAGGTAGAGATGAGGGTGTCCTTTTTAGCCCAAAGAAGTCTCTCCTGGCCTTCAAGATAACATTTTAATCTTCCTATGTCTCCCCTAAGATCTCAATCTTTTGTTTTAGGAGCTCTCTCTCATCCTTCATGTTAATCAATGAAGGTTTGTCTTCTCAATGTCACCAATCTTTTGTTCTTCCTTTAATAAGATGGAAATACACTTTTTAAACTACTAAAGTTCCTACTTGGTTTCCTAAGCAAATATGGCTTCCAGAGCACAAGAGAATGTTATGCACAATTTTTGGTTGCCTTCTTAGCATTTGGGTTTATGTTGATTTTGATGTTATTTCTCTACTTTGGCCCAAGATCCATATGTATATCTAAATACTTATTAGAAAGCACAAAAGTAGTGTGTTGTGTCCTATGGGAAGTTCAGCTGAATGCTCCCTTTTTTATCTTTTCTTGCTCCTATTGCAGCTAATTTTACCACAACCTAGCCAGAAGCCACATCCCTGTATTCGTGCACTTCAGGTTCCCATCATCACTTACATGAACAATACAGTGATCCTGCCTCAGCTCTCCACTTCTCCAAACCTCTTGCCATACTGTGTAGGAGTTTTTAAAATATAAATCTTGTTATTCACTTCATGGACTTATGCCTTTCAATGGATATCTATTACCTCCATGATAAAACTAACGCCCTTGTTGTGGTATATAAAACTCTTCTTTGACCTCACATCCCCAATCCTACTTCATTCCACTGAATCTTCATGTCATCCATAACAAGTGATTGGCAGATACAAATTTGCCTTTCATACCTTACCATGTCTGTCACGTTGTATCTGCCATTATGTCCTTTGCTCTGTGGTTATCTTGGAAAACTGGTTCCTCCATCTTAACTCAAAACAGCCCTCTCTCATGAATGTGTTCTTGGTCTGCCTGTAGGTAGACAGAGCCTTTTTAATCCCAGTCTTACTTCTTTCAGTTGCCTGCATCTCACTGCAGGACAATGACTAGCCTTTGTGTCTTTCTCCTTACTAGACTGAGAACTCCCTCAGGGCAGATCTGTGTCTTCCGTGTCTTCCGTACCTAGCAGAACACCTAACCCACCACATGTGTTCAAAAAAGATTGAAAAATGAATAAAACTCAACTTTATTTCCTAATTTCTTATCACATTTATTTTTAGCGAGAAAAAGGGAGAGGAATTAGAAAGGTTCATTTTGACTCTCGCACAGCCTGTAATGTGAGGGTTTAGAAGGTTGTAGAACATGAAAGGTGGAAAGAGATGAAATGTGTTGTGAGTTTGGTAAATCTAATTATGTGTGAGGCTCAAGATTTCAAGGACGTGGAGAAATCAGTCTGCCTTTGGTTTTGCCTTGCTATTTCCACAGGAAGCAGGCATGTTAATGAAGCCTGGGCGACAGAGAAGTTAGCATATTTAGGGAAACAGAAAAAGCATCTGTAAAAAGAAATAGTTCGTGCACACTTTGTCTGTGGCTTGTTCTGTCTGGACCCCGGCTTTCTTCATCAGATAGCTGGAGTGTACCCCATCATGTGAAGACTGTAGAATCAGTTTTATAGCTACTGCAAGCAAATTTTTATACTTTCTTCCTTAAAGATCATGGGGTTAAAGAAAAGTGCTTACTCTTCCTGTCTTCCTTTTCACATTGAAATGAGGTCAAAATAATTTCCAGGCAACAGCTGTTAATAATTATGGAAAAAGCATTTTGTGTCTTTCCAGCCAGACATTCTTTTGGTGTTTGAGGTGATGACACATTGGTTGTCAGCTTCTTTCCCTGCTTCACCCAGTTTTTATTTTCTTACCTTCGGTTGCTTTTATTTCACGGCAGACATCACACCTACCCACTAACCCATCCCACGTCCCTTTCTTGTTAGCCAACGCCTCTGCCAAGTCCTATGCAGTTTCTGATCTTTGGCCTTTGAGCTATCAACTAGCCCGACCAGGCATTTAGCAGTTGAGTCTGGAATATAGACATAGAGAATAGTTCAGAAAGTGATCTACTGTCCACTTCCAGATTCTCCAGGTTGCCTTGAGAATAAATTGGGCATACTCATTAGGTATAGTCAACTTTCATCTGTGGTGATTTGTTCTGTATTCTTGTTAGAAGGAATAAAAAATGTTTTGGGACCTCGCGTGCGTTGGGCGGTATGTTAAGTATGTCCATGTGTACTAACCCAGGTGATCTTCATTACAAGTCAGCAATGCATCATTTTCACATTTTATGAGTACAATAGATTCAAGTCACACAACTAGTAAATGACAGAACAAGGATTTAAGCTAGTCATGGCGTCTGTCAAAACTCACGATGACCCCCAGATACATACATCAAGCTGGGAGTTCACGGTTATTTGCACAAGGAAGAAAGATACATCTGGAGGCGTAGCTACTGTATCCCATCCTCTATTCCTTTCTTAATTCTCAGTCTTCAGTTTGAAGCCCACTATCAGAAAATGGCATCTCTACTGGACCTTCAAAATTAAACAACCTATCTTCTGGCTGCTTTTTCACTTTTTGATTGCCTTCGCTTTTTCTTTAACTCCTGGCCGCAAGGAATATTCAGTTGTACCATGGTGTCAGATGATGGAACTTAGATTTGCTCTAGTCTCTGCTTCTTCTTCAAGGCATGAATTTAGATAAATTATCAATCTCCTTGGGACTTAATTTCCTTATTTGCAGTCAGTATATTGGGTGAGATTCTCCAAGGCTGCTTCCTACTGTGAGAACAATTTTTAATCATAATTGAGGGTTAATGAAATCTTCATATTAGGATGTAGGCATTAAGTTATCATTTAAGGAGAATGAAAATGAAAACACTGCTGGAAAAAATTGAGGCTCAGAAAGTTTAAGCAACTTGACCAGAGTCACAGAGCTAACAGGTGGTTAATCTTAGAGTTGAACTCACACAGTTACAAGAGTATAAAATCAAATCCCCATAACACGGCACACAGATTCTCTGTGCGCTTGGCCTGTGTCCTACTCCAGACTTAACTTCTGTACTCTGGCTGTATATACCAGTAACTGATGCGTTTGTAGGATCCCTGAGGCAGTCACGGGCAGTATTTTAATTGTGTTTCATGTCTCTGAGCCTATGCTTTTGTTCATAAAGTCTCTTTGCGGTGTTATCTTTACCTCCTCTCACCACTAGGATAATTTCCTTTGGTTCTTTCATGACTTAGTTAATGTGTCTTTACCTTTTAGAAAGTTTTTCAAAGTTCCTGGCCGGGGTAAATATCCTCTTCTTTGTTCCCATAGCACATTATGGGTGCTCTCATCTCCACATTTTCTCAAGTTCGTGTTTTGTTCCATTTCCCTCATTAAATCATAAGTTCTTGGCAAGAATGCATGTTGTTCTCATTACAGTTGTTTCCCAGGATCTTAATGTGCATAATAAATCTTATTTGAACTTAATCAAATGGAATGATGCCGAGTACGAGGCTTTATCCATGTATTTCTCAAGTGATTTTCCGAGTCTGGTTAAATTCACATTCTCATTTCACAAATGGAGAAACGGGCTACGTAACCGAGGGTAGGACCTCAATATCCCATTCCTGCTCAGGAATCTGGAAAAATTTCTATGCACATTTTCCTAATGCCCTTACTTGCCTTTCATATCTAAGCCCTCTCCAATCCACCACGCCACTCAAATTGTTCTAAAAGATCTCAATGGTGACTGCACTTCAAAATTCAATGGGGCTCACCATCCTCACTTCACTCGATTTCACGGAGTAAATCATTCTCTACATTTGGAATTCTTTCTTTCTCTGGCTTCTATACCACACAATCTACCATAACACACACAGTCTAATGTTCTATCTACCCCATGTGGCCACCCCTTCTCATTTCCCTTTGGGAGATCTTCCTCCTCTATTTAGCCATTTGAGTTCTTGAAAGATGAGTCTTGGGTCTTTGTTTCTTTCTCATCTCACTTTTTTTTTTTTCTATGAAGTCTCATCCACTTCCACAGCTTATAAAAAAAAGTCATGTATAGGCCAATGACTAGAAGATTGGTTTCTTCAACAAAGACCATCCTCTGGACTCCAAAGCCATACGTAGCTTTTTATTTAGTATTCCCTCTTGGATATTTTTATGCATCTTAATTTTAACATGTCTGAATCGGAACTCATTTTCTTAACCCTCAAATCTAGTCTTCCTCTGATATTCTCAATCTCCCCATCCTCCCAGTTGCCCTTGACAAGGATAATAATGTTGCCCTTGACTCTTGTCTGTTTTAAATACCATCAGTGCTCCCTTCTAGATGAATTTTGAATCTTTTCTCCATATGTCCACTGATAGCCTCTGGCTCAACTGCCACCATCCATCCCAACAGGACATTTACTCTCACCCCAGCCATCTTCCTGTTTCGTTCATCTCCTCCTCAACATTTCATTTGCACTGGTGGTCATTTTAAAGACTTCTAGACCACTACTCCTTAAAAAATAAAATGTCGATCATCTTTTACCTCTAATTTGAATCTTAAAATGTTTCCCATTTCTTTTAGGGTAAAACAGAAAATTCTTGACCTGACTCATAAGGACCTCAGTGATTTGACTCTCAATTTCCCATTTCTTCAAATTCTTCCCATTTTAATACTAATCATAATTATAATTGTATCATTATTTGCATACTTTTTTTCCTTTTTCTTTTTAACTATCTTCCCTACTAGAAAGTAAATTTCATGAGTCAGTGTCCAGGTCTCTCCTCTTGATCACTGAGTCTTGGGAGCCTGACACAATGCCTTGTATGCAAAAGATAGTCAATAAACATTTGTTGAATGAATTAAAGAATTGATTAATGACACTGTTGTGTGTGCACTAAAGCTAGGTCCTCTTTGGGGGTTCCCCCTTCTGAGGATTTCTCCCACTTTGAACATTTACAAAAAAATTCTTATTCTTAAGAATTAAGTTTAGTCACATAATATCACAAATTTTTGACCTTCCTTTCTTTTTTTAATTGATTAATAACACTCAAATATTTGCCAAAGCATGGGAATAATAGAGGTAAAACAAAGAGCAAGGCAAAAAAGAGACACAGGACATATGAAATTGTTTTTAATTCTTTGGAACAAATATTTACTAATTTGAGTCCCAGTGTGCTGGGATACCTCTGTGAGAGTTGAAAGATGACTGCTGAGGTGAGTGCTATGAAGGAGGGGGGCTACCCAACTTTTTCTACTGTGTCCCATGATGTTTAGGCTACAATGCCTGTTTAGTCTGTATGTCCCCTAATTGGTCCTGACGCCTCTGCTGCATGTGAGTCCAGTTCCATTGTGAAGAAATATAAGGAACTAATCCAGTCCTTTAGCTTGTCCTGTTGGTTACTGTCTTCAGCCTGGATATCTTGACTCTCCTACGGACTTTTTGTGGTGCTGTATACAAGCCTTCCTTCTAATACGGTAAGGAATGTGACCTGTGTTTTTGTGAAGCCAGTTGTTTCCTCCTTCCCGGAGCCATGCAGCCTTGTAAAATTCAGCTAAAGCATGAGTGGGAGATGGCCAGCGTTAGGAATGCACTGAATTCCACCCTGCTCATTATTAAGCTTAACACTATGGAGCTTTCTAGGGAGATGCACTTCACAGTGTTGAAAATAAATCTCCAGGGCGGTAATAATGAGTAGAAGAATATAACTAAAAAGCTTCTATGTTAAAAGGGTTAGAATTGTCAGGAATTCGCAGGTCTGGGTTATTATTCGTATGCTATTTTTTTTAAACCCCGGCATAGTACAGTTATTAATTTAGTACTCAATACTAGGGAGCTAGCAAATGACATGTGAAGAAATATCTAAGGCTATGTGTTTGTGCATCATTTTATTTCCTTTAATTACTTCATGTCTTGCACCCAGGAAATAAGCATAGTGTGTTCCTGAATAAGTGAAAATGTGTGACTTTAGCACAACATTAATGTTTTATTGTACTAACAATGTTTAGTGAGAAGAAGTGGACTCTCTCGGGGCTTCCATAAACATTGTAGGGTTTAGTATGTTGAGCACAATATGTAGCATTAAACTACTGCAACTTTCTACAGTAAATCTAAGGCAAAGTTCAAATCCCTTCCCTTTTTTTTTGCAGACTCTTTTTCTATTCGACCACAACTGCAATGATCCCACTCTGGGACTTTCGTTTAAAGCCTCCATTATTAAAATCTTTACTCTTTAAATAATTTTATTGGTGCATTTTAGATATACACAATGATCACATCCATCATAGAGAATTTGCACCAGTACATGATATATCTTGCTTCTTCTTTTTTCCCCATTCTCCTCCCCTCCCTTCGACCTTTAAAATTTTTATTTAAATCTGATTTAAACTGTTAGAATTTTTTTTGCTGAAAGGAAAATTAAGGGACCATAACATTATAACATATACTAAACATTTTTCTAGAATTACCATGGAGAATTAATTAATACAGAAAAACTACAATCATCAAAATATTCAGTGACTAACATAACCTTCTTAATTATATTTACTAGATAAAACTTACAGGTTGACAGATCTTTAAGCCTAAGTCTGTGTTATTGAAATCTTTGGAAAATAAAACTTTCCCCTTTGCTCTGCTGGGTGGGTAGTGTGGCATGAACTCGATCCCCTCTTCACGGCTGGCCTGAAGTCAGCCCTGAGCAGCACTGCAGGCCTGGGTTCTGTGTGCCTATGCGTGTGCACAGGGTCACCTCCTTGGACAACCCTTATCCCCAGACCACCCTTTCTGCCCTGCTCAGGCTGACTGTAGAATTCCAGGTGCACTCAAGCACACTCTGTGGATGGAAAAACAGACACTGCATTTTCTCTTTTCTGTGTTTTCTGGTGTTTATTTTGGCAACTTCTACCTGCAGGAGGGTACTGGACGCCCCCGGAGTTGGGGTAGGCGCAGATGCCACAAGTCTCCGTGGCCTTTCTTCTGGGGTGCATTGCCAAAGCAACTCAGGATAAGTGGCATTTTCAGTATTTATTTTTTCTCTTGGTTAAAGACATGAAAATTTAGAAACAACAAATGTGATGCTAAGAGTGCCAAGTGCTGAGTGTGCTCAAGGGCAGCAGGAAAGGTTCCCAGGAGGGGAGCAGAGAGGGGACTGGGAGGAGAGGCTCAGCTGGGAGGAGGCTGGGGAGGAGAACGGCTCCTCTGTAGTGAGAGGTTGGAGTTCCAGCACAGAAGCTGAATTCTTCGACTCCTTTGAGGATGAAGAAAAGGAGGGGAAACAATACAGAGAAGGAACCATGAGAGAGGAATGTTGTTGCCACAAAGAATTGATAGATGTTTGAAGTGATGGATATGCTAATTTGATCTTTACAAAATATATCCTGGGTGTATGGAAACATCACATCGTACCCCATAAATACTTATAGTTATTATCAAACCTTAAAAAAAGAGAGGGCAAGGGAAGGATTGGAAAGTATTACCTGATGCTCTGTCCCTCCTTGGAAAGATATTTTCTGTGAGGAGATGGTCATCAGCAATGAGGGAGATTGCTGAGGAGAGAGCCAGGAACAGCTAACCTCAAAGGCTGAGAGTTGCTGGAGAAGAACTTAGAGCGCAAAGAGGAATTGATGGTCTTGCAGGGGTTAGCAGGACACTATGATTTAGAAATAATGAACGGGCCGTAGTGGGACTGGACCCATATTTAAGAAAAATAATACAAAATTACAAATACAGAACATGCACTGAAGTAAATATTCAGAATGAAGAGAGGAATCACAGCAAATCACAATAATTTACTTTTGCCATAGGACAAAAACACGCGTGTATGGGAACCCATTGCCTGGGCTCCTCTCAGGGCTCTGGAAAGAGGTGAAAGCTGAACACTTAATTAACTTCGTGATCGATCCACCTCTAGTCATAAGGACACAGAGACCACTAGAGGAAAAGTCTGGCCAGCACAGCAGTACCTTTCAGATTCCTCCTCAGAGGGCTTTGTGCAAGAGGGTGGTGGCTGTCTCACAAAGCCGGTCTCGAAACTTCTACAACATACTTGGGACACTGGTCACTCTTTCAAAACTAATTTGAATAATAGTATGCACACAAAATGCTTTAAAAGCAGATGTTCATTTTTTTATTATGTAAAACTCATTATAAATCAATCAATAATGAAATTTATCTAAGCCGTCAATGAACACATTTATCTTTACCTTGTGTAATCTCCTTAAGATTTTGTTTTGTGCTCACTGTGCAATGCCTTAATTGCCTTGGTAGTATTCACTTCTCATCTGTGTGCTTTTTTAGGTTGATCCTTGTGTTTCCTATAGTAAGTGGCCGGAACTACAGCCAACGTTACGTGGAAGAAAGCAGCGCAGTTCTAACAGTCATTCTACTGCGTGAGTGTGAGTGTATGTGTGTGTTCAGTGCCCTTGCTGAACATGCCTAGCACTTGGTTATTTGGTGGTAACAATGGCAGGATTTTTTCAGCTTGATATCTCTTAGATTTCCTTTAATAGTAACTGATCAGAATCAGAGGAGAAATCTGATCAGGATAATACAGGATGCAGCAGAAGTTTGGAATACTGGGAAAAGTATGCAAAATACTAGGGAGAGTGGATGAACATTGCAAACATAGGTGATAGAAAGGAATGGGGTACAACATGGAAAGCATTTGAGTGACAAAAAGGCCAGTAAAGTCACAGAACAGGGAGTGTTGGTTAACCGACAAGATAAGAGGGTTATGGTCCGCAGAAAAAAGCAAGAAGTTAGCACTAGTTGATGTAATAGAGGTAGATCTGTACCTTGTAATAAGGGCCAAGGTTTTTTCCTTTTGGTGAGTGGCCAGTGTGGTTTAGAGGAGGAGGTCAGATGTTCCACTAGATAGGACTAATGAGTAGAATTAGGGGAGTGGTTCTCAACCCTGACGGCATATCACAGTTACCCAGACAGTTTTAAATCCATCAATGCCCAGGTCCCACAGGCCAATTAAGTCAGAATCTGGAGGTTGGCAAGTTGGAAAACTCATCCAGTGATTCTTCTATGCAGGCAGAATTGAGAACTACGTCAGAGCAGTTGTTTGTGCCTAGAGAAGTTACTATAATCTCGCTGGCCCCTCTAGTGTCACCCTTGTCAGTTAAATCAGAATATTTGGGGTCAAGATCTAGGCAAAAGCAGTTTTAAAAATTCCCTCAGTGTTTCCAAGCAAGTTTAGGATTAGAGGGATTGTATCCTCTGACCTACTATATATCACTAATCGGGTGAAATTATACTGTGTGATAGGCTTTGTGTATAACAAAAGGCTTTAGAATTTATTAAAGTATAAGGCACAGAAAGGAATTCAAATGTTATTTGTGTTATCTCTGACAATTTAATACATGCTTCTAGTTTAACAAAATTCAAGTAACAGAGGTATGAAAACTGTAAGAAACATTAGAAGAGTAACCAAGCTCCCTCCTGTTGCGTATCAGAAGAGGCCAGGAAGGATGCTTGAATTGTTCATGATCACTTGGCTAATTAATAGCAGAGTTCTCTGATGGGATTTTTTTTTCAGTTTTCTTTCTACTCTACAATTCTGGCTTCATTAAAACTCTTAGTTTTGAAACAAACAAACAGAAAAACACTGAATGGATTTGACCTAATTTATAAAATCTACAAAGTACATAGACATGGGCAATGGGAATTCGTCCACAAAACTCTGGGACACCAGAAGTAAAAGGTACTCTGAAAGCATGAAAAAGATTGCTTTAAAGAAAGTAAATTTGCTGGGTGTGGTGATGCATACCTATAATCTCAGCACTCTGGGAGGCTGATGCAGGAAGATTTAAAGTTTGAGCCCAGCCTGGGCAACTCAGTGACTCAGCAAGATCCTGTCTCAAAATATAAAAATAAAAAAGGCCTAGGGATGCAGTTCAGTGTGAAGGCTCTGAGTTCAATTTTCAATACAGCAAAAAAAAAAAAAAAAAGACAAATTAAACTATTAAAGAATGGTATTTAACTTCGTGGCAATGAGAATTTTTGAAGCCAAAGAGACAGCCAATGGTTATCCACTCTGTTTACTTGAGAGAGCTAACATATTTTTGGTCTTCAGACCCAGGAAAACATGTGGATGTTTTTCTAAGGTCACATACTAAACTATAAAGGAAATTTTGCAATCAGTACTTAGCTCCTCAATCATGTGACCCTCATGTGTTTTCATATTCCCTGATCTGGTTAGTCCAACTGCTGAACTAACCTGACTTAGGAGAAATCAGAACACAAGCAGTTCTCTTTGTGGGATAAAGTTAACTGCATATGATTATATTTTGTTTGTGTACTTCCTTGTGTACTCATGTACTTTAGTTTCAGTATATGATCTCAGTAAAAAAAATTTAACAGGCACTTCCCACCCACTTAAGTGAACCCTTCAGGAAGCAGGTTGCTAGCTGCTAATTGCACTGTCCTATTTCCAGCTATTTTCTGGTCCATATGCTTGCCAGTGGCTCTAGTAAAAATACTAGAGCAGCTGATGAGGCCTAAAAGCAAATTGAAGGAGGAAAAGTAAGTAGTTTAAATCATAGAACTGGATGCAGAAAGGTCTCCATGAAATAAGTATCCAAAATATAAGCAGATGCAACTAAGTGGGAAGAGAATAGAAATCCATGTAGTTGGACACAGTACATAAATATAGAGGAGAAAAGGACTTGTCTTACAGAATTTGAAGGGATATTACTGGAAGAATTTCTGAACTGAAGGTTCATAGACCATTCATAGGCTTGGGGGTATCTGCAATCCCCAGAAACTGTTTATGAAAACTTTATGTGTATCTACACTTTTTTTTGGAGACAGGTTCCATTATTTTTATTAAGTATGCAAAGTAAGAAGACAGATTATATTTATTTTTTTATTTTAAAGGGAAAAAAATAAAAATAACAATAAGACAGATTTTCAAAACAGCCTATTAGGAGAGTAATGACGGATTAGATTGAAATGTTGTAACTAAGGAAAATAAAAGAAACTGCAGTCAGATTTAATCTCAGTGTGAAGAAGAAATTTCTCACATTTTAAGCTGCCCATCACAGGATGTTTCAAATTTTCAGACCATCTGGCAAGAATATTATAGAAGGGATTTAAGCAATGGATGGGATGGGTAGCTGAAAGGAGTTTTTGTATTTCCATAAAATGACTATGTACATGGAGACAGTGCCTAAGTACAATTAATGTGAAAGCGAGGGAAGTCAGGAAGTCTCAGAGCATTGAGGCCCCAAACCAAGAGGCCATAACAGGCCATGACAGGAATTGTGGGTAGTGGGAGGGACTTCTTCTGGGCAGATCTTGGTTCCAGACTGACTGACCCAAAGGACACACTAGTAGTTCTGTTTTGCCTCTGAGTCTGGAGGAGGACTCTTACTGGACAATGGGTCATTTATGTTTCTGATAGATGAAATACCCACAAGCTGTTATTATAAGGAAGTTGGTAGAGAAATAAAAGGTGAGGGTATAGTGGTTAAGACTATGTTCTGTAGAGTTACACTGACTGAATTTCACTCCTGCCTCCATATTTACTGGCCATGTATGACCTTAGAGGAGTTCCATAGCCACACTGCTTCATTCAACGATAGTAACTTTGGCACTATAGGTGTGGAAATCAAACATAAAAAGTCATGTAAAGGATTAAAAATCTTGCTCAAGAATGTTAGCCAAATGAGTGTATTTCTAGTTCTTGGTCGAAGCTATTTGAATTCTGTTACAAACTGTCATTTATTTGCTGTATGATTTAGGGAAAATTCCTTACCTCTCAAGGTTCATGCTTCCTATTGAAAAAATAGCAAACACATTTACATTAGGCAAAGATAACACCTCATTAATACTGCCCCTAACAAGCAAGAGGCTCAAAGCTTCCTGGAAGGCCTCACTCAGGATGCAGGGTTCAACAATAGTTTTATGAATTTAGGCTTCTACTAGTACTTTAACTCTTACTTTGAGAGCAGTGCTTTAGCTTATGTTTGGAAATCATCAGAGAAGTGTAGTATCTCTTCCACCATTAAGTTTTGTCAGAGCTTCACCCATGTTTTGAGTCCTAAAAACCTACTCTACACTTTTAATTCAGAATGTCAGAGAGATTTTTTTTTTTTTTGTATCTGTAGATTTGAAGAAAGTCCTGATTTGGCCTCTAATCAGAGCGGGGATTCATTCCCAGGCGAGAGAGGAGGTCTGCTTCCCAAGGTTCAGGTTCAGAGCCTTGGCCACCTGCTTGTGACTGACTTTGCTCGCCTTGAATGTTTTTGAACAGGGAGTGCCCTGCTAATTGGCTAGGGAGATGTGTCATACTTTATAGTCTATTTAAAGTTTTCTTTTTGTCTTAAAATGCAATGTATATATGTATTTAATGTATAACCAGGCATAAATCCTTAATTATTGATGAAACCTCCTATGAAGTGTAATAGTTTTTTGCTTTTAAATTTAGCTTCAAATCCTAAATTAGAAGTGTGGACAAACACACATCAATAGAGCCTATTGGTTTGGACTCTGCTCTTTCAAAGTTTGTCCTAATTGGTTAGAATGATGTGTGCATTTGCTTAATAAGTCATCCTCTTTATAGCATAAATTAATAGCATCCCCAAACGATTTAAGAGGCTTAAAAGAACTGCTTTTAAGCACCTTGAAGTACTTCATAAACAACTACTGAAGTGGTTATAATAAGTTACTCTTATCCATTCGCATCTTTTCTTGAGAGGAATCAGAGATGAGGTCGACAGCACAAACCTTCCAATCTGGTTCATGGCACTCTCTGAAAGGGTTGTTTTTATCAGGTACTTATCTTCTGGCTGCTTCTGGTCTTCTGTTTTTGTTTTTCTCACCTACCATATCCTGCTTGGCTGCCATTTTAATATATTATTTATGCAAAGTATTTGAGAGCTAGTCTGGGCTAATTTTCAGATATCAGAGTTTCTACTGGCAGCTCGAATTCTTCTGGGGTGTTTGAAAGATCTACCTTGCGTTAGTTACGCTGGGCTAAAAGTAAAACAATTAGGAAGGAGCTGGCCTCACGTCAGACTTTCCTCCATCACTAGATGACATCTCGGGGACACCCTGCCAAGCACTGCAGCCCGAAGATCCTGGCAGCTCCCAGCCCTGAAGCCAGCCTGCTCCCTGCTCGGCCATGCACATCTTTGCCAGCCTGCTTCCTCTGCTGAATATAACTTCCTCCTCCAAAATCTCAGTTTAACATGGTGGTGTTTAAACATTTCCTTTCCTGAAGCAGAAGAATTGTTAAGAGGTGATTTCTCATCCTGCATTCAAAAACAGATTTCAGTCAACTCTTAGACATACACTTTTTTCAGTGTGGAAGCAATGCAAATTTAGGGCTACAATCCAATCTTAAATAGCTTTAAAGTCAGGGAGAATAAGCCCTATCCTTTCCTCCTTGCCCCTGGAAATCTAGCTGTATGGACACTCATGGTTCCCCAGTGGCTGCCCAGAAATGCGCTCTGCCCTGCAGCAGGACACAAGGAGGAAAATTGGTTCTGTGCGATGACTTTATAGGAGGATTGTGATGTACACGCTGCTGAGAAGATGTCACAGCTTGGTGGCAGCAGTTCACAGGGCTGCTCTTTGGGGACACTTAGGTTGAGTCCTATAGGAGAAGACCTCGATGGTCCTTCCAGGAGGAGCTGGGGTCTAGAAAGGGGGAAAGAGCCTGTCCGGCGCAAGGCAGAGTGCATTTCTGGATTGTTGCACCCGGCACCGTGCCTCACTGGGTATAACAAGTCTTCAACGTATGCCCGTAGTGTGAAGGAATTGCAAGCATCAGACCAGTCTGTGAAAAGGGGAAGAGCATTAGTGCAGATTTCAGCTGTGTGGCAAAACTTTCATGGCTTTTGCAAATTGTTCCTCATAAGCAGAAGAAATTATTCTCAACTGACATTGGTGATAAAAACTTCCATTCTCAGGGATTTCATGGGAATAAAATTAATTTTTACTTTAAAAGATAAGGGTGAAGTAAACATAAAATGCAAATCAAGTAATCATGATGAAGACTGGTTGGAACTAGCGAACTGAGTTACTAAATTATTTAGAATGCAATGACTTTCACCTAAAGACAGGACTGGATCTAACTTGGCACATGTTTGAGAAAATTCCTTCCTCAAGTAATGCCTAAGAATGATGAGCTGCACACTGGTTCTGCCTCACCCCTGAAATGTTTATGCAGGTGTATATCCACTCCAAACTTCCACACAAAATCATATATGTAAGTAGAAATGATCTTTGAAATTGTGTTTACTCTATTAATTTTCTTCTTCAAAGAAATGCGAATGGCCAATGTGAACTGAGCCTATATCTAAAGTTTTGATTAGAAAAAGATGGAATTAATAACAAAACTGGTCCCTGGGGATATAGCTCAGCAGCACAGCACCTGCCTGGCAAGCGCAAGGTCCTGAGTTTGATTCCTGATACCAAAAAACAAAAACCAAAAAAACAAAAAACCCCCCATGGAATTGGTAATTTCAAATGCTGTGTGTGGGGAAGAGAGGGAAGCTACTGGAAATTATAATTTTCTACTTCATTCATAAGTGCAAGTTGATTTATTATTAATCCACATGAAGTGCTAGTTACAAGATTACAATTCCAAAAGGAAAATTTCAAAATTGCAAGTTGTGATTATCATCCTGGTCACATTGCAGAGTGCGTTCCCACACTCAACACTTCTGCTTTGCCCTTTCTAGGAATGATTGCTCAGCCTTGAGGCTGGCTTAGGAACCTGCACATTGACCTAAAACACCATGGAATAAAAACAAAATGTTCTCCAGTCACTCGGTGTTGGATTAAGAAACAACATATATGCATTTTCCAGGTACCATTTTTTATAAATGGCACAACCTGGGTAGGATTTGAGAAAAATAGATGAGGAGAAAGAAAATGAAAATAAGGCATGTCTGCCCTCTGGGAAGAAAGAATAGCAGATGGAGGGTGAAGATAAAACCAGGATTTACTTTGTCTCACGGTTTAAGCACAGTATCTGGTTCTTAAACCCTGATGTTGTCTTGAATGTAGTTGATTTTATAGGACAGTCAATCTGACTTCCCATCTTTAGTGTTCTCTTACTAGAAAGAGTGTTTAATTTCAAGAGCCATACTGGGAAGGGAACTTGCTGACTCTGTTTTGTAGGGAAAATTGGGGAATTTGTGGTGGTTCCCCTTCTCCATCTAGACACTTTATGTTCCAGGGAGTTCATTATTTGTTTTTAATATCTTTTCTTTTTCCCTACTGGGAAAGTTAAAAATTGTTTTCAATTTTCTTTTAACTTTTCATCTACCTAGCTTCTCATTCTAAGTATATACCTTTACCTCTTAAGTCATAGATGAAGTAAAGCCCATTTATTTCCCTTTATTATATTTCCAGCATTTATAACTTCACCTATCACTGCTTCCTCCCATTCTGCCCCCTAAGAGAATCCTTCTTCTCCATTTAGGACTTCTTCAATTAGTTATGTGGCTTCTCATTCTACACCTTCTCTCTTCCTCTTAAAAACCAGTTAAAAAAGACTACAAGAATTTGTTCTGCCTTTGCCTCAAATTACTCTTCTTTCTTTGGACACCAAAATGTGTACAAGACTTGCTTATATTTTGTGCTCTTAATTTCCTGATCATTTCTGCAGATTGACTTCTATCTCTACAAGCCCAAGTTTATAAGGATTACTAGTAACTTTGTAACTGCCAAATACAGGACCCCTTTTTGGTTCTGTCTCCCTTGGACTTTGTGTAGCAGCAAAACATCAATCCATTCCTGGTTTCCACCATGTCACCTTTTCTTAATTCTACCATTTTTTTAGGGTCTCTTTTCCATTTCTTTCATTATTTCTGTTTTTTCATACTCTTAAAATGTTTTTGTTCATGCAGGAATTTCTTGGCATCCTTTATTCACCTTCAGTGCTTTCTCCCTGATTTAGCTATTCCCTGTACTCCCATGGTGTCAGTCATTACCAACGTGCCATCACTTACCAACACAAAATCTATTTCTCTCACCCTCGTTCCTCTTTGAATTCCATTTTATGTTAGCAACAGCAGCTCTAACATTCCTATGACCATGGGCAATTGACATGTTTTCTAAACTTACTTTTAAAAAAAAATCCAAAAAATGTTGCCATAGGATTAAATAATCTACCAAAATAAAGGCCACTGAGTATTGATTTTTGTTATTAGTAAATACCGCGTCAAACATTAAAGGTGAAAGGCAGCTTTAGTGAACATGGGCGGAGTGGGGTTGTGGAAGAAGCTGGAATAGAAAATTGGCAAGGAGGGTGAGAGCCAGATTTTGTTTAAGGGTGAACTTAGTGCTGTGGGATAAGCACAGTGTGACTGCTGTTGACAAATGAGATCAGCAAAAATGAGAAAGCAGAACTAGCTCTGGCTGAGCAATCTAAAATGCTGTGTGATGTTTCACTTAAATACCATGCTCCATATACGAAGACATTTCTGTGTTTTCTGCTGGTGCACTAGTGTGTTCCTTACATTTTTGCATTTAGAAGCATTAATCAAGTAATAAATTGTATATTGTTTGTAATCCAAATAATAAAGACTGAACTATATTTGAAGATTTACTTTTCTCGTTTGTTACACTGAACCTTAGGTATTGTAGCTTAAGTTTCACAAAATGCATTTATTTATTCATTTAACCTTTTTTTGCATATTGTGGCATAGACACAGATGCTTGTCTCAAGAGGTTTAAAAGCAGGTAAATAACAACATAATCCCCATGCCTGTCATGTGAATAGGTGAGAAAGATCATTTTGCTTAGAGCAAGAGGGGAGCATCTCAGGCCTGGGACTTCCCTCCTTGACTAAGTTGCTCTAACAACTCAGAGGTGCTACTGAGGAACCTGGGCCAGACATGTCCATGGGTCTGTATCCTTAAATAGTCTGGGTATCAGCTCCAGGTTAGAATCTGGCATGTTTTCTTCCTCCTCACCATGAACACTTCTTCTTTCTGTGTCTTGTTCCCATAGGTCTGGTGTTGCTACTTGACCAAACCCCCACCCCCCCATTTCTCTGCTGGCTCTTAAATTACACGTTCAGCATCTTAGAAATGGTCTGAGAGTTTTAGCATCAGTGGTTTGAATGTTCTGATCTTTTATCTCAAGACAACATTTGAAGATCTGAACATGTTAAATGAGATTAATGTACTTTAAGCAATCTTGCCTACATGATGACTCCTCTATAAAAATCCCTAACTGCACTTTGGTAAGTTTCTGTGTTGACAAGCATACCTACCTACTGGGAGGATGGTGTATCCCGACTCTGTAGGAGCAGAATTTCCTCTACTCGGGCCGGTGAGATAGCTCAGCAGCGTAAGTGCCTGCCCAGCAAGCGCGAGGTCCTGAGTTCGACTCCCGGAACCCACATAAAGGAAAAAAAGGGCCAGTGATATTGCTCAGTGGCACAGGCACCTGCTGGTGCACGAGGTCCTGAGTTAGACCCCCGGTACCCACAAAAAAGAATTTCCTCTACTCGGTACTCTTCTACATATCACCCCATATATCTTTCATGAGAGTGTTGATCGGTGTCCTTTTTTCTTTTTTATCTTTTTGAGACAGGGTCTGGCTATGCAGTTCAGGCTGGTCTTGAGCTCACTTTGTAGACCAGGCTGGTCTTGAACTTGCAACGATCCTCCTGCCTCAGCCTCCCAAGTGCTGGTATTACAGGCATGCGCCACCACGCCCTGCTGATCTGTGTCCTTTTTATATTTTTTATTAATAAACAAGTAAACATTAACAAATAATAAATTTTCTTGGGTAGTTGACTGCATTAATAATAAAATGAAAGGTAATCTGGGTTTTTGAAGTTACTGAATTAGTAAGATAATTGTTATTTCTTTCCTTATTGAAAGGTTTAAAGATGAAATGGTTTATCCTCATGAAATGGTTTATCCTCCAAAGTTTGATGAACTGAATCTATTAACTAGAGGCAACAAACTGATGAACTCAGGCTAAAAATTGCAGAAAAATTAGTGTCTAACTTTTTAACAGTTACTGAACCCTCTGTAACAGAAAAGCTTGTCTGTTGCAAAAATCTAATAGAAAGAATCGATTCTCTTTGCATTTGGTCAGGACCAGTGCTGGTTCTTGTTCCCGTGAACCAACATCCTCTTGTGGAGGAAAAGCCAATGCTTCCTTCCTTTCAGAGGGAACTGATTACAGTGACTGTTTCTATTTTGGTAAGACACATAAACACATTTCTATTGGGAAGAAAGCAGAGCGTAGCCTTGTTGGTGACTCAGCAAAAAAAAAAATGATGGCTTTGGCCACAGAAAAACAATTCAGATCTTCACATCAGTGCCGTTTCTCTGAAAACATTCCTTTTAAATTTGCCTTGAGAAGAAAAAGAGACCGTTTATGAAAATCGTCTCGATTACAAGCTGATGGGAGAATCATACCGAGTGTGTCCAATAGAGACGTTTCCTGGGAATGAGATAGTTCAGCGTTTGGTTAGGCACTGTCTTCCAGATAACGCTCTCTGCCAATTTTGAGGTTTCTGTGTTTTGGACTACAAACTGTCAAAATCAACGTTTGCTTACATGAGGATAGAGAATGGAATGTCCTCTCCGTTGAAGACTGCACGTTTAGTTTGTGAACAGGATGGTATATTTGCTGTCTGAGACTTTCCATTTCTCAGGAGATGCTTCAAAACCAAGGCGACCCCATTTCACTTCTCATTGTTGGAACAAGTGGAGCCCAGCTGCAAGACTGAGGTAGGGATGCAAGGTCAGGCAACACCATTAGGTACACTTTTGTTGTTCACAGTACAGTGTAAATACATCCATGGTGTGGCCAATCTACCCGGAAGTGAGACGTTACATTGAGGGGATTGATGAGAAAATTATAGCTTGATTATTCACTCATTTACCAGATTTGTCTTGACCATTGGCTGCATTGACCCAGCTTCTGAGCTCACAGAGCTTGTGGTTTGTGGGTGGAGACCATCAAGAAAGGAGATGTAACCAAGATAATATTTTGAAAACACAAAACAGATGTTATTTTAATTGCCAATAAATCATGATACCCTCCAGCTCCCCACAGTGTGAACACAGACGGGCCATGCAATTCAAGCCTGAGCAAAGGAGGAACTTGCTAAGGGAGCTACAACCTAAGGGTGAATAAGAGCTGGGGCTAAATGAAGTCAGGCAAAAGCAAAAATAAGTATGAACTCCTAGATGCCAGGGAGGGCATTTGAGGAACAGAAAGAAATTTAGCATAGCTGGATTGAGAAGGAAAGTGGCAAAGGCTGAGAATGGAGAAGTAGGCAGATGCCGGGTCACTATGCATGGGTACCTACGAGGAACCGAAAAGGGTCCATTGGGGTGAGAACCGATGTATTTAACACCATCAGTTTAAGTTGTGTCCTGTTTGAACATTTGAGTACCATTGATTTTCCCAGCTAGCAGAATTAGGGAATAGCTAAGGCTGTTCCCATGATCCAGTTAGGATGAGGGCCTTATGTGAGCAAGAAAATGAAAAATAATTTGATTGTTGGTTCACACTAAATAGGACATAGGGAGCGATGGGCTCCACACTGGAAGGACATTTGCAACTGTTCTGATGGTTCTTGTGTGATGAGGGTGAGCTTAGGCCCTGGCTTGGGAAAGAGAAGAAAGTCTGTGAGGCAGCTGTGAAGATTTCCCTTCCTTGCTAAAGGCAGGCTCCCTGAGGACATGGGAATTAGCATTCATAAGAGGCTTTGGAGATGATCCTCTAAAAAGATGCAGAGCCCCAGAATGAGGTTGAGGGAGAGCAGGGCAGGTCTGGGGAGCTGCACAATCGTCACTATGTAACTCTAGGTGTCAGGGGTACCAGAGAGTTTACTTAGTCTATAGTGTTGTCTAAGAAAGAGTGGTTGGTGTCAAAATCAGAAAAATAATCAATTTTGGGTCCAAAAATCAAGCAGAAATCCAGCAATAAGATGAAGAAAAGCAAAAAGCTCATGAGCAAGAGGACCTAAGTCTGGAATTTTTGCAACAAGCAGAATAATGATGCTCAGGGTCTCCTTTATTGGGTTGAATTTGTACAAGCAGGTTGGCCTCAGTAAAGATGTTGGGTCATGGGAGGCAGGTACAAAAGTGAGGGACACTGTTGGTAGATGATCACTGTTAATTAGAACTATCACCTTCCAGAATCCTCATTAAGGAAAACCATGGTAAACCAGAGAAATTACCAAGATCTGGAACTGTAATTTCAGCACTCTGAGAGGCTGAGGCAGGAGGATTTAAAGTTTGAGCCCAGCCTGGGCAACTTAGTTACTTAATGAGACCTTGGTTTAAAAAAACATTGTAAAAAAAAGACTGATGATGTGGCTGCATGTAGAGGTCCTGAGATGAACCCCTGGTACTGAAAAAAAGAAAAAGGAACCAAATATCCCTGACTCTTAAGTTTTCAAGTAAATGGAAACACAAACATGTTAAGTAATCCTTCATGTGCTTTTGCTAGGTTTGTCAAGCATATTAATTTTTTCTGGAAAAGAATTAAAATGCTTAAGGTGATACTATGCAATTTTCTTTATTACTTAGTTGTTAGACTAAAAATGAAATTAAGATGGATAAAATTGTAAAAATGTAAACTTTAAGGCAAATTATAATGATGTCCATAATTGTGGAAAGGTGGAAATACCTGTAGCTAGGCTGAAAGGAGTATAAAAGAGAACAAATATTAGATCTGAATTTCTTGGTAGTTAATGGCAAAAATAAATCATGCTGTACTATCTAAAAATCTCATAATGGAACCTAAGGAATTATATTTTTGTTTTTCAACCAGGCATTTCATCTTCCCAAAGTCACTAAGAGAAAAAAGGGTTTACCACAACATATTTTGTTCACAGCTAAAGAAAATCAAGATATGGCTATTTCTTATAATAATCCTTTCTAAAATAGATGGTAAAATGTTCAGTCAAGTTGGTGTCTGTGTTAGCGTGGGTTCATAATGGGATTTTTAAAATGCGATCGGGTTGCTGCAGGGGTAAACTGCTGAGAACCTGGGGGGTGAGCTCCCCTCTGGTGTCTCCGGCATCTCAGAGGAGCTTGAGGCAGGAGGAGCAGAGAGGAGAGTTCAGAACCAAGCCTGCTCCTGAAGTCCCAGGAGTCCAGGGTGCTGGTTGGTGGGAGTTCCTCACCTTGCTGCTGCCTGTGTGGGAAGCGAAGCCAGAGTTCTGTCCATTAACAAAGAGGCTTTTGCCACCCCTGCCCAGAGGGAAGGTCCTTCTTACATTTTCATGGAAGTGGGGCTGCCAAAAAAGTCAGGCTTGGAAAAATTAATGATTGTGGCTCCTGGCATATTATTTGAAGAGAATATAAAGCATGTATTGACTATCTGGATTTTTTTTTTTTCCAACTGCTTAAGCTATCATTTTCCAGCTCATGTGGTAGCACAGCCTATTGACACAGCTGCCTTAACCTATGAACAAGTGTTCTGGAAGAGCATTCCTCAGTACCATCTGGCTCAGAGGAGTGCTTAGGCAAAAAATGGTAAAGATCACTAAGAAAATTTGCCGCTCATTCTTTTTCACTTGGGATGCCTTAATGAGATAGTTATAGATCTGCATGTAGCTTAAAACATAATACAAACAGTTCCCATTTATAATTTTCCTATTTTCCCTCAATGGTACCATTTTGCAGAAATGAAGTATAAAATCACCACCAGCACACTGACATTAGTACGATCCCTGATTTTATGTAGACATTTCTAGTTTTACTTGTATTCATTCGTGCATTTAGTTTTATGCAATTTTATCACGTGACGACGTCCTGTATCTATCATTGTAGTCGATACTGAGGAGGAATCCCATTGCTACAAGAAGGTCCCCTCCTGTTGCCTTTTTATAACCACATTTACTTTTCCCCCAGTCTACAAATCTCATCCCCATCCCTAATCTGTAGTAACCACTAAACTGCCCTTCGTTTCTAAAATGTTACTTCAAAACTGTTATATTAATGGAATCGTATGGTATATGATTTTCAGATTGACTTTTTTCATTCAGCATAATTCTCTCAAGATTCATCAAAATTCTAAGTGTTAATATCATTTTTATGGCTGAGTGATATTCCATTGTACGGATGTACCACAGTTTATTTAGCCATTCATCTGTTGAAGGCTATCTGGGCTGTTTCAAATTTTTGGCTATTACCAAGAAAGTTGCTATGAACATGTATAGATTTTGGTGTGAATGTAACTTAATCTTCTGGGATAAATGCCCAAAAGTGAAATTGCTGAGTCAGATTATAATTGCATGTTTAGTTGTGTAAGAAACCACCAAGCTGTTTTCCAGCAAAAAAAGTACTTTCCTACTTCCCATCAGCAATTTATATATGATCTAATTTTTGCATATCCTCACTAGCAGTTAGTGTTGTAACTATTTTTATTTTAGCCATTCTGATGGGTGGTGTTTATTTTGTGGTTTTAGTTTGCACTTCTCTGATAGCTGATGATGTTTAATATTCTTTCATGTGCTTATTTTCTAACTATATTTCCTCATCACTGAAATGTCTGTTCATGTCTTTTGTCCTGCCTTTTAGTTTTAAATGTACAACTTTCTAACTTCAGTTGTGGATTTTTTTTTTTCAAATTAGAAAAATATATCAATACTATGTGCGAGTTATCTGTCATGTTTCACTTAAAAAAGAGAAGCTGACACATTTCCCAAAGATAAAATCCTTATACAGTATTCATCCTCTAGATTCACTTGAGAACTCAGCAGCCAGGGAGATGGCTTCTGGAATCCCCTTTAAAATTTATTATTTTGGTTATAATTTCATAAAGTGGACTCCTTGGGGATTTTATTCGTTTTTGTTAGCTAGCCAATAAACTAGGTCAGTACTGAGAAATAAAATTCAAGTGTTTGATACATCTGAATTGCAGGGTATACTATATTCATCATCAACAAGTAGATTCGGCTAGAAGACAACTTCCAGGGGAGAGAAGGAAGTAGTGTCCCCTGTCCCCGAGAGCCTGGAACCAACTAGAACTTGATATGGGGGAGGGTTATATCCAAGCCAGTGATGACAGAGATGGATAAGGTAAACTCAAGGGATGAAAAGAGGGAACAGGACATGGCTTTGTGTAGTTGTTCAAGAAGTCTTTGAATGTGAGAAGGCCCAGAATTATGCAGAGAAATAGTGTGTCCTTTTCCCCCTTCCAGAATCATACTATGGAGAGCAGATTTTAGAAACCAGAACCCTGGTGTGGGCTGGTCGGTAGTGGGGAGTAACTGAGTGAATAACCTACTCCTTTTCACTTTTGGAGTCTACATATGTCAGTACGATCTCCAACCTCCTCCTCGAACATTCTCCAACTCTGTAGTATGCACAGGATCAGTGCTACCCCAAACTAACGGGAGAAAGAAATTTTAGACCAATACACTAAAGGACTGACTTTAATAATTTGAGGGATGAATAAAATGTACCAAATATTTCCCTACCAATCTCTCTCCTGAGGTACCATGATCCTTTCCTTTTTGTTTTCACATTCACATTTCTCAAACAAATTGGTTCAATGGGCACTTTCTTCAGCCTTCATCTTATTCTGCTATTGGGTAGTGTTTTTTTTCTGCGACTTCGTGTCCTTATATTGTCCCTTTATCTTCCTATCCCCTTTTCAGACATGTCTTCTACTGACACTTTAAAAGTTGGAGACCCTTCAGACTAATTCCTAAGCTTTTTCTCATGGTCTATATTCACAGACATGGGATGTCACTCAAACCTCTTCTGAAGCTATCAAATTCCCCACGGGACTGAACTTACCCTATTAATCAAGCTTACAGTTATTCACTCTTGACCTCTTCTTCCCATTCCCTTAAATCATTTTCCACAGTGTGATTTAAGCAAAATAACCTCACCCTTCTTCCTGTGTGAGTCCTATAATGAAGGCCCGTTGCGCTTAGAGAAAGACGGCTTGCCTTGCCTACAGTTGCCAGGCATGGGCTCCATCAGCACACGCACCTGTCGGGTCCTGTCGTGTCATGGCCTTTGCTGAGGCGGTTCCCTCTGCCTGGAATATCTCCACCACCCCCAGTTGTTGCCTAATTTTCTCTTATGTTTTTAGCCCATCATAACTTCCTCAGCATAGCTTCCCAATCAACCAAAAATAGGTTAAATCCATTTCTTACATGCTTCATTGTCCCCTGACCTCTGCCCCTAAAGGGTTGTCAGCGTTTTATGTATCTTGGTAGTTATTTGGTTAATGGTGTCTTTGGTACTTGACCCTAGTCTCCAGGAAAGACTGCACCTTGGCTATGTGTTCTCTCTTTCTCCACAGCCGAGGACACAGGATGAGGCAACCCACCAGTCTGATAGGCCAAGAGCTGGGACATTTTCCTTGTGGCTCCCAGATCTTCATGGAATAAGTTTGCCACAGCCAGGCGACACAGGGGTACTGGAATAGGTACGCCAGCCCTGAAAGTGAGCCCAGCTTCTGACGGTCCTATAATTAATTGTGTCAAGTTCAACTTCTAGTGTTCTTCCTTTATTTAAATAATTCACGAAAGCCTGCTCAGCCAGGAATTGTCTCAGATTTTATTATTTAAACGTTTTTAAGTAACATTTGTAGGACATTTTATAATGTATAAAGTATGTACATTTGACCTTATGTTGTTTGAACCTCTGAATTCTCTTTGGCACAATCGATTTTTCTTAAATGACAGGTGTAGGTAATGAGGCTTACTGGGATGACGTCTAAGCCCCAAGGCTCCAAGTTCTCTTAACTAGTAAGGGACTGAGCAGGGACTTCATTCCAGGTTTTGCCACACCAAGTTCTGCCTTCCTATGGCCAGATAATTGCTGATGGTTTCTCTTCATTTTGTCAAGCTGAATTTGGACATTATGGTTCACAGTACTCCAAGGACGATATAGCTTTTATGAAATATATAAACCTATTGGACCTATTTAGATTTTTATCAAGTGTTTCTTCTCCTTAGGGAAAATTTTATGGTGGCAGTTAAAGTCTCATTCTTAGCTACATAAATACTTATTTGAAGTTATGTAAAGATCACATGTAGACTTAGCTTTCGGTGCCAATAATATTAACGTGCTTAACATGTTCTCTGCAGGCTCTCAGCAAAGCGAGAAAAGTTTCAAAGGAGATGTGCAATACGCGTGTTAAGTGCAGACACCATTAATTGTAGGATTCAGAGCTACTTTGAAAACACTTCTTTCCTTTTTTGGGCCAAATGAACAAGAACCCACCTCTTCCCCCATCTCATTGGAAAAGAACGTAGCGCTGTTTGAGGTACAGCACATTCAGGTAAAGACATTCTGCCTTCAGAAAGTTAAGCTCGGAAAGCTCCTGAACTGTAGATCAGAGGAAGCTGAATCTGCACAGCCAATCATTTTCTAGTTTACATTGGAGTCACTGGAGGAAAAGCACATCAAAGACATTGTGTTTACCAGATATCTCAGGTCAGGGGATTGCAGGCTCGTGAGCATAAAAACTGCTTGCCAAATATCTCACGATAGTGTGTGACTAAACCGATTTTAAAAGATGGCGGCTTTAAATAATGATTAGTCACTGGCAATTAGATTTTTTTTTTAAAACATCTTCAAACATTTTAGATTCTTTCTTAAACATGGATAGAGGGAGAATCAAGAAAAAAATCTTTGTATTTTGTGTATGAGTTTTAAAACAATTGTACACTTATTAAATATCCACTTTAGGTAAGTAATTCCATTCAGATGCCTTGAAAAAAACTCATAAAATGTAAAATATGAATTAATTCATTTATACTGAAATAGACTTGTCCTGGGTGGGCTGGGGGCCGTGGTTGCATTTTACTTCTGCGTCTTGTCATTTTCTATTTCCTGTTTTTATTTTATTTTGTTTTCTGTCTTGATGCTTGTAGATTTCTTATGGCAGATAACTTTATCCCTAGGATCAAGGCTTCCCTAGGAAATGTCTGTTCCTCGGGGGTGTCTTCTAGATGTAGGTGGTTCTTGGTCTTTTTGTCTATCCCAAGAACCTACCTTCCCAGTGTATGGAGGATGAAAAGTTGCTATCTGTTTGGCTCAGCACACAGTCCTTTGGTACTGGATTACGGTGATGGTTGTGACCACAGACAATCACAGTGTTGTCATATAGGGGAGAAAAACTGATTATAACAGTTATGACATCCTGGCTAAAGTAGTACTGTTAGCAATAACAATAGTCTTAAGCACAGCCTGGCTACTGACAAACTGTGGTAACTATTAGCCTGATACCTTTGACCATAGGAACAAATTCTGCAGTTACATAACAAAATCCAACACATACCTGGAATCCTATGAAATTTACAATATTTATAATCAGGATAACTTACTGTAACAACTTACATGAATTTGATTTGGTAGAATGGAAAAAAACAATAATCTCCTGTTCTATAACCAGGCTGCAGCACAGTGCGCTGGTAAAAACCTAGCATGTCAAACTCGGGTGGGAGAGTGACTTCCTCAGATGTTGGTCAAGAATCAGTAGAGAATGACAGACATTGCCTCATATAAAAGTGTAAATGTGTTGAAACTATAGCGATGAAAATTCTTCTTTATCCTCGATGTGGGATGAGGTATTGTAGTACTAAGAAGAAAGTTAATAGTCTAAAGTTTTACAAAGTTTTTATGAATAGCTGCAGTTGGGATAAATTATAAAAAAAGCAAGTGTGATGATTTTAATTCAGAATTCTCCCAGAAAAATCATTAATCTCTGTTTTATTATGTTCTTTCTGAATTACCTCTTCCTACCGTTGCCTTACCCTAGAGCCAGTGTCTAAGAGAAATCATGTTCTTTAATGGAACTTCTAAAAATATATTTCATTTTTTAGATGAGAGAAACTAATGAGAATTTACATTCTGATGAGTTGTTAACACCACAAAATATAACCTGTGGTGTGTACACACCAGTCAAAGTACCAGGTTAGATATTTTTTGATGAGTGTCAAATTATTGAAGAGTCACAACTTGTTCAAACAAATGTTTTACTGTTTTTGTAATTTTTCCCTTAATTGAAAAATGATCAAACATTAGACAAACTGGGTCAAATGTTGTTGGACAATTTTTTTTCTTAGCTCTACAGTTGATACCGTGTGAGCTTTGTAGGGTGACTTTTTAAATTTTTAGATTTCCAGAAATGGATTATTACCATGAGCGGAATCACTGATTGGGTTGGAAGTTTCCTGTTACATCTCTGCAGGGTAGGGATAGCGTGTGACTTTACACAGGGTAACGGTTAGAAAGAATATGATTGACTCTGTGATGATAATCTCAGGTTTTCCTTGGCAGAAAGATATACAAAAGTGTGCAGTAAAAATGAATGCCTTTTATCTCAGTATAAGCCTGTGTGGTCTAAACTTGAACATTCTTGAATGCTTCTATGAGGGGAAAAAAAAAAAAAAACAACAACTACATTCAAAGATCTTAGCTTCTTTTATATCTTTTAAAAAATTTCCAGCAAACTTGGTTGTAGTTCTACAAATGCATATGTAATTCATTGTATTCATGCACAATGTATCCTGAATTCAACTAAAAAAATCTCCTTTAACTAAATAATGTTAATATTCTTTCCCTTCCGTAGCACTCACTTTCCATGGTCACACCCTGGTCTCAACAGCGTCTCCTCACTTTGTAGTGACTTTTTGTGTGTTAGATGACTGTGGCCGGTAAGTTAACCCACTCAGGCTCTGTGCTCATGGTCTGTGGGTGGATATTCCGGTAGGTAAATAATCAGAAAGACCCTCTTGACTTCTCTTCAATGCCAAGTATGGATTTTGCTTCTTGGATTGAGAAACATTTTAGTGAGTCAGAGAATGGGTAGTTGCATCTAATCTTATGTAAATCAGCCACGGAAACTTTTGCTCTTTAATCTATATCCATCTTTCCTATTTCCCATCAGTCTCCATATTCTACTGCTATGGCAAAGCTGTATTGAACTTGTCTGCATGAGAACATTTGTCTTTGGCTGTAATATGCCCACTTAGTAGACATGGGGTTGAACACACTGAGTAGAAATTAAGTGTGTTAATGAACCACTGTCCACACAGTAAATACTATTGTCTTTTCCTTACAAATGGGGTATTGACTCAGCGACTGTGGGATTTGCTTTCCAGTTCATAAGGTTGGATTTTTACAGATGCAGTCACTCATTGCTGGCAATCTTACAAACACTTTGAGAGACCCTGGCTGGGGCTTAGGAATGTAATTTGCACCTGGAGTCTTTAATGTTGTCCAGGTATTTCTTGTTTATGAGGTGATATAAAGTAGTAAAACAGCAGGTCTATAATGTTGCTTTTGGAAAAACCTCATATAATTATTTACAAATAAACCAGCATGAATTGTACCTCCTCACAATGGCAACCAGGTAACATTTGCTCTCTTCTTTATCCTGAATCTTTCCCCACACTGCTTTGCTTCTACCCTGAGAACACTGCGGCAAGACTTAGCGAAGTCTTCAAAGTCTCCTCTTGTTGCCCTAATGCTCCCGGCATATCTGCTGCTACCTTCAGATAAAAGGAATCTGCTATGGTGGCTGCACTTTGTAGGATGACTAAAATATTGTTTTAATTTTTGCATTCCTGGGGATTGAACCCAGGGCCTTTGCACGGAGTTACATCCTCAGCCCCTTTTTACTTTTTATTTTGAAACACGGTCTTGGTCAGTCGCTAAGTTGCTCAGGCTGGGTTTGCATTCTCCTGCCTCCATCTCTCGGAGTACCGGGATCGCATGATGACTTTGGCTCAGTTCATTTAAGTACTAAACTATACACTTTCCAAACTAACTGATCCCACTTCTATATTTCCAAAATTTTATTCTGTAATTAGCTTGAGGTCCTCTATACAGTATTCGTCAGAATAATAAAAGTCTACTAACACAAAACTAGAGTTATACCTCCCTAGAGTACACAAAACTAGAATTATACCTCCCTAGAGTATCCCTGGGGCTCCAGAGTGCTTCGAATACCCCGAACACTGATGAAGATGCCCACCATCCTCTTCACTGTACAGCTCGTGGTCATGCTTCTTACTGAAGTGAAGAGAGATTGTGACTATCGATGTCTCACATCAGAGTCTTTCAGTGCACACCTACTCGATGACTATTTAAATGGTGTACAGGTATAATAGAAGATTTATCATGATTTAGATAAATTATGGTTAGTTTTTGGTAGCGTGGCTTGGAAGCCCAACCACCATTTTCTAATTGGAGACAGGAATAATACATGTTTTCTGAAACAAGCAGCTGAATCAGAAACTAAAAAGAGAGGCAAGGAAGATAAAATTAAACCCAGTACACTAATAGGCAGGATTTATATCGCATGTAAGGACAGATTTACTTGAGTGGTTTGGGTGAGGAAATGTGTTTATTGGTTTTCAAAGTTGACCAGCTTATAGTGATTCCAAGTAAATTTTAAGCAGGTAATAGTAAGAAGTATCTTTTGAAAGCAGGTGACTGAGTAGTAATTGGAGAAGGCTGGAAGATTGATACAAGAAGGACCCAAAGCTCAGGTTTGGACTTGGAAAAAAATTGTGTTGTTCTCATCCTTGGGCTTTTTTCCTCATCTGTCAGCTGATTGACTTCCATTAATCAATGGTTTGAACAGTTTGCCAAAATGCAATAGGCAATGCTGACATGATTCTCCACTGATAGATAATCAAAGCCCTAGATGGTCTCTAAGGTTCAGATTCATATTCTAAAATTTGTTTTAAAAGGTACTATTCAACTTATACAGCCATAATAATTTCCTCTTACTCTTCTAGAAGAAAATCTGCTTAAGGAAGTGGGGTGGCAATAAACAAATAGTTCAGTCATACTCCTTTATTGGTTCAGAATTATTCTAGGGAATTTTATACCCAAATCCTGGCTACAGACACCAACCCATCAAGATTGAACCGTAGCACCCTCTAGCCTGCACAGCAGCAGAGCTGGGGGCTGAGCCTGAGGGGTTCACAGAAAAGCACTGGACTTCGTTAACTGCAAATTTTCTTCATACAATACGTTCTCTTATCATTTGTTTATATAATGTATGGACTTCAAAAATGTTCCCTCTTCAAGTCAAAGGAAACCGTTATTCATTTTAAGGAAGTGAATTGTAACACCACACCCAAAAACTCCTCCACTCTACTTATCTAACATTCCCTGGCAGTTTTAATTCTGAAAACTGGCTTTCAGATATTTTGTCCTTACTGAGAAAATAACGTTGTAGTAAAACATCTTGAGAGCTGTGGGGACTGGATTCTACTGTTTGGTTTGAAGGCACAGGGAGAGCTCTGGAAGGGGATGTAACAAATTCATACAGGTCGAATCGTGACCTCTCTGTAGGACAATGTTTTCCTAATACTTTTGTATGAGATTATTTTGACCTTGTTTCTAAATATCAGCAACTGAATGATTATTTATAGCCTTGATTGATGTTCATAGTTAAAATAGTACTTCTAAATTTTCATTTGTATTACACAGAATACAAATGTTTTCTTTGAGGATAGCTTTTCCGTGTAAGTTATACAATGATTTTTATTGCTGATGACACCTCTATTTGACCTTTATTTGGGTGCACTATTACTACCAAATCTAATTTTCCAATGTCAAATTTTGTAAATCTAATTTTTTTCAAGAAGATTGGGTTCTTCCATGAATTATAGTCAAACATTTATTATGCATAGTTTTTAGCAATTTTCAGTTTTATTTTATGTTGATTATTTCTTCTAAGCTTAAATGTTTCTGGGTTAATGTGTGCAGTTATCCTTCAGCCCATTTTGTAACTATTAAAATGAAATAGGGCCTGGACCACATGGGGTGCAGACCTCAGGAGGGAGTAGGTACAGGGAAGTGTGGTAGGCTTATTGTTTTGCCCTTTTGAGATTTGAAGTAGTGGGTTTTAAGCAGGATCACCTCTGTATTCTTTTCACCTGAGTTGGAGTGTGATAAGCTGCTGATGACCGAGGAAGCAGCCATACTCCTATAATTATCTCTACTCTTTCCTGCATCATCAAAATTTACACACTGATTATTTCTTTTGGTATAAAATACGCTCTGGTACCTATCATCTTTAAACAAAATCGATAACAAATGCAAAATCTATCTTTCATCTCACTCCTCCCGAAAGAATTGAGCTACCACTCCATTTATCATTTCCCCTTCAGAAGTTAACTTCTGAAATGAATTTTCTGTAGTCTCTCAGACCTATTTCCTCACTTTTCATTTTCCTTTCGCCCACTCCAACTAGGCTTCTTTCTCATCAGTCCTCTGAGACTGTACTTACCATAGAAGCAGTATGGCAGTTAGGGGAGAGAGGCAGCTTGACTGGCTTTGGGATCTGCCCAGGGGTTGGTGGAGCAAACTTGTGGGTTTGTCTGAGTGGGTCATAGAGATATTGTCTTGGGGTCTGTGTCTGGTCCCGCACCTTTCTTTCTGGTACTGTTCTCCCGTTCTGTTTCTCAGTGACTGTGAACAAAGGAACATTGCTCCACCACGCCTTTCCGCCATGATATTTGTGCCTTATAGCCAGCTAACCACAGACTGAATCCTCTTAAAACATGAACCAAATTAAACCTCACCTCCTTTAAGTTGTGGGTATTGTGTTCAGCAATGGGAAGGCTGACTAATACAGGCAGTGACCACCATTGTGCAGAAGTAATAGTGACTTTCCAGTCCTCATCTTATTTGACCTCTCAGTGCTTGGTTTCTTAGAATTCTTTCTTCTTTTGACCACCATAATATAACCAATCCATATTTCTCACCATAACCCCAATTTCTTTGGTTGTTTTTGAGTCATCTTTGTAGGATTTTTAGATGTTGGAGATCACTTTCTTGGGAATTCCTTTCTTTTCATCTAATCTGTTATTCCTAGGAGTCTCCTGTATTACCAAGGATTTAATATTAGTTTTATGCCAGTAACCTTCATAAACAGATCTTCTGATATTAAAAATCCTTGAATTTCTTGATCCACAGTTGATTATGATACAGTTTTATTTTTGTATGCTAAGGAATGTGATTCCCTAATGCTTTATTAATGCCTTTTGGGTCCATATTTGTCAGTGAGATAACCTACAATTTTTTCTTATACAGCCCTTGTCTAGGTATTTTCAATTTACCTTAGCTGTGTGAAATGAGTTGAGTAGCTTTGTATTTGTTTGTATGTGCTTTATTTTTAAAAAGTGTGTTCTAGGGCAGGGATTAACATTTTTTTTGAAGTCTGGTAAAATTTGGCTATAAAGTTGTCAGCCTGTTACTAATTTTTAAAGGAGAATTTGAATTACTGATGACAATTATTTACTAGAGATGGCATTTTCAGGTTTTAGGACTTCTTTTTTTGTTTATTTTTTGAGACAGGTCTCACTATGTAGTCTAGGCTAGCCTTAAACTCAGTATTGACCAAACTTTTGATCTTCCTGCTTTAGCTTCCCTAGTACTGGGACTAAAGCATGCACCACCACTCCCAGCTCAGATTTTACAACTTCTTGAGCCATTTATGGTCATTAGTGTTTTGTTTTTAAGTATTTTTCTTTTTGTTTCCCTATTATTTTCAAATCGATTATATAAATTTATTCATAGCAGATTATGGAAGTGGATGTGGTAAACTGGAACTTGGTATTCATCCAACTTCCTTTCATTGTGTTCTACTGTTTGGATCTTAAATATTCCCCATAGGCCCTGTGCTAAAGCCTTGGTCCCCAGGTGGCACTACTGGAGAAAGTGGAACCTTTGAGAGGTGGGGCCTGGCAGGAGGTCTATAGGTCATTGGAGCTGTGCCCTTGAAGGGATGTTAGGGCCCTGGGCTTTCATCGAAGAACGTTTTTCTCCCCAATGATGAACTGAGCTGTTTTGCTCCACATGCTCCCACCAGGATAAGCTGCCTCACTCCAGGCCCAATAATAATGGGGCCATTTTGATGGCAGGCTGTCACTACAACTAACAAATGTGCTTTGGCACATTAAAATTATGCTCCAGTGCTGGACGAATTTGCATTTGAAACTTTCTCTCAGGTTACCTCTTAGGTGGATGAATGCTAAAGGGATTGACCCAAAATAAATTACTTGAGTGTGTGTACAGTGGGGGGGGGTGGATTACTACTGAGCTACACCACTACCCCATAAACTACTTTTTAAAAAACTGTTCTGGGAGAAATAAAAACATGGTGAAATCCTGATTTCAAAAAATGTACAGAAATTTTTGTGGAATTTCATATGGTTATGGAATTTATGAAAAAGATTATCTGTGAGGCTCATGTTCTTCGTGCTCAGAAAATACTTTGTATTCCACATGGAAAGCATACAGCTGAAGATAGTAGGATTCAGAAGTCCCAGCTTCTGGAGTAAACACACCAAGCTCTGCTCTTTCTGAAATCAAAATCACTACTACAGCCCAGGAAAGTTTATAACTCTACATTTTCATCACTTCCTTCTTTTCCTTCAGCCAAATAATTGGAAAAATAAATTTCTAAGGCTTATTTCAACTACTCTAAAGTGAAAGATACTTTTGGATGGCTACTCAACAACTATTTCTTTCTTACGGTCAGAGCCCCAGTCTGATGGAGTGAGGTGATATATCAGATTTTCCCCCCAACCCTTCGTTCTGTCTCCATAGTGAGTTACACATCTACAACTTTTGGCATGTGACTTTATAGCACTTTCCACTAGAGTAGACAGAATGTATGTCCCCGTCCACTTCTGTTGAACTTGGTCAGGTGCTTTGTTTGGCAAATGGAATGTTACTGAATACGAAATGAACAGAGACTCTAAGTATATCTGTGTGATTTTTATCTGGCTTCCTGCACATCTCCCACTTGTCATGAGAAGAGCATGCTATGGGTGACCGTTAGTGCCGGAATAAATATACATGTGGGGCAGACATAAAAACATATACAGCTTAGATCCATGTCCAGTCAATCCTGACCAAATCCAACAGAATCATAGATGACCTACATTTCCACAAGTGAGGAACAAATGCTTTTTTTCCCCCATACACCACTAAATTGGGGCTGTTTGTTATGGGATATAGCTGCCCAGCTTCAGGCAATGAATAATAATCAAGCTAAATAAATCCTGTTGTTCTCTTTCAGACACCTGATTTCTAGACTCTTTTGAAGTTAGGGGCAACCAAATGACCCAGTCTTTATCATCAAACTATATGAAAATAGTCAATGGAGGATTTCTGGAAGTGCTTTTGTTTCTTTGGAAAAGGCATAGTAGGGGCTGGGAATGGCTCCTATTTGACCTTCTTGAGAATTCATTGTCCATCTTGAGACCCTAATTTGAAAGGTACAGAGAGGAAAATCTGACAGCTAAGAGTGACGAAGCAGATGGAAAATCTGGGTACTAGTTAGTATGCTTTAGTGGTTGAGCAACACTGAGTATTACCTATCTCTAGAATTCTGAGTCAGGTTTTCAGTTTCTCACTTCCCAAGGCATTTCTTATCTAATGAACCTAATATGTCAGTTTAGTCATACTAGTCACCGTTAGAGGTATGAGTGATGCAAGAGAAAAGGTAGCCATATGATCCTGTCTCCTCACATGGCCCCAGGAAACCTAACTTCTTATTTATTAGGTTGTAGGAACCCGATCATTTTCCTGTGCTTCCTCGTTGTTAAAATACGGATAAAGACTGTGAAGTAATTGGCTTGTGATTGCCTTTAACTAAAAACACGGTGAAGACTGATTTAGACACAGTAAATACAACCTGTGAGACCACTTTGTCAAATGCTGATTTCTGAAAAGGAAGCTATGTCAACTGCTAAGCCACACAATGAGAGCATCTCTTAGAGGATTACTATGAAGTACCCTGTCAAGGTGTACAATAACTACGTGATGTGTGGGACACCACTATCTTCACCTCACACCGGTACATTCAGTACTCAGCATGAATTTGGACTGTGTGGGGTGTTAGTATATGGATGGGAAAAATCACTAAGAGGGTGCTATTTTAAAGACTTTTCTGGGCCGGTGAGATGGCTCAGCGGTGTAAGCGCCTGACTTGCAAGCGCAAGGGTCCGAGTTCGACTCCCGGAACCCACATACGAAAAAGGGGCCGGTGATATCGCTCAGCGGCACGGGTGCCTGTTGGCGCATGAGGTCCTGAGGTCGACCCCCGGTACCCACAAAAAGAAAAAAAAAAAAAAAAAAAAAAAAAAAAAGGCTTTCCCTTGGCAGAGATTTGTGAAGAGTCAGATATATGAACCTGAGAACTTAATGCCTACACAGAAATTTCTGGAAAAGCGCTCTGTTGTTGGAAACTGTTCATTATGTAAAAGCCATCAGTGAAATAAAGGCAAATTGTCTCTGTTCAACAAGGCAATCCAAGCAGTTTTCAAAGCCAAATTCAAAGGAAGACATAAAACAGGCTTCTTTAGTCAGGGAAAGACCTATTCCTGGTGCCGTGCCTCAGAAGAATCCCTCAGTGCTGGAGAGAGCAGCCATGGGGGGAGGTGCAGCCTCCATGCCAGCCAGGAGCATGAGGTTTTCCTGTCTTAAGTAGCGGGAACATCAATAAGGAAAACAGAAATAGAAATGGACTCGAGAATACAGCAAAAATCCTTGATGACATCTTTGTGTCTTTGATGGAAAATAAGATGTCCTCCGATTTACCTCAGAAACCTTAATTTCTCAAGGCCAGTCTTCTGATTGTCCTCACACTGGCTCTGTGATAATTGCCTGCTGTGGTTTTTTTTTTTTTTTTTTTTTTTTGTGGGTACCAGGGGGTCGACCTCAGGACCTCGCGCACCAACAGGCACCCGTGCCGCTGAGCGATATCACCGGCCCCTTTTTCTTATGTGGGATCCGGGAGTCGAACTCGGGCCCTCGCGCTTGCAAGGCAGGCGCTTACACCGCTGAGCCATCTCACCGGCCCGCCTGCTGTGGTTATAAGATCTCAACAACAGGAACACCTGGAATGCATTCAAGGTGCACTAAAACCAAGGACAGCCAGTGAGGGTGTTTAGAATGCATCAGGCATTGAGCACTGAACTTTGAAAGCCTGAATCCTTCAGCAGCAAGTCTGGTAATCAGGAAGTCAACCTAGCTAATTGTAGGACCAATGACGTGATCACAAAGGCCACAGCAGAAGATTTCTGGAGTGGATATGAAGTTGTTCCAAGTCACTTGAACATGGAAAGCAAGGTGAGACAGCAGGCTGAATTTGATCTCTGGACCGCCTAACTTCTTTGTGTGACCAGATCTAGGTCCCAAGCAATATAAAGCTTATATACTCGTTATGCCAGAAGATTGGAAATATGGAGTAATGAATTTTTATTTAGGTGTATCTGATGAAGCTCACGTTATGGTCTATGTGGGAATTTCTAAAGGTCAGAAGAGAAAGTCATTAAAATTACCTAAGATGGAGATGCTGGTGAACTCACAGTAATTTATTGAAGAATTTATTAGCACACATATACTACTAAAGACCTGGAAGAAGACAGGAGATTTCTTAAAATGATTCCAGAAGAGCAAGGTGAAGAAAACCTAGCAGACCATGAATGATCCTGCTCAGGATCAGAGCCGGTGTTTAGACCAATCACTAAGACAGCATTTTTATAGAGTCTGGAATGCAAGGATGGTTTATTGTAGTTTCTCAGAGGTACAGTATTTGTTCCAGCAGGGAATTTACAGAAGGCTCATTCCTTATACAACCCCTGGCTACATCAAAGGGGCTAAAGATGCTGCGTTCTCCAGAACATGTTAAACAATGCTTCCGGCTTACTTAGGAGTTCTGTCATCTGTCACCGGCTCGCCCCAGTCATGGAGGTGTATCACAGATGAAGAATGCAGTGGAAGATGCTCTTGCTGTATTGAAAGCCAGTGAAGCCAGTTTTGTCACACTTTGAGGAGCTCAGAGATGCCTTAATGAAATGGAAGTGACTTACTGGCAGATGTTCAAAGTCCTCAGGCAGGATTCCCGTGGACTTTGAGAATCTTACTTCTTTTTTAAGTGTACCCAGCTTGTGAAGATACACTGCTTAGCGTGTATTTCTAGTGTCTGCAGATACCAAATGTGTATGCAGAATATGCATCCTTAAAGGCGACTTCTATTAATCTCCACCAAAACCTCTTATCAACTCTGAAACAAACACCAGAAGTTGCCACACTTGGAGGGAACAAGGTAACAGATTAAACAGGACACGAGAGCGAAAGAATAATGCTATCCATTTGGGACTAGCAGAAGACTGCGATGGTATAGCAGGGCACTGCAAAGGAAAGTGAATGCCATGGTAAGCTGTGGCATATTCAGAGAATGAGCGAGAAGGATTACACAAGCTATTTTGACACAGTAATCCTTGACCGCAATGATTAGCAGGAGTGGCTTCAGCCTGAGATCGGACAGATGTCCTTGTAGAAGTACTTTTTGTGTAAGGTTGTGGTGCCTCTGTGCAAGCTTGTAGTGTGGCCGAGTCTTTCGTGATAATTATTACCAGACAGTCAGGTGTAAGAACCCTTCCTTCATAATGTGCTTAATTACTGTTGTTATTGTCGTTGTTAGGGTTGATACAAGATTCTGACAGCTTTAACATTTCTTTCACTAATCACTGATGAGGACATGGGCTATGCAGCAGATAGAAGATCGGGGTCACTTCTGGGATGAGGAAGAGAATCCCCCATGTGAGCCCCAGGTGGGCAGGTGGATGCCTTGTTTTCCACACAGCTGTTACACCTGGCTTTGGAGAGGGACACCAGAAGGCCAGCGAGGCTGCGGGAGGGCAGGGGTGTGGGTGACCTGCAGCCCTGGGGCAATGCCAGCAGGGAGGCCTGGGCTGCATCTCAGTCCTGTTCATGCAGGACACCCATGGCCTTGCTCATGCCAATGAGGTGGCAGCAGTGCTGTTGCTGAGCCAGCTGGCCACCTTCCACGAGGTGAGGTGTTTTCCCCGCCGAGCAGCGCAGGATGAGGTCTGGGATTTGCAGAGCAGTGGAGGCTCTGACAAGGTTAAGAGGAGCAGGAGGGAGGCCAAAGGGCCTCCTGAGGGCCAGGATGGGGGCAGGGGGTGGGGTGTCACTTGACCACTGCATGGCTGGCTGGTGAGGATGGCGGAGACCCTGGCCCAGCCCAGCCTGGCCAGAAGGCGGATTTCCAGGTAGGGCTGGAGTGGTACTGCATTTGCAGGATGCTGGGAAGAGGGACAGTGGTGTGGTGGTGATGATGAGAAACCTCCTTGCTGATTTGGGGGTTCCCAGTGGCTAAGGGAGCAGGCCTTGAAGCCAAATGGAGTCTAAGGCTTTTCCATTTAGTAATGCTTTGACCTTGGTCAGTTCACTTAACCTTCCTGGGCCCCAGTGTCCTGTCCTTCAAAGAAAGAGCTAGCAAGACTGCACTTTAACATGTAACTGTATCCTAAGGTGTGGATTAAGTGGCACGTGATGAAGCCTAAATAAACATAGAGCATTATTTTCATTGATTGCCATGTTATTATTATACTTCTGGGCTGTTAAAAAACTTATACAATGACTCTGTGATGAGTATTTATCCTCACTTCTCTCTGCCCCTGCACTTGCTCACCTCCTCCTCACTCACCCACACAGCCGGACTCAAGCACCCACTGGCGCAGGACCCAGGTGGGCCTCCCTGCGGTCCATGCCAGGAGAAGGTGTGTGGCACTCTGCCTCGGCTTTTTAATTGTATATAATATTTTGCACAGCATAGTAGAACTACCCAGGCTATTAGCATATTCGACGATGAGTTAGCATTATCAAAGCATTAATTACCATCTTAACTGCCAAAGGCTTTATGTCGTACCCTGTAATCAAGGACTCAGCCTCCTCCCACTTTTCCGATGAGGAAAAGGATGCTCCTGGAAGTTGAAGTGGCTTTTCCAGGAATGGCAGAGTCACAGGGACTGAAGTGGGGTAGAGCCACACTCTCTCTGTGCCACAGCAGCTTCCTGAAGGCAGATTCCGTGGCGTCCTGAAGAGTACATATGGCCCATGGCAGCTGTTATGGATTTTGCTTCTGCTACAGAGATGCTTCCCCAGGAAGCAGAAATACTCAGAGTGGTTTCTTTTCCCAGTAGAGAAGAGGAAGCTGAATGACTCAGGAAGAAGACAAAGATAAATATAGAACAGAAATACCTTGTTCTTGGTTCAAGCTATTCCCAGTTATAGGATATGCCAGCAAAGGTGTGTTCTCTAGGTGGTTTGGTTTTCAATAGCTGAGCGCACCCTATATATGAGACAAGGACATGTGTAACCCTTTATATGAGACACCTGGACACGTGTGGGGTATTTTGCAAGGTCCAGTGTTTCCTTTAGGTTGCCTTAGTCAATGGGATATTTCCTGCCAAGGATATGAATCGGAAGATGACAGAAATGTTGGATGTACAGTTTGAATACACCTGAGGGATTGGAGTAGAGTGGAGTTAAACATTTAGTTAGTATGAGTTCCAAAAATTCCTTCACTGCCTGGTGAAAACTCATGGACTGCACTACCCATGTTGCAGAAATATCGCTCCTCAGTGGTTACAGGGAAAGGATGTGTTCACACAGGGTCAGATTTGGCTCTTCCTTTTCACCTTGACTGTTGAACATAAGTAAAGCCACAGCCTTACTGTCTTGTATCTTCATTCTTTTTTATATGAGACAAATCTGAGTGCCTCTTGTGTGTCTGCGGCTGACTCCTCATTCTATGTTTTGGTTTGGCCATCGTTTCTAGGGCCCTTGATGAGGAGTTCTGACTCCCGTCCTGTCCTCTGGGGTACAGTCTGCAGAGATTCAGGCCAAAAATACTGTGAGCTTCAGCGAGCACGGAATCTTCTCTCTCATTGAGAAATGTGGTCTTTGAAGTTGCTTGGTTCCTCTCCTGTATAAAAGGAGGCTGGAATTAAGCAGCAATGCTACACAGAAACTTCTGGACGTGGCCAGCAGAGTTCTGGACGCTTTGGAGAATCACAATTTGAGCATCAAGAAAGGGACTTTGAGGAGCATCTACTAAAACTCAGCCCTTTTAGTTAGAGGTAAAAATAAGAGCACAAATAAATTAATACAAGTACCACCCAAGCTAGTCAGAGGCAGAGCCGGGGCCAGTGGTCCTGAGTCCATGGTCGGGCTCCTTGTGGCACAGACATTGCCCGCTAAGGACAGCTGGACTCATGGACGTGGCTCGCACAACTGCTCACAGGCATTTCTGAAGGAGCAAGACATTTGCGTTTACCTTCCTGTGGGAGCAAGAGAGCGATGTCAATATTTGCATTTGCGGTGCTTGTTTTCGGAGCAAATATTCATCCTTCCACTAAAGCAGTAACCATTGAGGGATGAGGATTATCAAAACGCCGCAAGACAATGGGAGGAACCGGAGCACTTTCATGTCTAGTTATTTCATTTTGGGAACCAACTGCTCTGATCTCCCAAGGAGTTTCAAAGTCAAAGGTATGTCATGCCTGAAGATGGAAAATTAAGGTAGCCATCTCGGCACAATTCATACACATGTATCACAAAGTTAGTATGCGCAAGACCCGTTTCTTGGCATTTTAGAGCATGAGATGGGACTGGGGGTATACTGTGTCACTCTGGGATCTCATTACTTAATTAATTCATTCAGTTTTGGTCACAGAGCAGCAAACCAGCCAGAGGTCATGTTGTTAGTTTTGAAATTTATAAGAAGGAAATGTGACTCTGTGTATCAGCGGGAACCTCACTTTCCTGTAGACACCACTCCTGTTGCCTGGGCACGCTTGAACCACTCTGCCCTCCTGCCTGTCTCTCTGGTATCCTTTTCTTCTTTTTCCTCTTGGAAATATATTTACTTAATATATATTTTTTTTAATTGACAATTTGAAATTGTACATATTTATAAGCTAAAGTTTGACATATCAATACAGTATATGATGTGTAATGATCAGATTAGTGTATGTCTTAGTTATTTTTCTCTCATTGCTGAGACAAAATACCTGACAGCCAAAATTAAAGGAGGAAAGGTTTATTTAGCTCACAGTTTGTGGAGGTTTCAGTCCATAATCAGCTGGCTCAAAGGCAGGGTGGCATGGCAGAGGGATAACAGTTCATGGTGGTGGAAGACAGCAAAAGCAACAAGAGCAAAAGGGGAGGAGAGCAAGCCTCTTTTCCTCCCTTAAATTGTATGCAGGCTACCTGCCCTAGGTCTTCGTGCCCTCCTCTTGCACAGACTGAGGATGTTTACAAAGTGAGGACCATGGTCCCCTGCTGAGTCACTTAAACTTCTAAACTTCTCAAGTTGATACAATGAATCAACCATTACAACATCCCAAGTTGTAAAAAGCCACCCTAGGGCATGTCCTCTACACTCTAGGATGTAGAACTGCTGAGTCACTTAGTTAAACTTCTAAACTTCTCAAGTTGACACAACGTATCAACCATTACAGGGTAGTTGGCACAGGTTTTACCTCAGACATTTATCATTTCTTTGTGTTTGGAATATTCAGAATCTCATGTGCTGTTTTGAAATATTAAATTAGAAACGTTAGATGTTATTCCTCCCATCCAATTGCACCCATACAGCCATTAACCACTCTCCCTCTACATCCCCACCCTGAGTCTTTACTTTGGAGTCATAAAATAATTTTGCCTTTTCCATAGTTATCAAGAAACACAGCTAACAGAGGAAAGCATAATTTCCAGAAGTAGTAGTTCAGATAAAGCAGCCTCACAGAATGTCGTGCTGTTTATAAGACTTAGTAAATTCTAACTAGGTGGTTGTATTTAACAGGTTCCTGTTAACAGGTCCATTATAGTTATGGTACAAAAACCTGAAAATGTTTAAAACACATTATCTATAACATTACAATATATTGTACAATTTCCATATTGTTGCTATTCTATATGAGAAAAAAATCCAAAGAGGAATGTTGTTCCAGCATATAAACATTAAGCCTGTCGTCCAATTAGCCTAAATTTGTTAACAAAATTTTGCATATACTCCAGTGCATCATCTGATACAAAAATCTGACACTTTCTCTGCATTTACAACATAACACTACTGGTCAGGAAAATAAGCCCACCTGTGCAAGGAGAGAGTACTTCATCTTAAAGATCCACGGGCTGAAACTCAAATGCTGAAGAGGCTTCAGCCAGGTCACAGAGCTAGCCAACTCTTGTTTGGAGCTGGGATTAGCCCTACATCTGGACTATTTTATTTTCACAATTCCTCCCCAATTATAGGTGACTTTGCAATACTAACCAGCTGCTTTAAGAGTCTGGGAGGCCATGTTATTCTACAGGGTACAGGATTTGCAATGTGACAGTGAGAGTTCTGGTTTTAGCCCCTTCTGATAGCCTAGGGATCTTGGTAGGATTTACTTAGTCCCTCTGGAGCCTGTTTCCTCATTTAACAAATGGGAACAGTAACTGAGGCATGGAATCACGGACACCATGTGATGGTATGAAATGCAGGACATTTAATGCGTGGTTAGCCTGGGCTCCAACCACTAGTGAGGCTGAGATGATTACTTCCTGAATCACAGGCTGCGCTTTTTGTCACGGACAACAGTGGGAGCATCAACTGTAACAGGCGTGAGCCTTGCTGGGGACACGAAGTGAACAATTAGGACGGAAAAAGTCTTTGTGAGTTTATCCACCATGATGGGGCTGGTGTCCTGTGGGAAAGAAACTGAGGGAGATGGCACAGCAGATCTGCTCGGCAGAAGCCCAGGGATTAAGGAATCGAGCAGCCGTCTCCCCTTTATCAGTAGTTTTTCTTTAAAAAATTTTTTTTGTATTATTTTTTAATATCGAGGGAGGAATTAGAATATCCCCCCCACAAACTTGTCACATTTTAGTTTAAGAAAATGTAATTAAATCTATCAAGTGATTCTTCTAGTTATGTAGTAATTACTATTTAAGACAGGTCCCAAAATTAAGTAATTTGATTTGTAAGTGTAAAATCTTTCATGTATAACTGCAAAAGTAAGTTATTTTTTGAACTTGGAGGTGTCATGTAAGTGTTCAAATATGGCAAAATAACATATTTATGTGTGACTGTCATATGCCTCGCCCTTCCAGGGAGGGGCAAAAGAGGAGGCTGATGATCAGAATGAAAGAGCACGATCTTTGTTTTACTTAAATGTCCCAAGTCATCTGATCAAGCCTCTAGATTTGTGTTGTCCAAAATGGTGGCTACTAGGCACATGCGGCTACTAAGCTAGAAATGCAGCTGGTTCAAATGGAGATGTGCTCATGGTGTAATACACACACTGAATTTTAAGCCTTTGAAAAAGTTTAAGGTATACAAGAAATATTTCTATAATTAGCAATATGTTGAAATAATGTTTTAGATATATGGGGTTAAGTAAAATATGTTAGCATTACTTTCTATTTCAACTTTTTTATTGTTACTAAAAAGCTATAGTTATATGTAGGACTTGAATTTTATTGGTATTGGATAGAAATACAATCGAATACTCTAGATATAACTACCAATATACAGAGGACAGAGGATCATATTAAAAGCCATTAAAACAATCTGAAAAATCAGTAAAAAACTTCCATGCCAAGCTTGATCTGTTAAACACACTGCACATATAAAGGGGGAAGAAAGGAAAAGACAAGATACAGACCCAAGGCTTGAGAGTTTTTCTAGAATGGCAATATGAGACCCTTGGGTTGGTTCCTCAGAACAACCATAACTGGTAAAAACTCCATTAAGACACTCAAACATTTAAAGTCTCCAGAAATTATCCCAAGGGCAAACAGCAAATAAACTATTTATTGAAGAAAATCTAATAAATTTTGGTAGCAAGAACAGCCGGAGATGGTAGCACTGAAGCCAGGTCCATGTGGCAGAGGCTAAACGCTTGGCTGAAAGGTCAGGGTTGCCCTTCCCTCCCCAAGCCCACACTCTTCCTTAGAGTGGAGCTTCTTCCCCAGGGGTAGCTGAGAATAACGGAGGCCTGGTTGCTCTTGTGCCATTTGCTCATTGGGCAAAATTCCATGCCAGGAGAGACGGGACCAGAGGCTTCTGTCTGCCCAGCTTGTGAAGCACGAGTGTCACTCTGAGCTGGGCCTTCGTGCCCACACAGTTACTGAGGGGTAAACAGCAGTCCGTAAAAGCACAGATCTCTGACATTATTTAAAGTAAGAGTGCAGAAGTTCAAGTCTAAGTGTGTTTTCAAAAACAACAGGGATCCTGGTGGGAAGCAATTAAAAGGAGGCTGGTAGCACTGTGAGAGCAAAAGCTAAACCATAAACCAGTTTACCAGGAATAGAGGCAAGAGACAGCTAAAGAGTCTACTTGGGATTAGCACAAACCTTAAAGCCTGCCTCAAAAACTAACCCTGCCCTTCCAGAGCGATACTCTGTAATCCCACTGTGATGGACACATCGGTCCATAATCTCAGGATGTGAAAGACCAAGCGTGAACCCATGAATGACAGACTTGGGGTAATTATGACTGTCAGGCGTAGGTTTGTCAGTTGTGACAAGTGTTACTCTGGTCGGGGAGGAGATAGCTGGGAATAGGACGTTGATAAAAGAGAAGGCTGTGCATGTATGTGGGGAGAGGGCCTACGAGAAATCTCTGCATCTTCTCCATTTTGCTTTCACCTTAAAATTGATTAAAAAAAAGACTTAAAACAACAAAAACAACCAAACCTTTCAAAGAGTCCTTCATTTAATAGATCAGGCTATGGGGCAATTTATGTGCCATAATGTAAATACAAAATAGAACTGCTTTGTTAAGACTGCGGTAGTTCTTCAAAAGGCTTTAAACATAAGAAACCAAATGATCCTGCAGTTTCACTCTGAGGTATATACCCCGGAGAAATGAAAATAAACAGGAATACAGAGCATGGACGGTAAGTGAAAGGAGCCAGTTCCAAAGACCACAGATTGTGTGATTCCATTTATATGACTTGCCCAGATAGGCAAATTCATAAAGACTGGTTGTGGCCTAGGGGGTTCAGTGGGGTGGGTGGGGGAAATGGGCACTTTTGGGGTGATGTAATTGTTCGAAAACTGATCGCAGCAATAATGTACAATGCTGTGAATATACTAAAAACCACTGAATTGTCCACTTGAAATGCATGAACTATATGGTTTGTGAGCTGCTACATAAAAAAAAAACAAAAACAAAAACCAGACCTTTCTTCAATACTAATGCAAACACACTCAGTCCATTTGGGCAGCTTTTAACTGAACACCATACACAGAAATCTATGTCTCACCGTTCTGAATGCTGGAAGCCCAACAAAATGGTGTCAGATTTGACATCCAGTGAGAGCAGGCTTCCTGCTTCACAGATGGCTGTCTTTTTTGCTGTGTCCCCACACGATGGAAGAGGTGAAGGAGCTCTGCATTCTCTTACATAAGGGCGCGGATGCTACTCATGAAGGTTTTATCCTCATGACCAATCATTTCCCAAAGGCCCTACTTCCAAGCCCCAACAGACTGGGGCTCAGGTTTTAACATGACGGGGGGGTATGCAGTCTTCAGCATGTATTAAAAAGCCCCGTGCAGCAATCTCGTGAACATTCACTGCAGTGTACTCTTGGGACCTGTGCACTTTACTGGTTTATGTTAATATTTTCATATAAATTTTATAGAATTCTTATCAGGGAACTAGAAAATGTAAAATGCTAAGTAGTTCAGATGTTGCAACTTTACTGCTATAACATATAAAAGGGCACTTGGATTGTTTTCCACTTAGCAATGGGAAACGTGGGCCAGATGATTTGAATTTGCAATTGTGAGATTTTTAGGCAGCCCCTAATAGCTTTAGTATGGCCAGTGGAACACAACATAATGAAATTATGTCTAGATTTCTCTGGGATAATTACATTAACAGGAATGAATAAGGACGAAAGCCCCTCCTACCAGTGCAGGTCATCTCTGGCTACTGAACGTGTTTTGGTTGCAAACCTAACATCATCTCCGACTTGTGGGGAAGGGGACACATGCTGCGTAAGCTCCAGTCTCGGCTGTGCTGTATCGCCTCATTTATGAGGCTGATGCGATTCAAGATAATAAATGGGATATGACAGCTGAGCCATCCAGCAACTGCCAGCACGATGCGCACACAGCAGTGTATTACTAGTTGTCAACATTTAATATTTTAATAGAAATAACATTAAAAATGTATTTTTGTGGTATCAACAAACAGTCAAAACAGAAAGTGCAGGACTCCCCAGGCCCAACCTCTCTCCAAAGCCTAAAGAGCAGCAATCCAGCTGTAGTCTACTTTCCTGAATTTCCTCAGTTCTTTTTCTTCAGATTTTGACAACTGATATATACTATCTTCTCCCAAATCTGCGCTACTTGTAATGTGGACGTGTTCAGTAATATTATTTTCTTCATCTGAATCATCACTTTCCTTTTCTTCTTCCATATCTACATCATCAGGAATTTCCTCAGCACTTTAACAGTAACAGAATAAAACAAACACTGTTAGAAGATTTCTGGAAAATAATTTTCTAATTTAAGAATATGTAGAAATATAATCATACAGAAGAAGCAAACAAAAATTTTGTCGTGCATGCACTTTAAAAATTATGGGTTATTATAAAAAAGCAGGTGAATTTATAAAAACTCTAATTTTAAATCATATACATCTGTAAGCACACACACAAAGCACTGTTTTCCTGGGCTATCTTCAACCAACAGCACTGTTTTTCGGTGTTTCACTGACTGATCCTATGTCCTTACCTACACTTTAAAACTGAAGTACAGGGAAAGACAGTGAAAGAATAACTTCATAAAGGATAACACAAACCATCCTACTTCCCAATACAGACTGCATGAGAAAATACGCAAGTCTGAAGAACTGCTTTACCTTTTGGTCTCTTCAGACAGCAACAACGAACTCACAAACATGGAGCAGAGGAAGGAAGCAGAGGGCAGCACATGGGCTGGAGTGTGGAGCAGCTACAGAGAAAGAGAAAAACGGTATAATTTAAAAAGACCATCCTTCGGCACAACATGTTTCTTCGCTGTCCTAAGTACTTTCATTGTAAGTGCTGAGAATTTGACACAAAAGGCTTTCCCTGTAGCAAAACCAAACTGAAGAAAAAGTCTTCTGCTTTTCTACATTTATGCAAACCCTCTTTCGTCATCCCAGGTCCCGCCGAAAGAATCCCAAATCACGAGGTTAAGTTACTTAGTTTGGGTATTGCTATACAGCACACCGAAAATTATTGAAAAGTTAACGCGTTTCATCTGTTTCACATGGTTTGCTCTACTCACCTCATTAATTGCAGGTATGTTCTCTGTTAAAGGGAGCTGTACCAGTTCATTCTCTAAAGCTGCACTGAGTTTTTTATCCTGTTGTTGCCTGTGCTTTCCCAGTATGAAATAAAATGGGGTTGTTGGGAGACTTTCTTCTGCTAACAGCTGTAGGGAGTTAAGACAAAAGGAAATTGCCTCAGTAAAAAGGAAGAGCGCTTTTGACTCAATAATGAGTACTAGAAAATCATAAAACATCTGGGATGGAAGGAACTTGAGAAATTATTTAGTATGATTCATTTTACATATGAAGCAACTGAGGCCCAGTCTCCCACTTACTGCAGGGAAAGCTAACAATGGCTGCTTAGATGACAGAAGCAAATGTGCCGCTGCTTCTCTGCCTAATGCTACAAAAAATGACAGCAGAAGGGCTTTCAAAGGGCATAAGCTCGCAATGATAGAGGAACACGTTGGAAGGACGGAGCAGGTTGAAGGATGATTAACACAGAGCGAGAAAGCCAAATTCTCAACTGTGGGAAAAGCCAAGAAGCTCCCCAGTTCACAGCACAGAACCCTATCAATGCCGAGCAACCGATACCACAGGGAGAAGGGTGCGCTAAAACCCAGGCGGGCCGGTGGGGTCCACGTGGGCGGCCCAGAGCTCTCCCTCAGCCCCGGCAGAGGGCTCCGAGTCCGTCCTCTGGTGAACAGAACAAGAGGTGTTGTAGACTACATGCAGGCGGACGAATCGTTTTCAGAGCTGGCGGTGGCTGTCCTTCAGACAGGAGCCTTCTTAGAGCGCTGGCAGCCAGGCTTCTGGGCAGAAGTTTAGAAGTATAAGCTCAATCTGACTAGCCTAACAGATGAAGACCTAAAACTAACGACATCAGGGAGCTCCTCGGTGACAGTCCAGAGGTAAGGAGAGGCTCCGTGCGGGCAATCTTCCAAACAGCTTCTGTGTCCCCTTTAAGTAAGAGCAGACAGCCAAGAACCACTGGACTCAGATCAAAACCTATACAGGGCCGGTGAGATGGCTCAGCGGCGTAAGTGCCTGCCTGGCAAGCGTGAGGGCCCGAGTTCGACTCCCGGATCCCACATACGAAAAAGGGCTGGTGACATCGCTCAGCGGCATGGGCGCCTGCTGGCGTGCGAGGTCCTGAGGTCGACCCCCGGTACCCACAAAAAACAAAAACAAAAACAAAAAAAACCAAACACCTATACAGACAAAAAGAGCTACCAAAACAAGACTGGAAACAAAATCTGAAACAGAAACAACCATGCAAGAGGGGTAAAAAAGATCTGATAAAAATGAGGAAGCCACACAGAAAACAGGAGAAAAAAATTACAGCACCATTCTAAAAGGCCCAGCAATGAAAAACAGAAGTTCCATAAAAGAGAACAGAAATGATGGGGGAAAGCAATTCATTCCTTCTTAGTTGTTTAATGAAAACCATCCAAGGGCTCCACACTTCACTCAGGGGAAAGTCAGCCTTTTCAGTAAGGTCCACCTCAACCTCCCATTGAAAAATGCAAGCGCCACCTCGCTTACCTCCTTTCACTCTGTCCCTCCCTTGCCCCACCGTAATTCTCATCCTCTCGTAGAGGAATACGTATTTTCCTTATTTACGTGTTGTTTAGTGCCTGTATCTTCCTGTGGACTATAAACACCTCCAGTTTAGAGACCTGACTATTTTGCTCAGTAATGTATCCCAACTGTCGAGAATAGTCCCTGGCCTGTGGTAGGTGATTGACAATAAATTCAGTGAGTTTTAGGAGGAAAACAAACAAGTCAAGGATGAAGGATCAAAGAACAAGAATGGTGTGGGACTTTTAGTAACACCAGAGGCCGTAACATAGCAGAACAACACCTTTAAAGCGCTGAGAGAAAATGCTTTTTAACTTACGACTGTACCCAACCAACCGATCCAGAAGACAATAAAACATTTCCAGACATGTCAGGTCTGCATCTACCTCCCAGGCACCAACGGAACGTGCTTCACCAAAAAGCAAGGAAGTCGCCAAAGAAAAAGGAACACTACGGGGCTTAGCAGGGGTAAATGACCTCAGCAGGGCAGTGAACGAGGGTCCTATGTGGACTACTACGGAGGAGACAGAGAGCAAGCAGTCCTGACGGAAGCAAGTCGGAGGCCTCTGGAGATACTTCGTCATGACTTAGGGATACCTAAGGGGCTGAAAGAGTCACAGAACTTACATAACTTGAAGAGTCAGGGGTTGAATTAGGCGAGGAGTAAATGGAGAGAGGCAACTGTTTTCTCCAGAGAAAACAAAAAGTTGGCCACAAGAGGAAAAGCAATTTGTGTGACCACAGCTTGGCTACGCATTTACTTGGTTATGACAGCACACGTGGACCTGGTCACTGTGACTGCGCTCTCGGGACAAGCGGGGACGGGGGGGGGGGAAGTGTGGGCTGTGCGGATGTGAGGAGTGGTAGCCAAAGCTTCAACAGCTTCGGTAGATCAGCCTTAACACATGGTACCTAAATCTGGAAATTTCACAGTAAGCGATATAGATACATTTTTTAGAGATACAACATTGAATTAAAAACTCCACTGAGTTGGGCGGGACGATCTTTGTGGGTCATGGCCATAGTGTGGAGAAAATTTTCCTAAGAAGCCTGCAGTTCTGTAAGTGCTCCTCCGTGTCAACGGGATGTGTTTCCAGAACCCCCTGTGGTACCAAAGCTTGAGGGTGCGCCAGCCCTTTCTATCCAGTGGCCCAGTACTTCAGTATAATGTGCCCGTATCTTCCTATACTTTGGCATGGTTTTTTCCCAAGAGTATTTTCAATCCACGATCAGTTGACTATTTCAATCCACGGATATAAAGGGCCAACTGTGACTCTTCAAATAACGATCACACATTACCGACAATGCAAATTATACCAGCTTAAAAAGCACTGTGACTTCAAAAGAGACTCATCGGTTTCTATGTGCATGTTTTAGAACTCCATCTCGGGGCCAGATGCAACATGTCCCTCCCAGCTGTGCTCCGTGAGGGAGGCGATGCAGCCCTCACTGTGAGTGGCTGGAACGAACCTGTTTGCTTGTTGGTGTGAGCTTCTCTTCTGGAGACTTTGTACTGAAGGTCAATAAGCTCTGAAAAGAGATCAATTAGTGATGCCAAAGATAAACTGCACAGCGCAAATCCAAATAAGGTCTTCAAAAGTAAGGTCCATTTATTATTTTGATACACATCTGCTTACAGAAAATATTTAAAATGTGTTTAATAACCTCTGTGAGACTGATAAGACCGTGTTCAGAGATACTTAAGAACTGGTGATAAAATTCAACTGATAGACCAAACTCAAGCCACCATTTTTTATAATTCAATACCAAAACCACCACCACCACCACCACCACCAACAGGAACCATGCTAATAAATATAATTTAAAGTATTTTTGTTGCCTTTTGCTTTCTTGTGTCAGTTAGTGGACTCAATGATCTTTAATTGAACTATTCCACCTAGAAATAAATCCATACCACTAGTCATGGACTGTGTTACTCTTTAAAAGTACATGTACGAAGTGGTCACTTCTTCTGAGGTAGCGTTTACCTGTGATTTTGTTAGGAAGTAAAACTGGGATCTGTTTAGCCACTGGTAAGCTTCTGAGGTGAATGATTCAGGGACATCTCGGGGAACAAACACTCCCCACTGGACTTCTTCTCTGGAGATATTCTTCTGAACATACAATGGCCTCGGCTCACTAGGTTTAAATACAAACACTGGAGGGAAAAAACAAATAGTGACGCTTTGCCGGCAAAGGTTAGTTCTAGCCTCACACCAGCAGACCACACAAATCCTGGGTCTCACCCTCTAGAGTAAATGGCTCAGCCCATGATATGATCTACTGAGTGCCTATTACGAGCCAAGCAGGCTGGCAATGAAGACTGAACTTGAAGAAGGAAAGAAGGACCCCGGCTCCGGAGACCAGGAGCTACCGCAGAAGACAGTCGGCAAAACACTACTGAATTATTTTGCTTTAAGTACCAGAAAGGATATATGTAGAAATTGTTCTAAAAGTATAGAGGAAGACCAGTTAAGGCTTCTTAGGGGACTTGGGAATGCATTGAAGGGGTGAAATCTCTACTGGAAGTTTAAGCCTGAGTAGAGATGCGCCTGTGGAAATAAGGGACGCACTGGAGCTCAGCCAGGACTTGGTACGAAGGAGCCCATTACAAGGCACGGGAACAGAGAGGAAGGGCACGGCCTCGAGCAAAATGGCTTCAAACGAACATCGGAGTTGAAGGCAAGTTGGATTCAATTGTGTTCAAGATACTAAAAAGAACACAGGCTATCAGATTTCCTTTAACGTTCAAACTATGGTTCGTACTTACAGTCTGAAGCCCCTGAAGACCAAGAGACTGCAGCAATGTTCTCTGAGTGTGGATCAGGTTCCATAACTCTGACACTTAACTTTGCAGTCCACTCCACTGCGGGGGAGAAAAGGTGATTCGCTCCGAAGAGGCTCGCCAAAGGCTCTGACAGGCTCGTTATTCAGGGTGAGGGTCCTTCATCTTTACTGGGAGAACCAATTCTACTATTCTTAGGGAGGATTTTGTGTTTCCAACTAACAATGGAGTCACAATGAAATAATCTGGGGAAGAGGTACTGAAGTGACGAAGAGGAAACAGAAAAACAAAATAGACCTTCCATACGTCTGCAAACCATGAAAATGTTATTGTTCACAGAAGCTCCTGTCTAGAGCTTTTCTGCTGCCGTTAAAAGAGGGCGAGATGTCAACCACAGTCACCACAGAGAACACAACGCACACCTATTACTAAGCAACCAGCACACCTTTCCAGCCTCAACTGAGTAAAACGTCACTGAATTCACATTTGTTGGGAGGGACTGTGGCAAACTTCATTCAGATTTATCCTGTCAGGGACACTGCAGGTTAACATGCTTACAAATTAGCAGAAATACTTCTCCAACTGTTATGAAGATGAAAAATATGGTGGGCAACAGAGAGTCATGCACTGTGAAGACAGTGGGAAAAAGCAAAGACAATATAATGGAAGCTGATTTACTAATAATTAGATGGTGCTCTGTTATAGGTTACAACTTTAAATTTTGGTGCTATGTGTCATGTGAAGAGTCATAATATGTCTAGGTACATTCATGAAGATGTGATAGACTCCTAATTCCTAAAACATCAACATTTCAATGCAACTTCTTCTATATGCTTTGGAAATCACTGGAGCATAAAAAAGTATCTTACATGCACAACTGAGCAGATTCCAACAGCAGAGAATGCCGTTTTCAGTAGCACCCAGAAGATACTTTGAGCACGTTAACCTCCCGAAGCAAAGGTGCCTAGGTTAAAACCATAAGGAAGTTAGCAACAATCAGTCCTAGCACATTTGGTTACAAGGCACTTTGGCTTCCATGCACTGTATTAATCGTGTGCAATGAAGATTTTAAAAGACATTTATCATTTTGTTTATACTTATACTGAGGAAACAGGAACTAAGGAATGTAAAAGGAAAGGCTTATGTAAGCATTTTATTTCTTTAGCATAACAGGTTAGAGGATCAATTCTCTAATATGCCATGAGGGATAACAATCAACACATAACAGAAAATGTATATAAAATGACAAAGTCACTTAACAAAAACCTTATATTCTACCTAGAAGATGAAAACTCACAATCTGAATTTGGAAGAAAGTTTTATGAAGTAAATTTAGAATCAGATATGCTGGGAATTGGAGACAATTTTCTTTCTTTATTTTTTTGCTTTTTGCCTTGCTGGAGATTGAATCCAGGGCCTTGTGCATGCCAGGGAGGTCTTCTACCACTGAGCTACATCCCCAGCCCTAGACAATTTTATTAACCATCTGCCATTCTGTCCTATGCCTGGTCACCTAAAGTATACTGGAATATTGTTATTTTCCCCTCCCCTTCTCAGAAAATGATGACTTTTGTGAATAATGCTTTTCACGCAGAGGATGAGCGCAGAGTGGATCTACTGAGGCATACGCCCAGCCTCTATTACACAGCACAGTTTGAAAGTGTTCGCTGCAAAGAAAAATTCTGCATACCAAGAAGTAAACGTTATCCCGACTTTGGAAGTGTTGGCACACAGTTCATGCACTCAGAATTTTTAGCTCTCTAACGTTTGGTTAGCTGCTCACTCCCCTCATCTATAGGTTACCACTGGGGAAAGCATAAATTATTACTGAAGTTTAACATTTTATTTAATAAATTAAATAACACTACATAATAACTAAGTGATTCACCTACCTTATTTTCCCAGCTCGTTGGCAGAACGTACATTTAAGTTCCCACGTTTCTGAATCCCATATGGTAACTATTTCTTCAAAACTAACTGCTAGTAAAGAGCCGTCTTCAGAGAAACAGCAGTCAGTTGCCTGATACTTGTGATAGCTACCGACAAAGTCACAGGTCCAGCCAACAGCTTTTTCTGTGGAGATGCAAGCCATATGCGAAAAGGTGGCATAAATATTAGGTAACGTTACTGGGACATTATGAGGTTAAGAAGGTTAAGAAACAAAAACAACCTGCGTGGCACAACTTCTTTAAATTAGAAATGCTGCAAAGTACTGACTGAGGGGAAACATAGGCCCTTCCTGGAGGCCTTGATCTCCCCCTAGTGGAGCAGAGAAAGGAACAATGGCAGAAGCTTTTCCCCGTACCCTCCCACAAGTTAATCGGCATTGATCAACCCAAAGTACCAATTAAGAAGTACAGATTTGGGGAAAAGGCATGTAAAAATGTAGTCTCTTGAATCTACTAAAATTAAGCAATACCCTATAGAGTTCATCAAGGTAGAAAACGCCCTCCCCAAACGCCTACAAGTCATGAGATAAATACAATCAATTCTTAAAACAATGTACTATTTCAACACAATCTATTTAATAAACTTACTGTATATATCGGAATCATCTGTTAATATCCACACTTTGAAGTGACCATCTTTGCTAGCTGTAACCAAGGTGAGAGTGTCACATCTTTCTGCATTACAGAAACAGAGAGCTGTGATATGGTCGTCATGTGGCATGCTAATCCTTGTGTTAAGGACAAACCTAGGAGAAACCACGTATTATTCTTATATCAGAACAACATGATATGCCGCCACATTGGCCTAAGAATGTGCTCTATATTATACATTTGACAAAAGCATCTTTAAGAATGGGCAACTGACCCTAGACTTACGAAAATTTGAGTGCTCTCTAATGGTCACAGGATGCGAAGAGTTCTAACACACCACCTGTGATTTGTGACTTATTCAGAGATCACTAGGTACAGCAGTTATCTTGCTGGCACAAAATGAATATAAAATAGGGGTGTTAATCATTTTGAAAGCCTACGGTACCAAACTCTGCAGGAAAATTGCACAGAACCCAGATGTCTCACCATCTACTTTTGATAGACAAAAAAATGGAATGCCTGTGAAAGGTCCTACTCACAGCAAGAAAATATAGAATGAAAGTGACCATTCCAACTGCCCTGCTTACTATCTACTATTTTCAGTCACCTCAACCTTCTCCACAAGTTTGCTCCAAAATTAAGGGAGCAATGATATAAATGAAGCACATGCAACCACTGAGCTCTTAAAACTATCAGGATTGCTCAGTGTCATAATTTCACATGTGGACAACAGGCTTATCTTACAATGTTCTTCTGAAAAGTAGTAAGACAATGGGCATGAAAGCACTAGGCCTAATTTTTGGCACACAGCAAGAAGTGGTTATTGAAGCCATGGGAAACCAGCAGGTTCTGATCTAATCACGACACGCGTGCTACCTATATTCCCCACCTATATTTCCACCTTCCCAAGGCAGGCAGCATGATGTTAATAGAAGAGCCAGGGAACGTCTGGGTTCTAATTCTGGATTTGCCTAGAGTTGAGGATTGTGTCCTTGGGAGTGCTATTTTCATGTTTCTTCATCTACGCAATGAGATGGCATTATGGTTTGGGGGACCCCAATGGTTTCTCAATACAGAAAGCTTAATTAAAAGCTTTATTAGAAGAGTAACACCTTCCCCATATCTTTAAATACAAAACTTATCAAAGTGAAATATCTTGAAGACTGACAACTACAGTCATAAAACAGGAATGCAAATATTTTAACATCTGAAATTCAAAGCAGCTATACAGGTAACATTACCCTTGTGTTTTCTTATTGTATTTCCACAGTTTCATTTGTAATTCAAGCTCAGATTCCTTTTCTTGCCGTTGCTCCACTGTTGCCAGCCAGTTACCAAAACAGCCAAATGCAGCCTTTGTTAGCTCAATTTGGAATAAACCGGAATCATTGATATATTCTTGCTGCACAATATCTAACTGATATGTTAAAAAGAATTGAAAATGCTTATTAATATAAGCACAACATTAAAGCATTCAAAGAACAACTGAATACATTCAAGATAACTTTTAGAATCTAAAAGTAGATTTTTAGACAATAGGAAAAACGAACCAATTATTACTATAGACATCAAATTTGCTATTAAAAAGGGGGACACATTGTACAGTATTGGTTTGGTAGTCATTATTCTACGATGGCCTTAAAATGTTAGTGTTGACTAAGAACCACCGTATGATTCAATACAACCTTTCACCCATAATAGTGCTTTTCTCTAAAGAAAGAATAACTTCCGTAAAATCTGAAGGCTAAATTCTCTGTCAGTAGAAATAAGAGCTCAGAAATACACTTACAACATTGAAGGGGGGAAAAAAGGCAACAGCCTAAGTAGGCCAGTGTTTTACTTAGGATTTTTTAAAAATCTTTTTTCCTTGCATATGTATTAAGTAAATAAAGTGGCTACTAAATGCTTGGGACCAGAAGTACTTCAAGAGTCCAGGTTTTACTGCAGTCTGGAATCTGCTTATATGATGTATCTTGGGGCTGGAACTCAAGTTCAACCATGAAACTCACTTGCTTCACATGCACCTTACACACGCAGCCCGAGGGTAATTTTACAAAATACTTGTAGTGCACCCACACTGTGATGCAACCCATCACAGGAAGTGAGGTGTGGAATTTGCCTGGGTCACATGGGTGCTTACAAAGTTTCAGATTTCGGGGCATTCTGAATTTTGGATTTTATATTAGGGACGCTCAACTTGTATTAGGTGCACCAAGGAGCAGGCGTCCTTCTTTTTGAAGGGTTTAAAGGACACAGAAAGAGATAAAGTGTCATAGTTAGTATGGCACAAATCTGTCTGGAGCACTGTGAGGCACAAGGAAAAGGCAGGCTGGCATCTATCAGGACGGTCAGAACTGTTCCTCTTCAATCTACACTGAACACGTTATCTTTGGTGTGGGAACGTGACTGTCTCACTGCACGGCAGATGCAGATCTGCATTGTCAACCCACACATTATTTCCTTATCCTTAACACTCAAATGTATCAATGCAGGAGACGGCCAGTGGGTCTGCATTCTGAAAGCAACAGAACAGAGCGTGTGTAAGAGTGCTTAGCTTGCATGTCATTCCAACAGTGGCCTCTGAATTATGCTCTCAGCAATAAATTAACCGCAGATAACACTATGTTCAAGCAGACAAAGGCAGAAGACCACGTATTGGCAAGGAATTACTTGACCTCAGGGATACTGTAGAGAATTCACATTAGGTTTAAGGCTCGTTAAGGTCTCAGAATCTTACATTGTATAACTGCTTATCACTCTGGAGAGAATAAAACTGCAGGTGACCAGGTTTTCCATTTAAAACTAAAGCTTTAGTTCTTGGATCAATCATCAAACCAGTCAAGATACATCTATCTGTAAAAGAAGTGGCAAACTGTAGTTGAAGTCAGAGAAATACTTTTAAAATACGTGTAATTCCAATAATTCCAAACCCAATGGATTCTGTAATACCTTTTACCAGGCCTTGAATTACTGCCGATGTGTCAAGATTTCGGTGAATAACCATTATCTCTGTGGGTTAGGAAAAAAAAAAAATTTAAACATTAGCAGGTCAGAACTTCAAGGTGAATTCATTTCATTCTGAAATAGGCCAAAAGAAGAAAGAGCCCAATAAGTTCAATGAACTTGGCAGCGTTACTGGAAAATCAGGACCTACATTTTGTGATTTAGTTGAGAAATTGGGTGGAGATGGGAGCTTTTCTGTTACAATCTTTTAAGTTCTATAAATTGTTGTCTATGGATATGATTCATATATTAGTGTTACTTACATATTGACAGTATTTATAAAAGACAGTTTAAATTTGAAGTCGCCATGCCACAATGGTTCTGTTGTGAAAGGAAAGGAAGCGGCAAACTTCTGGATTCCCAGAGGCCTGGCTCCAGCTGCCAGGGACAGTATGAGCTAAGTTCCAGGGGACGCAAGGGTGCCTCTATTTCTACCAGAATCTATCAGACTCACACACAGAGCTGAACAGCTGGATCAAAAGAGAATCTCAAGGTATCCTCTTGTGATCACTTTTATTCATGAAAACACCAATGCCCACTTCAAACCCTGCCTTTACCTCCCCATCATCCCATTTCAAACGATTGTGAAAATATAAATGGCACAGTGATGGCCAAACGCATGAGCCCTTCACTTTCATAAAAGCAATTCTGCAAATGCTGGCTTCGGCTGGTATCTTGGGGTAGAGGTGTGGAGAAAAAAGGAGAAACAGAAGGAGAAAGTGCTCACAAATCTCACACTACTTTTAATTAGTTCTAGGTCTCTACTTTCCATTCATACAGAAGCAAGCTGATTTACGGCATCATCCAAACTGCACTTCCTCACAGTGAAGAATTCGGACTTACTGTTATCAGAGTGAGAAGTACAGAACAAGTCTCCGGCAGGGGAGACGGAGATGTGCTCGATAGTGGCTCCTAACCGCGGGAGGAACTCCTTGTTCTTCTCAGTCGCGTCGCGCCACTCCACGAGCACACACTCGCGCCCGCCGCTCAGCAGGCTGGCGCCTTCACACCCGGCCAAGGAGAGAAACAGAGAAAAACACAATTCACGCTTTTAAACTTAGAAATACACTGTGTCTTCATATTTTTTTTAACTTAAGTCTTATTTATTATCATTATTTCCAGTCATTTTTCCTTTATTTTTTGGTCGTTTTGAGGCAGGGTTTCTCTGTGCAGTTTAGGCTGGCCTTGAACTTACTTAGTAGCCCAGGCTGGCCTCAAACTTCCAGCAATCCTCCTGCCTCAGCCTCCCAAGTGCTGGAATTACGGGCATGTGCCACCATGCCTGGCCTATTTTTTGTCTTTCTGAGACAGGTTTTCATGACATAGTCCAGGCTGGTCTCCAACTCCTGCCTCAGCCTCCTGAGTGCTTGGATTACAGGTGTGTGCTACCATGCTGAGCTTAATTTATTTTAAATTGACACAGTAATTGCACAAATTTATCGGGTACGATGTGATATTTCCATACATGTATACATTGTGTAATGATCAAATCAAAGTAATTAGCATATCTATCATCTTGAGCACTTTTCTTTGTGGTGAAACAATCAAAACCTTCTAGCTATTTTGAAATATGTAGTACATCATTACTAGCCAGTCACCCTACTGTGTGATAGAGGAAATAGTCCACAGAACAAAGCAACAACCTATAAAGAAAATATTTGCAAACTATGAGGTGTGATCACAAAGTATAGTGAATATTTAAATAAAAACAATTTATTACAGTAAAAGACACATTGCCATTAATCCACGTCAAAATATTCCTCCTCACTTTGAACACACATCCATCCCATCCTGCATCTTTCCTGGCCATTCTGACTCTTGGGAAAAGCCAGAATTCACACACACACAGTGCCAGATGCAGTGAATTAGGTGCATGGGGATCCACTTTAATGTTTTTATTTGACTGAAACTGCTGCAAATGTTCCCAGTCAATGGAGGACAATAAGGCGGCCATGACAGTGCAACTAAAGATACCCATGAAGCAGGACTTCCAGAGCTCTCCCAGAAAGCAGCAAGAACAATGGCATAAGTGTGTTCAACAGGAAGGGGAGGATTTTGAAGGGGATTAATGGCAATGTGTTTTTTACTATAATAATTTAAAAAAAAATTGAACATTCATGTTTTAGATCATATTTCATATACACCTGGTAAAGAGTCAGTATCTAGAATATATAAGGAACTTGAACAACTCAATAGCAAAACCACAAATATGACTGAAAAATGGGCAAAAGACCTGACCTGAGTAACTATTTTTCAGAAAAATGGCCCATAAATATATGAAAAAATGCTCAGAATCATTAATGCAAATCTAAAATATCTCACTTCAGTCAGAATGACGATTATCAAAGACAAAAGTAAACAAATGCTGGTGAGGTTGTGGAGAAAAGGGAATGCATACACCCTGCTGGCTGCTAGAAAGCTTTTAATGCAGCCATTACAGAGAAAAGTATGGAGTTTCATCAAAAAGTTAAAAACAGAACTACTATATGACTCAGTAGTTCCCTACTGAGTATAAACCCAAGGGACTGAAGTAAGTTTATCAAAGAGGCGATCACTGACTAGGTTGGTCCATACCTAAACCTTAGCTTCAATGAAAAATCTGAAAAAGCTGTTCCTAGGCCAAAGAATAAGCCACTAAAAGGATTGTCTTTCATTACTTAAATGTCAGTGGCTTTCACAGACAAGTTGTCCTGTTAGGATCCATAGTCATGAGAAGTTCCTATCGCACATTACTAAGTTAACACTCGGTCCTGCCCTGATCTGGGCAGAGGCCACAGCAGAGAGCGGAACGGAAGAGAAAGGGCAGAAGCGCGCTAGGGCTGAGGGGACGGACGCTGCCCGAGCGCGGGACGCATGCGCGGCGCACACCGGCACACAGCTGCAGTCTGGGGACGTGGGCGCGGGAGGACGGGGGAGATAAACGAGAGGACTGCGGTTTTCGTCTGCAGGGTTAATTCCCCTCCATTCTCTTCCCAGTCTCAGTCCCCGCACGTCGCAGCAGCACTCCCGCTTCGCTGCTCGGCGTCAGGCTGGGTTTCTCCTGCACACGCCGGCCTCCGCGCCACAAGTCCGAAGCCTGAGTAGGCGGAAGACGCCTTCTATTTCCGCGGGCTCCAGGGCGTGAAACCCAAGCAAACCCAAAGGCTCCAGTCAGAGCACTGGTACCACCTAAGAACCGTCCTGTCAGACTCGGGGGACCTGCGAAGGACATCACTCTCGTGTCTTCTCAGTGTTCGGGACACCGCACGGGCGGGAGTGCGGTGCTCCGAGTCATCAAAGACGCAATGTGCTCTTCCACGTTTCTGTCGCAGACAGGATTCCCAGGAGGTACTTTTACTCACTACAGCCACTCTTATGCAACTTGTATAGAACACAGATCTGAATTAATTTAAAGTAGTGAATATTAAATGAGGTAACCTGTCAGTTAAAAACACAAGCTTTTATTCCTGATGCAGGTCCAAAGCCTACTTATTAGCCATGTTACCTCAGGCTCCTCAGTGGGCAACGCCAAGCCTCATTCCCTTCATCTGTAGGAAGAGGACTAACGACGCCTCGTCAGGGTCAAAGACAAGGGAGGTAAACACTCGCACAGTTACGTGCACCTAGAGTAGAGCTACAGCGATGGACCGCCGGAGAATACACTTAGACAGATGGGGCACAGCTAAATAAGTTGATTATGCTGAGACTTTATCACGAACGTCTACTCTGGAACTCCGAAGGGCTTTGAAAAATCTGCCGTATACGGTACTGTGCTAAGCAAAGTGCAAAGCACTGGGGCCACAAGTAAGTGTTTGCAATTTATTTGGCCCATGCAATTTTAAATCTCTCACACTAGAAATTCAGTGAATTAAAATATGCGATCTGTATACTTTAAAATTTAATTTTAATTGTTAAACCTGCACTTACCCGTCACTGAAAAAGCCAAATCCATAACCATATCATGGTGCCAGTGTAAGCATGTGTAAGTGTATTTCTTATCATCATCAAAATTCCTCCTATTGGAGAAAACAAAATTTTTAATTTCAGTGAAGGCATGACAAATGTAATAAATTTTAATATCAAGCTTTCTGGTCATGTGCAAAAAAATGCATTTTCATTGCTAATCAGAGTCACTTCTATAAACAGTATGTCACCTGTGGTACCCTACTAGACATTCAGTGTCATCATTTTTCTTTTGGGTAAAGGCTGACAGACAAGTTCTCTTCAGTGAAATGACTATAGGCATTTTTCATTCTCCCTAGAAGGCTAAGGCTGGGAACCCTAAAACAGTACAAAATGAAGAGCACAGGAGCGAAAGGAATGAAGGTGTCAGCAAAGCCCACTCCCTATGTCCAGCCCTGGGTTTCTATTTCTAGTATGGACCGTCGTTCTAGAGCCAGAGCTGGTCTGTCCTGCAGGACGAACATAAAACAGTATTTCAGGACCGCTGTGCTTTGTGTTTCACTGACCACAGACGAATTTTGCCATCCATGTGACCAGATGCGATGCAGTCTTCCTTCGGGTGGCAGGCTACACATGTAAAACTGTTCTTGGCATGTTTCTTATTTCTTGACGATGATAAAGTATACCTAGGAGGAAAAAAAAATTCCCTAGATTATTAAAGTCTCTTGGGAAGTACGGACATAGTTAAGTAAAAGCGAGTCCCAAGCCTTAACAATGAAGATTGCAGAGTTCTCAAAAATTAACATAAAGTAGAATTTTTAACAGTTTTACATTAAGAATCAAGCATTCTGTTTTGCAAACATGTATTAGTACACAATATAAATGATGTGACTAATATCCCAACATACCAACTTGCTATGGAAGCCAATCCATTTATGTAACAAAGACAGTTCTCTTAGTGGGTTTTTTTTGGCCTAGGTACCACTTGTTCAAATTTCTCTCTGAACCTAAGTTTCCATATGAGGTATGGCTAAATCTCATAAACTACATCTGAGACAACCAGTTAATATGTCCACAGGAATAAACTCAAAGGGATAAATCTACTTGCTATAATGTCTAGGCTATTTCCTATTCTTAGGCTGAGTATCTGTCAATCTTTGGGCTCTGAAGAAGTCAGGATCCGTATTATATTACACAGAAAACAAATGTTTATCATAGCAGGGTAAATGGGAAGAGGCAAGGGTGTCACCACTCAATGGTTAACACCAGTCTCTCTAAGCATGTTATTTTCATTTTATTCATCTTTATAACTCTATTAAGTAGATATTATCTTCACTTTAAGTATTTATTAATTTGAAGTATACAGGGGTTCAAATGGGCCAAATTTGATCCACTTTAAAACCAGGTATCCCAAAGTGTATATTCATTCCTATACCCATAAAATGGGAATGAGAAGCATCTGGCGAAGTCTTTTCAATCTACATCTAATTTTGACAGCAAGTATACAGGCTAGAATTTGGGGGTATGGGCTTTGGGCTGAAAACACTCCCTGGGTTTTTTTTTTTTTTTTTTTTTTTAACTCACATTCCCCCTAGCCCCACCCACTCCACTGTGGGTTAAAAACTATACCTCTGCATCTTAGGGCTTCAAAGTCAAGTAACATGAAACTCAAAACATCTTTGGACCACAGGGTAACCAGGATAAAGCAAAACTGTAGCAACCTCTTGAGTAAATAAAGGAATTCTTACCTTGAAGTTGTTTTCTTTTTGAAAAAATAAACTGACAAGAAAAAGTCCCGTACTACAGCAACATACTCTCCCTGGTGTTTCAAAGAGAGGGTAACAAAACAGTCAACACTCTTTAAGAATATATTAATATAAAACGATATATTACACTTTGACTGTGGAAAGGATAATCTTACTTTTAAAACAAGGTGAGCGCAAATCCTAAATCCTAAAATCAGACTCTCTAGCTTTAAGTATGATATACATTTCTTTTCCATTAAAGGCATAATTTACAAACAATAAAATGCCACGTTTGACCTGTGTGTATGGCTATATAACCTCAAGCACCGCCAAGATCTAGAGTCTAGAACACTGCTCCCAGCACCTCAGGGATGTGGCTTTGTGCTTCTTCAGTCGCCCCTCCATGTCCCCATACCACCAGCAACCATTCATCTATGTCACCTTTGATCATGTCTCTGTGCTTGGACTTTTTTTTTTTTTTTTTTGTGGGTACCGGGGGTCGACCTCAGGACCTCGCGCGCCCGCTGAGCGATATCACCGGCCCCTTTTTTGTATGTGGGTTCCAGGAGTCGAACTCGGGCCCTCGCGCTTGCAAGGCAGGCGCTTATGCCAGTGAGCCATCTCACTGGCCCTGTGCTTGGACTCTTGCTCAACGTCATCTTTCTAAGGTTCACCCACTCTCATATGCATCATCAGCATCTTGTGTGTGGAGTACCACCCACGTTCCACTGAACAAACACACATCACAGTTTACTTGCTGGCTGATGACTCTTTGGGTCCTCTGTGTTTGGGGGCTATTGTGAATAGTAATCATTCCTGTGCACACCCTTCTGTGGTCATGATTTTATTTTTCTACCTAGGAGTGGAATGGTGGGATAGAGCTACTTAACTTCACCCCATAATTAGCAGTTCTAGTGGATGTGAAGTGGTATCTTGCCGTGGTTTTAATTCAATGACTAATGATATCAAAGAGTGAAGATACTAACAATGTTAAAAAGTATACCCTGAAAGCTTTCCAGAAGAAGGACAAAATAATGCTACAAAATTTAAGGCTAAAGAAACATGCCACTACAATGATTCTAGGCTCTTCTGATGGTTTTTAATTTCAAATAATAAAGTAATTACTAGCAGAAGATGGCTATATAAATCATGGTACGAACGCACAGCATCTCTGGCAATCATTTTAGTATACATTCATATTGCAATGTTAAATGGAAAAAAAGGATAAAAAGATTTTTGATCCTAGTTCCTTTTGGGAAAAGTTACTTTATATGTATTAAAGTCTAGAAAAGGAATCCTTTTAGTGAGACTGCAGATTTTGTTTCCTCACTATATTTTTCTGTAATATTTGAATTTTTATAATGGGCATGTTAATTATGGGTAGAGAGGTAGTATTTTCTAAAGGTATACAGTCTAAAATGATACAATTTGAGCAGTTTTTATGTGGGACAGGCAAAGAAATGCAGTACAATTATCAAAAATTGTTTTGGGGAAAACTGGAGGGTTTACAAGGCCAGTAAGACAGAACATACAAAATAAAGATGGCCCTACAAAAACTCATACCACAAATACATACTAAAACAATGAGAACAGACTTCTTACTTGGTAGCAAGCTATACCAATTCAATAAATAAGGCAATATAAAATCATTATACCATACAATGGTCACAAGAGAGACTGTCTGCAGGAAAGAGATTTTGTGTATAAAACAGAAAACAAAGCAAATTTACCTCACGTCCAAAGGCAATGCACTTGGGTGACTGGTTTATGTAATCCAGAACAAAAGACAGCTCCTTAGCTTCTATTTCCTGGCTCGGGGATTTTGGCAGTTTCACTGAAACCAGCTGAAATATATCTGGCCAAAGGAAGCCATATTAGTATAAAGCTTCTCTAAAGAAAGTGGACACGGGCATTTATCATGTGCAACTTTTAAAATCAGTACTCTAGAATGTCAAAATTGTAACTATAGGCTATTGAACAAAATGTACCTTAATGTTGGACTCTGAATATACAAGTTTTAAATGGAAGTCTAATTGTACAACTCTTATACCTGAGTACAAGCCCCACAGAAACAGAAATGAGCTGAGGCTTAACACGGACACAAACTATGAACACTGAGGAAAGTGAGCAGCTAAGGCAAGGAGCCATCTCAGCGTTCTGAGAAATGCATGGGCTTGGCGCATCATTCACAGGGCAAGTATTTCCTGTGATACTGACACGCTCTTCTCTGTATAGCACTTAAAAAAATTTTCTTCCTAAGACATTTTTCTCTTTTTACTTGAGAGTAAAAGTAAGTCTTTTAACTAACCTACAAGGCAATAAATAACCTCTTCTCCCTTGACACCCCCTAGAAGAGCCTTCCTGCTATTCTGCGAGCAGGTCATGAACGCCCTAGCTACAGTTAACTCTTCTCCCTCCAGGCGCCTCCCCTGCCCACTTACTTAAGAAGCATTTCTCCCACATTGCCCATTGCCCTCCCCTGCCTATTGTTCTCTACACCTTTATCTTACTGTTTGCTAAGGGATCTGGTCAGCTTATTGTTGGGACTTTGGGTGTTTTGTTCCTTGCACCGAAAATGTTACCTAGCATGTGGTAGGTGCTCAATTAGCTGCTGATTGTATTCTACAGAGCCAAGAAATAAAGCCATAAAAGACAACATGTAAACAAAAGATTAATTTGTTTTTAAACCACAGCAGTATTTTTCAGATATACAATTTTCTGCCAGAGGCTCTGCTGCTGTGGAGCACAGGACACCAGTGAAGTTGGACGGTGGTGCTGTAAGCTGGCCGCTGGCAGCTGGCACGAGGGATTCTCAAGCCCCAGGCACGTTTTTATATCACAACAGCCAGACTCTCACACGCTGGGTGCCCACGAGGTGCCAGGCACTGGGGAGTAACACTCGATCCTGCTGTGGGTCCAAGTCAGATCATGGCCAAGATCTGCACTTCAGATGGGCAGTTCTCACTCTGCTTGTACACTGGGCCCCGCTGGGGAGTTTTCAAGTGAACAATCACAGAGAATCTTCTTATCTAGCTTCCTGTGGTGCTTCTCACGCCCCACCGGGGTTAAGAATCACTGGTCTCAGAGGTTTGGACAAGTTCCATGACAGTGTTGGCAACTACCTCTCAATGGAGTCACACGGCGATGCAGAGGTGGCTACCAAACCCTGATGATGCGAATCGGCTGGGAAGACGTTACAAATAAACTATACCCCAGACCTAGTCAATCAGTTACCAGCGAGAGACTGCAAATCTGAGCTTTTAGTAACCATGGGGACTGATGTTTAAAGCCCACATATTTATTATGTACAAAGCAACTGAAGTATGGAAAAGAATGGTATCTTTGAAAATCCCCATCTGGAAGACTGCTTGTTTTAAGGATATTGCTATTTTCAGGACAGTCTGTGAACGTCCTTTAGAGGTGGCTTATGAGCCACATAAGAAACCTAAACTTACTGTTTCTTTTTCTTTCATACCACATTCTTGGTAAAGTATCGCTCATTACCAGACTTGGCACTCAGTAACTTTTAAGTAAAAAAAATAGATTTGGCTTTTACAGTTTTGACAATTCATGGGTTACTTAATATATATATATACACACATATATGTAAATTTATGTATATAATTTATATATATTTATAATTTATAAATATTTCAGCAAAAATCTCCAAAATAAGTAAAAATATTATAGGATTCACTCAGCTAACAAACTACCAACCAGGTGAGCTGACTGCGCAGTATCCATTTCAAAGCTGCTCTGTACTTTAATTATGAACACAGCTGTATTTTATGGAGGGCACCACAGGGCGCAGTGGCATTCTTGAATTCTGGGTTTCGAAATTTTCTTTGGCTATATCTTTCATGTCAGTATTCTGTTGTATCAAATTCTTTGATTAAAGGTAATTATTTATAACCATTGACAATATTCTAAGAATTCCTGAAATGCTGACACACGGCAGTTTCAATGGAATGCTATTCCAATGACAGTAAAAATACAGTAATTCAGTCACACTACTGGTTCTTAGTATCAACCTATTTTCTAGACCATTTCCTGTAATGATTTAGTATCAGCAAATTGGCACATAACAGGTGAAAGGATGGTGATGCTTAAGCACGATACACTCTAAGTTCAGTAGAAAGACAAATTTAGCCCTTTGCAATACAGCTTTAAAATCTGAGCTCTGACGTCCATTATTGTAAGTGTATACAATCTCTCACTGCATATTTCAGAACTAATAGCCTCTCCGAATGAGTATGATAATAAAAGCGATGCAAACACCAACTCCAAAAACTGTCAGCTTCAGATTAAAACCAAAATGTTAAGTTATGAGAAACTGTAAAATGTAAAGAGCTATTCCATGTCATTTAAAAACAAAATAAATGCAGTATACCATACCTGGTTCTTCTTTGTTTATTATAACAAAGACAGAATCCTCAGCATGGGTGAGAGTAAAGAGGGCATAAAGTTTAGGTCCAGCAAGGAACGTCTGAAAGATAAAAAGCACCATGTTCATTACAGTCTGCTTCCACCCAGTAGAAGATTAGTTCCACAGGGCAGGGATTTTTTAACTGTTTTGCTTGATGCTGTGTTCCTAACATTAGAAAAGTATTCAGTGTCTACAGAGGACAACCAACATGTATTTGTTGAATAATCTTTACAGTTTGCTACATATAGCTCCACCTGACTTTTACAGTATTCTACATAATTTTAAGCAGCATCAAGGTTATACTTAATTTTTTTCTACACAAATTTTTTCTATTTTTTTCTATTCACAAATAATGTTTTAAGGACTATATATATAATTATTTAAACGAAAGATTCTAATAGGGAGATTGCTGGAAAAAAAGGTTATTTACATATGTTTAGTTACACCCTCATTGATTATGTACAAAAATGTCCATTTTTCTACACTTTATTTACCATTAGATTTTTTTCCAATGTGCAGTCTGGCTAAATTGATAGAGAAAAATGCCATGTCATTTGTTTTAATTAACATTGTTCAAATTATTAATGAGGTTAATCATCTCTTCAGGTTTACTGGCTATCTGTATTTCTTTTTCTGTGATTTTTATATATCACTACCCAATACCCATTTACTTCTTTTGGATCACAGGGAATATTTTTGTACATTAAGGATAATATCTTTGGTACATATTTTCTCCCAGTGTTTTTAACTTATATTTTGATGTTATAAGTTTAACATTTTTATATAGTCAAATATATAATTTTTTTAATGGTGTGTGAATTTCATGAATTTTCAGGAAGTCTCACCAAAGACTGTATCTTAGAGAGAAAAGCAGTGTCTGTCATTATGTTGTCATACATTTTTACACGAGGAAAACTTAAGATCAAGCCACATACCTTCATCAAAATGCCATCTAGATAGTCCCACAATTTAATTGTGCCATCAAAGGAACAAGAATACAGCTGAAAGGGGAAAAACAGTACAAAACTGATCAAAACCAGAATCCACTAAGATATGAAATGAGTTAAGTGCTGATACAAAAAGCATTTTCTGCTCATTAATTTATTGTTAGCTTTAAAGAGGTGCAGTTTATGCAGGTTGAACATTACCAATCTGAAAAACTGAAATCTGAAACTTCTTGAGTACCAAGATTTTCAAAAAGTTCCAGACTTCAGTGTGTTTTGGGTTTCAGGTTTTTAACCTACTGAGATTCAACCAGTAAAGGTGATGCGAATATTCCAACGTTTAAAAAACTGCAAAATCTAAAACACTTCTGGCTGCATCAGTTCAGATAAGGGATACTCAACTTGTATTCTTTCTGCAAAAGGCAGTAGGCAGTATTACATCTCTCTAGAGGAAGCAAATCCATTCACTTCAAGTTTTAACCAAAACTGAAGGGAAAAAAGCCTCCGCCAAGAGGGACATGTAAGGCACTGAGTTATGAGAGGCATTGAGGAATCTGCCTCTGTTTCTCCCCCACAGCTTGGTCCCTTTTTATTAGCTGCACTGCTTTTATTTTCATGAGCTTTGAAGAAGTGCTTCTCGAATCATCGGAGAATGTTCTATTAAAAAAAAAAAATCCAACCCATCAAGGACCATACTTTCATAAAATACAATAGAAATTATTGCGCCCTTGGGTGCTGTGGCAATGTCAAAGCACTGTAAAGTGCCAGGACACTCAGTTCCTGCACTCATCTAGCTGGAGACGGGCACTCATCGGTTCAGGACCCTGGTGTGTGGGCCGTGTTAGCACCAGAAAGCCTAAATGATGCTGTGGGTTTATTTGTGTCCCAGTGGACTCAGTTTTACTAAATTTACATTAGATTTTTTTTTTATTGTTGCTTATATGGCTTATAAAGAATTTTAAGATTTTTTTTAAAAGCAATTTTAGGATTTCAGTGAACACACATGAATTCACAGTAATGCTGGAATAAAACAAATTATCTATTCAAGTAAAAGAATTATATTAAGTAGAAAATGTATATCAGTTACTACATAAAAGAATCATAAACACAGATTAATAAAATAAACAAGCCAAACTTATTAACTGTCAAAATAATGGTTCATACACAAATACTGGGACTTGTTTGTCCTTCAAGGTCAACCAAACCTGATAAAATGCCTTTCTCTAATTTTTCTAACTTTCAATCACCTGAAACAGAGAACCTTTATGTAATGTGTATATGTTTAGGGATAAAACTTAAGTCATGCACATTTCGCAAATTTCAATCATAATTAGAGAATGTTTTTGGTATTAAAACGTTCAAGTGACACATGTAACAATAAATTTTTGTCAAACAGGACAGGATAAAAGGACTACCTGGACCTTGCAAAAAAGTTACTTAACTTTGATTTTTAAAAGCAGCCCATTTAATTTTGGAAAGAAATCACTGTTACTTTATACCCTACTTCTTTTGTGATAAAGGATACTGAATGGTGATGCAAATCTATTTTTAAATCAACAATAACTTCCAAGTTGGTGTGGCTAATCCAGAAGAAGGGAACTTGTTAAAAACTATAACAAGAGCAAAAGATTGTTGAGATAAAATTTAGGAACAGATAAACCTTTAGATATTCATAACGTCAATGCTATAAGGGGATCTGAGAAGACCTGCAATTAAGAAATAATTTTAACTGTGCTTAAATTTCAGAAATTCATACAGCCAAGAACACCCTTCTCCAGTAACACCTATGAAGTATTCTTGGGAACAAATGGCTGGCAGAACACCCTATGGGTAGTGGAACTCTAGGCTGCTATCCTACTTTCAAAACTAAACAGCTGAAAAACACCCTGAATAAGAAAACCAACAGACCTTGCCCTCACTCTAACCTGCAAAGTTTCCTAAGCCAAATTTAACTCAACTTTTTTCTTTCATCAACCAGGCCAATGTTAAAATATTCAACTAGAAACTGTTTGGCACCTGCAGATGGTTGCTAGGGTTGAGACTGATTCCGGTCACCAGGTCTGTGTGTCCCTGCAGAATGTGCACACACTCTTCTGTAGTTGTGCTATAAACTTTCACAAAGTCCCCAGAGACACAGAAGATATACCTGGGAAAAAAAGAAAGAAAAATAAAGCTTCACATACTCTGTAGATTGGTATAATCTTTTTATGGTCCATTACATAAACAGTAACATGCAACAGAGGTTTCTTTCAAATAGTTTAAGAACTGCACATTCAAACTTGTGGGGACATCTATGACCGATTCATTCACTAACTCAGAAGACAGCACGAGGCCGATGTCACATCTCTGACTGTTTAGACATGGGCTATACAGAATCACCCTGCACAAATAGCCTAACCAAGTGCCTGCTCACTAAATAGATGGAGGCTGTGTTATTAATTTACTATTCACTATTACTCTCAATGGTTCTGCTACCAGCAGTGTGTTCCCATGTCCCCAAACTCTCCATGGTTCACTAGGGACACCAGCTTACAAATGCTAAATCAAAGGGTCTGCTCTGATGGGTGAAGTCCAGGCCTCTCTTGTATAACAAAGTATAAAATCTTTACATCAGTTTTTTTTCCTTGTTGCTAAAATACTGGTTTTGTTTTTATCTTTCTAGATTTGGGGATTTCTCCCATAGAGCAGAGGCTATTAAATTACTAACAGCAGTTAAATTGAAATAATACTTGATCATTTTCATAACAGAAATGACTAAAGGGCAAAGTTTACAAACATAAATTTTTTAGCATCTTCCAAATAAAAACTGCCCTAAGCCTATTATATCTGACACTTTTCTCATACTGCCTGGGCATTCTGTGCTTTTTACCTTCTGCAGTGTGAGAAAATCCCCATTAAACTGCAACCCACCAATCTAGGCTTAGCCTAGGTATCATTTCCTCAGCAACTTTCTCCAGCCTTCTCAGTCTGAAGCTATCCCTCCTCCTTACAAGCCCCTACAGTATTAAATATCTGCTATTGAGTTTCCTTTTCTTCACTAAATTAAGTTCCTTAAGGTAGCATCAGTATTTCACCTATCTCTGTTTTCGTAATCTCAGCTTGTTATACACACAGTCGACAAAGATTGAAAAACGAACCGTGGAGTTCAGCAAATGAAATGGACGACAGACCGCAGTATAGTAACTCATAAGATGTAGAATTGGACACTGGAGGAGGACACTGGATAGGGAGATATGGGTCTGAAAAGGCAGAAGTTTGACAACTTCTTTAAGGTTCAGTTTCTTCCTTTGATGAAGGTCAACAAAGCCTCCTTGTAAAGACTAAGGATCGATGTGTGTGTGAGAAAGCCCATTCCATCAGGCATACATAGTTGACAATTATCTGCCATACACTCATATACAGGATTTCTTATACAGGGTGAGACACAATCTATTCTTTTAAAAAGAGATTTTTTAACAAGTATCATAAGTGATTTGAAAACCTATTCTTACAATGTCACTTCTATATGATGCAATGCAGCAATGACAGCTGACATAGAGTGGGGCCATTAAATGCATTGTTGTACAGACTTTATCTACTAGGCATTTAATTCTCCCATGAACCCTGTGACAGGGAGATATTAAATACTATCCCCATCTTACGGAAGTGGCAACTAAGGAAGAGAGTAAGAAGCTTGGGAAGGTCCCACCATGTAAGAATCCGGTTTGGAACTCTGAGGACAGCTCGGTTTCTAGCTACACTGAACTTCTCTGGGAAGACACCAGCCGAACCGTTTCCATCTCCCACAGAATCTAACATCAGTTTTCCTGCAAAGCTCCAACACGGGTTGCCAGTACGCCTTTCCGAGTGCGCGCGCGTATCCGGGACGCGGGAGGAAGCCGAATCTTCGGTGTACACCTCTATGCGCCCCAGGCTCTAGACATGTGGAGCGGCCCCTCCATCGAGCCGCAGGTAACCTGTCCCCAGCCCGAGCGTCCCAGCACCGGAGGATCTCGCCGTCTCGCTCCTCCCCGGCGCCGGCACGCGCGCCTCCGCCGCAGAGCCCGGATCCCGGCGCGCCTGACAGTTCCTTCCCCGGCCCGCAGGGAACTCACGTCCCTCAGCCCCGCCGACCACGCGCGGAGCCCTCATACTTAGAATCTGCAGAAAACACCGCTCTCCTAAAGTTCAACTCGCTGCCGCCACAATGAACCACGCGGATGCTCTCCTCCGCCTCCATTTTCGCGCAGACGCAGGAGCTATCACCCTGGCCACGCCCCGAGCTTCCGGCATTGAGCGGGGTCGTAGGGCGCGTTTCCCCGCCCACAGGGCACACCCACTGGCTCCTCTAGGCTTGAGACTCTATGGTAAGACTCAGAGCCTTCGCCGCAATTTTTTGTTTGGGCAACGTCAAATTAAGACACTTATAAGGTAAAAGCAAAACCGATCTGGAGACAGTTTATATTAGATACTTCTACACAATTACAGTATTTAGTACAGAGATTCTTCTTTTCGGCCTTGTCAATCTGACTATATAGCTTCCACCAGAAGCGAAAGAAAGTTGGCTCACGATTTATCTCTTGAGCTCTAGTGATAGTATTACCCGAGGCTTTTCCTTTCTGGTAATGGCAATTCCGGCCCCGGGAGATGACGCAAGCATCCGGCGTCCACTCCTTTCTTGGTAGACCAGTTGGCTTCTTGGGTGGAAAGAAAGGGTTCTACTTCCTGCACCGGTCTCTGCTCCTTTTTAGCTGTAGCTTTGTCTGATTTCTGGAAGCATCGTATACATTCCCACAGAATCTCCACAGGCCCAAGGGCCTTGCCGTTTTCTTTGGAATTTTGGCTCCTACTCTGAGGTCTGGTGCATCTTTCCCCGAGTAGCTGCTCTGGCCGGGTTGACACTGTGCGTCCAACCCCGACAATCCCCGGGTCGTTGCTCTCTGGTTGGCGAGGGATTGTTTCGCTCGCGTTGCCTTGGTTTCAGTTTCCCCAGTTAGGCGACAGAGTCTGTGGGTTTGGAAGCGCCGAGCTCTCTGCGTTTACCAGTCCTCTTTGTAAAGTTATGAGCATCATTTTTGTGGCCCCTCTGTGTTAGTGGATGCCTGTCGCTATTCTGTCATTCATCAGTTGATACTTACATTTGTTCTGGTTCTGGGCCATTCATAAGGAGAAGGGCCACTGCTGCTTAACTTTAACCGGAACGGATAGGAGCCTTGCGCTTTTGAATCGACGTGTTGAAATTTACTACAAAATTAAGAAGTCACAGCATATATAAGTTTATCAGTCGTGGGAAAATGTATCAACAAAAGGTCAAAACATGTCTGCAGGTATCACTACTGCAAAAAACGGAAAAAACGTTTTGCTAAGAGTTCAACTTACGGGAAACGCTAAAGGCATTATTATTTTGGGAGCCAGAGCTACAGCGGGAGACACTATTGTTTTGGTTTACTTCAAGCTGCAGAGATCTTCCCCGAACCTGTGACTGTGATGTACTTTGTCATGGAGGAGCATGAGGTGTCATTTCAGGTTCTACAATCTTTTTTTGCCCAGTCCTTTAACCATTTCTCGGCTGCTTTGAAATCTGGTGAATGCTTTTTATTCCTGAGCCAAGGAACAAAGAGAATTCCAGTCAAAATTTGGACTTACAATTTTTATATTTAATAGATCATGCGATGTAATATATAGATAGACTATATCAGTAGCATTTATTATATATTTTCGACCTATGTTTCTAGAGTAAACTTTATGGCCACTGTGTCACTTTGAAGTTTTTTTGAATTTTGTTTCAGGTAAGGGAACAGGAGCTTTATTTTATTATTTTTTTAGGTTGTTAGCAACTGTGGTGTTAGTAACCAGTTTGTATGTTGATGAATAAAATATAACGAACGAGAAATTATTACTGTACAACTATATGTCTCCGATAATGCTTTATTGCTATTACAGTTAAATGTCTTAGAGCTTTGTCTATTACTTTTGGAAAAAATAAGCTAGAGATGGCATTTTGCTTTCTATATTGTGCTGAGACCTATTCAGTGTTATTTATTACATTTTTAATAAAACGTAATAGATTTTTGTTCAGCATGTGCACAGCTGACTTTTCTGTTCATTAGTGTTATGTACTGATTCATACAGCATAACTACTCAAGAAGACGTAGTTGTTATCAAATTACATTTTCTTCCCTTTATTACTTATGAAAGTGACTACATTGGTGTGCAGAGGTAAAACTTGAAAGACAAATTCATAACTTCTGTAGAATAAAATAGAGAAACTAATTCCCAGGTGATAACAGAAAATTTCATTGTGTGAAGGCCTCACTTCTTGTAGAAACTGTATTGTAGTCCTGCAAGAAAAGATAAAAATGAATATGAAAATAAGTAGTAAATTTAAGGAGAAATGAAATGCTATCTGGGATGGGGATGTTTTAACTCTTAAGTAACAATGCTGATGTTGGTGACATATTTCTATAAAAGGCAAGACATTAAAAGTTTTAGGCTGTATGGGTTACATGCAGCCTCTGTTGTACATTTTATAACCTTTTAAAAATGGTAAGATCTGTTCTAACCTTGAGGCTGTACTAGAAAATAGTCTTGTAAGTGAGACCAAGGACTATATTTCCATTGGGAAGTATCACTGTAAAAGAGAATTTTTGTTGTTATGCTGGAATTTTTTTCTCATATTATCAAAGCGATGTATCAATTTAAAAATTCTAATTGAACATTTGTTTTAGTCAACTTTGCATCACTGGTTAAAATACCTGGCACGTGCTACTTAAGAGGTAAAGAGAAGTTTATTTTGGGTCATGGTTCCGGCAGTTATACCAGTTGCATCCCTCAAGAGATATTCCAGGTATTTGTACTGATTTACTGGATTCTTCTTGCTACAAACAGTTAATTGTGACTATACTGGGACCACCTTAGGGTATTTTGGAAAATAGTGAAACCTAGTTCTACCACAAAATATTCTTATGTAATTGGTTTGTATGTTCACCTGGGCATCAAATTTTCTATAATTTTTAAAATCATCATAAGAACAACATACATTTTACTATTAGTGACATTTGGTTCACTCATAGTATCATGCAGAAACCATCTCTATCTAGTTTCAGAACATTTTTGTCACCCTAAAGAAAATTCTGTACCCATCAATCAGTCACTACCTATTTCCTTCATTGCAAGTGTATAGAAACACAACTGTTTTTATGTGTGTTCAGCTTGTGTATTACAACTTTCCTAAATCCATCTATTAGCTTGGACTGTGTATGTGTGTATGTGTGTGTGTGTGTGTTCCTTAAGATTTGTATTTATAAGACCATGTCATCAAAGAATAGCGGTGGTTTTACTTCTTTTCCTTTTGAATCCCTTGTATTTCTTTTTCTTGCCTTCGTAATTGTTCTGGCCAGACCTTCCAGCACAATACTGAGTAGCAGTGGAGAAAGTGAGCATCATTAACCTGTTCCTGATCTTGGTGGACGTTTTCAATCTGCCACCATTGGGTATGACATTAGCTATGGGAATTTCATAAATCCTCCTGGTGCTGTTGAGGAGGTTCCCTGCTATTTCTAGTTTATTGAGTGCTTTGATCCTAAGGAATGTTAGATTTTGTCAAATGACTTTTCTGTATCAATTGAGATTACTGGGATTTTTCCATAATTCTGTTAATGGGTTATATTATTGGTTTTCATATTTTTAACCAACCTTGCATTGCTGGAATAAATTATGCTTAGTTATGACATATAATCCTTTTGATTTCAGTTTGCTAGTATGTTGTTGAGGACTTTTGTAACTATCATAGGAAATATTAGACTATCATTTTCTTGTGTTTTCTTTGTATGGCATTAGTATCAGGGTAATGCTGTCTTCATAGAATGAATTAAAAATTTCTCCCTCCTCTTCTATTTTTGGGGAGATTGAGAAGGATGGATATTATTTCTTTAAAGAGAAATTCAGTGGAGTTCACCAGAGAAGCCATCTAGTTCTGGACTTTTGTTGTTGCTGTTGTGAGGTTTGTGATTCCTGCTTCGGTCTCTTTACTTATTATAGGTGTGCTAAGATATTCTGTTTTTTAGTCAATTTTGGTAATTTGTATATTTCCAGGAATCTATCTATTTTATGTAGTTCATCTAATGTGAAAGAAGTACTCTTGGATCTTTTAACCCCAGTCAAGCCTAGGTAAAACTACACTGAGCACCTCTGTTGAGATGCTCTGCACATATTACTGAGCCCTGGAATTATAAATATAATAATGGTTATTGCTTTAAACCACTGAGTTTTGAGGCAATTTGTTATGTAGCATTAGGCAACAGAATCAGGAATTTAAAATAATTCAAAAAGAAAGTATATTTGTATATTTCTTTTTCACTGCTATATAATGTAATGATATATTTACAGTATATCTACAAATGATGAATTAAAATCTATGAAATACATTATTTCGATTACTTTAGAAGTCATTAAACTAGGGGTCAGAAAGATAGAACATATAGGCTTGTGAGTAAAAAGCAGAAATTTTTACACTTAGGGTCTCTAATAGAAGAAGTGTACCACATACAAGTACACATGGATTATGTAAGCAAAGGGATGGAAACATGAGAATAAGTTGAAAAAGAAATACTAGAAATTAATGAAATTAATGAAACAACTGTAATAGAAATGGATGATTCCTTTGATGGGGGATCTGTAAACTGGTCACTGCTGTGGAAAAAAAGATCTGTGACCTTGCAGAAATGTCTGTACAGATTCCAAAACTGAAATGCAAAGAGAAAAAAGAATGGAAAAGAGTAAATAAAATATCCAGTAACTGGGAGGCAGTTACAAAAATGCAACATGTATGTAATGGGAATACCGGAAGGAGAAGAAAAGAAAAGAACAGAAGAAATACTAGTAATAATGACTGAGAATTTTCCACAGTTAGAGGAGGACATCCAACCACAGAAGCTGGAAGTTTAGAGAACACCAAGATGAATAAGTTAAGTACACCAGGTCATATCAAATTCAAACTATAGAAAAACCAAACACAAAGAAAATCTTGAAAGAAGCTCTGTGTGTGTGGAGGGGGGTTCTGTCGTATCACTGTTATTTCTATGGAAGAGCAATGATAAAAATTATATTTTCCTCAGAAACCCTGTAAGCAAGAAGAGAGTTGAGTTGAATTCTGTATCTAGTGAAATTATCTTTCAAAACTAAAGAATTTAAATAGACTTTTTCAAACAAGCAAAAATTGAAGGAAGTTTTATCCAGTAGACTCACCTTGTATGTGTCAGTTAAAAATAAATTTTAAAAGTTCTTCAGAAGAAGATGATACAGGTTAGGAACTCAGATCTATATAAAAAATGGAAGGGTTTCAGAGAAAGAACAAATGAAGGCAATACAAAATATTTCCTTTTTCTTGTTCTTAATTGATTTCACAGATAGCTGATCTAAGAGATAACTGTTTTAATAACCACAACAATTACTGATTATTGGATGATTCTAGTTTACAGATAAATTAAATGACAACTATGTTATAAAGTATGGGAGGGAGGAATTGAGAATACCCTATTATAAAATACTTTCCTATCCATGGAATGGTAGTGTTATTTGAAAGTGGAAGTGGATAGTTTTAAATGTATATTGGAATCCCAAGGGTAATGATAAAAAGTAAAAAAAAAAAAGAATATGGAATAATAAAATGCTTATTTAGAAAAAAGGAAAGCAGAAAATGAGTGGAGGACAAAAAAGAAAGAACAAGGAAAAAGAATAGAAATACGTTAGATATTAATCTAACTTTTTATCAGTAATCATTAATTTATGAGGCTAAAATATCAGAGTGGATCTATGTTGTCATAAGAAGCCCACTTTAAATACAAAGGTAGAACCCTTTTCTACTTACAAAATAAGTTTCTTGAAGGCTCTTCGTAATTGCATTATAGGAGAATTTAGTATCTTGCTTAAATCTCTGTTCATTAATTTATATCTACCTAATTACATAAAGCAAATTTGGAGGAAAAAAATAGAGGTATAAAGGGAGAAAGATACAACATGCTCTCACTAATCAAAAGAAAGTTTGAGTAGTTATGTTTAATTTCAGACAAAGCAGATTTCAGAGCAAGAAAAATTTAGTGGGACCAATTCAGATGACCTTCAACAAGAGTAAGGGAATCAGGGGGAAAGGGTAAGGGACAGGGAAGGAGGGTAGTGGGGATGGGTGGAAATGATCTAAATATGTTAAGTGCATGTTCGAATATGCCAAGATGAAACGCATTGTTCTGCATGGGTAATATGCACTAAAAGGGACCAATTCTCCAAGAATATGTAACAATCTTTAATGTGTATGTGCCTCACAACATATCATCAAAATATGTGAGGCAAAAATGTGCAAGGAAACAGATGAATCCACTGTTATAATTGGAAACTTAAAGCAGTCACAGCCTGCCCAGCGTTAGGCAGAGGGGAGACGGACCCACCTTAATGAGAGCCGTAGCAATGTCGCTGTAGGATGGGAGACATGTGGCCATCACTGGAAAAATGCAGCCTGCCAGAGTGCACATTCTCATATAGGATGTCTGATCTTTCCTAGAGATTTTCCTCCTCATTATGGAATATTCTGGCCTCTCAAGTTTGTGTGTTTTTGGAGAGGTCACTTATTGTCTAGGCCTATCCAGGAGTTGAGATAGCGTCTATAACTGCAGCCTCCACCTGCGGTTTAGCTGATCTTTTGCTGTGGTCCTTGATGCTCAACTGATATTTTCCTGTTCTTCTGTCCTTTAGAGAACAGTCTTCTCTCATGTGCTCCTAGTCTAGGGCATCATATGAGCCTGCAATAGCAATGTAGGCTTCTCTTTTACTGCATAAGTGCTTTCGGAGGCCCGGGAGGCATGTGATTTAGGAACAGCCTGAAACAGTATTGGGAACCACTGTCCTCTTGATTCTTAGATCCTAAAACCCTCAGTTTTTCTTCCTTTGTTCCATATCCCTTCTTGTGAATCCCTCCATCAGATGATTATCTTAGCCCAATTAGGGATGATTTTCCCCACCATGGAATTGAGTAGTCTTACGTGAATTGTAATATTTCTGGGCAATCAAGATAGTCCCTGAGGGCTGGTGAGATGGCTCAGCGGCATACGCGCCTGCCTGGCAAGCGCGAAGGCCCGAGTTCGACTCCCGGAACCCACATACGAAAAAAGGGGCCGGTGATACCGCTCAGCGGCACAGGCGCCTCCTGGCGCGCGAGGTCCTGAGGTCGACCCCCGGTACCCACACACACAAAAAAAAAAAATAAAAAAAAGATAGTCCCTGTATATTACTGGGCAGGAGAATTGGGAGGTTAGCAGTTAGCAAAGCATATGGGAGAGGAGTTTGCCCAGATCCACTAATATGCTGTGGTTCATGTTTTACTAATTGAGAGCAACTTCAAATCCGATTTGTCAACACTAGTAAGTACATTAAAGAACTCACTGTGGGAAGTACGGGTGAAAAATTAATGAAACCCTTTCCCTTTTGATCATAAATATGTGATCTTTAGTTAACTTTCTGTCTCTGTTCCACTGGAAAGCAGATAAAGACAGAACGTGAACTGCATTACAGGCACTATTGCCATGGTAAAAGGATTCTTGCTTCATAAATTGCATGTAGACATGGAGGGACTATAAATATCCCATAAATACCCTATGAGGAGGCCGTAATTTTGACTTTCCTGAGTGTGTTACTTCTTGCATAATTGAGTATCCTTCTGTGAGCCCTGTAAACAATACCTTGTAGTTGTTACAAGAGATAAAGTTTCTGGTGGGAGAGGAGGCTCTTAAGTGGGGCAGCCTCTGCATCTGCCAGATGAGATGTGGGTCATTAAGGTGAATTGAAATTATAATTTTAAAATCTCAGACTCTCAGGCATCATCTTAGAAGCAACCTTCTTTAGAAATCAGTGTCTCAGAGCAGTCTTTCTCAGGCACATGTGGCTGTCGAGGGTCTCTGCAAGTTCCAAGGAGCCAATCAGATCTTTCAACATAAAATTCGGGATATAGAAGCTGAAACTGACGTCCACAGGATTTAGATATGGAAGCTGCAGGTTATGTTTCTTAAGTGGGGTTACATGTGATCAAAGACAGGGTATCCCAATTCGGCAGGTCCGTGGTGGGCTGTGTTTTTTATCTTTAAGTTAGTGTATTACAGTCGTCTCTTGGTATCTATGGGGATGGCTCCAGGATTCCACACAGATACAAAAGTCCTTGGACACTCAAGTCCTTTACATAAAATGGCACAGGGGAGGATGAGGTCGGGGTTTACTTGAGCCTTGCATAGGCATTTTACTTATCCATAAAATTTAACAAAAGATTTTCATAATTAATATGGCTGTTATTTTTGGCTAAGAATTGGGCACTTAAGAGTGCAAGATTCGGGAACACCTTTAATATCCCAGAAGGCATTTTGGAAGCTAGAGGATAATAAAGGAAAATCATTGCTATTCTGAATATTAATGTAAAGAGCTGTTTTGTAGTGACTAGTAGTAGCTGCGTGTATTATGTTACAATTAGGAAAAATATTTTCCATGACAGTATAAACTTTTCCTGTACTTTTAGGGAATTATTATTTCTCCTCAGGTGGAATGTGTAAATCCCCCTTGATTCCACACATGTGACGATTAAGGTGTAATCTGAAGTTCACTCTGCAAATCCTTTCTTCTTCATGGTGCTCTGTGATTCTATTTTAAATAACAAATCAATACGGCATCCCATAAAATATGATTCTCAATAAGCTTCCTACTTGAAAAAAAATCTTTCATCACCCATTTTGAGCAAACAGACCCAATGCTGGAGTATTGGCTTTTGCCTGGAAATCTGAGTCTTGCTCACCTTCTTCTCTCCTGGCTTTTCAGTCCTTTGTCTAACCCTGCACCTCCCTACCACAGACCTTCATACCCTTCATACCCTTCATACCCTGCTGTCGAAGGGACACAGAAGCCTCAGCTGCTTTCTCTGCTAAAGTTTTTCTTTTCTACCATGCACACACCATTTCCTCCAAACATAAGAGCTTAGTGGAAATTAGAAAGAAGGTCTCCCATCTCCTTGGGCACAGCCATCAATCCTTTTAAATATTTGTGTTTTTTTCCTAGAGACCTGGCAGTGATTTAGTGGTTGATTTTGATTTCAGGGCTCTGTAACTTCAAATTGCTTACTTGAGGTGAGGGATTTGAGGATCTGAGTGACTAGCTTATTCTGATTTTGGAAAATAAATTATTTTCATATAAATCATAGATGTTCATGTGAGGGAGGAATCATGTCTGCCGTGGGGAAAATGCATATATGTTGAACCCGTGACTCCCCAGTACTGGGGTAGTAGGCAGAAAGGAAGGTTTCTTGGCCTCGTAGTAAAGTCCTGTCATGAAGTGTCCTGAGGTAAATTTCTATTTTCTTCTTCTTGCCTCCATAAACTTCACTGTAGAAGTTATCACTTGAATATTCCACGATGATTCTAGGTCTACAGTTCTAATTAACCTTATCTCAACCTGAAATGCCCTCTTGTTTTCATCTTGCATATCTGAGCCTTTCTGGCAGCCACACAACTTCTCGGTTCTCTTCCACAAACATTTTCATGCACCTTCCTATTTTCCACTCAGAGCACCAAACATTTTCCTTACCTCTCATTGCTGTCCAATTACACAGTAACTCTGGAAGTTTTGCACATTAATGCTTGACTTGCCTGCGTTTTTTTGACCTCAAAGGAGTCTTTCAGAGTAAGACCACGTATTATTTTTCTAGATAACATTATACAATGGGTTTTCACTGTTGGCTCCTATTTACTATTAATTTATTAGTGATTCATTGGGATGCAAGTTATCTGTGAACAGATCTTATGTTCTTCTGGTCTTTAATAGTACTTCTGAGTACTAGGATAATGGCTTCAGAGCTAAACAGGAAACACTTAAAAATTCAAATTATGACTGCAAAAAGGTAGATGTACCACATGGTGGCAGCAAAGGTACATCATTATTTTTGCAGACTCATATTACACAATACACATCAGAAGTTCTGAACATCCTATTAGCAGATTGGAAAATATTGTAAATGTCTAACTAATGGTGAAGATGAATGGAATTTTATAGAATAAGCATTTCTTAGTATGAAGAAATGCAAAAAGATCTTTGGACTTTTAGTTATCTTTATATAGAAAAGCATCTTTTGCGTCTTAAATTCTAGAACTCTTCCATATTGTTTTTGTAACCAGATTCCTCTTCATTAGTGTCTTTTTCCTCTCGCCTATAAAAGTTTTGTGAACATTAGGATGATGGTTTGTGACAGTTGGGTTTTGAGGGTCACTGATGTCTCACAAGATATTCTGCCGGTTACAACGTGAACCTATACAAATCCCAGCTGTTGATAGTACATGTAGTTCTTTTGCAAACAAGCTTCTTCTAAGGCATGAAGCCTAAGTTTAATTTCCATGTGTAAAGTCATACTTAAAGTATGTAAACGGAAACAGATGTTAGTATTCTGAGAATGCATTTGGTTCACGAAGGAACAGTTCTTAGCCTCTTCTTCCACTCCCACTGTATTTTGAAAGCCTTTTTGAGTAGAAGAGGACCTCTGGAGAACCATCTCATGTCTTCGACCCATTAGTGTGCAGCGATTCACTCCTGGGAGTTGCCCCAAAAATGTTAGATTCTGCCTGAATCTCCTTCTTTATTAACAGTATAGTTTTCTTTCCTCCTCTATAAACTTTAAGCTTTAATTATTCTTTAATTAGAAAGTTGTTCACCCTAATAAAAGTTTTCTTAAAAACAAAACTAGCTCTTAAGTGATATATTATCATTTAAATAATAACTCTGGACTTCTGTTTCCCCAAAGATTGGCAATAATAGTCAAATGTTTGTACAGCACTCGTACATAACTCTTCGGCACTGTGGTTCCAGATATTAATAAGTGAAATACTTTAAAAGTCTTCCAATACCTGAATTATGTTGGTGATAGTTTGTAGATTTCTAACATGTGATAATTTGTGTCTCCAATAATTTTCCAAAAGGTGGAGTTATTGGAACTAATATCTGGTTACCTTCTCTCTTTTTTCTTCTTGTTCTTCTTCCCTCCTCCCCTTTCTCTTTTCAAAGATCTGCTGTGATATGTACCTCATGTGCTTTTCTAGAAGAAAAAAAGATGATTAAATCAGATCCTAGTCTGAAAGAACATTCAGTACATCATAGGTAAAGAACACATAGACATCAAACCATACTTTATTGTGCTGGCAAAGAAAAAGAAAACTCTGACAGCAAAGAATAGTCAATCTATATTTTCGAGGTACTAAGAAGACCTAAGAGAGAGGATGATGTTGGAGTTGGACATTGAAAGATAGAGAAGAATTTCTCTGTGTAGTGAAGGGGAAGCATATTTTCCAGATAGCAGAATGGAATAAACACTAATATGATGTATTTGTTGAACATAAGGCAACATAAAGATGTGGTTCTGATATGTGGGAGGAGACATTAAATGATAAAAATAGGAAGATGAGATTTAGTCAAGCTGAAGTTTGGAAATATGAATGTAAAATTCTTTAATTAAAAACTAAAAATTATAACTTTAAAGGATTTTGATTTATATTAATTCAAAGTGATAATAAATGGCCCCCTTTTGCATAGTAAAAATTTAGATAGATATTCTTGATGTTATGAATTATTTTCTAGTTGCATCTGTAAAATACATCAATTGGTTAAAAATGTAGGTAAATCCGTACATAGTCACATAATTTTCCCATTGCTGTATAAGTAGTATTTTAAAAAGCACCCTATAATTTGTCTTTATATTTAATCATTTAAATCCATAAATATTTGGCTTCTAGATAAACAAAGGTTTTGTGAAAAATGCTGCAAATATGTGGTCATATTAGAGTGTTAGTAATTAACTGATAGTTTGACCTTTGACTGATAGTCAATCCCATGATTTTGTTATAGCTCTAGTATATATTAAATACAACTAAGAAATAATATAATTATGCAGACAGTATTTTCCTACAAAGTAAAGGTCAAGTTCAAAAATAAATTCTATGTTATTTTGTGTAGTGTTTAGAATCAATGATGGAAATGTTTCACTTACTTTCTGTTTTTTAGATACAAAATGTAATTTCCATACAAATACATGAAATTACCCTATTTCTGGTTATGTATTTGTTTTAGTCTCAAATAATGTATCTTTTGATCTTGACACTAAATTCTTGGCTATATGAAAGAAAAATGATTTCTTATTTGCTGGGACATATGTAGATGTCTTTAAAAAATGTTGGAAGTTGATCCTGAAGTATTTTATACATGGGACAACCTACTTCTAAGTAAAGAAAGAAGCATTCATATTGCTCTTTCATTTAATACTGACATTGAACTCCCTCTTTATTTTTTTCTGCTTGAATTATAATGTAAAACAAACAGAACCTAAGTGCTCTACTTTCCATTTTAAAGTTTCCATCAAACTGTGGTTTTGGGAGTGGATAGAAAACTATCATGAAATTCTTTAAGTTTCCTAGTCTGCTTGAGTAATTTAATAAATAAACAGAAAGCTTCAGTGATTTCACTGATGAAAGCCACTTGAAAAAATAACTGACCAATTAAATTATCTTGTCAAAAATAAATTCAGTCCTATAAAGGGGTATTATAAAGCTTCTATTCTCACTTTTTCCATTAAAATAGTTCTATGTTTAGAATTAAGTGAATAGTTTTAAAGCTATTAGGGGGTCTGAATTTTTTAAATTATTGAAGATTTCCCACTTTACCTGCCAATCAGAAGTAAAAAATCTCTCATTTCTAAGACTTCTCAAAGGAAATAGTGCTGAGAAGCTGGTGATAATTTCCTTGTTTCATTCCTTCTTTACAGAATATTGTAGAACCATTGAACAAGTAGAGACTTGCATTTCTGACTGACCACGGTATATATCCTAGCATTAAGAGTGTATTTATAAAGATTAATGAGATAAAAAGGTATCTGTATAATTCTGTGAGTGGACTATATCCTGTGACACTTGCGAATATAATTTTCTCCTGGAACAAAAGAGTACCAATGACTTTTAGGGAAAAAAAGAGAAAGCACATTCCCAAATAAGAATAAATGCCATGAAGTGAAAATTTTATAAATAAGTTCAAATAAGGGAATGAATTGGCATTGATTTTCAGGTAAATGACAGCAGTCATAAAAGTAGTACAAACAGTCAATGAAGAGCAACTACTCTGGCCATTAGACAAACGCAAGTTAAAACAACACTGAGACTCTACCTTACTCCAGAAAGAATGGCTGTAATGAAGAAGTAAAATGGTAACAAGTGGTGGTGAGGCTGTGGGGAAAAAGGAACCCTTCTCCATTGTTGGTGGGAATGTAAATGATTACAGTCACTATGGAAATCAGTATAGAAGGTCTTCAAAAAACTAAAACTAGAAATGCCATCTGACCCTGCTATTCCCCTTCTAGGTATCTCCCCCACAGAGCTAAAGACATCATATTACAGTGATACATGCATACTCACGTTTATAGCAGCATAACTCATACTGTTGCTGGATGGCACAGTGTCTGATGGTTCCAGGCTCTTTCCATCCCATCCAAAGAATTTCTGGGACACTGATGAACAGATAAATGCAACTTTTATTTAAAGTAAAGGAAGAATAAGAAAGAGTGAAGAAAAGGGAAGAGCAAGAAGAGATAAGTCCTGCAAGAAACAAGAAGACAAGATGCTACTGCAGAAACAGGAAGATAGCAGGACAGGAAGATCACAGCAGTGGCGAAGTCAGTGGCTGCCATCTTTTATGTTCTCTCAGAGGTCCATCAGAAGTTGCTCTGTCCACACATCCTGCCATGACTGACAGGTCACATTCTGTTGTTCAGTCTCTGTTCCACATCTTTGTAACTGACAGGTTACCTCCTGTTTTCCAGCCAGCCTGCTGTTGCCTAATCTCTTGCTTCAAAAATAACTAAATCTTGGAAGTAGTGTATATGTTCATCAGCAGATGAGTGGATAAAATGTGATTATTTATACAAAATGGAGTAATGCTGTGCCATAGCGAAGGGTAAACTTGAGTAATGTGTAGGAAAGTAGATGCATTTTGAGGTTGTAATGTAAAGTGAAATAAACCAGACACACAAGCTTAAATATCACATGGTTTCTCTTACAGGAGAAATGAAAAATATAAAGAACAAAATAAAAGATAGATAATAGGAAATAGGAAGATATTTTGCAAGTGTGGAGGAGACTATCTTAGCTATGTTTCTCATTGCTGGCACAAAATATCCAACACCTACAAGTTAAAGGAAGAGAAGTTTATTTTGGTTCACAGTTTGTCGAGGTTTCAGTCTACAGTTGTCTGGTTCAGGGCAGGGTGGCATGGTAGAGGGGCATGGCAGAGGAGAAACAGTTCATAGCATGGTAGGCAGAAAGCAGAGAGCCTTCCTTCTTTCCCTTTTTATTCCATCAAGGGTACAGGCTCATTGGTATCACACACACCCAGGGTATGTCTTCCCTCTTCAGTAAGTCCATCATCCATGCCCTGAACTTTGCTAAACCTTTCAGTGGGCTAATCCAGTATCTCACACCCACGATCCAGGCGCTCCCCGAAGCCCCGCCTATGAATGGATGATGCTTTGGGGAGACATCTAGATACAAGATAGAACAGGGACCAAGAGAAAGAGAGGGGGAGGGGAGGGAAAGAGGACATAAAAATAATTGAGATGTGTTGTGTACGTGTACCAGCTCCCCATGAAGAATGTAATCATTGTGTACTGCAAATAAGTGCTAACAAAAATAAAAATTAAAAATAGGACTCAGATCGTGGCAACACTCAGTTATTATACAGTGCTTTGATTTTTTCCAGGCAGGGTTTCTGCAACTGGAAAGTTAAGGGGACCAGTTGAATACATAGTTAATTCATTATAACAAAATACTTGACAGACTCCCAAATATACCTGAGTGATGCAGGACAGTGTGATTAATGGGTTGTGTTAAGATTTATGTGATGTGTCTCTTGTCACAACACACATTTGTGGTTCTGTTCTTCAAGAGGCCAATGGAATACCACAGATGGTGGTTGCATCCTGTATGTTTTCTGTTCAATACTTAGATGTATGATGCAAAGTAAGGATGATGGCAATGTGATAAAGTAACATACATGAATTATGTTATTTTTAAATTATATCCCAACTTACAGTATGACTATTAAAGGCCACCATGGCCACTGAGTTTTATTCTCTGGGTTGCTTTTCTTATAATTCATATCCTGCAATATTCAGAGTAATATTAAGAATTAATAGTCACAGATATTTTAAAAAACAGTCTGATTGTAGTGTAGTATACCAGCTGTATTTATTTATTTAATGCTACCTGTGTATTCTTTCAACATTGCACCCTATGAGGGGCAAAGAGCAAAGCTTAGCATATGGCTAGGCACAATAGCTTATATACCATGAATGGTGTATTGATGTTTGTGAGTTTGAATTAGTTTATCTTTAGCTTCAGCTTTGGCTAGAGCCTCTGAATTCAGACAATTTATATTTAATCAGGTTTGCATTCACTTGCTATTGCCTTTCACATAGAAAGAGTAATGGCTCTCTGACTTGCAATGGGTCTCTTGTGTTAAATAATTGGCTAAATAGTACAGCACAATTTTTTTGCCACCCAAGATTAGGGCGAATTATGTCTTGACCTGTAAATCAAGCACACACATCTGGGCCAGGGAAACAGAACCATTCAATCCATTGTTAGTTTGAACAGCCTTAAATAATGTACTTTATTTTCACCATCAAAAATATTGTACCATTGGTAAAAGATCTTTCATCTGCCATAAGGAGACCTGGAGTTTAAGATGCAATTACTGGAAAAGCAACCTTAATATTTTTCTTTCCCCAGAAAAGAAAAACAGAGAAACTCCTGTTTCCTGACTATACGTCAACTGTTACAAATGTTTAAAAGCAAAGAAAATGGAGCTCCGTTTGTTCAGCATAACAGTGCTAGTAAAGACATAAGGTCTTACTGTAGTATTGCTGCAAGTTAATTTATTTGTTGTTTTAGAAAGAAATTCTGGTTCCATGAAAATTATGTCTCTGGGTAGGTGATTTATAAACAGAGGACCTGGAAATGGAATTGGTCTCCTGAGCCTATTTACATTCTTAATCATGCACAGCTGGTCAGTTGAAGGAGGCGTTTGGATTTTTCAAGGGCAGGAAGAGTCTTATCTTTTGTTATTAAAACAGTAGATCACGGTCACCTTGAACCATCATCAAGTACCATAATTTAGAAAAGTAAGTTTTGAGAAAGGGGGATGTCCTCTTCAGTGCCTAGGAAACCTATTTTTAGGTATTCTGAACTCAGATTTTAGCATATTTAAAAAAAACCTTTCCTTTTACACAAAACAGCTGTAACTGTATTCCGAGCAATATAAACATTCTTTTCCACCTCCCCCATATTCTTATGCTTTCCAGGTCCAAGGAAAAGGATTTAAAAACTTTCCAATTTCTTCTTATTGGTGCACTTCCCACAATCATTACCCTTTTAACTACATAGCACTTTTAAAAATAACTTTTACAAAATGGAGCCTCAACACTTACTCAAAGCAAATAGCCTAAAGATGGTAGAAAAACATTAACTTTTTAAAAAACATAGTATAAAGTTAAAACACATTCTTACAGCATAGCTCTTGACAAATCTTCAAATGTATTTCCTACTTGGTTTGTGACAGGCAGCATGAAGGCCACTTACATTTCTTTTCTCATTTAGCTCATAGTAAGTGATCCAGTTTTTTCACCTATAAATTATAGTTCCATCTCTGTACTTCTGATGATTTGTCTATGCGACCTTTGTCTCAATAATGTTAAGACAAGAGCATTTTGCATTATCATCGGTGAACTTCCCACATCTTAGAAACTGTGTAACAGCTTCATAGCTACTTCTTAGCATCTTGTATCTGAGTAACATTATTCTGAAGGGGCTTTTAATATGTAAGTAAACCAGTGCAAACCAATTTTCAAGTGATTTTCCAACTAGTATGGCTATAGATGAGAGCAGGGTCAATTATGTTTAGTTACAGAAATTTCTCCCTGTAGAAATTTTCTATAAAAGCTGAAGGAGTTCATTTTCTTTTTTTCTTTTTTTGTGGGTACTGGGGGTCGAGCTCAGGACCTCATGCGCCAGCAGGCGCCCGTGCCGCTGAGCGATATCACCGGCCCTTCTTTCGTATGTGGGTTCTGGGAGTCGAACTTGGGCCCTCGCGCTTGCCAGGCTGGCGCTTACGCCACTGAGCCATCTCACCGGCCCATGAAGGAGTTCATTTTCTGGTGGAACTTAACAAAGGGGAGAACTTGACTTTAGATAAGGAGTGAGTGTAAGGATAAGTATAATTTGTGGAAGGAAAAATACACTAAAACTAATTTTTAAAATTTTAGCAACATATGCGTTTTAGTGGTCTGAACATAACAACTTTTAGTTATGTGTAAGATAGTTTTATCCCAGCAATGGAATCCACCACTCTTATTTTATTTACAAAAGATGCTATTAAATAAAATATGTGAGAATAAATGTCTCTTAAACTTCAGTTCTCTGTTTTCAGATCTATGGCATAATATCTATCTCAGCTTCCCAAGTGTGCCCAGCTTAACCCATTTTTGGTAACACATTTTCTTTCTACTACTTTGAATTTATTTTATTTCTCTAGTTAAATATAATTAGTCAATCACTTAGTAAAAATCTAATGTTAGCATTTGGATATATGAAAATTAATTACTGTTTAAGACTGATCTTTGATCTCAGCTGAAATGTATTATCCATGTATTTTCCTAGAGTCACTCTATCAAGTAGTTGCAAAACCTCTATAAAGAACTAAGCTACTCACATTCATTGCCTTGAGTACAAATTCAGTATTTCAAATGATATAACAGATTAATTAATTAGCCCAAAAAGTAGTTCCTAAAGGATCACAAATAATGACAAAGTTTTGACGTGAGTTTAAAAAATTATCAGAAGAAATCTGGGAGAATAGAAACTTTTGGCTGAAACTTGCTATAATTTCATGCTTGTAGATATCCATCTGGTCTTACATGCATTTTCCATGGAGAGCATGAAATTAATTGTGTGCAAGAGTTTGCCTTTTTGGTTTAGCACAGTGTCATGTTACATGCCTCTGCTTTGTATTTTTAACCTAGTTCTCACTGGTCTGTATTCCCCTCATGCTTCCTCAGTGGCCAATATATAGAAAGTTCTGTACAGTGCAATTATCTTAAGCAAGTTCTGTGACACTTGACTTTGTTAAAAGGCAATTTAACAAGTCCTAGGATATCCTAGGACTTTTTTGAGTGTTTTTAAATTTTTATTCAGTTAATGCTAACATTTTTCCAGCTAGTAATAACATTGATAATAGTGCTTAATACCTGTGAAGAACATTCTGTTTTTTAGAAAATGACTTTTGCTTGATTATCTGATTTATTTCCCATCGCTGCCTTGTAAAGTACTCATTAATATTATTAGAAAACACTTTGAACTGAATGCTAATGAAAATATGACATGTTAAAATTTGTGGACTGCACAAAAAGCCTTGATTAGAGATGAACTCATGTTTTTGAATAAACTTATCATGGATGAAGAAGGTTAAAAATCAACAGTCCTTCTCAAGGACCAGAGCTATAGCTCAGTGGTGAAGTGCTTGCCTAGCATATAAGTTGGCTTTCCTGTCACTGAGCCAGAAACCTGCAGTTTAAAGGAGGGATGGTGTAATTTGGCTCACAGTTTCAGAGATTTAGTCCATGGTTAGCTGGCTCCAAGGCAGGAACATCATGGTGTAAGGATGTGGTGGAGCAGAGCTGCTGATGTTGTGGTGGCCACCGCTATAAGTGGATTAAGATTAGCATTACCCAGTGTATCAGTCAGAGTTTTACTAGAGAAACAGATATTATACAAGATACACAAATGTATAAGAAATTATGAGATTGGCTTACGATGGTCAGCCATAGAGCTGGATGAGGAAGCGTGCACAGGGGTCTGCACAATGGAGGCTGAAGTGTCCAGTCCAAGGTCTGGAGCTCACTGCAGTGTCCTGTGTAAGTCTGTATCAGGAGGCCAATGGGTCTGCAACGGAAAGCTGAAGAGTCTACACCCTAAGGCTGAAGGGTCCAAGGGGGAAGCTGAAGAATCTGCACTAGAAGCCCGGAGATGACGTCCAAGCTGAAGGAGAAGACTGGAGCTCCTCCGAAGAACAGAAGCTTTAATAACAGGGCATGATAGTATTAGGAGGTGCCCTAAGGGATCTCCTGCACTCCACGAATATTCTTCCTTTCCTCCATCGTGGAGTAGTAGTCCAATTTCCCCTCGATAGTCTGGGTCAATCACTCCCGACAACACTTTTAGCTTGTTTCCTCAAAGGCATGAGGAGACCAAAATGACCAGAGGGAAGTTTTATCTTCCAGTTCAGTGGTATCATTGTTGTGCTTCCTGGTACAGACCTTCCCCCCCGGAACTAAGACTTCTAAGCCAGCAGAACACACTATAGGAGAAAATACAATAATGTTTAGTAGGGATTCAAGCAATTGTACAAGGCTGCTTCTCGTGGGAACTTGTGGTTAGGAAGTGTGTCCAAAGTGTAGCTTTATTTGGTTTCTGATTAACAAAGATGAACTAAAGGAAATAGTCTACAAAGGATGGGGCATATAACAAATGTGGCAGAGGAGTAAAAAATTAAGTGTACAGAACATCTTTGAAGGCAGCAAGGCAGTAAGGCAGGCAGGCAGCTAGTCAGCTATGTGCTATGTAAAGTTGAGACATAAACGTGTCATATCACAGTAACTGAGAAATATTGAGGGAATTTTGGCATAAAGTAAAGGTAACTTTAGTCCCTTTATTTTGACATTCAAGGAATAGCAGATTAAGATAAGCTACAAGAAAAAAAGGGTAAGAACTAGTTAATGAAAGATCTAGTCATCACTTTATGACTGATGTTTCTTTGTAGGAGTTTGTGTCAGTCCAAGAAAACACAACTTTAAATCTCTTCATTATAAACAGCATTCCTCACCAACCTACCCTATTATCCACCAGATGTTATACAGATATGATGTGGACAATAACTCGTATTTTATTTCCATGTAGAAATGGGAATTTATTAGAATTTAAATAGAGAGGTTAGTTAGACTGTAGAAAGACAGGTCTCTGTCATTATGGCCATTATGGTCTGATGAAAATATTAAAAAACAAATTAATGAAAATGTTAATGTAAACTATGACATTTCCCAGCTACCACAACATGAGACATAGTCTAATCCCAATTAATTACTAGTTTTCTTTCATTTGGTGATTTTTTAAAAAAAGCATTGGACTAAAGAATAAAATAGATGATATCGCAACCCAAACTGGAAACCATAGTACTGTAAAGCATATGGAATAAAGTCACAGCTGGAACCAATTTCTTTTTGTGTTTCTCTGTGAAAAGGATTTGGATATTTCAAGAAAGTGCTGAAAAAGTGACGGGATATGAGTTCCAGGGACACATGTATGATAATAAAGTGGCATTTCTAATTTGGAATCTAAATTGGCAAAGAGTTTATTTTAGTCTACTTGCTCCTGCAGCAATGGTTGTAATTTCTGAGTAGAGTTCTGTGTAAGTTAAGGGCAATCTACATGTAACTAGAACTATAGCCATTGTCTTTTACTGATAAAGGTGGCATCTCTTAATTTAATTACCTCAGGGTAGATACTTAAACTTCCCAGGTGATTGGATAATTCGTCATTAGACTATATCCAAAGAAAAGATTTTTAGCAATTCTTCCAGGCAGGGTTAGAAAATAGACTGTCCTTCATATGATTACGTATACCTTGGGCCATGTACTGACTGTGATTTACTGTGCCTATCACTCCTATTACCATTGCAATAAATTCTTATCCTGTTTCTATTTTTCTCCACCTTTTACTTTCAGCTGCTGCAAGGCTGGATCCAAGCTTTTTATAACCTAGGAATGGAGGAAAGCTGCTTGCAGCGGTGTTAAAGTAGGATGCTTTGCTTCTTTAAATCAAGGGGTATAGAAGCATATTTACCCTGTAAAGTTGGAGGAGGAAAGAAGGGACATTCTTTGTTCTGATTTTGTTTAAGAGTTAAGGAAAAGGAACGGACACTCATTTCACATGAATGTAAATGATCACAACAATAAAGTGCCACAGGAGAAAATAACTTCCCTGTAGAGGATAAGGTCAAAGTTAGTATGACAATTTTGAGGAAATATTTTGTGAATGTTGTACATATTTCTAGGTCTGCTTGAATCCAATACCTGTTAACCAAAGTGTAAAGATACCCATTCTTAGGACTATATTGGCAGTTTTTCATATCCCCAAATTTTACTTTGTAGGCTTATGTGGAATTTCAGTGGTTAAGCCTAATAAACATACAAAATATTTTATAACTTGATACATAAAGGTAAACATAATTATGAATATTCCAATATTAAAGTTACCTAAGTTATTTTATTATTTTTTAAAATAGCAAAAATAAAACAGTGGGGCCAGTGAGATAGCTCAGTGGCACAGCGCCTGCCTGGCAAGCATGAAGTCTTGAGTTCGATTCCTGGTACAAAAAAACCCAAAAAAGAATAAAACAATGTCATAGAAAATGTCTTAATAATGGATAAACTAATATCTCAGCTGAACATGAATAGCTTATGTAAACTTGTTTTCTAATGAAAACATTATTTTAATTAATGTTAAACAGTAATACTGAAATGCATAATTAATATAAGGAAACACCTCCATTCAAATGGAAAAATTAATGGCCAATTAGCAAATACATTAACTGTAAAAAAGGAAATTGTAGCATGTAGAGTGAGTTTAAATGTGATGTAAGTCTTTTTTGAAGCAAACTTTGATATTACTTTTTATATTCCAGAACTAAAAATGAAGTCAGTTTACAAATGTACCTAAGAAGGCCTTATAGAAACATCTTTTCTGAATGAATGACTGCTCATTATGCTAGTGGGAGAAATCTAGTGGGTGTCCTTTGAATAGTATATGCATCGAAGAATAGTATATATGTATATTGAATAGATCAGATAATTTTAATCCCTAAAAGAGAATCTGGAATAAGCCACACCTTGTACATATCTTCTTCTGAGATATTATATTGCTATTTTGTTCATATATTACCTTTTCACCCCAGTTATGCACTTTGTGATCCCAAACAATCAACCTTTGTGTAAGAAGCTAGCAAATTACTTACTTTTACTTAATGAGAGCAATGATCTTATTTTGCTGGCATCCACGGAAACTTAGCCATAAGTCAGAGATGTTGTCTATGATTCTCACCGCCATCAGGCCTAGAAACCAGTGCAGTTCAAGCATTAAAGGCATTCACCCATATGTTGTATCTGTCAGATACTGTGCATGGAATGCAGGGATGGGAGGTATCTTACCATTTTATCTCCATTTCAGACCAACACCTCAAAATCTAAAAAGATGCAGCCAAATTTGGGCATCAGAGCATTTGCTTCTTTCGAAGTAGTAGTACACTTCAAAAATAAACAGTTTAAAAAAACACCTTGAAGCTTGAAAAACCAACATTTTCTCTGACTAATGACTTACTTTTCATCCAAATTTAGTAAACTCATTTAAACTAAACAAACCTAAAGACCAAAAGGAAAAATCTTATTACTTTAAGAAGTTATCTTCTATTATGATAGCATCTCATCCCAAAGTGACAGTTTGAGATCGTGAAACTACTGTGATTTTGATAAATGCCAAAAATAAATTAGAGCTGCCTTAATAAGTGTGTACAAAGTAATCAGTTTGCTAAGTAAATGAGGGAAATGATTTTTAAGTACTACCTACCCTTACTTTTGATCTTTTATTTTCTTGTATTCAGTGAGAAATGAACACTGCGGCTGGGAACCAGTTACTAGTATCAGTAATCAACCTTGGGGAAGAGGCCAGCAGAGCCCACACCACATGCTCTCATGAGCTTCGCAGGTAGGGCACGTCTGTGCTTGGAAATCTTATACTGACTTTCTGCCTGGCCTTCTCTGTCTGTTGCCTCTCCTCCTCATCTCATTTGCCTTTTCCCTCCATCTCAGCCTTAATGACCGTGACCAGCCAGTGAGGCAGCAGTGGCAGCCATATTTAACTTGATTCACATAAAGATGAACTTGTCTTCTTTGCCAATCTTAATGGGGGCTTTCTCTTCATTAGGACATGTGGGTAATCAAGTTTGCCTTTACTTTTTGGTCCTAAGGAAAGTTTGCTGAATTTTGGTAGTTGCAGTCATTTTGGCAGGTGTTTCATTTGTCCTTGCAAACATTTTTGGTGTCTGTTAGGGCACACCCCAGTGGTGTGTTCTGCTCTGACCATGTGTACCTTGGCTTGGAGGACCACTCCGGCTGGGTGTATGCTGCTGTGGTTTGTGTTGGTGAGCTGCGAGGCCTGGCATCCGTAAGGTGGTGAGTTTGTAGTTAAACACAAAGTCATCCTCTGGGGACGCACTTGGCAATATTCTGCTCTATTTTAGTCACGTTGTAGGCTAGACTTGCCAGATTTCAGGCAGACTGTAGTGATCCTGGAGGCCCACAAGAACTTGTGTCTTTTCCAGGACTCAGTCATCTTGCTCATTAGGATGAAGGACAAGTGTAAGTCTACAACTAATATGTTTTCACAATTCAAAATGCTTCATAATATTTCCAGTATTTATGGAATTTAGTGAGAGACAACAGTGTGTTGATGGAATCTAACCTCTTGATGCAGTAATACATTTCTTCCATCTTTGGTTATGTTTAGATTCCTACAAACTCATTATGGCTGGCAGGTCAAAAGTTAATATTTCTCATTGTAGCGATCTCTGCTTTAGATTGGAATTGTATTTGTTTTCACTAATGATCCACTTAATGATCAAAGTTTGTTATGTGATGAGGTGAGAGATTAGGTGTTCTAGCTGAGGTATGTTCTTCTACTGAGAATACAACGCCAATAAACAATAATGTCACATCCCTGCACAGATTTCAAATAGATAATATATATGTGGTTTTAAGGTCAAATATATTTTTTTCAACTTAAAATTTATAGAGTGATTCTGTGTTAGAGATTGGATGGACAGTCTGGATCCAGGCATTGTAAAGACACTAGAGAAGATTAATTTCTACAATGTTATAAAAGTACTTGAGTCATATTTTTCCACTAAGACCTTCCTATATATTTTTCTATTATTTTCTGGCTCTAAAAGTTACTGGTGAAGTGTTTGAGGCTGCCTGAACTTTTTTACCCTTCATTTATTTTCTCTGAGGAAGGGTGTATTCTTTGGTCAACAGCTTAAAAATTTCCATTGTTAATACATGCAAATTATTGGATAGTATAAATATATGTATACATCACAATGAAATCTATATTTTTTATTTGGCTTTTACTATTTAAAAATTAACTCTATTCTTTAAAATGGAATATATCATTGGGCTTTTCATTTAAAAACTAAGGCCAAAATATTTTGTGTATATGATTCTGCAAATTCACCAGGAAAATTCCCTGCAGTAATAACTACTTATGAAAGTGATGTTTTTAACTTTGAGACTGTTTCACCATTTGACACCCATTTGGAGTATTCTAAAATCCATACACCACCAGTGTATATTGGACAAGTCTGGTAAATAAGTGATTACATAACTACTGGGGAAATAGGAGAGTTAATAAAGAGAAGATACTTTACCTAATGCTAATGATTTCCCTTTAGCAAAAACCTTGATTTATTTCCTTTATGAGTAGGGTTATTGAAGGTATGTCTTAGAATGTAGGCTTCTCAGCTCCTTCCAGTATTCGTGGGTAAAGCAAAAAGTAAAGAGACTTGTCAGTGTGGTGTGTTAGATGGTAACGTTGGAGTTATGCAATTAGTATTAAATTTTAGCTTTGTCATTTATGTGAAAAGTTGGTAAGTTGTTTAACGTCTCTGAATCTTGGTTTCTTCATATTTATAATATGATAATGATCGATCTATTGTAAGAATTAAATGAAATAATGTATGTAAAGTATCAAGGACAAGAGAATCTCAGTTACCATTTCTTGAGTCAAATGAATTCCAAATTCCAATTTTGAAGAAAATTTGATTTTAACTTAGATACCTCTGTACCCTGCCTATCTGTGGCTTTTAATAATGAGATGTCAATTTTACAACGTGACAATTTAGCTACCAGAGTGTAAGGATCTCTTTTCTTCATCCAGCTTTATAAAATGTTGGCAGAATGCAAAATTAATATTGTTTCAGCAGTGAAATGTACTGTTATCATAATAATAGTTATTAGAGGAAGGAATTTCCCCTGTGGGTTTTCAGAGTCATTCAGATGAACTATTTTAGGAATTTCAGTGGAACTGCAGCCTTGAATCATTAACTCATCTTTCATCAAAAATTCTCTGAAAATTTTAGAGTATGAGAAATTATTTAAAGAGTGTGTAATCCATCTATACTCAGGTCCTTGGGACCTACGAGTGGGTTTTGAGAGGTCAACAAACTCGCTGAAATTTTCCACAAAGTTACTGTTCTGTGCATTTTGTGCTCAGAATTGTATAGTATTTGAAAGATTCCTGTCTATGGCCATACCACCCTGAATGCACCCGATCTCTTCTGAAAGATTCTTAAAAGTATTCATAGCTCAAATAGAAATTAGAACTACTTTCTTAGCTCCTCTGACAATTATCCTTGGAAGAAGTTAGGTGAAAAGAAGATTATTTCTTTGGACTATGTGAACTCAGCCTAAAATATAATAACTTTTCCTGAGTTTTGTTTCAACAATATGCCTATATTAATATAATATAATAAATAGTAGCCATGTATTTTTTCACAGGAAATACTATAAACATAATTGCTCACAGTAGAGTCTCATATGTCATAGATAAAAGTTTCAAGGAAAGTTTTCTTTTAGAATTCAGCACCAGAAAAATCTTAACTTCCTCTTAATATGTGTCACACCAACGTCTTTTTTTTTTTTTTCAGTACTGGGATTGAACCCAGGGCCATCACACTGAGCTACATCTCCAGTTCTTGTATTTTTTATTTTGGGACAGGGTCTTCCTAAGTTGGTAAGTTTACCAGACTGAGTTTGAATTTGCAGTCCTCCTGCCTCAGCCTGCCCAGTGCTGAGATTACAGGTGTGCCACCACATCCCATTACTTTTCTTTTTAAATAATGAGAATTCAAATACTCATTCTATTTTTCATTTTTACCTTATTTTCAGGGAACCAAAAATCAGAACTTAAGGCAAATGAAAACATCTAAGTTGCTCTTACAAGTGAACATATTTATTTCATCTATTCGATAGCAACTATTTTCTATTTATAATTACATTTTATTATATATGTTTTTATTGTAAACTGCCTTACATACTCTATGTAAACTGGGAAATATAATAGATGTGCATTAAAAAAGAAATCACTTTTGGAACTGATGTGTAGGAGAAAAGGAGAGGAACATTTGCCTGCTTACAATGAAGAAGAAAAATATATTCTTCAAGTAAGACAGCATGGATGAAGACTTATTTTATAATAAATTATAAACAGATCATCGCCCTCCAAGTTTGTCAGGTCACTCCTGAAAAGGACTTTCTCAGCTGTTGGATGCCACTTATGGCCATAAGAAGTAGGTCGGCTGTGACTCATAAGCGAATTTCAGGCCTTTCAGAACAATCCAGCTCATTTAGGAACACAGATTACTGCATAATTGATTAATGAAAAGAAAAAAACCATGCAACTCATGTGTCTATTTTGTAATAATGTATAATTCATTTTCTTTTAAGTCAAGGTCTCTCACTTTGTATTCCTTTCTCCTCTAGGACTTGGAAAGGAAGAGAGAGGATAGAGGGATTAGGGTTCATAAATACAGAAGCTTCAGCTTGTCACTTTGAGTTGGATTTTTTTTTTTTTTTTTTTTTTAATTTTAAAGAGAAGAAAAACAAAACAAATCAAAAGAAGAACAAATTTTCAAACAAACATAATAGGAGGGTAACAATGGTTAATACATTACGTATTACTATCTTTAAGTTAGTTATTCAGGACACCAGACATTAGCATTCAATTGTCCAAACATTATTGGCACAAACCTTACTCTTCAATGAACTAAGTAAAAATGGTAGTGTATCTATCTTAACCATCTTATATATATATATATACAATTTTTTTCCCTTTCCCTTCTTTCTTTTCCCTATTCCAGTCTCTCTTTCCTTTTGACCAGTTTCTTTTTGATTCACCATGTCTATTGTACATTTTGGATCTTATTTACTCTTTCAGTTTCTCATACTAGAGAGATAATACGATGCTTACACATGTGCTTCTGGTTTATTTCACTTATGAGTATTTTCTCGAGTTGCATCCATTTACCTATAAAAGTCTCCAGTTTATCCTTCTTTATGGCTGAATAGTACTCCATTGTATAAAAATACCACATCTTTCTTATCCATTCCTCAGTTGATGGGCATTTGGGTTGTTTCCAAGATCTGGCTATTACAAATTGTGCTGCTATAAACATGGGTGCACATATATCGCTGTGGTACGATGTTTTTAATTCTTCTGGGAAGATGCCCAGAAGGGGAATAGCTGGGTCAAATGGGACCTCCAACCCTAGTTTTCTGAGGAATCTCCACACTGACTTCCACAGTGGCTGTACCAGTCGACACTCCCACCAACAGTGAAGAAGGGTTCCTTTTTCCCCACAGCCCCTCCAGCATTTGTTATTAGTTGATTTCTTAATAGTAGCCATTCTTTCTGGGGTGAGATGGTATCTCAGTGTTGTTTTAATTTGCATCTCTCGAATGACTAGTGATGTTGCACATTTTTTTGTATATTTATTTGCCATTAGTATTTCTTCATCTGAGAAATGTGTATTCATCTCAGATGCCCATTTTTGGAGTGGGTCTTTAAATTTGGGAGGTCTGATTTTTTTGAGTTCTTTATATGTTCTCGATAGTAATCCTTTGTCTGAGGAACAGCTGGCAAACATTTTTTCCCACATTGTGGGTTGTCTCTTCACTCTGTTGGTGGTTTCTCTTGCTGTGCAAAAGCTTTTTAATAAGATGAGGTCCCAGTTATTGATTCTTTGGGATAGTTCCCGTGCGGTTGAGTTTTTATTCATAAAGTCTTTGCCTACACCAATGTCTCCAAGGGTTTTACCTATCCTACCTTCCAGCAGATTTAATGTTTCTGTTTTAATATTTAGATCTCTGATCCATTTTGAATTTAGTTTAGTGCATGGTGAAAGATATGGATCTAGTTTTAATCTTCGGCGTGTGTAGAGCCAGTTTTTCCAGCACCATTTATTAAAGAGGCTATCTTTCTTCCAGCGAATGTGTTTGGCACCTTTGTCAAAGATAAGGTGGCTTAGTATGTCTGGGGTTGTTTCAGCATCTTCTAATCTGTTCCATTGATCTTCAGGTCTGTTTCTTTGCCAGTACCACACTGTTTTTATCACAGTAGCTTTATAGTATAATTTCAAGTCGGGGATAGTGATGCCCCCTGCCTTGCCTTTGTTGCCCAGAATTGCCTTTGCTATTCTAGGTCTCTTCTGATTCCAAATGAATTTTAGGATTGTTTTCTCTAATTCTGTGAGATATGCTGTTGGAATTTTGATTGGAATTGCATTAAATCTGTATAACAATTTTGGAAGTATGGCCATTTTCACTATATTGGTTCTTCCTATCCAGGAGCAAGGGATATCTTTCCATTTTCTGATATTCTCTTCAATCTCCTTTTTCAGAGTACTGTAGTTTTCAGTATAGAGGTCTTTTACATCCTTCGTGAGGTTGATTCCTAGGTATTTCATTTTTTTGGATGTTATTGTGAAAGGTATTGTTTCCCTAATTTCTCTTTCAGTAAGTTTGTTATTTGTGTACAGGAAGGCTATTGACTTTTGAGTATTGACTTTGTATCCAGCTACACTACTGAATTTGCTTATTAAATCTAGCAGTTTTTTAGTGGAGTTTTTGGGGTCTTCTGTGTAGAGTATCATGTCATCTGCAAATAATGATAATTTAACTTCTTCCTTTCCAATCATTATTCCTTTTATTTCTTTCTCTTGTCTAATCGCTCTGGCTAAAGTTTCCAGAACTATGTTGAATAAGAGTGGGGACAGTGGACATCCTTGTCTTGTTCCTGATTTTAGAGGGAAGGCTTTCAGTTTTTGGCCATTTAGTATAATATTGGCTGTTGGTTTGTCATAGATAGCTTTTACCAGATTGAGATAAAGACCCTCTATTCCAATTTTCTGTAGGGTTTTTATCATGAAAAGGTGCTGGACTTTGTCAAAAGCTTTTTCTGCATCTATTGAGATGATCATGTGATTTTTGTCTTTGGTTCTGTTAATATGCTGTATTACATTTATTGATTTACGTATGTTGAACCATCCCTGCATCCCTGGGATGAATCCAACTTGGTCATGGTGTATAATCTTCTTGATGATTTGTTGGATTCTGTTTGCCAGTATCTTATTAAGGATTTTTGCATCTATGTTCATTAGGGAGATTGGCCTGTAGTTCTCTTTCTTAGTTGGGTCCTTCTCTGGTTTTGGTATCAGGGTAATGCTTGCTTCCAGGAATGAATTTGGGAGTATTGCTTCCCTTTCAATTTCATTGAAAAGTTTGAGAAGTAGGGGTGTTAGGTCTTCTCTAAATTTCTTGTAGAATTCGGCAGTGAATCCATCAGGGCCTGGGCTTTTCTTTGTTGGGAGGTTTTTAATTACATCTTCAATTTCATTGGCTGATATTGGTTTATTTAGGATTTTTAAATCTTCTTGATTCAGCTTTGGTAATTCATACGAATCTAGGAATCTGTCCATTTCTTCTGCATTTTCCATCTTAGTAGAATATAAATTTTCAAAATAGGTATAGATGATCTTCTGGATTTCTGCAGGGTCTGTCGTGATATCACCCTTTTCATTTTCAATTGCATGGATTTGAGTCTTTTCTTTTCTTTTTTTAATAAGGTTGGATAAGGGTTTGTCAATCTTATTTATTCTTTCAAAGAACCAACTTTTTGCTTCATTGATTCTTTGTATTGTTTTTTTATTCTCCAATACGTTAATTTCTGCTCTGATCTTTATAATTTCCTCCCTTGTACGGGCTTTTGGCTTAACCTGCTCTTCTTTTTCTAGAAGCTCGAGGTTCACCCTTAAGTTGTTTATTTGCGCTTGCTCTATTTTCCTGATATAAGTGTTTAATGCTATAAATTTCCCTCTTAGGACTGCTTTCATTGTATCCCATAAGTTCCGGTATGTTGTACTGTCATTATCATTCAGTTGTAGAAAGTGACTAATTTCTTCTTTAATTTCATCTGTGACCCATTGGTTGTTCAGGAGGATGCTGTTTAATTTCCATGTGTTTAGGGAGTTTTTGTGGGATCTTTTGCCATTGATTTCCAATTTCATTGCACTATGGTCTGATAATATGCATGGGATAATTTCAATTCCTTTGCATTTACTTAAGCAGGTTTTATGAGCTAGTATGTGGTCTATTTTGGAGAACGTCCCATGTGCAGCTGAGAAGAATGTGTATTCTGATGTTGTGGGGTGAAACACTCTGTAGACATCTACTAAGTCCATTTGTTCAAAAGTTTGGTTCAGTTCTACTATTTCATTATTGATTTTCTGTCCAGTTGATCTATCTTTTTGTGACAGTGGAGTATTGAGATCTCCCAATATAATTGTATTAGTGCTTATTTGATTTTTCATGTCCTTTAGTACTTGTTTTATATAGCTGGGTGCATTGGTATTTGATGCATATATATTTATGATCGTTATCTCTTCCTCTTGGATTGTTCCCTTTACAAGGATGTAATGACCGTCTTTATCTCTCTGAATCCTTCTTGGCTTGAAGTTCACTTTGTCTGCAAAAAGAATAGCTACCCCTGCTTTTTTCTGGGTTCCTGTGGCATGGAGTATTGTTTTCCATCCTTTGACTTTCAGTCTATGAATTTCTTTCTGAATTAAATGTGTTTCTTGTATACAGCATATTGTTGGATCTTGCTTCTTGATCCATTTCGCCAGTCTGTGCCTTTTGATTGGTGAATTGAGACCGTTAACATTGATGGTTAAAACTGATATGTATTGACTTGTCATGATATTTTCCTGTTGTTGGTTCCCACTCTTTGTTTTTCCGCTTTCCGGCTATTTAATTATTTGCCCTGCCTGGTGGATTCCTTCTGTTGGGGTTCCTATCTCTTTCTAGAATGTCCTTCAGAACGTTTTGGAGTGCTGGTTTGGTGGTCATAAATTTTCTCAGATGTTCTTTGTCATGAAAGTATTTTATTTCTCCATCAATTTTGAAAGATAGTTTTGCAGGGTACATCAATCTGGGCTGAAAATTATTTTCCTTTAGAGCTTGCAATACATCATTCCAAGCTCTTCTTGAATTGAGGGTTTGTGCTGAAAAGTCAGCTGTGATTCTGATGGGTTTTCCTTCATAGGTGATTTGTCTCTTCTCCCTAACAGCTTTTAAGATTCTGCCCTTCTGTTGAATTTCTGGGATCTTGACTATAATATGTCTGGCTGAAGTTTTTTTTTGATCATGTCTAGTTGGTGTTCTAAAAGCTTCACTTATAGGGGTGTCAAATTCCTTTTCTCTTCCAGGAAAGTTCTCCCTGATTATGTCTTTGAACAAGGTTTTAATGTCGTTGATGCTATCTCCTGCTTTTTCATTTATTCCAATTATTCTTAAGTTGTTTATCTTTGAGTCATCTAGCAGCTGCTGAATTGATTTTTCATGGTCCCTTGCTATTTTTAAGAATTTTTCCATTTCATGATCACTAATTGCAAGCCTGTCTTCTATATCTGAGATCCTGTCCTCGCATTGGCTTATTCTGCTACAAATACTTTCAATGGAATTTTTTATCTCTTGGATATCTGCTTGAATCTGCCTTATAGATTCCATTTCTTTCCTATGCTGAGCATTCATGGTTTCTATAGTTTTCTTAAGTTCATCTATTTTTTTGTCTGTATCAGCTATAGTGTCTTTAAGCATGGTCTTCATTGTAGACATTATCTCTGCAGTTATCTGTGAGATTATTTCTGTTTTAATTTTTTCCAGAACCTCATTCAGTTGCTTTGTTGTTACCACTTCAGATAGGCCAGGTGGGTAGCTTTCGGATTGTCCCACCTCGTTGCTCCCTAGGTTTGCCTTTGGTGAACTGGATGTGTGTGGTTGCATCTTGTTTAAGTGTCGTCTCATTTTTTCTTTCTTTAATTCCTGGGGTGATGTTTGCAAATTACCTATAGTAGGTTACTTTATTGCTAGTGTTTAAGATCTTTAGAAGATGACTACTTCTCTGCAGTATCTTCCAAGTGGAGCTTGCTTTTAGGTTTTGAGCTTTCTGCCAGATCCTACCTCTTCAATTCGTTGGGTATGCGAAGTTGCTACCTGTTTGGCCCAGTCCTTGATTCTTTGGTACTGTGCCACTGTATTTTCTGTGTCCCTTAGTCAATCTCAATCATGAAATATCAGGAAGGAAAGATGTTTAGAACAATTATTTCACATTTGGCTATAATGTTAACTAAAGCATCAAACACAGCCTAAAAAATGACAGACTGAGCTAACCAGTTATTTACCACTTTTAGCTGTATAGAGTTGCGGTTATATAACAAAATCTAAAACACACCAGAAAAATTATATGCAGTATACAAGTCCTATGTATGTCAATTTTTCCTTGAGGAGTTTAAATTTAAGATGAGTTAAGGAGGAAATAGAGTATTGGGAGAAGAGGAAGGAATTAGATGTAAGGTTAGAGGACCAAGAGGGATCCCACTAAAATTGGGACACTAGTGCAGAGGACAGGTGGTAAAAAGAGAAGGAAGGGATAAAAGGAAGAACAGATCACAACCACAATCACAAAGAAGTTAGAGGCGCTGTTTACACTCATATAAAAAACCAGAGAGAATAATGAAGGAAAGAGCAAATACACATACAGAAACAAAAACAAAGATAAAAACAATAAAACAGACAGATCAAAAATAAAACCCCGGGCCGGTGAGATGGCTCAGCGGCTTAAGCGCCTGCGCGGCAAGCGCGAGGGCCCGAGTTCGACTCCCGGAACCCACATACGAAAAAGGGGCCGGTGATATCGCTCAGTGGCACGGGCGCGCAGGCATCCGAGGTCCTGAGGTCGACCCCCCTGTACCCACAAAAAAAAAAAAAAAAAAAAAAAAAAAAATAAAACCCCACCAAAAAACAAAACAAAACAAAACAAAAACAAAAAAACCCTTCGCCAGAACAAAAAACAAATCAGTGAGAAAAAAAATAAAAATAAAAATAAAAAATAAAAATAAAAATAAAAAATATAAAAAGAATCAGTTCCAGGTGTTGACTCTGTTGTAGGCAGGTACCTTGTGACAAAGTCCTGTTCTGTGCAGGTCCGTCCCAGTAAGCCAGGAGCGCCCTCTGGCGGGCGGTGAGCAGAGGCGCGTACTTTCAGGCAGAGACCAGTCTAGCTCGCCTCCGCTCTCGCCGCCCTTTCACGATCCCTGGGCCTGAGAGGCTCAGCGTGCTGTCCGGAGCGCGGGTTCCCTGCACTGGTTCCCGCCGCTCTGGTTTTTCGCCACGCCCCCCACAATGGCGCCGGGCCAGTCGCTCTCTGGCGCGGGACAGGTGTGGCTGAGAGTCCAGTCTCGTTCGCCTGCTGACCTCAGCACACTTTCGTGGGCTCAATTGAGAGGCCCTGTGCTGCCCTGTCCGGAGCACAAGTTCCCAGAGCAGTTTCCGAGCCGCTCTGAGTTTCGCCACACCCCCCACAATGGCGCCCGGCCGATCGCTCTCTGGCGCGGGGCAGCTGTGGCTGAGAGACACTCACCGCTGGTCAGCGCCGTTCTCCGCCGCTCCCCTGCCCCGCCGCTGTCTCAGGATCCTCCGTGGGGGCTCCCTGGGCGCCAGCTGCCACCGTGTGTCCGTAGAATTGAGCCTCCGCCGGCGCTCCAACTCCCGGGATATTAGAAGGTGCACACGCACGGTCTGCTCCTTCTTTCCTCCTTCTTTGTTGGAAGTCACCCGTCACTGGTGCCGGGGGTCCCAGATTGCGCTTCAGAACTTTTCTGGGTTTCGGGGAGGCATCTCCCCCCCTCCTGCGCTTTCTGGGTCACTATATTCCCGTGTTCCAATGGTAACTTTTAGAGAGAGTTTTGCTGCCTGCTTCTTACTCATCCGCCATCTTGAGGTCCTTTTTTGAGTTGGATTTTTAGGGATGGTTAAATTAAGAATTTGGTAATAGAGGTGACAGATAAGTGTGGACCTAAGAAAGGGTCTTGGTTATATCTGGATTCAGTTTAAGTTGGTGTATGATTTACTGAAACATTCATTTATTTAGTCAAAATATAGTTATTGAGTTTCCATGCTGTGTAAGTACTTCTCAAGAAACTGGGGACATGGATATGAAAGCACCATTGTTTTTTTTTTTTGTGGGTACCGGGGGGTCGACCTCAGGACCTCGCGTGCCAGCAGGCGCCCGTGCCGCTGAGCGATATCACCGGCCCCTTTTTCGTATGTGGGATCCGGGAGTCGAACTCGGGCCCTCGTGCTTGCAGGGCAGGCGCTTAAGCCACTGAGCCATCTCACCGGCCCGAAAGCACCATTGTTTTCTGTTTCTGAGGATCATGTGTGTATGTAATGTATGGGAAATTAATAATCCTCTCATTAACTACTGAGAAGAACAGAGGTTTGCATGAATTGCTCTATGAATACAAGGGTAAAGATGATAGGGATTACCCAAGTTCAGAGATGGATTCAGAGGAGCCTATTTTGACCTTGATCTTTACAAATAAGTCAAATTATAAAGCATTGCAATTGCAGTACAGCCAAGGAGAATGGCTTTCTGATACTTGGGAATGTATCAGTGTGGGAAAAGCCACACTATTCTTGGGTCCTATTCAGCAGGGCTGAGATTTAACCTATGTTGTGATGGGCACAGGCTAGAAAGTAGTAGAGGATGCAGCTGAAGATTTGGGAACAGATTGCAAAGGGCCTTGATCATGTTCAGGTGTTTAGACTTTTTCGTGTAGGATAAGATGAGCCTTACTCACATAGCCCTCATGCACTTAATTAATGAGGTGCATATTAGTTACATTTTATAATTCTAACACACAATAAACTGCTATTTATTTTGAACATTCGGTATTGTTTTCAACCTATTTTCTAGCAACTGGAGTTGGCACCTAATATAAATAGTAAAGTGGTACAAAATGCCTTTGCCTTACCTTATGGATGACTGCTTATTACTTCTAAATAATTCAGGTAACTAAAAGTGATTTTCCTGTGTTAGTAATTACTGAAGGAAAAGTGGAATGCTTGTTCCGACATTGAATTCATTTAACTGAGAACTGATAACAATTGGATTTTCACAACTGTGTAGAAAATATAAATTCAAAAAATTTCAAACCTTCATTTACGAGGAAATACAAATACAGTACATTTATATTCCTGTTCCAGCTTTTATGGAATAATAGCTGTTACCTTTAGCACTGTTTGGAAAGACTATGGGCTGCTGCAGAGAGAGTGGTACAGTTGCTTAGCAATATTTTCCATGTGCCAGATAGAAAAAACGAGCTGCAGCCACATTTCGCTATCCTGAAGTCAAGATTTGCTATGTATGCCACAAATGTATTTTACCTTGTTAAAGAAAACATATCAAGGATATGGCTGAAAGTTAGTCAACTGGGTCTGGAGGCTGAACCTTCTGAAATCTGATGCAGGATGAATGATGGAAGAAACAAAGTATTTGACAATTAATTAATTAAACCATATATTCATTACTAATAGTAAGGTGACGAAAGGGTAAGTAGATAAAGGGAAACAATTCAAAAGATCTTAAAAGTTCAAATGGCAGATCTTTGAAGGTGAGCAAAGGGCAATACTAATAAACAAGGTGAAATGCAAAGATCATAAGCATTAAAAATTTGATGCAAAAGTATACAATAATGGGGAGTTGAAGAATAAAATAAGGAATATTTTCCTAGGGCTAGGAAAGCAGCATTTACTTACACACATGGTGGAAAAGCTGGATTCTTAAAGTTGTCATGTGTGCCAGCAAAACAAGAGAGCAAAACGATCTCATTCTCCCTGTGGAGGACAGGAAGAGTGAAAGCCAAGTCGAAGTTTGGGCTGAGTTAAAAGCTTCCCCAGGATGGGTTGGAGATTTCTTTCCACTGTTCAGACCTCTGCTAATCTTGGAGTTTTGTTAATATGCTAGTAGAAAGGGTCATGAAGAATAAAACTCATTTTTTCCTTTCTACTTACTTTCTTTTGAGCTCCAGATGGCTAAGTAATTATTTTCACATATCATAATTCTTACTGAGTTGTGTGCTGTAGATCCCTTAGCCATGTGGTCCCTCCCAGGCCTTTAAGTGTATTGTAAAAATAGCTAATACTATATTTGGAAAATTTCCCTGTATCTTAAAAGCCTGAGTTATTTGAGAAACAACATTCTTCCTGTAAGAATTTAGACATCAATAAATAGTGTACAACATATAAACAAAAAAATGGACACCGTCTTAGTTGACAGAAAAATCCATTATCTTCATTTTGAAGATAAACAGAATCATGCAACTATTAATAATACATGTACATTATTCATGAAATCAAAGATATCATTACCAAGCCAGTGAAATACAGTTATCAATTTGGTAAATAAGGTTTGTATAAAAATAAAAAGTAGTTATTTGATAACTTGCTTTTATGCTTAATTAAATTATCTTAATAATTAAATTTTATACCTTAATTTACCTCTGTAGAGCTATCCTTAAGTAAACAGAGACTTTCAGAATGTCTTTTTCCCCCTGTTTTCCTTGGCTTGAGGCTTGAATGGTCTCTAAATCATGTTCTTTATATATGTAAATGCACATGTATATATTTACAAATGTATTTGGGTACACCTATAACTCCTATAACTTGTCATACAATTTATATTTACATTTTGTTCAGGTTTATATTACAAGAACGTATTTGATAAAATTAAGTCTCCTTAAAGTCATACTGTGTGTGAATTTTATTGGACATTAAGGAACTTCATTCCTTTTCGTTAGAGACCCAAAGTGTGAAAGGAAAATCTGCAGACTATTATAAACTGATGACTTATATTTGTTTACATTATGTATTCATTAATAACTTCTTCATTTCACATTTTCCTCAACCTGAAAGCAAACATTTTGGAGAACATAGGTGTATCTGTACTTTCGTCTTGGGTTTTTCAGAGGAGACACTTTCAGATCATGACACAAAAAATTCTTTGTAGAAATTCCTTGAAGATTCTGATTGTGGTTTCATTTTGCGCCTTCCATATAATATTGATAAGTAAGTAGATCTTTGATAATTTTTTTGAGCAATGTATCCATGAACAGCCATATGTTCTGTAAATGTGGCTTTTTAGTTATTCAACAAAATTGGTTCTATAGCAGTCATTTCTTTAAATATGATAAGTAAAATTCATGAAAGTATTTTGAGGTAATGGTCAGTTTGTTTCTAAGAGTGATTTTAAAATAAAAAAAGGTAACATTGCATCAAAGTGATGTCAACAACGTTTTTGAAAAAAATGTTGAAAAAAGATCTAATCTTTGAGGTAGCCCTTAGAAAAGACTACAATATGTGAAAAACAGTAATTTAGTTAATTTAATATTTAGAGAAATCTATGCCCTACCCTGTGTCTTATCATCATTGCACCATATAGTATTTAATTTTCATTGTGTAATTCCTTCATGGAACTCTTCCAAGTCCTAATTGTCCTGTAACCTGATTAAATTTTGATGCTTGCTTTCACAGGTAGAGTTCACGAAGGGTGCCTGCTATTTTTCATAGGACATTTGCTTAAAAAATGCAATTGAAATCAAGGATAACTTCTTTTTATTTGTTCCCATTCATAGCAAGTCAACACATGTTGTCCCATTGATTTGAAAAAAATTCAGAATTGCTATCTGGAAGCTATGCCATGACTTACTAGTTACATGGGATTAAAGGCATTTCCTGGGTTGCAGATGTTCTTGTTTATAGGATAGGAGAATTACAGAATTGATTCATTTTTCTCCAATTTTCTTATTTTTTCTTTTCTCTCTTCTTTCTACCAGCTGCATTATCTCTGTGCTCTCTTAAAATTTAAGTTTCTCATATTGAAAAACTTAGGTTCACAGGATTCTGAGGTCCAAAATATATATATGTCCCTTCCACATTTCTTTGCAGATATTTCTCATTATTGTTATTCATGGGAATATTATTCAGCAACTCGTTATTTATGGCCATCTAGTAAGTCTGGAACAAAGAAAATAATAAGGGGATTTTAGCTACCAGGAACTTATAAAACAGAAATATCAATTTGAACAAAAGAACATATGCTTATTTTGAAAAGCAGAAATCAAAAAGCGTCACCTCCTTTGTGGGTCCTTATCCCTCAGGGGTTAAATTGAAAAAATTCTCTTCAACTATCTTTCCTCTTTTGGCTGGTAATATTTGAACAGCAGAGAAACTAAGCTACCTTTCTAACTCTTGAGCTTACCCCAATTTGTGGTCTATAAGATGATTCATAAATATTTGTTGAGCTGAAAAGAATCTTTTGTAGCTACTGAGGGCTAGCTGTAACAACACTGTAAAGTTAGGGACTGAAATGCTATTATAAAAATCAAAAGAGTCATATATTCCCCTTTGAGATATTAATGTCTACTTAACTTGAACAGAAAAAGGGCATCATTTAGGGGAGAAAGTGAGGTAATACAGACATTAATTTTGCCATGAAATGGTTCAGAACAATCCAGGACATTCTGAAGTTAGTGCCAAGTGTAGCATATGAAAACTGTTTTATAAATATGTCAGGTTTCCCAAAATATGAAGTCATTGCATTTGCCACTAAGTGACTGGCTTTCAACATTCACCTTCTGCAACTGTACTAACTTAAAAAGAGGGAGGTGTGAGTTCAAGAAATGGATCTTGTTCATAGAGGTATGATAAAAGTCTACAAACAGAACGCATTAAATGACTTAACAGCAACAAGCCTTGTCCCTTGCAGTGGAGTTTTTAAATATACCTACTTATTCAAAAGTGCTTCATCAGAGTAAAAAAGGGATACTTTCCATTTTACAATGATTTTTGGAAAAATCTCTACTGTTTTTGGTGATCACATGTACTTTATAAAATGCTGAAAGAATATGTAAGGTCTTAAAAATAGAAAATCCTGGTGCTAATCCATTTCTAGAAATATTACTATTTATAGTTTTTATATATAATATCAGAGGTTTTCCATCTATCTATCTATCTATATATATGCATGTAATAAATATGCACTTTTATCCATTTTCAATGTTTATAAATATATACAGTACTCAATTATGGGCTATTAAATGTATTGGGAAAAAGTAAACATAAATAGCTTGAAGTATATCCACAGAATAGCAATGCACATTTTAGATAATCTTGAAGTCAGTTGTAAATATTTTACTGAATTGAAAGTAAGAATTTTATTAGTGGATAAAAGCAGTATTATTTTGACCATTATGTAATAATAGTCTCAGCAAATTCTCTATGAATATATCGAGTATTTGACTCTGCTCTGAGTGTTCTTTCATGTTTTCTACTCATTAATTTAATTCTCCTCCCATCTCAGTGGGGTGGGATTTCCATTTTGCAGGTAAAAATTGAAACTTAGAAGTGAGGTAATTTGTTCTGTTACTTAACGCTAACAAATAGCTGAGCCAGCATTCACTCTTAAAAACACAATGATCTTAGTGTCAAAGTTTGAGAGTTAATATGTAATTTAATTTTTTAAACCATAAGAAATATAACTTATTAGATTGTAAACACCAAGAGGATAGACACTTTTCCTCCCCATTCTCCTGCCTTTCTGCTCTTAGGCACAAAGTAAGTTTACATTTTTTGAGTGACTGAATAAATAAATGAATCATGCATCCTTCTGTCAGCCTTAGCCTTTTCCCAGCACCTATAGCTGATCACACTCGCTTTCCAATAGTGTTTACCTTCCTGTAAGTACAGGCAATCAATAAGTGTATTAGCCAGCTTTTCTGTCACTGGGACAAAATATTTAACACCTGCAATTTAAAAGAGAACTTTACTTTGGTTCAGTTTCAGTGGGTTTAGTCCACAGGTGGCAGGCTCCTGGGCAGGCAGGGCATGGTGAAAGGACATGGTGGAGGAGAGCTGCTCATTCCATGGCCTCCAGGAAGCTGAGAAAACAGAGGAGTCAGGGACAAGAATATACCCTTCCAGGTCAAGTCCCTAGTGACCCACCTCCTAAAGCACATTTAACTAGTGATCTCATCAATGGATGAATTCACTGAGGAGTATAGGGCCCCCATGACCTAGTCAGCTCCACAAAATGAGACTTTGGGGGCAAATTTTAGATCTAAACCATAACAAGAAGTTAAGCAATTGTAGGATTTCAGAGATGGTATAAGAATTAAATTAATGGTTGCCAAGCCATCAAGTGGGGCTAGAACTGGAATTCAAAATGCATCTTCTGATTTCAGACCTCATTGATTTTTCAGCTTAACCACATTGCTTATTCCTAAAACCACAAAGAAGGCAACAGAGAGAAGGAGACAGGTGAAAATGTGGTTAGAGGTAGAGAGGAGAGTCTTAGTCATTTTCTCTCATTGCTGAGACAAAATACCTGGCACCCAAAGTTAAAGTGGAAAAGGTTTATTTAGCTCACAACCTGTAGAGGTTTCAGTCCGTAATCAGCTGGCTCCAAGGCAAGGTGGCTTGGCAGAGGGATATCACAGAGGAAAGCCAGTTCATGGCAAGCAGAAGACAGAACAAGCAAGCAAGCAAGGGGCAACCACAGGTCTTTCTATCCCTTATATCTCACCCAGGCTACTTAGGGCATGTAGCACTCATACACTTAATCCTAGAGCCTTTGAGCCTAGCATTGCACCATGAATCAATTCCAGCATCGCACACTCTAGATCCAGCCACCTCTGAAAAACCCCACCTATGACTGCATGAGGCTTCACGGGGACATCTAGACACAGGCATAACAAGGGGAGAATCATAATTTCTTAGATGGCAGAGAAAGCTAAAGAGAACAGGGAACAATTTGGAGTCCATCATGGTAGCATATCTGACCTGCTGAGAGAGTTAATCATCCAACTGATGAAAGCAGATGGAACAATAGTATGAGCTATATGTTTCTTATTATTAATACAACTTATAGGTAAAGCAAAGACAGTATATTAACACATAAGGCTTATGGACTTCATTCAAAGCTTGAGGGTGAATAGAGTCCATGCTACAGTTCAAGTGTGTACTGAGATGCTTGTCCTTAACAAGCAAGTAGCAAATATTAGAGAAGCAACACAAAGCAACTCTGTATTACTGGATAAGAGTCACTGTGAAACTGACCTTTTGCCCATGGAACTATTACAAATACACCCAAACATATGTTTTGGAATCATGTAATTGCCCTAGAAATGACCAAGACTTCATTTAGTCATGCATCATAGAACAATGGCTTTTATTTTATCTGTACAAACATCCTCCTGTTACAGTGATTAGAATTCATAGGTAATAAAAGTGATTTTTTTCCCAATATTGAGGATTGAAGTCAGGGCTTCCAGCATAGTAGGCAATTGTTCTACCACTGAACTGAGCTACACCTCTGCCTTAATTATTTTTTGTTGTTGTTGCTGAGACAAAATACCCAACACCCAAAGTTAAAGGAGGAAAGGATTATTTACCTCACAGTTCATAGAGGTTTCAGTCCATAATCCACTGACTCCAAGGCAGGATGGCTCATGGCAGAGGGGCAAGCATTCATGGTGGGAAAAGACACCAAAAGCAATGAGAGAGAGAAGGGACAAAACTCTTTCTATCCCTTATATTGTATGCAGGCTACCTGCCCTCAGGCAGGTATAGTACTCATACCCTTAATCTTAGCATGGGACCACGAATCAATCACAAACTCTAGATTTAGCCATCTCTGAAAAGCATGTCTCCCATGACTGCATGAGGCTTTGGGGGGGTACATCTAGACAAAAGCCATAACATTCTCCCCTGGTCTCTTAAAGACTAATGTACATTCCTTTACACAAAAGGCATTCAGTCCAGCTCTAAGAGTTGCCAAAGTCCTAACAGTTTCAGCATTGCTGAAAAGTCCAAGTCCCAAGTCTCCTCTGAGATTTAAGGCAAACTTTTATCTGTGAGCCCCTGTACAAATGAAAAGAAAGTTAAATACTTCCAACATTCAATGGCACAAGATAGACATTTCCATTCCAAAAATTACAAACGGGGATAAAAAGGAATGGGACCAAAGCAAGTCCATAATCCAGCAAGGCAAACATTAAATCTGTATTTCCATGTGCAGCATCTGAGGCAATCTGTGACAAGACGTGAACTCCAACGGGCTTGGGTGGCTCTGCCCCTGTGGCACTTCTGGTGGTTGTAGCTCCCATGGCTTCTCTCTTGGGCCTGCTCTGCTCCCTCCTTGCTGTTTTCCTCAGATTATTCATTTTCCTGGCTTTTCTAAACTTCTGGGGTCTCCACTTCTCCTTGGGCTTCACACTCACAGCTTCACATACTGCCCTTTCAGCGACACATTGCCTGGCCTCTGAGGCTTTCATCTGAAATCTGGGTGGAAGCCTTCCTGACCATAGAACTCTTCCATTCTGCATGTATCTAAAACCAGCACCATGTGGATGATGCCAGTGTCTGCTGCCAGCAGGAACAGTAGCCAGGCTTCCCTCTTTCTTGAGTGTAGGGGTTGAGTGCCTAGATCACTGAGCACTATGAATCCAATTCCAAGGAACAAATTTTCTAGGCCATTGCCATTCTGAAATATGGTGTTCTGCAACTTTCTTCTCAGAGCAAAGTCTTTCACTTTTTTGCAATTTTGAGGCTGCAAAGGGTGGAGATCTGCTTCTTCTTGTGATGCCTTTAGGCTGTCTTTTCTGTTCCTTCTCAGTAATCAAGATCTCTTCTCTATCTTTGCAGTCCACTGCTTTGCTGGAGTTACCTTTCTGGCCAAACTCACAATGTTTGAAATTATTCTGTTGGGCTCTTTGCTCTTCATTCTCAACATAAATCTGGCTAAAAGCCCCCAACAGTAGCCATGTCACTGCTTCAACATTAGTGCCTTGAAATTTCTTCTGCCAAATTAACTAGTCTGTCACCCTTAATCTTAGTCTTGCAAAGTTTCTGGACATGAGAAAAATGCAGATAAACTTTCTACCAAACCATAACACACATCTTCTGGGGTCCAACAGCCAATGCAGTCCTTCTTCCCAGCAGAAACCTCTGGAGCCTGGTCATTACCAGTAGGATTTCTATCAGCCTTCTGGTCTTCAGAGCTCTGCCCAGAATCTCCCATACAGTACAGCTAAGGTGTTCCTACTCTACTTTTTCAGCTGGCATCTCCAAATCATTCCAAACTTCCCACAAGCCATTCCTAAAGGTTCCTGAACCACAAGGTCCAGTATAGTCACAGCAATGACCCCCCACTTCTGGTACCAAATTCTGTCTTAGTTACTTTTCTCATTGCTGAGACAAAATATGCAACACCCAAAGTTAAAGGTGGAAAGGATTATTTACCTCACAGTTCATAGAGGTTTCAGTCCATAATCCACTGACTCCAAGGCAGGATGGCTCATGGCAGAGGGGCAAGCATTCATGGTGGGAAAAGACACCAAAAGCAATGAGAGAGAGAGAGAGAGGGACAAGCTTCTTTCTATCCCTTATATTGTATGCAGGCTACCTGTCCTAGGGCAGGTATAGTTCTCACACCCTTAATCCTGGCATTGGATCATGAATCAATCACAAACTCTAGATTTAGCCACCTCTGAAAAGCATGTCTCCCATGACTGCATGAGGCTTTGGGGAGGATGAATAAACACAAACCATAACAACCCCTATCCTTTACTTATTTACTTATTTTATTTTGAGAAGGGTCTCCCAAAGTGACCTAGGCTGACCTCAAACTTGTGATCCTGCTGCCTCACTCTTCAGAATAGCTGAAATTACAGGTATGTGCCACTACACCTAGCATAAAATTGAGCAACAGACATCTAAGCCAAAACATGTGGATATTTAAAAAGCTTTTAGAAAGAAGTTGGGATAGTCACAATCAAAACAAATGTAACAGTCTTTCCCCAAAGACAAGTATTATCAGATTGATAAATAAAATAAGGCAAAAATAAAGTGAGCTATAATCTTTATAGAAAATATAAAATGAAGGCATAGGGACACAGAAAGTTTGAAAAGGATGAAACAAATGATAAAATCTCAACAAGAAAAAGTTATACAGCTGAACTAATGTCAAACAAAATAATATTGTTAGAGGATATTGATGTTAATCAAAAGAACTTGACAGCTTTCAAGTAGCCAAATTTGCTTAGGTCATTTCAGAATATAGATTTATAATATTATTTTTGAATATTAGTGGTGCATGTTCTTACTTGTCTTTGGCAAATAATAATAATTTTCTTTTTCCAGCTTGCTACAGATGCTTATGTATTTTATGTTTTCTTTTATCTGAACTTATGTTTTAAATTCTGGAATTAAAAATGTTGTCTAGTAAAATAAATATTTAGTGGTATTATTCAGTTGTCAGTAACACCAGGGACACATTCTCATGGTACAAATGAAATCACTTCTGTTGACTTAATTTCAGTGGATGGATGGATGACTTTCATTCATTAGTGAGAAAGTGATTTTAGAAGGATGAAATATCTTAAGCATAATCCTCTCCTTTTTTTCTTTGTGGTCACCTGAATAGGCCAAGTTAATTATTGTACATGGGTCAACTAATCCACTCTGCCCACACAAAATGGATAGGGCACAGAAACTGCATCCTGCATTCGGGAAGGAAAGAGTCTCTATAGTGGCAAAAGGATGAAGAACTTTCCTTAGGCATAAGCCCATCCTATTCCTTCCAGCATTTTTGCTGCTGTATTAAGACTATTATTTTTGTGAAGTTAAATGAGTGCCCTAGCATCTAACTTTATTTATTGGATGTATTCTGTACTGGTGATTTTACGTAGTGGACTATTAAAAAAAGTTCTGTTCTGTTAGAGATGTTGACTTCAGTATTAGGGAATGAATGTGAGAAAGTAAATCAATACGATTTTAACAGCTGAATGGTTTTGGTGTTTGATTATATGTTAATTGGTCTTTTCCTTGTGGTGAATTTTGGTAGAATCCCATTTCTTTCTGCTGAATCCCGTAATTTTTCTTAACATATTCCATGTGATGTATATTGAACAATGTGATATGTGTCAGCTCTTGTGTACACCAATGGCCTGGGGAATATAATAGTTTTCATGAAGATATTATAATGGCAATGAGATACCTGAAGAGTTCAGAGTGAGCAAGTAAGACACTACATTTAAGAGTGTTGTTAGATTGCAAATACAAGGATAACACAGCTTCACATGCTCAAAATGGGCTTATCTTTTTCTTTTTTGATCACAGATAAGTTTGTTCATGTGTTAAAAATGAAGATGACAATAATTGATGCACCTAACTCACATGGTTACTGTGAACTGAGAGAAAGAAAATGCAAATATTTGTTGTTTTATATAGACTGGAATGGGGATGAGGATGGAGGGATTGTAATAGATAAAGAGGGCCAAAGAGTTGGACAATCTGTCAAAACTAGGGTATTGACTTAAAAGCTAAAGTTATTTAAAATCTCAAAACTAAGGTATTTGACTTAGAAGCTAAAGTTTTTTAAAATCTAGAATGCTTAAAAGTGGGGCCTATCTGAACAAAGACTGTCATAAAAACAGGTGGCTGCTTATTTTCTGTAATTTGAAGGACTTTGGCAGGGAATATGATTTTTTTCTATGGCTATGTGAAGATGACTTAAATACACCTTGATATCAGAAGGGCCTGATACTAGAAAGGTCAAGTAGGGTGATGGTTTGTATTTTTAGCATCTGTGATGTTATTGAAACCAAATAGTCAACTACACATAGAATTTTTTTTTTTTTTTTTGTGGGTACCGGGGGGTCGACCTCAGGACCGCGTGCACCAGCAGGCGCCCGTGCCACTGAGCGATATCACTGGCCCCTTTTTCATATGTGGGTTCCGGGAGTCGATCTTGGGCTCTCGCGCTTGCCGGGCAGGTGCTTAAGCCGCTGAGCCATCTCACCGGCCCCCCAGATAGAATTTTAAAATTTCTGTTTCTATAAAATAAGTTGCTTGAGCTGGGGCTGAGCTGTGGGGAGGAAGCTGCTCGGGCGAATCGCTGATTCTTTCCTGTCCCTTTTGCCATGGTGTGGGACGCAGCTTCTTAGTATGAGGAGCAACAGCAGGGTTATGGTGTGAGAGCATCAGCCACATAAGGGCAACAGCGGTGAAGTCCAGGGAAAGAAGTCACGAGGAATACTCCACTATAGTTATTAAATTCAACACGGAAGTCAGTACGTGGAATTTTGCATTATCACAAAATTCATTAAAATTTGCTAAAAGAGACACTTTATGAGTTGAGTGACTTACTGTCCTAGTTTGTCTGGGCCAGTCAATTTTCAATAGAAAACTTGGGACAATTCCAGATAAACTAGGATTGTTGGTTTTCTTAGAGGAAAGTGTCAGATAAACGCTTGAGCTTTGAGTTGAACAAATTGTTCTGAACATACATTGAAGAAAAATAAAGATGACCTTAGGAATGTTCTTGGAATATATTTTTTCCAAGTTTCTTGTAAGGAACAGGAGTGAGGAAGAATGTCTTTTATCTTTCTCTTTTTCTTTTTCTCTCTTTCTTTCTTTCTTTCTTTCTTTCTTTCTTTCTTTCTTTCTTTCTTTCTTGTTTTTTTTTTTTTGTCTTTTTGAGACAGGGTTTCACTATGCAGTTCAGGCTGGCCTTGAACTCACTTTGTAGCCCACGCTGGCCCCGAACTCACAGTGATCTTCCTGCCTCAGCCTCCAGAGTGCTGGGATTACAGGCATGTGCCAGCATACCTGGCATGGAGCAAGGGTGAAGGAGAATTGCTATCCACATTACTGAGTATGTGGTTGTCACAGTACTATTTCCATGTACTACGTTCACTTTGCAGCACTAAGATGGGGGCATCTGCTAGCACTCAGGAGAGTTTTAGGTGGAAGGATGAATAATTTCATTACAGGAATGGGAGAAAGACCGTGAAGAAAAAGAAAAAAGACTCACCTTGATTTGAAAAAGACCATGACCGTGACATAATCAGGACGGTGGGCTAATTCCACAGGAGCTGGTGCAGCAGCACTGAGTCCCCATTCCTTGATCCCCGTGTGTGACCAGCACTTGGAGTGGGGAGCAATAGCAAAAGGAAGCTCCTCTTCAGTCAGTGAGCCATAAAGAGACACTGTAAAGACAGATGGCTCTTTGGTTGGAAGACAGAAATGTCCAGGCTATCTTATAGGTTTAGCATTTCTTGAACACAAGCACACTTGTACACACATATGTAAGAAGCTTGCTTCGTGGTTGGGGAATGTGATGATAATTAAGGTGAGTAATTAGAGCAACAAGTTAGGGTTCTCAGCCTTGGCACTATTGACATTTTGGGCTGAATAATTCTGTTTGGAGGGAATGTCCTGGATTGGTGTTTAGTTGCATGCTTGATCTCTAATTAGTAGACATCAGGAGCACCTGTCCTCCAGTTCTGAAAGCTGAAAATATCTGCACACATTGTCCAGAGTCCTGTGGGGGACAAATTACTCTTTGCTACGGATACTGATAGTCCGTAGAAGTGTGATAAGTGCTTTGTATTCATTATTTCAATCAATCCTTACAAGAGCCTTGTGAGGTTGATGTTACACAAGGTTGAAAAATGAAAGGACTCTCAGGACCCTACAGGGTGCACTCATTAGGCTTTAATAATTGCCGAGTGTGGCACAGTAGGAGAAAGAAAGTGCAGGCAGTTAGGAAGTCTGAAATCTTCCAGTGCAAACCCCAGGGTCCTTTCTCTAATTGCATTTTCTCTTCAACCATACATTTACTTTATTCAATTCCATGAACGTGTGGCAGTATCAGAATCATTAATGCTTTTACCTGTGGGAAGCAACTTTATCTACAGTAGTATAGTGCTTGTGTACTGTTCCTTTTCTTATTAGTTTTTTATACTTTGTTCATTTACAAAGATACAACTGGGCCCTTTACTTAGGAACTCAATTTGTTCCTGGTTGTAACTCGAGTTGTGAATTGAAAGCTCAGGCTCCTCTACACAGCCTTCAAAGTCTCTTTTCTGATTTCAGTGTCCTTAGAGAGACACTGGCCCAGGATTTCTGAATTAACCCCATACAGACAAGGATGTTGTAATGTTCCTTCCAAAACACTTTAAGGGTTAAATCTGTAGGTGAGACCATCTGTTCCCTTGGATATCTGATTGAATCTGCTTTATGGAGTCCATTTCTTTCCTGTGCTGAGCATTCATGGCTTCCATCATTTTCTTAAGCTTGTCCATTTTTTTGTCTGTGCCTGCTCTAGCGTCCTTAAGCATGGTCTTCATTGTGGACATTATCTCTGCAGTTATCTGAGAAATTATTTCTGATTTAAATTTTTCTAGAGCCTCATTCAACTGCTTTGTTGTTACCACTTCAGAGATGTCAGGTGGGTGGCTTTTGGTTTGTCCCGCCTCACTGCCCCCTGGGTTTGCTTTGGTGAACTGGATGTGTGGGGTTGCATCTTGTTTAAGTGTCATCTCATTTTCTTTTCTTTCTTTAGTTTAATTCCTGGGTTGCTGTTTGTAAATTGCCTATGGTAGGTTGCTTTATTGCTAGTATTTCAAACTCTTAGGAGATTCTTGGAATACCAGGAAGAAAAGCGCCAGTCAGTGCGTCCCTCTCGGCTGGTGCTTCTCTGTACTGCGGCGTCTCACATTACTCCGCGGAGGTTCCCACTGGAGCCGTGGATGGAGTGGTGGCCGCCCTGGGTTCTGCGCCCAGCTGCTGCGCCCAGCTGCTGCGCCCAGCTGCGCCCAGCTGCTGTGCCCCCCCACAATGGCGCCTGGCTAGTGGCTCTCTTGCGCGCCTGATGGCCGGGCGTCAGCACTCACCGCCAGTCAGTGTGTCCTTCACGGCCGCTGCTTCTCCGCACTGCCACTTCTCGCGTTCCTCCGTGGAGGCTCCCAGGGGTGCTGGCAGTCACCGCGTGTCTGTAGATTTGAACCGCTTCAGTCGCGTCAGGATTCCTGACACAGGGAAATGGCGCCGGAGGCCACCTCCTTCTTCTTTGTTGGAGTTTCTCTCTTCACTTTCTCCGTGGGCCCCAAACTGCACTTCAGATCTTTCCTGGGTCCCTGGGAGCCTCTTCCCTCTTTGTTGTCCTCCTCCAGTCACTATATTTCAGTGTCCGGATGGCGACTTTTGGAGAGGTTCACTGCCTGCTTCTTACAGGTCCGCCATCTTTTTTCTCCTCAAGAGACCATCTGGAAGCCCAAGCAGCCAGTATTCGGGTTATAACTCAAGACCTTGGTTGTAAGTTAAAACTGAAATTCCAGTCATAACCCAAGTTGTTCGTATGTCAGGCTGGTCGTAACTCGAAGGTCCACTGTTCTTTGATCAGCAGCTCTTCTCTCCACCTCTGCATTGAGGTCGTTTTGTATGTTTGCAATACAGTTAGATTCCACTGTCAGAGTCTCTGCTCCTTCTTGGGATTTCCTGAGTTCACTTGACTTAAAAAATTTTTGCAGTCATTAAGTTTTACTCTTTGGCTGAAAGTTCTTTTGACTTTGACAAGAGCATAATATCAAATATTCACTGTTAAGGTATTATATGGAATGGTTTCATCATTCTATACATTTCTGTGCCTCACCTATTCAACTCTGTCCCTCAGATTTCGAGGCCCACTGATAGCCTTTACTGTCTGCAGTCTTAGCTTTTTCAGAATGGCATCCATCAGTCTGCAATTCTTTTCAAACTGACTTTTGGCACTTAGCAATATATATGCAAGGTTCTGTCATATATTTTCTTGTCATATATTTTCATTTCATTTTATCTTTGAATAATATTCCATTTATGGATATACATCTGTTCACTTATTGGAGGGCATCTTGATTGCTTACAGTTTTTAGTGATTAGGAATAAAACTGCTATAAACTTTTCTGTGAAGATTTTTGTGTAGACATACCTTTTCAAATTGGTTTGTTAAATGCCCAGGAGAGAAAATTGCTAGATTATATGATAAGACTATGCTCAGCTTTGTGAGAAAATGCCTAACTGTTTTCCAAAGTGCCTGTACTATTTTGCATCACCAGCAGCAATAAATATTGTTCTACGTTCTTGTCAACATTTATATTGCCAGCTTTACAGATTTTAGACAATCAGATAGGTGTGCAGAAGTCTTGTGTCTTATGTACCAGCCTTCCTGTTGCTGAGATGTAATACCTAACACCTGCAATTAAAGAAGGGGGATTTAATTTGGCTCATGGTTTCAGAGATTCAGTCTTTGGTCAGCTGACTGCAAGACAGAAACATCATGGTGGAAAGGTTGTCAGAACGAAGATGCTTAGTTCAGGACAGCAGGGAAGCAGAACAGGTGAACAGTGCCAGACACAAAGGGGTGAAGGGCCAGATGTAGTCCCCAAGGTCATGTCTCCGTGGCCCACCTGACACACCTAATGGTGTGCTTTACTAATCCCTTAGGTGGCTCTTAAGCCGATCAAGTTGGCAATTAAGCTTAACTGTCACATCCTACCCCTTGTCAAGGTGACACTCAAACATATCTCCTTGAATACATTAACAAATTATTAGGTCTACCTAACAGGATACAACTGTCTTATATATAACCAAAAATGCAACAATCCTCCCAAAGTCTCAACGATTCCAGCATTTTTCAAAAGTCCAGGTCACAGACTATTCTAAGACTCAAGGCATACTTTTAGCTATGAACCTCTGTAAAAATACAGAACACATTACATAATCCCAATGTACTAAGGCACAGGGAAACATTCCCATTTCAAAAGGGAAGAAAAGGGGGATAGAAAAGAATCTGACCAAAATCAGACTAAAAACCAGTGGGGTAAACATTAAATCCTGTAGCTCCATGTCCAGCTCCCAGGGTATGTGGTGGTGAGATGTGAGTTGTGAGTGGCCCTGCCCCTGTGGGCTTTCTGGTTGCAGGCCACATGACCTCCCTCTTGGCTGGCTCCAGTCATGGCCTGCAGCTTTCCTTGGCATCTGCTCCATGTTCCTGGCATCTCCAACTTCCTGGGGTCTCCACTGTAAATCTGCTTCATTTCCCAGCCTCACACACTGTTGTCTCAGGGGCACCTGTGTGACCTCCCAGGCTTTCATTGGGTGGAAGACTCCCTGATCCCACAGCTTGAGTATTCTACATGCTGGTAAATCCAGCATCCATGCACAATATCAGGGTCTGCCGCTCATGCAGGCAGTAGCCCGGAGACAGCCTCTGAGTGCCTGGATGGCTGAGCACGGTGAAATGAACCTCTGGGAACCAATCCCCTAAGAGGGCCTTCTCCAGCAGGGGGCCTAGGGGCTGTCTTCTCAAATGAAAGCTTTATACTTTTGAGTAGAAATCCCTTATCTGAGGTATTTCTGCAAACATTTTCTCCCAATGCTTGGCTGTCTTTTCATTTTGTTAAGGTGTTTATTGTAGAATAGAAAATTTCAGTTTTAACAGAGTCCAACTTATATTTTTCTTTCATTGATTGTGCTTTTAGTGTTGCATCTAATACCCATCACTGAACCTAAAATCACTTTTATTTCCTCCTATTATCCTTGAGAAGTTCATAGTTTTGGATTTTATGTTTATATCTATGATTAATTTTGAGGTAATTTTGTGAAAAAATGAGATTTACATTCTCTTTTGTTTTGTTTTTTGCCTATGGATGGATGTCCAATTGTTCTAGTACTATTGCTTTTTTTTAATATATTTTTTATTTTTTTGTGGGTACCGGGGGTCGAACTCAGGACCTCACGCTTGCCAGGCTGGTGCTTATGCCACTGAGCAATCTCACCGGCCCTGTAGTACTATTGCTTGAAAAGACCACTTTTCTCCATTGATTGCCTTGGCTTCCTTAAGATTAGTTGTTTATCTTAAACAAAATATGTATGTTTCTTGGTTCTCTATTCTGTTTCTTTGGTCTATGTGTCAAGCCTTTGTACTATTTTGATTGCTGCAACTTTATAGGAAGTCTTGCAGCCAGATCAAGTCAGTCTTTCAACCTCGTTCTTTAGCAATGCACTGGCTATTCTGGATCTTTTAGCTTTCCAGATAAACTTTAGAATCCTTTTTTCATATCCATAAAACAGATTGAAAGTATTTTGATTGGTATTGTGTAGACTGTATAGACAGAATTGAGAAAAATGGACATTTTAATGGATTTTCTAATTCATGAAAATAAAATATGCATAATCCTTTCTTTCCATTAGAGCCCTTGACCTATGATCATAGTTATTTTATATTTCTTGTCTGATAATTCCAAAACTGTCATATCCGAGTCTGGTTCTGATGTTTGCTTTGCGCCAGTGGCTTCAGATACCTGTGGTACTTTTGTTTCCTCTGTTGTCCGTGGGTTGCTGTAAGGAGCCCTTCTTGAATGGAATCGTAATCTTGCATCTCTTTCAGCTTTAATCCTGTTATGTACTGTAAATGTTTTGATACTGAGGTAAGGGTGGGGGAAAAGAAGTGTTCTATAATGCTTTGATTCAATTTAAGTCTTTTAGTGGGCCTGTGTTCCTCGACTGTGACCTTCCAAAGTAAACATTTCTAAGGATTCTATTCTTTTCCTTCCCACCCTCGTCTGCACTCTGAGGTGGGAAAGTAAGGATAGACGGGACTAGAGTTAGAGAATTCCTCTGCCTTGCAGTCTGGTGAAGTCTTTTGCACTATGGAGTACAGTGAATACAATAGGTGCATCTCAGGATGCTTATTTCCCCCCTTTCCTTGCCAAAGACATGAGGTCATGTTTCTTGGCTCTTCATCCTAGTGGCATTCCTGGAGGTAGAGCTCATGAAAGTCTGCAAACCCATAAAATTACAGCCTCTAGGAGTTTCTTACTCTGAAGGAAGCCCACATTCGACCTCCAGAAATCTGTCAAATGGGCCATGAAAGTTTACCTAACAGTTTATGATTCCATTCCTTTCTGCTCCAGGTAAATTGATCTCAGCCATGTTTATCTGTAGTCTCCGGCCTCTCCAGACTTGGGATGTTGGTTTGCATGGTGACCTCAGTTCTCTAATGGGTCCAAGAGAAGTCATCCACTTTCACTTTGTCGCACTCTTTACTTACACGTCCAAGTGGAAACTGGAAGTTTCTATGTTTTTAATAATCTCTTCAAGGAAATTTTAAAAACTATATTCCATGTGTAGAGAGGGGAGGTAATTAAGTCTGTCTCTTACATGGTTAATCAAAATCATTTATTACTGATAATTGAAATGAGGAGAACATGCAATACTACACACAGATGTATTTATAGTTAGTGGTAAAGGTGAGGGTTTTTGCTCTAACATCCAGAAATTCTGATAAATGCTATTTCACAAAACACAAAAAGGGGGAAATGTGTGGTAACTTATTAACTACATTATCACCTGTATTCCTGATAGAAGATTATTTCTGTTTTCACTAGGAATTTGTGGGTTTGAATCTATTGCTTGCAATTTTATATGTTTGATGATTGGAATAATTTCTCTCTGACCAGTTTCTGGCTCTGTACATTTAAGGTCTTATTCTCCTTCCTTTATGCACGAATTACCTGCTGGAGATGTAGGATTGTCTGCCTATACATTTGTGCCCTAATGACAGGTGGATCAACACAGTGTGTTACAGGCGTATTCCTGGAAGTCATTCACATTTTGTGAAGGCGCAATCTGTTCACTTTATGTGGAGGTAACCATGAACTCTGAGTATATGCCACCAACCTTGAGCGAAGTGAATTAATTCTACTTCCCCTTTCCACACTCCAGTGCCTCCCATGACTCCTGTAGGGGAGATCATAATAGGGAGAAGGTTGATCTCGCATTTGATAATCTTTCTGAAATCCCTTATTAGTTCTAAGAGGCTGTTAATTCCATACATTCTTGTAAGAGGGTGATCCTGTATGTGATTACATGTATGACTTCAGTACATAAATAATATTGAATACATAGACAAAAAATTATAGGAAAAATACATCATAATCAGATAGGATTTATCCTAGTAATGTGAGGATGCTTTAGTATAAAAAAAACTACAAGGAAGCAATTCACCACAGTAATTAAGGAGAAAAATATTTAATAATTTCAATTTTATATGGAAAAGGATTTGATAAAGCTCAGAACACACTCATGGTTAAAAGTTATGAGCAACTTAGAAGCAATAAACTTCCTGGATTTGGTAAAGATAATATATTAAAAGTTTGGCAAATATCATGTTTAATAGGAAGAGTTTAGATGCATTACCTTTAAGATAGACAAGAAGAAAAAACTTTCATTATTATTGATATTATTAAAAGAATATTGAGTCCTAGACAATGATGAAAGGAAATTAAATAAATAAAATATGTTAATTTTAGAATGGAAGAAAAAAAACTGTAATTTTATACACTATGTTGAGTACCATTAAAATTTCTTTAGTATGTATTCTTTTTTTTTTTTTTTTTTAATGTGGGTACTGGGAGTCGACCTCAGGACCTCGCACTTGCCAACAAGCGCTTGTGCCTCTGAGCGATATCACCGGCCCATGTTTTTCCTTTATGTGGGTTCCAGGAGTCGAACTCAGGACCTCACGCTTGCCAGGCAGGCGCTTATGACGCTGAGCTATCTCACCAGCCCCTAGTATGTATTCTTTTATCCATGTTCTCTATTTCTGGTTTATACCAACATGACATTTTATATTCTTTAGAAACATGCATTTCTTTAGTTTAAAAATCTGATCAGCATATAGCTAACCCAAAAATTGTTTTATAATAAAAAAAATTTGTGTCTGCACTTTCTTTTTTACTTTGTTTTACTTGTGTTATATTCCCTTTCATTCTTATCAATCTTATCAGACATTTTATTTGTATTTTTATTTGTACAATTTAGATATACATAATGATCACATTCATCAGAGAATTCGTACCTGTATGTGATATATCTTGATTCCTCTTTTTTTCCCAATCCCCTCCTCTTCCTTCAACCCATCTTCTCCTCCTTATTTACAAAGCTTTGTTTTCATTTTATCCTTCTTTTATTGTTTTTGTCTTTTCCCTTCCTTCCTTTCTCCCCCTCCCCTCCCTAGTTCCCCTTTCTTTTGAACGATTTCTTCATATTTCACAATACCTTTTACACATTTTGGTCCTTACTTACTCTTTTGGTTTCTCACACCAAAGAATGTGATATTTACACATGTGTCTGATTTATTTCACTTAAGAGTATGATCTCCAGGTGCATCCATTTACCTAGAAATACCTCAAGTTTATCCTTCTTTATGGCCAAGTAGTACTCCACTGTATAAAAAAACCTCATCTTTTTTATCCATTCTTCAGTTGATGGGCATTTGGGTTGTTTGCAAGATTTAGCTATTACAAAGTGTGCTGCTATAAACATGGGTACACATATATTGCTGTGGTATAATGTTTTTAATTTTTCTGGGAAGATACCCAGAAAGGGAGTAGCTGGGTCAAATGGGACCTCCAATCCTAGGTTTTTTTTTTTTTTTTTTTGTCTTTTGTCTTTTGAGACAGGGTCTCACTATGTAGTTCAGTCTGGTCTTGAACTCATGGCGATCCTCCTGTCTCAGCCTCCCAAGTGCTGGTATTACAGGCATGTGCCACCATGCTCAGCTTTAATTCTACTTCTCTGAGGAATTTCCACACTGATTCCACAGTGGTTGCACCAGTGGACACTCCCACCAACAGCGGAGAAGGGTTCCTTTTTCCCCACATCCCCTCCAGCATTTTTTATTGGTTGATTTCTTGTTGATAGCCATTCTTTCTGGGGTGAAATGGAATCTCAGCATTGTTTTAATTTGCATCTCTGAATGACCAGTGATGTTGAATATTTTTTCATATATTTATTTGCTGTTTGTATTTCTTCCTCTGACAAGTGTATATTTATCTCAGATGCCCATTTTTGAATTGGGTCTTTAAATTGGGGGGGGTCTAATTTTTAAAAATTCTTTATATGTGTCAGACATTTTTGTAATTTAAGGTATTTTTCAAAATGTCACCTTTTCTATTTCTGTTTGTTGCTCTTTTACCCCTGTGTGTGTATATGATTTTTTTTTCTGTTACTGCATTTCCAATTTACTGAGTTGAACTTATTTTGAAACTGTATTGTTTCCCAATATTTAATTTTCTTGCATTATGGTTAGAGAATCTGTTTGGTATAGATCCATCGGAATTTACTGAGGCTTCCTTTATGGCCTGTAGCTTGTTATGCTTTCATATTCTTATGTTTGTTTATTTATTTATTTATTTATTTATTTATTTATTTATTTATTTTTGTGGGTGCCGGGGTGCCAGCAGGCGCCCGTGCCTCTGAGCGATATCACCGGCCCCTTTTTCGTATGTGGGATCCGGGAGTTGAACTCGGGCCCTCGTGCTTGCTGGGCAGGCGCTTACGCCGCTGAGCCATCTCACCGGCCCCTCTTATGTTTATTTGGAAAGAAAGTGCCTCCTCTCTTTTCCACAGGCTGAGTTCTCTACATCTCACAGGCCATTGTTCAGGCTGGCGATACTTTCCCTTACTTTCTATCTGCTCAACCTACCACTTCCTGAGAAACCTGTATCGCAATCGTCACAAATACGGAGTCATTTGTTTCTTCCTGCAGTTACCTGTGGTGCTGCTTGGCAGGTGTGGCTCGCGGCTGTATGTGTAAGATATACAGCCCGTGCTTTTGATGGAGAGATAGTACATATTTATTGCTTCCTTTATAAGAATACAATGTCCTTCTTTCTTCTTTATGATCTTTGTAGCCTTAAGATTTTTTTGTATCCTATAATATTAAGTTTGGGGCCAGATTTCATTTTATTTTCATCCCTGTGGGTTTTTATGCTTTAAGAGCATTTCATATAGTTGACACAAAGTGGGTTTTTTTTTTTTTTTTGCTGTACTGGGAATAGATCTCAGGACCTCGTGCTTGCCAGATAGGTGCTGTGCCGCTGAGCTATAACCCCGGCCCTACAAAGTGGGTTTTTTTAATGATCCAACATGATCATCTTTTTATTTTATGAATGAGTGGAAATTATTTAAATTCATTGAAGTTGCTATTACATTAAGAACTAGTTCTTTTATATTATTTCACATTTTTCATACATAGTACTTTCTTTTTTTTCCCTCTCCATTTCTATTGTATAAACAGAGCTTCCTTCTCCTTGCTAAAAATAAGGCATTTCATCTTTTATGGTGATTACCCTTAACTTTAATTCCTACCCATGTGTATTCGCTCCTGGTGACTAATTTGTTAGTAAGGTATGTATCACCATAACAAGTCCTATAGCATGCATTCTTGTCTCTTAGTTTTCTTCCTAACCCACCATGAGACTGAAATTTTACCTTTGTGTTACTATAGATGTACCTTTTATTTCACTTTGTTGGAAGATTTTTGTGAAAATACATTTCTTGCTGTCAAGATACTCTATTGCATTTATTTTTCATATCACCAGAAAGATTTCTTGATTATTTTTCCTCTTTCTTTGATTACTCTTCCCAAAAGTGTTTTCAGTGTGGCCGTTGTATGACAAATTCTGTAAGATCCTGTGCCTGAAGATTGGCTTTCCTAAAGCAGACCCTGGGAAGACAATTGATGTGTAAAGGATGTATTAAGAAATGATTCCATTGGTGAGATAGCTCAGTGGCATAAGTGCCTGCCTGGCAAGCGCGAGGTCCTGAGGTCGACCCCTGGTACCCACAAAAAAAAAAAAAAAAAGAAATGATTCCATAAAAAACATCTAGAGGAGTATGGAAAACAGGACAGGAGAAGTATGTTATACAAAGGTGAGATTTCAGCATAATGTATACTCAACTTGGGGAGAGTTGGGGTGCCATCACACTGCAGGAATTGTCCATCTTGGAAGGAAGCTGAGTTTTCATGTTCCCACAGTAGTTAATCACTGGCAGGGGGTGCTCTAGTGGGAGCCACTTTTACCTCTATGAATGTGCAGTTGGAACTTCTCCAGTTGCCAAGGGCAGTCCTCTCAGTTGGTTAAATATACCCACAAAAGCAGTGATGTTCTTAGAATCCAGAGGGTGGATGCAGTTGGTGACAATTCACTTTATGTGTTAACTTGCCAGGGCTAAGGGGTGCCCAGATATCAGGTGAAACACTGTTTCAATGTCAAAGGAGATGAAATAACTTCCTTCCATCTCTTTCAAGTAGTATCCTCTCAAGGAATGCCCATTTCTTCAAAGATGATGCATAGTGGGCCGGTGAGATGGCTCAGTGGCTTAAGCGCCTGCCCGGCAAGCGCGAGGGCCCGAGTTCGACTCCCGGAACCCACATACGAAAAAGGGGCCGGTGATATCGCTCATTGGCATGGGCGCCTGCTGGCGCACAAGGTCCTGAGGTCGACCCCCTGGTACCCACAAAAAAAAAAAAAGATGATGCATAGTATAAGAACTTATTTTTCCTTTTTGATTAACAGGTAGGAATTGTACATATTAATGGAGTTCAATATAACATCTCTGTATATGCTTGTAGCACACACTGGTCAAATCCAGCCTGTTTTTACAGCCCCCACCACAGTGTCCACTGACCATTAGTCTACATTCAGGACAACATTTTTTTGGCTTTTCTTATTTAGTGAATTAAAACTGATACTTTAAAATGTGATATAAATTTTCTGCTTTATGTTATTTAAAGAGACAGAAAATAGTCTCAGCAATGCTTGAAGTAAAAATGCACCACAGTCAGTCTTCTAACATTAAATTGTTGATGTAAATATGAGTGTGGGTTCTTAATTTTAACATATGCAGTGTTTTCCAACTACTGTTTAGCATGTTCCGTTGAATATTTCCTCTGCAGGCATAATCTATGTTTACTCAGAAGAATAGGGAAGCTGCTAAGTTGGATAAGTTATTGTTTATATTTGGTGATACAAAACTACTGATATACTTGCCAGCCAAACTATAAATCAGAAGTGAAAAAAATATTCTGGCAATGAGGATGCAACTGGAATACTGTTACTAAGACAAGTCGTTAAATGTCCAGCTGTGCTTTTGATTAATAACTCATGGAATGTAAGAAGGAAACAAATGACCCATATTTTCCCCTCGCTGTGATTTTAGTACATTGGGTTGACAGAATACTGCTAAAAAAATATGATGAGAAATAGTGGATAAAGAGAAAATGATTTATTTAAGATATAAATTGAATACCCTCTACTGAGTTGAAATGCTTACAACACTCTACATTTCTCTTCAATAGCCTGGTAGCCTTATAAAGCTATTATATAATTATCTCTATTATACCCTATGTAAAGATTAAATAAGTAAAAGTTTTGCTTTTCTGGCTTGGTTAATGATGGTAATTGATAGCTTTATAAAATGATTCAAAATGATAATTTTTTTATGGTCTTAAAATCATGTCATCATCTTTCTATTTTCTATGCATCTTACCTTGTGTAAGAAAAAATTACCTTATAATCCTGATATATTATGGTCTTATCCTACTCCAACATTTATATTATCACACATGGTTTCTCTTCATTATCTAAAGGTTATATTTATAGGTATTAAAATCAACTTTATTATCATTATACTTTCTTTAGGGAAGTTTTTGAGCCATAAGATTATATTACTATTTAAGTTTTATTACTATTTTAATAGATTTCTTAAAATGGCCTTGATGTTATTTATTTATTTATTTGTTTGTTTATTTATTTGAAGCAATGCCCTGCTTTGTAGTTCAGGCTGGCCTGGAACTCACTATATAGCTCAAGCTGACCTGGAACTCATGGCAATTGTCCTGCCTCAGTTTCTCAGGTGCTGGGATTACAGGCGTGCGCCACCATGCCTGACTCTTGGACTTGGTGCTATTTAAAAAATCTTTACATAGGGTATAATAGAGGTAATCATATAATAGCTTTATAAGGCTACCAGGCTATTGAAGAGAAATGTAGAATGTTGTAAATATTTCAACTCAGTAGTGAGCATGATGTTTGTCAAGCAGTACATATGAATATGCAGTGTAACTTTATTTTTTTAAAACACGTACTTCATTTTGCACCACCACCTTATGTAGAGGCGGATGTTTCATCTGCTCTTTCTGCAGAACACTATATGGACTTTCTCTTCTGCCACTCATCTTTTGAGAAGTGAAGGTAAGTTTTGTTAACTCATTTAGCTTAACCTCCATGCTTCTTATGCTGGTCAGGTCCCCAAAGCGTGTATGAAACCATCTCTGTTGTCTGTGCTGCTGTTTATTTGGAGCCTGTTTTTGCCCAAGGCAGTAGGTGGGAAGCAGAACAAACACTTGATTCTCAAACTTAGTGGGAATTCTCTTTACTCCCTCTTGAAGCTAAGTGGGAGCAGGACAGGCTGGAGTCCCTCCAAGGGACTCACAAAAGCATCGCATTTTATTGCTCTTTCAGGTTCTCTTTCCTCTTATCTCTCAGCCTGGAGAGCTTAATAAAAATGTTTATTTTTAAATAGAAAATTACATTTCTTCCTTCACCTTTTATTTGTTTAAAGCATATATTTTGTACTCTAGATTGTAGACTTTTGGACTTTGTCTCTGCTGTAGGCTTTACACAGCAGAAACTCAAGAGCTGAGTATTGGCTTTATCCTTTATTCTTTCATTCTGTGTTTCTGCTAAAACAACTCTTTTCTGAAGGTGTTAGTTATAGAACGCTTCACTGCTCCCTGATTCGAGGAGAGGTGTCAGGTAGAAGGAAGTATGTGTGCCTGTTGGGAGTGGGAAAAAGAGGCAGGGTTGTGAGAGGTCACATTTGTAATTCACGTGGTCATCCAACCACACACGTGCCGAGTGTCAGTTACATGTCAGGTTCTGTGCCTGGTACAATGAAGGAGTTAAGAAAAGCTATACATCTTGTCCTCAGAATGTTTGGAATTAATGGAGGGTGGAATGAATAAAATGGGTGAAATAGGTAAGGAACAATTGAAAAATATATAATAATTAAACAACTAGGTACCAAATTGGGCGACACATTGTCTAAGGTGCAACTATTGTACATAGGGGAAGTGGAGAGGGATCGGCTGTGGTTGCAAATCTAGGTTCTAAAAGTTGGATAAACTTTAACTAAGAGAAGAAAATGGTGAGGACTATAGAAAGTAAGAGTAACAATGTGAGCTACATTAATATTGCAGAAATAAGTAAGGGGTGCATGAGGGGAGGAATGGAAGGATTGGTCTTTGTGGAAATGAAATTGAATGGTAGGAATCAGATGAAAGTAAGTCAGACTGAGAAAACTTACATGCAAAATTTTCAAGTTGGCAGAACTTGAAAATCCCACTCCCAAGATTAGACAGAGGCATGGTAAATGCTTTTGTAGAGGAAAGGGATGTCAGAAGCCAGGATGAATTAGAGACTCAGGAAGCTCTTGTAACCAAAGTGTGAGATGATATGTGTCCAGGAAAGGGTGATATGAAGTAAAAATACAATAGGCATGAAAAATGGAAAAGGATGACAAGAGGCTAATGATGGATGAACTGGAAAAAGTAGTGTTGGATCGTATATTGATATAGTAACCTAGTTTTTAAGTGTCATGTTGTATTTTTCCTTTTTCTTTCTCTTATTCAAAGAAATACTTGGTTTTGGGTTCGTTATCTCAAGGGATGGATGTGGTTGAGTGGAACCAAAGAGCTTGGCTTTTGTTTTAGAATTCTAAACCTCTTAAAAGGGGAAGGATTTATCTAATCTGTAAAATAAAATGAATGAGAGAGCACAGGAAAATGTCTTGGCTGGATATTTGAAGGGAGGATTGCTTTGAGGCTAGCAAGTAATGGATTGGGCAGGGAAGAGAGGCTGAACGATTCATTGTATCTTAGAGATCTGAGTGTTTCCCTCTGCTTCCTAGCAACGCTCTGGAGAGGGTGGGGTTTTGGAAGATGCGACCAAGGGCATAACCCCGGGAGGCCTCCAGAAGATGGTGAGAGGTGAGCTGCATGGAAAGTTTTCTATGCTTCCAGGTGGAATTGAAGCTGTCACCTAAAAGACCATGCTGCTGTGGCATGCTAGACTTCGCAGTGCGTACCTTTATATGAGAGGGGTTCTGAAGGCCATCTTCGCTTCTCCAGTCCTTAGCCACGCAAGACTCTTTCATCTTCTTTAAACCTCAACCCAACTCTAGAGAATTGGGGGAATCTTCAAAAAGACTCAAATTGAAGTTTCTAGCCTGCATTACAGGCTTATAATAATTCAGTTGAGTAATGACAAAAGCATTTGTAGTTATTGCATATAGATTTTGTGGATGTTATTTAACCCAATAGTGGCAGATACATCTCATCATATGAATACAAAACATTTCTTTTGTTAGAAAAAGATTAATTTACTGAACATTAAAGTCCTTTTTGGAAAATACTGCTGCTCATGTATTTTGTTTTCCTCCTAGTTAGAGTCAGTTCCCAGCAATATAAAAACAATATATGGGCCCCATTCTCTAAAAGCTGAGCCCAGCAAGTGAGAAGGGGATGTAAACAAGTAGTTAAGATGTAGACTGTTTCAAATCCATTGTAGAATAGCTCATATTAAGAATAAACTAATCAATCACCTATAAATTAATTTCCTGTAATGTTAAGTATATCAAATTGTATATTAGTTTTGCTATTATGAAGCAGAATGATTTATTAATAAAAATATAATAGTAAACAAGAATTTACTGAGTAATAATCTGGTACAGAACACTATTTTTGGCTGAAGGAGGGTGGAAAAGGAGGTGTATAACTAAAAATCCTCCCAACATTGAGGGACCTGACATTCAGTTTTGAAGTCAGTGCATATACATATACTGTATGAGTATAAAATATGAAAGTAGGAAAGATTGGAAGCTTAAGGTTGTTAACTCATAAAGCAATTGATGGAAACTCTCTGTAGCCAGTCAGAGAATGGATACACATTGGAAAAAAGAAAAAAAAGACAAGAAAAATGTCAGAACAAGTACAAATGTTGGAAGTATAGTATTGGGAGTCATCTACAAATGAAACTGAGTGGAACGTGCCTGTAAGGGAGTATGGGAAGATGCAGAGGAGGAGTGGGCCCGAAGCTCTGCGAAAGCCCATGGCCAAAGCCCTGAAGAGAAAACTCGGAGAAGGGAGAGAGATGTTGTCCGGGAGCTGAGAGGGGTGACGGGAGACCGAGTCAGGAATCAGGGCCCTTCACGGAAGGGCAGAAGCTGCAGTCCAGAGTCAAACGTAGCTCCCGAGAAGTTGTAAAGAATCAGAACTTGGATCCACCACACTGTGGCAGTTGGAAATTCTACTGGTGAAAATAAGAGACAGGTCCCTCCGTGGTTTTAAAAGCTAGAATTTTCACAATTTTCATTTCTTTCTTTGTCTGATTCTTACTTCCTGCCTTCTTTTCATGAATTCTTATCTGTAGTTTCCTGAAAATTTTTGTTTATTTTCATTTTACTTATTTTCCCCAGACTTATATATTTTTGAATAAACAATACTTACACATAGGAACAAACTAAAATTCAAAACTACAGAAAATGTTATATACAGGATATGTAAGTGTGTGGGGACCTATGAGTGGATTTATATATATACACATATTGACATAATTCTTCACCTTATTTTTTCACCTAAAATGATTATGAGGATTTTTTCATCTTCATATAGGATAGAACTGGCTAATTATAGGATTAATTATAGGATTTTTCATCTACAATATAGAGAGAACTGGCTAATTACTTTAATGGCTGCAATGTCCTGTGGACACAGCTTGTAATATCCATTGTCCCCGATTCCAGGTCTTAACAAAAAGAGCTGCAATGAATATCCTTGTATAAATGTCCTTGTGAACATGTGTAAAATCTTTGGATAATCTTCTAGAATGCAAATGCTAGTGTGAAGATTTATAAATAGTTAACTTTTATAGACTTCCGGGCCTTAATTTGAAGTAGCATTTATTTTCGCTCATACCGTGAGAAAGGATGTGTAGTTAGCTTCAGAATTCAGTGACAGTTTTCTCTTCGTGGCTTGCTGGGAATATCTGAAGAATGAATGAGATACCTGCAGCCAAAAACCCTATGGAGAATGTGTTATAGGCTGTGAGTAGCAGGGCAATGTTGCAGTGCAGGAAAGAGCAAGGGCTCTTATTCTGATACAAGTTAGGATTTTAATTTTGTAAGCTTCCTGAGACATCACAGAAAGTCCTTTGTTTAAAATATTTCAAAGTTGGGGGAAAAAAATCCAACTTGTATTTCAGAAGGTAGGGAAATTAGAAACAGCTGGTAAGTTCAGTTGCAGACATGGCTTGCCCTGACATGGAGATGTAATAACCAGGCAGTTGACTAGTCCAGTCTAATTCTGGTGAATAATATTTTCTCAGCAGTCTCCTGGCCACAGAGTGGTGAAGGCAATGGGAACATGTTGTAAAGTGCCTTGATGCCCAGAACAATTACACCCTGGAAACTCTTGGCGGTTGAGTGTGACCCATGACCACGGCTCAGTTCATTCCACAAACAGAATTAGTCACAGAGCGTGTGTGGAGGAACAGCCTTTGCAGGACTTTCTTGTGCTGAGTCTTGGTGCATGATCTCATGATGGACTTTCACACCTTGGAATGGTATTGGCTTGGAATAGCAGGGATGAAAACTAGGCCACACAGTGCTTTGGGTGATTATATGAGTACTATTTTTCATGTAGTTGCTGACTGTATTTTTTTTAGAGCTATCCTATATGAGTAGGGTTGTTCTGAAAATCTGTGACTTCAGTTTTAACTTTTTAAAATTATCCTAATGTTATGTAAACAACATGTAAACTACTAATGTCCAAGGAAACACACTGGCCTTCAATTCTTCCTTGTACTTCTGTGCCTTTCTGATCCTTCTCTGATACCAGCAGAGAAAGTTACTTTACTTGCACATAACATATATATACTTCAATTATAATCTAAATATAATATAATTCAAATATAATACTTGTCTCTTTGTATTTTTATTTACAGCCTATTTCCAATTAGATATCTGCTTCTCAAAGTTAAGACTATCTTATCAGTATATTTATTTTGATTCTTGGAGTATGTGTTCATAGTAAGTGAAGAATAAATGTTTATAACGTGAATGAATCAGCCAGCTAGTCACAAGACCACAAGGTCTTGGATTTCATATTCACCTTGATATGAAATCCAATCTGGCCACTTACAACTGTTTTTCGGTACGGGCCCATTCTTGTATCTGATTTTCTTAAAGCTTTGTAACTAATCCACATTACTGGGTAGTTTTCAAAAGGCAATTAATTGTACGCTTATGAAAGCATCAGGCATGTAAGTCTGGAATTACTGTAGACCACTGTGAAAAGCTTCTGAAGATTCTATTATTTGATAGGAAGAGTTTTTTCTGTTGAAAGTTTAGAGTGTGTTTGCTTTCTACTGTACCTGGTCAGTATAAACTAAAAAAATTTTCAAGATGATGAACTGAATTAAAGAAATTTCAATATATATACACATATATATATATATATATTTTTTTTTTTTTAACCAAGAATCCATTATCTGAATTATTTATAAACTGTCACCATCAGATAGTGTGTATTGAACATTCACATGTGTCCATTGCATCCCTGAGTACTATACCAATTAAGTCAGCTAGGCTTACCAAATCAATGTAACACAATAATATCTTCTTGTCTTGGTTCTGTTCAACTTGGGATTCAGCCTCTACTTATATTTGTTTAGAATTCTATTTGCTTTTAAATTGACATAACTTTTTTGTCATTGTTCATTCCTTTGTCACTTTTAATTTTCAACATGCAGTCCTTCTAGTTTATTTGCTGAAATGAAGCATTTTCTTTGACACTTTTCCCCCAAGGCTTTTGTCCTGCCCTTTCATGTTTATGTGGGCTAGCTGAATTTGATGCCAAAGTGTTCATTCTTTCTTTGCATAGGCATATGGCATATTAAGGTATCATTAGATAAGACATAATGATGTTGTAATATAGCATTTACATTTCAAGATAGCTAGGAAATGTGATCCAAAATATGGTAAGTTAAGATTTTATTCATAATAGAGAATATTGAGTATTATGTTAATAATTGAGTCCAGTTGTGTTGTGAAACTTGGGGAAAATTATTTTTCTGAGGCTTGGTTTCTCTGTCTTTAAAATATTGTGGAGATTGGAAATGTTTGTTGGGTATCTTGCACAGGGAAACATAGTAGGCACTAAAATTGACAGCTGGTAACAGAACATACAGCTGCAAAAGAGAGACAGAGAAATCTTCTTGTCTGAGATTAGTGTATATGTGACATGCACGTGGCAACTCTACACCTATGTGGTCCCCACTAGACCCTGCTAATTAATCAGTACTCTTGTGCGCTGATTTTAGATGCAGCTTTATGGTTAACTCATAGGAAACCATTGCCAGGTCATCCAAGAAGGGAGATGAATTACAATCCATTTCCCATCCCTTGTATAGTCCAATACTTGCACTTTACAAAGAGAAAACTAAGGTCCAGAGAATTTATATCATTTCTCAAGGTCTGGACAAATTTTGCAGTTTCCTCAATTGGCACATTTAGTCGTGGTCAGCACCCTGGACCAGATGCCAGAAGTCTTGCATTCTCCTTCAACTGCAGCCTCTGTCTGTCTTGTTGATCTTTCATAATAACTGGAGGAGGAATTCATGATCATTTGCCTTTTTCCTTATAAGCAAATAAGTTAATCCATCATTTTCTTGATCTGATATTTGTTGGTTTATATAAATGAACCTCACTGACCAATTCACACTGGTGATTGTGTGTGTGTGTGTGTGTGTGTGTTAAACATGATGTTTGATCCAAACCTTATGTTCCTTTGGCTTTCACAAAGGAAAAATAAAATGCCTGAGGGTCAGCAGATGTTGAAGGAGGTATAATCAAGGTAAACAATTAGATAATTAGGAAGTGGTTTCCTAAGTGAGGGTTACTCTTAAAAATTTTCCCTCCTTTGATCTGTTGGATTTTTTTTTCTGTTCTGAGTATTAGGCTGTAAATTTTGGGTTGAAACCCGCTGAAGCTGGCAGTGGTTAAACTCTTTTCACTGAAAACATGTCCATGCTTGCTAACAACTACAAAATGAATTTGGACTTACTTAGCCAAAGGAAAAACAGGATGAGAAAAGATAATGTGAAGGCTTTTTCTCATCACTTGTGCCTCCACCCCCACTGTGTTTTGTTTGTTTTAGTTACATTTTCAAACATCCTCGCATTTTCCCATGTTCTGGGCTTGCCTTGGAAAATCTTCTAATAGCACAGATGACAAACAGGAGTTCCAGAAGTGCTGACTCATCACAGCCCAAGTCCAGTGGTTTGGCAGGATTCTTAACTTACAAATGTTGAAACTGGCCCTTTCCAAACTAAGCCCTCGGCAGCAGATGTCACTGTTGGTCTAGTTTAATTTGGGGGCACTTCCAGCCCAGCAACCCTGTATTTTAAGCAGCGACGTCTTGTGGGACATTTTATGATGCCTTGTGATACTCCTATTAGGCGTGGTTTCTTGCCCCTGGAACCTACCTTGATTACACAGAACTTTCAAAATTCTTATTATTTTTCACATTATTGCCATTTTCCATTTTTAGTAGAGAGCTTTTCTATGAAGTCTAAGTCTTTTTTTCTTTCTACCCTCTTCTCTGTTTTTTTTCTGAGTAATGTAACATTTTCTTTCTCTTTTTTTCTTTTTCTTTCTTTTTCTGCTCAGATGTATTCATTTGTTCATGAATAAATCCCCAAATTCTCCCATTCTTGAAGATATTTTTCATGACATTCTTGTGCCAGTAATACAATGTAATTCATCTTTACTTTTCTTAGTAAGTTTCGCACATTATTTAACTATAGTATCTCAGCTATATGTCCTCCATTTGACTACTCTATGATGCTAGGGTAGTTTAATTTTGCAAACACTGTACCTCAGGTTTCTTTGGCAGCTTTTTGAAGGCATTAGAGTGGGGCTTGAAGGTTTTGTGTAGTGGGAAGTGGGAGAGGAAACGAGACTTTCTTCCTGTTTTTAAATTCGTGCTATTCTTATTGGCTTCCAATCCAAAATGGTGGTTCTGTTAAGCAACAACTGGTGGCCCCAGCTGTGGAAGTGGCTCCAGCCTTCAGCTCCTTTAAACAGTTCTAGAACCAGGCTCATCATGTTTCCTCAGATTTTCCAGCAGCAGCCTGCCCAAGCCCCTTTTTTATAGTGCCAGAACTAGGGCCCCTCCTTCCAGCTCCTAAGTTCTGGTTGTGTCAGCCCTTTTCCTTTTATTCCTCTAACCACACACATTGTATCTACTTCCTGAGGGTTCCCTTTCTAATTATCCAGTTCTCTAACACCTGTGAAACCACTTCCTTCCATTAAATCCCCTCTGTTGAAAACAATGTAATTTGTTTTTGTGATACACACACACATTCATATATATTTTAAATCATATTAAGTGTTAAAAAGAGTAAAAGGCAAGTAGCAAATTCATTGCATCATGTTTCTGATATCATTTTTTGTATAAAAATGTTTTTCTGGTTTAGGTCTTCAACATGCAATATGTATGTACTGATTTTGACTACTTGATATAGAATGTATCTTGTGAAATGTGTACACACCTCCAAATATAACCAAAGCAAAAATCAGGGTTACAATGAAAATAACTTTTCCTTAACAAAAATATCTAATCTTTGGTGGTAGGGTTCTGGTTAGGTTTCATAATTCCAGAAATGACTTGCTGCCTATGTTCTATTTCTGACATAGTTCATATTCTATTTTATAGAAAGAAAACTAAGACCTGCAAGATGGGGACTAGCTGAATGTTATACAAGTGGGTGGACCAGTTGGCCCAATTTACTTTCTTTTGCTTCAAGCTGACTTTAGTTGCTCATGAATTTACATGTATTTAGTCAAGGATTTTTTACCAGTTGGCAAGAAATGAGCATAATAAAGTAATCCAGGGTTTCTTTGAACTATTCATCATCTTTGAACTTGTTGCCTTTCTGATAAATCCAGTTACTTCTTTATACATAATATTTATTCAGTTATTCACATTAATCAACCAACACTTAGTTAATACGTAGTCACTTAACGTGGTGGCATTGTCAGGGTATAAGCATCGTTTTTGTCTGTCTTAGATTTGTCAACATTCTCTACTTCCATTCACAGCTATGCTTGCATTAATTGGGCCAACATATTTTCTAACCTGTCCAGTCCAGTTTCTTCCCCTTCTCTTTTGAAACCACCGTTGATTTCACCAGCGTCCTCCATATTACCAAACATAATAAACACTTTTTGCTTTTGACTTGACTCACTTTTTATGGAAATGGATACTACTGGTTGATATCTCCTTCCTGAGGACTCTTCTTTTCTTCTGAGATACTTCTCAATAAATTACCTTCCTTCTCCTACTACTGTTACTTCTCATATCTCTTTTGTAGGCTCTCAAATACCAGGGATCTTCAGAGCTCTGTTCCTGGTTCTATGTCCTTCTCAATGATATCTGCTCTCCCATATGACCCTATTTTAGTCCCTCTTTTGGGTTGTTAATACTACTTATGTTCTATAGACTGTGACATCTGTTTCTCCAGGCTAGACTTCTTCCATGAGCTCCAGATGATTATGTGCAGCTGCCTGCCAGAAAGCCTGTCCATTTATATATGTCTTACTCCACCGATACCAAAGCACTTACAGCTTCTGACTCTCATTGGGCAAATTGCATTTTAGATACAAGTGAAACCCTCTTGAGCCTTTTTGTGTATTTGTAGGCATGGCATGTAGTTCTTTCTCTGTAGTCAGAGCTACAAACTCCAAATTCTACTAAGGCGAGTCAGGTAACAGAGCTCACACTCAGCGCCATATCAGAGCACCTTCCAGGTCATTTTTCACCTCTGGGTGTTGCCATGGGGACCCAGTGTTGCATGATCCCATCATCAAGTGAGCTACAACTCTCTCTTTTTAGGCTCACTCTTCCAATTTCTAAACATTGGCAACTAATTGAAAAGGAAAAAAACCCTAAAATGCTGTGTAAGTCAAACTGAACAGTGTCTAGGCTGGACCTAGTGTGCCGCATCTGTTCAGAGTGTCATCTATGGGATCATGGAGGGAGGGGTGTGACACTGGGAGAGGAACTGCTTTCTCAAAGAAAGCCCATGGGAGAAGAGTTCCAAGAGTCAAGGAAAGACGGAGGACCGGGAAAGGGAGTAGAACTGCCATGAATCTCTTAAAGACTTGGGAGAGATCAGGCTTCCCTCTGTTGTACAACCCTATTAAATGAAGCAAAGATTTTTATTGGTATGATGTTAACTTATTTTATAATAGTATATCTTCTCTCATGTCTATATCTTTATAGTTATTATCAGAAAAACAAAATGATCATATATAGATGATGGCAACCATTAAGAGCAGGTGGTTTATTCATGGGGATTTGGGGAGAAAAATGAAAGAATGAATGTGCTAGGTTGGAATAGGGAAGAAGCTTTGGGCTGAAAACTGTTAACCTGCAGGTTCAGTGGATTAAACTAAATGAATAGTATGGGGAGAAAGTATATTTGGGGATGTTATTGAATATTTAGAAGAGAGGGCTGGGGTTAGACAAAAGTGGAGATTAGCCAGGAATCAAGTCCTGGTGGGATGGGAGGTGATTTGGCAGTGCGGGTCCAAATTGAAGCCAAGGTGAGATACTGAACGGGGTAGCCAAGATCAGAGCCAGAACTGCTTAGTACAGAGCCAGGGATCTGGAGGCAGTTTGGAAGGGTATGTAAGGGGGTGGGGAATATGCCAAGAATATGTACCTCCTGGTTTGGGAGTTTTCAAATGGGAAAATTGCTAAGCTCTTAACACATATTATATAACATTGTAATTCCTCTTAGGTCATTCTTTTTAGTCAATGCTGAATTAAGAGTTAAACAAATTTAAAATCTGGAGTTTTGTTTAAAAAATTAAAACACCCAAACATATCATGCTTCCAAGAAATGTTTTTTAAACAGATCTTTTAGCCAAGTTGCTTAAGAACAACAGTTGACTAGAACTGCACGTCTTCCTTCAAACACTGTCTACTGCAGAATGGAAACAGGAACCTTTGGGAATATCTGTGAGTCATAAAATGTTGTAGAGAACTTTCCAAAGCCATTTTTCCCTAAGATGGAGAGTTCTAATCTCACATTGGCAGGCTCTGTTGGCTGTAAGGTACATTGTTTACTTTGATTCCTTCTCAGATGTTCTGCATGGTCTTGGACAATTAAGTATTTGATATACTGGAGCAGGAATATTGCATAATATGACAAGATTGTAACCCCTTCTGCTCTTGTATTCTCTTCAGAGAGATAAAAATCATGATTCTAATCTATGCTTCCTCAATGGGTACATTTCATGAAGGAAGCAGTTTGGAGTAGTCCCACGGTTCTGAAAGTATATAGTACTAGTAATTGAAGACATACGCTTTCATTCATTAAAAAAAGATGTCAAGAATGCTGCCAGAATGGGTTATTTCTGAATGTGTATATGACTCATTTGATCTAGTTTAAATGTTAGTTCTTGAATTGGACAGCATGTGTACACAAAGGCATAGCTTACAAACATAGTACTGATATTAAGAATGGATCAAAAAATAGGCCTCTGATCTTGCAAAGGTAAAAAAGGTCTATGAAGATCTTCATTTTTCAAAAAAAAACCTGACAAATCTGAAATCATAAGTTGATAAATCAGTAGTGAACATTGGTAAGTATGCTTGAATATAAAAAAGTAATAACAACTAAGGTACTATTAAAAACTGGATGAAAAACAAAAAAATTTCAAAAGGAAGCCAGAAAAAAAATACCCAACAAAAACAGGGTTGAATCCTTTGCCCATAAAGTTAACTTCAATCTAAATTCTTCGCATTTGATGTAATCTGGATTACTTCTAAATTGATTTATTGTTTCCAAGTGTTTTTATTCTTGTTTCATTTTCAAAATGGAGGTGTACTTTACTTCAAATGTGAAAATCTTTTTTTTTTTTTGTGGGTCCTGGGGGTCAAACTCAGGACCTCGTGCTTGCAAGCAGGTGCTTGTGCCGCTGAGCGATATCACCGGCCCTTTTTCCTTTGTATGTGGGTACCAGGAGTCAAACTCAGGACCTCACACTTGCCAGGCAGGCGCTTATGCTGCTGAGCCATCTCACCGGCCCAAATGTGAAAATCTTAAATGTACAGTTCAAAAGATTTTGATTAAGGCTTAGCTTTTTGTGGAACTGCTTTCCAATAGTACCATTTTTCATTCCTACCAGCAATGAATGAGGCTCTTAACATCTTCACCGACACTTCTTGGTGATTTAAAAAAGAAAACTTTTAGCTATGCATTGTGGTTTTGATTTGCATTTTTCTAATAGGTAATGACTTTTTTTTATAATTGTGACAAAATGGGATTGAATGTTATTTTTTCTTTTATGCAGAGTGCTTTATCCAAGAAATATTTGCCTATACCAATGTAATGAAGTGGTTTTCCTTTTTCTTTCAGAATCTTTATGGTTCTTGCTATTACAATTAGATCAATGAGCATTAAGGTGTTAAGTTTTTAAATGTAATGCGAAGTAAATGTTGAATTTTTTTCCCATATGGATATCTAATTCTTGTGGTGTAAAATTTTGAATAAATTATTATTTCCTCAACTGACATATCTTGGTGTGTTTTTCAAAACACAGATCACCATATATGCATAGTTTATATCTGAGATTGCTATTCTGTTCCATTGATAGATGTGTATCTTTATGTCAATATCACATGACTGTTGTAATTTAAGTCCTCAAACTTTTTTTCTTCTGTTTTAACTCTGCTTTGGCTTTTTGAGGTCCTTTGTCATTTTATGCAATTACTTGTATTTCTATAAAACACCTTCTAATATTTAACTGGGATTGGACTAAACTCACATATCAATTTGGAGAGAAATGATAGCTTACAAATTTTATTTTATTAGCACATTTTGCATTCATATTCTCTCCATATGAATGGGGGATTAGTTTCAGGATTCCCTGATGATACCAAAATTCTTGGATGCTCATGTCCCTTATATTTAGTAGAACAATACTTGCATATAACCTACAAACATCTTCCTGTATACTTTACACCATTTCTGGATTATTTAGAATACTTTATATAATATAAATGCTATGCAAAAAGGTGCTACACTGTATTGTTTGGGGAACAGTGACAAGAAAAAGTTTGTACATGTTCAGTACAGACACAGTTTTCTTTTTTGCATATTTTCAAATCACAGCTGGTTAAATACACAGATGTGGAACTATATTTAGGTATCTTTAAGTAATGATTTTCATTTTTTAGTAAAAATCTTATACATTTTTGGTTAGATTTAGTCATGTGATTTTTTAATTCTATTATAATATTAAGTCACAAAATCTAGTTGTTCATATTATTTGAATATAGTTAGTTTTTATATATTGATCTAGTATGTTGAGACCTTGATAATTCACCTATTATTTCTGGTAGGTTTTCCTTTTTCTTTCATTGCTGGAGAAAAATAAAAGAGGAGAAGTTTAATTTGGCTTATGGTTTCAGATGTTTTAGTCCATGGTTGCCTGGCTCCAAGGCAGAAACATACTGGTGGGAGGGTATGGAGGAAGAGAGCTGCTCACTGCATGGTAGTTGGGAGGCAGAGCACTGGGTAATGGCACAAGGCAGATGTGTACCCTGCAAGCATGCATCCAGGGACCTACCTTCTCCGAGCAAGCTTCACCTCCTTGCAGCACATTCAGCTATGAGCATCAGTGGATTAATCCATGAAGAGTATAGCATCCCCATGATCCACTCACCTCTGTGGAAGAAGTCTTTTAATCCAGTCAAGTTGAAAATGAAGATTAAGTGTTAGCAGAGTAGGAGGTACATGCTGTAATACCAGCACTCTGGAAGCCAAGGCAGGAGGATTACAAATTTGAGAACTGTCTGTGCAATTATTGATTTAGTGGGAAACTGTCTTAAGAAAAGAAAAGAAAGAAAAGAAAAAAGAAAAGAAAAGAAAAGAAAAGTTAAAGATCAACTGGCACAATTCCCTACGGTCTCCTTTATAATATTCTCTGCAAACAATGCTTTTACTTTCTTTCCAGTATTTTAGCTGCTATTTTCCTTCCTTTTCTTTTTTGCATTGACTAGGACTTCTAGTGTTGTGAGGACATACATCCTTACTATTTTAGGGAGCAAACGTTCAGTGTTTCACTATGTTTTGGGATGCTATTTGTTTTTACATGTGCCTTTTATTGTATATGAGGAATTCTTGTCAATTCTTAATTTGCTGAGAATTTAAAATCATAAATGAGTGTTGAATACTGTTAAGTATTTTTTTTTAATTTATTGAGATGAGTGTATTATATCTTAACTTCTCTGGTGGTTACATTGATACTTTTAAAATGTTAAGCTTTTTGCGTTCTTTGGGTAAATCCAACTTGTTCATGATAAATTCTTTACTTAGGATTTTGGATTTGAATTGCCATTTGAAGTTTTTAGTGCCATATTAACAAGGGCCATTGGTTTGTAATTTTCTTGTAATAATTTTGTTTGATAGATTTTGTATCAGGATATGTTGGCTTAAAAGTAATTCAGAAATGTTTTGTCTTCCTCTATTTCCGAAATAGTTTGAATATGATTGGCATTATTTCTTCTTTGAATGTTTGGTAGAATTACCAAAGAAATCATTAGGGCCTAGAGTTTTTTTTTTTTTTTTTTTAACTGTAAATTCCATTTTTTTGCCTGATGTAGGATGTGATAGCAGCTAGAACTACCATAACAAAATAGCAACTTAAGCAATGGAAATTTATATTCCTATAATTCTGGAGGATAGACCTGAAATTAGGGTGTCAATAGTGTTCTTTTCTTCTGAATTCTCTCTTGTTGACTTGCAGATTTCAGCCTTCTTCCTGTGTTTTTATTCTGTATTGGATTTGATGATCATTAATTTATATGTCTGTGTTTTTCACATATTTTGGAAAATTCTCAGCCATTGTTCATTTTAACTAATCCTTTCCCATTTCTTCTCTCTTCTTGTGCATCTTCAAAGTACATAAATTTTAGGCTGTATGCCATTGTCCCAAGTATACTGTTTGTATATTGTCCAAGTATATTGGTTCAAATTTTTAAAATTATTTTTATCTCAGTTTGATTTCTCATCTCAGAAATGCTTGAGTATGATAGCTGTGTTGTAGTACTGGGAGATACCTGTATCTATTTCCACATGGCGATGAGAGTACAAACGAGCATCTCTGGAAAGTCAGACTGTGTCAGACCCTTAGTGTGAAGAGGCTTATCCAGGTCTCCTTAACATGCAGGGTTGCCTGGGCCTAAGGGAGACACTGCCCTAGGAATCTTGGTGTATAATTTTCTAATGTAATTTAGCAGTCTGATACTTGAACCTTTATCTACTTGCTACCAATATAATGTGTTTCATCAACTTTGGACACATACCTTATGAGTAGTTTCAAAAAAATGCCTTACATATAAAAGTAAGAGATTTGGTTAAGTAGCTAACTCACTGAAGTATTATTAGTCAGGTGTGAGTCAGTGAATGTGAATTTATTGGCATAGGGAGTGAAAAATGATAAACACTCAAAAAAACTTTTTTGGACTCTAATAAGAACTACTGAATGCCAGTTTTACTGGATCAGGCATAAGGAATCTTAGTTCAAAGCAGGGCTATAAACAGGAAAGGAGAAGTTGGTTTTTTCATGTGGGCTATGGAAGGACTTTGTGTCTGTATACACGGACTGAATATCTCACAGGACAAACATGCAATGAGACTAACATTTTGAATCACATTAAAGGTTATAAATAGCTTGAAAAGTATATGATGGTTTGGAAAATAACATTTTTTTCTGTAAAATGTTGAAGCCCAAAATTGATTCAGTATGAACTCCATCCTGAAAAGCACTTGAACTTTCCGGTTAGGGAGGACCAACTGTGGAGATGTGGAGATGTGGATATGAACCCTAAATTTCAAAGCCTGTGACTCAGCTGTTTTTTTTAACATCTACCTAAAAAAATGACCATGTTTAGTTATAGGACTTTTGTAGACTGAATAATCCCACGCATATGGGAAGCTATCATTCAATTTTTATCAAATTACATGATGACTTAGTTCAAGTATCCTTCATCACTTTATTTGATCCTTCATTAAGTGCAGTGATTTCATTCGGTGCACCAAAAAGAAGCGGTGAAGAGATTGTTTATTTGGCTTTTACTTAGATGATGAGGGGATGTGCATTTTAATACATATCCACTAGATCTTTAAAATTTTGTTATTGTTGGGGCCAGATAAGATTCACATGTTAAAAATTTAAGAAAACCAGAAACAGAGTCAGAATATGATAGCATATGAAGTCTGGGTAATAAGCCCATTTTTTTTTCTTGAAACGGAATAATCTGAGTATCTTACTCTTGGTTTGTTACTAAACACTAATCAAAGCATTAAATTGATTTTCATATTATTTGCTTTTACATGAAGATAATATACTTTCCATTTATTTTTGTGGGTTTTCAGGTCTTTAGGAGTTATGTGCAACTAACCCATCAACAATGCTGTAATTCTGATTTTTCATCGGGCAACTAATTTTGATGATGTGTAAGGCACCGTGCATGGAGGTTACCCATATGAACTCTTGTTATTACTCAAAAACACAAATTTATTAGGTAGTAATCTCAGAACTCTGAAATACAATTGTTATGGTTTGGGTCTTCAGTGTCTTCCAAAGGCTGATATATTGAAGGTTTGGTTCCCAGCTAATGGCACAATTTGGAGGTGGTGGACCTTTAGGCAGTGGGGCCTAGTAGAAAAAAGTTAGGTCACTGCAGCATGCTATTGAGCGATTATCGGTGTCCTGGCCCCTTCCTTTCCCTCTGTTTTTGCTTTCAAGCCATCTTGGGTTAAGCAGCTTTGCTATACTACAGGCCCCAAAGAAATGGAACCAACCAACCATGGACTGAAACATCCGAAGCTGAGTCCAAATAAATCTGTCCTTCTGATAAATTATCTCTGGTGTTTTGTTGCAGTGATGGAAGGCTGATTAACACAACACTGCACTAGTTATGTTCCATTGTCAGAGATGATTGGTTCACATATAGACATGTCAAGAACAATAGCACTGAGGGAAGAACCTCCGTGCATCTCTATAAATAAGAAGAGTCAGCATAATAAAGGAGAAACTATATCCAATTGAGCAAAAGCGAGAAAGAGTTCTGGGAACTCACAGAGAAGTCTAAACACCATGGAAATCTGGAAAAGCAATATAGAGAAGTGTATAGGGCAATTTTAAAAATTAACCCTGGCTTTTTGGCCAAGGGCAGGGAGGCTGGTGCCAGCAGCACAAGGTAAGCAGTCGATGCTCCTAATATTATCCCCTAATATGACAAGTGGAGAAATACCCCTATCTGTAGGTGAAAGCCATGGTCCATACAAGCTTTTATCATTCTTGAGACTTTGGTCTGAAAGTTACTTCACCCACACAACAACTTGCCATTAGGGAAGAATCCCTTTCATCACTCTGGAAGCTCCCTGAGGGTTATAATCAGAGGCTATCTTAAGACAGGTTATATTATTAGGGACTAATGTCCTCTAGGGATTGAGAGGCTTAGAGCAATCACAATTAGGCACCCCCATGGACACCCTGCTGCATTTGCTGGGTGGGAGAAGGCCATGTGAGAAATTCTTGGCAGGGACAGTGTCGAATAGGAGCCTGCTAGGAAGTTTGAGTGGCAGGGAGCACAGGCTATCATGGAAAAGGAGAGGAGAGTGAAGGTGGGTGTGCTCTCAGTAACTAGGAGTGAAGCCTTATGCTTAGGAACAATGTGCATTTGTGAGGGACATTGAAAGATCACTCTGTTTTTATGGCCACCTCTCCAGGGAAGAATATGGTAGTGTAATTGCTCCCTTCACCTTCTGAGGCTTCCTGGGATGTGCAACATGACTCTTCCTAAAATTAGTACTTCCATAGTAACTGACTCCCATGATAGAAAAGTGGGTGAAATATAAGACAAATAATTATTGAAATGAGTGATTTTAAAAATGATCCATGAACACAAAGGACACAAATAAACAACCAAATGAAATAAGAGAGTGCTGGATATGAAAGAACAATTTGATGAAGAGATAAAGATCCTGAAAAAAACCCCCAGATAACTTGAAAATAAAAAACTCAATAAATCAAATAAAAATTGCGTGGAAAGCTTCAGCAATAGATTAGATCAAGCAGAAGGCAGAATTTGAGGCCTTGAAGATAAGGTAGATAAATCATTACATTCAGACAACATTTAAAGAAAAAAATCAACAAAAATATAAAACACCTCTGGGAGGATTAAAAGATCAAACTTAAAAATTTTTGGTGTTAAAGAGTGTGCCAAAGTAGAGATTAAAGCCACTGAAAATCTATTTAGTAAAATAATAGCAGAAAGCTTCCCAAATCATGAGAAAGATATGTATACCCAAGTATAGGAGGTGCTTAGAACCCCAAACAAATAAGATCAAATAAAGAACCTCCCCATATCATATTAATTATATATAATTAAAATGTCAGAAGTACAGAACACACTCATATGTGTAAACATTGTATTGTCTCCCTGGTGTGAGAAACTTAAAGAGAAAATAAGGTCTAAAATGTACAAAAGATATTGTGAAATAGGAAGAAATTATTCAAAAGGAAAAAGGAACTAGGATGGGGGAAAGGGGAAAGGACAGAAGGAAAAAGGGAAAAACATGCAAGTCAGTTATACTATTAGTGTATCTTAGTTCATTGAAAAGGAAGGTTTGTACTAATATTGATTGGAGAAATTTTTATGCCCATATCTTGTACTCTGAGCAACTACTTTAAAGATAACAACATGCAATGTATTAACCATTGTTATTCTCCTATTATTTTGTTATGAAATTTTGTTTTACTTTTTTCCATAAAATTGAAAAAAGAAAAATTGATAGCTTAATGAATGATCAATAAGTAAAACATTACAATTATTTGAAGATAATATTTTGAAAATAAAATATCCAAATAATTTTATCAATAAAAAACAGTATAGAACACAGAAAGAATATTGAAACTGCAAAAGAAAAACAACATATCAATTATAAACTCATCTGATAATAGCAATTTCTCAGCAAACCAAGGGCCAGGAGGGCATAGAATAATGTATTTTGATCCTTGAAAAAATAATTGCCAATCTAGATTACTATACCCTGTAAAGCAGACTTTTGGAATCAAAGGACAAATAATGGCCCTCCAAGATAAACAGGAACTAAAGGAGTTAATGATCATTAACCCAGTATTACAGAAAATACTTAAAGGAAACTTTCATACACAAGAGGAAGAGTAGAAAAGTAAAAGAGTATTAAGAAAGAATCAAAATCAGAAAAATCACAAAATGGCAGAAATTAGTATATATCTTCTAGTAATAACCCTGAGTGTAAGGGGTCTTAATTCTCCAAAAAAGATATATACTGGTCGATTGGATTAAAAATAAGATGCAACCATTTGCTGCTTGCAAGAAATAGACTCCACTGACAGAGACATACACAGTTTGAAAATAAAAGGATGGAAAAAGATATTTCATGAGAGTGGAATCTGAAAGCAACCAAGAATAGCTATACACATATCCAACAAAGCAGACCTGAAACCAAGTTAGTCAGAAGAGACAAAGACAATACATACTGATAAAAAGAATGATCCACCAAGAAGATATAACAATTGTAAATATATATGCACTGAACATCAGTGCACCCAATTTCGTAGAACAAATACTATTCACATAAAAGGACAGGCCCAATAATAGTGGGTAACGTCAATACGCCACTCTTACAAATACATACAATATCCAGACAAGAAAACCAGAGAGGCTTCTAATAAATAATGTATGGGGCATCTCAAGGCCTTAGACAAATCAAGAACAAGCTATTTCTAAAAACCAGTTAAAGGAAAGAAATAACAAAGATTGAAGCTGAAATTAATGAAGTAGAGAGGAAAATGTATGTTATCCTTTAATAACATAAAGGATCAATGAAGGAAAAAGTTAGTTCTTTGAAAAGATAAACAAGATTAATAAAATTAATAGAACCAGAAGTGAACAAGGTGAACAAGTATGAAAATCAATACTACTGAAATCCAGAAGATCATGAGGATGTATTTTAAAATTTATATTCCAATAAATTGGAAAATCTAGAAGAAGAGTGTTATCACATTATTTGGGATTCTTCTCCCAAGATTAACTGAAAAGTGTGGGTATAATTTCATCCTTCTTTTCTTGTTGCCCCCAACACAGAGTTATTTTATTTTTCCACATTTGCTGTCAATACAAATGTTTTATTTTTCAGTGCAGTGGCTCACATACACAATTATTAGCATTTTTCTCAGAGGTAGTAATTGTAGGAAGTAACCATTCTATATCAGCCACCTCCATACCACTTTAAGTATAAAATATCTAGATTGGGGAGACAGGGATTTGAATCATCATGAATGCAATAATTGTACTAGACGTATCCCTCTGACTTTCCACGAAGAAGAATGGAGTCAAGTTGGGAGGAGGAGGGCTTTCGAAAGAATCATGCATAAAGAGTGGGGAGTCCTACCAGGAGGAGAGACTGGCTGGCATGTGCTTAGCCAGCAAACATGCTGGATGTCCTCTAGACCTGTTTCAACAGAAGAGAACATAATGAGAGATGATTGGTAGGATGACGACAGCCTGCACTCCAACTCTCTGGTGGGGAAAGAGGAGATCAGGCACATACCCCGGAAGGCAAGAAGAAGAAACAGAGCTTGTTGGGCAGGGAGAACTCAGCAGGAAGAGGCAGTAGACATTCTGGGAGGGAACGATGGGAACTGGGGTTGCGGAATGAAGTTGACCTGGAGTGTAATCTACCTTCCCAAAGCTCTGCTGTAAGGGAATTCTTCAAGACTTTCCCAAGAGCTCATACCGTCCCACAAGAATGTCAGTTTGGATGGTTGTCATGCACAGGGCAGCAACATCCAGCCAGAGAAGCAGAGAAAACCAGCATAAAGGATACGATAGCAGCCAGTTAAATAAAGAGCCACTTGTTTTTCTCTCTCTGCCTCATCTCTACTTTGATCCAACACATGGAAAGGGCTAGGCCTTGAAGGGAAAGTGCACAAAGGGAGAGGAATGATGCAGACACACAGACTGCTTTCCACTCCCCAGCCCGTGGCTGCCTCTGGCCATTTGAGGCTGTTCTCATAGTTGGGCTGGAGATTGAATTTGAAATTGAAACTTTATGTTGGTCTGAATTTTAATAACCAAAAGTGACTGGGAAATTATGGAATCTACCAAATATAGCATTAAGGGAATGGGAAAAAGATTTGACAAAGCATTATTAAAAGCAGTGATTGAAAAACTGTATGATATCATGTTTAAATTCCACTTGTTTTAAATTGCAGTGGTATTCATATTAAGAAAATGTCTTTTATGGGTTTGGCAAATGTAGTGGAGAAATAATAAAGGAGAAACGTGAGCTGAGGGGCCATCTCCACTTCAGCTTCTGGAAAAAATAGTAATTTCAAAACTTTTAGTGTTTAGTTACAATCAGTGACATGAAGGACATTTTGTTTTGCTGGTTTTGGTTTTATATGGGGTTAGACTTATGTAAGAACATTTAAAAGAAAATATACAAAAAGCATCTTGATTTCTCCTCATCAAATGACAAGTTGTGAGCTATGTGAGTATGAAGGTGAACCACTGCGAATCAGTGTTTGAAATGCACACATCTGGGAGATGCCAGTTTGCTTAATGATTCCAAAGGAGTGCAGATGGTAAAGCACCCAGCCTTGCGGAGAAATTGGAGCTGGTCGGAGAGTCCCAGACACCTGTTTTTAAGCAATGGCATTTATACATTATTACTTAAGAAGTTCCCACTTTATGTTAGAAATACAGACGTTTCCCATATGTTTTAAAGATATTTTTCATACATTTGGTCTCACAGAGCCATCTTACATTGTCAAAGCATAGTGAAATTTTCTCCTCTGGGAATTATCATCATATTATAAGAATCAAGATGAAATACAAACCTCATCCCAACCTACGAATGTTTAAAGAAAGGGGCTTGAAAACCTCGCAGGCCAAATACACATCTACCCATGACACCTTTCAAATATAACTCCAAACAAAAATCCAGGATGAAACTATATATTTAAGATAATTGATGTGTCCTGTTATGGCAGGAGCTAATCATGAGCTAATCACAAAGGTTTCTTTTGTTGTGAAAAATACTGAAAATTAAAGCAAATTAGCTTAAGAAAAATCATTTCACTTCTTCTAAGAATGCTTCTCTTTTATCTTTATGCTTTTGTCCATTGTAATTTAATGAACTAAATCCAAGTTTGAGGTATTATGGGATTATTTTTCAAGAAGGATAGTTTTAAGTGAGTGTAGATGATTGATTTCATTTCATTTTCTTTTTTTAGAGATGGATTTTAGACATTAAAAACCATTCAAGCTGATGACTTTGGGAATGATACTTAAGCTCTCTGTACTGTTTCTCCATCTGTGAAATGAACACCTCAAATAGTTGTGTGAGTGTTTAATGAGAATTTACATGACATGCTTATTATTTATTAAGGGGGTTATTACAATTTTTTCTGATTTTTTGTCATTTTTGTATGTCTACTTTCCTAAGAATTTTATTATTTTTCTTATAGTGGATATGTGTGGCTTCTAATTCGATGTTCTATTCACCACATATTTATCTGTTTCCATTTTGCTTTTCTGTCTTGGGAAAGACTACTAATTTTTCTCATGATTACAATATATCTTGATGTCTTTTAAAAAATATATTTCCATTTACCAAGTTCCTTTTGCATCTTGGGGAACCCTGTGTGGTAGAATGATATGGGGTAATATTAATGTGCTTTCTGACCCAAACTTCTAGCCCCATTCTCAACTGTTCAAAGAATGAAACATAAGGTCATCTTTTGCCAAAGGGGAAGGAGGGTAATATTTTAAAAAATGGGCAACAAACCAGCACATCAAATTTTCCTAAGCTGAAAATTCAGGCATAAAGAGATGATTTGAGTGGCAATGCCACCTACAGATGAGCTCTGCATTTCCTGCCTGTCTGTAATGTACTTATGGTCAAGAAAATATCGATGCTGGGCACAAGGAAGATTTTAGAGGTAAAGAAAAGGAAACTTAGTTCATATCGTACACTATGTTTCAGAGATATGAGAACAAAAGAGCCCTGCCGCACACCTGTTCCTCCTGGTTGTGCGGTGGCAGCCTCACGGAAATGGAAGGCAAGAGTCTGAGGAACTGCACTCATCCCTACATTTCCTCCAGTGCCCAGCAGCACACAAGAGAACAACCAAGTCTTTCCCGTGCCCATGAGGAAAGTGTGTGGGAATAGGATAGTGAAGATTATTTAAATAATGTGGGAAGCAAGGGATCCGTGGGAATCTGATATCCGAGACCACGTCAAGACTGAGGACCTTCGGAAGAAGCCCTGGGGAAGGTGATGATGGACGTCAGTGATACCTGAGTAATACTGTGGGGTAAATTACATGAGTTCCTGGGGGTTAGCATGAGCCCCAGCAAAAGGGAAAAGGGGACAAGGAGAATACAGTTGCATTCCAAATGGAAGCCACTGAAAATCACTCAGTTGGACTGAGTTACTAAAAAGCAATGAAATTATATTTTTACACTTGGCAACTTGGGAGCTCAGAATCAAAAACTTAAAGAGAAAAAAGTAAGCCACATATTTTCATACATGATCTTTGTGATATATTGTAATTTTGTAGACAGAACTTCACCCACACTGCACACCTTCTTTACAAATCCAGTACTCCGAAGGCTTGTCTTCATTCTTTGTGCTATAAATCCAATACCTTGCTGAATGCTGCTGCTGCTTCCTCCTGCAGAGTTATCTATAGGATGCAAGGTTTCCTGTCCATGTTTGCTGCTGAGTTCATTTTCCAAATTTCTCACTTACCTAGTGTTCCTGTCTTGTTTTATTCTCATTTCAGAAAAAATTATATATTATAACATTTTTCTTATAGTAGCATGTACTGTGTTAATTCATTCTTTGATTAGATCCCTCAAAGATTCTATGTCATATTAACCTATTAAATGTGGTTTGGAGACCAGGATATATTATACTCCAATACAACTTATTTATTAATTAACTTGCATTCATATCTTTGGGAAGTGATATTTGACACAATTGTGAGTTCAGTTCTCTTAAATCTTGATATTTGCTTGGAGTTATGTCCACAGAGCAATTTCTCAGGTTTATCTGTTGAGATTGCAGAATATAATGGAATAAACTTATGTAACTTTGCAAGATACAAGAAAATGATTCTAGATAAAGTGTGCAAATACTTTAAAACACAATTTTTAAAATTTATTTTAAAACTGATACATAAAAATATAAAATTACCCATATTAGTGGATACCATGTAATGTTTTGATACATGCATACATTGCATAATACTTAAATTGGGTTAAGCATGTTTATCTCGATTATTTGTCATTTCTTTATGGTGAAAAATTTCCAAGTCCCTTCTTCTAGGTTTTCAAAATGTACAGTGCATTGTTGTTGTTTATAGCACAGAATCACCTCTTCCTCCTACTTATATAATGTAGTTTGCATTGATCAGCATTTTTCCATCCGCCCCCAGCCTACTCTCCTTGGCTTCTGGTCATCACTATTGTAAAAGCACAGTACTCAAGGGGGCAAGCATAGTCCAGTGAATGTTAAATATTGTTCCTTCAAGATACTCTATATGAAAGGATTATCATGGCCAAATAAGTTTCGGAAATAATTCTGCTTATTGCTTTGGAGATTCTGAGTTCAAAGTCATGTAGTAAAGGTTCCCAGCCGTCCTGAAGAAGAGAAAACTATTTAACTTAGTTTGACTCAGTTGACTTCACTGTATGGATGTATAAAGTACATTGGGGTCAATACATTTCGGTCCAAATCCCAGTTCCTCCATTCTAGAACTTGGATGAGTTAACTCTCTGAGCTTTAATATTTTCCTTCTCTGAAAAATGAAAACATTCATAATGAAAATCCCATGAATTCGTTGAAGCAAATAAATTAGGCTATTCATGTATAGAATTTACCTCTGTGAATACCACATGGGAAGCATTAAAGTTTTTTAGCTATTATTACTTCCCAAATTATTTGACTACTTCTTTTCTAAATTTCCCATACCTCTGAAAAGATATGGTACCATATCCTACTTTTGAGGAACCAACATACTTTCTGGCATTATTGTTCTTGTATTTCATTTTCCCCTCTTCATTAGTATTCCACTGTAAATGTTGCCAGGACCTGAAATAAGAAATATTAAAATTTAAAACATGGGAAAAACCTTATAGATTTTCCATAGATATGTCCTATGGAATTTTTTAAATTTTAAATTGTTTATTGGTACAATTTAGATATACATAAAGACCATATTCACCTTAGGGTATTTGTACCTGTGTATCATATATTTTGATTCCTTTTTTTTTCCACATCCCCTCCCCTCCCTTCAACCCCTCTTCCCTCCCTATTTGCAAAGCTTCATTAGTGGAGAAGTGTTCCTTTTTCCCCACAGTCCCACCAGCATTTGTTATTGATTGATTTCTTGATGATAGCCATTCTTTCTGGAGTGAGATGGAAATCATCAAGAAGATTATACACCATGACCAAGCAGGATTCATCCCAGGGATGCAGGGATGTTTCAGCACGCAAATCAATAAATGTAATACACCATATCAACAGAGGCAAAGACAAAAATCACATGATCATCTCAATAGATGCAGAAAAAGCATTTGACAAAGTCCAACACCCATTCATGACAAAAACCCAACAGAAAATTGAAATATATGGTCTTTATCTCAATCTGATAAAAGCTTTTGACAAAGTCCAACACCCATTCATGATAAAAACCCTACAGAAAATTGGAATATATGGTCTTTATCTCAATCTGATAAAAGCCATCTATGACAAACCACCTGCTAACATCATATTAAATGGTCAAAAACTGAAAGCTTTCACTCTAAAATCAGGAGCAAGACAAGAATACCCACTATCACCACTCCTATTCAATATAGTTCTGGAAATACTAGCCAGAGCAATTAGACAAGAAAAAGAAATAAAAGGAATAAGGATAAGAAAGGAAGAAGTTAAATTGTCATTATTTGCAGATGACATGATACTCTACTTAGAAGACCCCCAAAACTCCACCAAAAGACTTGTAGATTTAGTAACCAAATTCAGTAGTGTAGCTGGATACAAAGTCAACACTCAAAAATTAATAGCATTCCTGCACACAAACAACAAACTCACTGAGAGAGAAATTAGGGAAGCCATCTTTCACAATGGCATTCTAAAAAAATGAAATACTTGGGAAGTAAAAGATCTATACACTGAAAATTACAGTACTCTGAAGAAGGAGATCAAAGAGGATATCAGAAAATGGAAAGCTATCCCTTGCTCATTGGTAGGAAGAACCAACATAGTGAAAATGGCCATACTCCCAAAATTGCTATACAGATTTAATGCAATCCCGATCAAAATACCATTAGCATACCTCACAGAACTGGAGAAAACAGTCCTAAAATTCATTTGGAACCAGAGGAGACCTAGAATAGCAAAAACAATTCTGGGCAACAAAGGCAAGGCAGGGGGCATCACAACCCTTATGGAAATTTTAATTTTTTACTGTACAAGTAATATAGACCCCGTTCTATTGGGAAATTCTGGGTGTTATATGCAAACTTACCCCAACTGAGGAAAGAGTTTCCTGGAACCCTTATGCACTAACTCCACCCAAAGGCTATAATTCCTAAACATTTCCATTCTGACTCCTGCACAAGGTGAGCAGATAAACTCCTCGGGCTTTGGAAACTGTTTGCCAGCACGCTGTAGAATGGTCAATGTCAGGTACAAGGGTAGATACTGACAGTGTCTTCTGAAGTGCAGTTTAGCTCTCTGATAAATTTTATCTAAAATAAATATTAATCCTGGATCATTTTCCTCAGTAGATTTTTTTTTCTCACCCCAAAGTAAATTACCAATGAGTATAGACAACACACGTCTTTTATCTACCTATGGGATACATAGCCAATTATTGTACCTGGTTTGCTAGTTCCCGTAAGTCATATCACTCGGTGAATTTTCTTGGCTTGGGGTATACTATTGTTTTTCTGCCAGGAGAAATACAAACATTCCATTTCATAGGACCTGGAGCTACTCAGTAATTAAAATGATTTCATTCTGAGTTGGTATGTAATGAAAACGGTACATGGATTCCTTGAAAGTGTACTCTTATTTTTATAACTATAGGAAACAAAAATGCCCAAATTTTCATGATAGATACACCAAAGATACTATTTTAATAAATTTTCAGCATAATTCAATAACTTGAATAAACCAACATAGAATATAGCAAATTCCCTTTCTAAACCAAGAAGCTTAAATGTCCACACAAAAACAACAGAAAAATTTTAGTCATACAGAATGAGAATAAAATTTACCTGGACAGAAAAATTCAAGCATTAATGAAAAGAAATGACTTTGACCTTGGAGTCATAACTTCCAAATGAGTTTCTCTGAGAATATAGCTAATAAACCACATTGTATAGCATGTCAGAAGTACTCTTGAAGTAAGAGTAACTTTACTCAGGAAGAGTTTATCCATGATTAAACTTAAGTGAAAATGTAATCAAATGTTATAGTAAAGTTGTGGAGAGCGACTCCAGGAATGAAATCATCAATTTCAAGTATAAGGACTAAAACTGAGAAAATGAGAATGAGTTTCACAACTTTGGGGATTTTATCATTTCGTTCTTAGGCAACTGTGAGAATTAATTAATGTTTGAAATAACATGTGTAACAAAATGAGTAAACTGATTTTCTATTTCCTGCAAGGATGTACTTAAGATTATACAGCTCCTGCACTGATCTAGAAATCAGCGATGAAATTTAAACCTTTAATTTTTTTTAGTGAATATAAAACTATCTACCAGAACACTTGCATTTCTTTAAATCTTTTAAAAGAGAAGACCATCTCTACACAAAGTCCATAAGGTAAAAATGCTTATTGTGTCTCATGGAATCAATCCCTGGTATTTAGATTAATCACTATAACATTTTTTAAAAATGAGATTTCTTAAATGCATTAATTAAATATTCTGAATTTTTGTTGGATATATTGTAATGCAGTATACTGTGTTACAATTTGTGAACGTAAGAGTAGCATAGAAAATTTTGAAACACATTTTATTTATTAAGTTATCCAGGAATGAAACCAAGTATTTTAGAACCTACAGAACAAAGTCATTATTTAAGAATTTGTGCATTTCGTATGGATTCCTTAATTCAACAAGGCGTCCTTTCCTATATGCAGAGATATTTTCTTATGCCTCTTTTACACCACTCATCTATTTGTTATATCTAAATTCGCCCTTCCAGAAAGTAGTTAAGACACTCTATATACAATAGCGTGTGTGTGCAGGTGTGTGTGTTTATGCCTAGTAACAATAGTTCTCAAATCTTTTGTTCTCCTCTTCTAGGGAAACTTCTCGAAAGAGTTGTGTACATATGCTGTCCCTATTCTGTTGTGTTGAATTCTCTCCTCAATTTACTCTCCAGTCTGTTGTTTTCCTACAAACTTAAATTTAATCTTCTCCTGCTCCATTTATCTCTGAGTTGCCAAACTCCGTGTACATTTTGTCTTCAACTTGTTTGACCACTCAAGCAACATTCTACATTAGTGGGCTTTCTCCCTCTCAGCAAACGCTCCTTTGGTTTCCATGACACAATACCCTTGGTTTTCCCGTGGAGGATTCTTTTACTAAATTGTTTCATCCCTACATTTTAAATACCATAATTCCTCAAGCCCCATTATAGGCTCCTTCTACTTTATGCTCTGTCCTCTAATCTAGAATCATCTTGTCCCTACAAATACTGTAGTTTCAGTTACTGTTTATGAGATGGAATCCCAAATTTATTTATCCTGTCCCGATCCCTCCTTTGCACACCGAGATCTAAATGCACATTTGATACTTGTAATTGAAGACCTTAAAATCACTTCACACTCAACACACCCAAATTGAACTCTAACTCTCTTAGCTCACACTTGCCTCCCGGTTTTGTAAATAGCCCAATCTCTCATCTATTTACACAAATATGAAACTCAACCTTGACACCTCATTCTTACTATGATTTTCTAGACTTTATCCCTTAATCTATATATACTCTACCCACTTATCCATCCACTAAATTTTCTTGTATAATCTCTTACATAATATGCAACTTACAAGTGATACAGTTCGACCTTCTCAATTCTAAAGTCTACACATCTGTATTACTGTGTCAGCGTTGTACAACCCTCTCTTGGTATCTGTAGGGAATTGGTTACCGCCTGTGGTAAGCGCTGTACTCTCTACTTCTATGACATCAACGTGTTTTAGATTCTGCATACAAGTGATATCATGTCATTAGGTGTCTGGCTCATTTTACTTAACATAATGTTTTCCAGGCTCATCCATGTTGTAAATGATAGCATTTCCTTCTTTTTAAAGAAGGAATAGTATTTCATTGTGTAATATACACCACCTTTTCTTTCTCCATTCCTTTGTTGGTGGACATTTAGGTTGATTCTGTGTCTTGCCTAGTATGAATAATGCTACAATGAACATGAGTGTGCAGATAACTTTTTGACATGCTGATTGAATTTCCTTTGAATATATGTCCCGGTGGTGGGTGATATGGTAGTTCGCCCCTTTTTTGAGGTGTCTCCAGATATTGTTGTCAATAATGGTTGTACTAATTACATTCCCACCTACAGGGTACAAGAGTTCCCTTTTCTCTGCATGCAGTCCAAAACTTGTTATCATTTGTCTTTTTGATAACATTCATTCTAACAGGTGTGAAATGATAGTTCATTTGATTTTAATTTACATTTTTCTGCTGATTAGTAATTTTGAGCATTTTTTTATACACCTGTTCACTATTTGCATGTTTTCTTCTGTGAAATGTCTATTCATTTGTTTCCCATTTTTAAAATTTGATTATTTGTTTTGTTACTATTGAGTTGTTTATGTTCTTAATATATTTTGGGTATTGACTCTTTAACAGATGTATGATTAGAAAGTGTTTTCTCTCCCATTTTCTAGTTGTCCCTTTGCTCTGTTAATTGTTTTCTTGGCTGTGCAGAAGCTTTTTAGTTTGATACAGTCTCATTTGTTTATTTTTATTTTCATGTCTGTGCTTTTGGGTTTATCAAAAATAATCATTGCCCAGACCAATGTCATGGTATTTTTTTCCTGTTTTCTTCTAGTAGTTCTTATCATTTTAGTTCTTACGTTTAAGTTTAATCTATTTTGAGTTGATTTTTTGAATAGAATGTGATATAGGGCCTGATTTCATTGTTCTGCATGTGGATATCCAGTTTTCGTAGAACTAATTATTGAAATATTTATCTTTTCTGCACTGAGTATTCTTTGCACCTTTATCAAAAAGAAATTGACTATAAATGTGTGGATTTTTCTGGACCATTTATTATGTTCCATTGATCTATGTGTCTGTTTCTATGCAAGTGCCATGCTGTGTTGATTACTATAGCTTTCTAGTATACTTTTAAATCAGGTAGTGTGATGCCTCCAGTTTTGTTGGTTTTGCTGAAGACTGCTTTAGTAGTGGTTCCATGTAATTCTTAGGATTTTTTCTATTTCTGTGAAAAAAGCCATTGGATTTTTTTTTTTTTTTTTTTTGGTGGGTACCAGGGGTCAACCTCAGGACCTCGCATGCCAGCAGGCGCTCATGCCGCTGAGCAATATCACTGGCCCTTTTTTCGTATGTGGGTTCCGGGAGTCGAACTTGGGCCCTTGTGCTTGCCAGGCAGGTGCTTATGGCGCTGAGCCACCTCACCGGCCCAAGCCATTGGATTTTTGATAGTAATTATATTGAACCTGTAGGTCACTTAGGGTAGTATGGGCATTGCAATAATATCAATTCCTCCAATCCATAGACAGGGGATATGTTTCTATTTTTTGTATCACTCTCTTTTATTAATGTTTTATCTTTTAGTGTATTGGTCTTTTGCCTCCTTTGTTAAATTATTCCTAAATTTTTAATTATTCTGGTAGCTATCTTATATGGGATTATTTTCTTGATTTTTTTGGGTTTGTTGTTAGTGTATATAAATACACATTTTATGTGTTGATTTTGTATCTTGCAACTTTACTGAATTTATTTATTAGTTCTAACAGTTTTGGGGGTATAATATCAAACGGATAATTTAATATATTTTTTCACTGTATTTTTTTCTTTTGCATAATTGATCTGGCTAGGACTTCTAGCACTATGCTGAACAGAAGAGACAAGAATGAGTATCCTTCTGTTATTTCTGATCCTGGAAGAATAGCTTTCAACTTTTCATCAAGGCATGCCTATTTTTATACTTGCTTTTTAAATCATGAATGGATATTGAATTTTGTCAAGTGCTTTTTGTGCATCTATTGAGATGGCCATATGGTTTCGTCCTTGCTCTGTTGATGTCCTGTATCAAAGTTGTTCATTTTCAGATGCTGAAACTATCTTGCAACCCAGGGATAAATGCCACTAGGTATGGTTAGTGATCCTTTTAATGTACTATGTTACACAGTTTGCTAACAGTTTTTGAAAAGTTTTGCATCTATGTTGATCAGGAATATTGAACTCTAATTTAATTTCTTGTGGTGTCTTTGGCCTTGGCATCAGGAAAATGCTGTCCTCATAAAATTTATTTGGAAGTACTCCTCACTGCATTTTAGGAGGGCTTTAAAAGATTGGTATTAGTTCTTCCTTAAATATGTGCTAGAATTTATCAACAAAGCTCTCCAATTGTGAGATTTTCTTTGATGGAAATCTTTTTACTAATAACTCAATCTACTTACTTATTGATCATCTCAGATTTTCTATTTTTTCATGATTAAGTCTCGGTAGGTTGCATGTATCTCAGAATTTATCCATTTATTCTAGATTATCTATTTTGTTGATGTATAATTATTCATAAGTAGTCTTTGATAATCTTTTTTATTTTTGTGGTATTAGTTGTAACGTCACCTCTTTCATTTATAGTTTTATTTATTTGAATCTTCTGTTTTTCTTAGTCTAGCTAGAGATTTGTCAATTTCATTTATCTTTTAAGAAACCATTCTAAGTTTTGTTGGTATTTTCCCCCAGTGTTCTTTTACTCTTGGTTTCGTTTATTTCTTCTCTGATCTTTATTATTTCCTTCTTTTGACTGTGAGCTTAGTATATTCTTTCTTAAAGTGGTTCTGGAAAACTCTCAGAGTCAGGTTGCTTTAGTTTCAGACTTCTCCCTTAGAAATGCTTTTGCTACATTTCGTAAGTTTTGATATGTTTCCATTTAGCACTTTTCTCAACATGGGTTTTGATGTCTATTTTAATTCATTAACCCATTGGTTGTTCAGGAGCATGTTGTTTAATTTCCATGTGTTTGTAAGTATTTTATTTACAAAAGGATTGTTTATTTTGCAAATAAGTCAAATACTCTAACTGCAAATGATAGTTTTTCTAACGGATGAATAGTGTTTTTGATTATATATTTAAGGTAGGAATTGTAGAAAATCTTATAAGAAATAAAAAGCATCTATATTCTACCCATGTTTATTTTTTTCTAATTTTCTTCAGTGAGAGTAGACACACATATATTTTGTACAGTGTGTTTTCTGTCAACTTTTCAAATTTTTCACACCTCTGGATATTATTTATATGTACATTTACCTTTTGCTTGATTTGAAGAATATAGATATAATCTCAATTTATTTGGAACATTTTCTATTTTTTATTTGATAATGGTATAGTGTATATTTTTCCATGTAATTTTTTCTGTTTTTAAGTTACATCTTTAGAATGGATTCTTAAAATGGAAATGCTTATGTGAAAGAATTAAAATATAACTGAGATTCTATTTTTTTTTTTTTTTTTTTGGGTACTGGGGGGTCGACCTCAGGACCTCGTGCACCAGCAGGCGCCCGTGCCACTGAGCGATATCACTGGCCCCTTTTTTCGTATGTGGGATCCGGGAGTTGAACTCGGGCCCTCGCGCTTGCCAGGCAGGCGCTCACGCTGCTGAGCCATCTCACCGGCCCATAACTGAGATTCTTGATATAGACATGAATTCTTTTGTCTATAGGAAACTTAATCAATATACAATTCTCCCATGTGTATATGAGAGTGCTTTCTTATTATATACTGATATTAATGTTATTATATATTTTAGTTTTTGCTCTTTGATAGCAAAAGATATACTTCATTGCTTCAATATTTATTTCTTTGATTGCTAGTGAAGCTAATTTTTCATGTTACTAATTATTTATATTTGTTCTTTAATGAACTAAAGGTTTATGTTATTTACCAATTTTCTTGTACCTTTTTGGAGTTTTAATTAATTAAATTCATAGAATTTCTAATTCTATTTCTAATTCCTATAAAATTTAGGACAGTTATTTTTCTTGGAATGTTGTTTGCTTTTTGGCTTCATTATAAAATTTCTTTTAGATCAAAAGATATTTTTATTCTTTTCTTGTAAGTAGTCATATTTAACAATCTTATTTTTTTCTATTGTCTTTGTATGAAGGAAATCATTCCCAATTGAAATAAATCACATTTATTTATAAATTGTCAATGTTAATGGGCTAATTTCTTGAATTTACCTCTATACACATTATTATAATGGCATGAAGTCAGAGTGGAAGATCTAAAGTCTAAGTGTTATTCAGTTATCTTACTTATATTTTGTACACATCGATTTACCTGTGTGCTTTTATATCTGCTCTACACTGTTTTAATTATCATAGCTATATTTTTTATATAGGAAATCAAATTGCCATTCCCAATATGCTATTATTATTTCCTCTAGTTAGCTTCTTTTTTGCATGTGTATTTTACTAGCATTCTTAGTGATTATATTATAAAATGACCCTCCAAAACATTTGAAATTTTGATTGTATTCCACTTACCAGCCAATTTAGTTTTGATAGATCAATATTTTTATGTGTTTTCCTAAAATGTTTCTTTCCTAGCCCAGTCTCATCTGACTTTACTTGGGGTACTAGGTGTTTTCAAAGAAGTTAAACTAATCAGTGCATTCTATCTTTCTTGTCAAAGATAGTGGACCCACTGGTGGTGACCTAAGTTGATCCAATTATAGGGAATCTTAAAAACTCTTTTAGGGGGCCGGTGAGATGGCTCAGCGGCTTAAGCGCCTGCCTGGCAAGCGCGAGGGCCCGAGTTCAACTCCCGGATCCCACATACAAAAATGGGGCCGGTGATATCGCTCAGCGGCACGGGCGCCCGCTGGCGCACGAGGTCCTGAGGTCGACCCCCTGGTACCCACAAAAAAAAAAAAAAAAAAAAAAACAACTCTTTTAGGATTCTGGAGAAAGATGCCTATGCTTTTAGGTTTAGGATTAAACTGTGGCCAGAGCATAAGATATTGGATCCAACTTTAGTTGATATGTCTGGATTTTTTTTAGTTAGGGAAGCTAATTAATTTTCTTTAGGTTGTAAAGAGTTAGGTTTGTTGTTATTTTTTGAATAAAAATGTTTTTATATCAATACTGTATCATTATAATATTCTTTCTTTATATTCTTTTTCTTTTTTTTTTTTTGTGGGTACCGGGAGTCGACCTCAAGACCTTGTGCCGCTGAGCAATATCATCGACTCTTTTTTTTTGTATATGGGTACCGGGAGTCGAACTCAGGACCTTGCGCTTGCCAGGCAGGCACTTATGCCGCTGAGCCATCTCACCGGCCCTATATTCTTAAATATGGTATAAATCTCGTTTTCCTTAAGACTACTTTTGTTTATGTCAGCAAATAATTGTTATTTTCTTCCTGTAGGTACATATCTCTTGACTGTTACAGATTGCTCTAGTCTATTTTAATTATTTCAGTTAAAATTTTTGTTCTACATAAAGCATTATGGCAATACATAAGACTAAAATGAAGGAATGATAATAGTATATAATATCTATGCTTGTAGTCACTTGTGTCAGACACAATTCATTACATATGTATCGTGTACAATCTATTAAGATAACTATAAATACAATCCAAATTTAGTGGATAGCAAATAGCAACATAAACATTAAATACCGAGCCCAAGCTCATGCAATGCAGTGCAGGTGAGATTTGAAGCCAGTTAGTTTAGGTTCAGAGCCCATGGTCATAGCCACTGTATTATACTACTTATTAATTATAACGGAACCCTGAATGTATAAAATGGCTATACTGACTAATGGAAAAGGTATTTGTTAGTTCATAGAATAATACCGAAACAATGAGGGCCACGGGCAGTAAGTGCTGGGGTTCTGTCAAATTACTGAGGCTCTTCTATGTGATGTGGGGTTAATGGTAGAAGTAATGGAGATGTTTCATATGATTCTTTTTGTTTTACCTCCAGGCAGTCACCTAATTGACTGCTTGATATTACATGTAGTGCTTTTTAATAAATACACAATCATATTTAGGAACACACATCATCCTTTACCTTCAGGTGCTTAAGAGATCAAGCGTGAGATAAACAAGCTCACACGTTTATAATGTGCAGAGGAGAAAGCCAAAGACTAGACCTGCCTGCAAAACTTTTCGTTATATATGCATGGTCATAAACTTGTTACAACATGCTGGAATCAAGATCCAGAAAATTAAAGGGAGGCACCCTGCCCCCCCCTTTAAAATTCGTGTATTCAGATACTTACAGTTGGATCTTTGTTCACTTCATAAACAGCAGGGGGCATACTTTCTTTTCTCATCTTTTTTTCTCTGTGAAGCTGTTCTTGACATCTGTTGAATTCCCTAGTGCTTTTGCTCTTTGTCTCTTGCACATATGTAATACACAGTTTTGGCAAACCTTGACTAATTTGAGTCCATAAAGGGTGAAATACAGCTATGATTTTATATGTTTGAGGTGTTTGAGAAATTATTAGATAAACATTACACTTAATATTCAGGTAGATAAAAATCAAGTTAGTAGTTTTCCTGTTTAATTTATAAACCATAAGTAAAACAGATGTTGGAAGGAAAGTGACCAAAAATAGGATTTTACATATTTGCAGTCAGGCTAATAGAATATGGCCTTTTGAGATATATTAGGAAGATAAATTAGAATGATTTTTTTGTTCTATATGTATATGGCTCTAACTCTTGTTATTTAACATGTCTTTTTAGCATATAGTCATTGCATAGTTTTAAAAATACCACTAGCATTAGTTACTATTTTTCTCATTTTCAGATGACACTGAAACTTCAGGCTGATCAGTGACAGAACCAGGCTTTACTCTCTGTTCCTTGAACAGCATAGCCTCTCAGGGTCGCAATGGATATTTTTCTAATTCAGGGAAATTGTCTTGAAAGCATAAACCAGGAGGCAGATAATAGGTATTTTGGTATTATTCTAAATTAACATCTACAAGGCAAGTGTTCCTTCTAGGTTTATTTTGCTTCTGTTTTTTGAAAGAATAATAGGTGATAATTTGTTCTTACAAAGAAAATTGTCAATCTAAAATTATTCCTTATCTTAGAATATTTTTTCCCTTGCTAGAGATAGACGCTCTTAAGATTTTCAGTTTTAGGCAAAACTAGCTCCATGTGTTATTTATGAGCCCAGAAGTAAGTTAAAAATAGTTTAAAAGCTATATTTGCTCACACAGAATAATTTTCTGAAAGATTCAGCTCAGTTTTGAAGTAATGCCATAAAGTCTCCTAAAAGTCATTAAATACTGTAAATTTCATCTGTGCTGTGGAGTGTCTTCTAGTCATGCCAGTTTCTCACTACTATCAAGACAGGCCATTTCTGGCTGTAGGCAAGTACTACTAACTTCTGTTTTTCTCTCCAAGTGCCTCCCATGGAAATTCTTGAAAAATAAAGCGACATTTCAACCCACACTTTAATGAGTGGACTGGAATCCCTATCCACTTAGCTATCTCAGTAGTGACTCATGGAATTGTCTAGCCTTTGCTTTCCTAACATTTTCCATTCACTATAAGTTATTTCTTCATCTTCTTTTACTACTTAAAAGTGCTTTCCATGTTTGCCAGCTGAAACACTAGAACTATATAAGACCTATAGTTTCAAATTTGAATGTACTATTTGAGCTTTTTTAACGCAGCCCTAGTGATCTGGTGTTTGGCAGAAGTACCATTGGAAAATGGACAGTTAGGATGCAACTCTAAGCTGCCCGGCCATAATTTACTAAATGTGATGCCAAACGGTGCAATCTGAACTGCCCGTGCCATTTTGTGATTTCTTTTGTCTTTAGTCATTTGTTTTTACCATGTATGGAAACACCCTTAAGACACCCAAAGAATCCACACACTTCGTTTCAAAGTAAAATTAAATAAATGGCTGCCACTGGGATAAGGTAATGTCAGGAACATGTCAAGTGGGATTTGATGATATAAGATGTGTTCGGTGGGATAGGCACAGTGGGAAAGTGCTCACGCCTCAGCTGATCACTCATTTACTTCATGGAGAGATTCTCCGGTTATAATTCACAACAGAAAAAGAAGCAAGAATTTAGAAGACAGAGAAATTAAGCTCCAAAGAACGTTCTGTTTTATCGAAGGCGTTTCCTCAGGGACGCAAACCTTTAAAAAATCTGCTCCCTTCTACGTTAACATTCCACTTTCCCAGGAACTCAGAAACTATGTCTCCGACACTGTCCTTGATCAGAAACAGCGTTGCTGGTGGGAGGAGATGCAGTGCATGAGTCAGGATCTCGCTGGTCCTGCTGCGGTAGCTGTGGTATGCGACCTTCTGGAAATCAGTTATTTCATCTCCACTTCAAATTTTTTCTCTATAATATAAAGATAACATTTCTTGTGTTACCTATGGTTATGAGATTTTTGTGAGCACCAAATGAAATGGTTCAGATAAAAAAATTGTCCTATGGATGCTGGTTATTAGTAATAAAAATTCAAGGAACATTTTCACATTGTCTTGACTTGCTCTGGAGGTGGTAGTCCTGGAATTATAAGCTGTGTCTAGGTATTTATGGGTCCAGGACTTTATTAGCTAAAATGAAGTTGTGATTTTTCCAGCCTTGGGGATATGGCCTGGTAATAAGGGAACAGGACCAATTTTGAAGAATCTAATATGGTATTGTTGCACTATTATTAAGAAAAGTCCATGCTTTAGTCACATTTCCTTAGTTTTTACCTAGCATCTTTTTTTCTGTTCCAGGATCTCATGTAGGGAACCATGTTACATGTACTTAGTATGTCTCTTTTGGTTCTTTTTCACAGTGACAGATTCCCAGATTTTCATTGTTTTTAATGCTCTTGATAGTATTGAGGACTATCAAGTATCTTATAGAATATTTGAACTAGTATTTATGTATTATTTGTCTTGTGACCTGACTGGAGTGATGGGGTCTTGGGAGGAAGACCACAAAAATTAAATTGGTCTCACACTTGCTTTTTCAAGAGTTACACAGGCTTTTTTTTTCCTTAAAATTTTCCAACCCCTCTCCCCCATCCCGTCTTTCCCCTCATCATTACTTCCCTTTCTGTTTTCCCTTTTCTTTTTCTTCTTTCCTTCTTATGTTTTTTCTTTCCTTCTTCTTTATGACTATCAAACAAGTCAACAGCATTTATTTGTTCGATGCTGTGTTTCCCTAAATGAACATTTCATAGTTTTTTATTCTCTTGTGTTTAAAACACTTAACTATTTTGTTAATACAGGAGGATTCATGCATTTGTTAAACTGAATAGGTAGCCCTTGAATCCTGCTTATATTGTAAAATGTAAGAAACTGGAAGTTTATACTCCAGTATGTAAGAAACCTTGATATAATAACACAGACTGTAGTCATTGTTGCTCTAGAAATTGATTTTAACTGAAAATATGATGTGTTATTATAGGACATATAAATATTTTTCATTTTATTTTAGAATTTAGATCTTTTCAAATGTTCAAAGCTCTGAAGACACGAAAGCTCTGTTGAGCCTGGCAATTTACTTGGATCCTGCCCACACGTACTAACCTCTTCTTGTACTCAGTATCGCACTCAGAGAGCAGAATCAGTGACCTAGAAAGAATCAATTCAGGTGCCTGCATGGATAGACATATAAGTTAAGCATGTAAGGAAACATATACATGCATTGCACTAGAAATAAATACGTTTTATTTGCATGTACTAAAGTTAGAAATAGGCTCATCCTTTCATATCCTGTCATGTGAATTTTTTAGTGTTAGTAAATATGTTTTCTGCTAGCTTCTCTGCCCGTTATTTTCTTTATTTGGATCACAGTTTTATTATTTCCCAATTCCTGTCTCTGTTGTATATAGATTTTGGGGGAAAAGGACACTTTATCCATCATTGGCACTTGCTGATTAACTAGAATCTGGATTTTTTTTTTGCCCTTTACTTGATATCTGAGTGATAGTTGCTTATATTAAGCTCCTCATTTCCATGAGTTTCTTCTTATTGAGAGATGAACTTACAGATTCTTTGGGGCTGACACAAATATGACCAATGAGGAGGAAAATGAGAATTTAACAGATATTTTGCGTAGGTTTTACTGGGGATTTCTTGTAAATTTATCTTTCTTGGGATGGGGTCCTGGATTTGGAATTATCTTCTCGTGACCCTGAAGCAAGGGAAGAGGCTAATGATATTGTGTTGTTGCTGCAGCAGAACAAGATTGTTAACTTCTAATCTTGAACATTAGGAAAACACACTTTTTTTGATAAGTCACTGTCATTGGATTTTGGATACAGGTATCTAATGATAACTTTCAGCACAGGGACTTCCCTTTGGTGGTGGTAAAGGTGGCAAGGGGTAGTCCACATTCTGGAGCTTCCTGAAGTTCAACCGGTGGTAAGCAGAGCAGGTGAGAATATTAACATGGCTCAGGATGGATGGAAATACCTCTCACCAGTGTCAACAATTTACACCTTGACTGCAACTGGAACCCTGTGACCTGCTGTGATACTGTGCTTTCCACATAGGACTCCATTTTTATCTTTCTGCAATGTATGGAACTTCATCACATAAATTTCTTGTGGGGCATCAGTCAACTGGCTCTCATTTCTGCCCACTACTTATTCAACCTCGTCCCATTGCCTTACCTGCCGAAAGAGAGAAGGATCTTCACTTTTGTGCACCGCGCGAGCTCCTGTCTCAGGGCCTTTGCAGTTAGTTCCCGTTGCTCTGCCTACAATGTTTTCGTTACCTGTGTGCCTGCCTCGTTCCTTCACCTCCTTCAGTCTCTGCCCAGGCCACCTCATCAGAGAGCCTTCTGCTTATTCCTTTGCCTTTATTCTTCTGAGTGGCGCTTACAAATTATTAGTGTCTTTTCAGTGATGCTCTTAAAAGTCTCAAAAGATCAAGCACTTTGTTTTGTACAATGTTACATAGCCTTAGAAAAGTCCTGTATGTGATATTCAGTAAATATGTTTTGAATGAATTAATTTTTGTAGACAGATGAAGGTGTTATTTCTAGAGATAATCTCACCAGTAACCATGTGGGTCACAGGGTGTAGTTGTTAATTAAAATGTTAATGTGGGACTGAGATTCTTTGCCTCATGGAGCAAGCATGAAGATGCATGGATGACAATGACTTTTTTTATCCTTCTTTAGTTTCTATTTGGAGTCTGACGTTTTCAGATACTATTAAATATTCACTAAACTCAAAGTTTTTTAAAACCCATATAAACAGCTCCATTCATTGCAATTTTATACTCAGCAGGCCACACAGCTATCATTCTTTCCTAGTTATTCATAACAATGTGGCATTTTGAGGTCAGTGGTTTGATGCATAAAATCTAAGCTCCTTTAACTCTTATTGCTTTTGATGAGCTGCTCTGGCTTTCAGGCCCATTTCTATTTAGATATCTTGGCTATTTCTGCCACTTACTAGTTATATGTCTGTGGCTTATCACTTGATTTATCTGCACTTCAGGGTTTTATTTGTAAAATGAAAATAATAATAATAATAATAATAATAATAATATCCACCTTCACAACCTCATAGTATTTTTGTAAAGTTTAAGAGAGTAATATTCAATTAGGCATGGTGGAACATATCTGTAACCCCAGCACTAAGGAGGCTGAGGCAGGAGGATGAATTCAAGGCTGGACTTCATAGTAACACCCTGTCTCAACAAAACAAAACAAAACAAAACAATGATAAATATTCAAATTTATTCTAAAGTATGACAATACATTACACAGTTCTCAGATACATAGTGTTTTAAATTTACTTTTATGTATTACAAAAGAAAAATAGTTTTCTCATTAAATAGCATTAAAATTGGTGGTTAAAGATAAATTGTAATCTTTTTTTTATTTTTAAGTGTGGGGAGCTGCAGATAGATTCAGAATGAATTATTTGCCTCTTCTTGATTGAGAATTATATTCTCGTTGAGAAATTGTATGCTTGGGTCTTATCTCTAAGATTTATAGAAGTCCCTGAAGCTATGAGCCTAGGGCTATTTAACTTGTATATATAAGAAATATTTCACAATATTTGCCTGAATGTAGGATACTTGTACTCTGTTCTAGAAAATACAGAACAGATTGAAACAACATTGTCTGGAGATGTTCCTTTTGGCACTATAATCAATAAGGAAAATCCTCTGAAACAAGTTATATGCCAGGCTTCTTGCTTTGTTCTTTTATGTGTTATCATTAAGACATAGCATAGCATAAATTCTTATTGCATATTCCTTGATTATTTTTCAAAATGTAAGAAATAATGAGACATGATATGTTTTTTAGCATAATTGTATGAAGAAGAGAATATGCATAGTATTTTCAAGCATAGTAGAATGAAGCAGCACCTATCCTTTTAAAAGTGAACTTGTGTAAAATTGTTTTGTATTTATTTACCAGAAACTTAGTTTAAATACAATTATTTATGTACACAAATATATGCAACCTTTATTTTGTGGCAGCACCCAAAGTCAGATACATTTTCTTTTTGGGTCATATTTCTGGAACTAACCTTAAGGAAACCATTTGCATTGCAATTCCTGATTAAATATATTTATAAGAAAATTTTGACTGTCAGGTTATAATGTGTAAAAGATAACATGAATTAGAACCAGAGAATTCACTGAGAAAATATTTAACGTAAATTCTGTCGAACATTAACTTAGATGTAAGTTTGTATTCTCTTTTCTAGGACTTTGCATTTACTTAGGCATGAGTACCTAGAGTCGAGGTCCTAACTCATCTTTTGGTGGTCTCTCACTTGGGTCATTCTAGTCCTATAAAATATTTCGAACCAAGATTTATTGGCTGGCTTCAGGGCCTCTCAAATTCTTCCACCTTGCTCCAAGTAAGAAATCTACTTTGCTCTGAGTGTAATTTTGGGTTTTGTTTTGCTACACTCCACTGTTGCGGCTAATGCCCTGTGCTCTGTAGGGATTAATTTCTCTGTATTCTCATAGTTCATTCTCAGTAGTGAACATTTTCTTTTTTGAACCACTAGGAATGAGAATCCAGTCTTTTATTCCTCTAGGACATCCTGCTTTGGCCCCAGACAGACGCAGTTAACTCATCTTTTGCGTGGCTCCTTTTTTGCATTGACCATTCTCGACACACTGATTAGTGTCTCTCGGGTCAGGGCAGAGTTTTCTCCTAGCCACAACTGTCTATTCTGGTTTTATGGTTGGTACTGCCCACACCACACTATGTTGTTCGTGTTCTTGTTTGAACTTCTCTCAGGTGTCTACTGTGGCATTGTGGGAGTGGGGCTATTTATTTTCCTTAAGAAAATGCCTTCTTTTTAATAGTAAAGGTAATGTTTGTGGGGACATTATTGTACCCCTTAGTATCCATCCATTTTGGAAACTGTACAGATTCTGATTTTTTCTGACAGGAAAAGAAAGTTCCTGACAACCAAAATTGTATTCAAATACTGCCAGTGGGGACTGGCAGATCACCACTGTTTTGCCTAATGTATGTGAATAAGGTATATGTAGAGGCACTGGAAACTGGGTCTTCTTTTAGAATATTTAGTTATAAATGAGTCATGATGAATAAGATATTGGATCTATGTATTTGGACATTGGTGACAATATGGCTCAACACACTTTGGTTTTATTTTTAAACATAATGTCTCCATAAAAGCTGTGTATACTTTGTGGCTAACAAGGCTCTTCTGAAATCTAATGTCTTCCCAAAATATGGGCTGAAAATCCTCTAAGCCCCATGACTCTGAAGTCTAGGAATAGTGGCTAACGGGCCTTTGTAAGTTCTGTGATGTTTTGCTTTTAAGGGATATAGAGAGGGATAAGGATTTGTGACAATTGAGCTCAAATTGTGACAATCGCAACAACTGACCTCACAGGTGAACAACCTAGCCCTGAGTTTTTAGTCTGTTATGTAGCTAAATAAGCCATACTTGATTTTGCTTGCTTGATTCACCTAACTTCTGTGATGCACTTCAATAAATCTTGGGTCATGTTAAGACCATTGTGATTGACTTATTTGCTTATACAGATAGCCTATAGATAACTAAAAGATCTATGACTAGAGGGGTTCTTGTTTTGGTTTATTGAGTAAATAATGTTAATAAGTACTGATATTGAATACTTTAATCATTAATAAATATAGATCAGTCATTAAATTATGTATTTTATGTTTGTTACTTAGTTTCATTTCTACATATAACCTTTATTGTTTTTACAAATGAAAAATAATAGAATTAGGCAAAATAATGTCTCTAAAGTTTCATAGATGGTATATGGCAAAGCTGAGGTTCAAATTCACATCTATTTTACTTCAAAAATCAACTTAAACTACAATAATGAATATTCATGGGATATGACATTTCTAGAAAATACTAATAAGTCAAAACTTGAGTTTTAGGTATGATCTGTGGCAATTGAACAGGAAGTTCAAATAATAGATGCTACATAAATCAAATGAAAACTCAAACATTTTGAAAACTATGATATGTGAAAGAAGACAATATACTATTGCACAGGAAAAACATCTTATATTTTAAAATATATTAAATGTAAATTTTGATTCTATTTTCTGGAAACAGTAAGGAAATAGACTGACTTTGATTTAAGTGTATATTTAAGATGGTAGAGTCTTGAGTAAGACTTGTGGAATATGAGTCATATGTGAAGAACTCCTAAGGGAAATCTGAATGGGGCAGTCAGACAGTAATTGTGTGCGGTGTGGTAAGCATGAATGTGAACTCCAGCATACATTTAGTAATCCTTCAGAAATCTGATGTCATTCATAAAACCAGGAAAAAAATCCCCAGATTTTTCTATGTCCTTAACCACATAAGGGGCGATTTACCATAAGTAAATGGCAGGGGGTTAAGTTATCTCACCAGACACGCAATCCGTAAATAGCATATGGTGGTCATTGCACACAGTGAGTAAAAGTCCCGACACGTAACCAACCCCAACTCTGCCCTCAGACTGCAGACTGCCTAATACTGAGAAAAAAATGTGAAAGTTGGCTTTGGCTGTGATAAAAATTTGAAATCAGGGGCCGGTGAGATGGCTCAGCGGCGTATGTGCCTGCCCGGCAAGCGCGAGGGCCCGAGTTCGACTCCCGGATCCCACATACGAAAAAGGGGCCAGTGATATCGCTCAGCGGCACGGGTGCCTGCTGGCTCGCGAGGTCCTGAGGTCGACCCCCGGGACCCACCAAAAAAAAAAAAAATTGAAATCATAAGCAGTCAGTGTAGCTGTGCGTGATACAGACAGACTACCACTATTCCCTAGGAGCTTGATAAGTAACTGATAGAAAAAATTTTTTTTCTATTAGCGAATGTTTTTCTCTGGGGTGGAAAATAATTGTTAGTTTGAACTATATGAAATTGCCAGTTTCGCCTATAAATTGGCAGTTTCATAATATCCAACCTAATACGAACACTAAATCAATTGATTTATCATGTTGGCTTGTTAAAAAAATACAAAGAGTATTGGGATTTAGAAACAAAATATTCTTATGTATTTTCGGTTAATAGGTTAGTTGGTGTTTTGAGAGAAAGGCTTAAAACGTAAAACAAATTATTGGTAATCCATGAAATTTGCCGCCAAGTTATGGACATTTGCATTAATGCAAAGGTGTTACACTTTTAGAAGAAATCATTTACTTTTATTTGAAAAATACTGTAATTAAAGTGATATTAAAGTTTTAGTTAGTATATATACATCAATTCACTATATAAGTAATATTTTGAAAAGAGATGTTAAAATGGCAAATTAGCAAAATGTGCCCCAGTTATTTGAAAGCAGTATTTTCCTTTCCTAAGAATAATTTCATCCTAATAAAATATTTTGCTAACATTTAAAATTATGTAGTATAGGAACCAAATGTGATACAATTTAAAAACCTCTATGCCAAAATAGGTATCCATATGATAGGAAACTATGTAATTCAAAAATTATTTTCTTGTTAATTATCTAGAAGGCCAGTAAGAGTCACTGTTGTATGGCCAGTACTTGATTTATCTAGCCAAAGAATTAAAATCTTAAAAGAGCTTCCCTAGTTCAAGGTCATTTTTCTAGAAATGACTCATTCAATAGAGCAAAAACTGAAGTATTATGAATAAAGAAAATACATGAATTGGGCAAAGATAGAATTATAAATATGCTCAAAAAATAAAAATATGCCTGCCTACTGCTCACAGATCTTGCTCTGGAGTATTGCTGCATTTGGTTTGGTTTTTATTGCTGCATAGTTTGACTATGGACACTAGAAATATGTGATATCACAAGTTGAAAAGCTAGAAAATAGAGGTAATATTAGGATTAAAATGCTGTGATTCAATATTTATTATTATTTATTATTGGCATTAAAAAACTCCCTTTGGTGCAGTTTGCAACTCGGTTGAATCATGGAAAGTAAGATTCATCAAATACTTATCAAGAAATCTCTTTGCTTTTGTAGTAGAAGAAATAATGTTACCTATAATTCTCCAGTGCTTTCTGTATTTTACTGAGCACTTTGCTAGGGGAAGGTTGGTGATTTATAAGCAGAGGCTGTGGCTGGGCTGAACTGGCTATGTAACAAAAGACAGAACAGGCGATGCTGGGACAGGGTTGGATGTAAGAGGGAGATGAGCGTCTGTAAGGCTGAACTCAAGATTAGAAGACTGACCATGGGGCCAAACTATGGGGCAAGTTTGCAGAGAACTATAAATGAAATAAGAAAACTGCAAGTGCTTTGTCATGTGACCCCCTGACACCTTGTAAATCTTTTTTTTTTTTTTTTTTGTGGGTACCGGGAGTCGACCTCAGGACCTTGCATGCCAGCAGGTGCCTGTGCCGCTGAGCGATATCACCGGCCCTTTTTTCGTATGTGGGTTCCGGGAGTTGAACACAGGACCTCGTGCTTGCCAGGCAGGCGCTTATGCCGCTGAGCTATCTCACCGGCCCCCAACCTTGTAAATCTTATTATTTACTTTTTTTTTTTTTTTTTTTTTTGAGCCAGGGTCTTGCTATGCAGTTCAGGCTGGCCTTGAACTCACTATGTAGCCCAGGCTGGCCTCGAAGTCATGGCAGTCCTCTTGCCTCAGCCTTCCAAGTACTGGGATGACAGGCATGCACCACCACTCCCAGCTATAAATTTTCAGTAAAAAATCCAAATCATAATATACTTACTATAAATGGATTTCCTGTGAATGCTACTGAAGGAGTCTAATTTTGTATTATTTCTGTTTGAGAGTTAGCCAGAATTGATCAGAGAGTAATGTACATCTGGGCTACACTTTGATTATCGGGTTAGAATCTCACTTTTATTGACAAATGAAACTATATATATATATACATACATATATATGTACATACATATATATATACATATATATACATACATATATATGACTTTGACTTTTTTTGATTCCATACATAAAAGCAAGGCTATGTACTATTTTACTTTCTGTGCTTGACTTACTTCACTCAGGAAGATGTCCATACATGTTATTAAAAATGACAGCACTTCTGGTGCATTTCTTTATTCATTTGTCTTATGATGGGCACTTAATGCTAATTCCATATTTTTACTACCGTGAATAATACTGCAGTGAATAAATTTTGAGTCAGATCTCAAACATTTAAAATTTTCTATACTTTTCTGTCATCATAATGCCTTCTATCGTATCAATTTGATTTATCTACTGCTTCACGCACAAAAGCATAAAATGTATCTATTCTGCTATTGTAAGAGATCAGAAAATAACCAGTGTTCTGATTCATCTACATCTTTGAAATCTATCTTTCTTAGAATATTACAAAGAAGAGTTATTTGTGCCTTCTTTTGGTTTGTGGATGGTAGAGGAGAACCACCCATTCATTTAAAATGACATTCTGGGCAAAGAGAAAGTTATAATCATTTCACAAAATTGGTGGTCGTGATATACAAAGAGTAAAGATGTTCTTAGTTCCTGAAATATCTGTGCTATGTGTTTGTGTGCTCAAACAGGTAGAGAATCGTATTCAGCTGTCTTCAGAGCCTTCATGAATTTCTTTGGCTGGTTTTGAACTCTAGAGTTAAAATTTAGAACTTGAAGTAGACTCACAGAGAGCCATTACATGGTTAAGTTGTTGAACTGTGAAAATTTTACAGAAAGCTTGTGACTATGGAATCTGGAGAAGAAAATGTGAAGTGTGATTTATTAACTGTATTTAATTATGACATTAATATTTTTTCCATGCAAAGGAAAGTGATCATCTGTTTTCTAACCACAAGATAGAAAGAAATATTGGAAAGGCTTAAGATCTTGGTTAGCCAAGAACTATCTTTCTGTAGAAATGGTTAGGTATTGGAGTTGAAAGTCAACCAAATCTATGGAATCTCTTATTGCATCCCATTAAGATAAGGATAGACCTTGGCTTCTGAGTATCATAAAGTTTTTGGGACATAAGTGATCATCACATTTAATATGCTTATTTTACAAAGGCTTTCAGATTTAAGCAATTACTGAATAGCAAATATGAATATAACACCCAAATCTGATACACACACACACACACACACACACACACACACATATATGTCACTAACAGTTGCAATTTTCCTAAATATTGTTCATTAAAAAAGAGGGATTCATTTTGTGGCCACTGGTGGAGGGCCTCTTCTATATTCTTCATAGTTTGATCCCCAAAATAGCATATTGCTTTCTATATGTTCACTTACTATTAAGTTTCACTTATTTTAAACAATTCATTTACAACAAATCTACACTTGTCAAACGAATTTCCTCTGAATATCAGACATGCCAGTTACGATTGCTTCTTACTTCTTGGAGGTAGGATGTTTGTCTGAAAATTGTCTCTAAGTGAAGAGTATGCTGAATAGAATTTGGTCAGATGACTAATAAAAATAGCACAAAGTCTGGAAACAATTTAAACTTGTGCCACATATTCAGTACACCAGAGAAATTGCGCTGGAACTAGTGACAATTTTAGGCAACAAAATGAAGTTTATCCAAAGAGAAAAGAATGTTATATCTTAGAAATGATATTATGGAAATGATTTTTAATGGAAATGATTCCAATTTTCTCAAAACTCTTTGATGATTGTTATTTTGACTAATGAAAGAGGCTGTAGTAAGGAAGAGCTTCTTTTTAAAGTATATTTTAAAAATGGTATGACTGGGGCCGGTGAGATGGCTCAGCAGCTTAAGCGCCTGCCCGGCAAGCGCGAGGACCTGAGTTCGACTCCCGGAACCCACATACGAAAAAGGGGCCGGTGATATCGCTCAGCGTCACGGGCACCTGCTGGCACGTGAGGTCCTGAGGTCGACCCCCCCGGTACCCACAAAAAAAATGAAATAAAATAAAAAATGGTATGACTGAAAGTGTGGGGAAATGACTGTCAATAAACTACTTAATTTTGACCCTAAGAGCATTTCTTTTTTTTTTTTTTTAAGTAGTTCACTATTTCTTTTTTTTTTTTTTTTTTTTTTAAAGAGAAGAAAAAACAAAACAAATCAAAAGAAGAACAAATTTTCAAACCAACATAATAGCAGGGTAACAATGGTTAATACATTACGTATTACTATCTTTAAGTTAGTTATTCAGGACACCAGACATTAGCATTCAATTGTCCAAACATTATTGGCGCAAACCTTACTCTTCAATGAACTAAGTAAAAATGGTAGTGTATCTATCTTTGCCATCTTATATATATATATATATATATATACAATTTTTTTTTCCCTTTCCCTTCTTTCTTTTCCCTATTCCAGTCTCTCTTTCCTTTTGACCAGTTTCTTTTTGATTCACCATGTCTATTGTACATTTTGGATCTTATTTACTCTTTCAGTTTCTCATACTAGAGAGATAATACGATGCTTACACATGTGCTTCTGGTTTATTTCACTTATGAGTATTTTCTCGAGTTGCATCCATTTACCTATAAAAGTCTCCAGTTTATCCTTCTTTATGGCTGAATAGTACTCCATTGTATAAAAATACCACATCTTTCTTATCCATTCCTCAGTTGATGGGCATTTGGGTTGTTTCCAAGATCTGGCTATTACAAATTGTGCTGCTATAAACATGGGTGCACATATATCGCTGTGGTACGATGTTTTTAATTCTTCTGGGAAGATGCCCAGAAGGGGAATAGCTGGGTCAAATGGGACCTCCAACCCTAGTTTTCTGAGGAATCTCCACACTGACTTCCACAGTGGCTGTACCAGTCGACACTCCCACCAACAGTGAAGAAGGGTTCCTTTTTCCCCACAGCCCCTCCAGCATTTGTTATTAGTTGATTTCTTAATAGTAGCCATTCTTTCTGGGGTGAGATGGTATCTCAGTGTTGTTTTAATTTGCATCTCTCGAATGACTAGTGATGTTGCACATTTTTTTGTATATTTATTTGCCATTAGTATTTCTTCATCTGAGAAATGTGTATTCATCTCAGATGCCCATTTTTGGAGTGGGTCTTTAAATTTGGGAGGTCTGATTTTTTTGAGTTCTTTATATGTTCTCGATAGTAATCCTTTGTCTGAGGAACAGCTGGCAAACATTTTTTCCCACATTGTGGGTTGTCTCTTCACTCTGTTGGTGGTTTCTCTTGCTGTGCAAAAGCTTTTTAATAAGATGAGATCCCAGTTATTGATTCTTTGGGATAGTTCCCGTGCGGTTGAGTTTTTATTCATAAAGTCTTTGCCTACACCAATGTCTAAGAGCATTTCTGTAAATATAAATATAAATATAAATATAAATATAAATATAAATATAAATATGGTACATGACACACATTGTCTGTATCTACTCGAGCCCTGGTACATTAAATAGGGTCCTTGTGAATCGCGTGTCTAGGATGCATCAAAGTCCAATGGATCTACTTACATTCTGCTCTGTATTTGGTATCCTGGTTCTTCAATTCTCTGGCATTCTTATTTTATTACTTTTTTTAAATGATGGATATATATCATGGAAATTAATTAATTCTCTTTTGGCTCTATTTGTAGTGTTCCTATTTTCTTCCCCACCTGTTAGGCAACCATTAAATATACTGAATGTGTATCTTTTCATTTATGTGTGTTTTTGCAAAAATGAATATTTTTGTGCACACATTTTTAATTAATGTGATGGCCACCCATACTGCCAACATTCTAGCTCTATAATTACACTATAATAAACATTTTCAGAGATATCATTATATAAATGTCCAAGAATTTTTGGATTTGTATACTTAGGAATAGAATGCTCAGTCATAAAATATCTGTATGCTTCCTTTGATGACCTAGTGACAGAAAGTGCTTTTGAAGCAATATTTTAAATTGTTTTTTAATAACAGTTTTTTTGAAATATAACTCACATACCACAATGTCATCCCTTGGAAGTATACAATGTGGTGTGTTTTGATATGTTCATAGAGTTCAAGCATTACCTCTCTATAATTTTAGATTTTAATCACCCAAAGATATCCCATATCCATTAGCAGTTGCTCTCTATTTTCCCTCACTTCTGCCCCAACTTCTACGCTACTTTCTATCTCTATGCATTTGCTAATTTTGAATATTTCATGTGTATGGAATCATGCCTTATATGATCCTTTATGTCTTTTGACTTCTTTCATTTAGCAAAACATTTTCAAGATTCATCCATATGGTTACATGGATCCATAGTTCATTTCTTTTTATGGCTGAATGTGTTAGTCTCTTTCTCATTGCTGGGACAAATACCTGACACCCACAACTTAAAGGAGGAGAGGTTTATTTTATTTTGGCTCACATTTCAATCTAGGGTCTGCCAGCTTCAAAGAAGAAACAGCATGGTGGAGGGAAATGGCAGAGAAGAGCTGCGCATGGAATGGTGGACAGATAGCAGAGAAAGAAAGGAGGAGCTGGGAAGGAAGACCTCTCCTACCAGGTCATGCCTCCAGTGACCTTCTTCCTTTGACCAGGCTCCATCTCCTAACATCATATTCAGTTATAAATGATTGTATCACACTGAATGACCAATTACCTTCCAAGAGGCCCACCTGTGAGCATATGAAGCATTGGGACGGGGGCATTTAGATATAAACAATAACACTAAATAATATTCCATTATATGGATATATCACATAAATATTTATACTTTCATCAGTTATTGAAGATTTGGTGTGTTCATCTTTTGGGTATTATTATTAATTGTGATGTAAATATTAGTATGGACATTTTTGTTTGGACATACGTTTTCAGTTCATATAGGAATGGAATAGCAGGTTCATATGGTTACTCTGTCTTTAACCATTTGAAGAATTGCCTTATATTTGAGACTTTTTTTCCAAGTGATTGTACCACTTTACATTCCTACTAACAGCATATGAGGGTTCTGATTTCATTTCCTCATTGTCATAGTTACTTTTTTTTTTGTACCGAGAATCGAACTCATGACCTCACACTTGCCAGGCAGGCGCTGTGCCGCTGAGGTATATCCCTGGCCTGTCTTAGTTACTTTTCTCTCATTGCTGGGACAAAATTGCAGATGCCCAAAATTAAGGAAGATAGGGTTTATTTAGCTCACAGTTTGTAGAGGTTTCAGTCTGTAATTGGCTCCCTCCAAGGAAGGGTGACATGGCAAGGGTCAACAGTTCAAGGCAGCAAAAGACAGCAAAAGAAACAAGAGCAAAAGGTGGGGGGAAGAGCAAGCCTCTTTTCCTTCCATATATTGTATGCAGGCTATCCACCCTAGGGTGGGTGTAGCACTCACATCACCTGCCTGCCCTCCTCTTGCACAGGCTCAGGACGTTTAAGAAGTGAGGACCCTGGGCCACTGCTGAGTCACTTAGTTAAACTTCTAAACTTCTCAAATTGATACAGTGAATCAACCATCACAACATCCTAGAGTGTAAACAGCCACCTTAGGGCATGTCCTCTGCACCCGAGGATGTAGAACTGCTGAGTCACTTAGTTAAGCTTCTAAACTTCTCAAATTGACACAGTGCATCAACCATTACACCCATCAATGCTTGTTATTGTTTGTCTTTTGATACACGCCATTCTAGTGCATGTGAGAAGCGGTATCAGCTTGTACAATAACTTAGATGAAGAGAGAATTCTCCTTGGGAGAGATATTTCCTTGATACTCTGAAGATGTTATTTTGTGAGAAATATTCTTTATAGGTCACCTATCTTTTCCCCTTGATTGTTTTTAAAATTTCTGTCTTTTAATTTTACTATGAGATACTTTGAATTAATTTTATTGTTTTTCTTGAGTCTGAGAAATCTTATCTTTTGCCTATTTTATTGGGTTGCATGAATATATATATTATTCAATATAATATTGAAGCCCTCACATGGCCATTCCTGATCACAACTTATTTTCCTCTAGGTTTAACCCTGATTTTTACTATATATTTAGCTCTTTGTTTTCCTTTACAGTTTTAGCATCATGTATGTATTTATAAATAAGTATAGTTTAGTCTCTCTTGTTTTTGAATTTACTATAAATACAATCATACAGTAAATATGATTTTGAGTCCATCTTTTTTGTATCAACGTGATGTTTTTAAGATTTACCTATGATGTTTCAAATAGTGGTTTGTTCATTTTCATCTCTGTATAGTATACCATTGCAGAAATATAGCACTAGTTAATTATCACTACTTACTATTAATGGGCATTTGAGTTGTTTCTGAATTTGAGATATTAAAATTTTGTTTTTCCAGAGTATTTTTGTACATATACCTTGGTGTGTACATTGGAGAGTATATAGATCTTTTGTCAGTTATACATATTGCAAACATATTCTCCCACTGTGGCTTGTCTTTTAATTTTGGGTGGTAATTTTTACCATAATTAATTTTATAGTTCATATCTGTACTTGGTTTTAGAAATTGTAGTGTGGTCAGAAATACATCCTATAATTTTTCTAGAATTAAAATAGTACTTTGTTCATCTTATTCTTATTCATATGAAATAGTTCACCTTTTCCTCTGCTCTGAATTCCTCCCTCTTTAAAGATGGATGGATTTGTTACTGGCTTTTTTATTCTATGATTTCATCATCTTTCTTTCCCTGAACCAATACTACAAAATCTTTTCTATTATGTTTTTAATAAATTTTACAATTAACTTTTTATTTTTGTTTTTTTTTTTTAATTTGGGTACCGGGAGTCGACCTCAGGACCTCGCACTTGCCAGGCAGGTGCTGATGCCACTGAGCTATCTCACCAGCCCTACAATTAACTTTTGAATTTACACAGATAATACTCTTGTGAGAATTTTCTGAAATGTTACATATTTATGTCATGTGAGAATGAATGTGGTCATAATACTGAGTTTTCCTTTCAATAAGCATAATAAATGTCTTTCATTATTTACTTCTTTAATGAATTTTAATCAGCATTTATAATATGTTTCTGGGAGATCTTGCATATATTTTGACATAGTTTTCCTTGATTTTTGTATTTTTTGCTATTATAAATTGTATCTTATGAACATTCTCTAGCTGTTTATTTCTGGTATGTAGAAATGTAATTTGATTTTTTGCATACTTCATTTAAAAACTTTCTTTCCATTGTTGACTTTTAACTTATTTCCTTGCAGTCAGAAAACATAGTTTGTATGATTCCAATTGTTTGAACTTGAAAGTATTTCCAGTGGCACTTGAAGGTTCTGTTAGAATCTTCTTAGAGAAAACACTCCATGTCTTTCTATGCACCTAGTTTGGGTTCAGAGAAATCTAGGTGTCTACACCTGGACATATAGTTCTTAAGTCTGGGAGTGAGGAATGGGCAATGTTCTCTAAGGGAATTTTGGTTTTAATGATTAGAACTGATTTTTAGTAGCTTGAAGCTGGAGATGTTGCCTTTCCTGGAATGCAAAGAGTTGCCCAGGTCCTGCATGACTTCTAGGTCTTGTTAGTCATAAATGAAACTGAAACATCCCCTGTAACTATCTGACCCTAGAAACACCTTTATTATATATGTAGACAAAAGTATTTTCTGAAAAGTTTTAGTACATAATACATTTTTCTGGAATGCAACTGCCAAGTATGTTAATCTGGCTCTTAAAATATCTAATCTTTATATATAGATGTTGAATATGAAAATTATAGGCAATAATCATTTTGGGTAGGTATAGATCTTATTTTTCCCTTTGTCATCTGGTGAGGTCATGGTTGAACACTAACATATTAAAATATCTATTGTTTTTATTTTAAAGCCTTTAAATCTGTGTTGTAATTAAGACATTATTGATTTGTTTAAATTCAGTGTATTTGAAAGTTATATTTTCTAAGAATTTCATTCCAGGATAGTAAAAGAGTATTAAAATATCTTTTTTAAAGGAAGGTACTGAGTTAGACCCAGCTAGAATCATTAATCTAAAATAAGAGAACCCAGTGATAGATAATAAATAGCTCTTGTTTTGATAAACAGTAAAGATTCTCCCAGTGGGCTAAGATTGGCAATAACCCTATTCTTTTGTTCAAAGGATTAAAACAGAGATATTTTCCCAGATCAAATGATGATAGTGTGTGTGTGTGTGTGTGTGTATGTGTGTGTGAGAGAGAGAGAGAGAGAGAAAGAGGGAGAGAGAGAGAGAGAAACAGAGAGAAGAGTTTATAATGGATAGATAAGAGAAAAACTGAAAGTAAGTTTTCACAGGTGTTTTGTTGTCTTTTTTTTCTCTTGTAATTTATATGTGGTGTTGCTAATATTTTTCCTTTCAACTGGAAGGCTACATGGGTATATCTTTAAATAAATGGAATGGTTTCAAAGTCATTCTTTGAATTTACAGTTCATTAGAAATTTAAATTGAGCCACTTAGCGAATTCTTCAAAAGTCATATTAGTAAAACACTAATAGAATGTAATTATGTATATTTTTATTAAGATTAACATTAACTAGCATGTGTACACTCATGTTGGAAAGACTTTTACTTTCATACCTCCCTGGATTTGGAGTTGCTTACCTCTTCTTCTAACTCTGCCTTTTAGATAGTTTGTTTAGTCTATTGCTATAGCAGTCACTACTGTGCTTCCTAATATTTGGCTGGAAGGTCAAACTTCCGCTGCAGGTGACAGACATGGCAATTTTGCCACAGCAACTGGCCAAAGTAATGGGCCATGTAAATGGAGCATCATTACAGTCTTCCCCAAATTGATGTGTTAGCGACACGTATTATAATTTGAAAGAAAAGGAAATCTAAGTTGGGTCATGAAGCCAAAAATATAACGTAGTTAACTGACTCTTAGAATTGAGATTAAGAACTAGCTGTTAGACGACTGATGCGTATGCTTTGCATGATGGAGGAGAGAGACTTATGATTCACATTTCTCCTGTTCAGCTGCCAAGTCTCTTCTGATTGACTGACCAAACGTCAACTGTCCTTTGGAGGTTTTCCTGGTGTTTTTAGTCAACCTGTAAATCTCATTACTTTCCTAACAGTCTTTCCAGAACTTCTTTTGTGTTTATTTTTCCTTTATTTTCTGCACAGTTTAACAGAATGTACTTTGCTTATGATATTACTTTCAGTCTGTATATGTAGATGTTAGTCATTTTGTTTAAATATATAATTTCAATTAGGCATATATAACTTGGTGACGTCTCAATATTTTCACAGTTAATTCTCATTAAGATAAATTAATTAGAAATCACTAAGTTTACTTGAGGTGCTAAATAGGTTTTGTGTGATTACGTTGATTATGAATTATGTGAAGGATATTTTTATTTTCAGTAACTTTGTACAGAAAAGTTTGTATAAAGTTTCAGGTTACAGGGATTCAGTGGATTTTTAATGATTATAAAAATTGTTATAATGAGGGCCGGTGAGATGGCTCAGCGGCTTAAGCGCCTGCCCGGCAAGCGCAAGGGCCCGAGTTCGACTCCCGGATCCCACATACGAAAAAGGGGCCGGTGATATCGCTCAGCGGCACGGGCGCCTGCTGGCGCGCGAGGTCCTGAGGTCGACCCCCCGGTACCCACAAAAAAAAAAAAAAAAAAAAAAAAAAATTGTTATAATGAAATAAATGTCAACTTTATAGCTATGTCCATCTTTCAAGGAGTTTGAATATCTCCATTTATGTCTGACCTGCACTCTTGTGTCTGTCAAACTTATATTCAAGTCCCTGAAGCCACACATATATATGGTCAATTTTTAAATATTTCATGGAAGGAGAAGAACAATGTCCATCAGTAACTGGGCCCCATGCTTTACAGAGTTCTTTGGAAGGAAGATTTTCTTTTTATATAACCTGAATTCCTACTACTGTAATGTAATTTCCCTTTTACAGATTCTAAATAGAGAACATCTGCTCACCATCTTTCTTTCTTTTACCTTTTGCCAAATGCTATTAGCAGAACCCTTGCCTCTGACCTTTGCTATTCAAGTCTGACCCTTAAAAATGTTCCACTTTATTTTGTCTGTGTTGTAGGGCATAGTGCAAAAGCGGTGGATTCTTAGTTTACTTCACCCTCATTGGACACATCTTTTTTTCTTTTTTTTGACTTTTATTAGCACATGTTTGCAGTACACAATGATTACATTCATGTAGGGGATTTGTACATGTACATAACACATTTTTCGAGTGGGGCTGATTGATTTTCATAGCACAAGTGTAAGCCCTGAGCCATTTTTCTAGCCCAAACAGGACACTCAGAAGGTGGAAACGAACAACCTTAACTCCCCATGGAGGCCGACTCTATTAATTATCCTCCCAGTTCTAGAAACTGGGGGATCCCTCTGGTCACTGGGCTCCAAAAATAGTCTTAGTGGCCAACCAGACTTTCTTTGCTAGGGCCTATACTTCAGGCTACTTTATAAAGATGTTGTCTTCCTTCGCTAAAGATTTTAAATTGACATCTTGATGTAACTTTCTAGGAGGATGTGATTCCTCTGAAAATAACAATAAAATATTTGTGCATACAATTTTTTTCTGAGACACTGTTAGCTTTCAACAGTTTCCCAAGCAGAAATATAATGTAATAAAATTTAAAAGCAGATTGTATTTTAAAAATGTATACTGCAAGATTTAAAGGCACAATATCATGCTGTTTATTGTCAAAGTGAAATAAAATTAAGGAAGTAAAATGAACAATTTTGTTGTTTCCATACATGCCATGTCCCCCCACTGGACATTTCAGGTAACCTGCTGAGTCCTCTTCTGTCTTTTTTCTATGTGAATTCCCAGGTAGTTACTAGGATTTCAGCCCAGTTACCAAGGCCCTGTGGCCCTTGCATATTTTGTCTAGAAGATGACGTTCTGGCTTCCTAAACTTGGTTGGCTTTTCTTCCTTGATAGGCACCCTTGTATCTTCACTTGGAAATGCCACTAACAATACTACAATCCTGACTCCACTTTCAAGGTGTCCTAAACCCTGTGTGGCCCATTACTGTTGCCAAATACTCCTAGCGTTGGTGTCAACTTACTGTGTAAATCTTATGTCAAGCTCCAACTTCTTCTGTCACCATGACAACCTGTGAGACTATTGGCCAAAAACTAAGATGTGAAATGTGAAAATCTGGATTTCTCTTTAGTCCTTTCTTCTGATGTCAAAGTTGTTATTGTAATCATGGAAGAAAGACAAAAAACACAAATAACTAAGTGTATGGGTAAACATATTCCCTAAACTTAAGAAATAAAATTGGGGCAAAACAATTGGAATCGAGTCTGCCTTGGAAAATTTGTGACATGTAGTTATAATAGTGAAGTTTAATAATCACACTGTTACTCTGTGGGGTTAAAAATAACCTTTGAAAATCAGAACTTGAATGAATATTACTACACGACTGTAATGGAAAACCTTAGGCTGGCATACAGCACTTGGTCACATTTTAGAAAGAAGCTAATACATGCTTTTTTCCCTTTTTCTCCTAGTGTACTTTTTTTTTTGAATAACAACTGTTCTGCCATCAAAAGAATTTCTGGACTACAGCAGACAGATTACTTGGCTAGGATGTGTAAAAGGTGACTGGAAATCATGATTTTCTCCTTCCCTATTCAGATACGAGTCACTTATCCAATGTTCAGATCCACTCTGTCGGGATGCTGGCAAGAAAGAGTGCAAGGTAAAGTTGGAACTGTCAGAATATATTCAAAGGCACTGCACCTGGATGGAGTCTTGGAGACCATCTGGTTGAGGTTTTCACCTAAGGAAACTGGTCAAGGTTTGGCAGGTGATTTGCCCTGGTTCATTTGGCTATCAGGACTGAGAGTGACACCCATTCTTTCAGTCCTGGACGCATGTTCTTTGTGTTTTGCCGCATTGCTCCCTGGCCACTTGGTTATATTTTGGGCAGCTGCAGCTCCTTGTTCTTCCTCTTTCAGCAAAAGAGAAATAAAATCAGAAATAGGAATGAAAAAATAGTCTAACATTACAAGTGCCCTTTTTTACCCACAGACTGAAACGTACATCCTTATAATCTATCATGTTGAGGGCGAGATTTAGTTATGAAACTGCATATTGCAGCCTATAACAGTAGTCCTGGGACTAGAATTATTATGCATGCTTTTGTTTTTTACTGAGTGAATTATCATGTCTTACTCCCAATAAAACAACCAGGTGTCTTTAGCTAAGATGTCTGTTTGGAAAAGAATAGTCACTTAAAATTATGGAGAAAAGCAAAAACTATAAATAAATTATTTTGGTTACAAAATTAGACGTTGTAAGTTAAGGACCAGCATGAATACCTTAGGTTTTATGAACCAGTGGAGGAAAATGTGAGGCAGATGATCAGCCTGCCAAAGTCTGTAGTATTATCAATGTAAACATCTGGAAGCTTATTTTTGCACTGATAGAAATTAACTTTTCAATAAAAGTAAGAAAAATTACCTCAACAGATCATACTTTGACAAATTTAAATATGTTTATTTCACAGAAAATATACTTACTTTAAAACACTGTATTTAAGTATGTATTGTAATAAAGTCTATATTGTATTTAAGTATGTACTCTAATAAAGTTTATACTGTACTAAGTATATTTATTAAAATATAAAAATGTTTTTTTATTGGGTAAGATAAAATAGTGACATCTTCATTTTGGGTTATATTGGAAATTTTGCTTTAAATATATTTTATGGTAGCTACTAATGTGTAATAATTGCTTTGAGGGCAGGCTAAGTTTTTCCTTTTTCTTTCTATTGCAAGGATCTGGTCCATTTCTCTATATGTTATACATACTGAAGGTGTTTAACTGATAGTCATGACATTTATTACAGCACTTGTCGTAATACACATGACATCTAAGTATGATAGAGGTATTTTTGCATTTCAAAGAATGCAACTCAGAAGCCATAATCTGTTTTATAGCCAGCCCTCCATGCAGTCTGGCCATTCCACACTCTTTGTCAGTCTCTTTTACTTTTTAGGCAGGATGTTCCAGATTCTAGAACGTTCTTCCATCTCTTTTCTATTACAAATTTACTCATCTCTCAAAGTACTTGAGTACCATTTCCTTTAAGAAATATTCCACAATTCCTTTCATCAAAATAGATAATTCCTCCCACTTTACCTTTACAATGGGTTTGTGATTTATTTTGGTTCTTATACCATTTCACTTTATTTTACAGTTGGATATTTACATGTTTAGTTTACACATTAGGTTATAAACTCCTAAAAGGATGTAGCATTGAAGCCAACCTATAGTAAGAATTAATAAGTGTTTATCAAATTGAAATATGCCCAATTTAAAAACATAGTTACTTAGAGGGCAGTAAATCTTTTGAGATACATATATTTTATCATGAACAATATAGATTTAGTTTGTTTGAGAACGTGGGCATTTTTCAAACAGCTCAAGAAAGGCTCTTATTGAGAAGTCTTGAGTTCATACAATTCAATCCTCTGTTAATTGCTGTTGAGTATTTATTTGCACAAAATCTTTCAAAAATTAAAACTCATATCTTCTCAATTAAGATAATTTTAACTTTAATTTTAACATGCACTGTTATAATTTAACAGGGACGATAGTTCTTTACCCTGTTTGAGTTGTATTACATTGCATTGTGTGAGCAGGGATCTGAGTGCTTTGCAAACAGCAGTTATGATGGGTATAAATATTGGTTGGCTTAACTTACTTGAGAAACTCAAGGAAGCTTGGCCAGTGATCTAAACCAGTGCCAATGCTCCACTAAAAGATCTTGGGTAGAGCTTTAAACTGTCTTGGGAGGACAGCCAGGCAAATGAACGTGCCATCCAGATTTCCAAGTACGGGGGACGGGGGTGAGAAGGGAAACCCGCCCAGGCATGCCCAGGGCTGATGGCAGCCCTCAGGCCCACCTCCTGCGTGACACTCTGGTGTGGTACTTCACCTGGGCTGCTGGCGCCTCGCCCATCTTAACTGCAGCGACTCCAGGCCCCGTGGCACAGAGCATTCTCTCCGACATTACACCAGATTTGGGCTGCCTCTGCCTCCACCAACAGCCAAAAGACAGGATTCTACTGCTGAGGGATGCCAGGAAAACTGTGAACTCCAGTCCAATTTGGGAAGTAAATCACTTCGCAGATTCTTTCTCAATCTAGGAATAAAATTCTATCATTTGAAAGCATTGGTACACACCTCCTTTTTCCTTCCAAAGGGACCATAATCACTCTATCATATAACCTACATACTGCTCCTACAAAGAGCTGCTATACTTATTTATCAAATACACACAAAAGTATCTACACACTCCATCCTATGTCCCCTCCCAAGGGGTATGACTGATGGGACATAGAGGACACAAGCAACGTATGATTCCCCCCTTCCACCACCTGTATTATAGGCCAGCCAGGTTCTTTCCCATGTATTAGAACATCTGTGAGCTCTGAATTTTGATTAATGTGAGTTTCAGAACCTAAACATAAATTCCAAATGTTGACTAACAGAATATGTGATTAAGCTAATTTAAAAATAAATGTTAAAATCTAAACTGATTAGCAGTCTTCTTCAAATACAAATTCCATGAAAATCAAAAATTTGTACTCCCCAATTAATTATTAAAACAGTAAAATGTGTGTAGTCATCAACATTCTTTCCAATGTACAACAAAATTTATAGGGTAATTTTAGTACCAGCTGTACTTTTGCTTTTCTCTAGCCAAATGGCCACTTTTTACCCAACCCCAGCACCTAAAATCTTTCTGATGTCGGAATTTTTTTCTGAAACCCACTATTATTTGGACGGTGATTTGAAAAATGACCACATTCTCAAACAATAAACTAAATTTACATTATTCATGATAAAATATATGTATCTCAAAAGATTTACTGCCCTCTGAATAAATATGTTTTTAAATTGGGCATATTTCAATTTGATAAACAATTATTAATTCTTACTGTAGTTTGGCTTCAACGCTACATCCTTTTAGGAGTTTATAACCTAATGTGTAAACTAAACATGTAAATATCCAACTGTAAAATAAAGCGAAATGGTATAAGAACCAAAATAAATCACAAACCCATTGTAAAGGTAAAGTGGGAGGAATTATCCATTTTGATGAAAGGAATTGTGGAATATTTCTTAAAGGAAATGGTACTCAAGTACTTTGAGAGATGAGTAAATTTGTAATAGAAAAGAGATGGAATAGCATTCCAGAATCTGGAACATCGTGCCTAAAAAGTAAAAGGGACTGACAAAGAGTGTGGAATGGCCAGGCTGCATGGAGGGCTGGCTATAAAACAGATTATGACTTCTGAGTTGCATTCTTTGAAATGCAAAAATACCTCTATCATACTTAGATGTCATGTGTATTACAACAAGTGCTGTAATAAATATCATGGAGTTAGTATTTGAAGTAGATCTCTAATCTGTGTAGATTCTAACATTTATTTTTAAGTGGGCCGCAGGCTCCAGGATTGTGAAACATTAGGAGGAGTGACTATAATGAAGATTAGTTTATGACAATAAGGAGTATATAATCTAGTTGGTGGCTTTCTTTTGAATTATTGTCACTGAGTGAGAGAGTAAATCATCAAATAATTATGTTTTATATTTATTTTTTGAAGGTATAAATGTGATCATGGATACAGCACCAGGAAAGTTTTGGTGGGGGAATAATTCATGGATAAATAAGCAGAAATTGGTACATATGTCAAAACTTTAATTGCAAGACACACAAAGTGGGCAGGAGGCCTCAATTCTGAATAATATATCATATTTTCTACTTTTTAGGGATATGATTTATACCTCACATTTATAGAGCACTTCATAAGCCTTCTTTGGTGCCAAGAACTTGGTGTGGGGTCATTAACTTTATTCTTCACAGCATCTCTAGATGGAGGTGTTGCAGTTATCTCTACTTTACAGATGAGAAAAATGAATCTAAAAGAGATATGTTAACTTGACCAAAGTAGGTTTGGTAACTTGGCCAAAGTCATAACCTAGTGAAGTGGGGAAGGTTGATCTGGGCAAAGGCAGTTTGATTCAGAGCCAACCTGTTACACCGTTGTGCCGACTTGTCTTTGTTGATAACTGAAATGTTAGGAAAGATATCTACTCCATCAGCTCCTGGCGCTGTTCATTTGGCTGTGACAATCTCCCATCATTGTCATGGTGATATGCTCTTTGGTACTGTTTGGACTCCCAGACATTTCCTTTCAAATCCATGTTACAGCTGCCCCAGAATTACCTTCCAAAAACACAAATCTGCTCATGTCCTTGTTAAAATTGTCTGATTTCTATTAAGAACAAGTGTAGGCTTCCTCCTGTGGCATTTACTGTCCTTTTTATAGTCTGACTTTCCTTCAAAATCCCAACACTTTTTGTCCTCACACCTCTCAAAAGTCCCGACCATACTGAAATATACATTGATATCAAAACCTTAGAGGATTCTGCGGCTCCGTTAAGATGTTATTTTTAAAATACCCTTTGAAAGTTTATGTAGGGGAAAAGTTGAAGTAGTGAGACATTATGCTGAAAAAAATTGGATTTCAAAAAATGTAAAAAAATTGAGTGACAGTTTAAAGGGTTTGAAATTTGTGTCGCAGCCAATGAAGAACTTTTGAAGACTTTCAGACAAGGAAAACCCTCCATTATGGTGGTTTTTAGAAGGATCAACATGTAGAAGGCAAAGTCAGATGGTAGATTCTGTCTTAATAGATCATTGTGAATCCCAAGTGCCATGAACACTGCCTGGAATATATTTAGATATTTGTTAAATGAGTGAATTACAGAATATCTCCTGGAATTAATGTTTACATCATCGCATTCTCTCTGTCTCCATTTTGATCTCCATCTCTCTCTCTTCCTCACATGCATGTACCCTTTCTTTTTCATCCATTTTGAACTCCTTCCTCTTTGATGATTAAAGCATAATTTTCTTTCATATTATAAGCATTATAATTCACATTTCACAAATATTTCCCAATTATTTACTGCTACAAGATCAGTTTGGAGGATTTTTCATACTTGATCACCTGTAGTCCTTGCAAGAACCCAGTGAGATTGGTATCATGACACTCATTTTGCATGTGATTGGTGCTCAGAAGCCCCATCTTTAAGCAGGGTAGACATCTCGATCCAAAGTCTGGTCCTCTTTACAATATACCAATTGAGATTCACATCATGATTCCTTTCTTATCTCTGATTAAAACATGGAGACCAATTTCCCCATTGTTAGTCATCTTTCCCTAAAACAAGGATAAAGAAGTAGCTGGGCATGGTGTGGTTGTGCACACCTGTAATCCCAGCTCTTGAAAGGCTGAGGCAGGAGGATTTCCTTGAGTTCGAGGCCACCCTGGCCTACACAGTGAGTTCAAGTTTAGTCTGAACTTCATAGCGAGATCCTGTCTCTCACAAACCAAAACCAACCAAAACCAAAGCCAAAACCAAAACCAAAACCAAAACCAAAACCAAAACCAAAACCTAAACCAACCAAACAAACAATTCTTCCAAACAACAATGACAACTACAACAACAACAGCAAAACCAAGGGTAAAGAAGTGAGGACAAATGATAGATGGAGCAGGACTGGGAAGAGATATTTTTCTCAAAGGAAGTAAAGATGCAAATGTCTTGTAGTTAGAGTAAATGCTATACAGGAGTGTGAGGACGGTTTGAATCAAGATCGTTTAAAGGATCTGGTGGGAAATAGAATTAATTGCTAGAGTGGAAGCTTTAGTTCGACTTGAAAGGGAAGACAGATCCTTATTCTCCAAATGAAGGAACAAAGTGGAGAAAATAGTAGCACTCTAAAATAAATTTTCAAACAGAAGAGCCAAGAGGACCGCAGGAGATGTTGTCAGTGGATTTAGTCACTCTTGCCCATCCCACCTGAAGTTACACCAGATTGTTTGGCTACAGAAAATTTGGGGCAATGGCTAAGTATTACTCCCTAGAGAGGCGGAAGAGCCTGGTTAAACTGGTTACTTGGTTAAGAACATGGGTTATAAAGTTAAATTGTCTGAGTTTTAATCCTGGTTCCTTCATGACCTTGGAAAGTTATTTAACCTCTTGGTCTTTTTGTCCTCACTGGTTAGTGGGATGATATACTACCAAACTCATAGGCTTGTGATGCAAATGAGTTGAAATATCCAAAGTGCTAGGACTGTAGTGCAGACACAAAAAGCCGGATAGGAGACAGAACTGCTACAGCTATGTGTCCCAGTACCCAGCACCCTAATTATCTTAAATATTGTTTATTCTTTTTATATAGTATTTATTTTTACTGGAATATATGGTTTAGCCATACACTGGAAATGAAACATGGCTATTCTTTCCTCCTCTTTTACAACCATATCTGTGTACATGGAATGATACACAGTTAATTAACAGTGCCCCTAATTCAGCTAACAGTTTGTGGTGGTGAGTAGTATCTGTGCTATTTTAATTGCTTTTATTTTGATTAAATAATTAAGCAAGAGTACTCAACTGAGGTTATCATGGATAAAATATCTACTTTAATACCTTAATTTGGAATGCTGGGATAAAACAATAAAGACAATTCATTTATTTCAATTATGCTCAAATCTAATGAGTTCTGGATTACTTTTGAATAAAGAAATTTTGCATTCCAAACTACCATAGAAAACTCTAAGCAATTACTCCCTACTTATAAATTAGCCTGCTGCTGGACTTTGGCCATAACAAACACAGAAATCTTTAGACTTCAGGGGCAACTGGGTAAAGAATTTAAGCTTTGCATTAATGATATACTCATTGCTTAAAAACTGCTACCTTCTTCCAATATAATGTGCTGACTTTCTGAAATTTGGTTATTTTGGTATGTGCTTGCAAGTAGTTATAATTACTAGTATGAAATTTCAGCTGCCACCTTAGAGAATTTTGGGAAAATGAAAAATAATCCCGATAATATATGTCTGCCCTATATATTCCTAACTTCGTTTCCTGAAGGTTTGTTTTAATAAAATCTTTTTTGGTTTGCCAAAGAAAACTTCAGAATTGGCTCTCCTTGCTACTAATGGTAAAAAAAAAAAAAAAAAATCACAGTACAATAGTGAAGCAAGCCAACTAGTGATTTTTCTAAATCTTTTGAAATATTATAATAACATTCTTTTAAGTCGAATTGTCTTTTAATTTATCCACCAAATTACCTATATGAATATTTTAACATTATTTTAATGATGAAACATAGGTTGACTAAAAATAAAATGAACATATGCAACATGACCAGATATGCCCAGAAAATTGAATTATTACTCAAATGCCAAGAGAAATTATTGTAGAGGAATGTATGGTCATGAATTAGTGTATGTTTTTAATTATAGGTTTGTTTGAAAGTTGTAATAGACATTAAAAGATGGGAAACAGGGTGAAATGATTGGTGTTAGTTAAAAAGTCATAGATTATAAAAAGTAGAATAAATTTAAAGTTTTAAAATGTATTAAATAGAGTAGTTGTACAAAGTTTTATATACACTGAAAATCATGATGAAGTATAGTGTTCACTAAAAGTTGTTTTCCATTAATAAAGGTTTACATAGTGCATGTTTACTAATACTTCTTGGTCTCATTGTAAATTATTTTTCTCTTGATAAAGTACATGCAAAATAAACTTGCCTTTCTTACAGAGCATTTATTCCACTAGAATTACTGTAGTTTCTGCCAAATATTTCTGAAATAGTTTAAAATATATTTCACCCTTCAACATCTGTTTCTTCTCTAATTTTTTAAAACATGGAAATAGCTGTAGATAAGGGAAACTTCCTAAAGTGCCAGACTTCATTGTATAAATATAAATTATGACAAACACAGCTATATCTTTAGGCTGAAAACTACTAACTTATGACACCGAAAAAAATACATGCTAGTATGTACATTTTGTAGATTGAATATTTACATTGCCTTTTTCTAATATTTTAGAACTAGTAGTAAGAACTATGTTTTTGAAAGTGTTGCTTAAATTATTTTTGTGGTTAAAATATTTGCAACTGAATTATAACAGGTTTACTCTTCTATTTTTAGGTATTTCTTCAGAATCTATCATTGTTCAATACATTGAGCTACTTGCTGTACTGTGGTATTTGTAGACTTCACAAATTTTAGAACAAGTCTTCCTAAACTGGTGTGCCATGTAATTAGCTTCTCAGTGTGACAACGGATGTGTTGCAAATTAAAGTGTCCTATAGGCAAATTGGTTACGTTGGGGTCATACGTTAGTATGAAGGGAAGTTTGTGTATATATTTCCCAGTTCTATTAAACTGCCTAGTTTCTTTGGGGAGAAAGGATAGGGTACTTAGCACCTAATATATGTGTATATTAATATGTTCAAGTCTCAATTTATTTGTGGCTATTAAATAAGACTTGTGGATAAAGAGCCTTCAGCTTTCAAATCGTCCTTTCTTTTTTTGACCCTGTAGTTTCCCAAAGACAAATTCATTTATCATCTGCTCTTTAATTCACTCCTTAGCCCTGCGCCTTAACTTCTCTTTATTAACATTTATTACTCTGCTTTTACACTTCTTGTACCATCCTCAGTGTGCAGTGTGTGTGCAAAGTGTTATCGTTGCCCATTTGCACAGAAGCCAGGATCTGTCGCAGCCCTTTTTAGATGCGAGGACGACTAGTTCCTCCAGTGCCCACTCTCAGAACGCCTCACTATCCTTCCTCACACCTACGGTTATCCCTTTTGTCTAGAAGAGAAACATTCCCTCCGCCTCCGCATTGCTTTTCTGTTTCGTCTGAAAGTGTGTGTGTGTATGTGTGTGTGTGCGTGTGTGTGTAGGGGCTGCTCTAGAAGAATTGGTGTGAAAAAGTTCTTTTAACTTTAAAATTTTTCGCTTTTGTGTAGAAGCAACAGTTTTGTTTCGAGTTTTCCCATAGTCTTTTCTATCTCAAGGACCACAGGCAGCCCTGCCTGGTCCAGAAGGCCGGGCTTTTTCTGGCTGTCTCTGTGCACAGGTCTTTCTCACGGAGGAGGCGCTGTCACGGTTTATACCCAGATGTCTCTGAAGAGCCCATGTGCTCATAGGTGGGGGTTTTGGAAAGTGCATGGATTATGGGGTCTTACTAGCTGACCGGCCATTAAGAGGTTGGGGTCCAGTCGGAAATGGCAGGTCACTGGTATAGAGAGCCCTTCCTGGTCCTTGTCACGGTCCAGGAAGTTAGATTTGTAAAACCAAAAGGAAGTTATTGGAATTCTACTGAGTTAATTCCAATCTACCACATCCAATGCAATCCATGGCGAGAATAAAGACACTAAGACATGTCTATAGTTGTGGGGAGCCAAGGGGGTCCTAAGTCCAACCAAAATAATGGTTATCGGAACAAAGGTCCCAACCCAGGGCCGAACCCGGGTTTTTATTAATTCTGAAGGAGGGAAGTGGCTTGGGGATGAGTGACTGTGAGAGTGGCGGGAAGTACGTGAGTCTCGTGAGCTGGGCTAGGCCTGAAAATCACCTTTGCAAGTGCAGAGGGAAGGATATGCATTTGCATTGCCTAAAGCCAATTAAAGAGATAAGGAAAAGTCCTAGCCAGCTCTGTACATATCAATAGGTGGAATTAGGGCCAGGTTCAGCCAAGATGGAGATAGTTGCTCTTCTCTCAAGGACAGCCGTCCAGGTGGTCCCCCACAACTGGGGGTGTGGTCTGGAAGGGTTTCTCTTTCTTCCAGGCTCCTCTCTTTGCTCTCTGCTTCCTTCCTGCCCTGATATGAACGGTTCACCTCCTCCAGACCCTCCCTCTGTGCTCCTCCGCCATGCTGTTTCTTCTTTGGAGCCATGGACCATGGACTCTAATGTGAATCAAAATAAACCTTTCCTCCCTGAAGTTGCGGGTGTCAGGTCTTGTGTCTTGGTGATGAGAAAAGTGACTAAAACAGGTGGTTTACTAAATCTGGTACAGCTTACTGTATCAAAATTATTGTATAAAATTTTTCTCCCATTATGTTAATTTTTCTCTCAGGGAAGCATTATCTCTATTGACATATTGTTTGCCTTCAGTTACATCTTACTACATTCCCACACCGAGGTCTATTACGGTCTATCTAAATCTCAAACCTACATGCAAATAACCTTTCTGTGAGGTCCCCCAGTCAAGGCATGAGGCTATATGTACAGTTGGGAATATCATCTGTTTCCATTTTCTATAATCCCAGTCTCAGCTGTGATGTAGCTAAGGTGTTTTTTCAATAAATTATTCTGTGAAACAAACTAAAACTAATGATTTGTAATGGCTGATACAGTGTGTCAACTTGAGAAGTTTAGTTTAACTAAGTGACTCAGCAGGGGGCCAGGGGCCTCACTGTGTAAACACCCTCAGCCTGTGCAAGAGGAGGGCACGGAGATGGTGTGAGTGCTGCACCCGCCCTAGGGTGGGGAGCCTGCTTACAGTGTAAGGGAGGAAAAGAGGCTTGTTCTCCTCCCTTTTGCTCTTGCTGCTTTGCTGTCTTCTCCTGCCTTGAGCTGTTGCCCCTGTACCATGCTGCTTGTCTTGGAGCCAGCTGATTACGGACTGAAACCTCCACAAACTATGAGCTAAATAAACCTTTCCTTAATTTTGGGTGTAGGGTATTTTGTCTCAGCAATGAGAGAAAAGTAACTAGGACATGAGTAATTACCCAATGTGTGATGTCATCATTTGGATTATATTTCTGGGTTAGACCTGGATTTTTTATGGATCGATGAATGAGGGGAAAGCTTTATATCATATATTTTTTCTCAGAAGGTTAAATATTTTTCAGATATGAAATGACATTTCCATGTATCATAACTAAATATAATTATCACGAGGATTTTAAATGGTGCATAAATAAAATTGACAACGTCAATGTTCACTTTTTATTAAAGTCTGATTAATCTTCGACACTAAGTTAAGTGCTTTTGTGGCTTTCACAGTTTAGCTGTGTAATGGTTTAACCATAATGACCATGGACTTCTACAGCCAGAGTGTGTTCCATGTAGAATCTACTTAATAAATAGTAACCTAAGGGAGGGCAAAAAGGAAGCCAATCTACAAGGGCAATGCTGTGTGTCAGGTGAGTAATGAGTGTACGTGGTTGATTGTATTTGATGTGGAAGAAAACAGGGCACCACTGAATATTATAGGAGACTGAATAATGACAATGAAAGTAGTGTAACACATTAATATTGCAACATACAATGGGGATGATGGATCTTCTGAGTGCTAAGCTATTTTTTTCTTCTTTTCCCTATTGAGCATAACTGACAAAAAATCATATATACTTAATATACAGCATCATATTCTGATGTACATTTACATCATGAAATGATTACTGCAATCAAACTAATGAATATATCCATTGTTTCATATACTTGTGACAGTTCTTAATTTTCTCTACTTATAATAGCATAAGTAAAAGAACACTCTTAAACCAAAAACATGTTCTCAGCATCCTACTCCCAAAGACACGTTATGACAGTTAAGGGACCACCACTCTAGGCCATTTCTTAACACCTCTATACATTAATGTATTTTTGAAAATAAAAATTTGCCAATGCTATATGTACTGTTTTGTAACCTTCTTTTTCACTTAACACTGAACAGTAGTGGGCACCTTTTCACCTCAATAAATTTATGTCAACATCATGATCTCTTAATGGTGTAATGAGTAACCCTTATTGCCCCCTCTTCCATTCTCTTCATTCCCTCTATTCCTTTCCTCTTGACAAATAATAGTCTTCCTTCTACTTTCATGTCATCTGTTTTAGATTCCACATATCAAGGAAAACATGGGATCCTTGTCTTTCTGAGTCCGGCTTATTTCACTTAACATGATTTGGAAGTTTGAAGTCCAATTTGAGAGAACAAATACCAGTGGATTAAAAAGGCAAAATGTTATCTATAAGGTTCTATCCTTGATGCATATCTCTCAGCATATTTGTATGTCTTAGATTTTCCTGCAACAAATTTATTGACTGCACTTGAGAAGCTTCCTCTAACACCTTGAAATAAAGTAAGATTGTCTTCTTAGCATCGTACTATAAAAAGAACAGAGAATAGTTCAGAGAAGAGTACTGATATCTACAGAGCTATTGTAAAGACACTGGATGACTTCTGGGCCAACAAGATTGAAATAAAAATATTAATAAGCCAATCACAAGAGGAATTAATTGGCTAGGGAAACTTAGAAACAGGAAAGAAGAGCTAAGATATAAAACACCGACAATGATGTGTGTCCGTGGACATTACAGGCAAGGCCTGATCTTATGTTATTCTGTACTTTAAACATTCTCAGCTGCTATGGACTGAATGCTCATAGGACCCGCAAAATTAATAGGTTAAAATCCTAATCTCCAGTGTTGTGTATTTGGAAGTGGAGTCTTTGGGAGATAATTAGGATTAGATGAGGTCCTAATGAGACCCTCAGGAATACCACTCTTACAAAATGCAGAAGTCCCCCCCCCCCCCGGCCGCCGTGTATGGAGAAACAGCGAGAAAGTGACTTTCTAAGGCCAGAAAGAGGGCCTTCACCCAGAGCCGAGTCCGCCAGAAACTTGATCTTGTAATTCCCAGCCACCAGAACTGTGAAAGAGACGTTTTCTATTCAAACTAACCAGGTATTTGTTATAGCAGCCCAAACCAAGGCATTATCTTTTTGGCAAGGCTTCTTATAATATCTTCTTCAGCTGTACTGCATTTATCTCCTACAGGCTAAGCTTCAGCTCACAGGTCTGATTAACTTGATGTGTTTATCATTTTTTCTTTTTATTCTTAGTATTGTATTCATTTTCTAATACTGCTCTAACAAATTTCCATGAATCTAGTGGCTTAAAATAGCATAGATTTGTTATTGGACATTTCAGATAATGAGAAGTTTGAAATGGATCTTATTTGGCTAAACTCGAGGTGTAGGGAAGCTGCATTCTTCCTGAAGGCCACAGGGGAAAATCCGTTTGGCTTTCTTTACCTGTTTCTGTAGGCCATCTGCATTTCTTCTCTCATGCCTGGCTCTTTCATCTTCATAGCCAGAAATGCTGCATCTTCAGATCTCCGACTCTGACCCCCATTTTATCATCATGTTGCCTCCCCTGCCCGGACCTCTCTGTCTCACTCTCTCTTATCAGGACTTTTGTGATTACATTGGGTATCCACAATCTGGGCTAATCTTCCATTCTCAAAATCTTTAACACATTTTCAAAGTCTCTTTTGCTAAGTACAGTGACTTATTAATGGGTTCTGAAGATTAGGATGAGGGCATTTTGTGAGATCATTATTTTATTTTTTATTTTTTGTGGGTACCGGGGGTTGAACTCAGGACCTTGCGCACCAGCAGGCGCCCGTGCCGCTGAGCGATATCACTGGCCCTTTCTTCGTATGTGGGTACCAGGAGTTGAACTCAGGACCTTGTGCTTGCCAGGCAGGCGCTTATGCCACTGAGATATCTCACTGGCTCACCATTATTTTTTATAATTGTCAACATTTATAAATCTGAAGATAAACATTGAAAATTTGAAGTTTGGGAGTCACTTTGAAAATCAGAAGATCCATCAGCATGGGATCCATTCTCCCTTAGCACAACGATGAACTAAACTTGAGCACTGGGTAGTTCACTGAATGGCTTGTGGTCTTTCAGTTGACTAAAGTTCATCTGGGACTACTTTGCTAATCAATATCACCTGCCTGGATTCTGAAGCATTCGAAAAATGCTGTGTTGCAAAAGGATGTAAAATACTATTTTCAGCTAAGTCTGGTAAACATTTTGTTTTCTTAGTAATTAGCCTTTATAAAGTAGTCTCTGATTATAATTTGATATCTCATGTATATTTTCTAATTGAGAAATGAAAATATTTTAGTTCTGTTTATGATCTTATTTCTTACTGGAAGTTTATCCTACATTTTGAATTCATACCTTAGGTTCATGCTCCATTTTCAATATACAGAAAACACGATATCTCTGAAGGGAACAATTGGAGGCAAATGTCCAGGCCAGTTATTAATTCACCAAATTGGCGATATTCCCTGAGAACATTTTGGAGAGATCTTTGTGGATATCCCACGTGCATTTTGAAATGTCAACAGAAAAAAAATCTCCAATGTAATCATATTTATATGAAGAGAGCTGAAGAGATGTGATTATATTGGGGCAATGAAAAATTCTCAAGCAGAAGAGGAGAAATATAACTGGCCATATTTTGGGAAATTGGAATGAACTTTTATATACACATATGGTTTGACTCTAAAGAGAATAATACGAACTCAAAAGTGAAGCATGTGTTATTCCTGAGTCTTACAGGTATTTTCAGTTATGATGGAGATAACTTGTTATGTAAAAGGCTTGAACAGAGTGAGTTCTTTGTTTTCCCTTTAGTCCAGTAAAACTTCTAATATGTAGCCTTAAGTAGCATGATGAGGTAGAAGTTTATTGGATTCAAAGCTTGAACATATCAAAATATGTTCAATTTCAAGGAAATCCAAAGTCTGTCAAGTGTAAATTTGTAACTGCTTTTTCACCTTTAATTATTACTTTTTAACTTTCATAAATTTCTAGGAATAAACGGAAAGCTTGTTCCACATAAGAATGTATACTCGGGCCGGTGAGATGGCTCAGCGGCGTAAGTGCCTGCCTTGCAAGCGCAAGGGCCCGAGTTCGACTCCCGGAACCCACATACGAAAAAGGGGCCGGTGATATCGCTCAGTGGCACGGGTGCCTGTTGGCGCGCGAGGTCCTGAGGTTGTCCCCCTGGTACCCACAAAAAAAAAAAAAAAAAAAAAAAAAAAAAAAAGAATGTATACTCGATTTCATTATTTAAAGTGTACATTCATAGTCATTGCAAATTTGTTTTATCTGTAGAGATTAGATATATTATCAAAATAAATAAAATAGCAACAGTTACGCATATTTCAGCTTTTATGACAATAATGGTTTCATCACATCATCAAACTCATCAACTCTAAGATGCATTTCTTTGTAATCCTAGATCGGTGTGATTCCTCACACTTCAATTCTTATGCACCTTAGTATGTGTATTGTTTATATAAATATATAATTATGTTAGTGTGTAATCACATGTAATTATGTATAATATACTGTATAATATAATGAAGGTATAATGTATAATTATATAAATATATATAATTCAAGAAAGTCTTTTTGAGCAGCAATACTAACTCCTATATTTTCTTGAGCTAAGCTTTGTTTGCTGTTATTCTCTGGCCAGTTATTTCTATGACCTATTATCATCCTTTTTTGTGAAGTCTATGAAATAAGAGTTGAAGCTTAGACAATAATAAAAGAAAAGTAAATGGGAAAGAAAACATGGTTCCTAAAGGTAGAGCGTATATAGACCAGCACTAGTGTGTGAAATTATTTGACTTCCAGAAAAGTGAAAGACCCCACACATACCGAGAAATATTTCTGGTGGATTGTAGATCTAAATGTAAAAGATAAGGGGTAAAGCATTTAGATACACAAAATAATATCCTTATGATTTAGTGAGTAGTAAATATTGCTTAATACACATGAGTGTTAATTATAAATAGAAAAAATTGATAATTTAAACCACATTGTGGTGGTTAGGGTGGAGTGTTAACTTGATTGGCTTTGATATCTTCCTGGGAGATTGGTGCAGCACACTTATGGGAGTGTCTGGCTGGGTCTTGCAGGTGTAGCTTTGGTGTCTATTCCTGGCCCTTCACCCCTTCCTCTGTGGTATTGTTCTGCTCTGTTCCCTGGCTACCATGAACTAAGGACCTTTGTTCCACCATGCCCTTCCACATGATTTTTCTGCCCGGAAGCCAGCTGATTGTGAACTGAATCCACTTAAAAAAATGAGACAAATTAAATCTCCCCATTAAATTGTGGGTGTCAAGTATTGTGTCCAGCAACAGAGAAATTAATGCACACAAAGTTAAGAACTTCAGTTTATCACAGGTTAGCGTTAAGAGAATTTGTGGGAGAATATATTTGTCATATCTATCTATCTATCTATCTATCTATCTATCATCTATCATCTACCTATATCTATCTATCTAATCTATCATCTATCTATTATCTATCAGTCCTCATTTGATGTGTATAAAATGAGTCTTTTATTGAGAAAACATACAAAATTCCTATAAATAAAGAAATAAAATCAGACAATCTAGTAGAAACTTTGCAAGTGGTGTGAATAGACACTTCACATTAGAAGACATTCAAATAGCCCATTGACCTATGTAAAATAATCTCAACTTTACTATCTGGAAAATGTAAATGAAAATCAAAATAAGATGTCATTCTTTACTCACCAGATAGGCTAAAATGCCAGTGCTAAGTGTTGGAGAGGGTGTGGAGCGAGTAGAACTTTCATCAGTTACTGATAGGAGTTATAAATTGGTATAACCACTTTGGAAAATTATTTGCTGCTATTTATTAGAGCTGAACATAGAATAGTCTATAACTCAACAACTTCATTTCTGAGTATATGCACTGTATGTTTGCCAACAGGCATGTAGAAGAATATTCATAGCAGCTCTTTGTAACAGTCCTCTGTTAGGGATTGCCAAGACCACCCCAGGTTTGATGATTCACAGGAGTCTCAGGGCTTACCATGACTGCAGTCATGTTCATGGGTATGACTTGTTATAGAGGAAATGTAAAAAGCAAAGTCAGGAGAGGGATAAGGCTCATGGGCAAAGTCCAGGGGAACCTGGTACATGTTCCAGAGTCCTCTCCATGGAATCACACAGACATCTGTAGTTCTCCTAGCATACTGTTGTGACAACACACATGAAACACTGTCTACCAGCAAATTTTGGAGAGACTCTGTTCTCAAAGTTTTTACTGGGTGGTGATCAAGTACACAGCTTGGCACTACTGTACTGAAATCCCAGACTCCGAGGAGGAAAGCAGATATTCAGCACAAACCATATTATTTTTACAAACTGTTTGGGCACAGCCAACCTCTTCTACTCATTACTTACTATGAAATCCAAGTTCCCATGTGCCAGCCAAGGGCCAGCAGTATATGCAGGCCTGTCTAAGGATAGCAGTCTGGCCCGCTATGTTAGTAAGGCTTTTCTACACAAACTTCTACCTGGAATTGCAAGATTATATGCCTCATAATGGCATTTTAATCAGCAAGGGACATTTCATAATGGAATGATGGTGGTTTCATATGATGACAATGGGGCTGTTGTCCAGTGATATTGTAGTTGTCTCAGTGTCACTGGGCAATGTATTACTCATGTGTTTTGGGCGATACTGCTGTAAACAAGCCTATTGCCCTGCAAGTCATATAAATGTATATAGCACATAACATTATGTGCAGTACCTAAAGCTTGATAATGATGCTACTGGTTTATGTATTTAATATATTATATTTTTATCATTATTTTAGAATGTACACATTCTACTTATAAAAAGAAAAGTTGCTGTAAAATAGAATGCCATGTTATGGCAGAAGCCTCATACAGCTCAGGTTTACTTATCTTTGATTGCAGCAAGAGGCCGCTTTGTGTGATGGACTTATATCATCTAGATTTGTGTAAGTGCATTCTATGATGTTTACACAATGCCACAGTGACCTCATGATATATTTCTCAAAAAGTATCTCCATTGTTAAGCAATATGTGTCTGTTATTCAAGTCTATCATCAGTAGAATGGAAGAATGGGTAAATAATGTGTGGTTTATTGATACAATAGCCTGGTATACAAAAGTAACAGTATAATTCAAAACTCATATGCAACAATACTGATGAAATTGAATGCTGAGCTAAAGAAGCAAGACATAAAACGCATTGTATATTCTTGTATAAAGTTTAAAAATAGGTAAAGTTAAATATCGTAATGTTTAAAGTTGCCTGGAAAAGTTATGGGATCTGAGTACTGGTGATATTTTCACTTATAAATATCGTTAGGATCAAACACTTGTACTTTGTGCTCTTTTGCTTTATGCTGTATTACATGAAAAGTTTTCTTAAAGATTTTTTTAACCTAAAAAAATGTAATACTCTTGTTTATAGTTAGGTGGAAGAAACAGATTACTTAGTAAGAAAATAAAGGAGATTTTTTTTGAAAATCCTGTATTATTAATAAGCAAAATATGGACAATTAGTGCATGTTTGTGTCAGAAACTCTACTGAGTGCTATTAGGCAGCTGTGCACCGTCCTGTCGAGTAGCCGCTGCACACGTGTGGCTATTAAACATTTGAAATGTGGCAACTCTATGATAATTTTAGTTTTTGCTTTTTAAAATATGACTGCTAGAAAAATCAAGGCTACATATATGCGGGTTACATTTATTTCCATTAGCACTAGTATATGTGTAGATCCTGTTTGTCGTTCCTTACATTGAACTAGAGGTATTAATTCTATTTTACAGATGAGGAGATTGAGATTTAGAAAATCAAGAAAAAGCATGTATTATATAATTTGTAAAGGTCTTCTAGCAAGTAATTAGCACAGCTAAAATTAAGAGTATGTATTATTTTAGGTCCTGTGCTCTCTTTTCTTTTTTATGTGGGTATCGAGAGTCGAACTCAGGACCTCACACTTGCCAGGCAGGTGCTTATGCCGCTGAACCATCTCACCAGCCCCAGGTCCTGTGCTCTTTACCTCTTGCTCATTCTCAGAAGACCAGAGAGCTTCATCTACTAGATTTTCAGAGGAGGATGCATTTGATCCAAGAATTCTATCTAACCAAACTCTCAACCTCATTCAAATTCAACAGAAAAGCTTTCTTATGCATCCATAGACTCAGGAAAAATCTTACTTGTATATCTACCCTACCTAAATTTCAATTTAAATATGCAATTATGCCAATTTGTGGAAAAACAAATAAGGTATCCATGCATGGGGACTCCAGTGTGAAAGAGCTGGTGATGAGCTTCGAGTCTACGCAAACATAGAATTGAGTCATAGCTAGAATTATAAAAAGAGAAATACAGTATTACTTCTTAAGATCCTTGAATGAAAATGAAAAAATTAACAATAGTAGTGATTTCAAAATTTTAGAGCATGCAAACAAAAAGTAGGGTGTTTGTACAGGGTGGGATGAGATTGAGGAAGTATATAGTTTGTGAATTTTTTTCAGAGCAAGTTCATAAGCATTTCATTTTGAATTTGATAAATTGACAACTATATGCTTAATTAATGTCATTAAAAGATACAAATGTAAACACTGGTGGAATTGAAAACACAACACACAATTTGCAATGTACATAGAGTGTGTATCATAGAAAATACAGGCCATCAAATAAAGAGAGATAACAAAGAAAATAACTGAGAAGCAGAAATTGAAAACAGAAGCTTAAAATACAAAAACTGAACAAAAGTCAGATAAAATTCATCTAACAGTAAAAGAAAGTGCAATAAAATCAAAAGAAAATATTGAGTTGAACGGAAAACTGTTAAGAGCAGAAATATGAATAGACACATTTTTCCATTTGACTGTTCCCCAAATACCAAAGTAAACCCTACTAGCAAAAACTGGATGATCCTAAGGTATATAATTCCATGCACTTTTCTGGAGATGCCTTTTTAGAGTTCTGGTGACTATTTAAAATGTTTCTGTCTATTTGTATGTTTGTCTCATACAAATAGCTGTATGAGATCAAAATGTTAAGCTTTCATTTGTAATTATTCCTGTGTCTCAACTTATGGCTACATGTAGTGTTGCGTTGGAAAACAATAATAGCTTTATTCTTTATCGGAAATATTTAAAACAGTATTTATATTTCTGAATCTCAGCCTCCAATTGTCTAGAAACAAAATGTAGGCAGGCAGAGGAAAGGTAAAGATGCCAACAGGAAAACAGTGATTTGTACCCACACTATATTAATGTGGGTATTCCTGGTGCTGAGCCTGTTATTACTATATGCTTACTTGGGACTGAAACTTTCTTGCTGTTATTTTGAGACCACTCTGAAATTAAAAAAAACAAAAACCAACCAACCAACCAAACAAACAATAAACAAAAAACTTGGTTTACTAAAAATCCATTGATCCTCTTGAATTTTATTAATATATCAGTGTTCTCAGGTCTCGATTTGCACTTTTCTCTGGTGCAATCCAGCCCCTCTGAGAAGCCTGCCCTCCTGCACCTTACACCCTTTTCTCAGTGGGTACCTTTTTCTTTACTCCAGGCCTGCATGCTGCTGTCAACTGCCAGGTGCTGGCTGCTTTTTGCTCCCCTGCTTTATCTTGTGGTGGTCACAGTGGTTTCCATCTCCCCAAGAGAAGTTGGTCGCTCATTTCCACTCAAGACATTGCCATGGGTGCATGTGGAGGGCTTTCACGGTTACTTTCTGGAGCTGAGCATGACACCGTGGGCTCTCTGTGAGCTGCTGCAGATGTCTGATGCGCAGGACACTGATACCCTTGAGATACCACCCAGGTCTTCTCTGGCCACCGCCAAAGCTGGCGACCTCTGTCTCTCTCCCATCACACTTAAATTGTTGCCACCAGTGCTGGCAATGCCCTGCGTTTTCAATGCCCAGGGTGATTCACAGCATGTTCGCTGGGCTTTTATTGCAACTCTCTCTAAGGTGCAGGTTAAGATAACACTGTCCTGACTGGTGCTAGGATACTCAGAACTAGCTCTTCTTTCAGTCCATAGCCACAGCCTCAAACCAAGCTTCTGTTCCCGTAACTTTCTCTTCTACCGTAAATCAGCTGTTTGTTAACAGTCTCTCTTGCTGGAAGATCCAGTGAAGTTTGAATTTTAAGAAAACTGTTTTAGTCCATTCAGGCTACTATAACAGTATCATAAACTGAGTAGCTTGTAAATAATGGAAATTTATTTCTTGTAAATCCTGAGGCTGGGACTTAGTGTTTGGTAAAGGCCTGTGTCCTTGTTTATGTTTAAGTCTTTAATTTAAGTGTTTAAATTTTAGTTGGTTTTGTATATGGTGTAAGATAAGGGCCACATTTCATTCTTTTTTATACAGGGCCCAGTTTGTTCTGCACCATTTGTGGAAGGCAATATCCTTCTCTTTCTCAGGGCTATTTACCCCTAGTTTTATTTTCTTCGGGTGGCATTGTCTCACTCTTGCATCAGATTATGCTGGCCTCAAAAACAGTTTGAAAGTGTTCTCTTCAATTTTTGGAAGAGAAGGACTGGCACTAGTTCTTCGCTAAATATTTGTAGATTTCATCATTTTACCTAGCTGGTCCCAGGATTTTCTTTTTTGGAAGGTTTTTGATTAGTGTTTCAATCATCATAATGGTTATAGGACAGATTTTCTGTTTCTTCGTAATTCTGTCTTGGTGTGGTGTGTTTCTAGGAATTTATTCATTTCTTCTAGGTTACCCAATTTGTTGGCTTATATTTAATTGCTCATAATGTGTCTTATAATTTTCTTTGTGGTATCAGTCACAATATCTTCTCTTATTTCTAGTTTTATTTTTGAGTATTCTGTCTTTTTTCTCAAAAATTTGTCAGTTTCATTAATCTTTTGAAAGAAACAGTGTCTTTTGTTGATTTTTCTTTTATTTTATTCTGTATTTCACTTACTTATGTTATAATCTTTATTGTTTATTTTATTCCTTCTATTAACTTTGAATTTAGCTTTTTTCTTTTCCTAATTCTTTGAAATATATAATTAAGTTGCTTGTTTTAAAAATCTTTCTTCTTAATGCAAGTATTTATTGCTTGAGACTTCCCTCTTAGAACTATTTTTTCTACATCCCACAACTTTTGATATGTTTTGTTTTTATTTTAGTTTGTTTAAAAACATTTTCTATTTTCACTTTTCATTTCTTATTTGCTCATTGATTGTTCAAGAGTGTTTTTTTCCATCACCTATCCCTGCCCTCCCTTTCTGCTCCTTGCAACTTTTGTTGCTTTCCTGCTTGCAAAAGCTTTATTTTCATCATTTCCCCCTGCAATTCTTTAATTCTCTTTCCTCCTTCCATTCCCCTCTCTCCATCTCTTGTACCCCTATCCATTTGAAGAAAAAGCTCCCTACTTCCTATTTATCTATCTCGTATTTTGCTCTTTATATCCATATTATCTATTTCTATGTCAACCTCTGTGTCTATCTCTATTTCTTCTTTCTCTATTGCTATCCCCACCTGCCCAAAAGAGAGAGAGGAGAGTTTCATGTAAGAGAAACCATGTGATATTAAACCTTGTGTGTCTGACTTATTTCATTTAATATTATGGTCTCGAGTTGCATTCATTTACTAACAAATGCCTCAAGTTTACCTTTCTTTATGGCAGATGTATTATGTCCATGTACCAACTCTCCATGATAAATGTAATCATTATGTACTGCAAATGTGTACTAAAAAAAGAAAAAAAAAGTGTGTTGTTTAGTGAATTCTCCAGTTTGTTTTGACTATTGATTTTTAGTTTCATTCTATTATGATCGGAAAAGAACTTTGTATGATTTCAGTATTATTAAATTTGTTAAGACTTATTTTGTGACCTACTATGTGAGCTACTCTGAAGAATGCTCTGAGTGTTTGAGGAGACCATGTGTACTGATAGTGTGTTCTGGAGTATTGGTCTCTGTCTGCTGTTTCCTGTATGAGTTCCCCAGAGTAGAAGCATACAGTCCACCTCTTTTTCGTTTTCGGAGGCTCCCAGGAATCCATGTCTTATACTTGTCTTTTAGATTCATTTGGTTCATAGTGTTGTTCAAGTCTTCTCTTTTCTCATTGAACTTTATCTTGTTGTTCCAAACAACTTTGAAAATGGATTATTAACATCTCCCACTTTCTGAAATGTTGCTGTTTCTCCCTTCAGATCTGTCACTATTTGGTTTATATATTTAGGTGCTCTGATTTTAAATGCACATATATTTATATTTGTTATTTTTTCCGGTGATTTAAAACTTTCAACATTATTTAATGTTATTTTTGTCTCTTCTTACAATTTTTGACTTACATTTATATTGCCTAGTGTAAGTATGGCCATCCCTCTTCTTTTGTGGTTACCATTTATATGAAATATCTTTTTTCTATCCTTTCGTTTCAACTTACATGACCTTCCATCTAAAGTGAGTCTTTTGTCGACAACATAGAGGTGGATCTTTTTTATATTTTAACCTATTAAGCCATCTGCGCCTTTTGATTGGAGAATTTCATCCATTTACATTTAAAGTAACCAGTGATAGGAAAGGACTTATTTTTGCCATTTTGTTACTTTCTGATACATCAGTTTCCTGAGCTCATTGATCAGGTTTATTTTGAATTATTTGTCAGGCAATTCATATGTGTCCATTTCTTCATCATTGGTTTCCAGAGATTTATTTTGTTGTTTCAATTGGACCATTTTCCCATTCTTCATGTCATTCATAACTTTATGATGGCATCTGCACATTTCACAAACACCCACCTCTCCCAGTCTTTACAATCTAGCTCCACAAGAAGACTGTTACCAGTCAGTCCAGGCAAAGGTTCTGGGAGCTCTCAAATCCTTTCTGTGGCTGAGTCTTTTTTGGGCTTATGCACATAGATTTCTAACTAGAGGATTTGCTGGTTTCCTTTTTCTGTTTAGTTTATAGCCATGGCCTCTTTGATGTATATTTATATAAAGTAAGTCTTCAAAAGCAGCAGCCTGCCACTCAGATCTTTTCTATTTTCACTAGCCTCTAGGCATCTAGAATATATTAGATTTGATCTGCACTAACAGAAATGTAAGACATAAATCGATCCCATGGATATCCCTTCAAAACCTGGACTATAGGATATATGTTCCATTTTTCTTTCTCTTCACTAGTGAGAGGCCACTAACATGTATTGGGCTTTGTCTGCTGTACCATGGTTCCTCTGGAACAGCAGCATGAAGTCCAGCTCTTCTGCGTTCTCAGTGGACTCCAGTAATTCACATCAGTCTAGATTCTATCACTGGTCCAAGACAGATAAGACAAAAGCCTTTCTGAAAAGTCAGAACAGTGGTTGTCTGGTCCGGTCTCATCTTTCCCTTCCCACAGAGAAGCTGCTAACTGGCTGTCTCCTCCCAATTACATGGTGCCATGCCAGTCAGGGAAACTATGGTGAGAGATGCCACCAATTTTACTGCCTCCTTCAGCGTGGCTGATTTTGCACTCTCCTCTTACTTGGTTTTTGTACTTCTCATAAATGAAATTGGTGCAGGTATTGGTGTTGAATGGGTATTTCTGTGGAGAAAGGAGAGTCTAAGCTTCCTATTCTTCCATCTTCTGTTATTTTTCTAGTAGTGGGTCTTGCTGCTCACATGTGTTTTTTGTGCTGACTTCTTGGGAGTATGATACCAAAATTCATGCTCAATGAATTTAATCTGTAGTAGAGCAAAAGCTGGATGATGTAGATATAACTACAGATACCATTTATTAAGTACTTTTACTGCATCAGGGATATTTCATTTTCACAATAAGATTGTGGGTATATTACCTTGATTTTCCAGTTTTATAGAGAAAGAAATGAATGCATAGAAAGAACAGTTAATTTTTCCAATGTCATACAGCTTATTAATAGGAAAATCTGGGAAATAAATCCAAGCATTTTTAACTCCAGAGCCTGTGCCCAAAAGCTAGAAGGAATACACAGTAGCTCTCATACCCAAGTAATTTAACTCAGTGGTTGTTCTACAAGTAAAAACTTACAAGAACAAAACAAAACAAAATAGCTCAACAACATAGAAGGTTAAAAAACCAAAACAAAATCAGAAAATCTCCCAATCTTAGAAGATATTGGTCCGGTGAGATGGCTCAGCGGCTTAAGTGCCTGCCCTGCAAGCGCGAGGGCCCGAGTTCGACTCCCAGAACCCACATATGAAAAAGGGGCCGGTGATATTGCTCAGTGGCACGGGTGCCTCCTGGCGCGCGAGGTCCTGAGGTCGACCCCCCGGTACCCACAAAAAAAAAAAAAGAAGATATTATGTTAAAAAGTAAAAAGCTTACATTTGAATTACTTAGAATTATTATTTATGCCTCAAAATTAAATTTTCTTGTGTTTTATAAAGATTCCTTACTTATATTTTATCTACATCCTGTTATATTTCATCTATCTTCTCTACATTGGAAGGACAGGTGATTATTTGGGACACTGTATGGTGTGAGATAGAGAACAAGCATTACTAGTTTTTAAAGATTAGTCAAGTATTCTAGTGCCCCTATATATATTTTTTTTGTTGTTGTTGTTGTTGTATTGATCTTTGACAGTTTCTCATTAGGGGAGAAACTTTGATTTGTTTTGTTTTTTGTTTTGATCTTTAATGTTCTGCAAGGACTTTGGTTTAGATTTTATCCTTAGTTTCCTCTCTTTTTCTCATGAGGAGAAGGCAGTCATCTTATAAGAAAGTTCTTTTATCTATTTCTTTGTTAGCTTTCCCTGGCACTGCTCCTCACCTTTCCTTGTTCTTATCTCCAATTTCTCATTTAATATAGGTTCATATTATTTTTCTCAGAGGTACCAAAATGTGACAAGATTTTTAAAAATAATTTTTTTTACTGAATTTCAGTATACATACAAAACATGAGTAACATTTGTTTACAATGGACAGGATAACTTTTCTCCATCTGAACTGTCCCATGTAGGTAGGACCCAAAAAACAGAATGTCACTAGTGGGCCTGAAAACTCCCGCTGTGCTTCCAATTGGTATCATCTCCTCCACTCCCTCTTGTTAATCACTATTCTGATCATACCAAAGATTAATTTTCTACTTTATAAATATACCAAAGATTTTCCACTTTGTAAACTAGAAATATACAGTATGGAACAGTAATATAATATTTGCTTCTTTAGCTCAATGATATTTAAAATATTTTTGTATAATTGAGTATAATTATTTACCACTTTTTGTCATTGCTATGTGATCACAGCCACACATTTATTTTATTCATTATGTTGTTGATGCACATTTGATTGGTTGCTGGCTTTTGGCTATTAGGAATAGTTCTACTATGAATATTATTATACATGTCATTTCATGAACACAAAAACACACACACAGAGATTCCTTGCAATCTGCTAAGATTTTTCTAAACTTTTTGGCTCATTTTTGAGCATACAATTGCCTAGTTTAGTCTAGAATTCACAGCTCAAAATGAATGAAGATAATGATGGATTTGGAAAAACAGTAAGACCTTATAGACTAGGTAAATGTAGGCCACACTGGTTACTTGCATAAAACACTGTTCAAGCATATTGTATTCTTTTTTTTTTTTTTTTGTGGGTACCGGGGGGTCGACCTCAGGACCTCGCGCGCCAACAGGCACCCGTGCCGCTGAGCGATATCACCGGCCCCTTTTTCGTATGTGGGATCTGGGAGTCGAACTCGGGCCCTCGCGCTTGCAAGGCAGGCGCTTACGCCGCTGAGCCATCTCACCGGCCCCAGCATATTGTATTCTTGCATTAAATCTTGTAAGACAATTTGGAAGGGGAAACAACTTGAAATTTGCATGAGAAAGATGTCTTTTCCAATATAGCTTTATTCAATAATTAATTTTGGTAGAGGTTGCTTTTTTTTTTTTTATGTGCGTACCGGGAGTTGAACTCAGGACCTCGTGCTTGCCAGCAGGCACTTGTGCCACTGAGCAATATCACTGGCCCTTTTTTCCTTTATGTGAGTACCGGGAATCGAACTAAGGACCTCGCGCTTGCCAGGCAGGCGCTTATGCCGCTGAGCCATCTCACCGGCCCTGGTAGAGGTTGCTTTTATGCTAAATCATTTGAAGAAATTTATTGTGCAATGAGTGAATACAAGATAAGATATTTTAGTATTTAAAATATATATACATATATTTTTAGCTAGGTAGACCTAGACAAAACCTAGATATTTTGCTTTTAAATTGAAATTCAGAATTTATTTGCTTATAGTCCTTGGATGTTGTCCATGAATTATTCTGATGTATGTCCTGGGAATATTTCCAGTGGGCAGTGACAATTTCTCAGCCTAGGAGACAAGATGCGAAGTAGCTTGCAGAACCAAGGCTGACTTCCTTTGGTCCTGAGATCTACTTTTCATCCTTCAGTGATGTCCTGCATTTGGTCTGGAACAGAATTGCACTGTTGGGATTCTGGGAGCTTTTCTACTGGGCATAAGTGTTTTCCTTTCCTAAACTAAAAATACGCCTGCCCCTTCTGAGGAGGAAAGCAGGCAGGTTTGCCTTGGCTAAAGTGCAATGGTCCAGAGTCAGGCCCTTAAGTGCTTTTTCAAGAGTCCAGACTAGTTTTTTTTGAGGATCAGCCCTTGGTAGCCTAAGAAGGAAATTACCCAGTCATTTCTGTTCTGGCATATACTAGTACACAGCTGTTTTGTTTGATTCTGTAGGAGAATAACCTTGAACCAGCATCTTTCCTAGATGGGATACAACTAGTAGGACACAGAAAATATTTTTCATTGACTTACAAGTGTTGGAAATGATATTATAGCAATCACACTTTATAATATCTTATTCATTAAATGTTCCTCATCTGTACTACACAATAGTGTTTTTAAAATAGTATTTCTAATGCTAAGAAGTGGGTGAAATTCCAGGTATGTGCTCTAGTATTTCCTAATATGTGACTCACAATCCTGGGAAGGCAACCTAAGAATTTTAAAACAGTCACCTCAGATCATTCTGATGTACACTAACATTTGTGGACAGCTGGCTTAAGCTCTAAAGCATATTTTATTGAGTTAACATGCATTTGAGAATAAAAGGAAATTTAGCAAGAAAATGGAAATTACATATCTGGATCAACTGACATAAAGTTAAGGATCATTTTAAGTGCTTAATTCTAGTAGTGACTTAGAAATTTTTTAGAAAGTCTCAAGGCCTTTGAATCATAGAATTAACTTAGGAGGTGGTGGAACCGTCTCATGAATACATTCATACTTCAGAAGATAAATGTTCTTAACTTTGAGTCTTTAAGAGATCTACATTACAGGAAACTCCACTCTGCAGAAATAAATTTACAGTGGGGTTACAGCAGCATTACTTTGTCAAAGTTTAGTGCAAACTTTTACACATTTCCATGCACTGGTTTTCAGTCTGGCAGGCAGGGAGGGGCGGATCAAGGGAGAAGAGTATGAAAAAAGGGAATAAATTTTTCTTAGGTACACGATGGATTACAATGGGATATCTCTGCTACCAGAGTCAGTATCTGCTCCAGAGTAAGTTCCACGTGCCTTCTTTTTTTCTTTAACTAAATGTAAACATATCTAGATTACATTTCTTCAATAAATACATTTTGGGAAAGAAGTTGTAATGTTTCGTACAGACTTCTTATCAAACATAAGCTTTCAGTGTAATGTCAGCTTAGCTATTTTTTTTAATTACAGCATTTTCCCCCACCATTCCATACTGTCCCTTAAGGATTAAAATCCTACATCTTAATGAATAATAGCATCATAATTGCAGCCTAAGCAGCAAAATAGAAACCAAGTTTTATTACTAGCACATGGTACAATTCTCTACAGTTTTTGTTATTAAAAAAATAATTTGATTAACTATTCTATACTTGCCTCAGTTTTTAAGATAGCATTTGGACTGCAACAAAAGCATGATTATGAGAAGATTTAATCATCAAAAACAGAAGCTGAACTGCGGACTGGTTTTCGGTGTAATTATTTTTTATAATTTGGAGTGCTTAAAAGTACTAGTATTGCCTTCCTAAGTCCCTTTTGGGGTCTGTTGAGACAGTTTAACAACTCTTGGGTTTTGAGAACCATGCAAAAGTGAAATATATTTCCAGTCACAATTCTAGGATGGCTTTCATAAATTTCTTTGTTTACTCATTCATTTATTGAATAACCAGTGTTTGAGTACTAATTAGGGGACAGCCCCTCTTCACTGTACTGGAGATATTATAGCAGTGAACAAAACCAACAAATACCCATGATGTCAGAGACCTTATTTTGTAAATGGGAGGATACAGGGAATGAAAACAAGAAATGAAAATAGTAAGTTGGAAAGAAATAAGTGCTATGGAAAAAATGATCAGGGGAAGAGGGGTGGGGAGGGTTGGGTGATGGTCTTTGTGCTTCTGACCTTGCTTACAAGCCACAGAGCATCTGAAATGACACTGAGATGCTAAAATACTATTTTCTTTGGGTCTTTACTCTGTGTTGCAGCTGCCAGTGGTTTATTTCCTAATTTAGAATTAGTAATGTGTTTCTGGATTCCCCTAAATTCAAGGTCTTCCTAAAAGGTGTCTCATGGTTAATCTTGATTGTCAACTGGATTGGTGTGAGAGTTGCCTAGGGGATTCGTAAAGTGCTCTGGGTGTGCTGAGTGGGCTGGGGGTGTGATCTTGGGTATGATATGTGGTCCCCAGCCCCTTCCTCTCTGGGTCTCTTCCTCTGCTCTCTGCTTCCTAACGCCATGAATTGAACAGCGTTCCTTCACCGTGTTTCTGTGGTGGAGCCTGCTAACCATGGACTAAAACCTCTGTAATGGGGAGCTGAAAATAAACCATTTTCTCCTTTAAATTGTGTATCCCAGGCATTAGGTCCCAGCGATAGGCAAACTGTCTAATGCAGTGTCCTTATCTGACATAGTCTATTTGGCATGTATATCTAAGTTACATTAGCTTAGAAAAATCAAAGACTGAAAATTTTCTCTTCGTGGGTAAAGTGGGAATGATTAAGTGATTAGCATATTAAAACCCAAGCAGAAAATTACTGCTTGCCTTTGAAAAATGCATTTAATTTGCTAGAGCTATAAATTTAACATATAATTATAATAGTTATGTTGGAGTTATTACAGTTAATTTGCCTTGCTTTCTCTATTTACTAAAAATAGGAGAAAAGAAGTATTTGGCACACCTTTAAAGCCACTATTTTATATTTTATGATTTATATCTTATGGGAGGAATGAGATCTTCTCAAAGACAATAACATATTTAATTTATTGAAACCCAAGTAAGCTATCAGAGTAATTGTGTCCCACAAAAAATAAGGAAAGATGTAGGGAAGATGAAGACTCAGCCCATAAGTGTTGTTGCTATGCCAGCTACTTTGAAGTAGCTTTTAGACTTCAGGAGCTCTCCCGATTTGGAGAAAGTGGAAATTCCCTGGGGTATTTCCAGGTAGCTCCAAATCTATTTTGTTTCCCTTGTAGCTTAAAATACTCAGCTGAGATTGAGTCAGAAGTCCTGGATACAGATTCCAAATTTACTGTTTACTAGCTTTGTGGCAATAAAAAATTCCCTTAGATTTTCTGAGCCTAATATTATATCACAGTGTTACAGTAAAGATAATGGTATTTAATACGACAAGAAGTCTTTGAGAATTCTAATACGATTACACAGGGTAACATACCCAGATCTAGTCCTTATAAAACCTCATAATAATAGCTGTTAGTTGAACACAGATTTCAAGCCTGAGATATATCTAAGGAAGCTGTTTATGTTATGCATAGAATAGAAAAAGTACTTTCGCAAAATCTAACTATCCTAGGAATCTGCATGTACACTTTTGGGATTTAGTGACAATAGACAGTTGGTCTTTGAGATTGCCGTGGATTTACCTGGCAATCCCTGATCTGCCTTGCCTCGTCTCCTACCAGTCCCCTCTTTTGCTCAGAAAGGGAAGAATAATATTCAACTGGCTTTTGCTAATTACACGGGTAATCCATGTTTGTTCTATAAATATTAGAAAATAGAGATAGACACATTTGAAAAAATCACTCTATAATGCCTTCCCCCAGAATAACTTTATGAAAATTTTTCATCATTTCTTTCTTCATGGAATTCCCTCTCCAGCCCCCATACATGGGCATACAATGTATTTTGTTTTGTACACTGTGCTTTGTTTCACACATGAGTGTTTTCCATACCATCAATCAGGTATCTCAATTACTATGCAATATTAATTTACTATACATATATTGTATAATTTATTAAATGAAGCTACAGTTGTTGAACATTTAAACATTTTTACTTTTTTGAACAGAAAACATAGTCTGTAAAGATATTATTTTTACGTCAGCATCCATTTTAAAGGATTAATTCCTGAAAGTGCAATTCATTACTTATTGAATATGTGCTTATGCATGTTTTTAAGTCTTTTGATCTGTTTCATGTTCTATTTTGCCTAGTTTTTGAGTTTATAGCTCAAATTATTATACAACTAAGTGGGCCTCTTTTTTCATATCTTTGTTTTAATCAGGTACTATTATCAGAGGTATTTTTATTAAATAAAATATAACCCAGATAGAGGAAAGCACATACATGCAAATATGTACATGTCTGTGAACATATGAGTCATAACAAGGCAAATACCTTTGTAAATACTACACGGGCCATGGAATGAAACATTGCCCCCCTCCCGAATCTTTCCATGTGCCAGCCCCCTGTCTACATCCCTCCAAAAGGATGGAAGGCTTGACTTTATAGCCATTGCATCTCCCTGTAGTTTCATCATCGACTATGTATACCCATAAAATATTGTTTAGCCTCACTTACTATTTTAACATCGTATGCCTTTTAAGTCTTTCAATCTATACATCTCCTCTCCTGGCCTCCTCCTTTCTTCTTCTTTATGATTTGAGAAACCGGGTTGTAGCTCGCATGGTTTCCCGTTGTCTGGACTTCACCGTTTGCATACTCAGGGTCATCTGCCTTTCCTCTGTATTTCCTGCATGTCAACAGTGGGTCTGGAGTCTTGGTCAGACTTAAATCTAATATTTTGGTGAGATAGTAGGTGATAAGGTGATGAGAAATTGTATTTTCTTCCAGAGGCACATATGTGCCTGTCTGTCCTTTTGTGATATTAGAAGTATAGATGCTCAATATCTAGAAGCATTGGCTTCTACTGGATTGCCAAATTATGAAATTATTTATTTTTAATTTTATTTATTAACGAAAATAATTTTAAAGTGTTTTCTCTTATCTACTATTCAGTTATCAGAAGGTATAGTTCACTTAGGAAAGATAGGGTGAATGCATAATTCTTTTATTTGTCCAGTTCTTAAGATGAACAATTTAATTTAATGTCATTCTAAAATACTACCTTTAACATATTAGTGTGTTTTGAACCACTGGAATTTTTATTCCTACTGAGATTTTAATTGTTCTATCTTTGGGCTGCAGAAAATTTTTGAAGTTACTTTACTGGTTTTTGGCAGTTTATCTGTTCATGATATGTTCACATGTTCCAATCTCATTTTTCACATTTCCTCCTCTAGGCTTCAAACTAGCCTGCTCTTCAAGAATCTCTGGTTTCATTTAGCAGGAAATGATAGCTCAGTACTACAATGTGGATTTTGGGAATGCTCATAGCTACTGAGTTTATCATTGCTTTTCATGTGTGATAGCACGTGAATATAGTTCAATGCTTTTAGGAAAAGTACATTACATTTTTTATTCATTTTTGAGTTTGTCTTTTCATCATAGTTTCAGTGACCGTAGGATATTGTTCGTTGCATTCTCCATTTCTCACAATTATTTTGCATAATTTAATCTTGCTACTTTTTTCTTGGTCGCTTTAAAATGCATTTAGATTTCCTGAAATTTTATAAAGAGACTTTATTTAGGTAACCTTTCTAACCACATAGAACTCTTTTTTACCCCTTTATGAAAAACTTCCACGTAAAATATGACAGCTTGCTTTTGAGAGTTCTTGGTTCTGTTCTTGACTATCCCCCACCCCCCAATCCAGATCTTCTCTTTTTTTTGTCTGGACCTGTAAATTTTTATTTCACTCCCAGCCGTGTCACCAGGTCAACTGAATGTGGGGCCCTGGATTTTGAGAATTTGTAGATGAACTACCTTAGCCCATTTCACTGGCCTTTTGCACTCATTTGCTGTTATATTTGACAAAATCCCTCCTAGGTCAATTGTCCTGGTGTTATAGCATATCCAAGGGGAACTACAGATGGGGGGAGGGAAGACAAGGGAAGTAAAACGAATGAAGATGTGTGTACATGCACCAACTCCCCGTGGCAAATGCAATCACTATGTCCAACAAACACCTACTAATAAACAGCTTTTAAAAATGTGATAGAGGTAGAGTTGGAAGCAAATTGCCCCAGGTATAGGAAGGAAGGAGTGCCTTTTCCCTAGAGAATATTAAAAAAGGGATGAATTCCTGAAAGTGGTTCTTCTCTAGAAAGTGAGTCTACTTTATAGTATGGACCAACACTGGCAACTATAAACATCAGTGACAAAATCACCCTCTCACCCGGGGCGGGGGTGCCTCTCACAGTGTCACCTCCACCTCTATCTATGTCTTTGACCTCTCAGCTGTTTCAGTGCATGCTTGCTGACAGTTATTTTTCAGGTCCACCAAAGCCCTTCCCTTCTCTGCTTGGTCTTCTTGCATAGCTTCCCGAGTCATGGCTTTCTGGGGCTTGTCCCCAAGTAGATACTTTGCCACCTACTTTTGTTATAAATGTTGTCCCTGCATTTTTGGCTTTATTGTCTTGCTGTTCTCTCTGCTTTCATGGAGGTTTTCTGAGAGATCCAACAACCATGCTGTCACTGTTCATGCCATTTTCTGGGACCCCTAGGTATTCTCATTTTTAACCTTTGTTAATCTAAAACGAAGAAATTGTATCTCACCATTTCTAAATTTTGAAGGCTTGGTTTTTCGGAACCCTGATCATTTTTTAAATCTATTTATTTATTTTTGCCTATTTGTATTTTTCTGTTATATATGACCTATTCTTAGTTTTATAGATTTCTTAGTTTTTCTATTACAGTCTTAATACAAAACTATTATTTATATAGATTTATAAACTTTAACTCTTTGCCTACCCATGTTGTAATAATAATAATGACAGTAGTTTTTTTTTTAATAAGGTGGCCTTTATCATTCAAATTAATTTTGATATAGCATCGTTTTAAACTTTAAGTGAATGAGTTTCTCATTTTTCTTCTACATGGTTTCGTAGAAACACCCATCTACTGGTTGTTGCAGAGTTTCCTAAATTTTACTGATAAACAATATTTAATGACTGTTGTTACAGGATAAAGAACAATGAAGTCTTAGAAAGCAACATGTTTTCTTAATTTGAAATGAGACCAAGCAGTGTAGCTGGCATCTGTGGGTGAACTCTGTAACTGCAGCCTGTTAAGCAAATAATAGCTGAAGCTTACGCCGGCCTCACCGGTCACAGACTTCTTTCGCTTATATGATTTGAGCCTCACAGTAATTCACGTACTTAGGAAAATAACTGCCCAAAGGCAGCCATGGATTCCTTTTCCAAGGGAAATCTGCCTCAGATTTCTCGTTGCTAAGGGATCTAAAGGTCAGCTTCAGCAGCCAGTTAGGGAAAAACAGAACTGGACAAATCAGTTCGCAGACATTTGCCAGGAAGTGGCTTGTTTGCAGATTATTCAGCAGACTGCAGTCAAGAAGCAAACCCCGCCCCCTCCACCCTGCCTTTCCTGCCTGCTGGACTCCACAGAAACAAATGTCTAGATGCATTTGAACCATCAAAACCAGCTGTTTATGCTAATCTGAACAAAAGAAATTATCAAGATCAGATTACCTTAAAATGTTACCTACTTTTCTTATAGCTGACAAGATGTTTCACTTTCTACTTTGAAAAATATTAGGCAAGATCGTCCTTTTTAGGAGTATCTCTGGTTTGAAATATTTAAGAAAACCCTAGAGTCCAATGCAGTTGGTGAATTATTTCTTCAAGTTTTTTTTTTTTTTTTTTTTTTTTAACTTTAAATCAGAGTTCTTTGCATTTGTGATGTTACAATTCCGGTGAGTCAGAAATTCACCATATTTGGGTTTTCAGTTTTCTACTTTTAACGGCTGCCTCTGTCTTTTTTTTTCAAGCTCAACAAATGTGAAATATTTTAATCAAGTGAAAACAGACAAAAATGTCACTAATTCTTCTTGGCTAGGGATTGGTTAGCTGATGTCATCACAGTCTCTATGGCCAAGTAGTTCTAAGGAGTATAATCAATCTGCAGGTCCTGCGCTTCAGTTAGGAGCGAAGGCATTTTGCTCTAAACTCTCTTTATCTTCCTTTTCCTCCTGCTTTTTGTTGCTTCCAAGAAGGGAAGAGGGGGGAATCAAGAAGCTTTTGAATAGTTTCATACTTTTCTTGTGCGTCATACCACATACATTTCCTTTCATCCCTAATGTTTCCATTCCACTGCTGAATATATATTTCTCCTGAAGGCTGTTTGCATTCTTCATGGAGGAAAAAAAGAACCACGAAAATTTATATTTAACAGCTTGAAAACTCTGCGTATCCTAGCCTTCGTCTAAGGACAGACATCACCCTCTGCTTTCATGGTTTTATCTCGCATCTTAGTCTGAGGGCTCTGAAATCTTTATCTTCACTGTCAACCTGTAATAGGGGCCAGACACAAATTCAACTCATAAATGACACCACTCCTCAGATGTCCCATAAGCATCATAAATTTAAAATATTCAAAACCTAGTTAGTTATTCCTACCAGACACTCAGGCTGATCTCTTTATTTTTCATTGTAATGAAAAGTTTCATCATTCATCAGTCACCAAAATTTAAGAGTCTCTAAGGTTTTTTGTTGTTTTCTTTTTAACTTCTTTGTGAGTCTCTCTGTGGAATCAGTGGTCAAACGTCATTGCTTCTTCTTTGGGAAGAAATCTAACAGGGAAATAGCTGGCAAAAGAAAGCAATGAGCAGTCTTCTTCAGGATTAACTCAAGAATTCAATCCCTTTTTAGTTGTTTAGAAGGAGGACTTTGAAATCAGAAGATGGGGGGTTCTGCTGTATGACACAGGGCCTGCTATTTGAATCTTCTCTGGGTCTCAGTTTCTTTGCCTATAAAATATAAATAAATACGGTACCTATCTCACAGAGATTATGGATTTAGGATAGTGCCTCTATGCTAATGTGCTGCACAAATATTAGCCAGTATTGTTTGTATCACTCTTCGCTTCACTCAAATAGCCACTGACTTTATCTTGCCCAGAGTACTGAAATAGCCCGCTAACTGGCAGTTCTAGTTCTCATCTCCTTTCAAACCCATAGCAAAGTGCTTATTGGCCAGTCAGGGTCCATCCAGAACAAAGAAGCTATGCTGGGTATTCGTTGTAGATAACTGAGAGTGTGGGAGTAGTCAGCTGTTACAGGACTGAGAGAACAGAAAGAGTAAGCAGAGGAATCACTGTAGAGGTTCTACCACCTCCAGGGCAGAAAGAGCAGAGGCAGGATCCTGGGGTTTTCAGAAACTAGAAGGTTAAAATGAAGGCCCCAGGAAGCAGGACTCAAGCTTGGAGGAAGGGGATCCTGTTACTTCCAAGGAGGGCAGATGAGGTTGGTTGTGGGCGGGCCAAAGAAGCTCAAATGCCATGATAGAATGATGGTGCCCCAAACATAGAAGAAACAGAAAGGAAGGAGTCCTCTTTCTTTTCTACCATTCTTCCTTCTATAGCCTTATAGTTTCACAAGCTAACAGGGAAGTAGCTCACAAAACAAGGCAATGTGAAGATCTCAAACAACGTGGGAAGATGGCTTGGAAATGAGATGTCTTGTACAGCATGCTTTCTAAACACACATCCTGTTTGTCCTCCACTGGGAAGCATCAGGTGGCTCCTCCTGGCTTAGGGGATGACGTTCGCATTCCTCAAACTTGATCAAAATCTGCTTTCCCATAATCTGTCTTTGCTCCCTTATCACTGACCCCACCTCACCTCTTAACTTCCAGGCCCTGCTGCACTGTGCCCTGATTTGCAGGTCTCACTTCAGTCTCCTGAAACATTTAATACCTCTATTGTTTTGCTTCTGTTGACTCTTTCACCTCCCTTTTTTATTTTGAAAAAATCTTCGTCATCCTATAAGAGTTAACTCTTCCATTAAACTGAGTGTTCTAGGTAAAATTCATGACCTATTCCTTTCTGCTCCTATAGATCATTTGTTCATTTATTCAAATTGAGTGATATTGATCCCTTATCATTCAAGAACATCACTGTGTAAAGCACTGTACATAGAATGGTGAACAAAACATTTTCAATCTCTGCAAGGTGGCACTCCCTGAGGAAGAGACTCTTAAACTGGGATTGGAGGTGACTAATGATAACTAGGCAAAAGGAGGTGTACTGGAGAGCAGTAATGAATTTGTTTCAGTCAAGTTGATTTTGATATTACTTTGAGACATGTAAGAGAATTGAGAAGACTGTTGTGCAAATGATCAAACGTAATAGCTACCTGGAGAACTCTACCTGGAATCTGAAGCCTACACATTCTAATCAAGGTTCTGGGGAGAGAGTGAAGGAAAGAAAAGGAGTATGGCTAAATTTTAATAATGTCCACAATTAATGGGTGAGTCAATGGCTATGACCCCAAATGTAGAGAAGGTTCAGACAGAAACAGTGAAACAAAAAGAATGAATTATTAGCAGTGTTGAATGCTGCTGAATTTTAGTAAGATAAGCATACGGATTTTTGCAGGTCATGGGAATTAGTGGTTTTGCTAGTGAACATAAGAGTGGAGCAGTGGCCCTGCCGCATGGAGTACAGTGAAGAATGGGAGAGTGAAAATGGGGGCAGCTAATGTAGGAAAAGTATTTGAGAAATTTGAGTGGAAGAAGGAGTGCCCCGGGATACTTTCTCACTGCATTGTATTTATTTACCAGTTTTCTAAACAGCTAGCATGTGCACTCCCTGTAGGCAACTTACTGATCTTTACGACCTTAGACCCTGGACCAGAAACTGGCTCTTCCTGGATGCTTGCTAAGTGTGTGACTGATGAAGATTGTTAAAGGGGACTAAAATTGTAAAATGACAGAGCAAGGCCTTTGTGCTTTAGCCTTACAGGATCCTGCCTCTGTATCTTTAGGTTCTTATTTGACAGCTGCTCATGATGTACTGGAAAACAAATTATCAGAACACCTCAAGCCCATTTTTATGTGACATGGTTACGAGGGCCTTTCAACATTCCCTTTCCCAGGCTGGTTGTCTTCTACAGCTCTTCATATTTTCTCTGGCTTCCACGGTGTATTCATCTCAAGTAATTTTCCCCAAATTGCTATAGGTGTGAATGGGTTGGGAAAACTTTTTCAGGTAAGTTGCAAATAACATAAAAATTGGTGGCTTTTTCTTCCCCTTGCTGGTTATTGAGCTTGGGTTTAGCACTTCATGGTTTTAGCAGAGAACCATTCTTTAGCTTGAAGTATTTTTGTTCATCACAGGATATATTTTGGAGAAATAACTTCTTTCTTCTCAAATCACAGTATGCAGGAGGCTATTATTCCTGCTTTTGCATGAAGCTGGTGCAGTAAGCTTGCACACTGGACATGAAACATATGGGCTTTCTATTCATGTTGCCTGTGGAGCCCTTGGGACTCTGTGAGTATTGTAACTGATAGGGACGGCAGGACTTGATCTACACTGTTGTGACTCTTTGTTGAATTTACTCCACTAAAGCTCATTTCAACAATTGGATTGCTCAGTGATAATCCATTTCTCTTCCCATTTTACAAAAAATGTCATTCCCTTACCCCCTTACCCCTGTTTCCAGCTTTGACGTATTTTTAACCATTGTCATTGTTGTGGAGTCCACTGATGAACCCGAAGTCACTCACTTCACTTTTTCTCTCTATGGGAGTCTCCTGCGTGCTATTCAGCAACTCCACTCCTAGCTGTGGGGCGACTTACACACCGAGTTCTCACTGAAAAGCTTATTCTGGACTGAAGAGACGCTAGGAGCAGTTTGTTGAGTGAGGCGGCGGGTAATTATCCTTCTACTTTAAACACTTCAAATTAGGAAATAAGAATTTTGCTGAAGTAGTAAGAAATTGGTCTTAAAATTACTTAAAATAACTACTATTTTTTCTGGTAAAGGTGATACACTGACTCTACAATGTTATACAGACTTCCAGTTTACAGGAAGTGTTCATTACTTGTGTTTCTCTAGTAAATTATGAATTTTTTCTAAAATCTAAAGATCTGAATGCTTATAGGGGCTCATAAGAAATTAAAAATATAAATATAGATAGCCAACAATTATTGAAATCCACTATTGGCCAGGTGTCCTTTATGCAGTTACTTTAGGAGTCCTCATAACATTTTCACCGTTTATGGAGCGTTATCTCCATTTGACATCCAAGGGAAGAGTGGTTTACAGAGAAGCACTTAGCTAACAAATAGGAAAGAACATAGGAATCGAACCCAAGGCAAAATGCAAACTATGCTGTTTCTGAACATTAAAATTCAGTCCAATTATTTGCCTATCAACCATTGTCGCACTAATAGTAGTGACTTCACCTTGTAATTAAGAACATGGGATTTGGAATTAAATTTCCTGGTACTGTGACTCACAGACCCTGGGGCCCCGAACGTGTTATGTATGTAACATCCTCAAGACTCAGTGTCGGTGCAAGCTGGAATACTCTGGGTAAACATTGGTATTTAGTAAATATAAAATAATTCTTTCATTAATTCAGAAATTTTGCTTCTTAGAAATATAAGTAGCTTCCTTCTCTTTTGGAGAACAAGCTGCTTTTTTTTTTTTTTTTTTTTTTGTGGGTACCGGGGGGTCGACCTCAGGACCTCGCGCACCAGCAGGCGCCCGTACCGCTGAGTGATATCACCGGCCCCTTTTTCGTATGTGGGATCCGGGAGTCGAACTCGGGCCCTCGCGCTTGCAAGGCAGGCGCTTATGCCGCTGAGCCATCTCACCGGCCCAGATTGGGATTTACACATTCCTGTGAAAATTTTGTTCCTTCTTGATAGATGCCTCAATATGAAGGTAGGAGGCAGAGGTGAGTATCCGTAAAATCCTTTAGTGAAACAAGAATAGGGTCACTGCCGTGAGGAAAGCAGTGTTGTGATCCTCTTTCTGTATTTCATGGTATGAAAAACTACAGGAAACAGAGAATGCTGCAGAGAGATGTGTGGTAATTTTAATTGGTTTATAGTTCTAGGGGGTCAAATATGACTATCTATAAGTAGATCCCGATACCTGGGGTCACAAAAAAATGGAAATCATTCTACCACTTTTATTCCACCATCCTTTGCCATGGCCGCCATCATTAACCCAGCTCGAGGTGGAGACTGGTCCTCCAGCTGTTCCCAGTGCATACTTCAGGCCGTCACTCTGAATCTATCAGAAGTCAGCTCAGAGGATGAAATCCATTTGGAGACTTTGATTAGGGTTATTGTGACAGAAATAAAAAAAAAAAGAATTAGAAGGTATTTTAGTGTGCTGAAATTAAAGACGAAATGGTTTTAAAAGTTTGAAAGTAAGTCTAAGTCAACTCGGCAATTTCTGAATTGCAAGTCATTCTAAAACTCTGAATGAGTAGGGAAATTAGAAACATATGAAGTCATAATTGGTAATGATTAACTAGCCAAAAAGAAGCCTTAAACATTTTTTTAAGAAGTTTTAAAAATTTCTAAAAGTGAGAAAAGTAAGGCATGAAGAGAGCACTCAGTCATTTTTCACTTAACAAGGTCTTCGGGCAAAGCCCAGCTTGGTGAATGAAATGGTACTTCTATTGTGTTTTCATTTTTGAAATGGTAAACAGATTTAAATTTCTCCATTAAATAGCATATTGTACTGAATTGGGAATTAAATAGCTTTTTGTGAATATTTCTCATTTTTACACGAAGCTATGGACTGAGGTTTAATTCATCCTTCTCTAGCATCACTTTTTTTTATTTTAAAGAGAAAAAAAAAACAATAAAAACAATGATACAGAATTTCAAAACAAGGTAATAGGAAATTAACAATGATTCATATATTGGGTATTGTTATCTTCAAAGTAGTTGCTCAGATTGCAAGATATAGGCGTGCAAACGGTTTGTGCTTATATTGTTTAGCATTACTTTTTTGAAATGAAATGTGAGACATCTCATTTTTATTGACATTCTCACATGTAGATAACTAATAAGACAGGCTACAGGGTCACCAGCTTCTCTGGAGTTTGTGATGTACTTGTGGAAAACAGTAAACTATCTAAAGTGAGCAAAGAACTGTAGTCATGTGAGATAGATGTAGCCTTGTAACGAAGCTGAACTACTTCATTACAACTGACAAAGTGACAAAAATGCTTAATGCAGATCACTTACTCTATAAATTTTTAAAATATCAAAATGGTACTTTTCTCTAAACTTGCTATTTTAGCTATTCCTGTGTGTCTAATTCAGCAGTTTTACAAACAGAAAATATTCTGCATACAGCTGTGTTCCTACTTGCACAGACTTCGCATGTGCCAAAGCAAATACTGGTCTGCTCCCTATAATTCTGCCATTCCACCAGCATTTCTCCTGTATTTATAGGATGGGTGTGTTGATTATAAGCTAGAGTTCTGGTGTTTGGTTCTTGACTACATTGTAGTTAAATTCATTCTGTGTTTTATTTGGTTAGAACTTGAAAGCAATGCCACTTTTAGACTTGGGAGGGTGCAAAGAAATAAGGCAGAACTATTATATCATGGTCATGATATAGCCTCATTATATGTCCTTGACAAGTATGTATATTTGAAATACTCATCCTTTCTCGTTTCCAAAACACACCTTAAACAGCTGAATCCATATTTATATTTTATCTGTATTAGTGGGAAGTTACTGAACTTGAATTTTATTTTTAAGATTTTAATGCTTTCTAGAGAAAACAGTTTTTAGCAGAACAGAGATTTGAAATACATCAGTAACAATAATGCTCTGGAAAATTAAGCTGCTAAGAGAAACTCCTTCAAAGAATATTTTCACTTTGAGGTTAATGAGCGCTGAAATATAAATGAGTGAAATTTTCACCTAGAAAAGGTTAGTAAGTGAGCCTTCTGACTCGGATCCTGCTTTCCTGTTCCCATATCCTCATCCCTACGGTCTAGTCAAGTCCCTCAGCAAAGAGAATTATTTTGAAGATTCTCAAATTCATAATGCGCACAGTAGATGTATCCTCTTCCGCACAGTGCGGTATGATGTGTGACCCTCTATTTCTGCCAACTCACCCGACATGCTTACACATTTCCTGTGTCATCTCTCATCTGTACTCAGTAGCTCTTGATTTCCTGCTGCATGAGTTCTCAACCTGGAAAAAGTAATTTCTACTGCTTCTGGAGGTGAATCTTTTGTCTTATCTGTCAGTTTCTTTGTTGCCTCTTGAGTAAGTCAAGGTTATTCCGTCCTCCAAACTTGTTCTTTTCACTTCTCTTGTTCATTACAAAATTTCCCATTTCTTTTTTTTTTTTTTTTTTTTGTGGGTACCAGGGGTCGACCTCAGGACCTCGTGTGCCAGCAGGTGCCCATGGCACTGAGTGATATCACCGGCCCTTTTTTCGTGTGTGGGTTCCGGGAGTCGAACTCAGGACCTCGTGCTTGCCAGGCAGGCGCTTATGCCGCTGAGCCATCTCACCAGCCCAAATTTCCCTTTTCTTAAGACATGGTTGGATAATCTCAGTTTTTTTATAGTAGCATTCATTTTCATTTACATTTACTATTAATTACTGATTAGCATTGTATTTTATTCTTTTTCTATTTTTCTGTTTTTTTCTTGCTTTTTTCAGGGGAGAATATTGTGCATTTTTTTTTTTTTTACATTCAACTCCCCCTACCTCATTGTCACATTACATTTTATTCATTTGTTTATACCATTTCAATTACTAAAGATGTTGCCATATATTAAATTGTCTAAAATTAATATCTATAACCTCTTATCAAATAACATGGGAGTTTAAATATTTGAGTCTCCCTATCCTATGTATTACAAATATATTATTACAAATGTATTACAAATGTATTTATTAAGTATATTTATATATCTTCTGTGTAATGTATAATACACATATAATATATACCATACCATATATTAATATATAACTATCAATATACAACATATTAGATTTTTTTATATTAGATTTTAAAAATATATGTTTTGTCTCATTTTATTTTTATTGACACATTAGGCTTTTTTCCTTTTCTTTTTTGCAGTAGGAGGAATTGAACCGAGGGCCTCCACACTGAGATACATCCACAGATCATTTTATTTTATATTTTCAGATAGTCTTGCTAAATTACTATGTTGCCCAGACTGGGCTTGAACTTTCAATCTTCCTGCTTCATCCCTCCAGAGTGCTAGAATTATACATGTGCACCTCCATGCCTGACTTGCAGGTTTAATAAAATCTATTATTAATGGATTTCTTTGTATTCATTTTTCCTAGTTTTTTTTTAAACATTTTTCTAAGTTTGAGAATCAGCATAATTTTCGTCTTTGAAATTATTAGCCATTATCTTTTTATATATTGCCTCTTTCTAATCCTCTTAGTTGCCCTCCTTTTGGCACTCTAATTAGATGTGTGTTTTATGTTAGCACATCTTTAACCTCTATATATTGTATCTGAAAGTTCCTTTCATATTTCTCATTTATTGCTTTTCTGTGTTTTATTCTATTTTCTTAAATTCTATCTTCCAATTCACTAATCATCTCTTCAACCTTATCTAGGCTGCTTTTAAATTACCTGAGTATTTTCTATGATTCCATTTTATCTCTATTTATCATTAATACTTGATTGGTGCTTGCTCTATGGTCTATGTATGTAATATCAATTAAGGTCAACCATCACATGTAGTGTTAAACCTTATAAAAGTATGCTTCCATTTTCTCTTTTATATGTTTTCTGTTATCTGTGTCACATAATTTGTTCTTTCATATGTTATAGTTGCTATTGTTTTTTAGACTTTTGTTATTTTTAGGTTAAAATTTTAAAAAATACTTTTAATTTTAAAATGAGATGTTTACCTTCATTTTAGCTATTTCCACAGATCTTCATTTCATGTGTAGATCTAGGTTTTTGTCATATTCTTTTTTGCTGAATGTGCTTTAACATTTCTTGCTGTGCAGGCTTCCAGTAAAGAATTATCTCTCTTTTTCTTTTTTTCTTTTCTTTTCTTTTTTTTTTTTTTTTTGGTGGGTACCAGGGGTCGACCTCAGGACCTCTCACACCAGCAGGCGCCTGTGCCACTGAGCGATATCACCGGCCCGTTTTTCGTATGTGGGTTCCGGGAGTCGAACTCAGGACGTCGTGCTTGCAAGGCAGGTGCTTACGCCGCTGAGCCATCTCACCGGCCCATATCTCTCTTTTTCTTTGCGCAGTGGCAGTATCATGGCCAATTAGGTTTATCTTTCTTTTTCTTTGCCCGAAAAAAGTCTTTATTTCTTCTTCATTTGAAAGATAGTTTTTCTGGGTAAAGAATACTTTGTTGATACTGTTTTTTCTTTCAGAACTTCAAAGACAGCATTGCGTTTGTCTTCCGTCTTGCAACATTTCTAATGAGAATCTGGTGCAATTCATTTTCCCTGGCTACATATTATGTCTTTTTTTTCTGGGTGACTTGTAAATTTTCATTTATATCTTAGGTTCTCAGGAATTTAGGTATGATGGGTCTAGGTGTTTTTCCTTTGGTGTTTTATTCAGGTTGGAGTTCTCTGAGCTATTAGAATCAGTGCCTTTTTTGGATTTTATTGTCTGGGAGACATTCTTGGCCATTGTCTCGTCCAATATTTCTTCTGTCCCATTCTCTCTCTTCTGCTTCTATTTGTGCTGCGACTCCATCTTCTCATATTGTTAGAATCCAAGCTATTTGATTGACCTGTAATCTCGGCACTCTACTGTGTTAAAAGATATATGATTTTGTAGTTTATCTGGCTTTTTACTTATTACTAGGGTGGAAATAATGCACTTGCCATGTTTTTTTACTAGTTTGAAGTTAGAGACCTCTAATTCCATATTTATTTTTAATATCTAATGACTGAGCAGTGGAAGATATAAAACTTAGTACATTTCATCTCTTTTTCTACTTCTTCTATTCTCCAGCTCTTTAATTTGAATTATTTAGTGAGCTTATTATTCATATCATCAAATTCATTATCTATGCCATTGAAGTAAAATCAACAATGAATTGTGAAGTACTCAAGGCCTGCCTTTATCATACTTAGGCTTGGAAGAACAAAACAGAACAGGTACTGGAGCCTGGCAGGGATGTAGGTTTAAGATAAAAGCCCCTTCCCTGGAATGTAACACACAGCCCAGCAATGGGGATAAGGAGAATAAATACCATAACCTAATTCTCTTCCTGCCTTCTAATCCCCCATTGTGCTTTCTATTGACCAGATCCAACAAGAAGAGGACAAGATTGTCTTGATGCAACCGGTACTGGTCAGCCTTTTGGGGCCTAGAAATATGCAGCGAAAGATGGAGAATGAATATGGTGGGACAGAGGAAAAACTCATTGTTTCTGAGTTGTTTCCTTTGGGAATAAATTATATCAGGACAAATATTCCAACTGTGTAAAATTCTGTTTAGCTGTATTGTATAAAACTCAGACTTTGAATTTTATATACTTTATCAATTGGATTTCTAAGGTTCTGGCTATTTTATGTTTTGATTAGTTAGAGTACAGCATAGTGACTGGGTAAACTTGAAACAAGCAGAACTTTGTGGACTGTTCCAGATCATAAAAGGGGAGAAAACACTTGGGTAAATGCTACATTAAGTCTTATGCTGTAGTTATGGTCTTCATCTCATTGTCCATCTCCCTTAGTTTACTGAGTAGATAATGCATATTATGTGAAAGGATAAGTAACGATATACATCCACATATAATGGATGGAAAGTTAACAATTCAAGTTAATAAGAGTTAAAGAAAGAAACAATATTCTCATAATCGAATGAATGAATACATAAAGTCATTGGCAAAAACTATAAATTAGAAAAAATTATAAGAGTAGAATTGCTCTGAAAGTAAAAATCAATAATTTTCTCTTCTTAAGTTAGAATACAAACTACTTATTCCTGAAAAATTTTCCTATTCCTCTCATATTCATAAAAGATGGCCTGATGTTTGTAATAATAATAATTATTATTATTATTTTTTATGTGGGTACAGGAATCGAACTCAGGACCTTGCACTTGCCAGGCAAGTGCTTATGCTGCTGAGCTATATCACCGGTCCTCTAATAATTATTATTTATTATTTTTATATGCTTCTCAAAAAGGCAACTTCATATCTTCTGCAAGTGTGAGTAAAAGTGTGATTTTTCACACTTTCAATCTGTTTTTCATTTGGCTATGATAAAAGTAATTTTTGGATAACTTAATTGACTTCTCAGACACATTACTATGAAAGCTTTTGGCAATGGGCTGCGGTCAGTGTGCATCTTCATTTGTAAACAAATTTTCTTTTCTCGTCCCTCCTGTCTTTCCTGTAAAATGTCTACCCTACTTTTCCTTTATTACTAGGTTTCTTAAAAAAAAAAGTACCTTCTACCATGTTTCCTCTTTTGCTATTCATATTCCACTCACTTAAAGTTTAACAGCAGTTATAAAATAAATAAATAAAACTAAACATTTTTTTAAAGCAAATTCAACAGCTTGAACACAGCCTTCCCTAACCACAGCAAAGCCTATGAATGGCTCCAGTGCTCTCATCTACCACCCAGACACTCAGAAAATCTCTCTAGGAACACCCTCCACCTTCTTTTATTTATAATGCCTTAAATTGGAAAACAGCTTAAGAATTTAACAGTAAAGCAAGGCTAAATAAATTATAGACTGGACATATGGTAGAATACCATACATCATTGAAAGACTTGTACATAAAATTTGTGGCAATATGCATTAAATACTGATCTTACGGTGCTGGTTGGACAAAGAGTGCCACATCGCGCAGATGTTGCATGTAAAACGCATTCTGAAATGAAGATGTCTTGAGGAGAAGTAAATGTGAATGTTTAACAATGATTATATGGGGGTTTTCTAGTGACATCATTTTCCTTTTATTTTCTGCATTTTCCCTTTCCTAGGCGTGGAGGGAAGAGCATGTGATACTTTTGTTAACTTACATATTCAATACTATATTAAAAATGTAACTGAAATAAACACACTTGGACCGTGGAGTAGAGCAATGTTTTTCAGGCATCTGGTTTGGTCTCTGGTGACTCTTTGCAGTCTTACAATTTTTGAGGACTCTAAATAAAATTTTTGTGGATTATATCTATTGCTATTTTTTTCACTCTGCTTTTCTTTAATCAAAATTAATAGTGAAAGCTTTATAAAAGTTAATTCATTTGAAATAACAATAATATAACCATTACATGTTAATGCAAAGAATGTGTTTTTATGAAAATGACTATATTTACCAAAGCAAAAAATTAATGAGACTGGTGCCATTACTTTACATTTTTGAAAATCCCTTTAATGTCTTCTTAATAGAATACAGTAGAATTCTCATATTTACATCTGCTTTCAATCTGTTGCCATGTGTTGTTATGGTAAAATACATGAAACACTCTGGCCTTGTACAGATAGTAGTTGGAAAATGGGGAACCTTACAGACTTAACCTGTCTCCCAAGAGGAAATCTTGGGAGCATCTAGGAATGCTTAGACACCTCTGCAGACTAGAGAGAAAACTGGAAGTCAGATCTGGCTTTGAATCCTGAGTGGTTTGATTACTACTTGTATAATTTTTGTGTGTCATTTAATCTCTGTGAACCAAATGTTAATCATTTGTAAAGTGAAATTTCTATCTCACTGCATTTGAGAAAATTCAATAGGTATTGTGGAATTCCATGCTATATCAAAACAAAGATGTAGGATACAACATTTTTGCATTTTCTCTATTTAATAAAAAAATCTTTTCTATAGTGGTTCTATTTGAAACTTTGTGGCCATAAATGGTAACGAAATAATTTTTTAATTTTACTCATTACTTTTAAGCAAATAGAAAATCCGTGTGTGTGTGTGTGTGTGTCTATGTGTGTGTGTGTGTTTTCCAAGCAGGATATCAGACTGCATCTCCCTCATTATTCCTTCCCTCCAAACGCTTGCTCTCCTTTCAGCTCATCCTCCTAGATCAGCACTCAGTTTAGAAGTGCTTTCTGAGATTGGGAAGTTTGATGGGAATGCTGCCAAACCATGAAACACTTCGTTGCTCATTACTTTTGTCCTTTCACCCAGTGAAATGCAATTTTAATGGCCAAAAATAAATTCAGAAAGTCATACAGTCCATTCGTAAGTGTGGAATTAAATAAGGTCCTCCTCAAAGTCTATTTGACTTACATATTACATTATATACTGGTAAAAAAATAAAAATTATCATTTGTGTTTTATTAAATTGTCTTATTGAAAAACCTCCTTCAGGAATAGTTCCAGTAGCAATACTGGGAAATGCAAAAGGGGCTTTCACTATTCCATTTTACGCATAAGGAATTGGGCTCTGAGGACCTCTGGGGCCTTCCTTGTGTAGAGCTGTGGTCCCATGACCAGATGTCATGTTCTCCATGGTCCTCCTGTCAGACATAATATTCTACAGAACAGTTCTTTTTTGAGATATCATACTTGAAGTTCTTAACAACACAAAATAAGTTTTCATTTTTATTTTTTCCACCTTAAATTTCTTTGATTATACTAGGTACTCATCTCCCTTTCTTCAATATGTGGAATTTAGAACTGTGTTTTTATTTTCCTAACAATTCCAAAGTTCTAGTAACATCACAGACTTAGATAAAAGAGTAACTCATATGTATGTGTTTTCCACTGCTCTTTGCTGTGTTCACTCAGGCTGCTGAAAAAGATGACCACTTTGGAGTGAGCCAGGGAGAATAGATGAGATTGCTATGAGAAAAGCAGAATTTAAAGCTATGTATGGTTGCTGATTCAACCACATTTTCTCTTGAGTTATGTCTGTTTTTGGAAGCCAAGATATGGGTGTGGTTCTACAAGAACAAAACCATGCAGAGTAGTAGAAATGCATTTTTTTTTTTTTTGCTACTTGAGTAAAGATATGGGATATTACTGATGTCTTTCTGTGCCTCTCTGGTGACAGATCACTGTACAGAATCCAGTTCAGTTGCTAATCAGCTTAGTGAAATAATTTAAGAAATTAATGCCCTGAAATATAACAGCTAATAAAGAAATTATCATACAACACTAGCAAGACTTGTTAAAGTGACAATATTGTTAAGGTTGGGATTTATTAAAGTTGGCTCTTAAGGTTTTTTCCTTGTAATTTTTCCTGTTTCTTGTACTTGTAGAATTCTGGAACATTCATTTCTATTCCATCGTTTTGTCATGTCAAGGGGCCTAGCGTTTAACCCTTCTAGGCTACTAACAATTTCTTTTAGCAACCTGAATGCTTTTCTTTGTGCCTTCCCTCATCTCCTTTTAACCAATGTTTTTTGGAGTGTATACAACCCATTTTCTAAGGTTTTGCTTAATTTCTCTCATATTCGCCGTCACTTTCCATATTTCTCACAACTACAAGTCTTTTTACCCTACTCCATTCTTCCACTGTTCTGTGTACTTCCATAATAGAACTCATTTTTGTAATATAGGTATTCCAGATATCAGTGATTATATTTATTATCATCAAATGCAGTAAGCCATTCACGAACTGAATCTGTGTCCTGAACATATTTTTATCCTCAAAGTAATCTCTTAACAAATGGGCATTACACTGAATTGCATTTAACTTTTTAAACCGGAGCTTCTCTCCCTTCCTTAAGTAGGATGAGTACAGTGGGATAAGCAAAGCATATCTGAGACAAGGGTATGGTGACAGGTGCTCATGCCTTAGGAGTACAGTAACTTCTTCATTTTCTCTGCTACTGATGATTTCCATGTTCCAGACAATGGAAGTATTTTGAAAATCTCTACAGATTCACAAAAAATTTAGCAGAATCCAGAATGCAGGAAATTAAGTCTTTTATGGCTTCAGGAACCAGCTGATAAGACCTTAAAGAATGAACATAAAACATGAATTAGCTCTCTTCTTTCAAATAAATGGATACAAATTTAACTTCAGTAGGTTAACAAGGTGAGGAATTGCCACAATTCTAAGAATTCCTTGATTGTCTTAGCTACATATTATATTTATGGAAAAGAGATTTCAGATGCTCCATGAACAATTTTCAAGATTCCTTTCATTCCAGAATCATGGAGGTGGAGATAATGCTGAGAGGGATGACAAGGCACACGTATAAAATCTCACTCATCCAATAATATTTTATAATCGCAATTATTCCAGAGAAAACAAAAGTCTCTGTAAAGTAACAAAATGAGATCCCTGCGTTCCTCAGAATCTCATGGGATGATATCACTCATGTCAAAAGTAAATTAAAACAGTGCCCTCTCCAAATGGTGAGTGAAATCTGTGTTAGAATTTACTGCGCATTAGGAATAATCCATATCTTTTTGCAGTAAGTGATTACATGAGGCTTTGATTGTTTTATTTTTAGGTGTCAAAGAGGACTCAGATTTATAAGGGTGCAAGAATTTTAAGAATGCACTTAAAACCATGTTTATGAATTGCTCTTTCACCAATTTTTATGTATGTAAGGATGTGTAAATGTTTTATTTAAGTAGTAATTAGAGATAAATGCATAGATTTTCTGTGATTTCTTTAAAACTTTTAAAAAATAATTTTATTAAAATAAATTTGCATACCACACAATTTACAAACTTAAAATGTAAGATTCAATAGATTTTAGCACATTGACGAAGTTGTACAATTATAACCACAATCAAACTTAGATCATTTTTGTTATCCCAAATCAAAATACTCTGTTTACCAGCTTACACCTCCCAACCCTTCCCCCCTAAATCTAGGCAACCATTGAGCCACTCTCTATCTTCATAGATTTACCTATTCTGGGAATTTATTGTTTTTTCAAAATAGACCATGCTGGTAACAACAATAAATACCATAACATCTCCAAAGAAATGTAAATCTTACCAAGTGAGCTGTACACCATATTACAGGGAAACTGGAAACCAACAACAGAAACATACTTAGAATACAATAACCTTTTTTTCTCTTTTTTCTCTCTCCTCTTTCCTATTAAATTTTTCATATAAGGGAAACCATATTACATTCAAGCTTGTGTCTCTAATTTACTTCACTTAACATTATGATTTCAAGGTGCATCCATTTTCCTACAAATACCTCAAATTTACCTTTCTTTCTTTCTTTTTTTTTTTTTGGTGGGTACCAGGGGTCAACCTCAGGACCTCACGTGCCAGCAGGCGCCCGTGCTGCTGAGCGATATCACCGGCCCTTTTTTCGTATGTAGGTTCCGGGAGTCGAACTCAGGACGTCGCGCTTGCCAGGCAGGCGCTTACGCCGCTGAGCCATCTCACCGGCCCAAGTTTACCTTTCTTAATGGGAGAGTATACGCCATTGCATATAGGCAGCACGTTTTCTTTATCCATTCATCTGTTGATGGGCATATAGGCTGATTCCGAGATTTAGCTGTTATAAAGTGTGCTGCTATAATCATAGATACATATACATCATTGTGGTGTGATGTTTTTAACACTTTTGGGAAGATACTTAAAAGGGGAATAACTGGGTCAATGGAATTTCTACTTTTAGTTTTTTGAGGAATCTCCATAGTGATTTCCATAGTGGTTGCATCAATTTATACTCCTACCAGCAATGAAGAAGGGTTCCTTTCTACCAACAGCCTCACCAGCATCTGTTATTGGTTGATTTCTTGATGCTAGCCATTCTTTCTGGGGTGAGATGGAATCTTAATTCTGGTTTAATTTGCATCTCTCAAATGGCCAGTAATATTGAATATTTTTTCGTGTATTTTTTAAACAGTATAATGAATGAGCTATTGTGCTATGGTGTTTAGAATATAGAAAAATTTGGGTATATTGTGACTATATTTTAATATATAATTTAGAATTCTATTATTGTGTCTCAAGCTTATTTTGATGTACATTTGGACATTTATACCAAACTGAATTCATTGATTACCTGAAGATATTCAAATAGAAATTGTAACTGAAATGCATCTTATGTTTTAAACCAATAATGTCACTTTAGCTTCTTAATGATTATTAATTAAACTACTTACACACTATGCAGGATTATGTTGGTGGGAAATCTGAGCTGAAGTTTCAGCTTTTTGGCATTAAGTGAGACCTGACCTCTTTTCCTATTTAATCCATCTATATCAGGGAGAGAAAGATAAAAATGAATTTTTTATGAGTCACAGATTGTCTAAAAATCATTTTCAAAAAGTTTGGTATTGAATGTTTCTGACATATGATAGCTGGTGTGATTATTTTTACTCAACCATTAGACACAAATGTGGAGATGTGAAACAAAAATACTAAAAGAAATGACATTTGAAATGGCAGATTTGTATAAAGTTCTATCCTTTCTCTAGGGCCAGTTTACAAAATTGTCTTACATGTCTTCTCAAAAATGCAATTCCATAGCTTTGCAAAACAGAACTGAAGTTACTAAAAGGACAAGGAAGTGTAGTTTTCTGGAAAATACTCAGGAAATATTAAAATATTTAGCATGATACAAACAGACGTAATATATGACAAAATATATTACATGGCATCCCTTCCTTCCACTGGCCTCTCCAAACTGGAAAAAGACAGTTGTCCCAGACCTCTAACTGGCACGTAATTGCCAAATGAACAAAGCCAGAGCTCATAGCCTGATGGGTTGAATGACTCCTTACTTTGCCGAGAAAATGTTGAGACTTTCAGGGCTTTAATTTCTTGTAAGCAGACATGGAGCATAGCACACTCAGATGGTACAAATGGCCTCCGGTGCCAGTGAGCTTCTGGACAATTTCCCCTTTGTACCCTGAACCTCATTCTACCATCTAGAAAGTTTCCCTCAGGGGAAGCCCTGAGTCATGGGCCCTCATTTTAGCTACAGAGAATTGTCTATTCCAACACAAACACTCCTCCATGCTTCAAGATTTACTAGGCTTATACTGTGGAAGTCAGTGTGGAGATTCCTCAAAAAACTAGGGTTGGAGGTCCCATTTGACCCAGCTATTCCCCTTCTGGGCATCTTCCCAGAAGAATTAAAAACATCGTACCACAGTGATATATGTGCACCCATGTTTATAGCAGCACAATTTGTAATAGCCAGATCTTGGAAACAACCCAAATGCCCATCAACTGAGGAATGGATAAGAAAGATGTGGTATTTTTATACAATGGAGTACTATTCAGCCATAAAGAAGGATAAACTGGAGACTTTTATAGGTAAATGGATGCAACTCGAGAAAATACTCATAAGTGAAATAAACCAGACGCACATGTGTAAGCATCGTATTGTCTCTCTAGTATGAGAAACTGAAAGAGTAAATAAGATCCAAAATGTACAATAGAAACGGTGAATCAAAAAGAAACTGGTCAATAAGAAAGAGAGACTGGAATGGGGAAAAGAAACAAGGGAAAGGGAAAAAAAATTGTTTATGTATATAAGATGGTTAAGATAGATACACTACCAGTTTTACTTAGTTCATTGAAGAGTAAGGTTTGAGCCAATAATGTTTGGACAATTGAATGCTAATGTCTGGTATCCTGAATAACTAACTTAAAGATAATAATACGTAATGCATTGACCATTGTTACCCTCATATTATGTTGTTTTGAAAATTTGTTCTTTTTTTTGATTTGTTTTGTTTTTTCTTCTCTTTAAAATTAAAAAAAAAAAGATTTACTAGGCTTAGAAATGCATAATGGATTAATGGCTAAGAATAAAAGAATAGGGCCGGTGAGATGGCTCAGCGGCATAAGCGCCTGCCTTGCAAGCGTGAGGGCCCGAGTTCGACTCCCGGATCCCACATACGAAAAAGGGGCCGGTGATATCGCTCAGCGGCATGGGCGCCTGCTGGTGCGCGAGGTCCTGAGGTCGACCCCCGGTACCCACAAAAAAAAAAAAACAAAACAAAACAAAACAAAGAATAAAAGAATAAATATCAAAACTGCAAACATAAAAGTTAAAAAATAAACTACCAAGTCATAGGATAGTGTGGGTGAACCTTGGAATCAGTCACAGAAAAGAGTATATAGATTCCATTTATTTACCATTCTGGAAAGGAAAAGTATGGGAATGGAAATCAGACCAACGGTGTCATCGTTGGGATGGGAGGAAAAGATAGACTCCAAAGGGAGGAACGTTTGAGGTAAAGAAGATGTCCTGCACATGACCTCAGCAGGTGGGTTCCACTGTCTGTAAACCACACCTCAATAAACGTAGTATTAAGGAACAAAACAGAGTGACACAGTGAGTGGAGCACATGTGATGAGTGTTTAAGCTTCCTGATTTTTTTTTTTCTTTTTTTTTTTTGTGAGTAACGGCGGTCGGACTCAGGGCCTCAAGCACCAGCAGGTGCCCGTGCCACTGAGCTATATCCCCGGCCCTTTTTTTCGTATGTGGGTACCGGGAGTCAAACTCAGGACCTTGCACTTGCCAGGCAGGCGCTTATGCTGCTGAGCTATCTCACTGGCCCAAGCTTCCTGTTTTTGCTGCATTTTTATCTTTAAGTAAATTTTAATAGCGAAATTTTATTTTTTTTATTTTAAAGAGAAAAAACAATAAAAATGATACAAAATTTCAAAACAAGATAGGAAAGTTACAATGGTTAGTACATTGCTTATTGTTATGTTCAAAGTAGTTGCTCAGGTTACAAGATATAGGCATGAAAAATTGATCAGATGTTATAAGCACAAACCTTTCTTTTCAGTGGACTTATAGAAATTAGTAGTACAGCTATCTTAACTATCTTGTATGTATGTATATATATATTTATTTACTTTTCCTTTTCCCTTCCTTCTTTTCTCCTTTCCCCCATCCCAGTTTCTCTTTCTTTTTGAACATTTTCTTCCCACTTCCCAATATCTATTGTACATTTTTGGATCTTAGTTACTCTTTCAGCTTCTTACACTAGGGAGACAATATGATGTTTACACATGTGAGATGGATTTATTTCACTTATGAGTATGTTCTCAAGTTGCATCCATTTACCTATGAAAGTCTCACATTTGTCCTCCTTGTAGCTGAGTAGTAGTCCATTGTATAAAAATACCACATCTTTTTTATCCATTCCTCAGTTGATGGGCATTTGGGTTGTTTTCAAGATTTAGCTGTTACAAATTGTGCTGCTATAAACATGGGTGCACATATATCACTGTGGTATAATGTTTTAACTCTTCTGGGAAAATATCCAGAAGGGGAATAGCTGAGTCAAATGGGACCTCTAATGCTAGTTTTTTGAGGAATCTTCGCACTGATTTCCACAGTGGTCGCACCAGTCTACGCTCCCACAAACAGTGGAGAAATGTTCCTTTTTCCCTACAGCCCCTCCAGCATTTGTTATTGATTGATTTCTTGATGATAGCCATTCTTTCTGGGGTGAGATGGAATCTCAGTGTTGTTTTAATTTGCATCTCTCAAATGACCAATGATGTTGAACATTTTTTCATATATTTATTTGCTATTTGTATTTCTTCATCTGAAAAGTGTGTGTTCATCTCAGATGCCCATTTTTGAGTTGGGTCTTTGAATTTGGGGGTTCTGATTTTTTTCAATTCTTTATATGTTCTAGATAGAAGTCCTTTGTCTGAGGGACTGTTGGCTGAAATTTTTTCCCACTCTGGGTTGTCTTTTCACTCTGTTGGTGATTTCTTTTGATGTGCAAAATCTTCTAATAAGATGAGATCCCAGTTGTTGATTCTTTGGAGTATTTCCTTTGCAGTTTGGGTTTGTTCATGAAGGTCTCTGCCTACACCTATGTCTTCAAGATTTCTACCTACTTTCTCTTCCAGTAGATTCAGTGTTTCTGTGTTAATATTTAGATCTTTGATCCATTTTGACCTTAATTTAGTGCATGGTGATAGATATGGGCCTAGTTTTAGTCTTCAGCATGTAGACAGCCAGTTTTTCCAGCACCATTTTTTAAGAGGCTCTCTTTCTTCCAGTGAATATGTTTGGCTCCTTTGTCAGAGATAAGGTGGCTGAGTGTGTTTGTAGTTGTGTCTGCATCTTCTAATCTGTTCCACTGATCCTCAGGTCTATTTTTTTGCCAGCACCATGCTGATTTTATCACAGTAGCTTTGTAGTATAATTTCAAGTCAAGGATTGTGATGCCTCCTGCCTTGCCTTTGTTGCCCAGAATTGCTTTTGCTATTCTAGGTCTCTTCTGGTCCCAAATGAATTTTAGGAATATTTTTTCTAGTTCTGTGAGGTATGCTGATGGTATTTTGATCAGGATTGCACTAAATCTGTACAACAGTTTTGGGAGTATGGCCATCTTCATTATGTTGGTTCTTCCTATCCATGAGCTAGGGATATCTTTCCATTTTCTGATATCCTTTTTCATCTCCTTTTTCAGAGTGCTGTAATTTTCAATGTACAGATCTTTTACTTCCTTTGTTAGATTGATTCCTAAGTATTTCATTTTTTTAGATGCTACTGTGAAGGGTGTAGTTTCCCTAATTTCTCTTTCAGTGTGCTTGTTGTTTGTGTACAGGAATGCTGTTGATTTTTGAGTGTTGACTTCGTATGCAGCTATGCTAGATAGTGAAATTTTAAACAAATGACAAATTACACATTTTTAAAAGAAGCACTAATATACTTATTTTTATTTCATCAGCACTAATATGATATTTCATCTGTAAAGCAGGGAAAATAGCACTCATCCCTATCTCTGATTAATGAATTAAATTTCATGTATGTGAAATGTTTCTAAGAACTTTACAAGTGTTAACTCATTTAATCCTCATAACAACCCAATAAGATAAGTGATATTATTATGCCCATTCCACAGATGAGCACACTGAGGCAAAGAGAAGATGTGTAGTCTCCCAGGTCACCCAGCTGGTAGATGGTGGGACAAGCATTGGACTGTGTCAATGTGGCTTCAGTCTTTGTGTTTATAATCACTACATTTGTACACACTTTTTGAAGCTACCATCCTACCTAGTAAAAATTTCGTTCTATTATAATTATAAAGCATGATAGATAGAGTGCTAGTATCTGAAGCATATTTGAGACCATTCTTTTCATTGTGTGGCTCCTGATAAGCCACTTATCTGCAGTATAAAATGAGAATGCTCATCAATACCAATATTGTTTCCCTGGGTTACTGTGAGTCACCAGAGTATGTGTGAGCTTGAACCAGTATGGAAAGAGTAGGATGCTGTAATTGCCAATGTTATTTATCAAATTATTTATGATCTTGGTTCACACAACTTTCATAACTCTCCATAACTTTTATGTGACTGTATTGCCTTAGAAGATACCACAATGTTTTAAAATGTAAAAGTGCACATTTAAAAAAAATATGACTGAGGTAAAATATAATTATCCAGAATAAATGAGGACTTTGTATTGTAAGAATGTTAGAACAAAGTTAAATTTTCTAATACAAAAAAAGTCTCTTAAATATGTTTAAATGTTATAAAAATATATTTCCATTAGAAACATTCATATAGAGGTAACATGTTTATAAAGTTTGGATATAGATAGCACTTACAATTAAATGAATTGGCACACATTTATTTACTTGAACAGATACCATGCCAAAGACATTTTGATTCTTCTACTAGTGTTCCTTGTTGAAAAAATTGGTAAAATTTAAGCTAATGAAGTAAACATTATATACAGTAACATATCTGGGCCTCAGTTCTTCATTAAAAGAAAAGAGTTTGCAGCAAAGGTTCCAAACCTGGATATAGGAATTTCTTGATGTGCAACCCGATGAAAGTTATTTAGCTTCTTCTGCGAGCCTCAGTTTTCTTCCTTGTCTCTAAAGCAGGGAAAATATTGTATAGCACTCAACCCATATCTTTGATTTATAGATTTAGCTAATATATATGAAAAGCTTACACAGTATTTGACACATAGTTAATACATTTGAGCCATGTTATTGTTATGTAATTATTTCACAGTGGTTTTCAGCCAGAAAGAGGACACATTCCTGATAGGCAGACTTTTTTGCTGTTCAAAACTGTGGTTTGCTGTTTCCCAGCTTATTTCGTAGCACAGATGCACCTAATCAGTTATGTGATCTTTATTGCCAGTTTATCTTCCTTGCCTAGATATTTCATTCACTAGCATGATCATTTTCCTGATGCTATAGAGTTGGCCTCTTGGGTTAGTCTTTATTTATGTTCACTACCACTTCTCTCATGTTCATACAGTCACTGTGTACTCACTGTCTATTAAATAATATGCATTCAACAAGTAAGTACTGGGAATAATTAGCCAACTAATGTCCTTAATGGCAGTGGGCTTTCAGTACGGTAGGGAAAACAGACACGGAAGCCTAGTGTTGGAGAGGTCTACACAGATGTTTTGGGTGCTTCTCTGAAGGAGTGGGACAGTTGTCAAGGAGGCAAAGCTTGAATGCTGCCGATTGTATCATTCACTAGGTGGCAGCGGAATTGCCCTCAGTTTCTCCTTTTGTTCACGTGATCCCTCAGAAATTTGCTTTCCAAAGTATAACCTGCTTCTCTCCACTTTCATCTATTTCTACTGTTACTTCCCCAGCCCAAGTCACCGCCATCTCTTGCTGAAGTAGAAGTGCTATCTGACTGGTATCTCCACTTCCACGTTCACCTTGTTATAATACCTTCCTCATGTGTCATTCAGATTTTTATAAAATCAGAAAATTAGTGGCATTTTTCTGTTAAAAACCCTTTATTTTCATTGCAATTGAAAAAAAAATTGTACTTCTCCTCAGGGTCTAAAAGATAAACCTTGCATCCAGTTTATATCATGTTAGCCATAATGGCCTCCCCAGTACTCTTGCACAAACAAAGCTTATTTTTGACTTTGGTAGGAGGAATAATGGCCCCAAAGATGTCCATGTCCTAATCCCTGGAACCTTAAATGTCAAAAATCTTGGATTATCCAGGTGGACCCAATATTGTCATGTAGGTCCTTAAAACAGAACACTTTCAGGCTATGGTCAGAGATCAAGATGAGACAGCCAGAGTTTTTCCAGGAAACATGATGTTGTTGGTTTGGAAGTGGAGGAAAAGGCCATGAAGCAAGGACTGCAAATGACTTTAGAAGCACCAAAAACAAAGAAACTGATTCTCCCATAAAAGAGAGTGAAGCTTTACTGACATTTTGGTTTAGCCCAGTGATATTCATGTCAGGTTTCCAATATGTAGAAGTAGTAAGATGATATATTTGTGTTGTTTTAAGCCACAAAGTCAGAAGTAATTTCTATGGCAGCAATAGAAAATTAACATATCATTCTGACCATTCACACATGCTGTTTCCTTTGCTTGGAATATCTTTTCCCCCCTAATTTTCCAGTGATAAATCTTTTTCAAATATTAGGCCTCTGATTCACCATTACCTCCTTAAATGAGTTCCTGAGGGCTTTATCTGCAACATTCCTCCTGCCACTGACCTCTGAGGAGCTCTAAGAGAACAGACTCTATCTGTCATGACATACAGTTGTCTGAAATTACCTTGTTTGCATATTTGCTCACTTATTGCTGTTTTTGTACTCGAAGTTGTAAACTTCATTATATCAGCTATCTACTTAGTGCCTCAACTAGAACCTGGCAGATAATAGCTACTCAATAAGCATTTGTTAAGGGAAGAAATGAATTAGACTACAGAGGTAGTTGCTTCAGACAATGGACAGAGTCTCAGTAAAATTCTGAGGCAGGAAATTGCTTTTGTGCCTGGGAAAATCTGTTCCTAACAGATGAGACAACCAGAGGAAAGCAGGAAATTGGAATCAAGAAGTAATCGTTCATCATTATTATTTTAAAATATCATGTTATATCTCATATGTACTTGGTTTTCAGTTTTTTTTTGGGGGGGAAGGGGAATCCTTGAGGGAATAATGGATAACAAAACTAATAGGACTTGGTGATCAACTGGATGTAGATTGAGGGGAAAGGAGGAGCTTCCTCTCGTGTTACTGATCCTAGAGACCAGGAGAATAATGGCAGTATTAATTGGCATAAAGAGCAACCACAGATAATGATTCCATTTCGGATTATTAGTCTGGGGATCTGTCCAGAGGAAGATGGTAAAAGTAGACCTTTTGAAATACAGATCTGCCTGCTCAAAAGGGAAGTCCTGAATGGGAGGCATTCACACATAAATGGAAATAAAGTCAAGGGTTCTAATAGTAAATATAGCCTGGCACAATGGACAAGCAAGAAAACAAGCTTATGGTAAGACACTGGGGAAGGCAAAACCAGCTTTCTCAGAGGATTAGCAAAATAAATGTGACTTGAAGCAGGGGGCATAGAGGAGTGTGAGGGACCAGCGAAACTGTGGGAGGAAAAGGTTTCAGTAAGAGGAAGGAGTAGTCAGAATATCAAACACTGTGGGGCGGGAAGAAGAAAGATCTTTGGGTTTGAGAGCAAAGAGTCTACTGATGTGTCTGGCAGTGCAACATACAGCAGTGGTGATAGGACCCTGAGGATGAGTGGGAGGGAAGGAAGGAAGGAAAAAAGAGACTACAGAAGACATGAGGTTAAGGGAGACCTTCCCCTCCTTTTCTAAAAATACAGGGTAAGGTAAGGCAGGTTTACAGACTGCAGAAAATGGACTAATAGAGAAGGAGATGTGGAAAGTGGAGGGAGGGAGGACACTGAAAGGGTAATATCCTGAAGGAGATTAAAGGGATGGGATCAAGAGAAGAGAGGAAGGGATCACCCCTGAAAGCGTGCTCATATGCCTCTCCTCCTGAGCCGGGAAGGGGGTGCATGATAGAGCCAAGAACAGCCCAGGCACGGTGAGGAACTTCACTTTGGAGTCAGCTATCACTGAAATGGACCCCTAAACTCGCAACTTATTAACTGAGCAGCTTTCAGCAAGTAAGCATCTTCCAATCATAATTCTTTATATATAATTTCAGGAAAAAAAAAAAAACTTTCCAGGGTTGTTGTGAGAATTGGTAAAAATCCACTCATTTAAACACGTGTCATTGACTGTGTGAACTGGTGGGATGGGCCCGTGGGAACGTGGTGAGATGTTTGAGCTCTTTGTTCCAGCACTGAGGTCTAGGATCGGTATTTCAAGGATTAAGAAATAGTATCCTCCTCTGCCATAAATTCAACTACCTCTGCGTTACCTGGCCAGCACCTGTGTACATTTCAGTCTTTTCCAAATTGGAATGTAGGACCCTAAGACCGAACATGGAAGAAAAGCTCAAGTTGCAAAATGTTTCACTACTTAGGACTCGACGGCAATAGCTGTTAAGAGTTCACAAGTAAGGACAACACAGAATGAAAACCTTTGCTATGACCTTGTCATATGCTGAGCTTCCGGTATGATGGAAAGGTAGCAGACGCTACTAGAACTGTGAGAGGCTGGACTGTGTTTTTAATTCATGTACAAGCTATGTTTACAGTGCAATTTAAAACAACCGTAATAGCTGTTTTAATACAGGTAGTAGGATGCTTATCTGAATAGGCACTGAGTAGTGCACACACTCTACTACAAATTCTACAACCTTACCTTATCATCATCTTTGTATCCCCAGCATGAAGAAGAATTTCTGAGATCTGGGTGCAGAAGCACTTGGCAGCTACTTGGAAAGCTGAGACAGGAAGATCTCAAGTTCTAAATCAACCTGGGCAACTTAGTGGGACCTTGCCTTAAAAATGCCCAATAACTGAGGATGTAGCATGTAGCTCAGTAGTAAACATTTGTCTAACATGAGCAAGGCCTTCGGCCCTCTCCCCAGAACAAAAAAGAAAAAGTTCCTGAGAGTTTCAGATTCTTTATAAATGTCTGTTATTACTGCACTTCAGTAAAGATTCTACACAAGTTGCCTGCAGATGTGCCAACCACTTGGCATCTGGGTGGTGTTGATATCTACAAATGGCCTTATTATAAACTAGAGCTGGGAAGCTCAGAGAATAACAACATTTTTCCTACACTTACATATTTTCCTGCCTCTCCTGTTGAATATGAACAATTCCCGTCGAATATGCAAGTCCTGGCTTCTTAGATATTAAGAGAATCGGCAGAAGAGTGGGTTTTGGTCCTTACTCAGCCCATTCATGACGTGGAGCATGCCACCCCCGGCAACGGGGTGGTGGTGACGGAAGGCACTGCAGTGAAACAAGTCTAGGTGACAAGTTACCCTCAGGAGTACAGGGCTAGAGAGTAAAAACAACTTGGAAAGGTGACCTCTTCTTAATACTTCTCCGGAGATTGTAGCCTCAAAGCTAAAACTCAAGCCTTTTGGATTTCTGTTAAGAAAGTGATAGTAAAGCCCCCCGGCCTAATCTCCGTTTAGAAACTTTCCTCTGAACATCTGCTGGGCTTGATGCATCCCACACCATTTATGTGCTCTGGCTTATTTTTCTTTGTTTCATGTAAATTTATTTTCTTAGCATTTACTTATGTTCCTTCAAGTTGATGGGCATGCCTTTCATTTCTTTTGCGTTGTCCTCTCCCTCTAGTACTTAGCCCAGTGCAAGTACCTGGACATTGCTGAATAACTATGCATAGTTGACTCACAGTGAGGTGTGGAGCCTTCTTTCTGATTCTAGGGGTCTCTGAGATGACACGGAAAGCCCTGAGGTCATTAAGACCTTGGTTAGAAGAGTATGGCACAGAAGTTCGTGGCTATTACTCTGAAAAGGCAGGTGCATGCAGCTGGGAGTGCACCGTCCCCTGCCTTACGGTCAGTAGCACCACCATCTACTTACTTCATGTAGCTCTTTGCGATTTGGAACTTAGCTAATAACACATTACTCATTTTAGTGTCACCAAACCCTGCACACTGGTCAGGGCAAAGCCCTTTTCTCAAAGGAGAAAATTGGAGTGCACAGAGATAACGGACTATGCGTACATTTACAGAATTGGTGAGTGGCAGATGCGGCGTTCGAACCCCACTTCCTGGCATACGAATGTAGCCTTCTTCCCACTGCCCTGTACTAGCTTAGTGGACTATTTTTCTACATAATAAAGCTTTCTGGGAAGGAGGAATCTGTAGCTGTCGCCCCCTCAGCAGAAGTTGTAGAAGGGACTTAACACAAGGTGTCACAAACCCATTTGTCTAAATTAATTTTCTCACCTGGATTTTACCTGGGCTATATTCTATTAGCCCCTTTCCAGAGTACAGGGAAAGACAGAATCTGAGAAGGGGACAAGAATCATTTTTATTTCATCAAAAGAAAGTTAAAACGTGGCCCTTTAAGGTTTAAGGTGAGGAAGAGAGCCTCGGATTATCTAGATGCCAAAACTAAAAGGCTCCATCCCCTCCCTCCCTAATGTCTTTTTCAGCGCATGGTGGAAATGTTAAGGGGTGTGCGTCTGCGGGTAGAGTTAGGGAGTGCAGAGAGCATAGGACTCCTTTCCTCTCACAGGCTTTCTTAACAAAATAAAAGAAAGGAGAAGTAACAGTTTGTTTCTCTTATGAAGCGCCATCCGTGCTCAAAACATACATGAAGGAGGGAAAGTTCCAGGCACAGAGCGAGCCGCGTGTTCTGATTCGGTTGTTTACCATCAATCAGGCCGTTGCTTGGCAGACACTGGATGGTTATGAGCCTGAACAAGCTGAAAGGGGCAGGAAAAGAAGTGGAGGCAGCATTCTTCCTATTTAAAGCTGCATCGCTTGAAAAAAGTTCTCGCAGACTGTGCTGGAGCTGGTGCTGAAAAGGGGGTTTGCCGAGGCTGCCCCGGGGCTGGTGCTGAAACAAGAGCCCACCGCGGACTTCATGGTGCTACAGTAACCTTAGAAGCTACTCTGCACTCCCGGGAGAACCACATGTCTAATATTTAGATATGATGGCAAACTGGGTGGAAGCAAGACCTCTCCTCATTCTTACTGTTTTATTAGGGCAATCTGTCTCAATAAAAGCCCAGGACGAAGGCGAGGATGGTGAGTTCGCTGCCTGCTTTGCTTGTGGTGTTTATTGCACGGTTTGGAAAGAGCTGGAATGTTAAGCCTCAGGACGAGCTGGAAGAGGAGGTTCTGGTTGGAAGTATGAGAGGGGGGCTGCCGGATCTGCACCTGGGAGAGGGCTCTTGAGACACTCGGGCTGTTTGCAAATCCGTAGCTTCTCTCTCTCTGCCCTTGGAAAGATGATGCTACTTAGCCTGGGAAAGCCTACGGTCATATCCGTCCTTTTGCCTGAATGTGAGAGTGGAAAGTTTGAAGAAGAGTGCTTAAAACGGAGCACTAAAGACACTTTCAGTTAGAAAAGCTCTGTCCTGTGGGCCGGAGCTTTCAGAGCAAGGAAAAGTCGCTGCAGAAGCTGGGTAGGGTGGAGTCTTTCTTGTAGGAATCTTCAGCTGCTTCATAAAATTCTTTGTTTAGAAAAACCTCACTGGCAACTCTCATAGCTCTGATTTTTCTTTGTGTTCGGCTCCTCACTCTTTTCTCTTTACAGACTCACCCTTCTTCACCATTTTCATTTGCGATCTTCAAGTCATTTTTGCTTTCCGAGAGGGAGTCTCCTTTCTTTCTCCCTGACAGAGAGGCTGATAGAAGCCAGATTTCTTAAACAGTGGTATTTTCCCACCCTACTGACTTGATTATCGGAACAGCGGTGGTTCCTGGTTGGATGCAGGGACGCAGGAAATCAGCATGCCTTATGTATAACTTACTCGGCACGGAATATTTGTTTGAGCATTTCCCTTAGACACAGCTTTTATAAAACGATAAATTTTGCCTGCTTCCTGAACTTCTTCCTGTGTGATTTGCCTATGTTCGGGTTGGGTTATATGGTTAAGGAAAACTGCACAGCTGATAAAGAATACAAGAAAATATATAAACTAGTTCTGCTGATTATTAAATTTTTACTCCTGAGGGTTGAACTTTCAAACACAGGCAAGTACTCTTTCATAATAGGCCATTATAGATTTTCATTTAACATCCAACTCAAGCTTTTGATGCAGCACTTTCATTAATCTATCTGTTACTTTTGCCACTGCCTCTGTGTAGTTTTGCTTTAAAGATGTTTAGAAAATCTACCTCGAGAACGTAAGTCTAAAAACTTATAAAGAGTGAAAATAAAAATCTGGAGGTAAATACTCAAAAGTCTGTCTGGAGTCCCATAGAGGGAGCACTTCCTAGGTCTTGGAAATTTATGTTACTTTTTATGTGTCACAAAAGGAGGCAATTTGCAAAAGGTAAAAACTCTGTTTCTACGTAGTGGCATGAGAAGCATGGAAGGGTGAAGAAGATAACTGAATAGAAAGTAGAAGTTAGAAAAGATCAAATGTAGATCTTTCGCAATAGAAATAGAAAATCTGATTTTATCTCCTCTTCCCTACCAAAATGACCAACTTTAATTTAAAACTTTCAGTGGAACTTTCTTTGTTAATTTACATTAAAATTAATAGCTTACTTTAATAAAATATGGAGATCATTGAATACATGAGTAAATGAGAGGAATATTTCAAATGGCAGATATGATAAGCCTTGTGTTAAAAGACTTTCCTAAAGAGCTGTAGTTACTCTGTAGGTGTTTCTGAAAAATAAGCACAATTTCTTTCTTCTTAATTTACATAAATGTTAAGAATGTGATGCTTGGTACCAGAAAATTCTCAACTCCTCTCCCCTCTGTAGAGTAAATGGAATTCCAAACACCAGATTTTATAGAGAAAGGGTAATTTCTCGGGTATATATTGTGAAGGCTACATACTTCTATTTTGTTAGTCAACTCAAAAGAATACATGTGAAAAAATGGAATAGTCATAAAGTAGATATGGCCCTAGTTAAAGATAATGCAGAAAAGAATTTCAGAATCCACTATATCAGAGCTACTTAGCTTATATCTACTTACCATGAACATTTTGGTTTAATCTGGTATTATATGGGTACATGCAATACTATATTTCCCATGTACAGGCTTGTCACAGGCTTACTAAAAGTGTCAAAATATAGAAACCACGTGATTTTGAGTTCAAGGAAGAGTAAACTAGTTAACACTTTAAATTAAAGAAATGCCTAAGGCACACATGGCAAGCAAGTATGAAATTTTATCTACAACTAAGTCACATATTGTAATATCTACTTTATGTACAAATATGTTCCCTTGGAAATGTAGAGAACTTTTATGTAAGTATATATTTATAAGCTTTTGGGTTTTTTGAAAAATTTCCTATATGTTTCCATGGTTATGGACCAGAAATGTAAGTCATAAGCACAATGCATGTCTGATGGAAATATATATAATATTATATATGATAAAAGGTAGAAGTATGTATGATAAGATGAAAGATATATATATATATATATATATATATATATATATATATATAGATAGATAAAATAAATTTTAGGCATTTTAGGCCAAAATAGTATTACTTTTCCTAAATTTTAAGAACTGTTTTGATTTTTAAAAATTCATAACAAACTGAAAGGAGAAAGTTTGGAAGTTGGGCTAACGAGTTAAAACTATTAAGTAGCAAAAATCAGAGAGTCAATATGACAAAATTAGCTTTTCAAAATTTTCTTTAAAGATGTTTGTGTGTGTGGTGAATGAGTGTGTATGTGGGACTTTGGAAGGTTCTACATTTTTTTTTTTGTATGAGAAAATACTAGCTCGTTTTTAGTAAATTATATATCCCTAAATAAAAGTCTAGGTCTAGGGAGCTATATATATTCTTGTTATTAAAAGTAAGCATATTTGATCTTAGAAAGTAATCCTGGGTGTGAATCATTGTAGTGAACAACAGAGGAGCAATGGAGAGAAGGAAGGTACAGAAAAGTATTATTTTATTCCCAGGTACTGTAACCTTCCCTGCTTACAGAGGCTGGGCAGGTAACATAAACAAGTGAAGCAAGCGCATATTTGTCCACCAGCAGGGGTGAGGGCTTTGTGGAGGATGGAGGATGCATGTCCACTTTAAGGATTCAAAACTGACATTTTTAGAGAGCACTGAATAGGCCAAACAAAACACTGCTGAATGCCAAGTTTGGCTCATGGGCTGTACATTTACAACACCATGTTGCAACCCTACTGACCTCTTGGTGCCAAGCCAACTTCTGATTACCAGGAGGAGAGAGGCTCGCAGTCCTTTCTAGTCTGTGGTCTCCATTTCTGTGAAGTCGTATCTGCCACTCGTCCTGTTGTGAACATACGGACAGGAAGAAACAGGCTCTTCACACTCAGCAGTACTTGGCTGGCATCATTTTGAAGAGGCACAGAGTATGAATACATAGCTTAAGATACTTGGTCACTTATAAATTGTTGTAAACTAATCACTATTGAAATAGATACTTTGGATCATGTAGGACAAGCAGATTTTTCTTTTGTAGTGCTTTAATTTAGGTCCAGCCACATGTAGCACTATCGAGTAGTTTATACCAAAAAATATGTAAACCTTTTTTTTTTTTTCTGATGTAAAGAAAAGCTTTTATCTAGGCACAAATGCATCAGGGATCAAGTTTTTTCTAGGTCTCTAATCTCCTAGGGTATGGCCTTTGCTTTTTTGGGTTCTACATGTCTGCTGGCGCTCTAGCCATTACATGCACTTCCTAGGCATCTGAATAGAGGATGAGAAACAGAAGCCGTGAATCTCTCTTCTTTTATGGAGACTTCTGTGTCTTTGTAACCATTACATTTACATATAATCAGCCAGAATTTAGTCATATGGTCACACAGAGCTGCAAGGGAGCCCAGGCAGCGTAGCTTTTTTGAGTGTTCCTGGCGATGGACTCTGCTCCACAGAGTCCTGCTGTGAAGGATACAAGGAAGAGTGGCTGTTAGGAGGTGACATGAGTCTTGACCATGTGCATATGTGTTGGTTCTTTTAGCAGAATAGATCTTGATGGTTTTAATGATCAGAGTATAGTGGATTAACCAGATCTATCCTGGTTATTGTTTATTTCTGAGTCGACTACAAAGCCAAGAACACTGGATGACACTGAAATATTTGGATACATTTTCTTTGCTTTCTGCTTCTTTTCACATCAGTGTGGATGTAGCTATAGCTTTTAAAAATTTATTTTATTTATTTATTTATTTTTTATTATTTTTTATTTTTTAGCTATAGCTTTTTAATCCCAACTAAAACAAGGGTTTATTTTGAAGGGTTCTCTTTCTACATAAGTAGATCCATAGATTGATAGATTGAGGGAATTCTTTGTATTGACCAATGCAGTGTATACTTTGACCAGAACTCAGGTCAGTCAAGCAGCTATGCACAGATCAGTGTTGAGCTGCATAAAGAATCACCTGGAGATCCCGGCGCAGGTCCTAGGCTTCCTCCTTCCTGAATAACCTGATCGTGTAGGTTCAGAGGTGGTGTGGGGATCTGTTTGCTTCCACACCTTGGCAGGTATCTCTGACTCATCTGGCGACTGCTGTACTGCATCTTGGATTAACACTCTTTTGCTCTTGATGCTCCCAGGCTGCACATTATGACTTCGGCAATGTCTATCTATTCTAGTTCTTCATTGCACTTAAAAGTCTGACTAAAGCTTGTAGGTAAACTGCTGTGAATTCACCATTATTTGTGTAAAAATAACTCAGAACCCAAATTCCCCTCACAATGCCTTAGATGAATCATCCTGCTATTCTAATGCATTTCTGGGTGAGCAATATTTTCATCTTCATACTTCTGTCTTCATTCCTGCCCTTTACACTTCCGGCACTATCACCTGAAATTCACTGTGTTGAATTGGAGACATGGACATAATGCAGGATGGGAGGCAAAAATAGAAAGAGGAGGTTTTGTTTTGAAAGTAGAGGATTCAGAAGATTAGAATCATGCTAATCTATGGTTACAGAATGGAACTTTTTTAACTATTGTGTACAGTTTGCTCCAGATTGAGGGCTAATTCATGCACCATTACTTAGCCCTACATGTCATTTGTAAAATGTTTGAATGTGAACTTTGTCTGATTTGTTTTGAGATCACAACATTGAAAATCATGGATTTATGTATAATATATACATATATATGGGATAATCAAAATATATGGTGAAAGTTCATGTAAAATTTACTACAGTAAAAGGCAAATTGCCATTAATCCTCCTCAAAGTACTTCCCCTCACTTGAACATACTTATCCCATTGTTCTTGTAACTTTTGGAAGCATTTCTGGAATTCCTCTTTCCTGAGTGTCTTTACAAGGCGTTATCAAAACTATGGTGAATGTTGCTGCCAAGTGCCATCCAGTGGAAAAGCAGACTCATAAAAACACTATGGTGTGTCCTCACCCCCCTTATTCTCTGGATCTAGCACTGTGCTACTATTGGCTCTTCCCGAAAGTCAACGTGACCATGAAAGGTAAATGTTTTGAATCGATTCAGGGTATCAAGGCAGCCATGAGAGCACAACTAAAGACGATCACAAAAGAAGACCTTCAGAACTTCCAGAAAGTGGCAAAACGATGGGATAAGCATGTTCTAAGCATATGTGTGTGGGGTGGGTAGGGTCTTCAGAGGGGGATTACTGGTGATGTGTCTTCTGCCTTAATACATTTTTGAAATTTAAATATTCACTGTATTTTTCATAGTAATGGTGGGGGAAAAGATTAAAAATTTTAATTATTAATTAATTTATTGTATAAGTTTGGGTGCATAAGGTTATATAATGCACATAGATCGTAGAGTTAGATAAAATGTTCTTTCATTTAGTATTTTCTATGATTTATATCCATGGGGCAGGAAGGTTCACTACAGATGTACGATGAGACACGAGCGATTTCCCGATAAATATGGGGTCTTTGAACTTTTTAAGTGACTATAAAGGTCACAGTTTGAGTTAGAGTGGAGTTATTAGGAATATATTGACAATTCAGCTTTCCTTTAAATTTATTTCCATCTAAAATTTCGTGCATATTTCATCTAAATTTCATGCATACTGATGTGCTGTTGTATTCCACATTTACAAGTCCGTCTACTCTTGGCACCTGCATGGGAAGCAGTCTATCTGGTGGCAATGTTGCCTTAAAGGTGGGACTGTATTGGGAGCCTGAAGGTTTCTAATCTTATTTCATGGATACATTTAAAACTAAACCCTTCAAAAAAACCCAAAAGACCAAAAAAAAAACAAAAAAACAAGTGGTTCCATCTTGTATTCTCTAAGGAACAGTATCAGGGGAATTCCATTAAAGCAATATTTTCCTTTTTTACATCTTGCCTTCTACAGAGAAAGAAGCCATGTTTACAGCATTAATAAATTAGTGGAACTTTGTTCCTAAACTTTTTGGTATGGTATGTAAATTCAAAAACATATCTGTTTTTTCCTTTAAAATCTAGATCTGGGAAGGAGGAAAGACTGTCTCATCATTTTCTTTTTCTTCTCTTTTTGTGTTATCTGTTCAATCAGAATTGTAAATTTAGTTGCAAGATGACAGCAAACTATGTTCTTGGTGGAAACATTGCTTGTGACGTAAACATCATAGTTTTGTTTTAGTCCTTATAGTTTAACAAGTAAAGCAAGTCTTGGTCCATCCATGACATGAGGGAACACCTCAGTTCTGCTCCTTGCTCTATCTGGCAGGTTTCAACTGGGAAATTTACCTGATGGTAATTTTACAGGACATCACTGGACCCAGAAAGTAATATTAGTCACAGATACAAACTCTGCAGTGTATTTTTAACTTTCACCAAATGTTTGCATTGTTTTGAAGCAGCTTCTGGATTTGTTCTCCTGCCATTTGTTTGTTCTTCATCTCCTTGGGGAACTTGCTGCATCAATGGTGCTCTCTTTCTGTAACTTCAACACTTTCTCACTCTTGGCTCTTTCCCTTTTGTTTGCAGAGAGCTCCACTTCTTCAGGGCTGTGTCTTCATTTTTAGCTCCACTGCTTTGCAGGCTCAGTGCCGTTTTCTGGCCTGCCTCCTGCGCCTCCCTCTGCTCAGGCACTCTGGCCTTGCCCGCTCCCTTCCACCTGTGCTGGTCCAGTAAGATGACGTGTGAGCGGCTCCTCTCTCATCTTCTCAGTCCTTTCTCCTTTATTTCACAACGTTGGTGTCTCTCACTTTCCTGACACACTGTTCTCTGAATTTTCCCCTCCATCTCTGTGATCTTTCCCTCTCAGCTTCATCTATGGGGTCCTTTTCTTTCCTCTTTCAGCACCTTTTTTTATAGGACTTACTTCTTCGGTTCACTCTGGGTATTCGCTACGTCACCCAGAAACATGCAGTTTCAGGGTTCTCCTTAGCAGCTAAGTGCTGCTGCTATTTCCTAAATTTCTCAGCTGATTCCTGCATCACTGCAGCAGCATCTAAAGTCATCTCCTTGCCTTCCTTAGGTCCACGTCCCATCTGCTCTGCTCATAGGCAGATCTCCTCTGTTGCCAGTGTAATGTAAAACTAAAACCAGTTTTACCTTCATTAAACCCCTCCACTGGCAACAATAGTCTTAAGAGCAATAAAGTTTGAGCTTCTTAGCAGTGTACAAGTTCCTCCCTGATGTGGCCCATTTCTAGAATTTTAGGGGGTCGGGGATATAGCTCAGTGGCACAGTGACTACCTGGCAAGCGCGAGGTCGTGAGTTCAATTTCTGGTAGCCCCCCCACAAAAAAGTAGAATTTTAGTTATGTCACTTGTGATTCTCTGCCTCTAAAGAATAGCTGAGGGGCCGGTGAGATGGTTCAGCGGCAAAAGCGCCTGCCTGGCAAGCGCGAGGGCCCGAGTTCGACTCCCGGAACCCACATACAAAAAAGGGGCCGGTGATATCGCTCAGTGGCACGGGCGCCTCCTGGCGCGCGAGGTCCTGAGGTGGACCCCCAGTACCCATAAAAAAAAAAAAAAAGAATAGCTGAAGGTGCCAACCCTAGTGCATGCATGAGTGCACACACACACACACACACACACATTTTTCCTTTTTTTGTTTTACTCTCTGGTGTCCACATTTTACTCAGAACTCACATTCTATATATCTGTTAATCTAAGCGCTCCTCCTTTGCCATCTCATAAAACTCACTCCACCTCTTCCCTGCACGAGCTTTATTATTTTTAAGGATGCCTTCTTCCCTCTACTCCATTTAACGTGCTTCTTCAGATTAGTCTTCCTAAATCCTATTTTTACCATGCCACTCCCTAGTTTAACATTTTTTTCCCTGATTTACCTGCTGTATCACACTTAACACATTACTTTGGTATTAAGCCTTGATGTATCTTTGTTTTCAAACCTAAGAATGCCAAAATTATCCAGCAGACTTTCAAGGCTGCTCATAATTTCCACTCCGTCTAAACAGCTTATTTTTGCTGTTATTGTTACTTAGCATTATTGATAGCTGCAAACTGTGTAGCACCTTTTCTTCAGGTGAGATCTAGCCTGCATCATCTTCTTTCCACTTACTGATATATCTTTCAATTTCCACTTCCAATCTTACAGCCCTAATAATCAGGGATTCTAGTCTATCGTAAGTATTCCCTCCACTTCCAGTGCGTGTTCTCTCAGTGCTGACATGAACCAAGGGTAAGTTTCTTGGGAGTAGTGGTCTTTCTGTGAATTCATTTTGTCATAGGTACACGATAGTTATTCCATGCACATACCAAGTGAATATTACCTCTGAAAATATGAAAATATTTTTCTCGCCATTTACTCATTTCAGTGTGAGTGAATGAAATTAAACTCGGGATTTGCAAATTATATGTGCATACTTTTGGATAATTTTCTTGATTTCGCCACATCTTGGTTTCTTCATCTATAAAATTGGAATAATTATTTTGAAGACTGTCAAGTACATAAACTACCTGCATGGTAGCACAGTTCCCCGAAAAAGTAGGAGTTCATTTAATGGTATTTAATATTATTATTATGTTAGTAATAAAAATAATAATAGCAAAAATAACAAATGCTTTTGGGGTGATTATGAGGATCAAGAAGTTAGATATTAAGGACAAATAAATAAATAAATAAATAATGCTTCCTCTAAAAGAGTAAAGTTTAATGTAAAACTTAAAATGTAAATTTTATCTGGTATTCATTTTGAAAATACATCAATAATTTTATCAAATTATCAGGAAGCTTTCTTAAGCCCATTTAACAATTTCGCTCTTTGGATAGAAGGGTTGTATTGTATTGCTTCCTTCTGTATTAATAGTACTGAAAGAGAGAAAACAAAAACACTGAAAGAGAGAAAGTAAAAACAAAAGTCTTCCTCCCTCATCAGACTGCCTGGTGGCCCAGGGCTCTGAACTATCAATGGCTCCCTCTGGTCTTGCGCTCGCTCACACTTCTGGTTCTCCGCGATGGTTCCCAGTGTGTGTGAGCCAAGCATGACCTGCTCCATGTCTGAGTGCCACCTCACGCTCCTCTACCAACCCTGCCTACTTCACAGTGTATTTTCTGAAAATATGATAGTCATAAAAGTCTCTATTAAAAATCAGAAGCTTATTTTCCACTCTGGCTTGCTCTGGGCTGCATTTGGAATGAGAAGAATTGCTTCACTGCACAGGGATTTTAAGCCAGCTCCCAGGACTACTTGGCTCCAGTAACGGGGTTGACCATCTTTTCCCAGACTCTGCAGCAAGTCTCTTCTTTTTCCAAAGGCTATTAATTTACTTCATTCCCTCCACTCCAGGGATATTCTTGTGAAATTGACTCCAGAGAGCAGAAACTGGTATAGGATATGGCACATTATTCGTACTTGCATTTTCCTTACTTTGGAGCACTTTTCTTTTTTCTCAGTTTTTCAAATTTAGAAAAAAAATCATAGGTATAACCTGGGAAGAGAGATACAGGTGGAATTTCACTAGAAAATTTCTAACTGTGAAAAATTTAAGCTGTCTTTGATACTCAATATGGTTAATCTGTGGCCCTCAGCTTTTCTCACTATAGAATTCTGAAAATATGGAGAGTTCTCATAGCAAACACAGTTTGTTTATAGAGATTTAATATTTTCATTTATCTTAACAGCTATTATATGCTTATCAGACTCATTTATGCTAGTTTGCAAGTATTTTTAGGCTTTTCTTTCTCATTCTTTCCAGAGTGCTATATTGATAAAATGACAAGTTATAGTTTAATTCAAAGCATCATGCTTCTCATGCTAGGGCCAGATTTTTAGCTAGAATTTCTGGTGGGATGGATTGGGGGACAATGAGGATAACTGGTTACCATGGGAAAAGATAAACTTCAAAGAGGGGCTTAGTTTTCTGATCTTTGGCTGTAAACCTCAATTGTCCAATGTTTGAGCAAAGAAGATTTGCACTTTCCTTGAGAGGGCAGAGGGACATTGGCCATTCCAAGGCATGGGAGAGATTTTGATATAAGAATTTTCCTTTGCACGATTTGTACTGAGGGAAGAAAAGACTTGATGCCAGTGAAGGAGGAACAATTGAAAATTGGATCAGGGAGCCTGTGTTCAGTCCTTCAGGTGCTAATAAATGTGTCCCTTCAGATGCTTGTAAAAAAATTTCACTTCTTCCTCTAATCTTTCCCAAATTCCCTTTAAATCGAGATCTCTTTTGGGTAGATTAGGCATGTTTGTTATTTGTGGCTTTTATTTTTCTCCCTTAAGTGTAATTATAACCGAACTGAATTTTGTTTAGAAAGAGCTTGGAGATGCCAGGACCAATGGGATTCTCATCAGCCCAGGAAGGCTTCTTTATACTTGGGTCTGTTCACTTTACTGAAAACAAACATGAGTTTCTCAGTGATTACAATCATGTCTATTTGTTCACATAGAGGATGAGACCAAATTGAACAGAATTAATTCTGGAAAGTTAAATCAATAAGTATGCTCCACTCTGAGTGTGTGTTTGGGTATATGGAGGATGACAAAAGCAAAGTATCCTGACATATGATATTTTAGTATATTCAGTATATAAATACGTGTTTGATAAATTTGCTAATTGTGCTGCTCTCCCGAGCCACTTTGTGTCCCCACCTCTGTTCCTTGGGTAGAACTTTGCTGAGGTCCTGAGCAGAGGAGCAGGCCCAGTTCCAAGAGGACAATTTTGAAATAGATGACATTTTAATGTTTTTAGAGAAATATGCTTTCAAAATTCTCTCTGAAGGACAGACATTCGGGATTCTGAGGCCATCCTTGCCTTCTTAAGGTCTTACATTGCAGCTGCATCTGGAGGTCACTTTCTCGAATTTGTTGCACATGACAAGACTCCTCCTTGCAGCCTGACATTCCATCAGAATTTTCCTATTTCTATCTACTTCTTGCACTTTAGGTAACTAATATGTTTCATATGTTCTCTGTAGTTACTTACCAAGTGCACTGATTTAATACTATTGTTCTCTTATAATGTGAACTCATCATTATATGGTGATTTGCCTTTTAATGTATTTTTCCTCAATATTCTGTGGCCATGAGAATCAATAGACATAGTGGCTCTGCGTGGAGAACTCAGTATCCCAGAGGGACTCTAGGGCTCACCTATAGGAAGATGAAATTCAGGTGTTGTAGGTGCTCTGTGCTTATCCATGAAGGGACAGCAAACATTACAATCCCTTCCATTCTATTCTAATAGAAACTGAAAGCTGCCTAGTATATTTGAAATGGGAATTTGCTTCACACATTACCACTGTTTTTGGAAATGACTTTTGAGCTTCTTCATGATAGAATCCTAAAATTTACACATAAAATATGCCCAAAAGTGACCTGTCACAGGCAACCGAATTCTAGGGAGATGCTTCCCAAGATGACAAATTCTCTGCAAGTATTTCAGAATGGGTACTTTACACCACCTCTCCCTTCTCTCCCTGCCTGAAGCATCTTCCCTTTCCTATCTATGTGATTTAAAACAATTAAATCTGTCTTTTCAAAGCCTTCAATAGCAAGTTCGAAGTCACAGTTGAGTAAAACCTTGTGCCTGTGAGACAATCAGCAGGATGTGGAAGACAAGAGAGAGGATATGAGAAGCACTAAGTGTGAGGGAAGAAGGATTCTTGGAGAGTAAGCAGACAGTTCCACATGACGGGCAGCTCAGACAGCCTTATGGAAATACACTAAGACGTGTGTGTCCATGGTAATTTATTACGGCCAAACTTGTGTGGTATCTTGTGAGATTTATTAGAGAATCTCAAGGAATTTGCCCTCTCTCAATTTTTGTTCTTTGACTGTTCTACTTTGTTATTCTGCATTCCTAAAATATAGCTATTTTAGAATAAAATAAATAAGTGGTTCCACAATATTCCGTATGTACTCTTTCGAGCTAACAGCTAATACTAGTTAGGCTTAGTCCATGGTAGGATATGGACTCAGCAGTGGGAAGTCCCCTGAGTTCTGAACTATTGTCATTTTCCTATGTTTAGAACTTTATACTCTTAGCAATTCCTACATTTAGAACTCTTCTTTTCCATGTACTTTCAATAAACAGCAAAACCAGGATCTTAGGAGTCTCCTTTTTGAGTTCTGACTTTCCCCTTTGGGAACCCTGTGATCTTAAGCAAGTTACTGATCTTCTTTGAGATTCAGTTCCTTTACCTGCATATTAAATTGTGAATAGTTTGCTTGATACTGTATGGACACTGGAGAAATGTGGATATTATCAGAACTTTTAGGATACATTCCCTGATTGGCCCATTGCAGATTATTTCCTCCGTAACAGAAATATTTTTCATAGACCATTCCCAGTTATGAGGTTCGAGAGGAGGAAGGACAAGGAACAATGAATCCTAGGCAAGTGGGGCAAAACCAGGAAGGAAGTGGAGGAGTCAAAAAGTATAGTTGCAAGCTTTGAAGTGGCAATAACATGAGTTTATTTCTCTCATGTGTTTCCCCTTGGGCCAAGTCTGTGTTCAACTCTTGATTATCCACAAAGCAAGTCAGGGAAAGCACGCCAGCAAAAATTCCCAGTGTCTTACTTTGGTATTGGAATTTATTGAACAAACTTGCACAGTCTTTTAATTATGCTTTCTAATATAAAGATTTTGGCAATTGTTTGCACATTTGGCTCAGGCAGAGTCCTCTGAGAAAAGTGGAACTATCCGCAATAAAGAAAATGTCTGTTCACTTTCCTGAGATTTTTACAGATATCAAGATGGACATAGGTGAGCTTTGGGGCAATGCTTCATTGAAGGATGGGGTGCACCTCCGTAGAGCAGTCAATGAGGAGCAGGTGGCTGCTCGAGCTCCGCTAACTCAACCACGTAATAGATTCTAACAGCACTGACCTGAGTCGAGCACTGGAATGAAATCCTGACTCTGCTTGGACGCTTCTTATAAATAGAATGGGCTGGAGCACTCATTCTCTCACGTACAAAACAGGGACAATACTTAACATTTTTTCTATCACATAAGTTCAAAATACAGAGTTTATATTATCTGAGGAAATTCATTGTCAGCTCTGAAGCCCTGTAAACAGACAGTGTTCTTTTAGCAGGACTTTACTGCGCTGGTCAGTTAGCTAGATGCAAAACAAACTTGTTCTTTGAAGTAAATAATGATGTGAACAATCCAAAGGAATGTAAGTTTGTTCGTACAAATGAATGATTTTCTTCAAAATCTGAAGGCTTGGATTGAGGAAAGTACAATGGCCTACTTACATAACCACCTAAGCACCTCCCAAAGCCCCAAAATAGGAACCAAATAAGACAAAGTAAGAATAGAGGCATTGACTTGAGGATACACATAACAGACGGAAAAACAAAATGTGATTTCTCTCGTGTAACTGGACTGCAGTCTCTCTACAAACGAAAATGTAGCTGCCTGGCAGAAGGCTGAGTCCACTATTATTACGATTTCCTTACTCATCTCTTATCAGGAAGCCTGTCTCAAAATAAAGGTTAAGCTCTAAGGGGCAGTTTGTGGCATGGTATCTCTTTCTCCTAGGTCAGAAGGTGACTCGGAGCAAGAAGATTAAACTGGTGACAAATATCCTCAGGAATGCGAACCAAATGTTTAGACAAAGGTTCCATCATCTCTTGGGCCTGTCTACTTTCTGGTATATTTTAAGACTTTCTACTTGTGCAGAGAGAAACATGCAGTTAAAGAGATGAGAGCCTCAACTAAATAAACTGCTGCTTTTTTTCATGAATGAAGTGTTGAAATAATTTTAATGAAAAGCTTCTAAATTAAAACTGGACCAGGGCACAGGAGATCTGCATTCTAACTGCAGCTCTGTCAGGGACTAACTTGGTGATTTTGTGGAAGTGACTTAAAATCTCTGAGCCTCAGTTTCTTCCTTTATAAAACCGGTGATATTTTATCTAGGGTTGCTTTAAATTCTTAAAGTCTATGGCTATAGAATATTTACAGGAATTTACTTCGCCTAGGTCAGGTTTGTGTTACAATGTGGTACAGTCTCACGTACGCGTTTTGGTACTTGTAGGTGTCATGCGTCGTCTCTATGGGTAATATATCTGTGCAAATTTAAATTAGGACATAAAACTTTGATCTGGGCTTAATGTTATTTTCCTAACAGTAGTTCACTTAGGGAATACAACTCCCATTTTATAACTTGGTAAGATGATTTACTTTTCAGATAATGGTTCTAAGACTAAGTTTCTAGGTAAAAAATGAGATGACTGTGAATTTTAAAATTCAGAATAATCTGATAGCAAATTTATACTCATCAGGTTAACTTTGAATTTTCCAATTAGAAAAATATAAGTAAACATTTCGTATGTGCACTGTTGTAACTATAAGACTAAATTTTCTCTAAGTGATTTCTCTGATTGGGCAATAGGGTGTTAAATTTTTACAGCATGCTTTCGTGCCCTACAGCTGATGAATTTGTCTTTGTAGTGAGACACTGCTTACTTTACCAATGAACTACTGAACCCACTAAATTGCTGTTTCATCTGTAATAACAGCAACAATAATTTACAAGGAGGAGGAGGGGGAAGAGGAAGGAGAGAGGAAGAATTGGTATTTTTAAATGCTTATGGGCTTTTGTACCTGTGGAGAAGACCGCAGACTTATTTTATTTACTTTTGATCCTTTATTTTATATTTGGTCTTAATTTCTTATTTTCCTTTACAGTAACATCTATTTGAAGATATGCAAGTGTTTAGTCTGAATGTTTAGAGGTTTGATTTATTCTGCTGGTATTTCTAGAGCACAGAACTTTTGGGGGATTTCTTGCCTCCTTTTGCTCCAGGGAAAATGAGACTCCATTTTTGTGCTTCTTTTTCCCATTTCTGTCTTTCACTAATACTTACTGAGTCCTGTAAATATTTGTGTTCTCAAATCTTACTAGAATTTCATCCAAGGATTAAAAATGTGTTTGCAGCAATTAGACATGTCTAATTCAAATGCATGAGATATTCAGATTAAAAGTGTGATGAGATTAAAAAGGAAAAACCACTCCCAAAGGCTCATATCCACATTCAGTCTGAGATTCTGGTGGGAGAAAACTGCCAGGTTGTAGCTTAATGTACCTTCAATAAGTGAGATACATTTGGTTGTCTTAAAAGACTCTCCAGTAATATTATTTAGGGAATGTACATTCCATTCCACCCTCAAAATCAATTATAAAAGTGTCACTGACATTAGAATTTGCTTTTGGGCCGGTGAGATGGCTCAGAGGCATAAGTGCCTGCCTGGCAAGCGTGAGGTCCTGAGTTCGACTTCTGGAACCCACATAAAGGTAAAAAAGGGCCGGTGATATCGCTCAGCAGCATAAGCACCTGCCTGGCAAGCGTGAGGTCCTGAGGTCGACTCCTGGTACCCACATTAAACAAAAAAAAAAAGTTTGCTTTAGATGATTCTTGAAAATTTGATGTTTTATGAAGTGATGCTCAGATCTGAGCTGATTGGTGATTTAAACTTGTTTTTCTCTGCAGAGGAGCCTATCACTGCCAGGCAACCTGTGGGGGACTTACTTTCGTTGTTCATTTATTCAAGTTCATAAACATGTATTCAGTTCCTACTGTTTATATGGCACCATTCTACATGATACAGAAATACATTTCTGTATTTAACACTGGTCTCCAAGGAGCTAATTATCTGGTGGGGGTGAGACAAATAAAACAAGGATGATCCTTTGTGATCTGTGCTGGGGTGGATGGGACAGGCGACACCAGGCAGCACTAAAAGCCACCAGTATCATGTCCTGCCTTGAGGGCGAAGGGCTGGGATGGGAGCCTGGAAAATCTCAGCAGTGAGGACACCTGACTGCAGCCCTTCCTGTGCACTAGCTCTCTTGTTTCCCCTCCTTTTTTCCAGTCTCCCCTTCCTGCTGCTGATCAAAGCTGACATACATCCTCTTTCACACCTTTGGGAATATCCCAGACACATTTGTTCTTTTTCTTCAAAATATAGCACTTCCTTTTTGTACACTGCATTTAGTACTTAATAGATCCTTTCATTGATGGCCTGCCATTGTAGTTTCACTTATTATACTGTAAATGTCATTGACTCTTGGTGGTACTTTGATTTTTTAGAGAAAAGACTATTTCTCAAACCCAGGAAGTCAGATCCAGATCTAATACTGACCATAAAACGACACAGTAAATGTTTGTCACTGACATTTCAAGCATAATGTATTTCTCTTATATTGAGAGTTCAAAACCATTACCTTCTGTTAATTGTCAAATTGTTGCCTGATTACATTACTCAACCTTGCCTAAGTTTTTGTATATGTAGCAGCAAATTTAACAATAGGGAACCAGCTTTTATACAGGCTAGCTGTATTTAGTACCTTTTGTCTAAAGCATCATAAAGGATCATCCTTCATTATTAAACAAGAGGAAGGGGATAAGGGTACAGAGGAGGGGAGGGGAAGGGGGAGAGATAGGATCAAAACATGTTATACTCATGTATGAAAATACCACACTGAAACCTAATATTTTGTAAATTTAATAGACACTAACCAAAACATATTGAAAAAGTCATATTTCAAAGTACCCTAATTGGCTACCAAGTAAGGGCAAAAATTAATTTTATAGCTTTCTTGTTTTATTTTTAAGTTAAATTTATTTTAAGTGACATATAAAACCCCATATTACATTAATGGGGTAGCCTACCTATGATGGTTTAATACATGTATAATTTGTTTAATTAAATTAAAGACATCCATTTCTTTGAGTATTTATCCCTTCCTTTTGGCAAAACATTCAAAATAATTTCTCCTGGCTTTTTGAGACATAGGATGTATGATCACTATTTATAGTCACCCTACTGTGAAATATCACAGCAGTTATTTCTACCTAACTGCAAATTATTACTTATTGTTTAACCTTTCTCCATCCTTCCCCATTTTATTTATAGGGATTCCAGTCGGGCTTTAGAGACCCAAAGATGATTCTCATCCTATCTCATATTTAAGGAAAATAGTGAGAATAATAGACATATGAAAAATAACTATGCCACAGCAGGACAAATATGATGAACATCAATGGCATAGGAAGAATATCCAACTCACCTGAGGGTATGGGTTAGTTTCCTGCAGGAGATGGAACCAGAACTTAAATGATGCGTGTCCAGCAACCTGTAGAAATGAGACAGAGGGACGAGTAAGAGAGTCTCATAGAGAGGACTTTGTTGATGATACACAAAGAAGATGAAGATTGATCGGGATATTGCAAGGCACAATGTTGGGTGTGAAGGTAGAAAGGCTGGCCTCAAGGAGCAGATTTTTAATTATGTCTTTAGATGTAGTTTCAGGGAAGGAGTGGGAGTTGGAGGTTGTGAAAATTCATATCTCAACTATTTTTATTTCGTCAATTATTTTAATGCATCAGCTACATTATATTATGTATACTGGGATTCTTCTCAGAGGTAAATATTTTACCCCATTGCTCTGTTTGTTGTAATAACATGTAAAAATTATCAGTAATTTCCTTTAAATGAGAATGTTGTTTAAATAGACAGTTACTCAAAATGCTTTTGCATCCTGACACTTAATGTTTCCTTTCCCAACTGGGCGATGTGCTATTCTTTTGGGTAAGTCAGCTTTACCCTTCCATCAGTCCTTAACTTACTTTGCAAAAGGTCAGATATTACCACATCACAACAACACGGAAGAGTTTCACTTTCTACCTGGCAAAGAGGGTTTTCTGTGATGGCCGGTGCTGTCTATTCTGTTGACATTTATGTTCAGAATTTTCTGCCTCAATAGATAATAATATTAGACTATATGTACGTAAGATTTTACAACTTGCAAAGCATTTCTACTCAATATACATATTCTCTTTTAATTTTTTCAAATGGCCACCCAATTTTTAATTTACACAACTAAAAATTTACTTGCAGTGAAATCAGTGACCTTGTAAGCTGGAATCAGCATAATAATGAAAATAGATGCAACCATAGGCTGTATGACAGAGCAAGAGCCAAAAACAACTTTTGGAAAGAAAAAAATATGCTTGTTTCAGCAATCAGCAAGATAGCCATCATTATTAGATTTCCTACCTTAGTTTTATATAGTCCACTTAGTATACAATTAATATAATAATCATTGGCTGGATGCTTACTGAGTGCTTCCTGACCCCTGAATTCTAGATGCTATGTTAGACATTGGAAGTAGAAAAGTTAGAAGTGGTTTCAATATGAAAGATGTAGCTAGCTATAGATTTCTGTAAAGAGAATTGATGAGTATATAACTGAGAACATTCATGCACACCAGCTTAAACAAAGACCAGACATCTGAACCAAACATTTTCAGTAGGTAGATCTCCAATAAGACCGTTTGTTTGCTAAGAAAATATTTTTCTTCCTGCCATAATAACATTTTTGATCAATACATCCATTCTTGTTTTCATGAAGGTAATTAAAAATAAGTGAAAAATTTAATCACTGAAGAAATGTTTTACCAATTTATGTGAATGCTGTCTATTAACACCACTCAGTGTGTTGGTAACAAATATTTTTCTGATATTTGTTCACCAAGCAAAGTATTTCAGTGCACTTGATCTATATATTATTAATAAATTCAGAAGTAGAATGCAATACACTGAAGTTCCTGAACTTGGACAGTGGCTATGGAGTAGGCTATATAAGTGCTCTCATGAATTAGATAAGGACCTTGAAGAGGGAGGTCCATTGGGAGGTTCTTAGCCCATTGAAGGCACTGCCCTGGGAGAGGATTAAGATAGTTCTTGCAACAGTGAGTTATTATAAGTGCTAGCCTGATTCCAGATGCTTTCTCTGCATTCCTGTCTTAAGATGTAATTTCTCATTCACACATGTGATCCTGCCATTGCTGTCTGCCATGGGCCTGTACCATGCTGTTCAGACTTTCAAAAGTGTGAGATAAACAAACCTCTTTTCTTCATAAAGTTTGCCTGCCTCAGGTATTTTGTGATAGTAATGCAAAATGAACTGATACAAGCATTGAACAAAGAGATGTTAACCATTTTAGATATGCCTTAAGTCAGTTCAGAGAAGGGGAAAGCCAGCTGGAGATGTTAGGAAGTGAGTAAATATTTCAGAGAGAATGTAGGCAGGAAAATGCAGTGTGGTGGAAGCCATCAGAAGGGTTCTTAGGTGAGATCAAATATTCCTGTATCCCAAAGATCCAATGAATGATGATGGATGGAAGGGACTGGGTCCAGCCATGTGGAGTTTCTTGATGTCCTTTGGAAAAATGGTTGCCAGTGAAACTAGAGTAAAATTTCCAGAAATTAGATCTCATATATAACTTAATGCATTGGGTTTTTAAAAACTAAGCTTGTATAATGCAAATTAGCCAATACATTTGTCTAAAATTCTATTTGGCTAATTTCTTTAAGTTTTATATCATTTCCATCATAAGGATATTTAGATATTAATTCAATGATGAGTGTGATCTCTTGATATTTGCACTGTGATAGTACATTTTAGTGCTTGGAAATGTCTGTAGTGCTAGTAAGGCATTGTGCAAAAGCAAAGGACTGTGACCAGTGGATTTGATAAACATTGCATAAAATTTTTGCCTTGATATTTAATCTGCATATAATAATGACACTTGTTATAAAAATGCACGAATTTAAGTTAATCGATAAAATTATTACTATGCAGTCAGTCAAAATACTTATTCTGGATATTACTGTTGGTGATTCTCAGTAACTCATCTACTATTTAATAGCTTACCTAAAAACTTTGACTTTATAGTTAAAATTATGCAAATATCTATCAGAAATGTACAATGTTCCAGGTATTGTGCTAGGCTATACAGGGATACTAGGGTATAGATGGAGTTCCTACCTTCATTAAATTTATAGGAGAGGGAGGGAGGAGGGAGAAGGAGAGAGAGAGAGAGATTTTTAAAATTTATAATATATATATATATATTATGACTATATCCTATTATAGATAATATAATATATAATATGACAATACATATAATATTTATATATATATATGACTAATATCAGATTTAAAATAGTTTATTATTCCAGTGATTTCATTGGTGGTAAAACTATTAAGTTGTTTCTTCAAACCAGGACATACCAGAGGAAATAGGGCATTCTGACCAAACCCCTTGGCAAAATTTTATTTCAAACAAGAATACCACAAAAATTTAGTTCTACTGAAAAGTTAACCCACACTTTCTTTCATCCAAAGCACATTACATCCAGTTTCCCTTTTACTGGTATGTGTGAAAAACACTGAAGTAGACAGTAGTGTGGACTGGGATTCCACATAGTCTCCTCTGTCCAGGCAAGTTTGCAAAGTCGTGCAAATTATCACCTCCTCTAGGGGATAGGAGAATTATATCTTTGTCATTATTGTTGAAGATGTCTTTATTTAGATGTTTTTAGTGTGTCCCGTTAATGACTCTTTTAGATTCTTCTATATCAATGCTTTGTTTTTGCTTTTGTTTTGAGTTAAACTTTCCACTGTGTACTTGTACAACATTTATTACACTTGAAGAAACATTTACAACCATGGATTTATACAATTTTCCCTTTTAATATGATTTAATAGTTTTAGCACTGGTCGTGTTTTGAACTTAATATATTTCACAAAGTTCATGTGGAATATTTCATATAAATTATCTATCTCACAGTTAAAAGCAGTTTTATTAAACTGTACAGACTGTTTAAATACTCGCTTTAGTAGCCTGAGTGCTGTCCATTGTAGAGATAGGTAAAAATGCACACAGGCAGTTAGAACAATTACATATTCATATTATTAGTTGCCAAAGTTAAGTCTTGCTTTGTTACCAGATATTATTTTTAGGTACCATAGCAACTAATCTTCAACCGTATTTCCACTATTTCATTGCAAATTATTAGAGTAATTATATAGACCATGTGCTTATTATATTCCTCAGTGTGAATTAATGCCAGATTTTTGTTACATATTTTAGAATTTTCAGAAGATAATGTAATTTTACCTTATGAATTTAATGGAATTTATTCTTAAGTAAATATTCAGCACAAAATCATTGTCGATACAAATATTTTTCAGATATGCAAAATAACCCTTTTATATTGAAGCATCAATTTGTGATAACATTTGCTTGTGTAAGCCTATGTCTTATTATTGCAACATCTCCAGCAGAGAGGGATAAAACTACTCCTTTAAATTAATTTATGATGACAATATTATCAATATACATTATAAAGCTGAACACATTTGAAAATTTCAAGTTTTGAAAAGGCTTTATGAAAGGAAACTGTATGTAAAAAATGTATGTAAAAAAAGAAGAATTTAATATGTTGGTTTGTTTTCAACTGAAATATGAATTATAATTTTTTTTTTTGTGGGTACCGGGGGGTCGACCTCAGGACCTCGCACGCCAGCAGGCGCCCCTGCCACTGAGCGATATCACCGGACCCTTTTTCGTATGTGGGATCCGGGAGTCGAACTCGGGCCCTTGCGCTTGCCGGGCAGGCGCTTAAGCCGCTGAGCCATCTCACCAGCCCTGAATTATAATTTTATATGCTTTTATTTTTAAATACTGTAAGCCTATGCATACATAGTCATTGTTTCCCTAACAAAGAATATTAAAATTCATTTATCCAACAAATATTTATTTATGGCATGCATTGTGACAGACACAATTCATGGCTTGGGGGTTTCTAGTAATGAGCACCCATTAGCATATAGAATTTGAATTCTACTCCAGGCTATGAGTGGCAAACTCATGCCCACGTTTTCATCTCTGTAACCTGTGATGTATACAGTAGAGAATGAAGTTTGCAGGTAACGTTATGGTTGCATGTCTGTGAAGTAGACTTTGAAGCAAGGAGATTAACCTGGATTACCTGACAGAGCCAGTTCAATAATAAGTGTCATTATAAGAAGAAAGGCTGGGGCCGGTGAGATGGCTCAGTGGCTTAAGCACCTGCCGGGCAAGCGCGAGGGCCCGAGTTCGACTCCCGGAACCCACATACGAAAAAGGGGCTGGTGATATCGCTCAGTGGCACGGGCGCCTGCTGGCATGCGAGGTCCTGAGGTCGACCCCCCGGTACCCACAAAAACAAAAAAAAACAAAAAAAAAACAAAAGAAGAAAGGCTGAAGAGATGCAGTCAGGAAGGGAGAATGAAAGCAGACATCAGAGTCAGAAAGAGAGATGACCACAGTGTACTCCTGCTTTTGAATATGGAGGGCTCGTGGCTCCAAGAATGCAAGTGGCTTCTGGTAACTGGATAAGGCAAAGAAGTGAATTATCCTCTAGAGTCTCCAAAGTGGGTGCAGCTCTGTGAACATCTTAGTTTTAGTCCAGTGAAATCCATTTTGTATGTCTGACCTCCAGAAGGACAAGTAATAAATTTATGTTGTTCATAAGCCAGTGAATTTATAGTAATTTGTTACAAGAGCAATAGGAAATCAATCCAACAGTATCAAAGTAGGAGAGGAAATTGGAAGATAGAACCACAGAGAAGGTTGCGTGAGATGGACAGGCCTGGCGTTTCAGTCTTTAAAGCTGAAATAGAACCATAAGCCAAAGAATATATATGCAGTATCTGCTGGGAAAGGTAAGGAAATGATTTCTCCACTAATCTTTCCAGATGGAAGGCTAATTCCTTGTGTTTAGCCATGTGAAACCCATTTTGGACCTCTGACCTCTCAAACTATAAGATTTTTTGTTGTTTCTAAGCTACTAAATTTGTAGCAGGGTTTGTTATTGCAACAATCTGACCTAATACAGAGATTAGACAATAAATAACAAACTACACAGGTATATTTTTAAAGAAAAGATACTTTTAGATAATAAGTGCCACAAAAGTATCAGACCTGGGTAAGAATTTGGAACTGTGCTGTCCAATATAATATCCACTAAACACATGCTGCTATTTAAGTTTAAATTAATTAAAATCTAAGTGCTGTTGGTATAGGTGGTGACTACTGTATTGGATCATCATCACAAAATGTCTTGGCAGTGCTGTTTTGGAAGGTGGCATGACTTCACAGCTGAGAAGTTCAGTTTGTATGATTATCTGAGTGTGAAGAAGGAATCAGGCATGTGAAAGACCAAAGGAAAGGTGTCCCTAGTTGAAGGAGCAAAACGTGTAGCAGGTATGTGTTTTGAATAAGACAGACAGATGATCCATAAGCATTTTAAAGCCCCCTACAGTGTTTCAAGGTCATGATATATTTTTTTTTAATTTTAAGGTACTCATAACTAGCCATTCATTCATTCATCAAGCATTTACTAACAGTCTAATTTTGTGTCAAGTTTTAGGCCAAGTAAAATATATACAAAAGTGAATCTACACAAAATTAAGCTCATAGAACTCACAGTCTTAGAATTCTCCTTGGAAAAGTGATGACTCATTTTGATGGTTTCAGAGGCCATCGTTCTATAGGTGTGCTGCGATCCACATCACGGTAGAGAATGACGGAGAGGGAAACTGGCCAGATTGTGCTACACAGGGGCTGCCTATTTGTCCAGTGCCAATGACATTTGCCTGGTTATGATGTGGACTGATTCATCTCTGACATCAATGCAGGTGAAAGGAGCACAGTAGGCGTCATGAGCTACGGCCTCCCTAACAAATGAGCAGCATCTTATCAACTTTAAATTCCGCCAATAAGTCTTGAACTAGGAACTTTGTCTTGAAAGTGTGTTTCTGTTTTGTTGCTGTTATACATTTGTTTCATTGTGTTTTGCAATGTATATTAATGATATTGACTTTCATCTGTCAAGTTCAGAGTATAAAAACTAGAGTTTCTGGCATTTTTATCACCTTTGAGGAATCTGGAAGTGTTTGTGGGTGCCTGTGTGTGTGTGTGTGCGTGCTTGTGGTTTGCTTTATCATTTGCCTTACTTTTTCCTTTTAGAATATATTATTTCAGTGTACTACAACATTGACTCATAAAATGTGTTATTATTAATGTGATGAAAGGTGCCATAGTTTGCAGTGAGTTGCAATTTCCTATAGCTAGGGAATGTTGGAAAGCTGCTACTCAAAGTAATGCAGGATCTCAGGGTGTCTGTATGGGAACTACCCTTTGGGGCAAATGGGTCTTAGCAGTGAAAATGATGAAGGATGATTTCCAGATGTTCTGATGCTTATTCCGGCAATTGCTACAGAAAACTGAAATGTGTTGTCAAGAAGAACAAATGCATGTGAAGAACTGAACTAAGCAGGATTAGGCACATAAGCAAAGCAAGCAGAATCCAGAGTGTATTGATGCAGGGGAGAGAGTCGAGCCCCCATCACAAAATCTGGAACACAGTAAGTGCATATGAAAGCACGTCTGCTTCTGTAGTAGGATGTGCACCCAAGATTCTCACTGCTATGCACCACACTTACCCTTTCCTATCCTTCTTCCACTATCTTTCCTGTAATTATTGATGCCAACATGCTAATCAGAACAAGCATATCCAGCTAATACGTTTGTTAGATCTTATGAGGTTAGTGAAATATGCATGATTAGAATCAAGCAAATTTCCCTTCACATCTTGAGTTCATTATTTAATAGCAGGGCAGTCCTGACGGAGTTGGTTAACCTCTGAATAGTTTCTTCACCTACAGAATGGAGGTTCTAATACCATTGATGAAAGGCTTTCATGAGAATCAAATGGAATAAAGTATATGAAACATATGCATGGGTGAGGTTCTTCTTTCATCTGACCCCCTCCAGCCATCATTTCAAATGAATGTTATGTTTTTGTCCAAAAGGAAGAAACACATTTTCGAAAGATACCTCACAATTGAATGCAATGTTGGCAGAATCACCGATTATAGGCATTTTCAGCCAGGCTGACTTTCTGTGACATTTTAGAATAGAATCATATAGGGAATGAAGTCTCCAACTCAGGTACTGTAATGGAATGGTGAAAGAAACTCCATCCTTGACTGACTGTATTCTTTCACACACTGAGTACAGTGCTTCTTTTCCCCCCAATACTTCAAACCAATGTGCTGAACTGCAGACCATTGATTGCTTCCCCAGAGTGGTTAACCACTTATAAGCAGTAAGCTTCATCTGCCTCCACATCGTGGTGAGATCTTTGACCTTCATTTGTAAATTACTTTGATTTTCCCTCTTCCCTCCACAATGCTCTCCACCTCAGCTCTGAAAGATTTCAGCTTCTGAAAGATTTTTTCCCCCAATCTTTGTGCTAAGCCCGATCCCGTGCCAGAAAAACCCAGGCTCTTCCACAAAGCCAGCATCTACAGAAGTTGGAACCTAAAAACCTAATTCATGCTCCAAGTATTTTCCTGATGGGTAGAGCAACAGGAGTCAGGATAGCAGGAAGACGTCAAAGCTGGGAACTAGCTCAGTCCATTCCTGGACGCCTGGCGGTGGTCCAGTGTAAATTTGCTAGGGAAGCTTCTGAAATCTATATTCTGAGTTGAGCGACATGGTGTGTTGGCTTTTCTGCCACTTCACCTTACCACATTAGCTGTTGATACTGACTTTGACATCGTACGTTCTTTGAAGAAACATCACAGGTACAATTCAGAATTTTTGGAATTTTAACCTGTAGCCTAGAACCCATAGGGTGTTTTAGACACTGTTAGCTAAAATACTAGCTCCTACATCCATGGATTTAATGATCTTGTATTTTAAGTCATACCCATAAGCCACAGGTTCTACATCTATAAAATGTAATAGGTAAGATAGAGGAAGAGGGAGGGAAGGAAGGGGAAAGAGATTTAAAAAAAAAGAATTGAAGGAAAATGGAAGTAGAGTTTTTGTAAATGAGAAGAAAACGTGTTGGAAGGAGGGGAGGGAGAGAGGACAAAAAAAAAAAAGAATTAAGATGTGTTTTGTACATGTACAAATCCTCCATGATGAATGTGATCACTATGTACTGCAGACATGTATGAGTAAGAAAAAAGAATACCCTCTTTTCAGTTCTATTTTCGGACTTTGAAATATTTTGCATTGTACTGTAATATTTTTGACTCTTTCCCTTTACTGAGTCAGGAATAGAGGTTATTTAATCTTTGTTCTTAAGTAAGCAGAGAATAACACAATTCTCTTTTTAATTTAAGTACTAGGGTCTTAGACCCATCAATGTAACCTCAGGTGAACTTCATAATTATGTGACTTTTTCAAAAAGCAGAGTGGTGTTTACAATCAAAATGACTTTGATATTAGATCTTACTAGGACAAAGCTTTGACAAATGTATTTAGAACTATGTAAGAATCTGTTGAATCTCAATTACAACAGAGCTTTAAATAATTGTAGAGAATAAAATTAACATAGGAATGCTAATGGTTTTTGTAGTTAAAAGGTAAGAAAAAGTTAAAAAATGTGTGTTTTTATGGTATGCTTAGATTTTAATTTCAGCACACTTTGGTAACTCACTGTAGAAGGTAAGAACTGAAATAGAATCTTACAAAAGCAATAGCTATATTTCAAATATTTATTTAATGTTCAGATTATCTAGACCTTCATCTCTCTTTAAGTATTCATCATGCATTCATATTTTCAGTCATGGATAATAGAAAATATGAGATTCAAAAGCCAGTTATGTTCGTTATTTTCTTGAACAAAATCTGTTATCTAGATTGTGAATGTCTTCACTCTGAAGATTACTTCATTTGTCATTATGTGGTTATCAAATAAAAAATACAAAACCATTCTGTGACCTACTATAATGACATTTGCCATAGAGATTATTTTACTTTAAGAAAGTACACTTTGGAAGTATGGCCAGGGAAGAAAGCTATTGTAATGGAAAGAGAGATGGGATTGAGTTCATATCATGAGAAAATAAGAATAAAGTGGAGGGGTTTTAAAATGCATGAAAGGATTATCTTTGTGGAAGTGGAGATAAATAAATGGAAAATAAACGAAATTTGTTTATTATAATTTGGACAGGCCATGATAACGCCATATGGTAGAAAGTATAGGGAGCAGGTTGAGTGTGGTTGCAAGGTAATCCATGATGAGCTTACTGAATCACATTAGAACCCTCTGCTCCTCTGCCCTGTATTTATACAAACACTTTGTAACATGCCGTGTGGATTTCCCATGGAAAAGCTTTTTAACAATTTGACCCAACTGAAAACACAATGAACTTCCCTTGAAGTAATAAATTCCTCATCTCTGGAAATAAGCAAGCAGAGGCTTTAGTCTCTTATGGATACTGTAGAAGGAATTCCTAAGAAATTGGACTAAATGGCCTCTTGTTCTCTTCTGACGTTCTGTGTAAATGCATTTAGTGTTTGAGGAACCAAAGATAAGTTGCCTAAGTTCATTCCAGGATTAATGCCTGAGAAAAATAGAGGTTCCAATGAATATAAGGGGATGTTTATTATATACAGAAAACGTTTCATCTTACAAGGATTTTTCTTAAGTTGGGCTGAAGGAATCTGAGCCTAGTTTAGATTGATTTTCTTATAAGATAAAAAAATAATGGTATCCCAGGGAGACCCTGGTGCTTCATACTAGTATTTTGTTCTTTCAGAACTTTTAGAGGACTTTAACGTTTGCATCTTAAAAAATATTTGTGCCCAAAAGAATACTAGTAGACTAAATTTATATAGAAATTATTTCTAATGCACTGTGTTCCAAAGGCTTTTATGTTGATGTGATAGAACAAGAGCGACAATTACCATGAAGGCTATTTGCTTTGTATACTTGGTTGCTTGTCATCCACGAGAATTCTGGAGATGATTTATTGCCTGCGAAGCCATCTTCGAAGTACAATTGTAATATAGGAAACAATCACAACTGTTTAGTGGCTGAACAATTGGTTGCATTCATTTGATCTTGTGGACTGTTTGTTAATCTGATTCCTGAAGGCACGCACACTGCTCAGGAATGCTTACCAGTGAGGAGTGAGGGCTCGTTTTCCATATTAACCTCATACGTAATTACATAAATTAAAGCAAACCATAACAACTGAGAGTACACATAAAAGTTCAAACCCCTTACATTGCATTAAACTTGAAATTACATAACCGTATAGCACATATATCATTTTTGAAAAGTGTATGTTTAAGTTCCTACTAAGACTTTACAAAGAACATTAAATGAAAGGTTCTATTTTAATAAATGTTACTGTGGAGTTATTCCTCTAGAAGAAGTTGGCTTAAAAAAAAGGAATGCCAATACGGACGGCTAGAGTTTTTTTCCTGGAGATTGATGACTTGGTGATAGAAATTTCTAATGGTAGGCTTCCAAACTGTCCTGAAACCACTAAATAATTCAAGAAAGAAAATACAAATGTAAAATTTAGAACTTAACTCACTGAAAAGATTGGCCATGTTTTAGTGTGCTTATAATTTCTTCATTCTTCAAGTCCAATTTTATTTTATAATAACCTTTTTAACATGGGAGGGGGATTAGTAATGTGGTAAATTATTGTTTTTTCTTAATGTAATCTCAAGACCTCTGCAAATGCAATTGCAACCTGTGTTTATTAAAAAGAATGTACTTTCAGAGGTTTTTTTTTTTTTTTTTTTGGGTATCGGGGGTCAATCTCAGGACCTTGCGCTCCAGCAGGCACTCGTGTGGCTGAGCGATATCACCGGCCCTTTTCTCGTATGTGGGTTCCAGGAGTCGAACTCAGGACCTCGCGCTTGCCAGGCAGGCGCTTATGCCACTGAGCCATCTCACCGGCCCATGTACTTTCAGAATTTAATGCAATTTAGATCCAATATTGAAGATATTTGTCAATAATTTTTTAGATTGTGGAAGATTAAAAATTTTTAGTTAACAATCAAATATTAATGTTTCAAGATTACTAATCAGAAAGTATTACTGTATTTATTTTACTTTCTAAAACAATCTTCTTTTAAGTTTGTAGAAATTTAGTTCTCACTGTCTTTTCAACTAGTTCCTGAAGTAAAATATAAAATGTAATTGTGGGAAAACTTTCACCTACAATTCATTAGAAGTTTCCTTTTTTTTGTGATAAGAATGTGATGGCCTTGACTGGAGGAATAACATTTTCCATTTTCCACAACTTTTATGGAGTACAATCAGTATTTCTTACCAAGGACCATGTCAGAATTAAAATGACCACTCATAGTGTTCAAAAATTTGTTTGTTTAAGGCCATAGTCTATATAAATCAATAATTTGTGTGTGAGATCAAGTTTGTGTGAGGAAGCTTCTTTATAGAAAATGAAGATTTGGCTAAGTTTATGATGGTAGAATATGTGGGGGCAAGCAGCTTTTAAAGACACTCTCCAATACTTTTATACTTTTCATAGCATTGCCGGGTTTAGCGAAATCTTTTTGATTGTTGCAGAATTTCATAATTTTTGACACCATGTTAGAGAGTAATACAGATTCTATATTTGTTACTAACATTGTAACATTCTTTTACAATGCTGTTTTCTTCTTAATCCTATTTTTATGTATTTCAAGTCTCACTTTATACCCTTAGTGGTTTTGTAGACCTCATGGACCTATTATATTTGACTTATCTTTCCACCCTGGAAGCCTCTTCTCCATGGATGCATCCGAAGTCCTTACTTTTTTTTTTTGAGTCTGTGCCTGTCTTTTGCTGTACTCTTTCTACCCCCATGTAGGGCCCTCACTGAGGAAGCTTCTCTTCCTCCTCCTCTTCCTATTCTTCCTTAAATATCCTTTGCTGGGGCCCTGGAGTATTGGCAGGCGTGTAAATAGATTCCAATGTAAAAAAAAAATATAAGTCTCTCTCATATGATCTGAAGGCCTAGAGAATTCTCCGGGCACTGTTTTTTTCTAGAGCAGTTACAGCACTCCAATTGTTGGAAAGCCCAGTGTTTGAACTTCTCTAGCAGAAGAAACACTTTCAGGACCCTACTCATTTCCTGACTCTAAGCCAGAATCTTTTGCATGCTGAAACATCTTCCTAAATCCTATGGTGACTCAATATTGAAGGTAGTTTGGGTATGAACTTTATCAAATATCTTTTGAATATATAAACTATAGCCATCAGTTCTCTCCTGTTCAAATGCATACAACTTGACAACTCTAATAGGTTAGGTAAGCATCATTTACCATGCCGGGACCATGATTCCTCTGTGAGTTCTGATGTATTTAGTACATAGTTATCCTCTCTTTTGTAAGAGATTACACCAGATTGCCTGGATGGAAGTAAATCTCAGATTTCTATGATGTTCACTGGATTCTGTGTTTATGAATGGGGATGTTGTTGACAATTTGTCTTTTCTGATTTGGTCAATTTGTTCCTGATAGTTTATAGTTATTGGCTCGTTGTTCAACATTTCACCCTTAAATTCTTTTATAATTTTTATGTACATGCTATACTGTCACCAGTATTTGTTCGTGTCAACTTTTCAAGTGAATAAAACAATGTAATTTGGGAAATTGTCTAGTACTTCTGTCTTGCCTACTTCAATACATGTACTGAAATTGTTAGCTGAATACACCAAACCAAGAAAGAACTAACCATTCTTTGAATATTTGCCAAATATATCATTTTATATTTACAGTTCCTTTGGATATCCATAGTTGGATATCTGTTTCTTTTTGACATTTTTAAAGATCTTATTACTAGATTTGAAGTTCCTTGTAAGATAGATTCACAAATCATTTTTCTTGTCTGTCTTCTTTCTAGTTGTGTCTAGATTTTGAAGGCTTGTCTTTTTCCCCTTGATTTGGCAAGTTTTCCACTTTATGCTAATTTCTCTCCATGAGGGCAGTTTTTACTGTAACAGTTTGCTGTGAAAGCATTTTTTCTTCTTGCATCTGGCTTTTTTTATGATTCATGACAAAAAATTCATCTTGGGCTTCTAATAGTGTGTTTTAAAATAGACTCCAGACCTTCTGTGGTTTATATTAAACTATTCCTTTTTACTTCTTTAAAAATAATGGCCACATTTTCTTAAGCTCTCTTTCTGAAAATTAAATTATTTTGTGTAGCATTCTTTCTTTTGCCAAGTGCAGGGCCTGATTGCTGGGAATAGTCAGTAGATAGTGCATGACATGGCCTGCCACAGTCCCTTCTCAAGTCCGTCTAGAACTAAACACCCAACTTTAGCAAACCGGTGACTGTAATTTCCTTTATTCTTTCATTTGAATGTGCATTCTACTTGCCTATGAGAGGATGATAATAAAAGTCCACATTCTTCTTACTCTTTACAAATGTTTTCTCTTTCTTAATATAGTATACTATTTAAATATTTGTGCTTTAAAAGGTTCCCTGCCACAGGAAGGATAAAGTTGGTATTATTTAATATAATAATCAAGCATTTCATCATTAGGTTTTTAATTACTGTTTCCTCATTTACTTCCCACATGAACAGTTTCTTCTCTTTTGCAGTAGAGTTCCTCATAAGTGATATTGTTTCATGAATTCCTAGATTTTTCAGGAATACTCTTCCCTGCATCCATTCAAATCTCATCAAGATGTTTGCACTGTAATGAAGACACTAGCTATAGGCCCTTCATCTCATTAAGTGCATGTGGTCTCCCCCAAACCCATGTCCTTTCCTTCTATGTAATTCTACTGTCATGTTCTGTGTGAGTCCAGGTGTGAGAGTCTCAGCCTCATGCACGTGCACAAAACGTCCATGCGTACCAAGTCCTTGAGTATTTAAGAAATTAACTCAAGTTGTGGGGTTCCAAAGAAGGGTTACTACTAAGCAGTCAGTTATTTTTAAGGACTAAGGTCTCAATTTTTTTCTTTATTTTTCCTCTCCCCGACTCTTTCTTTTTTTTTTTATCTCTCTTCCTTCTCAGAGGAAAAATTAATTTTTCCTTATTTTATATATTTCTGTAGTCTGATCTCATCTTTCATACAGATTTTCTTCTATATGCTAAGAAACTTGGCAAAGTATATACTTCCCTATAAAATATTGTACACACACAGTAGAAATTTTAGGGGATGAAATCTTCTTCAAGTCATTCTTAACAAACATTTTTAAAGTTCCGTAGTGATCTAGGCAACATAGTAGATACTGATTATATAGTGGGGAAATTGCAGATATTTTATTCATAAAGTTTTTAATTTAGTATGTGATGCAATTAGCAAAACATAAGTGTAAATTATTTGCTTTGAATCCTTGGTTTGACCAGAATGCCTTCCTCTGTGCTCCCATAGCTTCCAGTACATACTTTCATTCCTACACATAACCGTGCATTAAAATTTCTTATTACATGTAATTAAATAGTGTTTCTTATTATTAAATATTAAAATGTATTATTTGTGGGTTTTCTGTATTAGTCTGTAAGCTCTCAAAGGAGGGGCAATGCCTTATTTCACTTTGTATTCTTGGTGTCAAGTATAGCACCTGTGCATAGTATGCTTGACCATAGGAGGTATTCAACAAATAATCTGTGTGTAGGTCTGTGTGTGTGTGTGTGTGTGAGTGTATGAATGAGTCTTTCACACTTTCAGCTTAGTTTCATTAATTTAGTGAACTCTAGTACATTTATTTACATTACTGTATTTTATTATTTAAATAGAAACTTTAATCAATACAGCCTTGAACCCATGCAAAAACATCATAAACCAGGAAAAGAGGCTCAAGGGATAAATTATTTGTAAATCCTGATGTGATTATTCACATTATTTTACTCATTTGTTACAATTTCTACTGGACTTATAGTTGTCATGTCAGATTGCTAATCCTTTGTGAATATAAAAGCCCTTACATCCTTTCACATCCCTCTTAACCCAGAGCCTGAGGTAAGTGTGTTTTTATAAAAACACCAAAAGCTCATGGGTTCTTCTACTCACCTAGGGATTAAGAAAGCACCATGCAATTTGGGTTGTGAACTAGGTCAACTCAGCTTTCTATAAGGTTGTAAACTTAAAGAAGGGCTATTCAGAAAGGACCATTGTAGTAAAAAGAAAACTGCGTGCTAATGTATTCCAGGAGATGATGAAATCTCTTATCTTATAAATTTGGCAGTGGCGAGTTCCTTTTCTGTAGAATGTAATTTCCTTTCTAAAAGATATGAGGCATCTGTTCCCACTCAGAGCCAAATGGAGAATGTCTCATCTGCATTAGCAAGTCAGGCCTGCTTAGCGTTCAACTCTGCTTACTGCTCAGGGTATTCTGCCTACACAGACTGGTTAGTGCATCTGCTATTCCATGTTATTTGTTGGAATTATAAGTACTGACCATCTTCCTAAATTTATTAGGTATAAGAAATTCTGATAAAGCTTATATATATATATATACACACACACAAACATTGAGGGGATTAATGGCAATGTATCTTTTATTGAGATAAATTAAAGACAATTTAAAGATTCACCACAGTTTCCATTCATACTTTGAATGCATATAAATATAATGCAGTTTTGCTTGATCCCATTCTCTGAGTATTGTGTGGTTACAAAATGTATTTTGCGGCTTACTGTGTCCTTATGAAGATACAATATATCATTATAAAAACACAAAGTTCTCCAATTCAAAATTTATAATAAATAAGCACTGATTGTTTTCTTACCCTTTACTTGGAGAAGATTCTTACTCAAAAGTAAAACCTTTGGGCCGGTGATATAGCTCAGCGGCATAAGCACCTGCCTGGCAAGTGCGAGGTCCTGAGTTTGACTCCCGGTACCCGCATCTAAAAAAAAAAAAAAAGAGTAAAACTTCTGCTCTCCTAACTAGGTAAAATTAGACAAACTCCCAACAATGTACTTGCTTACTGAAACTGAGGTTCTTATTCTTCGTATGTGTCAAGCTGTATCTTTTTTCTTTCTTTTGTTTCTCCATGTTTTGATTTCTTGAGTTGTTAAGAAAACTCTCAAGTACTTTGGCATTCGCTGTTTTCAGAGCCTCAGGAGTCTTGCATCATAGCAACGCGGTTTCTTTAGAGAAGAATGCCTTCCCCTGTTCACACCCCTTTGCATGGCCATCTGGTTTGCAGATGATAAATACAAGCATTAGGGTGCTATCCCCTCTTAAAGATCTGAGAACCAGATTGGAACTCGAATGCTGCCCTAGCGATTCCTAATGTATTAATCTTCATTACTCTGTCAAGTTCTTTACAAATTTGGTTCTGTGCTGATTTATTTTTTAAAGAAGAAACACACAATACCTGTAATATACCTTATGTAGGACATTTCTCACAATGTTCTCATTCTTTTCTAAAGTCCAGCTGTATCTTATTCCTTTTTCAAAGGCCAGTTAAAGACCTGCTTCCTATCCAGTGTTTTTTTTTTTTTTTTAAGTTAGTCCGAGCCCCCATGCACCTCTTTCATTACCTGTAACGCTTTCCTTCACACCACATAAAGGTGTCTATTTGTTTAAATGTTTCGTGTGTGTGCTTGGCTCTCCAATGAAGAGTATAAGCTATTTGATAGCGGGATAATTTCTGTTTTGTTTTGTAGTCCCAGTAAAAAGGATACAGTGGATATTCAGGGCCAAGTGCCACTTAGGAAGACAGTTTTAGTAGCTATATTTAAAACAGATTGCAGGGTAGTAGAGTAGAAAGAAATCTGTGGTATTGAAAGGAGAAAGAAAGGATGAATAATTCAGGTAAAATATACAGAGAAATTTCTCATTGACTATATGTGGGCATAAATCTGGGGAAAAGTGCTATGGATGGATGTTAAAGAGATGCAATAATGATATAAAGTTATAATTCTTTCATGGATGTGTTTTTATGATAATATTATTGTATACTAATATAATATTAACCATTAATTTGAGACTACCATTTATTGAATGACTAATAAATGCACTCATTTATTCAGTTTATGTATAGTATATTCATATAAATAAAGTGCATAGTGGTAAAGTGGCATTAACAATATATTCTCGGTATAGATTTAAAGTGTTATTTTTATAGGACCTCTTGATTTCCCCTATTTACAATCTGCCTGTGATTTTTCATGGCATTAGCTAACATTAAAATTTACAGAAAAAAAATTATAAAGTTGGTCGCATGCCTGTAATCCCAGCACTGGGGAGGCTGAGGTAGGAGGATTGCACCAAGTCCAAGGCCAGCCTGGACTGCATAGTGAGACCCTATCTCAGAAAAAAACAAAAACAAAAACAAAAACCAACAACAACAACAGCAGAAAAACTTACCTACATTTTGAAATTCAGTGATTCATGAGATTACATGAGAATATTTCTCCAAGTATATGGGATTAGTTATTAGTGGTGCATAAAATAATTTCAGGTAGCATACATTATTTTATAGTTATATATTTATAGTAAGGAATGCTATGTAGCTTATTACATATGAGGTTATTTAGAATTAAAGTTTAAAAATGGGGGCCAGTGAGATGGCTCAGCGGTGTAAGCACCTGCCTTGCAAGCGTGAGGGCCCGAGTTCGACTCCCGGATCCCACATACGAAAAAGGGGCCGGTGATATCGCTCAGCAGCACGGGTGCCTGTTGGCGCGCGAGGTCCTGAGGTCGACCCCCCGGTACCCACAAAAAAAAAAGTTTAAAAATGGGAAATTCAACTTAAAATATGAAAAACACAAACGATGGTAAGATGTACTTGTATATGAAAAATTTATAATTATGGTGAGCAAGTTGCAGTGTGGAAAATATTAATTTATAGTATATATGTCATAAATGGGAGGCATATGTCATAAAAATAAGAAACAAGGATTCTGGGGTTTTATGGATATTTGGATATATATGGAAGAGTAAACTAGAAAGAATTTTATAAAGATTTTGTTTTTAATTAATTGCACCCATAACATCAAAATGTATAGTTTTAACTTAAATACTTTATAATAGGCTATACCTATTTCACTTATAGCCTATTGAGTCAATGCAGTCTTTGCAATATTTACATAGAATGGGGGAAAATCTAGCTCTCAATTATGTGAAATTTATATTATCTCTTAGAATTGATGTAATAGATTCCAGAAAGGAACTTAAGAATATCTATAAAATGACTTTTTATAAAACATCTCAATATTTTTTCCATGGTTCGATGAAGCTTGATTTTTGGCCTTTGATCCTTGTTATAAACTGAATTATGAGATTAAGCAGGTGAATTATATTGGGCAATTTATCCAAGTGTAAAAGAGATGGCTTGAGTAATAAACTCTATCTCTATAAGGTCCTTGGATCTAATTAACTGAACAGTTAGCTTTATTTATAGGTCAGAATACATCCAAAGAATCCAGAGATAATTTGGCAATGCCTTTCGCTCTTTTGCGGTGCTTCTGATAAGACTGAGGGAAGTCAGGCAGTGGCAGTGCGCCAACTTCGAAGCTCGCTTTCACCATGTGACCCTCGTAACCACACATTTTATTGAGGGACAGATCTTTAACCAGAGACACAAATAACTCATCCCAGTCAGATGTGTACTCCGCTGTGTGTCCATTACACAGACTTCGGTTAAAGAGGTAGGAAGAACACATTCTTCTGGGCTCACGTAGGAAAATCTCTGAAAACGGACTCTTCGCTGACTGGGAAATCATTTGCTTCTACAAACCCCAATCCCTGTATTTGGAAAATGGCAAAATAAGAAAATAATTCCCGCTTTCAATAGTCATGCACATTTACCGGATAGCATCTGAAAACCACCTTGTATAAACACTTCCTGTATGGACCGTGATGCTATTACTGGCAACCTAGAGTCTCTTAATTCACCGAAGTTTTCATCATCTGTTGTGTATATATTTCCAGCTCGTCTCCACCTTGGCCTCCATACTAGACCATTTGGAATCCTTAATGCATGCTACCCGTTTCCCCTCTCTGCCTGTCGAAATCCTGCTCCACTTCCCAGAAAACCACACCGGCAGCACATATCTTTCAAAGGGAGTACATACGGCTATTTACAGTTCTCGCTAATATAATAATGACGATTAAGCATTAAAATATTTTCAAATGCCTAATGGGCAAGGTATAACTTTTAGAAGGGAGTAAAGACAAACACTTAAAAGGAGAGCATTGGAGATCGCAATCTCCAATTATAGCATTAACATTGTGAGCAATGATAAACTTCCCCATTCTCTCTTCTTTTCTGTATATATGAGAATATATACAGATATACACACGCACGTTTTCTGTAATCTTATCTTTAGTTTTGTTAAAGCACAGCGTTATCTCTATGTTTAGTTTCTGTTCTATACACATATCTTTGTTGTACCATAAGTACCAAATAGGTTCCAGGTTAAAAACATACGCAGTTCAGAACTGTTTTTTAACCTGTTTAACATAGAATAAAGGAAAAAAAAAAGGTAGAATAAAGGAAAGAAAAGAGAAGGAAAAGGGCTCTGCAGTGAGAATCAGAGGGCTTTGTTCTGCTCCAAGGCCTTGGCCACGTTCTTTTTTTTTAATTAATTAAGTTTTTTGGTACATTTTAGGCATATATAATAATCACATTCATCATAGGGAATTTGTACCTATATATCTTAATTCTTTTTTTCCCCATTCCTCTACCCTCCCTTCAACCCCTCTTCCCCTCCTTATTTACAAAACTTTGTTTCCATTTTTTCTTTCTTTTCTTTTTTTTTTTTTTTTCCCCTTTCCAGCTCCCTTTTGAGCATTTTCTTCCTATTTCACAATATCTGTTGTACATTTTGGTCCTTATTTACACTTTCATTTTTTCACATCAGAAAAACAATTTGATATTTACACATGTGGGTTTGATTTATTTCACTTTAAAGTGTGGTCTCAGGGTGCATCCATTTAGCTAGAAATGTCTCAAGTTTATGCTTCTAAATGGCTGAGTAGTACTGCATTGTATAAAAAACCCCCATATCTTCTTTATCCGTTCATTGATTGATGGGCATTTGGGCTGTTTCCAAGATTTACCTATTACAAACTATGCTGCTATAAACATGGGTGTGCCTATATTGCTGTGGTATGATGTTTTTAATTCTTTTGGGATGACACCAAAAAGGAGAAGAGCTGGGTCAAACAGAACCTCTAGTTTTAGCTTTTTGAGGAATCTCCACCCTGATTTCCACAGTGGTTGCACCAGTGTACATTCCCACTAGCAGTGGAGAAGTGTTCCTTTTCCCCCACCACCCTTACAACATTTGTTATTGGTGGATTTCTTGATAATTGACATTCTTTCTGGAGTGAGATAGAATCTCAGCATAGATTCATTTTGCATCTCTCAAATGCCAGTGATGTTGAGCATTTTTTCATATATGTGTTTGCCATTTCTACTTCTTCACCTGAGGAGTGTCTATTCATTTCAGATGCCTGTTTTTTGACTGGATATTTAAATTTGGGTGGGCTGATTGTTTTGATTTCTTTATATATTTCAGATATTAGTTCTTTGAAGAAGAGTTGGAAAATTTTTTTCTCATTCTGTGGGTTGTCTCTTCACTCTGTTGCTGATTTCTTTTGCTGTGCAAAAGTTTTTTTAAGAAGATGAGATACCAGTTGTTTATTCTGTGTAATATTTCCTGTGTGATTTGGGGTTTTGTTCATAAAGTCTTTGCCTACATCTATGTCTTCAGGAGTTCTATCTATTCTCTCCTATAGCAGATTTAGTGCTTCTGTTTTAATATTTAGATCTTTGATCCATTTTGATTTTAGTTTAGTACACAGTGAGAAACATGGGTCTAGTTTTAGTCTTTGGCATGCAGAGAGCCAGTTTTTCCACCACCATTTATGAAAGAGGCTAACTTTCTTCCAGTGAAGGTGTTTGGCCACTTTGTCAAAGATAAGGTGGTTGAGTGTGTTTGGCATTGTTTCTGCATCTTCTAGTCTGTTCCATTGATCCTCAGGTCTCTCTCTCTTTTTTTTTTTTTTTTTTGCCAATCACATGCTGTTTTTAATCACTGTAGCTTTGTAGTATAATTTAAAGTCAGGGATTGTGATGCCTCCTGCCCTGCCTTTTGGGCCCAGAATTGTTTTTGCTATTTTAGGTCTCTTCTGGTGTTAAATAAATTTTAGGATTGTTTTCTCTAGTTCTGTGAGGTATGTCATTAATATTTTGATCAGGATTGCATTAAATCTGTATAATTTTAAGAGTATGGCCATTTTCATATTGATTCATATTTCATATTGATTCTTCCTACCCAAGAACAAGGGATACCTTTCAATTTTCTGACATCCTCTTTGATTTCCTTTTCAGAGTACTATAGTTTTCACTGTAAAGATCTTTATTTCCTTCATTAAATTGATTCCTAGGTATTTCTTTTTTCTTTTTTTTAATGACATATTGAAAGGTGTAGTTTCCCTCATGTCTCTCAGTGAGTTTGTTATTTGTGTACAGGAATGCTATTGATTTTTGACATATTGAAAGGTGTAGTTTCCCTCATGTCTCTCAGTGAGTTTGTTATTTGTGTACAGGAATGCTATTGATTTTTGAGTGTTGATTTTGTTTCCAGCTACATGACTGAATTTGTTTATTAAATCTAGAAGTCTTTTGGTGGAGTTTTTGAGGTCTTCTATGTAGAGTATCATGTCATTTACAAATAATGATAATTTAACTTCTTCCTTCCTATCCTAATTCCTTTTATTTCTTTCCCTTTTCTAATTGCTGTCGTTAATGTTTCCAGAACTATATTAAATAGGAGTGGTGAGAGTGGACATCCTTGTCTTGTTCCAGATTTTAGAGTGAAAGATTTCAGTTTTTGACCATTTAATATGATGTTGGCTATTGGTTTGTCATAGGTGGTTTTTATCAGATTGAGATAAAGCCCATCTATTCCAATTTTCTGTAGGGCTTTTTATCATGAATTGGTGTTGGACTTTGTCAAATGCTTTTTCTGCATCTATTGAGATGATCATGTGATTTTTGTATTTGGCTCTATTGATGCGGTATATTACATTTATTGATTCACATATGTTGAACCATCCCTGCATCCCTGGGATGAATCCTACTTGGTCATAGTGTATAATCTTCTTGATGAGTTGCTGCATTCTGTTTGCCAGTATTTTATTAAGGATTTTTTTTTTTTTTTTGGTGGGTACCAGGGGTCGACCTCAGGACCTCGCGTGCCAGCAGGCACCTGTGCTGCTGAGCGATATCACCGACCCTTTTTTCGTATGTGGGTTCCAAGAGTCGAACTCGGGTCCTTGTGCTTGCCAGGCAGGCACTTACACCGCTGAGCCATCTCACCAGCCCTATTAAGGATTTTTGCATCTATGTTCATTAGGGAATTCAGCCTGTAGTTTTTTTTTTTGGTTGGATCCTTCTCTGGTTTTGGTATCAGGGTAATACTTGCTTCCAAGAATGAGTTTGGGAGGGTTGCTTCCCTTTCAATTTCATTAAAGAGTTTGAAGAGTAGTGGCATTAAATATTCTCTAATTTTCTTGTAGATTTCAGCAGTGAATACATCTGGACCTGGGCTTTTCTTTGTTGGTAGGTTTTTAATTACATCCTCAATTTCATTGACTGATATTGGTTTATTTAGAATTTTTATATATTCTTTTTTTTTTTTTTTTTTTTGTGGGTACCGGGGGGTCGACCTCAGGACCTCGCGCGCCAGCAGGCGCCCATGCCGCTGAGCGATATCACCGGCCCCTTTTTTGTATGTGGGATCCAGGAGTCGAACTTGGGCCCTCATGCTTGCTGGGCAGGCGCTTAAGCCGCTGAGCCATCTCACCAGCCCTAGAATTTTTATATATTCTTGATTCAGATTTTATAATTCATATGTATCTAGGAAACTGTCCATGTTTTCCATCTTATTAGAATACAGGTTCTCAAAGTAGGTATTGATGATCTTCTGGATTTCTGCAGGCTCTTTTGTGACTTCACCCTTTTCATTCCTAATTGCATGGATTTGAGTCTTTTTTTTTTATAAGGTTGCCTAAGTGTTTATCAATTTTATTTAATCTTTCAAAGAACCAACTCTTTGATTCTTTGTATTGGTTTCATAAACTCATTTGCATTAATTTCTGCTCTGATGTTTATAATTTTCTCTCTCATACAAGCTTTGGGCTTGACTTGTTCTTTTTCTAGAAATCTGAGGTTCAACATTAGGTTGTTTATTTGTGCTTTCTCTGTTTTCATGATGTGATAGTTCACTGCTATAAATTTCCCTTATAGGACTGCTTTCACTGCATCCTATAAGTTCTAGCTTGTTGTATTGACATTATCATTTAATTGTAGGAAATAATTTCTTTAATTTCATTTGTGACCCATTGGTTGTTCAGGAGGGTGTTACTTAATTTCCATGGGTCATGTAGTTTTTGTGGTTTCTTTTGCCATTGATTTCCAACTTTGTTACACTATGATCTGATAATGTGCATGGGATAATTTCAATTCCTTTGCATTTACTTAAGTTTATTCTATGGGCTAGTAAGTGGTCTATTTTGGGGAAGGTCCTGTGTGCACTGAGAAGAATGTGTATTCTAATTTTGTGGGGTGGAACACTCTGTAGACATCTACTAAGTCCATTTGTTCACAGGTTTGGTTCAGTTCCGATATTTCTTTGTTGATTTTTTGTCTTTGATCTATTTGTGACAGTGAGGTATTAAGGTCCCCCATTACAATTGTGTTAGTGCTTATTTGATTTCATGTCTGTTAATAGGTGGTTTGTATATTTGAGTGTGCCTGATTTGGTGCACATATATTTATGATTGTTATCGCTTCTTCTTGAAGTTTTCCCTTAACAAGTATGTCGTGACCTTCTTTGCCTCTTTTGAACAGTCTTGGCATGAAGTTCACTTTGTCTGCAAATAGAATAGCTACCCCTGCTTTTTTCTGGTTTCCTATCACATGAAGTATTGTTTTCCATCTTTTGACTTTCAGTCTATGAATTTCTTTTTGAGTTAAATGTGTTTCTCGTATGCAGTATATTGTTGGATCTTCATCCACTCCGCTAGTCTCTTTCTTTCACTTGGTAAATTGAGACTATTTACATTAATGATTACAGCTGATATATATTAGTTATCTTTGTCATATTATTTTCCTGTTATTGGTTCCCTGTTTTTCTCCTCTGTTTAATTGCTTGCCTTGCCTGGTAGCTTCTTTCTATTAGTGTTTTTGAAGTTGTGTTCTTCATTATCTTTTTCTAATATACCCTTCAGAACATTTGGTAGAGCTGGTTTGGTGGTCATGAATTTCTTCAGTTGTTCCTTTTCATCTAATATGTTATTTCTCCATTTTTTTTTTTTTTTTTTTAATGTGAGTACCGGGAGTCAACCTCAGGTCCTTGTGCTTGCCAGCAAGCGCTTGTGCTGCCGAGTGATATCACCGGCCCTTTTTTCCTTTTATGTGGGTACTGGGAGTCGAACTCAAGACCTCGCACTTGCCAGGCAGGTGCTTATGCCACTGAGCTATCTCACCAGCCCTCTCCATTGATTTTGAAAGATAGTTTTGCAGGGTATGTTGATCTGGGTTGGAGGTTGTTTTTCTTCTAGACTTGAAATACCTCACTCCATCTCTCCTTGATTTAAGGGTTTGTGTTGAGAAGTCTGGTTCTGATGAGCTTCCCTTCATAGGTGATTTGTTTCTTTTCTCTAACAGCTTTTAATATTCTGTTCTTGGGCCTTTGAGATGGCTCAGCGGTGTAAGCACCTGCCTGGCAAGCGCAAGGGCCCAAGTTCGACTCCCAGAAACCACATACGAAAAAAGGGCCGGTGATATCGCTTAGTAGCATGGGCACCTGCTGGCCCGCAAGGTCCTGAGGTTGACCCCCCAGTACCCACAAAAAAAAAAAATTCTGTTCTTGTGTGAATTTCTGGCATCTTGATTATTCTATGTCTTGGTATAGATTTATTTTGGTTATAACTGGAGTTCTACATGTCTCTCCCTTTGTATGTTAAATTCTTTTTCTATGCTTGGGAAGTTTTCTGCCATTACTTCTGTGAACAGAATTTATAGCATTTGCCCTGTCTCCTGCTTTCTCATTGACTCCAATCAGTCTTATGTTTTCTTCTTTGGATTATCTTGCAGCTTTTGGATTGAATTTTCATGCTCCCTTCCTATTTTTGAGAAATCTTTTTTTTGTGTGTGTGTGTGATCGCTAACTGCAATACAGTCTCCTAGATCTGATATTCTGTCCTCACCTTGGTTCAATTGGCTGCAAATATTTTCAGTGAAATTTTTGATCTCCTGGACATCTATTTGAATCTGTTTCATGGATTCCATTTCTTTCCTATGTTGGGCATTCATGGTTTCCATAATTTTCTTAAGCTCCTTTTTTTTTTTTTTTTTTTTAAATTTCTGTCTATTCTAGATTCACTGAGCAAGTCCTCAGGTCTTTCATTTTGATTATCATCTCTTTTTTTTTTTATTTCTTTTTTTTTTTTTTTTTTGGTGGGTACCGGGGGGACGACCTCAGGACCTCGCGCGCCAACAGGCACCCGTGCCGCTGAGCGATATCAGCGGCCCCTTTTTCGTATGTGGGTTCCGGGAGTCGAACTCGGGCCTTCGCGCTTGCAAGGCAGGCGCTTACGCCGCTGAGCCATCTCACCGGCCCTTTATTTCTGATTTGATTTTCTCTATAGCCTCATTCATCTGTTTATTTTGTTGTTGTTTTTTGTTTTTAACTTCTAATGCTAGTATTTCAGAAAATTCAGGTGGGTGGCTTCTGATTTCCTCTATCTCATTGTTCCCTGGACTTGTCCTGGGTGGCTGGAGGTCTGGGGCTGCATTTTGCTTCTGTGACTTGGCATTTTCTATTTTAAAATTTTAATTTGTTTTCTACATTGATGATTGTAAATTTCTTATGGTATATAGCTTTATCATTAGTATCAAGGCTTCCCTAGGCAATGTCTCTTCCTCAGATATGTCTTCTAGGTGTAGCTGGCTCTTGGTCTTTGTGTCTGTCCCACGATCCTACCTTACCAATCTATTAGGGATGAGAAGTTGCTATTTATTTGGCTCAGCACCCAGTCCTTTTGTACTGGACTATGGTGATGGTTATGACTGCAGACAATTACAGTGTTGTCATACAAGGGAGAACAACTGATTGCAAAAGATTGCATCCTGTCTATAGTAGTCCATTCAGCAATAACAACAGCATCAAGCACAGCCTAGAAGCAGATGAAGTGTGGTAACTATTAATTTGTTACCTTTGACCATAATAGCAAGATCTACAGTTATATTACAACATTCAACATTAATCAGGAACTTGTATGCAGTGAGTTTCCCCTTAGTAGAGTGATTTTACCCTGTGGGAAGGGAAATTTAAGAGGGATAGGGGACAACACAGAGGTCAATGAAGAGAAATATGTAGAAGTAAAGCTGAAGGACAAAGGATGATCACCCAAGCTTTGGGAAACTGGAGAAGAGCGCAGCAAAGAAAGAATGAAGGAGAAAGCAAAAGAATATCAGTGCAAACCAGAAAGACTAGGGGCAGTGTTCACGCACATGAAAATGTCAAAAAAATCAAGAAGGATAGTTGGAGAAAGAGAGAAAAATGATGAACAAAACATCATTTGGTTAAGTAAAAACTTAACCAAAAAGAAACAAAACAAAACAAAACAAAAGACAGAAAAAGGAAAATGAAACAAACAAAAAACAACAACGACAACACTAATGAATTTCCTCTGGTGTCCACAGTTCTGTGAGAGTGTCCAAGTCAGAGCCCAGAGCTGTGCGGGGTGACCCCACCAGGTCTGCAGTAGGATTAGTGCTGGGTGTGGGGCTGATCTGGCCTCTGGATGTGGGGGCTTGGGCCTGACTTCAGCCAGTCACTTCCCCTATGTCCCTCAGGGGCCCGCCCATGTATTCTTACCCTGTTTATCTGTGTTGCTCTCCCAGTTGCTCTCAGACAGAGACAGTCTCTGACAGAGACTGCTCCCAGTCTCATGTACGTTTGGCCCCTCCTCCTCCTTGCCCAGCCTCCCCTCTTTTACTCCCTCTCTTCCACTCTCCTTCATGTCTCTCTCCTGTCATGCCCCTTGTCCCGGGGTTGGGGGAGTGCTGTTGACTGACTCACTGCCCTGCTGCCGCTGTGGAATCAGCCCAAGGCTGCATGTGTCCCACTTCCTCCCCTCTCTCGTGGGGGCAGTGCTGACTCCCACTCACTGCCCTGCTGCTTGAATCCCACATCCGTGTCTCTCTCAGTCTGCTGGTCGCTGGGCAGGAGGGGTCGTGTTGTTCTGCTCACTGCCTTCGCTGCCCCCACTGCGGTCCCTAACCTTGTTGTTGCTACAGGCTCCAGTTAGCTGCTGTGGTGCACAACAGCAGCAAGAAAGAAAATATCTGTGGCTCAGCCTGGAGGGAGCAGCTCCCTGGCCACTCGCCCCCATGTGTGCCAGTGAAATGTGCTGCGAGGCTGCAGCGTCCTTTGTTTGGAGGACAGCAAAAGAGGCAAGGGGCCTCATATCCCTAATCTATCCTGTGTGGCTTGAGTTTGCTACACTATTGTGGTCCATCAGTTTTTTTGGAGAACTTCCCAGAATGGGGGCTCCTTGTCCATGCACAGGCAGCATTCCCACAGGTAGTCCTGTGGGCTGCTTCACCATCATAGAGTCCTATGTCTATATTTTGTTTGATCTGCAAGTCTCTTATTTCAGACTGAGCTTGGCATCAGGATTCATGTCTCTCCCTTTCTCCCAGTTACGTGTGTTTTCAGTTGATTTTCTCTGAGGAGCTCCAATGTGGCTCCTCCTCTGTTCAGCCATGTTGGAACCCTTGGCCATGTTGTTTGTCTTTAAAACTACTGGGAAAATTTTTTTCTTTCTTCTATATGTTATTTTATGGCTTGTGTATATGAGTTAAAGAGAGTTATTATTTTTTTTTAATATTGGTACCGGGAGTCGAACTCAGGACCTTGCGCCAGCAGGTGCTTATGCCGCTGAGCTATCTCACCGGCCCAGAGAGATTATTTTTGATATAAATGAACTTTTAAACTTTGATGCCCATTTTTATCCTGGCTTTTTGTAATGGAAAAATTATTGAATCCTAATTAATAGTGCTTTGAACATGCTTTAACATTTGGTCACCTTTTAAAAATATACTTTTTAAATTTAGAAGTTTCAGATTTATCAAAAAAGTATAAAGTTTGTACAGAGGGTTCCCAAATACTCCAGACCCAGTTTCCCCTCTTTTTAATATTTTAAATTCACAATTAATGAACCTAAGTTGATTTCTTTATTGTTAAATTAATGCCCATTCTTTGTTCTAGTTTCCTTAGTTTTTACCTAGTAACCTTTTCCTGTTCCAAGGTCCCCTACAGGACACCCTATTCCATTTAATTGACATGTCTCTTTAGGCTCCTCTTGGTAGTGCCAATTTTCTCGACTTTCCTTGTTTTACGTGACTTTGACACTTTTGAAGAGTATTGGCTAGGTACTTTGTAGAATGTTTCTCAACTAAGATGTGTATAATTTCTTTTTCCTGATTGGTCTGGGGTTATAGGAGTTTGGGAAGAAGCTCTCAGAGGTAAAGTGCCATTTTCAACCATCAGCATGATTTATCACCAGTGATGAGCATTGCCCAAAGTAGTGGTCATCGGTTGTCTTCAATGTCATTTACTCTTTTTCTCTCTATTCAGACTGAACTCTTAGATGAAGTCATGTGTGCAGCCCACACGAACAGAGTGGAGAATTGCCCTCTATTTCCCTATGCTGGACTATCCCCTGAATTATTTGCAATTCCGCACAGAACATTCGTCTATTTATTTCTTATCAATATGGACTCTCAGATATTTACTTTATACTGCTGGTTACAATCCAATGGCAATTTGCTTATTTTCTTGGTCCAATTGTCATAGTTATGACCAATAGGAAGCTCTTTAAGCTGGCTCCTGTGTCTCATTGGTATAATCTATCATGTAGTTTTTGTTTTGTTTTGCAATTTCTTACTTTCTTAAATTTTTAAATGTATGTATTTTCTAGCCTAGCGCTAGAATAAGCCATTTTTCCAAAGAGGCCTTGTTCCTTTTACTGAAGAATGGTATCAGAAACCACACTCTGGGACCTCGATGTGCTTTTGACTACTTGGCAAGGCATTGTTTCTGCACTTTCTCAGTTGGCAAATAAAAAATATACGTATATGCGTACTAATAGGTGTATATACACATATCTATGTGTAATTCAGTCACGTGTGCTAGCTAGTATTTTAGAAGCAGGCACAGTAGGACAGTTGGCTTTTGTAGCATTTGTTCCAATGCTTTCCATATTTTGGATTGCATATAAAACAGAAATAAGAAATATTAACAGTTAGGATAGGGCAGAGTTAGGCAGAGAGGCAGAGGTTGCAAATACCATCTTAAGACTATACCCTAAACTGGAGGCCCCTGCCTGGAATCCTCAAGCTAAATTAGGCCTACACATATATTTTTTTTGGCTCATAGAGTGCTTTTAAAAACAATTTGAATTACATCACTAACATGAAAAAGTGAGAGATGTCAAATGCAAATATTGACTTCTAGATACTCTTTACATTTCATCAGGTCAGAGAAAGCCCGGAGCCATGTTATTTATGCACTGAATGGTGGTGCAAGCGTTGTCCAGGCCTGCACACGTGCCAGTTCACCGGGCAGTCTCGCTGTCCCTGTCCCCACCTCGCTGTCTCCTGACACTGGGACTCCAGCTCAGGATCCACCCCACATGCACTGTTGTAGATGTTTTTCCTTCAGTAGAGAAGAAAGGGAAACATTTCTAGAACGTATGGCTAACAAATTTGGAAAAGGAGATAAATCATTGTCTTTTGTGTAAGTGAAAACATCCCTATTGGTTTAATACACAGAGTGTGACTGCATTAAAATAAAACTACTTAAAATTCCAGTGCAAAGGAAACCCAGCCCACTGAATTTGGACTTCTACCCTAGTCCTTGGTTCTCCAACAGTGATCAGCACATAAGTCAGCTCTCTTGCTACTTCTATGAAATGACCTCATTAAATAATATGAAACAATATAAAATTCAGATTTTGATGTGATCTTGATGAACATGCTGTTACTATAAGGCTTCGACTTTAAATTTTTAGAAGACATCTCTCATGTAAAAATAGAATTTTACTGTCCGGCAATTTTTAGATATTGAATCACATTTTTTCATGTAGAAGGCCATTATGAAACAATAAAATGTTTAGACCATCAGCAATTAAAATGAAAATAAAATCCAGATTATACATAGCAGGGAGTGCAATAAGCTTGCAGCTTTCTATATTTCACTGACTGAACTAAATTAAATGTATTTAGCAAGACAATGATGGGACTTATGGAAATAAGAGAGGAAAAGTAAAGAATTGTAATTAACTGAGTAAGAGCAAAAGTAGTTGAAATTCCTAGTATAAAAATATAGTATAAAGTAAAATAAATAGATATTGTATAAAATAACATTAAAACATATGAAAATTCAGTTTGAAAGTTTAACTCCTTCCCTTCCCTTCTCTCCATATCAGTGCATAATTGCAAGGTTCACAGGATTTCATAGTCTTTATGTCTGTCTGTCTGGGTTTGTAAATATGTAAATGCAAGATTTCATTATGTTTATATATGCATATTTTGGTGTACATATATGTTGTTTATAAAGAAGAAAAAAGAACCTATAGCTGCCCTATATGAATGTGTGTATAATCACACATATAAAAGAAAATATCTGTACCCACAATATATATGTGAAATTATGCATTTTATATTTATAAATGTACACACATATATATACATATTTATATAGGGAGCTTTTTTTTAACCAGATATTTTTAAATTGGAAGATGCTAATTAATTTGTCTAGAAATTTTTGGCCTATGGAAAAGTTATTTTGGCTATCCATGTATGAATTAACTTCCTCTGTGCATATGCTGCGTAAATCAGTGTTTTAAAGGATAGCTCTGATGAGCAGAGGTTGAGTAAGCTGTTGAACTTCTGCACTTGCAGTGCTGCAAAACCAGACCTTGAGGCAGGAACCTACCTCAGCGGGTTCCGCATCGCCAGTCATTTAGGTTAAGGAAGGAATGTGACCGATGAACCTGTTTCCCTACCGATCTCCATTACCGCTGAAAACCTCTCACTGCTGAAGGGCTGTCTGTGTTCCCATGCTCTCGGATGCTCTCGGCTCTGTAAGTTGCCTCATGGCGATGATACGGGTTTGTTGAGGATTAAGTAAATAAAAATGTAAAACTGGGCAATATTTAGCATCCATTAAGCTTCTAATTGCTACTTCTCCTACTACCAGTACTACCACTATAACAAATTTAAACAATATTTTTAAATTGAATTAAATTTTATTTTAGTATCTCTCATTAAAAAGACTAACGTCTGAATGCTGAGTCACCAGTTCTTTTTCATTCATTTGGGGATTTGCTGTTAGCCTACATATTATTAATAATAAACTTCCAAATGGAACACTATTTTTTGTTTTTCACCTCACTGTTTGTAACCAGTGTTTGTGACACAAGGGGCAGATCTGTCAGAAGTCACATCAGCATCTCATTTGTGAGCTTTGGTGGAATTTCTCTTACCAGGCAGATGCCCTGCAGCTTCATGCAACATTCAAAGCCTGTGTTCCTATTAAAGACACTCAAATGCGTGGATGGCAATATTTTGTCATGACTATTTCTATATAAATTACATGTTACTTAAATACCAGGTTAGGGAAGAAAAACATTTCTAAAGGGACTGAGGTAAGAGGACAGTTATCTATGACCATCTGTGATAGATTCTGTTTTTGGTTTGGTTAGTTTGAATTCGAACTTAATGTGTTTTTAAATTAAGAAAGTTCTTTATTATTTGACTGTAGCTGTGATTGTAAGCTGAAATGGAAAACAGAAATAGCTAACAAAAAGAAAAACTGTGACAAGTTGAAAATTTATGGATATATATATGTATCTCCCAAAATTGTAGAGCTGGAGATATGCATAGTGTCTCTTAGGGGAAGATGACTTGGCGAATAATGATTCTTTTTTTTTTTTTTTTTTTTTGTGGGTACCGGGGAGACGACCTCAGGACCTCGCGTGCCAGCAGGCACCCGTGCCGCTGAGCGATATCACCGGCCCCTTTTTCGTATGTGGGTTCCGGGAGTCGAACTCGGGCCCTCACGCTTGCCGGGCAGGCGCTTAAGCCGCTGAGCCATCTCACCGCCCCGAATAATGATTCTTATAACGTCTCAGCCTGTACTAATTTCACGTGGTTCATAAGTCATGAAGTGAGCTAGTGTTATTACTAAAAGAGGATAATTGGAACTAAGAAGATTTTATTCTGTAAATCTTAAAGCTGGTTATCTACCCCCTCCCCTTTTTTTAGTTAACCTGAAGAGATGTACTTGGAGCTTTTAGTCATTGCCATTTATGATACAATTTACCTCATTTTCCTGGACGTTGCCCTTTGGCTTGGTGTTTGTTAACTCTCAAATTCAGAATGATGTTTGTATATAGGATTTTTTCACTATATTCATGCAACAGCTTCATGCAAAACTGTATTATGTTCTCCAGTATTTTCTAGAAAATTTCCAAAAGGTTATGTTTATATTGTCAACTACTCGAGAGGAATTTTCAGCCTAAATTATCACTACCATCATTACCATTACCTCTGTAAAGGCTGCTGGTTGGTGAGAGGTTGACGACATGCTGAGCAGCGACACTGATAATTTTCAGAACGCCATGAAGCAATTGCGAGGTCTAGCAACCTGTCTCGACCCCAGAGAACGTTGGTCTGGGTAGAATTTGGCGTATCCATGTAAACAAAGAGCTGTGGAAAGGGTGAGGTGACTGTGGGGCTGTGCCTTCAATAGAATATAAGACGGAGGTGGGCACAGGAAGTTCATGATACTCCTCCAGTTCCTTGCTCAGAAAGAAACGCTTGAAGGAAAACTGAGAACAATCCTTCACCTCTTCAAGGCAGGAAAACGTCCTCCAAAACCATTGTTCTTGTATGAAATGTAATTTCTGAACTCTGATTCTGTTACCAACGCTTGGCTGGTGATTGGGTCTCTTCACCTTCTTTCTCTTTCTTCCCTCTGGAAGAAAAACTGGGCCTGCCTCAGTTCATACCAGGCCACTTGACTGGTCTGCTCCGTGGACTACTTCCCATCTCTCTGACTCAATTTATTTTCGAATCTCAGGATTCAACTTTCTTGTTTTTGTTTTGTGGCTCGACAAGGGAAAAACCTTCACTGGCATCACATCGCCATCAACAAAGCGAAATGCAATACGATGAGTTGGGGTTGGGGATTTCTGTGATTGGAGGCAGCCAACACTTTCTGGCATTTCTTCCACTGTTTGTCTAACTAGAGCGCTCAGTATAAAGACAACTGTTCTCTACTGTGCTGTCCAAGCACAGCCCATCTTCAGCTTATCTCTGAGTAATTTCCCAAGTATCTACCCAACTGTTCTTTCCAAAACACCCAGCCAGAGATTCCTGGGCAATGAACTTAATATGGCGGTATAAATTTTGACAATATGTTTGATAGGTAGTAAAAAAATTATGTGAAATGCATTTAAATTTCATTTATATTTGGTTATTTCAATTTCACTTGTTTTATAATCCTTTTCTTTTCCAAAAATATGAATGATAGTTGGTTTAAATAAAAATATAGTCAAATTATTAGAAAGTTAAGATAGTTTTACTTTATATTTGAAGCCATGGCTAATAAGATTATTACTTGCTAAATGTTTTAAATGCACAAAATTCATTTTCTCTGATTAAGAGAAAGTTTTAAAATATGTAATTAGGTTTGTAATCTTTCCAAAAACAAGTTCCCTTTTTTTTCTCTGGTTTTATGAAGTTGTCTGTACCAGAATGATACTGTTATTCTGGAATGTTGGTGTGGTAGGAAACTTCTACTTACGTCTCTAAAAACTAGGCCATGATTACATATCATAAAAATAGATGCAAAACGTGGCTCTTCTGGGCACTCGAGGTCAGACGACTTTGCCATGAGCAATTTTAATCACATTTCCGTACATCCCCATAACTTATTTTTTCAGATAGCAGACAATTTTAATATATTGTAATCAAAATCTGAACTTCAGTAGATAAATTAATATCTTATAATCAATTTTTAAAGCTGAATTAACTCAAAGCTCAATATTCATATTTATTTTTTCAATTACATTACTTAGATTTGTCTTATTTCACATATTGTGAGAAATATGCAATTGTTGATTTATACAGAGTCCATTTCTCCTCTAGTTTGCTTTACCAAATTAGAGGTGATTGTTACGTATATATGAACGAGGAAATTGTCTTGGAGGGATTATAAAACTGACTGAATTATATCATGTATTCTTGCCAACAATTCAATTCTTTAATGTGCATTTCATTAGAATTGCTGGATTTGCATCTTTTTTATAACAGTGAGTATTATCAGTGTCTTCATGGAGCCCAGTTGCCTGAAAATAACTATATATTTTCCCTCCCCTGGTCCAGACTGATTGAGTGTCTTGTTATGAGCTCTGGGCCTGGTCGCTGGTTTTTCTTGATAGAAATCCTTAGTCTCCAACAGTAGCTGAAAGCCAGTCTTAACCTTGATTCCTCTGTCCAAGAAAGTATCCATATCTTTGACTCCGTATCTTTGTGTTTTAAGACAATCAAAGTAATTTAAAAAGTGTTTTCTTACCTGAGAACTTTTTAAACAAAAGCTCAATTTTCTCATTGAATTGTCATATTTTCATAATTTTTATTTGGCTTGAATGATTTAAAGGCAAATGGGAATACTTTTGACCCTTTTATGTGTATATTTGCTGGAAAATCACATAGGTAAAGCAGCTCATTGTCTTGTTATAGGAACGTTACAATTCATTTAGCTGTTCAAGTTATTTCCTATGACCTCAAGAAGAACTTGAATCACTTTTCACAATAACGGTCCTTAAAACTGACGTTTTTCAATAATAATAATAATAGTTTATTTGATAAATAACAAAATTAAAATCCAACTTCTCCTGAACATAGCATAAATGAAGTTTGAATGAATGTATCATTTGCTCTTTGATTCCTAATTTGAAAATAATTTCAAAGACTATGTACTATTTATAAGGTGTTCATTTTCAAATAGAGTGTTATACACAAGTCAGGCAAGTAAGCAGCATCCATCATCTAGTAGTTTTGTGTGTAAAATAAGGAAGTTTTTTAAAAATGAAAAAACCCCCAAAATTAGACATGAGCGTTATTTTATGTATGCCATTTTCTCTGTCTCTGTTCCTGATTTGAGGAATGTGGAATCATCTCTCGAATGAAATTAAAAAGCCATTCTGTAATGATCTTATGTATTTCATTTTCAAAACACAAACTTTCAGATTTCTTTAGCAAATCAGGAATGAGCTGGGTTCTCTTTGGTCAAATGTAACAGACTTTTTCCTGCCTGTTTTTAAAAAGTACACACACACACACAACCCAACAAAAAACAAACAAAAAAACCAGACCAAAGACCCAGCTGACAGCCTTTCAGCTTTAGTGACTCCAGCCATCTGTTTTCTATAAGGTAGTCGTTTTTTCTTGTTAAATTCCCTGTGTGAAATGTTTTTCTTGAGATGTCTTATTTTGGTCTGTGAATTCTACTCAGTAATAAAACTCACCAGGGGACCATGAGGGCACAAATGCATTCTGGGAGAGCTTTGCAACTTTATCCATTCACACCAGCATCTCAGGACTGTCTAAAACGGGACCATTTCCCAGGAGATGCATTACAAAAATACCAAGAAGACCCTTTGATGGAAGTGATTTTAGATTGAAGGTGTTTACACCTTAAAAAATAGATGATTGAGGGAGATTTCAGGGATGTGGTAGCTCTCAGTGATAAACTTTCCTACGTAGGAGAATATCATTTATCACTTTATCTCTGTTATTGTAAAGAACAGGTAGAAAATACATTCTTCTCTAACAACTGGACATAAGAAACAAAAGGAAATGGTCACACTAAGGAAGGACAATTTTCTTGTTTCATTCATTTAAAGAAAGTGGGCATCATTGGAAATGGTTGTGAGAACAGTAATTATTGCCAAATCTGGCAACAAAATACTAGAGAAGCTTCTTAAAAATATGATTTTTGGTTTCAAAGCAAAAATCAGAATCAGTAGAGGAGGAATCTAGAAATTAGTATTAAAAGAAAATCCTCTGAGTGATTCTGATGCAAGCCTGGGTTTGAGAAGCACCAACATAAAACAAAATCAAGACTAAGATTTAAAACAGAATTTAAAACCTTCAATTTGAGGGATACACAGTATTTAAAATCACAAAACACATATAATTTTTATGGGACCGATTTTGGGTAAAATCTTTGAATTAAAGAAGAACTGAAAGATCATAAATATATGGTCTTAAAAATAACCTGAAACTTTAAATGGCTTTGAAAAATAATACTGGGATTTGCCTCCCAATCCTGTAAGCACAATGTCACCTACTTTTTCTTTTGTTTTTTTGAACAGGGTCTCACAGTGCAGTTCAGGCTGGCCTTGAACTCACTATGTAGCCCAGGCTGGCCTCGAACTCATGGCAGTCCTCCTGCCTCAGCCTCCCGAGTGCTGGGATTACAGGCAAATGCCACCACACCCACCTCATCACCTACTTTTAAAACCTGCAACTGGTAAAATGAGTTATGTTGGCAGAAGTCACAAAATATTCTTCCTTACCATAAAAGCCTCTTGTCAAGATGCCATATAATTAGCTCCAAAACTTTCCATCTGTGATTATATTAAACATAGGTGCATTGCTTCAGGGAGTAGGTCAGGTATTGTGGCATTAGCAGGCCCAGTTAATTGCTGCAGCGGCTTTAGTATCACATGTTAACTGACAAAAACTCCTCTTACCTATCTTATCTCTGGAGTTCTTAATATCCAAGTGTTTTTCTGTTTTGTGATGTTATTTATATGGACCAACTAGACCTCAGAGTGTTTGGGGAAGCAGGATTCCTCTACTTGATCCCAGCCCCATAGAAATGGTTCCCGACAATATAACATAATGTATGGCTGTTTTGTCCTCACTCACCCTACTCCAGAGTCAGATAGCTATGAAGGGAGAGGAGAGACTGGATCCACGCTTGACCTCCGTGCATGGCGAGCAAAGCCTGGGAGCCCCTGTGCCAAGTAAGAATGGTTAGTTTGATATGATCGATTTTTCAAAGCACTTGATTTGATTTTCAGAACAACTCAGGGAGGTATTTATTATCCTTATCTTTAAGATGAGAAAAAAGTTTACACATCGAGTAACTTTCAGTGCCAGTGTGAAAATGCATAATCATACGCATACAAAAACTTAGATTTCCTCGATTCTACTTCCATTTCTCCTGCATCAGTTTGCCTCTTAGGGTTTCTCAGTGACTGGTTTATGAGTCCAGATATATCTGAAAATCTTACAGTCAGAGTTGCACACTTGCCCTCTCACTCTTCATTCCTCATTCTCTTGATTTGCCTTGGCAGTCTTCCCCTAAAAATGAAGCCGAAGAGGGCTGAAGGGCAATCAAAAATCTATGTTCCAGACACCTCACCCTGCCGTCCCTTCCACTCTGTCCCTTTCCTTACCTCTCAGTTGCTCTTTTTGTCTTTTTTTTCTAACCATAGTAAATTGCATATAGTTTCCGGATGAATTCTTTCTCAATTCTCAGTTGACGCATCACTTCCCCCAGAAAGTCTGACCTAATCCCCCTACAAAATGCCTTAAATGGTGCTGGGGTGTGCTCCCTTACCATCCCGTATTTAATTATATCAAGACAGTTACCATCATGTACATGTACATGTATCTGTTAGATAATCTCGCTATTAGGCTATAGCTACTTGGAATTAGAATGCTGTCTTTTGTTCAGCACTAGTATCTAATGGAGAAATCACATATGGGTAGATGCTAGGGGTCAAGTCCATCTATTCTTTCTCTTCATGGTCTTAGCTTTCCTTAGGATGTTTTTGTGGGGACCTATATCCATTTCACCACTTTGTGAAGGCCTTTTCAAACCCCCTACGTAGGACATTAGATTGCATATATTTCATTTACTAAATATGGTCATTTGCATTATTTCTGTTATTTGTCTCTTGGCTTTTAAATTGTTTTATTTTAATACCACCTGTGTAAGGGATATATGATTTGACTTCCAGTATTTTGCTTACATGCCTTAATAAGAAACAGCTCAATCCTCTCGAGTCTTAGGAGCCAAAGAGCTTATTTCCCTTTTCCTCTTGAGACTCTGCAGGATATTACACTCGATGTGCTCTAAGTGCTGCACCATTTTCTTGAAATCCACTCTTGTTTAGTGACTTAGAAATAAATAAAATTTTGTAATTCTTTAATTTTAAGGAAGATGGATAATTTTAATAAAATAAGATAGTAACTATTTTAAGTAGAAATATTAATTTGGTGTTAATCCTGTTTGAAATTCCATAATATTTTCCCATTACACAAAATACAACTTTCGTAAAGAATCCACGTATCCTGCCTTTAGATAACATACATTTTGCAACCTTATCATCCATTGTTTTTTTTCACTAACACTGTATTTCTAATTATTTTACCTCTTAATGTACCTGACCTCAATAATTGATAAGCTAAATTAATTTCCCAATAAATTTAAGCATAGCCTAATTCCTATAAAATTAAGTGGTAGGTTTCTTGCACTTTAGAAAGCTGTAAGCAGTGGAGTTTGTAATTCATCATTCATAGGCTTGCATGAAGTTGTGGGAGAAGGTTATCATTACGTATTTCATATTCATTTAAGTCTGGATAAACTTTCACTCACTCAATGTACAGTTGAAGAAATCCAAAGCTTAGAGTCTATTAGGGATAAACAACTTTCTTTTAATTTTTTAATTTGGCATGGATATGGATAATGATTTTGTCTCTTTCTTAGAATTCCTAACCTCCAGAGAAGTCACTGATAAATGTAGATGGGTGCAATATTACCTTGAAACCTACTGTTCTATTTGACAATCCAGGTGCTACAAAGGACATTATTCCCCGTGGTTGAACCCTACGGCATCAGAGAGGTGTGTTGTTAGAGATGTGTCTTAAATTCGCATTTAGTCATTCGATTTGGTACATAGCCCTATTATGAAAAATTTGTTGAGCTCAAGATAAATTCCATCAGCTTTTACACTTGCGCACATACTTCACATTTAGCAAGTAAAAAAGTCAAAGAAAATGGAGAACTGAATATGCTATAATTTAAAAAACAATTATTTGCTTTAAATTATCTTTTTGAGTGTTGACTTTCATTGAGATTTTCCCCAATGGCTTTTTCAGCATCACCTGCTAAGTTTATATAAAATAGTGTAGCATGTGTTGTTTGCTGTAAAAGGAGTCTTGTTTATGAAATGTAAGCTGAATATTCTGGGGGGAATTTCATTTCCTGTGCCCCATAAACTAATCTAAAAAAGGACAAGATAATAGCTGGCATGCAGTCACTTACTATCCGTACTCACTGAAATGCCTGAAGGCTTTTCGTGTTGCGGAGACAGTTTTCTCCCCACAATATCCTGCAAGGCCTCAAGAAAGCTCAGGGAAATCTCACCGGATATTAGGATGGTAACGATGGGTAGCTGCACAGGCAAAGCACCAGGAAATGAAACACGACTGCTGAGAGCTGGCAGCTGAATGGGAAGAATGGCATTCACAATCTTATTATGTTTCATTTGCTCCCCTTTCATAACAAGTTGGCTTAGAAAAAACTCACTCGAAACTCCTCTTTTTTTAATCTCTAGAGTAAACCATGATTTACCTGTTCATTTTTAATTTTTCTGTCCAGTTAATGTAGACTCCTTTTGCTTTGCATGAGCTCCTTTAGTCAGTTTATTATTCCTTAAAAAATACACATCTAGAGTGTGACTTTAAACTTTTATCTAGGCCAAATTGTCTTCTCTTTATTCTATCTCTGAAGTGGAAGTCAAGGTGTCTAACATAGAATGTAAGTGTTAACAGGGCATGGTTGTTCAAATATGGGCTCTGCTACTTGCTAGCTCTATCATCCCAGCTGACCTGAAGCCTCTAGCAGGATAGTTTTTATGATTAAATAGAAACTTTTTCTAAGCACTGAGCACATAGCAGCTATTATTATGTCTACCGAGTTGCTCTTCTTTAATATGCACCCTGCTACTTCTTATAGAAGTCTTAACATTTTTCTAATCAAACTTATATATATTTCCTTTTGTTTTTGGCACCGGGAATCGAACTCACAACCTCATGCTTGCCAGGCAGGCGCTGTGCTGCTGAGCTATATCCCTGGCCCTATTTCCTTAACCTTATTTCATTCAATGTTTAGACCATACTCCTGTCCTGTAGATATCTATATTAATTTTCTAAGCCCGTTCCATAACAAAGTACTATAAAACAGTAGTTTAAAACAGCAGAAATGTATGTTTGGGTCTCCGTATCTCTTCTCAGCTGTCCTCACGTAGCCTCCACTCATACTGGGTTAAAGGCCCACCATACCTCACCATAACTACTACATCCTCATTTTTAATTTTTCTAACACTTTATCTCTCCCATAGTTAACCAAATTGCATATTTTGTATTTATTGTCCCATGGATTTAACTATCTGATCATACCTAGAACCACTGTCTTGTATCTAGTTATTTCTCCCAACTCCAGCATAACATTTTTACTAGTGGCCTTTGGTTTCATCTGTCTCTAATCTCTCTTTAATTTTGATTGTTAGATTAATATTTTCAAAAGTCACTTACACATTCTCCTATTTGTTAACTTTATTAATTTATTCAGTAAGCATTTATTGAGTGTCTTCTACATATCAGACTCTGCTCTACACTCATGATAGAGAGAAATTAAATATTTCTCACCGTCAAAGAACATACAGTTTACATATAAATAAGTAAGTGCCTCGGGTACTTTACTAGGTGTGTGGACAGTGTGAGATCAGAACAGAGAAGAGTGGTCAAGTTCCAAGTGGCCAAGTCATAGAAACCTCCCGAGAGAAAGAAGGATCCTTTCTATGGAGAACTCCCCTTGCCATCCCTCCCGATTCTACCTTTATGTCATGTTTTCGCTTCTCTCCACGCTGCCATGTTCCCTGTCTCCTTACCAGGAAAACCTCCACCATCTCTAACTCCTTCGCTTTCAAGGGCTGCTTACAAACCTGTTTTATTCACCCCTCCTTGTATAATTTCAGTGTATAGTGAGCCTGTCTTTTCAGATTTCTTACATATAATTCCTAAAATTCAGTATTTTATTGAAGCTATTTGCTGGCTTGCCTAATTGTAGTCATTGTAGAAATAACTAGGTAGAAGTTTTTTTTTGCATTTGGAAGGTTCTTATTTAAATGTATAATTGTATAATCTTCCCCTTTATTTTTTTTAACTGAAAGCCCTTCTTAAATATCTTGTGCATCTTTTATTTTGTATTTTTCTGGTAGACTCTTGGTAAGAATTTGAGTAATTTATAAAAGCGGGTATAAACTGATTTTCTAAGAATAAAGTAAAGCCAACTTCTAGTACAGGTACTTGATGTCCAACTTTGCAGTTTACTAACTTGTAAACCAGCATCTGTCCATGGGAAACTCAGCTTCTTTCAAAGTAGACATTGTATAATACAACTGTTTTTTGACTACCTAAAATGTCAAGGCAATCTAATCCAGAGTTCTGTATCTAACTTTGAAAAATGGCTGTGGAATTGGACTTGGAAAAACACCGTTACAGTTTATCCCAGTTGCCAGAGTTAGTCATCCGCAGTAAATGATCCATCCGGGTTCCTCTGCACGCTGGCTGGCTTCTGGCAGGCTGGCCGGCTCCATCCTTCTCTTCCAAGGCACCAACCTCGGGGACATCGCGTGGGTTAGAAACAAGGGTGCTGCGGTTTTGCCCTCAAGGAAGGGAAGCGATGGTAAAGAAATGAAGGTAGGAGCAGCGGGTTTGAGGAAGCCCGCGTCTGAGGAATTGCGTGTTTCTTCAGCGCCATCCTGGCAGTTGGCAGAGAGGGAGGGTCTCCAACACCCAGCCTGGAGGAACAAGACTATGCAGCTTGCAAATAAAGTTTTGGAAGGAATCACCTTGAAGTTTAATTCTCATACTTAAAAAAATTAGCCCCAAAAACAATAACAAAAGAAAGGAAATGAGGGAATTACAGAATTATTTGAATCACAGTTTAAGTTCTCCAACCTCCAGCCTAGGTGACCTCCAGCCTAGGTGACAGCCTCTGCTGATCTTCCCATAAGAGTTCCCTCCACTTTGGTATTTAAAGAACGGATTCCAACAGCCCATCACGGCGCTGGTTCCCTCACTGTTCTAGAAGCCCCTTGAACGTAGGCAGGGATTCATTCTCTTAACTCTGTATTACCCGTGCTTTGCAAAGTAGCAGATAATAAATACTTGTCAATAAACTACATTATCAATGTGCATGCATTTGGTTATTTCGATGTTTGATTCAAGTACATTTATTTTATGATTCAAAAACATTCTTATTACCAAAGGTATTGGAAGACTGAAGCACCCGTGGAGGGCTGAACCCACATAGGTGATGTTGGAACTGCGGTCTTAGCCGTCCTGGCTGCTATCCCAGGGCTCGATGGATGATGTGTAGCTTGGGGTTTCTCTCTCCCCACTATGCGCTCGGACTGTGCTGCTACCCTAGGGCTTGGAATATGTTCCACTGCCAAATAGGACATCGAAGGACAGCTAAATAATTCATATGCTCTTCAGATAATTTAATGCCATTTGTAATTTTGTATTCTTTTCACTCTTCCCTTATTTTACAAACGCACATTTTCCCAAAACGATTGAAAGTTAGTCTTGTTTTCAATTCTAGAAAATCCTCAGATTGGTATTCTCAAGACTTTGTTATGAAGTCTCAAGATAGATAAGGAATTCTCAAAACACAGAGGAAGATTTTTTCAGGATAAGGACTATCAATATAAAAGGCTCACAAAGACATACAGGTTAATGAGGAAATAAAATTGAGTTTATGAATACCAATGTGTATGTAAGTTTTTCAGAATATGCTACTGAAATATACCTATGTACAAAATTATTCTTCAGCAAGAAAGTTTCTTGACCTTTTGCAGCTTTTGTATTTGGAAAGCAAACTCTGCTCCAGTTGTCCCGTTCCCTGATCTGAAGTTTGCTATTATAGTAGACAAGTACTCAGTAAAATTTTCTGGACAAGTAAAGGTAGACTACATAAATTAATTAATGTTTTTATTTCTTCTGCCAATTGACTAATTTATTGGAATTCACTTGCAATGGCATTTTGATGCAAGCATATTTGTGATATCCTTGAATATACCTTTTCCAAAAAGGTGAAGGTTCATAGTTTATCCTTCCCTGTACATTAAAAAGTAGAGAAGTAGGGGCATATTTTTACTTTATTAACTTGGTAATAAGTACTTAACTAGTAAATGACCTAGTTAATCTTTTTCTCCAAGCTAAATTTTATATTTCTAAGTTTGCCAAATGTTTTATAATCTTTTCTGACCTTAACATCTGTTAACCACTGTGATAGCATAAAATGTTTTCTAGCTACTTTGGATAAAACAAATTATTAAAAATTTTCAAAAACTTTACATCTTCTCATGAATATTTTAGGAATGTGATTGATTGAATATTCTATTCCTTTATAGATATTTTCTTTATAGTGACCATATTTTTAAGAAATTAAAAGATGAATTAAATAAGAATGATTACATTCAGGTTTTTAAAAGCACTGAAAGGAAGAGCATTATTAATAATCTACAGTTTGCTTAATTATAATATAGGTCACTCATGTTTATATTTCCTGCATGTAAGTTGGTATCCATTTATTTACTTATTAAGAAAAATAGCAACTTCTCAAAAGCACATGAATTTACAGGTCAAAGTTTTGGATTCTGTTATTTTTGTTTTTCCTATCTAGCCATCGGTAAAAGAAATGCCTCTAATTTAATTCTATTGTTGCTAAAGAAACTGGTAAATCCTCCCTGATATGCTAACGTTACGAGGGAAGAACATGATCGTTTTGATTTTGGTCTCTTGGCCTCCGTCCTTTGTCCCTCTCCCTCCTCCCCACAGAGATTTCCCAGTGCGGAGCTTTGCTGTGGGTGAAGAGTTATTCATAGAACTTTCCAGTAAAGGCAACCACTTCTCTTTCTCTTGTCAAATCCTGCTGTGGCATTCAGCTGGCTCTTAGACTTAGTATACACTGAATCGTGATTTTAAGCCTGTTATAAATACATTGGATTTTATGCAATTATGAATGCACATTGTAAAGAATACACTGAATAAGAAGATTACAAGATGGATTTAGGTTCTGAAATGATGATGCCAGCTTGGGGTCCATTACCAGTTGTGGGTGTGACTTAGAAAGGAATGCCAGGAAAGAGGGTAAAATTCGTTTTCATTTCTGTTCTGCAGTGAAATCACCTAATTTTTAATAGTTATGATATGGATGTAAATTAAATCTATATAGATCAGAACAAAATACTATTAGTTTAGGTTGATAGATGTATTCAAGTAGGTAGAATTAGAAATTTTGCCTTCAAGACGAAAGTACTGATGCTCCAGCTCCCAGCCCCAGCCCCAGAACTGAGTTCCAGGAGGAATAATGCAGAAAGAGGCCACTCGTGAGTTCCCTCAGAAATGCCCGTCCTTCAGAATATCACAGAAAAATGAGTGGGATCCAACTCTTTGGACGTGGTGTTACCGTTGACACTTTTGGATATGTGTAGAAATGTCTCATATCATGTGGGTATACATATTTACTGAAAGCTTTTATATATACCTCTGAACCACAGGAAACAATTGAACAATTAATTATGACTGTTAATCTTGGCTCTGTGATTGTTTTAAGTGCTAAATTTTTGTCTTATACTCTTTGCTAGTAAGCTCCTCTCCTACATACTTTAAATGTCTTTCTATCCTCCAGGGTGTTTACTGCAGAGGGGCACAGAGCAGTGGCTCCATTAACGCCAGTCTCACTGTCAAGGATATTTGGCATTCCCAGTGATTTTTGCAAAGCTGAGCAGGTTTATGGTTCTGTGATTTATCTTAGTAGTTGTATTTTACTTTCTTTGGCCCCTTGCAGTGACCTGCAGAAGCGCCTTCATTACTGAGCTGAAATTGCTAGCACAGCTTCCAGCAGTATCAACTGTGTGATTAATGTAGCCTTGAGGAATCCACGGAAGCTGCTAAGATGCGAGGAAAGGGCATGTGAGGAAATATAGCAATAGAGGCCTTACTGATTTTCTGAAGATCGTATCTGAATTGCATCTGTTTTTGCAATCATGATTATTGATGAGCACTTTCTGTATCATTGCTATATCATAAGATATCCTGGGTTTTCTGAATAATATACATCCTTACCTTTTCTGACACGTGAAGGGTCAGTATTGCCTGAACCCAGCTGACATGATGATTTATTGGTGGCTACTGTATTTTAATTTAAAGGTTATTGGAGTGCATGTGTTCTTAAGAAAAACAAATCATTTTCCTTGAACTATTTTGATAATGCGATGTCTAACACAGTACTCTATAATGCTGTGTTCCTTGCTTAAGTAATTTATCTCTTTACATGGAAGCCATGATACTACCAATTTGAAAAGGAAACAGTTCAGCAAACTTTTGTTCTCTTTTTTATTCATCTCAAACAGTATCACATTTGGGAGAGATTAAGTAGACAAACTTCATTCAGAACAGTTTAAAATTGTTCATGTTCTTAGGTAGAGATCTGTGGCATAGCGCATATACGCAACTTACTCACTGAGGGTTACTGCTTAGGCATAGGACTAGAATTTGCTGTAGAAGTTACTCCTGAGATTTCTAGCACATAGAATACAAAGTGGACCCCATTCTCTTTGTAATGGTTCTGCAGCTAGTCAGGAGTTCAAACCACGTGTTTAGGGGAAATAATTCAAGTTGCATCGATAGCCTGAAAACTCTTTCTAGAGAACAGATGAGCATTGCATGTGTGAGATGTTTAGCTTTAATTTCACATTTTGGCTGTGATCATAGCCAGTGATCTAATAGCCTTTAGATTCTGCAATGATACGTGGAAGGAAATCTAAGTAGTACATAACATGAAAGATTTTCTATTTTATTTTTTCCATATTTACTTTAAAAACTGCACTATTACTAATTAACTGAAAATCCATTGTTTATGAGATTAAAAAATACTTAACGGCTACATGAAGAAACCACCACCTTTATAGACAGTTTATCAAATCTTGTTTTATTGTGTTTTGCACTATAGTATTGTGTGTAAGTTGACTTCTTTTTACCTTCTCAGATTTCAAGAAAATATTGAAAAATTTATTAGATAAGAATAAAATAAGATTGTTTATTCTTAGTGGACTGGAAATTTAACTCAGCTTAAATGATCATTGAATGGCTACTGTTGCTCAGTTGGTACAATGAAAGAGAGAAGGAAGACACAAATAAGTAGTAATTTGGATAAGTACCCTAAAAAGGGGGACTTATTAAAATGAAAAATGGAATAGCCTGGTGAACAGAAGTTGTAAAATCCCACAAGCCTGCTCCATACGCACCCACCCACCAACCAAGCCACAGACCTTGAAGTGAGGTGGGATAAATTATCATAGTATGCAGCAGATCCCCTGAGGGGCCCTAGGGGCTTGGTATGTTTCTCATTTTTAAAACTCTGAGGATTGGCTGATGAGAAATGATGGGTATGGAATTGCTGGCTTTTACTCAGCAGGGCCTAAGGGAAGAGGTGAATGCTCTCTTGCTTTGTTTTTTCTTTATGATGCTAACAGTGCTCAAGGCACTTTTCAGGAAGTTTCTCTGGAGCCCAGTGTTGCCTTGCATTGCTAAAGGCAGTGTCTGTGGCTTTGTCTAGAGAGACACATGGGTCTTTTTGCTCCTTTGTCCCATAGCTGACAATGCCGTGAGTACAACCCTTCAAAGACTTTTACAGTCAGAGAAACTTTTAAATAATGTCAGTCCAGACCTTCACAACCCCCGAAGTGATCTAGATCAGCTGGGTCACGAATGCCAATTGTGCTAAAATACAAGCTGCGTACAGTAGGACCGACGCAATCTTCCTGTTTTCCGGACACACAGTCTGGGTGACAGAGACACATTGGGAAAGAAACACTATGTGACCCATTTCCTTTCCACTCAAACAGGGGCCCTGAGTGAATTTCCTCTGTGGGAAGTTTAGGAAAGGTGGAAAGGCAGCTAAAATGCCAACATCCAAATGCTAAAATGTATCAATGAATTAGTTATTTTTTCCTTCATTCAGTTACGCATTCATTCATGCTACAGATACGTTTATCAAAGACTGATTGTATGATATTGCGTATAACAGTTGTTGAGATGAACACTGCTGTGATTTTCAAGGAATTCATAGTCCAGTAGGGGAAAATAGTTTGAACAAACACTCTCTGAGTAAGAGACTGAAAATTCTGGTAACACATGAGCATTCTACATTATTCCTGCAAGGGAGAACTTCAGTTAAGAAGTTCTACAGGCTAGAGAATACCAAGCATAGTTTTAAGAACTTTTATTTCATATATTTTTTCTGAATATTTAAGTAGATCCCAGCAATACAAAATGCAAATAAGATCACATATACCCTAACCAGTCAAAATATGGTTAATATGGCCTTTTTATAATACAGATTTCTTTTCTTTTCTTTCTTTCTTTTTTTTTTTTTGTACACGTTTAAATTCTGTATATGAGGAAATGGAGATGCAGGGCTTGGTCCATAGGTGGTAAGCAGCAGTTATGAAATCCTATTTTCTAATTGTCTATTATAATAAGATACTGCAGATTGTGTTTGCTCTGCCATCTAGTAATTAAGAACCGAATTTGATAACTACACTGAAAAGCACTTAAGTTTTACAAGAAGACAAATCCATGAGGATATATGAAAAACAGGACAATTGAGTTGATTTCAAATAAAATGTGGTCAGATGAAATCTATCTCTTTTCTCTGAGATATCCATGCCAGGATTTTTGTGGGAATGACTTCACAATGGGTTCAATTTGTTGGAACATTTGGTCAGGGGAAAAGAATCTTGTAGCTTAGAAGATAAAAATTTGGGGAAGTTACAATTTCGTGGAAATTATAAAATAGTGAAATATCAGATTTCGAGAAGTTCTAAGTTTTAGGAAAGAATCATGAACAGCAAAAATTAAAAACTCAAGTAGATAAAATTAGTTAGGGAGCTCCTTTTTCAGATTGTGTTAAAAATTCTTGTTTCCCATGTATGTCAAGAAATAACATATGTTTTGTGTATATGTTAGGTTCTGAACCTTGGATCTAGGCTTTCGATGTCAGTTTGGGTTAAAATCTTATGATTTGGATAGAGGAGGCAGGAGGACAGTACTGAATTTCTCAGAATGTCATTTGAAGATTCTTAGTTACTTTTTAATTTCTCTGTCATTCATAAAATAAGTATGTATGACAACTACACTGCAAATTTTTAAAACAAATTGGCTACAATTTTGTTTTCTATTTTACCTTTCTTTTCATTTAAGCCAGCGTCTGTGTAGAAAACAGAAGGGACAACCTAATCATATGGTGTACGGTTAACTACCATGTAGAAACACGAAGACCGGCAGACACCCTGTACTTTCTGCCCACAGTTTCTTTGTAGGTGTCTTTCATTCAGCCATGAGCAGTGAGAGTTCCCTGTGATGTGTGTGGATTCTTGCGTGGGTGAAGAGAAGGCAGGGTTTAGCAGTAAATGTGGTTTTTCATCTCCTTGCCATTTAAAAGCATTCCAACTAAATTTCCATATCATCTTAAATTTAATTATAAATTCTCAGGGGAAAGAGATCAGTGAGGAATCAGAGCATAACACTAGCTTTTAACATTGTCATTCAAAGAAAGTAATACAGCGACCCAGTTCTGTGCCTCCTGGGGAGGGGTCACCTTGTCAGGCTCTGGAAGACACTCCCCTCGTCTGTGTAACTGTGTAACACAGAATGAAGGCAGCTTTTTATTCCAGGCCTGAAGGAACCAGGGAGGAGGAGAAGTCGCCGCTGAAGGTTTTCTCACACATTTTTAATATTTAATGGACAACCTTATCGTGTGCCACCTTGTTTTTATTGGTTTTTCACGTTCTCTATCTACTTCCCAGTGTGTATTTCATCAGTGATATAACATTTGTGTGTATAATATAGATAAAATAATTCACATTTTATTACAATAATATATGACTTTTATTATAATATAAACTTTATTATGCCCTAATAAAATATGTTCATTTCATTTAATATTTTTATTTTATAGAATAATTTATATAAAATTATTACATAAATACATCTAGGATGCCACAATTTTATATATAACATATATTGTCTTAATATATAAAAAGTAATATATATGTTATGGATATATATATATATATATATATATATATATATATATCCACAGATAGGTAGATAGATAGTTCACAATGCTAAGGAATATTTTGAGAACAGAAGGCAGATGCTTGCAATATTTTGCAAATTCAGTGCTCCACAAATTCTCCGTTAATGTGTTTAAATATTAACCCCCTCCCTTCAACCACTGTTGCCCTGGACATGGCAGTGATAAAAAAGGCTAACTGAATTTAGAGCTTAACTCATTTTCAGCAACAGCATTTAACTCTTGTGAGTGGGTATTTCATTCTCAATCATAAAAGTTAATGAACAAAGTTATTTCTAGTTTGTCACAACGTGACTGTTCAGTGGACCATGGATGTAGATCCATTTGTATACAGGTCATATTTTGGGACATATTCATCACGGAACTCATTGTTTTAAATTGTTTTTTTTATCTAAACATCACTCTGCTTATTTGATGTTCACATTCTTATTGTTTTTTCAAAATGGCCTTCCCGAAAAGCACGATAAAACATGAGTCCTACTTTCTCCTTGGTTTTAAGTGCCTGTAACAGCCCTGTGTACATACAGCAAATATTTTGTTGATTTTCTGTGTATTATGTGGAAAAGTTTTGATGAAGACAAAACAGGTTAGAAATTTAGTGCTCTTATAAAATAGTATGCAAATTGTGGGGCTGTAGTGTTATGCTCTGACAGTGATGTACATTTGCCAGATATCTGTGATGAAGGACTAAGCATATGCAAAGTATGAGCTGTGATCAAAATATATGGTGAATGTTTAAATTTAAAAAACCATTACAGTAAAAGACACATTGCTATTAATACCCCTCGAAATACTCTTCCTGACTTCCAACACACTTATCCCATCATTCCCGCCACTTTCTGAAGCAGTTCTGGAAGTAATTCTCTCTTTTTGTAAATATCTCTATGAGTTGTGATAAAAAATATGGTGAATGCACTGCTGAGTGCCATTCAGGAAAGGCAGCCTTGTAAAAATATTATGACGTGTCTTCATTCACTTTATTCACCTGCTGCCTCCATGCAACTTCTGGCTCTTCCTTAAAGGCAAAATGAACATGAGAGGTAAATGTTTTGAATGAATTTAGGACTTTAAGGTAATCACGGTAGTATAACTAATGACACTCATGAAAGAGAACTTCCAGAACTGCTCCAGAAAGTGTAAAGAAAGATGGCATAAGTGCATTCAAAGTGAGAGGGAGTATTTTGAGGGGAATTAATAGCGATGTGTTTTTTTACTGTAATCAGTTGTAAAAAATTTAAGCATTCACTGTATTTTTCTAACATGCCTTATATTCTACAATGCAATGAAAGAATGTTATTTTTCTAGGTATATTGAGATATACTTTATAAATATTAATTGTATATTGTGCATTTTGGGGTTGATATTGTTATCTTAAACTGAAATCATTTTTATCGGCAGTTCTACAGTTTCATTTGAGTATTTTTATATGCCATATAATAATCTTTCCAAAATTGACTACAAATATATTTTTAAATTTTGTTTCATACGACCTTCACAGTTAATGCTGTTCAGTTAACTTAGTGAAGCATAATTTGGGTTCCTTCCTTCCTGACACATAGTTATTGAATGGCTGGTCTATGAAAGATATGGCGCTGAGCATTTGAAACACAATGGCGAACAATGTAAAGTTAGAGAGTTTATTATCTAGTGGAGAAGATACAAGAAAATAAATATGTTAACAATTGGAACCAATTTCATGAAGGTGATGATTTTTGTCTATCTTTTCACATTTTAGCATTTTTTCTTCCTTTGCATATAATACACACATAAGAATTAATGAGTGTCTAAATAAATGAGTTCCTTAAAAAGAGTTCTTGAACGTATTTCAGATCAGTGAAGAAAGCCCAGTCATGTAGGATGATCAGAAAAGAGTTTTGGGAGAGGTGACAACAATTAAGAAAAGTAGTGTCAAGCAATGGGATGAGTTTGTGCAAAAAATGGAAAGGAAGATGTTTAGCTTTTATAAAGGAGTCTTGAATTTTAAGCAATTGGGAAGCTCCAAAAGGACTTAAGAAAGGGTTATATAACCCACCTTATATGCTAAAATACTATACTTTGTTTTGGATTCTTACAAAAGTTACAAAGTTAAAGATAATATGTGTATTCTTTTGGTGGGAGTGTAGACTAGTGCAATCACTGTGGAAACCAGTATGGAGATTCCTCAAAAAACTAGGATTAGAGGTCCCATTCAATCCAGCTATTGCCCTTCTGGGTATTTTCCCAGAAGAATTAAAAACATCACACCACAGTGATATATGTGCACCCATGTTTATAGCAGAACAATTAGTAATAGCTAAATCTTGGAAACAACCTAAATGTCCATCAACCTACAGTAGATAAAAAAGATGTGGTCTTTTTATACAATGGACTACTACTCAGCCATAAAGAAGGATAAACGTGAGACATTTCTAGATAAATGGATGCAACTTGAGACAATACTCATAAGTGAAATAAATCAGGCTTACATGTGTATACATCGTGTTGTCTCCCTGGTGTGAGAAACTGAAAGAGTAAATAAGGTCCAGAATGTATAATAGATATTTTGAAATGGGATGAAATTGTTCAAAAAGAAAAAGGAACTAGGGTGGGAGAAAGGGGAAAGGAACGAAGGGAAAAGGAAAAAAAAATACAAGATAGTTATACTACTTGTTTCTCTTAGTTTATTTCAAAGAAAGGTTTGGAGAATTTTTTATGCCCATATCTTGTACTCTGAGTAACTACTTTGAAGATAACAATATGCAATGTATTAACTATTGTTATTCTCCTATTATTTTATTTTGAAATTTTGTTTTATTTTTCAATAAAATTAAAAAAAGATATATGTGTATTCTTGATATTCATATATGAATAGAACTTCTATTACTGTGTATATACATGTGTGTATGTATTTTTACAATCCATCTTAAGCTTTTATCCAATTACAGAAAATCATCTAGCAGATATTTCATAATAACACATTATATTGTTCTGGTTATAACTGTCCTTAATTAATTTTAGTGCAAAGATAATTATCTGTATGAGTTTTACCCTATTGTTACAGCTTAGTATCTTACCTGTAGTTTAGGAGGGCTAATGATATTCTAGTCCATGAATAGAAAGTGGCTATTCTTTTTCACTTTAGGCTTAAAGTAATTTTAATAAACCCATACACTTTTCTTCCTTTCTTTTTTTTTTTTTTTTTCCTTTATGTGGGTACATGGGAACCGAACTCAGGACCTTGTGCTTGCCAGGCAGGTGCTTATGCTGCTGAGCTATATCACCGGCCCCAACCCATACACTTTTCTTCTGAAGTTTTTCCACTTGGTACCTTGGCATGCACTGTGCACCGATGTACAGTTTACTAATCTAAAGTTTCTAGTGAGTTGAAAGTCAGTAAGGTTCTCAAATACTATATTTACATACTGTATTCCCTTCTGAAATACTCTTTTTCTTCCCCTTTCAGCTGATTTATTTTTATCCCTCTTTACTGATCTTCTCATATTTGACCATTGCATATTACCTTGTATGCAAATACTAAATGGAATAAAGTTCACCTAATTTTGTCTCATTGGTAGGTTACTTAGCCCAGAATTATACAGAATCCACAGTCTGACTCATTGTCTTAAATTCTTCCCAAATTCTTTCCAAATTCCAAAATTTCAGATTACTAACCTCTGTTTTTTGTTCTTATTTTAGATGAGTATACTGAAGAAATAGCCTGCACTCAGAATGGTCAGATGTACTTAAACAGGGACATTTGGAAACCTAGCGAATGCCAGATCTGCGTCTGTGACAATGGAGCCATTCTTTGTGACAAGATACAATGTCAGGAAGTGCTGCACTGTGCTGACCCTGTGACTCCTCCTGGAGAGTGCTGCCCCGTGTGTCCACAAACGCCCGGAAGTGGAAATACCAATCTCGGTAAGAACACCTAGGGCCAGCAAAGGAGTAAACCAGTGAAACATTGGTATAGTTGCAGTGGTTTTTGTTTGTTTTTTTGTTTGTTTGTTTTGCTCTCAGCAACCCAAGAGAAAAATTAATGTATTCAGTGGTCTCTGGGATTAATGATTTTGCACACTTCAACATTACATATCATAGTAGCAGACAGTAATTTCCTGTCTTCTTAAATATTGGAGGAATATTTTTTGCTGAGTTTTTAGTGGTTGTATCTAATTTGAAAATTTCCGGTGCCTGTTAAGATGGCCCTTTGTAACTCTTTTCATAAAAGATACTCCAATGTATTTTTAAATTTTAAATGATGTTCTTTAATGCCCAAGAGGAGATCTAGGAAACAAATTTATATTTCCTGGTACCAACTTTACCCTAGGGAATAGAATAATCATTTCTAATACAATGTATTGCCACAACACCTTCTACTATATTGAGTCATAAATACAGTATGCTTTTTATGTTGACTATGTAAGATAAGAGGATGGAATGGATTTCCAAGAGGAAAGAAGGCTGTAAATCACTGGTTTTTAAAAGATTTTGAACAAAGATGTCTACGTTTAACAGATATTATATAATTGAGTATGAGAAGATCTGTTAAAGGGACCTAGAAATAAGGAAAACAAGTTCATATTTATGTATTTTAATGAACTAGGAAACATTGATTTTAAGCTTTTAGGTTATTTGTTTAAGCAGTCCTAAAGGTAGACTTATCTGCATCATTGTGAAGGCAAAGTCAAGGCTTTATTTTTTCCCCCAGAATTCCACTGCAAATAACAATAAATATAATGCAGAAACATTAGACAATGACTTTTTGTGTTCCTGAATATCATTCAACAGTAACAGTGTGCTCTGAGTAAACAACTAAACTCAATTTTCATTAGTGTGATCATAGGAAGAAATAAAAATAAGTCATGTAAAGATTACCCAAAGCAGAAACAATCTTGAGGGAAACCCTGGAATGAAGTAAGATTAAATCTATGGGGATAAGCTCACCAGAAGTTGGAACAGTGGTGCCTAATATCAGAAAACACAATAAAACGTACAACTTCTTACAAATATCTGGTCTAGAAAAGTGCAACTCCTTTCATAGTAAATAATGAGAAAGGATGTGGCAATAGCTTTATACAAATAAACTCTAAGAAACAAAAAGTAATTGATTTCAGTTAAACTTGTGAGATAGAGATCACACTCACAAATATGTTTCCAAAGACCAAATAAAAATCTTGGCCAATTATTTTACTATGAACTAAATAAAACTTAATAAAATAACTGCCTCAAGGAAAGAAGGCCATTAAGCAGAAAGAAATGAGGAATGGTCTGCAAAGGAATAGGAAAAAAACTGAGATCATCAAAGGGAAATAAAGATGAAATAAGAAGGAACACAATTGAGTTGATACTGAACAAAATACAGTAAGAGAAACAGATGATAGAAATGAGAAAAGAAAAAGAGTAAAATTAAAGACTAATATTAAAGAATTAGTAAGAATACATTATATGTAGACGACAGGGTGAGGATAGCTCTGAACAAGAGTACCCGAAGAAATTAATGCAATGGTGCATAAAAAACAATTGTATAATACAAGAAAATCATTTAATAGCACTGATTGTACTTGAATAAATGAGAAAAAGAAAAGAGATTTAGAAATTATAAAAGAGCCAAACTACCATTTGTAGAAAATATACTTGTGTGTTTATAAGTCCTAATGAAATTGAGAATTAAATGCCAGAAAATCAGAGAATTTATTAAGGCAGTTCAGTAAAAAATTAACCACCAGAAATGAATAGATATACTATATATAAACAATTTTATCATACTGTAAATAATAAGAATAAAAACCACCTGATTTGTAAGGGCAGCAGATACCTAAGAATAAAATTAATGCAAAATATATAAGATATGTCTGAAGAAAACTTTAAAATACTACGAGTTCAAACAAAGACAAAAAATTATGTTCTTGGTGAGGAATGTTAAACATTATAAACACATTGATTTTCTATAAGTTAATTACTAATTTTAACATAATACCAATACGCAGTTTCTTTTAAAATTTGACACATAAACAAAAATTGGCACAGAATAAACAAGAAAGAACTGTCAGGCAAGCCCTTAGAAAGAACAATAATTAATCAATGACTAGTATTACAACATACAAAAGTGTACCGAGACTGGGGATACAGTTCAGCGGTGGAGCACTAGCCTGGTATGTGTGAGACTCTGGGTTCAGTTCCCAACGTGTCAAAACAAACCAGCAAACAAACCAACCTGAAAAAGACCCATGCATTTAGAAAATGTGGTCCAGATACATGAACAAAGTTCAGTGGAATACAATAGTCTTGAAGTAGACCTGTATATACCTGATAAGCTTGAATATGAAAAGCATGGAGTTTTAGCAGTGAAGAAAAGAATTATTACATAAGACTTAATGGAAGGGCTGGCGAGTCATCTGAAATGGACTGAAAAATCATACATCTTAAAGCAAGGAAAATTCCAAACAAATCAGTGACTTAATGAATTAAAAATTACAATGATTTCAAAGATAAGCAGAGCAGTTTCTTTTAACAGTCCTAAAATACTGAACATTTTCTTGGCCTGGGATGTAGCTCAGTGGTGGAGTGTTTGCCTAGGAAAGAAGGCTTAATTCTGATTAAAATTCAGAGCCATAAAATAATGAACATTTGAAGGATGTAAAAATGAGCAAAGTGAACACATTCATGATTTAATTCACAAATGGTGAATATGCTTTACATACAAAGAGATTCTAGATATAAATAATTAAACTGCCAATGACAAAACTTAAAAACAGGTCAGAAAAACAACTAACAATTTATTTTATTTCATTTTTTGGTGTCGGGAATCAAACCCAGGACCTTGCACTTGCCAGGCAGTTGCTTGTGCCACTGAGCTATATCCCTGGCCCTAATAATTTAAAAAAGGAAACACAAATATAGTTCTGCAATATGGCAACTATCAAATTTCCTCATAATAAAATAATTTGCAAATTTAAATGACCCTAAGGTATCATGTTCCCCATGTCAGATGGACCAAAATTAAAATGGTTGCTAGCACATGGTTTATCACAGGGAGTTGCCTATGGGGAGATATGTACATTGACTGCGGGAGTGGGAAATAGTATAACGTCAATAGAAGGGACATTGATAATATATCAAATCACAAATATCTATACTGTTTGACTCAAAAAGATTTTGGAGAATTTATCCCACAAATATACTGGCATGTGGTCATATGTATAAACATTATTCATTTTGGCATTATTTGTAGTAGCTAGTATGATTTTCCTTTGTAGCTTGCCTACAAAAATTCCAAATGGTACCAACTTTCCTGGCATATTAAACAATAACTTTTTTTCATCAATTGAACTGTCATGTTTGGGTAATAAACTATATCCTAGTAATAGAAAAAGCCTAGAAATATCCCAAATGTCCAGAGTAAAGGGAAAAAGACATTATAGTTTCATAGAAGGGAATCATGAGGAATATTTCATAAAAAACCAATGAAGAAACTATTTATATGCAAAGATCTCTAAAATTTAAATATCTATAAGACTTATGAAAGACAACATGGAAAAAGTAGCAAAAAGGTCTATATTATTATTTGTTTATATAGGCAAAAACCTTGAGAACAATACAAGAAATCAACAAGAGTGGCTTCTAGTGTGTTCATGGAGGGTGGAGCAGAAACGGAAAAGTTTTTCACTACATCATTGCATACTTTTAATACGTTTTTACATTTGAACCATATGAATGACTAGCCTTACTCATTAAAAATATTAAAAGCAGCTATAGAAAACATTAACTATAACTCATTATAACTTTCATAGCTAATTTTACAATTTAATTAACTTTAAAAGCTATGTAAATGTTTTGAGAATATTAACATCATGTCAGAGTTTTGACAGTTATACACTGCTTTGCCTCTTATGGAAATATTGATCCAAAACAACTCTTGAGTTCTTCCTAATCTTTTCATGTTAAATTCTAACTAACTAAGAAACTTATTCTTCAGAGTATTTAGTCTGTTCTTAGTGATAGTTTCTCCATAAAATAACATATTTATTCTTTTCTTTTTCATAGGTAGAGGAAGAAAGGTAAGTTTTACTTTGCATAGTTTCTGTTTCATAAGCAGAATTCTTTCTAATACTGTTCACACAAAACCATGCTCTGAAATGTCTGACAGGTCAAAGTACCAGGCCAGTAAGTTGTGAAAAATAAGTAAGTGCACTTCAGCTTCTGTATTTAACCAGTGCAGGTCCCTTTATTCTGTCCCCTTGGTGGTCAGCCTTTGTTACTATATCTGTTTCTGCCACAAAGTTGCAAATTCTTTAGGGACTGCAACTATTTCTTATTAGTCTTTATATTTCTGGTACTTACTGCTGTACTTAATATATACTTTATACACATTAGAAACTCAATATATGTTTGATGGAAGAAAGGAAGAAGAAAGAAAGAAAGAGAGGAAAGAAAGAGAAAGAAAGAAAAAGAAAGAAAGAAAGAAAGAAAGAAAGAAAGAAAGAAAGAAAGAAAGAAAGAAAGAAAGAAAGAAAGAAAAAAAGAACAGGAGGAAGGGAAGAAGGAAGGAAGAATGTTCTACTTTGGTTTGAGGTCCCTCTCCCATTGGTTAAGAAGTAAAGATTCAAAAAAAACCCTGAAAATTTTACAAAACACATTGCTAACCCTCCTCTCCTGTCTCTCACCTTCAGGGAGCATAAAATCTAATCCTGGAGAGGAGCTGTGAATTTATGAGGACAGTGAAAGGGTACAGCTGTGACAATGGTGACCCTAGCTGGACATGACTATATCCCACTAACTGGAGAGAGTTCGTTTTCTCTTGTCATCACTCTCAGTTTTCTGGATATCTTAAAAATTATGGCATTTGCTTTGATCTTATTCAAGTCGGGTGAACCTAGGCATCCACAGAGTAGAAAATGGGCAATAACTACACTTTTCATGGAGATATTAGACATCTAAGTAGCTAATTTAAATTTTCTTTACTTGTGCACATAATGGAACTTCAGTAAAGTGATTTTATCAGATAATCAGATAAAGCAATGTTATACTTTCACATTAAATGAGAGTGGTGATTTCCAATGTAGTTCTTGGTCAGTTTAACACTTTTTGATTCTGAGAGCAATAACCATAAATATATCTTTTTGGAATAAATGTAAGTAAAGCCATTGAGAGTTGAATATCTATCAAAGAAGGTGGACTGCAAATACTAATTCACATTTAATGGGTACATGAAAACTAGAGGAAATAGATTAGTATAGGTTTTAAACAAATTCAGTAGATGTAAGATGGATGGTTTAGTGGATAGATACAATTATGAAACAGAATAAAAATATCTAACAGTGAGAACTTTCCTTAAATAATAAATTTTGTTCACTTAGTAATCGCCTAGCTTTCTAAGAGACAATTGGTGGACTGTATCATTTACTACCTTTCTCTAAAGGCTCGGTAAGGCAACTGGGTGAAGGACACACTCAAAGTAGCTGCCATTTTACCATACTTAGTTGTGTACTACTATCTATTTCATTTGTTTTCTTTATCATCAAATATTTATCATCAGAAACATGAATGCAGAGCAATGTTATAAAGATTCATTTTACTCTTGGTTTATATCCACATTGATTTTTACTTTTAGTTCATCCATTTATCATGTTAATCCAAAATTTTTTACTGAGCCTTTTAAAAAATTCTTTGCATGAGGCAAGTGATACATCGAGGTGGACACTGCTGCTTCCATGGTCACCAGATCCTGTGTGCGCATGACACTGAATCCTAAGTAAATGTAATTCTCATCTCAAATTTGAGTACATGAACTTTATATTTCTCAGGAAATATGAAAATTAAATTCTGTAAAACTTTAGATAAATTATCATTTCTCATAAATTACCTAATTCAGAGCCCATATTAATAAAAACATCTACATCTGTGGCTTATACCCAAAATAAGTATTATCATGGAATCACTGGGAAACTTGTTACCAAAAATTGACAATTGAACATTTAAGCTCTTATCAAATGTCATGGAGGTATAGAATGCTCATATAAGATATCAAAAGCCTATGATTCAATTAAGAATCATATCAGAGAATTCCATTCCCTGAAATACAAAGTAAGAATAAAATCTGCATTTTGTTTGCAGGTCTCTTGAAATAGAAATTTCACCAGTATTCTTAGCAGCCTATTCCATTTTCTTCTTTGTGGCTAAAATAATTTTACTTCTTTTTACATGTTTTTCTACTTACTCCAGAAGGAGTAGTTCTCTCAGCCTCATTCTCAAAAACTCCTTTATTCACTGGACACAAATTTATATACCAATTCTAAGCAATTCAAACTTTGTCAGTATTTCAAAGAAACATCTTCCATTATAGCTTTTACATGGTTAATTTGTATTATTTTAATATTTTAAAATGTGGAAGTATTCTAAAGGTGAATGTGTGTGGAAATAAGCCTTTTGTTTTTTACTTGGAAGCCTGCATACTGTGATCCCTCTCTCCCCTAGCCTCCATGCAGGTCGTCTTCCAGTGTGATTTGCTTCTGTCTTGAGTCGACTCTTACAGAACTCCTCCTGCTTCTGCAGGGACATTTCCCTCTTCTGAGTTCTGTCTATTCCTCACTTCCAGGTAGTATTTACCTCAGCACTAGAATCAGTGAGTAAAATTAAGTTAGTGTTAATTCTTCCATTGATTCCATCATTGTCTGGATTATAAAATAATTTTTAAAATTTTCTTTAAAAAATTTGTCAGGCGTGAGATACTATTGGGAAGATATAATTAGATTGTATCTTTCAGGAGTACAATCTGGTGATCTAAATCAAAAACCTTAAAAGTATGTGTGACTTTTTAACCCACAAATTTAACTTCAAGAAACACATCCCTAATATCTCTGATATTAATCAGAGATGCCACACAAATATTTAGAAATAAGGATGTTCATCATAATGGTTTCTTAAAATGTAAAAGTCCCAAACCTAAGAGTAAAATAAGGCAGTGTTGGTCACAGAAACCAGTGTGCACATGCGCATGGAAAGCTAAGGACACCACAACGCACACAGTGCTGAACCCCTGCGTGCTGAGTAGGGTGTTAAGTGTTTTCTGTATATTTTCTCTACTTTCAGAATTCCCTATTACAAACATATATCACTTTATAGTCATATAAAAGAATAATATATGTGAAAAGAAATTTAATAAACTAGAACTCATTCCTCTTTCTTTCTTTAGATTTTGGATATCATTGAATTCATGTTCACTTTCCCCAATTGTCTAAGAAAAGGAATTATTTCATAACATACTAGTGGAAATTGATAAACTCCAGAAGAATTTATTGAAAAATTCTATGTACCATACTGAGAATATAAAGTGGACTAAGATACAATGAAGGGCCTGAGAACAAGACCTGTCAGAAGACAAATCCTAAAACAAAGAATACAAATTAATATGTGACAAAATAGAGGAACATAAATGTATAATTTATAATTATAATTCATTTAACACTATTTAACTATGTACTTGACATCATGCAATGTCTCTTGTGCTGTTTATTTTTTTATTTTTTTATTTTTTTGTGGGTACCGGGGGAACGACCTCAGGACCTCGCGCGCCAACAGGCGCCCGTACCGCTGAGCGATATCACCGGCCCCTTTTTCGTATGTGCGTTCCGGGAGTCGAACTCGGGCCCTCGCGCTTGCAAGGCAGGCGCTTACGCCGCTGAGCCATCTCACCGGCCCCTCTTGTGCTGTTTAGTTTTCTATTCAGTGGACATTTTTTCAGCATTTTTCTCAGATACTGAAAATTTTTTTAACTAGAACTATTAGTCCTTTTCTTTTCTTTTTTATAAAATGAGAACACTTATCTCTTGTTTTAAATATTTTTTTTCCATGAGGTACATAAGAGGGAAGCCAAGTGGCTCAGGAATAACACCTCGTAACTGAGAACTACTGTCAGCTGCTGAAAACTGCTGGAACTACATAAAATTCTTATTCATGGTGTACTGTGAAATTCAAATCTCTAAACATTTTAGAATTTTCCTTTTGTTTTTATACACTTGAGTAGTTTTTTTCAGTGACACTTTTTCTTTACATCTTTTCATCATAGCTAATTCTTGGTCTAGTCAACCCTTTGATTTGATCCATTTAAAAACTGAAATAAAAAAATACTGAAGTGAAACCATGTTTTCACGTTAGGTCATGTTTCACGTTAGATCAATTATGTCCTTCAGATGAGCATGACTTTTCATGAATAATGTCTGACTAAATGTCTTAAAAATTAGCTTTCTTTTGTCATGTTTTATACTCCTCAAACTATCCCAGTGTTTACATGGCATAGTATAGTGTGACATGTTTATACGTAAGAACCCAGTATATTTTACTAGTTGAACATGTTTTTTTTTAAATTTCACAGGGACAAAAAGGAGAACCAGGATTAGTGCCTGTTGTAAGTATATGCATATACATTGTTTTCAAGTATAACTGTAGTGTAGTTGCCTATTACTGCTTCCTGTCAAAAAGGAAATTATTTTTATAACAAGCTTTTAGTATAACAAAGGCAAGTTAAAATAGATTAATGTTTTGAGACAATATTTAATGGTCTGTATTCTGAACTTTTATAGCCCCATGACTGAAGGTAAAAACATCATAATTTTACAAATTGATTATATTGCATGTAAATATACATGATAGTTTGTATAATAGCTTAGTGTTTCACACTTTTGGAAATATACCATGCATTAGTTGTCCTTGTAATTCTATGTTATACATGAATTTTTAAGGTTTCTTTAGACTTGTAGATGATCAAATAGTATGTTACTAACTAGGATGAAAGATCTTCAACCACCATTCTCCTAGGTTTTAAAGAAGTTATCCGTCAAGACCAGTTAATTTATTTAATGTTAACTTATTTGGCTCTGTTTAAATTTTTGCTTTGCTTTTAAATCCACTTATTTTTCCACAAAGATTACTAAAAAACGAAGCCATTCATGTTATTTCTTTAATTTAAAATCTTATGTTGATTACTGTGTTTAGATGCCCAATGTTTTACAAACATTTATTTTTCCATAGTTCTGAGAGGAAGTCATTTCATAATCACTATCACCATTTTACACTTCAGTTTCCATTAAGCAACCTTAAGCAACAGGATAAATAATCAGTCCACAGTCACAGGACTGGTAAGGAGAACTCTCAGGATTTGAACCCAGGCCCCTTAGCATTCTTAGGTTTTATCCACTATACCAGTACTACCTCCCTATGATAGAATTCAAACTAGATATCTTAACTCATAAGACAAGGAGGAAATGGCATCGATCAAGAGCATCCATTTGTTAAAAAATTTACTGGTGCTTTTGCTGTTATTCTTACTTGTTTAACTATTGACTTTTCTGAAGCTCTGTAGAAACTTTTCCTTTACAAATTATCTTCTTTCTTGTTTAGGTAACAGGCATTCGCGGTCGTCCAGGACCAGCGGTATGTAATTTTCTCCGATAGTCATCATACTCTTGTGTTGTTTGGGCTTTTAAAATTCTTTACAGATATGATATCCATGAGAAGACAGAATGATGTAAATAAAGTGCTTGGTTTCTACCAAGTTTTTTTTCTTGAACCATCTTCAGGTGTAGGCTTTCCTTTGTGGACATGAATGACACATGGGGGTCATTTCATTCTGAGAAAACTTTATTTCTTCCCATGTGTTAGTGTTGCCATTGGTTATAGGAAAGGCAAAACAGTTCATTGTTACAGCACTAATTTTAGATTGACCTTGCTCATTGAAATAAGGGCATTCTTGTCTGTCATTTGGCTATGATTAAGAGTAGACTGTTTTATCTACCTAAATAATATGTTGCAGTAGAATTTGAGAAATTATACATCAGAATATCATATTTCTCATTTTACATAAAAAACTTTTAGTCTTGGATTATCAGCAGCATTTATAAGTAACTAGATGGATAATATGCACATACTCAGACTTATGTCGTGTAAATCTTAAAACATATCAAGTAAGCTTAAGTAAAACACTAAAACAACAGACCTACTTTAGTCCTGCAGAGATTTTAGCTTTTTGACAATGCTGTGTATTGTTCAGCTACTTGGGAGGCTGAGGCAGAAAGACCACTTGATCTCAGGAGTTTGGGGCCTGCCTGTGTAACATATCAAGTTCCTGTCTCCTAAAAATAATCTGTTTGCTGGATTGGGTAAATGTGTAATCTATCTTCATAATACAGTTGAAAGCCCTTAAAGATATCAGCATAGTAGCACTACTTTTGCAATACAGTAGTCATTTCTTATTTGAAGAGAGAAGTTATGGAAAGGATGATTTGAAAAAATTTAAGTGGGTTCCAAACATATAATGGAACTAATACCATATTTTAACTCAAGTAAAAAGTGATGCTTGAATGTACATAAAACAGTAGTAGGCTAGAAGTCTTTTCTATTTGTTTTATCAGCAGTTAGAACTGTTATGACTTTTTGAATCTCATGTACCAATTTGAATTAATGAATTTCCCAAGATAATTGATAATTTAGGGTTTGCACATTTATGTGAAATCTGACTGTATTTTTTGTGCCCATAATTGAATGGCAAAAGCTTTACCTTGGCGAAGACAGCAAGCATTATCCTTAAAAATTTGCAATCACTGGTCAGTATATGCAGCTCATTAAACTTCATGATGCTTTGAGGTGACAACCAGTTCTTTACAGTTCTTCAAGTCTGCTCCTCAAATAAACAGTCCTTCTGTGCACAGAACTTTTTTTTTTTTTTTTTTGTGGGTACCGGGGGGTCGACCTCAGGACCTCGTGCGCCAACAGGCACCCGTGCCGCTGAGTGATATCACCGGCCCCTTTTTCGTATGTGGGTTCCGGGAGTCGAACTCGGGCTCTCGCGCTTGCCAGGCAGGCGCTTACGCCGCTGAGCCATCTCACCGGCCCTGTGCACAGAACTTTGATATGGACGTGCTTTTGTTTTCCATAGCCTTCAATGCACTGAATTAAAAAGTGGGATATTTGTGTTGTCCAATTTTATTTTATCAAACTAATTTTTACAGTGAACACATCCAAAATATAAATGTTTACAGGTGTAATCATCATTGTCTCTTTCAGGGACCTCCAGGGTCACAGGGACCAAGAGGAGAGCGAGGCCCCAAAGGAAGACCTGTAAGTGGCCATGGACCTCACTCTGCACAAATATGTACCAAGCAAGCCAGTCTGTGCCATGTCCCCTGGTGCAGAAAAGAGCTAGGGACACCATTGCTCTGTCACTTACCCTAAGCGTCACAGAGAATTCAGGTCACAAAGTGATACTGTAGCTTGCTTAGTACAGAGGAAATTGTCACATTTTCTTAATGCTGGTTATCTTAATAGATAACACAATTAATATTTCCTTGTTCTTTCTGGGTTCAAAGTACAATAAAGTAGAATTTGAGGAAATGTAATCAACACATCTTATTGTCTGAAGTTGTCTCCCATGAGTAAGCCGTATCGAGAATGTACCATTGAAAAAAAGCACCCAAATTCTGTGATCCATGGAATAATCAAACTGGATAATGGAAAAATAAATTATTAGAGGATAAAATTTCCTTTTAAGTGGTTGCACAACAAATTTATTTCCCAGGTAGTACTCTGCCTTTTCCACTAAACAGCTGCTACAGAGGTATCAAAGGAACAATTTTAAAAAACATTGATAACCCTATTACAAGACAAAAAGGATGTCTTTGAATTGAAATAATCACCTCCATACCTTTGGAATAAAACATGACACTATATAATATGTACCAGAATTTTCTCTCATTATCTATCCTATAGGATATATTATTCTCAAGACTTGGTAGTACAATGCTTTTTCTTATATCTTTCTCATCCATAAAATACACATATTGAATAACTAGATTAATTTATGTATTGCTATAATTATCCCATATTTTAACTAGAAAAATTTGTTTGAGTTGCTTAAAATTCTTTCTAACAGTATCTACTAAAACTTAACTTGTAATGGAGTTTTAGTCTTCCAAATATGTATTTATCCATATGTAAATGGATAAAAGAGCAAGGAAACGACAGACAACTTTGATATATAAATGAGGGCAAAGCATACTTTAGATCACATTTCTAAGAAATCTTGCTGCCAGTTTCACCTTTGTCATTATTTTATGCATCTATGCATTTCGCCAAGTAGCGCGATGTCAGTACTTTTTCTGCAGTGGAGCGGGTGTCGCAGATGGTATTCAGAGGTGTGTAGAAGGATAACAGTGCCCCGGGCCAGGAATATAGCTCAGCAGCACAGCACCTGCCTGGCAAGCACAAGGTCCTGAGTTCAAGTCCCAGTACCAAAAAAAAAAGAATAACAGTGCCCAGAAAAGTTGGGTGTAGGCCCATGGTGGGGTCGACAAGACCTTGTTCCGATTATTTTGTGCTCCATTCTGCTTGCTCTCCAGATGTCGGTCCGGGCTCTAGAATGACGGAGATGGGTAGAAGACGGATTTAGATACAGGGAGGGGGGATGGTCATGCAGAAAAGATTTTGCATTAGTATGTTTGTGTATTGTAAGGAATTGGTAACACTAAGTCCAAGTCCAGGTGGAAGTGACTATGGGAGTAGTGGTCAGACTTCCAGAATTCCTGGTTAGGATCCAATTAACCTACTCTCCAACCTTCCTACTTCCTTTCTCTTCCATCCTACACTAGTATATGGTGTGGTTCATTTCATCTTGGTTAGGCCTGAGACACTCCATGTGAATTGGGTTTGGTTGTGTGTGTGTGTGCAAAGAAGAGTAATGTAGTTATTTATGAGGAGGCAAGACAATCCTGGCGGATACCTATGTAGGAAATCGGTTCCTCCGTTTATCCCAATAAACAGTGGTGGGATGGCAGGTGTTTAACAACTGACTCTCTTTAGAAAAACTCTAAAAATACATAGCTTTTGATGTAGCCCCTGGAGTAAATACCCCTGCTGTGGCCGACTCCAGTTACAGCATACTCTCACGGAATACCTATAGGTAGAGTGTTTTGTTTCTCATCCCAAGCCTACCAGGAGCTGTTTAGCTGGACTGAAGTTATTGCTATCACGATGTAGGGTAGTATTGGAATCATAAATACCATTTTTCTTGCCCTACTTCCATGATCATCAAACCACAGGAGGGCTCACAATGTGCAGCATGGTTTCTCTACCTCAACACTACTGATAATTTGGGCCAGATAACTCGTCATGCATTGCAGGATATTTTGCTACTTTGCATGCGATGCCAGTAGCAGTCCCCATCCCCATCTAGCGGGACAACTGAAAATGTCTCTTGATGTCGCCAAATGTAGGTAAAATTGCTCTGGATTGAGAGCTACTGACAGAGATACTCTCTTGAAACCTTCAGGACTAGCCAGTGATCTTCGTGGCTTCTCTTATCGAACATCCTCAGTGTTAAGTGTGTTGTCCCGGTCAGTTCAGAGTGACAAAGTAGCAGCGTGTCAGTAGATGGGCCACCAGTAGCGTGCTGACTTGTGACAGCACGTGATGCTCTACCTCTAAGAGTATCAGCTTCTCGTGTGTAAAATGAGAAATGTAATAGTTTCTGCAGCTCTAACATTCCACAATGTATGTGTGTGAGTGCGCCCATCGTTTGTGTGTGATAGTGTTAACTGTTAACCAGCAGTGGACAAGGTTCAAGTTCTTCAGCATGGCTCTTTTCTATTTGTGAACGTTTTAAGGCCGCCACCTAGTGGCCACCTACAAGCACTTTTTGATGGTATAAGTACTGTGCTATTTTTGTAGATTTCTGCCAGAGATTCCGTACTACAGTATTCTGGGCAAGGGAGGGGATGATAACAAATAGAAAATTTACCTTAATATAAAAATTATGTGATTCACTTCACTTGGAAATATAAAATGTGTTTTTAGTAGATTCCTCAATTACACTTTATTTTTAATGTTTATCTGTAAAATGTTTTGCATTATATTTTTCTCACTTCCCCTTGCAATCTTGTTTGTCTTCACTTAATTTTGGATAATTTTCATTTTTTATTAATTTTAACCTAAAGTTGTATAGGATTAACGCTTGAAGGTTATTTAAAGTGAATTTCAGGAAGAGTCGGAGTGAATCAGAAGTCAGTGAAAATATGGGTTTTCTTCAGATGGAAGTTTGAAATCTAATCAGTAGTAATCACAGGCAATCAGAGAACTACACAAACTATTTGAAGAACGAATATGACCCAAACTTCTCTCTATTCATGTGGACACTAAATATAGTTTAATGTTTTGTCTTTGGAAATGCTGAGAGCAGAGATTGTTTTAACTCACTTTTTGCATAAAATAACTGATGATCATTTAGCCATCAAATAATGCAAAAACTCATTAAAAGTTTTTCACTCGAGGCTATACAAGTAAGTCAGACCGCTGCTTTGTCTACACCATCACCAATAATACACATTTCCAAGTATGTCCATGTTCATGTGATTTGGAACCCTAGACAGCACTTACCCTTAGCCTCCATTATGTGTTTTGAAAAGAGTAAAGTGAATTTTCAGTGGTTCAAGATGAGAAGGGGTTTGATGCTTAAAATAAGAGACTAATTTTCTAAGAAATCTTTTGTTAAAATATGAGTTTTTAGGCTTATTTATTTACTTCTATTTAAATGAATTTGCTTATTTATCCTTCTACTCCAAGGAATAAACATGCCTACATGTGTCTGTATGACATGCCTGTTTCTTAGAGTACTAGCATATGTACAATATACACATTTTGTCTGTGGAAATATATTTAAAAATTAATATTAAATATAATTAAATATATAAAATATTTTCAAACATACTAATCCAGTTTTTCAATTGCTATTATACCACTCTTCCCCAAACCATCATATGCAAACTGCCATCTCCACCACTGCGGGTTGTCCTACGCTTACTCACTTGCATTACTGGCTTACTTTTTAATTGCTTCCTAGCCAGTAGCTCATCTCTTGGTTAAGTGTGAGAAGCTTTCTTTTACTATGAGGCTATAGCATCAGGTACTATTTTTTCTCTATCCCTGCTTTTAATGATAGAAAGTATATCATCTTATGACTTCTATGCTGCTTGCTTTCCTTTTAAAGTGTGTTAAGACTCTTTTGAGATTAACAAGGCAGAAAATACTGAACAAGACTGGTGGGAATGATGAGGTTAGGGAATGGAGTTTTTCCAGAACTGAGGACGTGGCTGTTTCCCAAGCTGCCTTGGGAATGTAGGTTACGAGAAGGGTGGAGTTTGGCAGCTGGAATCATTACTCACTTCTCTGAGGACCAGACGTGGCCAGATCACAGCGCCTGTGCCTCTGATTTCTCATTGGTCTTTTCTACCTCTTGGGTTGGGAAGGACAATAAAATATGCCAGACTTAAAAAAACTAAAGAGGACTGAAATGTGAAAATGTAATACACATGCACTGGGTGTCTACTATGTACCAGAAACTATGTAAAGCATTAAACAATTACAAAGATGAAAAACCCACAAACTCCAACCAAGGGGTCCTCACATTTTTGGGGTTTGGAGGGAAAAGAAGTTAAGCAGGCACATTCATAGTTAACTATAATCTAATACAGATGAGTGAATATAAAAATTGTTGATTGAATACCCTTGAGCAGCAAAACTCAACCCCAAATAAGGAAGCTCATTTTAGAATTCTGTTGAACTGAAATGATTTATAATTATTCTAAGAAGGCTGTGTGTGTTTAACATATCAAGTAAAAGTTTTTCTTAGCTTATGTCTCAACAGTAGAAACTCTGATCAGTGTTGAAGTCGACAGTGTCCACGTAGCTGATGAAGTGGCCAGCTTGCCATTTGTGTTTAAAATAATCACGGTTGCCCTCAAGAAGTCTGTGCTTTTAGTTTTCTGCTAAGTACAGTTTTGGCTGTGGGTTCTAATTTATACTGGTTTGTTTTTCCAGGGTCCTCGTGGTCCTCAGGGAATTGATGGAGAACCAGGTATTCCTGGTCAACCTGGTGCTCCAGGGCCTCCTGGACATCCATCTCACCCAGGACCTGATGGCATGAGCAGGGTGAGTTGTGCACTGTTCAGTGTCACACTTGATAATGTGCTGAATTATCACTGCTCTACTGTTGGGAGTTTAGACTGTGTCCATTCAGGTACTGAAACTGGACTGTAAGAGCTGTTACAGGAATGCACACTGCTCTGAACAAACAAACTAACACATCCACAGTGGGTTCTGGAAAATTCAAAATAGCATCTTTTAAAGTGCTGCCTTAAATGATCTGTCTTTATCAATGTCAGTTCTGGACTCCATGAACTTCGTTCTTTCTGCTGACCCTGAAGGAGCACTGGCATTGCCCCCCATATGAACTGGAGAGATTTCTCTTTCTCCTGCTGATCTTGGGGCTCAGAATGCTGACAAAATCAACACTATATCTTTCCACCAGGAGAGCGTGACTGGAGGGGAGCTGTGGGAGGGGAAATGGAAGTAAAATCAACTAAGATGCCATATGTATATGTAGCAGTTCCCCAAGATTAATTAATGTCATCTGGGGCCCCCAAACCCTGGGCCGTGGGCCAGTCCCAGTCCCTGGCCTTTTAGGAACCTGGCCCAAAGCAGGAGCGGAGGGTGCGTGGCAGACAGGCGAGGGAAACTTCCTCTCTCTTTACAGCAGCTCCTATTACCAGCATTAACTCTGGAGCTCTGCCTCCCGTCAGATCAGGGGTGAGGGGCGGCATCAGAGTCTCACCTGAGCACAGGTCCTACTGGGAACTGCGTGTGCCAGGGTTCTAGATTGTGGACTCCTTAGGGTCACCCTGAGTCCCGCCCCCACCCCAGCCTGGCCCATGGAAAAACTGTCTTCCAGGAAACTAGTCGCTGGGCCAAAAAGTTTGGGGCCTGTGGGATGTAATCACTATGTATTGCAAACATATACTGATAAATATAAAAAGAGACATGAATCATAAGACGAGAAAAAATAAACAATTCAGATTATTTTTGTATAATAAAGACTTTTTCTTTTTTTTGTTGTGATGTATATGAGAAAGTCACTAAACATGCTGCCTAATTATTTCCTAAATTTTAGTTCCCTGTGTGAAGTAAAATAAAATGTCTTTCTGCCCCTGTGAATTCTTAGAGGTCTGGAGAGAAGAGATCTGCATAGCATAAGGGAACGTGTAACTCCGAATACCATTTTTATTTTACAGCAGTTCATACATGTGTTTCTCAATTGACTCTCAAGTATTGCTTTTACAGCCATTTTCAGCTCAGATGGCTGGGTTGGATGAGAAATCCGGACTTGGGAGTCAAGTAGGATTCATGCCTGGCTCTGTGGTAAGTATAAACTTTACTGATAACAAAAGTGTTTGTAGAAAAATAATTATAAAAAGAGAGGCTTGCCTTAGCTAGTCAAGAAATAGTATGTATCTTCTTAAACATATCCATCTACCCATCCGTCCATCCATCTATCCATCTATCCATCCATCCAACCATCCACCCATTTAAATATCAAGCCCTACTATGTACGATTTAACAGCTGAGTGGATTTTCATTTGTAACCATGCAAAGTATTTGTGGACAGTAATAAAGGAAGAAAATAATGCATTTTAAGACTTATAACTACCAGCACCACAAAACTGTCCCTTTTAATTAAAAAAATGTTATAAGCAGCTGTTAGAAATACTGATTTTACAAAAGTTTGAAATAAGCAATTTTTGCTACTTCCATTTTATTACTTTCTACTTAATATTCACTGGCTACCTTATTCCAACAACTCCAAGGCTTCTGGTCAGGGCTTTCTCACAATCTCTATCTTCTTTTGAATTTTGTTAACTGCCAGAGAGATTCCTATTTTTCATCGGGCATTTAGTTTATGCTGGGTATTCAGAGCAATGCAATCTCATCAAATGAATTAACACTTTTCAAGCCAACTCTCTTGTGCTTTCTTTCATTGCAACATAATTCAAAATCATTCCACATTAAGAGAATTTCAGGCAATAAGTATAATATCAGACCTCATTGATGATCACATCCGTACCCATTCTTCAGGCCATAATTATGAATACATTAAGCATCACTTATATGTATATTTTAAATTACTAGCAATGTACTGTCATTCGGGGATTATCTTGGGATATTTTTCTGAGATATATGAGTTTTTATCCATTTGAGGTTTAAATTAGATATGTGTTTATTTTTAAGGGAACTTGTATTTTCTGACTAGCTAAAATATCTGATCAATTCAAGGCAAAATTTAAGATTCTTTGTCATAAGTATAAACTTGATTTTAGTTGAATCAATTGTACTTTCTAAAGTTTGACATTGTAAAAACTGTACAGTCATATACAATATTAAATTTCCTTACAATGCATTTTCCTTGGCTTCCCTTCGTTATGCCTCAGGGTAATTATTTCATGTGAAGTGAGGGAAGCCTATGTTGGCACTTTCTATGTATGTTGTGGGAGAAAGAACCTAGAAAGCTCAGTGTCCTAGATAATTTTAAAACAACATTGAAAATAATCTAGCCTTTATTGTTGGTTTCATAAGCTTTTACTTCACATGTTCATGTAAGTTACGAAAGTTATCTGCTGTAAAGCTGAAGAATGAAACGGACATTTTGATAACTACTTTGTGCCTGCCAAGATTTTACTTTCTTCAGATGTTCTGGTTTAAGAAAACCATCCTTTAACAGGCAAGTGCTCCAGTTCTAAAGACTGTTTATTTCTCTTCATGACACTGAGGGCTGTATAGCATCACCCCAAAGGTTGTCCAAGCTTTAATCTCCCTGACTTTATCTGCCTTACAGATGAGCACAGACGGAGCACGTCATCCTTTCCCTCCGCCAGTGCTTCTCGTTTTCAGGTTCCAAAGCTGATTCAATATTTTAAAAGTATTAATTGTCATGAACACTATGCAACTTTTCTTCTTATATGTTTTAGGGTCCTGTTGGCCCAAGGGGACCTCAAGGTTTACAAGGGCAGCAAGTAAGTCTGTTTATAATTAAATTACACACTGCAGCAAAAATAGTGTACACAAAGGTCTATGGGACATAATTGCTTTGGGCTGGCTTTTAAATTACATAATTATAATGCTCACTTTGAATGGGCTATTAAATAATTTTCACCCACCTAGAAATAGATGCAATATATTTTCACAGGTTCTTCACAATGCTACATTTTTATCATTTGATTTCTTTATGTGACAGACTTCCAATACTAGGACTTACATGCCTTTGCCTCTGAAATAGTAGATGGTTAGCTCATGTCGTGATGAAATTTTCATAATTGAGTATAAGGCTATCAGATCAGAAAAGGAGACTACCATATGGTATTATGATAGATAAAAGTCAAGGTGGGGCTGGGCATATAGCTCTGCGGCACAGCGTAGGCCTGGCAAGTGTGAGGTCGTGAGTTCAATTCCCAGTACAAAAAAAAAAAAAATAATAAAAGTCAAGGTGATCCCACTGTGGGACCTTTATAAATAGCATAATAGCATATGCTTTTTATGCCTCATTGTAATGGAGAGCTATTTTATTTATTGGGGGAATGATTTAATAGGCATAAGGAAGTAGTTTTTCAAAACAAAATGAAAGTAATTTTTCAAAAGGATGAAAAGAATCTTTAGGTCAATCAAGGTTACCGTACTGATATAACCATGTGTGATGAATAGAAAAGTAGCTGTTAATGATGGTGATAAAGTTCATGATGATGATAATGATGATGATGATGGTGAAGGTTACGATGGTGATGATGATGATAGTTACCATTGACTGAATGCCCACTTCTCAGATTAGCAAATTGAGTTATAGACAGATTAAGCAATTTGCCCAAAGTCATATAGCTGGAAAATGGCAGAGCCAGGAATCTGAACAACCACATTGTGTCTTGCAGATAGCATGGGATTTGATATTCTGCTTTCCTTCGTTTTGTTTTCAATTGTAGGGTGGTATAGGACCAGCAGGACCTCCCGGCGAACCCGGTGATCCTGGACCAATGGTAAGTGTCAAGTAAGCATGTGGATCCAGTTACGCTCAGGTAACCCTCACAGTGATGTCCCCAGGCCCTCTGTGACATAACAAGAAATAGCCATGCAGTTTGGTAGCCCCGTCCTATGGACTCTGCTTAGGCTTTACTCCTTACATGGGAGCACTGAATGAAAGGCTTTGACTGTAAACGGAGAGAATGGAAGTTTGTGCATTTGTGTAATTCAACTTTATTTTCCCTACTGAGTGCATGATTTGAGGGATACAACATAAAATTCAAGACATTAATAAAACTGTTGTCTTTGGTATTTTTTCATTGTCTCAACATTATTTTGGACTGTATTATTGGCGGTAAGAGGTAAATATTAATTTTCCTTTTGTTTTGTTTTACTATTAGGGTCCAATTGGTGCACGTGGGCCAGAGGGCCCTCCTGGGAAGCCTGGTGAAGATGTAAGTTTCCTTTTTGCACTTTGCTTTGAAGTTTTGAAGAGACTGAGAAGGAGAGCTAACAAGAATGTATTCCTTCCAGTTTCACTTTCCTCACCCTTTTACCTTCCATTAAATTCTAAGGCAGAGAGTTCAGAATAAAAATTTACAAATTTCTAAAAAGGACCTGAATTTTGATAGTGTTGTATTAAGAGCTGATTCTCTACCGCATTCTCCAGAATTAAGATTTCTGTAACAGCTATCTGAATTGCCACCCTTACGGAGAGCATAGGATTTCATATTCTACAACGCTTGCTTGTGGAACCACTGAAATAATCCGAAAGAAAAAAGAATACATAGCTCCTCATGTAAAGCAACATATCATTATGAAATCTTAATTAAATGAAGTTTAAAAATCATGCTAGTATAAGCTACTGCAGAGCTATACTATATACCATACATAGACTGTATGTCAATATGGATCCCTAAAGTGAAAATATAATTACAAAACTTAATGGTAATAATAAGTAATTAAAGAAGAGTGCAAAACAATGTATTTGATTTTCTAGATTCTTAGTTGTGACAAAGTTGAGACGAATTTGTGGAGGGCATTTGTTTATGTGCAACACTAAATGAAGTAAATATAGTCTTCCTACTTGTGAGTTATGATATTTATTTAAGCAGATGACACTGAATTTTAACAAAGAAAAAATAACTCTGGTGGGTTTTGTTTTTTCACAAAAAGAGAAATGGTAAATAGTATTTGAAGGAGCCATGTTTTTAATACATGTACAGTTATGTATGTAAATTTTAATGTTCCTAAAATGATGAGCTAAATCAGGCCAGGAGAATTTAAAACCATTTATTCTCTGGATAAACTAATGAAAGTTCCACATACTGAGTTGCGGAAGGAATTCCTGTCAGAGCATAGAATTTTATTTATTTGTTTTCTTTTTTTACGTGGCGTAGAGCATCGCACATGAACTTTCTAAAGATTTTTAACTGCAGTTTATTTGTGATCTAGTCTAACAGACGCATGTTTCAACCCCTCTAAACCTTCACCTTGTTTTGTTTTCCTCATGAAGGGTGAACCTGGTAGGAATGGAAACACTGGTGAAGTGGGATTTACAGGATCACCCGTAAGTCTGTACTTCTCAAAGTAATGACATAAAGACAAACTTCGAGAAACAAAGAACATTAAAATAACTCACAATTCACTGTGTGCCCATGTAGTAGACACTAACTAAATGCAGACCACTAAGCAATGTTTCCTTTGTGAAGACATAAAATGTCACAAGACATTTAGCTATAATTCCAGCTAATTGCGCCTCCCTGCTTTGTATTGGCACCATATGAATAACTAACCCTAGAGCCAGAGAGTTATATCATAACCTAATATGGACTAGAGTGTTATGGATACTTTCCAAACTCTCATCACATTTTCAGAAAATAAGAAAAAAATTTTCAGAAGTCATCAGCCTGGCCTTTTGACAATTCCAACATTTCAATCCTATCTTTTTATTTTATATTATCCCACATGTCTAAAACAATAGCCTGAAAGAGGTTGTTGGCTTGTTTATCATCTAGGATGATAAATCATGGACAAGTTGCCTCTTTGGCTGCTCCCTAGCCCCTAATGTTGGCTGAGATTCTTGATTAATATTCTGGGTCCTGAAATCTTATGATGAGATGTAATGATTGCCAGCCCTCCTAACCGAGCTGTTTTCTTCCCTCTTGATTCACTGAAGGTATAGGCCTGTGGCCACCTTCTCCACCAGAATTCAGGACCTGGGCCACTTGAACAATCCCTGCACCCACCCGGCTGTCCCTCCTCACGTTGCTTTGCTAGGTCCTCCTTAAGGAGTGCTACATAAAAATGGGGACAATTAGCACATGAGAAGCAAGCGAAAGTTCTCCCCTGGCATTCCTACTCTTATGGTTTCTCCCGCTGCCCCACAGCCCCAAACTGATCCAGCCTGCTTCTTACAGTATTTCCTATCACTTCCTAATGTTTCTACCACTTAGTGCAACCTACAGTACTGCATTACTCTACATTCTGAAAATCAATGAGGTTCAATGCTAGGGATTATTATTATCTTTTTTTTTTTTAAACGAATGCTAACCTTTAACAGGAATTCGCAGGGCTCTGAGGAGTATTTAATTTCGGTTGTGAAACCAGTTACCCTTCTCCTTGCTCCCTTTCCTTCGGTCCTCTATCTGTCAGTCTGGGAAGGAGTTGCAGACAGAGGCATGAGGTTTAGTCAGCAGCACAGATGTCCTTTGCAAGCTGCACTCTCACACACTCACAGTGGAGTCCTCCGTGGGAAGGGACGGTGCCCTGCCAGCTCGTCACAGATGTGCTCTGCGAGCTCAGTGTAACCACGTGTGATTGTGCAGTGCTGACAGTCCTGGGTCAGCGGAATGAGAATTCTTTATGAGCACTGGGACATCTGGTTCATTTTCCTGTTATGCGAGCGATGTGTAATCACAGGAGAATTTCTCTCCCAGGCCACAGAAAACTGAAGTTAACTAATTATTTGAAGTAACATATCTCAGTAATTCCCTTATAGGCTTAGATGGGCGTGCATTGCATTGCCTACCCCGGATGGAAGGCGGACGGATCTCAGGAAAAGGGAGGACTTCAGTTGCAAAACTTAGCGAATTCTTGGCAGGGAAGAATTCCTAGGCAGGGTTATGTAAACAGAAGAATTAGTGGGAACTCATTTGTTCAGAGAACAGATTCAGTGGACCTCTACTCTGATACCCTCAAAACACTAAAGAAATATTTTCCTTGCAAGAAGTCATGGAGGAAATATTGCTTTGACTTGAGCTATGAATTGCATTTATCAAGTTGCTTGTTCATTCACTTAGTAAAGGATGGATGAGGCCTGTGTTGTGCAGAGCAGAGGGGTTTTAGGGCCTATGTAAGAGTGCTGGAACGAGAGAAGAGGATCCTTAGGGAAGGTTATAAGTGCTGTGAGAATTTGAAATATTAAACCTTTTTTTTCCATTCAGTTGTTTGTCCAGTGACTTCATCAAATGCCCACTAGCCAGGCATAAGGCTGTGGCAAGGATATGAAGATTAATGATAATAATTAAAAATTGACCATAATTGATAACATCGAGCTAAGCTCTCAAGAAGCAAAAAATACTGGTGGCAGTGTAATGGAAATTCAGTGCAAAACCAATTTAATGTAGGCAATGGGAATAAGGAAATAATTAGGTCACAGGACCATTATCTATTTTATGAGACTATGAAGGAAAAGTTTCAAACATTGTTTCAAAATAGTTGTACCACTGAATGTAATTCTGTTGTATTACATTTTTTTTTAAAGTTTACTGTGCTTCAGTGGGAGATACATAAAACTGGCAGAAATTTAGAAATTATTGAGAAAAGAGACCAAGCCATTCTCATATTTTCTGACCTTTCTGTTGGCTATTTCACCTCATTTGTTTTTAAGGAATTAGAAATCCACAAGATTGTCCTTAATTCTTCATAAAAAATTTGATCGCTGTATAATATTATTCTTCCCATAGTATCCTGCTGCCAATGTTCAGAAATTCAGAGAAAATAACAAACATTGGCTTGCTACAAATGAATTTACTCTTGTACCAGAAATAAAGCACAATATTAAGAGGGAAAAGTATTTTTCCCCTTACATGCCTCTATATAAGACCTATATTTTTCCCCTATATAATGACCTAGTCAATTAGGACACAGCATGTTGATTCACACATATTTTTTCTCACTACTAATAATGACACAGTGAGAGCATTTGAAAATTTGAAAAGCTCGTCAAACCAGAATCTGGGGTTAGTCCACACTTTCATGCAAATCATGTTTCCATTTCTGTGTTCCCTTTGTTACTTTTTGATTACCAGATATGTGTTGATAGATAAAAGCATACTGCTATGTTGGTCAAAACCATGAACCCATTTTGTTTTTTTTTTGTTTTTTTTTTTTTTTTTTTTTTTTTTTTGTGGGTACCGGGGGGACGACCTCAGGACCTCGCGCGCCAACAGGCACCCGTGCCACTGAGCGATATCACCGGCCCCTTTTTCGTATGTGGGATCCGGGAGTCGAACTCGGGCCTTCGCGCTTGCAAGGCAGGCGCTTAAGCCGCTGAGCCGTCTCACCGGCCCCCCATTTTGTTTTGAAAAGAGGATATTAAGCAATTTTCTATTTATATTATGATTCTAAAATGCCTTATCTATTTTTTCCCTAGGGAGCTCGAGGTTTTCCTGGGGCTCCTGGTCTTCCAGGCCTGAAGGGTCACAGGGTAAGTTAAATCCCTTGTAGGCTTCTCAGATACCACGATTTACTGAGTAGGGTCTGGTGAGTGTTACCCTGGACATCTTTAGAATTCTCTTTGCCAATTGTTCTTAACTGGCGGTGGCTGCGATATTCATTGATGGCTAGTGGAATCATAATGTTCTTTTACATTTCCTGTGAATTTCACTTGATTTTATAAAGAAGTATAATTTGAGCTCTGACTATATATCAGATGCTGTGCTACAAAAGGGAATACAATGATGAAGGAAAACAATCTCTGGCCAGCAGCTTCAGCTAATAAAAGACACAGTTAAGAAAATAGGCAATAGTGGAATAAATGACATAATTCAAGTAGAAAGTGCACCAGGTCACAGGAAGGACTCAGACAACCCAGGCTTCAAAGTCATAGAATGCTTCTTTTATAACTCAAGATAATATGCAACTCTTCTGTATTATGTTATATACATCACTCTTTTTTCCTTCCTTCTTGCTCTCTCTCTGCTTCTTCTTTCTCTCCTTTCTTTTTATTCTTTCTTTCTCTATCTGAAAGTGAGCCTGGTATTCATTTAGTATGTATCTTACTAGTCTCTGTTTCAAGTAGTTGAGTTGATTGGAATGTTTGCTGCTGTACAAGTTATTAAATGTAGTTGTTCCTCCTTATCTGCTAAGGACTGTTTCCAGGCCCTCCCAAAACATCAAAATCCATAGGTACACAATTCCCTCATATAAAGCAGCATACTATTTGCATATTACATATGCGCATCCTCCCATATCTATTTCTAGACCACTTATAATAACTAATACAATGTAAATGTTCTGAAAATAAACACTATCCTGCATTGTTCAGAGAATAATTAGGAGAGGGAAGTCTGTGCATGTTTAGTACAGGAGTAACCAACATAGGTTAAGTACAGAGCACAAGTCACCAGCAATTGGAACTTGCTTTTTCTTCAAATATTCTCACTACTTTATTGGTTGAATCCATGCATCCAGTACCTGTGGATACAGAGACCCAATTATATTTTGAATATCATTCTTGGGTATAACTCATATTTTGTAACTATATGAATTCTATAACAGTGTGTTTCCTCTAAAACTGGTATGATTTCACTCACTGCTGTAGATTAAATTTTCATGAAGTTACAATTATTTGATGATTGCCAACATTGCAAGTTGAAAATTATATGTAAATGAGAGAACTAATTTTCTTTGAATAGGCTTTCAAAAACTATTAAGAATTTGGGACTATTTTGATCAACAATTTTGAGTTTATGTCTTGTTTTTATAATGTACTTTCTGTGAGCTTAGTTTTGATTCTTCTTTTATGATTTTTGAAAGTTGAAACAAGAACAGGATACAGGCACAAATTTATATTTTTCTTCTCAGGGAAACAAAGGGCTCGAAGGTCCAAAAGGTGAAATTGGAGCACCTGGTGCTAAGGTAATTGTTCAATACCTAAATGTAACCTCACTCTAGCATTTTGGTACTGCTTCAAGTGCCTACAGATTTTTCAAGTAATTCTAGAGGAAAGAGATGTATAAGTAAATTAATAGGCAAACAAAATTTGGCAGGTTATTCACTATTCTTTTCATTCTAGTGCCTTCTAGCCATTATTTCTTCCCCCAAATTATTTATTTCTATAACCAGAGGAAAAAATCAAGGAAGTGTAGAAGAGTTTTAAGTGGGAAACATTGTAAAATCCGTATGTGGAAAAACCCTTGGTTTTATAATGTTATTTCTAAGTTTTCTAAATAGACCTTCAGAAAACATGCAGTGAATTTTAACTTTGTAAAGTTTTACTTTAGACATGTCAGACATAGACATATAATTATTTTTAGGTGGGTATGATAGTTTTCACCAATCTTGTTTATATCCCTAATTTTCTTTTAGACTTATTTCCATAGAGATCAAATTTTCATTTAATTTTAAGAACAAGCAATAAAACAAAATTCTGAGATCCTTCATTGAAAGCACACTTTTCACACAGTGTCTTTGAAAGCATGCCTTTAAAATTATGCCCATGTGGGCCGGTAAGATGGCTCAGCAGTGTAAGCGCCTGCCTGGCAAGCGTGAGGTCCTGAGTTTGACTTCCGGTACCCACATACGAAAAAAAGGGCCGGTGATATCGCTCAGCAGCACAGGCGCCTGCTGGCATGCGAGGTCCTGAGGTCGAGCCCCGGTACCCACAAAAAAAAAAAAAAATTATGCCCATGTGGAACCATGAGTTGTTAATATGAATTTAAGTTTCTCATATTGCAATTCAATCTCAATTTTGCTTTAGGGTGAAGCTGGCCCTACTGGTTCAATGGGCGCCATGGGTCCACTGGTATGTATTTCCTTATTTCTCTGTTTTTAGATTACATTAAGAGAATGGTTGAATGAAAAAATGTTAGCTAGTGAAATAATCTTGATTAGCAGCTTCTAGACAAGCCAAACAAGAACAGCAGGCCCTTCAAATGGAAAAAAGTCCTTCTTGTATTTCACTACTCTAAACTGTCAAATGCCCTTATTCTTTTGCTATACTCACTGGTCGAATGTTAATATGCATTCAACCCATTAAATCTAGGTTAAGCGCAATCTGTTTATGTAGAGTCTTTCACAACTAAAACCATTCCTGGAAATGTTGCTGTCTGATGAATAATTGCACTGAGTCTCAATCGGATGGTTAGTGTAGTCTACCTAGCGGGGAATTCTGGTTAGATGCTTCAGGAGACATTTCTTCTCCTACCTACAGGGCCCAAGAGGAATGCCGGGAGAAAGAGGGAGGCTTGGGCCGCAGGGCGCTCCTGTAAGTATCTGCGTTCACTTATACCACCACGATGTGCATTTCAAGTGTTTTTAAAGCTTGTTTTAGTGAATGTGCTCTCTAAATGAGAGTAACAATAGGTCACCTACTGTTTTATTTTTCTTTTTTGAATAATTTTCTTATTTTGGTTTCAACTTCAAATTTGAAATGTTAGCCAGCGTAGCCAAAAGCTGAGAAGAGACTCTATAGAATAGCTCTCCTCCTTACCTAATTTGAATTACCAGCACACAATGTCTTTGACAGTGGATGCACTCAATTAAGACCCATGAAACGCCATGAAATTTATGGATGTTTCTCCTAAACCTTCTCAAATGCCGGAGACATGGCACCCCCACTGTTTCCCTTATGCTTGTGCCCTATCTAGAGACGACCTGTACCTCTCCACTGGCACAGCTTGCTAAGGGTGATCCCTACTCCCTCTGCTACCAGCAGGCCAGTGGGGACCCAGTTTAAGAGTTCCTATGTAGTCTGCTTTCTTGTACCCATCCTGGCACCAGTGGTTTTAGGGCTTTAGGTTAGGTTTCTTTTCCCAGAAAAAGAGCTTTGCATACAGAAAATTCACGGGGCAGTGTGCTTACAGTAAACCTGTGACAGAATGAACAAAAGAAGCAGCATTTGTGAGAGAGAGAGAGAGAGAGAGAGAGAGAGAGAGAGAGAGAGAGAGAGAGAGAGAGAGAGAGGGGTTGAATTGTGTTGCAGTTGCAACAGATTTCATTAAAGCCCAGGGAAAATTATGGAGTTCTTCAGACTTGTTCTGAACAGAGGTCAATCGTTTGTGCGCCCTTTCTGGCCACAGGAAGAGAAAGACTTTGGCAGAGCTTGGTCCCTTTAGTCAAGGGCGGTTCCTGGGGACACACTCAACTGTGATGGACAATGATATATTAAAGCAAAAAGAGCCAGTTTAACCAGTTTGATTTCTCAATCTTGATTTCTATTTTTTATTGTCGTAAGGATATATGCATTTATTACTACCTTTTTGTGTACATGCGTATTTCTATGGCAGTTTTAATCAGTTAACATTAATATTTATTCTTTAATTTTTAACATGGAAATTGTTTATAAAGCAAATAAATTATGAAAAATACTGTAGAAAATTTAATCTTACCTTGTCCTTTTTTTCCTTCTAATTAGGGACAGCGAGGTACACATGGTATGCCTGGAAAACCTGGACCAATGGTGAGTTGTGTTACTTTTACAGTCATTCATTAATTTGTGCATTCTTTCATTTATGTGTTTTTAAGCAGTTACAGAGCGCCTATTACGCTCGATACTTGAGATAAAAGATAATAAATACACAGTTCTTGTCTTAGAAAACTGGATATATTAATTAGTATCATTTTATAAAATTATTGCCAAATGGTAGAATATAATTTGAATTATAGGCACATCGAAGAGGAAGTACCTAATCCTAAAGTGAAGAAGGATATGTAAGAAAACCTAAAAAGGAGTAATTTTCAAGTCACATCTTGAAAAATAGCCACGTCTATATAAAATGGGGAAGAATGTAGTTTGGTCCATAGAATGGATAGATGAAAACATGGTGATCTGAAGGAAATGCTAAGAGGGTAAAATTGGATGGGCAGGCAGGAGCTGGATCATAAAGGGATGTTCACTGTAATTACTGTGTTAAGGAGTTTTGGAGCTGTTTTCTAGAGGATATTGAGAAACAATTCAGGGATTTTAAACAGAGGAGTGTTATGGCAGGAGATCATCTACTGATACTGTAGAAGTCAAGATGAAGACAGCTAAGACTAAACAGGAATAACATATGCATCATCCCAGAGAGAAACGATATGGAGGTGAACTGAAGTTATTATTAATGGAGGCAGACTGCGTATCACTGAACTAAGAAGTCTGATGGACATAGCTGAATAGAATTTTTTAAGGAGTTTGGTGAATGATGTAATTTATGTGAAACTTAAAATACAAAAAAGATCATTTTGTGAATTTGTGTATAGAATGGAAAGAAATCAGTTTTGTATTTGGTTATGCAGAAGTGTAAAAATCATGGTATAGATTTGGACTGCAAGTGTAGATTCGGAACTTTTTGAAGTACAGGCAATAAATAAAGATGTGGGAGTAAAAGTGTAGCACGAAATAATAAGGTCTCAAAGGGTGCTGATATTTCCTGTACTGTGCTTTCTGCACCTACTCTTGACAAGGTTATTGTGTTTTGGTCCAGATAGCCTTGCACTAAATCATAGGCACTCCCTGAAGTTATAAATTTTTGACTCACATTTGAAGATAAAAATGTGAACATTTCTAGTTAATAGTAGTAAATTATAAACAAAGGCAAAATTGTGTAATTTGACAATTTTGTAGTATATTACTCACTTTTACACTCTCCTTGCAATCGCTCTCCCGTGTACATAGACGCAATTAGTACTGAAACACCCGGAGGAATAAAGGGTCTTAGGAGATGGAGTAGATTATAGTAGTAACTAATGAATCAAAGTCTCTGCTTTTATTCTGTGAAGGGCATTTAAATTTTAACTCTACAAGCAAAACAAATCTAAATGGATGTTTTTAAATAGCGTAAAATATAAAGTTCATTTCTGAACAATAGAGAAATTGATCCACATCAAATTACATGTCTGTGGTGTCCTGGTTTACATAAGGAAGTATAATGACATCTAGAAGAAATTATTCCATATATGATCCAGACTGGCTATTAACAAACTGTACATGCAGGCATCCAAAGTAAATATTCCGTGGCTCAGTTTTATAAAGTTAAGCCAAACTCCACAAGGTGAACTGTGCTATTAAACACATAGAAAGAAAATTGAGAGAGAGAGAGAGAGAGAGAGAGAGAGAGAGAGAGAGAATGAATATTCTTGATCAACATGGAACAATATTGAAAGACGATCAAAGAAAAAATATTAAAGTTTTTAGTTTGTTCCATATGACAAAAGTAGAACAGAATTATATTAATTGAAATTATTGCTTCAAGGACTTTCCCCCCTTATTATTTATAAAAATGAAACAAAATTTAAGACACAAACTAAGGTAAGTAATGGGGGATGGATATTACCCAAATATACACATCGACACCCTCGATGTGAAAGTAGAGGTGGAGGGTGTTAGGGGATGATGAAAATGACTTAATTGTTTTATATGAATGTATGAGTCTTCCAAAAAAGCCCATTAATCTATATAATCAATTTGCAATAATAAAAAATGTGAAAAAGTCTTAATTAGAAAAAGAATACTCTGAAAGAGCTTTTATTAATTAAAATGCATGGAGTTAAAATATAGTCCTCAAAGAAGAACAAAGATAACCTAGAAAGCTTAGAATATAATTCTTTTAGAATTTATTTCCTCTGAATCCAACTTTTAAATCAATGGTTTAAACTCCATGTATGACTTTCCAAATGTGGAATAGTTATAAACATTCACTTATTATTCTCTGAAAAAACACTCTAAAATATTCAGATGATTCATAAGCATCATTTTTATAGAGAAATATATTAATTTTTGGCACAAAATATAACTTTCTAAAAGCTATGTTTGTTACTTTGTTAATGCAGATAAAGTATATCTTTCAAGAGACAATTTTGAAAAATTAAAGGATCCACTTACCATCTATAGTACTATTAATTATATTTTTCAGAACTATTTTAAATCAATGTTGGAAGGTACTTGTAGTAAAATTATAGTATTATCTTTGCGATTTTAAAGTACAAAACAATGTTTTCTTATATTATGTGTCAAAGTACAGATCAATTTTTATTAGAAAATGAAAAAGCAACCTAATTAGATATTAATTAAATACATGACTGATTAGCATTCTGGTTTCTTTTTATAGGGTCCCCTTGGTATACCTGGGTCTCCTGGTTTTCCCGGAAATCCTGGAATGAAAGTAAGTAATTAATATATCTAAGTCTGCTTGATTATATGAATCCCAAAATGATGAGTGACCTTTCACAAGTTGAAGAGTATGGAAGTTCTTGTTAACTGAAGAAAGAGCCTAGAATAGTATGTTCATTGTCCATTATGATAGGGAAATAAACATAGAAAATGAAAGTACCAATATAATAGATAAATAAAGGAGAGTGATTTATAATCATTCAATTATCACATCGAAGAACTATTGTACAGTGCTCTAGTGCTAGGCAATTGAAAATGACCTGGGTCTCTGTTCTTGAGTAGAGGGCCAGGTAGTAATAAATAGCAAAATGTTGTAAATAATAGTAGGTTAAAATATATCAGAATTTATCAAAAAAGGCTGGACATCCCTCGGCTGCCCTGCCTGAAGCCATTTCAGAGTGGGCAGGGAGGATATTTGGCTCTCCACATGGGAATGGATTAAAGTATTCTGCTGGGACGACTTATATTTATAGTGAGTCACTATTTGCTTTTTCTCTCAGTACTTTGGGAGAAATTCAAAGGTTACAGTAGGAAGAGATTACGATTATGACAGCTACATCAGAAAATGAATTCTGAGCACTGCTTTCAAGTTGTAAGCAATATAACATTTGATTCCCCTTCATTCTGTTTCCCTTTGGCAACAACTTTCTTAATCTGCAGAAGGGATTTGCTAGCAAGAGTCAGCCTTAAACTAACACATGTGGCCCTGGGCCATCACCTGGCTCCTCTAAACCTTTATTCTCGTGGAATTTTGTCTAGGATTAAATGAGAGCATCCACATAAATCCTGATACAGAGGATGTTCTCAGTGTAGCTTCGTGCTTCTTCTTAGTAATGCTGCTCAAGTTGGATTTGAATTTAGGAAAAAATAATCCCTGACGTTTCAGACACCCTTTGAAACATGAGAATCATCAGGTCAAATTCTTCTCTCCACCCGCTTTAATGCTGTCTTCAAACTCTGTGCCCCAGGGGCCGGGTTGCTTAAAGATGATGTCTTCAGTCATTTTGCTAACCAGTCCCTGCTTTCTTAGAGAATGCTTTGGTTTCCCTCTGATTCTGAAGTCCAAGTGTGTACGTGTGTGTGCATGTGTGTGTTTGTGTGCACGTGCACACTTGTGTTGTTGGAGGTTCATTTCAGGAACTGCTGCATACTAAGCATGAACTCTACCACTGAGCTACATCTCCAGCCCTGAAGTCCCAATTTTAACACCACCGATTCCTCCCTCACCTCCCTGTAGGCCCCTATTAAAACATGCAACATCCATTTACTCTTCTTCTAAGACCCTCCACCTCCAAACTGAGTTCTGGCTAGGGTAACAGGGAAAGAAAACTCACAAAGCCTAGTCCTGTGAATAGCAGGAAGGGATTTTTGCTCCTGCTGTAGCAGAAGCTAGTTCAACCTCCGTAGCAATCACAGCTTATGCAAGTAGGCATTGTGGGCACTTCCCCTTCTCCTGCGTGTTTATAAGACTGGTTGTTGATTCCTTAATACTACTCAAACAACTAGCAAAGCTGTTTCCCTCAGAAATTGATTCCCTGTCTTTGCCTTTCTATCCCCCACCATAAAATTCCTGGCTTTTTTGGGGGGGTGGTTAAAACTCTGCTATTTCTGTGAGGTTTGGCCATGGTCTCTGGCTCTCTGGACGAATAAACTTCCACATTTACTTCTTTGCATGTCAGTGAAGGGTAACAGGAATTAGTGTATTTTATTGATACTGATGAGCCTCTCAAGGCTTATGATTTTAGTTTTCCAGATACTTCTGGGATTAGTATGTAGTATGTACCTAGGTACATAGTACATGGGATAAAATAGAGGAACCAAATATGAGTGTCACAAACAAAGGATATATTTTCAGTATAGATATGTCCCAAATGTTGTATGGGAAAAACTTAGACTAAAATGTATTTGTTTATCTGAAATGAAGCTTAACTTAGCTTCCTGAATTTTATTTTCTATCTGGAACACTATCTTGGATCGAAATAAAGGTAGTAATCAGGTTTTCTTGACTACTTCACTCTGCTCTTAGTGCTGCTTTTTACATCTTGTTTTCTTAAATATCCTTTAATTCCTCTCAAAGAAGCACTGTCTTTTTTTTTTTTTTTTTTAATGTGGGTACCAGGGGTCGAACTCAGGACCTCGTGCTTGCCAGCAGGTGCTTGTGCTGCTGAGCGATATCACCGGCCCTTTTTTCCTTTTTATGTGGGTACTGGGAATCGAACTGAGGACCTCGCGCTTGCCAGGCAGGCACTTATGCCGCTGAGCCATCTCACCGGCCCTGTGTCTTTGTTTTTTAAATAAATGAAGTTTTGCTTTTACTTTGCCAGAAGTTGTCAAGTTCATTAGACATTTGTAGCCTGGGTGTTTTTCACCATACTGAATAAACACTTTCTTGAAGGTTAATAGAATTGAACTTTTTGTAAATCAACTCATGTCCTCCACTCTGAAGGTGACTTTTTATATTGCTCTATAGTACAGAACAATATCTCTTATTTTTAATGATACAAAATTTTAAAAAGAATGTTTTTATATATGAACTTTTTTCACAGTGAATTTTACCCATTTGGAGACGTACTGTCTGAATAGTGCAGCACATTTTAGCTGATTTTGCGTTATTTAGAGATATTAGGAAATAATTTGGTTTATCTCCTGATGATCAAATCAAGCTTAATCATGTGGCCTTGAAATGCCTAGGTTTTCTTTGAACAGAAATAAGTCATGCTAGCACAGGGGATCTGGGTATTTTTCCTCCATTTGATAGTTTTGTTTAAAGAGTCTGAATGTGTTGCCGATATTTACACCATGGTGGTCTTGATTTAGGGTGTCAAGACCTGGAATATCAAGATATGTCTGATATAGAGATATCAAGATCTGGTATAGGGATATGCCCTGATTTGATTATGGCTCTACACTTACGTTAAATATTAACTGTGAAATAAGTTAAAATGATCTGATAAATGTGGTAAAAGAGTTTAGATTCTTTAGAGGTCCTGACTCGGTGGATGGTTAGGACTTCTATAACGAAGTTGGGATGTGGAGACTATTCCTGGTGAAGAGGCTGCAGCATGGTGATCTAAGGATGGGGTGAGAAATGAGTCCATTCCATGAGCTAGCTGAGCCCTGAAAAGCCACTTTGTGCTCTTGGCCCTTTAAATGTTTAGGTTTAAAATGAAAATCTCTATGCCATCAATGTCATACCACAGCTTTGTCATATTTTTCTTAGATGAACCTTTCTTTCTGCACCCCTTTAGGGAGAAGCAGGTCCTACGGGTGCTCGAGGTCCTGAAGGTCCTCAGGGCCAGCGAGGTGAAAATGGGCCACCAGGTCCAGCTGGCTCTCAAGGGCTTCCTGTAAGTTGCCAGTGTGTCTAAGAAGTAGCCCAGAAAGAGGGGCACTTATTATAACAGCAGAACAAATGCAACTTAGCCTAAGATATTGTGTTTGAATTCTGAATGAGTGCTTAAAACTCATGAGAAAAATCTCACATCAATTCTGCACATTTTACCCATTCTATGGAAAAGATAATTGGTCAAAATATATTTTATGATATAATGGTGGGTTGAGAGGCAGTTTCTCAGTTTCTCTGCCTCCTCTTGACTGGATGTCTGAGTACCATTCCAGGGGTGCCCAGATATAGCTTAATGTTTCAAAACCTTTTTGTGTATCCTTTAGGGTGCTGTGGGAACTGATGGTACACCTGGTGCCAAAGGCCCCACAGTAAGTAACTGCGTTTATGCCACATGAAGTTTAAATGACACAACTCTTTGGATAGTGGCCCTAGGCTACTTCCTAAGTGTCTGCTGATCATGTCACTCTTGCTATCTGACAGGGCTCGGCAGGTACCTCTGGTCCTCCTGGCTTGCTAGGGCCCCCCGGATCTCCCGGACCTCAGGGTAGCACTGGACCTCAGGGAATTCGAGGACAACCGGTAATATCATCATTGGAAGCAACTGTCATACTTTAGTCTAATCCAACCAAGAGTGGCTAGAGAAATAACAAGTAATGAGGTACAATGAAACAGAGGTCATGTGGCATCCAAATGAGGAAAATAAAGACTGGAATGGTTGTAAGGAGAAAGCCAGAAGTCAATATATGATTTGGATGTTTAGATTCTAAATTGAATATTAGATTCTAAGTTGAACATTGCAGTATGTAAATTCTGGTGTATTAAAATATCTTACTGTCATGAAATAATAACTTCATGGTACACCTCATAGAATTTTATAAATAGCCGAATAATCAATGTAATAGAAATATTTTACAAGCCAGCGAGAGGCAACATGGAAGTATAATAGGGATTTATAATGATGATTTGGCTAGAATTGGATTCAACAGCTATTTCTTGAGAACTATTCTTGATGAGTTATTCCAATATATTGTTTACATTGAATGAGTCTCCATACTTTACAGAAATCATTAGGAAAGACATTGGGGTGAGTTCGTAGAAATAAATACATTGAAAACTTGCTCTTATACAACTTGTATCATGGCACGTAAAAACAAAAACTTTCTCTCCTACTACTTATTTAAACGAATATTTCAGATTCTGTTCTAAATGGTGTGGTCATGCTGATAAAAGCTTTCTAAATGCTGATGAGAAATTTCTTAATATATGAATATTGCTGATATGTCACAATTGATTTTTCCCATGTTCTAAATTTGGCAATTTTAGTTCCTGCAACATAATCTGCAGTTAATGTTCCAAGACACATTTGCAAAATAGTAGGATAGTCCACATATAAAATACTCTATCTGAAGTTTCCAAATTCTCAAGAAATAGAACCTAAACATAAAATTATTTTCATTTTGAGTAAACAAGTCTCTATCCTAAAATAAACTTGTAGTAATGTTACCTATAGAAATTGTCAGTTAGTTCTAACTTTAATGATCATATTTGAATAATTGAATAATTTGAATTATAATAATATGTGTGATAATAAACCATATTTTAAAAAGTAAATTTCCTGAAAGCTAATGTAAAATAAACTACTAAATTATAGTAATTTTATGAAAATACACATATAGTCTACAATACTTGCAAAATTTTAAAAAATGATTACATTGTACTACTAATGCAATACAGACTGAGTGGCTGAAAAATGTTAAGGTCTAGTCATTGCAATTGCTTAGAGCAGGTTGGTGAGATGCCTGCTATCTCTCAATATCAACCATTGATATTTTATTTTAGGGTGATCCAGGAGTTCCAGGTTTCAAAGGGGAAGCTGGCCCCAAGGGGGAACAAGTAAGTCTTCATTGCTTTCAATGATAAGAGCATAAATGCTGTCTAGAAGTGTACAACTCAAAAAGCTCAAGTCTTTAAAATAACTAGGAATTATAATAGCATTGAATGAAAGCACTTTAATCATTTAATATACTTTAAAGTTTGCGACTTAACTTCATTAAATGAGTCTTCCAATTATCATCCAAATGACTCTTCCTGGTAACTCTCATTCTGTTTTTAACAGGGGCCACACGGTGTTCAGGGTCCGATTGGCCCTCCTGGTGAAGAAGGCAAAAGAGGTCCTCGAGGCGACCCAGGAACAGTTGGTCCTCCAGGCCCAATGGGAGAAAGGGTAAATTTGAGTAATAAAATGTATTCATAGAGCTGTAGAGGAATTGCATGACTGTATTTTGGGATAAGTGGAAAACTGAAGCAGTTAAGATATATGCTGCAGGTACTTTGTGTAGAGGTGTCTGTCTATAAAAAGAGCCAACTTTCTAGTCATTCTTCATTTATTTGTTCAACAAATGTTAATTGAATTACTTCTCCATGCCTTTTGGAGCTTTTTGTGCTTGGATTACATCAGTAAATGGAAAGCTGTGGTCCCAGTACTCATGTGTGGGCTAGTAAACAAGAGTTCACCTCAGTGGAGAGGTAAATAATTAGCAAGTCGACAGGTCAATGAAAACACATTCACACAATGTAATAAGTGAGTGCCATGTGCATTTATTACACAGTAGGAAGACATGGTGGGTGCATGACAGTGCTGCAATGTTAGATTAAGTAGCTGGGAAGTAGGGTCCTCCTAGAAGATAGTCTCCCAGTGAGGGAGAAAGAACATTATTAGCAGATGAGAAAGTAATTGCTAAGCCAGGAGGGTCAGAAAGGACTTGATAATACCGTTTAAAGATGAGAAGAGATTTCTGTGACTGGAGTACAATGAAGCAGATCGGAATGGACAATAATCTCAGATTTAGGTAGAGCTTTGGAGGATGCCAGGGGCTTCTAATAGAAGACAACACTAATGCATGTTATTGTGGACATTTTGATTTTTATAGATAGTGATTGGGCTCTCATGTGTACATTTTAGTCCTTCTAGTTTCATTTTATAATGAATTATTAGAGTATTTTTTTATGTGAAGAATTACCTGGCGCACTACTTGCATGGTCTTTTAAATTTAAAATTGATCCCGACTACTCAGATTCTGTTGCACATATCTATTGCTATATTGGCTTGATTACAGGTACTAAAATTTTACAATACTAACCATAAAATTTATTCACTATATTGCAAAACCGTCAACAACAGTTAAGAACTACATTTGGTCTTTTGTAGGGTGCTCCTGGAAATCGTGGTTTTCCAGGCTCAGATGGTTTACCTGGCCCGAAGGTGAGATCACTCCACCAATGCGATACTCGTATATGAGCTGCCCCGAAAGACCCCACTTTCTGGTGTGGGGAGGTAGCTGCGGTCCACCAGAGTCCAGATGCAGAAAGGTGGTGGATGCAGATGTCAGGCCCAGCCCTAAACATATCTTGTGTAATAGTTTTGCATCAAAAAGTCTAAAGGAGAAAGATAATGGTTTGAAGAAAATGGGAGCTTTTTTTCTGTTTCTTCAGGGATAATCTGAGAAGAAAAGCTTATAGACACTTACTTTAGCTAATGTAGCATATATCCTTTAGTTGGAAATTTAGACACTATCAAAATAGTATTTTTTAAAAAAAGTCTAAATTATTGGAGTGAGGCTCTAGCCAGAGGTTTCATTAGTTAATGATGGGGGGAAAAAAAACCTTACTTATTTACAGGGAATATGAATAAGAACAAAATGTGTAGTGATATTGTTTTCAAACAATTGTTTTCCTCCTCGATGAAATGTTGTACATTAGGGTGAAATTAGGAAATGAGAGTTTAACCCCTGCTTGTTTTTGCTGCTCCTTTTTAATCCTAACTCGTCTGCTTCGTTTGGAGCAGGGTGCTCAAGGAGAGCGTGGCCCTGTTGGTTCTTCAGGACCCAAAGGAGGCCAGGGAGACCCAGGGCGTCCAGGGGAACCTGGCCTTCCAGGTGCTCGGGTAAGAACACTGCCCCTACCCGCTACCTCGACCAAAAGAAATCCTATTGAGCATTTGTTGAAGGTTTTTAATCTTTTTTAAATTTAGCTCATTCACAGCTGGAAAAATTTTGTTTTGTTTTATTTTTATGGTTTTGACCCAATTCGTTATTTTGAAAATACCAGTTTGTTATTTTTGTCATGCATATAAAGCACAGGATCTTCTAGTCTGCCTTTCTCAAAGTGGTGTGTATTAACAGCTTTACCTCTTGATGAGTAAAAACTCCTGTTCGTTCATTTTTATAGTTTTTTATATCTTGCTAAAACAACTGTCTTTAGTGCAGATAATTCCTGAGCTTAATTTTAATAAAAGTCATTTGAAAATTTCTGTGAACTATGGAATTGCTGTTATATTCAGTTGCCAACAACACAACACAATTTTTCCTTTTTAGAATCTGTACTTCAGTTGCCATTTACAACAAAATCACAGTTTCTTTTTATTTTCAGGGTCTAACAGGAAATCCTGGTGTTCAAGGCCCTGAAGGAAAACTTGGACCTTTGGTAAGTGTTTTAAACAACAATCTATCATCCTTAATATTTTTAATTGGCACTTATTTTAAATGATATTTATTTGAGGTTAATGTTTTTAACTAGGTGGATACTGAGGATGTTTACATATTTATAATACCCCTTGGCAGCAAATTATTAGGGTCCATATATTTTCAAATTAACCAAAATATAGATCAAATTTTATTAGCATGCATGTTTGAGATTGAAATTGCTTTGGTGAAAAAGTTAACACGATGAATTTCAATATTAGTGGAATTCACCTATTAACAATATTCTTATTTCTGGAGATCCAGTTTCACATGTGTAAGAGATAAATAAGAATGAGTTTTGACAGCTTATATACTCTAACCCCATTCCTAATATTACAATATGACCTCGAGTAAATAAAAGAAGATTCTCTTTGTTATGGGAGTTCCAGGAAATGTGAATGCTAAGTTTATGAACAGAGTGAGAATAAAATCTCTGTTCTATGTACTCAATACACTTCTCCAACTGTTCTGACTCACTAACATTAAAACAAAGGAAAAGTTAAAAGTTATGTAACTTTCATTGTAAGCAAAGGCAAGTGCCAATTTGTGTCATGTTGTATTTAGAGAGAACTTCAGTACCTCATGACTTTCCTGGCTCTGTCCATCTTGTAGGGCGCTCCAGGGGAAGATGGCCGACCAGGTCCTCCAGGCTCCATAGGCATCAGAGGGCAGCCTGGGAGTATGGGTCTTCCAGGCCCCAAAGGTAGCAGTGTGAGTATGGTGTATAATGTTCACTGTCTCTTCAGAATCCTCATTTGGGACCAAGGCATGGTTTTAGCAAATTGGTTGAATTTTGGAATAGCTTCAATTTATTCTTTAGGGTGATCCTGGTAAACCTGGAGAAGCAGGAAATGCCGGTGTTCCTGGACAGAGGGTAACTATTCATTTTCTACTAAAGAAAGAAAAAGAAAAAAAAAAGAAATTATCCAAATGCTTACAACTTCACCTCACAAATTACCTCTGTGACACTAGGGAGCTCCTGGAAAAGATGGAGAAGTTGGTCCTTCTGGTCCTGTTGGCCCGCCGGTATGTGATCTTTCAGGGATAATCTTTATACACTGCATTGCTCAGTTAGGTTTTCCAAGATTTTACTCATGAAGAGGTTTCAGGGGAGTGAATAAGAATGCATAGGGTTGAAGAATTTTAGTTATATCTTTTCATTTGAGTCCTTGAAATCTTGTGCTTTCTGCCTTTTTAAACAAAATGATTATTCTCCTCATTTTAAATTTTCAAACTATCTGATGGCAAAGGTTACCTTGTCATCTTGATATGTCGTAGTTGAGGAATATATTAACCGAGGGAAGCACACTTTGACAAATAAATATTTTGCAGTGTACTTCATTTTTGGAAACAGGGAGATAGAGTCTGGGGAGATCAGAAGACAATCTGTGCTTGAGGGGGAGATGGGAAGAAGGGAGGAATGGGAAGTAAAAAGGATCAAGTTTTGAACTGTATTTGTACCAATTTCGTTGCACTGCAAACATTTATTAGAAAAACAAAACATTTAAATACTGAATTATACCAACCTTCTTCCAATAATGTATGTCATAAAAATTTCTTAAGCTGGATTTTCTTGAAGGAGTAAAAAGGAGTAATATTTATCCTTCGAGATTGTGTTTTCATCCTAGGATTTTAAAATTGTTTATCAGAAATATTTTGGCATGTTTGTTGCTTTAGGGTGGAGTAGCTTAAATATCTTTCTAAAATGTTAACTTTGCTTTCTTTAGTTATTTGGAGCTTGAAAATTTAATTTTTGCTTATGACACTTAGAAATAAACTAAAATGGAAACTATTGTTCTTTTAGATTAGATCCATTAAATTAATGGGATTTTTCATACTCAATTTATTCAATTTCCTTATAATTTTACTTTTGGATACACACACTTTATGTTTGGATCAAAAAATAAATACATGCCGTAAGACGCTTCATTGTCTTTAGAAGATATTTTCTCACCAGCATGGACTTCAAATAATGCCATTCAATGATTCTTAATAGTTTATTATCTGGTTGCAGTGCAAACATGTTGGAAGAAATACAAAGAGACATCAGTACTTCTAGTAGTTCACATAAACAGGAAGCAGACATAAAAATGTCGCTGTATTCATGGTTTTCTTTCCTTCATGACTTAGGGTCTAGCTGGGGAACGAGGAGAGCAGGGGCCTCCAGGACCCACTGGATTTCAGGTATGTGCTAATTCAGGTTCCATTTCTTCTCCCAGTAAGTGCCTTCGTAAATTATAGAGACATAAGTTTGAATTTCTCAAATTAAAAAAAAAAATCCTTCTTTTAGTAGTAGGATAGATATTTGGATAAATATCAAATATTTTGGTTCAAAGTAAAGAATGAACTTCCCCTGAAAACTGATCAAACACAAAATTATTAACAAATTAAAAGTAACAAAATTTTCCCAGTATCTGAATAAGGTTCAGTTTAATAACTGTTTTAAGATTTATCTAGTTTTATTGGCACAGTCACTAGAACTTCTTCTTGAACAAATTTTCGTGGTTTATCTACACATATTTACATTATAGTATTTAATAGCATAAATAATCATAATTTGTGATAAAACTTCAGAACTGACTTCCAGTAACATTTAGCAATCTCAAGTATTGTTCTCAAAGCATGAAAATTCTGCAGACCTGAACTTCCTGTTACATTCATCTCTTTTTTTTTTGCTAAATGGTTTGCAAGTTAAGGAAGTCTAACCTTATAAATTGATAAGCTCCCATGTTTTCTTAGAAGCAGTTTTCTTAACGTGCGTGAATATTTTTCTTCTTGAGATTTGCTTAACATGGCTGCACAGCATCTTTCGCTGATGTATAGTCACAAAGACTCCATGTATTGTAAAAGGTGAACTCTCCACATCGGTAGTCTGTTAAACCTTCCCAGATCCACACTTTATTTCCTGTCTCCTATTTTAGGGACTCCCTGGGCCTCCAGGGCCTCCTGGGGAAGGTGGAAAGCCAGGAGATCAAGTAAGTTTTTAAATATTAATAGCTCAGGATACCACTTTTTATGAGTGGTTTTCTTTGTGTATGTTATCCTTTCGAACACTCACAGAATAACCACACACATCGTGTACTGTTATTGTCACCATTTAGCAATGAGGACATTGAGGCACAGAGATGTTAGATAACTTTCCCAAAGTCGTAGATGATATGATTTGAAGCCAGTTTCTCTGTCTCCCAAGGCTGTGCTCTTGGTTACTAAATACAGATATTCCGCATTTAAAGACCTACCCGTGTAATGACTGTTCAGACTTACCGCCGAGGCGCGCTGCTTCGACTCATGACCCATCTTTCTTTTTGTACAGTTTTGTACATCTTGTTGACAGAGCCTCAGTGTCTTTTTTGGGGGGGTACAGTACACTTTGTTTATAACAGTACTTTTTGCTGGTTGTACTGTACAGTGCTATAGTTTTATGTTGTTATACATTACAGTACTGTATGTAAGAGTTATGCAAATAAAAGCAAAGTCAAGCCCTTAGAGAGTTCCTTTAACCATTTCTTTGTTCTGAATATTATAATGTACGTACTGTATACAGTTCTCCCTCAGCGATGCATTTGTTCAGTGACTTAGTTGCAGGAATGGAACTCGATCACTAAATAATGCCTGGAGCCTACTGTATTTTAGGGACATTCACTAAGCATTTTGTGCAAATAAACACAGCATTCATGAAAAGACAAATGTCTTCAAAATATGCTCCAGGTCATTTATTTCTGAGTGATTCACTTGTGCATTATCACTCATCCAATATTTCCTGAACATTCTTGGGCCTTGCTCCTACGTGACAGAGGAGTAGGAGAGAGATAAATAGAAGATGGCTACAGTCATAACATGTGTTAAATATTATAAGCAGACACTATCCATATGAAATAGAAAAGATGCACCTAATTCAGAGGTGAGGGCATAAGACAAGTTTCCCAGGTAAAGTATAATGCTGTATGAGATTTGAAGGACGGATAGTGGCTAAAGTGGAGAAGGAGAAGGACAAGGAGAAGGAAATACTCTAGGAAATGGGAATAGCAGTGGCAAAGGCTTGAAGATTGATTTACCACCTGAAAAAGTTTAGCATGCCAAGCCTGTGGGGTACAACTTGAAGAGAGTGTGGAGATGAGTCTGGATGGGGCAAATTGGGGCGCAGATTATCAAGAGTCTCAATTTGGGTCTAATTTGTTCTTCAGTGGGTAATGGGAAGCTGATAAAGAGATTTTAAGTGGGGAGTAATAACCATCAGATTTGGATTTTAGGAAGATCATGCCACAGTGAGGACAATCCATTTAGAAAATAAGACTGGAGTTGACTGGAGTTATCTTTTTGAAAGAGGGGAGTTTTAAAATGAAAAACATTCTTTTACTGAGGAACGCATTGAAACTTTTATGTAGACATGAGTGTACTAGTTTGAACTCACAAGTCCCAGCAGAGTTCTCTGTCTATATTAATACCCAGGAAATATTTACTCAATTAAATAGAATTGAATTGGTGTCATTGAAAAGATCAGCTCTCCATTGCTATTTATATTACTTCTCTCTATGTAAACTTTTCCATGGTCCGTTAGGAAATAAGAGACACTTGGAATGTATTCTACTGTCTCTAAAAAAAAGGTAATGTGTTATCTTTGTGTAAAAATATTTTGTACTTTCTCATTGCCAAAAAAAATCAAACACTCAGGTATAATATATTTTTTCTGGAAAACCATTTCCTTCCAATATGTGTGTTATTGTCTCATTTATAAAAGTATATGTATTTTTCATTCTTCACTGTTGTGGACTTATTCAACCTTATAATGGCACGCTAAAATAAATTAGATGTGTGACTTGGAAAGATTTCTAATAAATGCCTAAAAGCCAGCTCAATGCTTTTCTCCCATATTTTAAAAATGTATTTATAGGGTGTTCCTGGAGACCCTGGAGCTGTTGGCCCCTTAGGACCTCGAGTAAGTGCTTTTTGTCTCATGATTAATTTTGTTTACCACTGGCTTCAGTTTAAAAATGCATCTTTTATTAAAACAGGCTCTATTTTTAATCATTAGATTCCTCAACTAGATGAAAATCAATTTGATGAGGAATAGTACTGTGAAACTAGCATATTCCTTCTTCAAGTTCATTTCTTAGAGCTAATGTAGAAAAGCTGAGCCACATAGTTCCTTTCTAAATTTTTCTCTCTTAGTGGCCATTTTACAGGAACACTTTTAACCCACCTTTAGATCAAGCACTGCGATTGTTTGACATTCTGATGTTATACTAGGGAGAACGAGGAAATCCTGGAGAGAGAGGAGAACCAGGGATCACCGGGCTCCCTGGTGAGAAGGGCATGGCTGGCGGACATGGTCCTGATGGCCCAAAGGTAAGTAGATACTGAAATCAGCATTCTCAGCTGCTCTCAAACTACTGCCATGGGCACACTGTGCTGTCAGAATGCATTTCTCTTGTTTTTTCAAGACAAGTTGATTATATCATTTTTTATTCAACAAATATTTAATAAGTGCTTTATTGGGTGTTTTGTTGTTGTAACTGAAGAGTGAGCTAAAAAGAAGCTTCTTCTGTGGTGGGGATTATGATCCAGAATATATTATCATCCACTCCAAAACACAAACACATTTTTAATTCAATTATACCTGGCCCACTAAAGCAGCAATTGCACATAGTCCGGTCCTACTGTATTGGTGTGGTCATTATTGTTTGTTCATTTTAGGGCAGTCCTGGTCCAACTGGGGCGGTGGGAGACACAGGCCCCCCAGGTCTCCAAGGCATGCCCGGAGAGAGAGGCATTGCAGGAACTCCGGGCCCCAAGGGGGACAGAGTAAGTCTGTTTATTGAGTCATGTGTTTATTTCTTTCAGTTCCCTTCTGTAGACTTTCTACTGATAGTGGTTTCTTGAACAAGCCTTTTCTTCTACCATCCTGGCTCATGAGTCATTCATTCATTAATTCTTGTAATAAACATTTATTGATAAAATGCACAGTGCCAGGTTCTATCCTAGGCTCAAGAGGATACAGGTAAGAAGGCAAACCCTGGCCTGTATGGTGTTTCCTTGTAAGTGCAAAAGACAGTTAAATGAATAAATGGTATTTCTTGTGTTTTCCTAGGGTGGCATAGGAGAGAAAGGTGCCGAGGGCACAGCTGGAAACGATGGAGCAAGAGTAAGTGAAAGTATGGTTTTCTAGCTGGGCTATGAACATTAACTTTTTCTCAAACACAATTAATCATGTTTCCTTGGTGGTCAGGACTTGGAGAATGATGGATCTGGGATTTGATGTGGCTCAAACATGGGTACTTATTTTGCCTATCTTGAATCATAGAAAGGCAAAAAGTGAAGTCGTCATTGAAGGAATGAAATAAAACACAAACTCAATGAGCTTATGAAAGGGTGCTTTAAGGAGTGGGGTCTCTCGTTATCTTTCTCTGTCGTCTTTTTATGTCCAATCTTCATTTTTGTTAAAATGCTGATCGAATGTACCCGCAAGTAGAGATTTGTAGTCAGCAAAGCTTGATGTGTTTCTCAATATACTGGATGTTAGGGATAAGAAAATCGGCTCTCAGTGTATCATCATTAATGTTTTCATCAACAAAGAGCCTGAATATGTAGAATGTCAGGAAGGATGGTTGGCATCAAAACGTTGGTCCATGTCTTGGCAGATATTGGTATTTAACAACTGAGGCCTTCAGAATCAGAATGCACAATTGCAATTCCAAGGACAGTCAGACTGGAAGGACAATAAATTTTCAGACATGAATTATTTGCTCATATGAGAGTGCTCAGTCGCAGTGGCTCAAACATCCTACATTTTCTGGATTAGTTCCTGCTATTTTGTGAATTATTTCTGTGTCATTTAAGATCTGGTTTGTTGTTGTCATGTTGTGTCCTGACAAAGGCACTTGTACCATTACAAAAAGAATTTACATTGAGCTACTGTCTTGTTCTACATATTGAGCCCTTGTACTATTTATTAAGAAAATACAGAAAAATATAGAAAAGTTTTACCTCAGTGGTAATTTTCTCTTTTTTTTCTTATGAAAAGCTAATTAAAGCAAAAAGCATTTTAGCAAATTATAAACCATATATCTCTTGCCTTTTTAGTTCAATCTAATACTGCATTTGATTTAATATTTCAAAAACAATCTAAGTCAATGTAGAATTTTTTTGTGTGTGTTCTACATCATGAATATTTTGGAATGCACAGTAAGGAGTATTGTTTGAAGTTGTGATGCACTGACAGTTCGTTTTAAGAGAAATCCAAAGACAAGTCCACTGGGCCCATGCACCACCTTTGAAAATGCAGTGTGGCATTGTCAGCACCTAAGGAATGAGTGCTTTGTTTGTGCTGAGGGCAGAACATTGTTTTAGGAAAGAAGCAGAATAGAGAATTTACTGTGATCTCACTAAGTAATGACGGAAAGGAACACACTTTTTTTGTACAAAAGAAATGTCTGTCGAAAGTAATGAAATGATCTTTATATTTAATCAAATCCTTTAAGAAAGTACATTAGGTAAACTGTTGGAAGCACACTGTTTCATTGTAGATCTATAGAATAGAAGTACACAGTTTTCTCATGTTTATTTAAAAAAAAATAAAATTGAAAAGTCATTTTTGCTTCTTAAGTTTCTTCAATAATCATGAAAGAATATTTGGGCCGCATATGAAGGAACGGTGCACAAATATCAAATAGTTTGTTTTAGGAAAAAACTCCTAAATAGTTCGGTGGATGGAAACGTGTGACTCTGGGTCAAGGAGAGCCAGGTCGTGTCCCCAGATGGCGGCTGTTCTACTCACAAAGTGTGATGAACCCCAACCGCTTTGGTGTGGCTGGACCCTGGCACTCTTTTTCACTCCAAAAGAATGTAGAAAAGAAAATTTTTTAGCACAATTTCACTTTTTAAAATAAAAATAATGCTATTTTTCTATTATTTTACAATATGAGAAATATTATAAAATACAAAAGTCTCGTTTTAATATTACTTATATTTCCTAGTAAATATTAGCAAAACTAGATAGACTAAGACAAGATGCGGTTGAAGAATAGCATTAATTTAGAACTAATGTTTGAAAGCAGCTTTCTGAGTGCATGAGTTGAGTTGGATGAAAGAGATTAAAGTATTTGTAGAGAAAATCTGGTAAAAGTGGTATAGCATTAGGCAGAAAAACCTTGAAAATATGTGAATTATGTCATTTATTGGAAATCATGATTTGCAAAAGTAGGCAAGCTCTAACAAAATAGTCTCTCTGGTTTTGTTTGTTTGCTCAACCTTGGAGATTCATGTACATTATCACCCTCCACATGACCATCTTCTGTTAATTGACAGGGTCTTCCGGGTCCCTTAGGCCCTCCAGGTCCTGCAGGTCCTACTGGAGAAAAGGTAAATCACAAGTTGTTATTTTATGAAAGCAAAATCGTAAGGCCTGAATTCTTCCGCCTTTGCTAAATTTTCTCTTTCTTAATACATGGCACCTGAGATAGATCATCTTAGGGTTCACACTGACCATTATCTATACATGGTCCCTACTGTTCTACAGTTGTATTATGTTTTGGGGCAATAACTATCAACATTTGCTTTGTAGGGTGAACCTGGCCCTCGAGGTTTAGTTGGCCCTCCTGGCTCCCGTGGCAATCCTGTAAGTGACACTATTTTGATGTTCTTTAGTGTGAGATTGAATAATAAAATAATTCGTCATTTTGTTTATTGGTCTATCTATTACCTATCATCTATCTATCATCTATTATCTATTGATCATCTATTATCTTTCTCTCTTTCTTTTTCTTCTTTCTTTCTCTCCTTTCTTCCTTCCTTCCTTCCTCCCTCCCTCTCCCTCTCTCCCTTCCTTCCTTTCTTTCTTTCTTTCTTTCTCTTCTATCTAATTTCCATGCCTATTCATTTAGCCCAGTGGTGGCACGTGCCACAGAGGGCTGTTTGTATCATTAAAAACTAAGAGGCTCGACATCACTAGTTTAGGCTATTAACTTCCTGGTTTTCAACTTTTGCCTTTCTAAGTAAATTTAAAAAAATTATCGGCTACATAGTTTATTAAGTGTAGGTAAGCAGCTTGTTTATGAAGTAATTAAGCAGTTTCTTTGAGATGTCTGATGTTGAAGTTTTATGACCTACATCTTTATATCGCCCTTAGGGATCTTCCTCAGGCGATATGTCTAATTTCTCTATATACATTTCCAATGACATCAAATTTACATAATTCTATTTTAATATATTGTTCTTGTTTAGAATAATGTGTTAAATCTTCATTAATTTTTGTCTTCTCCCAGGGTTCTCGTGGTGAAAATGGCCCAACTGGGGCTGTTGGTTTTGCTGGACCCCAGGTATAATTTTCAAATATCCCCAATTTAAAAATGTAAGTGGTTCTTATGATAGTAATGATTTTAAGTATCATTGCAATATGTTTTGAAAGTTTACAAAAATTCTGGAAACTTTATGGTTTTCTAGGCATTATTCTTACCTTCAATACATTTTTTCATAGATTGGCACCAGAATTGATGAGTTTTCAATATTTGAGCTTAAGTAATTATTTGTTGTAATAAAAATATGTTGGAATAGCTTACTTTTTTCAGACTGTCTTCAAAGATCTCATCAGGTTTTTTTTTTCTAGTACACTTTATTGCTGATTACAAAGCATCATTTGACATCGTACGGCTAAATGATTTAAAATAATTCCTGTGAGATAATTTGTGTGTGAGACTCACAATTAATGGTCATTTGTACCACTGCATACAGGGTCCTGATGGACAGCCTGGAGTAAAGGGTGAGCCTGGAGAGCCAGGACAGAAGGGGGACGCTGGGTCTCCCGGACCACAAGGGCTAGCAGGGTCCCCGGGTCCACATGTAAGTTAAAAGAAAAAAGGGAGTGGCTTGTCCAGTGCCCAGTTTGGAGTGTATGTTCAGCCTGCTTTGCTTTACTACAATGTTTCTTTTTCATTTTTTTCTATTTAGGGTCCTATGGGTGTTCCTGGATTAAAAGGTGGTCGAGGAACCCAAGGTCCACCTGTAAGTTGATTTGACGCTCTGGGTATTACGCACAGCTAGTTTAAGATAGCTAGTACTTCCTAGCCATGTAAAAGTTTATCTTTGTCTGAAACTGTAATAATGAGTTATATATATATCTGTTATATTGTAGAGCAAAATGTACCTAATTTAGATGGAGGTCTGGGTTAAAATCAGTTTTGTGGTTTTGAAGAGCCAGATGCTTTGTATATAACAAATCATATGTCACCTTTGTAAAATGATACATGAATAATGTGAAAGCATTTTATATAATTTGTTATACTATTTATGTGATATTAACCCTAATTGCTATGTTCAAGATAAATGAAAAGTGGAAAAATAGAGCCCTTTCCACTAATCCATCTGGATTCTTTCTCAAAAACACAGGATGCATGAGGAGAACACTACATGGGCACCGTGTGGAAGGGAATCTAAGTCTTAAATCTTCCTGAGTAGGGGGGGCAATCGATAGAGCTCTGAAAAATACATATAACAAATTAATATTATTTAAAAATTGCTTATGTAGTGTTATATTCCTAGGGTGCTACTGGATTTCCTGGTTCTGCTGGTCGAGTTGGACCTCCAGGCCCTGCTGTAAGTGAACTTAGTGATTTGACTCATCAGTAATGGAGTAAATTACACACACACACACACACACACACACACACACACACACACATCATTTATTATTTTCATGTAACTTCTTATGGCTTGTTTTCTGGTTCTATAGCTTTTATTACAATAATACATACCAGTATTTCATCAAAGAAAATTTGATCATCCAGTATATTTTTGAGGAAATTATTTGCAAGCCCTGTTCACCCTTCATGTTTGCCGATTACTCCATTTGGTACTAAATACTACTACTAGTAGCGTTGGTACTAATGCTGGTAATCATTATCTTCAGCTGGGAAGCATTTCTGAAACATATTTTGATAACTGTCGTTCTTTTATTATGAGATCAGGTCAGACCAAAAAAATATTATACTTTGTTTTTTTTTTTTTTTTGTGGGTACCGGGGGGTTGACCTCAGGACCTGGAGCGCCAGGAGGCGCCCGTGCCGCTGAGCGATATCACCGGCCCCTTTTTCGTATGTGGGTTCCGGGAGTCGAACTCGGGCCCTCGCGCTTGCCAGGCAGGTGCTTACGCCACTGAGCCATCTCACCGGCCCAAAAATATTATACTTTGATAGCTGAAACAGAGTTTTAAATAAATTTGAAAATTCAAGTTAATTTCACCACTCTTTTAGTAAGGATTTGAAGGGTTGTCTGCAGAGGGTATTTAGATTGTCTCCTGGGGATGAATGTGCAGCTGTGTTTTCTTTTGTTTACATATACTCAGTGACTGATAATCTGTCAGCAAAAATGAACCTGCAAGGCTTGGCCACCTGCATCCAAGGCAGAGCCTGTCATGTCAATCCTTCCCACTCAGCTTCCTCTTTGCCCTTCCGGGTATTTCTTTCTGTGTCGTACTAGGGAGCTCCAGGACCTGCTGGGCCCATAGGGGAGCCCGGGAAGGAGGGACCTCCAGGTCTTCGTGGGGACCCTGGCTCTCATGGGCGAGTGGGAGATCGAGGGCCAGCTGGCCCCCCTGGTGGCCCAGGAGACAAAGGAGACCCAGGAGAAGATGGGCAACCTGTAAGTTTGGCATCTTAGTTGTAGACCATCTCCAGTTATTTGTAGCACGTAATAATCACTACCACAAAAAAACTTTAAATATTATTCTGGGCACATTTCTGAGTCCTTGGTGTACATTGTGTCCTATAGACTTTTTATTTAAACGTTTCTGCTCTAGGAAAAAAGTATATGTATAAATGTTAAAAAAAAAAAAAAACAGGAATGGACATAGTTTTCACAAACTAAACCAAGTAAATTCCTTGTTAAATGTCTATTTACAAAAATTTAAATATTTTTATATTTGAATATTAATCTAATGCTTCAAATAGTAATGTATTTGGTAGTTGCTGTTTATTTGCTTCATTTGAAATTCTGTCTTTTACTGGGAGGTGTCAGCTTGAGGCAGTCTCATTATGTAGCCCAGGCTGGCCTCAAACTTGTAATGTACCTGCCTCAGCCTCCCAAGTACTAGGATTACAGCCCTGCACCCATTTTTTAAAAAAAAATTTTAAAAGGAAGAAACGTATTTCTTCGCAAAGCTACCTCTTTGTTCAGTCAGTATTCACATTATCCTTCAAGTTCTTTTCAGACTCATGAACTGTTTTCACCTTTGCATAATTCTAGAAGCTCTGTGTGGGTTATAATTTATGACTGCTCACACATAGCAGGGCTTTGTGAAAAAGATAACTTTTTTCATGCTAAAAAACCTGTCCAGCTGTAATCAGTCTAAAATAAGTTTCCTTGGATACAATTTTACTCTGCAGAATTTTTAATTGTAGTTCATTATCAACATTAGGGCCCAGATGGTCCCCCTGGTCCAGCCGGAACTACTGGGCAGAGAGGGATTGTTGGCATGCCCGGACAGCGTGGTGAGCGAGGCATGCCCGGCCTGCCAGGCCCAGCGGTAAGTAACTGCACTGGTCAATACTTTGTCTGATTTATACAGTATAATTTATAGACAGATAATTGATTTTTGCATGATAAATAAGTTAAAGCAGTCTTGAGCTAACATAAAATCTGAGTCCCTTAAAAACCTTTTGATCTTAAATATCAAATCCTGAACTACCTTGCTAAGTCTTTGAAAAAATGTATTTGTTTAACCCTGGGGCTAGAGAAGTAGGCAAATAAATTTTTGGTGATTCTTAAATCTTTCTTCAAAGACTGAGGAGATCGAATGGAGCTAGAGAGGGGACTAATCTCCTGGCGAGGAGACAACGTCTTTTAAAATAAACATGCATAACAAAAACATCCATATTTTACTTTAAACCATCAAAGGCAAGAAATAGTTGAGCCACAGTAATGTTAGCGGTGACTGCGGGGTGAACCGTAACGGACTCTGTAGGTGATCTGGTTCCCTGGGGGGCGTCCTTAAGAATTTCATGTTCTTTGGAGTATGGAAAAAAAATTCATTCAATATTAGCTTTGAACACACTAAATTTTTACCATTAATCATTTACAATGCTCAAGAAAAAAAGTAATGATGTTTTTGTATGAAACGTCGACAGAGCGATGTACTCCTGAAATCTCAGGATAGAGAGACTTGCGGGTAGAAATCAGAAACCAGCTCATGAGGAGTTACAAGGATATCTTACTTTGGTCAGAATTCAAGTAAAAATCAAAAATTAAAATTCCTCAATAGTGAGACTGCAGTACTAGCATAGAGAAATAGGATGGGCAGACAAAGCAGGAGTAAGAAAGAATGAGTGTATCTTTCCAGCGATGGAGATTCCAAAAGGGCAGCTAGAATTGACTATGTGATTCACACCAACCTCAAATGGTTGCACACATGGTGCAAAAGATGCTTTTGGGGCCTTTGATGTGTTAAGAGGAACATGACAAGAAGTGGCCATACCTCTGAACAGGCATTACAGTGATTTGGCTGTTATAAGATAATGGACGATGATTGCTGCCGAAGGAAGGACTTAGGTTCCGTTGGGTTAAATGTAGCCTTTATGGGAAAAGGCATTCTTACATTTCTGCAGAAGCGGTTGACATATTTCTACTTCAATTTCAGGGCACACCAGGAAAAGTAGGACCAACTGGTGCAACAGGAGACAAAGGGCCCCCTGGACCGGTGGGTCCTCCGGGCTCCAATGGGCCTGTCGGAGAACCGGGACCGGAAGTGAGTGCTGCAATGACCATAACTCTCTTTGTTATCTGCGGATTGTGAGAACAATTCTTTCATTTAGAAACTGATTTAGAAATTTATAAATTGATCGCATATATGACCTTAGGAAGTTTTTTTAGTGGTGTTCTTCGATGTACTCTACTTCCCTAGAGAGTTGGCTAAACAACAGAATAGAGAAAAGGGAACAATATCAGTGTCTTTGCACTGACCTTTGTCTAGTCTAGAACTGAGTCTTTCAGTTGATTTTGCTTCTGCCACATTGTTTTGAAGGTAAAATGACACTTCCATTCATCTTCTCCCTGGTTATTATTTCATTCTCTAATGGGGCATTTATCAAAATTGCCAAGTTTCATGGTGCTAGGATTAATATAACTATTATATCTTATAAAAATGGCAAAGTAAGTAGAGATCATTTTACCTAAATTTCACTATAAAGCCACGTTATGAATGTCATGTTCCTTTAGGGTCTTTGGGAGGAAATTGGTTTTTGACAGGCAGTTTGAGAAGTTAAAGGTTAGACTACCCATTTTTCAGCTCTGTAGTGTGTGTATCACCCAGCACTCATATTTTCTTGAAAGAAATAAGCAATGATTTTCAGAGCTGCTTCTTATCAAATTTAAAAAAAACTTAGTTCTGAAACAATCAAAATATAGAGAGAAGACTATACATTTACAGAAGTAATTTAATATCCTCTAAATGCAGTTATATGATTTCAAAACCTTGAGAACATTATTTGGATAAACTCAAGAAATAAAAGTGAGGGCCGGTGAGATAGCTCAGCGGCATAAGCGCCTGCCTGGCAAGCGCGAGGTCCTGAGTTTGACTTCCAGAACCCACATAAAGGAAAAAAAGGGCCAGTGATATCGCTCAGCGGTATGGGTGCCTGCTGGCAAGTGTGAGGTCCTGAGGTTGACTCCTGGTACCCACATAAAAAAAAAAGAAAAAAAAAAAAAAAGAAAAAAGTTAAGGTGAAAAAAAGCATTCATTTGTAGCACACACACACACAAAAAAAAATTAGCAAGAGTGTAACTATTGTCTATTTATTTCAAGGTATTTGAGGATACTTTCTTTTTCAAAACAAGAAGCTGAAGTGAACAATTTAGAATAGGTTAGTTTTACAAGTCATTCAAAATAATAGAATGTTAGCTTTTATCCAACTGAGATTATGTAAGTGCTAATTTATGATGACACCTTTCTGGCAATTGGAATAGGATTTTTTCATTACTAAGTAAATTCATTTTTCAAACATTATTCTTTCTAGGGTCCCGCTGGGAATGACGGCACTCCAGGACGGGATGGTGCAGTTGGGGAACGAGTAAGAACGATGTCACTAATTTAAAAATCTAGACAGATATAAATCTGAAATACTTGTAATTTTAGTATTACACTAAAAACTACATTTCATTCTCTAGCTCCAGAGCAGCTATGATTTTTCTGATAGTAATGAACCTTTCTGTAAGGTCACAAGTTTGGAAAATCTTGTAAATGAAATGACATTTGAATGCATAACAAAGTAACATGGTATTTTGTAAATTAAGATCAAGGAGGCAAATTGCTCTCATCTTTGGTGCAATATAAAGGCTTTGGGTGGGGATATATTTGGTGAACCCCAAACTCACTTTTAAAAAGTATAAAAGCTGAAATAGAGCTGTGTGACACCTAAAATTCTCTATTTCCCCTTCAAAATGAATGACTTATGAGGATATGAGCCATATAGTTTTTAAGCATTACATATTCCATGAAGTATTCTGAAATTGACCTGTACTGAACTGAAAATCTCCCCAACTTTGTCTGAGATTCAGTCCCTTTGGCAGCTGTGCAGTTGTCTGAGACAACACCAGGCTGATGAAGGCAGACACCATTCCTTTCTCTGCAGTCACCCATGATGTAATAGCTTCTCCACTCCAAGGTCTTTTCATTGCAGAATGGACTGTGGAGCCAGACAGACCTGAGCTGGCATGCTGATTCCTTTAGTAACTGCTTGTGTGATCTTCAGCTAATTTTATGAACCTGTTTTTTAAATAGTTGAAATATGATTAATACTTACACCATTGGGCATTTGTATGTTAAATAACATGCTTTAAAAACTAGTCATGGATAGGCGCTCAATAAAACACTTAAGGTGAAAAAAAAGGAAGGAATTTGGGGGAACCTTGGATTAAGAATTCTCACACCTATTGTAACTTCAGGGTCTGCCGAGAGTCTCTTGGCATTGGGATTTTCCCCTTTTATGTAGATACTGTATAGGGCAGTAGTCTTCAAAGATTTTGCTGATGTGCTTGCTAAAATACTTTTGAAAATCTATGAATCCTATGCACACTTTATGTTGCTGTCCCATTTTTTAAAAATTGTAAGTGCAAATGCATAGTTACAATGGAAGTGGTTCTTTGTGAATGTATATGTGCTTTAAATGTATTTGCTTTAAAAAATCTTGGAGTTGCCAACTTAGCTTCTTCAGTTTTTTTATGTGTCTATTCTTTAACCTAATTGCCAAAGTTCATCCTGGTTACCAAATGAATCAGTCAAATAAGACTTAGTTTTTGTCAGAAAATAAAGTCTGGAACTATTTTTCAAATCAAATAATTATGTTCACAACATGTTCGTTAATATCACAATTTTCTCACCTCTGACTTCTTAAGAAGGTAATATTTGGAGCCCTTGTCATAATTGGCTCATCAGGTTAAAAACAGGAGTGGCCTCTTCCTTTCTAGATTTCTCTTAGGATTGTTCCAAGTGCATTCAGGAAGTGTCCCTTATTTTGGTGCCTAAAAGTATTTATTCTTTAGTGCTTAGACATATTTACCCTAATAAGATTGCTTGATATGACCTATTTTTTCTTCACAAAATGAGAGAAGAATGACTGTTAAAGGGGAAGAGGGGAAAGACTGATCCAAGATTAGTTTCTGAAAGAACACATACAAAGTTGAAAACCTGAAATTTGGTTTCCTTAAAAATCTCCTTCTTTTCACACTCTTTGGAAAGACTATGCATTCCAAGCACCCAGACACTCAGCTTGATGACTGCTGTTTGGAGAAAGATGCTCAGGTCTGGAGGTGCCCTTCCTACACCCCAGTAACCTTGGTGCTGGGAACAAGATGGAGGAGAGGGGAGTGAGGAAGTCTGAAACTTGGGAGAAAGAGTCCTATTTTCTTCAATTTGATTAATTAATAAATTTAGGTAAATTTTGTAAAGTAATGCATAAAATTATTTGAGAAGGCATACTTTTCATCTTGTGAATCGTATGAACATAGAGGATGTGGTCACTTTCGAATAAATGTTGAAAGAATAATACCATGGCTGTTCTCATCAGGGTGACCGTGGAGACCCTGGGCCTGCAGGTCTGCCAGGCTCTTCCGGTGCCCCTGGGACTCCCGGCCCAGTGGGTGCGCCAGGGGATGCAGGACAAAGAGGAGATCCGGTAAGAAGGGAGTCAGTTATGTGTACTGACACACTGTGGTATAAGTTGCATGCATGCATGCACACAATTATGCATATGCATTTGGTTAAAGACTCTAAACAAAGTATGATAAACAGCCAAAGATGAACTAATACATATGTATATTAATCTAAAAAATTTGGTTTTGAATATGAATTTAAAGATTCTAATGCATTGCTTTCCACTATCTAAAAATGTGGTGATTTAGCGGAAATGTAATAAATATGCATCAAATTAAGCAAGTAGTGTCTTTTTATCATCAACAAAGGTCATCTTCATTTAGTGAAGCCAGTAAGACTGAATTTAAAATTATTATTGGCATTAACACATTCTTACCTACATATAGATATTTACCAGATTTCAATGAATTAGTTATGAGAATATACATGGAGACACATCACACAAAACACAAACACACACAGGCTCATAAGCATCCAACTTGAGGCACATATTTTCTGACATTTTGTATCTATATAGTATGTGCATGTCCTTTTTCACATGCCCACTTATATGAAACTTTTTTTCTAGGGTTCTCGAGGTCCTATAGGACCACCTGGTCGAGCTGGAAAACGTGGTTTACCGGTAAGTCCTTTTTTTTTTTTCCTTAACAAATATATGTTTTCTTACATAAAATATACTTGCAAAGAAGAAGTATGACTTGAGATTCAAACCTGGGGGGAATGGGGAAAAGGTAATCAATAGATACTAAGCTTTGTTTAGAAGCAAGAAGTTCTAGTGCACTGTGGATAACAGTAATATGCTATACATTTCAAAAAGCCAGAAAATGGCTTTTGATAGTTTTCACCATGATAAAATAATGAATAATTGAGAAGATAGAAACATTTGATCTAATTTAATCATTATAAAATTTATACATATATTGAAACATCACATATTACCTTGTTAGTAAAGAGTTTTAGAGTCACATTTCTCTTCCAAATTAATGAAGATAACAGTGCATTTCTCTCAGAGCTATCCTACAAATTGCAAAAGCATGATTCAAATCTTATGTTTCATTTTCAACTAGACTTTCTTTGCCTATCTTCTGTTCATTTTGCTCTTTGCAGTCACTTCCAGATTAATCGTTACTATACATATGTCTTAGTATTTTATGTTTATCTCTTATGGGCAATCCAATAGATCATGTTTCTCTCATCTATAAATCAATGTCTATGTTCTTGAATAACAATTATATTCTTAAAAGCATGGTCATGTTATTAAATCATTATTCTCCACTTTTTATTTGAGCATGACTGGCAAAGATTTCATAGTAGCGTAGCATGTTAAGTGAAAGATTTTCTAACCAGTTACAGAAACAATGTAGTTTTCTTTACTAATAAGTGAATTTTAGTTAATAATCTTAATTGATGTTTTCTGGGTTAATTTGTTTTTAATTGTGAAATTTGGGGGCATCCTCAAAATTAATGAACCTTTAAAATATTATGAAAATATTCAAGCTGATTTTGATGTTTAAATTTACATTGCTATGTAAAATATGTAAAGGCAAGCCAGATGTGGTGGTGCATGACTGTCATCCCAGCACTCGGGAAACTGAGGCAGGAGGATCACGAGTTCCAGGCCAGCCCTGGGCTGCATAGTGAGCTCAAGGTCAGCCTAGACTAAATAACAAGACCCTGTCTGAAAAAAACAAAACCAAAATAAAAACAAAGGTTACCAAAACCTAGTTTTGTTTTTTATTATTAAAAAGATTCTACAATGTCTGCCAATTAAGAAAACTGAATTTATAAAACAAACAAGAAAACCAACACCAACAAGGGAAAACCTTAACCCAAGAGCCAGTGGATCAGATTATATCTGTCTTCCAAAGTCAGATTAATAGGGTTCCAAATCTCTTTTAGGTGAGCTCTAGAGACAACAGGAGCTGTCCCTATTGTAGGTAACCCTATGCCATTTGTGAATTTACTGTGAACCACTGAGCCCCGGAAGCTGTTTTAATTCTCTAGGACCTAAAACAAAACACAAGAAACAAACATCGGTGAGACACACCTGAGATTGATCAGCTGATTTTCACCTCTTTTCTGGGTGCAGTTTCTATTCCAAAGTAAAATTCCGCCTCATGGCTTTTTCTGTAGTGTCCAGGAACTAGGGTTGCTGGATCTGTGCACAGATGTGGCAGATATGATGAGGACGACAAAGGGTTCCTTTGCATTTCCTTCGGATGAGAGTAGTTCAGTGATAATATTCTGGAGTCATTTGCTTGAATTCTTGCCTCGTTCTTAATACAGTCCCAGCTGTCATATCCAACTAGTTCATCTGCGTTTACAAATTTAACAAATGTTTCATTTTTAGAGGAAGCAAAATAGGTTAATAAAAGTACTTTTCTATTTTAATTTCAAAGAATCTATTTATGGGGACAATGCTTTTATGTCATTATGTCAGTTAAATATGTCAAATATAATTTTAAATACCTTTCTGATAGGTTACATCAAACTCAAAAACACTTCTTTTTAATGTAAATGTAAGAGAAACATTCATTGTTCACCTACTGTTCCTTGGGAAAAATAGACAAAAATTCCTAGATATTTATCTGTCTAAAGGTATTTATGTAAGTGAATGTGTTCATCCATACAAAATACAGCATCTGGGCGGGTGAGATGGCTCAGCAGCGTAAGCACCTGCCTGGCAAACGCGAGGGCCCGAGTTCGACTCCCGGAACCCACATACGAAAAAGGGGCCGTTGATATCGCTCAGCGGCACGGGCGCCTGCTGGTGCACGAGGTCCTGAGGTCGACGCCCGGTACCCACCAAAAAAAAAAAAAAAAAAAAAAATACAGCATCCAAAATTATAGTTAATAGGGTGGTAAATGGTTAAATTGCATTATATTTTAATGTCAAGAAGTAAGAATAGCTGTGCCTTGACTCTGCTTCTAGGGTCCTCAAGGACCTCGTGGTGACAAGGGTGACAATGGAGACAGAGGTGACCGAGGTCAGAAGGGTCACAGAGGCTTCACTGGTCTTCAGGGTCTTCCCGGGCCCCCCGTAAGTTGTCTCTCTAAGTGCCTTCTTCTCTGCATGTGAATGTGCACAGGTATCTTGACAAGAACACTTTTCTGTTCATAAAATAGGTGGATGTTTTTGTATTTCATTTTAATTTCAAAATTATATTGATGAGTACTAATTACCCAGGTACCAAGTATAATTGCCTTCATATGCATTGTAATTTTGTGGGAAAGAAATAAAGCAAAAAGCAGGATGCGTCTTTATTCCTACAGTGACCTTAATGGTCAGCTCATGAGACACTGCAGAGATGGATGACTGGGTAGTTTGGATGCTAAAGTCAATGCCAGCATGTTTTATTTATTTTATTTTTAAAAAGAAAAAGATAAACAAAGAATGAAACCGAGTTTCAAAACATTTACAACAGTTGATACATTGTGTATTGTTGTATTCCTAGTAGTTATTCAGAGTACAAGATACAGGCATGATATCTTGTCTAAACATTAGCACAAAACATTCTTTTCAAGGAACTAAGAGAAGCTAGCTGTATAACTATCTTAACTACCTTGTGTATACGTATGTATTTCTTTTTCTTTTTCCCTTTCTTCCTTTCCTCTTTCCCCCATCACAGTTTGTCTTTTCTTTTCTTTCTTTTTTTTTTTTTTTGTGGGTACCGGGGGTCGACCTCAGGACCTCGCGTGCCAACAGGCGCCCGTGCCGCTGAGCGATATCACCGGCCCTTTTTTCATATGTGGGTTCTGGGAGTCGAACTCGGGCCCTTGCGCTTGCCAAGCAGGCACTTATGCCGCTGAGCCATCTCACCGGCCCTGTCTTTTCTTTTGAACATTTTCTTCCCAATTCACAATATCTATTGTACATTTTGGACCCTACTTACTTGTTTAGTTTCTCACATTAGTGAGACAATACAATGTTTACGCATATGGTACTCATTTATTTCACTTAGGAGTATGGTCTTGAATTGCATCCATTTACCTATAAAAGTCTCAAGTTTATCCTTCTTTATGGCTGAGTAGTACTCCATTATATAAAAAAAAACCACATCTTTTTTATCCATTCCTCGGTTGATGGGCATCTGGGTTGTTTCCAAGATTTAGCTATTACAAATTGTGCCGCTATAAACATGGGTACACGTATATAGCGGTGGTATGATGTTTTTAATTCTTCTGGGAAAATACTCAGAAGGGAAATAGCTGGGTTGAATGGGACCTCTAATCCTAGTTTCTTGAGGATTCTCCACATTGATTTCCGTAGTGATTGCACCAGTCGACACTCTCACCAACAGTGGAGAAGGGTTCCTTTTTCCACCCAGCCCCACCAGCATTTGCTATTGGTTGATTTCTTGATGATAGCCATTCTTTCTAGGGTGAGATGGAATCTCACTGTTGTTTTAATTTGCATCTCTCGAATGACCAATGATGTTGAACATTTTTTCATATATTTATTTGCCATTTGTATTTCTTCATCTGGGAAGTGCGTATCCATCTCAGATGACCATTTTTGGATTGGGTCTTTGAATTTGGGGTAATGCCAGCATATTTTAAATATCTGACGATGGCACAGTACAAGAATTAAATATTTTAGTGACATTTTAAATTTTATTCCCCCTCAGGGTCCAAATGGTGAGCAAGGCAGTCCTGGAATCCCTGGTCCATTTGGTCCAAGAGTGAGTAACAAAATTTAATGTTACAGATATAAATAATAATGCCGTTAGTTACATAATGCTAATGCTTGAGTATCATGTGTGTGGTATGGAAGCTGGAGTTGGTTTATGTTCTCTGAATTAGGCAGCAAATTGTGAGACAAACCATTCAGCAATTAATTTTAATTTCTTGAAATACAGGCCCACGTTAAAGTCCCTTACCTAGGGTTCGTATGTATTTATCTGTTCATTTTCTCACTTTGGGTTAATTGAAATTTCCATTGCATTTTCACTCATTTATGATATAATTTGACCTTCTCATGAAATGGAGACAGATTTTGAAGCAAGATATATTTTGTCCTTTTAAGTAATTGTGATAATTTCTGAGAATAGTTTCTATCAGGCTAATTTGGAAGCAAATCTCCAGTGAAGCCAATTATTGAAGCTTTTAGAAATTCTACATTTATATCAATGCTGTCTTTAATATGTCATTAATGTCTTAAGAAATTGACACACATAACTATTTAGAAAAATAGAAAAGAGAATCCAGAAAAAAATAGAAAAATCAATTAGAAAAAATTCTGCTCCATATAAATACAGAATAAGGAAATCACACATGAAATTGAGAACAGTAGTAATGAAGATGACTATGAAAGTGAAGTTTTGCACTATAAGGACCCACAATTTACTTATAATAAACACTCCACCTTCTGTCATTTCTGTATTCTAAATTAATTGAATTTACTTGAGATTGAATGGAAGAATTATCACCAATAGAAGAAAGGGATTAGTCTATTAAAGTCGTTGACATGTAGTGGTCTTCTGCCGTGCATAGATCATGGACAGTTTGTGTATGATGAAATTGCAATGTTGCAAAGTGACAGAAGGCCATTTATTAGTCATTAAGAAAATGAATCTGAGAAATCCTTGTAATAGCCCCATTTGTACAATGGTTCTTTGATTAGAGAGAAGCATTCCAAACTCTTTTCTTCACAAAAATCTAAAATACAGTCTTTGTTTTCTTTCAGGGTCCTCCAGGCCCAGTTGGTCCATCAGGCAAAGAAGGAAATGCTGGTCCACTTGGGCCGATTGGGCCTCCCGGCGTGCGGGGCAGTGTAGGAGAAGCAGGGCCAGAGGTAAAGCCGCAGGGTCTGCGTGCAGGAAATGCTGTCTGTCGGTGTCACTGGTTTGGATTCCAGCCAATGATGTTTGTGAGGCTGGATGGACAACAGACTTAAGGGACCCTGCAAACAAACCTAGAATTCACACGAGAGCATGTCTGCATAAATTGCTTTTTGTCAGATGTACTTATTCACGACAACTTCACGAAAATATTGGCAAATGAAGTGTATGATATTGAAGCTTTTCTTTACCAAAAATGACACTCAGGAGATTTTAGTGAAAACTTTTTATTAAAAATTCTAGCTTTGACTTCAGGGTAGAAATTTGGAAAGCATCGTGTATCTCCCATGTGCCTGCATACTAATATGGATGTGTTTATTGGGGAAATTATGCTCCCTTCTCTGGTATTTCTTTGTTCTTATTTACTTTATCCTCTTTATTCTATCTTTGACAATACTATTAAACAAAATACTCATTATTTTTCATGTGGGTCAAATAGGCTTATATGTCATATGGTCAGAAAGAATGCTTCCTATTTATTTTCTATGAACAGAGAACAAATTCTGAATTCAAATACCTTTGATTTATGTGGCTTTGGATTATTTTTGTGGTTCAGTGGTCTTTGATACATACATAAAAAATCTTTCCCCCTGAGATTTGAGCACATAGAGTCATGATGACCTTGGAGAAAAATAATCTGAATCTGTATATCCACATATTCATACTTCTGTATATCTGTATATCCACATATTCATACTTCTGTATATCTGTATATCCACATATTCATACTTCTGTATATCTGTATATCCACATAGCCGTATAGCCAATACCTGCATAGCCACACATCCATCTATCTATATAGCCATATATGTTTATCTATAGATCTATATATAAGCAAGTATTATGTAATTGATCTTTATTTATCTTAGATCCTGACATGCAGATATGCAGACTGAGAAACAGCCAGCATTCCTTACTGCTGGTGGGAGATAGCTTGGCAGCCAGCTCGGTCTGTTTGCAGGAGGGCATAAGTCACTGGTCTCCCAGGACCATCGAATTGGGAGTGTCCCATTGTAAACTCCCTATGTACCACATCCCACCAGTTTGGGAAAACAAAACTAAGAGCAGTTTGTGAAATATTGTTCCCATTTCTCAATTAGGGTCCTCCTGGTGAGCCTGGCCCACCTGGCCCTCCGGGTCCCCCTGGCCACCTTACGGCTGCTCTTGGGGATATCATGGGCCACTACGATGAGAGTATGCCAGATCCACTTCCAGAGTTTACTGAAGATCAGGCTGCTCCTGATGACAAAAACAAAACTGACCCAGGGGTCCACGCTACCCTGAAGTCTCTCAGCAGTCAGATCGAAACCATGCGCAGCCCTGATGGCTCCAGGAAGCACCCAGCCAGGACTTGCGATGACTTGAAGCTTTGCCATTCTGCGAAGCAGAGTGGTGAGTGCACGGTGGCCTACTGGGGCAGAACGCGTTTCTGATTGCATTGTTCTCAGCTCATGCCAAGATGTTTTATTGACTCTCTAATTAGTGAGTGACATGAGAGATGAAATGGTAAGCATGCCACAGAGCTTCTAGTTTAGTGATGGAGACAGTAAGTTATATAAAAATTACCGAGCAGGATAGCACGTGCTGTAATAGAGGATATGCACCATTAATAATCTAATTTCATGGTATTACTTCCATTTCCATTTGGAACTCCTAAATTTAAATTAGTGGTACTTCTTGTGGAATAGAAGCAATATATCTATATCTATCTATATCTATATATTTATATCTGTCTATACCTGCTTAAACCTATTTACTTCTTGGTTTTAATGTGGTAATATAAATTGTTGGATCACTGAGAGAAAAAAAAGTACATATCGTTTCCCAAATTTGTTTGAATAGCAAATTCCTGTCATATAGTTTAATGTTCCAAGAATCACACTTTTAGAACCTGTGCTGGAAGGACCCTGTTACTGAGAAGTTCGAAGACATTTTGGCATGGAATGATGGTTCTGTCCTAGTTGTATAAGCATGCTTAAAGTTTGCCAATTCTCATCTTGATTGTTCTGATAACACCTGGAGAACAGAGCTCCTTGAGCATAGGAATGAGTCATGAAATGCTTAAGAGTCTCAATTAACTTTGGAATGACCATTGACAAGGAGAGCGAAAATGTTTTCTTTGTAGAATGGGCAATGTTATTCTCAACTCTATACTTTCCATCCTCTCACTCTTCTTTTATTTTATTTGCAACTCATGTTTTCATAAATATGTATGCATAAATCTCTATTTATTTATGTATTTATTTTACTATATCTAGTACTACACACTGTTGTGGTGTATATTGCTTCAAAACTTGTTTCAAAACTCTCCTGTATATGTGAAGATTAATTTTAAAAAGGGCTGATGAGATTATTTATAGTGTCTTAAATGTAATTTGACACATATGCTTACTTTACTCATAGTTTTGATAATATATTACTACATTCTAATTATAACTTTTTTCAAATTATTGGTTTTAGAAATTAATGGGAATACATATATCTAGGCTAAATCACTTACTGTGATTACCTGTTTTTGATATATTTTTCCAATAAAATGGGGGATAATAATATTTCTTCCACATTGATGTTTTGAGCTTTACATACGTTGTTTGACGCAGTGCCTTCAAACTACAACTAGCATGAGAAAGATCCCACCCATGTGTCCTTAATTAATGAGTTTATAGTTTTGAAGCCTGTGTTAATTAATTTGGAGCCTCATGAACGTCTTTGAGATTCTCTTCACTTAGCAAATATTTCTGTTTTGGTAAATAGGTGAATACTGGATTGATCCTAACCAGGGATCAGCTGAAGATGCAATCAAAGTTTACTGCAATATGGAAACAGGAGAAACATGTATTTCAGCAAACCCATCCACTATCCCCCTTAAAACTTGGTGGGCCAGCAAATCCCCTGAGAATAAGCCTGTATGGTATGGCCTTGACATGAATAGAGGATCTCAGGTAATTTCATATGCCTACTCAGTTGTAGTCTTTGCTTTCATTATTTATCATCTCCTTGTATTTGTTCAGAACTATGGTATGCTATTATTTTTTGCCATGGTTTTTTTTTTTTTTTTTTTTTTTTTTGTGGGTACCGGGGGTCGAACTCAGGACTTCGTGTGCCAGCAGGCACCTGTGCAGCTGAGTGATATCACCGGCCCTTTTTACATATGTGGGTACCGGGAGTTGAACTCAGGACCTCGTGCTTGCCAGGCAGGTGCTTATGCCGCTGAGCCATCTCACTGGCCCTGCCATGATTATTTTTAAGTGATACATTCTCATTAGTAACAATTGCAATATCAGTGCACAAAAAGTTTTACCATGAGCTAAATTGAAATGAAATTTGAATTATGATTTTTTCTTTTGATGGAATGTAGAGAAGTAATTATTTTTAATATATATTCATCTAATGTGTTTGACACTGACTGTGAAGTGGTCTTGCCTCAGTGGAAAGATAGTCATTACTTTTAGCTTCAGGAGACCTTGGTAACGCTTAGCTGGAGCGTTTACTGATGCTGGGCTTTACGAAGTGACCAAACCCTTTGGAGCCTGAGTGTTGCCGGCTTACAGTGAGAGTGGTAGCATGGACCCCATCATTTCCGTGTGAATCTAAATGCTTAGTGTAGTATGTAGTACACGACAAGTGATAAATATATCATTTTAATACTGAAATCATTTTGTGAGCTTTGTAGTATTAAACTTAAGGCATGTCGTAATTATATAAATTTTATTAATATTCTTCTGAATTCCAGTGTACTCTGTATTTCTTACATGGTCCAGTATTCAGAGTCTCATCAGGCTTCATTACTTCCTACTGTAATATGAATATGTCCTCCCAGCCCTTGCTGTGCCAGCCTAACTCTAAAATTTTCTTCTGGCCTCTGCTTTTAACCTTTCCCAGGACTCACTCTCAGGATAAACATGATGTGAGAACACTATGGGCATGTGCAAGATATGCCAAAATCTACCATTGTTTAATGAGCAGGAAATTTTAAAATGTAAATTTAAACAATTGAAATGTAATTTAATATATTATGTAAAAACTCAAATATGAGCATTGAAACAAAGCATAAATTATGAAATGAAGAGAAAGATCCTGTGGGAAATTATTTTTTATAATTTTGGGTTGCCAAATGGAAAATTTTTAATTCATATTTCCTGCAAGTATAGAACAGTTGGGTAAAAAAATTTTATTCCAACAGTTAATGCTCAATTTTTATTATAATTAGTGGTAAAACTAATGAGTTATTTTTATATATGATTAAAAAAGATTTTAAGATTTTTAACCTTTCTCTGGAAAATTATAATTATTATCATCTTCATCACCTTTTGTTTGACATAATAAGGACAGATGTGAATGTGCATAGAAATATTAAGATATTTTATATGTATAGACAGAGTAGCTTATTATATGACAAGAATTAAAACAATACACCTCAAAATGATTTGTTTAAAATTAATTTATCTAACTAAAGCACTATGAAGTCCTTCAGTATTGCATATAACAAAGACTGTGTTTTGATTTTCTTTTAGTTCACTTATGGAGACTATCAGTCACCTAATACTGCCATTACACAGATGACCTTCTTGCGCCTTTTATCAAAAGAAGCATCTCAGAATATTACTTACATCTGTAAAAACAGCGTAGGATACATGGATGATGAAACCAAGAGTGTCAAGAAAGCTGTGGTTCTCAAAGGTGCAAATGACTTGGCAATCAAGGGAGATGGGAACATTAGATTCAGATATATCGTTCTTCAAGATACTTGCTCTGTAAGTACTTTTTGAACTATTGTTGATCTGCTTAAAGAAAAAATCTGTTTCTATTAAAAATACTGGCATGGCACTAGTAGTCGGGACAAATTTACCTTGTGTGTAAACACAGCGACATTTTGTGTGTAGCTGTTCTTTGGGTAAACTTGAATGTGTTTTAGCACATGAAGCAAGTTAGAAGTATTAACATAGGAAAGAAGGAACTGGATCCCTAGGATAGGATCCTGCTTGTCTGCAACTCTCTTTGATTCTTCTGTAAGCTATTTAATTATTGAATAAAATTCCTCAATTCTAAAATGTATAGTCAATCATTGATTTGTATGTCTTTAAAATGGTGTATCCAGATATAAAGCAAGGAAAATATGGATGATGAATTATAGTTTAATGTTTATAGAACAAAAAATTCTTTCATAATTTATGTTGTGACTATTCGAGGAGCTGCAAAAGAACAAGGAATTTACTCAGAAAAAACCACCTGCTACACATGCTAGTGCTCTGCTTCATATTACCAGTGCTGACTTTTAAGTAGTGCTCATTGCTTTTACATTATAAAAATTAGCTGGATAGGTTGCTGTCTAACATCATGGGGAAAATTTGAATATACCGTTAATCCACTGCATCATTTAATTCCAGAAGCGAAATGGAAATGTGGGCAAGACTGTCTTTGAATACAGAACACAGAATGTGGCCCGCTTGCCCATCATAGATATCGCCCCCGTGGATGTTGGCAGCCCACACCAGGAATTTGGCGTTGAAGTCGGGCCAGTTTGCTTTATGTAACACGAGCCCCGAACGACGGCAATGTGCACCACCCTCAACCACGACCATCGCCGTTTGAGAACTTTTGACTGTTTGAAGTTGATCCTGAGACTCTTGAAGCAATGGCTGATTCTACATCAGCACTGTACATATGGTCTTAAGTGCCTGGCCTCCTTACCCTTCAGAATATTTATTTTACTGACAATCCTCAAGTTTTAATTGACCTAAAATATTTTTCGATACAAAAGTTTAGGTTTAAGACAACCAATGACAATGACCACCTTTTAAAAAAAAGTAAACTGATGAAATAAATAAAGATCTGTTTTCTTCAATTTATTTCGATGCAATGAAAAAATGCTTAGTATTTATGAGGAAATTCTTCTTCCTGGCAGATAGCTTAAGGAGTGGGATATATAAAACCACAATGCATGTTTGTTTTGCTTGGCTGAGGTTTTAAAAATAGAAAATAGAGCACTTTTGTGACCTCTAATCCCCAGATAATCGATGAAAAAATAAAAATGTTTAACCTTGTAATTGAAACCTATATCCATACCTTGATATTATATAACTATTACAGAGAGCCTTTAATTTAAAAAAAAATACCAGTTTTTCACTGGCTTAAATGGAATTTTTAAACAGTATATATTCAATGGAACTTCAGGAGAAAAAAGTGAAATTCCTTCAACTTCTCAAATTTTTGTAAGGGCTGATATGTTTACACTCACTGCTTATTCAATTTTCACAATACCTTTTCCCTTTTGATGCCATCTGTCAATACAGAGAGACGGTGTGTAGGTATAGCACTTAATACATTTGTATTTTCTTACCCAAGAAGACATTGAGCAAAATAATTTGCATATATATCTTTATGAACACACATTCAGGTCCCATCATCCTGAAGCCTATCATGAAGAAAAAGATGTAGAAACCCAGTTGTAGCATTGTCTCTAATCAAATGTGATGATTGGGATTAGAACATTTGGCCTTTGAACTTGCATAGACAAAATGGCCCAACATTTCTTAGCATGAGCTACCTCATCTCTAGAAGCTGGGATGGACTAATTATTCTTGTTTATATTTTAGATACTGAAAGGTGCTATGCTTCTGTTGTAATTCCAAGACTGGAGATAGGCAGGGCTGAAAATTATTATTATAATGATGATGATATCCTTTAATGATGGTGCTAAAATTCTTTCTTTACAATTTTTTTTAAATAAAGACTGTTTCATCAATGACATTTGTGAAGACGTACCTGTTAGACTTCCCATTTCCAAAAGGTAGAGTGGTGTCCCAGCGCCTTTCCGCACTCTGTTCTCATAGTGTACCCGCTGTGCTTTGTAATACTTTCCTTTCTTAGACCAGAACATGCAGGGCCCCTTGTGTCTCAAGAGAATTTTTTTTTCCTGAATTGCATTTGTCGGCTCCATTTTAATTTCTTATTTAAAAATAAACAGGGGGGCATCCCAGGGACAAGCCATGCACACAACTTTGGTCATGTATCTCTGCAAAGCATCAAATTAAATGCACGCTTTTATCATGTCAGTGTTTTTTTGTTTTTTGGAATTCATTTGAATGCATTAGCTCTATTTCATTTACAACAGTGACAAGTAATGTGTCATGGTATTCTTTGTTTGCCATTTGTTTAAAAGTTACAACAAATGCCTTTCATCGTGTATGTACTGTCTTATAAATGAAAGTCTATCTGTGCTATTACCCATAAAGGCAGTGTGACAGTTATCATGGTCTTCAAAAATACCAGAGCAGTAGTACTGATACAAAGGAAAGGACAGATTTTTTTATGTTTGAATAAACTGATAATAAAACATATATCAGTATTGTCACATATAAATTTAGTCTGAATGTTTCAGAATTTATATTCAATATTAGTTTCAGATAAAATTTTTCACAAATTCATTATTATTTGAGCTACATGTCTTTGATTTCAATATTTATACAGCTAAAGATTCTTATGAGTTTTGTTGACATTCTTTCAAGTCCAACCTACGCAGGCTGTATAACTTCAGACGGGTGAGCAAGAAATGTGTGGTGATCCTATTAGATAAAAAGACTAATAAATTGCCAGGCATGGTGGCACATGCCTGCAATCCCAGTACGTGGGAGGCTGAAGCAGGATGATTGCAAATTCAAGGCCAGCTTGCACTACACAGGGAGGCCATGTCTCAAAAACAAAAACCAAACAAACAAAAACAAAAAACAAAAAACAAAAAAGAAAAGAGGAAGAAAAAAAGAAAAAGGAAAAAAAACAAAAAACCCCAAACTCCAGGAAACACTAATAACTTCCAACTACAGAAATACTAGTTCTTATCTGAAGCTCAGGATTGCTACAAATAACAGCTTGTCTAACCAACTCAAACCCCTCAAATTTCTTGCTTATGTTCTAGATCTAACTAGGCAAGTGGCAAGTGGTCTTACTTACAAGTATCCTAAAGGCACCTCAGAATCTACCTAATCAAACAATCTACATCGGAGAGGATCACGCCATTAATTTGTTAATTTATTAAAAAGACAAAGCTCCCTCTAAATAACAGAAATTAAGACAAACGAGAAAATAACAGCATAAACTATGCTAAAACATTACAAACTCGTAATACAAAATCTGATAAACTTTGGTCAGGGTCAAAGTAATTGTGTTCCGAATTGAGAAGAAATTCAAGGAAATTATGAAAGCATCCCTTCTCAAGACAATCGATTGTATGTGATAAAGCAAGTGCAGAAAAAGTCTGGAAAAAGCAATGATTGCTGGGCTGGGGATGTAGCTTAGCGACACAGCACCTGTCTGGCAAGTGCAAGGCCCTGAGTTCAATTCCTGGTACCAAAAGAAAAAAAAGAAAAAGCAATGATTGCAACCATTGCCCCCAGAATCCCCATCTCACCATGAATAAGAACATCTCAGGATAACTCTTTACTTTGGAACTGTGCATATTTTAGGAGACACTATGCATTAACTCTTTAAAAGTCGGTTTGGGGACTGAGGTCCAACACTGGCAAACAAAGCAATGATCCCGCAGCAACAAACCCAAGTCTTTTGGGGCATGCCAGCAAGCTGATTTTTTTTCAAAATGACCAGCTCATTCAAAAGCAACATTTCTTTTCAGCCTTCTTTGCCAATGCATTGTTTTCTCCAATTATTTAAGTGTTGATGTTGCACGGGGTCAGACCTACTCTTTTTTTCCTTTATACACCATGATCTCTCATCACCTGCGCTTGTCCACACCCATGGTTGTAATGGTTATCAGTGAGTCAACAGTGGCAAATGTACATACCTGTTGGAGATTGGGAAGTGGATATCTAAACGTTGAACTCAACATCTCCTTTTGACTTTCAGAGATATGTGTAGCTCTGTATTTTCAAAAACAAATCATGATATTTCTATCTTGAAGAAGGGTTATGTTCCATGTTGTCTCTTGGACAATAGCCATGCAATTATGCTAGAAATCAAGTTATTCTTGTCACTTGTCTCACTCTTATTATGCCAGAGTCATGGTATTGCAATTATTTTCAATTTTGTCCCTATTTCATGCCACACTCTTCTCTCCATTTTCATTGCCACTGTCCTACTCCACAGAACCTGGGCTCTTTCAGTAACCTCCCAACAGATTTTCAGGCATTCACTCTTCCCCTCTTCTGATCCCTTCTTCCTGTGATAATCAATCAATCATCAATCAATTTGATAAGTCACTTTGATCAATCAGTTGGTCAAGTGATCAATTTGAAGTACAATTCTGAGTATGTTACATGTCACTCACCCCACCCCACTAACACAAGATACACAACATACACACAAATACATATATTTATCTTAAAATATCTAGAAAGTTTTATATATATAGAGAGATAGATAGATAGATAGATAGATAGATATATTCAAATTCAGTATATAATTAAATGGGTTTCCATTTGTTCATATAAAGACAACAGTCCTCAAATTATAAGGTTCTGGCATGATCTGACTCCTCAGTCTTCCTTAGGCCACCGTACGCCTTCATCTTTGCTCCGCTTAGAAGGCTTTTTGTCCACTTCCTAAAACTTACTGGCTTCTCCTCCCCCGAAGACCATTCGTACACATCCTTTTTCTACTCGGTTTGCCTGTTCTAATCTTTCAGAGCTCTGCTCAATGCCACATCTTCCCAAGTCCTTCCCAAGCTCCTCACCCTTCACCACAACACAGCTTAGACAGATTTTCCTCTCACATATTTCCTTGACACCCTGTAGTTTTTCCTTCATAGCACAGCTTACTGTATTTTATATTGTTGCATTGATCATTTTGTTAATGTCAATTTTTCAATTAATTGTATTTGTTATAAAGGCAGGGGTTATTCACACAATATTAAAAGAAACATCGTAGTATTTTTGCCAATTCTGCATAAATTTACTGAATGAGTGTTGAGAAATGAAACAGCACGTGACCGGAATTACGTACCAAATGTACAGGAAAAGTACATTCATAGAGCATCCGCACCTGGTTTCTATACTAATGTGGAACATTTATTAGTATATTATTGTTTCTGTTTCAACTCATATTACCTGACAGAAAACACATTAGAAATAATGGATTTTTATCAAATGCAATAGCAACATACAACTGAATGTGACAAGAAATTTTCAGAACTAGATTCAGTAAATTAAATATAATGCCACTCAAAATCTTAATAGGCTCTTCAAAATATGGAACGTGACAAAATCCCCCTAGAGCTCATTGGAGTGAAAAAATATGGAAGAAGGTTAATAGAAAAATCGCCCCAAAATATAAATGGTGAATAAAGATGAGGCATTGGCTCTACTAGATAGTTAAAAATAATGAAAACCTACTGCTCATGGGGAAAAATGGATATGTATTTAGAAATAAATCTATTTATATTATAATTTAACATATAATAAAATTGGTTTTCATTTATTCAGTAAATGCTCTTAGAGTAACTTGATAGACATTTATCATTTGAAAGCATATTTCCTTCCTTAATCTCAGTGAAAACAATTTCCCAATGGACTGAATATTTCAATATTAAAAAGCTCTAAATAAACCAGCATACAATTATTGTTATGGTTTATATCTAGATGTTCCCAAAGAGCCTCATAGGTAGGGCATCCAGAAGGGGACTGGATTATTGGGATTTATAGCTGACTTGCAGTTAGGAGCTGGGGTCATGGGGGACTGGAAGGGTTTATCACCCTCCTCACCTGCTCCCTTCTCTCTCTGCTTCCCAACTGCCAAAACTTGAGCAGCTTCCCCTGCCCAGGCCACCATGCCGCAGCCACCCTGGAACCAGCTGACGCTGAACTGTAACCTCCGGGAATGGTGAGCCAAAAGAAACTCCTCGTCCTTTAAGCGGTGGAGTTCAGGTATTTTGTCTCAGTAATGAGAAAGTGACTGAGACAATTATCAAGGAGTTTAAAAATCTCGAAAAGGGGATTGAAAACAAATATGTAATAATATGGTAGAAAGAGGAAAGATAAGGTTCCAAAATCTATTTTAAATCTGTATTATACAGCAATAGGTACACTTAAAGCATGTTGGAATCGAGAATACATGTGCAATAATGATGACAGAAAAAGTTTAATTCAGGGTCCATATAAAGGAAGCAAATTAAAATCACCCAAATATGCTAAGTCCCAGATAGGTGATTCACAAAAGCTATAGCGTAAAGGCCAATAAATCTGTGGAAGATATTTAATATAAGAAGCAAAAATGCATCATAAACAAGAAGATATTAAATTCTATCATAAGAATTTGACAGATAATAAAATGTCTGATAGAATTAGGTGTAAAAGAAGATGCAACAAAATACACTTTTAATCTGTTTTCTCCACTGGATTGGGGAACATATAAAATCATCTTCTCTCCTTGGTTTTCTTAGAATTCCCATAAGTGTGTGGAGGTCATGGAACCAGATTGAGCCAGGGTAGGAGAAAGAGTAGCAATTTTAACTGATTTCAAGTAATTTAAGTTATCATTTATAAAATAAATAAATACAGATATAAAATATAGTGAAACTTAAATCCAAAAACAAAAACAATTTCACAGTGGAGGCAGACTGATTTAGATGACGTTGTGAGTACACATTTTCCATGTGTATTTCATGTCAACTATTGGTATTTTTGCCTGGAATGCAAAATAATCACCCTGTGACTGCTATAAGAAGCATATTCTACACGTTACACGTTTTGACTATTAAGTAGGTAAAATCATCCCACATACGAACAGATCTGAATAAGTGGTGTTAGTGGATATTGATGAGAAATGTACAGGGGAAACAAAGAACCTAGCCATCAAAAGTAGACTGGATTTGGAGAGAAGAGGCAAGGAAGACTACTTGAAAAGGCTTTTCTTAATGAATCTTGAAGGAAAAATACAGTGTCTTGAATAATGAAGAAAATAAGCTAGACCTAACAACAACATAGATCAAGGGATGGAGTTTTTAAAAGTCATGGCTTGCTTGGTTCCCCAGCAGGCTGGCGTGACGTGCATGGGCTTGGTGGGAGACACAGTCAGAGGAGTAGGAACGAGCATCCTAAAGGGGCTGTTTGTAATGCTACAGAGACTGAAAACTACTCCGGAAGTGTCTTTAGGAACTATCTGTGGTTCTCAGCTAAAAGTGTAGCCATACCCTCTAGAGGGCATACGGAAATGAGTGAGGAGTGTGTTTGTGTGGTTATCACTGGTGAATATTTTTGGCATTTCATCTGGAGGCGAAGGATGTTAAAAATCTTGCATGCTGGCCAATCCTTTAGAATAAAATCTGAACCACCAAAAAATATCAATAGAAATTTCATTACAGAATACTGAATTGTTTTAATCAAGTGAGACACATGCGAGTTGCGTGTTAGGTCACTTTGGTACCCATACTTCAGAAGGATTTTCATGTGAATGAGACTGAAAACAAGGTAGAAAAAGGGAATGAAAAGTAAATGTCACTGCAGATGGAGAAAGAGTGGTGCATTTGGGACATATGTAAGAAATGAATTTGAAAGAATCTAGTGAAAAAGCAAGGAGGTGAGGAAATAATTTCTGGTTTGGGTAGCTGGAAGGAAGATGATGGCATTCACTGAGATAGAGAATGAAGAAGAGGGCAGGCAGAGGATTTGTGTGCTGTGTTTGTTGGAGAGAGGTCAGGGCTAAGTTTAAAGATAGGTGAATGGAATCACTTTGGATATGAACTGGCTTTGGAATGGAGTGAATGGAATCACTCTTGAAGGATGTAAATGAGCACTGAATCAAGAACATAACAGATTACTGAGGAAAGCCCAATGTTCAAGGGAATTGAGGGAGAACTCTCTATCTATCTATCATCTATCTGTCTGTCTGTCTATCTATCTAAAGTATATATAGAGAGCTTAGTGTACGTATATTTGTATACATTTATATACTAAAAATACTATATATCTTAGTATATACATAGCCCAGCGTATATATATTGTTTATATATATTTTATACAGTATATATACTAAAAATGTCTTTTATTTATAGAATCATGAATCTTGGTGGTTACATGTAATTATGAACTTTAAAAATGAAAGCTTGGGCCGGTGAGTTAGCTCAGCATCATAAGCGCCTGCCTGGCAAGCGGAAGGTCCTGAGGTCGACTCCCGGTACCCACATTAAAAAAAAAAAAAAAAAAGAAAGCTTAACAACTACCTCTGATGCTGTAGTGTATCTTTTATTCTCATTTTCATGGTTCCATGATTAAACTCAAGGAAAACAACAGAAGGAAATACAGTGGAAGATGAAAATTATTTTAATGATTGAACTAGATAAATATATCAGTAAGCCTGTTTAGATAGGGAACCCTAGAAATGAAATTGTACCAATTAAACAAATCCTACAACAGTTATGCTTATAATTATCTGCTGGGTTTATTTTGATGCCATAAATAAAAACATCAAGTGATATTTAATTCTCATTAATGTCTTATCATATGGTTATCTAACATGTTTAAAAGCCCTGAAAATGACATTTACTTTTATGAAAGAAGATGACTCACCACAATTTTATGGGAACTTAACCAAACACAGACATATAAACAATCACACTTAAATGCTTTAAATATTGCAAGAAATTGGCCTGCAGATAGGTGAAGTGTAAAATGAGGAGTCAAATGGTAATAAATAGAAGAAAATAGGACTGAAATGGTACTGTGAACTATTTTCCCAGCAGCTGAAACTGTTATGAGGTATATCTTATAATGAAAGGCAGCTGGGGATATAGAATAATCACAATTGTTAGTCAGTTTAATGAGAAAAATGCAGCATATATTGAAAACATCTGCAGTGAAAATTTGAGCTGGAGAGATTCAAGAGGATGCTGAATTCTGAGCCCCTCCCTGAGGCATCTGACATATTTCCTTGCATAATGCAATACTTGGTGTGTTCTTATAGTCAATGATTTTTGTCACTTTTTCTAAGTGTGCTTTCGCTGACTCCGATGAGGATGGTTTCCAGGTGGTTTAAATGCAAGACAGAATTTGAAAATCGGGCCCAAATTATTTTTATCGATAGCAGTTAATGATGCCCTCCTGCTATTTAGTTTCCTCTCTATCCTCATTGCCCTAGTTAGCCCTCAAAATTAAGTCCTCCTTTTCCTAAACCATTACAAACTCCAGAATCTGAGACGAAGTGATTTGAAAACTTTCTCCACATCCGCCTTCCCAGCACGTATGCACCACGGTGCCCTTCCCCCTTTCCTTTGAAGTTTTGCTCCCTGATGATTTCTTTGTGGAGCCAGATGACTTCATCGACCATCTGTAAAAGGATAATTTCCAAATCTATTTCTCCACCCCGACCCAGTATTATTCTCCAGTCATATACTTTATCACGTTCAGTCACCCTTCCAAAGGAATCACTGTCATGATTAGCTGCCACGTAGGAAGCTGTGAGGAAGACAGAAGTTGTGTAACTTCTAACTCGGTCTTTATTAAAGGGAGATGTCTCTTGAGTGACTTTTGAAGTCTTCCTTCAGCTGACCCCATTTACCCTCCTTAACCTAATTTCCCAGTAAGCTTCTACACGAGACTCGCCAGTCTAGTTCTTGAAGAAAATACATGCTACTCCTTGCTAAGATTCTTTAGTCTCATCTTGCCTTCCTCTAACATGTAGAGCTATGCTTTCTTCTATAGTAAATATCTGCTATATTTCAAATATGATTTCCCCTTTGAAATTCATGTTGAATCCCCATTAGGAGATAGACATTAAGAGGCAGGACTGGATGGGACCTTTAAGAGGAGATTGGTCTGCATTCATGAATGGATTAATCCATTCATGTGATTAGCACATGAATGGGTCAAAGGGTGTGTTGAGAATGGATTTGCAATAAAAGATAAGTTTGGATATGTTTGTTCCGTGTTTCTTACCATGTGACATCCTGTACCCCTCAGGATTCTGCCAGCAAGAAGACTATCACCAGACGCATCCCCTTGACTTGGAGTCAGAACTGTGAGCCAAAACACATCAGTTTTCTTTATAACCTACTCACTCTGTAGTATTGTGTTAATAGCAACAAAAAGCAGATTAAGACAGTATCTTTTTATGTAAATCTGTCTATGGTTCCCACATTTTCCTTGACTTTGTGCTCTTCTCAAGCAGCAGCTTTGTAATGCTCAAAACCTTTATTCAGGGGCCTGGGTAGCTCAGTGATAGAGCACTCGCCCAGCAAGTGAAAGGCCTTGTGTTATGATTTGTGTCTAGATGCCCCCCCCCTGCAAAGCCTCATGCGATCATGGGGTTTTTTTGGAGGTGGCTGAATCTAGAGTGTGTGCTTGATTTGTAGTGCAATGCTGGGATTAAGGGTGCTGGGACTGAGGTGGGGTGATGGCTGGATCAGTCACTGATTGGACTGGCACCGCCCTAATCCCAGTAGACTGGATACAATATAAGGGACAGAAAGAGGCTTGTCTCACTCTCTCCTCTTGTTGCTTTTGCTGTCTTTCACTGCCATGAACTGTTGTCCCTCTGCCATGTGCCACCCTGCCTTGGATCAGCTGATTATGGACTGAAACCTCTACAAACTGTGAGCCAAAATAAAAGTTTCCTCTTTTAACTTTGGGTGTTGAGTATTTGTCTTAGCAAGGAGAGAAAAGTAATTAAGACACCTTGTGTTCAAGCCCCAGCCTGCAAAACATAACAAAACTAAAAAAAAAAAAAAAAAAAAAAAAAAAAAAATTATAAGGCCTTTTTTACATTGAGAGATAGAGAAAGTAAAAACATGTCAGTTTACTATTGTAGGCTCTCTGGTCTAGACTGTATGCCCATCCTTATTTCTTACAATGCCACATAAAATCCATCTTCCATTTTAAGCGGGGCTAATTTAAATTGCCAAATATGCTTCATAACTCTACATCTTTTTCCTCACAGTATTTTCTATGGTCCTTCTTTTTCTCTCTAACTGAAAGTATTTTATTACTAAAGACTGATGAATGTTGGGGCAGGTTTACAGTACTGATGCCAAGTTTTGATAACTTTCATGCCTTTTCTCTACCTCTTAACTGAATCATAGTTCTATTGTGCAACAAGTTTTATTCTTTTTTTTTTTTTTTTTTGTGGGTACCGGGAGTTGAACTCAGGACCTCGTGCTTGCCAGGCAGGCACTTATGCTGCTGAGCTATCTCACTGGCCCCAAGTTTTATTCTTTTCAAGGACCATCCTGAGAATATGACCATCACTGGGTAATCATTTTTTATCACATCTCTTATAGTTAGCCAAGCAAAATATAACTGTTACTCATCTTGAATGTCTTTGTGGTGTTTCATGTGAGTTCAGCCTGTCTATCCTAGACGAAAGATTTTTAAAGAGGGACAATCATGTGTTCTTTCTTCCTATAATTCTTAGGAGAGTACTGCATACAGAGAAGGACCTTACAAAGGTAATGTAGTGCTCCAGTCATGTTCTCTCTGCAAAGCTAAAGCTTTGGTTGATCTATCAAACTCACTATGTAGCCCAGGCTGGCCTTGGTCTATCACTACTGGGAATCTTTGTTACAGAGGACTCATTCCAGTAGCTCTGAGGGCTGCCCTCGGTCACTGAGACTCCCTCACTGAGGGTAACTTGCACCTACGAGGCTCTGGCCCATGGTCAGCAATAGTTTGATTCAGAGCCACAGAGCCCCTTTCCTCTCACTGTGGCTTATATAGTCTTTGAAGGACCAACTCAGTTCCAAAGTTTCTTCAAGATCCTTTACAAATCTCACTATCAGTTGAATGAGGGTCAACTTTTCTCTCTGTCCAGCCCTACCTACCTCATTTCCTTACAGACATGTATATCTACCGAGATGACTCCCAAACAACTTTTACAGACAACTTGCCAGCTTGCGTTCTGTTTTGAGAAACTCAACATAAGACTGAGCTTCAATGTAATTTTTAATCCTATTTAATTATGGGGCATCTCATTTTCAAGACTGTAAGAAGCACATCATTGTTTTCACATCATGACTGAACTATGTGAAATAAGGTAATTTCCATTTCTAAATTTTATGGGACACAAAGGGCAGCCTGACTTTTTTTTTGATAAGCATCATGTCAGATACAACCAAAAGATGCCAAATAATTCAGTTTTAGTGAAAACACACAGGAGTTTTAAAAAATATGTTTTGGATGAAAGTTTAAAGAGATGAGAAAAAGGGAGGACCAGAAATATCATCAGAGAAGAATTTGTTTTAAAAATATTGGCCACAGATCACCATCCTTTTAAAAATCTGTTCATGCAATTGACTCAACAACTGATTTTTTGTGTGATTTCTGAAAATCTTTGGTGTGGCAGACTGGAGAATACAGAGACTGAGGGAACACTTTCGTGTTCTGTCATATAGAATTTTTTGACCAATAATATATCAAGCTAGCTTGGTGAGTTGTGACTCAGTGGGGAGTTACGTCTGAAAGGAAAATATTTCACATATTTCTGACTCACTTATAAAAATAGGAACATTCCTTTAAGTTAAAACCCAGACAAGTATGACATTAATATAAACTAGAAAAAGTAAGATTACTTTGATGTAATTTTTAACTGCGGCACCATTATTTTTTTAAATGGTTCCCCTATATTTTTCCTGTTTATTTATTTATTTTTTTACCAAGTTAAATATTTTCTTTATGGATAAAATAGCATCACCATCATCTTTGGCCCAGATTATTGCAATGGACACCTAACTCATGGGTTCTGCTCAAAAGAGAAGCCATAGAAATACCCAGAAGTTGTCAACCAAACCAGATCGTCCATTACCATGATGTTGCCCCATCTCGCTGAGAGCAATGGCCAAACTCCTAATGATGGCCAAAAGAAGTAGGGCGATTGTAGAATATCATCAAATGTGCATATGTTTTAGAGGTCTAAAATGCTAATTCTTATGCTACATCGGAAAATAGGCATAAACTGGTACTTTCCAAGGCAAACCTGGATCTATCATCATCCTTCCTGTAAGACTCCATATAATCCGTCCTTTTCACTATTTCTGGGACCTTCTCTTATTCTCTTATACGTCTATGTGCTAACTTTGCTCCAACCATATTGCCTTTGATCTTCCTTGAATACAGCAGAAGTATTCCTCTTCTTAAACAACTGCTGCTCCGACTGCCTGGAATAATCTTCTTTAATAGTTCTATACTGTTTATTTCTTTAAAGATGTTTGAAAATTTTGATGTGAATTTTAAACTACAGACTGTATGACTCCTTATATCTATGAAATCTAATATAGATTTGTGAGTTATTATCAGTTTAATTGATGACTGGAGTTTAGAAAATAAGTGAGATTGTCAAGGAAATATTAAAGTGACTTTAGTAATGAGAAGAGGAAGATGATTAAGATAGAGAAGGAATGGCCTAGCGATGGGAGGAAATTCATTTAAGGTGAGATATATTATGTCAGTGCATGATTTGCACTAGATGCTCAATGTTTACTTTATGACTAAGTGAATCATTAATAAATGGATGTTAAAATGAATTTGGTACCTGAAATAGCTATTGTCATCCTGGTGGTAACTGGAATCTTAATTCAAATTTAGAGTAACACTCTGAATCATGTGAATTGGTAAAATTTTGTAATTACTCTACAGTAATTCCCCAAAGACATGTGTTTTTCCTTTCCACATGCACCATTAACATAGTAACTTAAGATTCTTTTTTTTTTGGGGGGGGGACCAGGGGGTCGACCTCAGGACCTCGCGTGCCAACACGCACCTGTGCCGCTGAGCGATATCACCGGCCCCTTTTTCGTATGTGGGATCCGGGAGTCGAACTCGGGCCCTCGCACTTGCAAAGCAGGCGCTTACGCCGCTGAGCCATCTCACCGGCCCAAGATTCTTTTGCAGAAAGTGTTCTATAAATACTTAGACAGTTTAATGTAATGTCCTAGGGTATTAGCTGTACAAATAAATTGTTTGGGATAATATCTAAGCCCTCATTTTTATTATCTGAGTAACCTTGGACATTTTACCTAATCTTTTGTACCTTTCTTTTCTTATTTTGTCTTGTCTTTACTTTTTCTTTTTTCTCCTCTATTTTTCCTTCCTTCCTTCCTCCCTTCCTTCCTTCCTTCCTCCCTACCTTTCTTCCTTCCTCCTTACGTTTCTTCCTTCTTCCCTTCCTTTCTCCCTTCCTTCCTTCCTCCCTTCCTTCCTTCCTCTCTCCCTTCCTTCCTTCTTTCCTTCCTTCCTCTTTCTAAAATGAATTGATCCAATAGAATTAAAGGGAATAATACATTAAGTTTAAAGAGACTAGAAGAATTCTTGGCCCATATTAATTGCTCATTAGTTGTGGTGCTATTATAGGGAACTTTGTCCAAAGCATGGAAAAAGGCCACTGTGGTGGACTGACAACTGGTGGGCAACTTGTAACACCCAGCTGAACTGAATCAGCGTGGTGCTGGGTGTGGAGGGCCCACCTGAGGACTGTTGCCAACCACATAAAAAGGAGAACTGGAGAGGAGGAGTTTGTGCTGTTAGTTCTCCTCGAGGAGCTTGTCGCACTGGTTTCCTGATAGGAACTTGGCTGTTATGGTCGGAGGAGCTCGGGACATCATTGTCGCTGAGGATGGCTGTGGTACTTTTCAGGAGAGCTCTGGTCCTTACTCTGAGAGTCGCTTCCTGGCTCTGGTGCAGATCCCTCAGCTGCTGGCACAGATCCTTCCTCCCGCCGGCGCAGACTTTCTAGCTTTCACCACTGATCTTCGGGCCTTCCCAGCACAGATCTGTGGAACAGACTTGCATGAGATGTTGTCGTGGGCTCTAGGCCTTCAGCTGGACTCATGCAAGACATTGCTGTGGAATCCAGGCCCTCAGCTGGATTCTTTGGGTCTTTAGCGTGTGGACAGATTTCCTGCACTCTTTTGTATATGACTCTTTAGGTGACTACTATAAAATAATCCTATAATTTATGTGTCCTGTATCGTTTCCTTTGCAAACCCTGACTACAACAACCACTTCGTGGAATGGACATGTCTTTATTCAAGGACACTGGGTTTGTGAACCATCTCATTTATAGTTTAGCAACTGGATGAGTCTTAGGACATATGTGGCTGCTAAACTAAGGTCTCTCTCCTAAACTAGATCTTTTCAGTCATTACTGTTTATGAGAAAGCTGTGTATGACTCCTCCAGACGGACCATTTAACAGCACCTGTGTAGTAGGACCACTGCCACTAGGCCATGCCCAGAGATGATTGTGAGTTAGGCCATTTGTTTTTTACCTTGAAGTACTACAGTTTCTTGAAGTTATCATTTTCAGATTTTTTTTTTTTTTTTGTAGTTTAGTGCTGCTCTCTGTCCTCTACTTACTAGGATCCTGTCATTTCCATTGAAATAAAGAAGCTTATTTCAGCTGGAATTTTTTATTTCCAAGACTATAGATACACTTGCAAGGAGGAGCTGGCTCACATCTCACCAAGAATTTCTCAAGACCTTAGTGGTCTGCCTCCAGAACACAGTTAGAAGCTGAGTGTCATATATGATAAATCCATTCCAACAGCTCCAGCTCTTAAATTTTGCAATGTATTCTTCCTATGCCAGGAAGTTTGTGATGTCTAAATTTATTTATTTGGGGCTACTTCTGAGGCCTGGGTTCAGCAAATCAACCATGTCAATTATTCCTAGAATTTGTTGTTACATTCATATATTAATAATTTTTTCCAAATTGCTCAATTTTCCTTTGTTTAGTATTTCAGAACTCTCATATATTTTGCCCAGACTTTAGACAATATGCATTAATTAAGTCCTTCCATTCTTTTCATTTGTAAGTTGTCCCTTAAGATTGACCTTTGAATTATTACCCTGGGAGGGATTCTGGGATCTGATTCTAGTTAATGTTGGGAGACAAGAAGCAGTGGTAGAAATGAGGTATGAGGAGACTAGGCCTTTTCTTGTACATATCTTGCATTTTAATAACAGTAAAAATAGTACCAGGCAGGGATTAGGAGTCCATTTTTTAAAAATTTTTACTTATTTATTTTTTAGGAGTCCATTTTTAAAGGGGCTCTAGAGCTAGAGAAACTTAATGTGAAACAGGAATGTTTAAAGAGAATTCTTCATAACCTTATTAAAAATTCCTGAGTCCTGCTATATCTTAGTCATAGAGGAATCAAATAGAGATTTAGAAAATTTATTTAGATTTCTGTTGAAGTTTGGTGACTTATAGAATGAAGATTTATGTTAGCTTTTTTTTATCTCAAATGTTTAGCCAAGATATTGATTTTTTTTTCAGAAAAAAAAAATATATTTTAGCTCAGCCAGAGAAAGAACAAATATTTCCTTCTGTTCTTTGAGCCAAAAAGTTAGGAATTTCAGTGCAACATTCTCTTTCTGCACACCACCAGTAAAAGCAACCGTATTCTTACGTAGTCCTGCAATTTCTCATGAAATTCAAACATAATGTCATGTAGTGGAGGCCACTCATCTTCTTAACTTTGACCTCAAAGTGCAGGACACTCCCTTTGGTCATAGATAATTAATCCTATTCTCATGCACTTCAACATTCTCATCCCTCCATACAAGATGGATATTCCTTTTTTAAGCCCTAACTGGTAAAAACATTGGTTCAATTGTTCGTATTTCTGCTACTTTCCATCTCTGAACTTAACAATTGTTGGCCTCACCAAGATTCTTAGCTCTCAGCCTAGACCAAGCTTTGCTGATTTATGTAGAAATGTAACTAATACACTTTATCTGAAGTTCAGGGGAACTCAGAGAAAACTACAGAATCCATGATTAGAAAATAATCAAAAGTGAATTAAATGCTTATGTTCAGGGCCCTCTTCAAAATCATGCTTCAGAAGCATCCTGCTGAAGCCACCATAAACATTAGATACTTGTGCCATTTATGGCGCAAGTAGCCATACTTGTTTTGAAAGCTGGCTATAGTTGCCCCAAATGCATCTGTGACCACCACCAAAATGGCTTTTTTATTCTTTTTATTTTGCACCACTGTCATAGTAGATAGAAAAATGCCTCCCTAAATGTGTCCACAATCTAACTCCTGAAACCTGTCAAAATATTATACTGTGTGAAGCAGGAAGGAATTAAGGTTGCAGATTGGAATTGAGGTTACCTTTTTGTTGACCTTGAAATAGGGAGATTATTATGAATATTCATTGGGTCCATCATTATCATAAAGGTTCACATCAGTAAAAGTCAGGAGAGCCAGTGTCAGGGTGAAGCATCATGAAAAATGTTTGACCAAATATCGTAGGATTTGAAGAGGGAAGTGGCTCATTAACCTAGGATCTGGATGGTTCTACAACCTGGGAAAAAGAAACAGCACGGTTCCTTCCTAGAGTCTCTCAAAAGGAACATGACCTGCTTGGAAACTTAAATTCGACCTCTGGAAATGTAAAACAATGAATCTGTGGTGTAAGAAGTCATTAAGTTTGTGGGACTTGCTACAGCAGTAATATGAACCTGATACAGACATCTCCAGGCTGAAATTTTGCCAGTGTGTGTTTTGATTTACCAAGATCAGGTCACACCTGTGCCCTAACTCCACAAGAGGCGGGGAAGCCAGGGTCTTTGTGCCTCTAATCGCCAACAGGGCTCACTGGACTGCAAATTCCTTGCAGTAAGATAGGGCTTTAGCAACTAAGTAAACAAATGGGCAAGAAATAAAAAAGTTTAACTCTATTAAGTAAACTGAATATTATGTATCAATGATGTACAGTGTGTTAAATATATATATATAAACTAATATTAAAATTAGCTACTCTCTATGACATATTAAATTGCCAATATAGGGAGCAAAATACACACACACACACATATATATATATGCACATAATTCAGATGCATTTAGAATTTTATGTGAATATAATATCATGATATAATATAAAGTAAAGATCTACTATTTTCATGTAAGTAAAATATTTCTGGAAATGTGCACCAGACACTGTTAATACTGGTTGCCTTTAGGTTGGAGGAGAAGTGAACCAAGACTTGATGTTTGCGCAATGGAATTTTTAATTGCTTTTAATTTTGAAAGCATTATTTTCTTAGTCATATAGAGTGAATAAATTTCATGTTTTAAAGCCAAATGTGCAAGGCTATTATTTTTGTCTGTGATAACTGAATAAGAATTTGTTGCACAGAAGAGATTGACCCAAGAGGTCAGTGTGGCAGTGTGAAGGTACGGATGGTAGAAAATGCCTTATTTTGTAATTATTTTAAATATTTTTAGAACAGTTTTTATTTTTAATTAATTTTTAATTTTATTTTTAACATAGTTTTTGTTTTTAATTAACAAATAAAAATTGTATTACTTAGCGTGTAAAATGTGATGTTTTGAAATAGGTATACATTGTGAATGGCTAACTTGAGTTAATTAACATATGCCATACTTCACGTACTCATTTTGTGTGGGGAGAACACACACACACAAATCTACTCTTTTAGCAATTTTCCAGAGTATAATACATCGTTATCATCTATAGTCTCCACTTGATACAATAGATCTTTTGAACTTATTTCTGTTACCTAACTAAAATCCTTTGACTAAAACCTCCTCAGCCTCATCCTACCCATAGATCCTAGTAAACAATATATTAATCCCTCCTGTGAGTTAAACTTTTCTAGATTCCTCGAGAGGTAAATCATGTGGTATCGATTGTTCTTAATATTAGTGTGCCTTACTGGGTCCATTTTACTTTTGATGAATTATCAGCATCTTCTTCTCTAATTATTCCCCCTTGGAAGATACCAGTTTACTGCTTTACCGTGACTAAAGACTGACCATTTCAAGCAGAATGATCTCGGTTTTCCAAATGCCCCAGGGGTTCCTCTAAAACTCTGCAGGATTTCTCTATTCTGAACCTATGTCGTATTACTTTATCTTCTTAAATCATTGCATTATTAAGCTAGAGAGTTAGAATTCAATCTACTTTTTCATGAAAATCATGAGTTTCTGGGCAGAGACATGTTATTTGTCAAATCCACGAACAGTGACGAAAACCAGGAATGTTTCTTTATGATATTTTATTTCAGGTGTCTGTAAGGAAAAGAAAGATCAACAACCACATACAAGTTTACAAAAGAAAGTTTCAAAACATTCTGTGTTGTTGTGACACATGCAACCCTGTAATTGGTTTTATGTCATTGATTTTTACAGAATGAAGGGAGAGATTCCCCTACGGCATGTCAACTAATCTTTCTGAAGGAGACAAATAGAGATACTGTGCATCTGTGGTTTGAATGCAGGTTGACAATTCTGATCTAGAATTTTAAAAGTGAAAGTACATTAGCACCATAACATGTGTCATTAAAACCTTCCCAAATATTTGTAATCTTCATGAGCAATGACTTGAAAAAAGAGCAGCACCTTTAAAAGCAGTTGGTATCAATGATTAGAATAATTGTGGCTTTAAAAATATTACTCTAAATCATTGTGCTATGCTATATTTTTACCAATATCCTAGGAAATTAACAAATGATGTTCACAAGTTCTGCCCATTTATATATCTGTTTGGTCTTCTGGAACTCATAGAATTTATTTGTTTCTGACCATTTGAGGTAGTTGAAATAGGGAGGTCTTTTCTAATTTCATGTTTGGCTGTTTCAGAAAGAAAGATTATTTTTTACTGGTGAGCATAGTCATTGCTCCACAGACGGGCTAGGATTCAAAGAATGTAACACAGTGTTATTGTAGGAGTGTTGAAGTTTATTTATTATAGCACCATTGAGACATTTTGAAATTGGAATTGGTAAAAAAATAAAACAAAAAGCATTTGAACTGTATTTGGTGGAACAGAAAAAAAAAACACACATACTTTCTTGTTTTTGTCAAATTATACTTTTTTCCAAAAATTTTGGAAATAAATAACTGGAATGTAGTTGGTCACCTGTACTGGTTGACAAGATTAGAACAAGAGGAACACATATGGAATGTGAAATTTTTGCAGGGGGTTTCAGACAGAGTTTGGCTTATAAAAAGCAGACAGGGCCAACGTCCACACCAAATTCTTGATCAGGGCCACCGATATCATAGGGTGCAATATCTATAATTGGTAATCTCATGGCCTTGCGTGTTCGGTATTCGAAGACTGTTTTGCTCCATTCCCCAGTGTGTTTCTGTATAAAAGAGCAAAAAAGCTTAAGTTATAATGACATGATAATTACTTACACTCTTCCTCTGACTGATCAGGCTAGAAAGTTTTCCTGCTATAAAGGAGTTCTCCGTGTATGATGTTATCTTCCATACATACGAGGCCTGCTCTATTTCAAGTTATAATCCTTCCCGTTGCCAAATAATATTTTCAATCAAAAGCCTTGTCATAATTGAAGGTAAACCTAGCAGGGAGACTGCCACACTCCCAAGAAGCCTGGTGCTGGTCTTTGCGACCAGAGAGAAAGTCGGTTTACTAAGGGGTGGATAGGTCACTCCCTGGAATTTGCTAACATTAGCAGTGGGCTCCCCCTTTGTTCATAAAAGTAAATAACAAAGGACAGATTCAAAGTCAATGTTTAAAATTTCATAAAAAGCATATATATTAGATTAATTTCATATAATAAATATTGTGCAGACTATATATGTTAAAGTTAATCTTAAGGGTATATCCAGTTATCCGATAAAGATTATGTTATGGGTTTAAATTTCAACTTATTTCATTTCAGTTGGTTTCCTCCTAGGACTTAAGATGTATTCAATGTTTTCATTCCCTGAAATGAATCTGTAGATGCTATGTAATTCATAACAAATGTCATTGTTTGTTCACCTGCTTATTTTTATTTCTTCTTTCCCAAATAGAATGATAAAACTAGATTAGTTTACCACAGCATGACCTGTGTTTATAAATATGTTGTTACTTACAGTGCAACCATCTTCTAGAACTGTGTATGTGAATTTGCTGTTTCCTTCAGCCTTGAATTCGCCTTCATTTGACCCCATCAGCTTCAGGGCTTTCTTTACATTCCCGCTGGCCTGATCCATGTATGCGATGCTGTTCTTGCAGTGGTACGTGATGTTCTGGGAGGCCCGGCTGGAGAGCAGTCGGAGGTATGCCAACTGGACTTCAAGCACATCTTCAGGAAGTTCAAGGTTGCCATAGCTAAACTGTGATAGGAAACAAATAAGACTGATCAAACATTTCAGCTGCAGCTTCATCTACAGGCTTCATGTAGTATGAGTATGTGCATTGCAATATATACTATTCTTATAAATTCTACTGTAAAATACTTTAATTGCATGGCAGAGTAAAAGTCATCAAAAGTAAAAGAAAGGTGTTTGTATGCAAAGTAATTCAATCTAGTTTAGCCGTTTTAGAAAGGAACGTTATAAAAGTTAGACACCTAATATATAAAATCATTTGGGCTCTTCTACTTATTAATTAACTTAGCTTTGTGATCAACAGATAGGAGGAACAAAAAATGTCAGGTAGGTATGGTGACTCATTTTCAAAGGCATATCCTTTCTTACCTGAAAACCGCCATCCATGGACTCTCCAAACCAAACATATTTCTTCTCAGCACCAGAATCTCTCCACCAGCTTTTAGGTGGCACAGTAGAAGGACTGGCACTTAGGCATGTTTCCCCGGTTTCCATATTACAGAAAACTTTGATGGCGTCCATCTTACAACCTTGGTTAGGGTCAACCCAATATTCTCCTGAAGTCACAATAAAGGAAAAATTGGAATTGGTTATAAACTCCAGTAATGAAACTTGGGCCAGAATGTATGTGTTTGTTTATTTGATAAGGCATCCACCATATTGACCACTAATGTCTTTTATGTATGGCATATAGAGAAATTTTAGGTTAAATCTTCAAGTTACCTATAACTATAGAAAACACTGAAATAAAATACACCATTTTGCTTTTGAATAACAATGATATACTAAGTCAAGAACTTCTGGTTGGTGTATAGTATTAACTGAAATTTCTTCATTTGAAAGAGATTATTAAACAGGTAATGTTAATTTTATTTAAGAATGTAAGCTAGATGTCTAATCCAGATTTGTGTTGATATACCCAAACCTGACTGATGGCTATTTCAATTAATTTGTAGAAATGCCTCTGAGCAAACACAATGCTCCATGTCAAGATATTTGAAAGCTTAAGATAATTTTGCTTTTCAGCAATAATTAACCCAATGTATATGCAAAATGTTAAACTATTACAATATTCTACTCAGTTCTATGTAGTACTCTGAAATTTTGTTTCTAAATTTGAAAATTTTAATAATTAGATTTATTATAATAAATTCAAGTGCAACAAATATATAATATAGTGATCAAATTATAATAAAATTACATATTTTTAATCCTAAGAACATAGTGATGAAAATTGTTTTATTACATCAGTTTGTGATGTTCAGAAACGTCAAAGTACATTGTATTAACATTCCTACAAGTGCCCTTAAATTTTCCTGTATTTGAAATATTTTGCAGTTATTTACATTACGCTTTACACCTGCAAAGATTTTCTTCCTTGCGATATTAAATTCAATTAACATTATCTAAATACTATCTTGACTTCAAATTATTTTCCATTCACAGTGAATGTTTCCTCCAACAATTCTTTTTTTTTTGTGTGTGTGTGTGTGGGTACCGGAAGTCGAACTCAGGACCTCGCGCTTGCCAGGCAGGCGCTTATGCCGCTGAGCTATCTCACCGGCCCCCAACAATTCTTAATATGAGCTGCTTTCCCTATAACCTGTGGCATGGGTGGTAAAGATTCCCTTACATACCACTCTTGAGTTCAGGATGGCAGAATTTCAGGTCTCTGCAGTTCCTGGCAGGGTTTTTGCGGGAACCATCAGGACTAATGAGGCTTTCTATTTGTCCATTAACGGATTTGAGTGAAGACATAATCTCCTCAGTGTTGATTTTAAAATCCATTGGATCGTCTCCATAATATGGTGCAAAACCCCCAGATTTTTCACCACCTGCAATCCCAGCAATGGCAGCAGCCCCACCACAGCAGGGGCCAGGGGCACCCGGGGGTCCAGGAGGGCCTGGTTGTCCTGGGTGGCCTGGGGAACCCTAAGATGGGAAAATAGGCATCATTGAAATATGGTCTTGTTTCGTCTCCTATGAAAGACTATGCTACTAGTCCAGGAAAATGCGTTAGAAATAATTCACACAGTGTGTCACTATTTATTTATTTATTTATTTATTTTTATTTTTTTTGTGGGTACCGGGGGGACGACCTCAGGACCTCACGCGCCAACAGGCACCCGTGCCGCTGAGCGATATCACCGGCCCCTTTTTCGTATGTGGGTTCCGGGAGTCGAACTCGGGCCTTCGTGCTTGCAAGGCAGGCGCTTAAGCCGCTGAGCCGTCTCACCGGCCCCCACTATTTATTAATAAATACTGCATGGCTGCTTTTTCACCTTTGTCATCACGTGGGCCTTGAGGACCCTTCACAAACACAATTCAAATTAATGTCATACACATACATACATTCTGGAAAGATAAAATAGAATTTATAATAATTCAATCTATTTTATGACATGCGATAACCCACATAGAAGGACTATAGTTCATCACTATAGTCCAAATATACTATTCCACTTTGAAAGAATCAGTAGCGTTTGACAAATTTTATTATATCATTCTTTCTGTATTAAAGTTGTAAGTAAACAGCCCATGATGTGCAACTCTAACACTGACAGGACAGAGGAAATAAAATCAGGGATTTTAACTTTCTATCATTGGGCTGATGATTTAACTTATTTGTGGTTCAGCAGTCACATATGTAGAGGTGATGGTTTTCATTCCACTTACCCCAGAAGTATGGGATAGGGAGGTATTAGGAATGATGGTATCAGTAGCAAAATAGAAATCATGGAAGTTATTTGCGAAGTAAGTGTACTGCACAAATGCAAATTGTTACCCTATGAGACCTTGTGTCTGAGATCTACACTGGAATGGCTCATTTGGGTCCTTCAGCAGCTGTCATCAGCTTGATATGACAGCTATCAAACTACAAGAAAAATTTATAGTGTGGTGAGAAATGTCTTAATTGTGGGCAAGAGCATTTTTTAAAGTCATTGTTCATTTTCTAAATAAAATGAATATGTTGTATTTAACTGAGTATCTCAGCTGAAAAATGCTATACAGCATTTTGGAAAATTTGAAGATTATAGCAAATTAAATCCGCCTATGTATAAGTGATGTCTCACCTCAGATCCTCGTTCACCTCTGTTGCCTCGAGGCCCTGGTGGCCCAATGGGACCAGGATGTCCACTTGTTCCATCTTTGCCAGGAGGCCCATTGGGTCCAGCAGGTCCCTAAGAAATTATCATGATATCGTAATTCTAGAATATTTTCCTGCAGTGAAAACATTATAAAAATGTGATCTTCCAATGTGTATCTGCGGTACTTACTCGGGGACCTGCAGGTCCTGGACTACCAACAGCACCCTGGTGACCAGCAGGACCCTGGAAAGAAAGGAAGGATAAATATAGGTGAAGATCCCAAAAAGGCTTAGAACTACATTCAATAACAGATCAGGAAATGTGGTGATGTGGTGATCATCAAAGATGTGCTATGGTTTTCTCTTTCTTCAAGTCCCTCATTGTTTCACGCTGCTATTTCGAATAAGTTCTTGGATTTCTTTCTCCTATCTTCTAGCATATACTTTTAGAGATGGAACATTTTCTACTATTAGTCTCTAAAATCTGTCTTGCTTATCAGTTAAAATGGGCTGAAGGAGAATTTCTAACAACAGATGAACTTACTGGAGAGCCTGGAGGGCCTGGATTGCCGGGGAATCCTCGATGTCCTTTGATGCCATTAGCACCACGTTCACCAGTTTCACCTTTGTCACCACGTGGGCCTTGAGCACCCTTCACAGACACAATTCAAATTAATGTCATACACATGCATATATACTGGAAAGATAGAATTTGTAGCAATTCAATCTATTTTATGACATTCTACCATCTAGAAATCTCCATTAATAGACACTTCATACATGGAACAATAAAGATTGTTTTGTGGTTGTTTTAATTTTGGAATGCTAATCCCACAGCAACCTGATAGTTGATGCTTATGTTTTTGGCTCCAAGGAAGTTTTAGGACCAGAATTGCTTTCAGTATCATCAAAGAAGAGTTTATGTTTGTTCCACAGTTACATATTTTGCCATCTTCTTTTCCTGAACATGCCAGAAAATAGAATATTTCCTGCACTGTACAATGAGTTAAAATTAAAAATCAACTTACGGGAGCACCTCGGGCACCAGCAGGACCTGGAGCACCAGCAGGACCAGCAGGGCCCTAAGGTGAAAACAAACCAGTGAGCAAATACACAGGAAGCCGTCTATGCTTACTGAATGTGTGCTGTTTTTAACTGTTACTAATTTCATCGAGATGGACTGATAGCATGCATGGTGTTACTGGAAGTTATTCTTGCTTTGCCCTTCAAAGTCCTTTCCCTGTCTTGAAAAGCGGAGGTAGACAGGAAAGCTGAATAAAATTTCTGTTGATTCAGCTTTGCATTTATCCAGGAAATAGGTAGCTGGCTTGCTTAATACTGTTTCAGGTTTTAGTAATGAATTCTTCACTGACAATTGCCAGAAACACCTGGTACCCCTTCATTAGCACATTTGCCTATGGGATGACTTGCATAAAAACTGAAAGAGAGTTGATACTTTGGCTGGCAGCTCTGACAACCTACCTTCTCCCTACAAATTTCTTTATTGAGGAAAATACACAAGTAAAGAGAGAGAGTGCTTATTAGAACTCACCGTTTCTCCTCTGTCCCCACTCTTTCCAGCTGGACCCACAGGACCAGCGGGGCCTGGATGACCAGGGGCACCAGGGGCCCCAGGAGAGCCATTTTCACCACGATCACCCTGGGAACAAATTCATAGATTCAAAAATAAATACGGCAATCAGTTGCTTCATAAAACTCTTGGATGTGTATTTATTTATACCTTGCTACCAGGAGATCCATCTCGGCCTGGCTGACCGTCTGATCCAGGGTTTCCCTGATTTAAAAGAAAAAGGAGAAAGGGAGTCAAGTTTCTTGAAACACTCCAAATGCTGTATAAGGCATTCATTCTCAACAAGGCAATACAGTTCTCAAGGGAGGTGCAAAAAGGTTTTGGGGGCCAGAAACCTTAACTATTGCAATGAGGGTTGGCTCCTCAGAGTCACAAGACCTAAACAGATATGTGGTAAATCTGTAGAACTAAATTTCACAAGGTGGAATGAGAGATGATCAGAAAAAAAGTCTATAAAAGGTACTTAGAGGGGTCTACTAAGTAAGTTTTGAGAATAGACATCTGGGAACTGATAATGGAAAACTGCATCTATTTAGCTCTGTTTGTAAATGCATACAGTTATGCTTTGTCAATATAAAATATTAGTTCAAAAATGAAAAAGAAATTATAAAAGACTAATCACAGAAAACTACAAACTATTTTCATCCAGGGAAAATTGTAAATCAGGGCTGTCCCTGTAATTTGTTTCCTAAATTAGAGATCACATTTTTCCATTAATATTATTTGTTGGATAAACAGTAATGGCCATAGGCCTGTTAGATTATTATACATTGCAAAAGAAGGAATATCTCTTATAGAGAAAGAAGTAGAACCTCTTATGTGGTCATATTTATCCTCTTAGACATTAATGCTCCATTTGACTTTTCCTTAAATAAATTACTAAAATTTCCCTAACTGGTTAAACATTGCCCCAAAATTGCTACTTACGTCTCTTCCAGGTTCACCAGCAGCACCAGCCAGCCCAGGAAGACCCTGGGGGCCAGGAGGTCCACGTTCACCATTTTGGCCACTGGCTCCTGGCTTCCCACTTTCACCCTATGCACAAAGGGACAGAAGACATTTTATCTTAATTGAGAAATCAGTTTATATTCTGTTATCAGATCTCTTTATTTCTTAGGGGAAAAATCTTATTTTACTCAATTTCTTTTGAAGTTTTTTCTTTTTTCTTTTCTTTTCCTTTTTTTTTTTTTTTTTTTGTTCTTTCTTAAAACTACGTGCACCATAGGGAATAAGTTGGGGAGAAGCAAGCATTTTACATTTTCCCACTTGCCCAGTGAGTCAGGATGCCAAAGGATGAGTAATTACACTGATTATCTTAGTCAGAATGCATTTTAACAAGAGATGCATAGATAGACATAGATATTGCGAGAAAGAATAATCCTGACCCATCATGAAGCTATAGCGCCCACTAGAATTAGGTTTTATTAAACACTTGTCTCTATGTGAAGCATATACTTAGTATATTTATTGTATAAATTGAAGAGAATTAGTGATACACTTTAATTTCAACACAATAGTACCTGACATTTTTTGAAAGAGGTGTTTAATGTGTCTTGACGTGAGCATTAATATACATGGACAGCTACCACACTATTTACTGAATGAATATTTAGATGCTAAACAGTAGAAGGCCATGTAACGCTGGAGAGAGAAAATCACGAGTGCAAAGTGACTGGACAAGTGGGATCATCTGAACCAATTAGAAGCTTTCCTAGGTCTATAACATGATTTTCCCTTTCAAGATTGACAGTCAAAAAACTGATGAATGTTCTGTTGTTCCTAACAGAGGTGTTGGAGATGGCAAGATTATTTTTCTGTGATATTAATTTGTGTACTTGCACTCAAGATTCCTTGGCTATGATTTGCTTAATTTTTATGTTCTGGAGCCATTTAGTGTTTGTTTTTGCCGAATTACAAATATCAGAGAAAATCAGTCCTTGGATAATTTACACCTATGATGGGAAACCTTTTCATACTTGATGTGTCAAAGTGACTACTGGATGCTACCAAAGGAAGCGAGAGTCCAGGGTAGAAGAACCACGCTCACCTTGATGCCCTGAGGACCGGGGCTTCCCCGAGGACCTGGCATGCCTGGCGGTCCTGCAAGACCCCGTGCTCCGGTGATTCCTGCAAGTCCAAGCGGGCCGGGAGCTCCCTGTTGAGACAGATAATGAACACTCAGCTCATCCTTTCGTGACTATGACTTCCTCTACTGAATTTGTGGTGGAAAGCAAAATGGTATTGTCATTCAATAGAGCAATGAAGCCACTCACCGGAGGGCCTTGGGCGCCAGGTGGCCCTTTCTCTCCTGGTTGGCCAGCATCACCTTTTGGTCCAGACACTCCGGGACTTCCAGGAGAACCAGTGTTACCTGCGGGACCTGGGGGCCCATCCTTGCCTGGGGCACCACTGGCACCGGGGGGTCCTGGGTTCCCCTACATAGAATTGTTCAAAATTTAAATATTTACTTTGAAAAAATAAATTTTTTATTCCATCTTTTACCTAAGTTTCTCAGTGTATAGATAAATGCATCCTCTTTCTGAAATGCATAATGAAAAATACTTCAATGATAACTTACGTTACTGCCAGGAGGACCGGGAAGACCACGCGCACCAGGAAAGCCAGCAGCACCCTGTGAATTAATAATAATTTTTAAAATTTTACAACTAGAACAAGTAACTGTGTACTATAAACAAATATAAAGTATAAGAAATGTGACAGCATCTGCATTCTGCCTTGAAGTCATTTCTGGTTTGCTTTGTTACCTTAGTCACATGTAACTCATAAATGGCTGAGGGACCATCATTTTATACTTTCTGGCTAATGTCTGTAAAGCAGTTTTTGTACAGGTTGATACAAGGATCAATACTCACGGGACCACCAGGACTGCCTCGTTCACCCTTGACACCTTGGGGACCAGGAGGACCCTGCATGAAATGAAACGCAGAAAAAGGATTTTTAAGTATAAACCTTTGAAAACCAGTAACATCCTGAAGAATTTAAAATAACGTGAATGTTGTCCTGTGTAGACTTCTGGGGCCAAGATTCAAACTTAGAATTATACACCTAGGAAGATTATACTCTTTCACCATGACATGCTTTCTCCATATGAAACATTAAATTATTGGTAAACCTAAGTGCTTCCCATGACCAGGCTGAGGGAGAGAACTCACAGCAGGCCCCGAGCCTCCAGGGGGTCCCGCAATGCCAGGCGCTCCTCCTTCTCCTTTCTCACCAGGGGCTCCTCTTTCTCCCCTAGCACCGGGCTCGCCGTTCTGTCCCTGTGGGCAAAAGCAGCAAGGACCTGTTGGCTGACACCCTTACAGCACACAGGGCTTGTCCTCTTGAGAGCATAGAATCCTTCGGAGGGAAAGATGTTGGAATAAAATAGGAATAGGAAGCTCTACGAAGTCATGCCAAAACAAAGTTAACCAAAGTATATCCATGATAGAAGAAAAATAAGGAGAAAACATAAGGTAGAAGTTATTTGCCATTAGGGAGAAAATTTTTCTACACATTGTGTATTTGAAAACGAATGCTGGTAAACTCTTGAGAAGAAGTAGATTCAGAGTGAATTTTAATAGCATCAGATAACGAAGAACTTTAAAAGTGTTCAGTGCTTTTAAATGTATGACGATGTTGTAGCCTCATTTCCCAGGTATAAAGACAGAACAGGTGTTTTTATTTCCATTTTTAAAAAGGCAAGAATAGGAATAAGCAAAAAATAAGGATAAAATGACTTCATTGGGAATAAGTGGTTTGAGAAAGACTAGAACAAAACTTGACTTGTATTTCTGCTAGATTTCAGGAAGATGGTACTTTAGGCTGTGTGACATGCACGCTTAAATGTTCTTACTTACAGGAGCACCAGGGAAACCAGCAGGTCCGGGGGGCCCATGTTCACCTCTTTCACCCTGAGGAGAGAAATACACCGGTCAGTCACAATGAAGACATGTCCCACAGGGAGTGCACACTGTCTTCTATGCTCCTGTCTTTCTTTGAAGCAGAAAATGTGTGAAGATAACTAACACTGTTTTACTTCTGAAGTCTTTCCCAAGTAAAATTAATACCAGAAAGATCGATCCCTTCGGTCTCTGGCTATGTTATTCACAAGAAAACATAGTTTGAAAATGTTGAAATATTTTAACACATTTAGTCATATAACTTCTAAAAACGTAAATATCTTAAATATGGTAAAATAGTTAATTGAAAACTCCACTGATTGATTTAAAACAAACACTTGCTCTATGTCTTTCTTGAGTCTTAAACCCTGCAAGCAAAGAATTTAGATCTAGAAGGAACCTCTGGAAATGCTCCTGTAGGTTTAAGAAATACTGACTTACAAGTGTATATTGTTGTGCAATTTTTATATTTTTTCAGTAGTTACTCAGGAAAGAAGGCATGGTTTCAGATGGTGTCTCATTGATTTTAGGTTGAAGGTATTTAACATTCCCTTGCATGTCATATGTTCCTAAAGCTAGAACTCCAACACAGGCTCAGGTCCATGAGGAGGAGTTGCTAAAAAGGGTAGCACAAGCAACTACTGTCAGTATGGGGTTAAAAATCACGTTGAAAATGTCTTTGACACTTACAGGGCCACCACGAGGTCCAGCTATACCCGGAAGTCCAGGGGCACCACCTTCACCCTGAGAAAAAGGAAAACAAACAAATAACAATATTGCCACTCTCCTGCATTGAAAAAGACAAAGATATTTTATTTTTCCTTTCAAGCAGCATTGTTTGTTACCTTATCTCCAGGCTGACCAGCTGGGCCAGGAGGACCAATAGGACCAGTAGGTCCCTAAAGAAAAAAGAAACATACTTTTAAATTTTGAAGATAAATACCATCATTCCCCACATTAATCAAACAGAGTGTATATAGACCTATCATCCAGCTAGTAAAGTAGATAACATGATTTGTTTCATTGCTGAATGTTACACTAATCAGTGTAAGTCCTAGAGAGCTTAGTAAACACAAGATTTTACAGAGATGACCCAGAAGACAATAAATAGTATTCAGCAATGGTTTATTCATTCATTCATTTGGATCTACATTATAGAAAATAAATGGAATGAGATGTAAGAGGTTATTGTAATATCTTTAAAATTAAAGTATATTCCTTTACTCAAGTGGTTGATAATGTACAATGTTTAACTACTCAAAATATTATTATGCATATTAAACTTTTTAAATAGAAATTGATTTGCCTATATTACCTAAATAAAGTTTTAGAATATTTTTGAGTCTGGTTCTATGTTGGCCAGGCTGGGTTCAAACTCCTGGGTTCAAATGATTCTCCTGCCTTAGCCTTTGGAATAAAGCTTACCCATCTGGTTTGTCAGATAGGTAATAACTACTTACCTAACTAGTCTGTCAAAAGTGAAGAATCTCTCAAATTCCTTAAGACAACTATAATAAATTTAATACCTATATTAAGGCAACTGTGATAATATAACACCAATGAAATGGCTTAATTTAAATCACCATGTTATTTAGGTCTTTCTAATGCTCCCAAAGTGGAAAAGTAGAGTCTGACTTATCATGAGTGGTTTTTGGAAAAAATAAAAGTTGAAGTAAGGGACTTTCCATATCACATATGAATCAGGCCTGTAATTTGCTGTAGTCATATCTAGAGGATGCTGATATCAAAAAATATATGTGTTGTTCAAACAAACAATATATTGTGTTGTTTGTTTGAACATTTTGTTTTGACAAAGATTCACAGAAAGTTGCAAAGAAATGCACAGGAAAATTCTGTGCATCTTTCTCTCAAACTCTCCCAATGTTAACATCTTAAAAACTATAGTATAATATCAATACTAAGAAATTGAAATTTGCACAATCCATACAGATTTAAACAATTATATATACGTGTGTGTGTGTTTATACAATTTTACCATACGTGTAGCCTGGCATGACCAGTACCACAATCAAGATACTGAAATACGACCATCATAACATTCTCTCTTGTGACATCCTATAGCCATAATCCACCTCTTACTCTCCCATTTCCAACTCCTGGCAGCCGTTAATATGTTAACATCTTTTTTTAAATTATGCTGTTTAATGATTATTACAGGGATGGAATCACACGGTATTATCCTTTGGAGGTTGACTTTTCTTTACTTGGCTTGTTGTCTTCGAGATTTGTATAAGTGCATGCATCACTAGTTCATTCCTTTTTATTGCTAAGTACTCTTCCACGATGTACATCTACCACAGATTTACATGTCATTTTTAAGTGTAAAAAAGGTTCTTCATAGCAACACTAACTGTCTTGGATTTTAGCGACTCTACTGTGCCAACTTGTGATCTGTGCTGTACGTTCGAGGTTTTTCCATTCTCAGGTCGCTGTATCAGGCAGGTACTGATAGATGTAAACTAGTAATTTACATAATCAAATCATTTGGGTCTTTTTAATGCCCACAAAGTGGTAAAGTATGGTCTAATTTATCATGAGTAGTTTTCGAGGAAATATTGAAGGGTGGGACTCTCCCACATCATGCACACATCAGGCCTGATTCTCCCAAGCGTGGTCACTTACCCTTGGACCATCTTTCCCCGGAGCACCATCAGCACCTGCGCCACCAGGCTCACCCTGTCAAACGAAAGCCAGGTCAGCGGGGAGATATGCCAGGAAGAGCGCAGCCCTCAGCATCCTCTCAGATGAGTTTTAGTGTTTTTTTTTTTTTTGGTAGTTGCTCTAGGAATCCCTCTCAGATTTTCCTTTATTGTGAGACAGCATTAATTTTGCAAGTAGATGGATTTATTTGAATCTATAATGTCTGTTTTTGTTACATAATTAAAAGAAAACAAGCCAGTACCTTTTCACCTTTTGGACCAGGACTTCCAGGGCCTCCTCTTTCTCCAGGCATGCCTTGCAGACCAGGACTACCAGAAGCACCGGGTGGCCCAGGGGGACCAGCGGGGCCCTGAAATCAAGGCAGAGATTGTACATAACAGGAAGGAAATAGGATGCACTTTCCAAAGTATAGGACAGTAGTGGGGAAACTATGGCACTTGTGCCATAGCTGGCTGTTTGTTATCATCGAAAGCTCTAAAAGGTTCGCCATCACTGGTCTAGAATTGAATTCTGTGGAGTTACCTTTCCTCCTTCAGGACCAGGGGGTCCAGCTCCCCCTCTAAGACCTGGGGTCCCGGCCAATCCAGGAGGTCCACGTTCACCGGGGGCACCAGCATCACCCTGTCATAGGAAAACGTAAAGTCCACGTTAGAAAATCCAGCACTAAAGATAAAACACACCCAAAATATATAATTTTGATGTAGGCCACTCAGTTCTTAACTTGTGTTTTTGAACAGTTTGGAAAATTTTATACTAATAATAACCATTTGATCAGTTGTGTAGAGACTGCAAATATAAAAGAGTCTAAAAAAGAAATTCAGGCACTTGGTCTAAGTATTAGCTGTCTTCAACATTTATTTTATTATTATTATATTACTTTCAAGTCAGATTTTTAAAGTTCTTGCATAAAAGAGTTTTCCTATATATTATATATATTATTACATCTACAAAGGCAATTTTTAAAATTCTTCTACCAAAAGAGTTTTCCTATAGAGAATCGATACATTGGCAATATTTTCCTTTTGAAATTTCAAGTCCATGGCTGGTTCTATTGCACTTATTAAATTTAGAGAATTACATATTCCAAAAAAAAAAAGAATTAGATATTCCAGATGAAATCAGCTAATTATGGGAAATGTCTTGGTTTCTCTAAGTGCATTCATCAAACCTATGAAATGTTGCTCTTCTTAAGAAACACGATTAGAGCTTGATATACTAAAAATGTGCCACTGATCAACTGCTTTATAACATGTCAAAGAAAGTAGAGGAAAACTTGAAATATTACCTTGCCTCCGGGAGTTCCAGGCGCACCAACATCACCCTTGGGACCCTAGGAGGTGGGCATTACACAATTAGGTCAATAACAGAATGCACAACGTAAGCATGAGCCACAGACATATCTAACTTGTTTCCATAGATCACAATTGTTCAAATCTTGAAGCTCTGTACTGTATCTTTAGGTCTTTTCTGAGGAAATTCAAAGTCTCTAGTGAACAGCTATCTTTGAAAACTGAATGTCAAAACTCAGATACAGTGGCAGGCGAATATTCAAAAGTTAATAACTGATAGAGGATTACTACTTATTCTCTGGCTTCCGAATTATGAAAAATGAAATGCAACTTACTGCTTCACCAGGTTTTCCATTTTCTCCTGGAGGACCAGCAGTACCAGGCAAGCCCTATAAAAAAATCATATTTATACAATGTTGTCACTTCAAACATTGCTCATGGGAAAGCTTCTCACATGTAAATGTATTTCTGTAAGATTAAAAATGGCTTTCATGGTCTTTCTAGAAATAGAATATGTGTGCCACTCAAAGCCCATGACAGACTTGTGATAATCACATCTTAGAGACCATGCTCTTTGCTCTTTTTTCTTTTGTTTTACAAAAATGGGTTGATAAGATGGCAAGATGAATTTAGCTATATGAATTTATATTGTAGTGAAAAATAAGTAAAAGTATATGGAACTATATGAGTTTAAATATTTTACAATAATTGAATGTGTACATTCTGGAATAAGAATTGAAGATATGACTACCTATTAACATTGATTGACATTTCTGTGTTAGTTAGACAAACACATAAATTAAATTTAAGGTGAATTATAATCTATTAGAGTCACAAAAATTAACTGTCAATTTGCTCAACAAACATATCTATGAAACGGGAAGTACACAATCATCTAATCATCTCCTGAAAGCAAATATCCAGTGACATTTAAAGAAGAAGTTCTTACTTGTAATCCTTGGGGACCAGGGGGTCCTGAGTCTCCCTTGTCACCAGATGGCCCCTATGTAGAAAAATATAAGGATATGCTCCGTTACAAAATGATATTTCATGTTTAGTCTGCAGTAGACTTCTCAGAAGGCCCATATCTTAGTTTAGAAAGTAAAGATGTGAAGAAAGGGGACATTTTGTGCCATGGAAGTGACCCAAATCATGCAGGTACTATACATATTTAATGTTGCAGTTACCTAGATAACTTCAGAAGCAAGCTTCCCAATTACTTTAGTAGCTATGACAACACAGCGTTGGAGATTATATAATTTCTATACATTTCCCTCTGTGCCATTCCTACCACTTCCATCTCCAATTTCAATATACTTACAGTAGGGCCTGGGGGGCCCTGAGGTCCGGTTTCACCATTCTTTCCAGGAGGACCCTAAAAACAACAAGTAAAAGGGAAGCAGAGTTAATACTAATCACAGAGAGAAGTCTTGAGTCCTGGAATTAATGCAGCTGTTAGAAGGCTTGAAATAAGTAGATGAAAGCTACGTACTGGAAGTCCAGGCCCTCCAGGGCCACCTCGTTCTCCATTCTTGCCAGGAGCACCCTAAAGAAAAAGTGACCAGAATTTACCAGTTCTATAAAAAAATTAGTAATCATATGGATATTACTTCCAACCAGTTTTGATCTGCCTCCTTCACACGCACACACACATGCACACACACACACACACACACGCCACTAACACACGTGCATTCATAGACAATTACACATTTAGCTTCCTTCCTACATGCTATTTGATTTGTTCCATGTTTCGAGATGAGAATGAGTTTAGGCCATCTCTAAACCTTCTTATGGAAATTAAAAGGGCTTGTGCGTATTTCTGTTTCACGTTTGACATTTGTTATTGGTATATGTTTACAATACACATCTGCCATGTATTTCTTGAAGAAATTAATGAAAGAACTCACATCATTTCCTTTAGGACCAGGGAAACCCATGACACCAGGCTGACCTCGGGGACCGGATGGCCCAGGAGGACCGGGGCGACCACTTTCTCCTTGACTTCCCTGATGTGAAAAACAATTATATTAATCAAGGTTTCATAAATAACTGACCAAAATCTGCAATGCATGTGGAAGTATATCACTGCTATACCAAAATATGCATTTTATTCTGTTACTGTGTTTATAAAATGACATTTTAAAAATGTACATACGGGAGGCCCTGGTTTCCCATCACTGCCTGGTCCTCCTGGGCTCCCGGGAGCACCCTAAATGAAAGAAATCAGTTGTCAGGTGATTTAAAATGAAAACTTTAAAAATACAACACTTGATTTGTAAAATTCTGAGATTTCCATTTACATGTGTAGCTTCGTGTTTGAACACTTTTCTTTCTATCTATAAAGCACCTTAGCCAAGTGTTCTGTTTTATGTTATTCCTTGATCTATCCTGGCTGATGTTTTCTTAAAAGAATTTTGTTTTGCTTTGATTTGAGTCCTATGAAAGTTACAGTTTGACTTAAATTATTTTGGATCCATCTTGATTTGTCTTGCTTTATTCTTACCAAATTAAAGTATGGGTCAAACCGGCATTTTTCCATACCCTCATTCCTGGAGTTCCAGGGGCGCCGTCTCGGCCGGGTTCTCCAGCCACTCCTCTGGGTCCTGCAGGGCCTGGCCCACCACGCTCTCCAGAGGGACCCTACAGGGTCAAAAACATAATCGAATCTTTAAAACAGTCTTCATGCATTACGTATTATTATCTTAGTTAGTTATTCATGATACCAGATAGTACCCTCCTATTATGTTGTTTTGAAAATTTGTTCTTTTTTGATTTGTTTTGTTTTTTCTTCTCTTTAAAATAAAAAAAAAAAGTCTTCATTCACCGAGATATCAATAATATTTAAGTTGTAACTATAGAATTTATTTGGTCTCTTAGAGATAGCTAGTGTGTTGCTGACATTTTCAATATAAAACAGTCATCTTAGACTGGATTGCCATATTTTAAACAAGATTTTGAAAAACTATGATGAACACATTCTGAAAACAAAAAATATTTGTTGGGCTTTATATATTTCTGTGCATTTAAAGCCAACTGTCTTTGATGGTATGAAATCATATTGCATATCACTGTAGTGTTTCAAAGAACTTTCAGACATTTTAGTTTACCTTATTCTTGCAATGATGCTAAGTGATTTCAATCTACAGATAAGTTAAAGGATCTCATAGAGATTAAGTGACTTGCTTCAGTGAAAAAGCAAGGAAATGGCTAAATAGGGATCAAAATCATTGTTTTACATTGATAATTATTTTTAATGCAAACACATTTCCTTCAGATATTTAGGTTTTGTCATGCAAGATTATATAAAAGAAACACCTATTTTTAATATTAGTATTTAGGATAGTAGAAACTAAAGTTATCTACCTTTTCTCCTGCAAGACCAGGGGGTCCAGCAGGTCCTCGGAATCCAGGGGCACCCTGGAAATAATGAAAGTCAAATATTTCAGTATAAAGAATGAAAACTTTTCATAGTCCCTGGGCAGCGATACATCCATTGTCATGTCATAAAACAATTTAAACAATATTTGGGATGAGACACTCTGGAAACCCATGGTTGCCTCATGCTGAAGGTAAAATTTCTTTTGGATGGTGGTCCTGTTTTCATGAGATGTTGCAGAGGAAACATACCCTTTCTCCTGCAGCACCTGGCAGTCCGTTTGCTCCCGGTTCTCCGGGGGATCCATCTTTGCCATCTTCACCCTTGGGTCCTGGAATACCTGGGGAACCAGCTTCACCCTGAAAAGTGATGGCAATATAAAGGAATTATGATTAAACTTAGTTGCAAAATTTTAACTGTTTAGCTTTCTAACTATATTGGAGTTTTCTAAGAAATAACCAAATCTGGTATGATAACACTTACGCGTTCACCACGTGCTCCTGGCTCTCCTTTGGCACCATTCTTACCAGGTTCACCCTAAAATTAAACAAAATTTTAGTTTGAAAACAGGCAGGATTTGACTAACAAAGTCATTACAAGACATAATTCAGGGATAAGACTAGATTAAAATCAATATAAATTCAATTGAAGAGAAGCAAAAATTTTGGAAATGAGTATTTTTGTTGTGGGAGTTAAGTACACACCTTTCAGGTGACAAAGAAAAACAGGCGACTTACCGGACCTCCTCGCTGCCCAGGAACACCATTAGTACCAGGTGGTCCTGCAGGACCCCGGGCTCCCATCAGACCCGGAGCTCCCGGAATACCAGCAGGACCCTAAGAACAGCCAAAGAACACTCACATTAGCTGAACTTGAACTTTCTCTCCTGCATATCTCACTTAAATATCACAAATCTAATGCATGCATGGATGAGCTGAGGGTGAAGCATGTCCATGGAGTAGCTTACCATTTCTCCTTTACCACCAGGACTGCCATTAGTCCCAGGGGGGCCCTACAGCACACAAAAAGAGATCATATTAGTAATAACGCAAATAGTGCTTTATATATTTGGTGTTTTTTATTTGCTTATGAAATATATTGGCAGGCATTGAATTTTATGGAGAATAAGTGATTACTGTAACGGTAGCACATCATAAAATGGAGGCAAAAGGAACACCACGGTTTAAATAAATTAGACAGCATATGTGCTTGGTGCAACTTATTAAATAAGACATAAATGTGAGAGGTTTTCTGTTTTGTTACTTTTCTGAATATTTTTTGATTGATGATTAGTTTAGAGCACATCCTTCAAAGTTATCAGTACAGTATTATCCATCCTCTATTCTGCATTATAGAAACATAAAATTCATAAATTCTAGGATAGTGCAACCCTCAAAAGCTATCATTCCCCTACTAATGAAATCAGTATTTGTCACAATAGAATCATCGTAGAGAACTAAACTACATTTTTAGAGAAGCTATTTTAATTGGCAGCTCCATCGAAGCACGTGCTTTCATGGAATAAGCGTGGCCCGCTCTTTCTCTTAATCTTCATATTTGCTACTTACAGGAGGACCCGGAGCACCAGCATGTCCCTGAGGTCCAGTTTCTCCTCTCGCTCCTGGGGCTCCACTTGAACCTGGGGACCCTGCAGGTCCGACTTCACCCTAAGGGATAAAACCCGAAGTACTGTAGTAGGTTTTCCTGGATACTTCTCATCACTTAGTCCACCCATCAGCTGTTTAAACACATCTCCTAAAAGCTGTAGCACTATGATATAATGTAGCTAAATCAAAGATTCATTAAGCATAAAGGCAGAGAAAATGGTAAACATGTGTGTGATTGTGTCATATATGTTTTCCAGAAAGAGTTCACAAAAAGAAAGAAAGTATCAAAAGAGATATCAAGAGATAATTTTGGAGAAAAAAATCTTCTTTTAGAATCAAGAATGTGGCTTTGAAATTCTGTGTAAGTGAAGGCTATCCATTTGACTGGTCAGGAAGTCATTTGCAAGAAGTAATCCTGTGCTTTTCCATTGTCATCAAGATATTTTTATATTCTTCTGTACAGTACATGCTTACCTTAGCACCAGGTGATCCAGGGAATCCTGCAGTTCCAGGGGGGCCAGGGGGACCCTAAAAATTAAATACAATTTCAAGAGCTCTTAAGTAAATGAAACCTAACATTCTAGTAGACAATGAGTGAGTACACGCATATAAAATACAGAAGAATCCTATGCATATAAAAGTAGTATTTATAATGAATATTAAAATAATTATGTAGAGAAACAACATAGTAAAATAAACAGATATTTGTATATCTGTTTTAAGTAGTAAGTCTGCACCAAAATAATTTTTATTTTTTAATTATAAAGAGTCAACTAGAAGCTACTAAACGCATTAGGTACATATATTATAAAACAATCTGCAATCTAGAATCTTACATTACCCCTGAACAAACCAGGGGTAGATAAAAAGTTACTTACTGGTTGACCATCACTGCCTCGAGCACCATCGTTACCTCGAGCCCCCTAAAAAGAGAGTTTTGTAAAAGGCTAGTCACAAATAACATGGTGACTAAAACCCAAATTCAAGTGAGTTGAGTTTTCATCAAGTAATTTAAAATCTGCTTACTAATTATATATATTTGCTGTCAAATTGTAAAAAATTCTGATGTATGCAGAAAGATAAAATGTAGGGCTGGAGTCTGTTTTTAGGACTAAATGTGGATCACATGCAGACACACGAACACAAACAATCCAACATGGAGATAATAATTATAAAACTCTTACTCATTTCTATGTAATTAAAGCTAAAATTTGTTGAGGTGACTTTCAGTACAGCTTTGTAGGAAAGAAAATTTCCTGAAGATTTTCACAGCCTGAATACGTGAGACACTTATCTGTCTCTCTGGGATATAATTGTACAGTGTTGGTGACAATACTCACCGCAGCCCCAGGAAGTCCTGGCCGTCCTCTCTCACCAGGAGCCCCTCTTGGACCCTAGAGAGTAAAGTTGGAAGTATGATCTTGCTTTAAACTTGACATGTACAAGAATGGTTAGGAGAAAGCAAAGCCATTGTTGGATTCCATGGAGGTCAGTAGAAACACTGAAAATTATATGATAAGAAGCGTAATTACCATGGGTCCAGGAGCTCCGTTTTCACCTGGAAGACCATTTTCACCCTACAGAGACAGAAAATATGTTACTATTTTATTATTTTTTTTGTGGGTACCGGGGGTCGACCTCAGGACCTCGCGCGCCATCAGGCGCTCGTGCCGCTGAGCGATATCACTGGCCCTTTTTTCGTATGTGGGTACCGGGAGTCGAACTCGGGCCCTCGCGCTTGCCAGGCAGGCGCTTATGCTGCTGAGCCATCTCACCGGCCCATGTTACTATTTTATATATCACAAAGAGAATTTTGTACCTTTTAAAACAATGTTATATTATGGAAAATACTTTGGAACCTAAGAAAAATGATGCATTTTAATAGTATGAAATAGTTGTAAGCATTTTATTTTATTTACCTTTAATCCAGGAGCACCTGTTTCACCCTTTTCTCCATTTCGTCCATCAAAGCCCTATAAAACATATAAAATAGTAAAAATATTAAAATCCCTTAACAATCCAAAATGGTTGATAAATCTTACATTAAATTTCTATTATTGGATCTTGCTACATAGCACCATTTGCAACTAATTTAAATAACATGAAGTATTTCAAATGGATTGAAGATATTTGACATTGATTTTATAGCAAAAGATCTAAAATTGGTTTAAAAAAGTATAATTTAGTCCAATTAGAAGTTTAACTATAGAATAGCAAACACCAGTTTCATAGAAAACACCAATTTAAATTTTTAAACACCAATTTAAATTTGCTTTTTTAAACACCAATTTAAATTTCATTAAAACACCAATTTTAATTTTTATGAAGTTAATAGATTTGGGATATGAATGAATCTACCTAAATTTTATGTTGACCAGAAGTGCTCACTTCAATCTATAATTTACACTAAGTCAAGTAATAATGCATAGTTCGTAAGGTATTTTTCAGTTTTTTTCTGATAGTCATAGCAAAAAATGTAAATGTATTCTTTGCCAAGGCTTTTCATACAAAGTCAGCTCAATTATTTTTGCATAAAATAGCTAGTTTGGTCAATAAATAAAGCTGATAGACTTTTAACAAAATCAAATCAACTAGTTGTCAAATCAACTACTTTTGGCATATACGCAATTGTCCAATACATTGGTCAGCTGAGTAAACATATGCAGATGGAAGAGCTTGGACTCTCTACTCACTCTGTGTCCTTTCATACCAGGGAATCCAGGCATGCCAGCTGGGCCTTTGATACCCTAAAAGTGAGTAACGAGGAGAGTATTAGCAGACCTCTAAATGGTATCAGAATTCAAAATGCCTTCTACTTTTAATTCAATTTAACAAAGCAATGATTTTCAAACTAAGATAACTGTGATCACTTCACTACTCTATGAGATGCTGAAGACTTACTGGAGGGCCAGGCAAGCCTCGTTCTCCAGGTCGCCCTGGTCTTCCTGATTCGCCCTAAATGGAGAAATAAAGAATTCTTAGGGGCTTGTATGTGAGAAAATAGATTGTAACCAATGGTTGATCTGATTAATTTGTGTTTTTCATGAACGAATCATTAAAATGGTTGCAATAAATACATAGGTGTGTGGTCACTTTTCTTAGTAGAAAGATTAGGAGGGCTTCTCCCATCTTGACATAAACATAAAGAGATAAAGCAAGTTGTCGCTCATCACTGAAATGTTATGATCCTTTCTCAGTGCAGTGAGAATTTGCGATCAGAATGAACGAAAGGAAAGAATGGCATTATATTGAAGGTATTTGTAAATCATGAGGCACATAAAGTATTGATATAAATGTTTTCATTACAAGAGGCAGACAGAAGAAATTTATTACTCTTCCAGCTAAACGGTACATTCATGGGATGAGTCCTTGTTTGTTACTGTTGTGGTGGGGATGAAACCCAGGGCCTCACACATTCTAGGCAAATGCTCTCTCCCACTGAGCTGCGTGAAGTCAAGAAGTATGTCTGGAGGTTCTAGATTCTATTAGCTTAGAATTCAAGAACTGGTAATACCGCTATGGTACGGTTATACCATACAGATTCACAACATTACTATGAGCTAGAAGGGTAAGACAGAAACAATTTTCAAATAACATTTTACCTTCTGAGATTCTGATAAGCTAAATATTCTATTTGGAATAGATCAGGTTGACCTTTGGTATATCCCCATTCAATGCTTAAAAACTTACATCTTTTCCAGCAGGGCCAGATGGACCTATAGCACCAGGAGGTCCTGGAGGGCCCTAAAATAAGAAAATAGAGAATAAATACATTTGGAAAATTTCCTATTACACTTATTATTCTATATTATGTATATTTTGGAAGGAAGCTCCTTTTTGAAAATACTTTCAATGTTTCTCACCATAAAAAGAGCACGGACTGAGCTATTATATCTTTATCGTATCCAATTCTTACTGTTTACTAAACTGAATAAAAATTAAAAGCATTATGTATCTATATTTTATACTGTGTGTTTATAAATTCAAATGTACTTTTACATTTCTGAGATATTAACTATATTTAAATATAAAGGTATTTCTAATTAATTCAAAATATTGTATTTACAATGACTCCACTTTCTTATTTGCACAGCATATCCTTCTGGAGGGCTCTATGGATTATGCTTATTTCTACTACATTAAAATATGTATATAAATAATAGAGTAGAGTTAACTGGATAAATATAAGGGTGGATTGAATAGTCACAAAAATGAAATCTATACTTAATAGGTAAGGCTTGCACCAACTCTAGAAAGTAGACTATTGTGATAGTTAATTAGGGATTCCCTAAGATCCTTGAAACCAGTTCAAGCATCATAAAATACTACTTACTGTATAAAAATTTAAGCATAAATGTAATGTACACTACATAGGGACTTATGACAGTGTTTTGAAACTGAGGGTATTTTCCATATAGAAATTAAATCGTCTGTATTGAACTGTCAATTTAACGAATGTAGGTTGAATTGCTACTTACTGAAGGACCAGCTTGTCCAGGTTCACCAGGGGGACCTTGGTATCCTGGAGAACCCTAGTAAACAGAATAATATGTAAATATTTCTGAAGTGACAATGTACATATGAGTCATGCACATCTTGACAATAGTAAGAAGTCAGGATTTGGGAATGTAATTAGCAAATGTTCCAGTTTACAAAGACTGAAACCAGATTTTTTTGGATCTAAATAAAGTTAATGTATTGCATTCTATTCCTTTCATTCCAGCAAAACAGAATTGTTTTAAACACCATTCCACATTATATGCAAATGTAACATGTGATTTAATTTTACCAAGGTTTTATTTTTTTTATTTTTTTTATTTTTTATTTTTTTGTGGGTACCGGGGGGTCGACCTCAGGACCTCGCGCGCCAGCAGGTGCCCGTGCCACTGAGCGATATCACCGGCCCCTTTTTTGTATGTGGGTTCCGGGAGTCGAACTCGGGCCCTCGTGCTTGCAAGGCAGGCGCTTAAACCGCTGAGCCATCTCACCGGCCCACCAAGGTTTTAATTACTGATAATTGCTGGTGGAAAGTAATTAGTTGTGGTACTTCATTATATTTTTAAAAGAATAATCAGTTTTTTGGTTGTGGCTGCTCCCATTTAATTGGGATTACATAGGCTAAAATGATTATGCTATAGCAAGATCTCTATTAACTTGATTTAACCATTCATGAAGAAGAAAGCACCACTAAAATCTCTACTTACGGGGGCACCAGGATGACCAGATGAGCCAGGGGGACCGGGAGGACCTGGGGGACCCTGGAATATAATTTTAAATGATAAATTCAAAATAAATGAATGTAAAATATACTTTACCTATCCAAAGAGATGACTATATAGATATGATACAGACATCTTTAAAAATGCAACTATGTGTCATTATCTGATAGTCATAGATATGATTATGATTAATTTTATAAGATCTGCAGTGAAGATCTCAGTATGAAAACATGTCAATAAGATTATCTCTGAATGACTAAATTTATTAATAGATATTACAAAATGTTTACATTAATCTTTAAAGAAGACAACCCAGAAGTTAGAAAAATCTGTGCAAAATGTTATGAGAATCCCTATAATACTTGGATGATACTGCACTGGGGAAGAAACAATTTCTTGTCTGATAGCCAAATTCAGTTTGGAAAAGTATTTATCTGCATACTATAAATCCTATGGTCCAAGTTTCAAAAATAACAATGTAAATCAACACAAAAGTTTATAACTGTATTGATATGACTATCACAGAGTTACACTGACATAGAAATTTAGATGTGCACATGAGAATCATCATACACAGAACTATGATAATTCACAGCAAATTGATTTAGCACTCAGAAATACAAACCAAACTAAGAAACCAGTTCGTAGCATGGAGGTCATAAATTTATGAAACAGTAGTTTGTAATTAAAATGTTTTCCTGTAATCACTTTTCTGGAATGTCAATAATTGATGGTTTCATTTAATTTTGTTATGTCATATAAAACAAGATTCATAATGTACGTAAGGCTTTTTAGTCACATAAATCAACACAATTCTTCTTGTATCTTTGAAAGATGTTAAGAAACTCACAGACCCTAAAATTTAATAAAAATCTTATTCTGCAATTTGTGTTATACCATTTCCAAGGGCCTTTCTTTAAGGGTCTTTCATTTAGATCTATTGGCAAAAATTTTGTTTTATCTGGTTTTGGAAGTCACAGAGATGAGGCCCGATGATGAGAACAGGAGTCCTCTATGAGTTTATAGAATTCAGTGCCATGCTTTGTTTTTGCTCATGTGTCTGCTACTTGTGATGAAATTACAACTTTTTTAGTGTTGGTTCTCCCGAGGCACTTTTCCAAAACAAGGGTCATTTACATGGACTGCCATGTTATCTTGAATGCACGCCTGGGCTTCAATTGCTATTTGTGCCTATCAAACTTCTAGGTCATTTCCATTGAAGAAAGTCCTTCAGCACAAGGGGAAGAACTACCCTTTAAGGTAAATAAACTTAAAAATCAATGAATTCTAAAAATATTTATAGTAGATTTGAGACTTGGAGGTGAGACAGATTGTGACATCAAATGTTACTTGGACTATCATCTAGAAAGTAGCATTTAATGGATGAAAAGTTGTAAAATAAGATTCTGAACAATGTGGTGGAGAAAGATGAAGCAAAAAATAACAAAATCTGATGACGCTCAGGGAATATATGAGTGTCAGACTGAAGCATGGAGGTAAGGGAGCCCTGGTACACGTGGTCAGGTCAGGGTGTGGCAGTACAGGCACAAGGAGGGACAGTGGGGAAGAAATGAGTAAGAATAGCAGAAACAGCAATAATGTTACTGTTTTCCTTTGTGACCTTAATAGAGAATAAGCTATTTTGTATACTTCTGTAAAAATACTGTATTTCTAGAAGAGCATCACTTAACATTTAACAAACCAGAAGTCTGTGTAATACTCTACAATGCTGAGAAAAATTTGTACATACAGCTGGCCCAGGATAGCCTGCGATTCCTCCTGGTCCTCCAGCCTTGACGTCATATGAGTCATACTGTGGAGAATAGTTCTGCAGCAAAGAGACCAGATAGGTACAATAATTTTAATATATAGATAACAGTTATTTGCAAAAGTGGTTAGAAAGAGTATAAGCAACAGGTACTATTCACCTGACGAAGGTTTCTGCATATCAGCAGCACGTTATACATTAATTTCTTGCTTAGCCTGTCTCTCTATGGCTTTAAATATTAAACATACAGAACCCTTGTTTCCATAATGCATGAACATTCCAAATAACCATATTCAACATTATTTTCCCCAAGTTTGATCTCATATACAGTACTCTTACTGTAATCATTATTTCTAAGAATTTTTTATAGCATTACAACCATAGGACCGTAGACTATTTGAGGTTGAAAGAGTCTTAAAGATCATAAAATTCAATCTTCTTATTTTGAACTGAAAAACGGAGAAGTCAAATTACTTTTTCAAACAGTTAATGCAGTGAGTAAAATTTAAACCCTTTGATTTATTGTTAATATGCTTACAAGTTGCACATGAAAGTAAGCATCCTCATAGAAGACAAGAAAAAGAATAGAAGACTCATATGCTTATTGAATTTCTTTGGAGGTTATTTTATTTTGAGTTCTAAGTCTACAGATAGGTCCTATTTGGTTACCAGGATAAGGATACATTAAATGTTGTGATGATTCTTGCTGAAATGCTTTTTGAAGAGCAGTTTTAAACTCATAAAGATTTGTGCATATATATTTTCTAATTTTGCCTAAATCTATTAGGCAGAAATTTTGTTCCATTTATTTGTTTAGTTATTTTTTAACAAGTAGAATTGATTAATTGTCATGCTTTGGAGGAGGAAGAAAGGCTCTAAATGCTTAGCAAAAGCAGTTATCTGGGTATAAATAATCCAGGTGCTTTGAAGTCAATGAACAATGTTCATAGCTCTTCAACTGCCTGCTCTCTGTTCAGGCTTTTCAGAACTTTACCACTGGTGTTAAAAGAGGGATAAGGGACAGCTGTTAAGACTTCCTAAATTATCTAAGTTAATTATTTGGGACTTGATAGCTCCTTTCTCTAATATAGTGAGTATGTTACCAACCTGCTGAGAAGTTGGGAAAATTTGTAAAGATATAGTAGCAATAGCATTAGCATGATGAGGAAAGTGAATACTTTTAAAGCTCTTAGAATAGAACCTAGCACATATAAGCAGTAAATAAGGGTTTGTGAAATGCATAAAGCTAGAAAACAAATACAAAGGACTCATAATTGTGAGATGCAGTAGAGGCTAAGGAAAGAAGATGGATGAGGTTCCTTTTCAGGGAAGATCTTTTAGTCCTGTAATCTCTTACCTGACCGCCAGTAGGACATGATTGACAGATTCCAGGGGCCCCGGGAGGACCGGGAGAACCTGGTTGTCCTGGGATACCAGGGTCACCATTTCTCCCAGGAATACCAGGAGGGCCCTTAAAAAATCAGAGGTAAGAATAAATGAAACACTGAAACCTACTAGCAATTCAGAATCATTACAGATTTATGCTTCTCTGCTTAATAATATTAGAAATCAATACAAGTAATATATTTTCTTTGGAATAAATAAATTTTTATCAAAATCTTGTGACTAACTAAAGTGTAATGTATTCCTTTGTATATTGGCCTATATTTGATTTTTCAAACTCATAATGAAATGAAGACATCATGCCAAGTTTGGGAATTTTGAATCTTTACATGTGGAATTATGGATTTTCAGTTTGTCATTTGATGTCATTATTCAAATATGTGGTACTGGAGATTACATATGAATGGTGAAAGTTCAAATTTGGAAAGGATATGGAAAGGGAAAAATGCTAACAATTCCCAGAACTATCATTAACATTAATTCTCTTCCACTAAAGAATTTTGACTTACAGGATCTCCTTTGGGGCCTTGAGGTCCTCTACCATTAGGGACAGGAGCCTAGGAAATGAAAAGACACATATTAAACAAGACATAGCAAAACTCTTCCATAAAGTGTGTCACTATTTGCTGGCCCAGACTTCATCCAAGCTCCTTGCTGTAAATGGGAACGCTCGCCATTTACTTGTCATACCAACACGACTGACAGACACAACTTTCATCTCCTTTCAGCCTCGTATGATGGAGGAGTGAGAGTATGTGTAAGTATGAACCTTGAAGATGTACAAACTCCCTTTAAACTCACGGGTGTTGAAGGCTGTGGGCATGCTGCACAACATTCTCCAAAGGGGATTTCTGGGTTGGGACAGTCTAAGTTTTCTTCATCACATATTATGTCATCACAGAGAACAGATCCTGAGTCACAGACGCATATTTGGCATGGTTCTGGCTTCCAGACATCTCTAGCGGCATAGGACTGACCAAGATAGGTGCATCCTCCCTCGTCAACTGGAAAAGAAGTTAAAGGATGTGATGTTACCTTATATTTTGATGCAATGTGATTTTTGTTATGAGTCATGACTATTGATAGTACACAAGCTAGACATAGTTTGAAACAAACAATTTCTCCTCATTACAAAATTATTTTTTTTCCTACATAACTGGTCAAATAGTAAGAGCTTGCTTAAAATACAAAATCTACTGAATAATATAAAGGTGGCATGCCATAGCCAATTTTCCTTAAAATGCCACTCATTTAAAGTATTTTAATTTAATTTATATTAAAAATATAACACCAATGGATATCACACATGCATTTAAGGATTTATTTATTAATAGTGCAGTTGAAAATAAGCCTTCCTACCCAGTTGCTATTCTTTGTTTTAACAGCAGATGGGAGCATGAAACTGAAAAGATGATTTGGTTACTAACTCTAAAAACCTTCTGGATTTTATTAACCTAGTTGAAAAATTCAGGGGAAAAGTGAGCTAATCATGGCAGCATAAAATTCTTCCAGATTTTCCTGGGAAACTTTAACAAAGCTTATTGTATATATCGAATGTCACTCCTAGCTCTGTTGGGTATCAATAGGTCAACTTTATGACATACTTTTAGGGCATACCCCATATGGATATAAAGAGGTTTTCAAAACACACACACACACACACACACACACAGGGAAAAAAGGGGGAGAGAGAGGTTTTTAAAGCAAATAATGGCAAGGAATTTGTAAAATAAAAAATAAGGAAAAATATGAATCATGACTGTGTGTATTTGTGGCTTAAGTTGGCAAAATTTTGCTTTAACCAAAATTTGAGAAGTTATTCCTAACTATATGCAAGGGACTGAAATTTCAGCAGCTATTAGCAATGAATCAGCTTAGGACTTGCCAAAATAAAACCTGGTCTCAATTCTCACAGCACTAACTGTGGACTGTGGTTAAATACAACTTTGGTTCTTGAAGATTACTATGAGAGCACACCAGTAATTGAGTAAATAAGTAAGACCTTTCTAAACATCTGCAAAAGTTTTGAAAACAAAGAACTGTTGAATAATTTTGTATTTTTTGTAAGACAGTGAAATTTTTATTTTGTCAAAGCCAAGGGCTTTAGAAGGTCTGCTGAAGAAGGCTGCTTTGGAGGTAGCAAGGAACTGAAACACATTTTGTGCCTAGTGGCCAAAAGGACTTTCAGTGTCCCTGAGATTTTGTATCTGGACATTACATAGAGATCACCTTCTAAAATTCTTAATTTCATATCATCTCTCTTTTTGGAGCAGTAATAATTTAGATTTACATTTAAAAACTTAGAATTTAGAGGTTTAGCTAAAACTTCACCAAAAAGGAAAACTTCTGAATCTATAGATCACTTCCATTTCTCATGTCTCTCTATACCCTCAGGTACAAATTTAGTGATCTTGTGCAACACCTCAAAACCTCTTGATCAATTCAAGAAGTTTAAAAATCCATTTATTTGGTGTTGCAATTTCCCACTGTGGCCTATAGCTAATAAAGTATGGTAGTTTCATTGAATAAAGGAGAAGGATTTGTGTATTTATAGCAGTTACTATAGTTCCTTTTCTGTGTTTAAACTGATATATGAGAACATGGGAAAGATATATATTTTTAAGGATTCAAAGAAATCTTTCTTTATGCTTAGTGAACATAGCATACCAAACTGCTTAGCTCAGAGCAAACGAAGGAGGCCTATTCGGAATATATTATGGAAACTAAGTTTAAGAGAAGACCAGCAATCTCTTTCATGTTGTGAACAGTGATAATAAAGAGAGGTGAGGCATTGAAGTCATTTGTTTTCTAAACAAAATTGACACTTTATATTCAAGAACTGGGTTTGTGGTTTCTTAGAGAAAAATCTGAAATTTTGAGGAGGGACCCCTTCAGTAAAATGATCTAAAACACACCTTCCATCTTTGCATTGGTTCTCCTTTCTTAAAATGAATCATTTGAATGCTTCTCTAAATCAGTTTTGTATGAAATGTTCTTTCAGATTAATTTTAGCTCAAGACTTTCTCATTAAAAGTGTGGATTTCCTGCTGCCCCCATCCCACTCCCATTTGATGGCACTAATGATTTTTTCAGCTCTTTGTCTCTGGATCAGAAATATCTTTCTACATTTAATACAATATTTAGGTAATATAAAACAAGTATTGACTATCAATGGCTTATTAAAGACAGATGAAGGTAACAGTTAAACTAGGTTCTAGAATCTCATACTTTGAATGGCTTCTCTTCCTATCTTCTTAATTTGCCTTGAAAGTAACATAAATCTTATTTTACCCTTTCAATTTTTGTTGCTATGTTTATATTTCATTGATAATGATAATATTCTCAAAGCACTAGAAATACAATCTTTTCCATTGGCTCTGAAAATTTTTACATGTACAAGCACCATATTGAATTACTGAAGTTGTAACCAGATTTGCTAGAATTAGGTTGAACTCAAAGCTACACAAATAAAAATTTTTATTTAACTTCTCATTTCCAAGTTTACTAGAAACTTTGTCTAGTACTCTTTTTATTTTTTTATTTTATTTTATTTTTTTTTGTGGGTACCGGGGGTTGACCTCAGGACCTCACACGCCAGCAGGCGCCCGTGCTGCTGAGCGATATCACCGGCCCTTTTTTCATATGTGGGTTCATGGGAGTCGAACTCGGGCCCTCGCGCTTGCCAGGCAGGCGCTTATGCCGTTGAGCCATCTCACCAGCCCTAGTACTCTTTTTAAAACATAGAAACCTCAGTATAAAGATTAAGTTATGTTAGTGACCTTTTCTTTTCTAATGTTCTTTTTTCACTTAATATATTTATTTAATCTTAAAAACCAAAAAAAGTGCATGTTAATGTGTTGATACTTGTATACATTGCTTAATAGCTAGTTCAGGTCAAACACATTTATATGCTTAAACATTTATTAGCTTCTTATGGAAGCTTATGGTGAAAACTTTCAAAATCCTTTCTTCTAGTTTTCTTGATATCCAGTATATTCTTGTTCTCTATAATCATCCTACTGTGAAATGGCATGCCAGGATTTCTTGGGCCTATCCAACTATAACTTCATTCCCTTTAAACACAATCTTCTCATCCTTCTCCCCCATCCCCTCTCCAGCCTCTGAAAATGACTATTCTACTCTAAACTTCTGGGCAGTCATTTTGGCAGTCACTTCTGGAGTGATTTTTTCTTCTGATCTGTTCATGCCAGTTGTGATATACTTATATTTTCTTTTGCTTTAGAAAGTCATGTTGTTCTAAGTAAAAGAAGGCAAGTCGGGCAGCTTAGAAAACATAAAACAACGCACTCTTGTTTGTTGTCCTACTTATTTCATATCTGTTTGAAAGAAAGATGAGTCACTTTCCTGAAAAATCATAAGTAGGAACTTGTGGCTGAAAATCAGCCCTTTCTCTTTGTTTCTACCCAAGTCATCTTTCTGAAAGAATGGATTTTTTTTACAGTTTTCCCTAATTTATTACTTTGTGCACGACCATATATGGTTAGCAAAATGTTCTACCAGAAGCCAATGTCTTACACCGTTTCTCATGGCCCTCAGTGTAAGTACTTAGTTACACATGGGAAAATCACAGTGCAGCCTAGGAAAAGAATGTTTTATTTTCATGAGGAATAAACTGCTTTAATTAGCCATTTTTGGCATTTAGAAATAGAATAGAAAATAGGATTGAGAAGCAAGTCATCTCATATTATTCCCTTCTTTCCTCACATAGCCACATTTAGATTAACTTTGATTAAGAAGAATTGAATATTTTTACAAAACTATTAAGTGAAAGGCGAATAATCTTATTTTTAACATTTAGACAAAGTAATAGATATTTCAATTACTTCCTTTGTTGTTATTTGAACAGTCTTCCTGTTCCAATTTGTAATTAATTTTGGACCCCACCTCCCATGTCAGTCGTTGTTTCTGTTTCTTATTACTAAGTAAGGCTATGAAACAAGCTTTTGGTCATTCAAGCAACACATGGAACCAAATCCTCTCTTTGTTGAGATATAAACTGCAAACAAATGAAGCTAGCACATGATATAATTCACTCTTACCTTCTTTCCTAGTGCTAGCTTGGAACTTTAGAGAAAAATGAAACCAAATAACAAAATTTTATAGTTCTAAATGTGCTTAAAGCTTCCTACTTCGTTTTGGTTTTGTTTCCATTCTTTTAGTGTGAGCTTTATGCTGATTTAAAAGAATCTTATCGCTGTGCCTAAAATATGATGCGAATTGTGCTTGTCTTTATCAGTTTTGGAATAAAAACTACCTAAACACTTAAACAATTTGTGAGTTTAGCTTGAGTGACAAATACTTTTTACAATTATTTTTTTCTCTTCTTATGGAATCCTCATCTGGGAAAAAGTGTTTTGAAATCTGGAAACTAAAAATTACAGGTGTGGTATGCAAATTATTGTAACATCATTCTTCCTGTTACTTTAGAAAGTTGAATATTTTGTAAGTGTGGATATTTGGAATTCGTATAGTTTCCAACTGAAATATGTTTGACTTGACTTTAAAATGCTATTAAAATGTTTGGAAAACATACCGTTTTAAAAGCATGTTTCTTTTTTATTTTAAAGAAAAAAATAAAAATAACAATGAAACAGAGTTGTCTTTGTAGTAGTTATTCAGAGTACAAGATATAGGCATGATATGTCGTCCAAACAATATTAGCACAGATTTTTCTTTTCAATGAACTAAGGGAAACTAGCTGTATAATTATCTTCACTATCTTGTGTATGCATATATATTTTTCTTTTTCCCTTTCTTCCTTTCCCAAAAGTATGTTTCTGATGCTTATATATTTATCACACTATCTTCAAATATGTTAGATAAGTTAAAACAAAAAGGATTCTGAAGGGAATATCTGTAGTTATTATAAATAGACAATTAAAATTTAAAAAGTATGCTTTGCATGGGCAAGGTAGGTTTTGCTTATCCCCCACCCCCAAAAAAAGAGTTTATGAATAATCATTTCTGGATGTTTTCTTCACAGATATATGACTTTTATATCTCTAATTAGAAATTTCCTGTCAGTTGCTTAACATTTTATCCTGCCAAAACTAAAAGTAGAGAATTAGAAAATTAAAAATATATTTATCAGCAATTGCATCTATTATTTAATATCAAATTGTAAAAACATGGAATAAAATGTATTACACTTGTTCCTTACAATTGGTGGACATCTTTAAATTTTCCATTCCACATTTCCTTAGCACTGAGACACCAAGTACTTCAGTTGCTTCCTCAGCATGTGTTATTTGGCAGTGTTAGTAAAAATAGTCCTAGGTAGAGCTTGTAGGTACCTCCTAGGCGGTAGGCACCTCTTCTGAGTAGCGTGCATCTATTTTACTTAATCCTTCTGAAGCCCCTAAGAGCTGAATGCTGCCATACTACTCATTGTACAGATAAAGAATTTGAAACAAATGCAGGGTATGTTCCCTGAAGTTTTGTGGTCAGGGGTAAAACTAAGATTGGGAATCTAGGAAGACTATCTCTAACTCTGATACTCTTAACCACTGCATCTTATTCCCTTTCTGCTTTCAAGGACTGGATAGTATTAAAGAGTCCAACTTCAAAACTCTGTCCTATAGGATCTGTAGACATTGCAGGTATTTTTTTTTTAAAGTCTAAAAAGGAAGATTTTTATAGATAACAGTTCTCTTCCAAATAATTTTCTCTCTGATCTCAAAACAGGAAGACCCATCTGGAGTTGAAATCTACTGTTTATTTGCCCTGGACCTTAGGAAAAAGAGTTCTATCTCCTCGGCCACCCTGATGACATCCAGACCCCCGACAGGATAAACGTGTGAATCAGAGCCCAGCATACATTTTACTACACACGCAGAAGTAGGATTCTAACAACAACGAGAAGAAACATCGGGCTTCTGCATCTGTTGCAAAAACATGTTTAGGATGTTTCATTAAGACACTCATTTTCAGAAAATAAAGTTACTAAATGATTCACACTAATGAACTTCTGACTTCATTAGTATTCTCCCTTGAATGCTACTTGGGCACTGTCACCCTGCCGTGCAACTGTAAAGAATATTTTTATGACTTAATTTACTTGAGCATGTCGCCTCTGTTTGCCATCCTCTTCAACTACCACAGAAAAGACAGTTTCAGAAAAACGTATGGCATTTAACGGAAGCAGCAATTTCTCAATGTTAGTTTTCAAAGCAACTTTAATTTTTAATAATGTCTGGATCCTTTATTTTTTATTTTTACATCTTTTGGGCATTTTGACTTCTGTCTTCTTAGAGCTTTTCCTTTTATTCATGAAGATTACGTTTTAAACAGCAGGGCTTGACTTCAGTCATGGAAAGAACAAGGGTTTCATTTGTTAATCGGAAAGGAATCCACTTTTGCAGTGTTTTCATTAGGCACAGACTGAAATTCTCCTGGTTAATGTAACCCTCCAAACTGCAGTTAACAATTGGTTTGTGTAAGAAGAGCTATCTCATTTTTTCCGTTGTCATCTAGACACAAAACAGACAAAATTTCCCTCTTTGAAAAGTCTGGATTTTTAAAAATACTGCATGCACTTTTTCTGAGTGTGGAAAACAATGGGACTAAGCTTCTTTGTAGGAAAACGTTCCTAAGATGCAGTTCACTGAGAGGTTCCCGGAGGGTTTCTGCAGACCTGGACACTTTACAAATGTTCTTCATGTCCAGCAAAAGCAATAACATCTTTCCTCTCTTAAGCTCTGACTTCTAAGCCCTCCACTTTAAACATGTCAAGGTGGTGATGTCATCTGATGCTACAAAATCACAGAACTGGCCTACATAATCTTTGGAACTCTGCAGCAAGAAAACTACATCCACGTGGAAACTGTGGAGCTTCGGTAGGTGGCACTCTTTTCTCTGACTGACAAGACAAGGGTATGGGACAGGGGCTGTCTTTTAGTCTCAACTATAATCCTGACAAAATCGCAAATAATGCTTTTTTATTTTTAAAAATAAGCTCGTGGATAAGAAATCCCCTGAGGAGTCTGAGTTAGTTCAAAGGCGTTTACTCTGTCTTTCCTTTCCTGGAATTGTTTTAGAGGCTTTGCTTGATTATTTTACAATACTGAGAAATTTAATTCTCGAATTTAAGCGAAATACTTCTAGGCCTTTAGATAATCTGAGGTTGAATATTCTGGAGGTGGTAAGGAAACACAAAGTATCATAAAACAAAAACCACAACATTTTGTGTCAATAATTCTTTATTTACTTCCCATGTACATTTTCACAGAACTGATGATAATTTCAGGTTCGATCATTAGCTTCTGAATCTCTTGCTTACAAAACAGATTTACCAGTTCACAGTTGAGTATTAAACAAGAAACATACCTACCCTTTTCACTTTTATAAATGCAATAACTAACTGTACACTTTCTAGCCTGCGTGCAATAATTTAGTATCTCCTTTCAACGAAAAATGTTTGCAAAAATAGAAGATTTAGATGCTCTGAATTTCTATTTTGTGTGTTTTCTATCTAGGATTTAACAGAATTTTGGCTCTAGTCTTAATTCATCCTTCGCTAGTCTCATAATTTCAACTAAAACACTGCATCTTTGTTAGATGATGGATACTGAGATATGCAGACAATTCTCTTAAAAGTGCAATTGTTTCTAGTAATTTTATGCTATATATTTTTATTAGTTACTATGTTTAGTTAGAGGGACAACGCAAATCAGAAAACCTGAATGGTAACTGATTAATTACTAATTTTTCTTTAAGTATAATGGGCAATAGACTTTCATACCATGAAATAAGGAATTAATTTTCTGAGTCAATTTATGGTTTTGAATCCATTTAAAGGCACATTGTTCATTTTAATATAATTATCAGTATAGCAAATATAGAAGCTTAAACATCAGAACACATTTAATTACAACAGTTTTATCCAGGTGTGGTGGTGCACACTTGTATTTCCAACATTTTGGAGCCTGAGGCAGGAGCATCACAAATTCTGGCCCAGCCTGGGTAACTTAACAACTTAAGGAGATACTGTCTCACAATAAAAAATAAAAAGGCTGGGAATGTAGCTCTGTGCAAATGCCCTTGGTTCAGTCCCCAGTACCACAAAGCCAGAAACAAAACGACTATCACCACCACCACCACCACCACCAACAGAAATTACAAGTTTCTCCCTCTGCCCTACTGAAACATTATTACTTAGCAATATGTGGAATACATATTAACACAAGTAAGGACTACATCAGAGTCTTTGTGTATGAAACATTTTTTAAATTCCTGGAATTTTGGAAATAAATACAACTTTTAAATTGTTTAATTGTTACCATTGTGTTTGTGTCTGAGTATTTGGCAACCGTTTACCTGTAACACTTTCACTTACTTAGGAAAACAATGTTTAATACTTAAAATTCTCCCACCTAATATTTTAAAACCTGAAGTATCCTATGTCCCATTGATGTTGGCATCGGGTATGTAAACGGTATCTCTGTCAGCCACTAGGTGGCGTATCTTTCCCCCTTAGAATTTGGCATGTTTGTAAACCACAGGAAATATAAAACAGACCTCGTTTTCCACTGCTGGAATAAGACACATGAATAAAATAAAACTTTCACAAAATCTGTAAAAAGACCAAAATTCTTTGTGAATACAGGTTTTATGCCCCAGAAAGCGCCTGCGAGTAGACTACACGTTAGTGTTCTTTAGGGCTGTGCTGGTTCAGGGGTTGTTGGGACTTAGACAAGACACCCCCAACCCAGAGAGAGAGGATGAATCGCCCCAAACTCACCCACCCAAAGAACTTTCCAGTGATATCTATAGAAAGCATAAGCTACAGTGTCTCAGAACATCTAAACATGTTTTAGGACAAACAAAATCAATAAACTGAAAGATTAAGAGCAACATAAATATAAAAGGGAAAACAAAAAAGCTTCTGTGGTGATGTCAAGACGATGTAAGTAGGAAACACTCCTTTTTCTCCCTAAAGTTGCATCCAGAAGGAAAATAGCCTGGTGGGTGTGTCTCATTTTTCCTGTAACTACTAGGCAACTCCTAATAGTTTGTAGTCTTTTGAAGTACAAACAAAAAGTTCATAGTCTTTTCAGTAAATGAGAATTTCGATATTTTCCTTAGGAACTAGGAGAATTGAAGAGCTTTAAAAAGGTAGAAATATTTTTAGTGAGAACAGGAGTTGTTAATCATTTGGTATCCTAGGGAAGGGCTCGGAATCGGAGCATCTTGGGGGGGTGGACAGGAGAGGGAGCAAAGGGGAAGAAAGAAAGAAGGAAAGGAATAATGATTGTTCCAGGGAAAGAAAGGATAAGGAGGCAAGCAGGGAGAAGGAAGACAGAGGCCGAGGTGGGAGGAAGACACTGGGGGGGAGGAGGAGTGGTGGAGGACGGGAAGGCTGCGGAGAAGCCCAGAGAGAGGCCCGAGGCCTGGGATGCAGGTGGGGTGAGGAGTGAGCGAGACAAGGGGAAAGGAGGTGTCGAGTGCCAGAGGGGTGGAAATACAAGAAGGAGGGGAAAGGAGAGGAGAGAAGGGTTGGGTGGGGGAAGAAAACTACAGAACAAGGAATATGGGCGTTTCTCTTCCTTTGTGTCCATGGGCAGAACTTAACTAAAGAGATGTCATTGGGTTTACACACACACACACACACACACACACGCTCACACTCACACATATTACTTGTGAGGACACCAAAGATACTCGATATTACATACAAAAGAAAAAAAAACAGGTTCTCATACAATGTTAACAAAAACTGTAGGTTTAGATGTAAACATGTTTGATTGTGTGCATATTAAAATTGCTGTCTAATGATTTCTTCTAGCCATATTTATGTTCAGCATTTGAATATTTACCTTTATGAAAATGTATGCTTCCATCTGTCCGCATTTGCATGACCATGAGGCACATATAAATTTCCAAAAATGTTTTCATACAGATAGTGAGGCAATTTTTAAAAATTAGAGCATGAAAACTAATACATGTGCTTATTAGGAAGTAGAGCAAATCAGCTTTTGAAGTCAAACAGAACTAGTATCTTTACCTTGTTTGCAGAAAAGTCAAAACATTCCTAGTAAAGACATTTAAAAAATTCTCTTCATTACTGCAAATGCAGCCAGGCTGCAGAACATATGGGAAACATTAGACACTTAACCATAAACTGTTAGAAAATATGGGTTAAATAACTATGCAAGGGCTCGAAACAGAAATGGAATAAAAACTGGGTGATGAAACAATTTTTGCAGTCTGAACCCATTTAAGAAACACTGATAATTGCTGTTATCACTTTATAGAAATATATGTAACGAGTCTAATGATGCATAGTGGACTGTCTGTTAGGCATGCTAGCTTTCAAATTTGTAATCTTGTTGGGAAAACAATGCTCAGCATTCTATCCTTACAAAGAATGTGGCGTACAAAGAAGAACATGCAATTATTACACGAGACCAATAACTTCCAGGCCCAGGGAAGCATTCCAACATGTTAACAGTCCAGGAGGGGAGCCTTTTAAAACCATTTTAAAAAGTAAGTTTCCAGTGCTTTTAACAGGAAAACAAGTTAGTACGAGAAAACCTTTATCTTAAACAAGTAGAAAACTTTTAAACACACACATTATTCTTTTGAAACAAATGTAAAGGCCAAATTACGGTAAGATTAATGTGTCATAGTTGGGAGCTCACAGAGGAAATTTTAGGATGCTGGTTTCCCCCCTTTATGCTTCTTTGCAAGGAGAAGTAAAGACAAAAACCCCATAAAGTTTCTTGGAATCAGTATCTACTCACCTTCCGGAGTCTGTTGTGCCAAAATAACAGTGGAATGAAGCAGAGCAAGAAGTAACCAGGTCCCCTTTTGCACAAAGCTCATCATGTCTAAATATCAGACATGAGACTCTTTGTGCGAAAAGGAGAAAGAAAAGCAGTTCAGAGTAGCACCATCAGTTGTTCCCTGCCCTTCAGCACCGGGCCCGTCATAAAACTCAGCCACTGAGATTCCTTTGCTTTGGCCTTAAATAGGAAAAAGTTTGGCTTCCCTTACTTTCCAGCCCCTTTCTGAAATATGAGAGCAGCACCCATCCCCTTAGCAGTAAAAGAAATGATTAATATTTCTTTTTCCCTTATAGAGGACACAACCCACAGAGTCAGAAAAATAGCACATCTGGAATTTGTGTGCATCTGTTTCTGCATAAGTTTGTTACATACTTTACTCTCAGCTATGCATATATAGAAATGTTCTGTTTTATGTTATTGTGTAAGAATGAAAGGTATGTGTTCTTTATTGCTCCTTGTAACATTAACAACTACATAATTTTGAGAAATTGCTTCATACCCATTCTCAGGCAAGGCTAATTTTGCAAATTTTATCTTCCTAGGAGATTGTTAAATTGGTATTTTTGCCAGAATCCACCCTAACCCAATTTAAATGGGGAGCTCCGAGAGTTTAACCGAGAGAAAAGCCTCTGTTTACTTCTTCTACTCATTCACCCACCCTAGGTCCTGAACATTTAATCTCAGGCAGTTGTCAAAAGAGTAAGGATCTGAGCTATGTTGGATGGAATTTTAACAGATACTTATCTATAGCTCTTTCCAGGTCTCAGAAATTTCCTTAATAAGCCTGAGTGCTTTCTTGTGAGATTTCCAATTTATATGCTCCTTGGGAAAGCCAGAACAGATTTTTCTGGAGAAAAATTCAGACTTTCCATGTTTTGACTTTGTGAGAAACTGGAAGGAAAAAGAGTTTATCACATTTTATCTATATTGGTATAAAGATTAGTATAAATATTTCTGGATTTAGACTTTTATATGTACACTTTCCAAGTCCTCAGCAACACAGCTTTCCATTGTATATCTGGATTTATCTAAAGACTAATTTCTGGATCTTATCTGAAAGAGAGGCAAACACCACATCGATTTTTAATAAATTTCTGCAAGATAAACATATTTGCTCACAGTATTAAGATATTTTTAGTATCAAGATATTTTTGATACAGTAATCATTGGTTCATTCTTTCACCTCTCCCCACAATCTTTCCTGGGCATTTTGATTCTACAAAGTTCACCTGCATTTATTTTAACAAGTTAACCACGCCCACATCCACACAAGTGCAAATAAAATTCTCCCCATCTTACACTAAGGCACGGAAGTCACTTCGCTGTGACCCCATTCAAAACTTTCCTCCTTTTAAATCACTTTTCTTTTTCTTTTTCTCCTCATTTACGTTACTCAGTTTTTGCTTAATGTCATATTTCCATGAGTTTTCTAAGCATGAGCTATTGTGCACTTGCCTTTTGACAACCCAAGTCACAGGGAGCACAAACCAAGATGTCCGACGTAGATGACATCATCACATGACGGGAAAAGATGACCAACCTCCTGGGCATCTTCTGGTTTTAGATTGGAGAGTTGCAGCTTGAGGAGGAAAAATAACTTTTGAGAACCACAATAAGCTTTTCTATTGGATCACAGTTGAGAGGTTGGGGGAAAGTCTGTCATATATATGTTCGTCTTCCAATCATTCTCTTGTGTCCAAAGAAATTCAGAAACATGATTCTTTTTTCTTGTGATGTCCTTTACACCTACATAAAAATTTATATATGAATATTAAGTAGACTTCTCTTGTTACTTTAGATGGTTATTGAAAGTTGAATTTTATTGAATTTCTTCATTAGAATTATTGTCCAGGATGAAAAAATTAGAATTATTATTTTTAAGAAATACTTTTTTATGCTTTATTTCAAGCATGATGTCCAAAATTTCTATTGTATTTTGTTTGTCCTAAAACTCTTAATTTGTTTAGTCCTTCAAATACGAGCTTTATACCCATGACAAATACTATTGAATGAGGCACTCATTAAAGTTAATTGATATTTTGCAGATAGAAGCATTTCAAGGTCTTCAGGGGAGACCCAGAGAACTCCCTCTCCAGATTTTTTGAATTCCTGTTCTTTACTATTTTGAGCATATTTAGAGGTCTGATATCAGGATACTTTGTGTTCTGTGTCTGAGATCCTATTTTTCCTTCTGTGTGAAAGTGTTTCTTACTGTGGTGTCAAAATGGTTGTGGATTGGAGCTGTGTTACAAATGCGGAAGGCATATCGAGTAGTGAGTCCTGTCCTGCAAGCCAGGAACTGAGATAACCTACTTCCCCTACCTAACCGAAAGCCGGGGTGCATAAACATGTCACTTTGGGCTCTGGATTGCATCTGGCTTTTAACACAGATTGAAATACCTGCACCAACTAAAGCACTGCTTAATCTGGCTCTCTTTTAACAAACAGAGTTCTGGAAAGATGAGGCAAAGCGAGGGTGTGGCAGATTATCAACCAAAAATTCAAGTCTTTTTCCAGCTCAGCGGAAAGTGAAGCTTGGGAGAGAGGCATAAGCACAGCTGTGATGAACTCAGCAGGCCAGCATATGTCAGCAGTGCTCTCTACAATAGCAATAAGAAAACCCATTATCTCCATCATGAAAAACACATGGAACAGAACTAACTCCTTTCTTGTAGTGCTTTATGTGTGATTTTCTTTTTTAGACTAAGGAGTTCATTTTCTGTATTTCAAATCACTGTAACCCCTTCAGGTGTACCTATGTCAGTATTTCTTCAACAATATACTCCCTCCATAGCAGAATCACAGCCTAGAATAGACAACTACGCACACAACTGCCAACCGCACTGCCAGCCTTCTGTGTTATCCTAATGGAGATGGACAGTTCCCTCCGTGTTCATGGGTGGACATGTTTAGAGAGCTGCGCTCCTTTTGAAAGAATTTGGATAAATAATAATGTGTGCCTAATAAAGTCAAATATAAATGAAACACCGTCATGTTGTATTTGAGGGTTCTGAGCATATCTAGCCATAAATATTTCCAAGATCAAGACAATGACTTTAGGGCCAGTGAGATGGCTCAGCGGCATAAGCGCCTGCCTGGCAAGCGCGAGGTCCTGAGTTCAACTCCCAGTACACATACAAAAAAAAAGGGCCTGTGATATCGCTCAGCGGCACGGGTGCCTGCTGGTGCGTGAGGTCCTGAGGTTGACCCCTGATACCCAAAAACAAAACAAAACAAAACAAAACAAAACAAAGACAATGACTTTAGGAAAAGACATTCAAATAGTTGTGGGACGTAACAAGCAACTATTTGAGTGCTTACTGTGACCAATTCTTCAAGAGCTCTTTTCTTTAATTTCCTCTTAGTCTTCAGGATAAAGTTCATTGTCACTAATTTTTGTTCTTGTATTAATAGTCACTTCTTTTACCCTAGAAATTTTACTTTTATATAAGACTCACATACCCTTGACTTTTGTAAATTGTGTCATATCGCAGTCAGTTTGTAAGCACTTAAATATCTCTATTCTTATCTATTCTTGTTATTAAACCTGAGAGTCTGAATTTCCATCTTAGTATTTTTTCCCCTGTAAATTACCTCAACATTGAGCTGGGCATGGTGGCGCACGCCTGTAATCCCAGCACTCTGGAGGCTGAGGCAGGAGGATTGCTGTGAGTTCCAGGCCAGCCTGGGCTACATAGTGAGTTCAAGGCCAGCCTGAACTATACATAGGGAAACCCTATCTCAAAAGGAAAAAAAAAAAAAAGAGAGAGAGAGAAAAGAAAGGCTAGAAAAAAAAATTACCCCAAGATTGAATAGAAACATACTTCAAAGAGATGATGTGCCTCTCACAATTACTCATTGAATTTGGAATTAGACAACACACTTTTCAAAAAAATTTTTAAAAATATTATTCACTTAGATTAGTCACCGATTACAGTAACGATATTTATATGTGATTTAGGAATTGAGTGAATATAAATTTAGCTTATCATTTTATATATTTTTCTAGTGGAGCATTATAAAAGAAGGGAGAGAAAGAATAAAATTGTAGAGTTAAAAATTACTTTTAGGGCCAGTGAGATAGCTCAGCGGCATAAGCGCCTGCCTGGCAAGCACGAGGTCTTGAGTTCGACTCCCGGTACCCACATAAAGGAAAAAAAGGGGCCGGTGATATCGCTCAGTGGTGCAAGTGCCTGCTGGTAAGCGCAAGGTCCTGAGTTCGACCCCCAGTACCCACATAAAAAAAAATTACTTTTAAAAATTACTATTTTAGGGCCGGTGAGATGGCTCAGCGGCATAAGCGCCTGCCTTGCAAGCGCGAGGGCCCGAGTTCGACTTCCGGATCCCACATACGAAAAAGGGGCCGGTGATATCGCTCAGCGGCACGGGCGCCTGTTGGCGCGCGAGGTCCTGAGGTCGACCCCCCGGTACCCACAAAAAAAAAAAAAAATTACTATTTTAAAAATTACTATTCTGATTCTTATCATAAAATTAATCTTCTGTAATTTTCAGTGCTGTAGTTAAGTAAATTTTAAATAAAATCAAGTAAGTTGTCACCAATGTACACATAATTTTGGATTAGGATATCAGGGGATACAGAAGAATTTACATATGTATTTGTATGTGTGTTTATATACTGTGAATAAATATACTATAGTATATATAGCTACCATACTGTTTATATAAGCAAATAAATATGGTTGACAAAATATAGAGCAGGTGAAATTTTTGAAGACTGCTATAATATGTGTGAGATGTAACTGGTATTTGTTATGTCAATTTTCTTCTCGGAAGTGGATAAACTTCTGTCATGTGCATATGAACTTGTTATTTACTTAATTATTGAAAAGGAAACTGCTGGGCAGCCCTTGTCTGACTTGTGAAACTTTCTGAAGAATTATAAGCATGTTCTCCTGAGTGAAGTCTTTTAAAATTTGCCCTTCAATAGTAGCTTTATCTGCCATCATTGTTATTGTAACTGTATTTGAAAATTCATAGAAAATGGGAATTCACCTCTCCGCTAAGCACAGCATCTCACCTTTCCACAGCGTGGTCACTTTATACACTTTGCAAAAGTGACACAGAGGCTGGCAGCATCTTGTAGGAGTTCGGGAGTTCCCTGTTGGGTCTTCAGTTAATTTAATCATTCCCAGGACTGAAGCTCCACGCTGCAAATCCCACCAGACTCTATCAAATGTAATTTGTCATCTGAGTCATGCTTAGGAATTTTCAGCAGAATCCAACACAGCTGCAGTAGCTCTCCCAATACAGCCAGTTCTGTCTGAAGATAAAAAGGAGGCCCACATCACGACCTCCTTATCGAAGTGTGAGATGCACAACACAACCCACTGGGTTCGAGAGAGTCAAATGCTCCTTATGTTCTCATATTCAATGCGGGTCTCAGACTTAGGGGCTCTTAATTCCAATAATTCTTAAGAACACAGAAACTAAAAGCCTTTTTAGCTTCCCTCTCCCAAAATAAATAGAAGTAAATGAGACCTGTTCATGTTTAACTTACGATTATTACTTCCTATTTAACCCCTCTTAATATTAATGTTAATGCCCGCTTAAAAATATTCTGGTTAATTGTTTGTAGACTTCATTTTTGTCTACATGACAAAGCAAGTTTAAAGAAGCTCTGCATTTAATTATGTTACTGGCCTATGCAATAAAGCTAACATTTTATTCACGGAGAGAGGAGGCTGGGTTGCATGGTTCCTCCTATTCCCGGTGGCCTCAGTTCTGCCCTCGGAAATCTTCCCTTTGACATGACAATGCCTCTTGGAGCAACTTCATGTTATATTTATGCTTGTCAATGTACTTACTTAATTCCTGCTTATAGTACTTTGCTATTTCCAACCCCACCCCCTTTTCATCACTCACACCAGTAGGCATAGTCCCGTGTATGTGTAGACAAGGACAAGTGTAAACAAGAGTGAGTGAGTTGGGAAATAATATTTTAAACAACTTGATGCTTAATAACATATCAAAAATTTGTAGGACCAAAGTCATGAATCCATCTCCACACAAACCTCTTCATTTTACAGATATTAGATACATTTCATGAAGTGATTTAAATTAAAATATCTGACTAATCAAAATAAATCAATACAAGTGGAAAGTGTCCATGTGAAGCCTACATCATTTTGATCAAAGTGCGAATCTCTAGAGGCTTATACTGAATAGGTTAATATTACTTTACTCTTCCATGCCCAGCTACTCTCTTCATTTCTAACCCCTGGCCCCCAAAGATGCCGAGCATACTTCTAGCTAATTCCTGATATGCAACTCAGCCTGACCCAGGCACAGCCTTGAGAAATCTAATGTCTCCTCCCAGTACTTAATCTGTATTTGTTGGTTTCCTTGTCTTTGCTTCTGCTTTCTATCTGAAATGATCTTTCCTCATCATTTTTTGTTCAAATCCTACTCTGTTTTCAAAACCATGCCCTCAAATAATCTAATCTACAAAGTTTATTTGATTTATTTGAGACAGGACCTCACCTGGAACTCACAATATAAGCCAGGCTGGCTTTGAACTCACAGCAATCCTCCTGCCTCAGCCTCCCCAGTGCTGGAATAACAGGCATGCGCCACCACGCCTGGCTTTGTCCTTCCTTTATAACCCATGGTGACTGATACATGGCATTGTATATATGGGTAATTAATAAAAATCAAACATGTGGTTTAAAATATGAAACCCTTAGTCCAGCAAAACACAACCTATTTTCTTTGTATCTTTTAGAACTTAATAAGCAAATTATTTCCATCACTCTGAAAAAGGAAGATCACTCTTTCCAGCATAGGATGTCTTTGGACTTATGCCTTTTTAAAACTTCCAGATGTTATAAATTTATTTCTAAAATAGAAAAAAATAAACAATAGAACTAGTTAGCAAACAAAATGAAAGTAGTCAAGCTCTTGTTCACCACTAATGCCACAGGTAAGATACCACTAACAAGGACAAAATTTGTTAAATGGAAACACAGGTAGTTCACCAAGAATTATTAAAGAATATGACAGAAAATGGAAAGTCAATTTCAAAATGTATTGAACATACAACAGGAAATTTATGTATACCCACATAAATTTATACTGTTTTGTGGGTAGAATTTTTTAAATGGTATACAAGAGCATCATGAGAAAAGAATGCTTCAACAGGAGTTCTCACACGTTTCATTCAAGCAGTTTTCAGTCCCTTTGATTGAATTTCCTTGTTGAAAATTTTATTTTATTTATTTATATATTTATTTTTTGTGGGTACCAGGTGTCGAACTCAGGACCTCACGCTCCAGCAGGCACCCGTGCCGTTAAGCGATATCACCGGCCCTTTTTTCATATGTGGTTACCGGGAGTCGAACTCAGGACCTTGCACTTGCCAGGCAGGCACTAATGCCACTGAGCTATCTCACCAGCCCCGAAAATTTTAAATGGAGAAAAATAATGCAAAATATCACAATATGAATCAAAATATATGCCAAAATTTTCTTTCCTTCCCACAAATACAAACACCCCACACATAATGTAAGACAAATGTTTAACATTTTATTCTCTTGCTTGACTTATTAGATTAAGTTCCCTGGGCAACTGGAAAACCCCTCAGCCTTTTTTGCTTCGTATGCCAAGGCTGCATGCAAATCAGATGGTAGCACGCTAGAGAGGTTCCCTGTGTATAGAAATTGCAGCCCATTTTTTGGTTCTAACAACCAAATGGAAAGGTTAGCTTCAGAATGGCCACACTGACCTAGATTCAACATTGGGGTTGTGTCACCCCTAGTGACTGCCTAGTGTCCAGCTGAAGCAGTCACTCCTAGAACTTCAATTTGGGTGTGGCCGGCAATGGTGGGTCAACAGCTGAAGGTTAGCAGTTGGACGCAATGTGTAGACAAGCTGGGTAGGATTATGTGAGAATTCCTGACTCTTCCCATTCTCCAACTTAAAGTAGTACAAGCAATACACTTTTATTCCCATTCAAAACATGACCGGGAACTGATAGATCTTACAAAACCGTATAGATTAACAGTGGGGAAAGAGAGGAGGGGATACAGGCTGGCAGATTTCACTACAAATAACACTAAGCTGAAAAAGGTAATTTTGTATCAGCTCTTTTTTGCTACACCAAACACTAGAGCAAAACATGTCCAGTCAACTGGGACAGTTTGACACATCACTGGAAAAAATTACTGTTGGGTACAAAATTACAAGAAAAGTAAAATCATCGTCAAAGCCACGTTAGCATACGCTGCTCAAATTATATCTGATCCTCTAGGCACTTCTTTTGGAAGATCCACCAAACAAAAGCAGAGAAATTACATAAATGGTTTTCCAGGCCAACCTTTCTGATTTAGTGTGCTGTAAGTTGCTTGCAATGTTTCTCCAAGTAGGGAATCCAGGAAAATTCCTAGGGGTTGTGGATTTTGGAATATTACCAAATCATGAATGACTGCGGCTACACTAAGTAGCAAAATTCTTCCTAGCTGTTATTACGAAGATAGGGTGACAAGAGAACCAGAAGAGACAACTGCAAAACAGACAACCAGTCACACTGCCAATTGTTTGTGCGTGTGTGTCATGGTCTTAGCTTGTTCTCCCAGCACTACGATGGTGTAGTTAACATTTCTTCTCCTGGGCTAAAAAACGATAAAGTAACGTTTCTCATTTTCTCTTTTTGACAGCTTAGAATTCAAAGGAAATGGGCAAAGACAGAATGTAAAAGAATGATAAGGTTTTAAAATTCTGAAGAATACCAACATATGAATGGCCATATTCCAGAGGTTCCTTATTTACATTCTGTTATTTATTTGTTGTGGTAATTTGGTTACTTACAATTACTACATCATTTTTCCTACAAGACCAAGCACCACAGAGAAAGGGGTGGGTCTGTTCTGATGTCCTCATTTTTCTAAGACCCAGCACACAGCAGAAAGAAGCAGCCCCCAGTAGGACCTCCTGGTTGATGAAACGCTAAGATTCTAGTTGAATATTGGTGATTTAAAGCTTTCTAACAATTCCATCATTTTACCCTTCTAATTTAAATAGTTTAAATATAAAGGTGTCCCAATTTTCAATCTTTAATAGTTGCTTTATAAGAAAATCATTACTGTATAATAAAAGTATCCATCTGTAAAGTCTTATGACATTTTTCATCATTCCTTTTTTTTAATTCCAAAATAAAATTCCTGCCAAGTGAAAGAAATACAAGGCAAGTCAAACAATTTGCCAGAGGCAAGTTTATTAACATTTTTCCCAAAGCATATCTTATTTGAACTGTTTATTTTGGATTACTATCCAGAGATAATTTTTTTTTCTCGAAAGCTTTTAAGAAAAATTTCGACTTGAAAATGTTAGTTTGGATAAAGACAAAGAATAGGATTGAGAGAAGAGGAGGAAGAAAGTCTCCCACCGTGAAAAAAGTCCCAGGAATTGCTTTTGAACATGCAATTTAAGTAGCTAGCCCTCAAAATTGTTGTTAGGAAGCTTCAATCATCTCCAAATAAAATCTGAAAAATCAAATATCTAATACCTTATGGAGTTCCTGGCAGGTAACGTGTTCACTGAATGCCTGATGAAGGAATTATGCAAAGAGCTCCATGTTTTGATTTCATGAGTACGAAAATGATTGTTGACACGGAAAAATGATTATAGATGGTTTCTTTTTTAGTTTTTACAGTATTTTTATTAGTACATGTTTGCTGTATATAATGATTGCGTTCATTGTGGGGAGTTGGTTCATGGACACAGCACATCGTAACTCTTCGAATTCCCTTCTCTCCCCCTCCCTCGCCCTCCCTTCATCTCTTGCTTGATAATAAAGCCTTTTTTGATGGAAACTCTTCTGTAAAGCCATGTGAAAAGTCTACTCTAGGTTATATATGTGCCTTACGGTAAATATATATGTATATAGTCTGCTATATGTAAATTCAGAGTAAGACTGGCACACAGTGTATACTACATGCATGCACACACATCATATATATGTATATGTCTTATAAACATGCGCCACTTTTACGTTTTTATGTTTATTTTACAAATGAGTAAACTAACTTGCTTCAATGCACACAGTAAGTGGCAGAACCAGTATGCTAACCCAGAAAGTCTGGTTCCAGAATCAATTCTATTAAATTTAGTGGCCCTAAATGCTTTCAAATGTGTCAAAAATATACATTCAAGTGAATGTTTTCCTCTTTATTAGAATAATTTTGAGCACTTTTGATGTTTAGTTCAATTTTTTACTGTTATATATATTTTCTCAAAACATTTGAATATTTTTATTGGTGGATCCATTGAGGATACTGAAATCAATCTGCTGCCATTTCTAGTGAATAAATGAGATTAAACAAATTGTGTGATTTTGCATCAAAAAACAAAATGTAGACATAAAGATTCTGGTTTTCTTTCATGTATCATCAAATGGCTTTGAAAGCAATTCCACAGAATAGATCCAAAAGTGTTTTTTAAAAATTAATGTAGGGACCCAGTCAAAGATGCATTCTTTCTGTTGCGCTTTTAAAAATAAAAGTAAATAATAGAAAAAGAGAACAAGTCAGTCCTAGATATAATTTAAAAGCCAACGGAAGGGTCCCTTAAATCTATAGTCTTAAAATGGTATAAATATACACTTGAATACAAATATTGTGATATGAGTAGAATGTCATTCTCTTACTAATTAATGTTTTTTAATCCCTTTTTTTCCAGATGTATTAGGATAATCCAAGTTATACTGTAGTCAGTCTTAAACTTGGACTTGCCAAGTAAAAGCAGAAAATGAAAAATTAAATTTTCCCTCCCTTTAGGGCCTGTCCACCTCATAAACTGTACAAAATGATCCCATCCTGACAGTGCAGAAATGAACAGTTTCCAACAAAACATACAGATGTGGCAGGGAGCTGTCCCAGAATGACTCACTTAGTAGGCAAATCTTTCCAAAAGGATCATGGGGTTTTTCTTTACAACACTGTTCCCTAGACTTTACAACATTTCTCAGCTTGGCCTTCTCTTTATCAGTTACTCTCTCCTTCACTGTTTCTAAAGGAAGCTCGATCAAATTCCAATTCCTTTAAAGAAGTTTTTTTTGCTTCAAATTACATTTTGATGTACATCTTGATGCTGTGTCTAAAAAGCAGTTGAAGAATGTTATAAAAGCAAAGATTGAGGCTGTTGTGGATTACTAATAGTTAAGTACATAGGTAGCTAACCAAATTCTAATTTTTATATATTCACTTTTTTTACATTTTTCATTTGGCAAATATCCCATTTGCTGCTTTCACATTATAGATCTGGGTTTTGAAGGATTTATTCACTTTCCCTTATTGCTAACAAATTACTAACAGCCCATATAAATGCGTGTAGGTGGATAATTGTATCCAATTTATGGCTCAGCATAGTCTAACAGTTAATCATGCTGTTTAGAGACATACAGGATGCAACGTACCACCATGAGTTTGCCGTGGTATAACCGAAAAAGGAAGGTACAATCCCCGGACTAAAAGAGATTTTAATCTCTTCAATACTGAACTATGCATGGTTAGTTGGCACAGATTTGCTCACTTATGAAGAGATTATGTTAAATATGATTTGATTATGGCTTATTCTAGTTCAAATATTTTCTATTTTTTAGAAATGTGTGTGAGATTTTTATGAACTAAAAACAAGTTTCTATTATTTTCTCAAATTTTGTTTCTTTCCTGTAATGTATTTTATGTCTGCAGACAAATTTCTGTTTTCCAAACAATGCTAACAGAAATCGATATATCTGTGGTTTGGGTTTAAAGTAATGTCATCCTTTTTCCTACAGCATGTTATTTTAAAACACAGGTAAAGAGAATCCGACTGGATTTAAAAAAAATTCTATGTGAAGTGTTTTCTCACTCGTTAAGTCATTTAAATGAGAAAATGACCAGGCCACTTTATTTTTTCTCTCTCCAGACTGGTATGTGAGTATTTTTCACTTAAAGGCTATGCTCGACATTTTTATATGTTTTTAACCACAGTAAGAAAATAAGCCAGGGATATAGCTCAGCTGCACAGCACCTGCCTGGCAAGTGTGAGGTTGTGAGTTAGATTCCAGGTACTAAAAAAAAAAAAAAAAAAAAAAAAAAAAAAGAATTATACATACTCTGACTTAATTTTTTATTATTGTTACTTATTTTATTATGTTGAGGTCGCTTTTTACTTCCTGCAGGAATAGCTTTTATTTGTTAAGGTTTAGCCTTGAGTAGGATGACTCAGGCTGAAGCAATAAGATTACAGATTCTCACGAATGGTAGAAGACATCCAATTTTCTCTCATTTTGCGTGGTTTGTAAAATAAGCTTAAAAAATGTAAGCCCTTTCTTATTCTAACCATGTTTCATTTATCAAGATATCAACAAAATCCTTATCAAAAGATGGAAATTTTATAATAAAAATCATAAATATTAATAAGCATTAACCAATACATTAAAATTGGAATTAATATTTATAATTTAGAAATAAAGTCACTAATCAGCCTTTTTTGATGGCTTTGTTGAGTGATAACAGGCTCATTATTCCTTTAGTTGTCCTGTTGTTTTACGTTTCAGATACAGCAATTGAATCTTATTTATATCCTCTATCCTGTCTTAATGTATTTTCTGTTGCCATAACAGAATACGGTATTAGAAATCAGGAAATTTATAAAAGAAAGAGGATTATTTTGACTCAGGGTTTTGGAAGTTCAAAAGCGAGGCACTAGTGTCCGTTCAGCTTCTGATGAGGGCCCGGTGCTGCCCTGTGCATGGTAGGAAAGTGGAAGAGCAAGTGGCACATACAGGAGAAAGAAGGAAAGGAGGGCTGGACTCCTGCAATAGCAAAACAAATTCCAAGACAGAACGATTAATCCACCCAGGAAGATGGGTCCCCAAATACCTCTTGAAGGCCCCATCACGTCTCAATCCCTTACACAGGCACCAAACACCAATACGAGCTTTGGGAGGGACAAACTACATTCAAACTACTGCCAAAATTCAAGGTTTGGTCTGCGTATTCTTCTGGCATTTTTGATCAAGTGCTTCACTGACTTGCGAAAATCCTGACAATAGCACAGTTCTTATCTGTGTAGGGAGGCATGAATGCACTTAAACTGATGGGACATAAATATAAAAATTACTGCTTTGCCCTCGGACAATTGTACACATTTGCAGCTAAGAAGGCATGGTTGGCTTAGTTGCTGGTTCTGCAGATTTCATGTTGATTAATTCGCATGTAGTCTTTTGCCAGGTAAACGAGAGCCTCCTAGTGGGATGGTATTGAAATAGGGTGTCTGAGATTAGTTCTACTGCTTACTATTCCTAAGCATAATAAACCATAGACATCACATTTGCAGGAGCTACGAAGTAAATGTTACACAATAGCATTCAAAATAAAAGAAAGTCTTAGAATATTGTGGTGATGGAATAATGCCAACCTAAGGAAGTTGTATAAGAGATAAATGTAAAAGCATTTGTAAAAAATTGATTGTACCAGAATACAGTGGAGAAAAATGTAGGTACATAGTAGATGATAGGAAAGGAAAAAACACTAGGTAGGTTTTAGTTGATCCTGGCAGGGAGACACAGCTGCCGAGCTAGACCATGCCTTAATTCACATTCTAAACATACACTTATTGAGCGCCTCTTGTATGCTAAGCATCATGCCAGGAACACCATCGTGCTAAGGCATAGCTGATGTTCTTAGTAAGCCCACAGTCTGATCTGGGGTGCTGACAATTTAATAAATAATTTCCACTCAGAATGCCATACACTATGATAAAAGTGGCATGGAAATGTGAAAGGGTGACGCAGCGTATAAAAGCCAAGACGAGTCCCCAGAGGAAGTGAGAGCTAAGACTACACCTCACATTCTCTACCAATCTTACACAGAGATTCGCGGAGTCACACCTAAGGCCTAACTCCAGCCTGCTCCATAACAAGCTTGTGATTTTTCTTTGCCTTTTACACTATTTTTTTTTTTTTTTGTGGGTACCGGGGGGTCGACCTCAGGACCTCGCGCGCCAGCAGGCGCACGTGCCGCTGAGCGATATCACCGGCCCCTTTTTCGTATGTGAGTTCCGGGAGTCGAACTCGGGCCCTCACGCTTGCAAGGCAGGCACTTACGCCGCTGAGCCATCTCACCGGCCCTTTTACACTATTTTTAAGGGCAGTTAATAGCTTGACTTTTAAAACTTTTGTATTAGTACATATTTGCTGTATATAATGCTTACATTCCTTGTGGGGAGTTGGTACATGTACCTATTACATCCCAGCTATTCTATCCCCTGCTACTCTTCCCATTTGAGAAAAGTCTATCTCTTCCTCTTTCTCCTCTTCCTCCTCCTCCTCGTCCTACTCCTTCCTCTCCCTCTCCTCTTTCTCCTTTCCTCCCTGTCCTCCTTTTCTCTCTCTGCTTCTTTCTCTTCCTTCCTCTCTTCCTTTTTTCTCTCCCTCTCTTCCTTATCCATCTTTATCACTTTGTATCTCCTATTATTTTAATTGTGAAGATATACCGCTAGACAGACTGGCCGATATTCTGTCCTGGGGCTTTTTGTATGTTTTGGCCCTTTCATTTAGATCACTACTCCTGATATCTGCCTGATTTTCTCCTTCAGCTTCTTTAATCTTTGCTCAGTTAATACCCGGTGATTAATTCTTAGAATGTCTGATTTTATTTTCACAACTTTATTTCACCCTCTGCCTTTCTGTACTGCTTTTTCTTCATAATTTAGAATTCTCTGATATACTATGCATCTTATTTTTTTCTTCCTGTCTCTCCAACTGGGTGATAAATGCCATGAAGATGTGGGCTTTCATCTGTTTCTTTCTCTCTTGTGCAGCACCAGCACTTAGTACTCAATACCAAGTATGGGACATGATAGGTCATCAATATTGTTTTTTAAATGAGTGAAAAGGCAAATAATCTCAAGCAACTATTCCACCTCTGATTTCTTTCCTGAATAACAAACCATGTATCCAGCTGCCTACTAAATATATCCACTCAGATACCTTACAAACAGCTTAAATTCTATGTTACCAAAATGGCATTCATTACTCCAAATCTACCTTCGCCTGTATCCCAGACATTATGACTGCAGCCCATCTCTTGCCTGGATTTGTGTAACATCCTCTGAGTTTCTAGCCCCAATTTTAATCTTTCCTTTTTCTACTGTTATTCTCTGTACCTTATCTTGAAAAGTTGTTCTAAAATCCAAATCTGCTGCTGCCATTTGATGATTTATGAATTATCAGTAGCATTCCACTGTGCTTAGGATAAAAACCTATACTTCAGGAAGGATATCTCATGCTTCTTCTTCATTTCCTGCCTCAACATTCACTACTCTTGTCTTCACTCTGACCATATTTAATTACTTTTTGTTCTTCCAACCCACCGACTTCTTTCTAATCTCCAGATTATTACATGGTTCCTGCTTGACACACTCTTCTCACAGCTCACTTTTCAGGGTCTTATGGACACTTCATTGTCAGATGGCCTGAGAAGCATTCCCTGAGGCACAGAGAAATCAGTTCTTCCTAAGAAGCACCTACTTAGGACTTGCACTTTCTCCATCAGTCTTTGTGTATTTGTAAATTGATTATTCCTCCATATATATTCTAGTGTAATTTAAATGCCATGAAAATAATCATCTTGTTTTGTCTTTCTCACCCTTAGGTTCCTAGATCTTAGTATAACCCTTCTGTATTGTCTGGCTTTCTATCACTGGGACAAATTCCTGACATATACCATTTAATAGAAGGAAGAATTTAGTTTGGTTCATGGCTTCAGAGGTTTCAGTCCATGGTAAGTCTGTGATAAGGGAAAAACATCATGATGGAAGGCATGATGAAGGAAAGCTGCTCACTTTGTCACATCCAGAAGGAGATATCAGGGGAGGAAGGAGAGAGAAAGAGGGTGGGAGGGGAGAGAGAGAGAGAGAGAGAGAGAGAGAGAGAGAGAGAGAGATCTGGGGATAAGAATATCCCCTCCTAGGTTATGCTCCAGTGACCTACTTCCTCCATTCAGTACCCCTCCTTGACCACACATTCAGCTATAAACTCAAATAGAATAATCCACTGATGGAGTTAGCTACTTCACGATCTAATCACATTCCAGAAGCTCCACCTTTGACTTTTGGGGGACAGAAATGTATATAAGAACTCTCAGAGTTTATTGTTAGATGGTTGAATTTTTTAAAAAATAATTCTAAACTAGCTATTTTTACCTTAATTTTCTTATTATCAAAATTGTTGTTAAATACTGTATGGTTTTTATCTAGATGTCCCCCTAAAGCTTTATGTGCTCATAGGTAGGGCTTTTGAGAGGTGACTGGATGATGGGGATCTGAAGCTCATCACAGGATTAGTCCACTGATGAGTTTATTGCTCCTGTGATGTGATGTTGGGAGGTGAAGCCTGGTTGGAGGAGGTGGCTCACTGGGGGCGTGGCCTAGAAGGGTCTATATCCCACCTCCTCCTTTGGTCCCTCTAGCTGCTTCCTGCTGCTATGCCAAGAACTGTTTCTCCTCTGCAGTGCCCTTCTGCCATAGTTTTCTGCCTTTCAGCCAGTGGACTATGAACTGAAATCGCTACAAACTCTGAGCCAAAATAAACGTCTGCTTTAATTTACAGATGTTGGGTATTGTATATCAGTGATGAGAAAGGAACTAAGAAAAACACCTTACATCATCAGGCAGCGTCATCTCTTGGGCAATCAGTTCTACAACCTGTTAAATGCATGTTCTCAATTTTCTAAAGCTATCTATTCAAAGCTTTCTGGGATGCCCATTACCTCCAATATTTCCAGACTTCCTGAACAACTCCAAACCAAATTCTTAGCCTCCCCTCTTATTTCTCCTAATTTCAAATACATTTCTTATCTCATCTTTCAAGGATATAGAGGCCGATATTTCCAATATCTGTCTGTGTGGACCTGGATGTGTTGCTTTAGACAGGGGAAGGTGCAACTTTATAGATTTAGAGACTGGTAGGAGAATTTTTGTTCGTCTACTCTTCTCAAAACTGCAACAACCTTTTGAAGCAATGTTGGAATTGTAGATGAAGAAAAAGGGTGGGACAAGTTTGAGCTTGTGAATCTGCTGCCAAGACCTGTGTGTCATTTTTCTTTGTCAAAATATCATTGCCATCTTTCAGAACTCTGATGAAGATTTGGAATCCATCTCTTTGCTGAGTCTGCCACGTATTACAGTTCTCCTCAAACCATGAGCTAATGTAGCAGGATGGTAGACCATCTGGTATCATTAGAGAAATAAATTTAATCTTCATGGGTAAGGCAAGTGTGCTCATGAGGCGCTTCCATATATTACTGACTAGAACTTTCTCTCTCATGCCACATTGACTAAATTAAATACACACTCAGAAACAACAACAGCTACCACAAAAACAGATTTTAAATATGGAAAAATTTACATGGGAATACTTGTCTCGGTGTATTTTGAATTTTTCGTCAGAATCAAAATATCTCAAATCACCTTTTAGTATAATGTTTTACTTCTAGTTCTGCTGATGTAAGATACCTTTGTGACAACTGCTGTACTTCCTAACTGAGTAGAGGGGTAATATATAAAAGAACCTTAAACTCAAAAATATTGACATAAGAAAATGAGAGTCAAAGTTCATTATGTAAAGTCAGATACCTGAATTGGTTATTATTTTGCTACTGTATCTGCAGTTACTAAAATTGTTTAATAGTGTATTGGATATTAACTCACCACAGAATTTTCAGTTTAGTGCAACATGTTTTCTAGAATTATGAAGTGATTAACAAGTTTTGATATGTAAAAGAGATATGAGAAGAGGAAAAGATGTGAAATTAACATGCAACATAACTTGGAAGAGAAATTGAGTTAGAGTGAGATTTTAGGATGGGAAATGTATTGAGAAAGCTTGCGAAGTAGAAGCCTAAACACTGTCTGGGTAGCACTGGAATAGAGGAAAGGAGAAAAAGATGAAAGAAATCAGCAGTTGGGCAATTCCTATGGTATTTTATACCTATAATTTGTTATCATGAAATCTCATAGAATGAATTTGGAATAGTTGCTTCCCTGTCTACTTTATGGATGAGTTTGAGGAGCATTAGCACTAGTTCTTCTTTAAATTCTGATAAAATTCATCAGTGAATCCATCTGGTCCTGGGTGTTTCTTTGTCGGGAGGTGTTTTATTACTGCTTCAATCTCATTGCATGTTAGGGATCTATTAATTTTTTAATATCCTCTTGATTCAACTTTGGTAAGTCATATATGTCTATAAATTTGTTTGTTTGGTTTAGGTTTTCATATTCCCCTATGATACTCTGGGTTTAATTGGTATCTGTTGTAATATCCCTTTCTTCATTTCTAAGTTTATTTATTTATTTGGTCTTTTTGAGACAGGGTTTCACTATGCAGTTCAGGCTGGCCTCGAACTCATTTTGTAGCACAGGCTGGCCTCTAACTTGCGGCGGTCTTTCTGCTTCAGCCTCCCAAAGTGCTGGGACTACAGGGCTACACCACCACGTCTGCATTTAAATTTATTTATTTGAGTTCTCTCTCCTTTACTTACTTTGGCCAAAGGCTTTTCAATTTTGTTTATCTCTTCAAGAACCAATTCTTTTATTAGTCTCTATTTCATTTATTTCTATTCAGATCAGTTTTGTTTCTTTCCTTCTATAGAGTTTGGGGTTAGGTTTTTCTTTCCTTTTTCATTTATTAGTCCATGTTTGTAGTACATAATATTTACAGCCCTTGTGTGGAGTTGGTGCATGTACACAATACATTTTGATTCCTTTTTCATCCCCTTCCCTCCCCTCCCTTCTGCTCCCTCCATCTCTAGATCCCCTTTCCCTTTGAGAAAGATCTATCTCCCCCACTTCCTATTATTTATCTTTTACTTTGCTTTTCATTTACACTTTGGGGTTTGTTTTTATTTTTATAAGGCCTTGTGATGCATCATGAGGTTATTTATTGGTTATCTCTATAGCTATAAACTTCCCTCTTGCTGAAGTCATCACAAAACCTGATTTCAAAGTGTATTTTAAAGCTACTGTGTGATGGCTAATCTTGATTATCAGCTTGATGGGCTTGGGAGACATCTGGAGATTAGTAAAGCACACTTCTGGGGGTGTCATCTGTGTATGACCTTGGGGACTCTGTGGTCCCTGGCTCCTTCTTTTATACTATTTACTGATCTCTACTTCCTGGATGTCGTGATTTGAGCATCTGTCCCCTGCTGTGCCCTTCTACCATGATGCTCCTTCCTCGGAGCCAGCTGACTATAGACTGAAATCTCTGAAATTATGAGCTAAAATAACATCTTCTCCTGTAAGCTGTGGGTGCCAGGAAGTTTGTCAATCAATGCAAAGCTGGCCAGCATACATCAGAGTAAAAACAGCATGGTATTTGCATAAAAGCAGATACTTAGACCAATGGAATAAAATATAATGAAGTATTATTTAGCTGTAAGGAAGGGTGAAATTATGTCATTTGCAGGAAAATTGGTGGAACTGGATATCATCATGTTAAATAAAATAAATCAGACTCAGAGAGACAAACATCATATATTTTCTCTCATATATAGAGTTGGGGGAGGTTTGGCATGAAAGTAGAAAGGAGACAGAGAAGAGGAAGGAGGTTGGGGACAGGAGATGAGATAGTAAGGGAGGGTAATGGGAGGGATATGATTAAAGTATGTTATATGCACTATGTCACAATGAACCCCATTATTCTATATAATTAATATGCACTAATAAAAATCCCAGGAGTCATCTATATCTTCAGCGATAGACCAATAATGGCTAACAAATTTGGAATTTAACTCACAATAAAATACTCCTCAGCAATAAAATCAGTGAATTATTGAATTACTAAACAATTTTGATGTGTATCAGAAAAATTTTTCTGAAGGAACTAGCTTGACTAAAAAAAAGTACATGCTGTATGATTCCACTTACACAAATTTCTATAAAATGCCACTTCACCTCCAGTGTTATAAAGCAAGATTGTCATTTGGAACCAAAGGGTGTCAGCAAAGGCAGAGAAAGGGACTGGGACTGCAAAGGGACCCTAAGAAATTTTGTAGGTGACAAACGTTCTGCCTTGGTTTTGCTTGACTGACAAACTTTCTGCCTTGATTGTTTCAGAGGCATATGCTATCTCAGATCTTATTACTTTCCTTTAATCATATGTAGTTCATTACATGCTCATTATAGTTAAATAAAGTTGTGTAAAAAGAAGAGAAAAGAAGACTACACACAATGAGTAAAATAAAGGGAGAATAATTGTTAGATAAGAGACTTCTTTCCATGGAAATGTGGATATATAGGAATTACGGATCACACAAACAAATACGAATTGCTCTGGGACATATTTTGATTGGAACAGAAAAACCTGCTATGGGCGCTCTGCTTCAGAGGGCTAATACACCCCAAACTACAAAAGCAAACATATGAAGTGCAGTGGAATTTAACTGCAAAGCCTGCGAGAACGACTCCGTCAGCACTGTCTTCACTTTTGGCTCGAGTCGGAAGTTTGGGGATCCCCAAAAGCAGCCTCACTTCAGGCCAACTGGTTACAAATCGGAGCGCTCTCACAATCACTCTCAGGCTCATGAACTTGCTAGAAGGGCTCACAGAACTCAGGAAAGCACTGTTCTTTCTATTATAGTTCTCTTGCAGTTAAAATATGCAAATACAAGGGCTCTGAGCACAACACTGATGCTGTTCTCAGGCACATGTTACCCTCCTGGCACTGAAGTATGGCAATACTCACAAAGGGTTGCCTGCCAGAGAAGCTCACCCTAGTCTCCAGTGTCTCAGGTTTACTCTTTGGGCCAATTCTTTTTTTTTTTTTTTTTTTTTTGTGGGTACCAGGAGTCGACCTCAGGATCTGATGCGCCATCAGGCGCCCGTGCCGCTGAACGATATCACCAGCCCTTTTTTCGTATGTGGGTACTGGGAGTTGAACTCAGGACCTCGTGCTTGCCAGGCAGATGCTTATGCCGCTGAGCCATCTCACCAGCCCTGGGCCAATTCTTATACTGCTCACGTGGTTGGATGTTAGTCTCCAGTACCCACAGGTTCTCCTAATATCTTTAGTCTCCAGTTTCCTGGAGGTCAGAACTGATATGGTGTGTTCCAAAGCCCTCATCATAAATTATTTTGTTAGATTGCCTTATGGTAAAGACCCCAGGAAATAAAGACACTCATATCAGTCCATCCTAGGGACCTAGAAACGTCACTTTTCAGTGGCTGATGATAAAAACCAGAGCCCTCTTTGGGTAAGGCTAACTCTTCCCTGCACATTAAAGAACATAAGAGTTCCTCTGCCACTCAGCATCTAGAACTTAGCACCTAAGTGGCACAACATTTATTTGAAGCAGCCGTAGTCCAGACTAACAAATTAAGAGCACAGGGAAACTCTTCTGATTCTCTAGATCTGTGATCTGGAAGAAAATTTCAATGCTCTCTCTCTCTCTCTCTCTCTCTCTCTCTCTCTCTCTCTCTCTCATTTCTTTTTGTGGTTCTGAGGATAAAATCCAGCATGGCAAGTGTTTTACCATTCAGCTACACCTTTAACCGTCACTCTATTCTCAATGCCATGAAAATTTTGGTTTGTATGATGCCACAATTGAGGACTTATAATTCTCCCAAGTATTGAGAAAATTCAAATGCTAGAGTAATTAGAAGAAAGACAATTAGTGTGTCATATCTTTCCACTAAAGGAGCAGGAGTACAGTATGACTTCCCCTAGTGATAAGATTCATTTTGTAGAATTTGCTTCTTTTTGGGTTCCAATGTGTGGTTTTGGAGACACTTGTAATTTAGCATAGCTTTCACAAGTACGTATTTCTTATAGCAGCTGAGAAGTATTTTGTGATTTTAAACGATTCATAGTATTTTTACTCTGTTCTTTGGTAGAATATCACATATTTGAAATGTATTATTCCTTTAACTTGGCAGTGCAATATAATAGAATCTCCAAAGGTCTCCTACACATTTAGTTCTACTTAAATAATTTTTATTTAAATTTTAAGTATTTATTACTATAATTGTATCTTGCTTCTAAATTCTAATACATAATTTTGAATAATTCAGATAAGTTTCTGAAAATGTATAAATATAATTCAGTGGTTTTGATTTTTTCAAGTTATATTTTTAATTGTATTATAATAAATTAAATTTTATTTTGCAGTTTTGATATTGCTATAAAATATACACATACTCAAATGGAAATACAGTGGTACCCCAGTTGATGAACTTGATTCTTTCCATGATTCTGGCTGCAAACTGAGCTGGAGGGGAACCGAATCAAATGTAATGGTTAAATTCAGTGTTGGCCTTATGGGAAAATTTGATTCAGTTCTCATCCCATTTGGTTCATGCTCAGAATCACAGAAAGGATGGAGTTCATGGTAAGGTCCCACAGCATATAAAAGCAAATTTCATGGAATAAGTATGTGATAATCTGTTAATTATCTATACCTTGTTTTTTATTTCTCATCCTTCAAAAAATATCAGGTCACCATTAGTGTATTAGTCAGCTTTTCAAGCACAGAGGCACCCCTATGATTTAAAGGAGGAAAGGTTTAATTTGGCTCATGATTTCAGAGGATTCAGGCCATGGTTGGCTGGCTCCAAGGCAGAAAGGCTTGACAGAGCAAAGATACTTAGTTCCTGGTGGCTGAGAAGCAGAGTAGGGAAAGTGTCCCAGAGAAGAGTGACAAAGACCATATATATATCACCCAAAATCAAACCTCCATTCCCAGATAGACATGTACAGATATGTGTTTTACTATTCCACTGGGCATTTCTTAATTAAGTCAAGTTGATATGTCACTATTAATGATCATAATCCACCCCTTGTCAACTTGACAAGGCCTATAACCTTAAACTTTATTTAACCTCCACATAAGCACACAATTAAGTTAATAATTCTCACCAAAAATGATACAACTATCCTGTGTACAAATGAGAATGCAATAATTCCTTTCCAAAAGTCTCAACAGTTCCAGCATTTTATGAAAATCCAAGCCAAATTCTCTTCTGTACCAAAAGTAAACTCTTGGCTGTGAATTTCTATGAAATAACAAAAAGTTACATAATCTCAAGACATAAGGGCACAGGAAAACATTCCAATTCCAAGTGGTAGAAGTAAGGAGAGAGAAAAGAATCAAACCAAACCCAGCAGGGATAACATCAAGTTCTGTAGCTTCATGTCCAGCATCCAGGGCACATGATGGTAAGAAGTGAGTTCCAGAGAGTTTGGGTGGCCCACCCTCATGGCTTTGCTGATTGCAGCTTCGCAGTTTCTCTCTTGGGCTAGCTCAGTGAACGGCCTGAAGCTTTCCTCAGCAGACATTAAGCATTCTTGATGTCTCCAACTTCTTCTGGTCTCCTCTGAACCTTTGGCTTCATTCCCACAGTTTTACATACTGCCCCTCCCCAGGGGATTCCTGCATGGCCTCTCAGACCTTCATTTGATGTCTGGATTGATGCCTCCCTGAACCCATAACTCTTGCATTCTGCATGTGGATGATGCCAAATTCTATTGCCAGCAGGATGGGATCTAAGCCCCTTGGACCTCAGAAGCTGCAGCTTCTGAGTGTACGAATGGCTGAGCATAGTGAAATGAATCCTCAGGAACCAATTTCCTGGGATACTCTTGTAAAGTGTGGGTACCAGGGACTTTCTTCTCTAATGAAAGGTTTATATCTTTGCTGGGTGGAGTTTTGCTGATTTCTGAGATGTCCTCAAAGCAACTTTTTTTTCCGGTGACTGCTCAAAGTATTTGGTTTCTGTTTAATGGTGCTAATCTCTTCAGCAACTACACCTCCCTCAACCACAACTTTACACATTGTTCCTTTTGGACTAATATTTAGAATTTCAAACTGTTCTGTTCTGCTTTTTGCTCCTGATTCTTATGGCTAAAAAAAAGCAGGCAGCATTTCTCATGCCACAGCCTGAATGTTGAACTGCCCGAAATTTCATCCACCGGATCACTAATCTTAATCCCAGTCTTTCACAGAGTCTCAGGACAAGGGCAAAATATTGAAAATGTTTTTTTGCCAGAGTGTAACACACATGATCTCTGTCTAGTCCAGTTGTCAGTGGAGTCTTTTTTCCTCATTGAAACCTCCTGAGCCTGGCCTTTGCTGTCCACATTTCTATCAGTACTCTGGTCTCCTGTACTCAGAACAAAACCACCCATTAATCTCTTCTTATGGTATTCTAGGGCTTCTGTATTCTAGATCTCCTAATCTTTTCAAACTCCAGTGCAAACCATTCCCAAAGACTTTTAAACCACGTGGTCAGTCACAGCTACAAACCCACTCTCAGTAACAATTTTCTGTATTAGTCTGATTTCCCACCACCTGGACATATACCCAACACCTTCAATTTAAAGGAAAAGAACTTTAACTTGGTTCTGGTTTCAGAGGATTCAGGCCCTGATCGGGTGACTCTAAGGGAGAAACATCATGTGGAAAGAAAGGGCTTGGCAGAATAAAATGTTTAGTTCATGGTGGCCAGGAAGCACAGCAAGAGAATAGGACCAAAAAGGAGGGGAGCAGCGACCATGTATCATACCCAAAGTCAAGCCTCTGTGACCCACCTGGGCATGTTCAGATGTATACTTTACTAAATTCCTGGGCATTTCTTAAGCCAATCAAGCTGACAAATCATGCACAATAATGATTGAATTCAGTCAGTATTGATATTATTTTTACATTTACTAATATACAAACCATTGATTTACATATATTTTACAATTATCTTTTTATGAATGTTAAGAATTTCTAAAAAATTTTGAATTTTTGGATGAACTTGTTAAAGAGCAAAGATAATTTATTAGCAGTGGTTAACTTGACTTGGAACCTTTAAATATGTAGCCATATGTTATGTTGGCCTCTGTTTACTCTCTTGGCAAGGACTTCACAAAAATTCGAGTTGAATGTGCTGGTGGAGAGTTTAATAGTCCAGGGGAAGTCCAAGGGAGAGTTCAGCCTTAGTGTTTTCAGGAACAAAGAAAGGAGTGATAAATGAGCTTGATATCAGGCAGAATGATTCAAGATCTCTGTGTGTGTGTGTGTGTGTGTGTGTGTGTGTGTGTGTGTGAAAGAGAGAGAGAGAAGGAGAGAGGGAGAGAAAGAAAGAAGAGGGGGAGGGAGAGGGAAAGGAACAATTGAACAAGCTGGAGATATGTCTTTAGGAAAATGAGGCAATTTTGCTCAAAATTAATTCTGATAAATTTAAAGAGTGACTGAAGCTCGTATTAAAGCAGTTTAGAAACTCCAACAGACAGTGGCTGCAGAAAGCAATCAATCAAATTTAAAAAAGTAATATGGTTAGAGTAACCAATGAAGTAAGATGACAGAACTTTTACTTAAATGTATGTGGAATTTTACCTAAAGGGAAAAAAATGCATAAGTGTATTTCTATCACACTCTGGACTCTTTAATGTGTAATATTTATTTCAACGTAATGTTTACTTTCAGACAATTTATAGACAGAGTACAGAAGACTTATTTATGATAACAATATAGGCAGACTGGATTCAGTCATTGTAATTTCAAAATTAAAACTAAATCTAATAGAAGCTGACAATCTGTGTCTAACAAATGACATTATGTAAAGAAAAATAGAAAAAATAATTCTGGTCAAGGAGTAATGGAAAGTAAAATTTCCTGTTCTGACATGAAGAGTTTTTCAATTAAATTAACTTTAAAATTAGTGTTTTAACCAAAATTTAAATTTTGATCTTGATAATTAGGAAAAAATTGTTGAAATATGCTTGTAGAGGACTTATAATTCCTTGAAGTATGTGGAATTTCTCAAATAAAGACCCTGACTTCATTAGATACTCCTAAATTATACATTTATTAATTTTAATGACACTACATTTTTGTTCCTATGAAATTTGTGAGAAATATTTTATTCCATTTTCATTAGTGAGGAAACTGAGATTTACAGTGATTAATTGGTTTTATCCACACTATGAAGTTCATAATCAATAGTGAACTTGTCACATCTTTGAAATACTTCTTTTGTATCTCACTCTAAATTCTTCCTAGTTTCTTTTGGCCTCCATTTGTCATCCAATGTCCCAGTTTCTAACTTGTACACTTCTTGGCAAACAAATATATGTAAAAGAGTTCCATAATATTAATACAATGTCTCATTTTTGATATATACATTCCTCCTAAAGGGTGGGGACAATGATAAGTGAAAAAGTGAACTCATAGTGGTAATATTCCAAGACTGTAAGATATTCCAAGACAAAAATCATCATTTCTCCCTCTGTCAGGTTTTTTCTTTCATCTTCAGAATAGACCCTTAATGTACCAATGATAAATGTCATTGCAGTTTTTGTTTTATTTTATAATTAGTAGTAAGGTTATTTTTGTTTTAGTTTTTGTTTTGGTTTGGTTTAATAATTATATCTTCATGTTATCACATACACTTATATATGATAAGTATAAAGGGAAATGAGTGCACACAAGTAGATTTCCTTTTCTGAGCCATAAGAAATTAGTAATATAAGAATTCAGAGGCGGGAATAGATCTATAAAACCATGTCTACATTGAATTATATAAAATATATATGATACATGAAAAGGGTATTTAAAAGCAGTACATAGAGAAAAACTATGTGAGACCAACCAAGGTTTTTGAATCCTTGAAAGAAATTAAAACAGAAATAGGAGAAGATACTAGATATATGTCATTATTATTTTGATATCCTACAGAAATACTATATAAAAAACAGAACCCTTCTCTAGACATGGATAAGTGTGATCATGGTGACTTTGGCAGATTATTCCCTTAGCCTTATAAAAATTATTACAGATATAGGGAAAAGATCAATTATGAAAATGTATTAAGCAATTTAGAATTTTTTTCTTTCTTAGGCGCAACTTTTGTGATTAGAAATGTGTCACCATTGGGGGATGACCTTACTTTGCAACTTTGAAAATCAATCCACTTATTTCTACCAGTGATTTCAACATTAGAAGTATAAAAATTCAGAAAAACTCTAACATTCTGTACTTTGAGTTCAGAATTCTTCTAAGACCACCTTGCATAAACAAGTATATTATTGTGTTCCTAACAAGCAAATTAAAATTTTAAAACTGTGTAATTAATGACAAAGTTCTTACCCATGCTTATACTAAATTAAAATACATATATTCACGGGAAAACAATGCTTTTTAAAAATTAAATCATGTAATGATAATAAAAACCATAAAAATTATATCAAATATCTGAGCTTAGTGCAATAGAAAGATAAATTTACCTACTTAAATTTTTCTAATGAATATTCTTTTTAAAATATTTTATTTATTTATTTTTTTGAGACAGGGTCTCACTGTGCAGTTCATGCTGGCCTTGAACTCGCTTATGTAGCCAAGTCTGGTTTCGAACTCATGGCAATCCTCCTGCCTCAGCCTCCCAAGTGCTTGGATTACAGGCATGCACCACCATGTCCGGTCCCAATGAATATTCTTTAATTTAGTCTTATAATCATGAAAACTAATCTTTTTATTTGAATCTATTTATTATTAGTTGAGAAAAATTGTCTATGTATAATTTATCGGGCACAAATTCATATTTTGATAAATGTGTACAATGTTTAATGGTTAAATAAGGCTAATTAGCATATCAATCACCTCACATACTTGTCAATATAAGAACATTTAAAATATATTTTCATTGCAGTTTTCAAGTAGAAAGAAATTTACTAACTATAGGCACCATGCTGTTCAGTAGATTTCCTGAGCTGGTTCTTCCTGTGCGCCATTCCGCAGCTTCTTCCCATTTCCCTCTCACCTGCCCCCAGTAACAACCATGCTACCTGGAAGAAGCCGACTATTTTTAGATTCCACATATAAGCGAGATCACACAGCAGTTTTCTTTCTGTGGCTGGTTCGCATCACTTACCGTCATGCCCTCCAGGTTCATCGACATCGTTTCCAAAGGCAAAATTCCCTTTTATGTTCAGGATGCCCAGTACTCTGTCGTCATCCTGTGAAATATGCACCGCATGTACTTTATCCATTGATCTATCGATGGACGCTTATGTTGTTTCCCGTCTTGGCTGTTATGAACAATGCTGCAATAAACATGGAAATGCAAACATCTTTTCAACATTGATCTCATTTCCTTTGGATAAACAGCCAGAAGTGAAACTGCTAGATCATGTGGTAGATCTATTTTTAACTTTTTGAGACACTATAGTGACTTTACTAATTTACATTATCATCAGTAGTGGACCAGTGTTACCTTTTCCCCACCTCCTTACCAAAACTTGTTTTTTCTTTGCCTTTCAATATTGTGATTTTAATTTACATTTTTCCCAATAATTAGTGGATGGGAGTATTTTTTCATGTACCTGTTGGCTATTTGCATGTCTTCTGTTAGGAAATTTCTATTTGGATCCTTTGCACATATTTTTTTCTCATGGGGGGTTATCAGGAATCGAACACAGGATCTCAGGCTTGCCAGGCAGGCGCTGTGCCACTGAGCTAAATCCCCAGTCCCCCTTTGCACGTATTTTGAGAGAGGTTATTTGTTACCCAGGTGTTTGAGTATGGCCTCTAATCTTGTTTGTATTTCTACATGAGTACTTTTCTATCAATTTTCCCATATTGCTAAGGCCATGTTAGAAAGCACCCTTGACTGTAAGTCACCAGAATGTGTGGGTTTAGGGGTTTGCTTTGTGCTATTTTCTAGAAAAGTGAATTTTTATGTGAGGTACTGAATCCACTTGAACTCCTTGTTTAATAGCATTCAAAAGAAAAAATAGTGAAAATAACATAATTGTTTGCCTATTATGTTTGGAGATTCATTGAAGTACAACAACTTTTGAACACATGGAGCAATAAACATAATTGCTTATGTCTTAACTTTACTACATCTGATATTGAAAAATAGTTTAACATTTAGTTAAGAAAATTCTTCCTTTAACGTATAAAATATTTTAGTGTATAAGGCCACTTTAATGGAGCCAACTAAATTTGGAGAGTTTCTTATAAAGCAGTTATTACGAAAAACCCATTGACTGTGTTATAACTACTGCTGAGCCACATGTCATTTGTAAAATATGGAAATTTCATAACTTTTTCTACAAAGCTTTCAATACATTTATGTGTCTGAATACATTCTTAGCAACTAATGTATTTAAGGAAAATTTTTTTTATTACTTTTTTTCCAAACAAAACGCTGGATATAATGAAAATATGGCCTTAGGAAAAAGAAGCAGATGGTTTTATTTGTTGGGAAAATTTATGGAAATATATTGGTAACTGCATATTTCATATGGAAAATCACCTCCTCAACTTCACTAAAGTGTAAGTAGTTCTGTGGCAAGTAACATAATGATGTATCAAATATGTCCTAATTACTGGACACCTATTCTAATCTCTAGAATTTGTGAGTGTATTGAGTTATTTTGCACATAGAATTAAAGCAACTGGTGGAACTAAGGTTTCTAACCAATAAAAATAAGATTATTTTAATACCATGTTTACCTATTGAAAGCCATATATATTTCTTTTCAGGATTTTTATAGCAAAGTAAAGAGCATGGTTCAAATTTGTAAAATTCTCCAATTGTATTTAAAACCATGTGGTTTATTTTGGAATCATATGTATTTTTTGAAATGGTGAGGAGAGCAAGAGAAAGAAAACCATACAAGGACTCCCCCACCCACTTGTCACCCACATCAAAGGCCAAGTTTTTCAGTGACACTCTGGGTGGAAATACAGTAACTGCTCATTTTTAAACACAGACATCATGTTTATTACTGCCAACACGTACTACGTGTTCTCACCCCATACTCTTGGCCTCAGACGGCACCTGTCCTCAAATGAAATGGAAGCAGTTACATGGCAAATGAAAATGGTACGTGTCATTAGGATGTGACAAAAGTGTTTTGAGAAAAATATTTCTTATTAGAAAAAAAATCACGGCTTTAAAATTGTCTCAAAATATTTTATGTAGAAGTTAAGATACATTTATATTCTTTTTCATATTAATTAGATATTTCATGTTTATATATGATCTATCTATCTATGTACCATCTATCTCTAAAACAATAGACAATTTACCCATTCCTCATGAGATTTAGGCCTCAAACAATTAATTTTCTAATGAAATACACTTTACCATCTTTGAATTTAATTTGTTTAGGAAACATCAATTGGTTTAGGTAAACAAGAGATGGTGCTTAATATTTTTCACACATTTTCATGGAGAATGAAAATTCAAGAGCATTTGTATATTGTCTCTTGACTTGATAGTTATGTTCAACATCAGTAAGCCCCTTATTACTTATTATCATTGCCATATTATTCAGGATCATGTTTCTTAGTTAAAATACCTGTGTGATAGCATTTAAGTAAGTTTGGTTAAACTCTTTTCATTCTATTCTGCCTAACTATAGCCGTATTGAATTATATGTAAAGTGACCTGTAGTAACTTCGACTCAAGTAAGATGAACTCTAAAAATGCTAAGAAAGGTTGTTAGATTGAAGAAAACCAAATTTGACATGGCTATGGTAATGTATATGAAGGAGAGTAAATTAAATGTAAATTTCCAAAAAGTTCAAAAAGCAGTTGTAGTATCAGAGGTGGTCTGAATTGAGAGAAGTTACATACATGTACAAAAACTAACCTTCCCTGCACCAACTGTTTCTCATGGGACAATAAAGTGTATAAAGTCAGTTTGCTTTCTCTAATTTCTCTTTAGTGTTAGCTAGCCACGTATCCTTCAAGTTTTCCATAAAAAAGGGAAAGAGTCAAAGAAAGAGTTAACTTTTATTGGGGAAGACTTCTGAAAGATTTGAAGCCAGCGAAAGATAATTTCAAGTTCAAAGTTAGAAAGAAAAATACAATAATCGAGTCACTGGCAGTTGTCCACAGGAGATTATTCATAAGCCAAAAGGACTGGAACATTCAGAGGAGATGAAGCTATGGGTGGAAACTCACTGTCTACATTAAATAAAGCGGGTTTTGGCATTGTTTTAAACTTGATGGCGAGCTCTCTGTCTGCACACTTTTGTCTTCTGAGACAGCCGGTTTCACTGAGGGCAGCCGAGTGGGGCTGGGGAGCGGGCAGCCAGTCACAGCAATCCCCTTTTCATTTGCCAGGTCCCGGAGGAGTTTGTTAGCAGCCCAGCTGAGTCGCATCACGGCCATGGAAAAAAGCTCTCAGACCATGGTCTGACCCTGGGAACACATCCTGAGAGAATCAAAATGTCTTCTACAGAACAGCCTTAATTTGCCCTGTATATTTTCTGTTGATGCCTTATAGCTTTATAATGTCTTACTTTTCAAATCATATTTCACCAAAGTCAATATGTACTCCATTTATGGTTGAAATGATATTTTAAAAAATGCTATTCACCAATTGGTATTTGTTGATTTCTTGTCACTGGAAATTAATACATTAAAATTTTAATTTCTTATCGCTAAAGGACACTGGGCATCGGAGGCTATAACCAGGTTATAAGAAATTCATAAGAAAATGGTTTCTTGGAAAATAATTTGGGGGCAGAAGAATGATAATGTATTTCATAATACATATGCTTTCTTCTTCTAATGAACTAATAACATTTCCTTCAAAATTTAGTAAAAATTCTGAGTATTATAAATAGCACAGCTCATGCATCTATGAGATCCTACATTACCATTTAGTCAATTATTGTTTCCACCAGCTAAAGTATTTCCTTGTTATCTATCATGAAACCTCACATAAATGAATTTCTATGTTTTTTAATTTTCATGCTCTCCTATAATGTGTAGATAAGACATCTTAAAATACAGATTTCTGAAGGGAAAATACCTTACATGGGCACATCTTGACATATATTTTCTTGATACATCTTATCAGTAAATTTTACTTTAAAACTACCTTTCTAAAGACATAGTAATTAAAGACAGTAAAAAAAGAATAGGAAAAAGAGAAAAACAAAGAAGAAAAGGTAAGAAAAAGAATACTAGGAGAGAAAGTATGATTGAATACTATGCTTAGGATAAATGTATATAACCCTGATCAGTAGTTTTCTTCATCCCACATCACGTTTCCCAAGGTTTCAAAACCAAATGGTAGAGATACTTTTTACCAATTCTAAATGGCACCATGACTTTTATATATACTCCCAAACTATCATGTTCTAAGTTGTATACGATTTTATAATTGAAAGTGGGTTTGGTGAGCATGAACTCCAGAGATCTGGAGACTGAATAGCCACAGAAAAGGGAAATAGAAACATTCAAACTTGACACCTGCCTAGGTGTGAGTCAGTGAGTCTTGTTTTTGTGCGCTTATTATGAGTGCCTCACTTTGGAAGGGTGTGGTAACTCAGCTGTTTCCCCTTGGGAACTTCATACAGAATCTGGACATTTTTACCAGTTTAAAGCATTGTGTTTTATCCCATCAAACCGTCAAACTTTCTTAAATCATTTACCTGTTGCAATAAGCAGGATAGATTTTTTATAAAATAAAACTCTCCCAATCTCAGTGGTTTAAGATAAAACATTTACTTTTCGAGGTTGCACAGGCTGCTCATTGGAGGTGCGCTACGAGGAGGTCACATTGATTAAGGCTCTGTTGCTACCTGAACATGAGACTTCGGGCTTAGCAATAGTAAGATAAAGGAAGATGGAGAATTGAATTTCTTAAGTGCTTCTGTTCAGGAGACACACCACTTTCGCTCACATTTCATTGTCCAAAGAAAGTCCTATACCTGTGTTTAAACATAAAGCGGTAATATCTGTAGAAGAGACCGAGTAATGCCAGGCAACAATGGTTATATCTTTCACGGTTTGCCTTTGTGATTAGTAATTTTTCTGATCACTTTTCTCCCCACAGGTAGAGTGTACTCAGTACCACTTCAAAAGGGAAAACCAGTAGGTTGATTTTAGTCGTGTTAGGAGCTTAAAACCTAAGATCTCTAAGAGATGTGCACTACATAGCTTTATGTCTGGAGACTGGCGAGCTAGAAAGAGCTGAACTGTGCTACCTACCCAAGCAGATAGGAATACGATGTGCCTGAGAAAGGAAGATAATAAGCATTCTCATTCAGAAAGGGGAAGAATGGGGGATTTTTTACAGGCTCTGACTCACAGCAATTCTAAAATTAAACTAGGAAGAAATTATGAAGTTCTCTACAGTGGACGTGTGGAATGTTCCTGAGTTATGCCGTCTCTAATCTTGGAAAGAACTCCTTTGTCCATTGATTTTCAAATCACTAGCTCTACCCTCTGGGAAAATATTCCCTTTTAAGTACATTTCTTGGCAGTATCTTAAGTGAGCACAGGAGAATATTCAATGTTGCTTTCTTAACTCATTTCATGCTTATATACGGTCGTGTACCCAAAGATCATTTTGCCTAGAAGAGCTGACCCTTGGTTTTTTTGGAAGTGCTACTCTCTGAAAGTCAGTAAGATGTGTATCTGATTTTAGTCAGCTGCTTGCCTCAGTAACCAAAACGACAATACTTTTTGAGATAGTTCCCCAAAACTGCTAGACTTCTTTGTTTTCTCTTTCACACTCTCTCCCACTTTCGCATTCTCTTTTGCTTCTGTATTAAGGATTTTGAGACCCTCTTATTTAATAATAAGCCTTTCTCAAACAAAACAAAACAAAACAAAAAGAAACACAAAACTAAACAGAATTACTGAGTTTAGACCCCTAATTTGCTTCATGCCCAGAGGTAATTAAATCAGTTGAAAGGTTTTAGTGGATTTTGATCCTACAAAGTATTTCTCAATCTTATCTTTTGTTGTTTGGAGTTTTAAAAAATAGTTTCTGGACTCTTCTACTTCTTTTGTCCTCTGCTTTGGAAACTGGCTAATTCTTTCCTGGGCTCATCTGTTTCTTGCAATTTATTGCACAACTATCCATTTTGCTTTCCAACATACTCCCCTAGAGCTACAAATGCATTGGGAACATGAACTTCCGTGTTATTACAGGCTTCAGCAAATGTTCACCATCATGCTCCAAGACACGAATCTCATCTTCTCAATTCCACTTTCTCACCAGCAGTTATTAGATATCTTAGGTGTTAGATCCCTTAGACATACTTTAGGGTTTTCTCTTAGGGAATGAACATATGGTAGGTTCAATTTTGATACTCATCATAATAATCAATTATTATTTTTTTTTTGTGGGTACCGGGGGGGTCGACCTCAGGACCTCGCGCGCCAGCAGGCGCCCGTGCCACTGAGCGATATCACCGGCCCCCTTTTCGTATGTGGGTTCCGGGAGTCGAACTCGGGCCCTCACGCTTGCCGGGCAGGCGCTTAAGCCGCTGAGCCATCTCACCGGCCCAATAATCAATTATTAACCCCACAAATTTCAATAGTTTAAAGCAACAGACACAAATCACTTGTTTTCCAATATACAGCAATATACAATGAAAATTTGAAGTTTAAAAAAATTTATATCACCAAAAATGAAATAATTTACTGTAAATTTAACAAAATGTGTACATTATCTGTATGTGGAAAACTGCAAGTTTCTGATGAAAGAAATCAAATCATAAATCCCAATATATGGAAGAAAAGATGTTTATATTCCATGGATTAGAAAAATTAATAGCATTAAGATGCCAGTTCTTCTCAGTGTGATATATTGTTTACAAACAATTCCAGGTAAGGTCCCACCAGACTTTTTGTAGTTACATAAGTGTGCTATAAAACTTATATAGAAAGGCAGAGGTCCTAGAATAACAAAGCAGTTCTGAAAGACAAAAACAAAAACGAAAACTTGAAGTACTCTCAAGATTCAAGGCTTAATGGAAAGATACCACTATTAAAACAGTGTGGTATTGACGAAAATAGATGCATTGATTAACAGAGAGAATAGAGACTATAAAATTAGATTCACACAGATACAGTTAGCTGATTATGACAAGGGTGCAAAGGAAATCCAATAAAGATAGGATAGTCTTTTCAACAAGTAGTGCTGAAATAATCAGATATTTATATGCAAATATATGAATCTAGACATAGATTTAATATATCGTACAAAATTAACTCAAAATGGATTAAAGATGTAAATGTAAAATGAAAAACTATAAAACTTCTGGAAAAAAATTTCATGAATAAAGTCAGAAATTTTGTTGAGCAATAGTAAATACTGAATATTGTATAAGAGTACTTACATATGCAGATAGCTCACATGTTGCTTAGATGTTATTTATTAAACACTGGATATGCATAATTAAATATTTAATGGTAAAATATTGAGGTATTTTTTATCTTTACAAAATATGGAAAATTAAAGTCTTTAAATGTTCTGTCACAATTAAATGAGCAGATGTCTAGCTTAGAAAACCATTGAGCCCTTGGAAAAGATAATATGCTTTTAGAGTGCAGTTGCATACAGCAAAATTTGTTGGAAACAAAATGACTTTGGAGGAATGTCTAACAAAACTATGAAAACCTCAGTGGTTTCTTCTAAAGTTGCTGTTTTTTTTGGCTTAATTAGACTTCTGAAATGAACTTGGAGACAATAAAAGGATAAGACCACATGAGGGGATTCTTGAGTCAAAGGAAAACTATCACATGTTGCTAAGTTGCAGAAGTTTTTATGTTCAAAGAGCTTTCATTTGGGAAGTGCAAACCAATTATTCATATTCTACTCATTTCCATAGATTTTTCTATTTAAATAAAAAATGAACTTATTGTTACAACCACTGTCATTTAAATAGGTCAGCGCCTGTAGAGTTTTATGCAGTGGTCTTACTGTTTGACGATCTTGATTCCTTCAGTCCTTGGGTAAAGTCAGGGCATAAATAGTCCATTAATGAAAATGTTTTCAACAAAAATTATAAGCCTATCATTGGAATAAAATACATGAATAATACATAAAATTGTAGTGCCTGTTCAGGCCAAGTGGAACTGTTGGGAAATATGATTCTCCAGCTCTTGGAACTTCACTAATGAAAGAAGGGCAAGTTCAATGAATATTCATATGTAAGTGCAGATTTAGAGGATAAAAATCACTAACCACTAATCAATTTGGTGATTTATTTTCCATGTCAGCTCATTCAAGAATTATAGGCAAGCCACATGAAATGCTAGTATTTCTTCTTACAATAACCATCTTCTAAAATTTGATTTTGTGTTTAGTACTACCACAAATTGTTGACTTGAAAAGAATAAACTGACAAGAAACTTCTATTAAGCTCAATTTAAAAAATAGATGAAAGAAAATGCTAATAAATGCTGAAAAAAAGAACCCCTCAAGTTTGTGGTACATGAGTAACGAATTGTGGGAGCTAGGGGTAAAGACCAACTCAGAGCTATAAACTACATGCTCTTTGAAGTAGACGTGAATGTTGCCTTGAATATTGAAAATGATTCAGAATGTAAAATGGCAATTTCCCATCAAGAATTTACTGCATGTTAGCTCTTTCAAGAAGATACCTAGAAGAGGAATAGCCGGGTCAAGTATAATTTCTAGTTTTAGTGTTTTTGAGAAATCTCCATAGCAATTTTCATGGTGGTTGTACTAGTTTACATTTCCACCAACAATACAGAAGGGCTCCTTTAAACATGCCTACCCATGTTTACTGCAGCTAAATCACAATAGTTAAATCTTGGAAGTGGACTATCTTGGAAGTCCATGAGCAGATGAATGGATAAAGAAAATGAGATATTTACACACAGTGGAGTAGTACTGTACCAAAAAGAAAGATAAACTTGAGTCATTTGTAGGAAAATTGATGCACCTCGAGACTATAATATTAAGTGAAATAAATCAGACACAGAAGCTTAAATACTGCATGGTTTCTCTTATATGAGAAACTCAAATTATAAATAAAGAGCAAAACAAAAGATAGATAATAGAAAGCAGGGAGATAGATTTTTCCCAAATTAGAAGGGGATCAAGAGATGGCAGAAGGGAAAACGGAGGGTTGGAAAGGGAATGAAAAAAGGAATTAAGATGTGTTACGTGCATGTAAGAACTCCATACAATAAATGTAATCATTATGTACTGCAGGCATGTACAGTGATACCTCAGTTCAAGAATGCTTCTGTTTGTAAACAATTCAGTTTGTGAACGGAAGTGTTTGACAAAATTTTGCTTTGCCTCACCAGCTCTATATAGGGTGATGAACATGATGGTAACTATCTTCCCCAGAATCATGGAATGAATTAAATTTGTGAACTAAGATACCACTGTACTAATAAAAAAAGAAATCACTGATTGTTAGTTTTCTAAATGAATTTTCTAAGTGTGTTTTTTTAGTTCACAAGGTTTGTACTTGGTTTAAGCCAAACCAACCTTGGATAGTGTGGTAGTCAGCCTTCTGCAGCTGTGACAAAATACTTGAGCTAAACAACTTAAAGGACAAAGGGTTTATTTTAGTTCATGGTTTCAGATATTTCAGTCCATGGTCATAGTCCCCATAGCTAAGGGGCCTGTGACATGGAAGAGTATCATGGCAGTGAGTTGAGTGCAGAGCAACTCATGCGCTTACCTCATGGTGGTCAAGAACAAAGAGGAAAAGGAGAAAGGAGAGAGGAGAGAGGAGAGGAGGAGAGAGGAAACGAGGAGAGAGGAGAGAGAAAGAGAGAGAGAGAGAGAGAGAGAGAGAGGGAGAGAATGAAAATCCAGGGACAAAATACGCCCTTCCATACCATGGCCCTAGTGATCCACTTCCTCCAACTAGACCCTACCTCCTAAAGTTTGTACAACCTCCCAATATTGCTATCATTTATAAATGGGTTAATCTATCAATAAGATTAGAGTTCTCATGATCCAATCAACTCCTAGAGGCTCCCACTTCCAAACACTACTGCATTCTGGACCAACCCTTCAACACATGATCCTTTGGGGTACATTCCAGATCCAAACTGCAACAAATCATTACCATTTCCTCTCCCATTAGCTCTTAAAGAAATAACATATCTATATCTATATTTTCATACACACCTATTATGTAATGAATTTTATACACTATAGTCAATTTTCTAAAATACCCAAAACAGAGAAGCAAATATGGGGATAAGTGCATTGAGTTATAAGAATTAGATAAAATTCACATACCAAATATTTTTTCTTTCAAGTTCTTTTAGCTATGTTACCTTAGGCAAGCCAGTCCATGTGGCCTCAGATTCTTTGCAAAAGGAAAAGAAAAACACAAAATAGCATCTATTTTAAAAGATACTTGTGAGAACTATATGAGTTCATATATATAAAGAACAGGTCCTTACACAATATTAATTAAAAGTTGGCCAAATGTTAGCCACTCATTATTATTAAATGTAACATATTTATTAGATTTCATGAACAGTTTCTTTTACATCTTTCTTTCTGGACTTCCAACATGCCGAAGGTTTAACCTACAACAAATCAAGCTCTCCACATTTTATCCATAGTTTGCTTCATGATTTCTCATCCAAATGGTGTTCATTCTCACTTGCTGTTCTATCACACTACCATCCCCTCCACTGTGTCTTTCTCACTAGAGCCAGAGCCTCTCTCTCTCTCTCTACTTTGCCATCACCAAGACAAGACACCTAACACCCACAACTTGAAGGAGGAAAGTTGTAATTTAGTTTTTGGTTTCAGGAGATTCAGTTCATGGTCAACAAGTTCCAAACGGAAACCTCACAGTGGAACAGTGTGGCGGAGCAAAGCTATTTAGTTCATGGTGGCCAGAAAGCAGAGCAGAAGAACCGTGCCAGAGAGAAACAGGAGAGGAACCATATATAATACCTCAGGCCACCCCTCCATCACCCACCCAGAAACACCAGGAGTATGATTTAGTAATCCACTAGACATTTCTTTAGCCAATGAAGTTAACATGTCAGGATTGGGAGTCATAGTATATATCTGAGAATTATTCATCATCAAAAGGCAAGATCACATTCACAGGTTGTTTTATCCTAGAAAGAGATATCATCTCCTTTGAATTCATACAACATTTGCTATATTTTTGATATTTTGAAATTTAAAACTCTGATTTGAGCATCTGTTACTGTTGGCTCATTAGGGCCAGAATGTTCATCTTAATATAAGCTATATTGGATTAGTCCAATATAACAAAATTCTTAATAAAGAAAAGAGGTTTATTTAGTCACAGTTTTGAGTCTAAGGTCAGGTGGCGCCATTGGTTTGGGCTTTAGTAGGGGCCTAAATTTGAATCCCATCTTGATGGGAGTGCATAAGGGAGCAGAGGTCACATCACAAAACAGGAAGCCAGAGAGCAATTCAAAGCTTTTGAAATGCTTTGCTTTCCTGAGAACTAACTCAAGATCCCACAAAAACTACCTTGATCTCTTTTGAGGGAGGAACACTAAATGATCTAATGACCTCCCGCTCAGCCTTTGCAAAGTCCTCCTACCACACCAAAGAACACACCACCCGGGTATAAATCTTTGTGGAATAAACCACTTCCAAACCACAGCAGGTGATGTCAAGACCAAAATGTGTGTTTTTAGCAGATTTTTTTAAAATAATCGGGGGGCACAATTTAATAATTATATTCCCAGGTCTTTCCTGATCATCTGATATTTTCAAAATTAATTTTGGCTTAGTTTCTCTTTTCATTTATATCTGTCGTTAATCTATAGTATCATTAACCTGTAATAACATTTAAGAAAGTTTTTAAAACTGAAGTGTTGTATATGAAGACTGTATTATAATTTCCCAACTGCAGAGATTGTTTTCTGTACCTATGCTTCCGTTTGTTAGATAAGTGTGGTTTTAATCTTATCTTGGTACTTTAACATCAAATTTACAAACTGACCAATGATGACTGAGCAAAGTTTCCTTTTTGGTGCTTCTGTTTCTATTGCCTGCATAGGTGGCCACATTTCAAAGCCCATGATCTTTCCTCTTTTTTTGCCTCAGGAATCCATTGGTAACCTTATTCAGGCCGGCTACGGACCTAAAAAGGGGATGAATGATGCTGACTTACTCCTGTCAGATTCTTCCTTTTAGAATTCTAAATCAGAAGTGTGCAAATGATTTGCCTTTTAAGAGAAGGGGCAAAATTTGAAAAATTGCTATACATATGAGTCATGTTGTGGTAAGAAGCAGCTAAAATTATAAGGCGTCAAAGAAAAGTGATCATGAGAAATGCACTAAGAGAAAAATCACGCAGTTCATGTGAGGAAAAGAAGCAAGATGTCAAGATGTTCACTAAGATCTGAGTCCTCGCTTCTATTTTGCCTGCCTTTTGAATCCATCTTCTACATTTCTATTAGCTTCTAAGTGTTTATGTATTTTTATATTTTTGCAATGACATGTAAACATTTTTATTTAAAGAATAATGTGCCTGGGTAGTAGAAGCAGAGAATAGGCACAAAGTACACTAATTACCACTATCAAGAAGGAATGAGGATTAAGAACAAATTCCCTAATGGTAAAAATTATTGGCACAGAAATATATTAGAATGAGATTTCTTGAATAGCTTAGAAATGCTATTAAGGGATATGTTGGATATATTTGCCCAAAAGTTTGAACAAATGCTGTGAAAAATATGTTTTAGTTCCTTTGTGAATGACAATTTCTGTGTAGTATGCATGTATAACTATTAGCCTTACATTAAAAAAGTTGAGGCCAATGTGGTTTGCATTGTTTTCAATTTCCATATAACACATTATAAGAATCTTAATGGCTTAAAACAATTTCCATTTATTAGTTTGTAGTTTTGTCAGTCAAAAATCTTGTATGGTGTGGATCTATATTTCTTCTCAGGATATCACAGAGCTGAAATCAAGATGTTGGCTGGTCAAGCACTATTTTGTAGGCTCAGTGGAAATATGACTTCCAAGCTCATTCCAGGTTTAGTCTGAGATTCTCATTTTCTTGCTGTCACCTCCAGCTCCCAGAGATCATGCTAATCCTTTGCCATATGACCTCTGCCATCTTCAATCCAAAAGTTTTATTCTAAATCCTGCCCGTGATTTGAATTCTTAGCTTTCTCTTCTAAAATCAGTCATAGAGAACTTGGCTTTTCAAGGACTTTTATGAGTATGTCAGGCCCACTTGAATAATTTATCTTTCTAGAGTCAATAGTGCTGCATAACATAATCTAACCATGAGAATAATATCTATTTTATTTACAATGCTAGAGATTAGGATATAAAATTTAGAGATTCATCTCGGAATTCTGTTTGCTACAGTGATTTTTAAAATTGAACTTTAGTTACAGATAGGTTTTCTAACATCTATATAATTAAAATATTAGAATGTGATTTCCACAGGTTAGTAAAATTATTCAGTGCTTATTACTTCAGATCAAGGAATGTAAAATACTAGTTAGCCAAAATTTAATATGCAAATAAATTAAATATAAGTAGGGAAATTAAATACATGGTATTCATATATAGCAATTTAATTAAAATTGCAGACAAAGTATTTCAGTTATCTATTTATGGTCTGAAATGTACAAAAGGACATTTTAATTATTGAACATCAAGTAAAATAAAAATTGTTGGGTCATCTATACAGTATTCACTATAGAGAAAGAATATTACCCGAAGTCTGTACTACTGGAAGGACAAATTAATTCAAATGACAACACAATCATATTTAATATCATGTATTATATGTTACTAAGAAAATTGCAATCTTATTAGAATTATGGATTGAAAAGTAAAATACAAGTAACTTCACTCAAGATCTGTCATTACGCTCTCAAGGTAACTCCAATCCAAAGAAATTCTGATTCACCAAGAAGACACAGTCATTTAACAGAAGCCCTGACTAGAATTCCTCTCCCTGTTTTCAGAACTGTTTCCGCTGGTTCCCTTCACATTGCTGGCCGTTATCAATGTCCCTCATGCCATCATCTTCCTTGTTCCTAAGCATTACTGTGCTTCCTATATCCTGAAACAAAGTCATTAAGTGGTCACTGTAAACCATGTTAAAAATTAAGAAATCAAATTTTTAAAAAGCAACATGACTAACATCATGACTGGGTGTAACAGTGAGGGCTAATGAAAAACTCCCTGGACTTGGAGTTAAAACTGCAAGTGTTGGCTCTGCCACTGGCTGACTCTGTACAAATTAAAAGTCTTATAATCTTAGTTTTTTCATTAAAAACAATAAAATAATATTCTTTCCTTGTAGAATTTTAAAAGGAATTTATGGAGATACATGTGAAGGTATGGAAAGACAGAGATGCATTTGGGATTGGTATCAATATTAGCAATAGGCAATTAATCACATTAATAGTTACAAAAACATGAGGGAAAGATATTAAACATGATGTTAATGTTCAAAGTGAGATTTTCCAACCGTAGACTTAATTTCATTTCTTTTGTATTAACTGAACCATAAATGATATGCGTCATATCATTTCTTCTCAGATTGGTGGTGGCTAGAATTAATTTTTTTAGTGCTCTTTAGGGGTCAAGAATCTCTCAGTGAAAAACCACTTTCTTCCTTTAACTCTGATTTACAGAGTATGGTAGCCAACATTGTTGAAATTACTCATGTAGACTATGGGCAGTTAACTTGGTATCTGGACTCAACCTCAAAGTATATAAGCCAAGAAAAACCCTTCATCAACCCAAAGAAATCTGGATTTATTTTTCTTACTTAATAAAGCTCTTAAGTCTAAAACAAAGAATTTTGATTTCCACTAAGGACCTATTTCACCATAACTGCAAAGGATACTCCCTCAAATTAAAACTTGCATATTGTAGAAAATGCTTACTCATTCAAGATGCTCATTAAACCACTTACTGTATAAGATTATGGGGCTGGATAGAATAGTACAGATTTTCTACTGTAATCTAGTCATTTTAATAAGTGAGGAAACAGATAAATAGTTTAATTTATGGCTGAAGAGCTCTAAAATCCAGGGAACTTCTTTAAGGTTTACTTATATTTTCTGTCACATCATACAACTTTTTTTTTTTTTTTTGGTGGGTACTGGAGGTCGACCTCAGGACCTCTTGCGCCAGCAGGTGCTCATGCCGCTGAGCAATATCACTGACCCTTTTTCCGTATGTGGGTTCCGGGAGTTGAACTCGGGCCCTCGCACTTGCCAGACAGGCGCTTTTGCCGCTGAGCCATCTCACTGGCCCACATACAACTTTTAAGCATATATTTCACCTCTTGATTTGAAAATATCTTCTCATATGTAGAGATTGGGGAGCTAAAAGACTAATAATTATTCTCCAGCAAATCCTAAGTCTGGCCCAGTTATCTTCATTACTGACAGTTCTTATAATAAGCTTACCTTCTTCTTTGAGCTCTATCAGTGAAATAGCAATGTTTTTCAAGTTTCCCCACAAAAGTGTTTTTGAAACTTAGTTGCCCACTGGAATCAACAGGAGGGCTTTAACAAACACAGATATTTGCATCTCATTTCCAAAGACTTCATTTTATTTGAGATATGATCCAAGTAGGATATTAAAACACACGCGCTTGCGCACACACATACACACACACGCGCGCATATCCAGGTGATTTCATTGTGTATTCCAAATTAGAAACCACTGCAAAGTCAGGAGGGTAGGGTTGGTAGTAGGAATCTACCCTATCAGTAATGATATTCTGGTGCATTTCTTTTGTACCCTGTGAGTCCCTTTATTAATACTGTAGACCCTTAGACTGAGAATTCATGTATTTGATTCCTATTTGTGCAAATGTTTTTAATGTGGCTGCTAAATCTCTATATATTTGCTAAACACTGATAACATAAATAGAAGTAACACATACAGTGGTATCTTGGTTCATGAATTTAATTCATTTCACGATTTGGGGGAAGATGGCTACAGTAGGGTTCATCACCTCAAATTTTGCCCAATTCTTCTGTTTGCAAACTGAACTGTTCGTGAACAGCAGTGTTCATGCGCTGAGGTACCCCTGTATCCCCTATCCTTAAGGAACTTCCTGTCATGGTGGGGTCAGATTTTGAGGTGTTTATGTCATTGCCAATTATAAGCTGAAGGGAAGAGTATTCAGATGAGGCACATATGACTGATTTTGCCCATTGACGTCATCTATTAATTGTGATAGTTTTATGCAAAACATTTCTAGGTACATCTAGACATAGTTAATCTGAATGCAAGATTCTATTTTATGATGAACATATAAATCAAAAACAATTCTTGGAGAAAACAGCTGGCTTTCCAAATTCACTCAAATAACATGGACATTCTTTTCCCTTCATTGTGTTGGAAATATATTATTTTTCATGAGTCAGTTGGCATTTAAAAGCTGTCAATGCAGTTCAAGAAAAACACTAGTGCAGATCCCTGTACACACCCCTTTCATTCACTCTCCTTCCCAGCACCATGAATACTTCCCTCCAACAACGTAACCATTCAGAGTCCTGCCAACTCGTGGGGTGGAATTTAGAAGGTGTGTAAACTGTGAGAGGAATAGATGAGAACATCTATTTTCATAAATGATCTGGAGTAATTTGAAAGTCTCTGGTAATGAAGTCTCTGGTAATGAAGGAGATTGAGAAGCCAATCCTCTTTAAGGACAGTTTCTATTTTGTTTTTATTTGATAAACATATGTGGTAAATCTTGGAAAATTCTTGGAAAAAAAATGGCACAACAAATCAAAATGAATCAAAACATAATTTTGTGTATTTGATGTATAAAATATAGATATTAAATATCAACCTCTAATTTTAATATAATACCATTATAATATAAACTTAATGGTTAAAAGTAAAAAATAAATCTCTATGTAATGAAATTGACCAAAATTTGGACTAAAACTCTTGCAGAGAGAACTATATCAAGTGCTGCAATGTAGGGGATATTCTTAGCTACCAATGTAATATCTGGCAGGTGTGTTTGTTGGTTGAATTTGGAAGTCTTCAGTTGGTGAACTAAATACACTTTTACCATTTTTCATATTTGAAAGCACAGTACTGAACATCTGGTCTTAGTATTTATTCTTGTGTAATAATTTTTATAGTTTTTAAAGGAAATTGGAGAGTGTCTTATACAAACTATGATTTGACAGTATTAACAGTAAAGTGGCATGTAATCATTTATTTAATATATTTTAAGGACACATTCAGCTGAGAATTTTATGACTAATAGACACTCAGTGTTACAGCTAATGAACACCTAATAAACATTTTAAAATAAGAATGGAAAACAAATTTTTATATATTGTGTGATATTTAAATCATATTTATACTTCTACATGTAGTATATATTCATTGAGTTGATGTGTCAATTTCTAAAGAATTATTTATGATAAGATATTATCTATATAACCTTGTGGATAATATTTTTGATTAGGGGCTTCTAATTATATTTTTCAGAGTTTGTAAATGACTCAAAGTTGGTAATAACAACCCTAAATAGAATAAACCACTTAAAATAATGCATTCCCATTTTTTTTCTGCCTCCCACATAGTGACTAGAACAACAGCTATGTTCAAGTTTTACCACTGAAAATTAAAGTCAGATGGTTACTCAAATGTGTGGTCAAGCATTGCCTAGAGTACTCCCAGTATCAGTTTTGCCTCTACTAGTGTCAAAAATATATAAGAAATCTTTCCGTAAATTAAAAAATATTGCTCTAAATTTCACTATTAGGGATGAGGAAGATCTGGCTCCCTTAAATATTTTACCACAATGTTTTATAATATTTTATAATATTTTGTAATATGTAGTATATTTTCACCTACCTGTCTACACTAACAATATGTTTCAAAATATAGATACATAAGAGCCAGAATTTTGCACTATGAAAATGGAAGAGTGGAACAAGTATAAAGTTATTCTCTTTTGCTCTACTGTCAACCAAATTCAAAACATCCTTAGCATATTCACAAATAAGAATGAGGGCCACTTTTAAGGTAAATTTTGCTTCATTAATTCACTTTCATCTGTGCACAATTAGTTCATTTGTTTTCATATCACAAAAATTATTTAACATTAATTAAATGGCAAGCCCTCTACTAGACACTAGGTATGTAATTGTGATAAATAAGTCATAGTATCTTCCATGAGAGGTAATAGGAAAATGAAACTTTAATCAAATTATTATACACATTATTTTTTGGTACTTAACAATACTAAGTTCCATGAAGAACCAGTACGTTGTGCAACTAGTGTATATAATACAGGTTCATGACCTGGTTGGTCGTGTTTGGGAATTTTTCTCCCAACAAATTGAAGTTGATGTGAGTGGTAACTGTATTAATTACTTTCCTATAACTAGGATAAAATACATGACACCTGCAATTTAAAAGAAGAGAGGTTTCTTTTGACTCATGGTTTTTAGAGGACTCAATCTAACATTGGTTAATGGCAGAACAGAAGGACATGGTGGAGGAAAGGTGCTCATCTCGTGGCAGCCGAGAGAGAGAAAGACAGAGACAGAGACAGAGAGAGAGAGACAGAAAATGAGGATACCTCCAGGTCAGACTCCCTGTGACTCGTCTTCAACCAGGTCCCACCTACTAACAGCAGATTTAGCTATGTACTCAACGATGGATAAATCCACTGATTAGAATATTACCACCATGATCCAATCAGCTTTCAAAAGCCTCACCTCTGAACACATAAGACCTTTGGGGGACATATTAAATTTAAACCATAACATTCCACGGGCTCATGTCCATCTCTTTATGTTAAATATATTTAGTCTACCTCTAAGGGTCACTAAAGTCCTATGAGTTTCAGCAATGCTGAAAAGTCCATCCAAAGTCTCCTCTGAGACTCATGGCAAACTGTTAGTTGACACCCTGTGTAAAAATAAAAAGAAAATTAAATACTTTTAACATGCAATGACACAGAATAAATATTCACATTCCAAAAGAGGAATAGAAGGAGAGAAAGAAATTGGTCAAAGAAAGACAAAAACCCAACAGGGCGAATATTAAATCCTGCAGCTCAATGTTTGGCACCCAGGGCATGTTTTTATAGGATATGAACTCCTAAGGGCATGGTAAGACCTACTTCTATGGCCTTGCTGACTGTATGCCACATGGCCACTATCTTAGGCTGGCTCTGGTCACTCCTGCAGCCTTCCTTGGCAGATGTTCCATGTTTCTGGCATCACCAACTTCCTGGGGTCTCTACTGCATTTTCAACTTCAGAGCTTTATCTACCATGTTGTTGGGGGCACACTGCCTGGCCTCCTAAGTCTTCTTTTGAAATCAAGGTGGAAGCCTTCATGACCCCACAATGTTCTGCATTTCTTTTTTTTTTTTTTTTTTTTTTTTTTTTGTGGGTACCGGGGGTCGACCTCAGGACCTCGCGCGCCAGCAGGCACCCGTGCCGCTGAGCGATATCACCAGCCCCTTTTTGGTATGTGGGATTACGGGAGTCGAACTCAGGCCCTCGCGCTTGCCGGGCAGGCGCTTAAGCCGCTGAGCCATCTCACCGGCCCCATGTTCTGCATTTCTAAAAACAAGCACCATGTGGATGATGCCAAGACCTACCAGCCGCTTGAACAGTACCTAGTTCCCCTTGGTTCATGCCTGCAGTGTCCTCTGAGTGCCCACATGGTTGAGGCTGGGGAGAAAATTCCTGAGGTGGCCCTGAGTGAGCAGGGCACCCTGATGCTGTCTTTTGAAAGAAAAGTTTTTCAAAGCAATTTTCTCTTTTATACCCTTGAGATTGTAGTTGGTCTGGCCAATCCCTGAGATACCCTCAAGGAATATTTCCTATTCTGTATGCAAAGTAGTTAGCTTCTTTTTAATACTAATCTTTCAGCAACCACAGTCTCCAATGCCCAAACTTTGTAGGAACTTCCTTTTTGGTGAAAGTGCAAACTTTATACATCTTTTAGATCTTCTGCTTTCTCCCACTTCTCACACAAATCCAGCTAAAAGCAGCTAGCAGAACCCATGCCACAGTCTTAAAGTTGGCCTGCCTTGAAATCTCCTCCACCAGGTCACTCAGTCTTCCCCCTTTAAATTTAGCCTCACACAAAGTTGTCAGACATTTCTTATAGGCAAATTCTTTGCCAAAATGAAATATGCATTCTCTAACTAGTAGCTCCCAATAGAATCTTCATTCCCATTTGAAATCTTGTGAGCTGGGCCATTATTGTCAACATTATGATCAGCATTCTGGTTATCTTAACTCTTTCCATAATTATAATCACCCATTACACTCTGTTTACAGCAATCTAGGGCTTCTCTTGCCTGCTTCTCCAAACTTCTCCAAACTCCTTCTGCAAAAAATTCCAAAGGCTTCTGAATCACAGGGTCAGGTACAGCCATAACAACAGCCCCACTCCTGTTCCCAGTTTTCTGTATGATTTAGGGTTTTTTAGAGAAACAAAATCATATGCAGAGGAATTTATTAGGCAGGCTTACAGTGTCAAATGTGGGAGAGTCCACAATACCATGCAAATACTGAAGAGCCAGAAGATGCAATAGGTGCTCAGTCCAAGAAGATGGAAGAAGCAAAAAAAGAGATATTAAGGATGCAGTACTAGTTCAAGGTCAAAGGCTTCAAAACTCACTGGAAGGTTGAAGAAACTAGACTCCTGGAGACCAATATCCAAAAGCAATGTCAGCAAAGCGTGGACTCACTACAGAAGACTAGAGCTCTTTGAAATGGGTACATGTCCTTCTTTTTTCCTTTTTTATTCTATCCAGGCTACAAGCCTATTGGTTGGTGCCACCCATAACCTAGTGGTACTTCCCTCCTCAGTTTGCTGGCTACATGTCAATCATTCACAGACATGTCCAGATCTGCATTTTCCTAATCTTCCAGGTATTTCTTAATTGATTCCAACTAATGTATCATGCTTAACGGTCACAATAACTTCCCTCAGATTCGAGAAATTATTCTAAGAAAAAGGAAGAGTTTCACAAGGATCATGTGGTGAAAGGAGCACAATTTCCTTTGAGGAGGTGAGAAAATAGCAGTGAAGCTGGTACAGAGAGTGAGGGTGGATATTCTAAGACAAAGCTGGAGATGTGGGCCAGTGTGAAACCATGTAAGGCATTCTATTCTGTGTGAAGGTTAAACTTTTATGTTGGGTATGCTGAAAAGCCAGGGAAGTGTTTAAAAAGACATTAAAATAGTATTTCTTCAAAAGAGAAAAGCATGAAAGCTTAGTTTTCAAAATTTCAGTAAGATGGTAGTACGAAGAAAAGGTAGGAGTGGAATAGGAGTGGATATGAAAAGACCACTAGGCATTTCAGAATTCAAGCACTGGAAAAATGGATGTTTACACTAAGATTGTGAAAGACAGTTTAAAAGATGGGTAAATGCTCTTAAGAGCTATTTAGGAACTGAAGTATAGTGAATTGACTGAACATAGAAGTAAGGAAATACATTAAATAAATTCTAATTTACATATCTAAAGTGTATGTGATCATTGTATTGACATAGAAAACACAGGATAAAACCTAGATAGTTGTTTTCTGTGGGTATTGGTCTGTTTTATTAACTTATCTCTATTGTTCTCTTCTGGTGGAGCAAAATAAGGAATTTGGTATTGGCCTTGTTGAGTTTGAGATGTACCTGAAATATCCAAGTGAAGCTATTCAGTAAATTGCTCCATAAACAGGTTTAGAATCCAGTGAAATTATCTGGGACCAAAAATATAAATTCGGAAGACGTTGGTATCTGTGGGTAACTGAAGCTATTGACTTAGATGAAAGGATAGAATGAGAAAAGGGCTTACAAGTCCAGTCTTAAAGAGCTCCAATGGCTAATAGTGGTATTGTGGAAACTGAGAATTGATCAAAGCGTTGTTATAATCAGAAAGTTGTTTGTTAGATGGTCAAAAGAAAGAGAATGTATGAAGATAGAGGATCTGGCCAAAAATGTTGAAAATCAGCTGAGAGTTGGAAGAAGATGAGAGAGGACCATAACTCTGACACACATTGCTCTTAGAGATCACATCAAGAGTTTTTCATATACTCAAAGTGAATTGTGTGGGTGGCAGTGGATGGCTCATCAGGATCCTGGACTACTGACAGGAGGTTATGGCTACAGGACAGTAAAGGATTTTATTATTTATGATCAGAATAAGTACAATGTGTTGTAACTGATTTCTTTTCTTCACCAAAGGTTGACGTTTCCTAGACAAGGGCCAGACTTATCTAAGTGTTGTCCTCCTTAATTATTCATGTATCTAAGCGTTTTCAAACTTCCATGAAATTCACCTGTAATTTTTTCTAATGTACTTTTTTCTACATTGAATCTTGACATATTTTGTTTTGATTGTTTGAATTTCTTCAGTATATTCTGCTTTTCCTGTTTTGTTATGTTTGTCCACTCATGGTTTTATTAGTTACCCTAGATTAGTATTTTAAAAGTCAGTTATTTTTGAGTAGCAATAAAGAGACTTTTACTTTCTGAAATGCAGTAGACAAACTCTATTCGAGCTGACTCTTAATGTTGTTTTCTGTCTATGTACATTTTGTAGTGAATGAGTTTATGATAAGTATATTTAACATCATAGCTTGAGCCAGAGATTAGATCATCTTATTCAGAACCTAATATGGTATTCATTTGTTGTTCTTGAACAGTAAAAGTAAAAATGCAGATTAAAGAGGGTCCAATGCACTGAATCTTATAATTTTATGAATAAAACATGAAGCTTACAGATGTGTTTTCTATATCATATACTTTGTAATTAGTCTTTGATGTTACCAGTAATTTTGGAAATATGTATGTGTTCTATAGTCATCTGGTTAAAAGACTGTAAGATCCGTGTGGTTTAGGATGTCATTCTGAGCACAATATTCACCATGAATTAAGCAGTGTCTGGAAAAGAGCAAACCTTCAATTAATGTTTACTGATATTTATTGCATGTATTGAATGGATGAATAGGTATTTACATTTTCTTTTGAAGTCATTTTCCCAGTTTCACAAGGTACTTGAGAATATATACAAATGACTTATTTTTAAATTGAATCCTTATCCACTCATTTACTCATTTATTTAAAACTTGGTCTGTGTCAGGAATTCTATGGTAGTTGCTTTCATAATTTCCAATGTAGTCTGTGTGCTGATCATATTTAGGAACCTACTGCTGAGACTGCCAAAGAAATTTCTAGACACAGAGCATGTTTGGCTGTGCAAATAGTGGCTTTTTGTCTTTCTGTGCGTCCTAGAAAGAAATTCAGGGAAGGAAATGGCAGTAACTCTTCAACTGCAAATATGTTTTAGAGATTGTATGTAAGGAGAATTACACTTGCCCTGGTGCAGTTATAAATAAGGAGTCCTGGGAAACATTTGACAAGAACACATGTTTGGATCAAACAACCCTGTTATGCAAAAGACAGATTGCTGGAAAGGTACCCAAGCCAGGAGATTCATTCACTAGTAGCTGGTACTTTTAGTGTAGTCATAATCAGACATAGTTCATTTACTGTGCTCTTTATGTAGCTCTTGCTATTGGTACATACAAATTTGGGCAGTTCCAGTATCAGGAGAGAGGTCACCCTGATCCACTTCGAAGTATAAATATAAGTTATCCTGGTGCCCTTACTTGTTAGCCCACAGAACAGGTAAATTAGCATTTAGTAAGAACAGGGCCTTTAGTAGGATTTTACATATCAACTCACATTTCCTTTCATGTTATCCTTTAAATTTTTTCTGCAGCAATTGTATTGTAATGATGATAATTTTGGAGATGCTAATTTTCCCAAGTTACACAGCTACTGAATCATGGGATTAGAATTTTATTTCAGTTCACTGGGGATCAAAATTTCATGACTATTCCATTATGTCAAATTAGCAAAATAGTAAAAAAAAAAAAAAGTCGTACTTCTTCCAGTCCTTAAAGAATATCTAGACTTATAACAAAATGATTAAATTAGTATAAAATATCCAAAGACCAAGCAGCTTTAGTTCAGAAATGAGAAGTTAATGTAATACTAGGAAATTCACCATAATATGTAATTTACTTTACTGGTCAATTAAAGGATGAAATTCAAACAATCACATTAGAAAATACTGCCTTTCAAAAGAGTATGTGATAAATATCAGCAGCATCCATTCTCAATAAAAAGCCAATAATAGAAATGAACCCTCTAACCATAATCAAAATTAGTAATAGTTGTTTACATACATTGAAATAGTTATATTCCATAAGTGTTAGTCTGGAAAGAAGTTGGGGTAATTTTCATTACCACTATTATTATTATTTTGGAATTTCTACCAGGTACAGTAAAGTTAGTCACACTGAATATCTCAAAGAAAAAGGTAATATCATAATTACTCTCAGATAATATAAATTCACTGCTTAAAAATTCAAATAAAAATGTATTAAATACAATAGGATAAAAGTCAAAATGTGACTAGATGTAAAACTAATAAACAAATCTCCATAGTTTACCTTTATACTAAAATTAATAAGTTAGAAATCATATTTATTAGTGCAAAGTCAATACATATACAAAAATGAATAAAAATTTTTCTTTTATAATGAAGTTTCTAGAATAACATGGGATATAATCAGAATGTCAGCAATGGGAGAATGATTAGCTAATTGTGCTAAACTTTCTTAACATACCTATCAAAATGATAGAAAGAATGTTCTTAGTTGAAAAAGATGTTCATGAGATACTGATATGGATAATATGAACATTACTCATTATGCGACAACTGTAGATTTATATTACACATGTGTATGTACTATGTATGAGCATATGTACACATTTAATATGAAAATCCACATTATGTTTCTATGTGTCCATACATATATGTGTGTATGTGTTTGTGTATATATAAATCTTGAAAAACTAAGATTTTGAAAAGAAAAACTGCTTACAAACTACAATATGTGGGTACCAATGATATTTAGTAAAAAGGTTTGGATGTGGAAACCTGAATATTTCCCATCTGCCTTCTTTCATTTTTCTCAGTGATGTTCAAAGCAACACAGGGAAGATGAGGAGGTGTTGAAGGCTGAAGGAGATTGGTTAAAGGAAGTAGCGATTTAGTATAGGGAGAAGTGAATACACTGTGTAAATATAATAGATATGCTGTCGAAACAAATAAATGGGGAAATTAGTAAAATGGGGCTAAAAATCATTTAAAGTTTCCTCTTCAGCGTAAGTTTTTTGTACTTTGGCCCTTTACATCTCTTCCCAATAACTGATTCTGGTACTTCTTTATCTAAGTAACTAACCATCATCTGCCCAAAACTCAACATTTCTCACTTTCCCAAGGCATCTGCCTTTGCCTTGTGATTGCCTCTTCTTATCTCTTCTTTCTGTTCTGCAGTTTACTTCAGGTCTTGTGTGATAGCATTGTGTTGCTGTCTATTGCAGGTGACAGATAAACTCAACTGGTTCAAAGATAAAAGAATACAGTGGCTCACAGAATAGACCAGATTGAAGAAATTTTCAAAATGAGTTGACCTACAAATGTAGTGTTATAATAATGAATTTAGTTTATTTTAGTCTCTCCCTGTTGCTGCCTAGTCTGTCACCTTTATCTAAGGCAGTGCTTCTCCAATGGGGAAGATTTTTTCTTTAAGCAGGTATTTGACAATGTCTGGAACATTTTAAATTATCATAATAGGAGAAGTACCATTAGCAACTAGTGTGTGGAAGCCAGTTAAGCTATTAAATGTTCTATGATTCCCCAAAGTGAAGAATTATCTGGTTTAAGTAACTCTGATAGACACTGAATACTTGTAGTAGCAATAAGGGCTACTCATTTCTTCATTAACACTCCAGTAGTGAAAGAATAGGGGCTGCCTGTGTTTTTTTTTTTAAAGCTTGTTTATGAGAAAGATGAAATTGCCTAGGAGCTTTTTGAATACTTTCTTTCATGTCTCATGAAAGTAAATTGACTAAAGAACTCATTCCAATCACTGTTAAAGGGGATGGCACTATTATGAGTATTGTTGGTAAATCAAGGCCAGAACTTGTTCACAAGACTGTACTGATGATACTTGTTAGGTCAGGTAAACTGGTTATTGGAGAGACAGAGGGACAGGGCTAGAGTTGTAATATCTTCTTCAAGGGTAGAGCCTCAGTGACCTAACATTCTTTCTCTAGGGTCCATCTCTAAAGGTTTCACAAGACTGCACTCTGGGCCAAACTTTCAGCCTATCCTTTGGTGAACACTCCAGAGTCAAACTATCACACTTATCTATGCTGATTAATTTATAGATAAATATGGCCTTAGGAGTTAACAGGTGGTTTCTGTTTATATGATATTCTCAATAGAGACAGGTATTCAATTCTCTAGTATTCTTTTTTTTTTATATCTGAAATTTCTAACTGAATAAGAGAAATGAGAAAAAATAGCTAGATTATGCTTCCCTTATACACCCAGTCAGCCTCAGCACTCTCATAGGGTTGGATACATGAATATGTTATTTTATAATACGAATAGTTAATATAAGAAATAAAATTACTACAGGAGGGTAAACTTCAGATGTACAGATCGTGTCCAGATGCATGTTAACCTGTTGCCTACAAACGGAACTGCAGAAAACTTTTAATTAGCAGTTACCTAGAAACCAAAATACCAATATAAGTACCAACTCATGAAAAATATAAGGAGTCAGGACATTGTTTTTTCTCCTTGAAATTTTTAGGTATCAGCTGACTTAGTTCATGTATGTGATGAAAAGAATATTTTTTAATGCCAGGATGTCAGAAGTCTAACATATCTGCTCTTACATTTGGACCCTGAATATCCCCCAAAGGCCCATGTGTGCATGGACTTGTTCCTAAGGCCTTGGCATCATAGGGAGGTGGCAAAAGCTTTAGTAGTTGGTGTCTAGTGGAAGGAAGTCAGGTTGTTGGAATCATGTCCTTGAAGAGGACATCGAGACTCCAGACACTTCCAGCCTCCTGCTCTGCTTCCCAGCTGCCATGAGGTGAGCAGGTTTATTCCATCATGTACTTCCTGTCATCATGCTCTGCTTCTCTGCGAGCTCAGAAGCCATGGAGCCATTTTCCTGTGGAATGAAACCTCTGAAAGCATGAGATGAAAGAAACATTTCCTCCTCAGAAGTTGTTTAGATATTTTGATACAGTAATGGAAATCTGATTAAAACAAATGAAAATGACAGACTAGGGCAGATAGAATTTGTGTGTGTTTGTGTATGTACCTGCACCTCTCAGGTGAACCTGAGGATCCAGAGATTTGAATTTTAGTTAAACATTTGTCATGAACCTGCTATGCGGGCTGGTCCACAAATCACTGGCTCATTCCCCTCTTTTGTACATGACAGGACTGGACTAGAAGGTTTCTAATGACTCTATTTTAACTTTCACACAGCCTTTAGACAAAGCATTTATCACCTGTATATTGTTAAAGGCCTATAAAATGATTATTTCAAAATTTATAAATCTTCATAAATTTAAATTCAGTTTAGTTTTTAGAAGGCATTCAGATACTTTAAGCCTAATAGTTCCCAAATATTCATATCCCAAATAGGAATATCAATAAAACTTCATCTCATCAATAAATATTTTAATGTACAAAGGATGCTGCTAGGCAGTAGGAAATTCAAAATCATGTGACATAGACAGACATAGCTTCACTTCTTGTCATCTTACATTTTGTATACTCATCTGTCATTCACAGTAGTTCTGGAGGAATATGTGGATGTATCACATGCTCTCTGAGACTATTTAAGCCCCTATGACAAAAGACTATAAGCTGCATAGCTTATAAACAACAGGAATTTATTTCTTATGGTTCTGGAAGCTGGTAAGTCTAAGAACAAAGCACTTATCAGATTTGGTATCTGGTGAGGTCTTGCTTTCTGATTCATATGCATACATGTCTTCTAGCTGTGTCCTGACTTGGTAGGATGGGGGAAGGGTCTCTCTAGAGTCTCTTTTAAAAGGATACTGTGTTGGTTAGGTGTCTGTCATTACAACACAGACCTGAAGTAAATCAAGTTATAAACAGAAAAGGTATGCTTTGGCTCACAGTTTTAGAGGTTTCAGCCCATGGTTAACTGGCGCATTGCTCTTGGGTCTGTGCTGAAGAAGTTGATCATGGAAAAGGCATGGTGGAATAAAACCATTCACCTCATCACCTGGAAGGAGAGAGAGAGAGAGAGAGAGAGAGAGAGAGAAAGAGAGAAAGAGAGAGGAAAGACTGGTGTCCCACAGTCCCCTTCAAAGGCACAATTTCAGTTACTTTTCTTGCTGCTAAGACAAAATACCCGACAACCAAGTTAAAGGAGGGAAGGTTTATTTGGCTTACAGTTTGTAGAGGTTTCAGTCCACAGTTGGCTGGCTCCAAGGCAGGGTGGCGTGGCAGAGGGACATCACAAAGGAGAAACAGTTCATAGCAGGCAGAAGGCAGCAAAGTAGCAAAGCAACAAGCAGCAAGCATCAAAGTAGCAAAGCAGCAAGCAGCAAGCAACAAGAAGCAACTGCAGCAGCCCTGTCTCTGTCCCTTATATTCTATCCAGGCTAACCACCCATAGCACTTATGCTCAAGGTGGGCCTTCCCATTATCCACATCCAGAACTATGTCAAACCAATCAGTGGATTAATTTAATAATCACACACCCTCGATCCCAGCATCACATATTCTAGATCCAGTCATCTCTGAAAACCCCCAGCTATGACTGCATGAGGCTGTGGGGGGACATCAAGACACAAGCCATAACAGCCACAACCCCAAAGACATAAAACCTCCCCCTGGGCCCCACTTCTTAAAATTTCTATCACCTCCCAGTAGCATCAGCTAGTAGGTGGCTGTGGACTAAGCTTTTAACACATGGGGCTTTGGGGGATAATTAGGATCCAAATAGTAGTAGACATTAATCCCATTCATGAGGGCCACATCCTCATGAACTAACCATCTCCCAAAGACTCCACTTCCTAATATTATCACTTGCGGAATTAAGATTTTAACATATGAATTTTAAGGGTATACAAATATTCAGTCCACTGCAGATGCACAGCATAATTTTATTATAGGAAAGGCATTTTAGTTTTCTTTCATCTTCCTTACAAGCTACTATTTATTTTAAGCTATTTGGATAAAATTCCCCAGCATATAAGTATATTGTTACTACAATTTTCAGTGCATCATTTGACACTCAATCCATTTTATTTTCCATTCAGCAAGTTTCAGAGCCTTATTACTATTAAGCAGTATTTCATTATACCTTGAATAGTTATATCTTATTGATGAAGACCATAAATTCTAGAAGTAGCCTACAGGTTTGAATCCTGATTTTGTAGCTGAGTAATCAGTGAATTCGTGTTATACGTTATAAGTTAAAGATGGATTATGGTAAACTTGATTGATAATTTTGTTAAATGTTGGAGCAATGCCGATTCTAACACCTGTCTGCTTACCAACACTAAAACTTTTAAATCCATTATATTCTGTAAAACTTTAGGTCTTTGAAAGTGGAAAGGAATTTTCCAGAGAAAAACACTTTTTGAAACAGTGATTTGCTTCACATTAGAGCAGGAAGTAGAATAAACAAACTATGATTTAATAATGCTCCTTGCAGCTGGGCTGTCTGACTTAGAGGGAAATGGGGGATTAGTCTAGAAGCCAGGGAGCTAGAAGGTGTGTGTTCTTGACCATGGCCTGTGGATGGGGTGTGGTAAGGCAGAAGAGGAGCCTAGTATAAAGAGACCAGGGGGAAATGCATTTTGAGTAAGTGCTATTAAGAGAAAGGGGGTGAAGGACTGTTTCCCAACCCCTGCTGTAGTTGAGCCTCTCGGACAAGTCAAGACCAGGAAGTGCTAATGTGTGCATTTGAGAACACTGTTTAGAAATGATTCATTTTGTTTAGACCTAGACACAGGATCAGAACTGGAAGGGACCTAAAAATTCTGTCTCCAAAATCATCCAAACCAGATGATGGTTGTCTATGCTCGTTATAAAACTTCTCAAGGGAGATTTTCCACCACTGAATGAAACTTCAAATTATAAGTGACAGCCACCATCAAGATATGGACATTTCAGTAATTATTATAGCAAATATGAAAACAATGTTATTTAATGAATTAACATTTGTAACCAACTGGACAGTTCTATTATATTCTATTTTCTCTTGCCTTACCTTTTTGTTATTAATTTAAAATAAAAGATGATTTTTATTTCTTATTTTAAATTTGAGAATACAGTGTGTTTGTGCCTTTTCCATTTGTCCTGCTCTTTTTGATATCTTGACTTTTGCCTTAAAAACTCAGTTTTAATATTGGTCTCCTGGGCCAATTGTTTCTATAATTCTCTATTCATGGTAATTGTTAGGTGATGGAAAACTATAATGAAGTTAAGATATTGCTTTCTGTGTCATCTTGAATCATTTTCCTAAAGGACTTTGCAAGACAGGTGGGGATGAAAAAACAAACAAACAAACAAAAAACACAAATCAAAGGGTCAGATCAAGAGAATCAGCCAAGACTTAAGAGTCAGAATAAGGAAATATGTTAATAAATTTGAAAGAAGTTTGTCCCATGAAATTTTACATACTGTATTATATAAAATTAACATTATGATCACATAATTTGTTTGGAATCAGGGCCGTCATCTTTATTAGTAGTTTATTGCACCTTTGCTATGTACCTTAAGGCTAAAGCCTGGAACTAATGGGTAACATTAATACAAGTGGAATTTGACATTCCTAGACTTAGAGTATGGAGATAGATGTTGGCTCCCAAGAGCCATTACGTTACATTTCACAATTAGCTTTCAGAAGCTAAGCCAGCTAAAGCATAATGTGAGGATGCTTGGTGGTTGGAGATTGAATAATCAAGAATACCATGGTGGTCTCTCTTAAGAAAGCTCCCAATAAACATACTTATCCTTATTCCATTAATTTCTTGGTATGTAATATGTTTCTCACCAATGTACAATTAATATTTTCACCCTGTCTTTCCGTCTACAAGCCAAATGAAGCATGCCCTTGATCTCCCCTTCCACCTATCAATGATATTGAATGGCAGTAATGACACAACACAGAATGAGTCCTTGGCAATACCATACACAATCTTTTAAAACTCTGAAAGTGGAAAGAATTATGCTGATAGACAAAGTAAACAGATGGGGAAATGCTACAACTTTGAGGGGCTACATGTATAAAATACTGTACCCAAAGAAGTTCTTCCTAGACAAGGCCTAGAGAAATTTCAAGTTTGGAGCTGGTGGACAAGGAAAGAGTATTCTTAGGAAGTCACAGAAACGTGTGTGGTCTAAGGTTGGTTCCCCATCCTCCCATTGTATTCCAACAGGATTCTACATTTGCTCACAGACAGAAACCCAAGACATAGCTTCTACAGTTAACATGTAACAGACTTGGGAAATGTTTGATCATCATGTGTGCAGTGAGGTAAAGGAAGTAAAAGAGAGCTTGGCTTCGTCTTTCATAATGGTCTGGGACGACACATGCCTGTTAGGAGTATATTATGAATATTCTGTATCCAAGGTAACATAAAATTTCTTTTGGCACTTGAGATGTCCTTGAACTTGCTTTCCTTCTCCTAGGTGAACTACTATAAAGAAACGCTTGATTTTTAACAGGATCCATCAACTTACTTGGGCTCTCAATTAGCCTTTCTTATTCAGGTAGACAGCCATACTACTGAAAAACAAATGTATAATAGTAATATGGGCTAAGTGAAATAAAAGCCTGTTAATAAATATGACTTATTAACCAAGAAATAGTACATATTTAGAGAATACTAACAGGTCAGAAGGGAAAGATCAAGTTCTATAAACAGAAAAGCAGATTCTTGGCATAGAAATGATACAAAACATTTTAGAGAATTAAAATTTTTGATTACATATCCTGCGAAATATTCAAGATAATGTATCACTCAGAATTTAAAGAAGTTATTAGGAAGTAAAAACCACCACAGAACAAAAAGAGCTCTTGAAAATTAAAAATGTGAAGCACAAAAATGAAAATAATAGAGATCTCTTTTAAAAACAAAATATCAATGTGGAAAGTTAAGAAAAGGGTCACATCACAGGAAAGAAAGAAAACAACAGATGAAAAAATAATAAATATGAAAGCATGGAGAACTCGTAATCTAGCACATAATGCAGATGGCAAGAAAAAAGAAAATGAAATTGGGGACTAGGATAATCAAAGGGACTTTTGATCAGTGAGGGCTTGGGGAGAACAGATCATAGAGCTATTCTTAGGGTGAGAAGATGCTTTGCAGATAATTGTGGGAAAAGTGTTCTACGTGGGAGGACTGACTGCAAAGGCCCAGAAGTGGCAATGTGCTTGGTTTTTCTTAAGGACAGCAAGGAAGTCATTTCAGCTACAGCTGAGCTGCCAAAGGTGGAGGGCATTGAAAAATAAGATGAGAGAAGGAAAAGACTACTTTTTTGTGTGTGTTCCTTGTTGACCACTTCTGACTCACCCTTTGTTGAGTGGGGAGTGACGGGGAGGTCTGAGCAGAAAGAATGACGTGATTTGACCTAGTTTTTCAAAGGATGCACTAACTGCCCTCCTTGGTTGTACTGTGTGGAATGGCATGATTTTGTTCATGAAAACTATGTGGGTTGTAATCTCAGTCTTTGAAACTCAGATATTATTATGTTAGTGCATGACTGAAAGTATCTTGGCTCTAAACCTTTCCTCCCAAAACTCAGTAGATACTGTAATATGCTAGTGTCTTCTAGTAGTTAACCTGGTAAGAAAAAGGATATGGGGTGATTCTTATTTTTTGTTTCGTTTAGGTAAAGTCTTTTTTATTTCTTTATTTTTTTGTGGGTACCGAGGGTCAACCTCAGGACCTCGCACTCCAGCAGGTGCCCGTGCCGCTGAGCGATATCACCGGCCCTTTTTTCGTATGTGGGTTCCAGGAGTCGAACTCGGGCCCTCATGCTTGCAGGGCAGGAACTTATGCCGCTGAGCCATCTCACTGGCCCTTTTTTATTTCTTTAGATGAGTTTCTGATATTATTTACATCTGATCTTCAAATATTTCACCAGCGATATAAAAGTAGTGACCATTTATCATTAATTTTATTTTATATATGCATCTCCCTTTTTATAGCAGTAGAACATTTATCTATTACGGCAAGTAACCATTTTATTCAGTTAGTGAAGATCAGCTGTTGTCTTCATTCTACGGAAATGACAAATGAGGCTTAAAGAGAGAGGCCTTTGCTGCAGCTTTCAACGCAGTGGTCTAGGTACCTGGTATTTCTACCCACTATTTAAGTCTCCCTCAGGGTGGGTTGGAATGAAACTTGTTGGATTGAGAAGAGGGATTATAGATGGTGGGAAGCCAGTCCTAAACTGGGGACAGTTATGGTCATTGCTGAGAGAGAGTCATCAGGAGGGAGCTGGAAGGACCAGGGCCTCTGTCAGCATAAGCCCAGACCTACAGAGACTGCTGTAACTCTATCCTCATGTAAAATGTTGACAAGGACCCTGAAGACACAGTAAGGCCTGTTTATTTCTACATTCCAGACTTCCTTCAGTTGGAAAGTTTTGTCTCCTATACTGCCTCTCTACTTTTTGGACAAAATGGTCTGATGGTGTTTCCTGAAACATAATCACTCCATGATGTTTGCTTATAAGGGGTGGCTGTTTAAGTACACAGCAGCCCAACAGGGATTACTCCATTGGTGGATGCTCTTGGATGCCTACCAACAGCCTTTCCGCAAACCTTACTTTCCTGCTGAGTCCATTTTATTCAAGTAGTGGGCTTAGATCTCTTGATTTCCAGAAAATAAGGCAATCTGCCAAAACTAGGAAATAAGTTGTAAAGAGTTTATGCCAATCATGGGATAGAAAATCTTTTTTCTAGACTTCTTGTGGGTAGGAGTGATCAAATGGCACCAAAATTCTTCTGAGGGAGACAGTTTTATTTCCCAGTTAAAAGATAGATATAAGATGGATGTTCTCTTTTCCTTTTTTTCTGCTCTAAAGATGAACATACTATGCTTTAGCTGCGGAAAACACCTAAGAATCAAAAGATAAAAAGGAAATGGGAAAAGATGGTAAAGTAGAAAGAACAACCTGGATCCTTCCTGACACTTTTAAGCTGCCTTATAAACAATAAATATTTTTATGATTTAAGCCACATCAATCAGATATTCTGTTCATCACCAATTTTTTTCCTAAAAAGCATAACCATTTAAAAAATACATAGTTTTGGATACTATTGACATATTAAATATTTTAAAACTCTTCCCCAAATCAGGGTTGATAATAACAAGTTCCTCGTTAATGTACTTTGACATCCCGTTTTATGTCAATTAAATAATGAAGCACAGACATTATATGAAATAAGAACAATCCCAGAAGAGAGTCCGTGCTGAGTAATTGTATTTACTACAGGTCGTTATTGAGCCGTAGAGCCCACTGGAAAGTAGAATCCCAATTTTATTTGGAGCAGTACTCACAGAGTAATTTGTCCTTGTGTACTGGATGATTGTGAAACATGTTTTCCCACTTTAACAAAGTCTGTCTTTAATTAAAGCGAATTTAGATGATTTGGGGAGTTTTGCAAAGAGCAGTGGTAATGTTTTAACACTCCTTCTATATAAACAGGCAAGTAGATAGGAAGTGTTTGTAAATGGATTATTAGTCAGCCTCCAAAATAAATATCTGCTTCTTGATTAGGAATGATTCTGAAAATAGCTGATGTGGGGGAAAATATATACCATCAACACCCTCAAAGAGGGTTGCTGAAAGTGGGTGAAATAAACTAATTTTGAACATGAATGTCAGTTATGTGTCATCTTTATTTTAGAATAAAGGTACCATGCAAAACATTTTAAGTACCATAAACATACTGTAAACTTAGATTCTTCAGGAATGAGTAATTATTTCAAAGACTACTTTGTCTGCTTTTTATCCTGTAACTTCGGGGAAAAAAGTAGAAAAGTTTCAGGGGTCATCCACATAATTATTAATGAACTGGGAATAAAAGTGATTAGTAAGCCCTAAAGATCTCCACTTGTTTAGTCTTGGTTAAACAATGAGGGATGAGGCTGATCCCTAAGTATATAAAAGATGAATATACAAAGGAGAGAAGCCAGCTGTTCTTTTTCACTGGTGACCAAAAAGGCAAAAATGGGCTCAATTTGTGATTATCTGGTGGACGTAGGCCTAGGCAAGTTCTGATGTTTGTGTAACATGAGGATAATATATCACTCCTTTCCTCAAAAGGATATGCTGGGATGTTTAACCTTTCTATGAATTCTTTCAACTCTATTCCATGAGTCTGAAAGACAATCAAGTCATGTTCAAATATGATAAAAGAATAAGGGAAGAGAAAACACTTTCAGAATGCTGACAGCATACAACCTCGGATGAATCATAACACTTTACTCTCTTTTGAAAAATTTATAACTCTAGAAATGAGAAGTAATGCTTGGTGGGTGGAGATCAAACTGAAGATTAATAGAATGGAAAGTTACTTATAAATTATGAAATTAGACCATATCAAAAAATCTTTTATTGTTTAAACATAACCTGCAATGGCCTAAGGGAGGATTTAACTATATTGATGGGGCCTTTTCTTCCCACTGAGTATGGAAGATGAACTGTCCCTAGCTCGTCTCAAAGTCCTCTGTTGTGGGCTTTGCTCTAGAGAGGATTTAGTTACAAATTACTAGATAATATGTAATTTTCAAGCCCTTACCTGGATGAGCTGATAGTTCCCCAGACTTGTGTTTTTTTTTTTTTTTTTAACAATTCATTTTTCTCACTTATCAACTGTTTTTCACTTTTGGCAATAACATCTTTCCTAAGAACGCGGCCCTCAGAATTTGGATTAAACAGTTTTATCATTCTCAAAGAGTTTTGGTCCAGCTATAGTTCAGAAAGAGGGTTAGGTCTAACATAACTGGACTTCTCAAATAGTCAAAACTGGATAGAAGAAAGACATGCTCCCAGAAATGCTGGCAGATTTACTTTAAGTTCTGGCCAAAAACAGTCTTTCTCACATTATTTTAATGTGTCCAGTTCAGACTAGGTCAGAAACCAGAAATGCAAAACATTTGCCAGTATTTCTGGACCTTCAGAAATCAGCAGATGCCTGGAAGTCTGAGAATGTATTTAAGCACGGTCCTCCTTGAACACATGAGCCATTTTGCCTGTAGGATGGGTAAAGGCTGTAAGAGGTAATATGCCTACACAGAATAACTGTTTTGCAACAATTTCAATTACTTTTTTCCTGTATATTTCCATGTCTTGTTTTATTTTCTGGAACTTAGTAAGTATTCCATTATATCATTAGTCTTGAACATTTGTATCAAGCTTTAGTCAAAGCCAAATGTAAACATTTAGTTTTTGATTCAGTAGGCATGTTGGCAGGAAATTACGTGAATGTACTCTAAATAAGAATAAAGACCATACTCTGGTATTTGACTTTCAAAAATAATGAACACAGAATAAAAGATGTAATGAATATTTTGTTTTTAAGTGGTAACTAGTACTTTGTTTTACACTTACAAGATTTTGGCAAAATCTATGTAGATTAAAAATTCAAAAATTCTTACCCCAAAATGCACTCCTTTGGCAAAATTGTTGCAATGAATGATAATAGGCTTTGTTCTAAATATGTAGCCAGGCCCAGATTATAAGAGAAAATATGAAGACCTGGGTATCATAGTTTCAAAGGTCTATTGCGTGTTTTCAAGATGTAATTCACAGTTTCCATCATGCTTGTGTAACTTCCCTTTTTTTAATAAAAATGTGGTTATAGTAATACATGTATATTTATTGTATTTGAAATAGTACATTCATATGTATATAAGCTATAATTTTCTTTAGGTGTTACAAGTGACAAAAACCCTACTCAGTCTAGTTTAAGTGCAAATGAAATCTATTGGAAATGCACTCATAGAATTTAAGCAAAAAACGAAGAACCCAAAATAAACCCAAGGAAGTCTCGTGACGTGAGCAGTGTGTGTTCTAACTTCACTAATGTGTGACAAGGCAAATGATCAGTACCGGTAAAAAAACAGCACACCAAGATTGACAGCTGCGACGTTTGCGAAGTTCAGTGGCGACCCAAAGAACTACAAAATACTTATTATTTAGGCAAATGTCTCATCATCAATTTGATTCTATCATCATGAGAATGAAAGGCATCATTTATAGCTTGTCTTATAGTTGGTTGGAGACTTCCATGTATGTACAAATGATGACAATTACTTAGTTAATTCTTTAGGTCTATGTCTTTTATCAGCTTTTAGACATAAGAACTTTTAAGGCTAGAAACACATCAAATGGGTAGATGAAAAAATACCTCTTCCAAAAAATAATATAAATTTGAGGTTTTTCTTCCTTTTTATTAGTATATGTTCGAAGTACATAACAAATACATTCATTGTAGGAAATTGGTATATTTACACGTTGCATCTTAACCCTTTTTACTTCCTCTTCCTCTCTACTCCTTCCTGTCTCCCCATCCCCAGATTTAAGTTTATTTTCTCCTTTCCTCTCCTTTGTTTTCTTTTCCTTTCCTTTCCTTTCTTTTATTTCTTTCTTTTTTTCTAATTGCTTATAATTTACAGAGGAGGGGAAATCATTTTAGGTAGGCTTTTTAAATTAAGCTCAAGCAATTATTTATAACATGCTATATACAAAGGGATTTTAGTAAATATTCGCTAGCTCTCAAGTATTTTTCCTTTTGGCAATAAACTCTGTGCCTCTGTATTATTCTCTAGAGAGTACAGACTATTTACTAGTGCAGTACTTTCATTTTTATGAAAGTTAAAATGACTTGTAAAGAACCATATTTTCTTAACATGTAGACATTGAAAATAATTGTCTTTTTGACTAAGAAATCACTTGAAAATTTCATGCACAGATGAATTAAATAATGCCTTCCAGTATGTTTTACATATTACAGCCACTAGCTTCTCCTTTACAAATTCTTTAGGTTTTGCTTTATTGGATAACTTAATTCTATAATAATCCAACATAGGAGAAAGACAGCAAAATTAGCATTAGTCTACATATGTAACATTTAATATAAATTATCAAATATATCAAAATTGTATTTTGTACTACAATATATTTTAAATAGGAAGATTAATGATTTTAAATTAACCAAGAATATTTTGTCATCATAATGGCTAACTCCTATTGGCAAAGGAGTCAAATTAAATTTAGCATGTTTAATTTATGATATAGTTTTTTAAAATTTACAATAGTATAAAGCAACTATATTAATCCTTTGAATGTTTTATATTTTATTTCTCTAGCTAAGAAAAGAAAAATATGTATTCATAAATATTTCTAGTTTCTTAAGTCTTCTACACTGGTAAAATATAATAAAGAGTGTTTTTCTCAACTATAGAACATCATTTCATTTTTCCTTAGAGGAGTCAGTGGTAGGGCAGGCAGTGGGCAAGTTTACTGGCAGTGCTATCTGATTTCATAATTGTTTTAATTTAATTCACATATGTTTTACAAGAATAAAAAGCAGTTATGTTAAGCAAGACCAAAGCACTTTTCATTGGTAATCCACGAGGACTTAACCAGTTCCAGTTGAATCACGAGAGACTGTATTTCTTTTCCCTTCTCTGCTCTCCTTTTCTTCACTTCATCTCTTATATTGTTCCAAAGGCACTGGCTTTAAAAACATTCTTCAGATCACATCTAAAAGACATGACTGATTTTGAACATGATCATTAGGCTCTGTTAACAATGGACAGTATGAAAACGGATCTCCTTCTCTACTGTAATCAGAATTGAACGCTAAGGCTTTTCGTATACATGGGACAGTCATGAATTTTTCATGATCTAGAAACCCTACTCATCCTTAATCAGGGTTGCGATTCATTTCTCGGATTTATTTGTTACGTTTAAATATCTTTGTATTCTGTTGACTTTGCTCCTCATTTTATTTGCTCATGCCAGTGTCTTTTTTAAAAGAGGTCATGCTCTTCAGCTTGCTGGCAGGTTTTGACTGACTGATGTTGGCTCTCTGTTTTCATATTACTTCATTTATTGCATTATTAAATCAATACTTACTTTAGAAGCCAAGAAAATGTTTTATATTGCAATATGGTTGCCTCCCTGGAGTTCATTAGCTCATTTTCCTTCAATTAACTCTGTGCGCACTACACCCCTCTCTTAACGTTTTGGGTTCTGGAGTCCTAATTCACATGCAGGCAGAATACCCAGGTTAGATTTGAATTTTTATAGACTCGTAAGACAAAAAATAACTGTGTAGATCACTTCTGGAGAGAGATAGAGAATTATTGGAGGCAAGCATATGCCATATAAATCTGTAGGTTAATATACACTTGTTGATTAACCCTGGAAGATAGTTGGATTTATGGAAAAGTTTAATCTGCCCTTCCTATGAACTACTCCACATGCTATTACATTTTATTGCTTTCAAAGAGCTTTAACATAAAAAGAGAGATTTTGCTTTTTATTTAGTGCCATACAGCTCATTTATGATGATGCCAAAAATGAATTTTCTAATTTCTTACTCTAGTATTTTTCAACCCCGTCAAGATACATAAATATCCAAGTTATATATTATTATATACTCACACAATAGTACAATTCGGTTAAAAAATGAGAGCAAATGAATATCCATTAGACTTCATGAAGTGAGCTTTTCATTCAACTTACAAACCACCTACTTCCTGCTAATAGCTTTAATTTAGATCATATCTTTTTAAATCGAGTAAAACATGCATACTACTTAGTATTTGAAAATCCATATTTTCCCTGACTTTCAGTGTCAGGTGTCTAGTGAAAATGAGTGATGTAGAGAGCTGACTTTAACAACAACAACAACAAAAAAAAAAAAACTGTACATTTTCAACAAAGATTTTTAAGCATTATTTTCATAATGCACCAATCACTGGAAAACATAACCTCGACTAATCTGCATTTTGCATAGGCCAACACAACATTCATATGACTTACTTATGCCCTTGGAAGCAATCCCTAGGGAACTTGTTACATTTAGGTCTATTATCTCTTTTAGATAACACTTGGCATTAAGTGATAAGAATGCTTTCACTGTCTTTTTCCAGGAAATCTGCTCCTCCTAAATTTAAGATCAGAAGTTTGTTTTAATCTTTTAAAGATTCATAACTTTATTTTCTAAAACAAAAAAGAACAAAAGAGGGTTACTTGCAATCAAATAGAGACCATCATGGATATTACTCACTTGGTTACAAAAATTGCATTCACTTTTCTAGCCAAATTAGCACTTTGCTCTGGTTCCCATGTTTCTCTATCTAAAAGGGAGGCTGCATATGCTGGGCTGTCAGCTTTTCCAGCAATGCTCACAAATATTTTCCTTCTGCTGCAAACTAAACGCTTGACTCAGTGTCTCACCCAGTAGACATTATTCATTTTGAAACAACACAGCTGTAATTCAGATTTTATGTCTGATACCTTTCCTTCATGAGTTAAGTTTCAAAAGTAAGCCAAAATATAAATTTCATTGAGAGACAGAGGATCTGTCAATATAATCAACCTTCAAAGATTGAAAGTAGAAATGCTTCTGTTAGCAGAATAAGCAGTACTTTTGGAATGGATGAAACATGGGGCATTTAAGAAATACTGTTGATTCTGCTGGTGTATGCACTCTGTTGTCATGCCTTTGATAAAATGTGTATACAAGTGATTCAGTTCTGCAACTGTTCTCATCTTCCTTATTTACCATTCAATAGTAAATGATGAATTTTGTCTTATGGTGGAAGTTCATGGGAAAAGTTTGTATAGCTCATAGCATTGTCAAAGAGGGACCAGAGGGCTGGTGAGATAGCTCAGTGGCATAAGCCCCTGCCTGGCAAGTGCGAGGTCCTGAGGTCGACTCCCAGAACCCACATTAAAAAAAAAAAAAAAAAATAGAGGAACCAGAGTGTAGAAACACATCCAGTTCATAATTAAGTGAGTTGGGGAAAACATGGCATCCAGAGAGTAGGGTGAAATGTGGTGATGATCCCTTAGCAACCAGTATCAAGGAGGTTCAGAAAATGGTTTGGACATTTGCACAAGGCAAACAAAACACTGTAACCAGGATTTCTGTAGAAGATAACATATAATTATAAATGTTTGGTATTTGTATCAAGATTGTCTTTCCTTAAGACACTTTGGTCTTGAGCAACAGAGGAACGGAATCAGGATATTGGAAATAGAAAAGGAGCTAGAAGTAAGACCATGCTACCATGTTAGAAAAATTTCCAGGTTTACCAGACATGATGTCTTATATGGGAGGGGGAAGAAACAACTCTACAAAATTAGGTCCCAAAGTTAGGGTTTGTTTGTAACTCTATAAAATCAACATATGAGAGCCAGACTTTTAACAATACTGACTGCATAGTTTTCTAAATTTTCAAATGTACTTTAAATTGGACCAGGGCCGGTGAGATGGCTCAGTGGCGTAAGCGCCTGCCTGGCAAGCGCGAGGGCCTGAGTTTGACTCCCGGAACCCACATACGAATAAAGGACCGGTGATATCTCTCGGCAGCACGCTGGCGCGCGAGGTCCTGAGATCGACCCCTGGTACCCACAAAAAAATAAAATAAAATAAAATAAAATAAAATAAAATAGATAAATTGGTCCAGAAATGATTTTAGCACAAACATTTAAAATAGTGAAAAGAGCAGGTGACAGAAAGCAAAATTAAACAGCTAAGCACAGCAGTACAAGGAAAAGGACTGGAAAAACTCTGAGACTTCCTGTTTCTGATGACGGGAAAGATTATTTAGATCAGTCATCCAACTGAAAGCAGTTTAAAATCTAAGTGAAAGATTTTAAAAAAACAAGATATTCTCTTTAAAACCCTAAGAAAATGACAAGATTGTAACCAATGACCACTGAAAAATGAAGGAATTTCTTGAAACCAAGGAGGCAAGCAGCATAGAAGCCGCTTATGCATTGACTTAGAACATTAAAACAAACAAACAAACAAAACTTTCTTGTAATGAAGCGGACAAAATTCAAAGCTGGAATTGTTATAGATAGCTAAGTTATTTAGAAATATTGTAGGCAGTCAGACAGGGCTAGGCCCTCAAAAGAGTCAGTGCAGATACATTCCAACGTGGGGGATGCGCATTCTTTAAAGGACAGAACTCAAGACAAAAGACAGAATGACTACACCCACATACTTCCCCTAGGGATGAAGAGCAGTGATTGGTATTCTAAATAGGTATCCATCAGGTCCCCTTGGGTGGGAGCCAGGAAGAGCTACTGATCAACCCCCTCCAGGAAAAGTCCCTGTTCCTTATGCTTTTTACATGACTTGCTTCCCCATTTGATCCCCATTTATCAATGTTACTTAAGTGATTATACTCGTAATCTTGTTGGTTGACCATAGTTTTTTGTCCTATCTCATGCCTACTTTGTGATTTCCCATTGGATCAATGTTATTTAAGTGACTATACATGTAATCTTATTAGTTGATTATAGTTTTTCCCACCTTAGACCCATCTCACCTGTGGCTTTCATAAAACCCCCTTGAAAAGCGAGGACCTTGGCAACCCACTCAGGACCCCTTCTGTCTCTCTAAGAAGCTTTCTTTCCTCAATAAATAGATTCTGCTCTTAACTTCTGTTGTTCCTAGAATTCATTCTTTGATTTTAGAGAACACAAACTCGTACCGGATGTCTAGCGGATTGGGTGTTTCTTTCCCCCATATCAAAATCATACATTGGTGGAGGATCTAATGGGAGATTCTCACATCCTCTGGGATTCGAAGGCTCTACCTTCTGGAAGAAAATACACCAAAGGAGAACTAGGCCTTGCATGAAGTTATAAAACAATCTTCTGGCCCTTGAGTGGTCCAGGGAGTTTTAAATTTTAGCATAGCTTAAGACAGACAAAGAAGTAAACCAGTTATTTATCAGAAGAATTCACAAATGTTGTCTGAAAAGGGGAACCTCTTTCACTTGTTTAAAATTTTTAAAAATAATTGCTAAGAATGGTAATCAATCAGAAAGGAAATGAATGCAAACTCCCAGAAACAAGAGAATTGAGAAACTAAGTGTAAAAACTTCAGGTTATGAATTTACTAGATGCAGATAAATAAAATACAGTATCTCGATATTATTTAAGAAAAAAAATTAGACACAAAATGGAAAATATTTACAAGGAGAGGAATCTTTCAAAATGACAACTGCATTTGAAAAAGAGTGAAACTGAAACTATATAAAATAACCTCATTTGATTAAAAAAAAAAAACAGGTTAAAGCTAAAAACCATGATTTGAAATACAGGTTGAAATGAAGTATGACATGGAAGGATCAAAAGATGGGAATTTCTTATTTGTGACAAAAACTGTAAACAATGAAAAGGTTTAACATATGTATAACTGGGGAAGAGAGAAAAAGAGGGAGCAAAGAAAAAGAGATTATGCCTCAGAATTTTCTGGAACTGATGAAAAATACTGCATTACACATTTCAAAATACTATGCAACAGCCCCCACATTTTAATAGCTTACAGTACAACTGAAATACGTTTGTTGCTTACAATTCTTGAAAGTGATTGAGGATCAAGTTCACTTCGGTTCTTTCTCTGCTCTCTTGTAAGTCATCTACAGTCATATTTCCTGTAGTTTGGAGCTTCTCCTTAGCTGAAAGCTATATGCTTCAACTGGATTCTCTGACCCCAATGTTTCAACTATATTCACTTTTCCCAGAAATATCCATACATCAGATCTCTCTCCTCGCACTTCTGACAAAGCTTGTCTACAAGCAATGCCTTCCAAGTTTTGTCTGAATTACCAAATACCAAATAACCAGTATATATTAAACTGGTAATAGCCACCCATTGCATTGCTCTTGCTAAGAGTCTTTCACCAAAAGACATCGGTCACTAATCAAAGGTATTTAGATGCCCTGTGACCCAAAACATGTGTGGGTGCTTGAAGGCAGGAAGGACAATGGAGAGATCTGACCTCATTTACTCACCCAATTTGCGACCTCTTTCCAAATAAAAGGTCAGCCTTACAAAAGAATTCTATCAAGTGATGAGAAACAAAAACAAACAAGGAATAATTAGTTGGTTGATAAACTGCTCAAATTATGATCATTTGATTGGAAAAAAATATAGTCTCCTTGTTTTCTAAAGCTGCTATGATTTCTCTTAGTACTTTCATGTAGGGTAAGAGTAGGGGAGAGATTGAGGAGAATTCATTATCAAAAAGTAAGTAAAATTTATAGTATATAAAAATTTAAAAGGTCTTTTCAGATTAAGTTAAATAATTTTGCAATGATATCTCAGAAGTTCCAGATCTCTTCGCATCTTCCTCTGCTTTCCTCTAAATATCTTAAAGTATGAGAAACATTTTGACCTTATACTGACTGGGGAAAAATGGATCCCATAGCTTTCTGCTGGGTTGCGGTGTGTGCAGGGCACTTTCTTGAGACTATGGATGACAGGTCCCACACCCGGTCATCCTGTCAAGGATCACTGGTGTCTACCTGGTTAAGTTGTGGTCACTTAGTCTGGGTTTGCTCAGACACGAGATGCCTTTTCTAGGGATTTGTCCTCCCCTTTATCCTTGCTAGTGCTCTACATTTCTTTGTCTTTGCCATACCCCACCAGGCCCCTTGACAAAGATACTGGCTCTAAAATTGCTCTTCATGGCTCCTATAAAATGAAAGCTAGTGGTTTCCCTGTGTTACTACACTGTCTCCTTCATAAATACCTTGGCCTAAATACCTTGGACTCTGTTGGCATGAAATCACCTTGCAGATCAGTTACTTCTCCAAAAACCTCCTTCTTTTGGCATTCTTCTCAATTTATCTAACACATTCACCACATTCCAGGCTGATGTCCAGAGAAGAGAGGCCAGGATCCACTTGCTCACCCAACAGCTACCCTTTCTCTCCTCCCCTTTGCCACAGTCTGTATGGTGGGAAGTGGTTGTTATGCTCCCATGGTTTTTTTAATTGTCCGAGTCGACCTCTCCTATATCTACTTTCTTAAAACTAAAATTTCTAGTGAGATATAGGACAGTGAAACAAGTTTTCAGAAAAGTAGGGTAAACTGGGAATTATTTACAGAATACTAACCTTGTTACAGAAGGAAGCAAAATAAAAGCTTGTTTTAATCTAGCCAATATGCCTCATGAATGTCTCTTGTCCCCTCTTTACTGTAACACCACTGTCCTATTCTCCTCTGACTGCTCCTTCTGCTCTTTCTGGAATGATCTTCTAGTCCATTACATGCTGGCATTATCTGGGGTTTGTCCTTAGCCTTCTTCTAGTCTCAAACTTTAATTTCTCCCTTGATGGTCTTAACCACTTCCACAGCTTCAAATGGTGCATGTTAACCTATGGTTTCCTGGTACTAGAGGTATGTTTACCTTTCTAGCCCTATTTTGCTAATATGGTTACTAAAAGGTAATGGACACTCAGTGAGTAAAGTAAGTACGTGTTCTCTCATAACTGAGAATTCTCTCAGACTGTCCTATTTTCTTAGAATGTGAGTGGAAACTAAATGCAGACAATATGCAACCCACATACCTTCAGTAGTTATAGGGATTTTTTGGTTTCCAGTATAGAGAATTTCCATATAATAGCAGGGTTTTTAGAAGAAAAATTAAACTTCTCATTGTAGAATTTTGGGATTGACTCATTGCCCTTCAGTTTATAAAAGTGCATGAGTTCTAGTCAAAGAGAGATTACATGTGGTTCTAAGATGTATGTGAAAAACAAATCTACTCATTCCACGTTTTATCTGTTTACCTGAGGAGAAAGAGCAGTAAGCGGTCACCTGTTAAAGATAATTGATTTTTCACTTTCAAGAACTATTTACAGATTCAGTTTAAAATATTAAAATAATATAAAAACAATCAACCTTGATAATAATATGATAATAAAAATTAGCCTTAAAAAAGAAGTAAAGTACAACAGTGGCTTTGAAGGCAGTTTAGAGTTTAATGATGTATCCAAGACTCTTTTATGATAAGGTGTGTGATGTACTCTGCTCCTTACACCCTACTTTTTGCTGTTTGACAAGAGACTCTATTGAGTGGTTAAATGATTCTTTTTTTTTTTTTTTTTTGTGGGTACCGGGGTGTCGACCTCAGGACCTCGCGCACCAGGAGGCGCCCGTGCCGCTGAGCAATATCACCGGCCCCTTTTTCGTATGTGGGTTCCGGGAGTTGAACTTGGGCCCTCGCGCTTGCCGGGCAGGCGCTTAAGCCGCTGAGCCATCTCACCGGCCCGGTTAAATAATTCTTGAAAGTCGAATTTTCTTAACTTCAAAGAAATGTCTTTCAAAGTAAGCAGAAATTATGTTCTCCTTTTGGATGGTAACTAAATAAAACTTTATTAATTAATTAGTTAAAAGATTGAAAATGGATTAAATCTTTCCCTATTCCCGAGTGTTTATATTGTTAGGTATTATTAATTTTCTCAACTGTGACACAGGAGTGAAGCACTTCATGTAACAGCAGCACAGAAAAAGAGGTGTGTATGGGCTAACAGCTGTTGTGTAAGTATTGTCATATTGATTCCTGTTTCAGCTTTAGTCTGCACCCGTGCACACATATTAATACAGTTATACCATATAAACAAAATGGAACCAGTCAAGAAAAATGAATAAGCTGATTCAGATAAAATGTTTTTAAAAGTTTGTATATATTCCTCTTTTAAGATTTCAGTGTGTAACGTCTCTCATTTTCCGCTCCCCATGGAGTATCTAGTCATGAAGTGAAGTACTTATAAAAGATACAGAAGCCATTGTTATAATAAAAAGGATACCATTAGTACGCCTAAGTGTAGAATTTAATGCATGATTCCAAATTGCATCGATAATTTTTATTAAAAAGTTCCTTGAATTAACTGACATAATTATAAATATGGAAATACCACGTATTCATATGTGAGAGAACACAGATCATATGACAGGGATTTATAATTGGAAAAAATCATTAAATTGATTTTTAATCTTTTATTTGTACTATATGGACTCAATAAATAAGCCTTATAAGCTTTTAAACAATGAAATCTATGTAACTGAATTTTCATCTTCATTTTCATTGGTATATGGTAAATATTTTAAAATAATCGATTTGAAGTAAAAACTTCCATATTACAATTCCAAGATTTTCAATTAGATTTTCTTCATACAAGATTCAACTCCAAAATGTGGAAGTCCTTTTGAGGAAACATGTAGGTTCTATGCAGGACTCTACCAATCTCTACTGTAGTCTGTCATATTAAAATTCTAGCAGATTGTTAATTTTTAAATATTTAGATCTTTGATCTATTTGATTTTAATTTAACACATGGTGAAAAATATGAGTCCAGATTTAATCTTCTGCATGTGGATAGGCAGTTTTCCCAGCACCATTTATTAAAGAGTCTATCTTTCCTGCAGTGTATATTTTTGACCCTTTTGTCAAAGGTCAGATAGTTGAATGTGCTTGGGGTTGTTTCTGCATCCTCTGTTCTGTTCCACTGATCCACATGTCTGTTTTTGTGTCAGTACCATGCTGTTTTTGTCACTGTAGTTTTGTAATATAACTTGAAGTCCCAAGACTTTGATGCCTCCTGCTTTGTTTTTGTTGCCAATAATTGCATGATTTCTCTTATATGAGAAACCCAAAATACAAATATAAAGAGCAAAATAAAAGGAAGATAATAGGAGATAGGGAGATAGATCTTTTGCAAAAGGGAAGGGAACCAAGAGATGGAAGGAAGGGAGAGGGACAAGGGAGGAAAATGATGAAAAAGAATTAAGATGAGTTATGTGCATGGACCAACTCCCCACAAGGAATGCGATCATTACGTACTGTAAATATGGACTAAAATTGAAAATAATTGAAAACAAGATCTCAGAGAGATATTTGTACACCCACATTCTCGGGAGCATTACTCATAACAGCCAAGAGGTAAAAGCTACTCAAATGCCCATCGGTAGATGACTGGATAGATAATCATGTGGCATTTCCATCCAACTGAATTTTATTCAGCCTTGAAATGGAAGAAAATTCTGATGCATACTACAGTGTGGATGGACCATGAGGGCATTATACTAAGTCAAATAAGATGGGCACAATAGACAGGCACAAAACTGTCTCATTCCACCTACATGACGTGTCTAAAATAGGGACAGAAAATGGAATGATGGTTAACTGGGGGCTTAATGGAGAGGAAAGTGGAGAGTTGTTAAAAGAGTATAGAGTTTCAGACTGTGCAGAGAGCTGTTTCACAACAATGTAAATATATTTAATACTACTGAGCTGTGTGCTTAAAAATGGTTAGTCCGGCAAATTTTATGTTATGTTTTTGCCACAATAAGAAACAAACCAAAAGTTTTAAAATAAGATAAAATTCTGTATACTTGCAACATTTTATCATATATACATATATAACCTAGAAAACTTGAAAAATTGAGTTTTATTTTATTTGAAGTTAACATGCAGATTCTTAATGCTGCAAAGTTCAGGTCAGGGTTAGTTCTTTGTGTGTATGTGTTTGTGTCTGCTTGGGAGTAGAAAAGAATGATAAAATAATCAAAGACCAACACCTCAGGCTTTCTGCATTTTATGAAGCAGTGTGTTCTATGTCTGTATGGCTGGATCTCACAAAGGGATTTCTTTTTTTCACTTGATTTGAGCATTTGCTTATTTATCTTTTCTCATTCAGCTTCTACAAACACAAAATTGCAATGATCTAACATGTAATGGAACCAGCTTTTGTTTACTTTCCCCCCATTGGACCACCCACAAGTTGGGTCAGAGTTGTACTTTACATTTTCCTATAACCAAAACCACATGGAGGAAAATACACTTCTTTGGGCTTCTTTAAAATCCTTAAAATTAATTCTTGGGTTCTATGTCCAACATGCAACAGATAATCTTCGGCTTGTGAACACGTCTAGGCACACTCCAGAGAATATTATTACAGCTGACCTAGAAAACTAACCCCAGAGAAGGCAGAATCCCAGAGCTGAAGAGTTGTAGAAGTTAATAAAACTCAAGAGCTTCTTGAAGGTAAGGAAACAAACACCCACAAAAGTTGATTTTTTGCTTGTGGTTTTAATATAAACTAAACTGAGGGTGGTGTCTTGGCTTCTTGCCAAAATCTACTCCAATTAACCATTGCCTTCCTACTGGACTTATCATTAAAGCACTTAATCCAGAGAATGTATTGAAAGCAAACAAAATCTGGTACAATTTCATCTCTTTCCATTCCATAGACAGCGGACCTCAAACTTACGGCACTGGTTTCATGGAAGACAATTGTTCTGCAGAGGGGGGTGGGGAAGGGAGGGAACTCTGTGGGACTGATTTAAACACATTACGTTTATTGTGCACTTTGTTTCTGCCATTGTTACACTGGTTTTTCATAAGGAGCCCACAACCTGGATCCCTTGCTTGCACAGTTCACAGTAGGCTTTGCTGCTCCTGTGCGAATTGAACGCAGCTGACCTGATGTGAGGCAGAGCCCAGACGATAATCTGAGGAGTGGGGAGCAGCTATGAATGCAGGTGAAGCTTTACTGGTCTGCTGTTCGCCTACTGCTCTGCATCCCATCTCCTAACAGTCCTGCTGTATAATCAGTTAGATGTCAGGTAATTTTATATAGATATTAAATGTAAATAGTTAATACACTGTTGGTATTGATTTTAAATTAGTTTTGAGTCTTTGCATCTTTTCCTGACCTCTTTTCCTCCGAGCAAACAGCACTCTTGCAAGCCATTTCTGCCCTTGGCCCAGTTCCTCATCCTCCAATCTGAAAGTCCTGCTGGGATGCTGTCTTCTCCCACCATATGAGTGATTTCACAGTTAACTACTTTGTTAGACAAAGCACGTTCTTCTAGTTTTCATAAGAGCTTCTTACTCATTAATAATCCCTGACTTTTTTGGACACAGTGTATATTTCAGTTATTTCTACATAATATTTCTGAAAAATAATTTCAGTTTCTATACCTGATATTATTATGAAAGATCCTCAAAAGGCAGTAACACTGAGAATTGTCCAGTTTTTTAAAATTTAAAGGTGCACCACCTCAGTTTGGTATTCCATATAAACAGTTCAGCCTCAAGTCTGGCTCAGATTTTAATCCCATGTCTAATCCCATAGCCCCCTATAACCTGGTTATATATGTAAAATTTCTTAGTTCAAGAGGAAAATAATTATTTATCTACTTAAAAATTCTCTTGCAGGCAATAGGTTAATTGATTTGAGATCACACAGGGACTAGCTCAGGTGTCTTAAAATTTAGAGATTATAGTCAGGTTGACTGTGTCATTCACTAGAAGGATCTAGATGATTCAAGCCATGGTCTGACTTTCTTTTGAGCCGTATCATCAAGGGCCATTGTAAAGCCTCACTTTTTTTAAAAGATGCTGCAGCTTGGGTAAATGCATGTCTGCACCTTCCCTTTCTAATAATCTTTCTCAGTTACTACACACCTTTCCACCCTGCATGTCACACTTTTATGGGTAGAAATGCTAACTCAGGTTTCCTTTTTTAGTTTGTTTTTAAAAGGAAACTACAATATCATGAATAAAGGGTACTGTCCCACGGATGTTATTTAACAGTCTTTCAAGAATTCAGATATTACCATACATGCTTTCAAGAATTCAATTGATGTACTTTCATTTAATACTTCTCATCAGACCAAGTCAAACTAACTTCTATCTGGTATTATTATTTGTTGTTTGGGTCACATCAAATCCTGTTTTTAGTAATATATAAATTAGATTTAGATCAGAGCTAAAAAATATTCCTGTTCGCAAGGAAGATGTTCTGCTTGTATAATTATCTGTGGTCATTCCAAGAGAAGCCCTTTACTATGTCCAAATCCAACACTTATCTCATCCTTTCTCACTCCTCTTCATCCACCCAGAAGCCTACAGAACACACTTTCCTGTAAACACCCCTGCCCTACTGTCTCTTGAAATTACCAGTCTATATGGCAAAATCCAGTCTAATTATACTCAAATGTCTACTTTCTCTGCTTTTGCTTCTGAGTGGCTAACTACTGCTAAAAAATTCACATACCAGAACCGCCTGGATTTACTGCAAATGTACATTTTCAACTGTGAAAGAGCTCTCAGCATTGCCAGCAATCCTCCTACACATCTGGACTGCTTTCCTCATCTCATCACTCCCTCTCTCTAACCCTCTCAACTTTCCTTGAAGCTTCAACCTTCTTTTACCTTCATTCCAAGCAGATCCTCTCACCTCCAGTTCCTGCAGAGAGATAAAACTAGTAATAAATGTGTACATAATGCTTACTCTATGCCAGGCACTAGTCTTAAAACTTTATATTTATTAATTATTCTAGGAAACCACTTTATAGATGAGACAACTCAGGTATGGAAAGATTAAATACTTTGTCTCTAATCACAGAGCTGGCATGCAACATAAATATGAGCACTATACATGTTGCCTCTTCTTGGTGCACACTCCGCACACCGTGAGTCTCTTCCATCTCACCTACGCAATGGAGATGCTCTCCTCATCTGGGGCTAATCCTTCCCATCACTTGTGATTTGGATTTTATGCTGTTGCTCTCAGCAACTCCACATACTAACTCTTCTTTTCTTTTGTAGGTTCATTCTCCCCTCTTCTCGCTCACTGAGTCTTTCTTCCCAATAGCCCATCCCCATACACAAGTTTCTTGGAAGAGGTGAGAATTCTTCCTGTCTACACTTCCTGACCTCTCACCCTTTCTTCAGCATGCTGTTCACTCTTGACCCTTCTCTCATCCAGCTTCCACCAACCTCACAAATGAACCTCTACAACACTAAATCCCACACACCTTTCCACCCCTCATTCCTTTGAGTCCTCACCTTCCTCCATTCTGTTGACCACTTCCTCCCCTTTGAAACATTGCTTCCCCTTTTCTTTCTTTCTTTTTTTCTTTTTTTTTTTTTTTTTATGTGGGTACCAGGAGTCGACCTCAGGGCCTCATGCTTGCCAGCAAGTGCTTGTGCTGCTGAGCGATATCACCGGCCCTTTTTTTCCTTTATGTGGGTTCCGGGAGTCAAACTCAGGACCTCATGCTTGCCAGGCAGGCGCTTATGCCACTGAACTATCTCACCGGCCCTGTTTTCCCTTTTCAAAACCCACTCTTGTCAGTAGGATCAGCGTTGCCTACTCTGTGAAGGGCCTGGGTAGAATGTAAAGTTGGAGAAAGGCAAATTCTCTCCATCTCTCTTCTGGAGCTGGACTATTTATCTTCTCCTGGCCACAGACATCAGAACTCCAGGTTGTTGGGTCTTTGGACACAGGGGACTTATCAACTCTGTAGTATCTCAAGCTTTCACCTCAGATATAGTGCTATATCAGCAGCTTGTCTGATTGCATTGGACAGCTTTCCTATTGCTGGGACCAAATACCTGATACTCAAAACTTAAAGAGGAAGTTGAATTTGGCTCATGGTTTCAGAGGTTTCAGCTCCCTCCAAGGCAGAAACATAACCACGGCAGAATAGCATGGTGGAGCAAATCTGCTCAGCTCTGGCAACGTGGAAGCAAACCACAGTAATAGAGCCAGAGAAGAGACCAGGGTCAGATATAGCACCCCAGGTCACACTCCCATGAACCTGGGCACACCCAGAAGTGTGTTTTACTAATCCCTTAATTCCTGTAATAGATGTCCTCTTAACTATCTAAATCTATATCTATCTATCTATCTATATCCTCTAGCTGCATTCTATTGTTTCTGTCTCTATAGACACCACAGTGTCTTTCTCTCCCTCCAATCTCTTTTGAACTGCAGTCCCACACATTACATGGAATGCAAACTCTACTTGCTTATTTTTCCATTCTGTTCAGAGTGACTGGGATAGTTCCTGGCACACAGTGGGTGATAAATAAATACTTGTTTGACTGAAGAAGAAAGTGTTACCCAAACCTTATTGCCTTTCAATACTTTTGAGGGCAGGGCATCATTATTCATCTAGTTAAACTGTCTTGTAAAACTTACTGACATTTCCATTTCCCTCATTCCTCAGAGTTGACAAGTATATTACTTTACTAGGGCTGTCATAGGAAAATACTCAAATTAATTCAGATTGAGTAGATCACAAAACAGAACTTTATTTTCCCACAGTTATGGAAGGCTGGGCTGAGGCCTCTCTCTGGCTTGCAGATGGTCACTATCTCATTGTGTCCTTATGTGGTCTTCTCTGTGCATGTTTATCTCTGGCACTTCTTGGTGTGACCAGATTTTCTCCTCTTATAAGGACAATAGTTGGAATGGACTAGCTTTGAATGACCACATCTTTAAAAGCTCCATCTGCAAATACAGTTACATTCTAAAGTCCTCAGGATTAGGGCTTCATCTTATAAATTTTGAGGGGGAAAGAACACAATTCACCTTATAATCCATCTATCATCAAATACATTTGTTTTTTTCTAAAAAGATCTAGAATCCCCATACTTTTCTCTAACCTTTCCTAATCCAAGCTACCATTCTCTATTACCCAGGATACTTAGCATCTGAGATTTCCCATGGTTCTCTGGTTCCTGGTATTCATATACTGGTATAAATCTTACTCTTTTAGTGTGGGTTGGGGCTAGTGATTAATGAACAGAATATGAAAAATTGATGAAATGTTACTTTGGAGAGTAGGTTACAAAAAAGACTTAAGCTTTGGTCTTGTTTCAGTCTATTTTTGTGACTTGCCCTGATAAAAGCCAGTTGCCCCATTGTGAGCTGAAACTTAGAACCAAGTGCAAGGAATTGCGCCAAATCACTGGCTAAGAGCCACAAGGAAAATGAGGCTTGCATCCAAAAATCCATGGGCACTGAGTCCTGCCAGCCTCTCAAGATAGCCTGACAGTGAGTCCCCCTTCAGCTTGCCTTGAGATGGGCACAGCTCCACAGGACACCTGATTGCAGCCCTGAAGAGCATGAAAGTCAGAGAACCCAGTTCAGCTGGGGGAAGATTCCTGCTTGACAGAATCTGTGAGACTGTAGATGTTTGTTATTGTGGGGAACCACTCAGACTGCTTTAAAGCTCAGGGGCATCTAAGGACACCTGAGGACGTGACCCTGCTTGTCTAGCACAGGAGCACAGTGGGATACAGTTATGTAACCATGACTTAGCACAGGTAAAGATGCACACACTGGTTATGGCACTATGTAAGAATGTAAATATGAGATAACAACCTGTATAAGAATTATACAGTGAAGATGCAGGTGACTCTTGCACTCTGCTCTTGTGTTCTGCTCTGCTCCAAGCTGCCTGCTGTTGTTGCTGATGTCTTGCACATATGCATTCTTTAACCTTGGGACCTCACCATGAAAAAATCTCCTTGGGCCCCCCGAGCAGGCTGACAATTGTATTAAGCCATTACATTTTAGCGTCATTTGGTATCCAGTCATAGACAGCAATCATAACTAGGTACTCCAGGGGTGTACTAGCTTTCTGATCTGCACCCACTCTGGCTTCCTTCAAATCACTTCTTTGTATGGCAGTCAGAGTGACCCTTTTGTAGCACAAATCAGCCTACTTTCCATTTAGGCCATTCCATAGCTTTTTATTTATTTCCAACTAACTGTGTAACATGGTCCACAAATCCCTGCAGTCTGGCTTCTCTCCACTTTCCCAGCCTCATCTTGCACTCAGCTCTGCTTACTGCCCAGCCACCAAGGAATCTTTCTAGTCCCCTGCTTCCCACAGTGGGCCCTTTCTGGTGCTGTTTTCCCTGCCTAACCTGTTCATCTGTCTGTTGTTCACCTAGTGGACTATTTTTCCTTCAGATTTCAAACCCTCACTTCCTCAAGGTGGCTACCTTCCCCTGGGGAAACCCCCTTTATGGTATTCTCCCCAGGACATTTTCACATGGGATCCTGTGATCCATACCTTTCCCTTACACTACAGCGCAAGCTGTAAGAGCAAGGAACGCATCTGCTTTTCTTTAACACTGTATCTACTATGCCCGGCCCAGGACCTAGAACTTGTAGGCATTCAATAAATACTTCTTTAAACAAACAAATAGCAATTGATGAAATGGACACACATGGAAACTATAATATTAAGTAGAATAAATCAGACAGGAGCTTAAATATGGTATGGAATGTCATTTGAGTAAGGCAAAGTGCAAATAAAGAACAAAATAAAGGATTGATAGAAGGAAAGGAGATAGATCTTTATCAAATGGGAAGGAGTCCAGGAGAATGAGGTTAAGGGTAGGAGAAGTGGAAAGGGAAGTAAAAAGATTGAAGATGAGTCACTTACATGTACCAAATACCCATGATGAATGCAAATATTATAAGTCATAAACACCAATTAAAAATAATAATAATAGCAATAAGAATCAAACTGGGGAAAGAGGACTTAGAGGAGGAAGGGAGGTGTGGAAAGGGGAAAGGGATTAAAAAAGAATCAAGCTGTATTACATACATGCACCTACTCCATAAGATGAAGGTAAACTTAATGTACTGTTGACATGTACTAATAAAATAAAATAAAGTAAAATAAAAATTTCAAAATAAATCCCCTAGTCAACAACTTTGCCAGTTAGAACTGCACAAATTCAAAGCATGATGCTATTATTTCCTGCAAACAGACTTTTCTGCCAAGTGTTTACAAGATTGTTCTTTTTAGGAAAGGACCACGTAAAACAACATTTCTTAACTTATAATGATTTTTAACCCTTATAGATTCATGGTAAAATCATAACAGACTGAAAGTATAAGACTTGGCATGTGATGCAACCTGTCTGGCTGAAAACAGGTTATCAAAAAAATTAACACTAACACTTTTTAATTTGAAATGTCATATTTTAGCAAATCTGGATTACACAGCTGAGTGACAAATGTATGTATTCCATGGCCTTACAGAGGAGCAAAAGCATATTGGCTCTGTGTTCAAATATTTTTGCATGGAAAAGTTGTCATCTATTAGATAGTGTCATATGTTCCATCTGGATTTTGTGGAAAACCAACTGCCTATGTGTCACATACTTTTTGTGTGCACATCGTTTAATATTTTTGATATTAAATCTCAAAATTCCTATAAACCTGAATTTGAATAGTTATACCTCCAGCACATTTGAAAAGTAAGTTTGCTTATTTTTCAGCTCTGACTTCCTATCTTATATTTGTATTAATACTTAGAAGTTTTTCACATGTATATAAATGTAATTTAAGTAAGTTAATTAGGCATGGCATTATTTAATATATATATATATTTTTTGTGGGTACCAGGGGTCGACCTCAGGACCTCGCACGCCAGCAGGCGCCTGTGCCGCTGAGCAATATCACCAACCTTTTTTTGGTATGTGGGTTCCAGAAGTTGAACTCGGGGCCTCGCGCTTGCCAGGCAGGCATGTATGCCGCTGAGACATCTCACTGGCCTTGTTTTTAATATTTTAAGACAATAGATATATCACATTGTTTCTCTTATATGAGAAATGCGGAGTAAAAATAAAGATCAAAATAAGAGATAAGCCGGTGAGATGGCTCAGTGGTGTAAGCGCCTGCCTGGCAAGTGCGAGGGCCTGAGTTCGACTCCCGGAACCCACATGCGAAAAAAGGGCCGGTGATATCGCTCAGTGGCACGGGCACCAGCTGGCACGCGAGGTCCTGAGTTCGACCCCGGTACCCACACACACACACACACAAATGCACAAAATAAGAGATAAATAGGAAGTAGGGAGACGGACTGTTCCCAGAGGGGAAGGGGATCAAAAGATGGAGGGAGGGGAGAGGGAAAAGAGGGGAATGGGTTGAAAAGGGAATTGGGATGTAAATATTATGTACTGCAAACATGTACAAAAAAAGGAAGGGATCAAGGGATAGGTGGAGGGGATGAAAGAGGGAAGCAGAAGGGGATGAAAAAGGAATGAAGATGTGTTATGTACATGTAACAACTCCACACAAGGAATGTAAACATTGTGTGATACACTCATGTACTAATAAACCAAAATAATAATTTAAAAGCAAAACGCACCAATAGATATTCATATACATTAATATGGATGCACTAGGAATGGGAATTGGGGCAAATGTGGTATCATATGCTTAGTTTTTTATTTTTTATTTTTTATGTGGGTAACGGGAGTTGAACTCAGGACCTTGCGCTTGCCAGCAGGCGCTTGTGCCACTGAGTGATATCACCGGCCCTTTTTTTCCTTTATGTGGGTACTGGGAGTTGAACTCAGGACCTCACGCTTGCCAGGCAGGTGCTTATGCCATCTCACCGGCCTTTATATGGTTATTTTAAAGGGAGACAGCCACAGCTTATTTCTAACTCACTAATTGTGGGATCAGTGTTGCCAGATCTTCTGAATTTTTTTTTTTATAGATGTTGGAAATCTGTATTTTATATGCAATCTTCCATCTTTGCACAAACAATTCAAACAAATCTATGGATTTTATCTTGGATAATGCCACTTTTAGGCCTAGGGACAACATTGTTTACTGGAAAGTGTGTGGGTTTGGAGAGAGACAGGTGGGTTCAGACTCTTTTTTATTTTTAAATCATAGAAAGTTCACAGTTCTGGAAGCTGGAAGGACCATGATTAAGGTGCCAGCAGGTTCAGTGTCCAATAAAAACTCTATCTCCTTCTCTTAGACGGCACCACTTGCTGTGTCCTTGCCTTCAGAAGAGGGGAAGACAGCTCCCTTCAACCTCTTTTCTTTTTTATTTATCATTTTTTATTATGTAATGTTCACATTCCTTGTGTGGAGAGATGCAGATATGTAACACATCTACATTCCTTTTTCATCCCCTTTCCCTCCTTTCCTTCATCTCTTGATCCTCTTCCTACTTGAGAAAGACCTTTCTCCCTACTTCCTTTTCTCTATCTTTTATTTTGCTCTTTACGTACATTTTGGGTTTCTCATACAAGAGAAACCTTCTCTTAATTTTTGAAATGAAGATTCTATAGTGCTTTGTAAACATCTGTAATATGTCAATAAAAATTAGTTTTATTCTGATTCATTGCAAGTCAACTTTCTTCCCACTTCTAGTCTCAAATAACCCAAAAGCAAGGTGATCCCACAATCATAGTTGCTCATTTTATCCTTTTCATCCAGTCAAATATACTTCACACCTTGACAGTGATAAAATTGGTTTTCAGTCGAAAACTAAAACAGATCTTCTATGCACTGCATCTGGGATATGATACCCTAAAGGGGAGCATCTTCAAGTACTTCAGTTATTTTTGTATGAGGATGGTGACCACATGTGCTTATTCACCACGAAGAAATGATGAAGATGAATGAACGAACCATGGCTTCGAGGAATAAATGAAGACATTCATGTATGAAGAATAGGAGCACCAAATATCACTAAATGTCAGGAAGAGTTATTGGTGGCACTGAAATGGATTCTTTCAAGGATTCCAAAATCAAAATGAAAGCTCCTATAGGAGGCCAGGTTCATTATCTCATCCTCAAGCTCAATATAGGGTATTCATAGGAGCATGTAGCAAGAGGAGCCCTTCTGTAAACTCGGTTCACCAAGTCCCTGGTGTTTTGTTCAGATTCAGGCAGTACTTGAGAAACTAACCATTGTAACAAATCAAACATAGATATTAGACGTAAGAACCACGTTTACATAATGAAATTTTTATTAAGAACTAGATACAAACAGTTTCACTTGTACACAATGGTGGTAAAAATGTAAGGTCAATTCAGTTCAAAATTCACTTCTCCCAGATGTTTGTTGTTTTGGATGGAGAACATCCACATGACCTAAATGACAGGAAGAATGTTTTTATTAGATTGATTTAATGTGTGGAGTTCATAGGCATCACCTAAAGTGGTCTTGTTCTATGTAAAATGTATGTAACAAATTCAAAAATTCTAATAAAAAATTCCTAACTGGAACAACATTTCAGCAACTTTCCCATTTAATTTTATAGGTGAGGAAACTGAGATCTAGAAAAATTAAGTGACTTTAGACTTCTTGGAATCTCTTCTTATTTTAATACTTTTTCTGCCATAGTAATGTTGATAACATTGATACAAAAAGGCAGATGATTAGTGAAGAAAACCACTATGGAAATCATTATGGAGATTCCTCAAAACATAAAAATAGAAATTCCTTTCAATCCAGCTATTCCACTCTTAGGTATATTCCCCAAAGAGTTAAAGACATCTTATTTCAGTGGTATACACGTACTCATGTTTATAGCAGCACAACCCAGAAAAGCTAAAACTTTGGAAGTGGCTTATATGACCATCAGCAGATGAATGGATGAAGAATATGTGGTATTTACACACAATAGCGTACCACTTCACTGTTAAGTGAATTAAATCAGACACAGAAGCTAAAATATTGCGTTATTTCTCTTACATGAGAAACCCAACCTATAAATAAAAGAGCAAAATAAAAAAAAATAGGTAATAGGAAGCAAGGAGATAGATCTTTTGCAAATAAGAAAGGGATCAAGGGGAGGGCATGAGGAAGGAGGAAAGTGATGTGAAAAGAATTAATATGTGTGATGTCCATGTACCAACTCCCTACAATAAATGTAATCATTATGCACTGCACATATGTACTAATAAAAATAAAAACAAAAGTGCCAGACTAATGTCAAAAAAATAAAATAAAGTCAATGGTATATTACAAAGAACCCAAAGCAGGCACCACTGCTAATGGCCCAGATACTTTAGATATAAATATTTGGGTACCCCTGCCAGGCCAGCAACCATATCCAACTGAAGTATTTACCAATGGCAAAGGAACTGTGGACTGCCTTGTAGAAAAAGGAAATTTAAAATGCCAGTTATGACTATATGAGCGGTTGTCGAAATGACTGTAATAGCTGTAAGTAGTTCTTCCTTGTTTTGATATACATATATTTGTGTATATATTAACCTACTCATTTTCTTCATCTTCCAACTAGTTAAACTACAACACCTACCCTTATCTATTAATATTACAGCATATCAAAGAAGCTTGACTCATCTAGAAGAATAAATATCAACCAGTGATGGATGAAAAGAAATGAAAAGCAACCCTCCCCAAAAGAAACTGATTGAAGACATTGAGGGGAAAAGAACGAGATAAAAATGAAGGGAACACTAAAGTCAATGAGTTGAAGGCAAGGAGAAAAGAATAAAGAAAATGCAGAGGTAGCAGTACTTAAAAGTAGGGGAAATAAAAAAAGAAAGCTGTCTGAAGTTAGTCATTACATTAAATAGCCTCTTCATGATTGGAATGAATTTTCTTAGTTGGAAAATGGAACTACATATAAGCCAACAAAAGAACTTTTAACTCGTATATAATAATTTAAGCGAGTAAAATATTTCTTTAATATCATGCAAAAATAACTCAAAATCTCTTTGCTATGCAAAACACAGACATGATCAACTCAGTAAAATTTTATTTTATTCAGCTAGACATTTTTCCCATTTGGTGCCAAGCAACCTAGTGGCCACAAGTACAAGGTTAGTGGTGTAATAAAACCATAGATGCCCTCAGCCAGTGATTTAAAAAGCAAGCTTTGGAGTCAGAGTGCTGGGCCAGAATCCCGGTTGTACACCTGTGGTGACTGATCTAACCAATTACTGCTTTGGTTTTTCTTTTCTTTTTTTTTTTTTTTTTTGTTTTCTTCTGTGAAAATGGAAATAATAAGAGTACTTCTGTAGATTATTGGGGAAAATAAATGAAATAAAATGTATAAGTAATCTGGAACCATTCCTAACAGAGAGCAATGGTATTAATTTTTGTTATTTTTCTTTATTTTTCAGGTAAAGGTAAAGAACTAATGTGTGTAATGTAGAAACAGATCTAATTATAGAGACATCATCTTCCTCCCCAAACTAGTACGCTGAGAACACAACTTGCACACAATACCACAGAGAGACACGAAAACCGTTAGGATCTTTATTCTATCTCAGAGATGGCGTTCTTCCAGTGTTTAGACCACGTGCCAAGTCGAATAAATCAGATGCAGAGGGTTAAAATATCACGTGGTTTCTCTTATGTGAGAAACCCAAAGTGTACATAATGTAAAGAGCAAAACATAGGGGGCCGGTGAGATGGCTCAGCAGTGTAAGTGCCTGCCTGGCAAGCGTGAGGTCCTGAGTTCGACTCCTGGAACCCACATACGAAAAAAGAGCCGGTGATATCACTCAGCGGCACGGGCGCCTGCTGGTGCATGAGGTCCTGAGGTCGACCCCCAGTACCCACAAAAAAGTAAAAATAAAAAAAAAAATAAAGAGCAAAACATGATAGGAAATAGGGACACAGACTTTGTAATGATGGGAAGGAGATCTAGGGGTGGCAGGAGATGGGAGGGGGAGGGGAAGTGAAAAGAATCAAGATGCAGCGTCTATTGTACTAATCCCCCATGATGAATGTGTTTGTTATGTGTCACAAGCATATGTTAATAAAAAGAGAAAGAAATAAGTAAATTGGTTGCCAGTGGGGGGTAGAAAAAGGATAAACAAAATTGACTATTCAATTTTTAGTTGTACTGACAAACTCACTCCCTTTAAGTATTTTTTTCCTTTTAACTTTTATTTTTAGTAGCACATGTTTGCAGTACATGATGATTACAACTCTGTTACACTCCTACCCTCACTCCTGCTCCTCATTAAGACAAAGTTTTGATGTGGGGCAGACTTAAGGGACAGTTTGACACTGACAAAGTGTGTTCCTCAGATCAGCACCGTGTCCTTAGGATCTTTGGGTTTCCGAATGGCTCTGGCCAGCCTGACATCTACCTGAATAACTCAGCATCTGCTATGAATTGTGTTGTGGTCTCTCTCGTCATAGCCAGGGACACTCAGTCCTCCTCCGCTGATTAGACTTCAGCTTTTCCATCCTGGAGGATTTGTTAAGCCTGGCTATGACTCACGCTTGACTTTGGTTCGGGTAATCTTTCCCCTGACTTCTTTTACTCTCCCTATTGAAGGCTTCCTCTGGCAAACTCACTATACTATCACCTACCTCTTGAATCTATCTTCTCTACTCAGGAAGGTCGTATAGCAGAGACATTTCTACCTGACTGAGAAAATTACCACTGAGTTTAATTTTGTCCTGCTACACAGGAAGCAGTTTTATCCAGAGTCCCTGACATGGAAGAAGGCATTCTACCTTTAATTTTTCCTAATTTACCTTGATGCTCCTAAACATCTTACCCACTGTCAACTCTGGGGTTACCTCCACAAAGAAGAGATTAAACAAAATCTTCACATTTATTTTCTTCTTCCCCATTCCAATTTCTTCCCTCCTGGGTGTTCCCAGGGAATGGATTATCTTCATTTCTCTTTCCATCTGAATCTTTCTGATGTATGACTGTATGATCTGATCATTTAAGCTTTACTCTAGAGAGGTATGAAGTGGGGGAGACATAGAAGAAAGAAGGAATTTAGAAAATCCTTTCTCTGATGACATCACTTTACTGCAAAATTCCAACTTTGAATGTAAGAAGCAATATGTTAACACTATCTTAGAGAATTCTTGCTCTAGTCTTAAGTATTTTAAGGGATAAGGTAAAGTATACAAACAGTGAAAAAAACATTAATTTTTTTTTTTCATGGGGTCAACCTCAGGACCTCGCACACCAGCAGGCGCCTGTGCCACTGAGAGATATCATGGGCCCTTTTCTCGTATGTGGGTACGGGGAGTCGAACTCAGGACCCCGTGCTTGCCAGGCAGGTGCTTATGCCACTGAGCCCCAACATTAATATTTTTTAAAAAACATAATTCCTTGCATTGGAAAGCTACATGTGGAGATTCATTATTTTGCTCTTGCTCAAATCCCATTTAGCAGCTAACTCATGGAGAAACATAAAATTCTGGAAAACCACTTTCTGAATTCAGGGGCAGTTCCTTTTCCAAAATATATTCTAGTCTTTATACCTCTGAAAATAAAATGTCTATACTTTACGGTATCCAACTTGAGTTCAGCTACAGTGAGTACATAATTTTGAAAAACCTCAGAAACAGATTAATAAAAAGAGTATTTATTAATCAGTATTTATACAATAAACACATTCGAGAATACAAATTTAAGATACTATGCTACTTTCATAGTTGGACTTTACAAAAATTGCTATGTAAATATAAGTTTAGTTGAAATTTTAGAAAATGACAATTTCTTAAACTGATGTGTACATCTAGTTACACTAGTTTTTTAGTGTGTTATATCATTGTGGAAACACGTTACCAAATATTTTTCCAGAAGCTACAATTCATTGCCACTTAGAAAGGAGGATATTTTGTTGTTGTTATTATTTGTATTTTTGCATGTGTTTTTAAAAATATTCCTATTTATATGTTTCCTCTGGTGATGGACTTAAATTGGGTTTGCAGCACAGAACAAATGTATTGTTTTCAACATAGACCTGATTATTGATATTAAAATGATTGGCAGTAATGTGTTCTATTTTAAGGAAATGTATATACTTGATCAGAGTTTTTCATTCAATTTTTATCTTATTTAGCCTTATCATCATCGCTTTGTTCTTTTTGAGCCATTTCTAAAAGTCTTTTCTCTACTTTGTTTTCACCACATCGATGCCTGGTTTCAACCAAAAGGAATTCAGATTTTTCTTTTTTTTTTTTTTTTTTTTTTTTGTGGGTACCGGGGGGGACGACCTCAGGACCTCGCGCGCCAACAGGCACCCGTGCCGCTGAGCGATATCACCGGCCCCTTTTTCGTATGTGGGATCCGGGAGTCGAACTCGGGCCTTCGCGCTTGCAAGGCAGGCGCTTAAGCCGCTGAGCCGTCTCACCGGCCCAGGAATTCAGATTTTTCAAAAAATGGTTGAGGGGGTGGGAGTATTCTGGCAGTTAGAATGTATTTTTGGGTAACCCCTAAGGTGGGAAGGTGTTTTTCACTGATAAACACAGTGCAGGTTGATACAGTATTCTTCATCATTAATGTGACTGCACTGTTTGGAAAGATTTGCTTAGGTCCCAGCATTGTTCTTTTACAACTGTAAAAGGATGGAAGCAATGTTTACCATCCATATACATTTTTCTGTAGAGAGTGAGAATAATAAACTCAAAGACTGTCCCAATTTTTTTTTTCTATTACTTTGTCTATCCCTGAGAACACTTCCTCCTTCACTTAAGAGTACAGGCAAAGTTGATGTGAGAGGAAAGAAAACAATGAATGTTGTGTAATATATGCAGACAATTCAAAAATTATTCTATTCAGTAAATTGTCATAATCACTTCCTGTTATCTTCTGTAACGCTATGACTAAATAACAAAAAATAATAATAGTAATAGTAAAATTAATGATTAAATTGCAACGGAATAGTAACATCGTTCTATTTTTTCCTTTAAGCTATGGATAACAATAAACCATTATCTGTGGCTTGAGCAAGTTTCTTGACAATTTTTTGCTTCAGTTTGCTCTTCAATAAAATTAAGACAAAGAATGCAATCAGACAAGTGCCCAGAACATAATGAATATTACTCAAACAATGTTTTTTTAACCACTGAGTTATAATAAACATTGAATCCTTGGACACTGTTATGATTTGCTTTTGCTAATTTTAACAACCTGTACTTTGAATATACTCCTTATCAAAGACACAGATGATGTCTCAGCTCTTTGCATATGAAGTAACATCTGATATTTATTGATTAATTTTAGACCATGAGATGTCAGGAATCTGCGACATGAGAGGATTCCAATCCATGGACTCATGAACTTTATATCAGTGGTGTAGAAAAAGCCATGTAGTACATTAACTCTGTGGCATGTAAGAAACTTCTTATGGTATATAAAGAATATCTCTTATCTGTTATCTTTGTGGTATATAAGGAATTTCTTGTTCAACAAAGTTACAGAGTTCCATGATCTAGTTCTTACTGAATCATTGGGTTTGCCCATTTTTTTTTTTAACCACAGTAACCAAAAGACATGACTCAATCCTTATTCTATTGAATACTTCCCAGCACATGTAACTCACTTGTCTATGCTCTGAACAGATGTAACAAGAATACAGGAGACTGACTCGGTTCACCCATATGATCTGAGGGCCTCCTTTGACTGTAGCCATATATCTTTGTGTAATTTGATCTATTACAACAAGGTAAGCATTAAACTTGAATTGTCATTGTCTCTTGGGGAGACAGAAGTAATTGAGATGAGAATATCTGAAGCTTGAATACTTTGTTTTTTCCTTGTGGGCTATTTATAGAATTCAAATATTGGAAAATGCTCCAGACACATTTAACATCCTTTCTGTAACCTGTTTTTCTCATCTTGAATGTTAGCAGGCACTTTTCTTCCAGTTCGGATGTTGGAAGTTACAAGATAATTTCACTCTTACCCTTCCAACTAAAATGTTAGAAAAGTTATGTAATCTTAGATTTTTAAAAATGCAATCAGTTAATATTAAAAAAAAAAGTCAAGGGCCAGGGATATAGCTCAGGGGCACAACACCTGCCTGGTAAGTGCGAGGTCCTGAGTTTGATTCCCAGTACCAAAAAAAAAAAAAAAAAAAAAAAAAAAATCAAAATTGGGAAAAAAAAAAAAAAAAAGACCATTAGGGAGCAGATAAAACAAAAGCAATCTTAATAAACAAAATCCAGAAAGTGAAAATTCCTTTTTTTATAAAGTAAAAGCAGCCAAGAACACCTCTTATACCTGACATGGAGAGAAAAAGAGGAGTGCCCCATAGAGGGGAGAAGGGGAAACTGGTCCATCCTGACATTTCTAGTGGCTGCATGTGGGCTGGCAGGACAGGTTAAATTTCACTGGAGCCTGAGACATGGAACAAGACTACTACTGCCAATTTTTTTCTTCCCTGGTCTTCATTGAGTGCTGAAAATAAGGATAGAGAAAGAAAATTCAAGGAAACTCTCAGAGACTAGTCTTTTGCAAAAGAACATAAAGGAGGGCTCAGAGAGCTAAGAGAACCATATTTTCCTCTTGCACTGCAGGGTTAACTCAGAAATCTTGGGATTGGCAAGAAAACTGAGTGGAAGCCCTTAGAGAACACCTCTGCCTTCAAGAGTGTAATGGTTGATACATTATGTCAACTTGAGAAGTCTGGAAGCTTAACTAAGTTCCTCAGCAGTTCTACATCCTGGGGTGTAGAGGACATGCCCTTACCGCTCTAGTATGTTCCCTGTGTCAACTTGAGAGGTGTAGAAGTTTAACTAAGTGACTCAGCAGGGGGCCAGGGTCCTCACTGTGTAAACACCCTCAGCCTGTGCAAGAGGAGGGCAAGGAGATGATGCGAGTGCTACACCCACCCGAGGGTGGGGAGCCTGCATACATTACAAGGGAAATGAGGAAGGGCTGATTTCTGGTTCTTCAGAGGAATTCCGTCTTCTCCTTCAGCTTGGACATCATCTCCTGGCTTCCGGTGCAGGCTATTTGGCTTCTGCCTGGGACTCTTCAGCCTTCCAGTGTAGATTCTTCAGCATCCCCTCGCAGACCCATCAGCCTCCTGAAAAGGACTTGTACACTGGAGGACACTGCAGTGAGCTCCAGACCTTTGACTGGACACTTCAGCCTCCATTGTGCAGACCCCTGTGCATGCTTCCTCATCCAGCTCTGTGGCTGACCGTCATAAGCCAATCTTGTAATTTCTTATACATTCGTATATCTCGTGTTATATCTGTTTCTCTAGTAAACGCTGACTGATACAGAGAGTAAAAAGAGACCTTGGCTGATTCACAAAAGATAAGGACAGGGCAGAAAAACAATGAGAGATTTCCAAGACCAAATTCAGGACTGAAGAGCAGGGACAATTTCTTAGCACGGCACAAATCTGCTTCAGAGTGTGTGGACCATAATGGTGACACCAGCTTGACTTGGTTAGAAATGCCCAGAGGCTTAGTAAAAGCACTGCTGGGTATGTCTGGATGGGTCATGGAGATGTGGTCTTGGATACTATAGATGGTCCCTGGCCCCTACCTCTCTGGCATTGTTCTTTTGCTGTTTCCTGACCACAATGAACTAAGTGTCTTTGCTCAGCCATGCCTTTCTGCCATGATGTTTCTGCTTTGGAGCTAGGTGACCATAGACTGAATCCCCTGAAACCAAGAACCAAAGTAAACCTCTTTTCCTTTAAATTGTGTCTCAGTGATGGGAAAGCTGACTAATGCAGTTATGAAGTAATGAGATGGCAGTCACAGTTTCAAAAGCAAGCTGCTCAGCCACAAGGAAAAGCAGAGTTTTGGACCTACGTTCATAGTTAAATCGAAAACTCTGATGTTCATGTAGTCTCAGTGCTCCCCAAAATATTTGAACCCATAGTGGAATGAATCAAAATTTTACTGCTATGGGCCGGTGAGATGGCTTAGTGGCTTAAGCGCCTGCCTGGCAAGTGCGAGGGCCCGAGTTCGACTCCCGGAACCCACATACGAAAAAGGGGCCGGTGATATCGCTCAGCGGCATGGGCGCCTGGTGGCGCGCGAGGTCCTGAGGTCGATCCCCTGGTACCCACAAAAAAAAAAAAAAAAAAAATTTTACTGCTACAAACCAGTGCCCAGCTCCAGTCATTTTTTTATTCTAAAGCCCTGGCAAGAGGGGTCAGATTCCTTTAGAGAGATGAATAAAGTGTACTTGAGTCTCTATTGTATATTTAACAGCTTTATTTAGGGTTAATTTATATACCAGACAAATGATCACTTAAAATATATGTCAGTGGTTTCTAGTGTATTCACAGAAACATACAGCCGCCATTACAATCAATTTTAGAACATTTTTATCACCTTAAAAAGATAGCTGGGCATGGTGGCTCATGCCTGTAATCTCAGCACTCAGGAGGCTGAGGCAGGAGGATTGCTGAGAGTTCGAGGTCAGCCTGGGCTACGTAGCGAGTCTAAAGCTAGCCTGAACTACATAGCAAGACCCTGTCTCAAAACAAAACAAAGCAAAACAAATCAGAACAAAACACTCAATATTTTCAATTTTCATTCCCTGCCCTCCTACCCTGTCCTAGGCCTAGGCAACCACCAACCTACTCTGTGTTTATTTCCCTGTACAATTGTTTCACATGAATGGAATCATATGTCTTTTGTGACTGGCCTCTTTCAGTTAGAATAATGTTTTCAAGTTTCATCCCAACTCTAGCATGCTTCAGTATGTTGTTCCTTTTTATGGATGGGTAAATTCCACTCTATAGAAATATACTACATTGTATTAACCCATTGATAAATGGATAGACTTTTGAGTTGTTTTGCTATGGTGAATAATGCTTCTACAAGCATATGTAGAAGTTTTGTTTGTTCATATATCTTCCCTCTTCTTCAGTACATAGCTATCTTAGGAAACTATGTTTAAACATTTGAGGAACTGCCAGAATTACTTTCCAAACTGAGTGCACTGTTTATAAAGCCACTAGCATCGTATGTATGAACAATTTTGCAGTATCCTCACCAACACTTGTTATCTAACTTTTCATTCTAGCTATCCTAGTAGATATAGTGATATCTATTATGGTTTTGACTTGAATTTCCCGGAGAACTAATGATTACTCACACTTTCATCTGTTTACTGGACATTTTTGTCTCTTCTGGAAATATATATATATATTGAGGAACTATATATACTGCTATTCTTTACATATTATAAAAATTGGGTTGTCTTTTAAAAATTATTTTGAAATTGAAATATTTCCTTATACACTGTAGATACAGCTTATTTATCAGATACAAGATTTGCAAATACTTTTTAGTATTCTTTGAAGTACAAAAGTTTTTATTTTTGATGAAATCCAAATTATCACTGTTTTCTTTTATTGCTAGTGCTTTGACATCATAGTTGGGAAACCTTTCCCTAATCCAAGACCATAAATATTTATGTCTACATTTTCCTGTAATTTTTTTCTCTAAATTTTTATAGTTTTTACTCTTACATTTAGGACTTTGATCTACTTTGAGTTACCTTTTATATATAATATGAGCTAAGTTTAAAATTTCATTCTTTTGAATTTAGCTATGCAGTTGTCTTAGCATGAATATTTTGATGATTATTTCCCCATTGTTTGATGTTGGTAACTACAATGTTTTCCTGAAAATAAGACCTAGGTGGAAAATAACTGGCCTTGAAAACTAGAAATCAAAAGTGCCAGCCCTGTCAGCCTATCCTTGCCTTCGACTATGTTTTGTAATTTTGAGTGGGTAAGTTTTGCACTTCTTTTGAAAACTAAGTGAATACTACGTTGAAAACTATTCCTAAGTGTTTTATTCTTTTTGATGCTATTGCATTAAGAAACTTGCAGCATTTGACTTATTATTCATAATTTTTAATTGATTCTCTCTCTCTCTCTCTCTCTCATTTTTCCCTCTGTTTCTCTTTGAGTGGTACTAGGGATTGAAACAAGGCCTTCACACTGAGCTACATCCCCAGCCTGTCTTTTTTTCTTTAAGAGTCCCACTATGTTGCTGAGATTTCCAGGTCGACATTGAACTTGAGTTTCTCCTGTCTCTGCCTCCCAGATTGCTTGGGTTGTAGGCATGTACTACCATGTCTGGTTTTTAGTTGATTTTTAGAATGTTTTATATACAAGTCAATGCCATTTTTAAGTAAGAGACAGTTTTATTTTTCCTTCCAACTGGATGTCTTTTATTTTTTTCACTTGTCTAATTTTCTTGAGTAGAATTCTCTGTATGATGTTAAAAGTTTGAAGAATAGAAATCCTTGTCATATTCTTCCTCTAAGGGTGAAAACATTCAGCCTCTCATCTAAGCTGTGGTATACCCTGTGGTTTTTCAAAAATGCCTTTTATCTTTTTGAGGAAGCTTCCTTTTATTCCTAAATCTTTGAGTGTTTCTAGTCAGAAGAATTGCATTTTTGTCACATACATTTTTCTACATTTATTGAAATGATCATGTGATTTTTGTTATCCTGTAGATGTAATTATATTAATTGATTTTTAGGTGTTAACCTTGCATTCCTGGGATAGGCTCCACTTAGTCATGATAAATAATTATTTTTATACATTGGTTGACTTAGTTTGATACCTTGTTGAGTATATTTTCACAATAAATATTGGTTCATAACTGTGTGTGTGTGCGTGTGTGTGCATGCACCCGTGATGTCTTTGTCAACTTTTTGTGGCAGCACGCTGACTGTAATGGTTGATTCACTGTGTCAACTTGAGAAATTTAGCAGCTTGACTAAGTAACTCTGCAATTCTACATCCTAGGGTGTAGAGGACATGCCCTAGGGAGGATGTTTACACTCTAGAATGTTGTAATGGTTGATTCATTGTGTCAACTTGAGAAGTTTAGAAATTTAACTAAGTGACTCAGCAGGGGATCAGGGTCCTTACTTGTTAAACACCCTGAGCCTGTGCAAGAGTAGGCCAGGGAGGTGATGTGAGTGCTATACCCACCCTGGGGTGGGTAGCCTGCTTACAATATCAGGGAGAAAAAGAGGCTTGCTCTTTCCCCCTTTCTGCTCTTGTTGCTTTTGCTGTCTTCTGCTGCCTTAAATGGTTGCCCCTGTGCCATGCCACCCTGCCTTGGAGCCAGCTGATTATGGACTAAAACCTCCACAAACTGTGAGCTAAATAAAGCTTTCCTTCCTTAATTTTGGGTGTCGGGTATTTTGTCTCAGCAATGAGAGAAAAGTAACCAACACACTGACATCATAAAATGAGTTGGGAGGTGTTTCCTCTTATTTTATTTCATGCTTTTTTTAAGTAAAATTTCTTGTCCACCATAAAAAACCAAATGTATGAAAATATGGCCTATGGTACAGAAAGGAAAGGGTCAAGCAAGAAAACAGTTAAGAAAGATAACACAGACCCAAAGACTGCATACATTTGGAATTATCAGTCACAGATTTTAAGATAACAGTAAACTTATAAACATTAACAAATTTTGGGGGTAGAAGAGAGATCTTATGATATTCCAAAAGCCAGCATATGATTCATGATTAATCTTGTAAAAACTTTTTCTCATTTCCAGAGAAGTAACTTTATACATTTGTTTGTGCAACCTTATCTAAGATTGTTTGTCATTTTTTAAAAATTGCATATTAGATCTCTGAAACTTTATAACCTTATTCTAAGACTACATCTGAAATATATTTCTGCCTTTGTCAGAATGACTGTTCAGACTTTAAGCAGAAGTGCAATTACATTGTAAAAACTGAACTCTGAAGAATACTTGCAGCTTAAATTGAAACTAGAGGCAATTTGACCAGTACTAGACTTTGCATTATGTTGCTGTGCTACCTCACCCAGTGTATAGACCAGTAGTAATAGTAATTCCTATTGTTAATGTATCTTTTAAATAAATTTTTTTTCAGTACTGGAGATTGAACCCAGAGTCTTCATAATGAGCTACATTCCACACCTCAGCCTTCTTTTTAAATTTTGAGGCAGGATCTCTCAAAAATTCTCAAGTTTCTTAGACTGGGATGTACTTGTGATCCTCCTGCTTCAGCCTCCCAGAGTTCTGGGATTACAGGTGTGTACCACCTCACTTGGCTAATGTACCTCATCTCTGATAAAAAAAGCTTTTAGTGGATATATGGAGAGGATTCAATTGAACACGTATCTAAGAAGGGTAAACAGTCAAAAAAGCAGTTATTACACATCTCTATTATAACAACAAAATGAAGAAACAAAATAGAAATTATTGACACATGTCCATAGAACAAGGTTATGTAGTTTACAAGGTCACTGTAAGTCATGTGTTTAAAGGTCAGATAATTTTCATCTTAAATGTATGGTACAAGCTTAGGCTGCTTAACACAGTCAGGAGACATATAATTAGCAAGGAAAATCATGTCTATGGGGAAGTAAGTACATCATGATAAGAATAACGTGATCAGAACAGGCAAGACAAATAGCAACCAGGACCACACAGGGAAGGAGAAAAACGGGTATAGGAGAGTAGAATCACTACACCAATGAAGGGAAGTAGGAAAATGAAACTGATGTGGGAAAGTCAGGATATCACACTAACAGGCAGGAAATCAGAATCCAGGAAAGATGTTTTTTTTCATAGAAAAATATCAAAAGCAGCGCAGGGAAAACTTATTTTTAATTTAGCCTACTTGTGTTCTCTCTGCCCAAAATCAAGGTACTAGATCAATGACTGTGGATGAGCTTGGACTAAGCTGTGGGGATGAAACAGGCTGTACAGGGTAAGTGTAGGTGCAATGTTCAGAGACTTTACCATTTCTTTCAATTGTTTGGAGGCTCTGTGAGCTTAAAAATTTTCTCAGGGATCATTGACATCTACTATAGTTTGGAAAATAGTGTACTATAATATCCACTCTCAGTTTAGTTCCATGCTACATTTCCCAACCTATGTTTCTCATTGTCTTACCATAAGCCTCTCTTCTCTCTGCTAACAATCACCATGTCTGCTACATCGCCTACTCAAACGTGTTTGCAGTAGAGTTTAATGGTGGTTTAGAGATAAATGAAGGAATAATGCTGTAAATAATCTAGGGATTCTCTGGAATTTAAGTGGCTGAGTAATCGGATGTAGCAATTTACTTCCTGTGGCCAGCGTGACACTTCACTCTGAGATGAAATTAAATTTGAGTCTCCAAAATTCCATCTAAATGTTGCCTAGATACTTACTTTCCTTTAGCAATGCATAAAGGAAAATCACAATAGGAATTCCTGGGCTTAGAAGACACAATTTTTAAAAGAGTAATGCCTGCAAAAGCAAGTTATTTTTTAATGCTAGTTTTATCCCAACTGTTGTAAACTCAATGTGAGTCATCAAGAAATTGACAAGCTTAGAGAAAAATGTCAAACAACTAGACTACATACTAAATCTTTCTCTTCTTCCAAAATCACAGTCCATAAATCAGAGTTCTCTTACTATGAGAAAAATATTGGCATCATAAAAATGCTACAAATGTTTCATTTCACTTAGGAGTACAGCAAAAACAATGTTGAAAGTTATGAAATATTTGAGTGATTGACCAAAATGTCAGATAATCATTCCTTCTTGTACATCTTTACATGCCCCATTGGTCTAAAGAGAGAATTGTACTGTCTTCCCTTGCAGAGTTGAATATGTTCTTTCCATTTCCAGAAAGAAAATTTTCACTCTTCTAAACATGTGCTTTTCCATTTTCTATTCTGACAGGTACACATTCAAATGTCTACAAAGGCCACACATACAGCCGGTATAAATTCAGAAAGCTGGTTCAAACCATGGTTTAATAAAAAGTAGGCACACACCCTGATAGAGAGTAGAGTCTACTCACCAGAGAGCTGTCATAAGGAGCAGAAATTGCTTAATTGCTCACAAGTCATTTCTTTTCTCCTGAGCACATAGCCACAGCATATTTCCTTGCCTTCATTGCATTAGATGACACATGTGATTGATTTCTGGCTCATGGTACTGATGAGCACCATATCTGGGCCTGGACCATGAGAGTTGCTATTGCATAAGTCTCTCTTCTCTTTCTTCTTCCCCTGCTGAGTAGAGAGCCAAGGACCAAAAGGAATCATAAGATAAAAATGAGCTCGTGCCTCTGATATATCAGTTGGCAGAAAGTCAAAACAGGTAGCAAATCAGGAACACCATGGTTGAACAATTGTTTGGACAAAAAATAAATCTTCATTGTGAAAACCTGTGGTTATTACAGTGTTCAGCCTGTCCTGAATATATTGCCGTGCTAAAAGGAAAACTCATGGCTTTTAACTCAAGTTTTTCCAGATAAACAAGGAATTGATAATGCAATGTCAAATCTCCCAGTTATTAAATATTGACAAATAATTCAAACATTTAAAAATACTACTCAGTTTAAGTAAACATATTGTAAACTCAACTTGTCTTCAAGCCATACATTTAAGCTTGTTTAATTCATAAAGTTTGTCACTCACCGTTTCCGGAACACCCTTTACATTTTCTTGGCTCTCACTTTCCTTCACGCTGACCCCTCAGCCTAGAAAATCCTTGCTTATCTCTTTCTTCTCTTTCTCTTATCTGATCCTTCATTTGGCAAGAATAGTTAAGAATTTACTTGGTATAGAAATTAAGAATATTTGTTAAGTTGTTAAATTTACTTAGTAGATAAATTAAAGAAATTAAGATACACAAGTAAGGATAAGTGAATGGGAAACTTGCCACAAGAAAAGGTGCTTGTATATTGGAAAGTGTGTAAAGGGTAGAAAGAGAAGCAGAGAGAGGTTGATAAAGGAAATAATTGTAGAATAAATAATAAGACAAAATACAGTATAGTCTTCCAGAGTAAAATCAACACCTATTTTTTCATACTTTTCCCTTCAAATTAAAGTCAGAGAGATATATGAAACTTTTAAATTTAATATTACTTTGCAACAGGCAATCATCATTCAGAAACATTTTTTAGTAAAAATTTATCATCAACTTGCTGAAATGGTAGAGTAGGTTTGCACTGGAGAATGACATATATATATATATATATATATATATATACACACACACACACATATATATGTATATATTCTCATGCTATAAAATTAGAGAAAAAAGAAATATTACAGCAATAAAATTTTAGGTGACTGAACTCTGAATAAAAGAGAAGATGTATTTTATACATTAAAGACTAAATTTTGAGCACTTTTGCTTATGGAGATAGTTAATGTTAGCTTCAATTGTAGGATTCCACAATATCTGTCTAAACCAATATAAGCAAAAGGTTATACAAAAGGAAGGTTAAGCAAAGGTTATACAAAAGGAAAAGGTCTAGACAACAAAACAATCATTAATGTCTTTTTTTCCTGATTAAGAGTTTTAACAATACTGTATAGAAAGAGAATTGGTAGTTTAAGATAGAACCGCATTGCCATTTTTGCTTTATGTAAATATAAAGCATTAATTCACATGAGTGACTGTCTATAAAATAGTCATTACCAACTGCTTCTCTATATAAGTGTGATATATAAATTTGATATGTCTGTCTTCAGGATATGAAGCCTGTACCCGACTCTTGAATCAGGATGGCCTTCTAGCTTGCCTTGATGAATACTGGCAGAGGAAGTAGCCATTGGTCAATCCCAGGCCTATGATTTAGCAAACATAACAGTCCCCAATTTCACTAACCTGAAAGTTCAGCTACAGTGAAAAGAAATCTAGATTACTCACATGGAAACAGAGTGGCCACCTGGGAAAAACCGAGATCCTTTTCAGACATAGCAGACTCGGAGCTCACTACACCAGAACAGAAAGGGCCAGCCATCCGAGCCAAATCATGGCATTCCGTGCACCTGCCTGAGGTACCAGACACATAAGTGAAGCCTTCTTAGAGTTTCCAGTGCTAGGGATCCCACCCCACCCACTCCCAACAATTATACCACAGGGAACACAGAAAATGTCTACCTACTGAACCCTGGTAATTTCTATCATGAGCAATAAATGGTCACTGGTGTAAGACATGAGTTTTGGGAAAAAGATAACTGTTACAAGCGGCTTATGAAATCAGAGATTATTCTAAAAAAAAATGAAAAAAAATTTTAAAATTACTAAGTGTGTTTCACAATGATAGGTATTTTAGAAATATGTATCTAGATGAGAAACAATTAGAAATTTCTAAATACACTATTTGCTGATGAGGTTTTAAGAATTTACTAAACAAATGGGATAACACATAGATTATCAAATTCTATGTTTTAAATTTGGTCATAGGCTTGAGCCAATCTTAGTTCAGTTAGTCTATAGCTTTATGATGAGTTTAGAGGCAATAATTTAGATTGGGGCGTTATGTCACATGCCTATAATCTCAGCATGCTGGGCAGTGGAAAAGGAATATTGTGTGTTTGAGCCTTAGGCAATTTAGCAAGACCCTGTCTTAAAAACAAACACACACGGGCCGGTGAGATAGCTCAATGGTGTAAGCGCCTGCCTGGCAAGCGCGAGGGCCCGAGTTCGACTCCCGGAACCCACATACGAGAAAAGGGCCGGTGATATCACTCAGCGGCATGGGCGCCTGCTGGCGCGCGAGGTCCTGAGTTCGACCCCCGGTACCCACCAAGAAAAACCCAAATAAAACCAAAAAAACCCAAACACACACACAAAGAAACAAGCAAAACAAAACTGAGGTTGTAGCTCAATGCAAAGGCCCTTGATTTCATCACCAGTAAAACACATGCACACACACTCATGCACACACACACACACACACGGGCTTGCGCACAAAGAAAGAAAGAATTATTGGAGAGAGCTGGTGGAGAAGTAAGACTGAAGTGTTAGTGGTGGCTTTCTTGATGTTTTTAATGCTGAGATAGTAGATGACCTGGAAGGCCCAGGTTCACATAAAGAAGCAAGGTAAGCTCCATGGAGAGGAGACGTGAGAAACAGGGTCCCAAGATACTTTTGAAAAAAGCCAAAATTGCATCCATTTTGTTCCTGAGCAAATAATTTTCGCAACAAGATTCTAATAGTCTCCATTAGGCTCTTTTTTGTTGTCATAACTGAATGTCACAGACTGGATAATTATTTTTTAAACAGAGATTTATTAGCTCCTAATTTTATGGTTTTGGATAATGGAAAGCCCAGGAACATGGCTGTGACACCTGGCAAGGGCCTGCTTGCTATGCTGTAACATGGTGGAGGGCATCACATGGTGAAACAGAGCCGGCGGCATACTCTACTTATAAAGCCACTGACACATCATAGACACCCTCACCTGATTCTAAGTACCTCCCAAAGGTAACTATGGCCATTAACACATGTGTATAGCAATTAAGTCTCCAGCACATGAACTTTTGGTAGACACATTCAAACTCCAGCACAAGCCATTCAATAGTATCTTTTATATGCCCAAATGAGTTAATGAAAACAATACTAGAATATATTAATGAAATCACAGGTTCAGTTTGGGCTCAGCTGTCACCAAGCTGTGGGCATTGGGCAAGTCATGTAACTTCTGTTATTCTCAATTTCTTCATATATCAATGAAGCATTTAAAGTCTGGCTTTCTTTGAGCTGAAAAATTTTGATTCCATGATTAGGCTTGGAATAAATGCAATTGATTTAGATTAATATTTAGATTTATACTGTCATAGCACTTGTTTTCATGGAATTACTATGTATTTAATTAAAGGAAAACTTCTGCATGAATAATTTTGTTAGTTTCAGGCTACCAGAATAAGCCAATTGAGTAACATGAAGCAATTTCAGGCCATTCTAGAGGATTCAAAAGGCAATTCATAAGTTTAATAAAGATGTGAAATTGCATTTTACTTTCATATTTTACGAACTATATAAAAGTTTTAAAAGACTTTTTTCTTGAACCATTAAAATCAGTCTGCTCTATGTGACAAAAGCCTTAAAGCAATCACTCTATTAGGAAACCTTCAACTGGCCATGTGTGTGCTATTAAGCATTTTCATTTGGCTCCTTTCTGCAATTAGCATTCCAAAGCTTATGATAGCTGGTTGTGGATACCATATGTTTGGCATCAGTCCTTAAAGTTCCGCCACATGTTAGTTTTGATAGTACAAGCACAATGGTAGAGGGAAACAAGATTTCCACACATTTCAAATCAACATTCAAGCCCCACATTTTAAAGTTAAGGAAGGGTAAAGACTATGGAGTACAGTTATGTTTGTTAACCTTAGCTCAGTGTCCAACTTGTGCTCTGGGCATACTTTCCAAAACATATGTACCAAACAAATAGCAAGGATATATGGGTAAGTCAGTGGGCTTTATAGCTTCTACTTTATTTGGAGAGGAATAAAGATCAAAGTTTTAACTTTACCTAGAATTGGAAGATTACCTAATACTCATTAGGGGCTTTAAGTCTCTTATCACATGTCTTTTTAGAAGGAATGTGTAAGAATACTATTTTGTACCAATATGACAAACAGTAGCTTTTTAATTAGGAGAGTGAGAATTCAGTTTTAGTTTGCTTTCACTAAAGGCAAGGAAGAGTGCCATGAAAGTGTCTCTTTAGTGCCTAATAAGATGGCTCAAAAAGTATTTAAGGATTTGTTGTCTTCACTACCCTTGCTTTTGCTTTTTTTTTTTTTTTTTTTTTTTTTTTTTTGGTGTCATTTCATAATGTTTGGCAAGCAAGTAGACTCAGCTGATGGCTGCCTCAGGATAGTTGAGCAATCAAGAAGTCAAAACTTTAATATGTACCATGGAACCTAAATGAGTCATGGTTGTTGGAAATTTCTTTAATTGATATGGTAAAAAGGAACATAAAGAAATATCTCCTCCTTTGTATTCGCAGCCAGTTATTGCAAGTCTCTAAGAGCACAGAGAGGAGTATTTCTATAACTCTGCTTTGACAACCCATAGATAAGAAACTGTGATCCAATTAGACTGCATGCGGATTAACTAACTGAGCTCTAGGACTACCACCATGTCTTAGAACAAGATTCTAAAGCCATTTGACTTAAAACTGGCAGGAGTTTTAAGTCTATCAAAGGATGTGTGATACAAAACACAGACCTATGATACACAGCCTCTGATTCTGCAAACTTGAAAAGATTGGGATAATTTGTATGCCATGAAAACTTCATCAACTGAAGCAAGAATCATTTTTGCCTTCTTGGCTTCTGTATCTGGTCAACTAGTGGACATTGTCTTCCTGAATTTGTTCCACATTTCATCAGGATTTCAGGTTTTAAATTCATTATGAATTATGCACCAGAGAGATGATGTTTTGTTTATTCTTTTCTCATATTAAATATTTTTGAGCTACTTACTAAGTGCTTGGAAGGGTATTTTACAAAGTAAAGACACCAGTGTTCAAAACAAATATGATGTCTGTCCTCATAAAGCCACAGGAAGAAATTTTCAAATGGGAAAGGGAATAGGGAGGGAGAAAGGAAGGAAGGGGAAAAATGTGAGAAAAGAAGGATAAAATGGCAACAAAGCTTTTGTAAATAAGGAGGGGAAGAGGGATGGAAGGGAGGGTAGGGGAATGGAACAAAAGAGAAATCAAGATATATCACGTACAGGTACAAATTCCCTATGGTGAATGTGATCATTATGTATGTCTAAATGGTACCAATAAACAATTTAAAAAGAGACAGTTGGGCCTGGGATTTAGCTCAGTGGTGCAGCACCTGCCTGGCAAGCATGAAGTCCTGAGTTCAATTCCTGGTACCAAAAAGAAAAAAAGAGCCAGTTGTACAAATTGGTACTCTATGTACAAGCTATATGACATGGGAGCAATGTTAGTATATGTTAGTATATTATGTATATGTTAGTATATGTTAGTACACTATGTATGTTATGTATATGTTCGTATACATTAGTATGTTATATATATGTTAGTATAAGTTAGTATATTATAGAACCTTGCAAATTAGTTCTACAATTTAAGGGTGATTTCCTGAAGGAAGGTACATTTATTTCACTTAATGTTTGAAAGAATAAAAATCCAACAGAAAGGGTCAGTGTGGAAATCTGGAAAATATTTGCCTCAAGCACTGACTTCGAGAGGTAGAGGAAGATAATTTCCATACTATCCTATCTAAGTAAAAATTTCTGAAATCCAAAATCCTATTTAGAAAAAAATTCATGCTGGGAATCATTTCCATTTGTAGGGGCACAAGAATACACAAAGGAGACATATTATGCAATAATCAAGAAAAGTTGAAACTAGAACAAGAAAAATACATAAAATAGTTTGAAGGATTATGAAATTAAAATATGTCTAGATCTAAAATATTCAGTAGCCAGATAAGACTACATGTTTATCAGTATGAACAACCTGACAGATTTTTTTTTTGTTTTTCCATCAGTGGATTAATGGAAATTAATGTTAATATAAAAATGGCCTTGCAAAAACCAGTGTGGGGAATTGAAAGCATTCGCAGAGATCCTGCGCTGCAGTACTGTTAAACTATTTTTCTGTTGGCTAAGTATACTCCTATACCCTTCTGAGGAAGAAAGGAAAATTGTACTCAGTATGTTACCAGGGATGTTCCAAGCTATCACCCTATATCCCTTGCTCCTATCTTTTATTGCACTCAATTTTCACAGGTAATCTTTGAACAGTTAAGCATCCCTTGAAGTTAGCACTGGAAATATAAGTTAGAAGTTAATGAAATCTAGTATAATAATAAATGCATGATCTGTAAATAGTTGAAAAGAGAGGCAGTATGCTTCATTTTGCAATATAAATCTTCTTGATTTACTTAGGAAAGCTTTACATAGAGTAACTAGACTGTCCTGCCTCACAGAGCCAGATGTGACTCAGGGTGTTCCTGCTCTAATTCAGGCTGAATTTCTGAACTGTGGTAGTATGGTGGACCGATTTACTGGGAACTATAGATTGCTGCTTCTCTGATAGTGCTGCTGCCAACTAGTCAGAGATCTGGAAGTACATCAAGAAAATTCTGAGGATGCTGAAAGGTCAGTGTGACCTAGAGCACATGAGTTCGTCCACTTCAAATACTCCAAGAGCCCTTCCCTAACTTTTCTCTGTCCTGTGTCTCCAAGCCTAGTAAAAGATACGAATGGTTTGAGACACTCAAATAAACCACTTGAAGAGGGATCAGGCTGTGTTTGAATTTTGGAAACCTCAAAGCTTGAGCAGTTAGAGGCCAGCAAAGAAGGGTGGGAAATACTGCTGCAGCCTGGAAGAGGGAGAGCCTGGCGAGTGATGCCAGCTAGCAGCAAGAGGCGACGCGTAAGGTCATGGAAAAGAGAGCTGCTAAGTATTTAGAAGGAACCGCAAATGACCTTGAATGCCCCCTCCACAGCACACTTGTCAGGGGCAGCCCCTCCTTTGCTCTAATCTAATAACTTTAAATATACAGAGATTGTCAATAATTCAGGCTGTAGGAAATGCTTTCCCTGCCTTTTCTTATCCTCCCTCTCTCTTTAATGGTACAAATACCTAAAATGAAAGATTTGGTAGTTTTTGTGCATCACTTTTACCCAAATAAGGCAGATACTTTCCTTCATTTCTAAAGTTTTAACCGTTCCCTATTAACAAGATGAGATTCTAGATGTTTCTAATTTCTGTAGAAAATATATTCAGTGTAAGTCAAGTGATTGAGTCAGACGTAGCTATCTCCTCTAGAAATCCAGTCCTAATAAACTGGTAAAAGTAGTAGTAGCAACTTCTTACATTTATGTAACAACTATTCACAGCCTTTGGATTTACCTCACTTCTTCACAACAACCAGTGAGGTAAGTGGAACAAGAGTTGTTATACACATTTCACAAATTAGGAAACTGAGAATCAGACTAAAGTGCCCCTGAAACGCCAAGGGATAATGCCAGGACAGGAAGCCAACCTTCCAGATTCCAAGTTTATTCTTTTTTCCATTACTCTACTGCTGCCGCTTTCTCCATCTTACAGGGTTCATCTAGAATTATTTTTAATTTGGAAAGAGGAGGGGGGCATAGACATTTGATAAATAGCTTTAACATTGCCAAGGGGGGAGGGACTAGTACAAAAAAGTATACACGTTATATAATAAAAATACATATATACTATCTAATGCTTGGGACCCATTTCCTGGAGGAGATGGGACAAGCACTCAGTTATATTCCTGTACAATTGTACTTGAGAGAATTAACACTCTTGGACATACGATTTGTAGTCCAAGAGACTCTAATAATTCTAAATTAGTAATAATGGCTATCTATATTCTGATGCCTAAAAACTATATTAGTCTGACAAATGTCAAATGGTCAGACTTCCACATACCCTTATCATAAAATACAGCTTTAAACCCTTTCTTATTTTAGTTTCAAAATACAGCTACATGAGTGGTGCTTGGCAGAACACCTTTTATTAGCTGGTTTTTCTTTCAGAGGAATAAAATATCTTGATAATTCAGTGCATTCAATGCACATAACTGTTTTTCCTTTTTGTATTTTCAGGATAGACTTGACAGGTTTTATACACCTAAAGCAGAACAAAATAATAATAATAATAATAATTCATCCTGCATCACTTTGTTTTAAAAAATAGTGAAAATATTCTTACCTGAATTCACAATTTGAATTAGAATTCAAGTTACCACACATTAACTCAAGAATGTACTTGGTTGTATGGCTACCTAAAGAAAATCTTTTCATTAAAATAAATTAGTAAACTTGCCTCTTTGATAGCCTGATCATCAAACATCAGGTACATTTGCAATCAAGTTGCAGGGTAATTTAATATTCTATGATACTTTCTTTTTGCTTTGTGGACAGAAAAGAAACATTATCTTAAGGACAAAACACAGTCAAAGTCTATTAATGCCTTAAGGTCAATGAAGAGCACCTGTAAGCAGAAATATAAACAACAAGGTTACCCTGGCAGTCCTGAGAGTTAGGACCCTGAGCTTGCAATCAAACATGGACAGCAAGGACCGGAATTTCAATTCCTTCCCCTGACTTTGGAGGAAACATCAATAACCCTAAAAAGAACCTGAAAACCTAAAAAGAATTTTACAGAAGGATATTTTTCTAATACTATAGAGGACATAGAGAGGTCATTTATTATTGAAACAGGGAACATTTCCTCTATCAGGCAGGAAATTACATAATTCCTTGGAATGTGAGTCAAATTTGCTAAATGAGCAACTTTCTTTCTACTAGAAGTAAGAGTCTGCTAAAATAGCTTTTTAAATATTTTAAGACCATATTAATGCTTTAGAAGCAAAGAGTAAGAGCACATGGATGGTATGAACCTATCTATAACCTCTGGAACAAGAGGATATTCCCGCATCATGGAATTCAGTGTTTTGTCTTCAACTTTATAAGTAAACCTTTTTTGTTGAAATACATCAAGTTTATGGAAAAGTACACAAAACTGAAGTATACTAGTTCATGAATTGTCCCAAAAAGAACATGCCCATGTAATCATCAAGGAAGTCCAAAACTAATACATTATCAGCATCTCAGAAATATCCTTTAAGCACCTGCCCCCGTCATTCTCTAGTCTACCTTCTCTTACTGAAAATAATAAGTGTTCTTCCTTCTAACACCAAGTATTATGTTTGCCTCTTTTTGACCTTTGTATAAAAGTAAAGAAACCATTAGAGTGTGGATATGGGATGTCTCCCAGAGGTTCATGTGTTAAAGGCTTAGGACCCAGCAGATAGCACTTTAGGAAGCTGTGGAACTTTTAAGACATGGGGTACCCTGCAGGGTCACTGGGATCTGCCACACACTTCCACCATGATATATCACCACAAATCCAAAGAGAACAAGACCAAGCAACCATGGACTAAAACCTCTGAAAACATGAACCAGCTTAAACCTTTCTTCCTTTAAGTTGATTTCTCTCAGGTATTTTGTCACAGTGGTGGAAAGTTGGCATATTTTGGGGTCGGATCTTTTTATTCCGGCCTCTGATTGTAATGATGGGACAAAGGACAAATAAACTCCTAGGCCCTTTAATGTTACTCATTAAAAGCACAATTTGTATTTTCTTCTGCATCATACAAGGACATAACTGGTTTTTGCTAAAAATGGTGACTCTTCACTTGGGGCTATAGACACCAAAAGTGTAACTAAAAACAGAACAAAGTTTTACCTTCATTTTGTGTCTTTTGTTACCTTAAAATTTGGGGTCATCTTCTTTCAAAACTCTGGTTACCAAGATAAGGGATTGATAAGAACACTCAGCTAGCCCAGAAGTCTCCAGCCATTGTCTTAACCCTAAGCTAACCCTTGATCTCTTGGATTCCAGGACCAGTGGAGCTCTGTGTGACTGGACCACCATGAACAAAGACAAACGTTTCATGAACCACCCCTCAAGACATAAGGATTGCAGAGACACAAAACCAGGACTGGAATAATGATCAATAGACCCCTGGGCCACTTCAACTAATCCCTAAAAGCTGGACTCCTGCTTTTGTGAGTGAACCAGTCAGATCACCCTCATCAAAGTGTGCCCTCTTCAGCTGCTCAAGCTGGAGCCCTTTGTATATTTTTCTTATTTTGTTGAGAGCTGGATTGATTTCTGCCAGCTCTACAAGCTAAAATTCCTTCCTATTTTCTTTTACTGTCTAATGAAACCTTTTTCCTGTAAATGCGTGTTTTGGTTTTTATTTCCCTTAACACTATAAGCAAGGACCAATGCTAGAGGACAGGAAGAGTTACCAATATGGTTGCATGTAGCATGTTTGTTCATTTTCTATGCTAATTGCATTCATCATATTATTATGCCACAATTCAGTTATACTTTCCACTGTTGAGGAGAATTTAAATTATGTCCTGGCTTACACATTATGAAAATTTATTTAAATTATCTATCTATCCATTATATATTACTGCTTGGTATATTCCTAAATAGGAATGTCTGGTTCTCATATATTGCACATGTTTTGATACTGCTAGTTTTCTGAAGTTATTACACTAATTTATATGTTTATAACCATTCTAATTGCCCTAATCCTCACTACCACCTATAACTGACAATGTCAAAATTTTGTGGTTTTAATTTTTATCTCCCTGATGGCTAACTATGTCAAGCAAGTCTTCACATCCTCATAAGCCACTTGGAAATCTTTTCTTGTAAACTGCCTGTTCAAATCTTTCTCCTCAGTTGATTAAATTCAATTTGTTTCTCTTCCTTATTTCTCTATGGGGATTCTTAAATTTCACTTGGTACATCTTTGACTAATGGGTTATGTAGAAATATGTTTCTTAATTTCCAAATATTTATGAGATTTCTAGTTATCTTTCTGCTATTGATTTATCATTTAATTCCCTTATACTCAGAAAAAATAATTCTATTTCTTTTAAGTATAATTTATGATTTCTTCATATGAATATTCTAGTTGTAAGACTGCTTATTCTGTCATTATTAGTTGAAATATACCATAAATGTCAAGTACATGAAGTTGAATGATAAACACCATGTATATCTTCATGTTTGCCTTCTAGTTAATCTGTTACTGTTATGTTGAAGTCCCAGCTATAATAGTACACTTGTCTATTTCCCCCTTAATGCTATCAGTGTTTGCATTAGATATTTTGATACTCTGGTTTTAGATGTATGCACATCTGATCTTTAAGGTCACTGATGTTTTTCTCAGTTGTGTCAAATCTACCAACTAGCCCATCAAGTGCATTCTTTAGGCCTGTTACCATGGTTTTGAATTCTAATGCTGCCTTCTGAGCTTCTCATGGTAGAGCATTCCTGTAACCCTGGCACTCTGGGAAGTTTTAGGCATGAAAATGGCAAGTTTGAACCCAGCCTGGGCAAATTAATAAGATCCTATTCCATAATAAAACATTGAGCAAAGGCTGGGCATGTAGCCAATGCAAAGGCCTGAGTTTCATCCTTAGCGTGCGGGGAGGAGGAAGACCTGTTGTAAGCATTTATATTAACCTGACTAATAAGCTGGCTTTGTTTAATGTTTTGCAGTGTCTTTTGTTTTTGCTTTATTTTGTGCCTTTGAACTTCCCTAAATACTCCTTCTTAAAGTGTTTGTGTCTTGTAGCTGTTTCAGCAATAATTACTATTATTATACTGAAGCCCTAGTGGCATTATGTTGATACACAGGTAAAAGCAACATTCTATAATCTTCCAATTAAATCACAATCAAAACAGTCCCATAACTTCACAAATTCTTTCTACAGTGAAATACCTATTCTTCCTGCTCCTTACTCCTTCCCTTGTCTGCGGCATTCTCAATCTGTTTCCTCAAAGCTCACCTGTGACTATCTTCTGGCTACTCCTTTCCCTTGGAGAGGCCGGAATGTTGGAGAGATGGAGTGGGAGGAATTCCCTAGACAGGATAAGGCTTTGGCGGTGCTTTTCTGGGTAGAATAGGCCTTTGTTGTGGAGATGGCTCTGAATGTATTTCAGAGCCAAGAGAAGTTTTGTTGTTGATTTTCTTTTTCTTTCTTTCTTTTTTTTTTTTCCTCACATGTTTACAAAGAGGACTTGATGGGCATAAAGCTCACCGAAGGCTGGTGACCCACAGTAGTTCAGTGTTTTCCTGCTTTTCCACACTCAGCCTGCAGAAATTCACCTAATTTACCATTTAGGTGTTCCAGCCAATTTGTGGCTCCTGCGCTTTTCCTCTAGGTAATCAGATCTTGGCTTTGACTCTCTGGACCTGCCTCTGTCTCGGATATTGAGGTGGTAGTTTCTCTTCCAATTTCAGGTTTGCTTGCATTTGAAAAGAATAGTTATTTTGTAATTTTTGGATATAACTTCCTATATTTATTAAATCAAATTCCTAAAATTTACACTTAAACCAATTCTTTTCAAGAACATAAACAATAATATGATATGTTAAGTTCTGCTAATATATTAAAACAAATAGAAAATGAAAGAGGACATTAGAGTCTTTCTTTCCTAAAAATGTCATATTTTTATATACATCCATTTCATGCTGCATCTGGGGTTTTTTGCCACAAACTTGTAAGAGAACGGATGATTTTAGCCTAATATGAGATAAAATAGCTAATAGTAGTGGCTGACAGAAAAGTGTGCACTTCTATATATTTAGGGGATAAACCTATTCTGCCAATAAACCTATTCTGTGGTTGATAGGCCTGTTTACATATATATTGTTGAAAATACTTTAAGAAAAGGCTCAACAATAATAGATCTTGCTTATAACCTGATTAAAATCTGGGTGTTACTCAAATTTGATTTTATTGCATGACAGTTAACGATAACTCCAGATAATAAATACTAGATAATTTATTTAAATATATGTTTATCTATTTTCTAAATTGTGGATAAGATTTAGGTTTGTGTTTTCTAGAGAAGAATCCTTTTGTTTATAATTTTAAGAAAATCTATAGTTAAGATAGTTATATAGCTAACTTCTCTTAGTTCCTTGAAAAGAATATTTTGTGCTAATATTGTTTAGACAATATATGATGCCTATATCTTGTACTCTGAATAACTATTAGGAAGACAACAATACGCAATATAACAACTATTGTAACTGTTCTACTAACCTGTTTTGAAACTCGGTTTCACTGTTATGTTTATCTTTTTTCTCTTTAAAATTAAAAAAAAATCTAAAATTTGAATTATCATACCTTTTCTCAGGCTTTCTTTCAACCATCCACATTCTCATAAAATAATTTTCCAATTCTTACTACTCAGCATTTGGACAGGATCTAACCCTCATTTTCCATAAGTTTAGCTGTCCTAGATCCTCATTTGTTGCTCCCAATACCTGTTCCTTTATAACGTTCGGAGCTGACATGAAGTCACTCTGTATTTCATTTAATGCTATCTTGAGACTTTTGTTGAAAGATTTGCACAGATGGAATTTCAATCACTAGGTGATTTTATTGATTTCTCAGGAAAGCAAACAGTAGCCTAGAGGTCGATTTGGCCTACTAACACTAGACATACTGAAAATATGCCCTATGGTGAAAATACAGCAGAAATTGATCCCATGACTGTTACATTAAGAAGGAGAATATACTTTGGCTTTCATGCAAATCACGTAGTGAACATAGCCAGTCTCTCTCTAGACACCAAATGGATTCTCTCAGAGGTTATGATTCAAATAAAACAGCTGGAGAAAGCAGGAATGCCTTTAGGTATTAGAATCTGTTTTAACTGTCTTACTAATGCATATGTAAGACCTAGAAGCATTTCATTCCAGCAGTCAGCAGGAGATTTGTTGTCACCTCCCTACCTTATAGCTTTCACCATAAAACTCATTCTGCTAATTGATCCTTAGAGAAAAAACACCCAATGAAGCCAGTCTTGTTCTTTTTAATGTTACATATTATGAAAACTTTCAAGAGTTGTTAGAGAAGTAGGATATAAAATTTATATTGAAATAAAAGTTCATATATGTAATAATCATGCTGTGTTCTATTTACTTTTTCAAATTTAATTGTGTCTGTTTGACATCGAATCTGGTAATAGAAAAAGAAAAATAAATCCAAGCATCCAGAAATGTGGTATACTTTTATTTTATTGGAGATTTGTTGCAAAACTAAGACAATTGTGTGTCACTGGACAGGGTCTGAGAAGGTTCACAAATGAACAGCCTACTTGTGGAATAAGTTGTTGGTTTGCTGACTCTCCTTGCCAGAAAGAATTTTCAGAACATGCCAGTAAGAGGCATAAAGGGATTTATCAGGCAGAGATTTTAAAGTACACACTCAAAGAAATAAAAGTGTGGGCCCTTAAGAGAGAGAGGCGCTCTACCGTTTGGAGCCAGGGACACTTACATGGTTTGGGTGGAGGAAATCTGTGGGATTTATGAATCTATAAGAAGTTTCATCTTATTCTTGTTTATGGGGCACAATGATGGCCTGTCTATAGAAAGATAATGACCCATTTTAAGTGTAAGAGTTATGAGCCCCACCTTTTTTTGATGGGTGATCTAAAATATTTGCTTTAAAACAGTCTTTGAACTCTTTCAATCTGTTCCTTTATTTTAAGATCAGGTTTCTTCCCTTTACTTTATCAACTAAGTTAATTTATAGACTTTATACATCTTTGAGGCATTTTAGTGTGACTAGAATTTATGGGTCTAGAAGAAAAGTAGCATAAACAAACCTATGGAATAATGAAATGGATAATCTTGGGTAACTTTGAGTGTGTCCTGGAATTGAACATATGATTTTTTTAGTTATGATATTCCTTGTCTCCTTTCTATCTATCATTATTTCTTCTATCTTATCTCATGTCTATTCACCCATTTTGTTAAATATGTGGCCACTATTCTTAATTAGAACAGAGTAAAATGATATATGTCTAGTTCTTCATTACAAATATTATAATTCAAGGCAGTCATTTTGGAAAAGGATACAATCCAGAAGAAAATCTTACACAGAAATTCCACTATACTTTTACACCATTTCTACTTGTAAATAGTTATTTGTTCACACTTATGTAGAATCCCTTGCTTTCGAGACTCAGTAAATCTAGACACATCCACACATTTCCTTCCCTTACGCATGTGATTGCAGAACTACCTGGGCACTACCAACCACGACTGCGGATGTTGGCACCAACCTCACTTCATTCTCTCTGTGTTTTACAATCGTCTTTCATGACTTCAACATTCACACATCCAGTACTTTAGTTTTGGGTCATTTCTACCTTGAATACTCCTCTCTGTTTGAATGACCTCTTCTATAGCCATTTACTGGATTTTATCACACTTTAAATTTACACTGAAATATTAAAATCAACTAAAATAATGCTACAAAGATCTCACTTCCATTTCGTAAATCCTACCAGGTATGGCCTCTTTTTCTTACTGTGCTCACCAGTCTGATTAAGAAATTCATGCCACTGAACTCTCTTCTCCTCTTTACATCCTCCTAATTTTACAGCACTGCCTTTCATTGTCATTGTCCTCTTGGAATTCCACCTCGGAAATACTTGCTCCTCTATATATTTGACCAGTTTGCAACCACAGATAGGAGAAGTCTGTATCAGAAATGATGCTAGTATAAAATCATGGTTTGTATCCTTAACTGTGCTTTCAATATTGATCAGCAATTAATATTATTATGTAATAATTAGTTGCCTTTTGCTCCCCGTTTTTGAAGAGTCTATATTGATAACTCTTCATTGTGCTGAGTTCTCCAATAGTCTCTGTAGGTGATTTGGCTACAATGTCACAAACTAGAAACTAAAATATAAGTTCCTCAACTGTATTTCTTAAGAAACCTACAAATTTTCTGGCATTTACCGTTGTATTTTGCTTTTTCTAATCTCCTACACTGGTTTTTAAAGGAAGTTAAATTAACAATAAGGCCTACGAATTCAAATATACCAGTACTTCTATATATAACTGTGTAATATTTATTAAGTCACTTTGAATCCACTTTTCATATTGGAAATAGGAATGATACTATATACACCTCATTCAATGGATGAGTACATTTAAAAACTGCATATTCTTGAAATTAACAGGATAAAGCAAAAAAGGTACTCTAATTTTAATTTGACAAAAGTCAACAATGAGTCATGACAGTAGACCCCCAATTTCCACCGTCACAATTTCACAGTCAACCACTGTCTGAAAATATTGAATGGGAAATTCCAGAAGTAAGCAATGTATGTTTTAAACCATGTACGATGTCTGAAAAATACGAACTCTTGCCCTACCTTGAGCTGTTCTACTCTGGGTGTGAATCATCTCCTTGCCTGGTATATCTTCACTGTATACACTCCCACCCATTAGTTACCATCCCAGTCTCAGATAGACTGTCCTGGTGCCACAGTGCTGTGCTCAGCCGACCCTTATTTTACCTGACAGTGGCCCCAGAGTAGAAGAGTAGTGGTGAGGGCTGCATGAACATGCCAAAGAGAAGCCACTAGGAGCTTCCTGCAAGTGAAAAGGTGGAAGATCAATAAAATAGTTTGAAAGAGAGAAAGCGAGCACATTCACATAGAATTTATTGAAGTAGTATAATTATTATGTTATAATTGTTCTATTTTAATATTATTGTTAATTTCTTGTTGTGCCTAACTTACAAATTACACTTTATCCTAGGTATAAATGCATAGGAATAAAAGAACAGTTACTGAGGGTTTGGTACCATCTGTGGTTTTAGGTCACTGCTGAGGGTCTTGGAACATATCCTCCGTCAAAAAGAGGAGATTGCTGTACTACACTGGACACTCTTGTCTGTGCAGTAAGTCAAGAAAACGGAAGTACAGTGCATAAATGTGTGCTTTTAAGATAGAAATATAATTGCTTATATTAGCAGATGGTGTATATACATAGAAATCCCCAAAGAATTTATAAAACAACTATTAGAACTAATAAATGTACCTAGCAGAGTGGTAGAGTTAATATACATAAATTAATTATTTTTTCATATTTGTATAAACAATTAAGAAAGCTCCTTACAAAAGTATGAAAAGCCACAGAACACCTGAAAATAAATTAACTTCATTCCCAAGTGCATAGTATTTGTACACTGAAAACTACAAAACATTGCTGATAGGCTGGCTGAAAATCACAAGCAATGGAGAAAAATACCATGTTCAAGGATTGGGAGACTCAATTTTGATGTAAGTCATCTTCAGACTGACTTACTGAACTGATATAAACATGATACCATCAGCATTATTTTTTTCTGTATAAAAGCTGAATAACTGTTTCTAAAATTTATGTAGAAATTCAAAGAATTTACAATACTTAATGTAACCTGAGAAAAAGAAGAACAAAGTTGGAGGACTTTAATTACCTGGCTTCAAGAATTCTCTGAAGGCTTCAATAATCAATATAGTGTGGAACTGTCATAGGAATAGAAAATAGATGATTAGACCAAAGAATCAGAAGACAATCTCCATACTCTAGACTCTTGTGTCCGGAAATTTATGTGTCTTGAACGTCTTATATGTTTATTCAGTTTTCAGCAGAGTCAAAACAGCAATATAACGCGAAACCGGATGGTTTTTGAACAGATAGTAAAACAGTTTATGAACATTCATGTTAAAGAAATTCCAGAAATAATTAATAAGTTAAATCATTACTTCACAAAATTCAAAGAATGATGGGTCATAGGTCTAAATGCAAAAGTTAAAATTCTAAGGCTTACATAAGAAAATGACAGTAGTCATGCAAGATATAAAGATGCATACAACTATAAAACTAACTAGAGAAGTAAAACTGATGTTAGACATCAAAGTTAAAACTTCTGATCATCAAAAGCCACCATAAAGAAAATGAGCAAATAAGATAGACTGAGAGAAAACAGTCATGTATTATATGTATTTTAAAAAATTGGTTTCCTTGGTACATTAAAAACTTCTAGAATTTAATTTTTTTTTAATGTGGGTACTGGGAGTCAAACTCAGGACCTCATGCTTGCCAGCAGGCGCTTGTGCTGCTGAGCAATATCACCAGCCCTTTTTTACTTTTATGTGGGTACCGGGAGTCGAACTCAGGACCTCACGTGTGCCAGGCAGGCACTTGCACCACTGAGCCATCTCACTGGCCCTAGAATTTAATGTTTTAAATAAGTAAAAGTGGGTAAACTATCAGCAACAGATATTTTTTAAGTTATGAGGAAAACTCAATATAAAACCTAATATGATATACATGTTCAAGTACAACTAAGGTTAAATGTAAAATAATCTCTAAGTCTTACATAATTATGGTACATTTTATATGGTATTATTATATTAGAAAAAGGACTGAAATATTAAATGTATGTCTTCTCTAAGCCAGAAATAACATTCCAAGTTATTTATCTGAGAAAATGAAAGTACCTGTAAGAACAGAAATCTTGCTCAGGTGTTCATATTTCTTTATTAATAATAGTAAAAAACAATGTAAAGCCTAGATATCTATCAAGAGGAAATGCGTTAAAGGCATATTTATAAAATGGAATACTACTTCACAATAAGACAAGCTACAAATATCTGCAATGATATAAGTGAAAGTCAGAACACAAAAGACTATAAATATATGAAGGAAATTCTAAAACAAGCAAAAGTAATCTATGGTGAAAAAGTCAAAACAGTGGCAAGAGGGTAAGTTTTTACTGGGAAGTTAAATAAATTTTGGAGGGTGATGGAAATATTTTATACCTTGATAGATGTTTGGGTCATACAACATAAGCATTTTTCATCTTGCTGAACAGAACAATTGCTATTTATACATTTTGCACTTTATATTTTATTAAAAATATAAAATAATATTGAGCAATAATTAAAGGTAACAATGGTGAAAAATTTAGCAGTTACTTGTGCCAATATTCACAGTATGATTTTGTTTTGTTTTGTTTTGAGACAGGGTTTTCTATGTAATCCAGGCTGGCCTTGAACTCACTATGTAGCCCAGGCTGACCTCAAACTTACAGCAATTCTCCTGCCTCAGCCTCCCAAGTGCTGGGATTGCAGGCATGCGCCACCACGCCCAGCATCACAGTATGATTTGAAGTGCTTCAAAATAGATGGATTTATGCAGGTATACAGAAGGATAGAAATATGGATAGATCTATGATTAATACTACCAAATGCTAATTATAGAATCAAGGTAGTAAACATGTGGGTGTCCCTTTTACAAATATTGTAACTTTCCTGAATGTGTGAACAGCTAGCTATATGATAAAACTTTGAAAAAACACAGGGTTATAGGTGTAGCTCTGTGGTAAAACATACTTGAGGCTCTGGGTTCAACAATAACTAACACAGAAAAAAATTGAATAAAAACCAATTAGTTTATCATAGTATCTCATTTCCGTCCAACTTTATTCTTCCATTTTGACCTGTATTAGGCAGCTTCCTTTATTCTCAGGGAAGTTTATACTATTAACCTCGATTCACTTGACATCTCCAACCTCTTCCTTCTCACCATTTAGGTATGCTGAATCTTCTCCAATTTAAAGACAATGGTTTGAATACTTTCCTTGAGTTAACTGCTGGCCTGTATTATTTCTTTACTACGAAGTTTCCAAAAGCCTCACTCTCCACTTTCTCCTCCTTTCATAACTGACTTGCAGTCTGGTCTCCGTCTCCCGCACTCTTAAGCAATCTTAGATAATGAGTTGCTCAATCCGGTTGGCCATTCTCTTTCCTTAGTTGGCTCTTGGCAGCGTTCATCATCGTTCATGCCTGTTTCCCTGCTGTTGTATCAGACCTTGGTGTCTGCGTAATGACACCTCGCGATAATAGCGAGGCCGCTATCTCAGGTCTAAGCATCTTGCTATCCTACTCCTTATTCAAGTTGTACGCATCCCTTAAGATCATTCCTATTTCTCAGTTAAACTTCCTATTTATGCCATGGGAATAACTATCTTCTTAATTTAATACACATGGTATTTTAAAACAATATTTATTGAGCATGTGTTTGATTGATCCAAGTATGTGAAATGGGCCAGTGAACAAAAAGGACAAAACTCTATATGCATGATGCTTCTGAAGCAGAGAAAAGGTAGTACCAGAAAATGCATAATCTTCATCATCCTGTTAAATATTAGCCATAATACCCATTTGTTTTCAGGAAAGATGATATTATTATAAGGTACCTCATGTATTTTTGAAGGAATATGGATTTTTTCCTGAATATGGACTTTCAATTAGGCTTCACCATCATTTTACCAAAGGGTAAAATATCAAATTTTGAACAACTTCCCACATGTTTGATAACGTGTACAATGCAAAAGATAAACACTCAAGACAGGCTTAAGAGGATTATATTTTGTGCATTTCACTGTTTTTTTTATATACACCAACAGTTGGTCATCGGTGTAGGGCAGAACAAGGGGACCGGCAAATAATGAAATGACTTCTGCGTATACCAGTCTACATTAACCCCATTTAATCCTCGCAGTGGTCAGATTTATAGATGAGACTACTGAGGCTTAGTGGGATAAGTTACACACACATAGTCACACAGGCCATAAAACAATAAACAGCTGCTTTGTTTTGTTTTGTTTTGTTTTGTTTTTGTTGACATATCGACTCCCTTACTACATTTTTCTATGTTTTTTTGAAAAAAATAGTTGCTGGTTGTTTACTTCATTCTTTGTTTTTCAACTTTCAAAAACAGTTACATACAGTAAATACCTACATGTGATGATAATTTAGATAGCAGTGACTTACTATATACAGTAATGGTCTTCAACAAATAAAAACCATCCATTCTGAAATAAGCTGTCCTACTGTACAGAAAAACATTGCCCTTAGAGTAAGAGGCCTTGATATATATATATATATCTCCCTTGGTTCCAATTCTCTTTAATGAGGATTGTGCTTACATTATTTGACATATATACAATTTTTTGGTTGTTTTGAAACAAGGTTTCACTATGCAGCCCAGCAGGCTGGCCTTGAACTCAGAGTGATCCTCCTGCCTCAGCTTCCCAAATGCTGGGATTACAGGTATGAGCTACCACGCTCAGCAAGATTTATATTTTAAATGTCCTATTCAGTCTAATGTAAGCTGTTATACTAAGAATTTTTAAAAACATAATTTACTATATTTTAACAGCAAATATATAAGGACTGCATAAAAGTTAAGCAATATGAAAAATATGTACTTGCAGGTAGGAAAACTAGGAAAAGTCATAGTGAATAGTATCTACTGTATGATTAAAAATACTACAAACACAACTATGTGGCTGTCAATGTCATTTTTATTTAAAAAATAAAAATGCTGGCATTGTTCAGAAAAATTTAACAGATTTATTTATAATTGTCATAAACTACTGAAACTTGTACACTGAAACATTTTGACTAACATTAATGCTTTAAATCTTCATATTTATATTAAACAATTTGTATACAAATGAAAATGGTGGGCCGGTGAGATGGCTCAGCGGCATAAGCGCCTGCCTGGCAAGCGCAAGGTCCTGAGTTTGACTCCCAGAACCCACATACAAAAAAAGGGCCAGTGATATCGCTCAGCGGCACGGGCGCCTGCTGGCGCGCGAGGTCCTGAGGTAGACCCCCAGTAACCACAAAAAAAAAAAAACCCCAAAAAAACAAAAAAACAAAAAAACAAAAAACAAATGAAAATGGTAACATTTCTGGGTGTAGTGGTGCACACCTGTAATCCCAGTACTCTGGGAGGCAAGAGGATTGTAAATTCAAGCCCAACCTGGGTAGTGACTTAGCCAAACCCTGTCTCAAAATTTCAAATGTTTAGAAATTTTTAATTAAAAAAAATGCAATAAGCATGTATCTCAGTGCAAAGACCCTGGGTTCAATCCCAAGTTCTGAAAAAAAAAAAAAATAAATAAATAAATAAAAGAAAGGGAGGGAGAGAAAGGGAAAGAAAACGATTCAATACCTGATTTCTGACCCCCCCTTTTTTTAAGGTACATTTAGACCCCATGGGGCAAAAAAAAAAGAAAAAAAAAACCCTAATTTTTAAAATTTTCGACAATAGGACAGGAAGATGTATCCCCTTTTGAGAATGAAATGTTTCCCGTCACAGTGTATGCTTAAGCACGTTCTCCATGTATGCGGCACATTAGCTGGGTGACTTCTGGCATTGTTACACATTTGGCGTGGGTAATTCGCTCTTCACAAAGGCAACCAGATAGGTGCCACTTATCTCCTGCAAAGCACAATCTGGGCCCTGGAAAGCACAGATCTCTTTAAATCTTGGGCAGTTTCTTGCACCTGAGACATTCAACGGGGATTTTGCAAATCAGGAGTTCAACAGAGTTCCGATAAGGTCTGATTTCAGAGCGCCGCAGTACCAGGCCTGTGATGGCGGAGTTTCCTCTACCCCTACAATAGAGGGTGCACTCTTGCTTGCAGCTTTTGCTTACAGTCTCTTTCTGGGTATCTTACCCACCGCAGGTCAAATGGGGCAGTCAGCTCGGTCCCAGCCACGGTGTAGAACCGCCTTACTGTTGCCCTTCTCAAGTGGCTGGAGCAATGTGAGCTGGAGGCAAAGGCTAATGTTAAAAACCGTAGCACTGGGGTTGGTGAGATGGCTCAGTGGTGTAAGCGCCTGCCTGGCAAGCGCGAGGTCCTGAGTTCGACTCCCAGAACCCACATACGAAAAAAGGGCCGGTGATATCGCTCAGCGTCATGGGTGCTGGCTGGAGTGCGAGGTCCTGAGTTTGACCCCTATTACCCACACACACACAAAAAAAATCTGTAGTACTTGCAGTAGTGGGTGGGAACCCAATTCTGTTTTCTAAATTAACTGTATTCATTAATCCTAAATAAAGTACAGCAAATCAATTGTTTTTGTTATAATAGCAATGACGAAAATGTGTTGCTTGTTTATATGTCCTAAGCAAGTATTTCCCTAATCACATGGCTAACCAACAATGTTAGAAATTCCAAAGTAATTGCCGAGTTCTTTAGTGGCAGATGAGACTTCAGATCAGTATTAAATATTTTAGGCAGTACAAAAAGAATAGCTAAGCCAAACTTTATTTTTTTGTCTTTCCCAGAGGCAAGAAATAAAAAAATTATTTGTGTTCTCAATCAGATATATAATTGAGTAACAGTGAAATTATACACGTTTCAATATCTGCATTTAACGTTGTCTACAGGAATGCTACACTGGAAGAGGGGCAGATTTTATGTTCTTCCTTTCTTACAAGAAAGGTAAGAATTCTGTTGCTATGATATTAACCCACTGATATTCAGGCATGGCCTGTAACTGGGGCTGTGTAGATGTATATGGGGTTTGTGGAGAGGGGATGCATGCAGATTTCCAGTTGCAGAGTTGAGAGAGTTGCCCTGGGCTCTACTCAACTACCATGCTTCAGTACTGATCCAAGAATCCAATCAATCTCTTTTTTTGGTCCCTTAATTTGAATGTGCCCTCTTTACCAGCACACAGAGTTCAAATCTTTAATATTTCTAGGGATACAGAATTCCACAACTGCAAATTACCTTAAGTGTTAAATCAAATTCCGACAGTACTCTATATTGTTGCAGACTTATGAATGTAGAACTGAGAGACATCAGGGTTAAGAAACTCAATAAAGGGAGTCAAATGGTATTGAAGACTTAGAAGAAAAACATTCCAAGTGATCATCAGAATGAAAAGTCAAACGCTAAGTGCCAATGTACTAAGCACTGTTTGGTTTGAAGTTGATGGTTTGAAGAAGGACCCTAAAAGTAAGTTTGGAGAAGCATCAGTTTGGAAAGATTCATTTTACAAGCAAAGATGGTGAGATGCCTTTGCGATGTGCCATTCAGATAAAGAAAAAGGGAAACTTGGTTCTCCAGCAAAAGCAAATGAGAAACAAGCCATGCAGTCTTCAACACTGCCTTTTAAAGAAATTTTGTAAGAGAGCAAAAGTAACAGATGAGGCTTCCTTCAAGGTAGGAAAATTCTCTCCTTCCAAAAAAATTGATTAAAACTGTACCAATACATCTTGGATTGAATTAAATAGCTCCTGAACAAGATTTCAAGAACATGAGAAAATGCTGTGAATCATACAACAAACACGTAGGTGTTTCAGTGGTTGTTTGTGTGTTGTTTTCTCGCCCTGTTGATTGTATGCATTTTGGAGGGAATCCAAAGCCTACTGCTTTTTAAATACTTTTTAAGTTTCAGATATTATCTTTCTACTGTGGATGATATTTTTTAAGTTTTAGACATTTTCTTCCTTTTACTCTATGTAATGAAGATATATTACTTTTCAAAAAAAATGCCTGTTTGGGGAATTTGTTAGGAGAGGTGTATATGAAGGGAGAATACTCAGACAAAGCACCTATTTTCATGACAGTGTTCTTGCTCAAGATTTCAAACATTTGTTGGAATTTTCTTTCTCTTCCTCTCAACCTGGGTTAACTCCATTTTGTTTGTTTGTTTGTTTGTTTTGAGACAGGGTCTCACTATGCAGGTCGGGCTGGCCTTGAACTCACTACGCAGCCCAGGTTGGCCTTGAACTTGTGGCAATCCTTCTGCATCAGCCTCCAGAGTGCTAAGATTATAGTCGTGCACCACCAGGCCTGGCTTCCGTTTTCATTCTTTCAGATATTTCCTGAGTATTCTTGCAAACCAGAATTTAAAGGTTTAGTTGGTAATTTTGTAGCACTTTGTGCACATACTGTATTACCATCATGTATCACTTAACATAATGTTTGGCCCACTGCTTCCAAGCATCTAAGATTTGATTCCAACATCCCTTCCTTCTTGAGGCCTTTCTCAGATCTGCTCCACCCTCTCTGTCCTCCCTCAGCCCAAGGATGTCCCGTGTCCCTTCCTGAGCTCCCACCTCCATCCTGCAGGCACCTCCGTCGTCTTGCTGAATGCATGACTGCCTAGCTTTCACTCCCACTAGAAAATAAATTCATGAGCTCCCACCTCCATCCTGCTGTCACCTCTGTCGTCTTGCTCAATGCATGACTGCCTAGCTTTCACTCCCACTAGAAAATAAATTCATGAGACACAGAGCTACTGTTTTTTAATATCTCTACCCCTCATGTATAGCCCAGAGCCGGAAGTATAACTACATCTTAATAAGTCATTAATAATCCAAATGGGTACTGTGGCATGGTCATTATTCATTTGCTTGATTCCGAAAGTAAATAGTGAATGTCTTCCCAATTGCCCTGAGCCTTATGTATGCAAGTCCCAGAACTGAGAGGCCAGCCTGTTATGCCCCTTGTATCTGACAAACATTTCTTGAATGGAATAATTCGATGGTATCTCAGGTTAATTCAGACAACTCTATCTTAAATTAGCTGAAGCTAAAATAAATAAATAAATAAATAGATAAGTAGCTTTGTCTACACCAAATTGGGAGTGCAGTGCACCACTATTTATTGCACAATAAATTTGTTATTACTAAAATCTAAACCATAACACTTGTATCCCATAAAGGCTGGAAGGGAAGGGAGGAGAAGTGGATGAAAAATAAAATGAATTAAAATGTGTTATGTGCATGTACCAACCCCTCACAATGAATATAATCATTATGTATTACAAACATGTACTAGTAGAATAAATTCTTTTTTAAACAAGAAATGAATACGTATCACATTATCTTCTTTATATAGCCTTGAGACTTCTGAAGTGAACTTCTTAGCTCAAATTGGCAATGTAAAAAACCATTGTCACTCCTCTACAACTGAGACTTCTTTTTCATATCCTACAATCCAGAATTGACTCACTTAGAAAGTGAAGAAAACAGGACTTGTATACACTACTGAAATCAGAGTCAGCTGACCTGTTTACACCCAAACGATAACCTGGCTGGACAGACAGTTGCTCAAGGGTGTAAGATCGCATGTGTGTCGTAAGGGTTCAATATTCACATCTGGGGTAGATTTTCCTTCCCTGAAATTGGTGATGATCTTGGGAATGCAGTTCACCAGGAATTGTTTGTGGCAGCAAATGGCTACTCACAAAAATATGACCTATTCATGAATTTTATGAATAATTGTGACACTTTTCAGTGAACAATCTATGGGAAAATAAGAATTTCATAATAATTATAAGCAGTAAGTTCTTCACAAATTTTAAAAAATCTGATACTATTATTAACATATTATACATTATTTAGATATATATTTCTGTCCTAAAATAAAAAGTCCACAATTAAGAATTAGACTTTATATACACATGCAGAAATAAAATTTAGAAATAGTTTCTATAGTTAACCATCCAAAAAATCATCTGAAATATTGAGAAGATATTTGTGATTATATTTTAATATATACTTTAGGTTATAATTTAAATGTATAGTCTACTAGTACTACTGGTTCATCATTTGGCTATAATTATGTTATTTTCAATATAATATACAGAAAACAAGAAGCAGTAAGTATCATTTGATCTCATAGTTACAATCAGAATTTGAGAAAATGAAGATTTTTCAAAATGTGGCTAACAAGACACTTTACCCTCATTTCTGATTCCTAAGCTTTGCAATAAAATATAGACGTGAAATTCCTGATGTATTCTCCCTTTGATTTATTCAAGATAAAGTGTCTACGATTTTATGAGACATGGTCTTGCTTATTTTAGCCAGATTGTCCACAAATCCTTGTGCAGTGCCTTGCCAAATACTTGCATCTGTAGACAAATGCATTTTAAGTGTATTAAGAGGCATTTTATGGCCACTTTGCAAAAATACTAGCTACATCTCATCTAAATAGATATGAAACGTTGAACCTCTCTTCTTTTAATGAACTCACATGACAGAAAATTTGGAGTAGAACATGGCTGATTTTGTTTTTATTATGTGCTAGACCTTCCTGAATTCATGGAGATAATTGAAAGTGCTGAATCAGTTTTGTCAGGTCTAATTAAAAGCATAGTATAATAATAGTCTCTCAAGAAATTTGAAGTGGTTATAGAAGAAATAATTCTTAAACCCTTCTGGGAAATGTACATTAAGAGAAGCCCAAGAAATTATCTTTCCGCAAACAGAGTAGCATGGAAAAAAACCACAAGCACCCCATATGGTAGTACATTACTCAATTTTAGTAGACGTTATGGCTTTTATCTAGATGTCTCCTCAAATCCTCATGCACTCGTAAGTGGGGCTTTTGGGAGGGATTGGATCATGGCTGTGTGGTACTGGATTAGCTCACTGAAGAGCTTACAGCTGCTGTGATATTGGGAGGTGAAGTCTGGTAGGAGGAAGTGGGTCACTGGGGGAATAGCCTGCAAGCATTTATCCTTCCTCCTCTCTTGATCTCTTTTTCTGCTTCCTGCCTGCCACGCCATGAGTTCTTTCTCCTCTGCCATGCCCCTCTGCCAAGCCACCCTGCCTTGGAACCAGTAGACTATGCACTGAAACCTTTACAAAGTGTGAGCCAAAATAAACTTTTCCTCCTTGAACTCGTGGTTGTCAGGTATTTTGTACCAGCAACAAGAAGGTAACTAAGACAGTAGAAGAGCTAGATAATTAGCTCTTAGCTTTTTGTTTTCAATTTGTTTCATTCTTCTGAGTTAGATTCACAGATCCTGTTGACATCTAAACTTTTTAGTAATTATATGTGTTTCTTGACTCAGAATGGGTTTAACTTGTTATAAACGCATCATAACTTGAAAATGCATTTAATACACTTAATCTACGGAACATTCAAGCTTAGCAAAGCGATGCACAGTCCAGTATCCTGAGAGTTTGCCCTAGTGGTTGTACAGAGCGGCTCAAAAGTGCCTCTGCCCAAAAGTGTGCTGCGTGTTAGCACCCTGAGAAAAGGTCGGCATTGCAAATTCGAAGTACTGCTTCCACTGAATGCATCTCATGTTTGCACCATTTTAAAGTTGAAAAATTGTAAGTGTAACCGTCCTAGACTGGAGACTGTCTGTCTCTGGAGCCTTGATCTCACTGACAACGCTCAGTATTCCTTTTTTTGGTTAAACTTATATTCATGAACATGAGAAAGGCTTTCAACCTCATTACTTCCTAAATCCTTCTCTTAGATTATTGAGAGAACAAACCGTCATGATTTACATTGAGTTTTCTTTGAAAGAAAGGAACCTGGGATTTACCATCGAAGAAGCTTCATTTCAACTTCTGTCGGTATCACTGACGCAACACAGTTTCTTTGATGTGTTCTCTTTCAACCCAAAGTCCAGAAGAGCTAAAGGGGTCAGGGTTAGCTCCTTTAAAAATAGCACCATGAATGGTGAATGGATTACTAAAATAAGCATTAAAGTTAGAGCCAAGTAGATTCCTCTAAACTTAATATTTGGTTATAGTTATATTGATTTATATTAATATATTGATTTTCTTAAATCTGTACATTATGACATTGTAAAAAAGTACCTATATGTAAATTATATTTGTTATTTATCTGTATATTACATCTGTTTGTATTTCATTTGTAGATATATTATTTATGTGTATAAAAGGTGTGTATCTAGGTAAATTTAAAACAGTCTTGTTTGTTTTTTTTGGTTTGTTTATCTGTTTTGTTTTTTATTTTGTTTTGTTTTGAGACACAGGGCCTTGCTATGTAGTTCATGCTGGCCTTAAACTTACAATGATCCTCCTGCTTCAGCCTCCTGAATTCTGGAATAACAGGCATGTGTCACCATGCCTGGCTTTCTTTTTTCGTTTTTGTTTTTTGGAAATATTTTTAAGTCTTTCAGTATGCTAGTTAAGGCTTTTTGAAATAATTTTAGCATTTTCCCCTTGCCATTTTAATTTCAGTCTGGATTTTATTATGTAAAGAAGTTTCTCTTCCTGGTTTTCCTAGCCTGCCCATATGATTAATGGGGCTACTTTTGGTTATGATATCATGGCAGTCTCAAGTTTCGAGACACGGCACATGCTGTAGACTTCTGCTTTTCTAATTAGGGAATGCCAAAATACACTAGGTAGCATTTAAGCACAGTGAAGAGGCACATTCCTATTAGGTCAGCAAGCAGGAAGGGGAGGCTTACCGTTGAATTTACCATTTGGAGCTGTAAAACCTTGAGTACGTTTTGTGATTTCTGCACGTCTTAGGCCCAACTAGGTGCGACAGTGAGCCATGGGGTGCACATTTCCTGTCTTGAGCCAGCCGTGGGGCCTGGCCCCAGAAGCTCACAGTGTCACACTGACTATTTCCAGACTTTGGCCAGGACGGAGCTGCATATCACTGACACATTCCTAGCCTGATTCCCGGGCTTAGAAGTGCCGCAGGAGTCAGGGTTGTTCAATCAACTTAAAATTTACTGCTGAGAGCAAGAAGCCAAAGACTCCGTCACCTGGGCCCGATCCGCACAGACACATGGTCTAAAGGCGGACAACATCCAGTTTCAAGCAATCTATGTTTTACCTAGTTTTTCAAAAACATTAGGAAGTATGAAATGTTTCTCTGGGAAATATGGTTTTCCAAAGACTTGCTATAAAAATTCCAGCCAAACTGGAACTTAGTCATTGAGAACCAGGAAGGGTATTTCAACATCTAGAAAAACTCCTCCACAGAAAATTATGACTCTGCAGAGTTTTAGACAAACATGTCAGCCGTTTACTGGCCATGGTAAGGACGATCTCAAAGCGAACTTAATATCTTTAAAGAAACTGGTTAGAAAATGCGTATGTGAGCTTAGGACGACCACAGTTAGTCATCAAAATATTTTCCTAACTATGACAGATCAATGTGGTTTAAAATTGTCTAGAGACAGTTATATTTCTTTATACATATGGTTTTCAGTCTCTTTTCATGAGAGCCAACATAAAAAGATTTTCAAAACTCATTTGTGGAGATATATAATCTAGTATAAGATTAGCAGTAGTAAGAACTACTAATTAGTTCTAATGGCCCTTAGCAAAGAACTACATTTCCATCCCTATCCTTTTCAACATATGTAGATTTCAGTGATTTGGAAGGTGAAAACTGCAGTGACATTTCAATTAAATTCTTTTGGAGGTAAAGCCTTTAATTTACTCATTTTAATTTGCTTTTTTTATTCAATGAAATTATTAAGTTTATAAAACAATAATAAATCTCTCTCTACTTTATACAGCTCACCAAGACCACTCTGTTTATCTTCTGAAGCACAAGGCCACACGATATTAAACAGTCTTTCTATGCTGGTCTTTGTACATGGCCAGGGAAGGGTGAATAGTAGGGAAGATAGGCCACTAGGAATGTGGTTTTCAGTTCAGTCTAGAGTAACTTGCCTTTTCTTACCATACTACTTGCATTCTTCTCCTTTCTCCTCATAGCCAAAGTTAACATTTCAGTATAACAGAAAAGAGCCTGTTCTTCCCTTGTTTTGTAAGCTGCAACCCCAGTCTAAATAACAATGTTTGTAAGGACAATTGCTGAGAATAATTATTGACTAGTTGTTTGATTAAATTTCAACATAAAGAAGGTAAACTGTAAGGGTTTATTAATTTTAAAATCATATTAAACATTGACCCTAGTGATATTTCATGATAGTTGATTATTCTATAGATAGAAATTTTTACTGTCTGACTGTCTAGAATTTGTCTTTGTTTTATCTGCTATATTTTATTTTTTTCCCTTGGTAGCAAAATTTATAACTTTAATTAGCATTAAAAATCTTTTTGAATTATCAAAGTTTCACTATAATAGAAAAATATCCAAACCAAACTTTAAATATCTTTTAGGTTTTGCTTTCAAATATCCAAAAAGAGATGAATTGAATACATGAGATTTAACAGGGAAATATTTACTGGATTGTTTTTCTAGTACCTTGCTTTTAATGTTAGATTCCTTTTTATAGATCAATGGCAACCCAGACTCTGTACCTGAGCTGGACTGATGTATTTAGAGAGCCTGGTTAAATAAGGACACAAGAAAGACTTTCACTCAAATGATAAAGAATGGAATTAGGGGTGTTTCCAAGGCAAAACCAAGTCTAGACATTCCTTCTAACCTACTCACCAATCAGAAAAAGACAGAACTGGAGAAACTAAGTGTGAGGCAACAGGAGCAAACGAGAGAAACAGACAGGATATGAGTGTCGTGAAAAGGAATCACAATTATTATTAGTGTGACATTCATCTCTCAGTGGTACGAACGAGGTGTTAAGAATACAACCTGTCAGGACATTGGGCAACAACCCAGTTATGCATGAAAACTCACTTAATTTTCTCATGAACCCACTTTGAATGTGTTGGATTACGAATGCTGCCGCAAGATGTTCTACCACTGCTCCCTCTTATAACAATAGCTTTTTTTTTCCAGTAGAGTTATATATACATCCAGTTTTAACACTACAAGCTCTTGATTCAAAGTCTGAGGTGGAAACATCTTATCAATGGACCTTGGTCATGTGTTTGTACCTTAACTCCAAGGGAGGCTGTGAAAGCAAGGAGGCCCTTTCAGGATCTGTGATGAGAAAAGAACCTTATTTGCCAACAAGACTCCGCAAATGGGGAATGTCCCAAAAACATGAAGGAGAATTAGGATCTCAACCAGTTTAAAAAAATAAAGAATGGTAAGATTATACTAAGGCTGCTATTTTTACTAACGAACATCAGCATGCACTTTTTTCATGTACAACATGATGTACTTTTGCCTATTGCATGCACAACAATCCCAAAACTCCTCATTTAAGGCTTTCAATTAAAATCCCAAGATTGCTAAATGAAATCTATTTTTTGACTAGCTTGGTAATTATTCAGTTTTTATATATTTTAACTTACATAAATTGTAAAATTAACAAGACAGTGTATTATACCACTCTTTGAGACTCAGGTAAAATGGTGGACAAAAGTGAAGGAAAGGAGAAAATGCAACAATTAAAATACACAAATGTCTGTAAATCACAAGAAGAAAGATATAGAGACCTGTTTCTTTATCAAGTTATGAGGTCGTAGTTGGAGTGTATGACTTTCCTATTTCATGATTCCTTTGCCTTCAACCACTGAAAATCTTGACTGATTACTGTTAAGATAGTAAGCTACTTGGCAGTCTTATTTGTATAACATTATGCTAATCTTCCTACCTTCCTTCCTTTTTAGTATAACATGCAGCAATTTTAGAAGCTATCACAGGAAACACCCTAAGTTCCACCCATTCTTCTCCCTGTTGCTATTATATAGCAGAATTTTCTTAAATATTAGGATCAACTACCTTGCCAAAGTTATAACCTTTTTTTTTTTAATCAATGTCAACTGGAGGTGGAAGGAGCTAGTCTCTAATCTACTGGAGGCAGAAATAGTCAGTCTCTTAAGTTCCCAGTAGAATTGTAGTATCTCTGCTTGTAATATCTGCAAATTGACAGAACATACAGTCAGGAGAGTAGAAAATAAAAATATTGTGTGAGTAGATGTCGTAGTTAGAGATACCATCTCTTTTCTATCCCAATGTCTCCCAGAATTTTGACTAGGAGAGAAGAAAAATTTATTGTTGCTTAGTTCAGAATTTATATCAACCACACAGGATGAAACCTCCACTTCATCAAGTTCTGTCTTTCAGGAGGTATGACGATTGAAGTTTCTCTTTGCTAATTCTGTGTCCTTTGAGACTAGTTCCTTGGTAGTAGTGTACACAGCAAGTAAAATTCATGATTATTAGTCTAATATGTTCTGTGGAATATAACAGACATGAATAAAGCAGCCAGTAAGCATGTAACTGGAGGTATTAGAAGAAACCTGAAAAAAGGGAAAGAACAAAAAGTCAGAGTGATGAAAAATCAGGACCTCCTCCAAGACAATGAAAATTGCACAAGATCCATTAAATGTTCAAAGGAAGTGCTTAAAGGGAGCTGGCGACCAAGTCAGTACTGGCAAGGGAGATCTGTCTACATAGTTGAAACCATCAATAAAATCCATCCTTTCCACCAGGAGCACATAGATCGAGGGCTGAAGGGAGAGAGAGTGATGTTCACAGCACATGACAGTTCTTCTTTATCCATTTGAATACTGTGAACTTCTTCCAGAATGGACATGTTTTCAAATCCTGAGTCTTCTCTGGGAGATCGAGGAATTCTTATAGACTTCTTGTCATCTGTTCTTTAATGTTGTTTCTGACCATTCACATAATTCATTCACACTTGTCAGTGGATTTATGTGAATGTTAAATTCAGCTCATCTCACTCAAAATGTAAAATATATGCTACTTAAAATGTTGCCAAAGGGAATGTTTTCTGGCTCTATTATCTTTTAGTAGCAATTTAAGTAGAGTTTTCTACCACCCATTTGCACTTCCAGCTCCTTTATGGTTATGGCATGGAGACGTAAAACAGGTTCAATTTTTTTCCCCTTATTTGAAATAGTTTGCTCATTTGGTCAGAAATTTCCTGGGAGGCCCTTTGTGATATTAAGTTGAGAATGTGGTGAAACTGGATTATGAATTAGCCTATTGGGAGAGTGAGTCAGAAGCTTATGCAAATTATTTGTGTTTCCAGAACTTCCTTAGACCAAATTCCAACTATGAGGCTTCCACTAATGTACATACCAGATGTTATGCATCAGATATCTCATGCTTCATGAGCTCAGGGAGTTTGATCATCTAATAGTCCTGTGGTTAGGCATTTAGATCTTGTGTTTATGTTCAAGGTATTTTTTAGGGCAGTTTTAGGTTGATAGCAAAATGGAGAGAAAGTGCAGAGATTTCTTATATACGCTGTTCTGACACATGTCCTCATCCATTGTCAACACACTCTATCAGAGCAGGCTGTTTACTGCAATTTATGAACCTCCATTGGTCATAATAATCACTCAAAGTCCATAGCTCACTAGGGTTCATTCTTGGAGCTATTCGTTACATGAGCTTGAACAAATACACAATGACATGTATTTGTAATTACAGTATCTTTCAAATGACCTTTAATGCCCTAAACATGCTCTGTGTTCTACCGCCTCTGCACAGTCCTTTGCTAAGACCCTCACCCCCTACCCGCCAGCCCCCCCAACTTTCTCTCCCCCAAGCTGGGGATTGAGCTCAAGACTTCCAACATGTGAGGTCAGCCCTCTACCACAGAGCTACATCCTCAGTCTTACTTTAAATTTTATTTTGAGACAAAGTCTCACTAAGTTGTACAGGCTGGTCTCGTACTTGCAACCCTCTTGACTCAGCCTCCTAAACAGATAAGATTAAAGGTAGGCACCACTACTATTTCTGGCTATTTGAAATTTTAATTATAGAAACGTTCCACATATATATTAGATAATACACATATATTGTTATATGCGTGTGTGGGGGGGGGACAGTATAACAATTCCTCAAACACTTTTGTCCTGAACTATTTAAGAAGTACCAACAATAGACATTCTTGGTTCCCTTTCTTTTTTCAAAAGATCTCTCTCCCTATCTCCTATTATCTAACTTTTATTTTGTTTTTTACTTATATTTTACTTATATTTCCTTACTAGTATTTAAGCTTATGTGTCTAACTTATGTCACTTAACATTATGGTCTCGGGCTGCATCCATTTTCCTCTAAATGACTCAAGATCGTCCCCGTGTATGGCAGGACATACTCCCCACTCTGTGTAAGTGCCACAATTTCTTTGTCCACTCGTTTGCTGAGGGACACACGAAAGCAGAAGGGAAATGGATATAAAGAGAATTAAAATTTGCGTACCTGTGCCCACCCTCCACGAGTAGTATACTCATTATGTGCTTCAAATATATACCAATAAAAATCAAAATTTTAAAAAACCCATGCTAAACATTGAAAAAATGGACATTCTTTTTTATCTCTATCTACCATGTTCACCAATTCCTATATTTTTTTAAACTAATACCAAATATGTTATCATTTGAACCAAAAATAATTCAGCATATATCTCTAAAATATAAGATACAATTTTAAAAATGCATAACACCATTACTATATCTAAAAGTTAATAATAATTCTTTATATCTGGTCAGTTTCAAATTTCTCCCACTGACACACAAATATTTTTTGCTGTTGTTTTTGTGTGGTACTGGGGAGAGAACCCAGAGGTGCTTTACCACTGAGCTATATACCCAGCCTTTCTTAGTTTGTATTTTTTGTGTGTGTGTGTGGGTACTGGGGGTCAACCTCAGGGCCTCGCATGCCAGCAGGCGTCCATGCCGCTGAGCGATATCACCGGCCCTTTTTTCGTATGTGGGTTCCGGGAGTCGAACTCGGGCCCTCGCACTTGCCAGGCAGACACTTACGCCGCTGAGCCATCTCACTGGCCCCCTCTTAGTTTGTATTTTGAGACAGGCCTGCTAAATTACCCAAATAGGATTTGAATTTGTGATCCTCCCATCTCAGCCTCTTGCAGTTCTGGGATTACAGGCATGTGTCGTTGTGCCTGGCCACACATATATTTTAAAGTTGACTGGTTAAAATAGGAATCCAAACCAGTTCTACATATTGTACTTGAATATATTTCCTGAAATTTTAAATCCATAAGAATTATACATTATTTAAAGTTACTAATGAGTTTTTGAAGAAACCATGTGTTTTTCCTGTGACGTTTCTTACATTCTGGATTTGGAAGATTGTTCTTAGAGTGTTTTCAAATATATACACTTATCTCTGGTATTTTCCATATAAAGAAAAGTACTCAGTTTCAATAACATTCTACAAAAGAAAAGTACAATCAACTGTACTTTTTAAAAATGTCAGCATAAAAAAAAGAAGACTGAGGAATTGTTATAGATTAAAAGAAGAGAATGAGTCAGGACAAACTGAAAACAATGCAAGACAGAATAGATTTATTTCCTGATTTTCATCCTTGTACTGTGACTAACTAGAGTAGGTAAAATAATATCACTATTAGGAATACCACTGTCTTTAAAAAAAAAACACTCCAAAGTGTTTAGGGGTAAAGTGTCATATTATTGATTGGCTTATAAAATGTATACATGAATATATATCCACATATATATTTTTCATATGTCCATAGAAAAGGAGGATGAAGAGGAGGACAACACAAAGATGGCAAAGGTCGATGCGGAAGTCGGATGAAAGTTACATGGAAATTCTTTGTACTATTCGTGTAACTTTTCTGAGTCCATATGTGTGTCAAAGTGAAAAGTTAAGAATTACGACAGATCTGGGCTCACGAAATTCTCTGTCCAACAGTTTGGCTAGAGAATTTCATACTCAGTGCTTAAGTATCTCACTGTATCACATCAAGGAGGGCGGTGCATCCAGCTGTTTCTCTTTCAAAGTGACGCTAGCGTTGGTCAGTGGTATCTAGCAGTCAAGGGTGTCCCCTTGTGAAGATGTCAGCAGCTTGTCATTCATGCTTCTTAGCGTGTATTGATGATAATTACCTCGATTCTTTACTCCATTAGGGACTGCAACATAGTCATAGTCTGATTTTATCATTCCTCCTGGTTTCTAAGCTAGAATTCTCCTACAAAGAGCTTTCACATATCTACTATTTGGTTAGCTTGCAACAGAAATCATTTAGTAAATATAACATAGATGAGTTTTTCCTTTCTAATAGTTTTCAGGAAAATAATGCAATGCCAGGTAGTTTCCCAAAGTAACCAAGGAGGCCTTTTAACATTTTAAATATATTTCAATGCATTGCTAACATATTTATTAATACCAAATTTTCTCAGACTTACCCAGTAGGAGCACCTTCTTGTTGATTCTTGTGTCCATCATGGGGATCAAAACCCAGGTTACTGGGCTGGTGAGATAGCTCAGTGGCATAAGCGCTTGCCTGGCAAGCACAAGGTTCTGAGTTCAACTCCCGGTACCCACATAAAGGAAAAAAAGGGCCGGTGATATCGCTCAGTGCGAGGTCCTGAGGTTGACTCCTGGTACCCACATAAAAACAAAACAAAACAAAACAAAAACCAGGTTGCGGTGGTGATCACTGCTTCTGAATTGGTCATTGCTTTAGATTTTGGGTGGGCCCAGGTTATGAAATATGTTTAGTAAAAAGAGAAAAATAGGGCCGGTGAGATGGCTCAGCAGCTTAAGCGCCTGCCCGGCAAGTGCGAGGGCCCGAGTTGGACTCCCGGATCCCACATACGAGAAAGGGGCCGGTGATATCGCTCAGCGGCACGGGCGCCTGCTGGCGCACGAGGTCCTGAGGTCGACCCCCCGGTACCCACAAAAAAGAAAAAAAAAAAGAGAAAAATATACCATGAGTTTATTAATAATGTTCACTTAATTTTTTGATTTTATATTGCCATCGTTTATTTTTACTTTAAAATTCTTGATTCCTAAAGATCTTATCACAATTTATTCTATTATGTACATACGTGTATTTACACACATACACGCAAATTCAGTTTAAGACAATTATTATATAGCAAATTTATTTTCAGGATATAGTTCAGATTTTTTTCACACTTAGAAGGAAAGGACTTTTGTGTATTGCAGGGTCTAATTTTGTATTTCAAAGTCAGTGGGAATAATTATTCTCCTTCTGTATTTGTCAACTTTTCCCATTTAGAAATTTTAGGTTTTTTCATGATTTTTTAAAATCACATTATAAAAGGAGGTCTAGAGAAGAGTAGCTTCCACTTGTGATCTTTTTTCCTTCCTATGGAATTACTTTTATGACTACCATCTTCTCATTATTTGGATTAATTCATATTTTTAATACATAAGTATATATGGCTAGGTATATCTTCATTGATCATTATTATTTTCTTATTTCCCCTTTCTTACTTTTTTTCTTATTTTTGAATGTTTAGTTTTGTCTCATCAGTTACTGTAACAAATTTTTGTTTCCTTTTCTTCCCTCAAATTTGCCAAGGCGGGAGAGAATTCTAACAATCTCACTGTCCTTAAAGGCACCCTGTTAATCTCCCCCAGGAACCCAAGTCCTTTCTTCAAAAACACTAAAAGTTCATTGATGTCACTGACCCTCATCACTATAACTCTATGTCTATATTAGATGGAAAAAAATTCACCCACTTTGTGACTTTTTCCCCTTTTGCACCATTTATTTAAATTTTAAATTTTTTTTTTAATGTGGGTACCGGGCGTCGAACTCAGGACCTCACACTTGCCAGCAGGCGCTTGTGCCACTGAGCGATATTGCTGGCCCATGTTGTTCCTTTATATGGGTACTGGGAGTCAAACTCAGGACCTCACGCCTGCCAAGCAGGTGCTTACGCCGCTGAGCCATCTCACCGGCCCTAAATTTTTAAAGTTTAAATTTCTATTTAAATTTTTAAATTTTACCCACATTAAATATTTGGTTTGTTTGTAATATAGTCTATGAAAGAAAGATAGGATATTTGAGGCTTTTCCTTTATTTACTAATATTCAAAACAATGAATTGGAGCCATAGCATAGCTTTGTTATTTTTAATTTTTTTTTAAGTTTTATTTTTACTTTAAAAATAATAATTGCTTATATTTGTGGTGTACAATGTGATGCTTTAATACATGTGTACACTGGAAAATGATCAGACTTGGATAGTTAACATATCTATCACCTGGAGTGCTTATTACTTCCTATTGGTGAAAATATTTAAAGTACATTCATTTGTTCATGTGTATTAAACATCACTATGAAATTACACACTTTTGACAGTTTTCTTACATCCATTAAACAAGATACCTTGGGCTCAATTTATGCATTTTTTGCTTCAGACCTATGATCAGTCTCTTCCTAAAGAAGCCTGGTTTGTTTTACTAGAAAACAGTATTTAGAGAACACTAGGTAGAGTTTATTTGTTCCTTTGCAGTTTTCTTATATGTAAAATAAACAAGATGGGTATGCAAAAGTAACAAAAGTGCAAATATATCATATGTGTCGACATATACATACTATGTGTGCATATAATTTCAGATTTGTAATTTACATTTGTAAATTATTCTACAAGTATCGCAGTACTGTGATGTTTACTCTAAATCTTGTGAATATAAATTGTAAGTACTCAAGTAGCAAAAGGTTATTACATTTACTCTTGTTGGCTGATGATCCAGAAGCCCAAGGCACTCATTTTTCTAGGACATAGTTGCTCCACATGCTGCTTATTACACAGCTGTCCTTAGAATTTTTCATTTTCTATAGTACACTCCTAAGCCAGATACTTCCAACAGTTCCATTTTTCATGTCTCCCTAGTGAATATACAAACATCCTGCAAGTGGCGTGACCTAGTACATTGCAAGCACATGGACAAAACAACTAACCGAGGACTTGTTACATCCTGACTCATTGTTTATTAAAAATTTATTACCAGTGACAAATATAGGTTGCCATGTGCATGAATACTAATTAAAATTAAAGGGAAATGCATCATTTAAATAAAATGCATGAAAGAACAGTAGCTATTTTTAAATATGATTAAATGTGGTGGTGCTGTAATTTTAAAAATTTGAAGGAAACTAACATCTTTCCAGAGGTTTACATTTTCCTTAATTGTGAATAAACCTGAGGATAACTGGAGGATCATCCTTTCAGGGGTTTAATTTTAAATCGAATGTAGTATCCGTTACACATGACATTGTCATCTGGCATGTTTACCTTCATTAATAACTTATGGGGATTAAATATTCAAATATCTGAAATTAAAAAGTGGTTATGGATAAGATATCTGGGAAGATTCCTTGGATAACAAGAAAAGTGCATATGGAGACAGGAACAAAAAGGTACTTTCAGGAAATTTACTGTCAGCTCATATTTGTGATGTGTGTTAAGTTTGGCATTTAGCATTTCTTATATATTATCTCATTTTTCTCATGAAACACTTGGGATGGGTGTTGCTTTATTCCAGTTTTATACACAGGGGAATTGATTTACAGAGAATTTTAGGATTTTACCCAATTAGCAAGAAATAAAGCTAGAATCTAAATCCTGACAGTAGAGTTCCATAATCCATATCTTTACCATTATGCTACAGCTTTCAAGGGCATCTAGGAGAAATTGTTGAAATTAAGCAGCAGTGTTTCTTAACTAGTTTCATAAGAGTTTATAGGATGAACTTACTATGAGGAAAAACTAGGATATGTGTTCAGAAGTATAAGTATCGTTAGTCCAGGAACTGAGGCAATGTCTAGGAAGCTGGTAGGACAGCACTGGAACTAGTTTTAAACATTCACAATCAAGTTTCTCATGATTTACTTGGTAGGTAGTATCTTAAACCATTTACTCAACATATATTTGTTGAGTATCTTCTACATACTAGGCACTTGGGTTGAATAAAATGAATGTTTGTCTTATTCTTAAGAAAGTTATGGTTTAGTGAATTTTCCAAAATATGAAATCAAGTGGAGGGGTGTGTACTGATTCATTTATTTATTTAACAAATATTTATCACCAGACATCAGTTTAGACACTTATATTCAGAAAGAAATAATAAAAAAGACCAAAATATGCTTGCTGTCACTTTCTCACTTGCTGAGACACAATACCCAACACCCACAATTACAACGTCAGGTTTATTTTGGCTCACAGTTTCTGAAGTTTCAGTACATGGCCAGCAATGGTATGGTGGAGGGTATGGCAGAGGAATGTTGCTCACCTCATGGAGGTCAGGAAGAAGAGAGAGAATGGAGGAACCAGGGAAGGAGGTGCGTGCTTCTGGGTCACATTCCCAGCAATCTGCCTCCTCAGACCAGGCCCTACATTTTAACAGCACATTCAGCTTTGAAATGTATCACTATGTTCCACTCATTTAGTGCCCCATGATCCAATCACCTTCAGAAAGGCTGACCCTTAGGTGCATATGGCTGTTGGGAGAATTCTAGATCTAAACCATAACACTCACCAACATTTTTGGGTCATGTATGAGAGCACAGGCAAGAAGGCAAGTAGATAGGTAGATAAGCAGATGGAAGGGTGAATAGCAATAAATAATTAAATTATCTCTGGCACAAAATATTTTACAAAGTACTTTGGTCTAAGCAAGGTCATTCCATTCAAATACTTTTGCATGTATTATCTGAAAGCATCAATATACATTCATGTCTAGCCAGTCAATGCAATATTGTCTTTTTTCAAAATTTACTGCTTTTTGTGTGATGCTAGCAATCACTTTTAAAAAATTTATAGCATATGAAGTTTCCCATTAATATCCCCCCCTAACTTGGATGTGAATTTCTTTCTCTACCTTCTCACTTTCTTTTATTGGAATAGTGTTTTATCTAAAAGTGCTTGGCATAGAAATTGACAAAGCTACTTGACTAATGTTTCTGCTACTACCAAGTATCCACAGATATGTTTGCATTATATTTACTTACCAGCAATTTTTACCATAGTGTAGTATAGAGATATTTTAGATTTGCTACAGAATATGCAATTCTGAAAAAAGTGCAACATATAGTACTTGTTGTGTTTTATATCTAGATGTCCCCTGAAAGCCTCATGGAATCATAGGCAGGACCTTTGGAAGGCTATTGGGTTATGGGGGTGCTATAACTGGCTTGCTGTCAGCAGGTGGGGCCTGGTGGGGAGATGTGGGTCATTGTGGGTGTAACCCAGGAAGGTAACATATCCCCTCTGGGAGCCTCTCTTGACTTTATGCTTCCTGGATGCCATGAGGTGAGCAGCTTTCCTCAGCCCAAGCCCTTCAAAATGCTGTTCCGCATTGGAGTTGGCCAACTATGGACTGAAACCACTACAAACTGTCAGCCTCCTTTAAGTTGTGGATGTCAGGTAGTGGGTCTCAGTGACAAGAACGTGACTAACACAGTACTATGTACTATAAGTGGCCTTATAGGGAAAGGAGTTGTGCAACTAATCAAAATCTGTTTAAATTTATTTACAGACCACTAACAAAGAATCAACTCTCCTTTAAAATATTAGCCAATCTTTTAAAGACTTAGGTTTTTAATAAAATAAATTACTATAAATACAAATGTTTGCCTCTTAGAGCTGAAGATGGTGGATGAATAAGAAATGGTGTAAGAAAAGCTGAGCCTGCTGTGGTCTAAAGATAAGGATAGAATATTAGTAAAGATAATTACAGAATAAGTTCTTAAAGCACTAATACCTGATCAAGGTGAACCAAAGGAACTAGAGATGGATGAGCTCATGGAAAGTAGGGTATCCTGTTGTGGTCTTATGCATTTAATTTTTCTAGTTTATGGCACTTGGGATTCAACTGCTATTCCCTCACGACATATACATTGCTATACTAGAAAAAATTTCACATGGGTGCACGTGAATTCTGTATCACACTGACCTCACCCTCCATTTACTAATCGCACTTGTTCCCATTCACCTTACAGAACAACGTATTGTAACAGAGAACACTGGGTTCAGTTACTCATATTTATTAACCACATGGAGAGCTGAATGCTTGAGCTCACCTTTTCCTTTGGCAAATTTTTACAAATTTTAGACTCAAATGATGGAAATAAATAGGATTAAATAGAAGTTTTTATCTATGAGAAAATAATTTCCAATCTAGTAGGCTCTAACAATGAGGTGTGAGTGTGATGTTATCATATGGGTAAGTTATGGGACTGTATTTTATATGAAAAAGTGCTAGAATGTCTTTAGCCAGCCTGGTAATGATAACCTTCCAGTGTGCACCTGCTGTATGATGAATTACCTTCTTTGTACTAAGTAAAATTTTGTCGAATGGATGAATTACAGAATAGTATTCAGTAATATGTTATGAACTCACACCGTATTGCTCTAATAGATTTCTTTTTATATTCAAGGTGACACTTCAAGATTATTTTTCATAAAACAGAGGGAAGAAGATTTTCTCATGTTTAATCTAAGGAAATGAAAAGTTTTGTTATAAACTTTTATTATTATTCCTATGTATGTTACAGTTTTTAGTGGTGGGATAGTAACTGTTATTAATAAAACAATTAAAATTAAAATTTGGTGAATTTGAAACCGTGACAACTGTCTAGTGGAAAACAATTTTTCAAAATGTTAGAAGGATGGCACAGTAGCTAATAAACAGTGTGGCTGGGCCACACAAAAACTACACAGAAGAGAGAGATTAGGAAGCAAAAGTGAAATCATGTTATGTTTCCTCACCCGACTGTGACTGATGTAGAGGAAATGGAAACCAGTGGTATACTGATGGACACTATGTGACTTTTAAGATCCTGTTGGCGCTAAATTACTGCAAATACCAACAGACTGTCACCAAACACATGGACAGAAGTTTAATGCTAAAGAGAACATGGTTAAGAAGTGCAAAACATAAATAAAAAGCAAAATAAAAGATAGAAAATAGGAAGTAGAGCGATCTCTCTCAAATGGGAAGGGGGAACAAGAGATAGAAGGATGAGAAGAGAGGGGATGAAAAAAAAAGTATTGAAAAAAATGGAAATAGAGCTTTTGTAAATAGAAAGGGGACCAAGAGTTGGAAGGACCAGGGAGGGATGCGAGGGGCGGGGCAAGAAAAAAAATTAAAATGTGTTACGCGCCTATACCAACTCCCCATGAGGAATGTTATCATTATGTACTGCAAACACACACTAATAAAGACAAGAAAGAAAAAGAAAGAAAATAATAATGGCAAAAAAGAAGTGCAAAATATTTGCCTTTAATATGACAAATACATTAAAATGATGTACTATATTTACGTTTTGGTTTTTGTCCCTTCATGCCATCAAAATTTAAGTATTGCTAATACCCTCAAATAAAGATGCATGACCATAAGCTTTTATCAAATGAAATTGTCAAGATAAATATCATTAAATATGTATATAAAATGAACCCTGAAAAAATAAGGCCCATGAATTTTCTCTTCTCTAGTTTTAGGTATCTCTTCTCGTTTCTCATTAACATTAGTTAGAAAGAAAATTTAAGCAAGAATATAATATTCTCCAATTATGATAAATAATCAATTACAATTAAAAGAAAGTGGAAAATATTAGCTTTTGGTTTTTCTATTAAACAAAAATAACATTTACTGAGATCACTGTTCTAGGTCCACCTGTATCCATCTATCACTCAATCTATGGATCTCTTTATCTATCCTCCACTGTTTTAATAATTACTTATTTTTCAGAAAAGTAAAACACAACTTTGCATGAAAGAAATCTTAATAATTTTGAGGATTTAGTTTAAAGTGAAAAAGAAAAAGATGCTAATCAGTTGGAATGGGTCTGGGATATTTTAATAGGCTTCCTGTGTCTTTCCTTTCTGAATTGGGCATGACCTTGGGGTCTACAGTGTTGGATGAAGGATTCTGAGTGAGGTGTGAAGAATTCTTCATATTGTAGGGAATATTTAAGTTACTCAGGTTTGAAACATCATTCTTTATATACAAGGTGCATAGATTAATGTGACATTTTCTTGGTTTCTTAGGTTTATTTACTATCAATCCTTTATTTAGGGGAATCTGGATAAAGATGTTTAGTAGGTAAGATTTCTACTTCCTGGTAAGTTTTATTAATTTATTTAAACAAAGGTCTAGTGATAAAGCAATTAAACCAGGTAGCCTGTTTTCCTTTTACCTCCAAATGTCTTGCTCCATTCCCTCTAAAGGACAAGAATGATTCGTACACCAACTTCTTCAGCCAGTGAGGTCATCGGAGGCAGGCAAGTCCAGCCACGGGTGTATTACTCTGCTTAGCCTTAGTGAGGGTGATGCTCACTAGCTGGGATCTCCTGAATGCTGGGGTGGGGAAAGGCTCTGCTCTGAATTTATTTCAATCCTTATCAGTTGTTTAGTCCACACAGTAATGCAATACAACGGTGCAGATGAAACTGAGGAAAAATTGTTTAAAGAATTTGCCCAAAGCACAAAACAAATAAATGGTGGAGCTTGGAATTGAAGTTTGGCAAAATTATCTCCACATCTCACACATTTAAACAAATGCACACTTGCCTCAGGACAGTATAGCAATTCTGAGTAGAGCACATAACCCAGAAAAGGCCATAGACAAGTGCAAGAAAAGAGTTCTACAGCAGATGTTTCACACGCTACACTTTCAGTAATGACAGATGTTTAATGGGTGGGGAAAAAGGCAAAGGGAGAAACTTCTAGTGAAGTTTTACTTCCTTTGAAAAAATTCTTCCAATACAAGGCAGATTTGCCAAAGCAGGATTTTATATTTTTCTGAGAAATCCTCAAATAACAATCGTATTTTCTTTTTTAACCCTCCAAATTAAATACTTAAATCATTAAACACATAAAACAGAAACTTTACTAACATAGGTTTCACTTAATTAAATATTATAAAATTGGTATAAAGCAAATATTTCTAAATACTCTAAAGGAATATATTTGTAACTGCAGAATATTATTTAATAAAAGGATTTGTTACCTACTAATCTCTATACAATAGCATTCAGATTTTTAAACTTTAGCAGTGAACTTCCTTAAAGAATAGGGTAGCAATATCAGTGTGAACCTTAGACAAATAATGTGATGCAGTAGAAAAGCTGCATCTGTTAGACACAGAGTGAACCCAAGTATCTTACTGATAAAGCTTGAATTTTACAATGTGTAAAATAAGGGGAGGTACATGTATTTTGGGAACCCACCTAACCGGAATTACTCATCATTAAGTCAGTGCATGTTTACTTTTATAAAAAAAACTGCATTTATTTTCCAAAACTGTTGCATTTTATACTGGCAGCATAAATGTGTGAGTCAGTTTTTCTGTTTCTCAGCAGCATTAGACATTGTCAATCTTTTGAAGTCTAAGCATTTTAGTGAGCATAAAGTTACATCTAATTATGCCTTTAACTTGCAATTCTTTGGCAACTAATGATAATGACTAATATTGGCAATTCCTATATTTTCTTTTGTAATATGCCTGTTTAAGTGAATCAAATTATTAGGACAGCACAACATAGCAAATTTTTTACAATATAGCTGAAAGAGTTGACCTCTTTAATTTTTGTATTCTTATAACATTAAAAAGAGGGCAAAATAAACATAAAACTATTGAGATAATTGTTGTTTTTAACTTATTAAATTATTTTAGGAGATAATACAAGCTCAAGTTTCAAAATTTATTTATAAAACTTACATGTTAGCTAAAAACAATAAATGCCAATCTTTCACCAAGTTATTAACCCAAAATTAATAAGGATATGAAATATTTGAACAACACAATCAGTCTGACTCATTGGAATATACAGAATTTCATTTTCAGATTTTTAAAAATTTTTTGAGACTACATGGCCCGGTCTCGCCATGTAGTCCGGGCTGGCCTTGAACTCATGGCAATCCTCCTGCCTCAGCCTCCTGAGTGCTGGGATTACAAGCATGTACCACCACACACACCTAGAGCTCCATTTTCAAATGCCTGCAAATTAAATGTTGTTTTCACAAACTTTCATCATATTTACATGTTATGTATTTACAGTTTTCACAAACTGCAATCATATTTAAAGCTATAAGATAAATCTTAGTAAATTTCAAGAATAGAAAACAAAACAGTAGCTATGCCAGATTCTCAGGTGTAGGTAGGTTGATGTACTATTATCGGTAATGCCTCATTTTACTGGCCATGTCATACAAATGCATGTAACTATGAACAAAGAAGTATGGATTTGGAACTGGCTCATGCTACTACTATCCTTGTAGTGGAAGTCCTATCCACTAGTGGAAGGTGCTACTAGTGGATAGTAGTGGATGCTATTACTATCCTTGCAGTGGAAGCAAGACAATGAAATGAAGTGCAAAAATATTTTGAAACAGATTAAGCAAAATGCTCTTTATTCATGAGTGACCTGATGATTTACATACAAAGTCCTGAGGTATATACAAAAAGTAAACTAATGAATAAGTGAATTTAACAAGATTTCAAGACATCGTATTATATCATCTTTATTTCCATGTACTAATGCAAAGTAATTGATCACGTTAAATTAAGATGATCCTACTTAAAATTTCATATGCAGATATCGTCATGAAACCTGGATTAATTTAGTAGCAAATGAGACCATGTGGGTAAGACATTACCCATCTTACACCCTAGATAAGTTGTCTGCATTTGAGACCAGCAGATGTTGACATTCCCTTCTTGGCCCCAATTGTTCACTCATACAACCATTTGGGAAGAGCATGGTTGTTATTATAAGCAGCTAAATTTTGGGTTGGGTCACAAGGCAGGAAGTGATAAGTGAATCAACTCTTCCAGCTGTATTATACAAATTTTGCTATGTTGTGCTGTCCTAAGAATTCAATTCGAAGTATTCTATTCTTATTTTATGCATGAGTTGATTAGAAGTATATTGCTTATTTTACAAATATTACTATTGCTTTCTAAATTTCCTCCTTTGTGGTCAGAGAAAATACTTTTTGTTTTGTATTCTTGAAATTTATCGAGATTTGCCTTCTAGCTTAAAATATGTTTACAGTTAGTAAAAACAATATTTATATTGCAGGTATCTGAAATAAAGGTCAGCTTGATTGTGTTGTTAAAATATTTCATATCCTTATTAATTTGGGGTTATCAATTTTAGAGTCGGTATTTAAATCTCCAAAGATTATTACAAGTCTATCTATTTCTCCCATTGTCTCTGTAGTATTGTACTTCATTGTGATGGTTTTGATCTTTATTATCTACCTGGTTAACTTAGAGATGCCTAGTTCAGGGCGGCACACATCTAGGTGTGTCCAGGTAGGTTGAGGGCATGACTTTGGGGATTGTGTCTGGTTCCTGGCCCTTTCTTCTCTGGGCTTCTTCCTTTTCTCTCTGTTTCCTAGATGCCACAAGTTGAGCAGATTTTCATAGCATGCCTTTCTACCATGATGTTTCAACCAATCGAGCCAATCAAGGAGTGAAATCTCTGAAATCATTAGGCAAGAAAAAATCCCTTAAAATTGCCAGTTTCAAATATTTTATCCCAGCAATGCGAAAGCTGATGAATACATTCATGTATTTTGAATCACAGTTATTCCATGCAAATAGAACGCTGAGCCCCACACTTTTGGGAAAATGTATAATAAAGAATACCAAGTTAGATCACTAAGATTGAAATTCTTCAGGCTGTGTGATTTTCCCTTCTCCTTAAAATATTGTTGAAATACTAACATCATGGAGCATGCCTATAATCCCAGCACTGGAAGACTGAGGCAGGAGGATTGTTGGAAGTTTGAGAGGATTTTTCCAAATTCAAACAAAAATGACAAAATCTTCAATAGTAATAATTGGTGGGTGAATTTAAGAAATGTAAACATTCATTAGAAAATGGGTAAAGGAAAGAAGGGACAAGAAAATTTATCATCACTGACTGTCTAGATTGAGTTTTAAATGTCCATGCCCACCATAAAATTCTTCCCAATTCATCATTTACTGAAACATCACATCACTTTTATTTGAAAAGTTATAATCTAGTATGGGATTGGATTTAATACATTACTGGTTTTAGCTTAAGGGCCAATTTACAAATGACTCATGCAAAATTGTAGAAATATATAAGTGCTAAATATTTTATTTATTTGTAAAACTTCCATTTACTCACAATAGATTTTCTCTTAAAAGTTATTATTTTTATACCATGGTATTGGCATAAATACAGAGACATGAAGCTGTGGAATAGAATAGAGAGCTTGGAGGTAAACCCACACATCTGCAGCCAACTGATTTTTGAGAAAGGTGCTAAGAACATTCATTGAAGAAAGGATGAGCTCTTCGATAAATGGTACTGGAAAACTGGATACTCATACAGAAGAGTGAAATTGGATGCCCATCACTTATCATTTACAAAATCTAACTCATAATTGATTAAAGACTTAAAAGTAAGATCTAAAACCATGAAACTATGAGATGATAATAGGGAAAATGCTTCAGGACATTGGAATGGGCAAGGGTTTTTGACAAGATAACAAAAGCACAAGGAACAAAAGCAAACATACAAATAGGATCACATCAAACTAAAAAGTTCTGCACATTAAAGGAAGCAATCAGTGGAGTGAAGAAAAACCTACAAAATGGGAGATGATTTTTATTAGCTATACATCTGACAGAGGTTAAATATGCAGAATATTTAAGGAAATCAAACAACTCAATAGCAAACCAAACAAAATAAAATCCTAGCTAATCCAATTAAAGTGGGCAAGAGATATAAATAGACACTTCTCAAAAGAAAACAAGCAAATGTCTACTGTTGGGAAAAATGCTCAACATAACTAATAATAACAGAAATACAAATAAAAAACTACAATGAGTTATCATTCCACTGCAGGGAGAATGGCTATTATGAAAAAGACAAAAAGGAAAATGACAAGTATTGGTGAGAATGTAGAGAAAAGAGATCCCTTGAATACTATTGGTGGGAATACAAATTACTATAGCCATTGTATAAATCAGTATAACAGTTCACCAGAAAATTTAAAATAGAACTGACATATGACCAATCGATCTCATCATTGGGTAAATATTAAGAAGAAATAAAATTGGTATGTTGAAAAAGCCTCTGCTATCCCTATGTTTATTGTAGTATTAGTCATAATAGCCACAAAATTTAAGAAAAAGCCTAAGGCTGTATCAACTGATTAATAAAATGTAGTATATATGCACAATAGAATACTTTTCTGTCATCCAAGAGAAAGAAATCCTGTCATTTACAGCAACATGAATGAAACTGGAGATCATTATGTTAAGTGGAGTGAAAACTAAAACTAAAAACTAAAAAACTAAAAAACTAAACTAAAAAACTGAAAAAAACTGATTTCAGAGAAGTTTCATAGAGTAGAGTGTTGGTTACCAGAGACACGAATGTAGGGAAGGGGATGGGGAAAATTTCGTTAATGAGTACTGTTATAGTTACACAGGAGAAATACGCTCTAGTGTCCTATTGCACAGTATGGCGACTATAGATAATGATAATGTGCTGTACATTTTAAAAGCTAGAAGAAAGGATTTTGAATATTTTCATAACAAAGAATTGATAACTGTTAAAGAAGATAGAATCTAGCACTGAACATTACAGAATGCAGATATGTAACGTAACATCACATAGTACCCATAAGTATGTACAAATTTATGTCAATTAATAATTTTTTTAAATCAGAGGAAGCTGACCCACTATAATGATAGTATCACATGCTAAAAAGCTTAACTAACCAAATCAGTGCTATTCCATAGTTTGAGAAAATTATTCATAAATTATATAATGTTATGGTATATAATGTTACAATTATGTTATAAGACATTTTTCCATAATCAGAAAATATAAAAAAGTTTAAACAGAATTATTTGCAATGTAAAAAAAACTGTTTTCGGAATCTTGCCAAGTTTTGGTTAAAGAGCATCAAAAAAAAAAATCCTACAATTATATAAACTCTATTTTTATTGTATCTTTGTCTCTTGAGATCAAAAGAATTTTGAGTCAAAGTCCTTTCCATAAAATTCAATTCATTTCTCAAGAATTTTTAATTTTTTTCAGAATTTATCACCTTCGTTTCTGCCATTTGCTCAATATAAATCAGTTTAAGGGTCATCAAAATGTCCATTATGTATTATCAAGACTTGTATTTGCTATTTTGGATGTGGATGACTACACTTTTCTTCATCTATACCAAATTAATCATAGAATATCTTTTATATATAAGTGACTACTGAATGACAGAAAAATAATTACTTGCACAGCAGAAAGACTCATGGTTTAAAATCCACTGTTAGATATTAGTGTTTCTAACAGTTCCTTTCACATTCCAAATCTTGGGTTCCAGATTCTGATCATAAAACCAAAGTTATTTTTGTCTATGACTCTTACTTGTATTCTCTCTCATCTCCATTTTCCTATTCATAGCTAATACAAAGACGTGCAGTTATGTCTTTTGTCACGTGAAGACTTTGTTTTTCCCTCCAGCTCTAATTTTCCACTTATTCCTCTCAAGATGTTTTGTCCCAACAAAAACAATATCCTCCTTAAAAGGACGATGCGTGTATTCCTAAGATAGCACATCTCCTCCTTACAAACACATCGCTGCCGGTTGAATTTCACATTGTGAATGTGAGGCTAACTTCACACTGGCAAATGAAATCTCATCTGTCAGAATGGCAGGTTTCTCAAGGTGCTCGTTTCTTAATCATAAGTCATTTAGGACAGGGAAGCCTACTCTATTAGCACAGTCAAAAGAATCTGTCTTTGCTCTTACATTGATGGGAACGGCTCTTACTAGTGATAACATGCATGCTATAAACTATCTCATCTTAAAAGCTTCATTTTAACTCAACTATCCAGCCAACAACTTTCTTCAACTTCTATACAGCCTAGACAAAAGATGATGATGTTGTTTACACTTAATCCACTAAAATGTCTTTTTACTCATGGGCAGTTAGTTCTTCTGTAAAAGTATATCTTTTCTGACATTGTCATTAACCAGCTAACTTTCCCTTTCTGAGCTAGAAGGCAGATAATTCTGGTTAATTTACGTATTAGATCTCTGAAGATGTTATGCAATACCTTTTTTCTTGCTTACATATATTCCTACATCTTTTCACTTTTTTCAAGAGTTTCAAGATTATTAGGAACTATTTCTGTTTTAAAATTTATACCTTTAAGTTATCACTAGAGTTCATTCTGAGGATATTTCTAAACTGTTGCTTGTTTTTGGTGGGAGAGAGTAAGGTTTACAGGGGGAATAGCTGCCAAAGAAAGTATTTTCATATTACCACTTATTAATTTTTAATTAGTTCCCCCAAACCTACTTTTCCTTGAAGCTGTTTTCTTAGAAAAGTATGCATCTTGCTTTTGTAGCAGTAAGCTGTAGATTTAAAAAATTCAACAAATAAACCTTCTCTTTCTGTCCCTTTTATTGTGAAATGAATTCTGTGCCTCTCCAGCTGTGTGGGCTGTGAGCCAGTGGTCTGAGTCAGGCCTGATGTTCCCCACACGAACAGGAACTAACACAAAGAAAAATAAAAGATATTGCTCTTGGATTTTCCTTCAGCCAAACATTAGGGAAGGGAGGTAATTATGTGTTTATTGGTGAAGTACGATTAGCCATAAATCTTTAAATTCATGACATTGATACTTTTGATTAGGCGTAGGAGATAAAAGAGCTGCAATTGGGATAAGAAAAGAAACGGTCCACAGAGATATCACTTGATTATGTTTTACCTAGAATGTCCCTTGAAAATGCCAGCAAACATTTTTACTAAAATGTCATGAAAGTAAAACAGTAAAGTGCAAACTGAATATAGTTTCTCAAATCTATAGTCTTGCAGTAACCCCACTAGAATATAGGCATATCTCTTTTTGTCCTTTGATCCCTTTCTATGTGTTGATTAGAATTACATGATCTGAAACCTGGAGGGAATCTTGTGAATTATACAGTGAACTGTTTCAGAAACATTACTCCTAATTTCTACAGATAAGTAAATGAAGTTCCACTAATTTAAAGGGATATATTCAATCCGGTACAGACAAACTTCGTCGTAATTAAGGCTATCATTCTCATGATCTTGCATGTTGTGATTTTCAGTACTTTCCCTCCATTATTCTCTTCTCTCCTACTCTGTTATCAACAACAACCACGACATATGTAATTCAATGAATCATTGGTGGCTGGTGTTCAGCTAATCTTACATTATGTGATAAACAAGAGCACTCATTTTACCCACGTCACCAGCTTGCTCTTACATTGGAAGTGGTTTAACACCAATAATGTTGATGGGGCATAGAAGGTTCCAAATTAGAGTTGTACTTCTCATTGACAATCAGAAGAGAAGCAGATTCACAAACATATTCTCATGCTTCACAGATGAGAAAGCTTTAACAAAGCCAGTTGGCTGGAACAATACTTCTCCCACCCCTTGTCTCCCTGAGGAGGAGAAGGGTGAGTTAAGAGTCCAAGGGCAAAAGTGAATCTGAGGATGAAGACATGCCACGTAGCTCCTAGGAAGAAAAAAGAACTCTGGATCTTTCAGAAAAGTAGTAACATAAATCTCATATCCTAAAAGTTCAAGAAACTTCGTTATCTCTACATTAATCTCCAAATGACATGCCAAGTTTATTCACTTATTATTTTATCAATTTCCTTCTTTTAAAAAAATGTAAATCTGCTTTTCCTAATGTGGATAAGTCTGTCTGTAGTCAATGCAACTTCTGTATGAACAATGGGACATGAGATCACTGTGAGGGATTAGTGAGTAGTTACAGAATCAAATATTTATTTTTGTGTCAATAAATTAGTACCTATAGTAAATAAGATCATTATAAAGTTTTTAAGAATGCAATTTTCCTGCAAATGGCAGGATCTAAAAATCTTCTTCCAAGCCCACTTTTCTTGGCAATGTTATGAACAGTGAAATGCCTGTCTTTTATCCTGTGGGCTCAGAGAGTTAAGCATTGTATAAATACTGGTGACCATGTGACCACTGTTATTTTTGACTCTGACTTTTTGCATGGTTCAAGCGCTAACTCCATTTACTGAAATCTCCTCCAGGAAAGGCTCTGGAAAGTTTCAAGTGCATACAATAAAAACAGTGATGAAGAACCTTAGGAATGTAGCTTTACAAAGTCGTCATGAAAATGGTAAGCCGGCTGGAGCTGGGAAAATACTGTAACTTTCAGTAAAAATGTCCATTGCAGGGGAGAAAAGGACAGTGGGCAGTGAAGCCTTCCCTTTTGTCTTCCTTCACCCCAAGCTTAAGACCACACAAAGGAAACAGGCACAGCACATAACTATTGTGGAAGAAAAGCCAAGAGACAAAAAGAACTGGAAAGACACAGAGAAGGAGAGAATTCTGAGTCAAAAGTAGCTTTCACTCTTGTAGCTCTTTGACCCAGGCAAAGATTTGGCTTGGGAACTCTGCAAGGAGAGGTTGCACAGAGATGGAAGCAAGTAGCTCATTACCCAGGTCTTACGGGCAGCTTTTGGCTCAAAGACAAAAGCTTAGATATGCTCTTATGTTTGTTAACCTAGTTATGAAAGACACAAATGCTCCAAGCTCACAGTCCAGTATAAGTTTGCATTTTCCTGTGATATTTCTCTCGTGTCATAACTTCTCTCACTTTTATTTGAGATGATTTGCTGCTACTGTCCTTTTCCCAAGAACAGAATGACCATTTCTTAGAAACGCTACTTGTACATACTGTATATTTCCCCTGGGTAGAAAGATAAAAATTATGGAAACAAAGAAATGCAAAGTCATGTAAAAAGAAGAGAAAAAGTGTAATTCGAAAATTTTTACAGCACTGTCTGTATCATTTTGCACCACCTGTGCAGTTACAAAATGTATTTGTAGGGGAAAACTCTCTTATTTAGGAAAGCTCTTTACTGGGATTTGTAGTTACAGAAAGTAGAGCGCCTACGGGGATAAGTTGTCAAAATACACAAATTCCTTTTGTAATAAAGTAAAGGGTGCTAACCTTAGGGAGAGAATGTGCTGTCTTTGTTTGTGTGATCTATTGTTAATTTTAAGGTATGTGGATTTATTCTACAAGTTGTTGGTTAGTGGGGTGCAGAGCATTTTCCATTCTGAGGGTCCAGGCCCCATGTCACAATGCACCCTGTGCCTAAGGGAAGTGGGAGCCACAAAACAGCCCTCTTTAATGGAATGGAAGAAAAGTTTAAGAAACATGAGACCTATATTCAGTGTTAGATGATATCACCTTTTATATTGTGATTCTCTGCTATACTTTTCAATGCTTCTGTACAACGTGATGCACGAAAGAGCTGTCTGTTAATGAGGACTTGGGGTGTGATTTAAGTCCACACTTGGTACCAAGTGATGCAGGGAGAAGAAAGAACCCAGAATGAACAGTGAGCAAGGAGGTGGTGGAGGTCAAAGGGAAACCAGGAGTCCAGAACGAGCGATAAGCGTAACCGAAAGAAAAAGTGTGTGTCTCACTAATACTTGGGATTAGGCCTGAGAGCCCTGGCCTTGATACAGCTAGATTAGATGAAAGGGAGAGGACTTGGTGGCTTTTGGCTTACGTAGGAAAATAAAGTTGCCCAATTACAGTATTTCAGGATGTTGATCCAATAAAAATACAACTTCTAAGTATCTATAAATTATGTTGCTAAAGTAACATAGTGATAGTGGCTTACAGAGTAAATAACTTCTAATCTGAAAGGACCTAGAGGATGGACAAAGGTAAAGGGACCCAAAGAGACAAGATTGTCACTACTGCCCATCTGAGCTTAGGCGGGCGTGGTGTAGAAGACTGTGCTGTGAGAGGAAAAATTTAGAATTCTTTGGTGTCTGCCTCTGAACTTCAAGCACCAGTGTCACGTGACAGGGATGACTTGGAACTCCCTTCAAGATATAATTAAAGGACTACACATATTTCATTATCATTTCACTGTTCATGGATAGAAATACTTGAAGACTAGTGAAATAATAAGATTGTGAATCTTTATTTTAAGAAAAAAAGGAAACATCAGCGACCAAACTTTAGAAAGGTTTATGTATTATAATCTAATACTATGTTGTCTCTCTAAATCTACTTTCAGTGAGTACTTCTTCTAATATGATTTCATGTAGCTGGTTTGAATAGACCATAAACTCCCTGAAAGTGACCATATACTGGTTTTCTTGACACCCTAGAGCAGTAGTGGCAAACCTATGACATGCTGCAATGGGTTGTTTGTATCACTGAAAGCTCTAGAAGGTTGACCATCACTGCCCTAAAGTAGCCCTACACTATTGGTGCTTAACAGGAAATTGAATCATTCATATAATAAAAAATATTTCAGTATGTGAATTACTCAGAGAATTTTTAAAATAGAAAATGCTTGAAAAAATACATTTGGGCTACCATAATATGACTGATTAATGTAAATAACATAAGCTTTTAGGTAAATATGCACATTATGTATCTTTTGGAGTATATATGACATTACTGTCTTTAGTGGTCTCAGGAGGATTTCAAAGAACATTTTTACATTTGGCTTTTATGCCTTTATGGTTTTTATCCTGACAACAGTGAAATTCTCTAGAATTAAACCTTGGGTCAGTGAGGCCATTTTCTTGTTGGTGTTTTGGATCTTTTCTTCATTTGGCCAGTACCCGAAGAGAAGCATATCACCTTTCCAATCATGAAATACAGGTTTCATTTTCCACAAACCACGGTGCACGTTAAGGCTTCTGTTTTACCCCAAGATGCCTCATGGGTAAATGGCTTCCTGTCCTCTTCTGTAATAGTTCCGTGATAGAATAGCACATGTTTGGCTGAGACACATATTACATTATTCAGAAAAAATAGTGCTGCCTTTTGTTTTCAGACTTCCCCTTAAGAAAATCAGTATCATTCAAGTTTATTTGCAACCATGAATGACTGTCATGATGATCTTATCTTTTAATGTGGGCCATGAAAATGATAATAGGCATAAGAAATGTTAACTTTTGGACAAAGAGTTCAGAATATCATTATGTAGAACAAAGATCATTACATTAGTGAGATCAAATTAAATTCCTCTATATTAGGGATTGAATTTCATTCACAGTCATCATCAAACACCCAAATTGTAGTCTAAAAATGAGCACAGTTCAGATAATCTAAAACTTTTCTAATAATTATACTTCATATTTTAAAAAATTATACTTCCATAAGTCAGTCTTCTCATAAATGTCAACTTTCCTGTTCATTGACATAATCTCTGAAATACACGCATGTGCACACACACAAACGTTGTTATATAAAAACATATACCAAAATAATAAATGGCCAAAATAATAAATAAATTTTTTATATCAGAGTGTCATGAAGAGAAAAGAATACAACAGAATTTTTCAAGTAATCTGTCACAAATATTTTAAGGGAATCATTTTGATACTTGGTGAATTACACTTTGTTAACAGAAAAGTTCCTTGGCAAAAAATGAGATATTACCACATGGTAAGATTTACAAGCTATTGTGAAGTGGAAAACAACAGTCACAATTTTCTTTTCCTCATTCTCTTCAGAATGGCTCTGAATCCAGTTTAAATTAAAGTCAAGATAATTTGGAGTATTAAAAATTAAGAAAGATTTTAAACCATGAGAATTATATTAAGAACAAGATTCTAATATAATCTTGCCTGGTAATGAAAATTGATTATGGAGTTAGATGTGGGTGTAAGGGCTGGTGAGATGGCTCAGTGGCGTAAGCGCCTGCCTGGCAAGCGCGATAGCCTGAGTTCGACTCCCGGAACCCACATACAAAAAAAGGGCCGGTGATATCACTCAGCGGCACGGGCGCCTGCTGGCACGTGAGGTCCTGAGGTCGACCCCCGGTACCCACAAAAAAAAAAGAAAAAAAAAAGATATGGGTGTAAAATGCGTTGGGAAAGAAAAGAATGGAATCCTGAGAGGGAGGCTGTGTGATGAACCCTATGACTGAGTCTTGCTAAAATACACAGCCCTTGTACTCCCCAAGGCATTTTATTCCTTGCCTTAGTTGTAGTGTCAATAGTGGCATCTGGAAGAGTCATTTTCAATATGTCTAAAAGTCTATGAACAAGGAAATGAAGTCTCTTCTCACTGTTTCCAAAGTTTGGCCTCAAATTCTTTCTATCCATGTTCCAGAGTAAAGCTATAGGTAGAAAAACAAATATACTGTTTATGCATCTAGGGGATGATGTAGTGCAGTCCAACAATCATTTTACTTCCTATCAAAAAAGGGTACTGGATATGAACAATGCAATAAATGTAGCTATTACATGGGACCAAAGCATCATTCCCCAGCCTTCATGCTTTACTGTAAATTAAAAAGCTTTCTTTCTAGTTAAAAGAATTTTAAACAAGAGAACATAGGTTGAATGAGTGGGGTGAATGTGGTGCCAAAGGGATGAAAAAGACTTGGAAAGATTTCCATCGATGAAATCTATAAGCAAAGCTACACACTTGCTCATCTCTTAAAAGTGGGTTGAAGGCTGCCCAATCAATTCTCCCAAAAAGTGGAGAGCTTTGCTATTGCTGACTTACCTGAATCCAAGCTCCCGGGCCTCTCCCCACAAATACTGGAATTCCGAGTGTTGATCTTATTTTCATGGCATCCTCTCAACTTCCCCATTCCTTTGACCTGCTTTAGCTCTGTGCCCTGGTTTGCTCAGTTTCTTGTGCCACCAGTTGAGATACTATGGTTTCATGGATCTGCCTCTCAGCTGCCACAGGAATAGAGGGCACAGGGATGGATATGTGGCAAAGTAGGTGGAAAAGCAAAAGCTCAGAAACCAGACCAAATTAAATTTGAAGTTATTGTCACTCACTTACTCATAATGTGCCTAGGGCAAATAAAAGTATATATCTGACCAGTATGCCCCTCTTTTTTTTTAAGGTGGCAATGCAGTAATCTTTGCAAAATACTTAACATAGTTTCTAGTTCATAATTAGCACTCTGTAATTGTGGGAGGTGACATATGAATAAAGCCATTACTATTTATGTTGTTATTAGTATTACTATTATTTTGGTACTATTTGACCTAATCTTTCATTCAGTGAAGCAATATATTCTACAATTTAACTGCTGATGACTATCCAAACTTTTATTAAACATTTTAATTCCTGAAAACTTAATGCATAATCTGCCGTGCCCACATTACACTTCGGTTTTGCCTACTGGTGCTACATAGGACTGATTTATCCATTCACTTACCTTAAAACACACACACACAAAGACTACTCTTATTTAGCACACCAACTTGAGAATGAGTTTTACGCTAGGATATAAAAATTGAGACAGATGTGATATTGTATTAGTCAGCTTTGCATTACTATAATGAAAGAGCTAAGGCAGCTAACTTATAAAGAGAAAAAATATATTTAGTTCACAGTTTTAAAGGTTCAAAGTCTCCCCTGATCAGGCAGGTTATTTTTTTGGTCCATGATGGAGGTGGCAGATGGTTAAACATCATGGTAAAGGTGCATGTAACAGCAAGTGGTAACATCTTGAATAGGAGCAGAGTGAAATCAAGTGGGGCCACGCCATCTCTTTTATAAGCACCCCCCGCCCCCAGGAAAACTCAAGGGGCCTCCCTAAATACCTTCCACGAGCAGCTTCCAGTGGCCTCAGGACCTCCTCAAACCTCACTGTCCAGAGTCTACCACCTCCCTGTGGCACCATCCTGCAGGCCAAGCTTTTAATAATAGTGTGTGCTTAAGGAACAAAAATGACATTTAAACTGCAGCACATATCTACAAGGGTCTTATAGATTATAATCAGAAAAATAAACCTGAAAGACTCCAGGATGAGGCATACTGAAAGACAGGAGTGATCAATTATCACAACACAGCTCCTAGAGCAGATGGTGATTCAGCAGGGCTCTGAAAGAAAGAAATAGTTCTAGTATATGAGAACGGAACAATGAGAGCACAGCCCGGCAGAGGGTACTCTATGATAGAGGTGTGAAAAGCTCAGATACTCTTGTGTGACAAGACAGTGACAACTGGTGTCTAGGATAAGAGGCACCAAGAAAAAGAGCACAGATGAGGTAGAGATTTAATGGGATTCCTATCCCAGAGCGATGTGTACATCATGCTGGTAAATTTGACACTTACTAAGACATTTTTGACTAAAGCAATAGGGAATCAATGATCTGACTTAAACCTGAGGATTTCATGTCTAAATTTCAAAATATCACTCTGTGTCCATGTAAAGTGAATTGGAGAGAGCTCTAACAAAGGCAGTAAACCATGTAAACACTTAGAAGGTGTTGACAGTGATTCTGGCAATATCTCTGTCCTAAAGGTAACAACCTTTGTTGCTCTCAAAGTGACTACAAATGAAACATGATTTTGTAAGCACTTAAATCACACCAGTCACTAATAGGGAACCAATTCCTAGCCTTACATTCAGCAGTGTTATCTCTTAATTATAGACTCTGTTCCAACCACCAAGATGAAATTTTTCTTAACTGCTCTCAAATTTGAGTGCCTGAATGTTTTCAGTGATTTGATCTATTGTATTATTTCAAATCATTACTACTTAACTGTTTGGTTTTTATTAACCTTTTATAGAAAAGGAAACTTTGAGATAGTTATCATTACCCAAAGTTATGCAATTAAATGCAAACAAAGAGGACTAGAATCCAGATCTTCTAATCCATATCCTGGGTGTTTTCAAATACACAACTTTTGCTCGCTGTGAAATCCTGCATAAATTTTTTTTTAAAAAAATAGCTAACTTTTATGTTGCCAGTGAAATGGAACCAGGTATTAAAGATATGTGAACACAGACTACGAAGAATCAAAATTTCATATATTCCTCAGTGGAAAATTGTTTTCTATTTATATTTTCCCATTTTTAAAGTTTTCATTGGCACACATCTGTGATGTATAATAATTACATTCATTTGGGTGTACCTATATAGCATATCTTGGTCAATTTTCATTTGCTTTCTCCCCTTCCCTATTCTTTCTTCTCCCTCCTCCCTTCCCCTTTCCTGTCTCTAAAATGTTTACCTCTACCTTTTATTATTTTATTCCTTATTTATATCACGTGTTTCTCACATAAAAGAAAGCATTCTATATTTAAGATCTATGTCTGATTCATTTCACTTAATATTACCTCAAGATCTATCCATTTTTTTTACAAATGAGTCAAATTTAGCCTCTTTATAGCTGAAGAATACTCCATTGTTTATATATACCACATTTTGTTTATTCATTCATCTGTTGTTGGACACCTAGGCTGTTCCCACAATTTAGCTGTTGTGAATTGCATTGCATGGGCAGGCAGCGTAGTAGGATATCTTCAGCTCTTTGGGGAAAATATCCAGGAGAGGTAAAGCTGGGTCAAATGGAATTACTTTTAGTTTTTTGAAGGATCTCCATACTGATTTCCATAGTGGTTGTACTAGTTTAAATTCCTACTGTAATGTAGAAGGGTTCCTTTTCCCCCACATCCTTGTAAGCATTTGTTTTTATGTCTTTAGAGATAGCTATTCTTATTGGAATAAAATAGAAACTCAGGGTTGTTTTATTCAATTTGCATGTCCTTAATGGCTAATGATGCCGAACATTTTCTTCATGTATTTCTTGCTATACATACTTCTTTTGACAAGTGTCTACTTATTTCATTTGCCCATTTTTTTGATTGGGTTGCTTTTTTAGAATGTATTTTTTTGCCTCTCTATCAGAAAACTAGCTGGCAAAACATTTTTCCTATTCTGCATGGTATCTTTTCACTCAGTTGATTATTTCCTTTCTGTGCAGAAAAGTTTTAATTTTATACAATCCCATTTGTTGATCCTTGGTATAATTTCTTATTCAATTAGAGTTCCAATCAGGAAGTCCTTGCCTATGCCTGAGTATTTTCTTCATTTTATTTTCCAGCAGAGTCAGTGTTTCTGGTTTATATACGGGTATTTGATCCATTCTCACTTGATTTTAGTACAGAGTGAGAGAACTGAGTTTAGATTCATTTTTCCGCACAAGGATAACATTTGTTTTCACAGCACCATTTGTTAAAGATGATCTTTTCTCCAGCATTTTTAGCCCTTTTGTCAGAGACCAGATGGTTAAAGTTACATGGGGGTTTTTCTGTGTCTTTTGCCCTATTCCATTGGTCCACATGTCTATTTTTTATTACAGAACCATCCTATAGCTCTGCAGTTTAACTTGAATCCAGGATTATAATGCCTCCTGCTTCTTTTACCCAAGCATCCACTTCATGTCTAGATTTGGAATTTTTTGTGATGATTTTGATGAATTTTTTATATACCTTTAATTTTTTTCACTAATCTTTCCTTAACATCTGTAAGTTTTAGGTTTGTTCTTTTAGAGGCACCCAGGAGTTCTTGAACCAACCTTTCATGGTGGAGCATCACTGAGCAGATGGTCTAACACATCAGCCTTGGTTTCAAGTCCTGATGTTCTCTCCTTTAATTGGTCATATCTACTGCCATAGGTTTCAGCTGTGTCTTTATTACCAAGATTTCTGTATGATTCCTTTACATAATCTCTAGTTCTTTACTCAAGGGTTTATATAATACATTGTCATCCTTAATTTATTCAGCTGTTTGTATCTTCTTTAATCTCAGTTATCTTCTTTGAGATCACTGAACAGCTTAGTAATTGCTTCATGCATCTACTTATCTCTTCTTTGATCTCTTCAAACACTTTATACATTTTCTTTTGGAGGTCTTTTTCTGAAAGTTTCTCCCCTTCAGTGCATATGAGAGAAGCATTTTTGCCAGAGTTGAAATTTTGTGTAGCTATCCTGTTGTCTTGTTTTCTCACATTTCTACTGTATTTGTGTTGGGGGCTGTAGATCAATTAACGTAGAAAGCTCTGTCACTGTTGTGGTAATCTCTTAGTTAATGGACATCTCCCTGTGATGTGACCTTTGGTTTAGTATGCCGCGGTGTTCATGCATGTATTCAACTTATTCATCATATTAGGATCATTCCTATTCACTATCTTGCGAGGAAAAGATAACTATTGTTTATATCAGCATGTACCAAACCAGCCATATATTAAAATATAATTTAAAAGTTGTTTAAAAATTCCACATATTTTCAATAACCCAGAAAGACAGTGGAGTAGTACTGATGAAGAGCAGGGTGGGATATATAGGATGAGAGAATAGAAAAGGAAGAAACTAATTCAGAAGAAAAGAGGAAAGAAGAGATAACTGAAAATAAAAGAAACGAAAATGAAAAATTCTGGCAATACTATTTTTACATCCAGAATGGGGGGAGGGTGCTTGGGGCTTATTTGTGAGGATACTTTTAGAAGAAGAGGGAGGAAAATATTATTAAGAGAGCGTGAGAAACTTTTAAGAAGTTTGCAACAAATTAATATGCTGGTAGAAACCTTATGTTCGAAGCCTCCATATACCACTCTTGGTGAGAGTTAACTTGAGATGTCAACATAAGATACTACAGGAGCTAAAGCAGTAATTAACTCTTATTCATAACTGTACATACACATATACTTCACATATATATTTTAAGAGAGCAGAAAGAAAAATGAGAAATATACATTGTGCTAATAGTGTCACACAAAAATGAGGGGAGGGAGGGGGATCTGAGGGGAACCAATTATGGTAAGGGATGTGGTGGAGGGTTAGGGAGGGTGAGTCTAATTTATGACCAACAAAAACCTAACCTAGCTATCTCTATGAAATAACTCTTGCCATAGGAGAAACTAACGTGACTTGGTAAGGAACCTTTCAGTTAAAAGACATATCTCATCATATCAAATTAAAAAGCTTCCATACAGCAAAGGAAACAACCAACAGAATGAAGAGACAACCCACAGAGTGGGAAAAGATTTTTGCCAGCTACTCTTTGGAAAGAGGACTGATATCTAAGCTATATAAAGAACTTGAAACAATTAGACACCCCAAAATAAAAGACCCCATCAAAAAACAGGCACCTGAAATGACTAGGCACTACTCAGAAGAAGAAGTACAAATGACCAGTCAATACACGTAGAAATGTTCACTACCTCTGGCCACTAGAAAAATGCAAATTACAACACTGGGATTCCACCTTACTCCAGAAAGAATGACTATTATCAACAAATCAAATAATAACAAATGCTGGCAAGGGTATGTGACAAAATGAACCCTTCTACATTGCTGTTGGGAATGTGAACTAGTACAACCACTATGGAAATCAGTACAGAGTTTCCTCAAAAAACTAATTCCATTTTTTACCAGCTGTTCCTCTTCCAGGTATCTTCCCGAAATCACTAAAGACATCATATTACAGGGATACATGCATATCCATGTTTATAGCAGCACAATTCATAATAGCTAAATTTTGGAAGTGCCCCATATGTCCATCAACAGAGGAATGAACAAAGAAAATGTGGTATTTATACATAACAGAGTACTACTCTGCCATAAGGAAGAATGAACAAGTTATCTGTAAGAAAACGGATGCTCCTTGAGATCATGTTATGTGAAATAAGGCAGGTACACAAATTTAAATTTTTCATGATTTCTCCTATATGATACCAAAAATATAAATAAATTAAAGAACAAAATAGAAGATAATTAGGAAATAGGGAGGTAGCTCTTTTACAAAAGGTAATAACAAGAGATGGAGGGAAGGGGAGGAATGGGAGAAGAGGATGAAAAACAGAATTAAAATGTGTTAGGTACATAGCCACCACTCCCAACTCTTATAAAAAGCAATACCAGAAGAAAGCAAAAATAAATAAATAAATAAATAAATAAATAAATAAATAAATATACACTGTGTTGATATCTGTAATACAAAAGGAGGGCAGAGGAGATTTAAGTGGGGGGGAGGGAAGCAAGTAGAAAGGAGGTGGGAGGCAGTTTAAATGTAACGTGATGGAGGGTACGGGAAGGCTGAGTCTAGTTTATGACCAAGACAAGAAACACACATGTACCTAACCCTACGAAACAACCCTCGGTGTGCAAGTCCCTCGGGCTACTTGGTAATGGACTACGGAGGTCAGAGCAGTAGCTCAGATGCCTAAACACCCCCACCCCGGCTTTCAAAAAGCAATGCCAGATAAAGAGGAAAAATCCCCACAAAGCAAACAATCCCCCCACTCCTATTCACACTGCAGTCAGAATTGGACCAGACCATTCCTGCCCCTTAGTCCAAATACGAAGAGACCTTGCACCGCCTGGGGACGCCCACCGGGCCTCAGCTGGCTCCCTACCATTGACTGACTGGTGCTCTAGCCGACCAAAGCGTAAAGGCACTGCGGATCCAGACGGACCACCATGCCTGCTTCCCACTGCCCGTGCAGGCCGCGCTGCTGGACCTCAGCCGTGCCTGGGTGGAGGTCTGCACGGAGCGGGGTGGGCGCAGTGGGGCGTCTGGCACCCGCCCGCAGCGCTCGCGAGGGCTTCCCCAGTCTCAGTTCCCTTCCGTCCGAACTGGTCCCTGCGGCTGTCTGCGTCTGCTCATCGAGGTCTCCCTGTCTTCCTTTTTAAATAAGATCCACTAATCTTTATTTTTTTCTAACTCAGTGTGCAAGTATTGAGTTCATTAGTAAAATTTGAATACGGTCTAATTTTCAGGCATAAAAGGAAATTTAAGACAAAAAAGCCAGCAAGGAAAGAACATGAGAAATATAATACAGACTAATGTCAGTCCGAGAAATCTTCTGTTTCATTATCCATTCACAGTAAGTGTTCCTGAAATATTTAGAGAAGACATAAATTTGGATTTGAGTAGCTAATGGCCAAAGATTTTAATCTTGCATTATCCATCCTCATAAGCATATTTGAAAAAAAAAGTTTATTATTAGAAGCGACATATTTTAGATATTTCTAAATTATGTAAGAGCTGCAAAAAGCTTGTGTTAACTTAATGTGTGACCAAGTTGGTTCGTTGACTAGTACTCGTTTGGACCAGTAACGTCTATAAGTGTTTCATTAAAAATATAATGGGAGGAGCAAAGAGAAGATTACAAAATTGTAATTTCTTTCTTCATTGCCCCATTCATCCCACTCACAAAACCACAGCATGCCCGTCCTCCCAAGAAAATCGAGTATTGTGTGTGACTTCAGAGGCCTTCAGTTGATTAGAGAAAAATCTCCTCTCAAGATAATCAGTTCCTTTCATGGGGAGACGAAGGGCATGCAGCAGCTGTGGAAGGCGCCAAACATACTTTTTAAAATTTGATTTCTGGTATTTTAAATATTGCTTAAGTAGTTTTTAGGGCAAAAATCAGAACATTTTATAACTCTACAATCACCTCATAATTTACGTTTGTTTTCTTTTTTTATTTTAAACCAAAGCAGGGAAACCATAATCTTCATTCCTTAAGACTTCCCAGGGCTCATTATGGCTGTTTCTTTTTTATTCAATTTTTTTTTTAAGATGAGATTTAGTTGCTATTTAAAATCACAAAGGGCACATCAATTCTAAAATGATTTTCAGATTGTAGTAAAAATGATGCCTGTAAACTTAATTGAATATGTATTCTCTTACTATTTTATGGCCACCCACAAGGAAATCTTAAAGTTGGCACTGCTTTTATCCTTTGGCTGATCCCCACTGGCTTCCGTGTCACTTGCTAGAGGTGCTGTGGAGGAGACTTTATCTTCTTGTCTTTTCCAGGTACTGGAGATGCCCACATTCCAGGGCTCCTGACCCCTCGCTTCCTCTTCAGAGGTGGCGGTGGTGGATCTGGTTCTTCTTGTATCACGTCACTCTAACCTGCTCCTCTTCTCTCTCCTGCTTTTCAGAACCATTTTATTATTATATAATATTCAGCGATCTTTAGTAACATTTTACTTTGAATTCTGCTTTACGTAATAGTAATATAGCCCTTCCTATTTTCTAGTGATTAATATTTCACAATATTGGTTCTTCTTCTGCCTTTAATTTGCAGTTCATTTCATTTAGGCAGCATAGAATTTTTTTTTTTTTTTTTGTGGGTACCGGGGGGTCGACCTCAGGACCTCGCGCGCCAGCAGGCGCCTGTGCCACTGAGCGATATCACCGGCCCCCTTTTCGTATGTGGGTTCCGGGAGTCGAACTCGGGCCCTCACGCTTGCCGGGCAGGCGCTTAAGCCGCTGAGCCATCTCACCGGCCCTAGCAGCATAGAATTTTTAAAATTCACTCTATCATTTTCTGTCTTTGAATAGGTTTATTAAGTTTTTTATATTTAACATGAAAATTAGTATTTTCAACCTGCCTTTTTATTTTTTTCCTGTTCTTTCTGATTTTCATGTCTTTGCTGTATTCTTCCTGTCTTCATATATGCTATCAGAAATTTTGTTTTAGATTTCCATTTTAATATATGTTGTTTTTTAGTATCTCTTTGTATAGTTTTTGGTGTTTAGTTATCATACTATGCACACATATGTAAAAATCATATTCTACTGTTGCCATTTACCAGATAATGTATAGAAATTTGATACCCCTTTAAGTTCCCTTACCCTTCTTCATTTGTAATATGGTTGTCTTAAATATTTTCTCCACATTTAGACCTACATTAGACACAGTGTTGTAATTTTTCCAGTACTTAACTATATTTTGCTCTTCAAAAGTCAAGTAGCTCTGTGAGAGAAAGCAGTTTTCCTCAAGAGTCCTAGGGATTGGTGTCATAACACTGTTATTAGCTGAGTGAATCCATTCACCATCCTTATTTACCACAAGCATAACTAATATCATTGGATCTGCCATATATATATATAACCTTAGTGGTAGGATGTGATGTAGGACATCCTTGATGTCCTATAGTTTTGCATACTATTTGAAATTGCAACCTTAGGGCTTGCCCAATAGATAAGGTAGAAGAGTGTCCCCAAAAGTAGGAAATGCTTTCCATATCACAAGAAATGGCTATAAATGATGAGTGCTATGCCTCTTTCTTAATGGCAAGAGGTGAAAGAGGCAATAATGTCTTTACTTCACAAAGGATCATTCCAGCATACTTCTGACACCCCAAATTTCCCCAGTTTAACAAATCCCTAAATCCTCTGTAGCCAGCCACCACCACGTCTTACTAGGGCAACAAAACTACTTACCGTATCCTGCACACCGGGTCCAGTTTACATGATATAGTCAAGGTAGCACATAGAGTGACATTATATAGAATATTAAAATGATCAGTGGCCCTACAGACTCTATTGAGATCTAACAGGAATGACAACTTAGAAGATAAGACAGTGAATGTGCACCATTGTGTTTCTTCTATAATAAAAGGCTGCTTTTGATTTTCTTTGTTAATATTTGAAGAGGGGAAGTATAAAGATTGGGTTGATATGCCCAATAAAAAGCCCATCTAGTTCAGCTACTTCTATCATAGCCATAATGTAGTTGACATCCTATAGTCTTAAGATCATCTTCCACAATCTATCTAGCTTGAGTTAGGGCTAAATGGATTAACTGGAGGATAACCAATATCTTATTTATTTATTTATTTTTTATGTGGGTACCGGGAGTTGACCTCAGGACCTCGCGCTTACCAGCAAGCGCCTGTGCCACTGAACGATATCACCGACCCTTTTATTTTCCTTTATGTGGGTTCCGAGAGTTGAACTCAGGACCTCGTGCTTGCTGGGTAGGCACTTATGCCGCTGAGCCATCTCACCAGCCCCCAATATCTTATTAAATGGAAAAACTGAAAGAATTCACTCTAAAGGTGGAGATGAGAAAGGGTATTCACTTTCACTGCTTCTGTTCAATGTACTTTTTTACATTTTAGGCATAAAAATCAAACAAGAAAAAGAAATAAAAGGAATATAAACAGAAAGAAAGAAAACATTGTCCCTATTTGCAAATTATATAGTTCTTTATATTGTAAACAAAACAAAATAAAACCTCCATCAAAAGTCTGTAAGATCTGATAAATTCAGGAAAGTGACAAGATACAAAATGCTGGCAAGGCAATGGGGAAGAAGGCACCCTTCTACATTAGTGGGAATTTAAACTAGTACAACCACTATGGAAATCAGTATAGGGACTCCTCAAAAAACTAAAAATAGAAATGCTCTTCGATCCAGCTACTACTCTTGTAGGTATCTTCCTGAAAGAGTTGAAGACATCATATCACAGCGATACATGCCTACTCATGTCTATAGCAGCACAACTCTCAATAGCTAAATCCTAAAAGCAGCCTATACATCCATCAACAGATGAATGGATAAAGAAAATGTAGTAATTATACACAATGGGGTACTATTCTGCTATGAAGAAGGATAAACTTGAGTCCTTTGTAGGAAAATAGATCCACTTTGAGAACATAATGATAAGTGAAATAAATCAGCTTAAATATTGCATACATTGTCTTATATGAGAAACTCAAAGTATAAATAAAGAGCCAAATAAAAGACAGATAATAGGAATCAGGGAGATAGATCTTTTGTAAATGGAAAAGGAGCCAAGAGATGGAAGGAGGGGGGTAGAGGGGAGGCAATGGGGACATAAAAAGAATTTACATGTGTTATATACATGCACCAACTGCCACAATAAGTGTAATCATTATGTACTGCAAAAATGTACTAATAAAAATTTCAAAAATCAACCACATTCCTGTATACCAATGAGACTAATGTGAAAGAAATCAAGAAAATGATTGCATTAACAAAGCTTCTCAAAGAATTAAATACTGTACCTAGGAATCAACCTAACCAAGGAGGCAAAAGACATCTATAATAAAAATCACAAAATTGTGAAGAAATAAATTGAAGATGACTTTAGAAAATGGAAAGATATCCCTTGGTTTTGGATTGGCAGAATTAATAATGTTGAAATGGCCATATTTACCAAAAGTGGAATCCCTATTAAAATACCAACAACAGTCTTTACAGAACTAGAAAAAAGCAGTGGAATCTGAAAAGGTCCAGAATAGCAAAAAAGAAATTCTGAACAAAAAGAGCAATGCATGAAGCATCAGTACACCAGACCTGAAGCCGCAGTGTAAAGCCACAGTAACAAAAATAAAACGGTACTAGCATAGAAATAAACCCAAGCACGTACAGTCAACTGGTTCTTTGACAAACAGGCCAAAAACATATGCTGGAAAAAGACAGTCTCTTTTAAGAAATAGCGCTTCAAACACTGGGGATTGATGTGCAGAAAATTGAAACTAAATTCCTGTCTCTCACCTTGTAGTAAAATCGAGTAAAAATTGATGAATGACATAGATGCAAATCAGAAATATTGAAACTGCTACAAAATGCTGAAAGATAACACAGGGGAAATGATTGGACCCAATGGAACAGGCAAATATTTCCTACACGGGACTCTACAAGCACAGACAATAATATCAAGAATTGACTAATGTAACTAAATCAAATTAAAAGTTTCTGCACATTAAAGGAAACAAGAGAATGGAGAGACTACTCACTGAATGGCAAATCATCTTTACTAGTTACTCTCCTGATAGGGAAATAATATCTACAGTATATAAAGAATTCTAAAATATGAGATGGAGGGAGAGGAGAGATAGGGATGAAAAAAGGAATTAAAATGTGTTATGTACATGTACTGACTCCACACAAGAAGTGTAAACATAATGTATTGCAAACACGTACAAAAAGGAAGGAGATCAAGAAATGAGTGAAGGGGGGAGAGAAGGGAAAGAGGGTGATAAAAAGCATTAAGATATGTTATGTACATGCACCAACTCCACACAAGGAATGTAAACATTATGTACTACAAATGTGGACTAGTAAAAAAACAAAAAATGAATCCTGTAAAATAATGAACCCTTAAAAGGTGAACAAATGAACAAATGAATATACACCTCTCAAAAAAGAAGCTCAAAATGCCAAAAAAATATATGAAAAAATTTCAACCTAGACCTCAGAGAAATATAGATTAAAAGCACATCGAGACTCCATCTCATTCCAGTCAAAAGAGCTGTCATCAACGATACAAAAACAATGAATGCTGGTAAGGATGCCAGGAAATAGAATCCTCTTACATTGCTCATGGGAATGCAAACTAGTCTACTATGGAAAACAGTGTGGAGATTCCTTAAAAGACTAATTTAATTACCATTTGACATACTATTCTTTGGCATACTCCTGAAAGAATGGCATGTTATAAGTGATACATGCATACCCACTGGGACCATTAATCCTGATTTGTTGATATGATTGGAATAAGAAATACCTAGCAAATTGGTGCAGTACATTTCTGCGTGTATCTGGGAGTGTCATGGAGGCAAGACCTGTGATTCTGGATCTAAACAGTATATGGTATATCAGTGGACTGAGCCACAACTGAGTATCATGTCCCCATGATCCCATCACCCAAAGCCCTACCTATGTTATGTGAGGCTTTAGGGGAACATCTAGGTATAAACAGTAATATTCTTCCCTGGCCCCTCAAAGAGTCATGCTGGTTTTTTTATGCAAAATACATTTAGTCTAACTCTAAAAGTTGCCAAAATCCTAACAGTTTAGCATTGCTCGAGTCCAAGTCCAGAGCCTCCTCTGATATTTATGGCAAATTCTTAGCAGTGAACCCCTGTAAAAATCAAAAAGAAAGTTGGCATCGTCAACACACAATGGCACAGCATAATATTCCCATTCCAAAAGGGAGATATGGGGTGATAGAAAGGAATAAGACCCAAACAAGACCAAAATCCAGCAGGGAAGACATTAAATCCCATAGGACCATGTCCAGCACCTGGGGCAATCTGTGGCAAGATGTGAATCCCAAAGGGCCTGGGCAGCTCCGTCCTATGGCAGTAGCCCTCATGGCTGCTCTCCTGGGCTGCGTTTTGTCACTGCTTGCGGCTCTCCTCAGATGTTCCGTGTTCCTGGCTTCTCCAGCTTTCTGTGGTCTCCATTGTAAAGTAATGCCTCTTCTGTCTCCTGTGCCAGTGTATTCTATGGCTGTGAAGATACCTTCCCAGCTTACAATTTAGTCCTTTAAATTCTGAGCTTAAAATCTGTAATGTTCAGTTTCTTTAAAATATAAATGAATATCTTTAGTATGGTGCACAAGATTCTTCCTATATAATAATAATAATACGTTCATACATCTGTATTCCTGACCAAACTGAGAGTCAGGCAAGACCAAAACTGTATTGTGTGTGTGTGTGTGTGTGTGTGTTTAGGATGAGTGTGTGCTTTTGTATTTTTTTCCCTTATGTTTTCAGCACTTACTCTAACATCAGTCACAAGAAAAACTTGTACTAAGTAACTGCTTAATAATGCAATCAAAGTTTGTTTTTCGTTTTTTGTTATTTTTTTTTTCTTAGCAGTATGGTCATGCACTGTAATGATCAAAAGCTCTTAGTTCAGTGGTGTGGCAAAAATTAACAAAGAATAAGAGAGCCTACTCTTTGACCTCTATCCTAGTATAATAAGGAATGTCCTTAATAAAAGCTTCATCTTTGTTGTGTAATTATGAGAAGTGATTTTAATGCTAAAATGTTTTTAAAAACAGGAGTCAAAGACAGCAGTCTGGCAGAGCTGTGCGGGGATGTTTACTCCAGTGGGTGGATTTAACTTCATATTAAATTAAGTGTTATTTACATGTTATTTTGTCTAATTAGGTCTTTTAATCTGGAAAGGACTTTCCTAGGTAATAAACTCCACATTTTGCTAGTTTTGTGTTTATGTTGTTGTTTTGTTTTTTGAAAATGTAAAACTTATATGGAGGGAAGTGAGAGGTGGCCACCACACCAAATTGGATTCTCCAAGGCTACTTACGTCATCCAAGGCCACCAAGAAATTCTCCGTACCTTGTGTTTACTCTCAATTGTTTTAAAACATTTCCACAAAACGTGTAATTTAAAGTAAAATTAATTATGCCGATGGAAACTTCAGAGCACTGACAGAAAGCAGCTCATGGAATATAAAGAATAACTACAAGTTATTTTCTGTGGACTTTTGTGCACACTACCAAAAATGTCGTGGGCACATCTGTAAGCTATCTATCTGTACAGAGTTCTTTCTGTTCTCTTCTTCTGTTCACAGTTCAAAGTCTTCCTCTGCCAAATCCTAGAAAATAATAGAGAACAGTTTGCCTTAACTATATGTGAATGGATAATGGAACACTTTTTAGAAGCCATTTTTACCCTTGAATAATTAATTTAGGTATAACTATTGTTTCTATATTTCTTTTGTAAAACCACAGTCAGTATAGTTTGGAGTATATTTGTATCAGAAAAGCTTCTAAAAAATTGGTGGGGATACAAAGAGGAATACATGAAGAATAGAAATGTTCTTTTAAAATATGATTTTAATTTATTCAAACAGATGAAAGAGCTAAATCTTTTCAGCCAGGCCAACTGATGAGTAAGAGAAAAGAGGACTGAAAGAATTTGAAGGGTGTGAACAAAAAACATAGACTGCAAGTGTTTAGCATTATGCAAATGTCTATTGGATAAAAGAGCAACATGGAGGACAAATTCTGGTTCTAATAAAATGATATTTAACAAAAGTAATGGTCATTGGGTGAAAGATTCATCACTTGAATTATTTCAATTTAACAACCAACAAATGTCAAATGTTTTAGTAGCTAATAGGGAATGTAAAAAGGTCATGTATGGAAACTTAAAGGATTATGCGAATGGAACCAAAATTTTCTCAGATATCACTTTTTGCAATATCATTAAACTCTGACTCAAAGATGCTGAAAATCCTATTGTATCTTGCATATTTTATTGCTACCAAATATTTATAAAGTGGACAATAAATGTTCTTGCTGATAATGTTGGATGATATATGCTGGTACTTCTTAAATCTGCTTGTACAATAATACAAGATCTCCAGAATTACCTATAGAAGTGTCTTGAAAGTCTCAAACCCCACTGCTCTGAAAAGGTTCTCAAAACCAAATAAGATCTTAACTCATTTAATCTTTTATTTCAGTAATCAAGTATTCAGAGGACAGGACATTTAGGAAGAATGAGTACCATAGAACAAATGTAAACTCCAAAAGTTTGAAAAACATTTTTTAGGAAATGAATGTAGCAGTCAAATAAGTGACTTTTCTCACTGGTAAGAATTCCACCTGTGATTTGTTTCACAGTAAGCATTCTTGAAGGCAGATTTTCTTAGTTCTAATAATATAGGAATATGATTTTGTTTTGTTTTCCTTTTGTTCTTTCCAATACAACTAATTGTGGGAATTATCTATTTCTTCTAACTCAAAGCAGATTTTAACATTTGACCATCCCACTGAGCATGAGGATAAATGCAAAATGGGATGATTTCTATTTTGGTTTAGTAAAACAAGAACATAAATCATATCAACTTCAGGACATTTAATATTCAGTTTGGAGCTTGGCAGCTTGGAAAACACAAAAGTAGAAAATAATATTCATGTCTCAGCTGAATTATTTAACTGATATTTAATGAGTCCGCTATGAGGAAGGCACTATGCTGACCAGGGAAAACAAAATAACTCTTGCTAGAGAGGGATTTTCCAAATATAGGGTGGTCACTAAACATATTTGCCAAACTTAAAATAATGCAAAATAATGATAATATTATTATTAATATAATAATAATGCAAGATAATAACAATGCAAGAAAATGCTATTGGCATTCACCAGAAGGATAGTTATCCCATATCTGAAGTTAAATAATATTTTGGCACTGAGAAATATGGAAGACAACCTATTCCAGATGGAGAGAATGGAATCAAATATTCATGGATTATGAGTAGTGTATGAAGTAGGTAGAGCACATCCATTGCTAAGGCTACATTTTGGCCGGATTATAGGGACCTTCTGAAAGCTGGCATCACAGGTGTGGACTTTATTTAGTAGGAAAGGCAATGGGATTTCTTAATAGTAGGATAACAATAAAATATGTGCTTTCTAGCAATTAATTTTTCGGAAACATGCAAGAATAACTGAAGTGGGTAAAAAATGTAGGCAGGCAAGTCACTGTATATTTTAAGTCACTGAATGACTGTAAAAACAGATTCAAGTGTGGGGCTGCCCATGATAATGCAAAAGAAAGATGACTAATGAAGGATGGAAAGAAGGAAGATGTTAAAAATGATAGTGCCATATACTTCCAAAATGTAACACTAGCAATATATTTTATTAATAATTTTCTGTAGTTGGAAATACATCAGTAAATTTCACTAATTAAATTAGTTACATTTAGATATAAAGTATATTAATGTCTAATAATTTATCACATAGATCTATTATTCTTTTTCTACATATTCAAAAGATATTAATAATGTACTTTATATTTAAAATATATTTTTTGAATTTTAATTTTAAAATTCAATATTTAGTTTAGTTAGAATGTGAATGAATGAGTTAAAATTTACTTAAGTTGGTAGGTACAGATATAACTTTATCAGCATGGATTAGTGAACAATGAATTCAGCTATTTATTTCTGAAGACTTGCAAACTACAAGCTACTGTGCTTGTATTTTGAATAATGTATATAATACATCTGTAAAGAAATAACCTAATTTTTTAAACTAGAGGAAACCCAAAATGTACGTAACTGAATAAAAAGAAGTAGTAGAAAAATTTAAAAATATATGTTACATCATTGAAAAAAGTAAAAAACTCAACTCTATAGCAACACTATGAAGTGAATGATGCTGGTCAGCTTCATGTTCTATTCAGCTTCCAGTTGCCCTTATTTTTTAAAAATCTCAATAGTGAAACTATTCCATAAATAAAGAATGTTTTCTTATTTTCTTAAATTGTTTTACTGTGCTTCATAAACCTTATTAGTTGTGTATGGGGCATTGGCCTAAATAACTTGGTTATTTCTATATTGTGGCACTCCAGTTTTCTCCGGAATTTGTAATTCTTCTATCTCTCATTGCATTCTCACGTGTTTTTCCTTATGACCTACCCTGGATTGCTATCATCATAAAACATTACCAACCAAATAGAGTCCTTCTTTCCAATCTTTTTCACTGGATATAATTGGGACTTTCGTTCCTCTCTGTTGCGTTCACTGTTGCTGAATAGTAAGGAATTAATTTTTTTACCATGAGAGAGTTTCCTCTTGGCATGTCTCTTTCCAGTTAAATGTGGGAATCACATTATATGAATAAGTATGTCCATCACCAGTCCCGCTGGGAAAATTCACACATAAGACACAATTCTTTGGAAATGCTGGAGATCACATTGAGCTTCCTTTTGGCAGGAGAAAAAAAAATATGTTCGAGGTACTTCATTTATTCTTTAATAAATTTAGAGAAATAATTTAATTATAATAGTTATTATTTGTATTTCTTTTATTTTCAGGCAAAAAATGTCTCAGCCAGTCGCTCTTGGAAATTAGATAATGACAGAACCAGTTTGGAAGCCAGGTCACCTGCTACTGAGTCGTGTTCTCTTTAACGGGAGTTTCTACTTCTTCCACGAAGAAAGAAGTGCCAAACAATCCAGATGTCACCAATCTGCTGAGGGTTCTTTTGCTCAATTCAGATGGAAATTATGAATCAGCAAAGTGTTGCTCTGAGTTCCAAGTGCCAGTGTGGGTCAGCCCTTACATTACTGCTCTGAGCTCTGAGTTCCAGTGGTGCTTGCTCCTTATAGTTACACATCTCAGCAGCTCCTAGCCATCCTATCAGCTCTTCAGCAGCTGAGGCTCCCAGGCCCCCTTTGGAAGCTTTCTGGATTTCTTCTGCCAGCTTCTGCTGCCTCTCTGGGATACTCCACAGATACACTCAAGTCTCCACTCTTCATTGTCTACCAGTTGCCACCACCAGTTGATGCTGGTCAATGACAGTTACCACTGCTAGTCTCCGATTATCTCTGTGGCTGGTTGCAGTCTATCTTCATCCATTGCTACTGGCCTCTGGAACTGCTCGGGGAGCGCATCCCCTAGTGTTACCAATTCTTTTTAGTGGAACCTGCTCTGTGCATATTACCTGAGAAGAATCATGGGTAGTTTTACAGGACCAGAGGAGTGAGGCTCTATTTGGACCTGTGCTGCAGCATAAGGTGGTAGTAAATTAGAAGGTGCCCTCCCAGACTAATCCAGGGGGCATGAAGGAGCACTGTTAATACAGATGGGCAGCACACTGTGCATGCTCAGTTTCATACATTTCTCAGATCTGCTTGAGAATTTTGTAGAAATGGGCGTGGGGAGGCAAGGGATAAACTGGAGTCATGAAGAGTCATCTGGTATAGGTCTGAGTTGTAAGCCTGCTGAAGCCACAGCAAATAACTCCTGGAAGAGCTGCAGGGCCTCTAGGAAAGCCAAGGCAGTCATAGAGACAGTTCTGCTGAACTTTAGGAGAAGAAGCTACTCGACTGACAATTGCTGCTGCTTCTCAGATACAGTGGGGGTGAAACTGAGACTTCTACCAGTTTTGAGAAATCTTCAGCAGGGTTAGAAATACACATTGTGTCCCATCGAGGTTTAGCAATTTGGGGGAAGTTCACAGTGGGCCTGGTCTCTGCTCCGTCTTTGCCCTGTCAGGCATGGTTTCCCAATAGCTCTTCAGAGAAGTAGCAGCAATGACTGGAGCTGGGGAGGAGTGCCACAGTTGTCATTCAAGATGTGGCTCCTATCGACATGGTCAAAGGGTGGCCACCACAGCAACCGCAGAGGTACTGCAAGGATGCTGGGGCTGGCACCCCATGTCACCTCTGAGTAGGCACCAGGGAAATCGAGGGGGGAATGTGACAGCTACCAGTTGGATTGTGCCCCCATCTGGCTGTCACAGGGAAAAGGAGGGGTCAGACCTCATTTCTCCTCTATCTTAGAAGTAGTTCATTTTAAATTGTCCCTCCATTTCTTGATTTTTAGGAATGATAACCAAGATTTGGCACCTGTCTTAGTTACTTTTCTCTCATTGCTTGGACAAAATACCTGACACCCAGAGTTAAAGGAGGAAAGGTTTATTGAGCTCACAGTTTGTAGAGGTTTCAGTCCAGTATCGGCTGGCTTCAAGGCAGGGTTATCGCAGACTGATCAGGCCCATAACCTCCCAAATGAGTGGACAGCAAAGATTTAAATAAAAGAGACAAGTGCTATGATTTTAGGGCTCTAGGACAATCGAAACCCTCTAGCAGAATTTGAGATTCTCCAGAGGCTGAGTAAAGAACTTTTCTGAGTGGCCTGTATTTATTTGGTTTTCAAACAAAGGAAGGGAATACTGAGAAAAGCATGGGAAAATGAGCAGGACCCTGGGAGTCAGTACAAAGGCTTCCCCAAGTAGTAAATTATGCTAATTAGGAGAACTATCTTATCTCCAGGTTGTCATTCACTGCAGGAGCCAGGTGTCCTCAGCTGTGGCCTTATCTTGTCCTTTGAGGCATCTCAGCATCACTGGCCACTACAGGCCTCAGCCAGGACCAGTGATTCATAGAGGTTCACTTACTATGAATCCGCTGCCCCTCTCCAGACAAGGGACCTAGGCCTGGGACAGACTCACAAGTAAACATAGAAAGCCAATTGGTTAATTTTAAATCCTGCTCAGAGCTGCTTTGTTGTGGTCTCCATGCAGGGTGGCACATGGAAGAGGGGCAAGAGTTTGTGGCGGTGGAAGATAACAAAAGCAACAAGAGCAAAAATGGCAAACAAGCATCTTTCTGCCCCTTTTATCTTATCTAGACTGCTGGGGTTAGGGCAGTGACAATCTAATCAGTGGACTGATCCAATAATCACCCAGCCTTAATCCCAGCACCCCTAATAACAGCATTCCATTAGGAATAAGTCACAAACTCTAGATTCAGCTACCTGCAAAAAAGCCTGACTCCCATGAATGCATGAGGCTTTGGGGGGACATCTAGACACAAACCATAGCAGCGCCTAACCCTTGAGAAATGATTAAAGCAAGAAGAAGAATAAGCGACAGAAGTAAAATGTGGGTTCTAAAGCACAAACTACTTGGAAGTTACATGGATATGAAATTTGTATTAGCTCATTCGACAGAGTAATTCAAAAATATATTTTCAGACTACAATTTAAATCTTTAAAAATGAATTAAATAATTTATATTATGAAATTCTTTATAAAATATTTAGTACTGGGCCGGTGAGATGGCTCAGCGGCATAAGTGCCTGCCTTGCAAGCGCGAGAGCCCGAGTTCGACTCCCGGATCCCACATACGGAAAAGGGGCCGGTGATATCGCTCAGCGGCACGGGTGCCTGTTGGCGCACGAGGTCCTGAGGTCGACCCCCCGGTACCCACAAAAAAAAAAAATAAATAAATAAAATATTTAAAATTTTAATTCCTATGAAATTTAGGGGAAGGATCAAATTTCCCCCAATAGTTTTTGTTTTTAATCTGAATGTACACAGCCAATTATCATTGTGTTGTATGTCTTAAATAAATATTAGCTCCATTTCTTCTCATTCTCCTAGAAGCCAAGATGAAAGGTACATCTTTTCATATACTTGTTTTTGTGCTAAACTATCCAATGAGCTAATAAAAAGCTTTTCTCTTTATAAATTGATCATGTCAGGTGTTCGCTAGAGTGGCAGCAAGCTGACTAACACACCGTCCTTTATAGATGAGGACATGCAGCCTCTAAAAATCAGTCACTGCTACTGGTCACACAGATCCTGCCTCCATAGCCTCAAGCAGGATTACTCACAAGAACCAAATCAAAAAATGTTTTTAAAAAATATATATTATCAAGATGTACCTTTTTGAGATCATCAAATAGCTCACACCAAAAGTACTTTTGGGATATTTTATTCCACTTTTTTAGAAGATGTACAATGTTGTTTTTGTGTCTTTGCCTCCCACTATCTTTAACATTTACACACTGCAGTATGATCTCAGATTCCTTTAAGAAGGACGTAGAATTGTTTTCTTCTAAAGTAGTCATTCATTTTCATTTAATTCCTTTTCTATACTTCAAATGCACTTCCAGTTACCATTAAATCTCATAACTCCCATCTGTATAAATATGTGCAGATACTATGCCAAAGAGCTATAACACTGGGAAAAAATTCTTTTGGGATTCACTAAGATTTTCCATTTCTTGAAAATTAGGTTTTGCTTCTCTAATAAGCATAAACATATAATTAGCTAATTTTATATTTAGGGTTATATTTGCTATTCTATTTTCTATATTAATTTTCACCAACATATCTGTGGTCTCCATTTTTATGACGAAGCAGCTTCCCAATGATACTTAAGCACTGATTATTTTCCTTTAATGTGTGTATCTTAGTTACTCTTTTCTCATTGCTGGGACAAAATACCTGATGCACAAAGTTAAAGAGGGAAAAGTTTATTTAGCTCACAGTTTGTGGAGTTTTCAGTTCCTAATCAGCTTGGTCCAAGGCAGGGTGGCACGGCACAGGGCAACCATTCAAGGCCAAGGTGGCAGAAGACAGCAAAGCAGCAAGAGCAAAAGAGGGAGAGAGCAAGCCTGTTCTCCTCCCTTATATTGTATATTGTATGCCAGCTACCTGCCCTAGAGTGGGTCCTTTACACCCACACCATCTCCGTGCCCTCCTCTTGCACAGGCTGAGGGTGTTTACACAGTGAGGCCCCTGGCCCCCTGCCGAGTCACTTAGTTAAACTTCTACACCTCTCAAGTTGACACAATGCATCAACCTTTACAGTGTGTAAAGGAGCACACATTCAATGTTTTAAGCTTTCCATTTTTTCTCTGTTCTTCCCCATGGTGTTCTCAAGCCTATTAAGTATGTGAAGAAGATGCTGAGTTTGCCACACAGCTTGCCAAAACAAACTCCTGCTAAAATAGTGTATCCATTTATATCTCACTAAGTGAACTAGTGCCCCTGAAGTTTTATAATATGGTGTTAGTACTAAAATTAAAATGATGTCTGGAAATCTCAGACAGTTAAATGATACATATGATGTCATCTTACAAAGTTCCCCTACTTTCATTTTACTTTGCTTGTATTGAAAATTACTGTATATTAAGAACCTACATAGGGTTTCCTTTTTTTAAACCAGAATATTAATGATTCACATTTAATCATCTAATTAATTGCAACTATGAAAAACCAACCATCCAGAAAAGTAAAAGCTACACTTGTTAGAATTACAAGAGCAGTCGATCATTTCTAGTAATTGTAGTACAGATATCAATCATTTACTCTAAGAAGCCTGAGTTAAGTTTTTTTCAGCATTTTTTTATATTATATTCTTGGTTTAAGTTTTCTCTTGGTGTTACAGATACTATGTTACCTCAAAGGGGTTTTATATGATCACTTGAACAGGCGGTGATTAAAAGTTCCCTTTTTTTCTTGCAAAATATACTATTTTATGAGGTAGTTTTTTTGTTTTGTGTCTTAGTTGAAAAGTCGCTGTATACGATGATCAAGCAATAATATAAATACTGCTTCACGTAGATATACTTGCCGGGGTAACTCTTCTCTAGAATAAACCAACATAATGTTGGACAAGTTACAGGCTTTTATCACTGAGATGTTTCTTTATTCAAGTTACAATAACTCGGAATGTTCACTGATTTCTAAATGATGCAAAGTTATCATGGATCCATTTAGTAATTGGAGATCAAATAATTATATTTATCATTGATTCTCCATAGTTATTTTGCTAATAGTTATGTATTGACTTTCAACTTTCTTTTGCTACAACTTTATTAGAAACCTGGGAAGAATGCTAAGTAGAAATTTTTACCTTGCCTTTGAACTTTTAGTAAAAAGTCTGAACTTCAATAGCTGATACTTTTGGGAAAATGCTATTTGTTTCTACATGCTGAACTGTGAATGTTAAGGCTTTTACTTGCTCACTACTGGCTTCCAGGTTTTGCAAAGTGTATGTTAGTTTATTACTTTACGGACTTAAAAATTATCACTGTGATTTAAGTAAATCTGTGCTTGAAGAAGAGTAAGTTTTGCCCTTCAAAGGGATAGACATTATTTTCTAACATCTCAATTTCCCTTTTCTCTAATGTTCTGTTCATAATTATTTTCATAAGTTGTAAAAAGGTAATTAATTTATTTTAGTAGTTGTAAGTTGGTTTATCCTGTTAAAGTATTCTGGTTTGATATATATTTTTTTTACTTTGACATTTTTCTAATACAAAGTCTTCAGAAATCTGCTATTTTTCGTGTACCAACATATATATTAATATAATGTTTCCTATACTTAATATATGCTTTTCCTCTGGCTTGCCTCAAGATAGTCTCTTCATCTTTAGTTTTCAGCACTTCCTATATGCTTTGTCTGGTAATTTGTATATTTATGTTATTTATGCTACTTGGTTGTTTATGAATTTCTTCAATCTGTAGTTTCATGTCTTTCATTATGTTTTGGAAAATTCTCAGCCATTAACTTGGAATATTTTCTTCCCTTTCCTTTGTTTCTTTTTCTTTGTTAGAGTGATTAATATTGTCTTCAAGGTCTTCCATATATTAGTGTTTTTTGATATATTTATTCTTTGTGGTTTAGCCTAGTCAATTTCTATTGAATCATTTTCATGTTTACTGTCTTTTTTTCTTTGTCTAAAGCATTTTTGTTATCTCACTATTTTTCCTGTATCTAGCATTTTTATTTGATTCTTATATTTTTCATCAATCTGAAAATGTTCTTATAATTTTACCTCTCTGCTCTCGTACATTAATGTCATTCACCTTTACAATATGAATTTTGATGTATGATTTATAGTTATTTAAGATTCTCTAATCTTCTCAGCATTCTGGTCATGTATCATTCTGGTTCTAATAATTCCAGTGTATCTTGGCAGTGTATTATTTTTCTTGCATTATTGCTCTGTGATTTTTTGTTGGATGATAGACATTATGTATAAGATAATACACACTGAAATAAAATATTGCTTATGCCTGAAACAGAGGCATCTCTTTTTATGTGAGGCTCTTAATGTAGCAAGTTGAGTTAATCTAGTCAAAAGTTGAGTAGGGATTTTGCAGTTGCATTGATTTCCAGGAACCATTGCCTTTCCACTGCTCCAGGCTTTCCTCATGCACATGATGGGGTGGAGAGTCTCAATGATTCTGTTCCTCCTTTACTTCTAGACTTGTCTGTAAACTTACTCATTTGGAAAGATCTCGCTCTCAGCAATAGATTGATTTTGCTTATTGTACTTCACTTAGTAGTTTGTGAGGGATGGAGAAGGTTTTTTCTTATCCTGCTTTAACATTGCTCTCAGCAAACTCTATGTTTCCAGGTTTTAGGGCTTTCTCAATTGCCTGCAATTCCACCCTAATATCCTGACTTTGCCCTTGTATACAGGTTTTTCTTTCTTTTCTTTCCTTTTTTTTCTTTTGTTTCTTCCTTTTTCCCAAACTGCAATGATTTCCACATGGGCCCTGAATGACACAGAATTATATGCCCCTCCTTCAGTTGTTCCAGGCTTTTTTTTTTTTAACAGTGGTGATAAGCAAAATGATTCAAATGGGACTTTGTATCTTCCATGAAGTGTTTGCTACTTTTCTCTTCAAGATCGGTATCAAGCAAGAGGCCATCTTTGGCCATGCTCTGACCTAAATCCTTCTCTTTCTTTAAATTTTTATTTTTCATACATGTTTGCAGTACATAATGATTACATTCATCATGAGGAGTTGGTACACGTACATAACACATTTTAATGCTTTTTATTTCCCTTTCTCCTCTGCCCTTCCTTTCTCCTCTGCCCTCATTCTTCCCTCCATCTCTTTGGTCCTTTCCCATTTGAAAAACATCTATCTCCTATTTCCTATTATCTATCTCATATTTTGCTCTTTGATTTACTCTTACTTTGGGTTTCTCATATAAGAGAAATCATGTGATATTTAAGCTTTTGCATCTGATTTATTTCACTTAACATTACAGTCTCAAGTGCACCCATTTTCCTACAAATGACCCAAATTTATCCTTCCATATGGCAGAGCAGTACTCCATTGTGTATAAATACCATATATTCTTCAGCCATTCATCTGTTGAGCACTGGGAGAGGTATCTGGACAAAAGCTTAACACTAAGTATCAATCTACCTTTGCATCTGTGTTTGTAAGGATTCTATATTCTCATACCAACCAATGCTTGAAGTTAGAAGTTTATTGAACTATTTATTGAGCTAATTTTTGTAAGTTTACTTAGCACCCCATGTCCCTCCCACCATGCTTTTCTTCAGATAAGTTAGCACTCGTGTCCTACCTCTCTTTGGAGGTGCCTGTATTTCCTACTTGACTGTCCTGAAGCCTTGGCTCTGTGATAGGCTCACGAAAAGTTGTGATTTTGTAAGTTATCCAACTTGTCATTATTGGGATGAGGGCACTGGTTCTTTTAATCTGTCTGCATCCTAAGCCAAAACCAGAGTCCATCTCAACTGATTTTGAAGATATGACTTCTAGAATATGCCATATATTTAAAAGTTTAAAGTTATTTTGAAATACTATTAATGAATATATATTTTTCTCATTGAACTCACTAAATGATGCTGAAGAAAAAAAGGAAGGGATTAGTGAGAAGAAATATTGGGGCACTGAAAAAATATGCAAATTAATTTCATATATGGGATTAACTATTAGTGTCACTAACAGCACAGAACTATTGAGATACTTGATTGACTTTTCTTTTCAGTCCTGAATGAATCCACTTGTATCCAAGGCCTTCACACTGAGCAAGATTTCTACCTTTTTAAAATTTTGATTCTAATTCTCATCGAGTCATTAAGTTGCCCAGCGTGGGTTCAAACTTCAGATCCTCCTGCCTCAGCCTCTAGAGTGCTGGAATTATAGGCATACACCCCCACACATGAGTATATATATATATATATATATATATATATATATATATATAAAACATTTATTTTAGTTATATATATATATATATATATATATGAACCTAAAATAAATGTAATATTTCAGTAAATTATAAATTTAGGATTTCCTAAATTCTTTTTTTTTTTTTTTTTTTTTATATGCAGGTACCGGGAGTTGAATTCAGGACCTCACACTTGCCCGGCAGGCATTTATGCTGCTGAGCTATATCACCAGCCCTCACATCCTAAATTCTTTGGAAATATAATGTGGTATTAAATGCTATTCAACACATGCTTATGATTTGATATAAGTGCTTAATAGCAATAGACCTACTTTAATTCCAGTGTAAACAGTTAATTTAATGTCATGTGTTCAGTTCATGAATTGTCATCTGAAAATATGTTAGTTCATTAGTCAGATGCTAAAGTAATTTTAGCCATTTTTTGCCTGTGCCTCAAATAATTCAAATGATTTGTGTTTACAAAATAGGAATAATATTATTATTAAAAATTTAATTTTCATCATCAAAAAATAGTACACTTGTACTAGCATGAAAGCCTTGTACCAGCTACTTCATACTTTTTAAAAAAATTAATCCACTAAACTTTATTAGGAAATAAATGATAGACTTTGAAGAAATGAATTCTTCTTTAAAAAGTTTATAATCTAATAGACACTGAATAGAAGTCAATTAGATATTAGATAAAAAAATCTTCCCCCCTTAACAAAACAAATTTTATGACAAATATTTATGTGATGTCTTTCATGGCCAGGCATTGTGCTGGGTACAGGTAGAAACAAACGTGAAAGACAGGGAAAAGTATGACTATGATTCCATAAAACTTATGAAATGACTAGAAAAAAATCCTAAAAGAAAGCTAAAAGCAAAGCAGTCATCATTGAGACAAAAATGGGCCAATTTTATTTATATTTAAAGACCCTTAGAGATCAAAAAGGAAAACTAAATAGTCTAATTAGAAATGGGCCAAATGACATAAATAATACACAAAAAGGAGAAAACAATTATCTTTAAACTTATGAAAAGATATATAATCTAACTTGTAAGAAAATAAGTGGAAAATCAAGCTATAAGTTGTTTTTTAAAAATTGTGACGTGCTATATTAACAGAAGGAAGAGAGACAAACTTTTACTTTCCTTGTGGGAGTAGAAATAGACATAACCATTTTGGTGATCATTTTGCCAATATCACTCAAAAAGTAAAATATATATCCACTTCCAGGAATTTGTTTCATTCTCTAAGGGCCACAAATTGTATGATATGTCTATACATTAGAATTTGTTTATTTATAATAACCAAAAATTAGAAATATATCAACTATTCATTATTGACATTCATTATATAACATATATTGTATAAGATACCATACAGCTATGCAATATAATAAGAAACACACATAGTATAAGGCACCAAATATATTATGGTACATTTAGACAGAATACAATATTCTCATTAAAACAAACAGTGGTTCTACAAAAACTCATGGAATTATGTCTAAAATATATTGTTAAGAGAAATATGTAACTTAGACATGAGACTATGCTATAACCTGTATAAATTATACAAATGTATATCAGCGTGCTTACGTATGCATAAATTATTTTGTGTTTGTAACTCCATTGAGTATTAAAATAAGTGAATACTACTGTTTGGGGAGGGAAATTGGGTATATGGTAAAATATGAAGAAAATTCTTATTTTACTTCATATAATCACTCTTCCTCGTCAATATAGCTTATATAAATATTATAAAATAAATTGTAATAGAAGATAGTTTTCAGTAGCATAGGTAGAAAATAATGAGTACATTAATTTGGGTAGTAAACTCAAGGCGCAATTAAGAAACAAACTCAGTTTGTAAAACCTTAATTTCATCTTCATCCTTCACCAGCTTCTCAAGTCTTACCGAGATCATACATCTCTCTTTGCATGTAGGAAAAGTCATTGTATTTGCAATTAAGAAATATAAATGGAAACCATGTTCTCTTCTCTGACAATGCACAGCGAAATCCCCTGGTCCACAGAGAAGAACGCAGGAGCAGGAGCTCTGGATCCCGGATTCCTCAGTGGCTTTGTCAGGGCTGAGAGGATGAGGCCCCCAAGACAAACATCTGTCCCTATGCAAATTCACACCCATCTTGTTAAAAGTTCTTTTGTTCACGCTTTAATCAATTTTAAAAAATATTCCTCATTAAAGTATTAGAAATATTAGAAAAATATTTGAATTGCTAACAATACAGCCGGCACAAAGCCATTTCCTATAAAAATGAGGTTTTCATGAGAGATGAAAACCTATTTCTACTTTGGCATCTGCTGTAAATTATGGTCACCGTCTGTCCTGCCATGAATCCCGCACACAAAGCGACAGACACCGTGATAAATGTTTCTCTTTCCTACTGCTCGTGCAAGTCTGAGTTCACTTCTGCCAACTTGGCAAAGATCTTTTTTTTTTTTTTTTTAATTCCAACATTAACTATTTTTAATTCATTAGTTTGGCACAGGATGATAATAAGTAATATGGAACATATTCTATACCTTAAGGACTTGCCATAAAATTACAGACAAAGAGAACATTTCTAAAACAGTCTGTCCAGTGGATTGAAGCCAAATGTGACCCAAGTGGTCAAGGATCGCTCACCGAAAACTACACCTTTACTTTCTTACTTCTCACCACCTTGCTTTAATTTCTCATTTTATCAGTCCATAAGATAGAAATAATTTTTTTTTTTGGTGGGTACCGGGGGTCGACCTCAGGACCTCATGTGCCAGCAGGCGCCCCTGCCGCTGAGCGATATCACCGGCCCTTTTTTTGTATGTGGGTACCAGGAGTCGAACTCAGGACCTCGCGCTTGCCAGGCAGGCGCTTATGTTGCTGAGCCATTTCACCGGCCTCCAGAAATAAAATTATTATAAGTAATTTCTCTTTTTTCAAATAGTGTTGTTCTGAGAAGGTGTTTAAGAACCAAGATTTTTATTAAGGCACGTTGATATAGAAAGTTTTGCTCTTTAAGAAGACCCATAGGTAAATCTTCTAGAGTATAAATTATAACACTCATTTTTCTCTCTGTAAATTGTGAAGTTGTTATGTAATGGATTCCTTTTGAAGGGAGAATGTTGATTAGTATAACACATTTGTAACGTTTCATCATACAGGTCACGGTCAGCAATTTGGTAGCCCCTTCTGGCTGCGCCCCACGTGAGGGAGGAGCCAGATACTTCCCTCAGCCCTTTTATAACAGCATCAGTTCCGTCCATGAGGGCTCTGCTCATCCGCTGGTTCACTTCCCAAAGGCCCTGCTTCTGCAGACCTCCACAACGGCGATGAGACTTCAACATGAATTTCCAGTGACACATTCAGAATATGGCAGCAGGCAATTTGTAGGAACTGTCACAAATCCCCATTAGGAAGAGATATTTGAGTTTTGCAAGTCTTTCACTTTTTACCAGGGACCAAATGTCTGGTAATATTTTTGTTTAATCAAGGTTGTGGTATCAAATAGGCATTTATGATGAAAGCTGTAAATCCTAGAACAATAAGCAATGACTATTTCTCTTGGAATCATATTTATTAGTCTACTGTTTTCCATCTTCCCACACAATTTTTAAAAATAAAAATAAGATTCAAAAATAAAGCTGGCATTGAATTTTTTCTGTATGATTTTCTTTCAAACTTACATGATTAATGGATTTGTTAATTCAATAATCAGTGGTGAAAGACGTTCTATTTTTCATACCCTCTTGAATTGCCAGGCATATAAAGCCCAGAAATTCTGTGGTATTATAGAGAAAATTTTATGCAATAGAGGGAGGCTTAACGATATCTTGTACAGGAGGTTGCAAGTGGACTGTTTCTTAGAGGAAAACTGTTTTCAAAACAGAAGACTAAAAAAGTTAATATCAGAATAACAGGTAGCATAAACACCTGGAAGTATTTCATAAGGATGGTACTGTACAAAATTGTGACATAACTTACAAAGAGTAAATGGGGGGGTTCCTGGATGAGGTGAGAAGATTTGTTGAAGCAGACAGAGGTGTTACTTGGTTAGAACTTTATCCTGTAGCTCGTATGAACCAGAGGAACAGCTAGAAGAGTTTGTGGGCATTTTATAAATTATAAATAATTATATAGAGGAGACAATGAACAATGCAAAGCTTACAGTGCAAAGCTTAGAAGATGAAAATATGAGTCTGTGTAGAGTTCAAAAGCAATCTAGTCTCTCTTGGCCGGAAAATTGCAATTACTTCACCTCTAAAAGATTTATTATGTTTTAGCGCACACCCAGCACGAAGATAGGGTGGTTCTAAAGTATGCTCTAAAATGGAGGCATATGTGAAAGCTAATTTTCTATGAAATGCATAAAGTGTTATGAACAAAGACTCCTATCAAATAACATTTTTCTGAATCAGATTTGTTTAGTGTAATTTTCTGTATTCCTCTTTTTATGATTTTATTTAGTATGTTTCATATAATGTTGCAAACAACAGTTTTACCTATTATCTTTGTTTGTATTCAGCAAGAATCATTGTAATTGAAATAATATCTATTTCTTTATAATATAGCATATTTTTCTTATTTTTCAAGAAGTAGGTTTGTTTACCACTTCCCTGTTTTATTTTTGAAACTCTGAGGAACTCTCTTGAGATTTGCTTGTGTTAGAAATATATTTCTGGACATTTCATGTATAAAATTAATACATGTGTGAAAAATATACTTAATAGTAATATTTACATTCATCTTACCTATAAGAAATTCTAAGAACAGCACAAAATAAGATAAAATTTACTTTAGTTACCTCAGAAAGTGTGATTCTAAGCAGATAGGTGTATACTAGACAGTGCTAAATTCAGTGTTCTTGGTCTTACATTTCCTCTGGCAGTATCTGCCCTGACCTTCAGTCGCCAAGCGCTGCAGCCCCAACTCACTCTTCCTGCGTGGGAGGAGATGCGGTGTTTCCCATCTCCTGAGCAGCATAGTCTATATGTGTGAGACCTACAACTGTTGGGGCTATCTTGCCACCATAGTGGAAAATGACCTGTGGCCATGAGAAAGAATCACTTAAAAATGGAAGTGGAACTCTGATTAAACCATTCTTGAACACCTCCTACTCATAAAGTTCTGAGTGTTACATGAACTGGGGTAGACATTTCAGTGTTTGAAATTTTTGAGTTTTCTGCTAGTTACAAGTAGAAATAATATAATTGACAGAGATGGAAAAAGTCTAAAAATAGAAATAAAATTCTAGGAATATGTATTTTTCATTTTATACTAACAGAAAGTGTGAGGGAAGAGACAGACAAGCAGCATGAGCTTTGGTTTAGTTTTGTGTACATGATCTCCTGAACCCTGAATAAGCACTGGAAGTAGTGGGTTGCATAAGAATATGTAGCTCACCTCAGAGAGGTAGAAAGACTAGGGATAAAACTGGCACAATAAATATTACAAAAATATTGTATGTGTGTGTATGTGTGCACAAATACCGTGGTTAAGATATTCACACAAGAGAGATAATCAACTCAAATTCTGCGAGCGAAAGACCAATCATTAGCAAGGTAAAAAAAAAAAAAAAAAAAAGCAAGATGATTCAATACATAAGCAAAAACATCCTGCCATGAAACAGCCCATTGCTCCTGGGGAGCAATTTGACTAAAATATAGATGTTAAGGCAAAGATTAGAGACAGACGAAGTTGCAGAGGTAGATTACGAACAACTACTTCTGATGTACATTATGTACATCTTCCTGAGAAGTTCTGGCTTTAAAGTTGTAAGGTGGGTAGTAACTGTTTTAAGAAATAATATTGAAAGTACTACAGCTGAGCTAAATAAAGTACACAGGGGTGTATTCAGCAGGGCAAACAAACCATGCATATTCACGAAGACGATATTATTTGAAAGTCACTGCAAGTTAAGGATTATTTATTCAGATCAAATCATCTAACACTAAACACATCAAATGATATCATGCCCCTGGATTTAAGACTAGATGGAGTGAATCAGTCGGGTTTGATTCATTTGACTTATTTAAAATTAGAAGAAAAATGTGTTGTGTGATAGAATAAAGATATGCTTTAGGTCATAGAGTTGAATAACAAGATAACAAATCACAAAGTGTAAGAAAAATTGATTTTCATAGAAGTAGAAGAAGATGGATACACATGGGAGAAAAGACCAGACTCAAAAGGTGGGTAATTCATGGTTAGATACAAAGGGCACGTGTGTAAAAGGGTTTAAATGTAGCCTTCTGCTTATCAATAGATAAGCTGTTTACCTAGTGCATAGGAAAGGTCATTAGCTGTTAGCTATTGCTTTTGTTGTTTTGATTATTTCATCTTGGGGCCTTTCCATGAATTACACTGCAGTGAACACATAAGAAATCCCTGCCACAGGCAAGGCAGCCTTCCCCAGTATTGTCAAATCAATTTTAGTGTTCTTCATTCCGTCACTGTCTCCCTGGCTATCTGACCCCTTCCCTACTAACTAGACATTTAAAGAGTTCTTTGGCTATAACTGTATGCATTGTTGGATTCTAATCAGCCTTTGTGCTCTCGCTGTAGGCATCCCTGCTTCCATGATCTTGACCTGTATTTAGGGGATATCAGTCATATTTAGTCTGCTTCTGAAATGTGCATTGAACTTTAGAATTCACACATTCCATTTTCATAGGTTGGAAACTGCCCCTGAAATAAGCTGTGTAGAGGTCACTGAATCTTATTCCTTTCATTTTGCCAGTTAGTAGTTTTACCAATTTCAATAAATTTTATGTTCTTTGTATAGACATGGACGCATAACCACAGAGAGCTTTGTAAACACCAGCCCTACTAAAATCTAGCACTCAATAAAATAAATAAAAAAAATAAAATCTAGCAGGTATGTTTTAGCACACACTTAACTTTGAGTGAAATAATTAGCCTTCCTCCTCATGATGATGCAATTGCAGTTACTAGATGTACTCTACCAGCTACAGAACGGTTCAGACTTTTCACATACTTCTCTCAGAGGTGTAATCAAAGCCAAAAATATTACTGACTAGTTCATACCACACCCCAAAATAACCAGTTGTTAATTCTCTTGTGATTTGGGGAAATGGATTTATAATATTTTAAAAGAACAATGATTGCATCAACTAATCACATCCCACATGCATAGTATGAGGTCAGACTAACTGATTATTTTAAAACCTAGGGCCAAGTATAATTATTTGGACTTTCCTATTATCCAGAAATAAATACCTAGAAGAGAAATGAAGTATGAGTTTATGCAAAACTGAGAAAATCTACTTTTAAAAGACTTAGAAATCGGGCCGGTGAGATGGCTCAGCAGCGTAAGCACCTGCCCGGCAAGCGCGAGGGCCCGAGTTCGACTCCCGGATCCCACGTACGAAAAAGGGGCCGGTGATATCGTTCAGCGGCCCGGGCGCCTGTTGGCGTGCGAGGTCCTGAGGTCAACCCCCGGCACCCACAAAAAAAAAAAAAAAAAAAAAAAAGACTTAGAAATCTATGGTATTATGATCCTAAGAAAAAATTCTCTGATTTCTATTTTTATTTGTTTTAATGATAAAGTGAATTGGTTTTAAATTCTTAAGTGATATGGAACTTAGCCTGAGGGAAGTTGTGAACTGAATGATGCCTTTACTATATTAGGAAGGCAAATCAGAGATTCTATGATCATTATTGCAGTTGGCTGGTTGATAATGGACCCACGGCAGTTAACAAAATAAATGAAAATAAGTAAGTGCAATAACAAGCAATTCTATTTTACATATATAGACACAAACATATGGCCACGCCAAGTCTTTGAAAAATAATCCTCATCAAATCAATGATTGCTTTAGTGTTTTCTGGGAAATCGTGTTAGGAAAATGTCAACTGCTGAACACTCCATCGTGGATATTCACTTATATTTCCAGAACTTGTTCTTAGCACCCAAATGTGGTTTGAATCACTATCCAGAATTAGTCCTTTTATCTGGGAGGCCAAATCTTCTGTGACTATGTAATTTATTTTTAATATGTTAAAAACAGGGTGAAAATTGAATTCAGAAACCCTCTGTTAGCATACTAGTAGTATTGTTAAGATTTGGGGCATCTTCAATTTTAGTATTTGTTGAAAGCTATATAAATAATATAAATAATGCCAGTGTCCACTGTTGAAGATTTGAATAAAATAGCAAATGTTAAACTGCTTATAAATTGTTAAATGACATGAAATTGTTATTGTGAAAACAGATTTTTACCAAAATACTTATTGCACGCTTCTGGTCTTTGTATATATGAAAACGCATTTATTTTCCTAAAATTTTGGATAATATATTAACTGGTTGTCAGAATCCAGGGTGATAGCTCTTTCAGTGATAGTCCATTCTTTTGTTGTCAATCTGTGTTTCCCCCTCATTATTAATCTGATGTTTCAATTCCCAAAGCACTTAACTATTAATATCTATTTCTTTATCATTTATATCTTGCTTTGTACCTTTAATTATTTCTTACAGCCTGAAGTTGCATATCTTTAATTCTGTAAAAATAATCTTACCCATCCTTTCTTCAAAAAATATTCTCCTCCTTCCTTTACTATATCCTCCTGGAATACTACTTAGACCTAGGTTGGCCCTTCTAAACATACCCTCCATTTCTGAGACATTTTTGTTTTTATCTCTGTGTCTTGTGTTCTGGTAGAATTCTCCAGTATTATCTCTGAATGTGCTACTTAGTATTGTTACTTTCAGTGATCCTATTTTCATCACAAATCTCCTAATTGCTTCTTGTGTCAGCTCTGTTTTTGACATTTTCATTTGCTGAATATGGGTATTATTCACTCTTAGAAGAAGTATAATATATCTTATACAATCAATTTTAGGTTGCCTTGTTATTTGAACCTAATATAGTCAAATGTTAGTTTTGCTTACTACCCGTTTTAGCATTAATTTTCTTTATATATTGTTTGAATTTTGATTTATACAGAAATACTCAGTAGAAGGGTTTTTCTTTGTTTGCACTCATCCTTTATCATCTTTTTTCCTTTCATATTCCCTGGTTTTATAGGTTAGAAGGAGGTCCTGTGTTTATAGCTCAAATAGCCACATTATGCATAAAAGCACCCACGATATTTATTTTAATCATTAACACAAAAGAGTTGCCTCTATGTAGCAAGCTTCCCTTTTTTGGAATATACCTTGCAACTTCTTTTGAGATTTGTAAGTTACGCTAGATTGGGTTAATCTTTTCTACTCATCATTCTCCTCTTTTATGGAATTATGCATAAGTGCACTTTGCTAGGTGACTGTATCTCCCATTCAAGTAGGTAGAGGGTGTTTTTCTACTTTATTGATTTTGGTTATGTTTGGACTTAAAAATTATTTTATCCAAATGAATATTAGCAAATAAGACACAACATAAGGCTTTTCATGCACGCACACCATTCACTTTGGATTCTTGAGTTTCTACCACCCTCTAATGAAAAACCTGCTCTTAATAGTTGCAGATAAAAATCCTAATCTGTAGTACAGGTAAACACAGGTGAGCCCAGATAAGATGAACTACATCATAACCAACAGAGAGACCCTGAATGAACAGACACATGTGGACACTGGAACAGAGGGTGAACAACAATGAATACTGGTGAAAAATTTCTGGTATCACACTAGAAGGTCGGGCTAGAGGGGTGAGTGGATGAGGAGGGCACTAACCTCACGTGTGAATTAACTCATCACTGCATTCACAGCTGTGTGGACTATTAGGAGATGGGGGACCAGCCTCAGGAAGTGGGTGCCTGGGGCACATCTTTGAAGGGCTTTGTCCAGTACCTAGTGCCAGTCCTTTCCTCTCTGTCTGTATCCTTCCTTTTATTTCTGCTTTCTGCCTTCCATGAGGTGAACAGCTGTCCTCCAATTATACCCTTTTATATGACTCTTCTGCCTTGTCACAGGTCTAATGCAATGCAACTGCCTGACCATGGACTAAATTATAAGCCAAAATAATTTTTTCTCCTTTAAGTTTTTTTCCTCAGGTATTTGGTTATGGCAACCAAGAGGTGACTAATACATACTGTCATTTATCATCATTCCTAAGACTTGAAATAAAGCACAGGACATAAGTCACAAAGTCCTAAAGAGACTTGGATATAAAAGGAGCCAGTATATCCAGAAATTGCTACTATTTCTTTAAAATGTAATAAAAATAAAATCCAGATGTCTGATAAGTATTCAGAATAATTGTAAAAGGTTATATTACATTCTTTCATTGTTCATTTCATATTTCCTTTCTATCTCTTTCCTTGACCCAATCTACTTTTCCTACTTTAGTCCTAATAGTCCATCGATTCTAGATCAAAGAACACACGATTGTCTGAGAAGAAATACATAACTCCCAACACTCTCTCAATTTTGAGATGCTTCTATAAATCCTCATATATTTCAAAGGACAAGAGTGAAAATGAGGGCCAGTGATATGGCTCAGCGGCATAAGTGCCTGCCTGGCAAAAACGAGGTCCTGAGTTCGACTCCTGGTACCCGCATAAAAAAAAAAGTGAAAATGAATTTTTCATGTTAGACAATTCAACTCATATCAAATTATGAAGTAAGGAATAACTTTAAAAATAATGGAAAGAACTGTTTTTCTCTCAAGCATCATATTGTGTTACTGAAGTTACAGAAGAAATGGTTGGACAGAGAGAACATTACTTGCTGTAGTGACACATTATTAAGTTAATTCTTTAGCTGGTCACCATTGTCAGAATATATAAGCTTTGAAATGAGATTTTAAGCAGTTTTTATTACACAGGGTGATATTAGCATTCTTAATTCAGTAGTGTTTCTGAACCATGTGTCGTCTTCCTTAAATACTGGACTGTCTGTTATAAACCACAATGGCATTCTATTTCATGTTACTGGCAAAAAGCCTTTTTTGACTTCAAACTGACACAAATAAACAGAGCTCCTTTTATTACTGACTATAAGAGAATATTTAAAATATTTTATAAAATTAAGAACCACATTTAAAAGACAATAACAGCATTGATTTTATTCTTAGAAAAAAAAGAATATTTTAGGAGTTAGGAATATTAAGAATGTAAATTTAAAAGGTCATCTTTTCTATTTTGTGCTATCCAGTTGCCTATAATGATGTCCATGAATTTATATTAGTCATGGAAATAAAGTTTTGTCAAGAATGTATTATATTTTTGCAGGCGATAATTTAAAAATTTCTTATTTCTATCATAATGGGTAGTCTTTTCATAAGGATTATAGGAGCACACAAAGTTACAAAAATTAGGATATAAAATCCATGCTTTATCTTTAATTTGTGATAGATATCTATGTTGATATTTCATATGCATAACATATTAATGCTTATTAAGTTCCTACCATGTGCCAGATACCATGTTATAATTTTTGCATGCATTATTTAATTTATCTTCATAACAGCCCATTGTGTATTCTTATGTAGGTCATGAGTATTGAATAAGTTAGGTAATTTGTGCATTTTACCCATGTAAGTAGTAAATAAAGATTCATTCCACCCAGATATTTCTGACTGTGGAATCCACACTGTTAAGCCCTCTCTGGGCTGTCTATTTTGAGTTTCATGTAGAGAAAAAAATAAAAATTAGTAGGGGAATCAAGTGAATTTTACTATGTACAAGACACAGAATCAAAAACCATTCAGATTTTCAGTTCTTATTATCTCTTCTTTATTCTATGCCTTTTAAAAACCTGAGACATATAAGCATTTGTTCTTTAACACATTACATATAGATTATGAAGTCTGTAAGACTCTTGATCTCTAGCATCTACCATAGTATGTATGTGGCAAAAAATGTTTTTTGAATCAAACTGTCAGGCTATAAATTTCAGACATACACTTTGCAATTCCCATAAATGTGAAAGTAAATAATACATAAGGGAATCATAACTAATTAAAATAAAAATATAAAATATTTGGAAAAATTAAATAAGGCAAGATGACTTAACATATATGCTAAATCAAGGAATTCCAAACACATACAATTTATTATATATATATAATGTGTTTCAGAATCTGAGGATGAAATATATACATCCCATAAATTTATTGCATGTCTAAATATATTCAAGTGATATCATCTTTTATTAACAGGCAAAAATTAAAAATATTCACTGAATATTAAAGTGGGCCTATCATGTCTCTTTCTAACATGTATAAAACAATTTATAGTTAATTGGAATTCTCAAAGGAAGATACCCAGATGCTTCCTGTTGACCCATATGTAAAGGGATTCACCTGATTAGGTATGTGTTAATTTCCAGAATGGATTAGGCTATCCATCAGGGAGCAGTATATGGGGTAAAGTGAATATAGTTGAAAACAAAAGGTGATAAAGTCATACTTAGTAGCAAAGTTGGAAATAATAATGCTTACTTGCTCAGTGACTGACACATGTTCGGTACCAATGTAGGTCATTTAGAGTGATTATCTCAAATGAGCCCACAATGGATTTGGGGGGAAAATAGCATAATGATAAGCCCTATTTTTACCAATGGAAAAAGAGATTATCTGACTTGCAAAAGTCATACCATTAGTAAACAATAGTTACTATTAGGTTCGAGCCATACTATTTGTCTCTAGAAACTTACTCTTAACCCCAAAATATTGCCTAAAGTCAGGAGTATCAGTGATGCAGATTTACTTAAATTCAAATATTATAATATGTTACTTCTTTTTTTTTTTTTTTGTGGGTACCGGGGGGTCGACCTCAGGACCTTGCGCGCCAGCAGGCGCCCGTGCCGCTGAGCGATATCACCGGCCCCTTTTTCGTATGTGGGATCCGGGAGTCGAACTCGGGCCCTTGCGCTTGCCGGGCAGGCGCTTAAGCCGCTGAGCCATCTCACCGGCCCAATATGTTACTTCTAAATGGGTAGACAACCCTCAGGAAAGAATTCTGAAATGCTAGCGTTTAGGGGCTGGGGGCTTATCACAGGTCGGATCAAATTAGCTGTACTTTGCCAGGTATCTTACTTATCTTTTGTGAGCTTCTATTTGCCGATTTGTATAATAAGAAGTTCAGTGAAGATGCATGAAAAACTCATTTTCCTTCTCCAACATTCCAAGTTTGCAAATACCAAGCTGGGTGTCTTTGCTCTTAACTCATTCTGACACAAGCTTTTCCACCACTCCTAGCATACAACCATATTTACATGAAAAGGTTGGTGTGCAAAGTCATTTGTGGTGTTAAACTGGACTCCTAACCATTGCTAAACCAAATGAAGACAACCGGATGGTTCAAGACTGTCCCTGAGAGGGCTAAAATAAAAATTTACATTAAATTAGACTTGGGATTTCAGAGTTGAACTGATTCAGGTATAATGCTTACTAGTGATGATACAACTATTAAAAAAGTTTTTTATGAAGCTATAATCCTATTAGTTGAAAGTTTCTAAATATATCTGACACCATGCTTTTAAAATAGTTTAGTAAGTGAAATTTAAGTTTTCTGGTAGTTTTGCATAACTCATATTAAATACACTAAAACATAAAAATACATTAAATTTTAGCAATTCATCAAAAAACAAGTTACATTCTGAAATATTTTGTAGTCAGTGTTCAGTTTTTAGAAGAAACAACAAAAATATTTCTATGGTTTAAGAAACATTTATTCCCCAAAGATTTTCTAAATGTTATTGAAAAGGTAAATAGCATTCATGTGGATGAATAAAAAGTTATTAGTTTTATGTATGTAATGCAACTTATTTTGCTCACTCTTTGATTCCTATCTACTCATTCCTCTAGTCAGAGATCTTAGCCAAACATGTTTTCACAATTTTAGAATCATCTGTAATAGACATAGTTTTTAAATTAGCTGATAGTGATAGTATTCTTGCTCGCAAACGACAAATCAAATGGAATGGATTTGTTTAATATATTCAACTGGATTTGTTTCTTCTGATTCATGAAACGAAACAGCCTGACCACCCAGGCTGGTAAAAACCTGAGGCCCAAAGGAGCCTGCAAACACCACTGCCCACCCCAAGCCAAGGCAGCAGAAAACCTGTTTCCTGTTATTTGCCCCTGGGCAACGCCCAGCACACGTGTGCATAGATCCAGCCTTCTCAGGATTGGTCCCTGGCTGCAGAACAGTCCTTCAGTCTCAGACACCCACTGCTGAAGATCAGGAACCAAGGATTGACTTTTCCTGAGTCTTCATTGAACAGCAAGAGGATAAAGTGCCCCAGCTCATGTAAAGAACCAAGTTTGGTAGAGAATCAAGCAAGCCTCACCTAACTACAGCATACTGCTATTGCTCAGAAAGTGATCTCCTTCTCCCTCCTGTACCTTAAAACACCCCGTGTTGTACCCTCTTCATTCAGGAGCCATTTTTCCCATTCCTTTAGATAGTTCTATTCAATTATGTCTTCCTTAACTATTCTACATTTTATTTTAAAAAGAGAAAGTCTGGGGGAAGACACGAAATTATGATTTTCATGTAGGGAAAAATGTGAAGTTATCTGTACTCAAAATACAATATAAAAATGAACTTTAGTTAAAGATCTGAGTGTTTATTTTTTTTAAAATCTATATAATGTTAAATGTAGAAGTGAGGAATGTAATAATTTTGAAATATTAAACTGGAGGTAGTATCAAGTAACACTGAATGAAAATTTTAAGAAATGAGACAGATACATGTCTGCATCAAAATAAAATATTTGTGTAACTCTATATAATAAAAGTAAGCAAAAAGGCTGAGTAAATATTTGTAGTATACTGTGTAATAAAGGACTAACATACAGAATATATTTTAAAAGATCTAAAATTCTGCTTTTAAAGATAATTCAATGGAAAGAAACCAAAATATGAATAGACAGTTCACAGAAGATGAAAGAGGAATGCACAGTAATCATTTAGAAGCTGCTTACCCTCACTAGTAACTAGAAAAAATACACCTTAAAACAATAAGAAGCAACTTTTATTCCTCATACTAGATTGACAAAATTTAAAGAAAAAGACTGATATTATCAATTGTTAGTATAATTGTCAGAAAAAGACAATTTAGAAGTAACTTTGCAAAGAATATAAAATTGACAGATTTTTGAGGCAATTTGACTATGAATATTTGTTGAAGAACATTAATTAGGGTGTAAAGTGCTTGATTTGAGGGTTTGGAGCTTACATCTATTTGCTGCTGTTCCTCTGCACATGGTATTCTTTTCACACACACACACACACACACACAGACACACTCATTCACACACTAGGGTGTTACTAAGTAACTTCTGTACTGAATTTTTATACTCAAAAGACATATTCTCTATTCCATTTAGAGGGGATTAAGATTCTATTTGGATAATATGACACACCCACAATTACAGTTGTGATTTTTCTTACTAAAGCAAAATAGAAACCGTTGATATACGTGTACTTCTTGGATGCAAAACTGGCTCCAAGAACAAAGATCTAGTTTATTCCTAATATAATTGCCAAAGCCGTCCCAACAGTAACATATCAGCTTGTGCCTACCTAGTCTACTTCAGTTTCTATGTCTAACTTCTTACAAGTACTTTTATCACGCCCTTATTTGTGCTAGCAAGCACATATTATATACTTATCTTTCATGTATTTTGTTGAGGATTAGAGAGAAAAAAGAAAAAATACAACATGATTTATCCTTCAAAAAACCAAGGAAAGAGCACAACAATCAAGGGAAAAATGATGAATGCTGAAAAGGTTAAAATAAAAGTTCAGTAGAGGCACAGGGAAAGAAGGACTAATTTTACTCTTGGGTAGAAATAATGGCATCTGTGAGTTGTTATTTCTTGTGTACACAACCTATGATTAATAATAAAATACCTGAAAATCATAGGATAAAATATTATCACCAATTTTGTTTTATAATTGTGTTCCCCAAAATGTTTCCAATAAGTACAAATTTTGTAAATTCCCAGAGGAGTTTATGATTTTTTTAGTGAATCCTTGATGACAATGAATTATACTTCCCTGGTGTTCTTCTTCTAGAAATTCAGTTCCTTGGTTTTTTTTTTTTTGTGGGTACCGGGGGTCGACCTCAGGACCTCGTGCGCCAGCAGGCGCCCGTGCCGCTGAGCAATATCATCGGCCCTTTTTTGTTATGTGGGTTCTGGGAGTTGAACTTGTGCCCTCGTGCTTGCCAGGCAAGCGCTTACGCCGCTGAGCTATCCCACCGGCCCCCCAAATTCAGATTTCTAAACACTGGTGAGTGGAATGAGGATGAGTTACACACACCTATATTTAATAAATTTGATATTGCATGGTGTTACTGAAGATGATTGGAATTTTAAAAATTATTTTTGAAATATAAAAAATATAAAAATTACTATGACATTTATTGTTTTGCATGTGCCTTGCATCCATCATAGTATCTGGGAAGAATTAAAACAATTTACCTAAAAAGTGATTTACCGTTATTTTTAACATGTCCTCTTTGTTGTCATTGTTTCCTGTTACTGGCTAATTCAGTTTGCGTAGGTTACTGCACTTAACAAGGCAAATATTTCACTTAACTTTACCGGTCTCTGAGCCTTTGCCTCACTCTGATCCTTCCAATGGCCCAAGCTCTCCCCGTTTTGCTGTTTGCAACTCCCTCCTGCTACCCCCCAAACACAGATCTACCATCCCTACTCACGCCACAAGCATCCAAAGCAACATCGTCCTTGAGAAAACATGAAGTTTTGTTCCCCGTGTTCCACATTAACCCAGAAAATAAAAATCTGAGCCATGAGGTTCTGAGTTTCATGCTTGTGAGGGGACAGTTAGGATTACCTGGCCAGGGGTGAGGAGAAGCTGGACATGGCAGAGATGGAAATGGCACAGAAGAAGGACAAAAGGACAAGGACAAGGAGCCAAGGAGAAAAGAGGAGAGTGGAGGACAGGAAACTCCGTCTGCAAGGACACCTGCCACTTTCCTGTTCACTCAGTTACCTATGTGGCAACCATTGGATCTCAATTCAGTCCCTGCCTCCTGCGTGAAGCTACAGTGAATTGTCTCAGGAGTGACTAAACAACATTTCTTTAACTTTGCACAAACCATTATAATAACAAATATCTTGGTATTTTGTATTACTTTCATAAAGAAAATTTGATTTGCTGAGCAACAAGTTCAGCCCTTGACCCTCAAAGGGCGAATTGCTAGGGTTGTGTCTGCAGGGCACCATGGGTGAAGAAGTGTTTCTCGGGGAGGATGGCGCCACTTTTTCGCTTTGGCTGAGTGGAGTGTGCAAGGTGAGAGCCAGCACAAAATTACCTGGTGATGGAAGGGATAATAGAGGTGGCAAAGGAGAAAGTGGGGAAGTAGACAGTGACAAACAGACAGAAACAGGGCCTAGAAATAAAGCAGAACTCTCAGATTTTAAGGAAGTGATTCCAGATATAAGAAAACAAAAAAAAAGTGTTACGTATGGAAATGATTCCAGAGCCTACGTTGCTTTAGTAAAGGTGGCAAAGATGGTAAAGGGTTGGATATGTGAGGGTACTGGGTTCTGTCTCTGTGTAGTTGTGAGTGAAATAACAGCTTTCCACATGGACTCCACAGCTGGAATTGCTCATTTACAAATTGTCCCCTTTCAAGTGTAAGCCAGTTAAGTACAGGAATCTTTTTTTAATCTTGATATATTCAGGAATTCATAGAACACAAATATTGGTGGTTCAATAAACAGTGCTAGAAAGCGTAGAAAAAAGAACAGTCCAAACTCTCTCTTGGGACAGAGTGGGAGACTGAGTTGGGCTGAACCGTCTTGTGCCAACACAGCCATAAGACCAGCCAGTAAGTCCAGAGTCTGTGCCCTGCTGTCCCCTCCTGGCCCAGGGCATGTCCTCTAGCTGCTAAGTTATCTTCCTTGCTCATTAACCAGTAAAGATGAGGCAGACAGAAACAACCAAACAGAGGCAGTATGTCTCGTTGAAGGGCAGGTGACAGCCTATTTACTTAAGTCTTTTCCCAAAGATCTTCACTCGGTACCAATATACAAACACTCGAGCATTCCCTTCTGTTACTTGTTGTCAAGGTACATTTATTTGGAAAAATTGGGGGCATAAACTCTCATCCTATATGTGCAGAGGGAAAGTCCATATGCTCTTGGAAAATGTAAGAAGATCTGTCCTCTGTGTATCTCCTCAACTGATCTCTGGTGTTGGTGTTCCAAAATCCAGAGCTACATTCAGAAGCCTTTTATGACTCTGGCAATTAAGGAACTCAGAATAACGGTTAATTAATGAAATTTTAAAAAGATAAGCTCAAGTTATTTATAAAAAGCTTTAGAAATTTTTATTTTACAATCATTGTGTATTCAATCATAAATGCATACTCAGTATGTGTGTTTTAAAGTATCACTATGTATTTGGATAAAACTGAAGTAAATTTTGTTTCAAATATACTGACATAAATATTAAAAGATAAATCAATCTAAAAATCTTTTATAAGATTTATTATGATGGTTGCTTCAGACGTTTGGCTCTGAGGAGCTAGGATTTCCCTTCATTTCTTGAAAGTAGATCAATTATTACTTGCCTATGAAAAGAAGGGAAATGAGAAATTTTATTTACATTAATAAAAGTAAAACAATGTTTTAGGGTTATGTACAACAGAAATGAGAATGAACTTTAAATTTATTAGAACAATATAAAATGAAAATGAATTTTAAATGTGTTTAAGTTAGACCAATTTGTTTACCTGTGTTTCATTAAATTCTTTACAATGGGTTATGTCACACTTGCATATTGAAAATATCAGAGGAATTTAACTAGAGGATTCTGATCAAAGAAAAATATTGTTTATGCACTGGGTAGTAGGACTGTTTCTGTTAAGTGGGAAGCCTCAAAGTATCTTTCAACTGGCCCAGTGTTAACAGATTTATTAAATTTTAATATTCTTGGCAAGCATATACATGCTTTGGCCAGATTATTGAGGTTCAGCTATAGCAGCCCTAATAGTTATTCAAGATGGTCCTTCCTCTAGGTTTGTAACCTGAATTTTCTATTGTCACTCATATACAAATATTAAAGAAATTTAAACATTTAAGAGTTATTTTGAGTTTTATCAAATAACTTGAAAAATTTATACCAGCAGTTAGAAAATGATGCCCACAAAAATAGAATTTTCAAGGACCACCTTTTCTTCCTACTTCACAGCAGTCTGTAAAGCTCATTCCTACAATAGGAAGACTGATAAATTTATTAAGTAATGTACTTTTATAGCATGAAAAGCACAATACTTAGTCAACTTTCTGATTTTTATAGATGAAGAAACAGAACCAAAAACTTTCAGTCTTCAGAGGTGAGTATATGTGTGTTTATGAATTTTAAATGTTTTATTCATTTTTAAATTACATTTATTTTAATTTGCATGTGAAATCATAAAGTTGTACTTATTAATATGGTACTGTGAGTTATTGGTACATGCATATATACATTGTGTAATGTTTAAATCAGATTTAAAGTTATTTATCTTCTAAATACTTAACATTTATGGTAAAAACTTTGTGTATTACATGTATAATGAACTTATTCTGTATTACATAGCATGTAATACATAGATAGAAACATGAATATACATAATACACATCTATCTATCTCTATGTATACATGTATATATATATATATATATACAAAAAATTCTGGAGAGTCAATCTTTCTGGCTATGTTTATATATTTATGGACAGTGTGTGTGTGTGTGTGTGTGTGTGTGTAAAGAGGAGAGAGAGAGAAAGAGCAAGAATCCATACTCCTGTCTTTCAGAACAATCCAGTCTTTCCACTACATTACTGTTGTATGATTTTAAAACGAATTGCTTTAATGCTGTTTGATGTGCTCTCATTTACTTACAAATAAAGCCAATCTCCTACCCTTAATAAAATGACTTTCTAATAGAGTGGTGATGCTTTCTTTGGAATCCAAGTAGCTTTAACAACTAAAAGTTTTTTATTTGACTTTCCTCCAATTTCTCTGGTAGGCTGCACATAATTGGAAATGTAATGTCGATGAGAAGTTACTGAGCAAATGTTATGTGTGTCTCTATGTTTTGCAAACGTATCACAGTTTCTGCAGTGAGAAGAAAGGGTGGGTTTCTTCCACTGGTATTCAGTGGGCTGGTGTCAGCACCAACTCTAATTTTGTCACTTCAGTCAAGTCATCAATCATCAAGCAAGAGGAGTTCAAGCTGCCAGGAAATAGTTAAGACTGATATTCAGAATACTGAATACTGGGTTTATCACAAGGGAATCCCTGAATTGATGTTGGATGCTGGAGATACCAAATCTTCAGCCTCTAAGAAGCTATGCTACATTACTGTGAACTGCAAAATAGCACGGAATAAGGGGCTATTCATGTTATAACAAGAATACTAATTTTTCAGCAGGATTTACATGATTACATGCAAGCTGCTAAATGCAAAGATAAACACAGGCTCATTTATTTCTTGTTTTGCCACAGATTGAAATTTATCTTGTATATATCATTCATTTACCACAATTTTATATTTTTCCTCTGTATTGAACATTGCTCTAGAGACACAGTATGGACTTAAAATCATGGTAAATAGATAACACTTTGTATTACTCTTTCTGTGAAATCTCTGGAGAAAGATATGATTCCTTAAAGCATTTAGTATTGGTACCTTGAAAGGTTACAGTTGAAAAAATATTTTCACAGAAAACATCCAGGCATTTAGAGTGAGCCAAAAAGCTCTTGTCTTCCAAGTGGGACTCCCACTGAAATTCTTTGTCCACAACAGGACTGCACCTAAACCCAGGCTTTTAGTGTGTGTGAGGAAATAATCAAGATTTAACTAGCCTTAGAAGAAAAAACAATCCTTCAACTTTTGGGATAATTCATCACCTCTGCGTCATAAAGAAATACAATGATTTGTTAAATGGGATTAATATTTGAAATCTTATCTTGATAGAAATGTTGCAATATAAACAATTTTTGTCTGATGAACATGATGCAATTTCTTGCCTGAGGAGTCTTAGACAAGGCTTGCTAAACAGGGTCACACACAAAGTGACCGTGTTCAATTAGCCTCCCCAGCCAAACAAATCGTCCAAAGAGTTGCTCACCTTCCCCAACTTTTTGAAGGTGTTGACAATGATTAATTATTTAGTAAACTCCTGTGTACGTATAGTGAAAAAATTTTCCTGTTTCTATGTTAACCCTACTTTTTTTTTTTATTACTTTATGTTACTGGAAAACAACATCAGGCAAACTGGAGATGAAGTAAGAAACCGTATTAGCCAAAGCTTGCTTTGTCTCTCTCTCTCTCTTCTCTCCCAGTCTCTCTGTCCTCCCTTGCTTAACTGGTTTTCTTTTCTATTTTTTTTCTTTTTCCTTTTCCTTGTCACAGATGTTACTAATGATGCATCCATTACTGGAAACAATGTGGAAAATATTTCAAAAAAGAAACATTATCCCTTCAATATTATTGCCAGGTATAAATCAATTCCATACTCTTTGGCCCTCATTCTTGTTGATTCTAGTTCTTTGAGCACAAAAATGTGTTTTCTTGCATTGACATCTGATGTTTTAGTTCTCACTACTCAATATGACATCTTTCATTCTTTCATTTGGGGTAGAGGGAGAGAAAGAGTTGAGTGTGTCTATTCAAAAAACTAAAGATCGGAAGTGATGGTTTAAAAGCCCCACTTAACTTTGTGTGTTTTTAAAGTTGTATATAATTTAATTTTCCATGGCCAAGTATGACTTGACTTTAAAATATTGTTCAAAAATATATCTTGATAACTAACAGTTATTAAATGTTCAGCTACTCTTTTAAAAATGTATAATTATAGGAAATAGTTTCCTCAAAACTATTTCACCTGTTGAGAGTTTCCTAAATCTCTGAAGTTAGATTACAAAAGATTTTACATCTTACTTAGTATGTGAACAAAACTCTAGTAGTGCTCTCTACTCCCTGAACATTTCCACGCGATGCATTCCTTTTTCATGAGTCAGATTTGGGCTCATTCTCCAAAATAAGTTAGTCAAACTGTTAAAATGGTTAATTTGGGCACAGTGCCTGCCTGGTAAACATGAGGTCATGAATTCAATTCCTGATACCAAAAAAATAAAAAATGAAAAAAATAAAGTGGTTAATTTGGCATTTCTGCTGAGGTGTGTTTTGAATAGACTGAAACCAAGGAAGAAATATTAAAAGGTAAATTATCTGGTATACATCTGTGTCTATTCACTATGTAAGCCAAAGACATGATGCTTCCCTTAGCTAACTGATAAGCAGATTTGAGTGCTCTCATGGATTTTTTTTCTCTATATTGTTTTAATCATATAGAGTATCATAAATGATACTTTAAGAGGTAATCTGAAATGTAATGATTTCCAAAGCATCCCTCCCACTCCCCAAAGCAGCTTTATTTCTCTTCACATTATCCCACAGGTTTATTATTAAAAAAAGAATTACAAACACAAGAGAACAGTCACAGAAATGTCACATAGTCAACACTAATAGGTTGCCTTCTTAAATAGGCATATTTTAGCATATAAAGATCTCAGCTTTCACTGTTCTGGAGAAGTCAATGCAAAGAATAATTAAATATATATTGTATTTTTCTATATTCAGCTAGGATAATATTATCTTATTTCTTGCTAAATTCTCTCTAATATTGGGAGACTATAGATTGGACAGAAGATTGTGCTAGGTGCCTAGAATATAAATTCTGAACTTAGATGTAGGGTAAGCAGAAAAAATAGGGAATAAGGCAAATATATTTGAAAATACTAATAGCAATTTAAAATAAACAACATAACAAGAATAATTTGATTTGTCAGAATCACCTAGTAAATAAACACTTTGAGTTCAGAAGAATCTAATTCTCTTATTTATTAAATGAAAGTAGACATCTAGCACTTATTGAAAGAGATTATTACACTATCATCTATTTAAACAGTGACTTTAATTGCATGTTAATGATAAATGCTAGGAGCTAAAAAAATTTAGTGATCTTTTCATTTTTGAAGAATAATGGATCTTTTACATCAGCATAATTGATATATAAAAACTACACATGTTTAATGTATACAATTTGATCTGTTTGGACATATGTATGCATACCCATGAAATCATTACCACAGTCAAGGAAATAAATATGTCCATCACCTCCAAAAGTTTCCCCATATACTTTGTTTGTTTATTTGTTTGTTTGTTTGTGATAAGAGTATGTAGCATGTGCTACACTTTGTTAAGCACTACATTCTACAGCAGATCTCTAGAATTATTTCATCTTACATAAACTAAACTTTTTACCAATTGAATAGCTTCTTACTTTCCATTTTTCCCTCCCCCAACTTTTGATAACTACTGTTCTTTTCTTTGCTTCTATGAGTTTGACTGTTTTAGGTAATTTATATTTATGGGTTCATGCAGCATTTGTCCTTATTTGGTGGGCTTGTTGCACTTAGCATAATGTCCTAAACTTATCTACATCATCAAAAATGATAGCATTTTTTTCTTTTTAAAAGCTACATGATACCCTACAGTAAGTATGTACCACATTTTCTTTTCCAAACACCATTTTAATTCATTAATTTTATTGGTACATTTTAGATATACATAATGATCACATTCATCACAGGGAATTTGTCCCTGTACATGATTTATCTTGATTCCTCTTTTTTTCCCATTCCCCTCTCCTCCCTTCAACCCCTCTTCCCCTCCTTATTTACAACAGCTTTGTGTCCATTTGAATTATTTCTGTAATTTGGTTTTTGTGAATAGTGCTGCAATAAACATGTGAGTAAGATCTTGATTCCAATTCTTTTGGACATATATGCAGAAGGGGAATTGCTGGATAATATGGTGTTTCTATTTTTAACTTTCTGAGGAAACGTATTCACACTGCTTTCTATAATAGCTATAGTATTTGACATTTCCACCAACAGTATAGAAGAGTTTCAGCTTCTCCACACTTCAGCAATACTTATCCATTTTTATAATAGCCACCCTATTCCACACCACTGACCTTGAGACCTTAGTCTTAAGTGAAATAAATCAGACACACATGTGTATATATTGCAGTCTCCCTGGTGTGAGAAAGTGAAAGAGTAAATAAGGACCAAAATATACAATCGATACTGTGAAATGGGAAGAAATTTTTCAAAAGGAAAGAGGAACTAGGGAGGGGGAAGAAGGAAAGGTAGGAAGGGAAAAGAAAAAAAAAAACGATAAAAGAAGGATAAAATGGAAATAATAGCCACCCTAATACGTGTGAAGTGATATCACATTTGTGGTTGTAATTTTCATTTCCCTAACGATTAGTAATGCTGGCCATATTTTTATATACTTATTGGCCATATGTCTGTCATTTTTGGAGAAATAAATTAGAAGATATAATACAATTAAATCTCTAAAGTTTGTCGTAAAAAAATTTCATGGGCTCGCATGACTAGAAGACAATTTAAGTTCGCAAGAAAGACTTGTAGGCACAGATAACTGTAGTTTAGTTATTTATTTCTTGAAGGTTCCCACGCTTCAAGATAGAAGTTTTCTTTTGAAACAGAAAAAAATGATATCGTATTTCTTATTTTAATTTTCATTGCAAAACAAAGTGCGAAGTGGAATCCTCTGTCTGCCAGGGCTGGAGACACAGGCTGTTCTGTTTCCCGTGGGTACCACATGCATGCACCCTGAGCGTGTGTCAGTGACAAAGCTGTCCTTAGCCACACTTTCCATACAGAGACTGAAGGCGACACTCACTGGAAGCCGAGCGTTTCCTGCCACAGCTTCAGCGAGAGACTGTCCTCAACAGAGGTTTACTTCTAGACCTTAAACTGGGGAACGTGTAATTTTCTAAACTTATTTTTACCTCCAAATTCATGGTGGGAAAACATAGTTCAATAAAATGTATTATTAAATAAAGATGTATTCTTCTACAAACATAATGAGACTTTCACATGGAGCAAACTCTCAAATTAGTCTTGCTGTGCAAAAAAAGTGGAGCTTTTGTGTTACAAATAGATCATTTTTGCTTTAACTCCCCTTTTATGGTGACATTTAGCTCTGTTTTTCTTTCTCACCCTCTCCTGCTAGACAGATTGAAAGGCTCATATGGCTGTAATTAGCACTTTCATATTGTTTATTCCAAAGTTTCTTAAACCTAGGCTAAAGCTCAGAAAACTTCCTGGGTATTAGAGATATAAATTCTATTGCACATCTCAGATTATCTCAGGAACAAGTCAGACTTGTTCCATACAGAAAGGACATCTAACCCATACTCCTAAAAATAGAAAGAAAAGCTCTCTACATTTGTCTGCCTTTTCACAACAAATCATCCTCTCTAAAATGAGTCCAGGTTGGACTTTCTCTTTATGCAGTAGCAGCCCCCCAAAATCCCACACTCAAGCAGTCAGTATTTGTCAATTCCTTCACTACATTTTAAAAATTTTTTATTTACCATAGAACTGTATCACTACTGCCACAATTTGACTATTGGAGCCACAGTCCAGAGAACTACAGCCTCCCTCAGCATCCTGCTTCTGTCCAGTGTGTACACTGCTGTCAAAGGAAAATTTCCTCATTGTCTCTTCTTTCTAAAAACTCTCTCTCCCTCCCTCTCTCTCTCCTTTCATTTCTGGTGGTGAAATTCAAGGCCTATCCCAGCTCTATGTTATTTAGACACAGGGCCTCTCCAAGTCACTAAGTTTCTCAGACTGGGCTGAATTTGTGATCCTCCTGCCTCTGCTTCCCAAAGTGCTTAGGGTATAAGGGTGCCCTTCCAGGTCTGCTTGTTCTCTACTTCTCACTCCGCTAGGTTAAAAGCCTGTAGTACAACACACAGGACCCCTCATGAGAGCCAGTGACATAGTCAGCGGCATAAGCGCCTGCCTGGCAAGCATGAGGTCCTAAGGTTCAACCCCAGGTACCCACAAAAAAAAAAAAAAAAAAGGAGATATTTTTATTACATACTTTTACTTTTATTGGTAGATGTTTGCAGTACCTAATGATTACACTCCTTGCGGGGAGCTGGCGCATGTACACAACACACCCGCTCGTTTATTCACCCTCTTCCCCTCTCCCCCGTCTCACGTGTTTATTTTGATGCCAATTTATTATTATTATTCTATGAATATACTTTATTAGTTTGCAGTACACGAAGTTTACATTCATCTTCGGGAGGGGGGTACATGTACATAATACGGCTTGGGTTTTTTTTTTTTTTTATCCTCTTCTGCTTCCCACCTACCTCCCTTTCTCTGTCTCTAAATCCCCCCTCCCCATTTTCGTTCTTGTTGTTATTATTCTTAGCTCATGTTTCTGATAAACAATGTTTACGTTCGTTGAGATTGTTCCGTTTCTGTGTGTGGTCTGTCTTAGTTCTTCTTAATTCCCCTTTACTTCCCCACTCACCTCAACCTTGGTCTCCTGGACCGCTTCCCATTTGCAAGAGACCTACCCCCTTGTTTCCTTCTATCCACCCTTCACTGCGCTCTTTGTTTGTGCTCTGCCACACCCCAATGAAAGATACCATATGGTATTTAAGCTCATGGGTCTGATTTATTTCACTTAACATATATTTTCCAGGTGCACCCATTTTCCTACAAATTTCTCAAATTTCTCCTTCTCTTTATCTGAGTAGTATTCTGTTATTTATAGATACCACATTTTTTATCCACTTGTCTGTTGATTGGCGTATAGGCTACTTCTAGGATTTAGCTATTATGAATCATGCTGCAAAAAGCGGTATGCATGTATCACTGTAGTATGATGTCTTAGCTTTGGGGGAATTTTTGCTTCTATGCATTTACCCCTCTTTCTCAAACGTTTGCTCGTTTGCTTTCCTCAAATAATGGCTTAGTAGGCTTTGAAAACTCTGACTGCAGAAATTCCATGTTGTCGTGTGTGATTTCTCAGTACGCAGTCCTGCTTAGACATTTTTGCACAAATGATGACTGGGGAATGTGTCCACCGTGCATTAGAAGACTACCGAAATAGAGTAATAGTCCCTTTTCAGGTCAACCAATGTTAATGTTTTCTTTTCAACCACTCATCAATTTGTCTACCACTTTAAGGACAATCCTATCAGTGCAAGATGGAATGAAAGGGCAATTTAAGAGCACAAAGTTACAGTCTGATGGTGATTCAGTTAATTTGATAAACTCATGTATTAAAGCTCTTCTCCAAAGTCCAGCATATGTGTGCTCTTATTTCAGCCCCACACAATCTTCTGAGCATGTAGATATTATGGCCCTCATTTGGCTGATGAGTGGACTAACCATTAAAGAGGTTGAGTGATTTTTGTCAGCCATAAAATTAGAAAACATAAGAAACAGCCACTTAAACTCTTCCACGCTAGTTCTGATTCCAGAGTTCTTCCCCCTTGCCTCTTCAAACAAGGTTCAGAAATGCATTTTTTTTTTTTTTTGCAAAGTACAGAGTCTAAAATAATATCTGGTCAAAAGTTGAAATGGAGTTAGAAGTCCCAGAAATTTATTGAGAAGTAACATAGTGAGCCGGGAGGATTTGCCAGGTAAGAGAAGTTTCAGGATTTAATGTATTTATGGAGGGAAAAAAGGAAAAAACCGTGACGAACTGAAGACCCAAAGGGGAGCTCTAGAGCAGATTACCAATAAGTAAAGTCTCCCATTTCCAGGCCTTACTATCAGCTCTGCGGTGAGTCACTGCATGAGGCTGCTCTTGAAGTACGTGGCCTTGCCTTAAAATCTTGGAAGCAGCCTATCTATCCCTCAGAAGAATGGATAAAGAAAATGTGGTATTTATACACAGTGGAGCACTACTCTGTCATAAAGAAGGATAAACTTCAGTCATTTGTGGGAAAATGGATGTACCTAAAGACCATAATGTTAAGTGAAAAAAATCAGCTGCAAAAGCTTAAATACTGTGATTTCTCTTATGTGAGAAACTCAATATACAAATAAAAAGCAAAATAAAAGACATGCTAGAAAATAAGGAGACAGATCCTTCTGAAGTGGGAAGGGGATCAAGAGATGGAGGGAGAAGGAAGGAAGGGGAGGGAAAGGGAATGAAAAAGGAATGAAGATGTGTTAGGTACATGCACCAACTCCACACAAGAGGAGTAAATATTAGGTATTGCCAACATGTACTAATAAATAATTTAAAAAGCTGAGGTTGATCCTCAGGTCAGCTACCTGGCCTCTTTTCCATGAAACTACTGCAACAGTAACTTACATTCACGCATAAATGATGGCAGTAAATAGCAGCTTTAAAGGTCTCAGAAATAGGGAAGCCAAGGGCAAGCTGCCGATCTGCAGATTGACACAGTCTCTCCACACCTTCGGCTAGCCTAGCGTGTAGGATGCTTCTGAAGGGTACTGAAGTTTTATATACATTCTGAAGTCTTGTTTTCAGAAAACTGTGGTCCACCAAAAGTCCACATGGGCCATATCACTTTATGAATTTGTCCTCCTTCTCCAAGAAACTAAGTTGGCCCTGTTCAATGATTATTTTTGAACAATCATCAGAATATGAGAAAAATATTTCCTTATGAGTCACATAATTCTATTTTAGTGCCTTGTAAGCAAGTTTGTACATGAAACATGGAAATGAAAAACAGCTGGACTCAAAGATTCATGAGTAAGAAACTTTCTTTAGTAATCTAGAAGTTACAGAATTTGCAAAATGGCTGAGAATTACTTTGCACAAAGGCAGATTTCTGAAAATCTAATCTAATTTCAACATCAATGTAACTTAAAATATAAAATATTTCATACTACGCTAGGATTCTTAAATGAGAAAGACTCATTGATTCATATAGTTAGGTACTGGATAAATCAAAGAATGGGCTAATGATTACTGGAAATAATGTTGCTAAAATAAATTTTAGAAAGGTAACTTTTACAGGTTATTACTAAAGTATTAGCTATATTTGTAAAAAATATTTCTGAGAATTCCACTTAGAAGGCACAAAAGTTTGAGATTATAATTTTAATAAAAATAATAATAAAGGCTACAATTAGAAAAATGTATAATAAAATTTGCATTGTATGTTTATACCAACTGAGCTAAGGAAAATATTAATACTGCAATGCTCTAGCAAGGGCCCATCTACAGTCAATTTAAAAGAAAGTGAAGCTATCATATGGAACTAGTAGTACTCAGGATACAAAAGTTTTTGCCTTGCATCTTTGAAAATAAATATATTCTTCCTAAATTGTTTCAACTAGAAATGGACTCAATTATCTTGAGATGGTTTTAAATACTACATGCAAGATGATTTGTCCAATATGCTGAATTTTTAAGTCCTTATAACATTATTTGCTTTTTAAATTGTATGTTTAGATTTTCCCACCCAGAGATTAAAAAATACAATTGCCCAAGAACTCAGCATATTCTCAGCAGCAATCTATTGCTCTTCTGTAATTTTTATTCTGGGTATATTACAGAAACCCTCATGAATATGTTGTTATTGTGAACAGGATTAGAATTTTTATATCTGCCATTGTGTTCAGACTGTTTTGAGGTCAAATATACACAGTTCAGCAACAGAAGTATATTTCCAAATGATAAAAACACACTGACCTATATTTTCACAGTTTCTATAAAAATTACAGTTTTCACAGCATATAATTTCTAACATTACCTGTCAAACGCCTATCCTCAATTATCTTGTTTAATCATCACTAATACACATGAATTTTAAAGATGTTTCCTCCACTTTCCTTTCTGTTCAATCTTTCATTATGAAAATTAACATAGTAAAACTTTACTAAGATAGCACCTTACCATTTCAGCGTGAAGAGAAAGACAAAGATAGCTTGGCTATGGCAACCCTGTCTTTGAGTGAATAAACATTTACTAATGAATATAATACATATAAATACTAATTAATTATCTATAAATATGTACTATTTACTCATAAATATAGACTAATTAATAATATATACAGAGGTACTAATTATTTATAAATATAGACAACGCAATTTTCGTTGTGATCACATCTGTAGAACTCATCCTGATTTCACAATTTTATAAAATATTCAAATATTATGTGAGAAATTCTTTTGGAATGTTGATCAGTTTAAGCATGCACCTTGAGATGTCCATCCGTGGCAGTTACATCACTATAAATGTTTTCTCCTGGGCCTCAATAGCCCATGAGTTTATGTGATTTTATGACAAAGTCACAGTGGTTTGAAACTCAGGTAGACTTTTCTCTTAGCAGAGTTCTACAGCGTAATCATACTTGGAATTCTTACTTACCGCTCACAGTTAGCATCTGGCCTGTCTTGCCCAGAGGGCACCTCCTGCAGGCTGGGGGTCAGGGTTCCTGCGGTCCCCCGCTGCTTAGACTAGCAGACTTGTCTCTGTGCAGAGACACGTAGGACTTCAAAATGGACGACTACAGTTAGATGACAAAGTTGGGATGTTTTGAAAGACTTCGGTGAGTGACCAAGGATAATACAAGAAAACAAAGGAAAAAAAAAAAAAAGCCTAACTTCAATTGAACATTTTCCAAAAGTTATGACATAAAATTTATAGGGATTCCATATTATGCAACATCACTAAGTTAATACTAAAATTTTTAAATGAAGAAAATTGTGTTTGTGTAAACTCAAATTAATCTTGTATGACTATAAATACCCAAACACTGCTTTTGATTTTCTTTTCTTTTTTCTTTTTTTTTTTGGGTAGTGAGCATGGAGCCCAGAGGTGCAGTAGCACTGAACTATATTGCTAAATCCTCTCCTTGACATTTTCTCTTCTGTTTATAGTTCTAGCCACAAATCCCAGTTTATTTCTGTTCTTTCTTTCTGATTCTTTATTCTCAGTACTTAGTTGGAAAGTTACTTTCTCTGCAGTTTGTGATTTTCCTTCTTAAAGTATACGCTGAGCATAGGTAAAGAAGGTAACAACCTTACAAGAAATAGCAGAGAGAAGAGAGAGAATCTCACCTTATATTCCATCAAAATTTCAAATGCAGGGCCGGTGAGATAGCTCAGTGGCAAAAGCGCCTGCCTGGCAAGCGCGAGGTCCTGAGTTCGACTCCCGGTACCCACATACGAAAAAAGGGCCAGTGATATCGCTCAGCGGCATGGGCGCCTGCTGGCACGCGAGGTCCTGTGTTCGACCCCCGGTACCTACCAAAAAAAAAAAAATTTCAAATGCATTCTGCTAATAAATTTTAATTTTTTCAGTTTAAGAAGAAATAAATCTGTTATCTATTTGCCAGTTAAACTTTTCATGATTCATTTACTCTCTGATTTTGAACATGAGAAAATTTATTATTTCAGAGCCACGACCTCAAGAAAAACGTATTTTAAATTTTTAAGCACTTATCAGGTATTTAATGCATGATTTTATTTTTAACTACTGATATCTGATTATTAAATACATGCTCAACATACTGATTTGATTTCCAAACTTGGAAAATATGACAAACATGAAGTAAAAATTTTACATAAGTTACTAGATTCCTATGAAGATTTTGAAATATTTATCTAGACATGGGATGACTTGAAGACTTACTTCAGATAACTTTTTATTTTTTTTTTTATTTTTTATTTTTTTGTGGGTACCGGGGGGTCGACCTCAGGACCTCGCGCGCCAGCAGGCGCCCGTGCCGCTGAGCGATATCACCGGCCCCTTTTTTGTATGTGGGTTCCGGGAGTCGAACTCGGGCCCTCGCGCTTGCAAGGCAGGCGCTTAAACCGCTGAGCCATCTCACCGGCCCTCAGATAACTTTTTAAATCTGCCTAAATAAATCCTTTCCTATTTTATACTGATAAACATTTCTTCACATCAAGAAAGAAGTTATGCAGTTTCATAGTTCTATATATGGATTATAATTTAGTTAACTATCCCAGTATTTTATATTTAGGTTGACTTCATGGGATATTTGAATGTAATAAAAGTAATCAACACTAGCTAGCCTAGCATTATTCCAATCACATATAAACATCAAAACTCATTTAATACTCATAACAATCCTATAACCACAATTATCCTTATTTTACAGATGAGTAAATCTGAGGTTAAGATCACAGAGATAGAAAATAGCAAAAATAAGATTTTAATTCATTCAATCTCTCATGGAAGACTACCTCACATTGTATCAAACCATGCTACTAGAAGCTCCACTGCCATTTTTTTTTAAATGTGGGTACTAGGAGTTGAACTCAGGACCTCACACTTGCCAGCAGGTTCTTGTGCTGCTGAGCTATATCACCGGCCCCTTTTTTCCTTTTTATGTGGGTACTGGGAGTCGAACTCAGGACCTCGCGCTTGCCAGGCAGGTGCTTACGCCCCTGAGCCATCTCATTGGCCCATCCACTGCCATTTTTACTATGTCTTTTTCCTTAAAAGAAATTCCTAGAAGTCAAATTTTTGGAACACACTATAAGAAAAGTTAGTTTTTAAAGAATTGAGTATACTGAAAAAAAATGTTTCCTTAACATCATTCCAATTTTCAAACTCATAAGAAAGCTATAAAGATTGCCTTTCTAACCTCACTCATAAAATTTGCTAATTCTCAATTTAAAAATAACCCAAACTTTAGAACCAAAGGTAGAATGTCATTATTTTCATCTTTCATTTGTTAGGCACAATGACTTCTATAAAATGTTTAATGATATTTTCCATTTTTACTCTTAATACTCTCTTCATGCCCTAGGTTCTTTGTCAGCAAATGCATATTTTCTTTATAATATGATTAAATTTTTATGTATTAAAGCAACATATTTCCTGCCAGGTTTGTGATAGTTTTCCTTGAATTTTTGTTGTCATCATATCATTTTTGGGGTTGGGTGCTGGGAATCAAACTCAGGACCTTGCACTTGCCAGGCAGGCACTTGTGCTGCTGAGCTATATCCCTGGCCCTTGTTGTCATCATATCAAATTTTTAATATTTGTAATAATTTTATTTTTAAACAAATGGTATATTTGCAAGTGATTTTTTGGTTAGTTTAAGGGAAAATGTGTTCTATAGTAGCTGAATCTATAACAACCTCAGTAAAGGATATTCCAAATCATGTACATGTTTTTCAAAGTCTAAAATTGCATGTTTTCACTACAATTATGCTTCTTATGATGTTTCCATCTCTCTATATACATTCATTTACATATTCAATAATCAAAAATTTATGCTTTCCAGAAATGTGTGAAGGTCATTTATTTATTTATTTACTTATTTATTGTAGTGCTGGGGATTGAACCTGGGGCCTTGCACACACTAGGCAAGTGCTTTACCATTAAGCTATATCCCCAGCCCAGGATATTAGTTTTTTAAATCACCTAAATCCAAATTACTAAAAATATCAATAACAAGATCAGCATGATTTTAAATAACTCTCTCTAGAGAAAACAAATGCAGATTTAATTTTAGAGATGCGTTATAGTCTCAATAAAATTTTTATATTTTATTTTCATTAAATCTAATTTCCAAATTGGCATAAAACTGGTAAAATTGCTCAAATTCAGGCAATTATTCCTATACTAAAAATTATGTTCTGTAAAAGTCCTCTATAAAGATAAAATGATAATGAAAATTGAAGCGATTGAGTTTTTAGTGAAGTGAAAAATGACTTTTAACACTATTTTGCACAGTTTTGAAACACAATTTTGAAAATTGTGAAACTCACAGATAGTATGCAAAATGTGAAATTCCCATGTATGATTGACATAGAGTGTAGAATTAATGAAATTTCTGGATTTTTTTTGAAATAAATATTTCAATTGGATAATAATAGTACAATTTCTATGTACTCCTTGATAGTAAAGATCACATAACACACATTTATGTGTATTTTATTTCTTTAATTTTTGATTTACGTTACTAATGTAGTTATGTTCACACTTCTATATTAAATCAATAATTCCTAGCTGGTTTCAGTTTTCTAGCTGAAAGGACTCAGTACTCAGTACTCCCCACAATTTCTTTTTCTACCATCTCAGTGTAATTTCTGTAACTCTGAGCTCTTTATACTGACTTACCTATAACTGGTTTGTCATGAAATAATTGTGTGTGTGTGTGTGTGTGTGTGTGTGTGGTACTGAATGTGCTGAAGTTCTTTGACACATATGACCATCTATCTGCTGCTGTTATGCTTGAAGAAAATTTGCTTTGGAAAACACTACAGAAACTTTCTGTTTCCTGTCCGTCAAAGTTGTGCGGATGTCTGCTGGACGGAATGCATTTCCCCGGGCAGTAGGAGGCTGCTCCTCTCAGTCTCACCACCAATTATATATATTATATATCGTTGGCTGCCACTTTTCTCCACTAAATAGCAAGTTTCATAAATCCACAGATTCGAGTATTTTTTCATTTAAAGTTTTCTTCTATTACATATTTGAATACAATTTGTATTCTGTTAATTCTCTTCTCTTCCAAGCCACCAAACATGTGTGGCCCAGATGTCCTTTATTAGCATAGTTTTAAGGTTTTAATTAGTTGGTATTTTCCTTTTGATATGTGTTTTGGCTCAAACCTATGCATGTACTTCTGACATCCGTTCCAGGCATGTTTTATGTTTGTTTGCTTGTTTCATGATACCTTTAATACTTTTAATTCATTTTCATTTCTTCCCTGTGCTTTGTTCTCAAGCTTTTCATTTGTATTAGTTACGATTTTCTGCTTTCATAAAACTTACCTCTCATTTTTCGACTTGTATCTTGATGTTTGAAGTGAGTGAGCTTATTTTCTAGAGCACACAACTGTTATGGGATGGTGGATCTCAGAGGAGTTGGTTCCAGGTTCTTGATATCTCTGATCAAAAATTGAACAGGAGGGCCGGTGAGATGGCTCAGCGGCTTAAGCGCCTGCCCGGCAAGCGCGAGGGCCCGAGTTCGACTCCCGGAACCCACATACGAAAAAGGGGCCGGTGATATCGCTCAGTGGCACGGGCGCCTGCTGGCGCGCGAGGTCCTGAGGTCGACCCCCCGGTACCCACAAAAAAAAAAAAAAAAAAAATTGAGCAGGACACTTAGGAGTAACACGGGTAAGATTATTAAAAGTGAAAGAAGTGAAAATAAACTCCCTGGGGTGGGAGTGAGCCAGTAAGAACTTACAGCTCCAACAGGAGCAGACACGGCCCCTGAAGGGGCTGGGATAATGGAAGGACCAAAGTTAGATTAGCAAGAGTCATGATCCGGCAGGCTGCGTGAAGTGCATTGCCCGCCCCCCATTTGAAGGGGGAGTTCTTCAACACACTGTGCTTGTAGAGACAGTGTCATGGTGTCCAAAGCCCTTGGCGGGGGAGGGGGGTCAAAACTGCAATGCAAATGAGATTCGACACAGGCCCAGTCATGTACTTTTGCTTTTGTGCACACCTGGGTTTTGGAAAGCCAGATGACTCTTATCTGTTGGTTTCCTGATGTTGGATGTAGTGATTTCTGGATTCTTGCTCATGGTTACCTGGTGTTTTCTTGTCTTTGCTTAGCTCCTACCTCACAACCTCCTCCTCTGCTTCTTCCTTTTTCTCTTCTTTTGTTAAATCTTGCCATAATTTTATGATATAGACACTACCCTCTACTTTGCTCTTTGAGGGCATTATGTCTCATAGCAATTCTCATTTAGCGTCGTCTCTCTGTTTTGTGGTCTGGATATGCACCCTCCACCTTTACTTCATTCTCTACAATCTCTTTGATCCAGGAAATCAAATCCTAAGAAAAAAAAATAATCATCAGTTTGTTTTTTTACTTAGCTTCCCTCCCTACCTAACCATTGGGAACTCGGTTTTGTTCTGGACATCCCACAGAAAACCTGGGACCAGTAAGGAATTGATTTAATTGTTTTTTTTTTTTTTTTTATTTTAAAGAGAAGAAAAAACAAAACAAATCAAAAGAAGAACAAATTTTCAAAACAACATAATAGGAGGGTAACAATGGTTAATACATTACGTATTACTATCTTTAAGTTAGTTATTCAGGACACCAGACATTAGCATTCAATTGTCCAAACATTATTGGCACAAACCTTACTCTTCAATGAACTAAGTAAAAATGGTAGTGTATCTATCTTAACCATCTTATATATATATATACAATTTTTTTTCCCTTTCCCTTCTTTCTTTTCCCTATTCCAGTCTCTCTTTCCTTTTTACCAGTTTCTTTTTGATTCACCATATCTATTGTACATTTTGGATCTTATTTACTCTTTCAGTTTCTCATACTAGAGAGATAATACGATGCTTACACATGTGATTTAATTGTTTTTAAAGAAAGTGAAATTGTGTTGCCTTTCATTCAGGTGATACTACTTTTTGGGAAATAATGTACATGGCTGAAATTTAGAGGCAACCGATATCAGCTCTCAGCATGTTTCTCATAGGAGCTGGGGCTTTGGTGTTGGCGACAGCATACCATGGCTTGAGATTTGAGGTTCTGGTTTTTTTTTTTTTTTATGTCACCAATGAGATATTTCCCCTACTTTACGTTCCTTTTTGTTTTTCAATGAGATTTGAAGGAGAAAAGTACAGTAAGGTCATCTTTCTCCTCTCAGTTTTAGTATGGCTTGCTCTATCTATTTTGCTTTGACTATTATAATGTAGAAATAAACAATTACATTTCAATCACATACAAATATTTAATAAAAACCCCCAAATATTTAATCAATATTCTCTTATTGGTTATATATGGTATAATTTTTTAAAAGCTAGAAGAAAGAATTTTGACTGTTTTCACAACAAAAATGATGACTATTTGAGGATATAGGTGGGTTTAAAGTAACCCATACATATGTAGCTTATATGTGTCAATTAAAACTAAAAATTTTAAATAAATTTGTGTAAGTGGGGCCTTATTGAATGAGCTTCTTTTTGCCTATTCTACTGATATGTTAATATTGGACCTCATGTTTTGACAAGCCATTTCTTGTTCTTTAATGCTTTTGTTTCATTTTGGTTTTAATTGGCTCTATTTCAAATTTCCAGCCAATAGTATTTTGAATACCTCTTCTTAGCTATTGTTATTGGGAATTGAACTGACATTTACTTTCTCCTTTCTCTCTCCTCTCAATTCTTAGTAAAAATACAGTCTTGTTAATTTAATTAGGTTAGTTTAGTTCAGTTCGTTTATTTTGTCATTTTGGAACTATATTATCACTAGTAATTTAACAACATAGTATATAAGAATGTGAAGTTCAGGCATTTATGCTGATGTTTAAAATATATTTGTAGTTGCCTTTCATTTAACTAGACTCAGTGTTGTCTAGCTTTAACATGAATTTTTGGTTCTGATATTAATTTTACATATTTAGTTTATGAATTATAAATTCATAAATTTTTGCCTTTCTGTTTAATCATAAAAGAAAACTTGCCAAAATATTGGTGTATTTCATGGCAACTTTGTCTAAACTCTGTTGGATAATACTCTATTCTCTTCTCTTAATTTGTGCACAAAATTAGAGGGTGGCTTCATTTTAGTCCCTTGGTAAGTTGTGTGTGTGTGTGTATGTGTGTGTGTGTTACGCTTAAAGACAGTTCTCTTTGCCCTTGCATTGCAATATTGTTGCACACATGTTGTTCCAAGGCTGGTTTAGTTTTGCCATCATGTATTCAGTGAGGATCCCTCCTCTATAGTGTAATGGAACCTCCCTACTATAACATATTTTTCAGCTCTCTAATATTTGGACGTGAGCAATTATAGGGACAATATAATTCAAAGCTATAATTTACTATCAAATATTACCCAAATTTAATTTTTTCTTATGATTTACTTATGCAAGCTATGCATTGCAGAAAGTGTTTTATTATTGCCATCTCACTCCTACTTCTTTTCTAGATCATTTTTATTATATTTCCAGAAAATATTCTCAGTGTCTGTGAGGTATGTAGGAATAAACTACATATTTATTTTCACTAAACTCTAAATAAGATTTAGCACTTGCTTCATTGGTAAATATAAGCTTTAAAAGAGCAGAGTATAACTGTGTCATTTATAGAAATCAGAGATGTTAAAATATTTTAAAATAAAATTTACCCTGAACACCACTTTGAAATTACAGCAAGCAAAAAACTTGTTGCTCCTATTAGTAAGAATACACATTATTTTTATAGCATATTTTTCTTAAAATTTTGATAAATACATTTCAAAGTCATTGGTTTCCTTTGAAATCCCCAGTCCTTTTTTATGAATATAGAAATAAGTATTTTGAGATATAGTTTATAAGCTCCATTAGATGAGCAAAGGCATCAACAGCATCCAAAGAAGGTAAAGATTTCCTGATATGTGGGAGTGGAAGTAGAGAAAGACCTGTGAAAAGAGAAGAAGGAACTCTTCTTACTTGAAAATGTTCCACCCACTCAGCTGAGGCAGGGGTGTGTGTGAAGAGTCAAGTCTCCAGGGAGTAGGGATCTCAGCTTAGCACTTTATTCAGCTGGATTCTTCTGCAAGATGTGAAATTAGGTTTTTCATAATTCCTGTAGAGTTAATCATTCATTCATCTGTTACATTCTTTGTTCTTGTCAGTTTCAATAATCTATCATGTCTCCAATGCTTTAATAGCAAGAATTTAGTCATTCCATATTAGAAGATGTTAGCATGACATCTACCACTTGAGTTTGAAATCATGACCCTGTTTTTGAAGTCCAGAAACTTTTCATAAGTTAATAATGGTATTTTGGGATGAATTTAATTGCTTTTATATTAGAAAAGCCCCATTTCCACATAGAAAACAGGTGCATATTTCCACCTGTTTCCTTCTAGTCTGTTTATAATATTGCTTTTATTACTTTGTGTATTATTTTTATTTTACATTTAAGGGCTAAGAAACTGAATACTTATTCTGGAATGTGGTGTGATTATTGAATACACTTTTTGGTAAATAGCTAAATTTTTGACACCTTGTTAGAAAAATATTTCTGTTCTCTATTAATTTATGATTAATTGTATTATTCTTGTTCACTGTAATGTTCTGAATGCCAAAAATAATGTGGACTATAGTAAGCTCTATAACATACCTGAATTAATGAGCAGTGTTTTCACTAAGATAAAAAAGTGTGTTTTGGAAATAAATTTTTTAAGGTATAAGGATTTTATTGGCCTCCTATGAGAACACAGTTTGAAAAACTAAAAAGTCCGGTGAAAAATCTTGTATTGATAATGTATCAGTTGGATGTTCCAGGACTCTAGGACCAAATTTAAAAGTGTGAGTTTTGTTGGGGACAATTCCTGTGATAGGTAAGGGAGGAGTACCAGGCATAGGCAAGAAATTCCTCAAATCTGTGAAAGGATTCACAGGAAGGAAGTGTGGGTAGGAAGTTGCCTCAGGCTACAGTGTCAGACTGGAGTGTGGGACTCCAGGACAGAGGTCGTGCAGAAGGGGTCAGCCCCTCATGCTCTGTCTCTCTCAGGCTTGCATTGTCTGCATGGTTACTAGAAAAGCCAGGACTTCATTTTGAGAGCTCAGTTAGATTGTGAAAGTGCCCACAGTTGAAGATTCTCACCTAACTTTCCACTTCGTGACAGGCTCCACCTTGAGGAAGGTCTGTGCAGCTCGCCTTTAGGACTGTGCCAGTCACCACTGAGAAACCAAGGGGAAATGAGAAGCACTAGAGACTCCACATATTTACCCCTACTTTTAGACAGTGGGAGAACAATTATTTAATAAAAGAGATCACAATCATTAATGCACACGTTTCTGATATTATACATGAATTCTTAATTCTTATATTAAAAAACCAACTAGCTTTATTTACCCAAATTTATGCTTACATTAAACAATTTAAGCTTACATGTATGATTATGATATCACCACCTCTGTTTAATCTAGTTCTCGAGACATTAGAGCAGTAAGACAAGAGAAAGAAATAAAAGGGAGCAGAAACCTCAAGATGGCGGATGAGTAAGAAGCAGGCAGCAAAACTCTCTCTAAAAGTTACCATTGGAACACGGGAATATAGCGACCCAGAAAGCGCAGGAGGGGGGGAGATGCCTCCCCGAAACTCAGAAAAGTTCTGAAGCGCAATCTGGGACCCCCGGCACCAGTGACGGGTGACTTCCAACAAAGAAGAAGGAAAGAAGGAGCAGACCGCGCGTGTGCACCTTCTAATATCCCGGGAGTTGGAGCGCCGGCGGAGGCTCAATTCTACGGACACACGGTGGCAGCTGGCGCCCAGGGAGCCCCCACGGAGGATCCTGAGACAGCGGCGGGGCGGGGGAGCGGCGGAGAACGGCGCTGACCGGCGGTGAGTGTCTCTCAGCCACAGCTGCCCCGCGCCAGAGAGTGACCGGCCGGGCGCCATTGTGGGGGGTGTGGCGAAACTCAGAGCGGCTCGGAAACTGCTCTGGGAACTTGTGCTCCGGACAGGGCAGCACAGGGCCTCTCAATTGAGCCCACGAAAGTGTGCTGAGGTCAGCAGGCGAACGAGACTGGACTCTCAGCCACACCTGTCCCGCGCCAGAGAGCGACTGGCCCGGCGCCATTGTGGGGGGCGTGGCGAAAAACCAGAGCGGCGGGAACCAGTGCAGGGAACCCGCGCTCCGGACAGCGCGCTGAGCCTCTCAGGCCCAGGGATCGTGAAAGGGCTGCGAGAGCGGAGGCGAGCTAGACTGGTCTCTGCCTGAAAGTACGCGCCTCTGCTCACCGCCCGCCAGAGGGCGCTCCTGGCTTACTGGGACGGACCTGCACAGAACAGGACTTTGTCACAAGGTACCTGCCTACAACAGAGTCAACACCTGGAACTGATTCTTTTTATATTTTTTTATTTTTATTTTTATTTTTTATTTTTATTTTTATTTTTTTTCTCACTGATTTGTTTTTTTGTTCTGGCGAAGGGTTTTTTTGTTTTTGTTTTGTTTTTTGGTGGGGTTTTATTTTTGATCTGTCTGTTTTATTGTTTTTATCTTTGTTTTTGTTTCTGTATGTGTATTTGCTCTTTCCTTCATTATTCTCTCTGGTTTTTTATATGAGTGTAAACAGCGCCTCTAACTTCTTTGTGATTGTGGTTGTGATCTGTTCTTCCTTTTATCCCTTCCTTCTCTTTTTACCACCTGTCCTCTGCACTAGTGTCCCAATTTTAGTGGGATCCCTCTTGGTCCTCTAACCTTACATCTAATTCCTTCCTCTTCTCCCAATACTCTATTTCCTCCTTAACTCATCTTAAATTTAAACTCCTCAAGGAAAAATTGACATACATAGGACTTGTATACTGCATATAATTTTTCTGGTGTGTTTTAGATTTTGTTATATAACCGCAACTCTATACAGCTAAAAGTGGTAAATAACTGGTTAGCTCAGTCTGTCATTTTTTAGGCTGTGTTTGATGCTTTAGTTAACATTATAGCCAAATGTGAAATAATTGTTCTAAACATCTTTCCTTCCTGATATTTCATGATTGAGATTGACTAAGGGACACAGAAAATACAGTGGCACAGTACCAAAGAATCAAGGACTGGGCCAAACAGGTAGCAACTTCGCATACCCAACGAATTGAAGAGGTAGGATCTGGCAGAAAGCTCAAAACCTAAAAGCAAGCTCTACTTGGAAGATACTGCAGAGAAGTAGTCATCTTCTAAAGATCTTAAACACTAGCAATAAAGTAACCTACTATAGGTAATTTGCAAACATCACCCCAGGAATTAAAGAAAGAAAAAATGAGACGACACTTAAACAAGATGCAACCACACACATCCAATTCACCAAAGGCAAACCTAGGGAGCAACGAGGTGGGACAATCCGAAAGCCACCCACCTGGCCTATCTGAAGTGGTAACAACAAAGCAACTGAATGAGGTTCTGGAAAAAATTAAAACAGAAATAATCTCACAGATAACTGCAGAGATAATGTCTACAATGAAGACCATGCTTAAAGACACTATAGCTGATACAGACAAAAAAATAGATGAACTTAAGAAAACTATAGAAACCATGAATGCTCAGCATAGGAAAGAAATGGAATCTATAAGGCAGATTCAAGCAGATATCCAAGAGATAAAAAATTCCATTGAAAGTATTTGTAGCAGAATAAGCCAATGCGAGGACAGGATCTCAGATATAGAAGACAGGCTTGCAATTAGTGATCATGAAATGGAAAAATTCTTAAAAATAGCAAGGGACCATGAAAAATCAATTCAGCAGCTGCTAGATGACTCAAAGATAAACAACTTAAGAATAATTGGAATAAATGAAAAAGCAGGAGATAGCATCAACGACATTAAAACCTTGTTCAAAGACATAATCAGGGAGAACTTTCCTGGAAGAGAAAAGGAATTTGACACCCCTATAAGTGAAGCTTTTAGAACACCAACTAGACATGATCAAAAAAAAACTTCAGCCAGACATATTATAGTCAAGATCCCAGAAATTCAACAGAAGGGCAGAATCTTAAAAGCTGTTAGGGAGAAGAGACAAATCACCTATGAAGGAAAACCCATCAGAATCACAGCTGACTTTTCAGCACAAACCCTCAATTCAAGAAGAGCTTGGAATGATGTATTGCAAGCTCTAAAGGAAAATAATTTTCAGCCCAGATTGATGTACCCTGCAAAACTATCTTTCAAAATTGATGGAGAAATAAAATACTTTCATGACAAAGAACATCTGAGAAAATTTATGACCACCAAACCAGCACTCCAAAACGTTCTGAAGGACATTCTAGAAAGAGATAGGAACCCCAACAGAAGGAATCCACCAGGCAGGGCAAATAATTAAATAGCCGGAAAGCGGAAAAACAAAGAGTGGGAACCAACAACAGGAAAATATCATGACAAGTCAATACATATCAGTTTTAACCATCAATGTTAACGGTCTCAATTCACCAATCAAAAGGCACAGACTGGCGAAATGGATCAAGAAGCAAGATCCAACAATATGCTGTATACAAGAAACACATTTAATTCAGAAAGAAATTCATAGACTGAAAGTCAAAGGATGGAAAACAATACTCCATGCCACAGGAACCCAGAAAAAAGCAGGGGTAGCTATTCTTTTTGCAGACAAAGTGAACTTCAAGCCAAGAAGGATTCAGAGAGATAAAGACGGTCATTACATCCTTGTAAAGGGAACAATCCAAGAGGAAGAGATAACGATCATAAATATATATGCATCAAATACCAATGCACCCAGCTATATAAAACAAGTACTAAAGGACATGAAAAATCAAATAAGCACTAATACAATTATATTGGGAGATCTCAATACTCCACTGTCACAAAAAGATAGATCAACTGGACAGAAAATCAATAATGAAATAGTAGAACTGAACCAAACTTTTGAACAAATGGACTTAGTAGATGTCTACAGAGTGTTCCATCCCACAACATCAGAATACACATTTTTCTCAGCTGCACATGGGACGTTCTCCAAAATAGACCACATACTAGCTCATAAAACCTGCTTAAGTAAATGCAAAGGAATTGAAATTATCCCATGCATATTATCAGACCATAGTGCAATGAAATTGGAAATCAATGGCAAAAGATCCCACAAAAACTCCCTAAACACATGGAAATTAAACAGCATCCTCCTGAACAACCAATGGGTCACAGATGAAATTAAAGAAGAAATTAGTCACTTTCTACAACTGAATGATAATGACAGTACAACATACCGGAACTTATGGGATACAATGAAAGCAGTCCTAAGAGGGAAATTTATAGCATTAAACACTTATATCAGGAAAATAGAGCAAGCGCAAATAAACAACTTAAGGGTGAACCTCGAGCTTCTAGAAAAAGAAGAGCAGGTTAAGCCAAAAGCCCGTACAAGGGAGGAAATTATAAAGATCAGAGCAGAAATTAACGTATTGGAGAATAAAAAAACAATACAAAGAATCAATGAAGCAAAAAGTTGGTTCTTTGAAAGAATAAATAAGATTGACAAACCCTTATCCAACCTTATTAAAAAAAGAAAAGAAAAGACTCAAATCCATGCAATTGAAAATGAAAAGGGTGATATCATGACAGACCCTGCAGAAATCCAGAAGATCATCTATACCTATTTTGAAAATTTATATTCTACTAAGATGGAAAATGCAGAAGAAATGGACAGATTCCTAGATTCGTATGAATTACCAAAGCTGAATCAAGAAGATTTAAAAATCCTAAATAAACCAATATCAGCCAATGAAATTGAAGATGTAATTAAAAACCTCCCAACAAAGAAAAGCCCAGGCCCTGATGGATTCACTGCCGAATTCTACAAGAAATTTAGAGAAGACCTAACGCCCCTACTTCTCAAACTTTTCAATGAAATTGAAAAGGAAGCAATACTCCCAAATTCATTCCTGGAAGCAAGCATTACCCTGATACCAAAACCAGAGAAGGACCCAACTAAGAAAGAGAACTACAGGCCAATCTCCCTAATGAACATAGATGCAAAAATCCTTAATAAGATACTGGCAAACAGAATCCAACAAATCATCAAGAAGATTATACACCATGACCAAGTTGGATTCATCCCAGGGATGCAGGGATGGTTCAACATACGTAAATCAATAAATGTAATACAGCATATTAACAGAACCAAAGACAAAAATCACATGATCATCTCAATAGATGCAGAAAAAGCTTTTGACAAAGTCCAGCACCTTTTCATGATAAAAACCCTACAGAAAATTGGAATAGAGGGTCTTTATCTCAATCTGGTAAAAGCTATCTATGACAAACCAACAGCCAGTATTATACTAAATGGCCAAAAACTGAAAGCCTTCCCTCTAAAATCAGGAACAAGACAAGGATGTCCACTGTCCCCACTTTTATTCAACATAGTTCTGGAAACTTTAGCCAGAGCGATTAGACAAGAGAAAGAAATAAAAGGAATAATGATTGGAAAGGAAGAAGTTAAATTATCATTATTTGCAGATGACATGATACTCTACACAGAAGACCCCAAAAACTCCACTAAAAAACTGCTAGATTTAATAAGCAAATTCAGTAGTGTAGCTGGATACAAAGTCAATACTCAAAAGTCAATAGCCTTCCTGTACACAAATAACAAACTTACTGAAAGAGAAATTAGGGAAACAATACCTTTCACAATAACATCCAAAAAAATGAAATACCTAGGAATCAACCTCACGAAGGATGTAAAAGACCTCTATACTGAAAACTACAGTACTCTGAAAAAGGAGATTGAAGAGGATATCAGAAAATGGAAAGATATCCCTTGCTCCTGGATAGGAAGAACCAATATAGTGAAAATGGCCATACTTCCAAAATTGTTATACAGATTTAATGCAATTCCAATCAAAATTCCAACAGCATATCTCACAGAATTAGAGAAAACAATCCTAAAATTCATTTGGAATCAGAAGAGACCTAGAATAGCAAAGGCAATTCTGGGCAACAAAGGCAAGGCAGGGGGCATCACTATCCCTGACTTGAAATTATACTATAAAGCTACTGTGATAAAAACAGTGTGGTACTGGCAAAAAAACAGACCTGAAGATCAGTGGAACAGATTAGAAGATGCTGAAACAACCCCAGACATACTAAGCCACCTTATCTTTGACAAAGGTGCCAAACACATTCGCTGGAAGAAAGATAGCCTCTTTAATAAATGGTGCTGGAAAAACTGGCTCTACACATGCCGAAGATTAAAACTAGATCCATATCTTTCACCATGCACTAAACTAAATTCAAAATGGATCAGAGATCTAAATATTAAAACAGAAACATTAAATCTGCTGGAAGGTAGGATAGGTAAAACCCTTGGAGACATTGGTGTAGGCAAAGACTTTATGAATAAAAACTCAACCGCACGGGAACTATCCCAAAGAATCAATAACTGGGATCTCATCTTATTAAAAAGCTTTTGCACAGCAAGAGAAACCACCAACAGAGTGAAGAGACAACCCACAATGTGGGAAAAAATGTTTTCCAGCTGTTCCTCAGACAAAGGATTACTATCGAGAACATATAAAGAACTCAAAAAAATCAGACCTCCCAAATTTAAAGACCCACTCCAAAAATGGGCATCTGAGATGAATACACATTTCTCAGATGAAGAAATACTAATGGCAAATAAATATACAAAAAAATGTGCAACATCACTAGTCATTCGAGAGATGCAAATTAAAACAACACTGAGATACCATCTCACCCCAGAAAGAATGGCTACTATTAAGAAATCAACTAATAACAAATGCTGGAGGGGCTGTGGGGAAAAAGGAACCCTTCTTCACTGTTGGTGGGAGTGTCGACTGGTACAGCCACTGTGGAAGTCAGTGTGGAGATTCCTCAGAAAACTAGGGTTGGAGGTCCCATTTGACCCAGCTATTCCTCTTCTGGGCATCTTCCCAGAAGAATTAAAAACATCGTACCACAGCGATATATGTGCACCCATGTTTATAGCAGCACAATTTGTAATAGCCAGATCTTGGAAACAACCCAAATGCTCATCAACTGAGGAATGGATAAGAAAGATGTGGTATTTTTATACAATGGAGTACTATTCAGCCATAAAGAAGGATAAACTGGAGACTTTTATAGGTAAATGGATGCAACTCGAGAAAAATACTCATAAGTGAAATAAACCAGAAGCACATGTGTAAGCATCGTATTATCTCTCTAGTATGAGAAACTGAAAGAGTAAATAAGATCCAAAATGTACAATAGACATGGTGAATCAAAAAGAAACTGGTCAAAAGGAAAGAGAGACTGGAATAGGGAAAAGAAAGAAGGGAAAGGGAAAAATATTGTATATATATATATATATATAAGATGGTTAAGATAGATACACTACCATTTTTACTTAGTTCATTGAAGAGTAAGGTTTGTGCCAATAATGTTTGGACAATTGAATGCTAATGTCTGGTGTCCTGAATAACTAACTTAAAGATAGTAATACGTAATGTATTAACCATTGTTACCCTCCTATTATGTTTGTTTGAAAATTTGTTCTTCTTTTGATTTGTTTTGTTTTTTCTTCTCTTTAAAATAAAAAAAAAAAAAAAAGAAATAAAAGGGATATGGATAGGGAAGGAAAAAGTTAAATTATCATTATTTGCTCGTGACATTAACCTCTACATAGAAGAACCCAAAATCCACCAGAAGACTCCTAGAACTAATATCCAAATTCGGCAGTGTAGCAGGATGCAAAGTCAACCCTCAAAAATCAAGAGCATTCCTAGCACATCAATAACAAACTCACTGAGAGGGAAATTAGAGAAACAATACCCTTCACAATCTCACCAAGATAAATGAAATACTTAGGAATTAACCTAACCAAGGAAGTGAAAGACCTCTACAGTGAAAAAAGGAGATCAAAAAGAATATCAGGAAATGGACAGATATCCCCTGTTCCTGGATAGGCAGAACCAATATAGTCAAAATGGCCATACTCCCAAAACTGTTACATAGATTTAATATAAACTCAATCAAAATACAATAGCATGTTTTACAGAACTAGAGAAAGCAATCCTGAAATTCATAGGGAAGTAGAAGAGACATAGAATAGCAAAAGCAATTCCGGGAAACAAGGACGAGTCAGGGGGCATGACAATCCCAGTCTTTAAGTTATACAATGAAGCTAAAGTTATAAAAAGAGAATGGTATTGGCAAAAATTAAAAAAATTAAAATTAAAACAGACTTGTGCATCAGTGGAACAGAATAGATCATATGGTGACAACTCCAGGCACACTTAGCTACATTATTTTTGAAAAAGGTACCAAATCCCTTCCTTGGAGGAAAGGCAGCCTCTTTAACAAATGGTGCTGGGAAAACTGGCTATCTACATGCAGAAATTTGAACCTAGATCCATAACTCTCACCAGGCACTAAATTAAAATCAAAATGGATCAAAGATCTAAACATTAGAACAAAAACACTTAATCTTCTGGAAGACAAAATAGGTAAAAGACATAGCTGTAAGCAAAGACTTTATGAACAAATCCCCAGTTGCACAAGAATCAAGACATGGGACCACATCAAATTACAAAGCTTCTGCACAGCAAATGAAACCACTAACAGAGGAGTGAAGAAACAACCTAAAGAATGGGAAAATATTTTGCCAGCTACTCCTCAGACAAAGGACTAATATCTATACTATATAAAGAACTCAAAGAAAAAGACCTCTCAAATTTAAAGACCCAATTAAAAATGGCCATCTGAAATGAGTAGAATCTTCTCAGATGAAGAAATATAAATGGCCAATAAGTACATGAAAAAATGTTCAACATCACTGGCCATTTGAGAAGCGCAAATTAAAACAACATCGAGATTCCATCTCACTCCAGAAAGAATGGCTATCATCAAGACATCAACCAGTAGCAAATGCTGGTGAGACCGTGGGGAGAAAGGAACACTTCTGCACTGTTGTTGGGACTTAAATCAACAAATAGCCCTTGAACTTGAGGAAGCTGTAATTGGTTAGCATTCAGTGCTAATCTGTGATTTAAAGAAATACCAGTTTAAAATAAAAACATGTAAAAGAATTAATAATAGTGAATGTAGGGTACAATTTAGTAATTTTAAAGGTGTACTCTTCTTCCTACTTAATAACAGGCATACAAACACAATGTCTCCAGAAAATAACATAATCTCAATGGCATATTTATTGTATATTTATGTGACTGTGGAAAGTGAGGTTTCACACAGGTTTTGGTTGAATTTTTGGTAGGCATAGAAATAATTTTATTTTTACAGTATTCTACCTTCTTCTCACAACGCTTATGTAGCAGTATCATTTAATAGAACTATAAAGTTTTAAAAATAACATAAAATCTTTCTCATAATAGCATTTTGTTTGTTAATGTTAGTACGTGATTATTCTATCGTTTTTACATGGAATACATGGTTATTCTATAGTTTTTATACTATAAAGTGTTTTATAATGTTTTTATAATATTTTATATTGATATTTTATTTCATTTATTTAAGAAATGAGCTACCTCATAAAATCTCATGAAAATGAAAGCAAAATTCTCAAATTTGAAACACTTCCTTCAGAGATAAATTCTGAAGAATTCTCTGTAGTTGATATATTCCCTCTGAGCACAAGCTGACAGCCATACTGCCCACGTGATACACGCCCTTCTCTTTTTCTAAGAACTCATCCACTCAAACGGATGTACAGCAGATGACAAGGTCCAGGACTCAACTCTTGCGCCTTGTGCTCTGCATGCGATCTTCCTTCCATTTCTATGAGTCATACACACGGCATTGCACAATGACCGAGAAGCTACCCTCTGAAGTTGCACGGCCATGTGAGTGCATACCATGACCTTGCCGAACTATTTGACCTTGTATGACCTTGTCAAATTATTTGATCCTTCTTCTGCCTTATTCTTCTCCTTTGTAAAATAGAGTCATAACAATACATAAATCATGGGGTTGCTGTAAGAAATATGTATCATAAATGCAAAATGCTTATGGTACTGTTTGGAACATACATAGCCTTCATTACTACACTTTATTACTTTTAAATTGCAAGTAATTTGGTAAACACTGAGGTTTTTCTCATTATTTGGCTTGGGGTTTCACTTTAGTTTATAGTTTAAGCCAATGATGATCATTCCATTTCCTTTGTCAATAACTTGTTGAAGCTTAAGTAAATTATCACGTACTCCAAAGGATAAAACTATAATCCCCTTCAGACTAATAAAACACAAATGGAAATTCACTAATGCTTTTCAGTTCAATGAAAGTTCTTTCCTTTGAGAGAAAGATGTTTCTCCTGTATATATCTTGAAATGTGAATGTGAAGTGTAACACTGCTGATCATCTCAGTGTAGGCTGAAAATGAAGCCAGCATGTACACACATGCTCACACACGTGCACACACGCTCATATACACACAGGTACACACAAGGAAGACCTTAAAGAATCAGAGAAAAATTGAGCAGGACATACTGAATTTATCCAACTCTTACCCAGCATACCTCTCAACTTCCAAATACATTATCAACTGATTTTTGTATTATAGTAAGCCATTTTTAACCTAGGTTTTCTCTTATTCACTCAAAAAGGAACTACCATGGATTTTCTTCTGAAACATAAATGCACAGTTGTATAAATGTGTGTGTACAGTACACTGATCGGAAGAACTTCAGTTGCAACAAACATAAACAGAATAATCCCTTCTGAACAACAAAAGGATTCTTTTGCTGCTGAAACAAATCTGCCTCTAGGGCAGTAATCATGTCACTTAGTAGGGACTCGAACTCTATTTCTTTTATTTGGGCTTTCTCCCTTCTAAGCTACTTTCCCCTTTACACCAAATTAAAGGCAACTTCAAGATAGAGCAGCTTTCTTTCAAGCAAAATAGAAGCTCTTAGGTGAGTGTTGAATATCTCAAAGAAAGTGTTTCAATTAGAAAGATTCAAATAAGTATAAACACTGTCGACTAGAGTGTCTGTACGTACTTCCTCTTTATAGGCAGCAGTGATAAAGGCAATCCTGACACTGCTTACTACGTGCTAATCATGCTAATCACTCTTGTGAATGAGAGATATTTACTCATTTTATCTTCATAATTACCTATGAGTTAAATGTTATTATTATCTTCATTTCTAGGGGGATTAACTACTTGGACACAGAGATTAGGTGATTTACTTTAAGTAAGTTCTCACTCTTAAATGGTGGTTGAGCCAGAGTTTAAACCCAAATTTAAACTTTAGGAACAACTACATATTCTGCATTTCTGTATCATTATACAAGAAATTCAATTCAAGCTTGTTCAATCCTTTGCTGATATCCAGTGATTACATATTATTATGAGTGTGCCCATCAAGTGTACAAGTATGATCCAATACATTGTTGATAGGTAAAGGAAGTGAATAGAGGAAATATTTAATTATATATTAAGTTGTGATTTTCCTCTTGTAATAGTGCCTTACTTTTGAATTTCTTTGGAGTATGATTCAGACAGAAAAGCATACTGGGAAATTTCCACTGGAAAAGAAAGCATATTATTAATGATACACCTATGGCTAGCACCTGTTTGTGTTTTTTCCCCCTTGGTGAACTAATAAAGCAAATGCTAAAGATTTTTGTGTAATTTTGTAACCAAGAAAGCCCTAAGTCACTTAAGTAGAAGTCTAAAAAATGGAAATAAACATAGGTCTTTGGCTTAGGTTATTTAGTAAATGGCATCCTTACAAGTTAGTTCAGTGGCATGAATTTAAGACTAATTTCAAAAATAACTTTCCTATACTAAAAATTTCAACAGTCAAATCATATTAACTTGACCACTCAAGGAACTAATCACCACAACATTACAGTGCTGATGAAAAGATTTGCTTACTTGGTAATCGTAATGATAAAAATAAACACATCAAGTATAAAATATGACAAATACAACAGTAAGTTCAAGGTAAGAAGGAGTTCCAGGAGTTCCAGTTCTAGATATCAAGACACAAATCTATCAAAATCTTGGAACCAAAATTCCAAGACATTTAGACCAAAATCATTGCAATTAAAATGGCATGAGAGGGTGGCTTCACCTTCAAAGAAGCTGGCCACCTCTCCTGAAGTGGTTTTCATCGTGATTCTACCCTTTTGCACAAAGCACATGTGGGAAGTAATAATCCAGATGTACAACTAGCCCCCTGATTTGTGAACTTTTAGTACTCACTGAACTGTAATAAACGACTACCATGATATAGGCATAGGACTACACATAAGTTTCTGAAAAAGAGCTACAGAAATAACACATGTAACATGAAATTATAATCACTTATCAAAAATATTTTGTATGTCTGCACAGGAGGTTTTTTAAGATCCTGGTTGTTGTCAGAAATTGCTTCTTCAACATTTTTACTTTTTCCACTGTTTCAAACAAGTCATTGTTGACAACTGTTTATTCACAAAGCCATTGATGTAAATACAGTAACATGATATTTAAGCACCACCAAGCATAAAGACAGAAAAATAAATATATAAATGAGTTTTGGCCAACAAGAGTGAAGAAGCCATCATTTATTTACCAGTATATATCAAAATTACTGGGCTTGGGTCTTTGTAGGATTGTCTATCCCAACAATGACAGAGTGATTCAAAGTTTTCATCTAGCCCCTTAAATTATTATGTTGTTCTGGGAGAATGACTAAGGATCTTTGCTTAGTCATTTAATTGTACAGTATATGTAAAGGAACAAGAAAGTTTTAATATTCTCTTCCAAATATTGTTGGGTTGAGTTTTTCAAAGTAAAATACACAGACCTTCATGTCTCCTACTTATTTCTTCCATAAGAAAGTTCGTTTTTCTATTCTTTTGTTAATTAGAGTTTTGAGGAATCCACAAAAACTTGAAAAATGTCTTATATGAAGATGCCAGGGAGAAAAAAATACATGAAAGTGGTCTCTTCCTAGAGTAAATGTCCCTTATTGTAGCAGTTGAGAAAAAGTAGTCCTTAAGCTTCAGTTTGTACTTAAATTAAATCTTGTCCAACAATGTGTGCTACATATTTCCACAGATTTCACAATTACCTTCAAATTTAGGAGTTAGGCTTCATTCAGAAACAGACTTATAAAATTAGAAACATGGAAGACTTTTCTAGGTCAGATTCATCTCAGTCATCATTTCCTCTAAGTAAAGCAGTGCAGTGTGTGTGTGTGTGTGTGTGTTATGCTATTGGCACACCTGTCAGTCCGTGCAAAAGGGCATCAGACACAAGAGCAGGTTTTGTGTCTTTGGTTTCCCAGAAAACACTCCAGAAATTGACTTAGAAATTTTCAACAACAAAATTTAAGAAGATGTGGATTATTTTGCCTCAGGATGGTTCAGATTCCATAAAATCAAATTTAAAAAAATTGAAACTCAATAATTGATTTTGCTGTGAAAATAGCTACCAACTTGATTTTTTAGTTTCTCATCTACAATTATGATTGTGTCAAATTTTCAACTTCAAGCCTTAAAACTTTGTATTCTTACTAATCAATATTGTATCTGCTCATTAACTTGTTAATGAATTCACGAAACTTTATTGAAACATTTGCAGGTAAGATAATTTTAAAAATTGCATGTGTTAAACAATTTTCACATGGAAATTCTGGCTTACCAGACATCAGTGCTCTTCTTAGCATTTAAAGAAACTGAAGACTTTTTTTTTACAACTCTTGAAGCTGAAATGAGATTTCTTTTTTTTTTTTTTTTTTGGGTACCGGGGATCGAACTCAGGACCTCGCATGCCAGCAGGCACCTGTGCCGCTGAGCGATATCACTGGCCCTTTGAAATGCGATTTCTTACCTAAGAGTAAATGAGAAAGTGACTCTATATGCATTCATAATACATAAGCTTAAGCTTAACGATCTCCATTTTATTCATTTATTTATTTCAAGATCTTGAAATTATCTTCACCATACAGCCCATTCATATTTGATGATGGGTAGCAAATGCAACTAGTCATCTAGATGTTGCTTCTCCACCATTTAACAGTCAGGTACTTGGAAATAATATGACAACTGACTGATTTCTGTCTGCATGATGTTCAAGAAGTCATGGGTCCCCACTCCCCAGGCCATGAATTGGTACTGGTCTGTGATTTGTTAGGAACTGGGCCACACAGCAAGAGGTAAGCAGTGAGCAGGTGAACAAAGCTTCCGCTGTATTTACAGCTGCTCTTCAATGCTAACATAACCACTGGGCTCCTCCTCCTGTCAGATCAGTGGTGGCATTAGATTCTCATAGGAGCACAAACCCTACTGTGAACTGCGCAGAAGAGGCATCTAGTTTATGGGCTCCTTTGATTCAGCCCTAAACCACCTCCTCTCCATTCTCCACCTCTCACCCCTGTCTCACACAAAATCATCTCTAGTGCCAAAGAAGTTGGGGACTGTTGCAATACTCCTGAAATATTGGAGCCCTTTGCACTAGAAGAGAAGTGGAATGATGGCAATCCAGCTCCACTTTCCAAACTTCTCACGCGTGTTGTAAGGAGGACAAAGCTGAAAGCAGGATAAGAACTTAGCAATGCCCTAATGACAGACCTGTGCTTGTGGTTCCCGATATATTTCATGCCAAAACATTTGCATCTATTTTACTGACACTGTGATTGTGATTTTATCTGGAGGAGTTTTGCTTTTACTTTCAGATTTTCATTAATATCCCTCAAGAATTAACCATAAATGTGCAGGTTTAAAAATAGTCACCAGTGATCTAGTTAATTCCTTGGATTTATGACATGGAAAGAATGTGGAGCAATAGTGTGGTACTTGTTGGAACTCCTTCAAAATTTTACCCATTTATTCCAAAAAGGGCATTACCAGTTCTTAGACACTGAACAAATCAGATACTGGACATGATCCACACACTTATTTTTTCTTCCTAGAAACACATCTACCCATGTTTTCAACTTTTATCTAAATTGGGTTTAGAAATTAAAACACATAGAGCCAAATCTATTTTGCAATAAAATGCATACTTCATACATAAAAACAATTTTAATTCTTAAAGTATATTGTTGAAAATACACCTCCACTTAGTGGATTATACATAGAAATAAGTTTAATGCAGATTTGACAAATAGTTCCTGTAATTGTACATATAGAGTTATTTACAAGGGAGACTTGAGATATGATTGCACTAATATTAATAATAAAATTATGTTAATGAAGTGTTAAGAATGATGTTAAGAAATATGGTGTGGTTAAAAGCAAGTGTGTGCACGGTTTAGTGCCTGATGAAACCTGAAGTTCGTACCAAGGGAAACGACACACTAGAGATTCTGGACTTAGTCTTCAACACAGAGGGAAATCTTTAAATCATTCTAGTTTGAAAAACTATCAGAGATTTTGGAAAATGTCTGGCTGTGGTTATATTTTCAGTAAAAAAATAATGCCACAATTTCAGTAGAAAAAGAGCTGGTAGATGAATTTGGGAATAAAGGGATAAATAAGGGATAAATAAGCCAAACATATTTTCTGCCTTCATGAATTTGAGAAATACAGATTAAAATAATAAGAGTTACAAGAACAAATGAAAGTAAAAAAGGGAAGTTTGATAAATGCTGTGATGGAAAAATAGTATATTTCAAGAGCAACAAGATGGGTGAAAAATTGCTTTGGATAGGATGTTGGGAAAACTATTTTGGTAAACTGACATCTGAACTATACCTTAAATAATGAGAGAACAGATATAACACTATGAAGAATTTTCCATAAAGAGGAAATTCCTTATGTTAATATCATAAAGAAGTTAGGAGCTCAGCATATTTAGGGAACTGAAAGAAAGCTATTATGGCTGGGACTATTAAAAATGACTGACATTACATGAAGTAGAATCAGAAATACAGTAGGAGACAGATTGTGTCTTCTAAACATGAACTTTAGTCATATTCTGAGTTCAGTGAGAGAAAAAGTTTTAACTCTTCCGTATCTCAGGTTCTTTATTTATAAAATAGTGTTAATTTATACATTATAAAGTTTTCACGAAGATTAAATTAAGTAAAATAAATGAACTTACAATAGTACCCAGCACAAGGAAAATGCTATGCAATTATTATTACCACTGTTCATAATAATAACACATTGAATGCCTTAAATATGTGTATTCATCATTATTCAGGAAAGAAATCAAAGTAAAGTCCAGGCAATAGATATTTAGGCTTTGTGAAACATATGATCTGAATCACAACTACCTTGGATGGCCATTATAGCGTAAAAAGAGTAAGAGGCAATATGTAAACGAATGAGCATGATTATGTTCAATCAACCCTCTTTCATGAATACAGGCAGTGTGCTAGATTTCCCCTGGGGACAGTAGATACCACTAACTGAATTAAAGGATTATCCACATTAAATATCACATGTTAAGTATCACATATCACCAAGAGGTCTTAAAGATCTAGGAGTCAGTCAACCAGATACTCTAACATAAGGAAGGGCAAAAATATTGAAACTATTATTTAATGTATGATTTTTAAAAATATGTATTTGGTTGGTAAAGGAAAAAAAGAAGCCATGCATTATTGCCCTGTCAAACCATATTCTGTAGTATGTATTTTTGACCAGCCAGCCCATATGTAACCTAGCAACTAACTACAAACATATGAAAGATCTTAGTCAGTGAGGTGACTAAGCCAGACCCAGGTCAGCAGGACTAGCCAGCCCTGCTGAAACTGGCAACATCAGAAGCGTGGAGCTCAGTATGTTGCTTTAAGTAACTATGTTTTTGGATAGTATTCTATGCAGTGAAAACAAACTGAAACATACTTTGATTGCATACTATTATCAAATAATTAGGGCCGGTGAGATGGCTCAGTGGCATAAGCGCCTGCCTGGCAAGCGCGAGGGCCCGAGTTCAACTCCCGGAACCCACATACGGAAAAGGGGCCGGTGATATCGCTCAGCGGCACGGGTGCCTGTTGGCGCGCGAGGTCCTGAGGTCGACCCCCCGGTACCCACAAAAAAAAAAATAATAATAATAATTAAACAGATGACTTATCTGTCTTCAATGATGGCAAAAGTTGCATGAAACAACACTGATAATTAATAGCAACCCAACAATGAAGCGCTAACCAAGATGAATCAGTCTTACACCATTTGAAAGCTTTTAGAAACAGGTACCACCGGGCTACTTCTTTTACTAGCTGCTTGTAAAATAAAAAAGAATGTCAGGCCCCACTCTTTTTGTCCTGTCCCGCTCTCTGGGGCAGCTAATCTCTCCATGTGGGGTTCACAGCGCCTTTCTTTTTTCCTGGGAGTGTGTTGCAAGTGGGAGCTGTAAGTATGCAGGCCTTGAGCATTTTCAAGGAGCCCTGGCAGGCCTCCAGTCCTTTAAAAGTTAGTTCTGCTCTCTGTACTCTAATAGTTTCCATTCTGAGCCTTTGCTTCAATATTTTGCATCTTACAAATGTTTACTGTTAGGTTCTTTCAATATGATTAGAAATTCTGAGCTTATAAACAATACAATGACTGTATACATAATAAAGGCCCAAAATACATTTTATGCCAGGGTTCTTTTAAAGATTGAGAGAATAAAATATCTTCATTTTGTTAAGTGTTTAAAAGCTACCCAGTAACTATCTTCTTAAGATTTGCAGAGTGGAAAGTCAAAATAATCTGTTTCTCAACTCACAATTACACAGAAATTTCCTACCTCATTTTTAACTGAAACTAAGATTTGCTGCACAGTCTCCAAACTTTCTGAAGTCTTGGATCCAGGCATGGTGGCACATGCCTGCAATTCTAGTACGTGGGAGGCTGAGGCAAGAGGATTACCATGAGTTTGAATCCAGCATGGACTACATGGTGAGTTTAAGGCCAGCCTGGACTACACAGAGAGATCCTGTTTCAAAAAAAACCAAATAAACAAACAAACGTTAAAATTTCTACCATTTCTGAGGTGAAGTAAACAAAATGAGAAAGATGAAGCAGTTTGTCCAGTCCTTAGTATAGATTCAATGTGACTAAAGTCATTTCCATATAAATTATAGTTATTAAATATATAGAAACAATAAATCTTGGATACACTGGATTATTAATTTATGACATCCATTTTAGCAAAACAAAAGCTTATTTAAAAAAAACTGAGAGTAAACTTTATTTTATGCTATAAATACACTTAAAATGGCATTAAACACCAAGGGTAACATCTATACTATAAAGCAGCATACAAGGTGCGATCAACATACAAAGTACGATGTGGTAAAATATTTATTATAATAAAAGACATATTAGCATTAATCACTCTCAAAACAGTCCTCCTTACTTCGAACACGTTTATCCCATCATTTTCGCCACTTTTTAAGGCAGTTCTGGAAGTGCTCTTTTGCATGTAATAAAAAAAAAATAGAGTAAATGCTGCTGCTAAGTGCCGTCCAATGGAAAGGCAGGCTCCTAAAGCCATTCCAGTGTCTCCTCCTCTACCTCATTCCCTGGATGGCACCATGTGACATTTGCCTTCACCCAAAGTCAAAATTTCCATGAAAGATAAACATTTTTACTTCACCGGACATTCAGGTAGCTGTGACAGTGCCTCTGAAGACGCTCATGAAAGAGGACTACTGGAACTGCTTCAGAAAGTGCTAAGAATGATGGGACAAGCAAGCTTGAAAGGCGGGAAGTACTTTGAGGGGCCTAATGATGGTGGGTTTTTTACCGTAGTATTTTTTATTAGTACATTATATATTTGTAGTACATAATGGTTGTATTCATCTTAAGAAGTTAGTACATGTACATAACTGAACTTTTTTTTTTTTTTTGGTACCAGAAATCAAACTCAGGACCTTGCAACTTGCCGGGCCCTACATGTACATAACATATCTTAAATCTTTTTCCATCCCCTTCCCCCCCATCTTTTGGTTCCCTTCCTCTTTGCAAAAGACCTCTTTCACACTGTATTTTTCAATCACACCTTGAAAATTGTAAAAAAGATCCAATGAAACATCAGTATTTTTAATTTATTCATGTAGGATATTGTTAGAAGTTATCCACTGTATTAGATTAACATTATTTTTTCATTATCTCCTATGTGGACATATATATATATATATATATATATATATATATAACATCTAAATCATTCTAATATTTTCTCATATTTCCAAAAACACTCCGTATGTTAGGTAACTAAGACTATGACTCAGAATATCAGTAATGGGTGCATACAAAGAAGAAAAAAGACGGAATCAAATCACATTAACTGTCCTGTCTATGTGACTCGTTTCATCTTGAAAGACATTCAAGAAAGTACTCAACAGGAAACTAAGTAGTCATGGGTTGAAATGTTCCAATTCTGTTTTCCTAATTTTTATCTTTAAAATTACATTTCACATTTTTATTGTATTTATCAGTGATAACTAAATGATCTATGCTCATAGTACACAAATTGTGTCTGGTAAATTTTCTGTGGTAAAACAATAAATCAGCATTAATTAAATCTTATACGTAAAACCTAACTGCTTATATTACACATATTTTTCCTATTCTCAACTTTTTTATTTAAGGTGCTTTGGTTTTACATCAATACACAATCTTGCTTTTAAAATAAAATTTCCTAAACTGCAGTGCATGTATTCCTATGCCATAGAATGAGCCAGGCAGAGACCAGAGATCTTCCAGAAGGAACAAACAAAGATCAGTATCTGAGGCTGCCACACCAGGTGGAACTGAGGGGTCAGGACAAGAGATAAAAGAGGCCATAAATCTGAATAAAGATTGGCCTATGATCTTAGATAATTCTTAAGATGCAAATTCACAAGGTGTAATTTTGTCAGACCAGCCCAGAAGTGTGCTGGGAGGCTGAGAACTGAATAATGATTTCAGAAGTTGTACAGTCCTGGGGAGAGATTTGGAGACCAGTGTGGCAAGAATGAAAAATTTAGGTGATATCCTAGGCATTTGATTTAGACAGAGAGACAGAGAGAAGAAAGGAAAGGAAAGGGGAAGAGAAGAGAAGAGAAGAGAAGAGAAGAGAAGAGAAGAGAAGAGAGGAGAGGAGAGGAGAGGAGAGGAGAGGAGAGAAAAGAAAAGAAAAAAAAAAAAAAGAAAAGAAAAGAAAAGAAAAAAGGCCACACTCACTTCCAGAGCCACACTCTAGGAGTAAATTTCATGGCAGTATGTCAGGGCAAACCTGGAATACACTACACCAAGCCAACACAGTTAAAACCCAGCCCTGCACAGGTGAAGACAGATGATAGATAGGTGATAAATAGATAGATAGATAGATAGATAGATAGATAGATAGATAGATAGATAGATATAGATATCTACATAGATATATATTTGTGTATGTGTTAGTCAGTTTCTGTCTGTTGCATACAAAATGCGCAATATAAAACTGGTTTACTGGTTAATCTTAGCTCACAGTTTCAGAAGTTTCAGTCCAGGATCAGCTGGATTCAAGGCAGACATCACAGCCGAATAACATGCTGGGTAAAAGTCGTTCAACTCACGGCAGCTGGTCAGAAATAGCCTGAGAGGAAGGAGCCGGGTACAAGGTAAACTCACCGAGGTCGTTGCTCTGAACCCCCTTCCTCCTGCTGTCCTACTCAGCTAGGAACCCATCAATGGGCTGGCCCACTGATGAGAGCACTGCCCTTACGATCCGTCCATCCGCCTCTCCAGGAGCCTCTTATCCAGTTAAGTGGACAACCAAGATTACCAGGAAAGTGCATCATTTGTATATATCATATTTATAGTTTTACTGTTTATGTATAAAATAAATAAATCATCTCAAAAGTTATAACACGTAATTAGGATTTTATTTGGCATCTTGAATTTGTTAAACTTTTCCTTTTGAAAACACTTCCTCCTTATCCTTGCCACTTTCTTCATGCAACCATGGTTGTGTACAGCTTTGTCTTCTTTGTTTTTGTTTCTATCAGTTCTATGTTTTCATCAATTCTATGCAAGCATATTCATATTTTAACATTTTTTAAAATTAGGATATGGCATATAATCAATGATGTGCCATTGTTCAGTTAGTAGAATTTTTATCTGTGTTATTGGTATATAAACTGATGGTGGAAATGCTATCAGTGTAGCCACTGGTTCAGTGAATTTTAGTAAATATTTAGAAATGTATTTATCTGTTACTGAAATTATAACACAGACAAATAAATTATTTTAGAGGGCCTTAAATGTTACCAATCTAAGAACAACCCACTGGAATCCCAATGATACAGATCAGATAAACTCTTAGCTCTGTCATTTACTAGGCTGGCAGATCTAGAAAAAATTGCTTAACGTTTTTCAGTATTGGTTTTTTTTGTAGAACTGCATCAATACTAACAGTGCACACCTCACAGAGTTGTGAGAATTAAATAAATAAAATATAATCTATAGGGTATATTAAGGTGCTAAAAACAGTACCCGGAATATACCGAATGCTTAATAAATAAGATTCCTTTTATTACTATGACTATGATGATGAAGATGTTGAATTACTTTAATTTTTGGCTGGGAAAGAGGAGGAAAAGATGGCGCTATTTAATATAATGGGAAGATAGAAATGCAACCTCTGCATACAGATAAGTAGACTCGGCATGAATGCGACCTCATTATTGTCATCTTATATACAACACGCTAAGGTTTACGTGGGAAAAGGGTTTTCACTCAACAGCTAGCTTAAAATAGTGAAAAATATATAGTGAATAGATATATGTTGTTAAATTCCTGTTTCCTAAAAGAGAAAAAAATAAAATTTTTAGATTATGAAACTTAATAACAGAGATGAAGAGGTGGCTCCTACATAATAACACTTGACATAGGCTTAGACAACCTAGCTCTGTTAAAGAATTAATATTAAGATAGTTAATTATAATATCCAAATGACAGAGCAAGTTAAATATTTATCATGGATTTCAGGCTCCTAATGCTGTGCATAACAACTCCTATAAGAGTCTTTTTTTTTTTTTTTTTGGGCCGGTGAGATGGCTCAGCGGTGTACGCGCCTGCCTTGCAAGCGCGAGGGCCCGAGTTCAACTCCCGGATCCCACATACGAAAAAGGGGCCGGTGATATCGCTCAGCGGCACGGGCGCTTGCTGGCGCTCGAGGTCCTGAGGTCGACCCCCGGTACCCACAAAAAAAAAAGTCTTTTTTTCCTTCTCTGATTAAAAACAGCAAAATTGCAAGAAAAGGATGAGAATGACAGATCTGTAGGCACAAAAGGAGAGAGAGAGAGAGAGAGAGAGAGAGAGAGAGAGAGGGAGAGAGGGAGAGAGAGAGAGAGGAAACAGAGAAAAAAGAGAAAGAAAAAGGACAAAAAGGCAAACACAGCAGGCTCTGGGGTCGATGCATTCTGCTGACCTGGCTTATCACTCAGTCTCCACCCTCCCTTCTGGTAATATTACCTCGGGCAAGGCCTTCCTACCCCTCCTCTTATTGCGAAATTGAAGGAACATAAGACTCGTAAAATGTTTAGCAGAACTTCTGGCGCAAAGTAGGCTTCCATCAGTGACAACTTTTACTATTATTACTATATTGTTAAATAGGATAAAATTACAAATTATAAAAGCATACTTTACTATCTCATATTATCTGTTTAATACAACAGAGAAAAATGCATTTCAGGAAGATAAGTGGGATCCAAGATGTTTCAAAATAATGAAAACCTACTGTTTTGACAGTATATTTTCCGATGGGAAATCTATCAGTGCAGGATATCACCTCTCTCTGCAATGGTAGAAAAACTGGAACAGAATACCAAGTTTACATTGCATATTCAATAACAGTCATAGTAAATTAAAGGACATTTTCTTTACAGTTGTTATTGTCCTTGAAAATCAGTGTTTTGGTTTTATCTTTTTTGATGAACAATAGAGAAAAAACGTGGCGACTCATTCAACTTCACATAGGACTTGATTTTCTTTATCAGTCTTAGTCAATCTTATATAAACTCATAAAAGAGGATCTGTGATGTGGTGAATTGACTCAGAGTGAAAACTGACCAAGGATCTGGGTGTTTCCTTCTACTCTTTTCAGAAGAAAGACTCTGTCTAACATTTTCCCCTTTAATCCACTCAGTTGCTTCGCAGCCACTCCTCTTGGCGCCTAACAACAAGAATATGTCATAATTCCCAAAAAGGCAGCTGCGTTTTGTTACTGTGGTGTAGGCATGCACACATACCACGTCGACACTAAGTTAAATGCTGAAATCATGAGAAATAAGTGCTCAAATTCTGTGTGTTTGGAAGAGATCAGAAGTAGAATGGCTACTGTACATCACATAGGCATGCAAGGAAGAGGTCAGTAGAAGGGTGTCATTGAACGCTGAGGCAGGAGAATTTCTAGTGAAGAGAGAGTGCCCCAGGTCCTCTTCCTGCGAGTTTCTGAGGGTCACAGCTGGCCACGTGGCAGCTTGCTAAGTGAGCTCTCTAATACGTTCTGAAATCTTGAGTGTGCCCTGCTTAAACTCCATGTCTCCCAACATGCGTTAGTTTTATACTATGTTATATTTTGAAAGCAATTTAAGGCAAAGGCTTTTACATGAAAAGCATACCAAAGAATCTTCATCATTTATCTGTAGAGCAATGAAGAAGGAGCATATGATTTCCCTGTTATTTTTCCATGAAATTAACCTAAAGATAAAATATATAAATAAGTATTTTTAAAAATATTATATATTGTATAATAATTTATATCTATGTTATCCCATTTTACTAATTCACATTTTTTCTTATCAATTTTAATAAAGCCTCATTTCTCATTTACTTGCTGTCTGCCATTTACTCTGAATTGCTTATCTTTGATAGTTTATTGCTTATCTCTTTGCTTATTTTCATATTTTTTTAAAAGTACCTAGTTACAAAATCGAAAGATAATTCAATACCCAATCCTTTTACTTTTTCCATTATTGCATGAATGGAATGTGTTAATCAGGCAAACAAATATTAGAAAGTGATGTGCTGGTAAGTGTTTGATATTGTATAATTTGGTCTCAGAGCACTTTTAAGTATTATCCTCTTTTCAGACAGAGTATAAATGTAAACTTATCTTTATGGCCTCCAGATGTATTGTCAAATAAAAAGTATCTCTTGAGCTATGTGCTATCTACACATTTTCCCACATTTATCAGGCAGAGCAAAACTGGACCCTGCCTTGTGTAAGATAAGTTCTCTCTGAAGCTGTTAAAGACATCAGTACATCTGCTTATTAATAGACTCTTTCTACTCCTTAGGTTTTCATGGACAGGAAACAGTAACAATGAAGAGACACAGAATCTGTCCGAGCCCATCAATTCAGGCCTTTCAAGATAAGCTCCTGGGGCCTCCTGGTCTCCCTCTGTGAGGCTTATGATAGGTACTTAAATGAAATGTGCTCATTCTATAGTGTCACCATTTCAGTGTAGACAGAACCTGAATTTCATGCACAGCTTTCCTTAGCAGTGTTCGTAATTTCTTTACAGGAACCAGTGTGTTTGTGTCAGTACTCCTTTCTGATATGGAAATAGTATGGGAATCCCTACTTAAGTAAGATAGGTCTGAGCTCTCTTCATAAAAGTGTGTAAATCATTTGTTGTTTTTCAAATATTATTACTCACTGCCAAAATACAAAGGGTAGAAAAAGAAATGAATTATTTGAAAAAGCATATCTGCCCTTGTTATTACCAGGCTGAATGGAGAAAAGGTACTTGATATCAAAATTTGAAAATTCTGATTTTATCTCAGATATTTTTACAGTGATAGATTATTCATTAGAAAGGTATAGGAGAATATTATTTCAATAATAGGTAATTACCAGAGAATAATACACAAGAGTTTACGTATTAGAATGTGATTCGTTACCAAATTCTTTTTTTAAGCTGCTATAACTGTAAAACCAAACTATTTCTTCTGTAACCTTATTTCTAATTTATTCTCTATTTTATACATAATAAAAGGAATTCAATGTTGACAAGATGCACCTTATTTTTCCTTCTCAAATATATAAAAATAATGTTAAAAATACATGCTTCAAATAAAAACCATGAGGTACTACTTTACAATTTGTAGGTGGCTAGAATCTTTAAAAAGTAGAAAATGGAAAAAATATGGAGAAACTAGAACACTCATATTTGATGGTGGTGATATATATAGTGACGTCACATGGAAAACAGTTTGGTGATTCTTTAATAAATTGAACATAGAATTACCCTATGATCCAGCATTTCCACTCCTAGGTACATAACCACAAAAACTGAAAATAGGTGTTCAAACAAAACAAAAACCTATATATGAATGTTTACATTAGTCAAAAGGCAGAAACAAGCCAAATGTCCATCAGCTGATAAATGAGTAACCAAACTCTATCTATATTTAGCAATAAAAAGTATGAAGGAAGTACTGGTTCACACTACACCATGGCTGAACCTAGAAAATGTGATAAATTAAGAAATCAGACACAAATGACCACATACCATATGGTTTCATTTATTTGAAATATACAAAAATAGATAAATCCACAGAGATGGAGAGCAGACTAATGTGTTCCCCTGGCTGCAGTAGAGAGAAATGGATAATGACTACTAATTAAGACTGACGTTTGCTTATTTTTTCTTTCTATTTCTATTAGTGTGTGTTTGCAGTACATAATGATCTCCTTCATAATACATCTAAATCTTTGCATAATCCCTTCCTCACTCTTCTTTCCTCCTTCCTTCCATCTCTTGGTCCGCTTTACATGAGGTTTCCTTTAAAAGTGATGAAAATGTTCTGGAACTAGATAGATAGTGGGGAAAATTGCATAATATTGAAAATGTACTAAGCTCCACTGAGTTGTACACTCTAAAATGATTAAAATTGTGTATTTATATGCTATGTGTGTTATACCAAAACTTTACTAAAATATGTTGTTAATAGCCACTGACCATATAGCCTATCATTTACTTAAGAATTTGTACATGTGTTTATTGAATTTTATAGGACTTTTTACTGAAAAAGTAAAGGTATGAATATCTCTGTTCTCTCATTATATTCTAAGTTAAAGACAGTAGATAAATGTATAGGTTCGTGTAAACCTATAATGAAACAATTAAGAGTGAAATAATATCAGCAACTAATAATTGTGAACAATATCCATGAAACTAAGAGGAAGATGGATGAATTGTGTACCAGGGAATGTTTATTGCCCCCAGAATCTATTCTTTCTACTCTTTGTTAATAAAATTTGTACACTGAAGACAGGAAATGAATTAGAAGCCTAGTGCCAAAGCATCTTATTTCCAATATACAAGTTTAAATCATGCCTTAATTTTCTCAAAGGATAACAGTGACATTTATGCAGAAAAAGGTTCCAAATGCTGAAATCATTACTTATTACACATTGTTAAATCCAATCTCTAAAACTCAAGACGACCAAAAATTTCAGTGTTTACGGAGGTACTATGAATATTTGTAACTTCTGACAAGATTTCCATAGTGAGGGAATTTAAATTCTAAGAATCCGTTTTGTGACTCGTGCCACAAATTTTATTTATACATTCAAAGCCTTCATTCTCCTAGTAAAATTATTATGTTGTGTGATAATTGTGGCAATAAACCCAGAGTCTGGCTTGGAAGCAAGAGGAAAGTACTTATGACAAATTTGAATGAATATCCCTTTTGCCAAAAACGTTAAAACACTTGCAACATCAAACAAGTGGTATTAGGAAAAGGAGCCTAGAGGTTCTAGAATGTAAACAGTTTTGGTATTTAAAATATGTATGTGTTTGAACTCTTCAAAGAGCAGCACTTATATCATCTTCAGCATGCATATATTAAGTAAACTACTTACACGGACTGCTCTGGATTTACAGAGTTTACACGTGCATACTATCACTTCGCAGAATTAAAAATGTTCAATTGCATATTTCTTTTTAAATATTTTTTATTAGTATATGTTTGCAGTACAACATTCAGCTTGGAGGATACAAACATCAAATTATTTTTGTTTTTGTTTTTGGTGGGTACCAGGGGTTGACCTCAGGACCTCGCGCGCCAGCAGGCGCCCGTGCCGCTGAGCGATATCACCGGCCCCTTTTTCGTATGTGGGTTCCGGGAGTCGAACTCGGGCCCTCGCACTTGCTGGGCAGGCGCTTAAGCAGCTGAGCCATCTCACTGGCCCCCCAAACATCAAATTTTGATCATTTTCCCCTTCCTACATCCCCTCCACTCTTTCCTTCCCCAGAATCCCTACCCATCTCTGCAGAATCTCTCTGCTTCTTAATATGTCTTTTTTATTTTGTACTTTATTTATATTTTGAATCTCACATAGAAAAATCATGCAATATTTAACCAACTGTGCCTAACTTATTTCACTTAGTATTATGTTCTCAATATCAATCCATTTTCCTTTAGATAACTCAAATTTATCCTTCTTTATGGCTGGGTAATACTGCATTGTGCGTATATATCACATTTTTTATATTCATTCGTCTGTTGGTAGGCATATAGCTCCTTTCATGATTTAGCTCTTGTGAGTTGTGCTAATAATACATTGGTATTTGTGGATGAGGAATGTGATAGACAAAGAGTGAGAAGTAATCATTAAGAAATACAGTTTGACAGGTTCAAGCAGTCAAGAGGCTATGGAATATGCTAGACACAAGTATTTGGTAATCTTGAGAAAGAGAGCCTGGGACTCAGATGAAGTTAGATTTTGCATGGATTTAAACTCCTAAGCCAATCATCTCCCCGATCGCATGGGTTAATCATTTTAGTGGACATCACAATGAAGTGTGCAAAGACCAGGAATGATAAAACTTTATTCTCCTTCATCCCAGTCTCAGTGTTATCTTCTCTTGGCTCAGAGCCCAAACTTAGTTTCCTATCATGTGCTCATATTTTCACTCCATTCATGGATTAAAATTTTTAAGGCTTTAAAACACAGAAATTAACATTTTTATTACAATTTTAAAATTAATCTCTTCAAATGTCTGGCTTCGAATAGTTAATTTTCTATGCATGAAAAGTTCAGTTCAATGTACTAAAATAAGTAAAATTGTGTAGAAACTCTCGAAAATGTATACTCAATTTTCTGTTTTAGAGTGTTAGTTGGTGTTCTTAATTTTAACAAAACCAGCTGTAAAGATGTTTAGATTTAGGTAAAATATAAACATTTAGGTTGCAGTATTTTTGTCCTAAGCTCTTCTTAGGACCAAGGAAGGAAGAAAAAAAGAAAGAAAGAAAGAAAGAAAGAAAGAAAGAAAGAAAGAAAGAAAGAAAGAAAGAAAGAAAGAAAGAAAGGAAGGAAGAGAAAGAAAAAAGACGAAAGAAAGAAAGAAAGAAAGAAAGAAAGAAAGAAAGAAAGAAAGAAAGAAAGAAAAGAAAGAAAGCAACAGAGAGAGAAAGAAAGGGGGAAAGAAAGGGAGAGAGAAAGTGAGAGCAAAGGAAAACGGGCCCAAAACCTTTTTTAAAGAAGATCGCTAGTTTTCTTGTCATGTCCTTATCTCTTTTTAGTTTCAGTGTAATTCACATCCCCTAAAATGAGTTCTGAAGCATGTAATTCTTTTCTACTTTCTGTAATAGGCTATGTAAGATTAGCATTATTTCTCCATATATGTTTTCTAGAAATAGCCTATGAAACCGCACGAGCCTGAACGTTTTTTCATAGAAAGACTTTTATATATAAATTTGTCATATGTGAGATACTTTGTATGAGATGGATAATGGTTTAGACCATTTATTTGGTAATTTGGATCTTCAACAAATTGGTCTATTTCATCTAAATTGTTGAGTTTATCTGCATAAAATTTTTGGTATTATCTTTTTTAATGTCTTTGAGTTCAGTAATGATATTTCATCTTTCTTCTTATTCGGTAATTTGTGTTTTCTCTTTTTTCTTAAATCTGTTAAGAATTTTTTCAACATCTGTGATTATGTACTATAACTTTTTCCTGTTTTCTTTTGCACCTTCTCTATCCTTACTGTGAATTAACATTTAGCTGACCATACAAAGGTCATCTCTTCTATTTACAACTTGAAAAATTCTAATGACCAATCCATAAAATGATCAACAAAAGCTATAAACTCCATTGGAACTACATTCCTGATTGAATGTAAGCATGATGAAAATAACTTTAATAAAGAAAAATGAAAACCTTTTGGTACAGCAACAGCTGCCTCCCTTTATTTTCTATACTCTACACAAAAAGAAAAATCAAGTTACTCTTGAAATTTTTCATTTACAAAATGAAGTTGACAGATTTTTTCTGTTTGAAAAGTCCTGTGATCTTCAAACCATGTACATGTAAATCTTTCCAACCTTTTGAAGTTTTAATAGGGTGATATTTTTACCAGAGTTTACATCTCAAATGACTTGGGCTGTCTTTTAAATTAATTCCATGACTTACATTTGTCACAGTTATCCCTTTGTTAAAAGATGTTAAATTTATTAGCCTAAACCCACGAAAATCCTGAAGTCAAAATAACTCTGATTAGTTTGCATAAAAATTAGTGTTCTGGCCATTAATAATATCTGAAAGCACTGCTAAACCACACGGGATTAATTTAAGCATTTATTTGAGGATCTTGTCTGAATGTGACCTCTTTCAGGTCCTGATCACCCCCACTGGATTAATGCTAGTGTGATGAATCCATCGTGGCTTTACATCCCAGAAAGAAAAGGCACAAGTACTCTATTATCATCAGGACTTCCGGTGTTGATATCAAACTCTTTTACGCTAGGTGTTTTTTTAAATGATAAAAGACTCCTCTTTTTACCAAAAAATGCCAACAATAGAGAGTACATCCTAACTGAGTTTTTCAATACTCAAGCTGTTGCTTTTGATGAGCTCAAGAACTCTGGCCATTTGTCTACTTTGCTACATACTGTGAGGTCTTGTTTTGCATTAATGATATGGAGGGCATTTCCTTTGAGGCAAGATACACACATAAGATGTATTTTAGGTATTGTGTTAAATACTTTGAATATTCTCGTTTATTCAATGATTTATTACCTTACTCCAAAATGAAATAAAACTGAATCTCTCAGGAAGGTTAGCCAAAACAACTTTTATTCATCAAAGTCAAGTGTTGCATAAGATCTTGACGCCCACAGTGTACTTTAGACTTATTTGAGTATTTCTTGAAAGCTGGTAGTTACTTATATCTCTAAGCTGAGGCTTTAACTCACTAGGAAAACTGGAAGCATTCAGGTCATGTGGAAAGATTTCATTGTCTTATGATCAATATTGTTTGGACATCCAGGATCCACTAGCAAGATGCTAAAAATGGGTTGTAGTCTTAAAGAAGTCTCTATATCTTTATTTCTTCATGATTCTCAGTGATTTTTAAGAAGTATAATGGGCAATCCCTTTGCAATGAAACTTTCCAAATATGTCCCTTCAATTTCTAAATAATGTACAAAGTTTGTTTTTCTATTAATAAGTGATATCTTTAAGTTAAAAATGGCAACAGGCAAGAAAACAGAAAGTCAAGCAGTGCAAAAGAAAGATTGCATTTTTTTTTTTTTTTCAGTGAGTATGGCTCTTACCAAAAAGGTAAAAGACAACAACTCCTGGTGAGGCTTTGAAGAAAAGAAAATATTTGCAGATGGTAAGAATGTGAATGCAGCCATTATGGAGATTGCTATGAAGTTTACTCAAAAATTAAAAATAAAACTACCATACAAACCAGCACTCTTACTACTGGTATATATCCAAAGGAGTTGAGATCTGTATGTTGAAGAGACACCTGCACTCCTACGTGTACTGCAGCACTATTCATGATAATCAAGAAATACAATGAACCTGAGTATCTACCAATTGATGACTGGATAAAGAAAACATGCAATGTGCACACACTGGAATATTATTTAGATGTAAAAAAGAATGAATATATGGCTTTTTTGACAACATGGATAGAATTAGAAGACACTGTATTAAGTGAAATAAGCCAAACACCGAAAGCCAATTACCCACTCCTCATACGTGGATCTAAAAGTTCCAAATGAGATCTCATGGGAGTTGAGAGTAGAGTGTGAGAGAGCGGAGGCTGGGGAGAGGAAGGGCAAGGAGATGTGAGGAAAGGTTGATCAATGGGTAATAATTTACGTTTAATAAGAGCAAGAAGTTCTGGTATGCTACTCTACCATAGGTTGACTATAGCTAAAGATAATATACTGTACACTTCAAAAATTTAGAAGAAACAATGTGAATGTCTTCGGCACAAAGAAATGAAAAATGTTTTAAGGAGATACAGATGTTTACTTCAATTTAAACATTACACAATGTGTACATGTACTGAAACATCACGCATAGTATCCCCAAAATATGTTTCTTTTAAAACAGCACTATATATGTGAAACAGCAACATGCTTAAAGAAATTATAACAGAAAACTGAAAGGAAATGTCAGGCACTTTTGCTGAGGCTGCTTGTTCACGGACTGTGAGAGATATTGAGGCAGTGGTCATATTGTTAAAGTAGATGTCCCAATAACATTTTGGATCTCTACAAATTTAGCATGCAAGAGTGAGTCTTAGGTATCAACTAGATCTACAACCTCACCTCAGGCAGATGTGTGCTTCGCCACAAGTGCCCTGCTAAGGTTTGACAGATCTGACAAAATAGCAACTTCAACCACAAGAACGTTCTTTAGCCTTTGCTATAACACTTACACTGAAAGCTCGGGTGTGAAGTAACATCGAAATAAAATCTTCAAGAGGATTCCTTCTCCATTAAACACAAAATTTAGCAGTGTTAACTAGCCAACTTTCACTTTCAGTTACCTGTTCCTGGTACTTTTTAGAAAAAAAAAAAAAGGAATAGAGAAAGAAAACATGATACCTTAATAAAATAAAAAACACTGTCAGCTAACTGACATTTAAAATTCTCCCTGCTTCACTCCCCCCATGACAAAGAAGGTGAAGGTCTCCAGCCTGAGGGTTTGGATAAAAAAATGATGTGGGAGGAGATGCAGACTGGATAACCTACCAGGGATTTGACAACGATCCCAATAAATGCCCATGGCGGATAAACATGTGCTAGAGGCAGTTACTTGTATCTCAAAGATGCCAACATGAAACTCACATCACACTATCATTTACCCATTCTCCTATAATTTAGTATTATTCGCAATAAATGGAACTAAATTGCAGATCTGTTTGATCACAGCACATTAAATTAGTTTTTGGATAGGAGATATGAACATGCCATAAAAGATCTTAGAATCTCACACCAGAGTTGCGGTTGATCAAACTACTTCTAAGTTTTCAGTGATGAGTGGAAGATTGTTTTCATTGCAGAGGAAAACAGAGTTTTATCCTGTTTTCTTTAGGTTCTATGAAAGAAACAGCTAGCACAGCATATTATGTTTGGAAAAGAGCCAGAAGTCTGGTATTGAAGCCATAAGGAAACCAGAAGCTGAGGACTGTGTTGTGATAAATATGATAGCTTCCCCTCCTGAAGAGGTCTTAGGAGATTCACAAACTGTACTCTGCTGAAAAATTCCTAAAACAGGATCACCCACGAAGCAAAGCTGGAAAAAATTAAATTATTTAAAACCCACACAGAATTATTTTTTAAATATTTAAAAATCATATAACATGCAAGAATAGGAAAACTTTTAAATGGAAGATATGACTTATATTAAGTTCTTTAATATGTTAGTTTACCTAGTCCACACATTAAAAATACATGAAATGGCACAGTTTTAGGGAGGAGATAACAAAGATACAGAGGTCATCCCAGCAGGAGGTATAGTACTGAATTTGAATCTATGAGATAAATATATCACAAAATTGATCAATTCCATTTTTACTTTGTAATTTTGAAATTCCCTATTGCACATCCTGGTTTTATTCATTTTTAACATCTGAATTTTGATTTCCCTAATGCTCCCATTGTTTTTAGCTATTACTTTCATTGTACCAAGATCTATTCAGTTGTGAAATGGCATTTTTCTGCCATAATTTTGAATGTGAATCCACAGAAAACAATATTTAAATATTTCCAATCAATTTGAGAAAACATTTGACATTTAAATATTTGCTCCCAAACTTTGATCCCACCTCAAATTCAATAGGTCAGGAACTTCAAAATGATTTTTCTTAATACTGTTCATAGATATGCAAAACAGTGGTGTGGAAAGCGTATATTTAATGTGAATACAGATCAAATATGGCTGATACTCCTACAAACATTAGTATAAGTGTTTACAAAAGCACATACAAAAGACAACCATTGTATAGAGTTTCAATTTAAGGAAAATGGCAGATTGAACATGATATAATTTATTTTGAAAAATTAGTTGTTTGACTGATTAAAGTTTCCTTTGCTATCTTTTACTGATAAGTCCCACAACCAACTTAAATAAAGATAGCTAACTATCTAGGTGCTTGATGTCAATACAAGTCAGCATAGAAAAGACCATGGCTGACACAATATCTTATTATCCATCAGATAATCACATCAAGAACATGTTTGGTATCTTCATCTTATAAATATGTCCTTCCAAAAATTTATTTTATTTACAATTACTTATACATGACTTACCAATTTTGAAGTACTGTAAGACTTGTTTAAGTATCATAGTAACCCTAGAGGTATTTACTTACATCTTACATGTCATGTACATTTCTTGATGAAAGAATTGAGACACTAACAGGTTAGGAAATTTTTCAGGATGATATAACTCCCCTCCGAAAAAAGAAGAGCCCCTAGCCCAGGCAAGTTGCTTTCAGAGTGTGACCTCTAAATCATTGCTCTCTACTATCCATCCTTGTTATTGTTATTTATCTATTTCACAAAAAATTTACATTTTAAATTTAAATCACTTCAACATTATATGAATATTAAAAGCATGGTACCAACCTATGAGTAATTTAGCAAGACCTGTCTCAAAAAATGAGGGGAGTGTAAAAAAGCATGGTAACATTAAATTACGTTGTAAACAATGGCTTTGAACTATGTAACCTCTTATACTTCTAATAAGCAAGCTTTCTGTACACTATTTTTTATTTGCTAACATGCTTTTCCTTTTAGTCATAACCTAGAGTTATTTCACTATAGTCTATTTTATCTAGATCAATCTTTGTAATTGTTAGTACTCCTCCTGTATCGTTCCTTCCTCTATTCTAATCTCTTCTTCACTAATTTTTAAACATTTGTTGACTTCCTATTATAGGTTAGCCTTGTCGCCAAGCAAGGGTCTCTTTCTACTCCAGGAGTTTAGATCATTTGGGGTCAAACAAACACATGACCACCCACTGGAATATTTTTGATAATTGAAGAAATATTATTAATGCAAGCTTCACTACAGTGGACATAAAATATATTGTCTTGTGTAAATCTGAATTTATTTCTACTCTAGACATTTGATGTGAGCCTTGAAATGAAGACATCTGTTAAACAAAGATGATGCAGAAGGGTTTCAGAGACAGACAGTGGAGTCATTAAGAGCAGGAAGGCCTAATGTGGGTTTTGGAAAAGTACAAAAAGCCCGGGATGACCGAGGTAGGGGCTCCCTGTCTTACTGCAGTAGTAAATAAAAGCACAGAGCAGTTATCTGTAGTCAAAATGTAAACGACTCTGTAAACATCAGACAAGGAGTTTGACAAATGTTTCCGGGCAAGGAATGGCAAACCAAAACACGGTGAACTGTTGTTTAGACAGGATTAATTCGGTTGGCCGGCACAGACGGATCCCGCTGTGGAGTGAGGGTTGGATGCAAGAGCTCATGTGTGAGATGATAAGCTCGACCATCGATTTTGAGGTTTCACAGCAATCTAAGAAATATCTCCGGGTAGTTTTAAAAATTTCACCATTTACCTCATTTACTATTTCTCAACAATCCAATGTGGTTCTCATTATCTCCTCTTCTGTGTAAGTTTACTCAAACCTCTTTCATGACCTCCGCACATTGTCAAGTAAGGTCTTTGCATAACACTCCCATTGCACACTTCTCAGGAATCGTGTGGTAACCACTAATGTTAGAAAGGTTCTCTGCCCTCCTTTTGTTCAGACAATGCATCTAAAACCGGAATTGCACTTACAACTGGGCAATGTTCATTAGCTTGCTTGATTTCTCATGATGCTAACATGGTTATCTTATTAATTTAGCCAATAATTTGTCCACAATTTGTCACTATTAAAAACACTGCTTAAAGAAGAAATATACTGGCTAGAGTGCCTGAAAGGAAGAACTATTATGATTTACATTCCAAAATAACAAATGGAAAAATAATATCTTTGGAATTATTTAATTCATTATTCAAAACCTTTATCAATATTTATATATTTATTGCCTGTGTTAGCACTGAATTATTTGGTTGTACAATTATATTTGAAAATATCAAGTCCATGCATATTTTACAATACCTGTCTGCTACAGTTGGTCAGAGTGAGAGTAATAATTGAGATTGTTTTGGACTGATTTGAATTTATTCTTACTGATGTAGTTTCCAATTTGTTTTCTAATTAATTTTGGTGAATAAGGCACAACCATTTTTCTTTAAAATATATTTATTATAATACAAAACCAGACTTTGATTTTCCTTTTACAATTTGTTTTACAAATTTCCTAGAAGATCATTTGGTAATTTTGTAAGGATTTTTGTGTGTAATTAAACTTTTATTCTCTTGCAAGCGTAACACAGAATAAATTATTTCTCTACCTCACTACTGCTTCACAGTAAAACTTTAAACATATTGCTAACTCAGTGATAGGTAACAACTATACCCATTTTTTTCCTCAAATCTATTATGTTCGGTTTTCCAAATTAATTTTCATTAGTGCATTCATTTGTAACAATGTTCACAAATAATTTTAATGGACCTTTATTCGTGTGCGTGGAGCAGATGGCGCTTATTAATGTAAAACTGGCTTTTTGTTGGAAGGGTTAGTTAATCTTTGTACTACACATCCTTTAATTCCGTAATTAATTATTTTGAATTAGTAACATATTTTGCATAATATGCTAGTATCAAGGCCAAGTACATTTCTCTGCTGGGGTAACACATTAATTAATTTTTCTGCATTACTTTAAATATTGGCTGACTCCTTTCCAGATATCTAGTATCGTTTATTGTTTGAGATAAAAGTTGGGTACCCTAAGATTAGCTTAGAAACTGGGAGAATTGGAAGAGGGTTGTCTGCTTAAGATGCCTGTAATTCAAACCCCAAAGTCTTTTTGAGAATCTACAAATTATCTCCTTGAATGCTATCTGGACCTATGGGTCTTTTACAAAAGGTCTAGCCAGAGATGCGTAGATTTGATCTTTAGGTATTAGTAAACCACATCAGTATCCTTCCATGCAGAGATGAAGGTTCTGATAAACACCAAACTCCAAGAGTCTAATCTCCTCTCAGTAATCTGAAGATCCTCCTCTTTCAGCAACATAGGACCACATTAGCCCTTTGGTGCCAAAATTTTGCACGCCCCCAGAGCCTGTAATCAGTACCTAAATCATCTTTGTTGTCTCTCCAAGCAATTGTTAACAAGTCAGAGTGAGTAAAGAAATGAGTGCTGCGATCAGTTACATTCTGCTCCTGTCTGGAGCAGGTTCTGGTTCTGGTTCAGCTCGCTTGGCAGTTTTTATCAAACCTAACCTCCAACCCTCTTCAGCCTTTGCTGAAGCTGTCCGGTGTTGCCACCAAAACCAGAAGACATACTGATGTTCAAATACTGAAACTGAACTATTTTCATCCTACATGTGCTAAGGTTGATGACCTAGTTTTGTAATATGTGGTCTCAGGAAAACTTTCGCTTTATTTCTGTAATACAATTCAGAAATCCAATGCTAGCAGATTTAGTGGAACTTGAAAGATTTAGTGATAGATTTCCCCACAGAAAATTATTATCCAAGATTTTGTTCAAAGTTAACTCAATGGCACAGCTGCAAAATTGCAATCTTACAACTTGTACCACAATTACCTAAGATTGAACATCAGGCAACACACTTTTTTCTAGTTTTTATGCATGATTTTAAGTAAGTAGTCAAAACAAATTTTTATTCATTGCTTGCCTCCACTTATACATTATTCCACAAAATAAAAATATATCATGAAATCTTGGGTTTCTAAACAAAATAAAGGCAGAGATAAAACTGTGTATTATAAATTTATCATTTCTAGGACATTAACCTATACTTTTCTCAATAATAATCCTATTTTACAGATGAAGAAACTAAGGATCAAAACCAAGTTTAAGTAACTTTTCTTGTACCACACAGCAAATTAGTGGGAATAAATGTAGAATCTTGTTATTCTGAGTTCAACCCTCTTTCTGCTTTTTCTACCGAGAATCATTTAGGAAAACTGAGAGGAGATACTGGGTAAGAAAATAAATTTCATAGCAATGGACAAAGATATTGCATTAAAATACACTTTAAAGCATCAGTAAGAAAATATTAGTTCTATATGATGCTTTTCTTTAAGTAGTTAATAAAATAATGCCTTAAATTTGCTTTGTGATATGGCCACAGTCAATTTGCCAAGTATTAAATTACTTAAACTCATGGAATGAATCATCTAAGAAAGACTTTAATGCATATTATATATAATACATACCTGTGTATATGCATGTATAATACATATGTGCATATGTGTGTAATACATACATATAATATACACATACGATACCCATGTATATATGAGTATATAATACATTTATGTGCATAAATAATACATATAAATACATATATTTATATGCATATATAGTACATATATGTGTGCATATGTGTATATGCATATATAATACATGTGTGTTTGCATGTATACTGCATGTGCATATATGCATGTGTAATATGTATGTGTTTATATGTACTGTATATATCAGCAATAAATGTTAGTGCTGATGTTAGTGCTAAAGCATTATTCTGTGTAGAGGATAGCTCCATCCCAAAATTTTTTAAAGCATAGTGTGGTCTTATGAACATACAATATACTTGTACTCTAATTTCACTCTAAGTGCAAAAAATGGCAGGTAGATTTGTGTAACTGACTGTAACGCTAAACATAATTCTAAACTGCTTATACTGTCCAAAAATAAATCTTTTCCTCACTACAATGTGAAGTAGTTATCATGTTTCTGCTTGAAATTTTTCTTTACATCCGGATATGTACTTGCATAAAACACTGCATGGTTCTGTCCTAAAATAGTCTAACCAAGTGGAAGTCACCTGGTACTAATCTATGGACCCGTGAGATTGGCCCTAATCATGAGCTTTCACACATTCACGAAACCTTTAATGTACAAAGAATCATCAAGGAATCTTGTTAAGTTATGGATGATACTGTAGTAGCTCTACGAAGCCTGAGGCTGTATTTTTACTGAGCTCTATGATGTTTGCTTCGATTTTGAGTGGTAGAAGGACTGTGGTAGAACCCTAAAACTAAAGACTTTGGAAGACCTTTTTCAATAGGCTTTTTACAATGCTTTGAATACAGGATAGTTGGAACGTGCATTGGTTTTGGGAATTGCAAATTTAATGCCAAGACAACTGCAGTAAGCTTGAAAATATTCCCCATACAATTGCATTCCACACAGTTGAGGCCAAAGAAATGAATAATCCATGAAAACATGCTGAAATATGTTAGTGATAAATGTTATAAATAATGTTGTGGATGTTAAAATACCCCTTTGCCTAGAAGCTACTCTATCCAAAAGTTTTTTTTAATGGAGTATATTTCTGTATAGTTTCATAAACTTCATACAATTTCATACAAATGTAATGATACAGTCTGTATGCTGCTGGTGTTGACTTCTTTCACACAACAAGCTATTTTTCATATGCACCCTTGCGTTGCATATGTAGGTGGTTTGTTTTGTTTCATTTTATTGCCAAGTAGCATTCCATTGTGTGAATATATTACACTTTGTTTATACATTTTCCAATTGATGAGCAGTTGAGATGTTCCAGGTTTTTTTTACTACTATGAATAATCCTGGTGTGAATATTCTTGTACAAGTCTCCATTTAGAAATAAGTAATGATTCCTCTTGCCTGAATACCTGCGAGTGCAATTGTGGAGTCTTAGACTACGTAAATGTTTTAACCTTATGGGAAATTGACAGGATTTTCCAAAGCAATTGCACCATTTGTATTCCCTTTAGCAGTATAAAAGAATTCTAGTTGCTCCATATGTTTGTCTATACTTGGCACTGGCAGTCTGTTTAATTTTTTAAATTTAAGCCATTTGAGTGACACATGGTGGCTTTTTATTATGTTTTCCTGACATGTGAAAACATTGTGTACCTTTTATGTACTTCTTAGCTATTCATTTATGAAGTGTCTAAGTCTTTTGCTTAGTTTTTATTGAGTTGTTTTTTATTTTATAACAGTTAAGTGTGCATTTTCTCAAGGGTCTTTTTCTTTTTCTTTTTCTTCAGATATCTGTGTTACAAATCATTTCCCCAGTCTGTGACTTGCTTTTGCATTACCCTGAAGGTGTTTTATTAAAAAACCAATGCATAAAATTATATATTTTGGTGTATCATGTGATGTTTCTATATATGAATATATTGTGTAATGTTCAAATCAATATAAACATAACTTTTCCTCAAATATATATTATTACTTTGTAGTAAAAACATTCAAAATCCTTTCTTCTATATTCTTCATTTATGTTCATCTACTATGCAACCGAACATCAGAAATTATTTTTCTATCATTTAATGTCTGCTGACCAACTTTTCCCTACCCTCTCTCCCCTCTGCTTTCCCCAGTCTAACATAACCTTCATCATATACTACTAAACTTTTATGAAGTCAATTTTTTAGATTCCCCATATGGTTGAGATCATGTGATACTTTTCCTTCTATGGCTGGTTTAGTTCAGTTACCTTAAGTGATCTCCAGTTCCAGCCACATTCTCACAAATGACAGGATTTACCCTTTATTGGCTGCATGGTATCCAATTTTTGTATATACACCACATTTTCTTTACCCGTTCATTGGCTGATGGGCACTTTTATTGTTTCCGCTCATTAGCTATTGTGAATGCTGCTGTAGAAAACACACTAGTGTAGCTGTCTCTTGTATATATTGATTTCCTTTCCTGTGGATATAAATGAAGTAGTCAGATTGCTGTTGATATGGTAATTCTACTTTTAATTTATTGGGGAACCACCATACTGCTTTCCATAGTGATTGCACTAATTTACTTTCCCATCAATATTATGTAAAAGGTTTGTTTTTCTCCAAACCCTCAGCAGCACTCGTTACCAGTGGTCTTTTCAATGATAGTCATTCTAACTGAAGGTGATGTAATATCTCATTGTGATTTTTATTTATATTTCCCTGAGAGTCAGTGATGTTGAACATTTTTTCATGTCTTTCTTGGATATCTGTATGTCTCACTTTGAAAAAAACGTCTATTTACATAAATCTATTGCCCAAGTTTTAGTTGGAATATTTTTCTGTTGGTATTGAGTTTCTTATGTATATCTACTAATTAACCATTTGTCAGATGTATAGTTTGTGAATATTTTCTCTCATTCTGTATGGTTTTTCTGCAGTTTGTTGGTTGTCTTCTTTATGACACAGAAGCTTTTCGGTTTGGTGAAACTATGTTCAATTTTCCTCTTCTTTCCTGTCCTTTTGGGGTCTTATTAAAAAACTTGTTGCTGGTGAGATAGCTCAGAGCTGTAAGTGTCTACCTGGCAAGCGTGAGGTCCTGAGTTTGACTCCCAGTACCCACATACAAAAAAAAGGACCAGTGATATCGCTCAGCGGCACGGGCGCCTGCTGGTGCACGAGGTCCTGAGTTCGATCCCCGGTACCCACACACACAAAAAAAACCTTGTTATCCATCCCAATGTCCTGAAGTACTTCCCCTACATTTTTTTCTAGTAGTTTCACAGTTTTTAGATGTTATACTTAAATTTTTAATGAAATTTGAATTGATTTTTTTGTGGTGCAAAGCAGAGGTGTGCTTTCATTATTTTTCATGTACATACTTCATTTCTCCAATACTAGTTAATAAAAAATTTCTTGATTCCTATGGATACTACTCCCTGTACTATGTTGAATAATAGTGGTAAAAGTAGACATCTTCATCTTGTTCCAGACCTTAAAAAATCTTTTCACCTTTTCAACTATTTGGTATAACGCTAGTGTTACCTTGATATATATGGACTTCATTGTGTTGAGGTAAATTTCTTCTATACCTAATTTATTTGAATTTTTATCATGAAAGGATGTTAAATTTTATAACTACTCTTCTGTGTCACTTGAAATTATCCATAATTTTCTATTCTTCATTCTATTCATGTGGTATAACAAATCTACTCATTAGGTTAGATTGAGCTTGTGCACTCCAGGAATGAATCCCATTTCATTATGGTGAATAGTCTTTTTAATATGCATTGAGTTTTGTTTGTTCATATTTTGTTGAAATTTTTCCTCTATGTTCATCAGGGATATGGAACTATAACTTTCTTTTTTGTACTGTGTCCTTATGTACTTTTAGATACTAGTAGAATGTATATTCCTCAGAAAGTGTTCTATCAAATTCTATTTGATTCTGTCAGTTGATAGTGTTGTATATCTTTTCTTATTATCTTAGCTATTGGGTTAAAGCAGACAACTATTTCTACAAATGTACTTGTGAATTTCTCTATTTCTATATATTGTATCAGACCTGTGGATTTATTTTATAATTCTATTTTGGTGCATATTGTACTGTGTTTTCTTGGTAGACTGAACCTTTTATCACTACCTAATGTATTTCTGTTTCTTGTAATTTTCTTTGTTCTGAATTCTAGTTCACAGGATATTAATACAGTCAGTGCTGCTTTTTCAAATTAGTATCTTCATGATACATCTTTTTCTATCCCTTCTTTTAATCTATCCATGTTACATTTGAAATGAATTTTGTAGACATTGTGTAGTTGGGAAACATCATAAATACTCTGACAATGTCCGTCTTTTACTCAGTGTATCAGGACTATCTACAATTACCGCACTCAGTGGTACTTTGGGACTTATCACTGCTTCTTGTATGGGCTCCACTGAACCCAGAGAAGTCAAAGGGAGATGTCACCTCATAACCATTGCATTGTGGTAAAGATCCTGGCTTTCCATTGGACCTTTTCTGACATCACTCTGCTTGTTGTGGGGAGGTGTTACTGCCAGGTAGAGTAAAAACTCAGGTTTTCTAGTTGGGCTCCATTGACGATGTGGTGAGATGGGGGACGCTTTATACCTAGAAATGACGACTGTCCCATATCCCTGCCTGATACTATTCCACCAGAGGAGTTGGGATGCCTGATTACAGCTTGGCGAAGTTAGAAGTGTAGAATCCCCTTTCAGCCCTTGCTGTCTAAGTGGAGGTCAGGCCACAGCCTTTTCTGTGATGTTTGCCTGAATTAGAGAAATTTTATCTTCTAGACTGTACTTTCCCTAGGACTTTGGCGGGAGAGAGCGGGCTTTACTTGAGGATTTTTCTGTGTATGTATTTATGTATGAATGAATGTATGTATATACGTATGGGCACATTTGTTTTTCTAAGTCATTGCAATATCCAGCTTCTTCTTTTGGATATAATATTTTCTAAAAAACTGAAGGGATTGGCAACTGAGTTTTTCCCTTAGTCTGAAGGTCACTAACCAGTCTACCCTTTTTTTTTTTTTTTTTTTTTTTGTGGGTACCAGGGGGTCGACCTCAGGACCTCGCGCGCCAGGAGGCGCCCGTGCCGCTGAGCGATATCACCGGCCCCTTTTTCATATGTGGGATCCGGGAGTCGAACTCGGGCCCTCGCGCTTGCAAGGCAGGCGCTTAAGCCGCTGAGCCATCTCACCGGCCCTCTACCCTTTTTTTTGAAACTTTTTGAGTCTTCTTATGTTTGCTATATATATAAGGTCCAGGATTTGTAGTTGTGCTTAGTGAAAGGACTAGAATAGAGTATATCTATTTCACTTTCATGGAAGTAGAAACTTTTCTTTCCATGTATTTCTAATTTGCTTTTCTTTAATGTTTAGGGGCTTTACTATATCCGTGTGAAATCTGTTCATCTTTTCCCCACTTTTTATACATTTCTTCTTCTTCATTTTTATGCCTGTGATTTCAGACTTGTAATTTTATTGCCTAAAACATTCAATAATGTGTTAAATAAAAGTGAGGAATTAGCTTCCTTTTCTTATTCGTATTTAATGGAAATGCTGTACTTATTATATCAATATATACGTTTAATAATATATAAGAAGCATCTATTCATTCCTATTTCCTTGAATTTTTGAATCAGTAATTGATGCTATATTTTATCATTTTTCAGCTTCTATGGGATAATTAATATAATTTATGTAACTTTTATTTAGCTTTATCAATATCAATATACTATATTAATGGATTTCTTAACATGGAACCAATTCTTCATTGCTTGACTAAATCTCACTTGATCATAGTGATTATCTTTTTATTGCAGCATTGGACTCCGCTAATTTAAATTGAATAAATATTTATATGTAATATTGATTGATAATATTCCTTTTTTCTACATCCTTTATGGAGAAAAGTATCAATGTTATGCTTAGTTCATAGAAAGGAGTAGGAAGTTTCATTTTACACTCAATTCTCGGAAATAATCTATGGAGTTTTAGAACTATTTTTCTGTGAAGAGTTGTTAGATCTTCTCTGAGAACTCATTAAAGTTTGGTGATTTTATAGATATAATATTTTATAATTTTCCTTATTTCTTGTAGAGAAAGTGGAGTGTGATGGCTTCAAAATGTAATCATTTGGTGTTGTAGTCAGGGTTTGCAAGATAAACAATACAGGACACATAATTCATAGGATTATTTTATAGCAGTCACCCAAAGAGTCAAACACAAAAATCGTCCACACACTAAAGACTCAAAGAATCCAGCTGAGGGCCTAGATTCCACAGCGATGTCCTGCATAAGTCCAGCTGAAGACCTAGAGCCCATGGCAATGCCCCCCCATGAGTCCAACTGGAGGCCCAGAGCCCACAACAATGTCACGCACAAGTCTTTTCCACGGATCTGCGCTGGGAAGGCCCAAAGGTCAGTGGTGGAAGCTAGAAAGTCTGCGCCAGCGGGATGAAGGATCTGCGCCAGCAGGCTGAGGGATCTGCACCGGAGCTGGGAAGCAATGCTCAAAGTAAGGACCAGAGCTCCCCCTGAAACCACAGCCATCCTCAGTGACAGTGAGTTCCCGAGCTCCTCCGACGATGAGAACAGCCAAGTTCCTATCAGGAAACCGGCGTGACAAGCTCCTCGAGGAGAACCGACAGCACCACCTCTTCCTCTGCAGTTCTCCTTTTTATGTGGTTGGCCACAGTCCTCAGGTGGGCCCTCCACAGCCAGCACCACGCTGATTCAGTTCAGCTGGGTGTTACAAATTGACCACCAGTTGTCAATCCACCACATTTGGGTATGCTGTGTATATTTCCCATAATTGTCTTCCCTGTATCCTTCCATTATGGTAGATCATTCAAGATATTTTATGCCAAACTTGGAAATAAAATGAAGCAGAATATAAATTATTTTTCCACCCTTGGAAAGTCAGATACAATCATCGGGTGCTTTGCAAACTTATGAACAGGTTGCTATCTATCTATAGCCTTTTTTCATTAGCAAGAGACAGTGGCCAGGCCTCCAGGTTCTTCTCTCTCTGGATTCTCTTTTTGTTCCCAGCATTCTGGGTGATGGGAAGAGCACTGGCTTCTCCCACAGGAATCCTACATTATTAATGTGGAGGAAATGAGGGAGGTGACACCTGTTCCAACCCATTTTGTGGGGTCCTGCTCACGTCGTGAGTTGCGGGTAGATCCTGCTCCTCTCTGTTTCACATCTTCTATTTTCAACTTCCTGTCTGGCAGTCTTTGAGCTTCAGTTTCAGGTACAAAACTGTATCAACCCCACAGAGATTATGTAACTAAACTACTGTCCATACAAGTCCCTTTACCAAATTGCCTTTATGTAGTTACAACCAAGAGTGGTTGTGAATGAAGAGAAATTTAACATTGAGCCTTCCGAACTGGTACTGAGTTATATGGAATTGATTTTATGTAATGATTAGACTTAAAATCAATAATGAGGGCCGGTGAGATGGCTCAGTGGCTTAAGCACCTGCCCGGCAAGCGCGAGGGCCTGAGTTTGACTCCCGGAACCCACATACGAAAAAGGGGCCGGTGATATTGCTCAGCGGCACGGGTACCTGCTGGCACGCGAGGTCCTGAGGTCGACCCCCCGGTACCCACCAAAAAAAAATAAAATAAAATAAAATCAATAATGATTGCAGGGTAGGGGTAGTCCATTGCATACCATGACAAAAAATAATATAAATATCATGTATTTGTAATTTAGCCCCAGTATAAGAAAAGCCTTTGGGTGACTAACCAGTTGTTGATCTAGGACAGTTAATAGAGGAGTACAAAATGACACATTGGATATTTCTACCTGCTTCAGATAAAGTAGGTGTTATGGTTTAGATCTAAAATGTCCCCCAAAAGTCTCCCATATTCAGAGGTGGTGCTTTTAGAAAAAGATTGGATCATGGGGGTGCCATACTTATCAGTTATTCACCGATGAGTTCATAGCTAAACGTGCTGTTAGAGGATTGGTCCTTGTTGGAGAAGGGGACTCACTCTGTCTCTCTGGTCCTTTCTTCTTTCTCTGCTTCCTGGCTGCTATGGTTCAGCAGCTTCCTTTGCCATGTCCTTCTACCATGCTCTTTCTGCCTTGGAGCCAATCAAACATGGACTAATCCCTCTGAAACCCTAAGCCAAAATAAATTTCTCCTTCTTTAAATTGGGGTGTTGTATATTTTTGCCAGCAACAGGAAAGTGGCTAATACAATGGGGAAAGAGAAGAGTTAGATTAGATCGTTAAATTCTTGGCTCAAGGCCCACATATGCCTCTACCTCAGTATTTAGGAGCCTACTCCTTCACAATCAATCCTCTAACTTTAACAAAAAATCCTACAAGGTTTAGAAATTCACGTGTGGTAATTCAGGCACTTGAACAATTAAACATTGGCTTTTCTTCAAAATATATGGATAATGTAAGATGTTGCTTTCAGCTGACAAGGATTGCAATATCTCTTGACTGAAATATTATAAAGCTGTATTGAATCTGTGTCCCACTCTGTAGGGAATTTGATTGCTTTGCCATTTTCCAAGGCACCATGTTGGTCTCCGGCATTACAGATTTATCTTGAATGGAGCTCGGCTGGTACAGTCTGTAAGCTTTTCAAATCTAATGGGATCTGTATTGTCCTAGAAAATTATCTGTTTCATCTAGCTTTACAAATTTATTTGCATATGTTTTACTCATTTTCCTTCTGTTTAAATGGTCATGCTCATTATTATTTCTCATTGCATGTTTCTCTACCTATTCATTCTTTTATATTATTATTTCTCTCTTTATATTTTTACAGAGCATTTAGTTTTGCTTTTAGAATGAAAACATTTTTTCTTTTAAAATATGAGTTAACTACATTCACTATATTGAAGTGACAGTATATTTAGGCTCATTATGCTACTTTATATTATACTTTTATGAGCATCATGGCATATTTCTCTACATCTTACGCTGCCTTTGTTCTAATACAATTTTTGTCTTTGTTCATATTCCTTCTTTAAATACCCATATCCTACTATTTTTTATTTAAATTTATGCTAACTTATTTGTTAATTTTTGATGGTATCTTTTAAATTCCAGTCTGCCTGTGCAATTAACAAAGAGTCTATTATATTGTCTTCCTTCTCCTTCATTGTTCTACAATTTTAATGTTTTATTATTTTAGAATATGTAGAACTTACATATCATGCTTTCCTCTTTGTTGTAGATCTGTATTTCATTATTTTATGTGTTTACCATGAGGCCACTTCTTACCTCTGACCTCATCTTTATGAGTCTTCTCATTATTAGCTACCTTTTACCCTGAATGGTTTTCTGTCTGCTCTATGGGTATTTCTACCCCCACTGTCACTCTCTGTGTAATTGCTGTGACTGAATCTCTTCATATTGTTTATCACTATGTGAAATAATTGCATTGGATAATTCATCTCCATAAGAGCACAGTATGTTCTATCAAATCTGTATAACTCCCAGATCCTGGTACATTTACAATCATATTTCTGACAGTGTTTGTTGACTAAACAAATGAAAAACAGTAGGCCAGTTTAATATCAGAGTTTATTATCTATCTCATACTTCCCTTTTCAGAAATCATTGCCAATATAAGAAAGGGGATGGTCACATATCTCTGGTATCTCTCAAAACACGAGATAAGACTAATCTCTCCTGTTCCGGAGGACGCCTCATCCTTTAGCATTATCACCTTACTTGGCCACTGTTGTTTGATGGAAAAATCACAATATTGCATAAATTAGATTGAAAACTTGTTTCAAAACACTGTCTTACAGCATATTTTAATCACTGAAACACTCTCCAGAGAAATGATACTGCATCTAGTGAGAGAAGCTTATAAATTACACTGTCATCTTTTTTTCCATTATTGCATCACTCTTCACTTTTTGATACTTTATTTAAGTATAAGAAAAATCAGTTACAACTTGAGGAATACAGAGGTGGAGCACTAATGTGAAAGCAAGATTGTTAGCTGAAGTGGAAGTATGGACAAAGCCACATCCTGGTCAGTCCGTCCTCTGCAAAGAACATGGAAAGGAATGATCTGCTACTGTCTCAGTCGGCACACGATGAAATAGCTACAGCAGCATTTAAGTGTTTCCAGGAACAAACAACATGTTTGCAAAAAAGGAAATTCAAATCCATGAGTCCTGCTGCAATTTTTATTTCTTAAATTAATGAAGAATGAGAACATTTAGTTCAAGAGATTTTAAGTGTATTTAAAAGACAAGGCTAAACTTTATATAGGATGTATGAGTTGCTATATTCACTGCTGAAAATAAAGAAAAATGAGGCCAGGCAGTGTGACACACACCTGTAGTCCCAGCACTCGGGAGGCTGAGGCAGGAGGGTTGCTGTGATTTTGAGGCTAGTCTGTGCCACATAGTGAGTTCAAGGCCAGCCTGAACTAAATAGTGAAACTCTATTAAAAAAAAAAGGAAAATGAGAAATGAGCACCCTCATCTGGGGCCTCTCAATACAGAGCTTCCTGAATTAGGCAGTAACACACAAAAGGACCTTTTGTCAATCACTTCTGTGAAAAGAGATCAAATAACATACGTGAAATATATAATAAATAATACAAATTTATGGCAGTATTATTTTTTAAAAGCTGAAGTTTTGCTTTTGAGTAACAGATATATTGAAAAGGCCCCATTAACAATATTTGTAATAATAAATAGCTCATTGGAGAAATTGATCATTTTACTAAATCATGTTTTAACAAAAGTATATTTCAAGGTTTAGAAAAAAAGAGAAAAATAAGATAGCTTCAGTAAACCTTAAATAAAAACCAATACATTTTGGGAAGTTTGGGTTTCAAAGGCTTGTTCCTATAAGAATGAGCCTGGCTTTTGTGGATAATTATGATTATGTAAAAATGTGTATTGGTTGTAATATAATAAATAGTAGACACATTTGATATAGGGCTTTGTTTATCCTTTTATTTCATAGGCGCTAGATGAAGCACATGATCATTACTTGTAAATGCCATATATTTCTACACAGCTTTAAGTCTGTCCAAATGTCCCTAAACGGAAACTGTATCCTTTCATCTTTGTAACTTTTATCTTTAAAGCATTGTGAAATCTCTGATTATTGATGTCAAACAAATAAATTTAATTTTATTGATAAATATCAAGTACCACTGAGAGTGTTTGAATGAAGAGTAGCATCCCACTATTAATCTAATTTTCTCTAAAGACTTTTTTATCATCTCAAAAATGAGTTGACTGAAATTAGTTGGAGATTCAGAAGTTCTTCTGACTTATGCATATTTTCTTACAAATCATATATTTTGTACTTATGTATGCATTCCTGCAAAAGCCTACTTTAGGAAGCAAGCAATTGTATTCTAGCTTTTTGTCTTTTGGGCAGAGAGCTGTATATCTAGATATCTGCATATCCGTGGACTACTATTGCTCAAAAGGATGAGCTAATTTTAAAAATTCAGCCCCTTTATAGAAACAATGTGAAATAAAGATGTGTGAAAGGAATGCCAAGGAATGTCAGCTGTAGTGCAAACTCTTGCGTGAGCTCCTGGATACAGTTTAATTCAAGGCTAAGTGCACTGAGAAAAACAGGCAAAGTAGCATTAAACTCCATAGATAAAATGACATTTAAGAAAACTGGGCCTGATCTCATCAAGAAAATGTTTGGACAGTGTGTTATTAAAAGAAATTAACACTTTTAATTCTTTAATATGATATTTGTAAGAGTTATAGCTGTAAAATTAGTGGACTGGATTAATGAAATAAATACAAGAAGCGAAATTTCATTGGATAAGCAGTAGCTAATAATTTAAATATTAGTATAATAATAAAATATTATCTTTTTTTTTGGAACCGGGAATTGAACTCATGACCTCGCGCTTACTAGGCAGGCGCTGTGCCGCTGAGCTATATCCCCAGCTACCTTATTTTTATACTACCAAATTGAATTCAAACTCTATTTTTCAGTCATATATACAAATATGCATTATTCTTCCAAGCAGGTCTCATATGTAGATACAAACATGATATAACTATTTTAAAATCACATGCAGATTCTATCTTATTTTTTGAAACATGTCTGAGGGCAAAAGTTGTTTGTTACTAAACTTTTTATCCCTCCAAACACCCAACACAATGTTCTACACATAATGAGGTATAAAATACATAACAGTATTTGCACTGAAAAATGAAAGCAGAATGATTAGACTCATAAAATTTATTAGAACTTACTATCTTGTCCTCTTTCATTTGCATTTACCATTTATATGATAATCTGGACTGAAAAAGCTTACATTATGCAGAACAAATTCAAGTAACATGAGTATTTCACAGAAGAGACTAATAAAGGAAAATGCTTGTCTCAAAACTAAACCTTTAAAAATGAAGCTTTATTTATCAGAGTAATGAAAAAGAGTTTTGTATCATTTGACTATACTGAATGTTTAAGTATAGTCAATTAGGAAGAAAAAAATCAAATTTAAACAATGATAAACAAGTGATACGAATACAAAAGTTTTAAATATCTAAGAACTTCAATTTAAAACAAGATTTTTAACTGTATGCATTTTTTAAAAACATAAATCCAATTATTTGTCATTAGACAGTAGAAATTAACAACTATTGCATATATTGCTGATTTGTTTTCTGAATAAATTATCTAAATGCATCAATTTCATGAAAAATAATTATCCTGAAAGGAAGACATTATTTCATTTTCTAGAAGCATATTATAATTGACTGGTGAAAGAAATGGTGGCTGACATGAAATTATCTATAGAAACTCTCAGCTAAGTTGAGCCAAAATTTCGGATTTTAAATAATTTTTTCCATTCATGGAAGAATTATTTTTTAGCCATGAGTAACACGAGAGCCAACAAAGAAAATTACTTTCTCATGTAAGGAAAGTTCTCGAGGCTGATTTAGTTTATGTAAATTATCGTTCAAAGATGCAGGGCTCTGGGATTTCTCCATAATTCTCCCAACTTTATTAATAATTTCGAGGTAGCTTCAGAAGTGCCAACCATTACCTCATGATATGTCAAAGGCCAAAGGAATTGGTTTTGAAGAATAAGGAAATATCCCCGGAAGCTCTCTGGTAGATTTCCCTCGTCCAAAGTTGTTTCACAGTTCTTTGCTTAAAACAATGATTGACAAACACAGAGCTTCCACGATGTACTTAAGCTAATCAGCACTCACCCTCTAGGGCTGGTGAAAGAGTTTGCTTTGCATGAACACATGAAGGAAGAAAATTAAACAAAAACAAAAATTGAGCTCAGCTGGCAAGAAATAAACTGTAGAAGAGACAGCAAAATAACCTCTCAATAAGATTCAAGAAAAATGGGATTCATTGTATTAGTCAATTTTCAGAATTATGTAGACCTTCTCAAGGTCTTGATTTTATTTTTATTTATTTATTTATTTATTTATTATTTTTTTTTTTCTATGTGGGTACCGGGAGTCGACCTCAGGACCTCACGCTTGCCAGGCAGGCGCTTTCACCCTTGAGCCATCTCACCAGCCCAAGGTCTTGATTTTAGAAGGGTATTGTTTTCCTATCTATCTTTTGAGGGTTTCTTTCCATAGTCATGTCTTAGAGCTAGAAAGCGGTCCTCAGCCTGATTTCTCATGTGGTTACGGACCCAGCTGTTGTGTTTACTTCTGCCCAGAATCTCATTTGTACCTTATCTATTTCAAAACATAACTGACAGCTATGTGATAATGATATAGGGGAAATAAATGTAACTCCCAACCTGCTAGATGTCAGATATGCTGAATTTGTGTTCCCAAAACTGAAGAATGAATTCTAAGGGACAATGGAGGTTAAGAGTATGAAGTATTTATTGAGAGGCAGAGCTCTTGAGAGACAGGAGGGGACCTGAAAAATGGGTTACCATGGACCCCCTTTTACAGAGTAAGTTTTATAGAGCAAAATCATGAGGTGGATACAAAGTCACAAGGTGGGTACAAGGCAGGACAAAACTATGATCAACCAATAAGATTACAAGTATAGCTGCTTAGGTGATATTGATCCAATGGGGAAGCAGGTCACATAGCAAGTGTACATGGGAAGAACAAGGACCTTTTTAGGAAGAGACAAATCAGAGGGTTCCACCCACTCACTGGGGCAACTGTTGTCTACCAGGTAAGCACAATTTCCAAGCCATTGTTCATCCACCGTGGAAGCATACAGGCCTGGTCATTTTGTCTTTGTCTTGAGGCCTGGCCTCCAACACATGCACCTCCAACCACAGTTGTAATGTGTTTTTATCCTCTGCATTGACTCCCCCCTGCCTGACTGCCTATATTTTTACCGAGCTTAGCTGTCTATAATAATAAGACACAGATGAAGTAATGCATTTTTCATAATGTCTTTCTTTATATTTATAAGTAATTTTGTCATACTTATTACACAATTATGACAATAATTTTTTAGCATTACATGGCCAGTGATCAAGAAGTTTCACATGGCGATCCTGTTTCACTGTATCAGCCCACTCTGATTTTCTAACCTCTGACAACTGAACGCTTTAAAATGCTTGGGGTTCATCAGTCCATTAATTTTTCTGTCCAAGGCCATAAATATATATTTCTTCCGTGGCATGAGTGACATCATATTCTATATATTGCTCTTTTTATTGAATTTTAACTGAATGTACCCAACTCTTTTTTTTTTTTTTTTTTGTGGGTACCAGGGGTTGACCTCAGGACCTCGCATGCCAGCAGGCACCTGTGCCACTGAGCGATATCACCAGCCCTTTTTTTGTATGTGGGTTCCGGGAGTCGAACTCGGGCCCTCGTGCTTCCCAGGCAGGTGCTTACGCTGCTGAACCATCTCACTGGCCCCCGATCACCATTTTAGAGAAGAGAATTAGGCAAAAGAATTAACCTCCAAAAACTACATGATTAGAATTGGAAAAATCAGTATTCACCTCAGGTAGCTTATATCCAAAGCTGACCCAGGATTAAAACATATTCTTTCATATTTTATTGTGATATAGTTTTTATTTTATTTAATGCATAATTTATCCATCTATATACAACATATTCTTTGCATATCTGAGTTAGGCATATAATAGATTTTAAGTATAATGTTTACAAGAAACAAGTATAAAATATGCTTATTTCAATTCCACTCTCATAGTTCTGTCAACCCACATTTATTGTAATGTGCTCTTATGGTACGTGCTAAGGAAAATGTAGGCTTCTTTAACCACCTACATCCCCCATTTTAAAATAAATCTTACTTGTTTACATATTTTTCTTCCAGCTAGATTTAAAAATAAATTTTAAAGTTCTGTTAAAATAACTACTCTTAAGAATTTAAATGAAAGAATCTGGCATCTTCTGTATACTGTTTTCTCATTGTAAAGAATGGACTAACTCTTCATTCTACTATATATGTGTGTATTTTGGACATTATTTACTTCATAAAACTTCCATAGGTATTTTATGTTTCACTTACTCTTTACATTTTATGGGCAAATTTGTGGTAATTGTGTTTGTTTTATTCACACTTTTTTGGTTTTCTCCTCTAGCGCTCTTTCTACATAACGACCAATTGATTGATCACTAGTTAGATAGATATAGATATAGACATAGATGTAGAGAGAAACAGATACATATAAAGTTATAACAACTTGATTTATAACTTTAATCATTTAAGTATCTAAAACTATGGGATGTGGGCCTCCATTTACATTGCTGTTCTACACCATATAAAAATCTCACCAAGTGGTAAAATACAATGAAAGCAAAATTAGACCAGATTCTGCCCTACCTTCACCACAAAGGAGTCATTTAGTTCTGATAAGCTCAGTCAGTGAGTACTGAGGTTTCGGCGTTCCAGGAAGTGCTGCATGGAGGTTCATCTGAGGCATACTATTCAATGTGATGTTAGTGGAAAAATTCTGTTAATCTTCTTTACTCTTTAGAGCCAAGGTAGAATCATCTAGATGTCACTTTGCACAAAACCAATCATAATTCTAAGCCTCGATGTCAACCTACCAGATTCTTCCTTCCATTTCTACGAGAGCTGAGCTGTCTGTTGTTTCTAGGCTTTCCACATAGATTTCTACCAATGCTTATAAGAAAGCAATGAACTCTCTAAGGCAGATTAAAATAGAATTGCTTAAAGAGCCTCTCTGTAAACTGCCTTTGGTAAGTGGAGTCTTAATTAGGCTTTTTAACATGCTAATCATCTAATTGTGGGGCCGGTGAGATGGCTCAGCGGCGTAAGCGCCTGCCCGGCAAGCGCGAGGGCCCGAGTTCGACACCCGGATCCCACATACGAAAAAGGGGCCGGTGATATCGCTCAGCGGCACGGGTGCCTGTTGGCGCACGAGGTCCTGAGGTCGACCCCCCGGTACCCACAAAAAAAAAAAAAAAATCATCTAATTGTGAATTATATATTCTTGATTAAGGTACTTGTTCTAGTGTATAGATTAAAACTTACACAAGAATAATATTCTATAGATTAATTTATTATAATGGAAATGGAATGCAGTAAAGGCCTGTTATAAAGGGCCTCATTTTGGCCTTTCCTAAAATTCTACAGCAGAAGCCTAGGGCAGGTACAAAGCTTTATGCCTCATTTCTTACTACTCTGCAAAAAGAGAGAGAGAGACAAAGACAGAGACAGAGGCAGAGACAGAGGCAGACAGAACAAAGAACCTGAATTAGGAATACAATTAGTTTGCATCCATTAAGGAATTTGTATCCATCAGATTTCATGCCTTCTGGGAACTGGACAGTGTTTTTGTTTTTGGCAAATGATTCTAACTCATTATCCTTGCCATTCTGGCATTGACTCTCCATGTCTAGAACACTGCCTGGGGGATTAGAATGGGGACATTGACTAGGAGCCTTCTGTGAAACTATCGAAAATGACCATCTTCATGTCAACACCAGACTGCATGTATATGAGCCTTCAAGGTCCATTTGTGTTTGCTTTCAGCAGAATGCAGAGATATTCAGAGATTCAGGAGTGGAATAAATGCTGACTGTTAACTTTCCTGCACACAGCAGAAGCTGAAAAATAGTTTTTGTAATCTAAAATCTGTCTTTCTTCACATTTTTCTCCTTTCTTCCTCCTTCCCTTCCTTCTTTTCTTTTTCCTCTCTTTTCGTTTCCTCCTCCTTCCTTTATTACTTCAGACAGATTCAGGAGAAACAGCTTTATGGGAACATTTCTCTTCCCAGACCTCCAGGAGTTTGGCTGCCAGCCCTCATGACCGAGGGGAGGGGGAGTCATGATGCATTTGGATCTCTGCGAGCCCATTACCTTCAGATCCCTGTCCTGTCTCCAGGATTTTCTTGAGCCAGAGTTAAGCAGAGGATTGCGAAATGAATATAAACCTACTGAGCTTTTCTTAAACTCCCCAGCTCCTTTTCATTTATAGCCAAGCCCTTCTAAGCAAAGCAAGACCCTGCAGACCAGAACCCATTCCAGACATTAACAGGATTACACTTCTGCCTGAGATGCAAAGAACAAGAAAGAGTAAATTCCAGTTCACTGGACTGGCTGGGCTCTCTCAGTGCAGATTTTGCAAGCAAAGTATTTAAAAGCACTCTAAAGGAAAAAAAGTATCCTGTGTTTTCTCTAACCTTTCCCACGCACACACTGCTTTCCTAAATCCTGATGTCGTAAGCTGTGGAGGGAATCATAAAAAGGGTGGTCCAGGCTCCCATCTCCCAGGGGTCCCTGCCCAGTTTGTGCCCTGTGTTTTAACCAGTAGTTGAGACAGAGAATGAAGATGCAGACCCCTTGGGCCCTTTGGAAGGCACTTTCTCCCGTGTCTTTGCCTTTGGCTGCGGGCATTTCAAGCTTGACTTGAAATATTGGCCAGCAGTGACTTTTATCCATTCAGAGTTCTCTCTTGCTGACATGTTCACATCCCCGAGGCCAGGGATGGAATAACTGATCTGTAAACAGAAGGATAACAGTTACCAGATCCTGTGGTCCCACAAGGATTACACTGTGGCACCTTGGGAGAAGAGATGCCTAAATCCTGAATTCCATAGAGTCAGGGAATGCCTTAATTTGGGGCTTTTTGAGGTCTACACCAAAGGTTGTGTGCTATGTCTCTTGTGCCTGGTGTTCTGTGATGTCAGCCACAAAAGTAGCACTGCATGCATCTGCGTGGTCATCCTTTCTTCTCACTCTGTCTTTTCAGTTTCTCAGCCTTCTGATTTATTCTTCAGCTGAAGACTAGAGCCTGGGGATAAGGAGCCAAGATGAATGTCCCTACTACCCACCAGCATTTCTGCTTTGTTTGTTAAGGGGCAATGTCAATTATATAGCTTAAATAAGGTGAAACAGAAATGATCACATATATGTGTGTGCGTGTGCACACGTGCATGCGTGCATTCATACATGAATGTGATCTGAATTTGGAATACAAGCAACTTGTATTGATAACCAAGGAAGTTGTATGATTGAGCCTCCCCATATCTTCTGGGAACTGGATAATGGTTTTTTTTTTTTTTTTTTTGGCAAATGATCCTGAGTCTTTGTGATTGGGACTCTAAATTCTACTGTGAAAGACTGAGACTAAATATATTTTTTTTATTTGAAGTGGGAGTGGGTGGTATTGGAGAAATAAGAAGATGAGGAAGGTGAGTCAGAAAGAAATTGGAAGGGAGAAAAGAGAAGACTGGTTACTTTACATCTGTCATAGAATCTACAGAGATACAAAACTTGCAGCCAAAACACTACCAAATGCGGGACCAAGTAAGAGACTATCAGTGATGTATTGTAACGCTGATTTGACTTGAGTTTGAATCTTTTCTTACTATACAGGTTTCACACCAGAATGAAGATACGGCCACACGTTTTCAGGGGTCTTTTGCAGTTGATCATCTCACTGGCACTAACAAATCTTTAATTCCCTATAGATGGTTTCACAGAAGTAATGCTTGCCTGCACCACGAAACTTTGTTCAAACTCAGTATAAGCGAACTTCCAAAGGGCTTGTGATATCCTTACGTAGCAAGAAAAGAGGTTTAGCTAGCTCACAGTTTTGGAGACCTAAGAGCATGGTGCCAACTTTTGCTTGGCTGTAATGAGAGCTTCGAAGTGCATAGCATCGCAGTGGTGGGAGTACATATGGAAAAGATTGCATGGGAGACAGGAAACCAACGAACCAGGAGGGTTGTATATTGCTCTTTTCTAATAATACACTCAGGAACTAACTTGCTGGGGGAGATGTCATTAATCTCTTCCAAGATCAGCACCTCCAATGATCTAATTACCTTGCACTAAGACACACTACCCTGGATGAGTTTCACCACCTCTTAATACCATCATATTAGGGACCAATCTTCTAACACATGAACCTTTGGGAAACAAACCAAATCTAAATCATAGCAAAGTCTAAAAAGGCGTGATGGTGTATGGGAGGTTAGATGTGATGACCAAACTGAACGATCTGGAGACTAATCAAATGGGAGGTGATTCTGTAACATCTCCAACACATGCACTCAATTCAGAGGCATGCCTTTCTCCTCCCTGTATCTTAGCTCCACAAATTGGCAATAAAACCAGATTTCTGTGCCAAACATGTGCATTCCAAAAGACCTCAAAATTTTCCACCAAAATGGTTTATAGTTCTTTAAAACCAGAGAAGGGGCTTCATGAGCATATGGACTCAGAGCAGCTTTACAAATGAAACATCAGATGTGATCCAGTTTATTCCCCTGTGCAGTTTGCACTGTACCATTTTAAGGTTCCTGCAGCCCAGCCTCCTCTTTCAGCAGAATGCAGGGGGAAACATGATTGGGAAGGTTGGCTTGGGTTATGCTGCAAACAGCAGTGAGTATCAGGCACAAGCTGGGGCAGGGATGTGGAAAGTTTGGAGCAAGGAGATAAATTATATGACGGAGAGGAGAGAGAGAATCTAGACTGAGAGAAAAATGTGGAATTTCACAAGCTTGTTGAGGAAGGAAACTCCAAAATAACTTGTTTTATTGGGTGAAAGAAGGGGTAAAACCTGAAAGACATCACATGTAAATTCAACAACATAAAACACAGAGAGTTTTAGAACATAGGGAAGGGAAGAAAAAAGACTCCCTTTCTCTATGTCTGTCTATTTATCTATCCATCCATCCATCCATCTAACCATCCATCATCTATCTATGTATGTATCTATCTATGTATCTATCTATCTATGTTTCTATCTATCTATCATCTCAGCACATATGTGTTGCAACTATTATTGGAACTGGGACTATCCTGGAAAATTCATGTAAATTATGAAGTATTTCTAACTTTATTGAAGAGAAGAAACATTTGGAAGGTAAATACATATCTAACTATAGGACTACTCAAAATTCATCCTAGTTTTATCTAGTAGAGAGTAAACCCTTATTAATATTAAGAAAAGGGATTTATAAAATTACCAATTCGTGCTAAATTGTTAATAAGCACTGTTCGATTATTCTCTATAATATTTTATGAAATCAGTGTTCATTTTATAAAAGAGAAAAATTCTTTTTAAAAAAACTTTTGTTAGGGGGCCGGTGAGATGGCTCAGCGGCTTAAGCGCCTGCCCGGCAAGCGCAAGGGCCCGAGTTTGACTCCAGGATCCCACATATGAAAAAGGGACCGGTGATATCGCTCAGCGGCACGGGCGCCTGCTGGCGTGCAAGGTCCTGAGGTCGACCCCCCCGGTACCCACAAAAAAAAAAAAAAAAAAAAACTTTTGTTAGTACATGTGTGCCATACATAATGATCACATTCGTCATGGGGAATTCGTACCTGCACGTAATGTGTCTTAATCCTTTTGTTTTCTTATCCCCCCTTTCAACCCTTCCCATTTACAAAAGTTCTTTTTCCATTGTTTTCCTTCCATTTTTTTTTCTTTTTGGTAATGATTTAGGTTTTATTTGAAGGAAATGCTATATTCAAGCTTATACTGTATATTGGAAGGCATTTATGCATTCTGCAGTATTTTTTTCCGTGCTGCAGAAAAATGTTTTCTGTGGTATACACTCTGGAAAAGCCTATAACAACTACCAATTTGGGAGTAGATGGTTTGGAGGTAATGGTTAGCACTTTAAAACTGCTGTGTTGCCAGATTCTGCTATAATTTATTTAGAACTTTGCAGAAAACTGGGACAGATAGAAAATACTTCCTTTCAAAATAAAGAAGGGGGGAGTAAAAAAACTTGGGTGTTCCCTTTTGAATTTGAGAAGTAGAACATTAACCAGCTGCTAACTGTAGCCCCCGCCGTCCAGTTCTCCTATCATCTACGACTCCAGCCTGCCCTCAGTGCTGTAACGCCCTGTGCCACGCAATGTGCTGTCCCGTTCCTGCATTTTAAGGGAATCTGTCGTTTCTGCTTAGTCTTACCCTGTGCATGAGTTAAAGACCATTTTCTTTTCTACTTGTCTGCATTACTCTATAGAGGAAAAGTGAAATTAGCTATTTCTCATACCATTCACCAGCAGGTTTAAGAATTTGTCTAATTTTTCCCTTCTACAGAAGCATCAATAACCTATGAATGGGGGCACGGTGTTTGTATGGCAGTGATGGTGAACCTTTTAGAGTTTTCAATGATAACACCCACCATGGCATGTATGCCATGTTTGCCACCACAGGTATGATGAATACCAGTTCTTGATGGATGGATGGTACATTTGGTTTAGTGGTTTAGTACTTAGAACAGGGCTAAGGGAAGCTTAATACTTTGTAAGTTCCATTTATTTCTGAACAAGTTAACTTTTCATAGGTAAGTCACATGATTCAGAAATTAAAAATTCACAAAACCTTTACCTTGATCCCCATATCTGAGTAACAATTGCTGCCTCCCTGGTGTTTAGAAATAAAAGTTTATTTGTTTTTCTAGTATGTTCTTTTTTTTAATTAATTAAAGTTTTTGGTACATTTTAAGCATACACAATGATCACATTCATTGCAGGGAATTTGTACCTGTACATGATATAACTTGATTCCTCTTTTTTCCCCATTCCTCTACCCTCCCTTCAACCCTTCTTCCCCTCCTTATTTACAAAAGTTTTCTTTTTCCATTATCTTATTTTTAATCCCTTTTTCCTTCCTTTTATCCCTCCTCCTACCTTTCCCCTTTCCATTTGAAGAAGTTCTTCTTACTTCCCAATATCTATCCTCTATTTTTGCTCCTTATTTACACTTTGAGTTTCTCAGACAAGAGAAACAATGCCATATTTAAGTTTGTGTGCCTGATTTATTTCACTTAAAATTATGTTCTCAAGATGTACCCATTTACCTAAAAATGTCTCATTTCTTTATGGCAGAGTAGTACTCCATTGCATATATATACCACATTTTCTTTATCCTTCATCTGTTGATGGACATATGGGCTGTTTCCAAGATCTAGCTATTATAAACTGTGCTGATATAAATATGGGTATGCATATATCACTGTGGTATGATGCTTTTAACTCTTTCAGGAAGACATCTAAAAGGGAAATAACTGTATCAAATGGAACCTTTAACTTAGGTTATGAGGCATCTCCATGCTGATTTACATAGTGGTTGTAGCAATTTAAACTCCCACTAACAATAGAGAAGTGTCCCTTTTCCCCCACAGCCTCACCAGCATTTGTTATTGATTGATTTCTTGATAGTAGCCATTCCTTCTGGGGTAAGATGGAATCTCACTCAGTGTTGTTTTAATTTGCATTTCTGGAATGACCAGTGATGTTGAACATTTTTTCTTATATTTATTTGCTGTTTGTACTTTACCTGAAAAGTGTCTATTCATTTCAGATGCCCATTTTTGGACTGGATCTTTAAATTCAGGCGATCTGATTTTTTTGAGTTCTTCTAGATTTTAGTCCTTTGAGGAACTGCTGGCAAAATAAATTTTCCCATTCTGTTGGTTGTCTTTTCACTCCATTGGTGATTTATTTTTCTGTTCAAACTCTTTTTAGTTTGATGTGATCCCAGCTATTTATTCTTTATAATACTTATTGTGTGATCAAGGTTTTGTTCATAAAGTCTTTGCCTACACCTTTAAGCATTTAACCTATTCTATCTTCTAGGAGAGTCAATGCTTCCATTTTATTGTATAGATCTTCGGTCCATTTTTATTTTAGTTTAGTGCATGGTGGGAGATATGGGTCTAGGCTTAATCTTTGGCAGGTGGAAAGCCAGTTTTCTCACCACCATTTATTAAAGAGGCTATCTTTCTTCCAGTGAAGGTATTTGACTCCTTTGTCAAAGATAAGTTAGCTGAATATGCTTGGAAATGTTTCCGCATTTTCTATTCTGTTCAGATCCTTGAGTCTGTTTTGTGTGCATGTGTATGGGTGTGGGTATGTTTTTTTGTTTTTTTTTTTTTTTTTGGCCAGTACCATGCTGTTTTTATCATGGTAGCTTTGTAGTATAACTTCAAGTGAGGGATTATGACAACCCCTTCCTTTCTCTTGTTACCAAGAATTGCTTTTGATATTCTATGTCTCTTCCAGTTCCATACTAATTTTAGGATTGTTTTCTCTAGTTCTCTGAGGAATGCTATTGTTATCTTGAATGGGATTGCATTAAATCTGTATAACAATTTTGGATATATGGCCATTTTCACTATATTGTTTCTGCCTATCCAAGAACAGGGGATATCTTTTCCATTTTCTGATATCTCCTTCAATCACCTTTTACAGTACTGTAGTTTTCAATGTAGAGGATTTCACTTCCTTCATTAGACGGATTTCTAACAATTTTATTTTTCTCAATGCTATTGTGACGGGTGTTGTTTCCCTGATTTCTCTCTTAATAAGTTTGTTATTTATGTGAAGGAATGCTATTAATTTTTGTATCTTGCTATACTGCCAAATGTAGTTATTAACTCTAGGATTCTTTTGATGGAGTTTTTGGGGTTTTCTATATAGAGTATCATGTTATCAGTAAATAATGATAATATAACTTCTTCCTTTTGTATCAATATTCCTTTTATTTCTTTCTCTTGTCTAATTACTCTGGTTAAAGTATCCAGAATTATATCAAATAGGAGTGGTGACAGTTGGCATCCTTGTCTTGTTCCTTGTCTTAGAGCGGTAGCTTTCATTTTTTGACCATTTAGTATGATGTTGGCTGTTGGTTTGCCATGGATGGCTTTTATTGGATTGAGATAAAGACCTTCTATTCAAATTTTCATTAGTTTTAGTTTTCCTTTTTTTTTTTATTATCATGAATGGACATTGGATTTTGTCTAATGTTTTTTCTGTGCCTATTGAGATCATTACGTGGTTTTTGTCCTTGCTTCTGTTAATGTGGTGTATTACATTTATTGATTTACATATGTCGAACCATCCCTGCATCCCTGGGTTAATCCTACTTGGTCATGGTGTATAATCTTCTTGATGATTTGCTGCTTTCTGTTTGCCAGTATTTTATGGAGGATTTTTGTGTCTATGTTCAGTAGGGTGATTGGCCTGTAGTTCTCTTTTTTGGTAGGGTCCTTCTCTGGTTCTGGTATCAGGGTAATGCTTGCTTCCAGGAATGACTTTGAGAGTATTGCTTCCCTTTCAATTTCATTAGACTTTGAGATGTAGTGACATTATATCTTCTCTAAAGTTTTGTAGAATTCAGCAGTAAATCTGTAGAGACCTGGGTTTTTCTTTGTTGTTAGTTTTTTTTTTAATTTCTTCAATTTCATTGACTGATAGTGCATTTCTTGGGATTTTTATATCTTCTTGATTCAGCATTGGTAATTCATATGTATCTAGGACTCTAGCCATTTCTTCTGAATTTCTCGTCTTATTGAAGTACAAGTTCTCAAAGTAGATGTTTATGATCTGGATTTCTACAGAATTTGTTGTTATTTCACCCTTTTCATTCCTAATTGCATGGATTTGGGTCTTTTCTTTTTTTGTTTTGATAAGTTTTGGTAGGAGTTTGTATATTTTACTTAATCTTTCAAAGAACCAACTCTTCATTTAATTGATTATTTGTAGTTTTTTAGTCTCTATTAAATCAATTTCTGTTCCATCTTTATAATCTCCTTCCTCATGTGAACGTTGGGTTTAACTTGTGCTTCTTTTTCTAGAACCTTGAGGTTCAACATTATCGTATTTATTTGAGCTTGCTCTGTTTTTCTGATGTTGGAATTCACTGCTGTATACTTCTTCTGTAGGACTGCTTTCATTGTGTCCCATAAGTTCTTGTATGTCATATTGACATTGTCATTTAATTGTAGAAACTGTCTAATTTCTCTAATTTCATCTTGACCTATTGCTTGTTCAAGAGGATATTATTTAATTTCCATGTTTTTATGTAGTTTTTGTGGTTTCTTTTGCTATTGATTTCCAATTTCATTACTCTATGATCTGATAATATGCTTGGGATAATTTCAATACCTTTGCATTTAGTTAAGCATGTTCTATGAGGTAATATGTGATCTATTTTGGAGAAAGTCCCATGTGATGCTGAGAAGAATGTATATTCTGTTGTTTTGGGGTGGAACACTCTATAAATATGTACTAAGTCCATTTGTTCAAAGGGTTGGTTTAGCACTGATATTTCTTTGTTGATTTTTTTTGTCTAGTTGGTCTTTTTGTGACAGTAGGGTGTTGAGGTCTCCCATTATAACTGTATTAGTGACTGTCTGATTTTATATAGTGTTTCTTTTATGTAGTTGGGTGTGCTGGTATTTGGTACATATATATTTATGATTCTTATTTCTTCCTATTGGATTATTCCCTTAACAAGTAGGTAGTGAACTTCTTTGTCTCTTCTGATCAGTCTTGGCTGGAAATCCAGTCTGCTTCTTTTGATTGGTGAATTCACATTGATGGTTATAACTGATAGGTATTGATTTATCCTTGTCATTATATTATTTTCTTGTTTTTAATTCCCTTTCATTCCCTTCCATTTAACTGCTCACCTTGCCTGGTGAATTCATTATATTGGGATTCTTGGAATTGTTGTCTTTTTCTAGGATACCCTTCAGAAATTTTTGGAGTGCTGGTTTGGTGTCATGAATTTCTTCAGGTGTTCTTTATCATGGAAGTATCTTATTTTTCCATCAATGTTGAAAGATAATTTTACAGGGTACATTAATCTGAGTTGGAGGTTGTTTTCTTCTAGGGCTTGAAATACTTCACTCCAAGCTCTTCTTGACTTTAGGGTTTGTGTTGAGAAGTCTGCTTTAATTCTGATGTATTTTCTTCTATAGGATTTGTTCCTTTTCTCTAACAGCTTTCAATATTCTGTTCTTATGTTGAATTTCTGAATTCTTAATTATTATATGCCTTGGTGTAGTTTTTTCTGTTTGGAGTTCTATGCCTTATCTGTATGTCAATTTTTTTTCCTTGCTTGGAAAATTTTCTGTTATTACTTATGTGAACAGTTTTTTTTTATGCCCTCCGTGCTACCTTCTGCATTTTCATTGTTCCAGTTAACCTTATATTAGTTTTCTTTGCATCACCTAGCAGCTGTTAGATTGATATTTTATGGTCTGTTGCTATTTTAAAGAAATCTTTCATTTGATGATCACCAACCAAAACCCTGCCTTATAGATCTGATATTCTATCTTCACACTGGTTGACTCTGCTTTGTATACTTTCAGTAGAATTTGTAATCTGGATTTCTATTTGATTCTGTTGTATGGAATTCAGTTCTTTTCTGTTGAGTATTCATGGTTTCCATGTCTTTCCTAAGCTCCTGTATTTTTTGTCTGTCTTTACTGTAGATATTTCCTTCATTATGATCCTCATCTCTTTAATTACCTGTGTAATTATTTCTGCTTTGAATTTGTCAAGAATATTAACCAACTGCTTTATTACTGCTACCATTTCAGAAAATTCAGGAGGGTTGCTCTGGGGGGATTGGGGGATTTAGGGTGCTTTTTGTTCTATGTTTTCTTTTCTTTTGTTGTTGTTTATTTGTTTTCTGTGTTGAGGCTTGTAAATTACTTATGGTGTGTAGCTTTGTTATTAGTACTGAGACCACTTTAGGTGATAACTGCTTTTCAGAGAATGTCTTCTAGGCATAGCTGGCTTTTGGCCTTTGAGTCTGTCCCTGGATCCTACCTCTCCTGCTTATCAGGGCTGAAATGCTGCAGCATTTTTGGCCTAGCACCCAGTTCTTTAGTACTGGACAAGTACCCCTGATAATTGAGGTGTTGGCATACACGGAAGATCAATTGATCACAACAACTATGTCACCTTGGCAAGAGTAGTGCAATCAGCAATAACAATAACATCAAGGGCAAACTGAATAATGACAGACTATAATAATTAATACTTTTCCATCTGTAACTATAAGCACAAAAACTATACCTATATAAAAATTCTAAGACAAATCAGAAAATTATCATAGTAAATATCCACTCAGTAGAGCAATTTTACCCCTTTTCACTGTAGAGCAGTATGCAGTCGTAGTAAGATATGGATAACTATCTACAGAGTCACAAAGTAAATGGTACAGGTATGGATGCATGAAGAAAAAGGGAAAATAAATAGATAATGAAAAATAAAATGATGGGAGATATAAAGAATGTGGTAAGATTGATGTGAAAAGTCCTGTTAAGAAAAAGAGGGAAATTAGTGGTATTAGACAACAGTAACAGAGAAGACCAACTATGAAAAAGTAAGTAATAGGGAGTGGAGATTAAAGTAGAGGAAAAGGAAATAAGAAAAAATACTAAGGGAACAAGTTGAAAAAGAGAAAGTGAAAAAAGAGAGAGAGAATTAAATAAGGGCTTACTCAAATAAATAAAGTAGCATTTTGAAATGGGGAGGACAAGAAAATGGGTGGTAAGATTACAACCACAACCAAATGAAAAGTAAAAAGTAAAAGATCAAAAACCTACCAATAAAGGAGAAAAAAAAAAGGGGGGGATAAATGAATGGAGTAGAAGAAAAAAAAGAGAGAGAGAGAGAAGAAAAACTTCCTTTGTACTTTCAGAAGAGTATTTTCTTCCAGGGCCGGTAGTCTTTGCTCTTTCCAGTCACATCCCTTTTTGCCCCTCTTTGTAGTCTATGAGTTTGTGTGGAGGTTACTCAGTTCAAGGGGACCTCTTGGCAATTCCTTGTTTCTGGCAGCTGTTCGAGCTGGGATATCAGACCAAGAAGGTGGGGGGCATTGGGTTCTCAGACTCCTGTGTTTGAGTCTAGCTGGTTGAGGACCAACACTGGTTACCCAGTGTGTATTCCAGTGTCCCTTGGACCAGCTCAGCTCCAGACACTCCTTGGGGCTCCCAGAGGAGATATGGCTGTGCTCCAGACTAATGTGGGGAGATTCCGGCCTGCCCAGTGAGGGTGCAGGGCACCGTCTCACTGGCATCCAGAGCACAGGGCAAAACCGGCAGACCCTTAACCCTTTCCGCTAACCAGGCAGAGGACTGGCCCTTCTGTCAGGCAGGGACTGTGCCTGGGACTCTGGCAGAATGCAGGCTGGAGACTGCAGAGCTCCCAGAGCGGAGGCTGTGCGCCGCGTGCTGAATGGAGGCTGCCGCAGTCCGGGAGTACTAGGTGGAGACTCACGCAGGATTGGAACCCTTTGTGTAAGCCTAGGCTGCCCAGGACTGGTGTTAGATGTCAGACAGAGCCTCTGGCAGGTCTAGGATTGGAGGAGGGTGGTGAGAACTGGGTGTAGCCTCCAGCAAGATCAGGTCCCAGCGTGGACTCAAACCAGAGCAGTGTTACCTCTGCGTGTCGGATGAATATCCCGGTTGGCGTGGCATTAACTCCAGACTCCTGGAAGACACTTGGATGTGCCCAGGGTCCAACACTGAAGACTCCCAACACAATCGGTGATCGATCCCTTGTTATCCTCTCGGAGTCTGAGGTTAGGCAGGCGTGGAGGGAGAGTGGAGGGAGCGTGGAGGGAGATGCTCCCGTCCCTGGTGTGTGCTGGTGAAAATGCCGCCAAGCTGTACCCTCCAAAAGAGGAAAATTCTTAATTTACCATTGTCATTCTTAAATTTGCTTATGAGGATTCCTGATAACTGAAAATTAAAACTTTGCTTTTTTCTTTCTTGCCAGAGAAATTCAAATGACAAAATTTAAAGATACAGAAATTCAGTCTATACAACTGTCACATTAAGAACTTATTAGTTAAATACTTAAAAAGTATTTTAGTTATTTAGGATTGTGTTTGGTTGTATAATACATTAACATGAGTTTACTGGCTTGATCTTTTTTTTTTTTAGGTCCATAAGAAGAAATAGAGAGACAGATCACTAAAGACAGGAATGAGGGCCTACCATGTGATAAATAGGGTTTAATATATTTTCTCTGTCATTTTCATTCTTGTAGCATAAACTGTTTATGATTTTTCTACACACCAAGAAAGAAAAAGGGAAGAATAAAAGAATTTCCAGTTTACTCCTTCCCTTTATATCATAAACTATTATAAAATTTGTCATTATGTAATAACTATAAAGCAGTATGAGGAGACCAGCAATTCTAGTTAGGTATGTTCCTGTCTTAGTAGAATTGGAGTTCTTTTAGCAAGGAAAAAGAGGAAAATGAATATTCAGTAGTCCACAAGCACTAACTTTCATAGTACTTCTCACTATCTTAACACCTTATAAAGTTTATTTAATTTCAGCTTTTGATGAGAGTTCGAGAGACTGTGAGCGTGTTCTTTTAGTAACAATTCCCATTTATTCAGCATCAATATACAAAAATAAAACATAGGTCCTTCCCCAAATAGTACGTTAGTCCTACCTGTGTTTGTGTATTTATTAGGCTAGATGAGGACAAGAGGGGTGAGATAAACATATTTCTAACAGGTTATACATGAGGACTATATCACATGCTCATTTGAGTCATGGAGCTAGTGTCTCTCTGTTAGGGAGATGAGGAGATAGCACACAAGTAGAGAAATCTTATTCCTAAATGAGGTGGCAAGTAAGATTTATCATAGCTCCAAAGATTTGAGACAGTCACCATAATGTCACCAGAAACTGACAGGGATAAAAATGCAGTACGATTGAACAGCTGTTCATATTGACTCCTTGTGTTCTAAATCTAGTCTCAAAATCTGCTCTTTGGGAATAGTTTTGATCTATTTCACTTTAACATCAGATAAGGAAAATATGAAAGAGTCCTGTGATGAATTTTGAACCTCAAAGGTTTCTTTTGGATATTTTTAAAATTTTTTATTTAAAAATCACTAGTTGAACATGTGTCCATGATCGAGCTGCAGAATGAGACAGATGGCAATCATCAAATCTGTAGGTCCTCTGGGATGTTTCTAGGAAAGAAAATGCTAAAGAGTTTGCAAGGGAAATAAGAGGTCTAATATTTAATGAAAGTCTTTTCATTTGTGTAATAGGTAGGCTGTATCCTTTTCCTGTCAGGTCCGGGAAAAGCAAAGACTGATCCAGACGTGCAATTCACCAGATTCACTGCAAAGAAACCAAGCAGTTTTATATGAAATAGACAGTTTGCAGATATTTTATATTCGTGCTCTCTGAGGCTCACGAACCATACACAGAGACTTAGATCAAAGCCACAAGACATGTTGAGGTTCATCTTGTGCTTGAGTTTATCCAGAAACAACGGAAACATGATATCATTTCACATAAGGGAATAAACCAAAGTGGAAACAGCAGAGTTTTCACTGAAGGGTTCAGTCTGTGGTCAGGCCACGCAAGAAAAGGAGAAGGAAAAATAAACTGCTCCAAGATACTTTATTTTTCTTTGTAAATATTATCATCAAATTGTGATCCATAAGTTTAGTAAGATTTTACCAGAATAAGAAAACCCAGCTATTGAATACATTATACGCAAGGGATTACTTGAGGGTCTCCCGTTTGTCTTTTCTTCCCAAGTCTCAGCATTTGCTAGGAGAGTCTGAGGTTTGCTTCAAGCCAATGTGTTTTGGTCATAATTAGAAGTGTGAAGCTTTCTGGAAGGAAAGCTGTCATCTCCTGTTCTTCCCGATGACTGCATAGAAGCTAGAGGACTGCTTTGCCAATAAGAACATACTATCTTTCCCAACAGTGGCAGCAAAAGGCAAAACCATTCCTCTTCTGCTTCCAGTAAATTGTAATTATTTCATACATTTAATTTATTTCACATATAGTCCCTGTACTCTAAGCAAACATACCAGTGTTTAGATCTTTATTCTTTCACAACTAAAATGAATAGGGACAATACTTTGTATTTGGTAGTTCTATGCATTTTTCAGTGATGTATGATCCTCTATTCTGCTTATCCTTCATTTTTCAAGGACAGAACACAGACTTACCATCCCTTTATAAAGGTAAGGAAAGTGTGGGGCTGGCAGTGTTGGTCACTGGTAGAGCTGTTGCCTGCGTATGTGTGGGCCTGGGTTTACTCTCAGCACCACAAAAATAAAATACAATAAACAAATACAATAAACAAAGATGATAAGGAAGTCATAAAAAAGGATAACTTTCTCTAAATGACACATCAAAATTATATTAGAGTTGAGGTCAGAAGCTCATCTCCTTTCCTCAGATTCATTTCATTGTTTGAATTTGAAAACAGGAAAAATTTTAACTACTTATCTACATACTGTCACCAGGTAAATACAGGCATTCTGTGGCTGATTATTTGCCTCCCTATTAAATGAGATAAAGCTTCATGGAATCTTTTTCTTGAATCACAAGGAACATTCACAATCAAATGCTTATGAGTGTCATTGAGAATCTTTGTTCCTCCATAGATGTTGGACATATCATGCTAATCAATGATGAAGCAAATGTATTTCTGCTAACATTGGTGGTGTGCACAATGACATTGATCTCTCAACTAAATACTCTTAGATAAAGATGATTTGACCACTTTGATTGTAAACCTTTTATTCAATGACTAAACAAATCAATTGTTCAATATTTGCAAAACTATAATATTCATGTTTGTTAACGAATTCTTCTCACTTCCACATGTGTCTTCTTTTTTTCTAAACTTTTCCTTTTTTACATCTGTTAGTTTCTTTCTTTGAAAGGGTAGTCAGATAAATCCCTTCAAATTAAGTGTTGAGAATTGTGTTTTTATTTTTAGAATAGAATTAATTTACTTTAAAAGGTGAATTCTAAGTACAGCATTGAATTGCCAGTAAATGAGGGATCATTGGGTTTACCTGAAATTCGAATTTAATTTGATAAAAAAACAACTTAGAATTTGGAAACTTTACAAGGTAAAATCTCTAAGTAATTCTGATGCACCATAGGGCCAATTAGAAAGCACCTGCTATAGTAATATGAATAAAATTTGAACTGAAGGCATGTGTAGCATATGTAATCAGTTGTCCTATATATTTCCCTGCATTTTCAAAAATCATAAAAAAGTAAAAGCCATTTAATGTAGAGTGTGTCTTCAATACTTGGACTTTACCAGATAATTAACTTGAATTTGAGAAGTAATCTTAGGGACACTTGTGAGTAAGTAACAGTGTGTCATTGTATAAAATATCAAATAAAATCCTTATATTTCCCTATGATTTACAGTCTAACTTAGTGAGGTGAGAAAAAGAAAACATAATGAAAATACACCATAAAAGTATTCTGGGGTAATGTCAATTTCTATCTTTTTTAATATGGAGAACTTTTAAAAGCCCCCTCAATTTGGTCTTTAATTCAGAACTTAAATTTAAATTGGATGGATCTGACGCCAGATAACTTATTTAAATGGAGCGGTGTTCAGAGACTGTATAAAGATTTAGGGGGGTCTGTGGGCTCGAATGCCCCATGTGTTATCACTAAAAACCCATATGCATCCTACGGGCTGCTCACTTTCTTCAGGCCCCCAGTCGATAGCCTTAATGCTCCCTACACACTCAAAGGTACTTACTGGAACTAGGCACTGACCATAAATGCCTAGCAGTGATGTTTATGAGTTGCCATCCTAGACTGTTTGACTGTTTTACTATTTACCTAGTAGTTAAATCTGTCTTATGTTGGGCAGACATTGGGAACAGAGCTTCTTTCTCCTGCCTAACGATATGCCTCAATATTTCCACCTTATTCTTAGAATTATTTTTAATGTACCAACACTCAGATTTTTGTTGCAGTAGTGTTTTGTTTTGGGATTATTTTGGTGATAAAATAAAAACATCATAATAATAACAATAGCAAAAGCAATTTGAACCAATTTTATTGTGTCAAATATTCTAGAAGGCAGTGGACACTACTATGACTATATCACATCTAAAACTGACCATAGAGTTTGAGCAAATATGCCATATAACCCACAGGCAGCAGGTGTAGGATTTAGAGACTTGTAGTGTACAGGATAACCACCACATTACACCATTACTCAATATAAATCAACTGAGTGCAGTACTTGTTTATTTGTTACACAAGCACATGTCTAGTTTTCTTCTTTTAAGATCCTAGTTGTTTATTTCTCATAGAACCTCATTATGTTGGGAGTTAGGAGATGGTAGATCTTGATTCTAATTTAGATATAAGACATGTGTCCCTAAACTCTTTGGGCTTCACTTTTATTTGTCTATATAATGAAGTTGTTAAGACAAATAGTCTGCAAGAACCCCTAGCCCCCTAAATCCATTTGGTCATATGAATCCCATTTGATAAAGCATATCCATTCAGCTGGATCCAAAGCTGGACACTTTGAAAGGCACAAAATATCCCTCTAAATCTGTGTCACATTTTGTGAAGTAGGCCTGAAATTCCAATTGGGTTCTGCTTGTACATTTTTTACCTTATTAATTAGAGCCTTTATATATCATAACAGATAAAAGTTAGACAAAATGCTACATACAAGATACAGATCTTGGGCCTTGCAAAATGGAATAAATAGAGATAAATGGAACTTGTAAAAAGAGTATTCCACATTGAACAGATATACTGGGCACAAACAGAGGCAGGAATGAGAACCATGTGTTTAGGGGGAAATGAGAGAAGCTGGAAAATATTGAAATAGTGTTTTAATTTTGGCTTATCTTGAGAAATAACACAGGAAAGATAAGTCAAGTTTGCGTTGTAGAGTGTCTTAAATGTCAGTGATTAGTGACCAAATACAGCATAAGAAGGTGGGTTAACAGCCACCTATTATGTCAGTTTCTATAGGTCAGAAGTCCACTCTTGGCTTAGGTGGAGTCTCTGTTCACTGTCACACAGGCCAAGATCAAGCTCTTGGCTGAGACTGCTATCTTATCTGAGATGCAGGAGGGCCTCTCTCCAGCTCATTCAGGTTGCTGGCAGAATTTATTGCCCGGTCGTTGTACGATTGGCACCCTCCTTTTCTTGCTAGCTTTCAGTGGAGAAGCTCTCTTAGTAACTGGAGGCCTTCTGTTTATAGACCCACTGAAAGCATGGGAATTTATGGCTTTGAATCCTGCTGGAAACTGTGCGTTGAATACTTCTCTTTCTTTTATTGGATTCCCCTGATTATGCTAAGTCCACCTATGAGATTCTCCCTTTCTGATTTACTCAGTTAAATTCATAAGTAATTTACTTATGAAAGTGTTATCACATTATAATCATGGGTGCTGCCCACATTAGTGGAAGAAGTTTATACAGTGCATGTACACTGAAAGTTGGCTATCTTGGAGGTCATGTTAAAATACTGCTTACCATGATCAGACAGAAAAAAAGCTATGTTATAATGAGATATCATTAAAAGATTTTCCTGCTGTGTGAGATAATTTTGTGCCTCCCAGAACTCTCTACACAGCTTCAGCATTTATTCTCCCAAATGCTGGGAGTGTCACCCCTGAGGGATCACAGTGGAGTCTCTCCTTAGGAATTATGCTCTGCGAAGAAAACTGCCCCAACCCTTAAGATTACACCTCATCCTCAGGGCAGGCTACATACAATTACTGATCTAAATGGAAAGAAATCTTCCCTAATTCAGGACATTTCTGAAAGAACATTTCAGCTGCAGAGTTCCTATAGTATCATCTGAGGTGTGTAGCAACAGCAGCACATAGAAAATTCTACCTCTGCCCGGTCCTATTTCCTTCATTTATTCTCAGGTGCTATTGGTGCACATTGCTAACAGAATTTATTTCCACAGGAAGTTGCCTACAAGAATTAATAGAAGGAGTGGTTCTAGATATTAATCTAAAATAGGAATCGTGGTCAAGGTCACTTCTGGCATACAGAATGAATCATTGCTGAACAATAATTAGAATATTGATAGAATCTGGAATGTGATAGCGATGTAACTGATATAAGTGTTAAAGTGGGATGCAATGCCTATAGAAAGGAATTCGCCAGCAAATGAAGTAACTTTGTTATTTAAGAGTTTGGAGGGCTGGTGAGATGGCTCAGTGGCGTAAGTGCCTGCCTGGCAAGTGCGAGGGCCCGAGTTCGACTCTCGGATCCCACATACAAAAAAAGGGCCGGTGATATTGCTTAGCGGCACAGGTGCCTGCTGGCATGCCAGGTCGACCCCTGGTACCCCCCCAAAAAAAAAAGAGTTTGGAGAAAATAACTATAAAGAATATGTGATTGAACAACTTGTATTTGGGTATATAGATGGACTAGAGGAACATAAAAAATTAAACCAAACAAAAAATAGTGGTTTGCAAAGGATAATTATTCATCAATTTAGGGGAAACTATGAAAGTCAGACTGCCTGGAGTATTGCATATGGAGGGCAAAAAAAAAAAAAACGTTGAGGCTAAGGCTTAGGACTTAAAGAGGACATTGGCATCAGAAAAGGTTAATTTAGGAATCTGGAAATCTGTTATGCCAAGATCAAAGCTTTTACTGGGAAGAAAATGAACTCTGACATGACGTAGGACATGTGTGTCATGTATGCAATTAAAAAATGAGTACCTAATTCACTTTGAATTAGCTTACAGAAGAAGCCTAAACTTCTTTGCTGAAAGTTTGTACTGCTTTTAGAGACAGAAAGACTCTTAAATATGCAAGAGAAAATGTATTTCTCTTGAGATCTTCACCAACCTATCTATCCTCTGTGCCAACAAACCAATAGCTAGATTCAAGTCATAATATAACCTGGCAGAGAAAATGCAGGGCCTCCTAAGGGAAGAAAAGGCCATGTTCCAAAAGAGGCAGCGGAAGCGATATAACGATGACAAGAATGGGGGGAACATTTGGGAGTCAAGAAAAGAGTGGTGTATAGGTATAAAACAAAATATGGGATCACTCTCCTGTGACACTTGATTTCTCATCTGGAGAGACAATGCTCATTTGCTCATGAGATGGTTTTTGAAAGCTTCAAGAAAGTGATAGCCGGGCCGGTGAGATGGCTCAGCGGCATAAGCGCCTGCCTGGCAAGCGCGAGGGCCCGAGTTCGACTCCCGGATCCCACATACGAAAAAGGGGCCGGTGATATCCCTCAGCGGCACGGGCGCCTGCGGGCGCGCGAGGTCCTGAGGTCGACCCCCCGGTACCCACAAAAAAAAAAAAAAAAAAAAAAAAGAAAGTGATAGCCGAACATTATGAAATAGACGTAACTATCACATAGTAATTGCTGAATGAAGATATGAAATGTTTCAGAAAAAGTCCCTAGAGTGGACAAAATGAATAAGGCCATAAGACTCACCAGGTATGTGAGTACCTAAGAATCACCCAGAAAACATCATTTACCAAAATGACAGGAAACATCCTCGTGTAAGGGGCATGAGTATTGGTGAGAAAAATGTGATGATTGTCCTCTTTAGGTTGCTAATGGGTGGTGTTGACATGGAGTGGGATTATAGATAACAGTGAGGATCATGGGCTCACCAAATAATCAACTGAAAGCATTTAACCTTGGGAAGAAAAGTACTGCAATGATCATAATGAGAAAAAACATTGGTCTGTCAGGCAAAGTTTCTTGCCTTGAAAAAATCTATGGAGATGGTCAGATAACCATGGTATCCCTAGGGCCCAAATACATGGTGAGCCAGTGAGAGTATAGCTGAATCTATAGGTTAGAAGTGGTATTATCAGTCGTTATGGCTTTAGCTAGGTGCCCCACCCCCCAGCCTCACATGGTCATTGGTGGGGCTTTTTGGAGGTGGTTGTATATAGGGGATGTGATGCTGGGATTAAGGATGCCCCACCATGGGTGTGAGTTCCCCCTGTTCAAAGGGCAGGTTCAAAGGGCTGGATGGAATATAAGGGACAGAACATGCTGCTTCTGTTGCTGGTCCTTGCTACTTTGCTGCCTTCTGCCTGCCCTGCCATGTTATGTATTGTTTCTCCTCTGTAATGCTCCTCTGCCAATGCTGCCCCGCTTTCGAGCCAGCTAACTATGGACCAAAACTTCTAAAACTGTGAGTTAAATATACCTTTCCTCCTTTAACTTTGGGTGTTTCAGCAAGGAAAAATGTAACTGAGCCATCAATCTTTGTAATAAAAAGAATTTAACACAGAGGATCACATGTCTCAATAAAAATTCATAGCCCCTTCTCTATTCAGATTTGGGCATGTTTTTAGAGCCAGAGTCTGGTATCTAACAAAAAGCCAAACCCTAGGGCCAGTGAGATGGCTCAGTGGCGTAAGTGCCTGCCTGGCAAGCACGAGGGCCCGAATTCGACTCCCGGAACCCACATATGAAAAAAGGGCCGGTGATATCGCTCAGCGGCACGGGCGCCTGCTGGAGTGCGAGGTCCTGAGGTCGACCCCCGGTACCCACACACACACACAAAAAAAGCCAAACCCTAGAAATAAGGACTCTGTAACCCCACAAGAAGCAATTGTGGTAATAATACTCCTTGACTTTTCACCCCCAAAATTTATGGCCAATTACTTGATTAATTGTATATTGAGAAAAAATAAAGTATTTTGAGGATAGCTGAACACTAAATATCATCAACCCTTTGTTAAAGCGAAAGTACTTAAGGCCTTGTAGTAAGTGAATTCCTGGACACAGTTCAACTTTCAGTGGGTCAGGTGGGTATTTTGTCATTTCCTTGTACGCAAATGTGTAATTTATTGCTCAACAAAACCTCTGAGTTGGTACTTCACATGTGAGGTTGGTGATGTTTCTGTAAAGAAAGTGGACTCCATTGAAACTATATTCCTTCTGGCAAAGATAGTAAATAATAAAAACAATTCATATGGGATTCTGGGAGAATGGAGGATGGAAATTAGTTTCATTCTTAAAGTCCCAAAGGATGCAGTGTTGATGGCCCTACCAATGGCATTTAATTAAACAGTCCGGCCTTAACCAGATAGATTGCAGTAGATCACAGTGCCCTTAGTAAATGGTATGTTTTCTGATCTGGAAAAGGGATAGTTTTACATTCCACCATCCAGCAAAATAAGCAGGATGGGAAACCCTCCAAATGGACATAGTTTTATTGTTGTGCCTGGTCATCCATTTTATGAGGAAAGAAGATGGGCTTCAGCTAATGATATATGCAGACTGGGAGAAAATGATGGGTGAATTTGTTTATTGGTCATGAGAACTAGAAAAATACTGGAAAATTAAGGACAAAGAGAATATCTTGGCCAGTTGACATCTGCCAACTTCACAGTGGGTACAAGGACAGAGGAATATAGTGACAAGAAAAGAGGACATATATAGGTCCAGAATCCAAGGCTCCTACTTTCTTTTTTTTTTTTTTTTTTTTGTGGGTAATGGGGGTCGACCTCAGGACCTTGCACACCAGCAGGCGCCAGTGCCACTGAGTGATATCACCGGCCCTTTTTTCATATGTGGGTTCCGGGAGTCGAACTCGGGCCCTCGCGCTTGCCAGGCAGGCGCTTATGCCGCTGAGCCATCTCACCGGCCCCTGTCTCCTACTTTCTAAGGCTAATTTAGTTACTGTTACTGCCAAATGTCCAAAGCACAAGCAAGGGAGAACATCCTAAATTCCCTGAATAGGCACAGTTCTCTGTGATGAAAGGTAGTGTTTCATGGCAATTTGATCCTATTGGATTCGCTGTCCCAGAAATCAGCATATATTCTGAGTGTGATATTTTTCTCCCTTGCTGATGAGATCTCAGGGCTTAAAGGAGTTTGTACTGTTGACCACAAATTTTTGAATAACATTACCTCAAACCAAAGGACCTACTTTACGGTACAGAAGGTGTATCATACCCATGGGACCCTTGGGTCCAATTAAATACTGTACAACTGCAAACCTGTGCTTCTGATGGCATGATGGCCTTTGACATTGCGGCAAGTGTACTAACTTGGATGATTCCATGTGAGCATGGAGGGTCATCATCACCCAGGATGCAGTATACACCCTTAGTCCATCACCCCTATCAGTGATGTGTCATTGATATTGATAAGCAAAACATATGGCATTTGTAGCAAGGGGTGAGTATGCATGATCTTCCTGCTATGCCCATTGACCGATTTGGAGAGTTACTTTCTGCGATATGCTACCACCTTTTTCAGTGTCTACGAGATCTTTTAGAAAGGAAAAGAGTGACTACTGTGGCAGAAATAATTGTCCCTGATCCTGAGGTGGAAGTAGGGCTACTGTTATACAATTGGAGTGGGTGATCTACTGAAACATTTATTTGTAATTTCTCTGCTCAGTTTTGATGGTAAATGAACAAATGTAGCAACTATAGTCTAAGGAGAACATGGTTGCTCACCCATTAGGGTGATCATGTAGCCCTGAAATAAATTACTGTGATGGGAATTTAGAATGGGTAGACATAGAGGATGCAGTGAAGAAAAAATTTAGGTTTTCTTCCCAATTACCAGCTGCAGTGAAGGAATACTTAGCTTTTCCCATTTATTTTACTTCTGCATATTTCCCTGAGAAAGAAGACTAACCAGAGCCATGGAGGAAGTTTTCCTAAGTGACATGAACTAATTAGATCCTAAAATGATGTTCCCAAATTGCCAAAATTGTTGCCTTCTAAGGAATCATAATTGAGTTATTCTCTTGGAATTTCTTTAGGCTGATGGCAGTTTCCTCACCCAAAGTAATTGCCATTTTCCAAAATGAAACTACATAGGATAGCTTGTTCATGAGAAAATGAAGAGGATCAGCCTCCTTCTCTCAGTTCAGGAATCTTGAAAGGGCCATTTCAGCTCTGTGCTCCCTGTTGGGAGACAGGCATGCATCACACTCTGTTATGGCTTGTATCTAGATGTCCTCTCAAGCCTCAAGCACTCATAGGTAGGGCTTTTCAGAATTAGCTGGATCTAGGGTATGTGAATGTGGATAAATGGTGTGATACTGGGATTAAGGGTGTGTGGTACTGGATTCATCCATTAACTGGTTTATCATAGTTCTGAATGTACATAAGAGGAAGCCCCACCCTGGGTGTGGGTGGCACCACCCACAGGGTTTGTAGTTTGAATGAGATAAAAAGGAAACGGAGGCTTGCTGCTGCTGCTGCTTGCTGCTGCTGCTTGCTGCCTCCTATCTTCTCTGCCACGGACTGTTTCTCCTCCGCGATGCCTCTCTGCCATGGAGCCAGCTAACTATGGACTGAAATCTCTACAAACTGTGATCTAAAATAATCCTTTCCTCTTTTAACTTGTGGGGGTCTGGTATTTTGTCTCAGCAAGGAGATAAGTAACTAAGGCACACTCTGACATCATTCTCTGCACAGCTCTGCCTCTCTTAACTCCTACACCGGTGTCCTCACTGAAAGCAATCTCAAGTGAGGAATGAGTATAACATTTATCTCAGAGCCTATTCCCTGGGCAACCCATCCTACAGTATTATCACATCTTGAATTCAGCATACACTTAAAATTTAGAATTTGTCTTATGTCAACCTGGCTGTCACCTCTCAATGCATCACTTGTCCAGTTGCAGGCCTGTCTCCAAGTGCTAATTCTTGGAATTCACCCAAGCCATGTGCCATGCTTTCTTCCTTGGACTCTGGCATGGTGGAGTCATTCTTACTGGGTTCGCCCATAGTTAGGAAGCTGCTGCTCTGCTTATCTTTTCCAACAGAAGTGAATGCTCATGAAATCCCCAGGAAGTTATGGCTCAAACGTTCAAATTTAACAGCCCTTCCTATAATTATCATTTTCTTTCTTTGATCTGAATCCCATTTTGTGTTGTTTACTTCATTGCTTCCATTCTGGGTAATCCATCCTTTAATGATTCTCAAGTTTTCCCTTTTATATCCAACCCTCTACATTTTTGGTCGAAGTTCCTCTACTCAGTTCTTACTTCTCCAAGAAAAGCATCTCAGTGGTTTCAACTCTGAAAATACCACCATATCATACATTTAAAAAAAAATCCCGTTAGGCAGATACAAATGTAAATTGTACATTTATTAGTAAGCACCCACATTGATTGACTTCATGGATTTTTTTCTAATTTTTCACCATTTCTTTCTCTTTAAAAAGATTTTTTTTTTTTTTTTTTTGTGGTACTGGGGGTCGACCTCAGGACCTTGCATGCCAGCAGGCGCCTGTGCCGCTGAGCCATATCACCGGCCCTTTTTTCGTATGCGGGTGCCGGGAGTCAAACTCAGGACCTCATGCTTGCTGGGCAGGCACTTATGCCCCTAAGCTATCTCACCAGCCCACTCCCTCCCATCTTGACTGACTTTTAAAAATGCATCTGTCTTATCAGTTAAAATTAGTCAAAGATTTCTGAGTTAACCATCAGTCTATAGAAAAATATAATTTACAAAACTATAATTTTGGAGATCAGACAGAAGAAAACCAAGAAGAAATGTTGAGCAAAACAGTGGAGATGGATAATGCTGTGAATCAGGTGAAAGTTCATATACAAATCCCATACTTATTAATAACCCTATATTATAGCAGCACTCTAGTAGACACTGATGGTGATGAAAAAAGTACTTTTAGTACTCATGTGTAAGCAGCTTACTAACTAGATGAAAAGGTAGAATATATAATGGAAAGTAATGATAAATGAAGGATTCAATATTTAAATAGTAATGGACAAAACTGTGAGAATATGAGAAAAGACTTAGCAGTGAAGAGAAAGAACTTAGAAAGAAGGGAGTAGGGACAAGTTTAGATTCATGAAAATAAAATGCTCAGATTGTCAGCAGGAGAAAAGAGAAGGTCTGTATATTTAAGCAGAGTGTAATTATTTCCTGCGAGGGTCCACCATGCTGAAGGAATCAACATTGGGCACTCGGTCAGCAACCACTTACAGTTCAGCATATCTGAGTTGCCTGAGTATTCAAATTTTCTAAGAATTTTAGCCAAGTTTGGTTTTGGTTTGAATTCTTCCTTGAGATAAATTTCAAACCATAGAAAAAACCCAGAATTTTGGCTTACCAATAAGGCAACCTGGCTTATATTTTGTGGGAGTCTTGGTTCTCCAGCCATGCTCAGCACAAAGGCTTCTGGCAGACACAGGCCCAGTCAAGAGCCACGCCAGTGGGTGCTATGGCACGGGTAAACCCTTCCTCGCACCGGTGTTCCTGCTTTCAATTATGTTGGTCTTATTATGATTTATTTAGTTTGGACATCCAATCCTGGAAACATTGAATCCCACTTTCTTTCAAGAACCATACAGAGCAAACAGATGGAACCATATAGAGCAAATATTTTCAGAGTATTTTATGGGACAGAGGAAATAAAATTATGCTGAGAAAAATATATTAAAACAACATTTATTCATTCAGTCCTCTGATGATCAATAAAGCAAAGAAATACAAAGTTAAACTCTTTAATATTAATTTCCTTAATGCGTTATTATTATTGCCTAAAACTTAGTTGATTGCTTATTGCTGTAACAGTATTTCCATGTTCTGGCATTTATGATGTTATCATTTACTAAGTAAAGTACCTGTCTAATTTAAGGTGCTTCATGTATTCATCTTGATTGTTTTATTAACTCAATGACTAAATACTGCTCATATTTTATAAGGAGAAGAAGTGTTAAGATATCAAGTAATTTTTCTAATTAGTCAATGCTTGCAGAATGAATGAGGATTGGCGACATTTATAAAGGAATTATGGATTCTATCACTGCTTGCCACACTCTTATTTCCTTCCAGGTAGTGTCCGATTCCTTTTGGATGCAGGGATATGCGTGTTATTTGCTTTGGTGAATGAAATAACAGGTCTCCATTTCTGAGCTGAAGTGATGTGTGCTACGGCCAAGCAGGATTGTGAAGAATTATCATTTGGCTTGCCAGGACCTTCCTCTTCACACAGGACCAGTGATGCCCTACTCAGCGACACTTGAACTGATCTGGAGCTTCCTTGGAGCAGAGTAGCAGCAACACATGACAGGTGTGCAGTGTGAGTAAGAAGTAAACTTTCTTTCTAACTCCTGGGAGCTGTGCTAGTTTAGTGACAGCACACATTGCCTGGAACAGCTTGGTCAATAGAACGAACAGGTAGAATCACTTTGACTTAATTTAAAAGACCTTTCCTTGACCCTTATCTTAATTCCTCCTGAGTTGTTCAATATAAAAATTCGATACCCCCAACTTTTAAAAAAATTTCCTTAAAGGTAGATATAATGTGTTACTTTTGCACATCATATTTTGTCCACCAGTACAATTGCTCTACTGAAAATATTTATGTGACATCTGGTGTGAATGAGTGAGATTACATTCATTTACTTTCAATGGTTTTATGTTTTCATTTTTAACCTAGGACCACACACATGGTACGTCTTTCCCTCAACAAGGCCTTAAGCTTATTATGAATCGTAACTATTTTTTTCAGACCCCAAGGTGTTTTTGTTTTCTCTTAAAATACACAGAATAACTCTTGAATTAAAATAAAGAGGACTTTTGGAATAGCATTAGAAGGTATTGTTTTGGAACATTTTTGCAGCTTAATCTAATATTTCTTTTGAGTCCTTGTACAATTAATTCTGGTTTGATTATCATCACTTCTATGCTTAGAAATCCACAACACTGTTACTGTTTGCAGACTAAACAGGCCTTTTCTTTGTTTCTGAAATCTAGAGAAAAATGGGCATTTCTGTGGTTAGTTCTTTTATTCTGATACATATTTGGGTACTTTAAATTCTTTTGAAAGTTAGGTTAATTAAAATCTTTAACAAGTAGTTAGGCTACTCTCTTTCTCTCAAGTACCTGATGTTTTTAGAAATATACTTATTTACTGCAGAGTAGCAACAGATACACAGAAAAATGATGACCATAGAGTAGAGTACAAGTATTCCCTATGTATGTTCCCCTATTATTAACATCCTATATTTTTGTAATGCATTTATTACAATCGAAAAACTAATATTGGTGCATTATTAATACATGTCCACAAATTATCAAGATTTCCCTATTTCTTTGAATATTTCCTTTTATTCTGTGCCAGGATCCCATTCAGGATGCCACATGACATTTCCTAGTCATGTCTCCTTAGATTTCTATTTGCTGTGACAGTATTCTTTAATTCTCTTAATTTTGATGTCTTTGACAATTTCAATAGTATTTACCAGTTCATTTGTAGAATAATCCCTCTCTTGAGATTCGTCTGATGATTTTCTTTCATTAGCCTGGGGCTATAGGTTTAGGGAGGAAGTACTCAAAGCTAAAACGTCGGGGCCGGTGAGATGGCTCAGCGGCTTAAGCGCCTGCCCGGCAAGCGCGAGGGGCCGAGTTCGACTCCCGGAACCCACATACAAAAAAGGGGCCGTTGATATCGCTCAGCGGCACGGGCGCCTACTGGCGCACGAGGTCCTGAGGTCGACGCCCCGGTACCCACAAAAAAAAAAAAAAAAAGCTAAAACGTCGTGCTCATCATGTCGTAGTAAGAGTTTATGCATCAGCACGATCAGTGACGTCCATCAAGTGTCTGTACCAGGAAGTCAATTGCATCTTGGCTTCCCATAGCGTACTTGCTCCGTGCCCTACTGAATATCTCTATGCTTAAGGAGTGGGGAGTCCTTGGTAGCAAAATACCTACATAAAACTTTTGGAATTATTCTGTATGGGAGATTTGTCTTTTCTCCCCAATTTTATCCAATCACTGTATGTCAATATGAACTCAGGGATGCTTATTTTCTAATTTGAGTTATAATTCAATATGACTTTATTTTGCTGCTTCAATTATTCAACTCCTGAGTCTTTTTGACACATCCCATTTATTGTAGCATTTCCTTTATTTCTTTTGACTCTTAAGAAATCTCTTACTTCAACAGGCTACAAAATGTATTCATTTCATTTATTTCCTTCCAAAACCTAGCATCAGCTTATGTTTTTCTAGGAAGAGTCCTGGTTCCTTATATTGAAGAATGGCAGTAATAACAAAATTTTAGCTAACAGATGTGAACGTTGCTACTAAGGTATCACTAGTTCTACGTCCTGTCAGCTAACAAAGCAAGGAACAATATAGAGGTATACCGAGCTTTCTATACACACATACCTAAAAACATTTCTCTATATAACTCGTTTTACCTATATTAAAATAAAATTAGTTTCTTTTTTTTTTGTGGGTACTGGGGGTCGACCTCAGGACCTCACACGCCAGCAGGCACCCGTGCCCTGAGCGATATCACCGGCCCTTTTTTCGTAGGCGGGTTCCCGGAGGCGAACTCGGGCCCTTGCGCTTGCCAGGCAGGCGCTTACGCTGCTGAGCCATCTCACCGGCCCTGGTTTTTTTTTTTTTTTTTTTTTTCTTTTTTTTTTTTCTTTTAATGTGGGTACCGGGAGTCGACCTCAGGACCTCGTGCTTGCCAGCAGGCGCCTGTGCTGCTGAGAGATATCACCGGCCCTTTTTTTCCTTTATGTGGGTTCCAGGAGTCAAACTCAGGACCTCGCGCTTGCCAGGCAGGCGCTTATGTTGCTGAGCTGTCTCACCGGCCCCCTGAAATTAGGTTCTTACTGACATCTCCACATCTAATCCATTTCCACACAGATCTCTCTGGCCTTTCCCCCTGCTCATCTGTAACCTCCTACTCTAACAGCAAAAATATTGGCCACAAGCATCTGTCATATAATTACTTAGTTGTTCAGTTAGTAGGGCCATTCCTTTTGCTTTTAGTCTTAACGATTTCACTCAATTTTCAGGTATATTTTGTCGTCGTATTTGTTCTTACCCTTTCAGTGTGGTTATTTCATACATTTGTAATATAGTTAGATATGTCACATCTGCATTTTAAGCTCGCATCACCGACATCATTAATAATTTTTACATGGGTAAGATAATATTTATAGTACTATGTAGAACGAATTAGCATTGTATAGCATTAAGAAAAATGCATAAAATATAAGAAATAGAAAACTACAAACGGGATGCAATGGTTCGCTACTATAATCCCAGCACTCTTGGAGGCTGAGGCAGAAGAGTCAGCAGTTTGAGTCCTGCCTGGCCAACTTCTAGAGACCATCACAAAATAAACAGACAAACAAACAAATAATTAAACACACAAACAAACAAACAAGAGGGTGAGAGATGTGGCTCAGTCGTAGAGTGCTTCTGGGTTCAATCTCCAGTAGCATTAAAAAAAAAAGAAAAAGAAAGAAAAAGAAAATGAGGAAAAAGAAATAAGCATTTTGTAAATGTTTTCCTAAAATCAACATAAAATAGTTTTTGAAGAAGATGTATATGAAGAGAAGGAGAAAGTGTCAACACAGAACCTAAAAAAAGCTACATGGAAAAACCTCATTACAAGTCAGTAAAAATTACATATGCGTATTTCTTTTAGGAAAAATAATTTGTTAAACAGAGAAGTATTAGGTTGATAATATTTAATACAGTTAAAAGTAGCATCATAAGAGCAATCACTCACAATCAAAGGTTTGTGCATTGAGTAAAAATCTACCTAATTTGTGTTTTGCTTTTTAAAATTTGATATTTTTAAAATAAAATTTAAATGATAGTAGCCCTGTTTACCTCTAATTTTGAATCTTTCTGTAATACTGTATTACTATAAGTAGTTCAAAGAAACCTAAAAGTCATATTTTTGTGCATACATGACTGCCTTCCGTCTAGGTCGTATTAATTCACAAGTATCAAAACAAAAGAATAACTTAAGAAAATACCTGGACAATTATCTAATAGATAATGAGAAAAAATTTCCATATTGTGACCTATCTACACTGACACATATTCTCTGCATAGACTTTCATATGTTGTAAGCCAAATTAATCTAGGCAGCACACGGATATTGAGAAGTCATCCCCAGCTTGACTGAATGAATAACTGATGGTGTTTGCAACGATCTTTTGTTTCAGACCTAAATAAATCTTTGTGAAATGCTGCTCAAATTGTGTACTTTAAAATCACATTTCTGCAGCTTGATAGTAAGCGTTCCATATTATGCTTATCTGCAACTTTTAAGGCCATATTCCTAACCCAAGTAGTTGGCACATTTCTAGAGCAATGGCTTTTTCTGGGAAATCTTGCTGCCACGATTAGTGGTTTGACTGCAATGTTTCCAACTCATTGCTGTTAGTTCCCAGTGATGCATTTGTGGTTTCACAAACACCAAGGACCGCTCTGTGATGAGTGCTGAATGGAAAAGATTGTCAGTTTCACGACGGTCGTCCTGGCTGCATGGACACATCCCAATCTCTAGCAGTAATCTTGAAGTTTTGGCGGAGATAAATAAACATTCTTCTTGCCAATGTATATTCATTTTTTGTACCATTTTCCTTTGATGATTTTTGGTTTTAGGAGTTGAAATTGCTAAAATGTGCGTCTAACATGTTTCCAAAATGAATATCTCAAGCTATTTGGATATTTGTCTTAGACCAAATTCAGAATGTATATGTATAGATGATTGATATAGATAGATGATAGATAATGATAGATGATAGATATAGATAGATGATAGATAGTGATATAGATATAGATAGATAGATGATAGATAGAGAGGTAGACAGATAGTTTTCTTGCACTGCTGGAAAGGAAACACAGTCCCGGTGAGATATAGCCAGCGTGCAGAAGTGGCATTTGGTCCTCCAGAATATGTATAGCTGAGGCACATAAAAGGATCAATGAGGGACAAGAAAGACCATGACTTACTTTTTTCTTCCACCTATGCCCACTCAGAAGACCAGACTCCAGTGGGCACAAAAGGACCTCATCAGAGAAGTATTTTAACATAAAGCATCTGTCTTACGTAGTAAAAATATGACTTCAGTTTTCCTCTGAAATGTCATCACTGCTGACCTTTTGAAATACAACTGATATTTTTTTCCAGTTTAAATTGTTCATTCTCATGAAGAACAATAACGAATTAATGTGTTTATTTTAATCTTGCTTGGCTTTTCTGAAGAGCAAGCACATTCTGAAATCTCTCTCTCTCTCCCTCCAAATATCCAAAAAATGAATTTACTATTGTCATGTCCCTAATAATCGTTAAAGCAAAATATTATTGGTATTAGATACAAGTTAATATTAAATATTGTGTGATCAAAAATACTATCGAAAAGACTAACATATGAAAGTAAAAATCATAAAATACTACCTTCCTTTCATTGTTCCATTTATTTTGTTTTTTGTTCACAATTTTCATGCATAGCTTTTTTTGACATTTGTCTAATTTTCCTTTGACCTTCTAATTTTTTACTTGGGGGAACAATCTGGTTTTCATGGAATCCCAAATTTTTGTGAGTGTGTGTATGTTCTAAATAAACTCAACTAGGTCATATGACTCATGATTTTCCAAGGACTCATTGACTTTATTTTCTGTCTAGAAGCTATTTAATTAATCTTATTGATCAAATGGACATTCTTGATTCCTTTTGAAAAATGAACTGTTCGCTAAGAAGGGTGTACTTTATGTTTCTTTTCTCATAAACTTTTTTTCAAAGTTTTGTAAAAGTTTGATCAAGTAGTGTAGCAGAAATAAGTACTTGAGCCCCTTGTGGTTTCCTGGGCCAGCTGTTTTCTAGCTGTACTCCATGATTAAGGCTTGAAGAAGGCAGGCAGAGAGACAAGAAATGCACATTGGAAGATTTAACAGGCATACTGGGGAATTTTTATTTTCTCTTCATTTCCATTCCTTCATAGGTAAAACAAACAAGAAAAACATTACCAGAAAAGTCACTCAAAAGAATATAACACAAGAGGACAAAGCCAAGTTTTATTTGAATCCATTTCAAGAAAATATCCTTACATTCACATTCACACATTTGGAGCTTCGTTATAAAACAGAGCACATGCAGGCAGGTTCCTATAAAACTGAGATATACAATAAACTCTCTGCGAATCTGCATATTTCTATTGATGTGAGCAAATTTAAAAGTACTTGTGTTTTGATATTTCAGTGCAGTATTACTTACACATTTTAGCATCTTCTTTGCTAGCGTTTTCAAGGTTTAGCCTTCACTTCGAAAGGGGGAAGCCTTTGAACTCCTTTGGGACATGTGTCATTCTTCAAATTATCCTGAAAAAGGGGCCAGCCCTTAATAATTTCAAAGAGACATAGGTCCTATTTTTCTAGTATAAATCTGTTCTGATGGTGGTCTTCAAATATATCCCAGCAGTAAGAAAGGCTGAGAATCTTAGAGTCATGCTTGGCTTTGCGTTCTAGTTCGACTATTATGAAGAGACAGATTCCATACAATGTGTTTGATATTAAAGAGATGCAAAGATTGGGATAGTTTTGTAATTACTGCCCTCCTTTTTATGCACCTTTACCTTTACCTGTCAGATGCTCTTTTTACTTGAGAGTCGTTGATTTAATATTTATACACAACTAGTTTGTACACCAAATGATAACAAATACATTTTTGGACATTTTTTCTTAACCTTAGGTTTATTGGGGATTTTCTTTTTTTTTATGCCAAGAATAGGTAATATTTATGAACTTTAGGAGACATCACTTTGCATCACTTTCCCAAAGTTGAAGAGCAAACTAAAATGATAAGCACAACCAAAACAACATAGCACTGCGTTTTAAACGCTAGCCCAAGGTTTTGCTATCCATCAGAATAAGTTAATCTAAAGTAAAAGTATCTTTTTTGAACTGCTTAAAAATTCAAGTGAGCGGGCCGGTGAGATGGCTCAGCGGCTTAAGCGCCTGCCTTGCAAGCGCGAGGGCCCGAGTTCGACTCCCGGATCCCACATACAAAAAAGGGGCCGGTGATATCGCTCAGCGGCACGCGCGCCTACTGGCGCGCGAGGTCCTGAGGTCGACCCCCCGGTACCCACCAAAAAAAAAAAAAAAAAAAAAAATTCAAGTGAGCTTACAAGTTTTAAAACTCAAGGGAATTGTTTAAAACTCAAGTAAAATTTGTTTTCCTAATTGCTGTTGGTGGCAAAAAGTCATGAAACAGAGGCCAATTTACTTTCAGGTACTTCCTTTTTTATTTCCTTTTATGTGGAGAAGAAGAAAGCTGAAGCCATCATCAGAGTAATCACTGTAGAGAAAGTCTTTTGTACAATCGTATCATTCTTATTCCTCCCTGGTCCACAAATGGTCCAACTTGCATGGGAAATAAATGAGCACCTGTGGACACTTAGTCAAGTGTCAGCACGTTGAAATCTCTGAAGATTATGACAATCCCCTCACTACCTGTTTACCCCCATTCTAGCACAACTCAAGTTAATTTATCTTCAAATAAGCAGCCACAAAAAATAGAAAAACAAAGAACTGACTAGTTAAATAGAGTATGTGTGTGTGAGTGAGCAAGCGAGCAAGCGACATTAGAATTTCCTGCATCTCTGCCAGAATTTCTCTTTCTACTCTTCTGACATACAATTACCTAGTAAATTACTTAATGATAGTAACGGTAATCAAGTGATTTTTAGAAGTACACAAAAGGTAAAATAAAATAAAGCTTTGGGAAATAATAATTTTAAATGGGGTCTAGAATTATATGAATTTTTTAAAAGAGTTAGTAAATTCAGCCAGAAAATTCTTTAATATTTTTCCTTTCAAAATGTAGCCAAGAAGCAAACATCTATCTTTGCTTTCTTTGCAGGAAAGAACCAGTCTGGATTGTTCCCAGGCCATCGAGACAGCTATTTTAACTGGAACAAATGACCTTTGGAACAGCCCAGAACATAGCAGCTTGGCGAGACAGAGGGGAGGAACAAGTCAACTGGGAAGGACCCAACATGTTCTTGTGAGTTCTCACTCGAAGAGGACAATAAAAAGATAAATGAAGTTAAAAGTTTTTTAAAACCAATGAAAACTTCATGCCCGTATTAAGTGAATTCAAAGTCACAGTTTGAGCTTTTAACTATCATTCTTTAATACACAAACGAGCTCAGCAAATGTAGTTCTCCACCCCTTTGAGTGTGGGTAATGTTCCTTAATTACATAACATTTATCTTTGAATCTTCATAGCCCTGTGAGGCTCAATAATCATTGTTTTCCTCCCTCAATTGGGCCAGATTTCCTCAACCTATGATTCTATGGTGGTTGTTATATGCTTTTAGATTAATTATCAAGAGGTTTATTTAGCAAATTATTGTTGTAGTATGTTATAATAATTGTAAAGAATTCATTGAGGACAAGAAAATTGTTATGTTCTCCAAATATGTATTTAAAAGGCATTTTCTTTTCTTTCCAACAGAGTATAAGAAATTTGAGTTCACATAGTTAGCAAGAAGCTTGCTAAAAGGATTATTCAACTCTTTTTCGGAAGGCTTAAAAATAAAGTGCTGTGCTTGACTCCAAAGAAAATATAGAACTGTCAGGCAATCTTTCCTTCAAGATGGTCGAAGAATAAATAGACACCTTTTTTAAAAATACTTAATTAAAATAAAAAGATGTTTCCAAAATAATATTTATTGATTTTTTTGCAAATCTATTAATAATGACAAGTTGGTTGAGTCCAAGGTACTAAGAAACTGTTGTGGGATTTCAGAAAGTTTCTAATAGAGACTTAGATAGGTACAATGTATATTGAAGAATGCTGTTAAGATGATAATTCCTATAAACCTTCTAGCCAGATCTACTTTAATGAAAATAGCAACATTTCAAAGTCTTAACGCATGTTCTAAAGTGACCAAGAGTTGCTTGCAATGTAGAAGAGGTGGGTTCAGTAAAATTTGAATGTGCATGTGAGTGAATGCCAAAAAATGTACATAAGGTAAATAAGATAAAATAGGTTATTGCAAATTTCTGTTGTAGAATTATGGACATATGGTAATATTGATTGATTTAAAACAAATACATAAGAAATTTGGCTATTTATCATGTATTGTTAGAAAAATAAAAGGAACCTTTAAGCTCAGTTCCTTCTTAGGTATTTCATCTTTTTTTGTATATTATTGCACTATAATTTGGGAAAATAGTGCTACTTAGAGTCTATGAAATAGAGTGGGAAAAGCGAATCTAGAAAGAGACAATGCAGTCTGCAATTTAAATAATATCCGTATTTCAAAGAAATTCACTTGAAAGCAAATAAATACAATACCACAAGAGATCTTAGGAGTCGGTGTCTTTGCTGGAGTAAAGGAAAACCACTTTGGATGAATTAAAAAGAAATTATGCATTTGGATGAGGGAATTCCAGAAGTGGGTTAACTTGGACCTTAGGTAGCAACGTGGGAGATGCGTACTGGAGTTCAAGTTTGTATCAGCTTTCCAGGGAAGGCACTGGAGAGACAGGTTACTGAAAGATTTGCCTGAATTTATCTTGGAAGCAGGTGAGGCTTCCTTCTGAGACACAGAGGCCCAAGGGCGAAACCAGCCATACTCAAAGCAACAGTTGCTGCCTTCGTAAGGTGGACTTTATGTGGAGTCTGAAATTTAGTTGTCGAAATTGAGTCCAAGATTCTCCTGGTAATTTAACAGAGGATAAAATCCAAAATCATGAGTAAATACTGAATTTGGAAATAAAGACGGAAATCTTGGAGTAGAAATTATTAGCAGCCAGCTTTTTCATGGTTATGGTAACCTCAAAAAGAGTAAAAAATATCAGCATTTAGAAAGGAAAATCTATCAGAAATTCTGTCTCAAAATGGATTCCTTTACGTTTTTTGAAAAAAAAATTCCAAAATATAAGAAACAAGAAATGAAGAAAAGTATTACCATTCCACTGTCCTGATGAACTGTCTACTGGAGAGCTGACACTATAGATGCTAGACAGTTCAAGGTACCCTAATTTAAACAGAATTAAATATAAATGTTCCCAGGGAAAGTCTCAGCTCATGGGGCATTTTAACACCCAGTGCTTTTCATTTATGGACTCATATACTTCTCTTACTTTTCCTCTAATGACAATAAACTAAAGCAGGGATCTTTTAATTTAACATCATCAGTTAGCAAACTCATTGGATGTTTTCTTATATGCTAATAATGATACATGCTATTCACCTAAAGTGAGTAATAAATGGATTTTACTGAACAAATTGATGAATTGTTCAGTGTGCAAAGGCTGTACCTATGAAACCTGTGTGTCTCTAAAATGTATGACACCACATTTTGGGTAAGGGCAAATCTTTTCATGATTCCACCGCTAGCCACGGCCCAAATCCTATTCCAAGCCCACTTTTAAAAAATATCAGCCAAGATACCCTTTGCATTTCTACTTGGGTAAAAAAGCCTGTAATTTGCAAAGTGATATTTACATAAAGCAATTGTTACACCAGATGCTTCTGGTGACAGGAACTAAATGATGCCCTTTCTCATCAGTAGGATCACATCCATGTTTTCACAACTGAATGATATTTGCCCATGAAGTGAAAATGTGTGTGGGCTGTAAGAAATGAAGAGTAAACTGCCCTCTCTCTCTCTTTTCCTCCAATTTATGACCAAGAAAACCTATGATGTACATAACATCAGAATGTCTAGATATTATTTAATAAGTTATACAATTTAATGTATTTAAAATCATTTATTCTCAGCAAAATCAAACATATCATTGAGTTTACATAGAAATACAGTTTTCAACCAGATCATCATAAAAATGCACTGGTGAAATAAATGTTCATAATTGATGACCAATTACATACTATTTAATCATGCCAGTAGCAGAATTGATTACCATTAAAAACTGGTAGAGTAACATATCTTAAATATGCAAATATCATCTTAGTACTCTATTGTGTTACCATTGATAATAAATGGCCACTAAATATATACCTATTACATAAAGCTTTTTAAAGTACAATAAAAATACAAATTCTATCTGTTAAAAATAAGCCATATATATGGCTTCAAAACATTCTCATTATATAAATTGCAAAATACTATATGACAAACAAAATTATAAAGACTCTTCCTTAAGAAACATACACTACTCCCTAATTAAGGTACAACTTATAACAACACAAACAAGAAGGCTTGCATATACCACAGAACATCATGGAGATACATACAAATATAATATTGCGTAAGCATACTTGACTTCTTTTCGTAGTGAAAATGTACCTTTAGTGCTTGAAGAAAACTCCTATGTGTAAAATAATCTATTTATTCTTTTATTTTTGATGGTTACATCCAAACTAAGCTCATGTTTTCATAATCTGTTTTTCTTTAAAATTGATAAATCGCATTAGAAATTTTAACCATAAAATTTTGTTGCACAGTTACTGTTAGTCTGTTACATGATAGGCAAAGATATGGATGACAAATATTTTCAATGGTTAGCTTCCAGCAGCACATCAAGAATGAGCTGCCAGAGAATTTTATTGCTCACATCTATGATGAAGCTGAGCAAAAACTTGAGTTCTGTGAAAAATGAGATTCGACTTCAACGAAACAAATAAATCATGGTGCTAAATGTGTTGATACTTTACTGTCATATATTTTAAAGTATCAAAACCAGTGGGGCATCACAAAATAAACTTTGGTGAGGAAAAAATATCATTATTAAAGAAGAATATATGAAAATAGTCCATATTTAGTGAGGAGAAATATATTTGGTAAAGTGAGTATGCATAATAGGCATTGTACCTATACACAGCACACATTTCAAATACATTTAAAGGAAAGATCAGATCAGATGATGTTTAGATTTTACAGGAATGTTATAACACAAATGAGATTTTTAAGATTTTGCTAACAGTAAATGTTTTTAGTTTTCCACAATCATTATTTATAAAATAAATATTTTAGAGACTAACTTTTAATAACATAATATTATTACCTTGTATTTCCTTATATTCTAAATACATTTGATTTAATTATTGGAATTTATGTGTTTATTTTATCAGCTAAAAAGTAGTGAAGAGGTGGCATAGAATTCAAAGTTAACATTTTCCCACTGAGGTGAACAGCATGTTACATGTAAAATGACATCTATCTAGTGAATGGTAACATTGTTATTGGTTTGAAAACTGGACATGTTTAGTTTGGCATTGGTGTATCTCTTCAGAGTTTTAGAAGTTATCATTTCAGGTATGGCTTTTGGGACATCAAAAATAAACTAGCAGCCTGAAGAATGAACGCAAATTTCAAGATGCTAATTATTTAAACCACAGACACAACAGATTATGGGGATGATTTGTGTTTCAATTACAAATCCGTTGACAGCAGAAACAAAAAGGAACGTAAAAGTAAGATATACACTACACTAAGTTGCAAAAAACATAAACGTTACAGATCAACACTGAATGTGAAGAAATTTTACTGCAATAGTTTTCAAAACATTAAGATGTTCAAAAATATATTGGCACGTTTATATACCTGTCTCCAAGTAATAACACGTGATATACATGGGGATAAACGAATTCAACACGAGGCAGCATCTCTCCTTCTTGACTTCAGCACCTGCTCTCTAACGGGTCCAGGTGAAACACTGTGCCTTCAAGAGTTAGTCCCATTTTGAACCCCTCCTGTAAAACAGAATGAAAATGATTAAAACACGAACTGCTATGACAAAATAAAATAAAATAAAATCAGTAAGCAAAAGTAACTATGAATAGAACTTCAAATCTCTGTGCTTTGATCAACTAAGAAATAATTACCTGCCAAATGTTGGCTTGTCAAACTTTTATATAGATGTATGTCAAGGGGAATTGTTTTTTTTTTTGATACTGGGAATCGAACTCAGGACCTTGCGCTTGCCAGGCAAGCACTGTGCCACTGAGCCATATCCCCGGCCCATGGGGAATTTTTTATACTCACTAGCATTTTAATGTTTTAAGTGTATGTCAGGTTAGCATGCATGAATCAGAAGAAGAAAGCTATATATAAAATTAAATAATTTTAAGTCTTAAGCTTTGAATCTTTCTTTTCACATAAGACCCTACTTAATATGTTATTCTATTGTAGGTTAAATCCCTCTGTTGGCTTTAAAGATCATTATTAATTTAAATATGACTAAGATAGCTACCCTTCAAGACAGCTTGTTAAATTTCATCTTTTCTTCCTGCTTACCACTACCCAGAGGGTGCATAAAATACTTGTTGTTAATGTGATCCCATAACCTAAGCTTCCCATACAGCCCTGCTACTGCTTTTTAGTGGACTGGCCCCTGAACATGTTTTAGAAGTTAAGTGGCCATCAGTTTATTGAGCATATGTACATAACTGCAATGAATTTTGTGCTTCTTTTCACCCCTAAGATTCTGAGTTAAAAGGTGATGGCAAAGGATTGTGTCTTCCACTCTAAGCTCTTACGTACTTTGGATAAGACAACTGAACTTCAGGCCATCTCTGGTCTCACCATTTCATTCCATCCCCACCCTGAGCCTTAAATCTATGTGCACTGGGCTACTGAGATGAAAAACACTGACTTGAGTTGATCAGTAGAACTAGAGGTCACATTGTAGGTTGCTTTGTAGAAGTGTGGTGATGCCCTAGTTACTTGTATTTAGTAAGTATTTACATGTACTTCTATTTGTACAAAATCCAAGTAAACACTAGCATACCGAGGAGAAGTACTTGTAAAGCTGTAAGCCACACTTTACTTGTAATTAATGTTCAGAAAATATTCTCCATTATATTTATAGCACAGAGACTAAATAACAATGTCCTCTCTATAAAGGTTTTCTAACTTCTGCCCCATACCTGGCATATTAATTATAATCAAGTGGTAAAGTTCAGAGTACTCACCATTATTTTTTAAAATCTGTTATTATCACAGAAAGAAATACTTTGCCTCATTTATGTGTCTCTTCCCAAAAGCCACCAAACACTTTGAAAAGTGAATATTGCAAGTTGAAAATATTATAAAGGGACTGTTCCTTTACATATTTTATCTGGATGTCTGAAAAGCTGTGCACTATGTCATTTTCTCATGTATTATAAATGACAGAAAAATGACAGATGTGATAGCTAGAGAAATTAATAATTACCTTTGGAATGGTTTGAAACCACTCAATATTTTTAAAGTGTGTTGGTTCATTCTGATATTAAACCAGTATTATTTCACTTATCCTGAAAATACTATTTATCAATATGTTATCAGTATAGGAAGGGCAAAAAAGCAATCAAAGCAAAATAAATGCTGGTGATTATTTCAATAATAAAGCATCTGAATATCACTTATAATATGACTATGATGATTTTTTAAGGATACTTTGCCCGTAAGTTAATCTAATCATCCCAATTGACAGATACATTATTATAAGGTTTTTTGCTTTTCTTTCCTCCCAAAATAAAATTCCCACACACTTTTTGACTTTCTTTCAGAAACTTCATTTTGTAAATCATGATTTAATGAAGTTGAAATCTTTTAAGGTTTCCATATTCTCCTGGATTTTAAACATCTGAATAAACATGAGACTTATTTACTTCGTGTAGAGATCAGAAATATCAGAGACTAATACATCTCACAAAAAGAATTATTTTATAATTGATTAAAATATTAATCATAACTTTTCATATGGAACATTTTGCTCATATTGAGGAAAGGTTTATTTTGGCTTATTTTCCTATTTGGAAATGGGGGAAAGCATACGAAGGTAGGAAAAAAAAAAACATATATATGTGTTATGGCTTGAATCTAGATGCCCCCCAAAGCCTCATTTGCTCATAGGTGGGGCTTTTCAGAAGTGGCTGGATCTAAGGTATGTGAATATGGATTAGGGGTATGATAATTAAATTAGTCCATTGATTGGCTTAGCATAGTTTTGGGTGTAGATAATGGGAGATACACCTAAGGTGTGGGTGGCAGCAACCAATAAGGCTTGTAGTCCAGATGGGATACAAGGGAAAGGAAGGCTTACTGCTGCTACTGCTTCTTGCCTGCCCTGCCATGGACTGTTTTTCCTCTGTGATGCCCCTCTGGTATGCCAACCTGGCTTGGAGCCAGCTGACCATGTCCTGAAACCTCTACAAACTGTGACCCAAAATAAACCTTTCCTGCTTTAACTTGTGGGTGTCAGGTATTTTGTCCCAGCAATGAAAAAGTAACTAAGACAATATACAACACCTGTTATATGCTGAGTTATGTCCTTTGAGCCTTGATTTTTCTTATCTGTTGGTTTATAAAAGTTATTTAATTATAACATAGCTTTCTTATTTTTGTAATATATTACATATATATTTATAATTTTCTATTTTTCTGTTTTCATCTTAACAAAATTCAAAGTCTATTCTGAAGTTACTGGAAAACTATCATTATATACTATTAATTTTTATAATAATTCATTTGTTTCTAGTACTTTACAATCATGGAAAAGGTTAATAGGATATTTGTGTAGAGACTTAATAAATTTATAATTATTTTCTCCTCAGAATATATTGTTTTACAGATTTTGATAGCAAATAGAAACACAAATATTAATAAAAATTACACCCATGGGGGTACTATGAACTAACCCTGGTCTAATAATGATTTAGAATGCTTATTTTATTACATTTTTGCTTTTACTGATGAGTAGTAAGAAAATGAAATCGTTAAATTGCTACAGCAAACAAGCATTTACAGTTCTTTATTTGTGTTGCCCTTGATTATATGGAACATGTTTACATATATGTTGGCTGTATATGGTCTTTTGTGAACTACTGATTTCTGATTTATTTGCCGATTGTTTAGTGTCCTAATTATTTGTCTACTTATTTTAATAGGCATATATAATGTATTTATATATTATATATATGTAGAATATATTATATATTCTAACATAGAAAATTTTAAACACCTGCATAAAACAAAAATGTCTATATGTTTTACTTATAAAATTTTCTCTCCAATTTAAGAGTCTGGAGAACATTCTATTATTTCCTAATGTATTTAAAGGATTAATGCTTTTGAAATTTGGCCATTGCTGTAAGTTTCAGCTGTACATTGTTCTCCTCCAAAATTAACAACTAGTTGACTTAGCACCGTGTGTGCGTAATTTTTTCATCTTTCGATGACTTGCCATTCTTTTTAATGTATTAAATTATTCCAGCTTATGAAATACACTATCAGTACTATCCTATTGCTGTATCTATGAGATAAACATGCCACACAGTTTAAACGATCAGATCAAATAACTACATTATTGATTTCAAACCAACATCTAACTTTCTAACTAGTAAAATGAAATGTGACATTTCTGCTTAAATTCTTGCATCCATTAGATATTTCTGTGATTCAAACCATTCAGTTACTTTAAGAATAGCTTAATCACAAGCTTCTGTAAATGAAAGATGACTAAATATTTCACTGAGCTTATTAGTTCAACACAGTATTCAGAACTTGTTACACTGTATTAGGTTTTTATATGATATGTAAAAAACAGTGCTAAATGTGTGCATTAGATTAATCAGCATAGCAAGATTAATAACAAACTCATCATATACTTTAGGTCAAGAAAATATTATTTGACTTTAGTTAAAGTGGCCTTGCAAGTTAATTATAGACTAAAAGAAACAAGCAATAAGGCAAACAATTCAATAGTGACTAAATCATCAAATATAACCTTAAAATGTAGGTTATGAAACCTCTTTAAACACAGTTAATACTCAGACACACCCATTTGAAACTGCTGTTTATTTATTAAGTAAATCATGCAAGTATTAAAGTTTTAGCTTTCAAATGGTTGTAAGTTGTTTAAAAAGTTATGAAAATAATATACCAACCATCTCTGGCGCTACCCAACATGAAAGCAGAAAAGAATAAAAAGAAGATATGAAGAAAATATTAGGAACAGCAAAGACAATAACTAACCACCACAGTTTAACATTATTTGACTAACACATCACCAAGTCATCCTAATGCAATGATTCTCAAACTTGGTTACTACAAAAATCTGGAGCTGGAGACATACTGTATTTTAAAAACGTTAGAGAGTTTTTAAATTTTGTGATAATCTAAAAAAAAAAAAAAACAAAACCTTCACTGTGATGTGCATCACCCTTAAGAACACGTGCTACCTTGCAGGGCCCACATTTGTGCTTGATTTTAGAAATGCATTAGTCTCAGGTAGTACCAGCTTAATTGCAAAAGGAATGAAAAAAGTAGGGACAGATTTCATGTGGAATATGGTATTCTCATTAATTTATCACATTATTTCAGTGAAAGTCTCATACTATTTGAAGAATGGAAAATTTGTGCCATCAGACAGGATACATTTTGACATGAACAAATCTGATATGGTGATTTCACACAAATAATGACATCCTGTGACATTAAACATCTTAATATGAATTTTACTGTGTGGTAATGTTGCTTTTATTAGATTTTTATTTTTATTTCATATTTGTATAAGAATTCTGAAGATAAGTTGTTTATAACTTTTGTGGCAAATATTTAGAAAATTTTATAACAATTTAAGCATCTAAAATATTTTTATGTAAAAGGGAATTAGAAATCAACCAACTTGAGAATATTGTTTTAACACATTCTTCGAAAAACCCAAGACCTATATTAAATATTTCAATTATTAAAATGCAGGCATGTTATTAAATCTAGAACACTAAAAGCTTTCACATAATACTTAGAAAACAAAACAGAGGTGAAATCCAACATGAGCAGAGGGGTATTTACACTATCTTTCCAGGGAAAAAATGTATTTACTCCTGTTAGATTGTAGTCCACTCATTAGTTGTTTTTTGTTTGTTTTGTTTCTGAGGAGGGCAATTAGGGGAGAAAACTAAAACATGGAGAGAGAATGTATGAGCTCAGGACTAATAAACAGAAATACTTCCTTCACCTTACTTCAGTGTCTTCACAATGTCTTCTTAAACAGCTTCACATAACTGATGTCTGCCTGGATCCTACCACATGTAAACTTTTTGATGAAAAATAGGACATAATGGTTTCATCAAAATGTAAAGGGTAAATATAAAGAGCAGTCTTTAACCTTTGTAAGACTGTTTATTAATCATGGCTCATTATACACAACTTTTAAAACCAATTTCGTCAAACTTCCAGAGCAACTTATAATTGAAAAATGAGAGACACAAGAAAACTCAACTGCACTGCATTCCTAAAGAAGTTACCACTCGTGTCTGCTTTTTCAGTAAGAGCCCAGAAACCGTGAACCACAGCTACGACACTTCTTTTCAGACAGAATCATTTTGCTCTGACAAAGATTTTCCCTCACCTTCCATTCGCAGTTTTAAAATTCGTAACTGTGGAGATTCAGATCAAACCTTATAAACCAAACTCACTGACCTTTTCACTTCTGGACTTCAAAACCACAAACCATTAAAATCTATGTCATTTTGTGTAAAAAAAAAAAATGAGCCATCTTCTTTCCGTTGTAAATTAAATCATTAAAGGAACCAACAACTTAATCTTTAGCATGTGTAGAAGTATGTTGAGGAGTAAGTAGAGTTTTTTTTAAAGTAATTAATTTAAGAAAGTTTTTATAGGTACAACAAATCAAGGTAAGGATAGTTTGGGTATATAACATTTTCCTTCTCCCAGATTAAAAAGAAATAAACCTTTTATTGTCCAATATGTTAAAATAGTCACCTGCATTTCATCTAATTTTGATTGGATATCTGGAGGGAAATCCCCTGCTCCACAGTTAAAGGGGTCAAAAGGTTCAGCTCCAAACAGGTCCCGTTCTAAAAGGAAGAAAAAAATCTTAGTAAATTGGGATGTCAGGCAGGAAAATGTAAGTAAATGTATTGATATGATCAAAGCCAGTATCTGCATTTATACTTTATGTTGGGCTTTCTGGAGTTTAGACTAAATAAGGGACCAAAGATCTATTTTGTGATATTAAACACTGCTTAGTTACAAAGAATTATTATCCAGAGAGGCTTCGTATTTCCAACGATGACTTAATATCAGTCACCAAATATTTACTAATAAATGTATTACAATACCTACATCTTTACACCATTTTAAATTCACAAAAGTTTATAAATTACTCATTGAAACTTCTCTTATTCCATATATTGATGCTTTGCAACACAGTAGTAATAACAGTAGTAATAACAATAGTAGAACTGAGTAAATTAGGTGGTTTTACTCGTAGATCATGTGTTTTTAGCTTACTTTCTACCCAGGGAAAACTTAAGGCACATTATCTCATGTAGTATAAAATCCTATCATCTTTATAGATAACCATGGTGAGACATTTTTAAAATTAAAGTCCTCCTCTGTCAGAAACAAATTAATTAGAAAAAATAGGAATGCAGTATCAAAAAAGCCGTTATGTTTTAGATCTGGGCTGACCCCCCAGTGGCTTACGTGTTTAGAGAAGAGGCTTTTGGAAGGTGACACACATTCTTTAAATTCAATGATATATAATGATATATAAGAACTAATAGATTATTCTACTTGATTTCTACCATATTCTCAAAAATCATTCTGTGGCCCATTATGAAGGATTCTTGTTTTTCCAATTATCAATTCTTTTCAATTTCTTGTATTAAGTTTATCAATGGTAAACTGCTTGGAAGTTTCTAGCACCGGTAAGTGTTGTATAAGTAGGAGGGAAATACAATATAGCATCAATCAAAGTCACTTTTAAAAGTGACAGGATTACTCCTACTAGTTGCAGTGAGACAAAAGCTATAAGCCAGAGCTGCTCTGAATGAATGGGAGTTTGTGACCTAACACATCACTGATGCAGAGTACTATTGCTGTTATTACCTCCTTTCCTTAGTTTTATGTGGCTCTGCAATAAATCAACCTTAAGAGAACAGAGAAACTTCTCTTTGGAAGAGTGTCCTGATAACCACTATACCACAAGCATACTGAACAGTACTGCCCACAGTGGGTGTGTCATGGGTTGTATCTAGATACCCGTCAAAGACTATCGCAGTCATAGATGGGGCTTTTTGGAGGTGGCTGGATCTAAAGTGTGTGATGCTGGAATTAAGTGTGCGATGCTGGAATTAAGGGTGTCCCACCCTGGGTGTGAGTGCTACCCACCCAAAGGGCAGATAGCCTGGATGGAGTATAAGGGACAGAAAGAAGCTGTTTAACTACTTTGCTGCTTTGCTGCCTTCTGCCCACCATGAACTGTTTCTCCTCTATGATGCCCCTCTGCTGTGCCACTCTGCCTTGGAGACTGCTGACTAAGGAGGGAAACCTCTACAAATTGTGAGCTGAAATACACTTTTACTCCTTTAACTTGGGGCATCAGGCATTTTGTTTCAGCAATGAGAAAAGTAACTAAAAGAAGGTTTGTTCAAAAGAAATGAATTCATGAAGGAGAAGAATTGCTGATCATGCAAATAGCAATTTTTCATTGCAAAGACTTTCTCAAACTGGGACTAAAGTATCTCTAGAGATTTCAGGCGGGCTTCAAGGAGTACTCAATAGTTATGAAATGCAATGTGTAACTGGGGGTGAGTGAGTTTGCTGTATTTTTCTGTGAAGAAGTTTCTAACTCATTCTCAAGAATCCATGATTCCTCTACAAGTTAACAACTGCACTATGTATTAGTAAAGATATTAATTGAATGCAAATTAATAAATGCTTGTAGAATTCATTGGTATGCTCTGGTCAGCTCAAATGGGTCTAAAATTCAGAACAGAATCATAAATTCAATTTCTATGAAAAAGATTGCTATGTAGCTAACATTAAAATTAGTTGCATCTAATGCAGGGGTGCCAGAATAAAAACAAGTAGCTCATCCTTTATTCAGGAATTCTTTTTGCCAGGTATTTTGCTGGGCAATAGATGAAAATAGTGAAGAAAGGACTATCCCATTCCCTCACAGAATTTATAGCTAAATAGGGAATAGGCTATTAAGCAAAATAAAGTCCCATACATATTCAAAGGGGAGACACAATATTCATTCCAAATGAGAAACAGGATCAAGAACATGTTCTGAGGAACTACTGGGATTCTCAGGCACTAAAGAGAGAAACTCAGAGGCCAATCTTGTAAGTTTTGTTTTTATGTATTTAAGTAGATAATGAACAAAAAAGAAATACATTTAATAGTCCATTTAGAGAAAAAGTTCTTTATCTAAAGCCCAGCTGGATTAAAGTTTTAGAAAAATTTGATAACTACAATTGAGTGAACAACATGTCCTTAAATGGTTAATCTATCATCTATCTATTTTTGCTGAACTTTGATAAGAAACATTGAAAAATGTAACAAAGCATTATTTCAGTTTCTCACTAATAAATCCCTTGAAACCATTTGACTATCTCTGCCCAAATTTTCCAAATATATTTCAAACTTAACAACATTTAAAACAAAACTCAGTATTTTCCTTCTATACTGCCTTTTTTCCTGTTAACAATGTTTGATTAAAAATCCTGCACCATAATTTACTTTCAGTCAGCATCCTAAAAAGATTATTCTTTCTAAATATCTTCAAATCTATTCACTCTTCTCAATATATATTTAAAGTTGGATTAAAATTGGAATTTCATTCTTTTTGTGACTGCATAGTATTCCATTTTGGATACCTAGTACATCTTCTCTGTTTAGTCATCATCTGATAGACATCTAGGTTATTTCTATTTTTTGAATATTGTGAATATTCCTGCAATAAAGAAGGGTGTGCAGATGTCTCTTCAACACACTGATTTCATTTCCTTTGGACACATAATAACTAGTGGGATAGCTGGAACATATAGCAGTTCTATTTTTAAATTTTTGAGGAATGTCCATACTGTTTTTCATTTGTAGTAATTAACATTACCAGCCTTGTAATAGTATGTAAAGGTTCCCTTTTCTCCATGCCCTTGCCAGCACTTGTCATCTTTTGTCTTTTTGCAATAGCCATTCTCACTGTAGTGAGGTGATGTCTCCTTGTGGTTTTGATATTAATTTCCCCAATAATCGGTGATGTTGATCATTTTTTTATATACTGTGGGCTACTTGGTTATCATTTTTTAAGCAATGCCTATGCAGGTCTATTGCTCATTTGTTAACTGGGCGATTTGTTTTTGCTGTTCTGTTGCTTGAGTTTCTTATATATTCTGGATATTAATCCCTTGTCAGATAAATACTTTTGCAAGTATTTTCTCCATTCTGCAGATCATCATGCTGTTGATGGCTTTCTTTTCTCTGCAGAAGCTTTGTAGTTTGATGTAATTCCATTGGTTTATTTTTGCTTTTATTTCCTATGATTTGGGGGCTTTATTAAAAAATACTTGCCCATCAATTTCCACTCTGAGTTGGTGTTTTGAAATACAGAATTTTTTTTTATTTTAAAGAGAAAAAAATAACAATAAAAGAGTTTCAAAACAGGTTAGTAGGGCCAGTGAGATAGCTCAGCAGCATAAGTGCCTGCCTGGCAAGTGCGAGGTCCTGAGTTCGACTCCCAGTACCCACATAAAGGGAAAAAAGGGATGGTGATATCGCTCAGCAGCACAAGTGCTTGCTGGCAAGCGCGAGGTCCTGAGGTCGACTCCCGCTACCCACATAAAAAAAAAAAAAAAACCAGGTTAGTAGGAGAGTTACAATAATTAGTACATTGCGTATTGTTGTCTTCATAGTAGTTTTTGAGAGTACAAGACATAGGCATGATATCTTGTCCAAACAATATTAGCACAAACCTTTCTTTTCAATGAACTAAGAGAAATTAGTTGTATAACTATCTTAACTATCTTGTGTATAAATATATTTTTTTTCTTTTTCTCTTTCTTCCTTTCCCCCTTCCCCATCACAGTTTGTCTATTCTTTTGAACAGTTTCTTCCCAATTCATGGTATCTATTGTACATTTTGGATCTTATTTACTCGTTCAGTTTCTCACACCTGTGAGACAATATGATGTTTACATATATGGGTCTGATTTATTTCACTAATGAGTATGGTCTCAAGTTGCATCCATTTACCTATAAAAGTCTCCTGAGGATCAGTGGAACAGAATAGAAGATGCAGACACAACCCCAAACACACTCAGCCACCTTATATCTGACAAACGAGCCAAACATATTCACTGGAAGAAAGATAGCCTCTTCAATAAATGGTGCTGGAAAAAGGGGCTTTCCATATAACAAAGACTAAAACTAGACCCATGTCTATCACCATGCACTAAACTAAAATCAAAATGGATCAAAGATCTAAAATAGAAACACTAAATTTACTGGAAGAGAAAATAGATAGAAATCTTGAAGACACAGGAGTAGGCAGAGACTTCATGAACAAAACCCAGACTGCAAGGGAAACATTATAAAGAATCAACAGATGGGATCTCACTTTATTAAAAAGCTTTTGCACAACATAAGAAGTCACCAACAGAGTGAAAAGACAACACACAGAGTGGGAAAAACTTATAGCTCGTTGTCCCTCAGACAAAGGACTTACATCTAGAACATATGAAGAATTGAAAAAAACCAGACCCCTGCCATTCAAAGACCCAATACAAAAATGGGCATCTGAGATGAATACACACTTCTCAGATGAAGAAATACAAATGGCAAATAAATACATGAAAAAATGTTCAACATCATTGGTCATTCGGGAGATGCAAATTAAAACAACACTGAGATTCCATCTCACCCCAGAAAGAATGGCTGTCATCAAGAAATCAACCAATAACAAATCCTGGCGGGGCTGTGGGGAAAAAAGGAACCCTTCTCCACTGTTGGTGGGAGTGTAGACTGGTGCAACCACTGTGGAAATCAGTGTGGAGATTCGTTAATAAACTAGGATTAGAGGTCCCATTTGACCCAGCTATTCCCCTTCTGGGTATTTTCCCAGAAGAATTAAAAACATTGTACCACAGCGATATATGTGCAACCATGTTTATAGCAGCATAATTTGTATTAGTTAAATCTTGGAAACAACCCAAATGCCCATCAACCAAGGAATGGATAAAAAAGATGTGGATTTTTTTTATATAATGGAGTACTACTCAGGCATAAAGAAGGAAATACAGTATTTTTGTATGCTAGTTTTTAAAGTAATGTCATTATTTTGTATTTACAAATCAGTAATCCTAAATGTACTGATTACACAACATAAGCAATGTACTTCGTTAAACTCCATAGGGAGAAACAAACTATAGATCCTGCCATGTACTAAAGCCTTCAACTAAAACGTGAAGTTATATTCAGAATGTCTTAGCATGAACCAGAGAAAATGCAAGGAAGCATAACATGTAAAATCTCTTCAGTTTCCCTTGGGCTTAGCGACTGATTCAGGGCCACAAGAAACTATTCTTTCAGTTTCTGTAACAGGGTGCAGATCAATATACAGCCGAAAACATTGAAAATGAACATCTGTTGGATGCTTTCTAATTCATCAAAAAGTAACCTTGCTGTTTCTTCCAGCCATATAGTAGATAAAACAAAATAGCAATGTCTTTACAGCATTTTAGATACAAAAGGAAAAAAAAACTTATATAGGGTAAATATATAAACAAATCATGGCATTCATATAATTTATATATTTTTCAACTCTATGCCACATATTCTATAACAGCAATATTTAAACCACATTCTATTAAACACATCAAAATAACTAAAATTATTACCACCAGTTGTTTCTAACAAAGTAAAACTTTAAAATATCATTGAAAATGAAATATATAATTAAAATACTTTATTATTTAAAGAAACCATTATTTAAAGAAAGTTAAATAGAATTAATTGAATTTGGTATATATATAAAAGCACAATACTTTATTAAAATTGTTAGTAAGCTTGTTAAGAAATGTAATTTCCCAGAAAGTATTAAACATCCAAACTGTACCCAGATAGAGCAAGGAATACTGATTTCTTTTTAAAGCTTACTAATTTCTGTAGATCTACTGGGTATTGGAGGCAGCTGTGTGCCATTGCGAGTGGGTACTGAAGCCTGGTGTGAAGCTGGAGAGAACGGAATCATATCAAAGATGTCAGTGGAGGGTGACGTAGGCACCACACTGCCTGCCTGCAATGAAGAGAATATGAATTAGTGCAGAACTTCGAGTGGGCACATTATCATGGTAAGTCTTTCTTATGCATATAAAACACGTGTCAACAACAAATCCAGTCGAATCATATAAGCTTGCCATTTTGCAGATCAATAACAGTTACAAATTAATAATTCAAATGGTTCAACTATTAGGCCAAATCATCATGTGCAAGAAAGGAATAAAAAATATCTACGAAAATGTTCTCAAAGATGACAGCAAAAATGGGACAATACTGTTCTGGATGAATATATAACAGAATTAGACTTTTTGTATATTTAGAAATAATCAACATTTGTATGCATATGAAACATGGTTTCAGGAATATACTTTGCATAAAATTATAAGTTTTAAACAGAAATAATTGAACATAAGTGATTTATCCTATAAATATTCAAATGCAATTAACAATATTTTACATTTTTAAAATATATTTTGACTCCTATTTATAAGTACAGTAACAACTGTTACTCATTGCAGTATATTCATTCCTGCAAAATTTAATGATATTGTCTATAATAAATAGCTATCTTGTAAAATAAATAATCATGAATGTACCACAAAAATTATTGAATTATCTAGTGTGGGTCAGTACTGAATAAATATAGGGAAACACAAATAAAAATTGTATAAAAATATGGAAAGAAGTATGTAAAAGTGACACCCATCACTTAGTCAAATGGGAAAAACTACATGTAAAATCTATGAGAACCATCTGACTTGATCAGTAATAAAGGCGAATTCCCATTTTGGGGAGGAAGAGAAGAAAATTTTACTTTTCCTGTAAGCCATGGAAAGAGATTGCTGAAAGAGTTCATACTGAAGTTAGAGTTGTAAGAATACATTTATTTTTCGGATTCACAGATGATGCAGGTGAGAAAAAATAGGAGGTTTAAATCGAGAGTGATGGATTTGCTATTCAGTTAAAATGATTGTTAGTGCATTTTTTCATACAGGAAAATGTCTGTCAATTTGCTTACTTTCTTTAACAATTTGTTTACTATAACTTCAGCCCTTTCCTCTTACTGAGGGACACTGTTGTCCTACTCATCTCGGCCCTCTACCTTCTCTGGTTCTATCTTTCTTCTCTTTAGTATGTAAAAATACTCAAATCTTGTCTGTCATTGAAAACAAAACCTAGCCAAGAACGTTTTTCCTCTGTCTCTCATTATTCCCCCAGCCTCTGTCTTTCTTTCTCATCCTTTCAGGACTAAGCTTTTTGGAAGAAACACTAGTCTTCCTGTCCTTTTATTTCATTCATTTAACAAAGATCAATCTAGACTTTATTTTTTTAACACTGAAGCAGTCTACTGAAACTGCTTTTAGCCATATCACTAATAACCTCATTTTGTAACAGCCATAGCTGATCGGTCCTGTGAACTACTTGTCGTATTTCATCTTTTCTGGATTTCTACACGATCACTACTCTCTACTTGAAACTCTGATATCAAGGAAACAAAAATGCACACAAAAATTCCAGATTCTATTCACTTAATCAATACAAATCAGCTTTTTATTACTACCTGAAAAAGTATATTCTGGGATAATTAAAAAAAAATAAGGGGTTCATAAAAAAGGATTATCTGCTTGTGAATTACATGAGGTCTTGGAATGCTGTTCTCACTGACAGGCTTGGGAAGGCCATTTTTAGAAGGCGGCGGTATTAACAGTCCCAGTGATAGTCTGGAATCAGGCGAGGTGACAGGAGTGACAGAAATGGAAGACATATTTAGACAGGGAGATGAATCATCACTACTACGCCAGAAAGAGGATGGGCATCTCGGAAACCCATGTGGCTCATGATCAGACATTCTGTGCCGCAGCTGTAAAGGAATGACAGAAAGAGAAAAACACTGAGGTGGAGGATAGGAGGGTAAACGTGTATGTGAAAATTTATTTGTGAAAGAGTGCTTTGTGAACATGATAAGACACTTTCATTATAACTTTATTAACATTAAAACATACAGTTGAAGATGATTTTTCTTATGCTTGTCCCGAGATTCTCAGATGCTTAGTTTGACCATTTTTCATTAAATATTACATTTTTAGATATTTTTGTGTGTGTGTGTGGGTACCGGGGTGGTCGACCTCAGGACCTCGCGCGCCAGCAGGCGCCCGTGTCACTGAGCGATATCACCGGCCCCTTTTTCGTATGTGGGTTCCAGGAGTCGAACTCGGGCCCTCACGCTTGCCGGGCAGGCGCTTAAGCCGCTGAGCCATCTCACCGGCCCTAGATATTTTAAATAGAATATTGCATTCATTATGAACTGGGAGGCAGAGAATTAGAGAAGAAGACGAGGAAAGCCTAAGATTTGTTTTGGAGAGGATGCCTGTGTAATGAGATGAGAAGAGAAAGCGTAATAATGAGAGAAGAAAATCACTGTAGTTGAATTAAACACTTGTCAATAAAGTTACAGCTTTGCAGAATTTTTAAACGGTAATATCAGATACTTATAATTTAATCCCCAAAACGTTATTTTAAATATTATCAATGGCCATGGTGTTGTATTTTTATTTTAATAGAGAAATAGGAATTAAGGCCCCCTTTGTGTGTGTGTGTGTGTGCGACTTACATCTCTATGAGCGAGCTAAGAAGCAAGGCCAGTTTTGGAAACAGTGAGACTCCTGCCATCATGCTATTCCTATAAGTAGCGAGTTCTGAATGTTAAGGTGTTTGGGGGACAGAAAGAGGGAGTTGTCAAGAATCTCAATTAAGCCTTTATTCACTTACTGCAATAGTATAAGTAAGAGACCAGAAAGAAGTTGCCTGCTCCATCAGTGCTGCGTTTTTCCCCAAGAAAGGGTGCTGGGCAAAGGTTGGACGGATCAGTGCAGAGGGAGGCACTTCCTTACTGCTGAGGGAGCAGAACAAAAGGGGTTTTGGGGGACAAAGGGCCAGAGACAGGAAAAAGAGCAAAGGCTAAAAGTAGAAAAGGAATGAGTATTAAGTTTTAGAGGACAAAAGTGTCCCCGAGAATAAGGCAGTCTGGGCAGAACGATGTAAGAGGTGTTGGCCAAGGGCCTCAAGGGGAGGCCTGCAAATAAAGGCTGCGAATGCAGATATGCGTAGGGTCAAGGCCTGACTCAACTCCTCCAAACCACTTGCCAAGTCGGGGTGGGGAGGGCAGCGTGTGGTCTTGGAAATTGCCTGTGATGGGGCCGAAAGATCCCACGTAGGGTTTTGGTCCACAGCTGGATTCCTGTGTTGCAAGTCACACCACAGATTTCCCACACTAAGAGGACTTGGAGGCAGTGAACAAAATATCTGACTGTGGATAAACTTCATTGTAAAACTTAGTAAAATAAAATTAGAATTAGAAGGAACAAGTTTGAGAACTATCCTTCATCTGGAAGCCACCTCTTTACACAATTCTTGAAGCAAAGGGGAAAAGAGGTAAAGTGAGAGAATTAAATTAAGGGAAGAGTTTGGTGTTGAAGAAATGTCCTTGGTGGTCTTAGTTATGTAAGACTTTATTGATACACATATACAGTTATATAAGTATTGACTTCCCTCTTGATCTCCACAGTGACTTCTCTCCATTTAGCTATCTACATAATGATAGTGCAGATAATATTTTCAGTCGATAAAGCTTGCTATATAATTCTGTCATTGGTGGTTGCCTTGTACTTAATTATAGCTTAGAACTGTATGCTCCTTGTGTCAAAACTTTTGTTTCTACAGAATAGTCCATATAATACATTAGAGTGCTGTATATAGTGAGTATTTTGTGTAATTTACTGTAGCATTATATTTACTGAAATTATAGGATAGGAATTATATAAGGATATCTGTACTGTGTGAAGCATAATAAGATATGAAGTGGGAGATGTCCTGACGACATTGGGCTTAAACACTAAAGGGAAATATTCCGTTTTCTTCTATAGCATATATTGGCCCCCAAAAATCTTCACTAGATGCCTCAAAACAAATTGAATGTCACAATAAGCTAGCATAAAAATGCTCTAGTATTTTTAACACAGTTTTAATACTATACATTTTCATAATACTACTTCCTTTGGAAGCTGCACTTACAACAAAAATGAAGACTGCACATACAGTAAGCCCCCAATTTACGAACAAGTTCTGTTCTGGGAGAATGGTTGTAAGTCTGATTTGTTCTTAAGTCCCACAAAGTGAGTCTTATTCACCTTTGACACAACTATGCAACATATATTTCTTTGCGCTTCCCAGCTGTCTGCTCCACATCACAACTGCTTTTCCTCTTGCTTCTGGATGTCCTGGGCTCTGACTGAGCCCTGTACTAATGTACACTATCACACTGTACAGTAAGCACAACTGTGACAATGTCCTGCAAAAACTGAGCTACTTCCCCAATTTGTTTCCATCTAGGAATGTTTGTAATGTGAGGTCTGTTGGTATCTGTGAAAGTTTGCTACTCAAGTGTTTGTAAATTGGGGACTTATTCTAATATGAAAATAATTAAGTATTCAAATACCCCATTTAAAAGTATTTTCATTTTTAAAATGCTAGAGCTAGGATATTCAAAAATGTCAATAATTTGGGTATATTAAGGATAAGACTCCAACACTCTCACTGGTCTCCTTTGGATCATCAGTAATTAGACATTTTTTGGTTGGGTAACATGGGTCTTTCAAAATATTGAATTTGTTGTTTGCAGTTAAACTTGAAGAAACTGCACACTAAAAGTCTGAGTTTTTCTTGAGACAACCTAGAGAGCCGGCGTACAGAAGAATCAGTGATTGGAACTGGATATCTGCGGTCTTTCAAGTTGGCATGTGTGCTCCGATTCATCTCTACCTCCATGTGCACTTACATATATTTATGTCAAAACCTAGGCCCTGCCAACACTTGAATTTGACATTCTTTACCTAGAAACAATTCAAATCATGGAATCTGATTGCTTCTAAGGGTGAAATCTAAACCTGGCACACATAAGTATATGGGTGTATTTCAGAGGTGTCTGATTCTGTACAATGGCATTCTTGCCACTAGATTAGATATTTTGTGCAGGGTGACTAACATTAAGGGTTTCGGAACTAGTCTTTTTTTTTTTACTTTTTAAATTTTATTGTTTTTAATTTAATGAAGTTTATTGGTACAATTTAGGTATATACAATGATCACATTCATCATAGGGGTTTTGTACTTGTACATAATACGCCTTGATTTTTTTAGTCTTTTTTTAGATGATATTTTAATCACTTGAGGATGTTCATTTTTAAAAACAAAAATACATTTTTTTAGATGAAAAATGGTCTGATCTTTTTTGGGGGGAATCTTTTATTTGTATTTTGACAGAAGGCTAGAGACCAAATATTTTGGAATGTCTTACAGAAGGGCATAGCATCAATGCTTAAGTGACCCCTTATGCTCAGAATTCCAAGTAGTATTATCTTCAAGAACACGGATAGAATCTAAATTATTCTTTCAACAGGAGTCCTGTGTTCAAAAATTACATGTAAATTATGCAGAAGCTGTCACATTAAGATCTATCAGTAGTAAGTCCCACATTTTAGATCTGTGGTTGCTGTAGTTTTTGGCTCTTTCTTTCAGTAAGTACTGGCTTGGTGCATTTAGAACATGGTGCAGCTTTCTATCAATGTGACAGCAAGGTAAAATGCCATAATGCTGTTTGATTCGTACCCGTAAATACTGCAAACAACACAACAATAAAATTGCATTAAAGAGTAACAGTTCTGTGGTGATAACTATAGAAATATTAGGATGATAGTGACAGCGTATTTTGTGCTACTAATTACATTGGCAATATAATCTTCAGACTCATTTTAAATGTAAAACAAGCAACTTCCAGATTAAAACATGATTCATCAGTTATTTAAATAGTAGAGGTTTAAAATTTTATTTACGAATAAATTTAAGAAGTAAATTGTTTTTCTATTTTTATTATTAGTACATGTTTATAGTACATGATGTTTACATTCTTTGGGGGAATTGGCACGGTATATAAAAATCTTAATTCCTTTTTTGCATCTTCTCTTTCCCTCCCTCCGCATTTTATCCACCTTTTGATCCCGCTACTTTTTTTTTTTTTTTGGTACATATTTGCAAAAAAAGAAAAGAAGTAAATAGTTATGAATTTACAATTTTTTATGTTTTAATTAAAATGTTCTAGTTAAAAACTAGACGATTATAATAACCCTGAAGATGGCAAAAGGTAATGAAGCGGTCTAGCAGATCTTTCAGGATTCCCTGCTGATTTATCCTTTGAAAGTTTATTCTTATGACACATTTCCAACATCATTTTTTAAAAGAAGCTATATATGGTAAAGAGTTTTCTTAGAATTTATAACCCCAGAGATGTCTTTTTTCAGATTTCTAGGTCCACAGTGGGCCTATATTAACTTCTTAGTTGTGAGGCCTATATATTAGACTTCTTATAACTAGCTTGCAAGCTAAATGGGTGCAATCTTCCACAAATCACAGAAACCTGAAGCAAGGCAATACTAAATGACTTGCCCAGGTACTAGGGGGTCAGAACTAAGTGGAAACGTATTTATTTCCTATTAGACAGCATTTACTTCTTTCCAATCATCTTCTGTACAACTAGCAATTATGAAAGCGAAGCTGCAGGCTGGTAATCATTTCTTGTGTGAACCAAATGTTCTTGTACCAATGTTCATGTTTAAAATTTATGCCTTTGTTTAAAGATTCACATTTGGCTTGTGTAATTGAGAGTTTTCACAATCTGTTCTTGTCCATCTTGACTTCAAGAGCAGTTGAGAAAGTACTAGAGAAAAATAAATAAGCAGGCTTGTTTACCCACAGTGAGGTACACATTTTAGGTTATAATTGTCTTATGAAGTCTAATCAGTGGCCACACAGTTGATTATGTAAAGGTAGAATTTTATCTAACACTGGGTTTAACTGAAAGGGAGACATTTGTTTTACTCAGCAAAAGAACATCCAGTATTCCTTAGAACTACAATTTTATTCATTTAACTTTGAGGCAATAGTCTGATATGGTTAAAACCTTCTAAAGCCAGCAAAGCAAAATGTAAGTACTCAACCATAACAGTAAGGAGGAACAATTTGATTTGACTTGCTGTGCCCACATCTTATGATGGAACAGTCTTCTAGAGGTGTTCATGAGGCTAGGAGGGCAGAATAAACCCTTTTTCTAATATAAATACAGGCAACATTGCCATGTGAATGTAATAAATGTAAATCAGGTTGTTCCCAGATAATTAGTACCAAATGGTGGAAAACCCAACCTCTAATCTATTGCCAAACCACTAGAACCCAGCAGAAAGCAAACAGCACAGCCAAGTAATGGAAACTTCTCTGTGTATTTAAAGGGTGATTTAAAACAAGGACCCAATTTCTAAAACCAGTGAAAAGATTTCCAGCATCTCTGTGTAATACAGAGATATGTCTGATGGGCACCAGCAAAAGCTATTTCACTTGCCCAAAAAGGAACTCATGACTGAACCAAGTGGACAGCACGCAGAAGCCTTCAGCATTCTTCACCGGGCTGGAAGTTTGTCAAGATTTGTCTGCCCCGGGGGCTCCTCTTCACGTACACAACCTGAAGGCTCACCGAGAATCCAATGCCAAATTAACTACATACAGGAGACCTACCTATAACGTAACTGCGATGTGCATATTGGGATTCGTAACTTATTTCAATATTTATTTAATTAACATATAGATTCTTTAAGCACACCGTTGAGCACTTTAGCAGTTTGGGTGTATTCTATTCTCCAGTCCTCTGAGACTGAAATAAACAACACCTACAAAGTCTCGTTTCCAGAGTTATAAACTCAATGGGCAAACTCAATGGGCACTTACTTTGTTAAGCACAACAGCACTCTATGACGTACTTTGTGTCCTGTAAAATTAATATTCAAATCTCATGAATACAAACAGATGTAAAAAATTTCTAGGTTAACAGAAAATTGCCTCACTGCATACCCCAGAGCAAGCTATTAAGCAAGAGATACATCTCAAATTTATACTTTAATTACTTAAAATATACTGTATGCTTTTCACTGTCTTTTAAATTCAATTTCAGTAGTTTTAATTGTTAACTAATCTTAAAAAGTGAGTATTTTTAAGCATGGCAACATTTCATACTAAATAACTGCAGGCAACTTGAATTTATTTTTAAACATTTTTTAAATCAGAACTTTGGGAGCTTATTTTAATAGTTATGAAATAAACATATCTGCACTTGGTATTATATTAGTACATTTCATAGCTACATAACTAAAATTGAAAATGAAAGGCAAAATATTTGATAATATCATCAAAAAGTAAGAGCATATTAAATGCCTGCAACCATATTTTCAAAACCATCTGAAACGATCAGATAGGCCATGAATTGCATTTTAAATATTAACTCTTAATTCTACACTTAAATGTTAGCAGTTCATTTTCTTCTAAGAATTGAATAATTTCTATTTCATTTTCTTGCATACGTATCATTTGTGGTGAAAGCAATTAGAATACTTTTGCAGTTTTCAAGTGCATAATATGTTGTTATTAACTACATCATGTTGTACATCAGATATCTTGAACTTATTTCTCCCCTCTAACAAAAAGTTTCTGCTCTTTGACCAAAATCTCGACTTACTGAATGCTTCCTTTCACTCCACCCCAGTCCCTGCTAACCACCATTCCAGTTTTTCCTTCTGTGAGATCAACATTTTTAGATTCAACATATGAGTAAGATCATGCAGTATTTTGTCTTTCTGTGTCTGGCTTATTTCCCTTAATGTAATGCCTTCCATGTTCTCTCTTAAAGAATTTATGTAGCAAAACTTTTAAACATCATATGATAAGACTTATGGAATGGAAAATTTGTGTAACAAATATTTTTCAAAGTTAAAATAAAAAAGTATAAAGATATTACTAAGCCAAAGAACATGGATTGCAAAGTTATAATTTGAATTATGTGCATAATGATCAAATATTTTCTACATATGTGTAAAAAGTGATTTAGAAAAAATGTTTACTTTTTTAAGTCAATCTTTCAATTGTAATCATTGAAGAATTTCATTCAGACAGATTCAGACTGAGATGAACACAATGCCTCACGTAAGTATTAAATGACCTAACATCACAAGAGCTAATCGATCCATTATAATCACTGGCTATCGTGATAATTTTATTGCTTTGTTTATAACTGACTCTACCAACGAAAATTTCTGTTTCATTTGCACACCAACTTTCATGCTTCCTGCATAAAATAGCTATGCCAGACAGATGGTCAAAGAAATGAAATCGAGGACACCTCTTCATTCAGCTTGTCCTTTACCATTTCTGAAACAGACTTGGCAACCAGAGTGGCCATCAATGCACACCCATAACAGCAATCCTGACTCGCCCGCTTTCAGTTACCTCACTGCTAGGGCACTGCATAGTTTTGAGGAGACAGGAAGAAAAGGGGAGGGGGGAGTTTTGATCAATCTAAACTTTTTTGCTCCTCCCAAATCCTGCCCCTTAACATGGTGTCTATCCTTGGCATTCCTTCTTCAAAGAGAATACATCAAGAACAAGCTTTGGTTTTGCACCTCAAATGGTAATCCACCTACTGTATTCCTTCTCAACACAAAGGCTAACCCAAGCCCATATGATGAATTCTAGAAACAACTGCCTTAACACTCCTTGAAAATGTAAATTCTCCTTTATTTTCCTTTATACTACCAGTTTGTCTCACAGAGTAGCTTATAATGAGATTTTCAACAAGACTTAAAGGGATTTTTTCCTACTTTGGGCCCAAAAGTTCAAAAAGGAGTTTGAGCTGATAGTTTCCCCTAAGGAGACAAGAAAAATTCTTGTTGAACAGCAAACAGTGAAGAGAAAAACTAACTAGGAATTTATTAATAAAGCCAAGCTCTGAAGAGGGCACACCAGGCTCCAAATATGCATATCAGGGGCACATGAGCACCTTACCCCTAACATCTCCCCTCAGTTCTGTCGGCACCACAGTTACATATACTATGGAAGCAGGGGAAAGACCAACTCTTTCAGTATGGGAAGAGGAAAAGCAGGAGTTCAGAACAAAGAAAAAAGTTTGACCTATTTCCCAGGTATGCCAAGTTTGAAGCCCTAAATCCAACTTACAGAAGCATTCTGCTTCATGGTGAAGAACTGATGAATTATTGTATGATATATAGATATAAATATATTTTTTCAAAATTCTTTGAAAACTTTATATGGCCATAATTGTGCTTCAGTTACATATTAAATATTTTAAATGCATAACAAAGCGTACACATGAATGAAGAACATCAATAGTACAGATGATTCAAACAGAGAAAAAGATCTTGTTGAAAACACAATTTGCTCAGAAAAAATATTTTTTAAAATTTTACCTCCTTCCAAAATATTCCCCTTGTCAAAATCACATAATACCAGTGTCATACATGATATTGGGGAAAAAAGATTTCAAAACTGTGACAAGCCACAAATAAATAATTTAATTATAAATATGTGTGCTGCCTACAGAACAAAACCACCATTCATTTTAACATCAGAAATAAATTACTTCACTCCAGTGGGAACCCCTGCTATGTCATACAAGATACCATATTCAATGTAGTTACCAGTCCATTTCCTACGATGAAGTTCAACGCTTCGGAGTAGACAGGCATGAGTCATTCAATCTAACCTCAGTAAACGATAATCAATAGTGATGAAGCAAAGAATATACCTCAAAGAGAAAAGTATATTAAACTTTAAGACCAATGAGGGTTGAAACACCAGGAGAAAGAGCAACAAGGGAAAACAATTTTCATCTGCACTATCTAGGTAATTTTATTTATTTATTTATTTTTGGAACCTACTAGGTGTCATATCTATCCGTGTTGTTTTAAATTATTGTTTGGACAATGTTATTTCTGAATGGATGATCCACAGATGTTTTATCACCATATCATCTTGTTTCTAAGGAAAACATACACATACTCAATATACTCACTGGCGATGTTGATATTTGAGTTACTCTTAACTGGTTTTCCAAATCTTGCACTTTATTTTTAAGTTCCATATTTTCTGTTTCTAGGTCTTGGATCTAAAAGGCAAATGATCACTGTGTAACTTTCAGAATTTTTTTTCTTGGAAAATATTGGCTACAATACTGAACTTCAGTCATGAATAGCATTTGATACTATTTAAAATTTTGCGATCTTGTATACAGGGGCAACAATTATTTGAGAAGACTTGGGAAATCCTGCAGGATTCTAGATCACTGGAAAGACGTAATAAGAATGAAATATATTTTTATGTGTGTGCAAGTTTGATGTTCCTTATGTGTCATCTGAGGGTTTTCTTGCTGCACTGTGCACGCTGTACCCGTAATCTTGGAGCATAACCACAAGACAGTCAAACTTGCCTGTGATGATTTTGAAGAGTGGAAGAAGGGTGTAATTTAATTACAAAGGAATCTGATCTGCATGGGAACCACTTACCCAGAATCTGCTGCTTCTGCTGCTCTGATCCCCATGAGAAGCATCGGGAAGTGAAGCAAAGTCACATGAGAACACTAAGTTCTTGTGGGAATTCAATATAAAATAGTTAAAAACTGTGCAGGGGATCAGGAATGAAAAATTATAGGAACACAGTGAAATCAGTTCCCATCAGTGTGGGGAAAACTTAATAGCAGGCTTCCTAAATTCGTTTGATGATATGCAAAGCTCCCTGTACTTACATGATACAAATGCGAAACAAGAAGCTTAGTCTACTCACTCTTTTTTGTAGCCCTGCAATCTGTTTTCTTGTTTCAACATCTTTTCCTCCAGATTCTAGAAATTTCCTGTATGCCAGGTCAAATGCTTGGCCAATGGTTAAAGTTATCTCTTCAGCCTTTGTAAAAATCAAACAAAGATTTGCATTTTAATAATAAAGTCAAAGTGTCCTTTGAATCAAGGAGAAACTTCACATGAAATACTCCAAGACGTTCATCAGAGGTATCTCAAAAGGGCCATTGCAAGGGTTAGAAATTACAGTAAAGGACCAAAGTAGTGTACACTGACATAGTAATTCAATGCCATAAAAAGAAGAAGAAAGAGGCCATTATTTAAGAGCTATTGTAGGAGAGGCAAGAGTTCTTTATGCCCCACTTCTCCTCTGTTTTAGTGGTAGCTTTTTTCATAGTTGTTGTCCTCTTTTTCAAATACTTAGTGCCTATTAAAGGAAAGTGCAGTGCCAAGGACAGTTTCTCTTGTTGCTTTGTTATTTGTTTTCTTTTCCTAGTGAGAGGGCTTTAAAACCCTGGGTAGGTAACCTGAATGAGGCCGACAGGCGGTGCCTGGAAAACTTGCGGTACTGTATGTCCTCTAACCAGAGCAACTACTGCTCACTTCCGGTCAATTACGGCCTGGTGGAAATCAAAATTCCAACCCTACTGGTCAGATCTGAAATATGTGTGATGAGATCAAGAATCTGAATTTTTATATAAAAGCTCCCAATTTCAAGGGATGGTAGACAGCTCATATTTTTGTAAAGTGGTGTGGATTGAACAAAATATATTTGCCATTCGAATTTGGCCTGGAAAACAATTTACACTCTCCAATCTACTAGAAACTGCCACAGATATCCTAGTTCCACTGGCTTATTCCTGCTCCACATCTCTGCTGAATCCATGGCATTCTTACTGCAGCAAGTATACAATAAAAATAGATGTGTTTACTTCATTAATATTATAAAGCTTAGCAAAGACATGAATTGATTTACTGTGTGACAATCATTTCATATTTACTAAGACTAATTCTTATAAAATTGTGATGGCAGGAAAATGAATAGTAAACTTATATACGGAAAATGCCATGCTCTAGCTAATTTACTACAATTCTAAAACTTTTTTTTTTTTTTGTGGGTACCGGGGGTCGACCTCAGGATCTCGCGTGCCAGCAGGTGCCCATGCCGCTGAGCGATATCACCGGCCCTTTTCTCGTATGTGGGTTCCGGGAGTTGAACTCAGGACCTTGCACTTGCCAGGCAGGCGCTTATGCCGCTGAGCCATCTCGCCAGCCCTCTAAAACATTTTTATCCCTCCTTTTTATTTCTGAAATTCCTTTCTTTTTATTTCAAAAGCAACACTTACACATGGTAAAGAATTCACAAAATGAGAGTAAAAATGAACATCATTCACGGTCTTACATAAAAACATCAAGTCTGATAAAACTCTGATACATAAACATTCTGAAAAGATATACATATATATATAAATCTAAATCTAGCTAAGTCAAATACATGTATATAAAGCATACATACAAATGTAATTAGACATTATGTAATTCTATAAATTATAACTATAAATCATAAAAATATGAAATAGACAATAGGTAGCTCCTAAATATAAACAAATTGGATCATAGGACCCATAATGCTCTCAAACATCCCATATTAGCTGGGCGTGGTGGGGCACTCCTGTAATCCCAGCCCTGGAGAGGCTGAAGGAGGCGGAACATAGTGAGTTCAAGACCAGCCTGAACTATTTAGTGAGACCCTATCTCGAAAAACCATAAATAAATAAATAAATAAATTGCCTGTATTTACATGTTGTGGATCTTTCCATGTCAGTGGGTTTGTATATGTATCATTTAACTTAATATTCTCATATACACACTGTACTTTTTTTTTTTTTTTTACCAAACTCCTACTGATACTAGATTATTCTGTTTTGTGAGTTGTTTTACAATTTTTACTTTTTTATGAGGACTATCCGCATACAATTATTTTTGTATGGAAGAAATCACTGTAGATATGAAATCGCTGTGTGAAAGGCAAGCACTTTTTAAGGCTTTTAATATTTACTGCCCAAATCTTCAGAAACGTACCAAGTTAGCTTCCGCTAGAGGCCCCCGACACTGTCATGCCCTACTCTGTCCCTTGCACTGCATGTTATCAGGCTTATTTTGGCCAATCTAATGGGTGAAAAAAATATCTGGCTCCTACTTCAATTTGTTTTAACTCTTTTGAATGCTTGTCAGAATAAATCCATTTTCATATGTAAATTGGCAATTCTCATTTCGCTTTTTTGCTAAAGACAAAGATATTTTCTTCTATCTTTGGTTTATTTCAATTTTCCCTGTCCTTTAAGTGTAGCTAGAGGGACTCCTTATGCAGGAAGATTTTCCAGAGCTTCTCAGTCATAAGTTATCGCCATTTCTGACTCCTTGGAGGTCCTTTTGTAAAACTGTGCTGTGGCTTTAACCACATTTTCCCTAGTTCTAGTTAGCTGCATCATCGTCTTTCTTTCCCCTCCCACAAAACCCTTAGGTTCTCATCTAGAAATACGGAAGAGGATAGACCAGTTAGAAGATCGCATGCCATTCAAATACGCAGGCATTGTGTTTTTCTTTAACTATTCTATATGGACCATGTCAATTCCAAGTGTGTCTTGTCAGGGAAGGGAAAGGTGGAGGATGCACATGGCTGGTAAATATCTCGGCTCTACTCACAGTCCATTGGCCAGAACTAGTCACATGGCCCGACCCAGGTTCAGGGAGACTGGAAACCTGGGGAAGAGGAGCTCTGCTGCCCTTGGCTTCGGTGTTCCAGGAGAGAAATTCTAATACTTTGCCACTGTGGGCAACAGTTAAAAGTAATGGAAGTGGTCAGGATAGGTGTGAGCTTCTCAAGGATTTTTGTCTGTTTTTTATTGGTACAATCCAGGTACATATAACGATCACATTCATTATGGGGAATTTGTACCCGTAGATGATATATTTTGATGCCTCTTTTTTTTTCCCATCCCCATCCCCTCCCTTCAAACCCCTTCCTTTCCCCATTCACAAAGCTCTGTTTCCATTTTATCCTTCTTTTCTCATTTTTTTTCTTTCCCTTATTTCCTTTCCATCTCCCCCATCCCTAGTTCCCTTTTCCTTTTGAAAAATTTCTTCCCATTTCACAATATCTATTGTACATTTTGGTTCTTATTTACACTTTTAGTTTCTCATGCCAGAGAGATAATGTGATATTTACACGTGTGTCCGATTTATTTCACTTACGATTTTTTGGTGAGATGTTTGTATTCATTTTACAATAAAAGATATATATTAGTTATGTTTTTTTCTACATGTGAATTTGTGGGTTCAATGTTCCCTTTTAACAAAACAATACGTCACTTTCAAATACTCAAAGTGTATGCTGTAGAGTTACTTAATGATCACACTGTGATTCAACATTAATAACATTCTACTTCATATTATTTATAATTTTTTAAAAACCACATCCACTTTTCATAAAAATGAGCATGGGGTTTACTGGTAAGCATTCTGCATCTATCACCTTACTTGATTTTCATAGTGACTCCACAAGGTGAGAATTATTATTATTCCACAAAACATACCTAAGGTCTCAATAGTAAGTAGGGAACCTGGAATTTATAACCCAAAATTCTAAATCTCCAACCCTTTTGCTCTTAGAGGGAAGAATGAAGGGATAGTATTTATGTACAGTAAAATTTACAGATAATAACTGTATAACCAGATGTGTTTTGATATGCTTATATTCATAATTATCATATCATTAAAGATATAAAATATAACTAGAAAATATCCATATTTCATCACAGATTCTTCTATACCTAATTCTAGTCCAATTATATCTATTATAGGAATCCGCTGCTCTAATTTCTATTGCCTGGCTTGATATTCATAAAAATGGATCTACAGTATATGTTCTTTTGTGTCTTTTTGTTGTTTTTTAAATGTAATGTTCTGAGTTCAACAACCCATTTGTTGTCTGTTTCAACAACACATTTGTTTTTATTGATGATTTATTTTGGATATACCACAATTAATTTATCCATTTTCCTACTGACGAGGACTCAGTTTTTTCAGGAGTTAGTTATTATGAGTAAAACATCTACAAATGTTCTTAGGAATCTTTTTGTAGACCTGTGTTTTCATGTCTCTCGGTAAACACTTAGAACACAAAAACACAAAGTTGCCAAATCACAGAATGGGTCTGTATTTAACATTATAAGAAACTGCCACACAAGGCATGTAAGCATTATGTATTACAAATATGCACAAGAAAAGGGGGTGGGCTCAAGAGATGGACAGAGGGGAAAGGCAGCGATAAGAAAGGGGAAGAGAAAAAGGAATTGAGATGTTATTACGTGCATGTGCCCTTTCTCCAAAAGGAATGTAAACACGTAGTATAAACAGGTACTATTAAAAAAAGAAATTGCCAAATTGTTTCCAAGGTAATCATATCATCATGCATGCCCACCAGCACTAAGACAGTTCTACTTGCTCCACATTCTCACCAACATTAGATATTAACTTTTTAATTTCAATCATATCCTTGGATGAGTGAGGCTATGCCAATGTGTTTTTATTTTGTTTTATCCTGTTGAACACAGTAATAACTGCAATAAATTTTTCAGTTATTATTTTAATATTACTTGTCTTTCACAAGTTTTTCAAGTGTTAATATATACAATTCATTCAGTTTATTCAGTTCTTTAATTGCATTCAGCTCATGAATGCTTCTGCTTTTGAACAATTTAGTTCGTGAACAGAAGCGTTTGGCAAAATTTTGCTTCTGTCTGCAAACTCCACATCAGGTGAGGAACACGACCTCAGCTGTCTTCCCCAGAGTCGTGGAACCAATTAAATTCGTGAACCGAGGCACCACTGCAATTATAGTAGCCTAGTTTCATGTGCTCACTGGCTTTTTAATATGCCTTTTTGTGGGTGTGTGTGTGGGTACCGGGGGTCGAACTCAGGACCTCGTGCACCAGCAGGCGCCCGTGCCGCTGAGCGACATCACCGGCCCTTTTTTCATATGTGGGTTCCGGGAGTTGAACTCAGTACCTCGTGCTTGCCAGTGGCTTTTTAAAATATAATTTTTAATAACTCCACGTTTAATAAAATAACTCCAAGTTTCCTGCCCATTTTTATTAGATGTTTTGCACCTTTATTGTTGATTTTAGAAGTTATTATACATGTTAGATACAAATCCTTTTTAAGTATATGTACTAAGAATATATTCTCCTAGTATTTGGTTTGATATTTGTCTTCTTAATAGTGTTAACATATAAATTTTATTTTTATATACTTTTTTGATCGTGTTTAATGCTTTTGTGGTCAACTCTTTTTTTTTTTTTATGTGGGTACCGGGAGTCGAACTCAGGACCTCGCGCTTGCCAACAGGCGCTAGTGCTGCTGAGTGATATCACCAGCCCTTTTTTCCTTTATATGAGTACCAGGAGTTGAACTCAGGACCTCACACTTGCCAGGCAGGCGCTTATGCTGCTAAGCCATATCACCAGCCCCTTTTGTGGTCAATTCTAAGAAAACAGAAAATTTATAAAGATATTTTCCCACTTCTTAAATGCAAGTTCAATATAAAACTACAAAAGGTTCTATTTTTCTGTCTATGGTCCATGTAAAATTATTTTATATAGCATTAGTAGGGGTTAATTCTTTGTAACTTAAACAAACAAACAAAATATATATATATCTAGCTAGGTATCCTAACACCATTTATCAAAAAAGAATACTTTGTCCAACAAATTACTTTTATTATAATTGTAGAAAACAGACTGGGTATGTGTAGATATTTTTGGATTCTACAGCACTGTTTACTACTTTTTATAATTACATTAATATCATCATGCTTTGATAATAGCTACTTGAAAGTAAGTTTTGAAATCAGGGAGTATGTCTCCCAATGTTAGTTTTCCCTCTCAAGGTTAATTTTTCTTTTCTAGGCCAAGTATATTACTTGTTAGAAATAACTTTTCAATTTTTACTAAAAGTCCCCTTGTAAGTTTGCTTAGAATTGTATCGATATTTCATAGTTTAAAACTACAGAGATTCGGACCGGTGAGATGGCTCAGCGGCATAAGCCCCTGCCTGGCAAGCGCGAGGGCCTGAGTTCGACTCCCGGAACCCACATACGAAAAAAGGGCCGGTGATATTGCTCAGTGGCACAGGCGCCTGCTGGCGCAGGAGGTCCTGAGGTCGACCCCCGGTACCCACAAAAAAAAAAAACAGAGATTCTAGCCAGCAAGGTGGTGCACACCTGCAATCCTAGCACTCAGGAGACTGAGACAGGAGGATTGCTGCAAGTTTGAGGCCAGGCTGGGCTACACAGTCAGCTCAAAGCCAGCCTGAATTACAAAGCAAGACCATCTCTAAGGGGAGACACACACACACACACACACACACACACACACACACGGGGGGGAGGGAGAGACTCTCTAAAAAGCTATTGCAAATTCTTATTTCAAAAATCCTTCAAATTTACACAAAACTGTACCTTTAAAAAGTAAATACTGGGCCGGTGAGATGGCTCAGTGGCTTAAGCGCCTGCCTGGCAAGCACGAGGGCCCGAGTTCGACTTCCGGAACCCACATACGAAAAAGGGGCCGGTGATATCGCTCAGCGGCACGGGTGCCTGCTGGCGCACGAGGTCCTGAGGTCGACCCCCCCGGTACCCACAAAAAAAAAAAAAAAAGTAAATACTGTTCCATGACCCTTTCTTGGAGTATTTAATAGATACACTATATAATCACTGAATAACATTGTAATAAATTCCATGCCCCTTGAGTTAAGTGATTTTGAAAAGGAAAATGATAAATAACTTAGTTTTTCTATTCATTTAGAAATAGTACTACAGTCAATATAGGATAGTGATCAAAGCTACTAATTTGCACAAAGTGTGCAAATATAGCTAATAATTATATAAAATAAGAATACCTGGCCCAAAATACCACATATATCAGTCTTATAGTTATTACATATGAAAGAATCTCAGATAATTTAATAAACATTTATTTCTATTTTATATTTGGTCACTTTTGTCATAATAAGCCAATTGGGTTTTTCTTTTTTTTTTTTTTCTTTTTCTTTTTTTTGTACCAGGAATCAAACTCAGGACCTTGTGCTTGCTAGGCAGGCACTGTGCCGCTGAGCTATATCCCCAGCCCTGACTGGAGTTTCTTAACCCAGGGATTTCATGCATAAATTTTAATATTTCATGAAGTGGAGAAAATAATACTAGTAGTGGAGGAAAGTATCAACATAAGCTTTTTTTTTTTTTTTTTTTGGTAGCGGGGATCGAACTCATGACCTCACACTTGCCAGGCAGGCGGCTGTGCCGCTGAGCTGTATCCCCAGCCCCTCACATAAGCTTTTTACCTAATTATATTAGGTTGGATTACTAAACTAGGAAAATGAATTTTCCTCCTGATAATATAAAGAAATATACAGAAAAGAATATTTTTAAATAAAAAGCTTCTTTCAAAAATAATTTTAAGAAACACGAAATATAGCTATAACAATATAATAACTTCTCACAAGAAGACCTTGTAAAATTATTAAATGCAAGAAGAATCATACTAGTATTAACAATGTATTACTCTTAAGACAAAGAGCCATTTTTCTAGAAAGAATTAAGGAGAGCTTTTAAAACTGGCCTTATTTTACATTTCACTTCGCATCATTCAAAAAAAAATAACACATGTTGAAGGGGTTGAGACAATTTATCTGCTTATTGGGAGCTACTCTTTACATCAAAAGAACACAATGAATAAACTGTATATATTAAGACTTGAAAAACTTGCAAAAGACAAGTAACATCAAAGTAATGGCTACAGAATTCATTGCAATTATATTTTACTTAAAATAGAGAAACCGAATCAACTGTATCACAACAAAGTCTATATTCTGATTTTATTTTTTTTAAACTTAATGACCTTAGAAGTTGGGTAAATATTAAATCTTGAAAATACAACATGATTTTAGCAGTAAAGTGAATTCCAGGTTTTTTTTGTATACGAGGGTAGGCCTTCAACTACATTTCAGCAATCTGAAAATTTGTGGTTCTGATTCTTTCACTATCTAACTTTGTGATTCTGGGAACTTCAGTAAATATCTCTGACCTGTATTTACTTAAAATAGGGTGACAGGCCAGGTGCGATAGTGCAAGCACATGAACCTAGCACTCGGGGAGGCTGACACGGGAGGATCTAGATTTCCAGCCCAGCCCGGGCAACTAAGTGACTTAGAGAGACCCTGTCTCAAAATTAAACAGGGCTGGGGTTGTAGCTCAGTACGAAGGCCTCGTGTTCAATCCCCAGTGCTGGGGAAAAAATAAAAGGTTTGGTACAAAGAGGACAAAATATTGTTTTGGTTTTGTTTTCGAGTAAGAATTTTATTTTGAGATCATTTTATATTTACATTCAGTTGTAAGAAATAATACAAAGAGATCCTTCCTTCCAGGCTTTATTCATCCTCTCTCATTGGTAGAACACTGCAAAACTGTAGTACAACTTGCAACCAGAATACTGATAATAAGTAGAATACAGAAAAAAATCCTCTATCACAGGAGTCCTTCACCTTGCTGTTTTATAGATACCTCTTTCGGCCTACTCTCACCCTTTCCTTACACTGCTGGAAACATCAATCTGTTCTCCATTTCCATAATTTTGTCCTTTTAAGGCTCCTGTAGACATAGAAATAGACTCCATGAGCTTTGGGATTGCCTCATTTCACTCCTCTTTTCTGGAGAATCATCTGGCTATTGCATGTACAGTATTAATACTTCATTCTTTTCATTGCTAAGTAGTGGTCAGGATGTACCAAAGTGTTTAAATATTCAAATACTTTCAGGGGCACCTGTTGTTTTGGTTGTTATGAATGAGCTGTTATAAATATCTGTGTATAGTTTTTGTGTGAACATTTTAAGTTTTGATTTCTCTGGGATGAATGTCCAAGTAGTTCATATGATAGTTGCATGTCAAGGTACTTATGAAACAGACAAAATTTTTCCTGAGTGGCTGTAGCATTTTATAACCCCTTCAGCTATGCATGATTTACTGCTTTTGCACTTTCTTGCCATTGTTTTACATTTCTACTGTAGCCTTTCTGAGAGTTTTGCAGTAATACCTCTTTTATTATTTTAATTTGCATTTCCTGATAAATCCCATCCCCTGTGCTTACTTTCCTCCTGTAGATCCTCAACGAAATGTCGTTTGCTCATTTTCTAACTTGATTGGTTTTATACTACATAAATTGTTGAAAGTTCTGTATAGTAATCTTTGTCTGATATATAGTTTGCAAATATCTTCTCCCAGACTTTAGTTTGTCTTGTGTAAGACAGGCCTTTCACAGAGAAAAATGTTTCTGATGAAGTACAATTTATCATTTTTTTCATGTATGTATGGATCCTGGTTTGGATGTCAAGTCCAAGAACTCTTGGATACTCCAACATTCTTGAAGATTTTTCCCTGTATTTTTTCCTAAATGGTTTATAGTGGTCCATTTTACATCTAGGTCCATAATGTATTTTCAATTATTTTTGTAAATGGTGTGAGGTTTTGGTCAAGTTGCATTTTATTTATAAATTCAAATCCAAGTATACCAGCAACACCTTTGGTCTAAAGTCCATCTTTCCTCTACTGTGTCACTTTTGTAACTTTGTCCAGAATTAGTCAACTATATCTTTGTGAGTTTATTTCTATGCCCCCTACTCTGTTCTACAGACCTATTCTTCTATTCCCCCAACAAAACAAAAGTCTTGATTACCAAAGGTATATAAGAAGTCTTGATATGGGGTAGGCTGACTTCTACTTTATTAATCTTTTTCAAAATTGTTTTAGCAATTTTACTTCTTTTGCCTTCCGTATAAACTTTAGAATAATCTATTTATATACTGTAAGAAAAATCTTACTATAATTTTGACAGAAATTGTGGTAACTTCTACTAGACATATTGTATACTGAATATAATATATTGGATTTTCAGATAGTATACTGAATTTTCCAGTTTGTGAATACAGTATGTCTCTCATCTGTATCTTCTATCATTACTTTCATAAGTGAATTGTTGTTTCCACTACACAAGTACTGTACAACTTTTACATCTTAGGTTAGTTTTCCACCTACGTATTTCCTTTTCTTAAGCAATGGTAGACTTTTGTGCCCACATAGTCATGGCTAGAACACATCACTAATATTGATTTTTAGATGTCAACCATGTACATACTGCCACCTTACTGCACTTATTTATTAGATAGATGTATTTCCACGTGTTCTGCAGACAATCCTGTCATCCGCAAATGGAGACAGTTTTATTTCTTCCTTTTAATCTGTGTTTTTTTTTTTAATTTCATTTTCTTATCTCATCGCAACAGCTACAACTTTCACAATTGTTTTTAGTAAGAGTGGTGAGGGCAGAAAGCCCTGAGCCCCCTTTTTTCCCCTAAGTTTTAGGAAGAAAGTATTCACGTTTTTATAATTAAAATACTGTAGTTTTTATAGATTTTTTAAACAAGTTGAAGTTTTATTGTTTTAAACTATTTTTTTAAGTTTTCAGTCATGAATGAGAGCAGAGTTTTTAAAAGTATTTTTGAAGCGCTGACTCACTGATCATGCGAGAAGAAACATACCATGACTTGAGACCTTCCTCTTTTCTAATTTATCCACTTACTTTTTAAAAGTTTTTCTCTCAACACTGCTTTAGCTATCTTACAAATGTGCTGTATTTCATATTTATTCATTTCACTGAATTTTTAAAACTTTCCTTTGCTAATTGCTCTTTGATGTATGGAATATTCAAGAACGACGTATCCTTTTCAAGTGCTTGGAGATTTTAGTACTATCTTTCTGTACAGAGTTTCACATTTTTTTCTCTATGATTATACACACTATGGTTTCAACTTTAAAAAAATTTTTGAGGTACGTTCTATAGTTCACAATAAATCTATTTTGGTACACGCTCCTCGAATACTTGAAAATGTTGTGTGTTCTGTGGTTGCTGGCGGAGCCCTCTTGTAACTCCATTAGATTCCAAGTGTTCATGACGTTGAGTTCTTCTATATCCTTGATAGTACAGGTAAGGTCTTGTTTAGTTTATACTGTTCTCAAGATTTTTATTTGTCTTTAGTTTTCAAAAATCTGACGATGTCATATTTCTTGTTTGGAGATCACTCAATTTTGAGTCTATAAGCTTATGTTATTTCTCTAATTTGAGAACTTATTGATAACTCTTTTTTTTTTTCCTTTCCTTTTCTTTTTTTTTTTTTTTTGTTTTGTTTTGTCTATCTGTCTACTATGGTTGATGGATTGTGTCAACTTGAGTAAAAGAAGCTCAACTAAATTGGCTCAGCAATTCCGCATCCTAGGGTGTGGAAGACCCGGATGGTATACAGGGGAAGTGAAGAAGGACGGATCGCTTCAGTTTCTTCCGAGGAGCTCCAGTCTTCGCCTTCACCTTGGAGCCCATCTCCTGGCTTCCAGCGCAGATCCTTCTGCCTTCCGTCTCGGACCCATCGGCCTCCTGTTAGGGACTCGCACGGGACACTGCAGTGAGCGCCAGACCTTGGACTGCATCCTGCGGTCTCCAGTGTGCAGAGCCCTCTGCACGCTTACACATCCGACTTTGTGGGCAGCCACTGTAAGCTAATCTCGTAAATTCTTATATATTTGTACATTGTGTTATATCCGTTTCTCTTGCAAACACTGATACTTTCTTTCTTCCTTCCTTTTCTTTCTTTCCCTCTCTCTTTCTCTCCTCCTTCCCTCCCTCCCTTCCTTCCATCCTTCCTTCCTCCCAGCTGAGCTGCTTGCTTTCTCCTCTTTCCAGGACTCTGATGCCACACAAATGTTGCATATTTTACTTCAGCCCCTCAGGTCCCTGAAGTTATGCCCCATTTTCATTTCTGTTAGTGTACTGGTGTGTGTGTGTGTGTGTGTGTGTGTGTGTGTATGAGTGCACATGTATGTGCCTATTATCCCTATGCTGTTCAGACTGGGCACTTTTATTAGTCAAATTTCCAGGTCACTGATTCTTATGTCTTTTATTTCTTTGCTTAGATTTTCTATTTCTTTAATAAGACTTGCTATTTTTTTCAAATGTGCTTGTAATTCCTCTTTATATTCCATTTTATGATGGCTGTTTAAAACTCTTTGTTGTTTTTAAATGGATGCTTTGAAATCTTGTAATTCTAATATCTCTGACATCTTGTTGAAATCTATTGGCTGAATGTTTTCATTTAGTTTAGGATTTTCTGTTTCCTGTCATGAAGAATGATTTTCAGTTGAAGCCAGGATATTTTGGACACTTGGTTATAGATTCTGGAAGTTATATAAATCTCCTGTTTTTGGTAACTTCCTCTGACATGATTCCTAGGGAAAGGACAGTGGAAAGACTGCCTCCCGCTGCCTGCTGAGGACGGAAGCTGCTTCCTCAGTGGCAGGATGAGAACCCTGTCTCGCCATGTGGGCCTCCCTGGTACCAGGGAGGGAGGGGGACTCATTGACATCATAGGACAAATGTGACTATGGGAGTATTAATTCTTAGATTTTTGTCATGGTTCTATTATTACTTAATTATAAAGCTTTGGAAAATTCAATTCATCTGGCCTCATATCTTAAAATAAGAGGGAAGAGTTATGCCAATTAGGCTATGATTTCTTTTCCCATTTAAATACTCTCTGATTAATTATTTAACATGAGATTTAGAAACGATGACATTAAAATTTCTACATACACATCAAATCAATTTTATAATCATACTCATTGTTTTAATTACAGTCAATTAAAATTCATAGTGAAGGTGATGTAATGAAATTGAGAAAATGTGTTCTCTCTGAACTCATGAAGGTGATGTCAGCATATACCTGGGGAGATATTTTGCACCCTTGTTTTTCAAACCCAGACTTTATCCATCTGCAGCATAGTTATTTGGTGAGCTTGTTAAGGTAGATTTCCAGAGGCCCATCCCAAAATCAATATTTTTTTGATGTGAGATCCAAGAAATATACTTTAAGATACCCCTAAATATTTTATGCACCTACATGATTATGAATCTCTGTTCTAAAGTTCAATATACTTATTTTCAACCTTGAAGAAAAAAGAAAAAAATATCAAACAAGAATAAATAAAAAAAATTCAAGTTCTAGTAACCAATTACAGAAAATTATGATTGGGAAGAAATAAGGTTGATATTTTTAAATCAACATAACTTTTAAGAGGTTCTGGAAAGCTTGTATTTTACAATCATGCAGCAAATTTGGATGAATATTAGAGAAAGGTAAACAAGTGGTATAAATCTGTAAGAAGCCTGTTATTTTAATGAAATCTTATGATGAGCATTTCAGAGGTCACCAAGGAAGTGTCTTTCTATGTGTAAGGCAGAAAGAAGAACATCTAAATTTATAGTCTGGTGCAAATGGTAAAAGTTTATGCTTCACACATAGAAGATATTCAACAAGTATCAACTTTAATCATCTCAATCTCATAGAGAAAAACCTCCCTCAGTCCTAATTATTGTTTGGATGTTTTTGAAATATGCAAATATGCATTCATCAATATGATAAATTTTAAAAGCAATTTGACATTCATATCAAATGCCTTTTTGTATATATAATACCGTCTTGTATGAGGACGCATATTTTTCAGATGAGATAGCCCATAATGCTCGCCAAATTCTGGAAAGTTATTTTGGTGCCACATAGCCTAGCAGATTAGCTTGCCTTAAAAGCACTAATGTTTAAAAGATACAGGAAATAACTTCTGCTGTTTTTGGCAAATTTTCAATGTTGTCTTTTATTTAAGGAAAATGTTATGGGGCAATTATTGTTCACCTGATGCAGGAACCACATCTACAAAGAAAAGGAATTTGTTCTCAAGAAGCTTACATACTGAAACCAGACAGAAAAATTATACATTAGTGATGATAATATTAGTAATCCGCAATTTTTGAAACCAAGGAAATATTGCCCATACATGAGTTAAGTTCTATTTCCTTTCTAAATCAGCAGTGCTGTTGAGGTTAGATGTTCTTCCTCACTGAAGACATCAATGGCTGCAATGTGAGCTAGAAATTCCCATTCTGTGTTTTACTACCGGAACTAGGTTATGATTTAGAATTAGCTTGTGCTTATAAGCAAGACACAGGGTTTTTCTTAAGATTCCAGATGATTAAAGAATGCTTGCATGACTTAACTCTGGAATTTCCTAACTGCCTTTACTTGCTAAGAACTTTAGATTTCATCCAAAGCAAATATGCACACACATGCACAATACTGGTATCATTCATCTTATTATGTTTTCTAAATAATGAACATCATGATCCAAGTTTTCAAAGTATTGGATAACTTTTAAGGACCCATACAGACTTTATTTCCTGGAGTTTAGAATACTTATTTTCATCAACACATTATATTTCAAGAAAATAAAAAAAAAATGTTCACCATTACTCTTTGCATTGTGTCCCAATTACTAAATCATTTTTGAGATTAAAATTGCAAATAAATTAAATGATTTTAGGAGACATAAATGCATAACTTTAAGCAGACATGATGTTGTAACACACATTTGCATGAAAGCCTATGCTCATGAACATAAGAAATGAGTTAAGGATGAAATCCTGAAGCGTATTCTCAGGACAGGATGAATTTATTAGGGCAGTTAAGTATTTGCAGGCCTTTGCATTTCCAAATACTTTACTAATGCCGGAAACAAGACAACTCTTGAATTGTAAAACAGAACAAACCACCCTAAAACATCTGGCATACTTACACATTTTTCGCTGTCAAATACATAACACAAATGTTTGTTTGACTCAGAATCTTTGCATATGAAAGTGAATATCCTCTTGTCAGTTTTATCATCTGCACAAAATGATATTCTATGAAGCTGGCAATTGTGCTGGACTTCCTGTGAACACAGATGGAAATAAATATTGGATGGCACTTTTTTCCATTTTGAGAAATATCAGCTTGGGTCAGTAACATATAACTTAAGACTTGCAAAGTGTAATAATCATCTGTCAAGCTTTAAGGTTATAATTACATACACCCCAAGCATAAACAAAGATGCAATGCAGAAGAATCACAAGACTGAGGGCTAAATTAAGATATTCATTTCAAGATTACTTAGAAAAACACAAGCATAATAGAAGGGATTAGAGGTCCACACCCTTTCTGAGGTACAAAAGATTTTATGAGGCCATATACTTTAAATCCTGCAAGACGACATAGAACAAAGGGGCCCAAAGAAATCAAAGATACTTCCAAAAGTTTACAGAATCAGCATAACCCTTTTAAACCCAAATTCTTTTATTTTATGTCACTGCTACTAATATTACAGTTAGAACATAGCCTCATCTGCACGAAATTTCACCTGAAGCTCACTATGGTTTCATCCTTAGTGTCCTTGTTGAATTTTATTCTACATATCACTGTGGTAACGCGTGCACTCTTGAACCTTTCTCTCCAGGAAGGACCTCCTTGTACCTGCAGTAGTGTTCTCCACAGAGCAGCCTTCAAAAGACTCATGGACTTTGCTAATCATGAGAAGGACAAGTGCTGCAACACAGACATAGCTGCAGCCCAGGTACACATGCGCACACGCATGCATGCACATAAGAAATTATATGACCCGTGCAAACTCTCAGAAATATATTTAATTAAAATATGAATGTGAAATAATTGGAAGAGAAAGTTTTTTAAAACCATTGTTATTTAGCCAAAAGACTGAGCATTTGGTAATACTAAATTCACATAAATCATAAATATTCATTATTTATTCATTTTCCAAATGTGTTGAAACATGTTGGAGGCAGAAAACAAATCTTATGTTTTTATTGAATTATGACTGATGCCAACATGTAAAAAAAATCATTCCCTTTTATACTGTGGCTATAAATATCTTTTATCAAAACTGCATTTTAACACGAGGAGTATCATTTAGAAATTCAGGCCACAAATATTACTTAGTGAGTGTTGTAAAAAAAAAAAGTAGAGACATAAGGAAACTATAGTTTCAGTCAAGGAAAACTAGACCAGTGTCTCCCCAGAAAGCCTTACTGAGGTCATATCTAGTAGTGTTTCTCCACAGGTAGTTTTAGACAACCTATAGCACAAATATCCAGAGTACCTGCTATAAATAGTTTCCTTGTCTTTACTCCAGCTGAGTCAGAATCTCACAGATTTTGATCAGAAAAAGTAACATGGATATAGTAAAGGCCCTTCTTCCCAGCTCAGATTTTGATGTCTGCATTGGCTTGCTAAGATTTGATCTATCACTTTGATTTGCATTATCAACTAAAGATGAATACCTAAAATGAGACAGGCCCATAAATGCTCAGGGAATTTGTCTACAACAATGTATTTTTCCCTGCATGTAAACTAAAAGGTAAACCATCAAGCAGTTGCTTAGCAAATATGAAAATTAACATGAGGAAGTATGTGGTTGTAATATACAGTGGCATTCCTAGGTAGCCCGATATATCCATTTTAACAGAAGGGAAAAAGTGCTAAACATACATAGGCTTTTTGTGAGGGTATCCTTCCTCCCTTTCTTTTGGTTAGTGCTTAAGTGATGACCGCATTTGTTTACACAGTATTTTGCCTGATTTTCCATTTTCTTTTCACATTAACTTTTATTTTTGTCTAAGCTTCACTTCAGTTTATCAAACAATAGCCTTCAGCCACACTGTAGCTTCCAAACATTGACTGCATGTCTACATTGGTTTAAGAACTGTATAATCATGGTAATGACACATAAAGAGGCAATACCCTTCTATACAATGTAGAAAAAAGATTTTTTTTTTTCTGTTTACAGAAGAAATTACAAGTACATGAAAAGCACACCATTTCCATGGTGTGATGAAAGCTGTATGGTCGTTCATTCACTCACCAACCAGTCTGACCTCAGACAGCCGCTGGTTACAAACAGTGGGGGTCGTCTTCATAATATTCATTCAGACTAACAAAATCATCTTCACGCAGAAGACTGGGGGAACTGAACGTGTACTTCCCATGGTTTTGTGAGGTTTATGTCATTATTGTGATAGATACTTAGGGACTCAGAAACACAGCAAACCACAGTGAAGAAGCACATATCTTTAATATTAGTTCTATTTTACTAGAATTGGAACAAAATATCAGTGAACATTTTTATCCCATTTCATCCTCACTACCTGTTTCCAGTACCATAGAATATTAATGTGAAGAATAAACGAGAAATGTAGAAAGGAAGAAAGACAAAGAGAGAAAGGAAAGATATGCAACCAAGTTGTCACAGACACTGTTTTTGATTCCACTTTCACCCTCCCTAGTGAGAGAAATATTCTATTTTCTCTAAATAATGTCCCTGTTAGATTAATAATGCATTTTAAAATCCTCATCCATATTTATCCATAAATTTCTATTAAGAGCTTCATATTTAATTATTTTTTTCTAACTTACACCTAAAATGAAAAAAAAAAAAAACTGACTTTTTTTTTTCCTCTAGCTCATTCACGTCTCCTAGATCAGTGAGTTCAGAAATCCATGTGTGTATAATAGGCTGTTCAGAGTCGCTTAGGTAGTTCTCTTTTCCTCCCTCTCCTTTTCTCATTTTCATACACACACACACACACACACAGATACACACACAGACACACACACAGATATACACACACACAGACATATACACACAGACACACAGATATACACACACAGATATACACACACACACACACAGACACACACACAGATATATACACACAGACACACACAGACACACACACACAGATATGCACACACAGACAGACACACACACAGATATACACACAGACACAGATATGCACACACACAGACACACACACACAGATATACACACAGACACACACAGACACACACACACAGATATGCACACACAGACACAAAGACACACACAGATATACACACAGACACACACAGATATACACACAGACACACACAGATATACACACACAGATATACACACACAGACACACACACACAGACACACACAGACACACACAGACACACACACACAGACACACACACACAGACACACACACACAGATATACACACACAGACACACACAGATATACACACACAGAGATACACACACACAGACACACACACACACAGACACACACACACAGACACACACAGACACACACACAGATATACACACACACACAGACACACACACACAGATATACACACACACACAGACACACACACAGACACACACAGACACACACACACAGATATACACACACACACACAGACACACACACACAGACACACACACAGATATACACACACAGATATACACACACAGACACACACACACAGACACACACACACAGATATACACACACACACAGACACACACACACAACCACGCCTTTGCTGCACATTCTGATTCGGAAAGGCACGGGAAGACTCCGGAAGTCAGCGTTCTTAAGAAACGTGTCTTGGGGCACTGATATTCAGCAGAGTTTGTAAATCTCCTTGTACATTACCTTCATTTCTTAATGGAATAAAAATAATATGTTGTCTACACAGGTAAAGAAACACATACTCTGTATGCATACACAACACAGCATATGAGTAAAGGCAGTATATATAATCAGATGGAATATAACTGAACTTACAGAACTTATTAAAGATTGTATTGCTCTTCAGATAGGGATAAAAATACACTTTTTTAATTAAAAGGCTAGAAAACTTACTCTAGGAGAGAAAATACAATTGGATTTCTTAATAGTTATTAGGTACAGGAAATTAGAACTTTGAACAGGAAAAGGGAATGCTGATATTTCTAACTGGACTAAGGCCGTATAGGTTAACAAAAGACAATCTCCTAATTCTATTGACTTGAACCTTGCCTCGTTGATATTCATTCTGTAAATGGGGTTTAGGTCGGAGAGGCATGGGGATTTGAAAGTAAAAGCTTAGGGAATAGGATGCTAGTGGTGACAAGTTTGCCAAGAAGAGACCTTTACTGGTAGCAACTTAAAAATATGGTTTTCCACCAACAAAAATAGTAGGTGACAATCATCCATTTTTTTATACCTTTTGCTTTAATTTTTTTCATCACCAGTTATAGGTTTTTCCTATTCCAAATCAATTTTTGAGACTATTCACATTGTTTTGTCTTTACAATATAACCCACTATGATTTTTTTAAAATTTAGTATTTGTGTCTTTATGTTTACACTTAAGAAAAGATTACTCTGCACTCCAGATAAAACACACAAAAATCAGAAATTTGTGCTAGTATAAATAATGTGACAAAAATTAACTTATTAGTTAGTTATCATTTATAAGAGTAGATTTCTCTAAGTGTTCAGGATGCTGGGGGGGGCACATATAATAGCTGAAGTGATTGATAGAAGTTTTTATAGAAGAACTTTTCACATATCTTTCATTTGAAGAAATACCCTCCCTTAAAAAAATCTGCTGAAACCAGGTGTGGTGGCACATGCCTGTAATTCTAGCACTAGGGAGGCTGAGGCAAGAGGATTGCTCTGAGTTTGAGGTCAGCCTGGGCTACAAAGTGAGTTCCAGGGTTGGATGAACTAAATAGCAAGACCCCGGCTCAAAAAAAAAAAAAAATTCTGCTGAAATCATCCATGAAGTAATAGATATAGGCTAAGGAAAAAATCCTAATGCATAGCCATATATTCTTCACCTAGCCAATTGGTAATATCACGCCACACTTGTGTTTATGTGATCCATCTTTACACACACACACATATCCCTACATAGATATTAGTGGTAGTCATCTTGTGTTTTCAACCTTTATATTTTGCAATTTTCTAAGGACACGCCAGTTTTGAACTGTCAATTCTAGAGGTGAAAGAAATTCTCTCTACATACTGTTTTAATCATATTTCTATTTTGTTAAATACTTACACTGAATTAATAAAAATTTTTAATTACTCTGAATTTTCAGTAATAAGAGAATGATTTATTAGATTATAGTATATAGATTATGTACATACAATTGGTAAAATGTTTGTAGCCTAGGCTTTACCATGTATAGATTCAAATAAAAAAATACAAAAACATGCTTTTTGAAAATGCATGAAGTGTATTACCAACCCAACATACTTCAACGTGAACTTTGTAAGTCCCAAACATTCAGACTAAGATATAATCAATAATCACCTACATGTGCACACACACACTTCAAAAGAGCTTCAAAATCTGTATGGTTTAGAAGAAAAGTTTCAACAAAAACATGGCCTACAAATGACCTGTGCTGGTTGCACATTTGCCTCTCTTTAATTTTAAACAGGAAGTGCAAGAATAGGATTACTGTTTTTTTTTTTTTTTAATTATTGCATGTGAGGCTACACTTAGGTTGCTACACTTTTGGTTTACTGTCCTACTGTCAGTTGTTGCTGTCTCAGTTTATCTGCCTCCTTTTAACTACCATTTACAGAGTGAGTTCTCAGGCAACCTGCCTGTTCAGAAAATAGTTCCTCACTTATCATGCTTTGTTTCCAAGTAAACTGTATGGATTCCATTAAGTGCTTGACTCCTTTCCCTTGTTCCTTCCACTGTTACATCACCACTTCCTTTTTCTGTTTCAGCCACTTAAGCAGCAGTTACTTTGAGACAGACAAAACTAAAGACGAGTCTCCACATCTCTGTTAATTATTTAATATTGAGAGTGGATAATAGGAGATACCTAACAGTCTAACTGTGGGAGGTCTTAGAGTCACATGGAAAGTTTAAAGGAATGTCGCCTCTTTTTAAAGTGGAATGGTGGGTGTACTATGGGTATATTCTTGCCATAGTCTGGCTGTTCTTAAACTTTATAAATGCAAAATTTCTGCATTCAGAGATTATGATTCTGGAGTCTCTGACGAGGCTTCAGAACTCATTTTAGCAAGTACAATGGACTACGGTTTGAAAATGAGGCCTACTACAGGTAGCCACCAAACTACTTAATAACAGATCTTCTCAAACTTTAATGTGTATGTGAGTCAGTGGGTTTCTTCTTAAACTGTAGATTAGAGATTTAGTAGATCTGGATTCAGTAGATTTTATGTTCCTAATAAGCATCCAAAACTGTGGTGCTCCTGGTGAACAGACAACTCCTCAACATTGTCAGGAGGTGGTGTTCATGTTGATGAAGGTATTAATGGCACCCACTAGATTACTGAAAGTTACAGATGTGTCAGAAAATTTCATAATCTGTTCACAAACAGGGTTTCCTTTGACTTTCTAATTGCATTAACCTGTCAATAAGCATGCTACAGTGGTAGAGGAAAGGCATGACAGTTTGTATTTATAAAATAATTGAAGCCGAGTGTTAATCTTTCCAAACTACCATGGTCTTAGCAAAATTACAAAACAATAATCTGAGGTGCTGTGGGTAAATTATTATAGCAGTTAACCAGTGTTGTCTTCACAAAAGATGGAGGCTTAAAGAACAGAAATTTACTTTTGCACAGCTCTGGAAGTTTGGAGCTCAAGATCAAGGCATCAGTAGGTTGGGTTTATTTGGGGCCCCTCTCCTTGACTTCCAGACATCTGCCGTATTGCTGTGTCTTCACAAGGTTTTTCCTCTAGTCTGAAACCCCAATATGTCAGAATATGACTGTATTTGAACTGGTAAATTAAATAAGCTTCCAGCCATTAGCTTGAAGCTATCTCCTTACTTTGATTTTCCAACTGCAACCTAACTTAGTATTTAAACAAAACCCCCACACGGAAGTACTGTATAACAACAGCAGCGATTCAGCTAATCACAGGCAGCTGATGTCAGCCAATCCCAAGCTGTTGCCAATGAGATGACTGAACTAATTTGCCTGTGTCTGGCCTATGAATACTCACTGCTCATGCTGGTGGGTGGAACTCTCTGAGCGGCTTCTGGTTCTGAGTGCTGCCTGGTTCTTAAACTGTAGTGTGCTACAATAAATTATTAAATTTAATTTGTCTAAAGTTTTTATTTCAGCTTGAGATAAGACCTTTAGAAAGATAATTAAGTTAAAATGAGGCCATTAGTATGGTCCTTGTTATGGTTTGTGTCTGGATGTCCCCCCAAAGCCTTATATAGTCATGGTGGAGCAGGCTTTGTGGAGGAGGTGAATCTAGAGTCTGTGATTGGTTCATTGTCTAATGCTGGGATTGGTGTGAGTTCTACACCCGCCCTAGGGATGGTAGCCTGCATACAATATAAGGGAAGGAAGAAGAGAGGCTTGCTCCTCCCCTTTTGCTCTTGTCACTTTTGCTGTCTTCCACCACCATGAAGTGTTGCCCCTCTGCCATGCCACCCTGCCTTGCAGCCAGCTGATTATGGATTAAAACCTCCACAAACTGTGAGCTACATAAACCTTCCCTCCCTTAATTTTGGGTGCCAAGTATTTTGTCTCAGCAATGAGAAAAGTAACTAAGACAGGATTTGGTACCAGAAGTGGGGTCATTGCTGTGACTATACCTGACCATGTGGTTCAAGAGCCTTTGGGAATGGCTTGTGGGAAGAGTTTGGAAAGGTTCAGAGAGGTTGCCTGAAAGAGTAGAGCTGGAACCCCTTAAGCTGTTCTGTATGGGAGATTCTGGTCAGAGCTCAGAAGACCGAAAGGCTGATACAAATCCTGCCAGTAAAGACCAGGCTCAGAAGGTTTCTGCTGGGAAATATTGCATTGGCTGTTGGACTCCAGATGATGTGTGTTATGGCTTGGCAGAAAGTTTGTCTGCATTTTGCTCATGTCCAGAGATTTTGCCTGAGACTAAGATTAAGTGCAGCGGACTAATGAAACTGGCAAGAGAAATTTCAAGGCAGTCAAATGTTGAGGCAGTGGCAGGGCTATTGTTGGGGGCTTTTAGCCAGATTTATGTTGAGAATCAAGAGCAGAGCCCAGCAGAATGATTTACTATGTTGTGCATTTGGCCAGAAGGTAAGTTCCAGTAAAGCTTGGACTGCAAAGATAGAGCAGAGGAGATCTCAATTGCTGAGAAGGAACAGGAGAATACAAAAGATGACCTGAGGGCATCACGAGAAGCAGCAAGTCTCCACTCTTTGCATCCTCAAAATTGCAAAGTGAAAGATTTTGCTTTGAGAAGAAAGCCCCAGAGCACCATGTTCCAGAACTGCAGTGGCTGCACCATGTTCCAGAATGGTGGCAGCATAGAAAATCTGTTCCCCACAATTGGATTCAGAGTGCTCAGTAATCCGGGCACTCAACCCCTACAGCGAAGAAAGAAGGAAGCCTGGCTACTGCTCCAGCTGGCAGCAGACCTTGGCATCATCCACGTGGCACTGGTTTTAGGTGCATGCATAATGCAAGAGCTGTGGGGTTAAAAAAGCTTCCACCCCAATTTCAGAAGGCCTGAGAAGCCAGGCAGTGTGCCCCTGAGAGGGCAGTGTGTGAAGCTGTGAGAGTGAAGCCAAAGGTGCAGTGGAGACCCCAGAAGTTTGGAAAAGCTAGAATCATTGATCATCTAAGGAAACCTGCAGGAGGGAGCAGAGCAGGCCCAAGAGAGAAGCCGTGGGAGCAACAACCACCAGAAGCACCATAGGGGCAGAGCTCACAACTTGCCACAGATTGCCTCAGATGCTGCACATGGAACTGCAGGATTTAATGTTTGCCCTGCTGGATTTTGGACTTGCTTTGTTCCCATTCCTTTGTATTCCCCTGTATGTAAATTGGAATCAAAATATTTATCTTGTGCCATTGAATGTTGGAAGTGTTTAACTTTCTTTTGTTTTGTACAGGGGCTTACAGCTAAGGCGGAGGACACTTGGGATTTGGACTTTTCAGCAATGCTGAAACTGTTAGGACTTTGACAACTCTTAGAGATGGATTAAATGTCTTTTGTATAAAGGGATGTGCATGAGTCTTTAGGGGTGCCAGGGTGGAATGTTTTGGTTTGTGTCTGGATGTCCCCCCAAAGCCTCATGCAGTCATGGCAGGGGGCAGGCTTTGCGAAGGAGGCCGAATCTAGAGTTTGTGATTGGTTCATTGTATAAAGCTGGGATTGGTGTGAGTGCTACACCCGCCCTAGGGCTGGTAGCCTGCATACAATATAAGGGAAGGAAGAAGAGAGGCTTCCTCCTCCCCTTCTGCTTTTGTTGCTTTTGCTGTCTTCCACTGCTATGAACTGTTGCCCCTGTGTCACATTACCCTGTCTTGGAGCCAGCTGATTATGGACTGAAATCTCTACAAACTATGAGCTAAATAAACTTTCCCTTCCTTAATTTTGGGCATTGGTACAAGAAAAGTAACTAAGACAGTCCCTAATCCAATCTGACATCTTTGTAAAAGGAGGAAACTGTAAGAGTCACTACGGTGTGCACAGAGGGTCAACCTCATGAAGAGGAAAAACAAAAAACAAGGCTGAAGTTCCAGCCTTCAGAAACAAAATTCTGTTGTTTAAGCCACTGAGTCTGTGGTATTTTGTACAGCAGCCTAGAAAACTAATACACACTCGTATGTCTACAGGCAACCGGAACCACTGCAGGACATTCCAAAACAATACAGGATTTTTGTCTTCATCCTCACTCAGTGAAAAATACTCTCATCTCTTTCATGTCACTGAAAAATTTCTAAACATAAATTCTAACACTGCTGAATACACCAAATATATGTTATTGTGTCGTAAACATAGGGGGAAGAACAGATTAGTCACAAAGAAATTCTGAAAGTTGTTTTTCTAAAAATCCTAGCACTTTATGTCATAATTAACTGAGAACTAAATAGTTCAGGTTGGTAACAAATTTTAAATAGTCATTAAAATAGGCATATAGTTGCAAGTAATTAAAGATTAGAGTGCCCAGACACTCAAAAATAAGCCTTACCTTTGTTTTGGGTTCTAGAATTTTTACTCCATAAATTGATATTTGCAACTCAACTTTAGGAATTTTCTGACCTTCAGATTTCTTGATGTGTCTTGCAAACTACAAATGGAAAATTATTCACAAAACTGTAATTCTGTTTTTATGGAGAATGAGCACAAACAAATGTACATTTTGGTATTATATTCAATGTCAGACCTTCCATTAAATGAATTATTGCCCATTATAAAGTATTTTATAAGAATAGTCTCAAAATATTTAGTAATCATGGAAATCTACCATTAGAATTCAGACTGGTTTTCAGTCACTTTTGAACAACATAATTTTTGCAGTTCTTTCAGGATATCTGTAAAATTGAATTCATACTGAACAGTTGAGCAAATGAAGAAAACTTTCTGGAATGATAAGCAGAGATAATTTTATTTTTCTATGCATCTTTTGTTTTTAATACCTTTGGAGAACTCACAATTTGCCAACAGTTGGATGTTAAATATTTACTTAGTTGAGAGCACTGATTTGGTTTTATTCCAAACATATCAATGAATGAAAAGAGACAGACAACCATATTCAAACTGAAGCCATAGGTGGAAATGATACCAGTGAAAAGACTCAGGTATAGATATAACCCACAGTCTAGAATTATAATAAATATCTTGAAAACATAACATTTTTTTGTGTGTTTTCAGAATAGTATTTATTACATCTTTTCACTAACTTAATTAAGTGAACATAAATGCTTCTTAGGTACTGTTATAAAACAAACAAGAAAATCAGAATACCCATGCACTTAAGTGATATTTCTGCCTGTCTTCAGCTCTAACAGATTTAGTGGTGGGAAAATTATAGGAGCCCAGTTATATTTAAATTTTAAATAATTAATATATTTTAAACCCTTTTAGACTACCTACATACATGCACTATACACATATGCACATATGATACACAAAATATATATGTTAATTAATATAAACATGCCACATTTAAAAAAAAGTTATTCACCATTTATCTAAAATTCAAAGCTTACTAGTTTTCCAGATTTTACCTGGCAACCCCACTGTTTCCCTATACTCTTGCCTCCTTTCCCCTATCTTACTTTCTAAGAAAAGAAAGAAAAACTATTTTTAAATTGGATTTTCATCCTTCTTTTGAAGGCTTCCAGAAGTTATTTTCTACTACAACATTCTTCTCAGCACATGGGAAGTTGTCCTGACTTGACTCAAAATAGATCACATGTAAGGCAGGGCGGGGTTCTGTCCTCTTCTATGTTGAATTTATTTGCATTGTGCTTTTCACTCTAATTCAGGGCAGATGTGGATGCACATGGTCTAATCCAGTTCTGGAGCACAGAGGTTCAAAGCCTTCTGCTCCTTTCATGCCTTTCTACTGCCAGAGACTCACATCATTGGTGCACATACAAGGGCCTTCAAATGTCTGCCTTCATATTCCATGGGAAGCCATTTATTTTCTTCCACTTGGGGTGGTGTAATTTTTCAGCTTCCTGTCCTTCCTGCTTTATGAATATAGACTGCTTTTTATCCCTTTATTTTGTACCCAGCGGTCTTATGTTCTGCACATGATTCAACCACCTTGTGCCAGGGAATTTTCTTTTTCTGTCTTCAAGAAATATACACTGCTTCAATGTACATGAGAAATCATTCCAACTCCTCCCAAACAATGAATATTAATTTTCTGTTCCCTTCTTAATCTCCTTCTTGCATGAGCCTATTTTAAACAGTTTAGGGTTTAAACACAAAATCAAGCTCTCCAGCTATGTCAAATCATCTGAGCAAAGCAAGTTCTGTTGTTGGCTCCAGAACCAATCTAAACTTGCTTCCTCTGTGCTTCTGCTTTCCAGAAACAAAACAGGCCGTGGTTCTGAGGCCTCATCTCTCTATCTGAACACAACTGTTTCTGTGACCTCAGACAAGAATTTGTTTGTTCTGGAGAAAGCCTACTATAAAACAACCAGCAATACCAAACTCATCTGTTAAGAAGGAAAGAATGGAAGAAATGGAGACAGGAAGAAAACAGGGTCTGATAGTAGAAAAATAATACACAGGAGGGCTAGGAAGGAAGGATATTAATAAGGAGGGGAGAGAGAAGGGGAGAGAGACAGGAAGGGGAGAAGAGGAGGAGCAAAGGGGAGAAGGGCAGGAAAGGGAAGGGAAGGGAGGAAGGGCTGGGCTGTAGCTCAGTGTGAGGGCCCTGGGTTCAATCTCCAGCACCTCCAAAAAGGACAGCTGTAATTTGGAAGTGTCGGAAGACACCAGAAGACATGCTGACCAATCTATCTTATATTGTTTTCTCTCTGTATTTACAATGTTAATGCTTGAAGAATGTTTCTGCAAATTTGTTTCCAGTTTTGTTTTAGTGGATTCATTTCTTGGTAGATCTAGATAGACAGTGATTTGAACAGAATGATCCAATAGAAAATGTTTGAAGGGGGTGAAACATAAACATCCTGGATAATATCTGGATACCACAAACAAGCTGAGCCTTTGTTGCAGTAAAGGATAAAGAGTTATTTGAAGTACGAAGTACTATCTGAAAAGTAAAAACTACTCAGTTAAATAGGTACCACTACCACAGAACTGCTAATGAAAACTGAAAGGGAGTACTGGATTTCAATGTCATTCTTATGTAATTTCTATCCATTTTTCAAAGGATTTTTCACATTTTTAAAAAAGTGAAATCTAACTATATTACTAATGGGACATACATTATTGGGCAAGAAAATTACTTTGTTACTTTAGACCAATTATTCTGAGCTGCTATTCCTCTTTGGGTTTCTGACGCTGAAATTTTCAAAGTATTCTTAGTAATCATGTGATGAAATCAACTATATTTGCATACAGTATAATTAAGCTGTAAACATCTTATTAGATCCTAGTTATAAAGACAAAACAGAGTCCACCTGCACAGAGCGAGGTCGAATGGAGAAGCTGCTAGGCTGAGACAAAAGCCACAGTGACTCCCACAAGCCCCAGTCCCCTGAAGTAAGTTTTACTAATTTTAATTACGCTTCCCTGGAGTTTCTGCACTAAATGCAGGGCCTCAGGGTGCTACCCCTGCTTGTTTCCCAGGAAAACTGACAGCTCTCGAATCTCCATACCAGAGGTTTTCACACGGAAACACCACAAGCTGTTTATGAAAAACAGAGTCTTCTGACATCTGTATGAGTTATGTGAATAAAAACAGATAAACTCATTACAAAAGTAAAGCTATTCAATACACAATAGCTGATAAGGTCTTTATTACATTTTGAAATGTTTGGTATTAAACATCGGCTAAAACATGATTAAGATCTATTAGAAACTATTGAAAATGCTTTAAAATATAGGAAACTTTTTTTGACAAATAATATGAGAATAAAGTCCAATGCTTATAAAATTATTACACTGAAGAAAACTTTATAAACTATACCTTTTCCATAAAATGGCAGAGAAGTACTAAATAAAAAGTCTAAGTTTTAAAAGTTCTCTGGAGAACTAAGCAAGCATCATGAAACACAGATATATGAAAGATACATTACTGAAAAATCCAATTTTTCTATCAGCAGTATTCTTATAATTTAGATTCTTAATTTCGGAAGCTACATGCATTTAACATTACAATCTTTTCTAAAAAGAAGTAAATGTGAAAAATGTGTTACCTTATCTGTCTAACAAAATCAAATAATAAACCACAGTAGGTTTTTAAAGCTGTCAGAAAACATATGTTTGAGAAAAATAAGCAGAAAATCAAGAAAATTTGTGTGCACTTGGTTAAGGAGCAAATCCTTCTTTTAGTAGAACCACAGCACCACCTGCTGGCTATTTCCACAGGCAACAAAATTTAAAAGGAGCCTGGGTCAGTGTTTTTTGTAAATCTCTGACACAAATTTTAGAAAGCACAATTAAAATAATTAAAAATCATTTTTATTCTAAATAGTACCAGAATCTTTACCCTTCCTGAGATACAAAATACTTGCAATTAAGAAGAGTAAAAATTATTTTTAAGTATATATTTATTTTGAAAGATACTTGAGAGACAAAAATGACTACCAGATAGTATGCATTTTTAAATTATGCTGCATGATTTTTATCTTATTTTAAATTACACTACTTTTTCAACAGAGCATATATTCCAAGTATGAAACTACATACAAACCCCATATAAAATCTTACAAAAATGTATGTAAACTAGCCATTGTTTAATTTCAAATATCTTTTTACATTGAATTCTTTTGGTTTTGTATTTGGGTTGACGGAAGAAAGAACCCTCTCAATATAAAGAAACCCTAAGGATAAACACTGTGGTTCTTTTATTAAAACATTCAGATTGCAGTGAAGTTGGGTTCATGCCCAGAATTTGTAACATTTTGAAAACATTTAAATGGAATCCTATTCTAAACGTTATCCATAAACTGTAAGAACTTTAAATTCTCTACAGAAGATTAAAATTACTGGGCAAACAACAGAAAGTCTGAATAATTACCTGATGAGTAGTGGAAAGCAACGGCTGGCTAGTCCACCTGTTCTTATACATTTAAGTCATTTGCACCAAAACAGGTTACGCTCTGAGACCATAATGTTAAGTGAAATAAATCAGTCCTACAAGCTTAAATATTGCGTGGTTTCCCTTTATATAAGAAACCCAAAGTAGAAATAAATCAAAGAGCAAAATAAATAATAGATTACAGGAAACAGGGAGATAAATCTTTTTCAAATGGGAAAGGGAAATGGAGGGAGGAGGTGGGAGGGGTGTTAAAAAGAACTAAGTCTGCCTTATGCATGTTGCAACACCCCATGACAGAGGTAGTCATTATGTACTGCAAACATGTACTAGCAAAAATAAAAATTAATAAAAATGGAACCAACATTTTCTTGGGATCCTTTAGCATATTTAATTAAAAGAATCAGAGAAAATATTTACATACAAAATGAATAGACGAAATAGTACCTACATTTCTTCTTCATCCATTACATAAGCCATGCCATTTAAATTTTTCCTTAATTTAAACACTGAATAGTTTCCACCTGATATGGCATTCACAAAGCAAAGTAATGTTTTTGAATGTTCATGATTTTGCCTGGAACAATCAGGAGCCTAATCCTGTGGAACACCTGGATGATCCTTAAATCAAATAAAATTAAGAGAAGGGTTGCTTCTTTAAAAATGTGAGTGTAGCCTTCAGAATAACAATTAGCTGTGTAAACAAAGAAGTATAGTTTCCAAACAGTAAAGATGAGAATTCTGTTGGAAGAGTTTTCTCATTTTAAAATCCCAGTGAGAACACTGTCCTTTGAAATGGGGAACATACAGATAAACATGCCATGTGGCATTTTATGTGAGATTTCCTTAGGAAACTTCCTGACTGTTTACTCAATGTGCTACTCTGTTCTCTCACTATCACCAGGTCCCCTATGGAAACTCATGGGAAGGGCCAAATCCTCTTGTCTTCGTCCATCTGAGCATCTTTAATATATAGCATGACTGTAAAATCCTGCTTTGCAGCCAATTCCTCCTCATATTTTCAGCTGCTGGATATGACGCAGTTGTCGTGCTCTCGCGTGAGTTCACATTGTTCAAACAGAGTCTAGTGCCATTGAGCATCAGCGCTCATGAAATATTACACTAAATTGTTTCCGTGATAGTGAGCAGCCGTAGCTTAGAAAACTAACAATTACACGCCACGTAAAGAAATATAGTTGTGTGCTCATATTTATTATTAAAAATGCCTCCTATTCAACAGTTCATATTTAACAGGATGAAGTTGGACCTGCTGCAAAGCTACTCCATGCTTTGATTTCCAGACAGTTCTTAGAAAGGCTTTCTGTACCTTTAGCTTCCGTACGGCATCTCGTACAACTTCTGTCCCTTTCGGCTGCTCCACTTCTGCACTGCCAAGAAACTGAAAAGGGTCACGCGTGAGACTCCGGCTATTGTATGTTGTCACCAGACCATTCCGAGCTGCACATTGCATAACTAAAATTATGAATAGTATGCTTGTAACATAGAATTATATCCCTTGATCATGTATAATTCCTGTAATTCAAACTTTTAAAAATCACACACGTTTCTGAAAAAATTTGCTTGCAGATTTTTATTGGAAAGAAAACTAAAGTTATTTAATTTGGTCCATAGGAATAAAGTTGATCATGGCAGTTAAAACTTAGCGTACAATTAAAAATTATCTGTGAATTCAAAGCATATACATACTTTTTCTTATTGTCTTTAAAATTCAATAGTGTATTTCATGACTTATAATTCCATATTAACATTCTTTTTGCTTTGCGATTATGAAACTCATAGAACATATAGAATTTAAAAGAAAAAAGATTCTAATATCCAACTTACACCATTCAGTAAAGCTGTATCTGGACTAGATCTTTAAAATATACATGATCTATAATTTAACTAAGTTTAAAACAACACTGAAGGCAGTTACTGAGGGTGTTTAGCTAAAATTAACCAACCCAAGATTCCTCAAAAAACTAGGATTAGAGGTCCCATTCAACCCAGCTATTCCCCTTCTGGGTATTTTCCCAGAAGAATTAAAAACTTCATACCATCGTGATATATGTGCACCCATATTTATAGCAGCACAATTTGTAACAGCTACATCTTGGAAACAACCCAAATGCCCATCAACTGAGGAATGGATAAAAAAGATGTGGTATTTTTATACAATGGAGTACTATTCAGCCATAAAGAAGGACAAACTCAAGGCTTTTATAGGTAAATGGATGCAACTTGGGACCATACTCATAAGTGAAATAAATCAGACTCACATGTGTAAACATCATATTGTCTCCCTAGTGTAAGAAACTGAGACTAAATAAGATCCAAAATGTACAATAGATATTGTGAAAGGGGAAGAAACTGCTCAAAAGGAAAGAAAAACTGGGATGGGGGAAAGGAGAAAAGAAGGGAAAAGAATATATATTATATATTCTTACATCATTCTTACACATATATGTGTATGATAGCTAAGATAATTATTCTACTAATTTCTATTAGTTCATTGTAAAAAAAAGTTTGTGCTTACATTATTTGATCAATTTTTCATGCTTGTATCTTGTAACCTGAGCAACTAATTTGAAGATAACAATACCCAATATATTAACCATTATTAATCCCCTATTAGCTTGTTTTTAAAACTCTGCATCATTTTTATTATTTTTTTCTCTTTAAAATAAAAAAGATTTAACCAATCCAAAATAAGAAAAGTGAAGTTTCCTAATAATTCCCACACTGTAATGAAATCTCTACCCTAGAGAGACATAATACCTCCTAAACCAAGTCCAATACCATGAGACACTCAAGACCAATGAGTATTGAAATAGAGATTTCATTCCTGGAAGTATTTCTATGTAAATTTCAACAAAAAAACCCCTACTAAATTCATAAAGTATATATAATTTCGCAGACTTATTTGCTTTTGCGCAAAGTACCAACCATAACACTGAAGACAGCCACGAACTCATCACTTCTCACTTGTAGCCAGGCAGGTGTGTGACCGTGTGACTGTACACCTCACCTTAAATGATCAAGGGGATCGTTATGTGGAGTAAGTGAGTTAAGAGGATACGATTTCAAGGACTACTTTACAGAACAGAAGAGAACAAAACCGTAAAGTCATGGTATCTTTTACTCTTTCCTCCAAGGATTGAGCTCCATATACTAAAATACACGGAAGATTCAGCAATTAGTTAACAGGTTAGGAGGCTGGTGGAAGGGTATGAGGAGGGTGAGTTGGAATCATGGCAGATAACGGCTGCTCCTGTTTGGATGAGCTCATGGAGGGGAGAAAATAAAGCTGTCCTCCGAGAGGCAAAGGGAAGGTTTACTTCTCCGATTCTATAAGGTATAAAGGTTTCCATTTCGAATATGCTCCAATTATACCAAACAACTGCTACTGGGGCCTAGATAAGATGTCTCAGGCTCTTAGTTGACCCGCTGTGGCCTCAACTTGTTGGCTGACCAGCCACATATTAAAAAAAAAAAAAAGTAAAAGAGAAATTCTTAAGTGGAATTGAAAGCCTGCCTCCATGATGTGGGAGACGCCACACCTATTCCTGTCCCCAACGGGCCTGTCTTCCGTTTCACGTCAGTGTGCTACACACAGCTGCATGGCAGATTCACAGGAGGAGATTTAAACTTAGGATCAGTGCCTGTAAGTCAGATTTAACTGGCCTGGGGCAGAGCCAGAACATCTGTACATGTTAAGGCTCCCCAAGTGATGGGAGCCACCAGGTGGCCACCAGGTTTAATGTGCCACCAGGCTTAGAAAGCATTGTTTTAGGGCATCCAGCAAGAATGAAGCGTGCAAGGAACAGAGTCTGGAGTGAAGCCAATTCCCCTGCATTTATCGCAACACAGAGAGATTCACAAGTCGTGGGTGGTCGAGTATTAGAGGGAGGCAAAGGCAAATTCTTTATGCATAAGTGATGCTGAAATGGACGGAAGGGCCTCATGTGTCACTAACAGATCGTAAGAGTAACTGGCCACACTTCTGGAAGAGTATTTCCACTTCAGCAGAAATGTCATGAGTATTACATGCAAATAAGCACATATGGGAAAATAATGGAAGAACTCCACGTATATTTTAGAATCTACCTCTAGTAGTGTTTCAGGAACCTTTTAATATGTTTCTTTAATCCTGGCTTTAATTAAGCCAACTGTGTAATAAAGCTATGGCAGAAACATTGGATGATGGTGGGAATTAAACTAAGAGGCATTTTTAATGTGGACTTCCCTTTTTTGCAATAATGTGGACCTTCCTCTTTTACAACTAATGAATAATTTTAAAACTGAAAAATAGTTTACTTCTTTTATTTCTTATAGCTCTTTAAATTATAAAAGTCATGATCTTGCCCAGATTAAAGAAGTCATATTTATATGCCTTCTATGCTCACATAAAATATTTATAAAATTCTTAAACATGATGTATCAACACCAGGAGGAATTCTAGGCTTAGAATTTGAAGATGTCAGAAAGTCACTTAATCCCTGCATTATTTGGCCACTGAGTAATAAGTATAATAACACTGATCTTCTGATCTTCTGTCCCTGTAAAATAATTCTAAAGAGCAATTACAGTAAGCGATGAAACAAAAAAAAGTAGAAACTGGAAAGTGTTTTATAATTTGAGGAATTGCGATCCCTTGATTCAGTGATTGTCTGGGGAAGACACGATGATTCTGTAGGTATGTTTAGGGCTGGCTCAGCTGTCCAGGGATCTATTTGTTCACCAGTATGACTGTCACTTCACCTTCCCAATAGTGAAGCGCTTGACAGAGTTTTGCGTGCGCGCACACACACACACACACACACACACACACACACGTGCACCCCATGCCCCCATCTCCATATCCCCCAGCCAATGTCTGAATCAGTGTGGAGGTAAAAGCCTCACTCTTTGCTTGGAGGTGCATAACTAAGGGTAAGGGCAGGACGCAGAGCTCCCCTGCTCTCAGACTGAGCCTGCTGCATTCTTATGCATATTCTGCCTTCATTTTTTTTCTCTTCCCCTGCTCTGCTTTTTCCTATTCCTATCCTATTCTCACTGAGGAGCACTCCCTTGATTAGGTGCACGCAAACCTTTGCCTCGGTGTGTAACTCTGGGAAGAACTGATATTAGACACTGCTTCTGTGTGTAAATGCTTACACTCTGGAAACACGTTGTCTACTATACAAACTGCATAACTGAAATGCTCTGCCCTAAGTGTTATTAAAAGGCTCGTACAAATCAGATAGATTAGACACAAGACTGTGATTTTCATCTTTTCCCACTTAGTGGTGGAGTGACTGAAAAAAGAGGACTGAGTGATACCCTGAATGGGGAATTAATCCGTCCTATCCCATTTGAAGAGCTGTAAACTGAATAAGGCCAAGGGAGCTGAGGACTGCAAAGTGCTGGACATGGCTGAGTGCAGGAGAGAGATACTCACTTGAAATAGAAACACTATGCTTCCGCTTAGTCCACATGCTGTGTTGAGCGACTCCCCAAGCCCTTTATTAGCCTGACCCCCAGTCAGGATTTAGATACCAGTGTTGTCAGTAAGACTCCAGGCAGGAGAGTTCTTCCCGAGGGAAAGTGGCCCAAGAAGAAAACAGTACAACTGAGGCTGACAGTTGGAGCTTCTCATAAGATGGTCACCTGGTCACCTGAGCTGTCATGAGTTCACAGCAGACGACAAAATAGAGCACATCGTCTGTTTTTTTGGAGCTTACACCATAATGGGGAAGATAAACAATAAAAAAATAGTATGTATTATAATTGAATGGCATTTTAGAAATAGTCTGGATAGAGAATGGGATGAAGGGAGGGACTGCACAGCTCGCTAAGGGCATCCATGTGTCATCTCTGTCTGCAGTGCCATATTAGGATGACCACAGGAGACCTCACTGATAAGGTCAAATGTAAGCCAACCAGAAAGGTCACGAGCACCTAGATATTTAGGGGAGGACAGACGAGGCAAAGGGAACAGAAAGCACACAAATCAGTTTTTTGTTTGTTTGTTTGTTTTTGTTTTTTTTTAATACAAAATAGAGCAAGAATTGGTCTAGAACCATTATTTTTAAAAATTTGTACCTGGACTAGTAACATCAGGATTATCTGTGAAACTGTCATAAATACAAATTCTACTGAATCAGAAATTCTAGAGTTGGGGCTTAGCAATCGGTTTCAATATTTCCTCCAAGTGAGTCTCACACATGTTTAAATGTGAGAATCATATTCCCAGGAAATTCAGCATCAAACCACACAGAATTCAAGAAACAGAACAGAAAACCCCAAAGGAAGAAAATCATCATTTCTCCAGAATCAAAGTTAAGAATTCCAGAGTAAAGGGCTTGGTTACATCGCTGTCATGAGCAAAACGTGCGTAGAAGCACAGGTGGGCTCATCACTACAGATGAATTAAAGATCATCTGAGATGCTAGAGAAACACACACTGCACCAGGATCACAGATATGAATCGCAACGCACATGTTCATGTCAGCAACAGTGGAAGAAAAATGACTTCGAACTCTGATGAAAAGCGGTTTTGAGTCAAGTTTATAGTCCACATAGGAAACAAATCATGGGGCCGGTGAGATGGCTCAGCAGCATAAGCACCTGCCCGGCAAGTGCGAGGTCCTGAGTTTGACTCCCGGAACCCACATAAAGGGAAAAAAGGGCCTGTGATATCTCTCAGTGGCACAAGCGCTTGCTGGCAAGTGCGAGGTCCTGAGGTCGACTCCTGGTACCCACATTTAAAAAAAAAAATTATGCTGATCTGTGCCTGGGCCCAGAATACTGTCCTCCCATGTCCTGAGCCTCAGTACCACAAAACAGAGCAGAAGCAAAATAACACAGCAGGAGAAATGGGCCTCAGGTAACAGGAGGACATGGCACGGCTGCTGACTGCCACTACAAATAGGACACAAGAAGCACAGTGGTGGGGCGGGCTACTCAGCAACAGAGCAAAACATGAAAAGAGAAGCAAAGTAAGCAGCATTCACTTCAATGAGACTCGGATAAAGATCTGGGGACAGTTTGAGTTTTTGTTTGTTTTGTTAGTTTTTACTGTAATTCCTAAAGAAATATTCAAAGTGGACAGCGATTTCTTTGATAAAATAAAAATTAAGTCACCAAGTGATAGTATCAACTTGGTAGTATCCAAAAAGAAATGTATGTGCTGTGGAAAAAATATTCCTGTTTTTATAGATTTTACATCCTAACAAATATACACTTGTGTGTTTGTGAGTGTGTGTGTCTGTATTTATGTCTATGTTTATGCCTAGGCCATAGACACAGGTACTATATCTTAGATGGCATAAGCAAAGATAACACATACACAAAAAAAATAGACGGGCAGAGTGCGGGTAGATTCCAAGTTCAGGCATCAGGAGAGTCCTCTGTGGGAACGTAACATTTCATGAAAGCTTAGAGGAAGAAAGGAAACACGCACTCAAGCAACTTAGGTTTAAAATGCCTCTGGCGTGTTGAGCAAAGATGCTGATCCAACAACTGTGTCTGCACAGCTGGGCTTGGTGAAGAAGAATTCAGGGTAGACCGTGAGGATTAGGGAGAACCCCCCAGAGACCGCACAGAAGGCTGAGAGATGGAGAAGAGGACCAGGACCACGGATCCCCAGGAAGCCGCCACGCATCATGGGGAGTCAGAAAGAATGAGCTCAGAATTCGGAGAGATGGCCAGAGATTAGGAAAGTGAGATCAGTAATAACACTGAGTAGGGCTGCCAGATCTAGCAAGCAAAATTACAGAACGCCACTGTTAGTGGGAAGGTAAAATGGAAGTGCCAACGTATCCAGCCAGTGACGGTATGAGTGAAATGTATGCAAACGAACCAGATCCCTCCAATGACCAGTGCTACCCATTTATCACGCATTACTGTGCATAGACATGTACGTGTTTAGTATGTGTGTATCTATATTTATTTTGAACTTCAACTACTAGTTCCTAAAATGGTTAAGGTTAAAATATCCAATAGGATTACTAAGCAACAGAGATAGAAAATAAAGACATAAAACATAGAAAGTACATTTAGAATACTCAACTATGAAAAGGAAGATACTACCAGTTATTGACCAAAAATATTTTGTGTATTTTTAATCTATTTAGAAAGGGATGACAGGGCTGGTGAGATAGCTCAGCGGCATAAGCGCCTGCCTGGCAAGCGCGAGGTCCTGAGTTCAACTCCCGGAACCCACATACGAAAAAAGGGCCGCTGATATCACTCAGCGGCATGGGCACCTGTTGGCACGCGAGATCCTGAGGTTGACCCCCGTTACCCACAAAAAAAGAAAGGGATGACAAAGTGGCATATATTTTCCTGAGATTTTAAAAACTATAAAATATCCTTTTAAAGCAACCTATAAAGACTTTGATAAACACAAGGCAAAATGTGAAGCTACAGAGCTAGTTATTTCTTCCAAACAAGCTCCATAATGCAAATCTCTCTCTGCTCAATGCACTGGAATATTTATCGTCTGGGCAGCTATACTCAAAACAGGCACAGTACAGCCTGCAGTGTATCATGATTAAAAGCACAAAAATGTCATCCAATTTATCATTATACACAAAATATTCACTTTATAGAACCTCTTAAGTTAAATTTCATGCAGATATGAATAGTTGATTAATGTTTTTCCAAATTCTCACAACTAATTCTTAATCAAAATGACAGACTTCTCTTAAACTAATCTGTGTAAATGATGTCTATAATAATTTCTTCCATTCTTTCTTGGTATTTCATTATGCCCACCATAAGTATTTTACAAAAACGTATGAATCCACCTTGAGAATCCACCTTCATTTCAAATGTTACTTAAACTTTTTTCACTTGAAAAGCTGAGTGGCTTGTTTTACGACTTACTTCTTTGCCAGTAGAGAGCAGTGTTGGACATCGGATGTCTCCATTTATAATCTGTTGTTTACTTCCTTCAGTGTTTCAGAATCACTCCAGGAAGAATGTAATGTTTAAAACAAACAAAAATACACTTATCTAAAGAGTTACTGAGTCTAACTTGTGAAATTTGACGATATTTAATATATGAAGGAGCTATTTATAACAGAATTATTTACAACAGGATTATTTACAACAGAATTATTTGAAATACACATTTATACGTATTAAATTTAAAATGTAACAATTTTAGGTATATAAGATGTTCTCTACACAATTATTTTAAAATATAAGGGAAATAATTCCTAGTTTTTACAACATAACAGCTTTAACATCGATATTTATAAGTAATAATTATTAGTGGGACAGTAACAAATAAATTCTAACTATAGAAAAATACATAAATGAACTTATCCTTGTAACCAATAATGCAGAACCTCAAATATAATGGGACAGGGCTGGTGAGACGGCTCAGCGGCTTAAGCGCCTGCCTTGCAAGCGCGAAGGCCCGAGTTCGACTCCCGGAACCCACATACAAAAAAGGGGCCGGTGATATCGCTCAGCGGCACGGGTGCCTGTTGGTGCGCGAGGTCCTGAGGTCGTCCCCCCGGTACCCACAAAAAAAAAAAAAAAAAAAAAAAAAAATATAATGGGACAAATTTTCTGAGTCAACGACACCATATGTGAAAAAAAAACACAAATATTTTATTGACTCAACTGCACCTGGAAGATAAGCTATATACGAGTAAGCCAATTTAATTTTATAGTCTTTATGTGGCTGAATTGCCATGTCACAGAGCCAAGAAACACAGAAAAAGCCATTTTTAAAAGGCAATCATAATAGTCAATTGCTAAAGAAGGGTCACGCTCAATTGAATTTAAACCTATTACTTAATTGCCAAAATCATAAACATGAAGAAAAATTAAAATCAATCCACCAGAAGAAGAGTTATAACTTTAAATTAAATACTCCAAACATTATCTTTCAAAAAATGGCCAGGGAGTTTTGATAGAGAATCAAAAATATCACTCTCGGTATTAAAACATTTACATTTTACGTCTCATTTACTTTCAGGTTTCTCATTTTACTGTAATAATGTTTTAAATTAGATCGGTTCTTATTTCAGATGGTTACAGAGTTACTATCTTAATAGTCTCTTGCACTAAAAATAAGATTAATAACTAAGTCCAAACAAACTCGCTTAGTATAAACAAGAACCTGTGATCACTGCTCAAAGGACTCAAAAGCTGAGTTTGTATCGTCCGGTCACAACGAAAAGCAGGAAGTTTTTAACCTCATCAGACACCCTTCACCTCTGAGGATGACACAGGTGGAGCGAAGGACGGTGCGTTCACTTGATGTTATAAATTGCAGTCTGGGCCGGTGAGATGGCTCAGCGGCATAAGCGCCTGCCCGGCAAGTGCGAGGGCCCGAGTTCGACTCCCGGATCCCACATACGAAAAAGGGGCCGGTGATATCGCTCAGCGGCACGGGCGCCTGCTGGTGCACGAGGTCCTGAGGTCGACCCTCGGTACCCACAAAAAATAAATAAATAAAATAAATAAATAAATAAATAAATTGAAGTGTCATAAAAATTAAGAAAAAAAAAAACAAAGAAAAACACACCAACTTGGACAGAAAACCGAAAGCACAGGCTTTGGAGCCAGGCAGGCTTCACGATCTACCTTCTCATCAGAGAACCACGGGATGGCAAAAGTACATGGCATGAGGAGAGAATCTCATTCACCTCCCATTGTTTCATAGATGCGATACTGAGGGTCAAGGAGTTAAAAGTGACTTCACAAGGTCACAAAACCTGTCAGTATCACAGCTAGGGTTGGCATCTCGGCTCTTCTGACTCTCAGGCACATACTCTTTATCTTTGCTACCTTAAACAAAACAGGATAGAATGAAAATAGAGTACGCAGGACATATGAATATTAGTTGGAATTATATGAGTAACCTACGTCATCGCTCTTTGGCTAATTCACTTACGTTATATATTCTTTCCATTTGGTGTATTAATATCTAAGACAGTCAAATGAGCATTCAGTTCGCTCTCCAGCCAGATAACCTGAGTTTCCAAGTACTAGTACTCCCACTGATTCACTGGACCTCTCATGGCCTTAATTCTCTCATTCAAAAATGGGGATGAGCTCAGTGTAATAAATAAGAATAAATGAGTGACTGGCATGGAAAGCATATTCAATGAACTCATGCTTAGAAATTAAAATAAAGGGCCAGCGATATCGCTCAGCGGCACGGGTGCCTACTGGAGCGCGAGGTCCTGAGGTCGACCCCCGGTACCCACAAAAAAAAATTAAAATAAAAATAATATAATAGTCACACAGGAAAATAGAGCCAACACAATGAGGAATGAAGTAGAAGAGAGAGAGACAGAGAGACAGAGAGACAGAGAGAGAGAGAAACTATTTTCGGGATTTGGATTTTGGCTCTTGAGGCAGCTAGAAAATTGTATTGACTCCTTTCAAATATTTCATCTTCTGAATTCTCACTGTAATTTAATATATTTGCAACTCTCATTGCAATTTAATCAAATGTGTATCTAACACGAGACCAATGAGTGTTTTAGGATCTACACTGTTTATATGTCTACCGTGGATGTCTTCTGATAAGTTTGCATTCTGTTTTTCAGAGAGGCTGAGGACATTTCATACTAAATATAGTTTTAATTGCATTATAACTTTTGGCAAATAGTAGTATTTTTCAATCCTATTTATAACAAGTTACTGTTATTCTAATAAATATTTATCCTGTTTTGCAGACGGCTTAGCTTCTTTTTTTAAGATTTTAAGTATGCTTGCATGTAATTATCAGAAAAAGGAAACACATTTCCTTTTCTTCTCTAGTATTGCTACCAATTACTTAATATTCCTTACCTATTGTCTTAGTGGCAAAACAAAGTTGAATAGCAGGGATAAATGATTCTTGATTTGTGTTGAACTTAAATTCTTAACAATACAATATATTGCTTATTGTTCTACTTCAAGTTTAAGCTTCCACAAAGGAACCTCTCCAAACCCACTTGTGTGCCTAAACTCCAAATCCACTTATCTGGGAGAACCCTTAATATTGCAAGTAACTTTTGAACTCTCCTGAGCTAAATTTATACCTTTCTTGTCCTTCTGGAGAAAAGATTTTTAAATGTTCTAGCACCTCTCCTACTTCACGAAATCACTCTCCTAGTACTTCCTGTCTGAGGTATTGTATAATTATTATCATCATTATCCTTATTAGTATTATTTCTATAAACAATTCTACTTCAGAATTCCTTAATGGGCATCATACATGTATCAGGTACTATTCTGGACACTGAGGACACAGCTATGAATGAAACGGACACAAACTCCTGACCACTAATGCTACACCCTTGTCTCCAATGACCAGTGAGGGTGCCTGGCTTTTTCTGCAGATTCTTTTACTCCACTTTAAGGACAGCATCGTTATTTGAGCACAATCCAAATATGCTGCAACAAGAAAACTTCCAAACACACAGGAGAGGTTTCTGGCTGCAAGATCAATGTTTGTTTCTCAAGCCATTTTGAAGAAGAGCTCATCTCAACTATGAATGAGTAGACTCTTCCTTCCACTTGGATATCACAAATAATGACTGATTGTATTAAGGGGCTTTACTACTCAAACTGCTGTCCTCATTTCTTTACACAGGGAGAAAATCTACTTTGCAGACCTTCATAGGCAATACACTGGAAGTGGTCTTATTTATTTCTTCTAACAGACTTTCTGTCAGCGATTACAATGGCCTGATTGATTCTGCAAAGCACTGCTGTACGCACTACTCTCTTCCTCATTTGTGTGCTCTGAAGGTTAGAGCAGTACAGACTGGATCCTGCCTCTTGAGAATTTACCTCCCAGGCTTAGAGATGGAAGCCAAAGCAAGGAAATGCAAAGCAAACAGAGCGAGAACCCTCAGAGCTGGAAGAGACTGACATGAGTGTATTGTCCTATGTACTTCCAGCAGGTTGCCTCCCAAAGCCACAGCTGCTAAGCAGAGCCAACTCTGCACCACGCCAGGTCTTCTTCTATTCGACAGTTGTTTATTGAAAACCTACTGTGTGGCAGGCACTCCTCCAGGAATCTGGAAACAGTGAGAAGCAGAGAAGTCAAAGGTCCCTGAGGGTGTGGACCGGTGGAACTCTGCACGGGAACTTTAGGGGGGGCAGCTACGCGAATGCTGGCTCTACTACTTGCTACGCCTCTAAATCTTAACATCTCTGAGGAACAACTTCTTCTTTTGTGAAGTGTAGACAAATCCCTGTTCTGAGAAGTGGATTCTGAGCAGAGTTACATGGGCAGCCCCTGCTGACATAAAGCAGGCATTTGTTAAATATTTGTTTCCAAATGTAAATGTTTCCCATGCTACACCCAGATATGAGTTTTTTCTAGATCCTTGAGTAATGCTGGAAGAATGGGGTTTTTAAAAATTATTTTCAATGAGGGTCATTTATTTTCTTATTTCATAAAGTCAATATAATCTGTTAATTATTTTATAGAGTCAGCATACTTCTAGTAATAGAGTTTAAAGAAATACACAAATCTTGTAGGAAGCTGCAACTCTGGTGCCTTAAGTGATAGACAGGGAAAAAGAAGCCTGAAGCATCCAGCTGCGGTGGCATCTCGACATTTTCTACAGTGGAGCAGCGGAAGGCGGGGATATCTGCGGTTCTGCCCAATCAGCTGGGTCCACTTCACCTGCCTTGCAATCAGATACAGATGCAGGGTGGGATGTTATCTCACCTTGGCAGCTAATCACCCAATCCTCTCTTCCCCATTTGTAAACTACCCTACTTTTACTATCCTACTTTCACTATCACAATTCATGCTCTGGTCACAATTAACCCAATTCTATATACCTTGAAATTCAATTTGGGGCTAGGCATGGTGGCACATGCCTGCAATCCTAGCATTCAGGAGGCTGAGGCAGGAGGCTGACATGAATTTGAGGCCAGCCTAGGCTACACAATGAGACCCTGTCTCAAAAAACAAACATCATCATTATCATCATCAACATAAATCCATTTGATAATTTGCTCATTTTAAAGTCTGTGCCTTGTCTCTTTAAAGAAAATTTTATTTAGTTTTTTTCAACAAAGGCAATTATCACTAATTAGCACTACTTAGTCTTCACTATAAATGCTTAATTCACTTTGTTTGAACCTGACTGCATGCTGATTTTATTTGATTTTTCTTTGGCCTTTAAAAAATCAATGATAGCCTATTCCAGGGCAGCTCCCGAGTATTTTCAGCTGCCCTTTGAAAGTTCTAATCCTGGTATTAACATAGACCTTTATGTTTTTATTGGAACACTTCTGAAAATCTAATGACCTGATTAGTGGCTATGATTCCAAATTACTAAGAACTTCCCTTTATACATACAAAACTTCATTTTAGTACATAACTTTTCTCAATATATTAGGTATTCCTATTTGATATATTTAATTAATATATCAAATATTCAAGCTTACTGTGCTCAGAACTGGATTTCGAGATGAACCTTAGTTCTGTACACTTCATTTATTAATGGAACTAGGAAACATGCACTTAATAGTTACATGTGAATAATAATTAATGAACTGTGCACTTCAATTTATTAATGTCTGAAGTCTAGAGTAAGCCATTTATTTTTTAATTTAAGCATTTTGTGACATGCCATTTCAGTTACTTGTTCATCAAGCTTAATATAAAATGCATCTATTGACTCAAGTCTGAGGTTAATTCGTTTTCATTTAAAAGTGATAAAAGCGTGGGCTCAGGATGTAGCCCTGTGGTATAGAACTTGTCTAACATGAGTGAGGCCCCGGGTTTGACAACTAGTACCACACACGATAAACTGATAAAAGCTATTAAAATGCATGAATAAGTGAAGTGTGGTCTAGGTTATGATGGCATTAGGATAATGATAGCTATTTGCATCTCATTTCAGAGCTAATCTACTTTAAATTTTAAAATTATATGTGACCATACGAGTTACAGATGCCCCTTTGCTACATATAAGAATTGTGAAACAAATGACAATCTTTCTTTGCTCCACAAATGTACTCCTTTTTATGAATATTCAAGTTGAAACATCTACACTAATCCAAGGGGCATGGCTTCATAAAGCCCAAATAAACTTCAAAAAGGAATTTACTAGTGACGCAGAGAGATAGTGCCGTTTCATTGCAATTGATTGTTAATCTGAAAGTAGAGAGCATTTCATCTGCAAACAGTTGAGCAAAGGACTTTTCTGAGACCTTGATGACATCCCAGTGGGGCCAGAGGGGCCCCGGGGGCTAGAACCCATCTGTCACCACGTGCCTGTAGAAAGGCTGCCGGCAGCCTGCAGGAAGCAAAGCACATTGACCAGCGGATGGTTGGGCAATGCCTAGGGCAAATGCAGACAGGGCATAGAACTTTCTCTTAACAGTCCTGTTAGCCTCTCTGAAGAAAGTACTTCAGGCTTGCTGCTATAAAACATACTTCCTGGGAGAAGCAGCACACTTGTGGCAGGTTTTTCTACACTTTGATTTGATTTTCAGATTGTTACAAGGATGGCAAATTTATCAATTTACCACACAAACTATGAGTCATATGTAAATCCCCATTGTAAACACTGAAGTCAAGAGGCTTTATTTTGTCAATTGTTAATGTCCTCAAAGACTGACTGACTGCTGAATGACAAGGTCAATTTTATTCTGCATGGTGGCAGAGAGTTTAGAAGAAATCTGTGGAATCAGGGAGATTAAGATTTGAATCTTCATTGTATACATGTATTGAGTTCCCATGCTCCACTTCACAAATGTGTAAAAATATTATGCCTCAATAATAAGAAAAGAATATTTCCCTACATGGAAAGAAAAACTGAGACTGGGCTCTCCTGTTACTAAATTGTTCTGCTGAGCTGAATTTGAATCTTTAAGCCTGTTACTCAGTACAAAGTTGCAGTGATGCTTACGAGGACTGCTTGAGATATGAGATAACTCAGCTTTGCCTAGTGTTTAATATTTAGTAGATTAATATTTAATAGATTTGCCCCACTTATTTAAGTTGGAGAATGAAAACTGTTTTATACATAAAAGCCAAAACATCTCCTTTATTAAACTGTCTCATACTGCTTAATCTCCATAGATTGTTGAAAACAACTGTAATCAATTTCTTTCTGGTTTTAGCTGCTGCTGGATTGAAATTCGATAAATGCAAGCGAGGAAAAAAGAATACTTTTCATGCAAAGTCTCTCAACGATTTCCTTGTCCCATTATAATTCCAGGAATGTAGAAATGGGAAACTGAAATTTATGAAAGACTGTAAAATGCATATCTATGTTAGCAAATATACAGCACCCATGTCATTGTAGTTAAAAAGGAAAATTGTGGAGAAGCAGGATACTAGTCATCAAATGATAGAGATTAAAATTTTCAGGAGACATCACATTTAAACTGTTAGGTGCTAATTATATTGCATATGACCTTTTCAGAAACCTTTCTTTTAAATTTAATAAAATACTTTGGTAGGTTACTATATCTGTTAAATTATGTAGGTATAAGTGAACTATGCAGATGTGTATGGTGATCTCATTAAAAAGGTTGTGTGGTTGGCCAAGCACATGGTACAAAAGAGGTCAGTCCTAGGTAATCACAGAGGCACACTGGTTTAGTGACTACAAATTGGTTACAGTCTGAAACTTGCCCTGTTAAATGATCCAGGTATGAAGGTCACGGCACAACATTTAAGAAACATACCACAAATGATTTTGAAATCTCTAATGTACATGCCTCTGCATCAACAGAGAGGTTTTTCTGTTCATTTTGTTGTGAAACACACAACCCCTTGATTATGAGTAGAATATGACAGAATAGCACATCTTCATCTGAGAGTGAGTGAGACGTACACCACGTACATTACTAGAACTTGGCTGCTGTTCTATTTGCTTGAGAATATTTGACATGCAAATCACTACCTCGTGAGGGCATGTGATCCCATATTACTAGGATATTATGTATTTTGTTACGCTTCTGGATATTATAATATGAATGCTATATTACGTATATTATAATGTGTTCCTGAGATGTAGTTACTTGGGGAAGAATGATTATGAGGCAAGCATTAAAATATTGAAGGAATGAGTAAATGACTCAGGTTAAAGATGACTAATCTGGAGGGGACAGGTGATTACAGGAAGTGGTGCTGAAAGAAACATCCACCATGTGAGAAACAGTAGAGGTTTTATTGTCCTCTGAGGAGAACTGGCTTTCACCAGGAGTAAGCAGCAGCAGAAGGGTCTAGAAGAAAGGCTGGGGACAAAGGGAACTTTACCGATGGCGCACCTCGCGCTCCCAGCTGTCCAGTCCTTCTTCTAAGAAAAATTAACCATTTTTTTAAAGTGTCATTTATTTCAAAAAATCATTCAACCACGTGGTAAAATGTATTTAAAGTGGCTTAAAATGAATCATCAAACAGAGGATAAAACAAAGTAGGAAAAATAAAGCAAAAAGGAAACAAAGCAAAAATCTAGAGTAGAAATAGAATTGTGGTCAAAAGTCTTGTGACCATGTAAACTGGCTACTGGCCAGTCAGTCTTAAACGAGCCTGTTATTTCACTCAATAGCAGCATAAAATACGAGACACAATCAGTTAACTACGTGATTCACCTTTGATGAGGTAAAATAAAAATAAAACCTATTCATTAATATGATGGGGCTTTGATTTGCAACTGGACTAATACGTTATTTCACTGGCAGAAGTGTTGGATAGTTCATTAAATTTCAAATAGTCTTAGATATTTGTTTTATTTTTATAATAGCTATGAATACGGAAAACAGTTTCACAGTTATTTACTTTAATTCAACACATCATCCTCTCTGCTATCGCTCACAAATAGAAGGAGATAAAGCATTAACTACTTTTGCCTTTATAGTGTGTCCCACAGTTGCCTCTCTAAATAATACTCTTTGTAATTGTTAGATTAATGTTGAATGTATTAAATCATGGTATAATTATTAGATATTAAATGCTCATAACGGCCTTGCAGAGTGCATATATATGCAGGCATTGAGCCTTCTTTAAAAATGGTTCTCTTTAGTATAGTTTCTACTGCTAATAGAACATCACGTTTTTATTTTTTAAATTTTTTAATTTTTTTATTTTTATGTGGGTACCGGGGGTGGACCTCAGGACCTTGCGCTTGCCAGGCAGGAGCTTATGCCGCTGAGCCGTCTCACTGGCTCCCGAACATCGCGTTTTTAAAAGTTAAAATTAGTTTCTAGAGTCAAATTTTCCAAATTGAATACGTACAAATCATAACATCTGGTCAGTTTTATTTTTTAGACTATGCATACTTCCTAGAGCTGACCTGTCTCTACATTATTAACACTGAAAGGTATAAGTCATGGAACTTCCTGGTACACTGCAGGCTAGTGACAGATGAATGATTTCTGCTACTTGTTAGCATTACTTACAAGATATTCTTTAGTCCTGAACCAAAAAATTGTAGTTATCAGGGGAAACCTGCACTGGGAAGATTAAGATCAACATTTTAAAAACAATTGTCAAGATGCTTTTTAAAATAAGTATAGTTTAACATAAAATTAGATACATAAAATTAGGATCCAAGTAGGTATAGACTTCTGAGAATTATATACATCTATATTACTGAGGCATTATACGTATTATCACGGTAAACATGATTGCCCAACTGACTCCAGGATCGATACAGCATTAGCAGAGTAACTGAGCTTTCAGTCATTCATAAGAAAAATTAAGCAAAGCCCATGGCATTCATGTTCGTACCTAGTTATGTTTACAAGAAAAGGAGACTACTGTGTTGAGAAAGTTTATCTCCTCCAAAACTCATGTTGAAACTTCATCCCCAAGGCAATAGTATTAAAAGGTGGGACCCTGAGGTGATCAGTAAACCTGGAGGGTTCTGCCCACACGAATTGATTGATGCTATTATAAAAGAGGTCAAAGGTTCTATCTATCCTTTTCTTGCCCTACCACCCCTTCAGCTACATGAGGAAACCAGCTGATCCTTTCTGAAGGATGAAGCATTCAAGGCATCATCTTGGAAACAGAGACCAGATGCCCACCAGACACCAAACACACTCACACCTTAATCTTGGACTTCCCAGCCTAAGGTAAAGCAAAATAATAACTTTCTGTCTTTCATAAATTAGCAAGCCTTGAAATTTGTTATAATAGCACTAACAGGCTAAGATGTTATCTAGGAAAACTCTATTAGCATACCTTGAAAAAGCTCCTTTATATGTTATGCTCCACTGACATTTTGAAATATTTACAGATTAAAGTAAATCATGCAAAATTTCATAAATGTCAGAGAAGGCATAAGAGAAGAGTTCTAATATATATTAGCTATCTCCTATATACTACAGCAAACTGTTTTCAAATATAATATCTCATTTAAGAGAAATGGAAGTAACAGGATATATTCTGTAAATTTGTAGATCGAAGCATGATATATAATATCCTTTCCGACACAAATTAAAATTATAGGCATTGCCTTCCAAGGAAAATGAAGAATTTACTCTAGAATATTCATTTAGCAATACCAATAGGAAAATGAAGAACTTACTCTAGAATATTCATTTAGCAATAACAATAATACCTAAGAGTATTTATGCTAAACCTGACTACAGGATCAAAAATACCTCCTGACAAATAAGGCAATGAATGTTCTAGCATGTACAGACAGTCTGCCTTGAGAATTTTCTAATCAGCTGTGTTTTAATTCATGAAAATTAAATGCCTGTGAGACAACCTCCTTTCATGGCCATCAGATGCAGCTCCCTCCCTCTCCTTCCTTCTTCTCCTTGATATTGGCCCAGGAGGATAACCATTCATTGTTACTGCATCTGCCAAAAAACATCACATTTGCTTCTCACCCTGAGAAGCCTGCTTCTCAGGCTTTCCTCTGTACTAGGATTATAAAAGAGCACAGGTAGATTATGTCTGTGAAATCAGTACAAATGAGTAACATGAGTACTTTCTGAACAAAATAAAGTTTACATTAAAAGATTAAGAAACATAGCTCTGGAAATCTTCAGGCACAAAGGAAAAAGCATGCAGCGTGCTCAAGGGTAGAAAGAGCAGATGGGGGAGCAAGGGATGATTGCCACCTGGCTCCTATGCGCTGGAGGCAGTGAAGACAGGATGCTCACTCTTTTCAGGAGAAAACTGCTGCAAACTACTCATCAGAATGGCAGGGGCCAAGAAAGGGAGCAGACATGGACCTATCATTTCAGTAATAAAACAGAATGCAGGCTGTCCAGTTACACAGGAAGCAAATGTCAGGAAGACTAGGGGTCAAGAACACCTTCGTTCCCCTTGACTGTTTCCCTACCTATAGCAGAGCATCTTTCACAAGACACCTTCGCTACTTACATGAAGAAAAATGGGCTCCGGGTCTCACTACCTGGTGGAATGTTATATATAGGGACTAGAGACTTGGTGTCTAAAGTCATGCTATCTGTACTTTAGTATGATACTGATTATGACTGTGTCACTTTGGGCAAGATATTTAATTTCTCTAAGCTTCAATGTCCTTAGTTGTAAAACAGTAGTCACAGTAGTAACCAATGTAGGTAAGTATATATCATTAACTACAGTACAGAACTCATACTACTGCCATGAGAATAAAGATGGAATATGCGTCTGACAGATTATAAGCAGACAAAAATGCTACTGGGATTATTATTTTTATTAATGCTGAATATAATTACAGTTTACAAGTCAGCACAGGGAATGATCAGTCTCTAACCCTTACCCAATTTGGTAGAATATAGTGATTTGTGGATATGAATTCAGGGAAAAGAAAGTAACAAAAGACGAGGTCCCCACGGGAATGTGGGAGACCAAATGGAGGAAGGCAAGGGATCAGGAGGACAAACTGCTGTCGGATTTTGACTCTATCCAGTCTGGTGAACCTCAGATAGATGTTCAGAGAGTCCTGATGGTGATTTGTCTGGACTACGCAAACTCGTCCAAGAACGGCTTAAGCATTTCTGAGACATTGGAAAGTCACTCCTGAGTTTAGCATAGTCATAAGGCTTTTGTCCCTGAAAGATTTATTTATCTAGGTGTCACTAGTATAATGGATTATTCGGTTCCTTTTTATTCTCCTAAATCATCACCTTTGGACAATTTTCTGATGCTTATTAACACTGCCACAGTTGGTGTGCAGGAACAGAGAGAATTAAAAGTAACACCCCTCCATTTTGTTGCTTTTTATCAGCATCCTATAATGACTGGTTGGTAACAAGGTAGAAACTATTGATTAATAAAGGTGTTATTGGGCTGGGGATATAGCTCAGTGGCACAAGTGCCTGCCTGGCAAGCTCAAAGTCCTGAGTTCGATTCCCGGTACCAAAAAAAATAAAATAAAGGTGTTATCTGCGGATTTTATTTACTTTGCTATTTGCATCCTTCAATACAAAGAAAATAATTTTGCCTTTCCCAATGCTCCTCAAGAACACTTACGTCAAAATGCAAATGTATAGGCTCTTTCTGGACGTATTAAATAAAAACAAACAGAGAAGAAATCTGAATTTTTAACAAATATATCATTTTAAGAAACACTGATCCATCCTAAAATAAATCCCAGTAAGATTAATTCTACATGTTCAGCGAGAATAGAAGTCGGTGCCACGAAGTACTGTGTAGCTCTTAATCTGGCCAAAGATACCTATACCTTACTTGTTAAAATGTCTGTGTGTATTAAGATCATGAAGAAAGGCAGTGATTTTAAAAGATAAAACAGCATGGAGATAAGAAGTTACCAAATAGCATTTCCATTGACCAAGAGCTTGCTACTCTCAAAAACATCTTTCTCTTTTTAAAAAGGTTGTCTTAATGTAAAACTCAAACAGAAGTTTATATGCATATTAATATAAATACTACCTCTCTATATTTAAATATGTAAAAATAAGTAAGACTAAATGACCCTCTATTTTCACATTTCTAAAATGACAGAAGGTAGAGTGGGGGGGGAAACATTATATGTCAAACAGGTTAGAATCTAAAAGAACATTATCTGCATGGAAGGCCAGGCTTTTTTCTATGATGTGACCTTAGATATATAACTTACACAGGTGGAGAGACTCTATTTCTATTTGTAAAATATAATAATATCAGCTTTGATTCTTTGGTGGAATGCAAAAGCACAAAAAATGTAAGGTAGTAATATTTGCCAGAGACATGGCAGCTTGCGAAGGTAGAGAGGCCACCACTGTAAATGACATATATAATTTTGTAGTTCATAAGAAATGGTTTTTCGATGTCTGTGACTACTTTTTAGACACTTTACCATAAGGCAGGGTGGCGTGCATGCACAACAGAATACTGACGGGTCTTGCTAGTGTTCTTTTAAGAAAAAAATCCAGTTTTGTGTTTTCTCATGTTTTATGATACTTAATTTTTTTTTTACATTTTTTGCCAGTGTGGAAACAACTAGATTTAAAAGTTGGTTGCTCCTAGATCTGCAAGATGTTCTAAATTCAGAGTTTTTATATGTGCGTACACACACAGGAATTTAATTTCAACACCAGTTAAAATCCTTGGGCATGGAGTAAACTGGAACTGAAAGAAGAGATTCTCTCATTGACTCTACATAGGAGAAAGAAGCCAGGATAAACCCCCTCTTACTCCTTCTCCACAGGAAGCCAAGATTTCATCTGATCTGTCGCAAGTGCATTTCTTAATTGAGAAAACATCCTTTTCTTTGAGGATGCCGCAACCTCAACAGAGTAGTTCGTTCTAATATAAGTGCAAATAATGAAACAGATTTTCAAATATTTTTGTTTTCCCATTTATAACATGTTTCTTACAGGAATTGTTAGAGCTCTTAAAATCAGTCTTTCAGTTGCTTCTTACTGCTGACTGAATGGTCACAAAATACTAAGCTTTGTATTTTGGACTTTAATGAGTTCTTGGACAGTTCCAACTTAGATACTCCATAGGATCTAAAATTCAATACCTAAGACTAAGGTGATGTCTCTGACCCGGTACCTCATGATTTCCTGTTTCAAGTTTAAAGCTATCACTATCATTTGGTCACCAAGGAATTTAACTGAGGCAGTATCCCATTAACTTTTTTTATTTTTATTTGGGCACCGGGGGTCGACCTCAGGACCTTGTGCACCAGCAGGCACCCATGCCACTGAGCGATATCACCGGCCCTTTTCTCGTATGTGGGTTCCGGGAGTCAAACTCGGGCCCTCGCGCTTGCCAGGCAGGCACTTACACCTCTGAGCCATCTCACTGGCCCCCATTAACTTTTTACTCGCTTACACTAAATTCTAACCACACTGAATCACTATATTCTCTAAATGTGGCATGCCTTGGTGCATCTCTGGGATGCTGTGCATGGGCTACCTCTGACCACAGTGGCTCTCTTATCTCAATCATGAAGGTAGTGTCTTCTGGTTCTTTACCTTCATTCAAAATGTGTGCTCTCTAGCATAGATCAAGGCACCAAAGTGTGAGCTGGGAAGCCACGTATCAGTGCAGCACTGCAGTGTTGGAAGTCTGATGCTGATCCTTGGCCAAGACCAGATCAAGATCTTCTGAACCCAAGATTCCTCCCACACACGGCGTTGGTTCACAACGAGTACTGTGTGACTAAGAAGGACCTGGAGTGATGTGCTTCTCGGACAGACGCTTCTCAGACTCTTGATATTTTGTGTATATTCCTCCTCTTGCTGTAACATTTTCTTTACCTTTATTATATCCTTGCATAATACTCAACAGCGTGATGCCCAAAGTGTCTTATGTGTATTTTCTTTTTTTTTTTTTTTTTTTTTTAGTGGGTACCGGCGGTCGACCTCAGGACCTCACTCGCCAGCAGGTGCCCGTGCTGCTGAGTGATATCACCGGCCCCTTTTTCGTATGTGGGTTCCGGGAGTCGAACTCGGGCCCTCGCACTTGCCGAGCAGGCGCTTACGCCACTGAGCCATCTCACTGGCCCATGTATTTTCAATCATCCAATTTTGTGTAATTCTTTTAGTAGATGTCTCCCATGAGACTTGGGAGCAGACCTTTTATGTACCTAGAATTTGACACCTACTAAATGCTGAAGAAAAGGAAAATAAATGTTCACCTCTTATTGATCAGTTATTCTGTAATTACAAATTTGCTCTTAGAACGAGGTTAAAGCATTGCAAGTTGGATACGGTGGCACACACTTGTACAGCATTCTGGGAGGCTGAGGCAGGAAGACTGAAAGTTCAAGCCGAATTTGGACAACTTAGTGACTTAGCGAGACCATACTGTAAAATAAAAGAGCTTGGGATCTAGCTCAGTGAGAAGGCCCTTGGTCCAACCCCCGGTATTAAATACAAAGAAATTGCTAATTTATATACTGAAAAAAAAATCAAACAAACTCATGGTAGATACTATTATAGACTTCATATCACTATGAAGTGATTTCTGATGAAATAGGTACAAAATTATTTAAATTTGTAATATTCCATTGATTTTTTAACTAAAAATATTTTCTTGTTGAATTGGTAACCATTGAAAGAGACACTGCTTTCACTTAATTAATGTCCCATTGCTTGGACCATTTATAAATTTATGTGTGTTTGCATTCTTTGCTATTTTTACTATACTGGAAAACATATAGATAGATGGACATTACTCATGAAACTGAATAAATAAATGATAAAAGTAATATTCACTCATTAATTCATTACAAGTCCAAGTTAAAGTTATATGGGTATTATCTATGCAACGCTCATAGGTGTATGCTTCATCTCTCATTTTTGTGAAACGTTCTCCATCTTACTTTGCCACAAAAGGACAGGGAGCACATTAATCAGAACATCTGGTTTACTCCTGTCCCCTGCTACTGCCACTCACACACAAATATATAAAATCTGTGCAATGGAAAATTCATTGCTCCAGTTATATAGCTTTTTTTCTCATTGTACACACTTAAAAAAATTATTGACAGGTTTCTCCTGCTATGCTTGATCATATTCAGTCTTGCTCCTTTTCCCCTAGCAGTTCTTGAAGTATACTTTTACTCTGAATATTTGAAGTGGAAATAGCTCCTCTCTGGTAAGACTTGTTGCGCTTTTATTCCATCATCTCGGCAAATGTTTGTGGGAGCAAGCCTGGAGCGATACTATTCTAATGAGCAATAAAAATAGATATGTGACCAAGAAGGTGATGTGGCAATCCTTGGGAATAAGTGGAAATCTCAGTAAGCTAGAGATCTAGTTTTAATTATTTAGGATTATAACTGGGGATCAACTAGCAGCAGATCAAGCCCTTCTTTGCCTACTTTGCTGCCCAGAGTACCATTTCTTTTCTGAACATGCAGAGTCTGAGGTGGGGTAATTTATGCTTTTCTGAATTAAATCTCCTAGGAAGTAATTAGCCATTGTGGCAATGCCTATCATCTTATTCTGAGTAATTCTGTCACAGATAAATTCTGCTGGAAGACAGAGCAGGGAGACAGGGAGATTGCAAGTCTATTCAACTTAGTTCAACTATTTCAAAGCACTGAGTCTTGGAATGGTCATGTTATTATAATATGCAAAGAATCAGGAACTAACCTCCTAATGAATGTGCTATATTCTAAAAAATTCCATCTGTAGCTGTAGTTAGTTGTCCAAAACTGTGGAAGCTTATTTTTCTATAGTAACAATGTTATATCAAATCTTTATTAAATCTAGTTATAACTGAGAGAGAAGAGGAAGACTAACATTTAGCAAGCATAAACCATGTGCTAAAAATTGTACAGAAGTTATCTAATTGTCCCAAAAGCTTTTAAAAGAGGGTATTTTTTGCATTTTACAGATATGAAAACTGAGTTTAATACAAGCTCTCCCATTAAGTTGTAGAATCCATCTACAACTGTGAGAGTTCAAAGCCCATGTTGATTTGATTACAGCACATAGTTTCCCCATATCCAAAACTGTTGGTTCTGCTGTGTTATCAGCAGAACTTCTCTTATCTACCACATATATATTCATTTTGATTAGTGAGTTTTTAACTACATTTTAAAGAATATGGGCCTAATTTTCTACCTACTTCTCTTAAGCAGTATTTGTAGTGAGGCTAAGGATTTCATTTTCTGGTTCCAAGGCATTAGCGATATTTGCTGATACTTAGAATGAAGCTGTTCAAGTAGGATAATTGGGTTAACAGCTTGGGAAAGCTCAAAGGAGGGCATAGGCACTGGTATAGCAATGCAGGGCATGAACAGTCTTGTCTAGCTTGAGTTCCTTCTTTGTATTTCCTCAGACAGACCAGCAGCCCACCACATCACCACAGTGACCAATGAACATGGAAGACATCAGTCACAGTTTAGGGGCAGAGACTTCAAAACATGATCTGGCCTTACCTTCCCATATCACATGGTCTAGTGAAAGTGTATCACCAATTTAGAGTACAAGCTATAAGAAATTGGGTAGGATGCTCAAGCCCAGTACACCCCCAAACACTTAAATCAGAAGTTGATCTGGGCACAGTGATACCAAGTTTCTGAAAAAAAAGGGGTAAGTTACCTTGCATGGCATTGGTATTTATCAGGAAATGATAGTGCAGTCAGTGCAGGTTCAAAATAAATGCAAATCCTCTGAGTAAGCCAAGGAGAAAAGGAGATGGTGAGAAAGAAGAAAGCAGCCCCCACCGGAAAAATAACGTGCATATAGAATAAAGAGGACAAATCAAAGATCAACCTGTAAGGAAGTACAGGAACGGATTATGTAAGGAATGGATTATGATAAAATGCAAAGGATTTCGGGTACGGAAGTACATGTCATGTGCACTAAGTCAGTGAATCCATCTTCCTTCCACAGATTGGTCTGGGAGGGACGTGTGATCCATCCACATCAACTTCACCAAGGCCAATGAGAGTCTATTCAGGAAAGTACGTCTGAATTCTTGTGTAAGTAGGTCTTGTGTAAGTTTTGATTGTGGAAATTTGTCCCTGACAGACACCATCTGGCAGTCAGCGAATGGAGGCAACTCAAGAAAAACTGAAGTGAAGGGCTTACCATGATGACATCAAATGAGCCCTGAGACAAGCTGCCCCAGAAACAGCCCTCCCTGTGAGGCTTTCTCTTATATACACCAATGCTTTCACTTTCTAGTTTATGCCAGATTGAGCCAACCCTGTCACCAGAAACCAAGAGTTGTTAGTGGCATCCCTGGCTAAGCTGAAGAACACCTGCAGGAAGGATAAGGTTATTGAAGTATTGCACAAACCTGATTGGGGTTGTGCCCTTATGTTACATTAAGGTCTCCTAGAAGTGGGGTGATTGCTGGTCAGGTGTGAGCCTAGGGTTCAGGAATGAGGTCTAGGTAGGGAAGTAATTAAGGATTGATGGCGACTGAAGTTACAGGTGTGAGTGAGAAGGCCCAGGGGAAGTAGAAGGAAGCAGGAAGAGTTCCAATAAGGTATCCCAGAGCAACGGTGATAGGAGAATAAGTAGAGCAGGCAGCAAAAGTAATTGAAAAAATAGTCAAAAAGAGAAGCAGGTTGAAAACAAGAATGCACTGAGATTCTTGTACAATGAAAAGTATTTGCGGGTAAGAGGGTACACTATGTACCCAGGCACAAAACTAAATAGGACAATCAACATTGTATCATACTTATCATATTATTAAAATTTTTAAATGAAGTATCAAACATTCATAATGAAAAAATAAGCCATCTTTAATTTATCTTTGGAGTGGATTTAGATTTTTTTTGTACAGGAGAATGAGGAAAGACTATAAAAGTGACTAACGGTCTGAAGGAAAGAAAGATCCACGCAGAAAGATGAAAAGCAGACATTCTTAAAAATGACACACATCCCTTAGTTAGGGCCTTTCTTGAACACTATTTGAGAAAGTAGTAAATCCAAAATTAAATAAAGGTCCTAAAAATAGACAAGAAATGGACAATGGAGGGCTGCTGATTTGAACCCATTTCAATATGGAATTAAGATTAAATCACTAAGGGAATTATATTTCAGAACAAAATGCTACTGTTGCAAATCTTGGCCAGCGAAATTGAATAAGCAAGAAAAACAGGGCAGCAGGGCAAGCTACCAGGAGGAAATGTAAGTAGGCTGTTCCCCTCATCATTCAGAGACGCATAGTGTGGAAAACCTAACGAGCTGTTAATGTTAAGGAAAGACAGAGGCTGACAAACACTAACCACTCACCATCGTCTCCCTTCACCTCGAACAATCTGTTAGGAACTAACGGCCACTCTGTGAAAGAGACACATCTCTGAAACTTACTTTTTTGATTCACCTTGATTTATTTTTCTGTTACATTCAAGAAAAATTCAATGATTTTTTTCAACTTTAAAATAGCACACATGCAATAATTCCCTTTTAATGTAGTTAATTCTTCCCATCTATCTATTCACTCATCCACAGGGTCGCTTTCCCTCACCATTTACAGCTCAATGTTCAATGTTACAGTTTAGCTGTTTAATGGGGGATATTAATAGTGCAGATCTCATTGGGCTTTTATAAGGATTAAATAAGATGATAAATGTAAACTGCTTAGAAGGTTGTTTATATAATGGTATATAGAGTAGTTTATATAATGTCCAGTTATTTTTTATCTGTATATCCATTCTCGCACTGGTGCACAAAGAGATGCTTGAAACATCACTTCCAATAGTTAACACCGAGTTATTTCTGCCTGGTAAGATTTTGAACAATATGTTCATTTCAATACTTCTGTCCTTTTCATACAGCTTAAATGTTCATAATTAGCATATATCATGTTTCTGATATAAAGTTACTATTCTTTGAAAATATGACACACAGCAGATCTAATTATGTGAACGGCTGATTGGTCAAAGCTTTACCTTGTGTTCTTTATTCTTTGAGATACATCGTTTCTCAGATCCGGCTGCATGCATTACAGCAGATCCTAACTCCCCAGCCACTTTCTTTCAACTGTTTTGCTACCACAAATGTGCGAGAGAGGAGGTGTTCTGATGCTATCCGACTGACACACAGACCGACCCTGGCTTGTGCTTTTACTTGTTCGAATACAATTTTAAAAGTTCTGAAGAAAGACCACTTACTTCCCGTTGAAAGGAAAAAAAAGAAAGTAAGAAAATGATAATCAGTTTCCTAGAAACTGAAAAAAAAATGGGCACATACCAGGAGATTATACATCAATGTAAAAATATGCAAAACTTCTCTGGAGATGGAGTTTCGCATAGTTCATAACATTCTAAGAAAAACAAAAGTAACTTTAGCTTGAGTTAAAATATATGCATTTATGTGCACATTTCCTCAGGGATGAAAGAGTATTTCCTATAAAATATCTCTCAACATGTAAGAGCACGGTGAGCGGGGAACTTAGTTTACAGAAGAGATTTCATGTGTCTGGAGTTTCCTGGCCTCCTGCCTTATCTCACATCACTAAAATAAAAATAAAAATAAAATAAAATAGAGAATCTGGAGGTAACTTGCCTCCACTTCTTTCTAATGAATACAGTCATCCCTTGGTATCCACAAGACATTGGTTTCAGGACCCCCATGGATACCCAAATATAGGGATGTTCAAGTCCTTTATATAAAATGGCATAATATTTGCATATAACACACACACACATCCTCCTGTACTTTAAATAATCTGTGGATTATCCGCAATACCTAGTACAATGTACACATTATGTAAATAGTTATTAGAATGTATTCATTGAAGAATAATTACCAAAACAATTTGTACAACTTCAATATAGACAATATTTCCTCCAGTAGTTTTGATCAGGGGATGCTTCAATCCACAGATAAGGAAGTTGGAACATAGAGCACCTACTGCATTTTAAATGCAACCATATAATTCATTAAGGGTGTAGGTTCTGTTTTAGATCTAAATCATTTCTACAACCCTGGTATTTCCTGCAACTTTACCTTACACAACAATTCCTTCCTCTTTGTTCTCTTTTCTCATTTTTTCTAGATGCTTTGTTTTTTAAAATGCTCATCTTTCTGCCAATTTTCTTACATTTAGCATATACTGATTATAGTCACTCATCAAAACCACTCCTGAAAAGATGTTGATAAGCATGAAATATCTTGAAACTTTCCAAGCTTTTATTTTTCCTTATACAATATCCCCTGCTTTCCTTCTGTTCTGTTTACAGAATTTCACATCCCAGGCTTCAGAATACCAATGCTTGACCCTTTGAGATCAAATCAAATCTTTTTGTTTTCAGAAACATTCTTTGCCTATGAACAAATCTTCTTTCATATTATCTTACATGGGCCAAACACATCCATGTAAAAACATGAAATAAATAATAAACATACCCAACAGTCAGAGGAACCTCCATTTATAAGTAGGTGTTCTTAAAGAAATATTTAGGAACATAGATGTCATCATGGCATTTTTTATCCAGAGATTATGTGAAGAGAACTATCACTCAGAAAAGCAGAATAAAGGAAGTCAAATATTTTATAGAAGCCTAGACAATCTGGCCTCAGGGTTACGGAGGCAAGTACATAGATTTAAATTTGTCTCCTTAGCTCACTCACATCTTTGCCAAATGCTTAGCTCGTTGTACATAATGTCCAAAGTACCCATTAATAGATGGGGCGCCTTAGATGAAATAATTTCCTATGTGAGAGATACAAAGGGCATACATGCATGCACATCGCACTTTATCTTTGTGTTCATTCATCTCCAGCCTAAGTAGATTAATCTCTTTAACACTGAGTATCATACATTGCAAAGGAATGAAAACAGATGTTGAATAAGAGGCTTGATTTCTACACCTAATTTTGCTCTCTTGCTGTGTAAATGTTAGTGATTAACTTACCCTCCTTGGGCCTCAATTTACTTTATCAAGAAAATGATGGAATAACAAATCCTGTAGTTCTTTTGAACATTAAGTCTTTGAATGTGTTAACACAGATAATGTCTCTCAAAGTAAGTAAAAATGCCACTGTAATTCATAGAGAAATGTTGTAGAGAATAATTAATATAAAGTTTGTAGTTTTATTCAGTAATTCTAGCAGCTTTGTAACACTTTTTTAGAATATTCATATATGTAGTTGCTTAGAATGATGACCTTCAAAATTATCTTCAGTAACTGCTGCAGTTATTTGAGAAGATGTGGTAAGGGAGAACTGAATATCCTCTTAAAGGAAGCGTGTTGTTTTAGAAATTAAATTGGTTTTATAAGTTCATCTCAAGAACTGAAAGTCAAGTAATATTCAGTGTTTATTGTTATTTCTCTTTCTTCATTTATAACTGCAAAATCACAATTCATCAAACTTCCAGTTATTGCTGTGGTCTTCCTATTTGTTTTTACATTTTTGGCACAAAAACACTATAGCTTCCCACTATAAAAAGGCAAGGGAGGGGCCGGTGAGATGGCTCAGCAGCTTAAGCGCCTGCCCAGCAAGCGCGAGGGCCCGAGTTCGACTCCCGGAACCCACATACAAAAAAGGGGCCGGTGATATCGCTCAGCGGCACGGGCGCCTACTGGCGCGCGAGGTCCTGAGGTCGACCCCCCGGTACCCACACACAAAAAAAAAAGGCAAGGGAAAAATAACACTTTTATAGATCTCTACTTTCCTTTTAAATATGTATCAATGTTGTCCTGGCACATAAAAAGACATTTCAAAGTGGTGAAAAATGCAGCATTATCAATACACAGTACAGAATATATTTTTTATTTTGAGAAAATAACAATTAACATTTAATTTGCTTGTTGATTCAATTTTAAATTGATTGTAATGAATATAAATTGCACATATTAGCATCATTAAAGACAGATTCTAAATCTAAGAAACTATTTTTTATAGTCTCTATGTAAAAACTGATCTATTGGAAGTAGTTCCTATGTTTTGAATACATGAAATAGATTATACAAAATGCAGCTGAATTCTCCAAGTTTTTTTTCCCACATTCCCCCTGGTATCTACAACCAATAAAACTGGCAAATGCTTATGTTTATTGCTATTATAAAACTGCTCTAAAGAATTTTATAATTTGGAATTCTAAATCATTGTATTTCAGCAATGCAACACATCAATTACAGAGATGTAACTTTTCCCTAACTTTCAGTGATTCTGCAGAGTTCAATTAAATATGTATTCTTTTCTGATATCTCCCTTTTTTTGACATGGTAGTAAATACCATTTTTTCTAAGACTTGAGCTTTCTTCAGTTAAGTCATAAACCAATATTAACATTTCACTAAAGGGTAATTTATTATATATTCATATTCATATATACCATATATTCACCAAAAATAATTTAAGAAGCATTAGTAAAATGATTTAGTTACATTAAGATCTTGCTTCGCCATGGCTCATTAGGCAACATAATATTTTAACTTTCTCTGTTCATTAACTTCTTACTTGTAAAACTCCCTAACACAATTTTAAAAGGTTTTCATGGACTGTCATGTTTGACTTTAAAACAAGGACAATATTTAAATTAGCATTTTGCTCAAGAACGTAGTTGCTAAAAACTCAAGATATTAGAGAATATAACTACTTTGGTGGTTTTCTTTAATGGTCACAACACTCTCTTATACAAGTCTATCAATGCACCAGGTTGGCAGTATCAAGTCTCCTATTACACCTACAGGAGAGGTCACCCTTTCCTCATGGAAACAGAGAGGACATTGCAGGTACTTTGGCTGATGTCACTGCTTCTGATGTAAACAGAAAGGACAAAATACCTGAGATGTATTCCAAGTAGTTTGTTCTCTATTTTTCAGCTAATAGAACAAATGCTAAATTATTCACAAGGATAATAACTAGTGCCAATTTCAGAGTTGACAGAATATTCTCTGTGACAAAAATATTAATAATGATGATATTGGCATACCAGACTCAAATCAGGTACATTCTATATACATTAGTCTCATTTTTCTATCCTTGAGAAAAGGATATAATGTAGATAGTAGTTGAAAGAGGGGAAACCTGAATCTACATAGTTTGACTAAGAAGTGGCGGCTCCAGTCATTGTAACAGGATAAAGCAAGTGTCTGTCTCTAAAATTCTGTAATATCAATGGAACTGTTGTTGAGCTCTCTTCCTTGTCGGGTACATTGGACCACACCACGTATCTAGGTTCTGATTTCCCTATTATAATTACTACTGAACTGGCTTAGCTACAAGTTTCAAACACAAGTAACAAAGTTTTATTTCAACCAACTACTAAAGGTTAGAATCCTCAAGTTCTAACATCTTACAATTGTTTGTGATATTGTACATATTTGTTTGATTTTTAATTGACACAAAGTATATTATTGATTGGTTTTTGTTCTTTGTTTTTGAAGCCACATAAGAGTTTTCAGGTTATGAGTCTTTTCTTTCCTTTTTTTCATAAGGTTGGCTAGGGGTTTGTTGATTTTATTTAATCTTTCAAGGAACCAACTCTTCGATTCATTGATTCTTTGTATTATTTTCTTAGTCTCAAATGCATTAACTTCTGCTCTGATCTTTATAATTTCCTTCCTTGTATGAGCTTTGGCCTTGACTTGTTCTTCCTTTTCTAAGAGTTTGAGGTTCAGCATTAGATTATTTTGAGCTTGCTCTGATGTGGGAATTCACTGCTATAAAATTCCCTCATAGGACAGCTTTCATTGCATCCCATAAATTCCAGTATGTTGTATCAGCATTATTTAATTGTAGAAACTAATTTCTTCCTTAATTTCATCTGTGACCCACTGATTGTTCAGGAGGGTGTTATTTAATATTCATGTGTTTCTGTAGTTTTTGTGGTTTATTTTGTCATTGAGTTCTAATTTTATTGCACTATGGTCTGATAATATGCATGCAATTAAGAATGAAAAGGGTGAAATTACAATAGATCCTGCAGGAATCCAGAAGAGCATCAATACCTACTTGGAGAACCTGTACTCAAGTACAGCACAAGATGGAAAACACAGAAGAAATGGACAGATTCCTAAATATATATAAATTACCAAAGCTGAGTTAGGAAGATATAAAAATTCTAAATAACCCAATATTGGTCAATGAGATTAAAGATATAATTAAAAACTTACCAACAAAGAAAAGCCCATGTCCTGATGGATTCACTGCTGAATTATACAAGAAATTTAGAGAAGATCTAATGCCACTACTCCTCAAACTCTTTAATGAAATCGAAAGGGAAGCAATATTCTCAAAGTTGTTCCTTGAAGCAAGCATTACCTTGACATCAAAACCAGAGAAAGACACAACCAAAAAAGAGAATTACGGGCCAACCTCCCTAATGAACATACATGCAAAAATCCTCAATAAGACACTGGCAAACAGAATGCAGCAAATCATCGAGAAGATTACACACCATGACCAAGTTGGATTCATCCCAGGGATGCAGGGATGGTTCAACATATGCAGATCAACAAATGTAATACAACATATCAGAGCCAAGGACAAAATCCACACGATCATCTCAATAGACACAGGAAAAGCATTTGATAAAGTCCAGCACCCATTCATGATCAAAACCCTACAGAATATTGGAATAGATGGTCTTTATCTCAATCTGATAAAAGCTATCTACGACAAACCAACAGCCAACATCATACTAAATGTTTAAAAACTGAAAGCTTTCACTCTAAAATTGGAAGAAGACAAGGATATCTACTATCACCACTCCTATTCAATATAGTTCTGGAAACATTAGCCAGAGCAATTAGACAAGAGAATGAAATAAAAGAAAGAAAGATAGGAAAGAAAGAAGTTAAATTATCATTATTTGCAGATGATATGATACTCTACATAGAAGATCCCAAAAACTCCACCAAAAGACTTCTAGATTTTATAACTAAATTCAGTAGCATAGCAGGATGCAAAGTCAACACTCAAAAATCAATAGCATTCCTGTACACAAATAACAAACTCACTGACAGAGAATTAGGGAAACCCCACATTTCACAATAGCATAAAAAAAGTGAAATACTTAGCAATCAATCTAATGAAGGAAATAAAAGTCCTTTACATTGAAAACTATAGTACTTTGAAAAAGGAGATCAAAGAGGATATCAGAAGATGGAAAGATATCCCTTGCTCTTGGGTATAAAGCAATATAGTGAAAATGGCCATTCTTCCAAAATTGTTATACAGATTCAATGCAATCCCAATCAAAATACCAAACAATAGCATACCTCACAGAATTAGAAAAAACAATCCCAAAATTCATTTGGAACCAAAAGAGACCTAGAATAGCAAAGGCAATTCTGGGCAACAAAGGTAAGTCAGGAGGCATCACAATCCCTGACTTGAAATTATACTACAAAGCTACAGTGATTAAAAAACAACAACAACAAACAAAACAAACAAAAAAACCTAGCATGGTACTGGCAAAAAAACAAAAACAAAAACAAAAGAGACCTGAGGATAAATGGAACAGATTAGAAGATGCAGAACTATCTCCAAACACACTCAACCAACTTCTCTTTGACAAAGGGGCCAAACACCTTCAGTGGAAGAAAGATAGCCTCTTTAACAAATGGTGATGGGAATATTGGCTTTCCACATGTCGAAGATTAAAACTAGACCCTTACCTCCCACCATACATTAAACTAAATAAAATGGATCAAAGATCTAAATATTAAAACAGAAATACTAAATCTGCTGGAAGACAGAATAGGTAGAACTCTTGAAGATATAGGTGTAGGCAAAGACTTTATGAGCAAAACCCTGATCACATGGGAAATATTACAAAGAATCAACAACTGGGATCTTATCTTACTAAAAAGCTTTTGCACAGCAAAAAGCACAGCAAGGGAAATCACCAACACAGTGAAGAGACAACCCACACAGTTGGAAAACATGTTTGCCAGCAGTTCCTCAGACAAACAATTAATATCTGTAATACATGAGGAACTCAAAAAAACAGAACCCCCAAATTTAAATACCCAGTCCAAAAACGGGCATCTGAAATGAATAGACACCTCTCAGATGAAGATGTACAATTGGTAAATAAATATATGAAAAAATGTTCAACATCACTGGTGATTCGAGAGATGGCAATTAAAACAAGACTGAGATTCCTTCTCACCCCAGAAAGAATGGCTGTCATCAAGAAATCAACCAATAACAAATGCTGGAGGGGCTGTGGGGAAAAAAGAACCCTTCTCCACTGCTGGTGGGAGTCTAGACTGGTGCAACCATTATGGAAATCAGTATGGAGATTCCTTAAAAAACTAGGACTAGAGGTTCCATTTGACCCAGGTATTTCCCTTCTTGGTATCTTTCTGATAGAATTAAAAGCACCATACCACAGCGGTATATGCGCACCCATGTTCGCGGCAGCACAGCTTGTAACAGCTAAATCTTGGAAACAGCCCAAATGCCAATCAACTGATGAATGGATAAAAAGGTTTTTTTTTTTTAAATAGGATGAAGTACTACTCATATCTAGGTAAATGGATGGCCCTTGAGACCATACTCTGAAGTGAAATAAATCAGACACACATGTTTAAATATTGCATGGTTTCTCCGGTGTGAGAAACTGAAAGTGTAATTAAGGACCAAAGTGTATAATAGATATTGTGAAATAAGAAAAAAAAATGTTGAAATGGGAAGGGGAACTAGGGAGGGGGTGGGAGAAAGGAAGGGAAAAAAAAAAAGAAAAAATGGAAACAAAGCTTTTGTAAATAAGGAGGGGAAGAGTGTTGAAGGGAGGGGAAGAGAATGGGGAAAAAAAGAAATGAAGATATACCATGTACAGTACAAATTCCCTATGATGAATGTGATCATTATATATATCTAAAATATACCAATAAAATTAATTAATTAAAAAAAGAGTTTGTAGGTTATGAAATGAGTGCAGGTTGAGAAAGCCTGACTAGAAACCACGGGACCCACTGAAACCGCCCAGCTTCCCTCTTACCAAACATACGCAGGGGCAAACAGCATCTGTTTCACTTGGCAGCTCTGCTGTCTCTAGAAAACGCTAAAATGTAATGTAATCTTCCTTTGGAGACCTTTCTTTGAATCCATATTCTATCCTGCTGGTCATCATCTATGTAGTTTTCCTTCAAAACTCTTTGGGTCGTGTGATTGTTTTCTCTCCACGGGGAAATTACAAGTTTTTGAGATCAAGTCCATGTTCCTATTTGTTTTGGATTTGCTTGGTTTTAGAACTTATGACACACTAAAGAGGTAATCAAGGAGGGCTGGGGATATAGCTGAGTGGCACAGGTGCCTGCCTGGCAAGCGCAAGGTCCTGAGTTTGATTCCCGGTACAAAAAAAAGAAGAGGTAGTCAAGGAACGCTGACTCTTTTTTTACTGCTGCATAGTGCAGAACGATGTGATAATCTCTTTGGAAATGCGTGTGTGTGTGTGTGTGTGTGTGTGTGTGTGTGTGTGAGCGTGCGCGCGGTGCAGGGGACTGAACCCAGGCTTTCAGTATGCTAGTATTCTACCACTGAACCACCTCCTAGTCCAATTCTTAGTTACCACAAATCTAGCTCTTTTATATAGGTGTAGATATATAATTATTACATCAGCCTTTTGGAGGTAATTATACATTTTAGAATGAACCATTTAATGAATGTTTCACATGAAACATTTGCCCCAATTCTTCATCTAGGAAATGACTATGTTACCCCAACAGAATAATAAAGTAATCAAATTAAAAGTTGGACAGGATTTGACCTTAACAGAAAAAAAGAGGGTGGTATTCTCGTCAAATTTGGAGGGACTGAAAATGCTACAGCCTCCCTTAATAATGGTGGATTTAAAATTTTCTCTGTTTTAATGTTCTAATTAAAGCTGCAGCAGGAAACTAATAAGAAAGCCACCTATAGATCTTGTCACCTTTATTTTCAAAATGTGTCCAGACTCTCATGACTTTTCTCCTCCAGTTCCTCCAATCACTTTTCTTGCCTGGCCTCAATACTTCTACTTTTCACTCCTTACAGCCAGTTTCTGTTAAAAACTTGTCTCAGATCTTGTCACTCTTTTGAAATGCTCTAAATCCAGTGCGTCTGTTTTCAGTTGCCTGAAAGGCCCTATAAGACCTAAAAGACCCTCCTCCCTTATGCCTTGCTCTGCTCCGCATGCGCTGCTTGGCCAGCTTTCACCATTTAGGCATGTGTTCTCCAACATCTTCCCTGTCCACTGCAAAACAGTACCTTGTTTCCCACTCCTCCCAATTCCAATATTCTGCTAATCTGCTGTATTTTTCTCCACAACAATTATCACACAAAATATTGCATTAATATTATATAACATATGCTTATATACATACTATATAACTTATACTGTATAAATAGCATTAATTCTGTACTAATAGATAAAATGTAACCTCTATTTTCTTACTGGTATATCTCAAGAACTATTTTGTTTATTGAGTGTGTGCCCCAGGAAATGACTTTATTTTGTTGTGCAATCATTTCTCATTGCCTGGATCAGGACGTGGTGTGAAGTAGCAGCTCAATTCCAATGAATAAATATTTGTATGAATGAATGAGTAAAACTTCACTTACTTTTTACTGTATTTTTCTGTCACTCTGGCCAAGTTTATATGCATATTACAGAAATCATTGTAAGACATTATATTCAACAAGGATATATGTGTTTAAACTTATGTATAAATCATCTGCTATTAAACAAATTAACTTCTTATAAGCAGCTCCACTCCTCCTCATTATTTGATGATTTAAATTAATTAAATTAGTGAAACCTTTGGTACTATTTGAAGCCAGGATACAATTTAAAGTTAGTGGATATCTAATTCTTTCGACTCTGAACCACAAATCTTATGGAACAATTTGATGTATAACATACATGTTCTGAAAACTTAGCTTTTTCTCTTTTATTCTATTTTCATGTTTAAATAATGTCTCCCAAAACATACTACATTGATTTTATAACCCAATTTTTTGCCTACAGTTTAACCTATGGTTTAAAAATCCTATTACAGAGTACACGTTTGATAAAAAAGATTCTCAATAAACTGGTATTTATGTTGTCACTGAACATTAAAAACAAACGAGTGAACAAAAACCCAAACTAATGACCCTGCAGTGCAGATTTGCCTAAACTCCTGTTCAATGAGTTCACAACCTAAACTGCTTCTTCTGCAGCCCAAAGCCTTCTCAATCTACGTTTTCAGTCCTGTCCGTCACTAGTATTTGTGATTATAAGTTTTATGCATCACTTTAGATGTTATGTTATTCAATCAAATTATAAGGTGTTATTCTGAAGTTATTTTGTAGATATATTTGTCATATTTAATTTAATCAGTTGATTTTAAAAATTATTCTGGATAATATGGGTGAGCCCAATCCAAGCAATTGAAAAGGGGCTATGAACAGAACTGAGACTGATCAGTTTCCCTACGGAAGAAGAAATTCCACCTGTGGACTGGAGGGCCAGCTCCTGCCATATGGTTCCAGCCCGGCCTTCCTGATGGCAGGGCTTTCCACAGTCGTCTGCCCACAATCAAATAACCCGATACCTGGCAATAAATCAACTAGTGTGTGTGCGCGCGCGTGTGTGTGTACATCATACTAGTTCTATTTCTTGAGTGAGTACTTTACCATCCTTAGTAATTCAAGATCTGGCTCAGTTCTTGCCATATTCTTTTGTGCCTTATGCTTTACTGAGTCTGTGCCTATTTGCTCTGCCCCTGCACCTCTTGGTACAAAATGGTCACACCACCCTTGTTTCAGCCCTGGGACATCCTGCCTCACCTCCACATTCGTAATTTGGTGATGACTCAGGATTCTATGAATCTCTACATCTTTAAGTGTGGAATGGCACAGAACATGCTGTGCCTTTTATATTAATTTTTTGATACTTGTTATGATGATAAGCTGCAAAAAACTATAAGCAGTGTACCATGAAGCTCTGAAGCGTTGTCAGCCTTCAACAGAGCTCCAGCAACGCTACCTTCTACGAAGCAGCCACTTAATGAATCTATGCTCAGGTGTTACTGCATACAGACTTAAAAGAAAAAGCAAAAGGCAAAGCTTTGAGGTCAAACAGGCCTCAAATTTTTAGTTTAGCTCTGTCTTTACTAACTTTGCAACAATAGATAAATCATGTAATCTTTCAGCATTAGCCTTTTCCTGTGGGAATATTATTTGTTGTACTGAGTTACGGAAAATACTGAAGCAATGTAAAAGCAGTACACCATTATAGTACTTGCTATATATTTGTACTCAGTGAAATGTAACTATTTTGTTATTATGTTAGAAATAATATTCTGCATAAATTAGTCAAATATATGTATTGAACACCGACCATGAGACAAGTACTTTGGTAAACTATCAGAAGATAAATTAATGATTGCTAAGATTTACTGAGCAGTTAGTTTATTTTAGATATTGTTCTAAAACTTTATCTTGTTATGTCTATGGAAACTCCAGTGAAAAATTACTATCATTATCCCTAATTGTGGATGAATAACCATATATAAAGAATGTTAAGTAATTTTCCCAAAGCCATACAGCAAAAAGTATTAGGCCCCGGGATACAAGCCAAGATGGTCTAGTTTTATAGTTCGTATTTTGTTGTTGTTGTGCTAAACTACTTCCTGTGGACATCGATTTGGATTTCAAGTAACATATACTCTATGAAGAAATATAGAAAATCTTCAAAGTAACTCCGCTAAGAGGTCAACCTACAAAGTGCCACGAAGAAAAGTATTTTTTTTAAATGTTCTTAAAATTGTTTCCTACTTGTCGTACACGTGATATATATTATCACGCATGAGGCCATATTAAGATGGACAAAACCAAGCTGTCCTTCCACATTTTGCTGACCCGGTATGCAAAGATGTTTCTGTGCCCCATAATTTGTGTAAGGCATCTCACTGTTACGCACCTTGACTTAACACAAACCACTTGTCCCCACAGGAAAGCAGGTCTCCATTGTCACATTAACCTTCAGAATTAACATTTAAGCTCGTTCTAATTACAATGTAATCTTTTGACCCTTTATAAACCAAACTTTCAAAATGAGACACTGCAATTACACAAAAATAATCTTTGTTGTTGCTTCACTTGAAGTATATAATTCCATTATGACTATCAAATCATGTAATTTAAAACAATAGTAGCTTTCTAGAGTAAATTTTTTTCTGCAAAGATTTCATATAGCTTTTTAATAGCCAATATGAAAAATATCTGTGGAAAAGAAAGATAATATGAACTTGGTATAGTTAATTAAACTTTTTATGGTAAATCATATCAGTCAATCTTCATGTTAACTTTACAGGAAAAGCCATAAGCATTGCAATGATTTCAAGAATATTCGCTTCACAGAGAAAATATTTTAAATCATTTTCCTTGCTACTAAATCAGTAAGAAAAAAATAGTTGCTGCACTCCACAGATCTCACTGCTAGCACGAGCTCTGGAAGAATTTCTTCCACACGACCTTTTAATGTTTCTTCCTGCTGTTTCAGTCATAGATCTGCCCTGTAAAGGTTCCTTATTAAACACCAGTGACTTTCTGCTCCATAAATATTTTATGACTTTTCCTGAAACGATTCCTACATCTAATCTTATTATAACCCAATGCATAGTTTACTAATCCATAACCCTGTAAGTTCTTTTGTAAAAATAATGCAGCTCTGTGCTTCCCATGTGGTCTCAGCAGTTCAGCTGCTTAAATTTGACCAGTCTCATAATCCCCATCCCAGCTCTTTGACTCGCTTTTATCTCTTTCAAATTTTGACCCAGATTTCTCTAAAAACTATTTGACGTTTGATGCTACCTAATCACAAAAATAGCACCTTTCTTTAATGTCCAATTTGTAAATTGTAAGCATTCATCTGTTTCCAACACCAACACGTCAAATTTTTTAAAACGTGGGGTGTAATGTTTGTGCTCCTTGATTAGCATGCAATACTTTGAACAAATGAATAACAAAAATGTACTTTTTTTCTATTTTTCAACAGTTTAAATTTCTGTTTGTTTTCTTGAATGATGATTACATTTATTAAAATTATGGCTCATTTTCCTCATTTCCATGTTTTTATTTTTAGTTTGCAAGGCAACATTAACATGTTTTTAAAGGATGCTAATGTGTTAGTTGTCCAATTTTCTGCAGGAAATGATATTACAGATAATCTGAACAACAGCCAAAATTACCTGAAAAAGTAATGCACGTAATGTACAACTTAAACAGAAATGTAAAATGAGACATTTTTTAAAGGAATCATTTATTTGGAGAGAAAACTTCTTATACTTTATACCATTTAATTATTTCATTTCCATAGTTTTTTTCAGCACTCACCAAAAAATGTCAATGCTTAAGCAATCTAAGAACAACCCTAATTAGTAATAATACTACAACACAATAAAATTAGTGTCACATGAACTCTTTTTTACCTTTGCATTGTAGGGAATGTAATGTTTTGATAAAGCTTCAGGTGTATGCATCCAGGTTTTGTCTGCAACGAAGAAGAAACAACATGAAATTACAGGTGAGTATGGTGTCATCGTCATGCATTAGCATTTGTAGGGAGTCTGGGATGGGCAAGATAATTTCCAATTCTGACGTTCTTCTGCTGAGTTAAAGAAGAGTAACACTTACAGTCAGATATAAGAACAATGTAACTGGAGATTTATTATAGGATTTTTTTATTGATACAAAAGTCCCTCAACTTTTACAAAAATTTTTTAAATAACACAAATTATACTGAGTTTTTAAAGAATATATAAAAATACCAACATCAGTGGACTGTGAATAATATCTATTATACAATTAAAGACAGTTATCTTTCTTCTTTCACTGTTTGCCCTCATTAATTACAGATACAAAAAAGTATTTCTATCTGTACAAAAAAATACAAAAAAGTATTTTTTTTCTCACTGTGGTTATTTTTAGCATCAAGATTTAAATATTCTAAAGGAAAAAGTTACATTACGCTAACAATTGTATTTTTATGAAACTGAAAAAAATTCAGTCTACTATGTTCATTAAGAAATCAGTATAGGGCCGGTGAGATGGCTCAGCGGCTTAAGTGCCTGCCCGGCAAGCGCGAGGGCCCGAGTTCGACTCCCGGAACCCACATACCAAAAAGGAGCCGGTGATATCGCTCAGCGGCATGGGTGCCTGCTGGCGCGCGAGGGCCTGAGGTCGACCTCCCGGTACCCACAAAAAAAAAAAAAAAGAAAGAAAGAAATCAGTATAACTTTAGGATAATCTTTATTCTAAATTTAGAGAAACATTGAAGGTCTACTACAAGGAGTTTTGAATATAAATAATTTTAAATGCATTACTGGGAAAAGTTTCTTCGATAAATATAATAAAATAGAAATAAATGTACCTCAAATGTATAGATCTTGAAACTAATTTGACTGTATATGATTTGCATTTTGTTTTCATATTTTAGTTATTTATATGTTCATTCAATTTTTGAACTTTATTCTTATATTGCCAATGGTATTTCATGTGTGAATTTTTTATTTCGTGATTTCTATGGTTTTTCATCTCTTAGTATAACATTTATGACTGCTAGGGACAGTGATACGATTAGTTCAAGAATAAATTTGTACTTAGAGTTGGAATAGTCTTGTATATATATACATATATACGTATATACGTATATATATATATGTATATATATATATATATATATATATATATATATATATGAAGTAAATCACAATATTGTACACCAAAACAACAAAAACACTAACATTTGCTTTTAGTAAATGTAAAAGGAGACCCAATTTCCCTTTTTTCCCCTTTTGCTTGATTTTTGTATCTTCTTTCCTAAACATGCGACATTTCTAAGGAAGGTGTAAAGTCTGACTGAAGTCTGAATACAACGGTTCAAACCAGTTCTGAGGCAGATAGATAACTGTTTTCTTCTGTAAGCCGCTATTATTTGAAAACTGGCAATATTGCTTCTGCTATAGTTTCATATTGCAGTGACCTAGAAAGAGGGTAGGTATACCTAGCTATTTCTGTGACAGACCAAAATAAACACGATATTAAATTACCAGTGGGTAAGCTGCAGTTTCTACAACAACACAAATTGGCAATCACAGAACATAAAATGCAAATGTTCTAGTGGCTGTGCATTAAATAACCTGCTATAAGTAGTATCCATATAAGCCTGAAGGATTTCCCGAATAAGTCCTTACTGGCATCTGAATTTATACTTTGGTAAAAGAAAAAAAGTCACAGAATAAAACTGGTCATACCTCACACACATGCAGTTAGACCTAGAGAGAGAAGAAAATAGAGATGCTGGACCTCAGTTACCAGATGTGCCCACAGAAGCAATTAGATAAACAGAACTGGCATAGAAATAAGAACATAGACATTCTAGATTCCCCTTCCTTAAAATTAAAGTCACTAACTCAATATTAAACACTCATGAGAGGAAGTGCCAACATTTCAAAATGCTTTATAAATGTCAAACCACTGTGACTGTTGATCAATAAATTTAGGTTTCTGAAATACATTTAATTAAGAGCTCATCAGGAAAGAAGCAGTAACTTCATCATTTTTGTATCACCAAAACTTAACATAACAAAAACACCTACTTTGAATATGCTTTTCTATGAACTGATGCATTGGGGACAATTTTCATAGAAAAGAAAATAATCTTTAAATAGTGAATTTAAGTCTTATGCATTAAGATTATAGTTACCCATCAATATACCAAGTGAAAAGCTAAAGAATATGAAATGTAATTCATAGAATTATTTAATTATACTTTTTCACATGCTATTTTTATGTTTTTTACTAAATTATTTACTTTGCAATAATAAATGATATAGGATTTTCAAACTTCAGAGAAAATGCTCACATAATCTGTAAAGCAAATACAATCATTCAGACTTAATCTATGAAAATAATGTTAGACTAATCATTAAAGAGCTCTTCAAAACAGCTCAAAACAGTGCAAATTCAATTTATTCAGTATTTTCCATAATCACCAAGCAATTGCCATACCATTAAAACATTTCCAAAGAAATAATTAGAACCTGGCTTATTCAATCAAAAACAACATAATACTAACATACAGATTTTAATTTACAGGAAAAAAAAAGCAGCTACTTTTAAGTTTAAAATGATAATTTCTCTTCCTCAGGCTTCTGAGGCATTTAGTAGAATTGCATGTGATGATCAAGTAAACTTGATCTCCATAAAATAAAATATAAAATTTTACTTATAGAAGACCATTTTACTTTGTTTAGAATACTAGACACAGTATATAGATAGATGCTAGTTATAGAAAATAGCACTTGAATTATATATTCTTTTATAGCTCTAGATTGTTAGAATATATGAATGCTTCCATAAAATTCAAGTTACTATCTGAAATTAAAATTCAATTAAACGGTGCTATTGGTTAAAACCAGGAGCAGAGGCTCTAAGAATTCTTGTTTTAACAAATGAGAGTCAGAACTGATGGGCATTTGCAGAACTTCACATATCAATTCCAGTTGGACTTGAAGCAAAATATTGACCAATAAATTCTTGATAAGGACTTTTCATAACTACACTTGAAAAGTAAAAGAAGGTAAAGGAAATTCAAAAAGAATGAGGTAATGACTAATGATTCTACTTCCTGATTCACCAAATCATTGCAATTTTCCCCCAAAGTTGTACTCCCACTGTGCACAAATTGCGCAAACATGCAGCCATTGGGTCACCTGTGTAATTATCGGATCCTTGAGATTTGTCAACCTCCTTCAAATAAATGCTAAGTTAAATGTAGTTTAAATATAAAGGCTTGGGAAAGGGAATTATAAGAATCACACCCACACACATACATATGTCAGAGGTCTTCAGAAATGGTTTTTTAAAACTAAGATAATGTGATTCAAGTGATGAGTTGTGATGTAAGGTACTATTACTTTATTGAAAATATATCAGGATGATTTCTAGACTTTTTTTACTAGGAAAAGAATTGTAAAAAATTGTTTTGTTTTCGATATCTTTCAAAGCAGAAAAAGGCTATAGACTCTAAACAAGTTCATTTTGTTTCCCTTTACTGAGAAAAATAAAATAGTGTACTTCTGGTGTCACGGGCTTGAAAAGCGTCACAAAGGTCACATTATCTAAATTCCTACTGAATACATCAAGTTTCTTCACCACATCCAAATATCTGAACACCTCTCATTCCAGTCACAAAAAGTTAGTAATTCAAGAAATTCTATTATACTTGGAATGTTTTCTCCTACATTAAGTCAATGACCTTATAATTTGCACCTATTTGTCCTTTATTAAACTAAATCCCAGGGCTAAATGGAGCCTCCTCAAACACTGTAAAGCAGCTCTCACCACATGCTGAGCATCCTCAGCTGTGCTTCTTGCTGCCTTGAAAGTTTACCAGCTTTTCTCATCTGGGCAGGTTATAATGGGTCAGTTTTAACGCTTTAAACCTTTTAAAGAGATAACACACGATGCCTGGCTGCGCAGAAGAGAACTCAGCGCTCTGGCTCGCATCCTGGACTGTTCACCACTCACATATTAGAGAGATGAACTACAGCTTTTGGTCATCACACTTGACTTTATTACTAGGCCATTGGTTACCCACATACCACTGAAGGTGCATCTTTCAAAGAACGGCACTATCAATAATTACATGATATATTAAAAAAAAATTAGATTCTCTGGCCCTTTGTTGAGCAGTTTACAATATCATAGTAAATCTATAGTGTCAAATAAGACCTAACTGTATGACTAACATATCTATAACCTGACCTGGTCAGCCATGCTTTCAGTCATCTACGAATCTGATTAGCATTGTTAAAGTATTCTTTCCCAATTCACTGATAGCATGTCAAACAGAAGGAAGCCCTGTGCCTCCGCTAGAGAACTTCTAGAATGAAAAGAATACATTATTTTATCTTCATTTAACTAGATGACACTTTGAAATATTTCCTATGAACACACCACAAAATATTTTGTCAAATTCGATGTTTTCCTGCTCTTTGTAAAACAACATTTAAACTACCTGTTTATTGTCATCCTTTACTGATGATTATGATACACTGAATCTAGATTTCTTTTAAATTCTTACCTGAATATTAATAACAAACTTATTTTAGTCTCATTGCTATGACTCCACTTATCACCAATTCTTTCATATTATTCAATAATATATGAAGTGTGCACACACACAGACACAACTACTCATGAATTTATACAATCTTATGTAACCCCAGGGAATTTAGTATTATATAGCTACATAAAGTACAGTTAGGACTAGATTTCAGATCATTTTATTCTTTGAAATTTCTTAACATAGCATAAAATTGCAGAGGAACATATTGTCACAGACATATTGTGAAACTAATTAGCAATAACTGTATATTTTAATTGACCTAATTTAATTTTATTCCTGAGCTGTGGCTGGATAATAGGAAAAACTGATTTCTTATTATATCTGCTTTATTTTCATAATAATATTGACTTGATTCCCAGGTCCTCTAAAATAAGCACACTTACCTTTCTTCCTACTAAAAGCACGGTTCATGATGAGAATCTGCCAAATATATGCTCAGTTCAGTCACACTTTATACCCTACAAAAACAGCAAAATATTAAAACATAAATAAAGGACTATGGAGCAAGCTCTTGTGTTAATGCATTATAACGATAAAGCCTTTTCAAATATTTACAAGCTGTATTCTACAATATACCAACAACACTGCATAAGAAAAAACATCCTTAATACTAGAATTGACACTATAGGTCAACTGAAATTCCTCCAAAGTTCTTTAATTTTATCTCTTTCCTATTACGCATCCATGATTAATTATATTTATCTGAAAAACTGAGAAGAAAGAAGGTCAGTACTTTCCCCTGAGCTTACTGGGAAGACGTGGTCAGATTTGGGGTTCTCATGAACACCAGTGGTAGATAAAATGAAGCCATCTGATTATGCCTTTAGGAATAATCACTTTTAAAGTCCACTCGCACATATAAACATTTATTTTTATTTAACTGAGGGCCACATAGATTTCACGACTAGTGCAAAATCACAGAGGCAGGTGACACACTAGTAGTAGTGGTTATAAACAGAATAGAGTATTTCCCATTTACAGGTGATTTCTGTGTGTGCTGAGTGTAGGAAATATTAGCTCTGTCTCTCTGTTAGATGTACCATGGAATTCCAAGCTCGTGTTCCTTCTTTGTATGCATTACCTACCCAGGAAAAAGATTTTGTTACTAACTACTCATTTTGTACTTTATTCCACTGTGAACGCTACTCATCAAAACCCGGAGCTTGGTTAATGGACTTTACCTTCCATACAGTGGTTGTTCAATTGAGACATTTTCAATTTTATTTACAAAATGTTTTCTTGTAAAAAACAAATGATTCCCACAGCATTCCCTCAGAAAGTCTGAGACAATTCATATTAGGAAGTTAAGATGGAATGTTTACTGGTGTTGCACTGCAGTCTCTATTTGGGCTCCATGAAAGAGGCCATCTTAGTGATCAAACTGGCAGAAGCTACTTCTTTGCTGCTCTGGCGAATAAATATTCTCTGACACCAAACAGCCTTGCACTTAGACCTTATCTCCCATTAGGACAAGTGTCACAGGCATTATCTCACAGTAAACCAAAGACCTTTTTAATTTAAAAATATTATTATTTTTAAATTACTTGTGTTTCCTCACTTTTTAGGATGATTTAAACCATATTAAATAGGAATGTATCTAATAATCTGATCTACTTCTATGATATTCCAGGAACCTGTTCTAACAGAAATCAAAGGAAATTCATATGTCTAGTTTAAGAGCACAGCTCTGGGGGCTTCCATTTTCAGACAACAAGAGAGTAACTGAACTGAGGGCATGACCTTCCCCACCGCCTGCCTACCGCTGTCCATAAGTTTCAGGTGGAAAGAGATAAGACAGAGACTAAGAGCCACTCATGGTTCTGGAAACACCTTCCCCACCCCACTGTGAGACACAGATTTACCATCATCTCCTGCTCAGAGACCTCCATCATTGTACCAAGTCCATGATTTCTCCCTGTGTCAGCCAAACCAAGAAGCCAGGGTTCCCAAGTCTTCACCTACTCAACCTGTAACCCCAGGGCACTGCTTCCTGTAACTGCGCCTCCCCTCTCCTCTTCTGGGAACATTTCTTGTGTCATCTGGCATTCAAGGTCCATCATTATCATAACGTACTCAACTATTTTTTAAGGTTCCTCTACTTTGTTGGTGTTAATGAAACCCAGCTGTGATTTGAGGAAAGAAGCTCCCTGCAGGTGCCTTGAGAGGTTGACTGGCTTCCCCCACACATACTCCATTCCTCCAAGAAAGGATGTGGCTCTACATTACTGTAACATTTTTCTCTTTCAAACCTCCAAAGTCTTTGTAGATTATGTCACCACACACACACACACACACACACACACACACACACACACACACACACGACAATAGGGAGCATACTATACTCTGAACACCCAAAAAGTTACTTTTCACTCATAACCTAACAGACATAAGTTATATATTTTGGAGAAATAAGGAAAAACGAAAAAACAATCAACAGAAAAGAAACATAATGTAAGTTTCAACTTCTGTGAAATTTAAAGTAATTAACTACTACTAAGTTTATTAACCAGCAGATCAAATTTATATGTTTTTACTACTCGAATTCCATAACTATAACATAGACATTTTCAACAGCAGATTGTGAAAGAGGAAAAAGGAGTTTAACAGCTTATAACTGAAACATTCATAAAATTAAATAATAATGTGGCTTTAAATTAAAAACAGTACAACTTAAATTACTTGGTGATATATAAATAGAAAAAAAATTATATAAAGTTTGTAGGGCCCAATAAGGAGGTCATAAAATGACATAACATCATTATGACTCTAAAACACTGAAAGGGCTTTTACTTGTTCACAAAATGCACACATATAAATGTCAATTAGTACCAAATAAGCCGCTGTGCTAAAATAACCTATGATTTCACTGTCAAACATCATTAACTATTTATTTGATCTGACAGCACTCTATACCTCGTTGTAAAACATCTTACTACCCAAGTAGAAAACAAGCATACACTGCTCCACTGTGTATTACACAGTGCCTGATGCCAGGCTGGGTTTCAATATACTGTGTATTTATATGATGTAAGATAGTACACACTTAATGTACTTTTATAGTTGAGGTAATAAAGTATATAGTCATAAATTTAATATGTTTAATATGTTTCTGTGTACAAGTAAACTATTTCAACTTACAGTGTAATATAAATCTTTTCTTTTGAATAAACTTTCCATAAATACTTCCAGTGACTATAATCACATGGATGCATTATTTCTCTATAAATAAATATTTCTAAATTTTAGTTAAATATAGAGAATTATTTATGTAACATTTTATCTTTTATTAATTTTTTTCCCAAAATATACCACGGTAGAGTGTATTTTACTAGGTCTAAATTATTACTATTTTAGGTTTTCTATTTTAAAATTAAACAAAAAAGAGTAATACAACATAATTATCACTTATGTATAAGAATGCACAGTTCAATTTACACCCTGTAAGATGTAATACTGAATAATGAGTACGTATTCTGTACTTTTTATATTTATTTTTGAAACATAAAACTCTTTGGGACACAGTGATATATGATATGATATGAGAACTTAAGACTAATTTCCTAGATGGTATTTTTTAAAAAAAGAACCATTGTCATTCAATGCATATTTCAAACCTATTCTGAAATTTATGTGGATACCTTTCCATATTAAATATTGCTATCATCCTATTTAGACACTTCTGCTTCTGGGCAAGATGAAATAACAAAGGCTAAAATCACATTAAAACAAAGGCTAAAACCACACCAAAAACACATTAAAAGCAAGAAAAATGAATCAAACGATGACTCTTCATTTGCAACAAAAGACATTACTCCATGGAGATGAGAGACAAATGAAATAAGCCCTGTGATTTCCCAGTGTACCATCTGGAGAAATTTCCACACTATAGCCCAGGGAGGTAGAATTCAGTCAGATCCCAATGATCTCTCAGTTGATGAGACATGTTGGAAAATGCAGTGAAATCAAAATATGTAGTGTTTATACCAGCTGCACCCGGGAGGAGGCTACTGAGAAAGAACTAGAGATACCTAATGGGGAAAGATTAAAGGTGGAATAAATGATGCTTTGGTACTGCCTAACAAATCTTTAAAATAATTGGGTCTGAGTTGGGTCACACTGTTTCCAAGCAACTTCACTGTATCTCAAAACTATCCTCAATAATATTATCCCCAATAATGTATGCAAAATTAACCAGCAACCAACATGGTGGAATCCACAATGTCTAGCATCTCCCATTTAAAAAAAAAAATCTAGCACGCAAAGAAGTAGAAAAATACAGCCCTTAATGAGGAGAAAAATCAGTCAAACCTTACCCAGAATTGATAAAGATAGTAGAATGATAAACAAGGACATTGGAACATACTTTATATGTTCAAGAAGCTAGGGAATAGATTAAAAAATATATGTGTGTGTTTATCAAACTAACCTAAATGTAACCTAAATCAAATTTCTAGAAATTAAAGCCAAAATATGTGAGATATAGAAATACAGTACATGTGGGATTAATGGCAGATAAGACACTGCGGAGAAAAAAAAAAAGGGTGAATTTGAAGATACAACTGTAGAAACTAGCCCAAATTTGACAGGGAGAGAAAAGAGACTAATGCAAAGAAGGAAGAAAGGAAGGGGGGAGAGGGAGGGAAGGAAAGGTAGACTCCTGAACTGTGAGAAAACTTCCGGTAGTCAAATAGTCCCTGGAGGGGAAGAGAGAGAAGAATAAAGCAGAAAATTATTGAAGCTAAGAATTTTCCAAACTTGATGAAAATTACAGACCTAGAGAGAGAGACAGAGAGGTAGTGACAGAGATTAAGTACAGATGTCAAAATAAGGATGGTGAAAACAATGTAAATTAGAAGACAGAAAAGAACGTCTTTAAAACTCTGAAGAAACCAAAGTTAAATCACAAAGAAACATATAATCAAATTAGAGATGAGAAACAGTAATTACTGAGATGATTTTAAGTTTCTTCATAAAACAGCATTACACAACTTTTGCTTTTAGGAGTCCAGAGGCAAGACCCTATACTAAATATTTGTAGTATATTGAAAATTCCATTAAGCAACCTTATAAAGTCATCTAATGTCTACAGTTTCTGGTTATGTTCAAACCCAAAAGTGGAATACTTAAATGTGACTGAGAATAATTCATAATTCATTGTTTATAATTTATCAAATCATTACCACCACACATTTAAAGCAAATTGTGAGTCTTAAACGCTAGGCAAAATTTAAAAGCTACTATGTATATTAAAGACAGATTCCATTGCACAAATTATTTTAAACTCAAATTTTACTTAAAAAATCAATAATTCCATTGAGAAAACATTGTGAGGTCACTTGATGTAAATTTAACCATTTATAGGTCCAATATACTTATAAGTTTGGAATTATCAAGCATTTCTTTAAACTTTACTCATTTCTGAAAACTGACAAAAATAATATGCCTATATCTACAAATTAGTTTAGAAGGTTTTTTTTTTTTTAAAGAGAAGAAAAAAACAAAACAAATCAAAAGAAGAACAAATTTTCAAAACAACATAATAGGAGGGTAACAATGGTTAATACATTACGTATTACTATCTTTAAGTTAGTTATTCAGGACACCAGACATTAGCATTCAATTGAGTTTAGAAGTTTTGAGTGGCCTTTTTATGAATGGCAGTTTTCTGCTCCGCGACCTGCTACGTAAGCTCTTACTGAAGAAAATTAAATCATCTTGTTATGATTAGGGAAACTAGATATGGCATGAATATTAAAGTCTGTAAAACAGTCAGTCTGGATTTCACTTTTATCCTGATGAGCTCATTTGACATCAGACTTCCCGGAACTCTTTCAAAGTGTTAAAAAGAAAAAAAAAAAAAAAAAAAAAAAAAAACCCTGAAATTTGATTAAAATATCATTCACATAAACTCAAGTCATAAGTCATTTTAAACTCCTGTTCACGAAGAATCAGAGCTGATGCTGAAGTAATAAACTCCAATCATTCACTGTAGTTCTGTGTAGGAAGAGAAACTGAGTGATGTTAAAAAAATATTGTTTCTTTTGCGAATGGTGAGAAGACACATTTTTTACTCTCAAATGTTTTACATGCTTTACTAAAAATGTAACTGTTATTCATTTCAAATTTAGATACTGAAATAACCCCTCCAGTTTGCTACATAATCCACAGTGGACGCTAACTATTGCAATTTCATTGCTTCCAATGGTTAATAAAGCTTCCACATTCCTACTAGAATTCAGTTTGCTTTTGACACTTGCCTTGATTGAATCAGTGTCTGTTGTAGATTTTCTGCTCGAGTCTCCCAATTGGAAGTCATCTTACGATATTCTGTATTGATTTTATGACTGTAAATTGCAGACTTTGCATTTATAGATCAATAGTGAATGTAGCCAAGAAAAAGAAACTATTCACAGAAATTTCACTGTACCAGGAGAGAAATCCACATGGTATGTGGCAAAGGCAGTACATATTTATGTCTTGCTAAGAAATAGCAGCATTAGTGTTTTCTGCAATTTCCCAATTTATCATTATTTTCCTTCATAAAATATTGACCTATATTTTATAATATTCACAAAAATTCTATGTTCTTTCCACAGATATATTTTGCGATTGTTTTATATGACAAGCACTCTACCAGGGAAAGAACAATAAAAATAAATATGATACTGTCCTTGCTTTCAACAAACAGCATTTCCAGACGTAGGTGAGAAAAGGCTGGGGCTTTGTGGATGTGTCAGGTCCTAAAGAAGAGGGGACACCGTTGCCCCTGAGAGCAGGAAATGTGGAAGGACTGCTTTGTTCAAGAGGAAAGTTCAAGGACTGTTTTGTTCAGAGAGGATTGTGATCAGTGAATTTTTGGGTGGTCAAGGTTTAAAGGCATGAGGAACAAAGAATGTTTTCAGAATATGTAGGGCACGTGGATTAAATACACAGAGCTCTGAGCCACACTGCCATTTGCCTCCAGGGAGCCACCAACGGGTCCTCTCTGAGGCTCTCATCTGCCTTCTCTGCAGTGCCCTTGACTGGGGCAGGGACGGTCCAAGGAAAGCACTTTGGGCACTTGGGAATATGGCCAACTCCTCAGAATGGCTTAAAATACAATTTCCAGAACAAAAAAGAAAAGCCATGCATTTACTCCAGTGCAAAGAGTGAGGTCAGAATGAAGTCTTTAATGAACGAAAAAGAAAAATGGGAACACATAGTTGGTCTCTTCTGACATTTAAAAGTGTGAAACTTAAGCCACTTTATTCTGACAGTAACAGTTTCTGCTGTAAGAGGGCTTGGATGAGTACCTTCAGAAGACATCCCACGGATGCAAACCTTCTTATTGTGCGACGTGAATCTGGGTGGCAATGTCGGGATAGCACAAAATTCCAGCAGACGGCAGGTAAAGCAGAGATTCTTCTTGTTCCCTTGCATGAGCCTGGAGGTGGCGCCAATACCCAGCATCTCCAGAAACGAGGACGATCCTAGAACTCTGCTTCTGCTGCCCAGAAGAGTGAAAGGTCCAGGGAAGGAGATGTATGGGAACCCCCAGTTTCCCCAAAAAATCTTCTCATGAGCATCACAGTATCTGTCCACAAGTATCTATTGGTTTCTGGCAATCAATCTCAATGAACAGATACAAAGTTTTTTTTTTATTATAACTCCTAAAAAGGTAAATTAACTATTTTCTGCATAGATTTTCATCATGATCTTGTGTCCTTAATGAAAGTCACCTACTGCTCTCTCAAATGAAACAAGCACACAGTAAATAATTATGCTAAGCAAAATATTCATGAATACTAAAAAACTATTTCATAGGTTGTAAAACTCCATATGTTGAAGTAAATATTACTTATAACATAACATACTTGGATCTCTTATATGGGATCTAAAAGGTAACCTAGGTTTGGTTTCATTTTGTGCCATGAACTCTTAAGTTCTTTGTAGATACCTTAGTCAACATTTTGTGTGTGTGTGTGTGGGTATGGGGAGCGAACACAGGACCTCGCGCTTGCGAGCAGGCGCTTGTGCAGCTGAGCCATCTCACTGGCCCCAACATTTTAACTCTTTTAGCATAGCTATTTTATCCTAACGGTGTACTTTCTTCCTTTTATTTTGGTTGCACATATCAGCACTGTATCATTTTAGAGCTGGTGGTTTAGTCATTTTTCCAAACTTTTCCATAATGCATATTCTAACTGCGAGCTAGACCTTGTGAGGTTCAATTACAGAGGTAACATTATCTTTGGCAAAACTGCCTGAATTCCTTTGCCAGACTGGAATACACAGCTTGACTATATAATCAGTGCTATTAGAATTTTAAGGCTAGACTGTGTGAAATGTGCATTATGACTCAGTTGATCTTTACACACAAGGGAATAATATAAACATTTTTACTTCAGTTTCAAAAGCTCTTCCTTTTACAAGCTCTTTTACTAGAAAGTTCTTCTCATTTAAATCTTTTGCCTTAATATAAGCTGCTTATAAGATTGGTCTTCTCTACAATAAGCCCAGTTTTTTGGTACTTGTATTAAATTAAAAAAATCTCAATAACTGTAAATGTATCCAGACTCACAATCTTAAGCATTTGATAGAGTTTTCTTTTAAGAGAGCTTTAAGAGAAAGATAAAGGAGATTATTCCGTCATCCAGCATTTAAAGCAACCCTCAGAAGAAAACTTGCCTTTTCTCTTGATGACTAGAGCCTCTCAGGGTAATGTAAAAGACAGCAAATCCAATCCTCCAAAACAGAGGATGCAAATATTGACACAGAAAAACCATGCTTTCTTTACAGTTAGAGACAGTGCTGGCTATCACTGCTATCCTGGTCTACATACAGTACTCCCTGCCCACAATAAATACTTTCTGCTTCCGCCACTACAATCATGCAGGTTCTACTTTTAACATGTGTGGGACAATAGCAATCTTAAATTTGCAGGCCTTCTTCCTTTGGTTTTTCTGCCCATCGTTCACGTATGGCTGGCAAAACATTTCTCCTCAGAAAGCTCTGTATTCATCACTTTCCTGAAAATGCTAAACTTTACCCTAGCTCTGTGATTCTAGAAAAATGAAAAAGGTAAAGAAATTCCCCCAAAGCCAGGAACAGTGGCACATGCCTACAATGCCAACACTCTAGGAGGTTGAGACAGCAAATCATGAATTGAACTCTCGCCTGGCACCTTTGCAAATTAATGAGATCTTGTCTCAAAAGTTAAGCAAATAAAGGGCTGGGGATGCAGCTCAGTATGAAGGCCTTGAGTTCAATTTCCAGTACTGGAAAAAGAAAAACAGCAGCAAAAGAAGAAGAATTCTATCACTTTTTTGAATTTTTGTATTTCAGAAACAACTTACTGCAATTTACTTCACAATACGACGTAGATGAGACTCATGCTACGCCCTTTTTGTACATATGATAAGGCCGTGGCAAAACTCCAAATTGCTATTCAGTGCTTAATAAATGATTAGCTGAGCCATGTGTGCCCAATGAAAAGTCTGGAAAAACTACTCGGAACCTTGACTTGGCCAGACTTTAGTCAAACTTCTCTCTTTCCCCCAGGCCCATGAACTTGGACCCATTCTAAGCCCCATCAGCCTCAACCCTTACCCCATGGTTGCTTCTAACAAGTGGACTTGAGGGTAACACATTCTACGATCCATTCTTCCCAGTCACACCATCTTAAGTCCTCTGTTTCCACATCCGATCTTTTCAGCCGTTTTTCTCTTCTCTGTGAAAGAACCACCCTCTTCTGCCTAACCTCTGAGTTAAAGGTTGATGTAATGGTTGACACATTCTCCCTACTTCGCTTCTCCCTGTCCCCTTATTGCAATGATCTTCTCAATTAGCCTGTCCTTGCCTAAGTCCAGATTTGCTTTATACTTGAAAATCCATTTCATTATATTTGAAAAAATTTCTGGCAACAGATCCCAACCTACTTCACTGAACTAATTTGCAAAATTTCCTTTCAAAATACCTGCTCAAAGGGAGCTAACTCTCTTATTCTCTTACACTAATGAGGGCTTTCATGTCAATGTCCACACAGCTCCCTCTAACAGATTACAAAAGGAGGCCCTAGCAAAATGAATGAATCTGAATGCTTACAAATGCGTTGTCTTTGTAATCCTAGTACTTGCCGAATTTCTACAGCAAACATTTGTTAAATTACAAATCAAACATTTTTCTAAAACAAGATGCATTTTATTGATATGCAAACACATACATAGTTCTCAAAAACTGCTGAAAAGGTGCAACGATTTTTAAAAAATCATAAATTATCTTGAAGGTATTTTTGGAATAAGGAAATTCTTCAGTAATGTGAGTAACAAACAAGATGGTTGCCTTGTTACAAATATTATACAGGATTATGATAAAATGTACAAATAAAGACAATGTACATTTTCCTCAGAGAAAATAAGCCAATAATGATAGTACCAATGATTATTCTCTGACTTAAATATTCCTTCTTTAAACAGAAAAAAATCTTTAAAAACTATATATAGCCATGTATATATATTATATTGACACAATATACAGAAATGAGCAATTTGATAAAACCACCCATATTTTCAGACAAAAGTTTCATTGAGCTTGAGAAAATATTGTTATTGTCCCAAGAGCAAAAATGAAGGAAAAATTGATTCTGGTACAGAAATAGAGCAATATTCTTTATTTACACTTAACTTTTCAATGAAACAAAACCCTAAGAATAGAAGAAAACTGTAATAGTACCTAATTGACTTTATCACTTCACTAGACAGTTCTCTTATTGAAAGACCACTGTGCCCCCGAGACCGAGAGAGTGGTCATTTGACTGATATAATCATTTACTTAGTTATATTTTCAAAAATATTTCTTAAGTGCTTAATATATGTCAATATACCTAAAGGAGAAAGGGAGAAATATTCGTAAATGAAAAAGAATAAGTAATTAATAGGTGAACTCAATGGAAAATAACAGTATGAAAACTGAATGGTTCAAATTTTTAAAAGCCAATGTAAGTGGGCTAAAGTGGAAAATAACAGTATGAAAACCGAATGGTTGAAATTTTTAAAAGCCAATGTAAATGGGCTAAAGTGAAGAATGATTAAGTGTATAGCTAAATTACTAATTTCAAAGCTTAAATAGCAGAATTGCCCCATTCGACTATAAAAAAAGAGGAAGGAGACACTTCAAGAGATATAGAAGATTGAGATAAAATTACTGAAATATAGGTACTAGGAATACTGTAAGAGAATAAAATAAAAACAGACAAAGATGTAGTTGAAAAACATGTAAAAAGAATCTTCACAAAGTTAAAAAAGGATGAATAGGTAAAGAAAATGTGGTACAATTCTGCGATAAAGTGAGATAAATTGAGTCATTTGTGGGACAATAGATTACCTTGAGACCATGATGTCAAGTGAAGTAACTCAGACACAAAAGGTTTACATGGTTTCTCTTATATGCAAAACTTAATATATAAATAAAGCACGAAATAAAAAACAGATAATAGGAAAAAAGAGAAAGAAAGAGAGAAAAAGTATTGTAATCCAGTATGGACAATGTACCTAAAAGTGTACCTTGACTTAGTACAATTGTCTTTCATGTTTCATATGTTCTTTGGTCTATTAGTCTGGTTTTCAAGCTGTATATATCATAATTAACTTTACAAGAGCTTATAAGATAAGTAAATAAACCTGATGCTGGAAAAATAAAAGTGGGTGGATGAAAGGGGGGAAAAAGAATTGAAATGTGTTATGTACATTTACCAATTCCCTACATTGAATGTAATCATTGTGTACTGTAAACATGTGCTAATAAAAGTCAAAAAATTTTTCAAAGATTACCAAAAATCTGAAATTGGAACTTTCAGAAATAAACATTATAATAAATTAAGATTAGTAAGGATAGGGGCCAGTGAGATGGCTCAGTGGCGTAAGTGCCTGCCTGGCAAGCGCGAGGGCCCGAGTTCGACTCCTGGATCCCACATACGAAAAAGGGGCCGGTGATATCGCTCAGCGGCACGGGCGCCTGCTGGTGCGCGAGGTCCTGAGGTCGTCCCCCGGTACCCACAGAAAAAAAAAATTAGTAAGGACAAAGAGAAAATACACATTCAGGCATTAAGAGAAGACTGCTGACAAAAAAAAAAAAAACCTGCAGAAACATCACAATAACACGGTATGCTGAGAAAACAATAAAGAAATATTTTCAAGGTACTCTGAAAGACAAAAACCTGAACTGTAACTGTTTTATGGAGCAGCTCTCATATATGTGGAAGAGCGATTATTACTACATTAGAAGACGTACAATTCTTCAGAATTTTTGCGAATGACAACCCTCCTCTTGGGAACTGAAATAAGAGAAACAACTCCTTTATGAAAGATAGAAACTCCACAGTATTAGCAAATTGTGTATTACCATAACTTGTACCAAATATTTTGTCTTAACATAGAACAAAAACAATAAATATATGCAAAACAGAAAGACACAGGTGTAGATGCATATGCAGATAAATGGAGAGGTGAGGATCCACACACATAAAAATATGCATACCCCTAACAGCCCAGAATCAAAACCTCAATAAATATTTGCCACGTGATGGAGCACAGAGAAAAAAACAAAAGCAACATCAGACATTTTTAACATCGACTTATTGCTGAGAAGTCACAGATATTAAAATTCAAGGACTTAATGTTGGAATGGTAAGCATGAAAATACATATTAAAGGCAACCACTATAAGAACAAAACTTCAATATGTGTTTTTTAAGTCAGGCAAAGAAACTCTACCCAATGGATAGCAGGAAATGAACAAACCATATGCAAAATCAAGGCAGACTAATAAAAACTATAAGATGAGATGTCAAAAAATAAAAGTCTACTAATTTTATAATGTATGTTATTGGACTAAGTACACTAAGTGGGAAAGAGCCTCAGATTATATAAAAAATAATATTTCTCAAATGTCCATGAAAGACTCTTAAAACTAATTATTTGCAATTTAAATTACAAGAATGGAACAGACTATATCAGGAAATACTTGACAAAGTGCACGTTGCAGCCTCTCTCCTAGTTTCAGTAACCTCGAATTTACCCTAAATTATGACCTTCTCCCTGGCATGTAGATGGCACTGTCCCTGAACCTTCACATTGTCCTCCCTCTGTCCATATGTCTGTCTCTTCCTGTAGCATTCTGTATAGAGACATCGGTCACCTAGGTCTGGACCACCCTCCTCCAGGATGGCCTCATTTTACTTCCAAATAAAGACACATCGTAAGTACTGGTGGTTAGGACTTCAATTCAATATACACTGGGGGAGGGGAGCAGTCAACCCATCACATTTATTAAACCCAACAGGGTGTTAAAATAATACTCATAATACGAAGTTTATGTCAGAAACTCAAGGATTGTTCAACAGAAGAAAATTTGCCCATACTTTTCAGTACATTAAGAGGCTGACAGAGAAAGGTCATAATTCACTGAATATATACAAATATTTATTTGAATTTTTCAAAACTCAAAAATGTTATAGAATTCAAAAGAAAAATCTCTCTTACCGAAGTAAGATTGGAGTAACCTCTGGCCCTCAGTAACCTTTAGCAAGTAGTACAGGTACAAACAGATAATATTAAAATTGCTTTCTTTAAAACTAGGAGCAAATTGATGGTACCAAAGGTGTTGCTCCTGCTGTAAGGAAAGTAGAGGACATGGTTGTGATGACTGGAAGGGAGAGAAAAGCTGATACTAGGAATAAATGATACAATTATCCAACTTTTGAATAGTCCTAGAAAATCTCTTAGAATTAATGCTGTAGGTTCAGCAAGATTCACAGATGCAAAATCAACTTATAAAAGTGAAATAGTTCCTCTTTATGCCCATAATAACCAACATAAAAATGAGTACTATTCACTATAAGAATAAGGCTATAAAGCATTTTGGAATTAATGAAAAAATATTCATAAGACAGTGGCACGTGCCTATGGTCCCAGCCACTGGGGAGGCTGAGGCAAAAGGATCACTTCAGCACATGAATTCAAGATCAACATGGGCAACATAGTAAAAGCTTGCCTCAAAAAAATTCATAAGACAGCTATGAAGAACAGAAGTCAGGGCCGGTGATATCCCTCAGTGGCACAAGCGCCTGCTCTCAAGTGCGAGGTTCTGAGTTTGACCCCCGGTACCCACAAAAAAAATAAAGAAATAAAAATAAAGAAGTTAGACTTGTAAAAAAAATGATTCAAACAAATGGAAATATTTTTATTTGAATGAGGTACTGTTAAAATATCAGTTATTCCTTAAGTACTTTATGTGTACTTTTATTGCATAAAATCAAAATTTTCCATTAAATTTAGTACTTTGACTGGAAAAACATATTTTTACTTTGTGAAAATGTACTGGACATACAATTCAGGGTAACTTGCTATAAATGCACTCTAAAATTCATTTATTCTTCCATATAAATTTCTACATAAAATTTCTTGCATATAAATGTCAGTTTACTCTTAATGTATAATAGATATTTAGAAATAATTAAACCACTCTTTTACCAAAGAGATGAAAGGGGAGTCCTGAATGACAGGCATAGATGCTGTAAAGTTACTGCAATACAAACAGTGTGACACTGGTATAAAATCCAAGAAACAGCTTAGAACAATGAAGTCATAAACATATCCACTTAAAGATGGTACCTTGATATATAATTGATGAGATACCACAAGCCAATGAGGAAAGGACAGGGTCTCTAACAGGTGATATTAAAAACTTCGTATCATTACATGGGCAGACAATGGAATATTTATTACTAACATTACTACTCAGAGCTGGTCTTCAAATGTGATAAAACCTTTACAAGTAAGAAAAATGAATTAAAAAGCTAATAGAAGAATACGTAGATAAATATAATACTGACCCAGAGCAAGAGAAAATATTTTTGAAAAAGTATGCAAAAACAAAAATATAACCTTGTTTACAGCAAGAGTAAAATTTTGACTTCAAAAACAGATCACCATGGAAAATTTCATAGACACAGACACATTTAAGAAAAGACATTTGCTGCCTTTAAGTTTGATACAGAAGTAGCATCTAAAATATCCAAGACAAAACCTCTAAGGAAAAAGGGCAAAGGTTAGAAACTGTCAATTTACAGAACTGACAATCTCAACACCTGGCAGCATATAAACAGATGTTCAAACTTATTGGTAATCAACAAAATGCAAAATTTAAACTACAGTAGTCCCTACGAATTTGACTGGAAATGTTAGAAATTTGTATTCTGTTCATTACTGGTAATGATGCATGATTTTAATAATGGTTGTCACTTCAAGTGAATCATCATTTGAACCCTAAGTCAGTCATCAGAATCATCTGGGAAAGATTAAAATGTATTTATTTGAAAGATTCACTGAATCCATTTAATTCAAAGTATGAGCTCTTGTTTCTCACATAAAAAGAACTTCAGGTAATTCTGAAGTGCAACCAGAGTTAAAGATAACTAAAACGTAATGACTTTTAGGTACCATTGGTGTCAACTTCTTACTAGTGTAGTTTATTGGAAACACAACCCACAGTGCTAAACAAATGAGTGTTCACATACCCTATAACAGAGGGGAAGGGGATGTAAAGAGAATCAAGACGTGTCATGTACATGTACCAACTACCCACAATGAATGTATTCACTATGTACTGCAAACATGTACGAAGAAAAACAATTCAATCTCAGGCATCTATCTCAAAAGAATTCTCTAGGTCCACAAGGGACCTGTACGCAGAAACTTAGCACAGGGCTGCATGTATGTGGTAGTGAGGAGTTGTGGGCAACTGGGATGTCCATCGTCGGCGGAGAGAGATGATGTGCTGTGCAGTACCATGCAGAATAATCAGTTTAACACAATGATTTTATATGCATAACAACATGAATTAATGTTAAAAGAAATGTTGACTTCAACAAAGAAGATGAACCAGATAATTAACCTCCAAATTCAGAAATACTTGTATACAAAAAAATACCAATTTTAAGAGAATAAATGCGCACACACAAATGTACACTGAAAAGTTGTGGTTAAGATGGGGGAAAAAGAGAAAGAATATAAAAGAATAACATAGAGAGGGGAAGTGACTTTGGATAGTCCTAATCAGGAGTGGTAGTGTCCAATGACTGAGAAGTGTAACTTTTCAATACTTTCAACCTACAGTGAATATTTAAAGGTTGGTATAAAACTGATGCTTTTGTTTGTTATCCCTCTGTGTTTATCAGCCAGGCTGCATGGAATCGTGGGGTGCATGCATGAGATGAAGTCAGAGCCCCAGCCTTTGAGGACAGGAGAAAGTTTCAAAGGCTCATTTGAGACCGAAGAGGTGCACTTTCCATGTGACTGCGACATCTACACTGCCGCTGCCCATCACTCTGCTGTTCCTCTCAGTGTTCCCTGGTACGCAGGGCAGCGTTTTCAAACTTTTCTCCTCTTGTCAAGTCAGATTTTAGGGGAATACCTTGCTTCTGTCTTTACTAAGATAACTTTAATCTCCACCAGTCAACTGGGGATAGCGACTGCACATTTGAAAACCAAAATGCAGGCTGGTGAGATGGCTCAGCGGCGTAAGCGCCTGCCTGGCAAGCGCGAGGTCCTCAGTTTGACTCCTGGAACCCATATACGAAAAAAGGGGCCGGTGATATCGCTCAGCGGCACGGGCGCCTGTTGGCGCGCGAGGTCCTGAGGTCGACCCCTGGTACCCACATGCACAAAAAAAAATCCAAACAGCCAGTTAGCAATCTCTACCTACTCTTTACATCTTCTCCTTTATCTCCAGGGAACAGGAACAGCGTCCTCCTCCCGACACTTGTGTTTTTGTTCTTGTATACTCCCAACTCTCTCCAAATTCTGAGAATCAGCATTGTCACTACCCTGACCCCATCTCTTGAAAGTTACAGATTTATTTTGAACTTCTGCTACAAACTTCTTGAAATTTGCTTTTTTCACAGTGTCATGTCCCCAGACCCTTTGCAGTCTTGTTTGATTTATATTTCAAAGGGAGAGCTAATCAGGCAAAATTGATGGATGAATACTGAGAGTAACAGAGAACTCAAGGACAAATGCCATTATTTTTCTTTTTAACTGGGTCAATCATAACACCATTTATTAACAATGAGATACTTAGGGAAAGTGAAGTTTAAAAGGTGGAAATAAAACTTTTATTAAGAATATGCCAGATCTAAACTGCCAATTAGATATCTGAGAAGAGATGCTGTAGAGGGATATAGAATTTGTGTTCTGGTAGGTAGGGTAGGAATAGAGATATATACCTCAAAGCGACCAGCTTACAAATGAAGATACCAGTGAAGAAGTGAGTATAGACAAATAAATGATAATGTGGCCTAACAGTATTTTATACATTAGGCAGAATAAGAGCAAGCTAGGGATGGCTATGAACTAGTCACTGAACTCAAATGAAAACCAAGAAAGTGTGTTGTTCTGCTATCCAAATGATGTTTCTATTAAAAGAAAATGATTAAGTAATATTGGTTAATTCTACAAAGGTGAAGCCTGAGAAGTGGCTATTAGTTTCACAACACAGATATTATAGGTTAATTTTGCACTGTAGCTTAGGCAGACAGAGGGCTAAGATAGCCCGACTTGTGTTGGTTCAAAAGAGGGTAAGAAGGGAAATGGAAACACTCAGGGAATTTTGCTGTAATTGGAACCAAAGAAATAAGGCAGAAACCAGAAGGCAGGACCTAATGAACAGATATTTTATAAGGAACCACTGCATATGTAGATGCCGATGGAAAAAGTATGTTACCTGAATAAAACTGATGATACAGGAAAAAAAGGGAGGATAAATGCAGGAACAAATTCTTTAAATAGGCAACAAGGGATAGAGTGGCGAAATCCACACATTTATCTATCCTTAGATAAACAAAGGGTTAATTCACTAGTCACAGGAGAAGGGAGGGCTGGCTCATAGGAATGCACAAAAATACAGGATGGTTCGGTAGATCTTCTGATGGGAAAATGTGAAATTTCTCTTCTGATTCAATGTCTTTCCTCAGTTAATGAGGAAATAAGTCATTAGCTCTAAGTGAGGATGATGAAGAGGTGTGAAGGTTACAGAGGAGTTGAGAGTAGACAGAAAATAGTCATCGCAAATAGAAGAGCAAATAGAAGAGACAAAGGAATTTCTGCACAATTCTTATAACCTGATGAGAACTGCAACCCAAATGTAAAATAAGACTAATAATCACGGTTGTTTGGGTTTGTGTGTGCACGTGTTGGTGCCCCCATAAGACCTGTGTAACTGTAGATGAGTAGACAGTCATCAAAAGGCGTTGGGGTCTTCCAGCAAGACAGAGCCAAGGAGGTAGAGATGTCTTGGTAAGTTATATTCCATATATTGAAACAAAATTTGCCTTTGATTTGTCTCCAGCCTTAGAAACTATATCTGACGATTATGTTTCCCTTTCTTATCATACCCCTTTATTGTAATCAACATAAATAAATATTCACTTCTAATTTACTATTTTAGGAATTCTTTATTAAATTTACCATTGGATAAAATCTTGTCGCACATTAATGACCAAAAAAGAAAATTCACATGTGTACACTCAAATATTTTAATTGTCATACTAACATATTTACATCTAAGAAGATTCTCTTAAAGATTTTTTTTTTTAAATGGAAGCACAAATAAGACAGAACATACATTCTAGTGTCCCTTTGCTAATATGGATTTCAACACAAATGAAGATTAGTGACCAAAACTACTGATTTTTCTTTCTTTTTTTTTTTGTGGGTACCGGGGGGTCGACCTCAGGACCTCGCACGCCAACAGGCACCCGTGCCGCTGAGCGATATCACCGGCCCCTTTTTCGTATGTGGGATCCGGGAGTCGAACTCGGGCCCTCGCGCTTGCAAGGCAGGCGCTTACGCCGCTGAGCCATCTCACCAGCCCCTACTGATTTTTCTTTATACGTTAGTATCACGAGTTCTAAGTTTTGGATATCCTCATCTTTTTCACCAGGAAGTCCTCTTGCCCAGTTTGAATTAGATCTCTTGGACCCTGACCTGCCAGATGGAATGAGCGGGTCTGCACGGGGAGCCAAGCAGGCTGCGTCACCTGCAGCCATAGAGTGGAAAGACAGGCGGCCAAGGCATCCGGGCCATTTGCATTTATACCCAGCAAACCACACATCTCAGACCTGAAATATCTTTTCTTACTGGAAACCTTGAAAACTGACATGTCTTCTCATATTTCTGGCCTGTGTTCCACTTGCCGAAGTGATTTCCACCCTCTTCCTTGGCTTATACGCCAAAAGTTATCAAAATCTTCTCCTCTGAGCGTTATTCAGAGACAAAAGATAATAATCCAAACCACACATAGACCCTTGCTCTTTATATCTGTGAATATATCAATAATTGTTATTACTTACTCACTGAAAATGAAAAGAACACTCAGAACCCCTAAATAAGATCTGCATGGAATATTTATGTCTTTGCTTAACTGTGACTTTACTATCAAAATCTTGAAACAGGGGTAATGAGTCACATTTACCAATATACATGGAGACCAAATCCTATAAAGCAAACACAATGAGTTACTAAAAAGATGTTCATGTAAACATTTCTATGAAAGCTTAAATGCGGCAAAAATGTAGAATAATAAACGTTTTAGGGTAAAATACTTCTACAGAGCAATAATTGTTAATATTTATAAGCATTTACATTTCTAAATTTATCAGTATTCTTGAATTCCCCTTTTAATAATCAGTGCTTGCATATGCATACACATACAAAGATTAAAAGAATTTTTGTCAATTGACACTTTGTAAATTGATTAATTTTAACACAAAAAACAATTATTTGTTATAAAAAAATGGAAGACAATAGTGAAAAGAAGAGAAGTCCATATATTAATAGTTATGGCCACTGAACTTGATCATTTCACAGACATTCTTCTACAGAAGTGTATTTGATATATCTTTTGTATTATTTTCCACTTAATGCTGTAAATTAAAATTTCTAAAATTTATTTACCACCTTTGAAATACAGTACATAATGACAGCATAATATTGACATACTACCAAAAAAAATTATAAAAAAAGACTGTGAATTTGTCTGACTAGTGACTCTCATGAGAAAAGCACATATCATAATACCAGCTAAGGCGGCAGAGTAGGAGACCTAGCATTGTTGTGAAAAACAGGTAAAAAAGTGTGTTAATTATGTTCACCCTAGAAAACACAGAAATGCCCCTCTTCCTCACCAACCTCTACAAAAGCTCATTGGTGAGAACTGCAGAAGATAAATGAGAGACAACAGTCTGAAATAACACGAGCTTGAAAAGTTCGTATCTGTGTGGGGAATAACACGGTCTCTTTATGATCCTTGGCATTGAACACGTGATTTGTGTCTATCTGTTTATTTTGCGTTTTTGTGTCACGGAGCCGCTGTCAGGCAGAATCCTGGCAGGCTGCTCAGCTTTCAGACCAGTGACCTGGCGGTGAAAACTTGCTCGTTCTGCTCTTCATCTGTGAAACACACACTGGCTTAAGGCTCTGGTGCTTTATTCTCTTTCATTATTCTTAACATATAAAAAGGGGAGTCACAAAAGCATAATCTTCAAATTTAGTGACAACTAGACAGGGAAAAAAACCAAGTCTGAGAATAACAGGACTGGCTAGTCCTTAGCCTTCTTCCATTTAGAAAGCTGTATGTGTGTACTAAAAAGTAGTAACTCCTGTAGTGTATGCACTTATCTTTAATGATCTCAATTAGAAAAATACTTAGATAATTAGAAAACTATTCATCTCAATGCTCCAAATCTGTGTTATTAGAAGTTTACTCCTTCTGTGAGAAATTTTTTACATAAACGTATTTAGTATTGTAGTTTGATATTTGCCTCTAAATTAAAACTTTATGTTATGTTAATGACAGATACACTTCCCTCATACACAGAAATCGAGAATTTATTGTATTTGAATTGCATTAATGCAATTTAAAATTTATTCCTTTTTCTCCTAGTACACTCTAGCACGGATATCAAAGGGAAGAGCAAACTGTGCAGAGATAAGATATAAACTTCCCAGTGACCTTCTTTAAAAGGGGTGAAGCACGGCGCTAGCTTAAAAACAGTTATTTCCAGTTAGATATTAATATTGAGAATCATAACTACAAAAACCCCAAGTCAAAATAAGCATGTTTTAAATTATGGGACTATTAGAAAAATATAAACACATTTCAAGTGCTGGAAACTATTCACGTCACTGATCTAATAGAATTCTCAGCACATAATCATTACGTAACGAGGAAAAATACAGTATATACACCGTTACAAAGAAGTCTTGTCTTGGTAGAAGAAAGAACAAAAGTTTCTTTTAAAAAGAAGCAAATCTGGAATTCTCTCATGTTACCAATGCTTTCCTTCCTTTTTCTTTACTACCATTCTCTTCCCCTAACGCACACCGCATGTGACAATATGTTAAAGCTCGTTCCTTTAACACTGCTGAAACGTGCTCACCCAACGGTCCACCCAAAGTGGCGGAACGGCTGTGAATGTCTTTGATCATTTCTACACCAACACAGGTCAGGTAAAACAAAACAACACTGTCTTTTTCCTCTGGTATATATTGTGTGTTTTAGGTCATGAATTGCTAGAGAAGTTCAGGAGAAAACTAGCTCTTGGCAAACTTCAAATTTAAAAATTATCCGTCAAAATATACTGTAATAATTTAGATACCAATGGTGTTTTGTGTTCAGCTAAAGAGTCACTAAATGTTGCAGCTTAAAGAGGAACATATACTCATTTACTAACTGAGTAATTTATAAAAGGAAAAGATAAGGCTTCTTGCTTGCTTAGCAAAGGCCAGGAAGTAAAGAAGGTAAATGTTGCTGACCTTAATGATTTTCAGCTATGACACAGATGGTGCCTGAATGGAAAGTCTGACCGAAGGGCAAAGTCCAGGCTCCCAACACAGGAGGCAATCCTACCCTTGCTTTTGTGGCTTCTCCTGGTCTGGACCATGGAAGAACAATTCCTTCTAAAAATTAAGTCCAACTGCACCTACTAAACAGAACAATGTTAGCTTCAAAAGTAAATCTCATGTCCTAAAAGCATTCTATTTCTTTTGTATTAGGCAAAACATTCTAAATGAAAGAGTTGAAGAAAGCAGGAACAATTCATCTGGGTCCACTGGGTGCACTGATTTTAACACTCAAGAAAAAATATATAATTGTGCATACACAGAGGCATACAAATAATATACGTCTATATAGTGGTTATAAAAAAGGCACTTTTTAATATTAAAGGAGTCGCTTCAAAATCTGCACATTGCAACTAGTACCATACATCTAGCTCTTCCAGATCACAACTACTCCTTTAATTCAAAATATGGCAAGAAATGTTTCAAAAAAACAGTTAAAATATCCTAATGTGATGTAATATGGATACAATGCTTAAATATTATTCATCATAAACCATTGAACAGTTTCGTATTTGGTATTAAGGTCAAAAATAGTAATTAGATAACAATGAAAACATGATACTGAGAGAAAATCCCTACTTTTTCCTTAGAAAACAGAATTTTGACATGTGTAAATGCTAAATAATACTGTTTAGTACTAGAAATATGATACAAAAAAATAGAAATGCAATGCAAGATCACTAAAATGTCTTAATAGTGTTTCTGATAATGTAATACATATTTTGGCAGTTTCTTCCTATCATGTACATTATTAATAATAGCCCGGATAATCAGCAATTTGTATGTTTTAATATGTAAATCACAGGTAGCCAAAATTGGTTAGACTTAGAGAAACGGAATTAGCTGAAATCTAAATGTATATCATCAGAAAAAAATGAAGAGGCAGAAAGAAAAATGAGAAGAACTTTCTAAATATCTGAATGACTTAAAAAACTGAATGAACTTTATAAAGACCACTTGAACTACTGCTAAACCCTGCCTCCTTTAAAGTTTAAGCAAAACCAATTTCCCACTGAATTTGCCAATAAGGTGGCAATAATTCATTTTGGCCATAATCTCATGCAATCCTTCCAAAACCTTATTTCCAGGGATGATTCCAAGGCTCTGAATCCTAGAATAGCATTGGGAATTGCTCTGCAGTATTTTACATTAGCAGAAATGTATTCTCATTTAGAAAATCCATAGCAAAAATACCCATTTCCATTTTCTCGCTTTATCGTTGTGCAACATACTGTATGCTGCCTGCATCAATCCACAGAGGCATGGATATTGCACCACATTCCTGCCATCTGCATTCTGATAGTATTACATATTGAATTTCATAATGCCATTACCAGAAGTATGAATACTACTTAATTAGTATTCATTCTGCACAATTTATTTGGTAAGCAGAATAAATACATGTATTGGGGAGGCTCCCCAAAGTTGCAAATCTTAGAAACTCAATGGGGTAGGACAGGAATACAAACAAAAGTTATGGGAAAAGGAAGAAGGAAAAATCCCCTTGAGGTTAGCTTTACTATTGAAAAGATAAAAGAAAATAAAGAGCTAACACATCTTTTATTATAGAGCTAACACATCTTTGCAAGATGAATATTCTGATTCTCTGTAAGGCTGGAGAAAACGAGGAGACAAATGTTGGTTAGAAATAATGCATTCCATCACGGAGTGAGTACTTAGCACATGCGAAGCCAAGGGTTTGATACCTGGCACCACACACACACATACACACGCATGCGCAAGATGTATTGGAGTTCGACATACTTCTACTGTCATTATTCTGTGCCAGGATCTGTACATCCATTTCTCCATGTGTTCTCATTCAACACACTGTTTGAAGCAGATAATAATTTTTATTTTCCACATTAGGATACCGAGATCCATGGAGGTCATCAATATCCCCAAATCCACACAACCAGGAAAAAATACACACAGTAAATATCTAAATTGAAGTCTTCTAATGGCAAGTTTAAAATTAGTGTCAACTATATTACAAATGCCATACAAATCTGAGGCTCAGAATTCATTTCCTGTGATGTTTCTAATTTTTAGTCACCCTAAGTGATCAAATGTTCCAGAAATTCTGCTGTCTCAGAATCCAAACCACCTCTCTCAGTTTACTTTTATGTCTGAACCTGACACTGCGTATTCTGATGTTTCAAATTATGTCTTGCACCTAGGTATCTGATTTGCTTTGACCAGCATGATGACTACATTCCTACAGTATCAACAATGATTGATACTTTATGTTATGCTTTATCCTAAGAAGAATGGATTTAAACTCTTTCTCCCTCAAGACTTATGCCCAATGATAACAGGGAAAGACACATGCAGAAGGTCATGTCTGTTAGTATACAATAATTAAAACCAGGAGGTTAGTGAGTAGCTGAAATTTCTCTCCTTGATTACCTCTTCGGAGAGCTGTGAAGAGTTGATATACTGTGCATTTGGCACCTAGTGTGTACCTGGCAACAGATCAGTGCTTTACATATGGCATCCCATTTACTTCTCAAAACAGTACTTTCAGAGTGCTAGTTATTAGTATGATGCCATCAAGAGTAGGAAAGTAGATATTGATCCTTTTTGTCTCTCTACTGGCTTGCTGACTCACTGACAAGCGTAAGGGAATGGTTGAAGAATGCAGTCTACCAGTGCAAATCTGGGATCATAAGCAAGTTTACAGACTTTATGTGGTCATTCCCTGCAACAGAGGCTGGAGTTAAATCTTAAAATTCCTTGACATGTTCACGTTTGCTGTACTGTCTTTCCCCAACCATCTATAAATGTACTCCTGGGATTAGTCGTAGTTTAGATGGGAAACAAATAATAGAAGAATAGAATGTGCATAAGATGACAATATCCTTTCCACTACCAACATACACAGAGAATTGGGGACTTCTAAAAACTAGTGTGAGGCCTTAATGTGTCCTCGGTCAGTAGCATGACAGAGCCGTAGAGAATTCTATGGGGAATGGGAGCAAATTAAAGAAAATATGCTGAAGACTCACAGGCCTTGACATCTTTATTGAAAAATACTATACTTATTTTTAACAAAGCTAATGACTGCCAGAGAACTCACTGCATAATCTTTTTTATATTAGAGTAGATACACTCCTCAGACGGCCTCTGGAGACCCCTCCCGTTCACCATCTCTGACCCATCTCCAGTGAAACACACTATGTGCTTGTGTCCTCTTGCCCAATTTCCATGTTCTGTTTACTGTTCTTTTTAAGCAATTCTTTTTTTTATTTTAATTTTCATTTCCTAAGAGACTTGGATAGATTGCAAGATAGGTTTAGCAAGCTAAAGAAGAAATCTACAATTGAGATAAGCCCAAGTGGTATCAAATTTAAGATAAATACATCAACCACAGTGATAAATATCAGAGAGCCCGGGGTCCATGAACTAAGAACATGAGCAGTCTATGTGCCATCTCTGGGTAAAGTGGGATCTGTTTTCTCTTTGACAATCAGGAAGACATTTTTTACTACAAATTTGACAAAACATTAAGAGTGTCTGCATTTTTTTAAAAAAGTAGATGACAATCAGTTAAAAGTCAGCTTTGAAATACCTTCATCTTCTCACAATTCTACCATTGAAAAATCCACTGTTTATTCTGAAGAAGTCTTAAAAGAAATATTTTGTAAGATCATGTCAGTGTTAGGTAAGGCAATATAGAATTTTTTAGTAGAATCTGTCTGTATTCTAGCTGACAACATGGAGAAAATGAGCTGTCCTGGAATTCACAAACTCAGAATTTCAATAAAAATTTATTGCCTGTGAGTGATCTACCGAGCACTGAGCTTGGCATTTTCCAGCACATCAGCCCGTTTATGTGATAGGAACGCTTATGGCATGTGCACAAATTACTAAGGTACAGTGTGGTCATGGACAACTGCCACGCGGTTGGAGGGAAAAGGAATGATCCAGAAGTTCCGGCAAGGCAGAAATCACTTTTGGCTGGCTGGTGGAGGAGCTATCTTTTTCAATTAAATTTATGTTAAAAAAACTAGTTTGAGGAAAAGTGGACAGACAACAGAGGGGTTGCCACATCAATCTTAGACCTGGACGTCTACACACAACCGAGATGGCGGATGAGTAAGAAGCAGGCAGCGAAACTCTCTCTAAAAGTTACCATTGGAACACGGGAATATAGCGACCCGGAAAGCGCAGGAGGGGGGGAGATGCCTCCCCGAAACCCAGAGAAGTTCTGAAGCGCAATCTGGGACCCCCGGCACCAGTGACGGGTGACTTCCAACAAAGAAGAAGGAAAGAAGGAGCAGACCGCGCGCGCGCACCTTCTACTATCCCGGGAGTTGCAGCGCCGCATAGGCTCAATTCTACGGACACACGGTGGCAGCTGGTGCCCAGGGAGCCCCCACGGAGGATCCTGAGACAGCGGCGGGGCAGGGGAGCGGCGGAGAACGGCGCTGACCGGCGGTGAGTGTCTCTCAGCCACAGCTGCCCCGCGCCAGAGAGCGACCGGCCGGGCGCCATTGTGGGGGGTGTGGCGAAACTCAGAGCAGCTCGAAAACTGCTCTGGGAACTTGTGCTCCGGACAGGGCAGCACGGGGCCTCTCAGGCCCACGAAAGTGTGCTGAGGTCAGCAGGCGAACGAGACTGGACTCACAGCCACACCTGTCCCGCGCCAGAGAGCGACTGGCCTGGCGCCATTGTGGGGGGCGTGGCGAAAAACCAGAGCGGCGGGAACCAGTGCAGGGAACCTGCGCTCTGGACAGCGCGCTGAGCCTCACAGGCCCAGGGATCGTGAAAGGGCGCTGAGAAAGGAGGCGAGCTAGACTGGTCTCTGCCTGAAAGTACGCGCCTCTGCTCACCGCCCGCCAAAGGGCGCTCCTGGCTTACTGGGACGGACCTGCACAGAACAGGACTCTGTCACCACAGGGTAACTGCCTACAGCAGAGTCAACACCTGGAACTGATTCTTTTTATTTTTTTATTTTTATTTTTATTTTTATTTTTTATTATTATTTTTTTCTCACTGATTTGTTTTTTGTTCTGGCGAAGGGTTTTTTTGTTTTTGTTTTGTTTTGTTTTGTTTTTTGGTGGGGTTTTATTTTTGATCTGTTTTATTGTTTTTATCTTCGTTTTTGTTTCTGTATGTGTATTTGCTCTTTCCTTCATTATTATCTCTGGTTTTTTATATGAGTGTAAACAGCGCCTCTAACTTCTTTGTGATTGTGGTTGTGATCTGTTCTTCCTTTTATCCCTTCCTTCTCTTTCTACCACCTGTCCTCTGCACTAGTGTCCCAATTTTAGTGGGATCCCTCTTGGTCCTCTAACCTTACATCTAATTCCTTCCTCTTCTCCCAATACTCTATTTCCTCCTTAACTCATTTTAAATTTAAACTCCTCAGGGGAAAAATTGCCATACACAGGACTTGTATACTGCATATAATTTTTCTGGTGTGTTTTAGATTTTGTTATATAACCGCAACTCTATACAGCTAAAAGTGGTAAATAACTGGTTAGCTCAGTCTGTCATTTTCTAGGCTGTGTTTGATGCTTTAGTTAACATTATAGCCAAATGTGAAATAATTGTTCTAAACATCTTTCCTTCCTGATATTTCATGATTGAGATTGACTAAGGGACACAGAAAATACAGTGGCACAGTACCAAAGAATCAAGGACTGGGCCAAACAGGTAGCAACTTCGCATACCCAACGAATTGAAGAGGTAGGATCTGGCAGAAAGCTCAAAACCTAAAAGCAAGCTCCACTTGGAAGATACTGCAGAGAAGTAGTCATCTTCTAAAGATCTTAAACACTAGCAATAAAGTAACCTACTATAGGTAATTTGCAAACATCACCCCAGGAATTAAAGAAAGAAAAAATGAGATGACACTTAAACAAGAGGCAACCCCACACATCCAATTCACCAAAGGCAAACCTAGGGAGCAACGAGGTGGGACAATCTGAAAGCCACCCACCTGGCCTATCTGAAGTGGTAACAACAAAGCAACTGAATGAGGTTCTGGAAAAAATTAAAACAGAAATAATCTCACAGATAACTGCAGAGATAATGTCTACAATGAAGACCATGCTTAAGGACACTATAGCTGATACAGACAAAAAAATAGATGAACTTAAGAAAACTATAGAAACCATGAATGCTCAGCATAGGAAAGAAATGGAATCCATAAGGCAGATTCAAGCAGATACCCAAGAGATAAAAAATTCCATTGAAAGTATTTGTAGCAGAATAAGCCAATGCGAGGACAGGATCTCAGATATAGAAGACAGGCTTGCAATTAGTGATCATGAAATGGAAAAATTCTTAAAAATAGCAAGGGACCATGAAAAATCAATTCAGCAGCTGCTAGATGACTCAAAGATAAACAACTTAAGAATAATTGGAATAAATGAAAAAGCAGGAGATAGCATCAACGACATTAAAACCTTGTTCAAAGACATAATCAGGGAGAACTTTCCTGGAAGAGAAAAGGAATTTGACACCCCTATAAGTGAAGCTTTTAGAACACCAACTAGACATGATCAAAAAAAAACTTCAGCCAGACATATTATAGTCAAGATCCCAGAAATTCAACAGAAGGGCAGAATCTTAAAAGCTGTTAGGGAGAAGAGACAAATCACCTATGAAGGAAAACCCATCAGAATCACAGCTGACTTTTCAGCACAACCCCTCAATTCAAGAAGAGCTTGGAATGATGTATTGCAAGCTCTAAAGGAAAATAATTTTCAGCCCAGATTGATGTACCCTGCAAAACTATCTTTCAAAATTGATGGAGAAATAAAATACTTTCATGACAAAGAACATCTGAGAAAATTTATGACCACCAAACCAGCACTCCAAAACGTTCTGAAGGACATTCTAGAAAGAGATAGGAACCCCAACAGAAGGAATCCACCAGGCAGGGCAAATAATTAAATAGCCGGAAAGCAGAAAAACAAAGAGTGGGAACCAACAACAGGAAAATATCATGACAAGTCAATACATATCAGTTTTAACCATCAATGTTAACGGTCTCAATTCACCAATCAAAAGGCACAGACTGGCGAAATGGATCAAGAAGCAAGATCCAACAATATGCTGTATACAAGAAACACATTTAATTCTGAAAGAAATTCATAGACTGAAAGTCAAAGGATGGAAAACAATACTCCATGCCACAGGAACCCAGAAAAAAGCAGGGGTAGCTATTCTTTTTGCAGACAAAGTGAACTTCAAGCCAAGAAGGATTCAGAGAGATAAAGACGGTCATTACATCCTTGTAAAGGGAACAATCCAAGAGGAAGAGATAACGATCATAAATATATATGCGTCAAATACCAATGCACCCAGCTATATAAAACAAGTACTAAAGGACATGAAAAATCAAATAAGCACTAATACAATTATATTGGGAGATCTCAATACTCCACTGTCACAAAAAGATAGATCAACTGGACAGAAAATCAATAATGAAATAGTAGAACTGAACCAAACTTTTGAACAAATGGACTTAGTAGATGTCTACAGAGTGTTCCATCCCACAACATCAGAATACACATTTTTCTCAGCTGCACATGGGACGTTCTCCAAAATAGACCACATACTAGCTCATAAAACCTGCTTAAGTAAATGCAAAGGAATTGAAACTATCCCATGCATATTATCAGACCATAGTGCAATGAAATTGGAAATCAATGGCAAAAGATCCCACAAAAACTCCCTAAACACATGGAAATTAAACAGCATCCTCCTGAACAACCAATGGGTCACAGATGAAATTAAAGAAGAAATTAGTCACTTTCTACAACTGAATGATAATGACAGTACAACATACCGGAACTTATGGGATACAATGAAAGCAGTCCTAAGAGGGAAATTTATAGCATTAAATACTTATATCAGGAAAATAGAGCAAGCGCAAATAAACAACTTAAGGGTGAACCTCGAGCTTCTAGAAAAAGAAGAGCAGGTTAAGCCAAAAGCCCGTACAAGGGAGGAAATTATAAAGATCAGAGCAGAAATTAACGTATTGGAGAATAAAAAAAACAATACAAAGAATCAATGAAGCAAAAAGTTGGTTCTTTGAAAGAATAAATAAGATTGACAAACCCTTATCCAACCTTATTAAAAAAAGAAAAGAAAAGACTCAAATCCATGCAATTGAAAATGAAAAGGGTGATATCACGACGGACCCTGCAGAAATCCAGAAGATCATCTATACCTATTTTGAAAATTTATATTCTACTAAGATGGAAAATGCAGAAGAAATGGACAGATTCCTAGATTTGTATGAATTACCAAAGCTAAATCAAGAAGATTTAAAAATCCTAAATAAACCAATATCAACCAATGAAATTGAAGATGTAATTAAAAACCTCCCAACAAAGAAAAGTCCAGGCCCTGATGGATTCACTGCCGAATTCTACAAGAAATTTAGAGAAGACCTAACGCCCCTACTTCTCAAACTTTTCAATGAAATTGAAAGGGAAGCAATACTCCCAAATTCATTCCTGGAAGCAAGCATTACCCTGATACCAAAACCAGAGAAGGACCCAACTAAGAAAGAGAACTACAGGCCAATCTCCCTAATGAACATAGATGCAAAAATCCTTAATAAGATACTGGCAAACAGAATCCAACAAATCATCAAGAAGATTATACACCATGACCAAGTTGGATTCATCCCAGGGATGCAGGGATGGTTCAACATACGTAAATCAATCAATGTAATACAGCATATTAACAGAACCAAAGACAAAAATCACATGATCATCTCAATAGATGCAGAAAAAGCTTTTGACAAAGTCCAGCACCTTTTCATGATAAAAACCCTACAGAAAATTGGAATAGAGGGTCTTTATCTCAATCTGGTAAAAGCTATCTATGACAAACCAACAGCCAATATTATACTAAATGGCCAAAAACTGAAAGCCTTCCCTCTAAAATCAGGAACAAGACAAGGATGTCCACTGTCCCCACTCTTATTCAACATAGTTCTGGAAACTTTAGCCAGAGCGATTAGACAAGAGAAAGAAATAAAAGGAATAATGATTGGAAAGGAAGAAGTAAAATTATCATTATTTGCAGATGACATGATACTCTACACAGAAGATCCCAAAAACTCCACTAAAAAACTGCTAGATTTAATAAGCAAATTCAGTAGTGTAGCTGGATACAAAGTCAATACTCAAAAGTCAATAGCCTTCCTGTACACAAATAACAAACTTACTGAAAGAGAAATTAGGGAAACAATACCTTTCACAATAACATCCAAAAAAATGAAATACCTAGGAATCAACCTCACGAAGGATGTAAAAGACCTCTATACTGAAAACTACAGTACTCTGAAAAAGGAGATTGAAGAGGATATCAGAAAATGGAAAGATATCCCTTGCTCCTGGATAGGAAGAACCAATATAGTGAAAATGGCCATACTTCCAAAATTGTTATACAGATTTAATGCAATTCCAATCAAAATTCCAACAGCATATCTCACAGAATTAGAGAAAACAATCCTAAAATTCATTTGGAATCAGAAGAGACCTAGAATAGCAAAGGCAATTCTGGGCAACAAAGGCAAGGCAGGGGGCATCACAATCCCCGACTTGAAATTATACTATAAAGCTACTGTGATAAAAACAGTGTGGTACTGGCAAAAAAACAGACCTGAAGATCAATGGAACAGATTAGAAGATGCTGAAACAACCCCAGACATACTAAGCCACCTTATCTTTGACAAAGGTGCCAAACACATTCGCTGGAAGAAAGATAGCCTCTTTAATAAATGGTGCTGGAAAAACTGGCTCTACACATGCCGAAGATTAAAACTAGATCCATATCTTTCACCATGCACTAAACTAAATTCAAAATGGATCAGAGATCTAAATATTAAAACAGAAACATTAAATCTGCTGGAAGGTAGGATAGGTAAAACCCTTGGAGACATTGGTGTAGGCAAAGACTTTATGAATAAAAACTCAACCGCACGGGAACTACCCCAAAGAATCAATAACTGGGATCTCATCTTATTAAAAAGCTTTTGCACAGCAAGAGAAACCACCAACAGAGTGAAGAGACAACCCACAATGTGGGAAAAAATGTTTGCCAGCTGTTCCTCAGACAAAGGATTACTATCGAGAACATATAAAGAACTCAAAAAAATCAGACCTCCCAAATTTAAAGACCCACTCCAAAAATGGGCATCTGAGATGAATACACATTTCTCAGATGAAGAAATACTAATGGCAAACAAATATACAAAAAAATGTGCAACATCACTAGTCATTCGAGAGATGCAAATTAAAACAACACTGAGATACCATCTTACCCCAGAAAGAATGGCTACTATTAAGAAATCAACTAATAACAAATGCTGGAGGGGCTGTGGGGAAAAAGGAACCCTTCTTCACTGTTGGTGGGAGTGTCGACTGGTACAGCCACTGTGGAAGTCAGTGTGGAGATTCCTCAGAAAACTAGGGTTGGAGGTCCCATTTGACCCAGCTATTCCCCTTCTGGGCATCTTCCCAGAAGAATTAAAAACATTGTACCACAGCGATATATGTGCACCCATGTTTATAGCAGCACAATTTGTAATAGCCAGATCTTGGAAACAACCCAAATGCCCATCAACTGAGGAATGGATAAGAAAGATGTGGTATTTTTATACAATGGAGTACTATTCAGCCATAAAGAAGGATAAACTGGAGACTTTTATAGGTAAATGGCTGCAACTCGAGAAAATACTCATAAGTGAAATAAACCAAAAGCACATGTGTAAGCATCGTATTATCTCTCTAGTATGAGAAACTGAAAGAGTAAATAAGATCCAAAATGTACAATAGATATGGTGAATCAAAAAGAAACTGGTCAAAAGGAAAGAGAGACTGGAATAGGGAAAAGAAAGAAGGGAAAGGGAAAAAAATTGTATATATATATATAAGATGGTTAAGATAGATACACTACCATTTTTACTTAGTTCATTGAAGAGTAAGGTTTGTGCCAATAATGTTTGGACAATTGAATGCTAATGTCTGGTGTCCTGAATAACTAACTTAAAGATAGTAATACGTAATGTAGTAACCATTGTTACCCTCCTATTATGTTGTTTTGAAAATTTGTTCTTCTTTTGATTTGTTTTGTTTTTTTCCTCTCTTTAAAATAAAAAAAAAAAAAACTAGTTTGACAGATAAGGATATTAGATCTTGGGCAAGGAAAATATGCTTTGCCAATATTAATCTGGCAGCAAAGAATAGTACGGTTTTTTTCAGTTTTCAGTTCACACATAAAGTGTGTACACTCATTCTGTACATCATTGTTTGAAGTATGTACACACTCAGAATGGCTAAGTCAGGCTACTTAACCTATGCATTACCTCACAGTTACCATTCTCATGATGAGAACACTGTATAATCACTCAGTGTTTTCAAGCATACAATATATTAACTAGTCACCATGTGGTACGATGACTCTCTTAAAGTGTTTGCCCCTGTCTAACTTGAATTTTATCGGAGGACATAATAGCCGGAGGAGGAATGTTCACAAGAAGGAAGCTCAGCTCTGGTGTACTGCGATGGCGCAGACTGCGGATAATTGAGACCTATGTGCAGAACCAGAAAGAGTGGAAGGAGGATAGAAGTTAGCCATGGGCACTAGAAAAGAAAACAAGATGTCCCAGCAGATTTTTAAAATTCTTTCTAGAAGGTTATTTTTGAAATAGAAAAACAAAAGTATGTACGATTGGCTTTCCCCTTCAGAAAGAAAGCAAACATTAAAAGTATTACTCTCTGATTTGTACATTCCAGTCCCAACTATGATTAGAAATAGAAATTCATGCATTTTTTTAATTAAAGGTACTTTATAGGACCATCTTTTAGCCAATGGGTCTTCTTAAAGAACTGAATACAGATTTGCAATCTAAACTTCCAATAATATAAACAGATGAAAGAAATTCTAAGTGGAAAAAAAACCCTCTATTTTCACTTTATATTTATTTTACCTCTTCAGTTCTGAAGTCACAATTGTTCAGCTCATTTTTTTTTTTTTTTTTTTTGTGGTGACGTGGTGGCCATTGTGTTTAAGCTTAACTACAATGCCACAGGGAGTTCCCATTTAATGCCCATTGTATGACGAATGTGGCTTTAGATCAGACTTCCAGCATTCATAGACCTTCGGGAATCAGGAGGCAAAGTAAACATGTAAATCACGCCTTTGCAACACAATGGGGCGGTGGGGTTTGTCCAGAACTGGAAAACGACTTTAGTTTTCAGGGCTCTGGCTAACCAGTGTGCTACAAGTTAAGTCCTCACAGGGTGAGGCCCCTGCTGCAGCTCACGCCACTGTTTCTCTCTGGATTTTTGCCAATTCTTATTTCCCTGATACATAGTCCCTCCAAGAACATGGTGCAAATCCAATAGGTGTTAAAATACGAATATTTTTAATAGTTAAAACTGAGTAGTTAAGAGGTGCTGCTGTTGTTGTTTTGCTATTTTCTTTATAGGCCACTTGGACTTCCAGTCTCTGAAGATTATTTACCTGTCTATACATTTTGTTTTCTCGGTAATTCCTCCTTGGCATAAAGTGGACACACAAGCTGCTTGTTAGAGAGGGACCTGAGAGAGCTGTAAGCAAGGACAGAATCTAATCTTTCAAATGAAATTTGCAGCTTAAACAAAAATAATGAATTTTATAGTGCTATTATTATAAACAGCTAAGTTAGGTAAAAATAGTACAGGCAGTCAGACTGGGCTAGGCTCTCGAAAGAGTCAATACAAAAGATAAAAACACATTACAACTGTGGCCAGAAGCGTATCTGTTGGAGGCCAAGCCTCAAGATAAAGACGGAATAACCAGGCCTACATGCTTCCCTAAGGGATAAGTTATAACACTTATCCAATAAAATCCAATAAAGTCTAGATAGATATCAGTCACCTTGGTGGGCGACCAAGACCCCTGGACCCATCCCATACTGAAAAGGTCTTTGTTTTTTCCATGCACACTTCGCTACATGACTTGCCTCCACTTTAGACCAATATTACCTAAGCGGCTATACTTGTACTCTCATTGTTTGATCATAACTTTAACCCACATTGTACCCACCTCATGATTTTGCTCTACAAAACTTCCTTTGAGAAGTGAGCTCATTGGCAACCCACTCGGGACTCCTCCAGTCTCTCAGGAGCTGTATCTCTCCCCATTAATAAATATTTCCTACTCTTAGTCTCCACTGTTCCTTAGCACACATGCTTCAGTTCTGGGGAACATGAACTTGGTGTATCTGAGCTCTAACAGGTTGGGAGTTATATTTATTTCCTCTAAATCATTTGGAGGTCCTATATCATTATTACCTAATTTTCCAAGCACACACAACTATTTCATAAAAACATCTAACAGCTATTAGATTTTGCTAATAACCCAAACACCATTCCACACAATTTATAAATATCTCAATTTTAGTAGTGTAATTATCACTACATTGCTATTGGGTAGGTCCTCTTATTATCTAATTTTGCAGACAAGAAACAAGACAGTTTGAGAAACTTGTCTACTGTCATTTAAATAAGTGAGAGATTCAGACCTGGGCCTTCTTGTTTATTCTTGTATATTCTCTGAATATATATAGATATTCTCTGAAAATAAAAAAAGGTTTTTAGTATTATAGGCAGCTGAGTTAGCTAGAAATTAATAGGCAGCCCATAAGGGAGTCAGTAGAGAAGACAGGAGACACCAAGATGGGGGCTGGAGGCCAATCTGAAGAGAGCCAGGCCTCAAGATGGAGATGCAGCAGCCAGGCCTGTGAGCCTCCCTAGAGACAAACAGCAGCTTGAGGTTGTACTGCGATTAGCACCACTTGGTCGGGTCAACCCAGATAGGCATCAGATGCATAGACGGGCGACCCGAACACCCTGACTCATGCTTCCATCGCTTTCAAGGAAGGCCTTTGTTCTTGCCATGTTAAAAGTCATAGATGAGCTAAAGTTAATGATGCTGGCCATACACCCTTGCTATGTGACTTGCTTCACTGATGAATCAATATTTGCTTAGTGACTATATTAGTAATCATCCTATAGGTTGATTATAGTCTGACCCACATTGTACTTCTGTTGTGATTTTGCTGTATAAATTACCCTTGACAAAGAGGCTCTGCAGCCACCCACTTGGGACCCCTCTGGAAATCCAGGAACTCTTCTTCCTCTTCTTCCTCCTCTTCCTCATTTTCCTTTTCTTTTTCTTTCCAATAAAACTCTCTTGACCTCTCCCTTTGGTGCACGACTTCATTCCTCGATGTGGTGAGACCACGGACTCAGCACATCTGACATCTAACAGGTTGAGTTATTTTCCCAGCATGTTAGGAAGAGTTTTTGTATTATTTTTGTAAGTATAGCATTGAGGTAGTTTTTCATGTAGAAAACAAATGGTTATCCATCATCAGAACTTTATCAATTCCCTTGGTCTTCATTTTGTAAAATGCGCAGAAAGTGGCTATGAATGTTAGTGACTTTATATCTAGGACCCAAGTGACCTAACTACATTCACCAGGCATAATTCAAAGTTATAAGCAAAGATCAGAGTAACAACGAAGAGAAACCACACTTCCACACTTATGGATAAAATGTTTGTGGACTAGGTCTTTATATTTTACTCAAAAACACCAAACAGAAGAAAATATGACCTTTACATATAAACTTAAAATGCCACCAACCACTGTTTTAATTCTAAATCTGTCCGATTATTTTATTTTTCACACAAAAAATTTAACCTCCGTAATTATTTTAGAAGAAAAATTTTACTGGCATTTTAAAAATAAGAGAACATTCCCATCAGCTGACATTTGATATTTTTCATTCCGTTCTTTAAAAGGGCTATTTTTTATGTTTTTGAAAACCAATACTCTTACACTGTCAACATATCATCGCAAAATCTAATTCAAAATGTCTGCTTGCTCAGTACACAGGCGCCATTTTAGATCTGCTGCATTAGTAAACTGACAAACTGCTATTGCTCAGGGCTCTTTCAGCACCAAATGAGAAATCAAGTCTAGCATATGCAAGAAATGCAGGAGTTGCTTTAGGTCACTTAGCCAAACCACAGCAGAGGACAAGCGCAGTGGCTGAATCTGCCGGGCACTGGCTCTGAGTTCAAGTGGACAAGACAGCATCAGGCCTCCCTATCCTCCATCTTTTGGCGCAATCATAATTTTATGAAGTTAAGGAGACTCTGTGTTTTCTCCTTCAGGTATCTCTCTGCCTCACTGTGGCTAGATATTCGAACTGGAATGCAAAAACCTCTTGCGGAAGTCCCCAAACACTGGGGAGCGGGGCCCAAATCTGAACCGCAGTTGACAGGAATCCTAGCCCCGGGGAATAAAGCAGGTACACTCACTGGATGTGAAGGATGGCGACAACCAGTTTCACCCAGCTCCAAAATGCAGTCAGTGATTGAGACAGCGTGTCAGCCCTCCTCGGCCTCAGCTTCCTAAACTTTTAAGATCACAAGAGACACATATTTTCCCATTCTGACTCAATAAAAGAACATCTTAAAGGTTGGGTAGAGGACTTGATACATAGCAACCACTTATATGTGCTGGGAGATTTGAAAATAAATGGAAACTTACAGTTTCCTCCAAACAGATGGATTCTGAGAGGACTGAACATATGGGCAAGTATTTTGTAAATATTAAGGCATAATTAGACATCAGTTACATGACATTCATCTCCAAACTTTAATTTGTCATGTTTCTATACCATAAATAGGGCCAGTGCTCTCTGCCAGGCCCAGTAGCCTGGATACTATTCCAAAGCCTTGGGCTTCTAAGTAAGCAAATCAAACCAGATTAGCAGCCCCTTCTCACATCCTTCCTCTCCTCTTCCCTCCCCCTGCAGTCCCTAGCCCCATGCTGATCACAGAATACAGTCTGAACAGACATCTTGTGGCTGGCTCATGAGATTTATTTCACTGTCTTGCTATTGACAGAAATAAAAATTGTCAATGATGATTTTAGGGATAGCTCATCTGTTTTCCCTACCAAAATTGATCTATATAGTAAAATGTAGCCAAAGTACATGATTATTTGTGGCTCTACTTTCAAGCTGAGAGCAAACATCCTGGATGTCTTAAATATGTTTTACTTCTTGTAAATATAATGCAAAATATTTAGTGAAAACTGGGATTAATAAAAGTGTATAGCCATAAACATGTAAATAATATAGGCGGTAAACTGAAGGCATGAGTTAATGCGAAGTTGAAATACTACAACAACAAAACAGATTCTTGTGTAAATGTGATCCTTCTCAAAATCCCTGAGAAATGAAGTATCATTCCACACCAGTAACGTTTAAGATAGTTCACGTCTTTAGACAACCTGGCTTTTATCTTCATTTCAGAATAGGACTTTCATATTTAGATTTGGCATCTGCGTGAGATTTGAAAGAAACTTCAGCAATAATTCACTCCACCCTCAGCCTGGTGCACAAAGACTTTCAGAGCTTCCGAACAATAGATTTGTTTTTGTGTAGGTGGCACTGTGAATCATATTTCTTTATCTGTTCTGCCTGCCAGAGATATGAGAAATATATTTGTGGCCCAAGTTTAGCAAAGGTAGTGGATTTACAAGATATGTTATTTCATGAACTAGCTCACCGTAGTTTTAATTTCTTTTTAAACTTGTTTTGTCTCCTCTTTTTATAATACTTCACTTTTAATTCTTTTAGGTGCTATGGCTCTGTTCTATTGTGGGAAAATATAAGATTTGTGTAAATGAATGAGGTTATAATTGACTTCCCTTTCCCTTTGTCTGACACTACTAGGTGCAGGGCAGGCGATTTAACTGCACTTTTCCTTTACCACTTTATTCAGAAAAGGGATCAGTACCACCTCTAGTATTTTACTTCTCATTTTGATTTTTTCATGACAAATGATATCTGTTACAAATTTTGAAAAACAGATAAAGAGAGCACTAAAACCTCCCTCCTAGTGCCAGTGTTTAAGCACTACCCTCCTTCACCTTCTCTCTGTAGTCTCCACCCCCAAAGCCATTTCCTGGAAAGCACACTGGCCCTGAGGACAATTTGGTGTATAGCATTACAGAGTGCACCTACACAAGTAGTGTGTGTGTGTGTGTGTGTGTGTGTGTGTGTGGTGTGTATCTGTAATCTTTTTTTTTTTTTTTTTTCATTTGGTATATCTTAAAAGGCCAATTACCATTCCACTGTATGGATACCTTACAATTTACTTAACCAAGCATAAATATTTTCTGCTCTGGGGATATGGAAAGAATGGTACAAGGACATTCTTTTATGTATATCTTGGTCTGCTTATGCATTTCTGTATCACAGACATTTTGCCCCTTCCAACTTTAATTTAATGATTATAATTTGCTGCCAGGCAAGAATTTGGAGAATCAAGATGATTAGAATGCCATGTAAAATGAAAAATGTGCTTTGAGGGGCAGAGGGCTACTGCATTAGTACAATTCTTATGTTTGAGGAACTTTCATGAACTCCTTCCCTTCCAACTCTAAAGGCTTATACTTTTCTCTGAATGTTTAGTGAAAACCAGGATTAATAAAAATGTATAGCCATAAACATGTAAATAATATAGGTGGTAAACTGAAGGTATGAGTTAATTCGAAGTTGAAATACTACAACAACAAAACAGATTCTTGTGTAAATGTAGATGTTCACTTGCTGAACACCAACAGGTGATGGTAAATATGCCCCCCGTGGATATGGAAACGAATAAGATACGATTCCTCAAAAAAGACAATGCTGTAATTTTTTTTTTTAAAATGATACTTTAATCACATTCCTAATTTGAAGAAGTATTTTTCAGAAAGTACTTCTGTCTTAAAAGAAAGTATTTTACCTGAAATTTCTATGTATTCGGGTACTAATACATTTGGATATCCTCATACAACTTGATTTTGTGTTTTCTTTACCATACATTTTCTGTTTGTTTGTTTCCTCTTTCTGTTCTCTCTTATTTCCTATTGAGTTGAACTGTCACTGCCGTGGATTGATTACTGCCCTTAGGCGGTATTCTATAATGCTAAACACTCACATACACACCCGGAACACGACTGCGTGGGGGCAGGCTTTGGGCTTGAGCGTATGTCCCACCTCGGCCAATGAGACGTTCGAAAATGAGGTACAAGTGGGAACCTAAGTACCAGCAGAGATGCTTCTGAACTCTGGATAGTGCTGCAGTGTAGATCCCTTATCCCTGCATTTATAAGCTTACGATTTAAATTACTTCCTGACTTTCACTCCATCTGAGACTCTGAACTATTTCCCTAGGTCAGTGGACAGGTTTTTGTTTTGGGGGATTTCTGAATTTCCTTTTCATAGTAGGAGCAACACACAAATGTTGTACATACATCTGTAGGTCAGCTCCCTTGCTTGAGAGAAGCCCAACACCGTATCTTCTACCCAAGAATGACTTCCCTTACTGTCCTTTTCTTCTTGTTCGTTTCGCTGTGCGCTTAAACCTCTTTTTGATCTCTGTGAGGCATCTCCATCAGTATGTAACAGGAGGGTTCAGTCCTTATTAGATTAGCTTGATATTTGACCAAAGTCAAATAGTTCACTCCTGCTTAGCTCGTTTCGATATAGGATGAGTAAATAAAAATTAATGAAAGAACCAGAGAAAAAATAAGGAAGAACAATACCTCTGTCACAATTCATTTTTGCCCTTGCAAAGTACCTCGTATCAATACCCTACTAGACATGGAAAGTGGTGTGATGGGTTCATTAAAGAATTATTTATTAATTCCTAGGGTGCTATGTATTTTGGGGGGATCAAAGAAAGCAGAAGATGAATTTAAGGCAATATAAGTTCAAGAGCAAATATTTAATATGTGCACACAAATAATGTTAGGAGTGAAAGTATCAAAAAAGACAGCCGAAGTGACATGATACAGATCATTCGGAACGAGGCGCACACTGACTGACACCTTTGAAGACGTCATGCCTTCCTTCTTCCCTCCCTCCCCACCTCCCACTTGCAAATATTTACTGAACATTTTCTCTGTGGGCACTGATCTGGGATGGGAGACAGAACTAAAGAAGTCCGACAGAGCCCTGGTCTCACAAGATGACATCATGGTGTGGGCAGGAAGGCAGTGACAACATAAATGTAGAGAACCTTAGGCAGTGGGAAGTACTGTAAAATACAGGCCAGAGTAAAAGGTTAGAAAGTGGTAAGGTGGGGCGTGATATTGGATCCAAGATGATGCGTGGTAGGTAAGGAAGATAAGATGACTTTGAGTAGATCCGAGTGAAGGGAAGCAGTAAGCCAATGAGGCTGCCGCCGGGATGAAGAGGGTAGTATGAGCCTGGCATTCTGAAACTGCAATTAGACAGTCTGCAGTGGCGGGCAGGTAAGAGGAAGGAGAAGGGGCCCGGAGAGCAGGTCCGGAAGGGCCCTGGAAGCTGAGTGTGGATTCTATTCTAAATAGGATTGGGAGACACTGGAGATAGTGGAGCAAAAAAGTGATGTGATTTGGCCTTTTCTTTAAAAATGTTATGACAGTTAAAGGGGAAACGAAAATGGGGCAGCTTTTTGGCATGTCTTTTGAAGATGGAGCTGATGAGTCTTACTAACGGATGGATGGTGGGGTTTAAGCCATGAAAAGTATGACAAAGTATTATCTGGGTACAGGACCTGGGAGAGAAGGTCAGCTATCAGTAGCGAGCAACGGGCATTGGAGGGAAAAGGATGAATGAGAAGAAATTTGCGGGGGGGGGATTTGTGAGTCAGTTTTTCTTACAGACACTCTTCAAGAAATTATATTCTGTACATCTGTACTGAAATACCACTATTGATTTGGGGAAAGACTCATTTTAAAAAATAGTTGTAAAGTGAACGTCTCCATAGCTGCTCTTTCTTTCGTGCTTGAGGACTGGTTCCAATTAGAACAAAGGAAGACGCCGGGCAGCGGCGCGGCTCAGACCCACTTCTGTTTTCCCCGACGACAGAAACCAGAGTGGACATCTGAGCGTGCTCTCTGCGCACGTCTGCTACTGCTTTCACCCCTTCCTGACCCGATCTATCGTGGGACTTTTGCATCCTATACATAGAAGAACAAAAGGGAAATCATTGTGATGTTCATAGTCAAGTCGATATTAAAGCTAGAGAGATTGCAGGACTGATTGGATTCATTTTATATATATTGGACACTTTCTCTAGCACTTTCACCTATATTTGATCTAACGTACATATGGCCTGAAATATCCTTCTATATTGTTAAATGCTTTGTTGAGTTTGTAGCAGTTTCCTACTTTAGGTTATTTTTATTTTTTTACAGTCAACTGACAGGACAACATGTTAATATGTAGCTACTTACTAACCAATCAGAATTTGTAATACTATTGTTTTAAATTAAAATCATATAATTTCTTGAAAAAATAAGATATTTCCAATTTAATTAGATTAAATGCAATGGTTATAAAAATCATGCTAAAGAAAATAATTTAAAATGCCTCTATAAATTGATGTTTATGTATTAAATCTTTCACTGGGGGAGAAATGAAATAATAAAGCAACTCTTGACAAACATGAAGTTTATGTGTTTAACTGGTGATCCACACACTCAGTTCCACCTGCAGGTGGGCAATTAACACCTGCTTTTCTCTTATTAGGTGCAACATACTAGGAGGTGACCTTTCTTTGATCTCAGAACTGATAAAGATTAACTTGAAGACTTAATTAAAAATTCCTTGGTGTTTTATGTTGATGGGGCTTACAAGTTCAAGCACTTTGATTACCAAGCAAATATTGAAGCCAAAGCCACAGAAGAAAAACAGATGCATTTGAACCTCTAAATAGAATAAATGATTCCAATGTGTAGTAAACTCTAACTTTGACTTGGTACGCACAGCTGCCAATAATATTGTGTAGGTTCTAAAGTTTCCTATGGAGCATTAGCAAAACGGAATCAATAAACTTAGTTCTTAATACTCTTCATTACTGGGGAACAAAAAAACCACCTGGAAACCATAAGCGCTACATAGCTATACAAGGTTCAGGAGCAATTATTCAACCATTTCTCATATAATTTATCCTATCGGTTACTAGTTATTAATGAATCACATGAAAATTAATTTGATAGTTTTCATATACAAGAACAAGAACAAGGATGTATTAGCGAAGTTATCCTAGCAGAAATGATATAAAGTCAGTGAAAAAAAGACAAAGTTATAATGGATAATGTGGTGGTTCAGCTACCTAATAAGGTATGTTGATTTACTTCTGAATGGTAAAATTTTGTTTTTTGCCTATGTGCCAACGACTAAAGATATACAGATCGAGACAGAGATGCACAGTCCCTCTTGAAGAGTTCACTATCTAAAAAGAGGTTTTCAAAATGTTTCCTTCACGAAAGCTGTATGTGAAAATGTGTAAACATGGGTCTCACTGTGGACAAGTTAATTCTACATGTATATTATATTTATAATATATACATTATACATATATATTATATTTAACACTATATGTACACATTAATGCCTTAATAGGAGTGAATTCATCATGAAATTTGCCTAAAATATAAATCAAACTGTGGGAGGTAAAAATAATAAATTTTTAATAGAAATTATGTTTTCTTTTTCTCTTTGAATTCCTAGTAGGAATTGGTGTGTCCTACTTTAGAAAACACTGGTCCAAGAAAACATATAATAAAATGTACAGATGCTGTGATGCAGGTGTGAACACACTTCTGGGATGAGAGCTTAAGGGGCCTCTAAGTCAGGGAGGAAGGTAAATCCAAAGAAAACGGTGAGATTCCAGGCCTGGGCCAGTGATGGCTAAACTTTTAGAGACCGAGTACCCAAACTACAAACCAAAACCCACTCATTTATCACCAACTAAACCTGAAAAAACTCATACAACTCGTGATGTCATTGCAGAGAGGGTTCTGCATGCCCGCTGCGGCACGCGTGCCACAGGTTCACCACTGGATTAGACTTTCACAAAAGAAGAAGTTGCTATGGCGTCTTCAGGATGCTTTGGTATCTTTTATTATTTTTGAACTATCCTCTATTAAATTTGGTTAACATAAATGTTTTTAATCACAGATTTTAGGAAAAGGTGATAATGGTGGCATAGGTCATGAATTCTTCTATAAAAAGAACTAATACAACCAAAATAGCAGGATGAAAAATGCAGGAATGGAATCTACACAAAGGTAGGTCACAGGACGTGATGGGCAGAACTGTAAAATGTTCACCGAAACTCACAGCCCTGGCATTCACTCCCTGAACAGCCTCTCCCCTAAGTGTGGCAGGATCTCTGAATGTTGGGAGATAAACTCAGGGTTACACTGAGTTAGAGATGGAGAGACCCTACGGATACAATCAAAGTTTCAAAACAGTTGATTGTGAGGGAATAAAAAGGAAATTATCCTGAATGGACCTGGTTTAATGAAATGAGAGCCCTTAAAATAAGTACTGGAGCCAGCACGGTGGCACAAGCCTGGAATCCCAGCCCTCTGGGAGGCTGAGGCAGGAGGATCCTAAGTTTGAACCCAGCCTGGTCTTAGTGACTTAGAGAGACACTGTCAGAGAAAGAGAGAGAGAGAGGGGGAGAACACAGCACCCTTTCTAGCCTTTCTAAAGAATGACTCCTCCTGGCCCTGAAGAAGGAAAAGGCCATGTTACGAACTTTGCATAAAGAGCTGTCTTTTCCTAAAATGAGAGACTTCAAGAAGAGACTTTGCCTATCCTTTGCTGCCTCTGAAGAAGCAAGCATCCGCGAGTTGCACATTCAAGGAAAGGAAGAAAATGGACTTTGACAACTATCTGAGGCATCTCTGCAGGAGCCTTCTCTAGGGCACTCCAGAGGAGGATGCAGCCCAGCCAAGAGCACATTCCAGCCTGTGAGAGCCTAAGCACAGACCCTGATTAGCCTGTGGAACTGCAGACAGACAAAAACTGTGAAGTAATCAGCTGTTATGCAGCTCAGAATTCATTACAGGGCACAGAAAATCAATACACAAGGTATCTACAAGTGTCCCATGATGCAGCTGATCAAAAGTAAATCACTGGCAGCCGGAAAACATTCTCGGTATTAAGATCAGTGTTGGAAAAAATAAGGAAAACCGAAAAGCCACTTAAAACTCCAAAAAGCCAACAGACGGTCAGTGAGAGCCCCAGCAAGTGAGAGATCATCTTCCGTGCCAACCTCCCAGGGAGAGCAAAGGGTTTGTGTTGAGGTCCAAAAGAGAACAATCGCACTCTACAAATATGCAAAAGCTACCTTAAGGACAAGGTCTTATATTAAGGGTGAATTCTGGGAATAGAAACACATTGAGATGAACTGGAATAATAGTTATTAAAGAAAATGTCCAGAGAATCATAGGGGAGAAGACAGGGCCAGGAAGAAAGTCTTTTTCCAGGAAAAATCTCATAATAGAGTTTTAGAATTGTTAAGACAGACAAGATATTTGAAGCCACTAATTTCATTCAGAATTTTAGAAAACCTAATCTCATTCTGAAGTTCGAAAAGGCTTGTGTATATATCTCACATAAAGTTGTAATAAGAATGTAAAAAAAAATGGGATGTGATTAACAGCCCTACAAAAAGGGAGAACGTGACAAAAAGATGAGCCACCACGTCAGATTAAAACTTTGGGCTGATTTTTTTAAAATAAACTAAAGGAAATTAAGAAAATAATAGGAGCTATTTTAAAAGAAACCGTGAATATGTATTAGAAAAACTCAGAAACTAGATAATAAAACTTATACAGTCTAAAAATACATAGGTAATTTCAGAAAGGAAAAATAAACCAGAGACAATGTGAATGTAATGAATAATACTATAAAAAACTAAAAGAAAAAAATAAGAAAAACGTGTTAAGTAACAGAATGTAAGACAAAATATATAAAGGGTTTGAGAGACAATCACAAATATAAAAGGCAGAAAATATCCAACATATAGTAACACTCTTCAAAGAAGGCCAAAACAAGAAAGAATATGAAAATTTAAACTTTATTAAAATGGAAAAGTTCAGAAATATATGCATATGTATGAATACTACACATTATACAGTCACCAGCATTATCAAGATAAAGATATATTCTAGTCAAATTCTACTGTAATTTAAATTATAAAGAACAATCTAAACTCTAAAGCACTTATAAAGGGGAAAATCAGATTGTCAAAGTTTTGATGGTATTGACAGCAATGCTTTATGGCAGAAGGCAACTGAAGAAAAGAAAACTTGAGATTATGATTTACGATCAAGCAATTAACTTTGAAATCTAGAAGTGCAGTGTTCCGTGCATGTGAGAACTAAGGAAATAGCATCCAGTTGGTGCTTCCTGAAGTCTCATACTCAGTTATTCACACTAAGTGGCAAATCAGTGGTACATGTTAGGGGTGAGCATTCAGTAGAAACTTCTAGTATTAAGAGCAGGAAGATGAAACTATGGCTCCCAGACACCAGCAAGTAATACAATAAGGAGGATATGGGGTGGTGAAGAGGAGAATTGGGGCCAGTGGTTTTTGAAGTGTACATTACTTTATAAATGGAACTCTGGAAACAGGTAAAATTTTACTAAGTTATAAACAAACTCAAATTTAAAAGTGCAATGCGTGAAAATAGAAAATAAAATAAAAGTGACCTTCAATATGTATCTCATCAATTGTTTAATCAAACGAATTATTTCATGTAACTTTAAAACAATTATTTGCCTGTATATCTCTAAGATACATCATGAGGACAAAAAGAAGTGAAACACGATTTTAAACTCATTTCCATAGTCCTATGGACGGGGAAGTAATGGAACTGTTATTCTGAGTCTTTTTTATATATAGCATAAAAAGAAATAAATGATACTTTAGTTCTGTTATTTTCAGTATTATTGAGAACTTGGACACACAGGTGAAAGCAATGTATATGTAAAGCAGTGATGAGGAAGTAAAAGCTCTTGAGTCCTGATTTTGATTTGAACAATCAGTGTAAATTCAAGACACGTTTTATCTTAAAAATCAAACAAAACAAAAACCTGAATTTTGAAAAGCTAGAAATTATCAACCCCGGCAGTAATAAGAACTTTAGTACCAAAGTTTAGGTACTGAAAATGCTATTTTCTTTTTAAATTTATTTTTATTAGTATGTGTTTGCCATACATGTAATTTACAATCATCCTGGGGTGTGGGTACATGTATATAATACAGCTTGTTTCTTTAACCCCTTCCCTCCCTTCCCCACTCCCTCCCTCCTCCTCTAAATCCCCTTTCCCCATTTTCATTCTTGTTGATATTAATAATCTTAGCCCATGTTATGACATACAGTGTTTATATTCATTGAGGTTATTAGGTTCCTGTACATGGCTCATCTTTATCGTACTTATTTCCCATTCCCCTCCCTCTCACCCCTCGTTCTTTGTCTCTTGGACCCTTTCTCTTTTGCAGGAGGCCCCTTGCTTGTCTTCTATCCATCCTTTAACACTACTTTCTACTAAAGAAACTGAAATCCTTGGGCAAATGTCTGATTAATGGTCTGAGGTTGGAACTGTACAAAGTCTAAGAAGAAGGATGAAGAGACTCCTGTGATTAAAATAAGAAAATTCACCATATTTTAGGATAAATATAATGGGTCCAAATACATCAAATATATCTAAATCCATAAACTAATAGAATAACAAGTCACCATGAACCCCTGAAAGATGCTAGAAAGTAAATTCACTATTTTGAAAGCCAATAAATAAAGGGAAAGAATCAAATATTTGTCTTGATTTTCCTATGGAAACTATTTCACAACACAACCTGATAGTTAATGAAGGACAAGGTTTTTCCTCGTAATTACGCTGCTAATAAATATAAAAGTAATGATAGCATTGGAACATGCCTTTTCCATCCCTACTAAATTAGAGGCGTCATTGAGCATCAGGTGCAGCTACCATCAAACAAGAGAAACTAACAAGTTACAAAATGCCTAATAAAAGAACACAACAAAAAGTATGAAACAGACTTGCCAAAAGAAGATCCAACCTGATTCTATTCAAAACTTTATATCCAGCTAACACAGGGAAGTCAGGGAAAGCAGGAACATGATAAACTACTCCACAGGGATGCCACCATTAAAATCCAGACTAAGAAACTCTACAGCACAAATGATCAGGCTCTTCAACATTTATTTGTTACATGGGGAAAAAGGAGAGAAAGATGAAAGCAGACACTGTTGATTAAGGAGACTAAAAGGACATGAAAAACTGCAAATTATGGACGTGTTACAGAGTATGGGTTATACCGAAAATAAGCAAAGTCAAACCATTATAGTGTTTATGCGACAACCGAGAATTTGCGCACTGGTTAGTTATTTATGCCATTAAAGAATTACTTTAAGTTAGTGAATGTGATAATGGCATGGTAATTACATTTAAAATAGGATTATCTGTTAGAAATTCACACAGAAATATTTACAGATAAAGTGATATGATATTGAAATTTGTATCAAAATAATATCAGAGGGTGGAGGAATGGGGATATGGAAGTATGGAACAGTCATGCAAATGGAAATTGCTGGAAGTGAGAAATGGATGTATAGGGTTTTATTACACTACACAAGGCACTTCTGCACTTATTTGAAATTTTACGTAATAAAAATTAAGAATTCACAGCTATTAAAATGAACTCAATTCACTGGTAATTTTGTTAAGATATTTGGTAGTATAATATTTACACATACACAATTTTTAAATATTACAATTTTTGAATAGGCACATTCCATTGTTATTACTTTAGAACTTCTCATCAATTCCGATTAACACTCTCAGGTACTCAGTTCTACATCTGACAGTTTAACTTAATGGAAAGATTTATATAATAAGCCCAGAAAAAATATTTCCTTAACAACAGCACCCTTAAGATCACCCAATTATTGTTTAGTACCCATAGTAAACGACATACCACAGTATCCTACTGAAATGATGCAGAGATACACTTTATTTTTAAGGTTTTAATAGAGAAACTCAAGTACTGGGAAGTGTGTGTGTGTGTGTGTGTGTGTGTATGTTTAAAAAACAAATATAGAAGTATAAAGAAGGGATAAAAATTTTAATAGTGTTAATTTTAATTCAACTCTATCCATTTTAAAATGCTAACAATGGGCCGGTGAGATGGCTCAGCGGCTTAAGCGCCTGCCTTGCAAGAGCGAGGGCCCGAGTTCAACTCCCTGATCCCACATAGGAAAAAAGGGCCGGTGATATCGCTCAGCGGCACGGGCGCCTGCTGGCGCGCGAGGTCCTGAGGTCGACCCCCGGTACCCACAGGAAAAAAAATAAAAAATAAAAAATAAAAATAAAATGCTAACAATGAACATTCACATTTCTGTTAACTCATCAGAAAAGCATTCTAATGTATTAAAAATTTCAAAACAAACTCTTTACCTGACTTGTAAGTTATTAAAATTATAGGGACCTGGAAAATACTGGTAAACAGAGATTCTGTTTGACAATGCATTTTAAAATTAAAACAATGTTTTTTCTCTCAGTATCTCTAAAAGAGTAAGTGGTAAGAAGATACAGTACTCTTAAAATGTAATTGAGTCATAACCACATAAGAAGTCAATGTTTTATTTCAAAATAATGAAGGAAGCACATATGTGAATTAGCACAGTATAGTAGAAAGAATGTTGCTTTAGAAATAGAAAAAAATAGATTCTAATTATCCCAATCTCTGTGGTCTAAGGAAAGTCACATACTGCCTAGAATTTAATTTTTTCATTAGTACCACATAGTATGAATATATTCTTTCTGCAACATCCATCACTGCTGTCTTTTTAAAGAAAACGGTTTTATCATCTTTAAAACAGGATTATTACAATCATAATACTTTACTGGGTTATTTGGAGTGTCATTCTATAGAAAAGTGGGTTGCAATTATTTACCTAATGCAGACTTTTTGCAAAATTCACCTTCAACTGGTAAAACCTGACTTGCCTTTCACCGTACCTAGGAGTAGTGAATGAGCTGTAAACACACAGTGCAAAGAAGCTATCCTTATTTAGGTTTTGAAAAGCAGATTCTATTGTGGCAGAGATTAGTGGAAAATTCATCTCCTAGCAACACTTTTCAGAATGGAGGTCAGAGAGATGCTGAGGAGTCCACAGGTCTGGGACAATGAGAGAGCAGAGAAGCCGAGCGACACAGGGAAGGTGGCACTGGGAGCACAGGAACAGAGGTCCCTCCCACAAAGAACAAAGATAATTTTATTATCTAACCTGTGTGCTGAGAAAAGGCTTAGGGGAATTAAAGGTACTTTCAGTAATAGTTGAGAAAATGTCTTTATAATATATGCAGAGGATTTTTAAAGTCAAAATTTCCACTTAAAGTTGAACACTGGTTAAAGACATTTCATTAGAATTATTAACTAAATGTTGAATATTTCAATTTATTTTAAATAGGTGTGTTCATACTTTAATTAAAGGAATAAAACATACCAGAGTTTCCTCATCTAAAGTAAAAAGCAAGTCTCAATTCTATTATTAAATTTCACATTGGCCAAAGAACAAATTTCAAATTGACTAGGGCTATGTAGGTACATAGGAGGATTGAGAAGTATGACACTTAGGTAGTTTATATATACATATATGTACACACAATATATATATTATGCCTGTGTGGTGTGTATATGGTCATATACACATACACACATATCTATAAAGATACACAAATAACTGAATTTGTTCTTAGGAATTAACCACTCAATGTACCCAAATTCACTAAATTTCAAAATGTTTTTCGTAAAAAGTAATTCCTAGATCAATTAATCAGCAATTAGCACAGCAGGATGATGACATCAGATACATAAAATCCAACAGCCCCTAGGACAGGTTGATTTTGATCACCCATTGATCTAAGTCTGTCACAAAGGAAGCATGCTTTGGAACCATGCCTCTTGCCAGTGGAAATCACTGGACTTTAGACCAACCTAGCAAATTAATAAAAATCTGCTGCTCTCTTTGTTTTTCAAGCAGCAGCTTGATCACTCTCTCAGTGGACTGCTGACTTCCTTCAGCCAAAACCCCAATTCGTGTGAAGCGCCTCCCTGTCCCCAGTGAAGCTTTGCCTAGGAAGGAATGTGTGTGTTTGCAATATTTGACTCAGTCTTGTTTCTTACTGTCTCTGGGTCAAAAGATCTCGTTTTCTAGTATCAATAGCACCTAAAGCACTCTTCAGATTCAATGAAATTCATATTAAAACCACAAGTGCATTTTTTGCAGAATTAGAAAAAAATTTCTAAAAATAATATGGAGTTATGGAAGACCCCCAAATAGCCAAAATAATCTTAAGAAAAAAGAACAAAACCAAATGCATTGTATCTCCTGATATCAAAGTATATTACAAAACCACAATAACCAAAGTAGGATGATACTGGCATAAAGTCAGGTCTATGAATGTAGACAAATAGAACAGAAAAAAAAAATCCAGAGATAATTCCATACACATAGAGGCAATAGATCTTCTACAAGGGTGCCAAGAATACAAAAGGAGGAAGGCGAAGTCTCTTCTACAAATGCTGCTGGGGAAACTCATAGCCACATACGAAAAAAGTAACAATGAACCATTACTGTACATTATCATAATAACTCAAAATAAAGTAGACTTAAACATAGGACTCAAAATTACAAAATGACAAGAAAACCTAATGGAAAAGCTTCATAATATTAGTCCTTGCAATTATTTCACGGATATGACAACAAAACCACCAGAAACCAAAAGTGAAAAATGGGATGGCACTGCAGGGGAATTGTGACAATTAACTGATTGTGTTAACCTGAGTGAGAAACACCCAGCTAAATTGGACCAGAATAGTTCTGCGTGTGGCTGGAGGGGTTTTCTGAAAATAGAAGACCCACCCTGGGAGTGGCACCGACCAACAGGCGTGCTGCCCGAACGGAATAGAAGGGAAAAGAAGAAGGAAGGCTGCTTCTGTTTCTTCGGAGGAGCTCCAGTCTTCGCCTTCACCTTGGACATCATTTCCAGCTTCCAGCACAGACCATTCAGACTCCCTCGCAGGCCCTCCAGCCTCCTGACGGGCACTCACACGGGACACTACAGTGAGCTCAAGGCCTTCGATTGACTCCTTCCGATCTCCAGTGCACAGACAGCCCTTTTGTACCCTTCCATGCCTGACTCTGTGGACTGTAAGCTTACTTGTAAATTCTTATATATTTGTATATCTTGCATTAAATCTGTTCCTATAGTAAGCACTGATTGATGTAGGAATCAATCTACCCTAGGTCAAAAAACAACCTATGAAAAAGAGAAAAAATATTTCCAAACCAAACATCTGATGGGAAGGAATCTCCAAAATATAAAATAATTCCTCTAACTAGATAGCAAATAGGAGCAAAGCGAAATAAAATAAAATAATCCAATTAAAAAATGACTTCACTAGATATTTTTCCAAAGAAGAAATACAAATGGCCAAAAGGCACATGAAAGGTATCACTAATCATCAGGATAATGTAAATCAAAAGTACAGGGAGATATCACCTCCTACTTGTCAGGATGAATATTATCAAAAAAGACAAAAGTAAATAACTTTTGTCCTGGATTTGGAGAAACTGGAATCCTTGCACACTGTTGGTAAGAATGCAAAATGTTGCAGCCATTTTATGGAAAACAGCATGAAGGTTCCTCAAAACATTAAAAGTAGAACTAGTATATCACCCAGCAATCCCACTCCTTGTTGTTCATCCAAAATAATTGAAATTAGGGTCTTGAAGAGATATTGTCTCTCCTGTATCCTTGATAGTACATTTCACAATAGCCATGATGTAGAAATAAACATGTCCAACCCCTAGGTGAATGGATAAAGAAAATGCAGCATAATGTATACTGTTCAGTCTTAAAAACAGAATTCTGAAATATGTGATAATTTAGTGAATCTTGAGGATATTTTGCCAAGTGAAATAAGTCCATCGCAGAAAGACAAACACTGCATGATTCCAGTTATGTGAGGTAGCTAAAATAGCCAAGGGCTTAGGGGTTGGGGAGTTAACAGACATAGCTGAATCAAATAGAATTGCTAATTTCACTTTTTTGAGAAATCTCCATACTCATTTCCAATGTGGTGGAACTAGTTTACACTACCACCAACGATGTAGAAGGGTTCCTTTTCTCCGCAACCTCATCAGCATTTGTTATGTCTTGATAATGACCATTCTAGGTATGTTCCCAAAAGAATTAAAGACATCATATTACAGTGATACATGCATACCCATGTTTGTAGCAGCACAGTTCATTATAGCTAAATCTTGGAAGCAGGCTGTGTGTCTATCAACAGATGAATGGATAAAGAAAATGTGATATTTACATACTATGGAATACTATTCTTCCATAAAGAAAGATAAACTAAAGTCACTTGTAGGAAATTGGATGCACTTTGAGATTATAATGTTAAGTGAAATAAATCAGACACACCAGTTTAAAAATATCACATGGTTTCTCTTATGTCAGAATCCCAAATTATAAATAAATAGCAAAATAAAAGAAAACAGAAAGTAGGGGACAGACCTTTCTCAAATAGGATGAGTATCAAGAGATGGAGGGAGGAGAGGCAGGAGGGGAGGGAAAGGGAGCAAAATAAGGAATTAAGTGTGTTATGCATATGCACCAACTCCACACAAGTGATGTAAATGCTACATACTACAAATATATGTAATAAAAATAATCAACAGGCATAAAGTCACAGGAAAGTATGATTATAATATTACATATTGCAAAAGATGTAACTGGCGAATGTCTAGAGCTCAGAAGAAAATATAAAGATTAAAAAAATTAAACTATAATCTAACTAACCAGAGATGAACATGATAAATATTTTAATAAACTGCCCTCCAGTGAAAGAATATATTTCTTTATTAAATCTTAAAAAAACTGTGTTTTATTACTAAATAAAACTTCTAGTCCTCAATTTAAAAATAAATTTTAAAATAAAACTAAATGAACAAATCTACATCAGTGAGGAGGTGACACTAAATATTCAATAAGGAGTCTTTGAATTCTCATTTAAAATAATTGTTTCTATAAAATGAAACTTTCATTAACCCAAATTTCCGTTGAGATCAGATACATTTATCTTTTAAGAGAATAGTGGTTCTGAACAAAATGAAATTTTTATAATGCTAGCATAGTTAAATAAGAATCAACTTTCTAGATATTTGATAGTGATTGTTTTTTCTGCTTTTAACAAGTTTGAATAAAGTATAGTAAAAAAATGAAAAAAAAAATACTAAATGAATCTTTCTTCCTGCTGACAGCTCCTTGGAGCTACATAAAAAATATGAAGTGTGTAGAAAACTTGTGACACAGGAAGTTAAGTGACAAACTCTGGGTAATGCTAGCAAGTAGGAGTGGAATGAGCAAGCATGAAACAAAACAGTTCTTTGTAATCCTAGGAGCCATGCTTTACAAGCTTCTAGTATTCTCCCAGAAACATTTGCCATCTACTAAAAGCAGCCCCATCATGTCCTCAGAGATAGGACGAAAGGAATTTCCTGTCATCATGAGGAACGTGAGACCCCAAAAGCAACCAAATTGACAGGACTCTGACAGCACCATAAAGGCAAAACCACCTTGCACTCCTAAACTACTATGTATATTCTCATTGTATGATGTCCCACTGATCCAGTTTCACAAAGAGAGTTTTAAGTATTTTGGAAGATTTCCTGATGTAGTATTTTCCAGTTACCCAAAACGTCTTCAAAACCAAAACATATAACTGTTTTTTAAAAACTCACCGCTGGCACAGCATTTACTTCAGAATGAATAAATCCTATTAGACTTCAAAAAAGAAAAAAATAGGTTTCACGCTGTGCTCATCTATGTCTGATTAAATGCAGTAAATGTTTTGTGTGCTTTTCATTTACCTTTCAATTGAATACTAGTCCCCACTATCTATGGCTTATTTTTATAGAGGGCAAATCGTGTCTCTGAAAAATCAGCCTCTTTTCCCAGGGTGTAGGACACAAAGCTCAAAAATTGATACAGATAAATTAAGTCTGTGACTGACATCAAGCTTCTGATTGCCAGCCCTTCTCTTCCATCACAAGACTAAGAGCACAAAATTGGTAAGAACCGAAAGGACATACAAATTGAATCCTAAAATTGAGTCCAGCCTTGTGTTTTCTCATAATCGGAGACAAGATGGGATGTTGTCCTGGACTTTATTTACTCCTGTCACCTTAATTCACCTTTGCTTGGAATTTCATTTTTTGAAAAACTACTTATTTGATACACAATTTATACAGTATAGATTTCACTAACTTAAAATGTAATTTCACCTGTTTTCAAATACTTATAGAATTGTGTAGCCATCACCATGATCTAATTGTAGAACACGTTCATCACCCAAAAAGAGCCACACTGCCCCCACCCAAAGGAAAAGCAGAAGAAAGAAGAGAGGGTGGAGGAAGAGGGAGAGAGGGAGAGATGGTGAGGGAGGGAAAGAGACAGACACATGAGTTCCATGCAAAGAATTACATCTTACTGTGAAAACAATGCATAAAAATAAAAATTGCTAGAGAGAGAAATTTAAAAATTAGAAGTATATTTCCCACTTTTTTACTAGAAAATATTGTTTCTTCTTTTTTCATTGGTTAAAAATTATTTTATTAACCACAAGGTGAGCAAAAATTTGCATCAAAGGGCTCTGTAAGGCATCTTTAGCAGAGCACTGGGACATCTTGGTAAACTTTATCATGCTGCAAATGATGCAGCTCATTTTTAACTGAGAATAGCTGGACTGAGTCCATGTGACCTGAGGTATTTTGAAATAATGGAAGTATTTTCCTTTCATTCTGACTCTTAACACTCAGTTTCAGGGCTCAAATGATATGGCCTTTCAGGCCTTAACAACCTTGTGCTTTTTAGCCCTGTGATAGAAAAAGATGAACTTGTTCATTGGAAAACTGGCATCGGTTGCAACTGTAATTCACTTCTATTCAGCTATTCTTTCTCTTATTGGGGCATGCTTCAGGTTCTTCTCTACCCTGTTTCTCCAATTTCAAACCTTTTTATACTGATTTGCTCTATAAAGACACAGATATGGGCATATGCCACCTTCTTCCCCAAACTTACTTTTCTTTCAAATTTGCCAGGGCAGCAGAATAAATGTCACATTCTCCAAATTATCGTGTAACTCTTTTAAAAACCACCCCCCAGGGATTACTATTAAACTTTGCAGCATCTCGAGCTACATTTCATAGACAGATATATGCAGCCCTGCGGACTTCTGAGAGAAAGGTGCTTTATCACTTAGATAAAATAGATTTCATTACAGATCAGTCTACATGGCCCTGAGAAGCAGGAACCTTAGCAACCATCTGCTTTAAAAAAAAAAAAAAAAAAAAAAAAAAAAAGTTGCAAAAAAGTGCTCTTTTCTTCTATCTGGGTAATGCACTCTTTTCTTCACATTTACTCCTTACTCTAATCAGAGGCTCCAAAGAATTGTGCAGAGAAACATACCAGGATCACATTAGTCCACAGCAAGGAAGTTCGGTTTTTGCAAACGAAGTCTGGGCTGTAGAGTAAAAGCACTGAACTCTGTGTATATTCTTAAACGCAATTTCAAATCATCTTTAAAGAGTGTATTCTAACATATGAAGACTTATCCTACATGGCAACATATTCACCCTTAATAAACTCTTATTCCAAAAAGCTATAATTAGAATACAAAGGAATTGAAAGGGACTCTCTGATACACCTAGTCACTTCGTTAGTCGTATTTCCTACTTACAAAAGAGCCATGCAAATGTATTCCACTTAAAACATTATAAATTCCTCTGAATTAGTTGGAGGTTTTTAAAAATATTTCTGTCATTGCATGATTTGAAAATTTACATAGATTCATTAACACAGAAATTGAAATCAACTGTCACAATTTTTTCAGAATAGAAGATAATTATAAGGCCCTGATCTATTACAAAAACTCCTTTTTGTGATTAAGTGTGTTCTCAGGGTAATTGTCATCCCTTGACAAATCTCTCTTGCTTCAGCATTCTTTTGAGTACTCTGAGATGGTGCACATCTTATCTTTCAAATCCTTTGCTTAATTTTTGTTAAATTAAGCTATAAAAAAGACATAACTTGCGCTTTTCCCAGTGTAAATTACTGAGGTATGACTTTGAATAAATGTCTACTGGCTAGATTTGTATTAGTAAGTCATGACAATGATTTGTCAAATGGTTACACAGCTGTAGTCAATATTTCAATTTTAAAAGTATTCATGCAGCATTTTGTAAATTATTATGACAAAATTTTCAGTAGACTGAAGCAACATAGGAAAATGAGCCGAGAACTAGAAGAATACAAAAATCAACCAACCACTGTAATTAAACATATATACATTTCATTTTTAACAAGCAAGCTGAAACAGAAACATCTTTTAACAAAGAACTCACTTATATAATATCACTTGTCCTCAAAATAGCTATTTTAATATTTAATGTTATAACTAGAACATAAAATGAAGATAATAGCTTTTAAATATCATATTTTTTTATTTAGGGATAATATTAGACAATTTGAACATCTGAAAACAACATAATCGGTAAATTTTGCTGTCTCTCAGAAAATGTTAAAATTAGTACCAAGTATATTGATCGATCCCTTATTTAAACAACATTAATTGAGAGATTATACTGTGGCTGACATATGAGTGAATAAGACAGCAATAATCTATGCCCCAACTGTGCTTATGTACTATCAGGAAAGACAGATATAGGGAGAGAAATAATTGCACATGTAATAAGAACAGATTTTTTTAGAAAGATGTACTAAGTACAATGGCAATATATAAGTATTGTAACTAGTATAAAAACTCAAAAGGAACATTCCTGAGGAATTAAAGTTTAAGCTACAAATTAAAATATCTAAGAAATTTACTAAGCAGAAGGAACACAGTGTGCAAAGATTTGAAGACAGGAATACATGCCATCCCAAGAAAAGAAACCACTAAGGATGAAGAATGGAGAAAGGGGAAAGGAAAGACAATAGATATGGTGAAGAAGAAATGAAACTTTTAAGAAACTTTTTGGCACAGGAAGCTATCTGGGAGATACCAATTCTGCTGTAAATGTGTTGAGGATTTTCACAACTGTTCATCGAGGATTGATGGACTGTGATTTTCTTTTCTTGTAATATCCTTATACGGTTTTGTTATCAAGGTAATTCTGACCTTGTTAGATGAGTCTGGAAGTTTCCATTTTTGGAAGAGTTGGAGAAGGATTAGTATTAGTAGGTCTTCTTTAAATGTTTAGGACAATTTAGAAATAAAGCCATCATGTCCTGGCCTTTTTTCTTCCATGGGAGATTTTGTTAATGATTCAATTTCCTGATTCATTACTGATCTATTCAGATTTCATACTTCTTAATGATTTCATCTTAGTAGATTTTATGTGTCCAAGAATTTGTTCATCCCATTCGTTCATGTATATTTGCTCATAACAGTCTCCTACAATATTCTGCATTTCTGTAGCTTCAGTTTTCATGTGTCCTACTTCATTTCTGATTTTGAGTCTCCACTACTCTTTAATATAGATAAAGGTTTATTGATTTGTCTTCTCAAAAAACCAAGTCAGTTTCAATGATCTGTTCTCTTGTTTCTAGTTTCTATTTCATTTATTTCTACTCTGATTTTTATTATTTCCTTCCTTTTAACTTTGGTCTTGGTTTGTTCTTATTCTACTTCCTTGAGGTGTAAGTATCTTTTTTCTTTTTTTTTATGTATGTGCTTATTGCTATAAATTCCCTTGCTAGAATTGCTAATGATACTGTTGTAGCTCATAAGTTTTACTATATCATATTTCCATTTCCATTTGTCTTGACTTTTTAAAATTTTTGTATTTTAATTTCTCCTTTGTCTTTTTAGGAATATGTTGTTTGATTTCCACATAATTGTGGATTTTCCCAAATTGATTCTGTTATCGATTTCTAATTTATTGCACTGTGGTCAGAAAAGATACTTGACACAATTTCAATCTTCTTAAATTTCTTAACATTGGTTTTATGGCCTAACATATGATCCCTCCTGAAGAATGTTGCATGTACACTTGAGACGAACATGTATTCTACTGCTGCTAGATGTAAAGTCTGTTTGGTCCACCAGTCTAAGTGTAGTTCAAATCCAACATTTCCTTTTAGGCTTTCTACACTGGGGCTGGCCCAACCTACAGCTATGTGGGATGATCTGGCTTTGGGATGGTCTAGAAATTGACAGGCCTAGAGAATGAGGGCTTGAGGGCAGGCCTGAATTCTGGGGCCACTGGCTTAAGCCCAGCGGTCAGACAGGCCCAGAGCTTGGAACTGAAGGATCTGGTCTGATACCAGCATAGGCCTGGAAGCTCTGTCCACAGGTACTATTCTCAAGACTGGAGTCTCAGGAGCCTGCTCAGTACTGAGTTTTACTAGGACTGGCCAGTGTTGGGCAACAAAGCAAACAAGTACTCACTTTCCTCCTGAGTGGAAAGGGGATCTCTCTCTGAGCTCTGTGGACTGGGTTGGAAGAGGCTGGTGTAATGTACAGCTGCCCTTCCTACTGTAGTAAAGATGTCTTTTCTTACTCTGTGCTTCACCTAGGAACAGTTATTTCTCACCTGGTTTCCTGAATCTTGTTAAAATATTTGTGAATATATATGCGTATTGTGAATAGTTACTCGAATTGTTATTTCTACAGAAGGATACATGTTGGAAAGACATATTCTTTCTGATATCCAGGTTACTTTTGCAATTATTAATTCATTGAAGGTTACTATAGAAAAAAAATACTGATAAAATGTTTCAGTCACTTGATTTCTGCTTAACTCTTTCCTGTTTAAGCAATGTCTTTCCCATCCATCTGCTGTTACATGTTAATTCCACTGTGCTTACTTAATTCTTGTTATCTCACTGCAATGTTCTACCTTCAGTGAGCATGGGAAATAGTGGAGTGCACTGAAGAAAGAGCCGTTTTGGTAACTGGTCTCCTGGACATGAATTCTGTGATTTTTATCACCATTGCTAATCATCCAAACACTTCACAATTCTTCTCTAATCCAACCTTAAACACTGGCTCTCTGGTCCACAAAAAATAAATAGAAATTTTACTGGTTTAACTACTAGATTGCTTCTCTACTGAATTGCAACTAAGCAACTATTTAATTATATCTAACCTCAGTGCTGTTCCAGGAATGTGGAATCCGCCATTTCTGAGTATGGTTCAGTTTTGAGGCCTTACCCACCCTCAGTTAACTCTCCTCCATCTGCATGTGTTGAGCAATGGCTTCCTTTGACCATCTCCTGCCTCAATTTCTCATATATTTTGGCCTACTAAGAGTTTTCTGACTTATTTCCCAGCATAGCTCTGAATTGAGTTATATATTTATTTTCTGTTGTACCTAGGGCTTTGAGGTATGAATACAAGATTACTGTGGGACCTTGGCTTATCATAAGGATCAAAAATCTATAATTTCTTTCTCAACAAATAATTTAATTTCTTCTCCTAATATCAGTATCCTGAAAATTTAACTATTTTTATTGGTGTTAAATTAGGGAATAAAACTAACATGTTTATGTTTCATTAGCTCAGGATTCTGTTTGCATAATTTCTAATTAAACAACATGAGAAAATCACCTTGGAAACTCTCCATCATGGTATATACGAGGAAAGTGTAGATAAAACAGTAAAGCTGAATGTTATGTAGGAGATGAAAGAAAAGCTAAGGAATTTGCCATGAATAAAATATGAGGGGGTAGGAGGGAATAGGTGTGGGAGAAGATGAAATATGTAACGTGTCTAGCATAGAGCTGAATGTCAGATCATCTTACGGGAAGGTGACAAGGGAATACTGACTAGGTGTTTGATGTTTTTTGATTAAAATATTTTCTTTAAAGTTAATATAGGCCCTTTTCATGCAGTAGTGTAAGGGACAGAATAAAGACTACACCTGAGTTCCAATTCCACCTCTGCCATTTGACCTTGGGCCAATTTATCTCCTTCTGAACTTTTTCCTCTTTCTAATCACTGTCCTCTTCTTAAGCTTTCTCATCTGGAAACTGAGTTCCCTATCTCAGAGTTTCCTAATGAGGATTAAAAGTGTTAATCTGTGTTTGTAGCTTAGAACAGTAACTAATACATACTGTACAACCTGGAAGTGTTGGTAGTTATTATTGTTGTCATTGTTATCAATATTACAATTGCTAAGGATCCCATGAAAGATTTTTGAAACTCATTCAGTAGTTTAGAAAAGGGTTAGAAATTCAAAAGGACCATAAACTCCAGGCAGATAGGTTTTTCTAGAAAATTCTAGGATTCTTGTCCTAATTAAGCCACAATTTTGAATAGCAAATATTATTTAAATATTATCGGCATAGTGTAAGAGATATAACTTATACAAATTGATTTTGAAAACCTCAATATCCTTACTGAAACCCAACTTTTTCCTTTCTATTTTAATTATTATTATCTATATTTTCTTATGAAATAACAAACCAAGACATTTCTAGTATACCTATTACTAGAATCCATTCAAAACTATTTTTGAAGAAGAAAAGATCTGCTTACTTTACAGTCACTAGCAAGTAAAAGTATGTCAGAGTTTTTTATAAAAATGTTTATACTTCATTCCAGCTCCAGATTAGCAAACATTTTATTGATGAGTCAAAGCAATGTTTAAGCCATGATCAAAAATTAACAAGAAAAAACCCTCCCACATGTGTCAAATGGTCTTTCTTCCTTATTTCAGGTATTAGCCAGCATTTGTCTATGTATTAAACCTATTATGAGGCAGAATTATCCTGCGATATCTCTTAGTAACTCCAAAATAAGAGCGTAGCATAAAGAAGGTTTAAAAGCTTTAACTGAATCATGATACCATGAAGTATGTGCTAATGGAATGTCTGTTTAATATTCTGAAACAGGGCTGGGGGGAGATCAGAAGCACATGCAAATATGCTCTGTTCTCAGAGCACAACCCATGGATTATTAAAGTAGATTTAATATTAAAGCTCTAATTTCGCATTCTGGAAATCTAAATGCCACTTAAGTCCTACAGAAATTAGTAAAATCTGCACAGGAGTGTTATGTCTAATCACCTTACTAAGGCAACCTGGTATTGCTGATGACAACTTACAAAAAATGGTCTGTTTCTGGGTTTGATTAAGTTGCTCCCATTCAGTGATACGGTTTTTAAAATCGAGTGAAAAATTCTTCAATCTAAATATTTTCTACTTAATGTCCAAAGTAATAACCCCCACGATTTATCAAATAGCTGCTTATCCTGAGGACATGCAATCTACATTCCCATAAATATTTCAAGATATTATATAAATACCTGGCCTAGAGGATATAATTCTTTATTCTTCTACCATTCTGTTTTCTTCTAAGTCAAAAATTGCCCCAACTTTTGAAATCAATTAGTTATTTAAAAAATTTTTTTGTTATGAATATCTTATTCTAGGTACATTCTATGTGATAAAATTTACCTCTCCATGCAATTTTTCTGGTTATAAAAGGAGTATATGCTGATTGAACACACTGAAGTTTAAAATAAGTGAAGAGGAAAAAAATTAAAATCACCCAGAAATAGCCATAATATTTAGTATATTTGTTTAAAGTACTTATCACTAAAGGTAGCCAGATGTAGTGTTGAGATACAACTGGGTGCTGGTTTTGTCCTTTTCATTTACTGTTTTGTAGTGGTTATTGCCTACGCTATGGAGAGTAATTACCAAATGTCCTTATTTGGTTGTTAATAATATTCCATTATTAGATATAGCAATATATAGTTTTTTTTTCCCAAATAGCTCCAATTTCATGTACCAACTCACCAATATCATGTGGACAATTAGGCATCTGCCTTTTGATCTTACAAATTTGCAGTTCTGCAGCAATCAAAACTAAAATATCCGAAACTATATTCATTATTTAGTTCCTTAATGCCTCCCACCTCCCTATTTTTTCTATCGTGCCTCTCTCCCTTCTTTCCTTTCTCTCTCCCAGACAGACGGACAGACACACACACACACCCCTACCTCAATCTCAGAGCCTACAGACTCTCATTTACATAGACTCAAGAGCTAGCAAGCTGAGCCATCAACTAATTCTCTCTTATCGTCTGCCTTTAATTCAGACAATGCCCATTCTACTTTTTCAACATACCAGAATTTTATTTATTGTTCCTCGTCCCACCAGCATCTTTTTTTCCAAGTGTCCAATATTTTAAAGTTAAATTACTACAGAGTGTCCTAGAGAGTTTCTTTTCTCTGCTATCACTCAAATTACTTCTTCTTATCTCCACATTGTACTCAAAGCAATTTTTGTAAACCCCAAATCTGCTCAGGTTATTCACACGTGTAGTTCCCTACAGTGGCTCTGTCTACAACCCCTTCATTCAGGGTAACGTCAAATCCCTTAAATTGTCTTATTATTATTATTATTATTATTATCATCTATCATTAGCTTCTTCACTATGATCTCTTCTGCCCGCCTCGCATCCAGACCCTGTTAGTAACACATTAGGAGGTACACCATTCTGAAATTGTTCAGTGTCTCCACCAAAACTGAATGCAACCCCGAATTTCAAAGTATTATCTCATTTGGAAATAGGGTCTTTAAAAATGTAAGTAGCCAAAGATGTTGAGATAAAAACTACTCTGACTTTAGGATGGTCCCTAATCCCAACGACTGCTGTGTTTATAAGAGAAGGAGAGAACACAGAGACACTCAGGGAAGAAAAGAAAGCCCATCCGGAGACTGCGGTTAGCCCACTTCAGGTGAAGGAATACGGGGAGTCACTAAAAGCGAAAGAAACAAGGAAGCATCTTCCTTTACAAACGCTGAAGGCACAGAGACCCTCCTGACGCCTTGATGGGATCATAGCCTCTATAACTGCTACAGAACTAATTTTTTCTTTTGTTTTAAGCCATGGAGTTTGTAAGTTCTCTGTAACTACGGCCCTCTGAAACAAACATACCACCCCGCTAGACTTCCTGCAATATACTAATGGTTAAATTTCAGTTCTCACTGGAAGGTGAGATACACACAGAGCAAAGAATGTATCAGTTGTTTCTATTTACGTTCACTGCCAGGTACAGAAATTGGCATATGGTGGGAAATTAATAACTATACGTATGAAAGAAAGAACATATGAATTTTTCATGATAGTATATACATATTGAGAACTGTGCAATGTGGTTATTGAATTTACACATTCATTTTACTGGCAAAATCTTTATCATTTGAGATTTTATTACCTTTATTATTTGATGGCTTTTGATTGTCATTTTCGAGCAAGGGTTTAGCCACACCTATTGTTTTTACTTGTGCCATCTCCACTCCCCATTCTTATCTCAGAACTTTGAAGTTCCTGTTAGGAACCGAGCTCTCCATGCAAAAGCAGGCAGGACAAATGACTGAAACTCAGACCCGAGGCCGCCTTCTATAAATGAGGGAGGACAACACTAAAACACATTATTGGTCCACATTTAGCCCCACAGCAGTACCCTTCAGTTCCTCTCCTCTTCCTGTCCTCTGGATCCCTGCAATAGTCCGGCTCCTATCTTTTCTGAGAACTGTTTCATCTGCTTACCCTCCAACTCTCCAAGCCAACCCATATCCTTTCGACAAAATGCCTTTTTGTTTAAACACCCAGAACTAATTTCTGCTTCTTGCAATCAAGAATAACAGTTCTACTGTTCAAATGTAGGTGTGATCAGTACCTACCACAGACTGCTTGTATAAATACAGAGGTGTTGTTTCCCAGATGGTCACCTGATCAGAAAGGTTAGATTTGTCAGCCTAATGAACGGTGCAGTTTAAAAAATACGACTGCCATTTTATCTGAGAGAGCTGCTTCCATTTCTACATCTACTGTACATATTAATGTAAATCCTGCTCTTCCCCCTCATTTATTGCACTCTTTTTAAATGTAAATATAGAAATTATCATTTAAATTTTAAAGTTTTTACTGAAGTAATTTTCTCAATGCAAATCATGTTCTAAAAGTAAATTAAACCACTTTATGAAGGATGTTACCCCTAAGTCGAGGTTTTCATATAATAAATGATACTATCATTGCACAAATAATTTAGTGCAAACTAATTACCACTTTGCAACCCAAGACCAACATATTGATGAGCAACTATTTGGCACATTCAGTTACTTCATTGAAATACTAATTAATTTATGAGGAATTCATTCATTATAATTACATAACACATAAATATTCAATTTTTTTAAACCTCTTTATTAAATGAAAACCAATGTTAACACTGTAGAGGTGAAGATTAATTTGAATACCATGATTAAAACAGAGTATGCTTTACCCATATAGATGTACTAAATGTAAATTTTAAAAGATCACTGAAAGCAAAACAGCTTTCTTCAACTTCTTCAATGGCTTAATGGTTATATTCTTTTGCATCTAAACGTATATAAAACACAACACCACTTCTGAATATGATTTAAATTTATTTTCTACCAAAGGATTTCCCTAGAGACCTTTCAGACAAAAGTGCTGTTAGTCTTACCTATGACAGGAGTGGGGACAAAAGATAATACATTTCTAGCTCCTTTTCCTTTTTTCTTAATATCCCACCACATTTTTTCATCCATGTACATTACAACTCACTATTTTCTTCAGAATTTCTGCCTGATACATTATAATGTCCAAAAGAACATATCTTTTAAGACAACAAAAACTTAAAATCACACTATAAATATATTTAAATCTAATCTTTATGTATGCTCTCTAAACCAAAACTTTCTTTTTTTGTATTTCTTGATCTTCTATTTCTCCCACAGATTTACATTAAATTTACGTTTGTCTTAAAATTACCCTTAAATTTCAGTCTTCTTCCATGACCAGTCCACAAATTCTCTTTGTCTTTCCATCGTTTCTGTTTTAAGCTAATGTATAAGTTTAGTGATTTTATTGAGTTTTAGGCCTCTTCTCTTTTCTACTCTTTTATCTTTGACATTAGTTTATAACAGATGAAAACCTATTTTATGCTGGTCAGTAAAATCAGACTTTCTGTGAAATTCTTGGCCTATTTGCCTATTTGACTGGTGGGAAAAGTAATTATAGACAAAAACAAGAAAACATACTACAGTTTGATTTTTTATATAATTTAATAGATGTTAAGGAAAGCATAGCATGAAGTTTGAATTTAAGGAAATAAAAAATCTGATCACAGGTGTCTTCTTTTTCCTGGTAATTAATTTTTATATGGCCAGCAGACAAGGGAGACCAGTGAAATGTTAGGTAAAGGAATAACCTCATTGCATGTGGGTTTTGGATCCACTTCGCAGTGGATCAAACAGCTAGAAGAAGAAAACCTCAGAATAAGTTTGAACATTCAAAGATTATTCTACTAATTTTGGAAAGAGATGGTACAACCCTGAAGACAAGAGAAATGAGATTGAAAAGGCAGGGATACATGAGAAAATGTACGGAACAGAATGGAAAAACTGCTTCGTCAATGGAGGCTATGTGCATTAAGACAGGGATTTCACCTGCATCTAAATTCACCAATTCTGTTTTCCAGGTGAATCATAATTCTGATCACAGAGGTAGCAAATATCATAACTTTAAGAACATGAGATAATGATCCTAACCTCTGGTCTGTTGAATTTGGTTCGTCTATGTGAGTACAGCACACACAGAATATCCAGAAATTGGATGAAATATGTAGCTGACATGGCGTCCGGTGACCTCTGCCTGCTGGTATTCATGGCCTTTTGTGATTTCTGCCCTTGGTAGGCAGGAGCTAGAGACTAATGTCTACCACACGGAACACTAGAGAAATAGTGTTATATTGGTTTCCTGTGGTTGCCAAAACCAAGAACCACAGTTACCACTGAGTGGGTTCAAAGAAGAGAAACTTACTCTCTCACGGTTCTGGAAGCCACAGGTGGCTAAGAAGCTGCACCTCCTTAGTCAACTACAGGGGAGATTTTGTTCCCTGTATCTTCCAGCCTCTGGTGGCTCGTCTGTGACTTGTGCGTGCTGCACACAAGCTGAGGAAAAATAGACATCTCTGACTGTGTTTTCACACGGTCTCCTGCTGTGTGCGTTTAAAGATGCGTGTCGTTGAACTCAAGATTTATCTCATCAATCCAGAATGATCTCCTGGAATGATCTTTAGTTACATGACTTTCCAAATAATTACACATTCACAAGTACTAAGGGTTCAGATTTCAATACAAAACATTAATTGATATTCTCCACAAATATTTTGTTTGAAAAATAATGAAGAAGCCTGGGGGTGTAATTAGGTGGTACAGCATTTGTTTTGCACGTATAAGGCTATAGGTTTAATTCTTAGTTCCCCCCAAGAAATAAATTAACAATAATAGGAATAAAAAAATCAAATAATACATACAATGTCACACAACTTGCTTTAAAGGTAAAAAGCAGAGTGATAAAAGGATACAGAACAAAGGATCTCAGAAGTTATTTTTAAAAAATAGGTTTTTGTACCTACTTTCAATTTTATTTTATTTTAGATGTTTTATCATTTTTATAATAAAGCTATGTTTTAATACTCAAAGGCATTTTTAGGGTTTCAAATTTTTTTGAAAATGATGGGAAGTGCATCAACAGTCATATATTCTTACCTGAATATGCCCAAATATAGCTGAAGGAATCTCCCGGCACGACTTCACACAGCTTCAGTCATATGGTTGCCATCAGAATTCTCCATCTATCACTTTCTCTCCTGTGAATATGAGATGGAATCACATATAACTAAAAATAAGATTACGGTTGGACTTCGTAGACAAAATTACATTTGCATATAATTTAGAGGCTACAAAACATCTCCTAAACTTCTAGTTTTATTTCCTGTGGAAGTTGAAGAAGGTATCATATAGTAGGAAAGCAATAATAAAATGTGTACTTTTTCTAAGAAAGGGAAAGTTACAGACTGATAGATAACGGCAAATAGCAGTGCTGCTAAATGGTGAATTTCATATTTTAACTTCTGGATATGTTCCTATTACAACACAAAGACAGCGTAGCCGACTGACAATGCGTGCCTCTGCCTCTCCAGCTGTGCAGGTGGCTCAGCTACCTCTCCCCTATCGCTGATTAAACCAGCCGAGCTCACACCCTGTTCTCCGCGACTAAGAAGCCAGAGGAGAACAGTATGAGAAAGCACGGATTCACTTTCATTTTCATTCCACTTCAACTGCTTTGGAAAACATTTAGACACCTTGTCCTTCTGTTCATTACCATGCTATAACTAGAGCAGACACATCAATTGGTTAAGACTTTTAAATTTTTTATCCCAGCAGACAAAATTAAAAAATCTTTCCTAGTAGACACAACGGCATGAATTGTCTTCCTTTAACTGAGTCATTTCAAAGGTACTTTTGACATAAATTCAATAGTAGCAGAAAACTTCATAGGATAATATTTCTTCTTGCTAAAGCACCAAACAGAAATGAGAAAACTAGAGAGATGTGTTGGCACATACTTGTAATCCCAGCTACTCAAGAGGCTGAGGCAGGAAGATTGCAAGTTGGAGGCTATCCTAGGTAACTTAGCAAGACCCTTCTCAAAAAATAAAATGAATAAAACAGGCTGGGATGTAGCTCGGTGTAGTGTGCCTGCCTGGCATGCATGAGACCCTTTGTCCAGTCCTCAGTATGGGTGGGTGGAGGGCAGGGAAGAGGAAACATCGATCTCATTCTTTTGTCACAGCCTCCCACAACTTTGATATAAAACAACTTGATACACACTAGTAATGCCAGAACTATATTTTTACTTTCTTCAATAATAGATGTCACACATTTTGTTCTTACATCTGTGTTTGCATCTAAGCCATCTGAATTCCAAAACACTATCTTTTCCCGTCTTAGGCATAATCATTTTTAGAAGCCATTAATCTATCTGTCCACTCTTTTTCATTTTCTAAAAAATCTCTAGAAAGAAAGGAAGAGAAAAAGAAAGGAAGGAGGGAAAGAAGAAGGGAAAGCAGGGAAGGATGGATCTTAGTTTTAGGCTACAAAGGGGCAAATTCAGAGGTAACATTTCAAGCACAAGATATTTCTTTGGGAGATGATCCTAGAAACCACCAGTAGGGAGAAAAGAAGTGAGGCACATAGCGTAAGGTCTCGTACTAAAAGACACTATTATCAGGCAACTGTTGGCAACTGAAGCATAATTTGGATCAGCAAATCTGACATCTAATGTAGAATTCACTTCTGATGCCATTTCACCAGAAGCATGACGGAGATATTTACAAACCAACTCTCCTTTATCAGTAGCTGAGTGCTGCTCCCAGGGGCATTAACTGCCTGAGATTTGCAGTCTGCTTTTTTTGGCAAAGTTGTCTTTAGAGAATCCCTTAGGTAAAGAAATGCAAAAACTGGCATTGGAAATTCTGCAGTGTGAGCTGCAGCACTAAGGAGGGGAAAAGGTCACACAGAGGCAGATGACCAACACTATCTGCCATGGAGAAAACTAAATTAGAACATAAGCAGGGTGTATTTTAAGGCCACTTAAAGAGATTTTACTGATTTTAGGGATAAAGAAGATTTGTCCACCCAGTGATGCTCGTGTTTATTAAGTCATATGTATTCTCTTACCAATAACTGGATCTGAGGATGCATGAATGATACAGCACATTTTATGTTTTCTCTAGAGGCAAAGACTGGGGTGTTTTACACATCCAGGTCTAGAAATAAGTCTGTTCGTCTGGGACAGGGAACTTTAAACACAATGCATAACAAAAACTGGAAACCGTGTCATGATTCCCAGAGTTTTTTTAATGGATCGTGTTTTTCTTGTTTATTTGTCTTAGGCAAGAAAAGAGAAAAGATGGGGGTAAAAGTAGTTCTTTTTTAGCATAAGAGTAATTTCCCTGTGTATGTTGTGGCAAATACTGATTTTACAAAGAAAATTGGAGAGAAATTATCCAAGATAATGTAACTAATTAACTGAACTATTCAGTAAATCCCATTTTTAAATATTAGAACAAAGCAAAAATTGTCCTTAAAATGGTCAGTTCAATGTAACATTCCAGAGCTTTCATTTCTACCTCAGAATGACTAAAACAGTCTTATTGCAGGAAATACTTTTCTAAAGGAGAATATTTTATGCAATGTGACAGAATAAAGAAGAGCGAAAAATACCCACATCAAAACAGGAACAAACTCACGCGTATCTCTGCCTTTCTTCTTATAGGAAAATGTCACAGACACTGAATTGGATCTATTATTCTATGCCTGATATGATTAGGTTTGTTCATAAAAAGAATTTTGAATTATCTTGCAAAAAACGAGATAGGCTTATGAACTGCTCCTTTGAAAATACTGTAATGTAAAAAAATCTTGATTTCCAATGTAAATTGTTCTTAAAATTTTAGTATGAATATAATATATTCAAAGTGACACTGTTTTGCTATCACTTTTTGTAATTCTCATGCTATCTAAAGATGTATAGAAAATTAGATGAAGTCAATCACTCTTTTACCCAAACCACCTTCATTTTTTCCAGCAATACTAATTTAAGGAAAACATTAGAATTGCAACATGACTAGATGTATAACACATATTATCTTTTAAATTTTCCATATACAATAACACCAAACTACACAACAAATCAGGCCAAAAGGTATTTCCACTTGTCATCAACTGACATAGCAACCACCATTATCGTGATAATAAAAGGTCTTCAAAATCACTTTTTTTTAAACCTAGGTTCAAGAACCTAACAATATTTCACTTTAATTTGCAAAATGTTGTAAAAATGCCTACCTATATATGGATCCCCCACAGACTCTCAAATTCAAAAAGTATATAAAATCAGATCTTGCCTCTAATTCTATTTTCTCTTCCCTTTTTTCATTTTCTCTGTGTGTGTCCTATTATTTTAGATTTTTAGTAAAAATATAATACAGTCGTCACCCTAATTACTCAAGCTAGAAATGTAGCATTCCCTTACCACCTATATGCAGTTGAATCAAAATAAATTCAGTTCTACTTAACACAACTAACTGCTTTTTGTTTCCTCCCCCATTTACACCCATAGCCATCCATTCTTAGCTAGCCGTGACTTCCCTACTAAGTCATCTAACCGTATCTCCCTTTGGACGAAGTACAAAACCCTTAGTAAGTCTTCAAGATGTGTTCTCTAATGTTTCGCCCTAGTCTTCTAGGCAAAGGTAAAGACACAGTGACTTGGGATGACTTTCCTGAATGACTTAGGACAATCATTCCTGTGCAATCCAGTCTTCTCATTAAGAGAGTGGGTGGCACCCACGTCATCATAACTATACCCCTACAATCCGAGGAGGTGCACTGGAGAAGTAATTTAGTTCATAAGTCAATATGCACTGAATAGCTATTGAATGCTCACTTGTATTAGTCATTAATGAGAAGAAAATAAGTCTATATTGACTTTTGCCTTTGTCAATGTAACAAGGATTATGTTCATGGCAAGGTCAGGCACGGCAGATATACACAGGAGGTTTAGGAAAATTTTCCTAAAAAAGATGTAACCTGAGACCCTTCAGTTAGAAACTGTCCAATGGGGAAGCTGGAAAAGGCCATAGCTGGAAGAAAGAACATCGCAAGAAAAAACTCAGGAACAAAAAACAACATGGCAACTTCGAGGACAGGCTAACAATAGTAACAAAGTGAGACTCCCTCAAGAGTTTGTTAAGCAGAATTGAATTTACTCTGATTTAACTGCAAGTAGGTGGTAAAGGAAATAAGGATTGATGCCAGATTTCTGGCTTGAGCAATTAGAACGAAGATTGTATTATTTGCTTACCCAAGAAGGTTTGTGCTACCATGCTGTAAAATGTGAATTACACCTTAAAGGTGACAGGAGTAAAGACAGGAAATTATTACAATAAGATCCATATTTTAGGAAGATGGTGTTGTGACTCTTAAGAGACATGTAGGGATGATCGAGCTGATTACAATTTCTTAGAAATCTGTGTATATTCATTAGATGATAATAAAAATAGAAATAGACCTAAGACATTCATATTTGTACGACAGAAAATTGGAAAAGTTCTTCTGATTTAATTTATATAGAATTAGAACAAAGCAAGACAACTCAGATCCTGGACTTTTCTACTCCTGCAGATATCTGGAAGGACCAAGAATTCGTATCACCTGTTATTTTTCCATACAGAGTCTAAATTCTATACCCTTAACTCTCACTTCAGAAATAAAAAATTATAGTCACAAACTGAGAATACATATGAATTTTAAATTTACCAATTTAAAAACAAATTCAACCTGGTTCCTTTCACTGTATTTTACATGGATTTTTAGAAGTGTTTCGTAACTCACTAGAGCAAGGGACTGTAATCCTAGCAATGTTTCAAGAAAGTCAAGATATATATGTTGATATGTATTCACCAAGGAACATGTGAAAATGTAGAAAATCATTTTTAAAAAAGTAAAAATCACCTATATTAAATTAAACTAAAAGGTAATATGTAGACATCTCCCAACTGTTTTCTTTTTCTAAGACTGTTTTCTTTTTCTAAAACTGGAATTGTACTACACATATAATTTTTCTCTATTTTTACTTATAGTACAAGAATAGTCTTATTAACTAAGTCCGCCAATAAATAATTTAATACATCATATAACTAGAACTCTTTTGGGGGGCTAGTCTCATATTTCACATTTAAAAGCTTTCCATTTTTTTTCTATCTTCAAAACACTACAATGGATAGGCTTGAAGCAAAGTAATACAGTGATTAAAAGGTATGATTGCAGGTGGCTTGGCAAATACTGTAAACTTGATTCTGAATCTCTAACTGTGAGCGGGATATGCCTCGGTCTTCTCATTCATATGATCTAACACAGTATTTATTTAAGAAACAAATGACTTCAAAGTTTGGGAAACACTGAAAGTATTGAATGATGGCTATATATGTTACCTGTTATATTTTATAAGCTATTTGTTTAAACTTTGATTATTAGACACAAAAGTGTGGAAATTCCTGGATTGAGATCTAGGTATAATCAAGATAATTTTCCTGGAAAAATTAACAAATTTTATTCCCAAAGCAGTGGAAAAGTATGCAAATTTCACCTCAATCTCCCAATATTGTATATGTCAAGATAACAAAAGTTCATTTCAGTTCAACAGGAAAACTGGATTATAAAATAAAAAAATTGGCTCATAGTTGGTTTTTTTGCTTTTCCTTGCGAGTATATTATTAGCTTTTGCTCATTTTTTCTATTAAATCTCTTGTGCTCTACTCAATTTTTTAAATTGCATCATTTATATAATGAAGTATCTGGAAAGAGAGATAAGAACTTGTTTTTGTTTGCCTGGGTTTTTGTTTATTTGTCTTTTTGCCTCTTATTTTCTCCCCCAATATTAAAACAACTTTTCCTGGCATAGGTATTTCATGCAATTAAGTAAAAAGAAGACATTTTAAAATTACTTTTCTAAAATTTAAATTCATAGGAATTTTTTCTAGAACATTTTAAAAGACACTAAAAAACTAAAGGAAATAAGTGAACAGTCAAGAAATAACCACTGATTGATTGTATTTTCTTTCAAGTTTACCAATACTAACACACACATACTAATATTTTAACCACAGGAAAGTATTATTCTTGGTCAAATCCTTTTAAACAAAGATCTAAATTTCTGTATACTTAAGACACACTTCTAAAGCATGACTTTTAATGGCTATAAATGTTTCAATTAATACTGTTTCATAATTAGAGGGAACGATAGAACACAGTGGCTAAAACTTCAGTTTCTGGAGTTAGTACCTCGAAGTTCTAATCATGACTCCGCACCAGCTAGTGACTTTGAGAAGTTATTTAAATTCTCTGAGCCACTCATCACCAAAGTTGTTGAATTTTATTGAATTAATGCTTAAATTTTTATCTAGTATGTTTTATAGATTTAGCTTAACAGTTTGTAGAGGTTTTAGTCCATAATGGGCTGGCCCCAAGGTACATGGCAGAGGGGCAACAGTTCAAGGCAGACAGAAGACAGCAAAAGCAACAAGAAAGCACAGGACAAGCCTCTTTCTGTCCCTTACACTGTTACCAGTCTACTGGGATCAGGGCGGTGCCAATCCAATCAGCGTACTGATCCAGCAATCACCCACCCTTGATCCCAGCACCCTGAATCCTAGCATTGAACCATGAATCAGTCACAGACTCTAGATTCAGCTACCTCTGAAAAAGCCCCATCTATGAGTGCATGAGCGCAAGATCCTGAGTTTGATTCCTGGTACCAAAAATAAAAAAAGGGCGCATGAGGCTTTGAAGGCACAAACTGTAACAGCACCTATGCCAAAAGCTACCCTTAATTTTTAAAGAGCTCTATACCACTACCAAAAGCTGTAGACTCTGAAAATATATTTCAGGATTGATGAAAATAGAGTACCCATTCAATAAAGACCCTTATTAAGCATTTTTGTCAATAGTCACACAACAAAGAATGTTCAAATGAAGAAAATCATAAATCAGTGGTTGATTCCTTAATTAAAAGTTAGGCTAGCAAGTATTCATTAACTTAGATTACATAAAAAGTCATTAGATTAATGTATCTATTCCTATGCAGTTTAATTTTTCTCATGAGAATATCCGCGAAGTGGGTAAGGTATTTACAGACAAATGTCAGCGAGCTGCAACCAGTCTTCAACTCTCTGCATAGTGGTAAGAGGGTAGGGAGCAGAAACGTTATTAATCTTTGTCTTTAAGTTAGTTGTAATTATACTGTAATTGGTTTTCATTTACTTTAAATTATAAAGATATTTCAATACAATCTGAAATACATTTCATATCAATATAATCCAATACAAAAAGTACTGGGTTTGAAATTTTTCATGTTTATGTAAGATATAATGTGGTCTTTCACCAAATTTTGGTTCAGGTATTATTATATTAAATATACCTTCACTTCTGTTGAAGATAATATATATTGCATTTTTAAAACTATAAATAAACAGATTTATGAGAGATGAATTATTTCATAAAGCCGGCATGCAGTGTGTGATGTGGAACGTTTTCTAATTTTAAAACTACACAAAGTGAATGATCTCCTCATTACTGGTGAATTAATATTATGTATTACGATGCAAGCAAATAAAAGATGTCTTTATTCCTGAATAGAATTATTCCAACTCTAAAAACCTACTTTCTTATTTCTTTGAAGCTCTGCACAAGGACAACAGCTAAGCAAATCCTTTGTGTCCTACTAACTGGTCACAGAAGCTCTGGAGTAATTATGCGCTTTGACAGTGAGACCTTTAACAGCTTTTCACTTCCCACGGATTTAATGTCTTCTAGGTGAGAGCTGAGCGGCCTATTAAAAAGTAGAGCATGAACTATTAGTACTTGTAGAACTAGAAGCATAACTCCAACTCTATTTTATAAGAACCTTACGTCAGATACGTGGGTCTACAATTTCACAAGTTCATTTTGAAGACTGAATTTTCATGTATATCACAGCAAAACAAAATATCATAAAGTATCAGAAAGATCTCCCCAAATATCCGCTTTTAAACAAATAAAAGTTTTGCTTGAGGAAGTTCATTTTTCACCATTGCTGCTTTATACAAATGCTATGACTATTTTTCTTTGCTCTTAAATTGATTCAAATATGTTATACTATATAAACATCCATTGCTCCCCAAAGATATCTGATTCTCTCTATTATTTTCTTCTTCATTTTCCCCCTCTCTGCAAGCACTCAATCCCAAATCAAACAGAATTCAATAAACTGTATTCGATGGGAAAATTAGAATGCAAGCCATGTATTACGTATTTGAATCATTCCCTTCTCCACCCACATAACATGTAGTAGATCTAAAGTGAATATATAAAATGGCCATAAAGGACAAGTGCTATATTTACCAAACTGTGAACCTCTTTCTGGTCAGCCTTCTCTCACATTTTCCTTATTGAAAGGAGTTTCTTCTATCTTAACAAAACTTTAAAAATACCTCTAACTTTTTCAATTTTTCTGTGGTCCATGACGATAGTCTCTTATCTATGAGCAAAGACGATTGTGATCATTTCATTTAAGTTTAGTCCCCCAAAACCCAATGATACAGTTCAGAGTCGATACAGCTGTCCTCATTTTTATTCAGACTTATCAAGAGAATAAAAAGTGATATAAATATCAACATAATAAGATGTTTAATCTCACCTATTAAATGCATTACATGGAAGTTTTGTCAAAATAATCTATAGGATACTAGGAATATGATTCTAATAATGTCTAACCTCTCCTCTCCTGTAGGTATTTTTCAAAAGAATTCACAGTCAACAGCATGTAACCAGCTGCAAAAGGTGTGTTTCAGAAAAAATTGCGGCTTGTGCTGAAAAGGTAAAATTTACATCCAAAATTTCCCTTTTCCAACAAATACATCAGACTCTGCACTCATATGTAAACTTTCACAAAGACATTTCAACACTGAGCTATAGAAAATAGATCATGTACTACCAAGTGTGTCTAATATTTAAGCTGTGAGTAGTTTAAAAACATAATTGAAGAAAGAGCAGTCTTCCTAATTCTCTGAATCGATTTCTTAAGGGGAAAATATTAGCATTAACTGTGGGAGGTCACACCCCAGGAAAACTCACCTCTAGATAAAACTGAGTAATCTAGTCATTGCCTTTCTATGCATGAAAACAGTTAAATCAGAACAATACACAATACAGCTATTAAGGACAATACTGCCCAGAACACATCATTTTTATATTTTGTTGCAACTATTTATAGCAAGAAGAAGTGACAAAAAAAGGACAAACTCTTTCAGTCTCATTGGTTTGAAGTGCAGTAAAATCAATGACTTAGCTATATTAATGAATTTATCTTTCTCTACTAAATATGACTAGGAAGTTATATCAGTAGTTTATAATAATTATGATATCTTCAAAATTGCTCTTTCTTCATCTTCTCCCAGTTTTATTCATCCATTGAACATTTCCCAAACACCTGCCCTATGGGTGGCATTGTATTGCAAACTAGGAATACGGATGGAGAAATTTAGCTTATCTAGTAGAGGAGACATTAAACAAGTTATAACAATGCTAAAATAGATGGTAATCTATTAAGAGCTTGCATCTAACTTAATTCTTAATTTCTAAGTAACACTCTATATAAACTAAGTCGGCCTCTGATGATGATGAATTTGTAAGTTTCTTTTCATTTTTCAAAATACTTTCACTGATCTAATGACATTTTATTTTCAAAACAACTCTGTCCCATACGTACAGTTGCATTTTCCTTCTTTTACCAAAGACAAAATCAATACTGAGAGTTGAGTTAGTAGCATTAGAACAAATAACACAACTTTATTTCCTTCTGACAAGTAGAGGATAACATACCTTGTTTATATGCTGAAATTCTATCATTTGATTTCACTTTTCATATGTGTGAACTTTTTTTTTTTTTTTGGAGACAGGGTCTCGCTATGTAGCCCAGGCTGGCCTCAAACTCACAGCGATCCTCCTGCCTCAGCCTTCCAACTGCTGGGATTGCAGGTGTGCACCACCATGCCCAGTGTGTGAACTTTTAATGATTTATTGATAGTACTAAAAAGGAAATCTCTTAGTCTCTGTAGACAAAATATAGCCTTACAGGAAAGCTATTCCATGCTATGAATTGTTGGCAATTAAAATAATGACATCTTTTATTTTTTCTATTAATACCTGCCAACAATATCTGCTACAGACGAAAACAGACACACTATGAAGTTTGAGAGAATGTAGCAGACTCTTGTACAAAGGAACAGAAGTTGTTGCCTCATGAAGAAAACTGTAGTATTCACACTACTTACATTTTGCCAGCTGTGTTACAAGTATGGCAACAACAGCTTTACTGTATGTCCAAATTAGACAAAAAAAACTACATCACTTTCTTTGTACCTGGTACACAGTAAATGCCTAACAGATGTTTGGAAAGGATTTGGATGAGAAAAAGAAAGGAGAAAAATCTTATCCCTAGGTCATAAACTCCACCCTGCCAAAAATCAAAGAACAAGACACACACACACACACACACAGACACACACACAATAGTTACACAGAAGTGACACATACACTATTTGGAAGATAACCACATCTGACATTTTTAAAACTCTGTGCTTTTAGCCAATGCTACTTGAGATAACTCTAAGTATCTGCTCAAAGACTGCAGAAAAGCAGTTACTTAAAAGAGAGACAACATTCTGAGATGTAACCATTATTACTTTTTAAAAGTGAGTTACCTTACATACTTACAGATGTCAACATTATCAAGTAAGTTTAACTTCTTATAAAGCTGTTAATGTGTTTTTAAGTACCACCTAGGGGTTCAAGTATCCATAAAGCAACGAATAAAAATTAAATTGGAAGGAAAATTTGTGAATTAAATGATGAGGTAATAAAATAATGAGATCCAAAGAAAGCATCAAAAACTATGTGGGAAATGCTGTTTCTCATTCGCAGTTGGCTTCACTCAACGCAAAAACACATAGCAGGCCAGTAATGAGCAGGTCCCCATTCTACACACTACGGGTCCTCCAACCACAGCACTCTGCACACCCCAGTGATTTCTCACTGCACTCTAGCTGGCCAGCTGTGTGCCTTGAGAATGCCTGCCATTCCAATAAACCCATCGAAGAGTGCCCTGCCCCCATGCTCCAGCTGGCGGAGTAGCCCTACCCTGATGCACTAAGCATAAGAGGCCAGAATGAGCCCCTGGGCCCAGACTACATATCCACATTTTACATGGAACCTGCTCCCCTCAGGAACACAAGCTCTGCTTAAGCAGAACAACAGGGAAATCCCTGAACTAAGAAGGTACCCTAGATGCTGGATCAGTCTGTTGCTAGCTGGAGCAGAAAGCAAAAGACACACAGAAAGAAAATGCTTTATACATGTTAGAAGGCTGTAGAGGTCATGAAGAACAACCATGAGTGACCAGAAACTGAGCCAGAATAACCCTGTGGAGAGACATGATCTAAGAGAAAGTGTTTTTACCAACAGCAAAAGCAAGACAGAAGGGAGCTATATTGCTCCTGGACCTCACAGGAGAAACTCTGGCACTAGGGGCAGAGAGAGAACCTGCTGGAAGAGCTGCACTGGTCGGTTTTCATTTCTGAATCTCATTCCCTTTCTGAGTTCAGGTGAAGACGAGACTCCTGGCTGGAACTCCGGTCTTCTTCAGTTTGAACTGGCCTTGCCTGAGGTAACCCGAGTGAGTCTTTTTCCTTGCAACCAAAAGAACTTAACATCCTCTCTTCTAAAAATAACAGCAAAGACTTCACCATGTACAACTCTGTAAAATATGTTATATTTACTCTAGCCAATAATTACACTCTCACAGAATTATACCACTCCGATGAAAAGGGGAGGAAAACCATATCGATGTGTTACACGTCTGAAGTCACTGAAAAAGCATAGTAACCAAAACAGAAAAGATGCTTTTTGTGTATAGATATCTGTCCTTCTCTAGCTAATTCAAAAGCAAAAACAACAAAGTTACTCTGTTATTTCTCTTCCTTCACAAATGAAGCAAACATTTTCCTGTGGCTTTTGTATTTTTGGTAGTCTAAAAACACTATGTGTATTGTGCTTTTATTTACTCAAGACAACATTAAATGCACCCTGAGACTATGTCTGTGCAGCAGAAAAATACATTCTTTCTCACCTTTACCTAATTTCTCAACACTATGAAGCCCCACATATTTTCCTAGATTGTTCTGAGTTATAAGTTAGATTTTATTTTCTCATATCATAAAAACATTAACTGCTGAATTTTCCTATACTTACAAAATCATGTCTTGCAGTTTGGGAGGAAGGAAATAGGAGGGGTAAGAGAAGTGAGAAGGTGGAAAGAAAGAAGAGGAGGAGATGGGAAGTAGAAAGGAGGTAAAAACTTTAGAGAAAGATTCAAAAGGGAAAGGTCAAAAGAGCTGGACTGACATTTGCAAGTATGCACACAGAACAGCACCATGTTCTTATTTTCCAAGGTTCACAGTTGGGCCCCCCACCCCACCCCCACCCTTTAGTTAACACCTTTTTGTGAAGAAAGCCCCTGACATGGCGAACCTCTGGCACGTGTGCTGCAGTGGGCTGTTTGTCATCACTGAAAGCTCTAAAGTGTTCCCCATCACTGACAGCTTTCCCAGTTCTCATGCACTGATACTGTCACTCTCTTAATGACTGAAGGACAGCGCTATGGGTCACAGCTCCTCCCTGCCTGAAGCCAGCCATCCTATTAAGGGGATACAGACACCCGCATTTCAAACGGTGCATCCCTTCCTAGGCTTCAGTATGGTAACTGTTACTATCACAGCGTGATACCTGTTTGCGAATACCTTGGATCATATCATACTTTTGTCACAGCCTCCCTCCAGAAACTGAAACTCGACAAATAAATTCCACTCACTGGTATGAGTGAGCCAGGCTACAAAAAGAACACCTGTTATAGCCCTGGGTGCCTACATTTGAAATACCTCCTGGTTCTCCACTGGTGTGCCATACCCACAAGCTAATCTCCCTGGGCTCCTGGGGTTCACTATGTCCTCCAAAGTGCCTAGAGTCAGTTCAAAGTAACCTTGGACCTGAAGCTTCTGTGGAACTCAACCGTGGGTCCTGCGGCTGACAACACATCCAGCACCTGTCCTTCTCCTCTATCATCCTGGCCTGTCCAGACAGACGTGGGCAAATGCCAAGATAAAATTGGAAGGTGTATCATCCCAGTAATAAAAAGTATTCATTTAGCCACTATGTGTGAATGTCATGGATCTGTCCGCATAGTGATGCAACAATGAACAAGAAACATCCTCAGTCTTCACGGAATGTATGTTGTAATTATCTGAACTCAGAAACTAAAATGTAACTACATATAAAAAGGTAACTCCATTGTTCATTTGTTACCACAACAAGTAAAAGTATGTGAGCTTGTATCTATTACCTAATGTAAAGGAAGCTTCTGGAACATCATCTCAAAAAATAAGACAGAGTACACACCCTATTTCCTTGACTGGGAGAAGCACAGGATTTAAGCAATAAGCTGCCCTACGATGCAGATTGCCTTAGTTACTTTTGTCGTCCCTGGGACACAATACCCAACACACCTACAACTAAAACGAAGAGAGGGTTACTTTGGCTCACAGTCTGTGGAGTTTTTAGTCCAGAATCAGCTGCTCCAAGGCAGGATGGCAAGGCAGAGGATCACGGTGGAGGTGAGCTGCTCACAGCATGTAGAACAGGAAGCTGACAGCAAGGAACGGCACAGCCAGGAAGAAAGATAACCTCTTCCAGGCCATGCCCCCAGTTTCCTGCCTCTTCTGAGCAGATCCCACCTCCCAACAGCAGGTTAGTAATAAGCCCCAAAATCCAATCACCTTGCTAAAGCCCTACCTATAAATGCATGAGGCTTTGGGGAAACATCTAGATATAAACTGTAACATTTGACCCAAAAGATCCAACTGCATCTCTTTATGTAAAATGCATTTAGTCCATCTCTAAGAGTTGCCAAAGTCCTAACAGCTCCAACACTGCAGCAAAGTCCAACTCTAAAGTCTCCTGTGAAACTCAAAGCCAATTCTTAGCTGTGAGACCCTGCAAAAATAAAAAATAAAATAAAATAAAATAAAAACCGCCAACGTACAAAAGCATGGGGTAGACATGCCTGTTCCAAAAGGAGGAATAGGGGTATAAAAACTAATGGGACCGGGCCGGTGAGATGGGGCAGCAGCATAAGCGCCTGCCTGGCAAGTGTGAGGTCCTGAGTTCAACTCCCGGAACCCACATACAAAAAAAGGGCCGGTGATATCGCTCAGCAGCACGGACGCCTGCTGGCGCGCGAGGTCCTGAGGTCGACCCCCAGTATCCACAAAAAAACAAAAAAACAAACAAACAAAAAAACCAATGGGACCAAAGCAAGACTGAAACCCTGCAGGGCAAACGTTAGGTCAATTAGTTGCATGTCCAGCACCTGGAGCAAGTTGTGGCAAGACGTGATCTCCAAATGGCTTGGTTGGCCACACCCCTACAGCACTGCACGTGGTTGTAGCCCTCATGGTTTCTCTCCTAAGCTGGCTTTGCTTAATCCTTGTGGTTTTTCTCAGACTTTCCATGTTCCTGGCTGCTCCAACATCCTGGGGTCTCCACTGCACTTTCAGCTTCACTCTCACTGCTTCATGCACTGTGAGAGTGTCTCGCTTCCCACTGCCTGGCCTCCTGGGTTTTCTTCTGAAATCTAAGTGGAAGCCTCTCTGATCCCACAACCCTCGTGTTTTGCATGCAGGTAAAACTAGTACCACATGCATGATGCCAAGGTCCTCCTGGAGCAGTAAGCAGGCCCTATGGCATCTTGCTTTTGGTTGCAGAGGCCTCCAAGTGCTTAGGTGAATTGCATCCTGTGAAATCAATTCCCTAAGCAGCCTTTCTCTAACAGAGTGAACTTGTCTCTCTTCTCAAAGCAGTCTTTCACTTTTGTAGGCCAAAGGGCGGGTTGTGCTCTTTCTTGACAATGCCCTTAAGCCGTTTTTCCTATGTCCTGCTGCAATGTACTTGGCTTCTTTTAATGATAATATATCAGCAACCAAGCTCTCTTTAACTCCAACTTTGCACGTCCCAACCTTATGGGAGCTTTAGTTGTGCAGTTTGTTTTTGATTTTCAATATAAAGCTGGCTGAAAGCCACCCACAGTACCCATGCCACAGCCGGAACACTGAGCTGTCTTGAAATTTCCTCCAACAGATTGATTGGTCTGGTGCCCTCCATCTCCCGAAAAGTCTTAGCACGTGAGCAAAATGTAGAAAAACTTTCTGTCAGAGCATAATGCACACCGTCTGGAGTCCAACTGCCCATGGAGTCCTTGTTCCCAACTTAAACCTCCTGATTCTGGTCTTTACAGTCCGCGTTTCTAACAGCAGAATGAGTTCCAATTTCCTATCAAACTTGACTTACAGCATTCTAGGGCTGCTTCTCCAGACAGCATCTCCAGTCCTTTCCAAGCTCCTTACACGAGCCTGCCTGTTCCAAAGGCTTCTGAACTACATGGTCCCGTAGCGTTATATCGGCAAGCTCATTTCTGGTACCAATATCAGCCCGAGTTACTTTCCTCGTCACTGGGACACAAAACCCCACATCTACAACTAAAAGGAGGAGAGGCTTTATTTTGGCTCAGTTTGTAGAGGTTTCATCCATAGTCAGTTGGCTCTAAGGCAAAGGCTCATGAGAGCTGCTCATGGCATGGAAGACAGGAAGCAGAGAGTGAGGGAAGATAGAGACAGGGAGGGAGATGAACACTTCCAGGCTATGCCTCCAGTGACCCACTGCTTTTGACCAGCCCCTACCTCCTAAGAAGTTAGGTACAAACCCCCATAATCCAATCATCTCCCAAAGGTCCCATCTGTATTCACAGGCTTTGGGGGGAACATCCGAATATAAACTATAACACAGATGAAGCTGAAACACAGAGAACAGCCCGTGTATTTCCAGACAGAGAAGAGAAAGATGCAAATGAATGGAAAGGTGATGAGGGAGAGAGAAAAAACAGGCTTATTCAGATGCAGTTAAGGATACTCAAGCAGGAACCACAGAAATAGGTACAGTTAACACTCAGACATAAGCAAACATAACCTCGTTTTCTGTCTTGAAATTTTATTTTATTTTTTATTTATTTTTTTTTTTTTGTGGGTACCGGGGGGTCGACCTCAGGACCTCGCGCACCAGCAGGCGCCCGTGCCTCTGAGCGATATCACCGGCCCCTTTTCCGTATGTGGGATCCGGGAGTCGAACTCGGGCCCTCGCGCTTGCAAGGCAGGCGCTTATGCCGCTGAGCCATCTCACCGGCCCTGTCTTGAAATTTTATACATCATGAATTTTATAAACCCCAATCTCTCTAGAGAACATAGTTTTGCTTTCTGTGGTATAAATATTTTGTTTGTTTTGTTTTTCCTTGCTAAATCCCAGTCACTGTGCAGTATAAAACTTCCAATCCAGGACCTCCTCCTCTCTCCAGCCTCTCCTTCTGCATCTCCTTCTCCTCTGCCATCTTTGCTTGCTTACTTGCTCTGGCTGCTGGAAGTGTCACAGAAAGGTGGCTCATCTGTTGGGTACTATTCAACAGAGCAGGAAGAATGTTGGACTCTGCAGTTCCCATCATTTGATCTGACTGGGATGGAGTTCACCTATTAAATTAATGTTCTGATTATTTGTCCTCTCTGGGTCTGCCCAGCTCTTCCCTGCAGTGATCTGGAAGGGCCCATATCACAGTCTTTTCATGGTCTTCTGGCTTCCCAGGAGCAGTGTTGCTTCTTCGGCCTCATCTTAGCAAGCAGTTTCTGCATGTCCCATAACACAAGCAGCAAACTTGTAAAAAGACCTAAACCAATAGCCATTCAAGAATTATCAACTTCCTTTTAGTAAGTGTTGGCAATCCCCAAGAATTTTACGCCTTCTCATAAACAACCTGACCACCAGGTATATTTTACAATGAAAAATGGCAGAAATAAAATTCTGCAACATAGGCAAATATTATGCATTTTTCCCAGCAGGAAAAAGCAGTCATACGACCTGTTCCTATGAGCTCTCTGAAGTCCCTGGCCTGTCGTTTAACTCACTAAAAAAAAAAAAAAAAAAAAAAAAAAGTCCCTTGCGTGGGAGATCAATTCCCAGGCAAATAAAATAGCATCTCCTCAAGATTATTAACTACCCTGGGCCGGTGAGATGGCTCAGTGGTTTAAGCACCTGCCTGGCAAGCGCGAGGGCCCGAGTTCGACTCCCGGAACCCACATACAAAAAAGGGGCCGGTGATATCGCTCAGCGGCACAGGCGCCTGCTGGCGTGCGAGATCCTGAGGTCGACCCCCCGGTACCCACAAAAAAAAAAAAAAAAAGATTATTAACTACCCTACCCAATAGATCTGAAAATAAATTATTGAACAGATCTTTATTAAGGGAAGACAAGGGAATACATTTCCACATCCAGACTAGCACACAGTTCGTGAGGCAGAGGTTCCTGAATGATATTCCTAGCCAGCTGCCTATCATTAGAAGCACTTGTTTTGCCAAGAAAAACATTCCTAATACATTTTATGCTAATTAAACCATGGTGAAGATGCTGTCAACAGTAATTTTTGAAACCTTGTCCCAGCGACCTTTGGAACTTGATTCACAGACTGGAGTCCTCAACGATTATCTAAACATTCCAGATGTAGAGATCAAAATTAATTGACATGAAACACAAGTGCGTGCATGTGTGTGTGTGTGAAATGTGTGTGTCAATCACATGGTCTATATTGTAGCATATCAATACAAATTATAGACAATATCAGAGTGAGATTCTAATCCTCCCCCTTGAAGAAACCCATAGACTTTCATGGTATGGATACTCAGCATTCCCCTCCCCAGAGAAAAAGAGGAAAGTGAAAGGATAAGGTGACCATGTGCCACAGCCACTCTTTCTGCATCACAGTCTACCTTATAGCTCCTTATACTAGCCTGGAGATAGAGCATTCCAAATCAGCAAGATTCTATTAAAACTCTAACGTGGATGCTGAGGGCCTCGCATCAGGTTGAATACACTGCTTGCAATTAAAAGCATTCACTTCCTTCTAGGACTCTCTCCACAGGTATCCCTGCACTAACCTGCAGAGAAACCCAAGTTCCAGGGGATCAGCAAGTGATTTCAGTGTGTCCCCCCCCACTATACAACAGAAATGTAAATTCCAACACATACAGGCAACAGGGATTTTTCTGCTACTGATTTGCCAAAGAGCTCCCATTGCTTGAGCACAGGAAGTAGGATGATCAAGTAGCCATCGATAAGGATTGATTTATTTATTCAACTATAATAAATGATTCTCCTGAGCAGCACACAGGGAGGTCAGGTAGTTCTAAAGAAGACCGATTTTGGGCCGGTGAGATGGCTCAGCGGCATAAGCGCCTGCCCGGCAAGCGCGAGGGCCTGAGTTCGACTCCTGGAACCCACATATGAAAAAGGGGCCGGTGATATCGCTCAGCGGCACGGGGTGCCTGCTGGCGGGCGAGGTCCTGAGGTTGACCCCCGGTACCCATAAAAAAAAAAAAAAAAGAAGACCGATTTTAATAAAGTAGTAGCAACATACACTAAACCTACTGCATGGAAATTGAAGATTTTTAATATACCTTTTAAATAGTTTCGATATTAGGTCTGATACATTCCACAAACTTCAATATAATATAAGTACGTGAAGTATGATTAGGAGAGATCACTGCCACTGGTTGGCTCCTAAAGCTGCCACAAATCAAACACATCCAAATACGTCCTTATCTTCATCACTGCCATAGCCGCTCCTCTTTACGTCTGTCACCTTGCAAATGTTGTCAGCTCTTGAAAAATACCACATATTTTCCTTTCACTCAATTCTACATCCTGTCACCACATCTTGTGGATTTTGTTTTCAAAAAAAGGGCTAGAATCTATTTCATCTTCTCCATTCCTACTGTGCTGGAGTACTGGAAGAGTTCTCTTTACCTGCAATTTTCCCCATTCCTGGCTCGACTCTCCCTCAATAATAGCTCATAAATGAAAATCTGGACTCTGACACCAGGATCTATTAACGATCCTTCAAAGATCCCTTGAAATTTTCAGGATGAATTTTACATCTCTACATAATTTTCTCTCTATAAACACCTTAAATTTAATTCTCGTCAAGTACTCTTTGATGTATATCCATTTGCTTTCGACAGTTCCCATCCATCAGACAGAATTTCCTCAGAGACCACAAAGTTGTTGCAAAGCATCCACAAATCCCTATGAATCCTGAATTATCATCTATACACTAAAAATGTCGAACAAAAAGACATAATCATTTAAAGGTATAAAAATGAACCCTGTAAGGTACCAAAGGCAATTAAATGTAGTAATTCCAAATTCTTACAAATACAATTGACCCTCAAAATAATGTTTCCTAGAAGAAACAGCAGACAATTCTGCTAATAAAAAAGATATTAAAAACTGGGAAAGCTGTTCCATAGCTCTTGGCAAATCAAGAAAAGAAAGGGCTTTCGAATCACTTAGATAGTTATTCCAGCCACGTATCTTTATAACCCATGCTTTCTTTTTAATTAGATGGAAGTCATCTACTATTAGGTATTTTTTTTCCTATATTCTATTCTCTTTTACTTGTTGGAATAATTCTCCAAAGCAATAATTCTCCAAAAGCTTTAATTATTATTTATTCTGTGAGAAAAGTTACCGTGTATGCTAAAAGGATGAAATGGTGTTCTAGTCTCCTGGCCAGGATTAACTGCCAGCCTTCTAAATCATATACCAAAGGAAGACAGAGAAAGTGTCCATATCCCTTAATGACTGCAACATGAAACTAGGCACACTGAAGTCATTCTCTTTGTAAAAAGGCCTATAATCACCTGTGAATTTAAATTTAAGACTTCAGAAGAGCAAGCAACAAACCATTAACAAGTTTATCTGTAAGTCCTGTCACCATTTATAAAGGAATAAACTTCACATCTGTTCAGCATCAAAAAGAATCGTAAGTCTACCGCTCTTGCTCATAAACATGTGCAGGTAAGGCATCATTAATAATACCACCTGCAGAAATAAAAGTCAGTTCTTTATGTAGAATTTAAAATGAATTCTGAGAAACACGAGTTCTATGAAACGTAACAAGTATAATACTGGTATGCACATACTCAAGTGCTTGAAAAGCACTTGGATAAAAAATTTAAACAATTTCTGCTACAGTACTTCACATATTTTTAATATACTAATGTGTATTCTAAAATTCCAAAAGCATAACATGAACATTATTCCTTATTTTATTTCACTAAGAAAAAATTTTCTCTTGGAGAGTCTCCAGAGTTTTGTTCACAATGCTAGCAGAAAAATAATACGATAGATGTGGTTTTAACATTAACAATTTATTTCCAGAAAATGTGTCAATTAAAATAACTGAACTCTCGACTGAAATGCAGAAGGACAGGACAGACAATCAGTCATAGGCATATTATATTAGGTTCATCAAGATGCTATGAAGGAATTTTTATTTTTAAAAATTGAGTTGACAATACATGCCAACATTTACAAAGAACATTATGTCAGTAAGAAGGAAATATAATGAAATTTGGAAGGCCAGCAATCATGATAGATAGAACTAGATTGTGTTCAAAGTCCATTTGAATGAAGAAAAAGTTTTAGTGAACATAAATGGCAGGTATATTTTCCTGAAAGAGTTGTGCTTTCTTTCTATTATAATAGGACAATTATCACCATTTACATCAAAGGCATGGTGAGCACTAAGTTGCTTTTTAAATCAAATTATTAAGAGCTGCATAAATAAGTGTCAATTTTCTCCATTATAGTTTCTTCTCATAAATTAATCCATAAAAAAGGGAACTGCATAGATGTGTTTTAGGTGTGAATATCTGACAAATCATAATAAACATCAAATGTGTAATATCTGAGGATGTCCTCTCTGGTGATATTCAAATAACAATGATCTTTTTATGCAAATAAAATCACACTATTTCCATACCCATACTCAAAACATTTGGTGATTTCTGCACACACATAGATACTACAGGCCCTACATGAGCTGGCCTGTGTGCCTTCTCTCTCCTCTGCTACCTGGTTCTAACCACGTAAGTCTGCTGGGCCTCAAAACAATGTAATTCCTGCTTTAAGATTATAACATGAGTCATTTTCCTAGATCTTCACCTTGCTGAGGAGCCTCCTCACTCCCAGAGATTCTAATTTAAATAGACTGAGGTCAGAAATAGGCTTCAATGTTTCTTGAAAATGACCAGACAGAAGATGTTTGGGACAGAGCAGGGGAATAAATGACACAAATGAAGACAACTACTCCCTACCAAAGACATTTACACGGGAAAACGTTTTCAGTGCTGCACGGAGTATCTGGCATTTAATACCTGATGGTCAAGATATCTATAACTGTCATCTGCTCAAACTTACACAGTGCAGGGACATTTTAAAAAGCTAAAGAGCTTTCAACTGCTCATTTATTGGAAAAAATAATTAAGTTTTAAGGTTTACACCACCATAAAAAAAGGATTTGCAGCCCATGATTCCACCGAATGATTTTGTCCTCATTTAGTAACTAAACTATTGATGATATATTAAAATCAAGACTGTTATTTGGACTATTTATTGTTCAATTTTTAAAGTCAGTAAATTAAATGAAACATAAACTTACCACATAAAATTTCTTGAAGGTGGTCTGTGTTTTACTGCTCCATATTCAAATATGTATTTCATGCCTTGCTGGCTTTCCAAAAACAACAACCAAATGGCTTCCACTTAATCTCCCCCTCCAGCACCTCACCAGACAAGAACGCTGTAGGTATAGACCAATCAAACCATGTGCACACCCTGAGCCATCTGAAAAATAAAAGCTTTCCCCCGGCTTAGTCAACATTAATAATTAAGTCAATCTTTCTCTTAAGAAATCAGAATAAAGATTTCACAGGTGGAAGCAGCTCTTTTTGCCAAAAGATTTTCCACTATACAATGCATCCAAGATTTGATGCCAAAAAGAGTTATAAAAACTTGGAATGCTTTTGCTAGTTTTCAGCTAGTAGAGAAAATTGCAATTGCTTGAAAAATTAGTGTTAGAAGAAAACATGAAATCGTTGATGGTGGCTAATTGGTAATCTTTAAAAGCTGTGGGAAGTAAATACAGCCTGTGTGGATTGTGACTGAAGATCTCTTTGCCTGAAAATTATTAGCAGTTTAAAATAAAAGTGACACTACTTTGTCCAGAATAAAAAGGAAGTTATTTTTGCAGAATGCACTCTCCTTAGTCATGACTGACCCTGTTTACAAAATCAGGACCTGAGAATCTAAGAACGAGCTAGGCAGAATCATCAGAGTTAACCACAGGGGGACAAACTGCAGGATGTCAATCAAAGAGAACCGGAGATGGAGAGACAGCACAGCATATTGCCCATGGGAAACAAAATTTTCCAACATGAAGAAGTTCATTTCATGCTTCAAAATGTCGACAAGTTTTCTTAATGAAGATATTTTTAAAGTAACCACACTCATAAAATACTGAACAAACATAGAACTGCCAGTTAGCTGGTCTCCAGCCTTTTCCCTAGTTTATTTACTGACTGATTCTTTCCTCTCTGCAATGACGACGTCGATGTATCTCCTTGATCAAGTCCTAGTTTACCAGTGCGAAAGTAACTTCTCAAATTGAGTTCAGTTTTCTTTCTTTTTTTTTTTGTGGGTACCGGGGGTCGACCTCAGGACCTCGTGCGCCAGCAGGCGCCCGTGCCGCTGAGCGATATCACCGGCCCCTTTTCCGTATGTGGGATCCGGGAGTCGAACTCGGGCCCTCGCGCTTGCCGGGCAGGCGCTTACGCCGCTGAGCCATCTCACCGGCCCAGTTCAGTTTTCCAAGTTCTATAATAACTGTTAATGTTACAGGTACAAGGAAAGTCTTCTAATACTATGATAAACAACAAGCTATTCTACGTCTATTGCCTCCCTTTTTACAAAAGTAAAAGCTAAAAGTAAATTGGCAATTTTTTTTTTACAATTCATCTTGCTCTTCTATCTGTAACTGTAAAGCCACCATGTATACGCAACACAATAAAATACAAATTTTTATGAGCTGAATTTGAACACAGTCTAAAGGTCTTGATTTTATATATTACAGAGGCATGGAGAAAGTACAACAAGCATTCAAAACCCCACTAGGTAAGCATCTGAGTTAGTTGATAACAGCATACAACAGTGTGTTTTAGTCACTTTCTTCAACACTGAAACATGATATCCAACACCTGCAACCTAAAAGAGGAGGGGTTTATTTTGGCTCACATTTCAGTTCATAGGTGGCTGGCTCCAAGGCGGGATAGCACAGCACACAGGTATGGTGAAGGAAAAGCTTGTCACTTCATGGCATCCAGGGAACAGAGAGAGTAAAGGGAGGAACTGGGAAAAAAGCCATACCCCTCCAGGTCACGCCTCCAACGACCCACTTCTTCCAACCCCATCCCAGCGCCCAAGAGCGAGTTAGCTATATCACCCCATCCTTCAACTACTTTCCAAAGCCCCTGCTCTGAGGCCATGAGGCTCTTGGGGGACACCTAGATACAAATCATAACACAGTGTTTTATTTTCAGAACTGCTGAATACAATTACAGCACCATTTATCCTTCATAGCACCTTTCAGCATTTACATCTCTGCAGCCTAAATAATTATCAGTAACTACATCTCTTTTGTGCACCACTGTATCTCCAACAGGTAGTACAATATCTGGCACATAGAACCTCAAACGCATCTACTGAAAGAGAGCCATATTACCTTACAGATACTTTGAAATACACACCTGCATATTTTGTGTATTTTCTTATTCTCCAAATCCAACTTAAAATATTAAACTTATCCATGAAGAAAATTTTAATTTGCAGGCCTCTCAATATTTCTTTATAACTGCCTCTTCATAATTATGTTAGTATTTTTTTTTTAAATCAAGAGAAATTTTTGCTTCTCTTCCCAAAATAAAAGTAATTTAGAAGCCAAAAGAATGTAATTAAGTGAATTTCCCACTGTAAAGATGCTGTACTGATGACTAATAATGTATAAATTACTTAATGTTTTCTGATTAGAAATAGATATCCAATGTTTGTGCTTTCTGCTTTAATTAAAGTAACAAATTTACAACAGATGGTCTCAAACTCAATTAGTATTCAAAGAAAGCTTATTTTTATGTAACTTTCTACATATAAAATACCATGTAAGAATTAAGCAGTCTTAAATTTTAAAACATGTAAATCTTATTTTGACATCATTAAATATAGCTCAAAAAATTAGCCATTTATATGTACCAAAATGTTTTAAGGAAATAGGAAGCTATCAGAAAAATAACCATTTAGCATATACACACTTTCTTTTTCTTTCTCTTTTTTTTCTTTATTTCTTTTTCCTTCCTTCTTTCTTTCCTTCCTTTCTTCCTAGCTTTTTTACCTGGACTAGTTTTTAGGCTCCTACAACTATTGTTAAAGATAAATATCATTTCTATTTTTTTAGATCACCTCAAAATGTTTAATAGCCATTATCTCTAATCTCGATTTTCAATGAAAAATAAGGCAAAGAAGCAAATTTGGTGATGATTCATTTCCCAACTCTGTATAGTAACTCTGAATGTTATTATTTTCACTATATTGTTGTCTTCCTTTTGTAAGAAGTAACTCTCCCAAGATGATAATAAGCAAAAAGTCATCAATCTTTCCTCAACAACCAAAATCTGGATTAATAATACTAAATCTTTTTTTTTAGTTATCTTTTGCTTCAGTGTCACAATTATTTTTTTAAATTGTTTCTGTTTTCTTATCTCCCATTACAAAAGCTTGCATAATGTTATCATTACTACCAGTGTGTTGCAAGCCAGGTCTAAAAAGGGAATAAAGGGCCGGTGAGATGGCTCAGCGGCTTAAGCGCCTGCCCGGCATGCGCGAGGGCCCGAGTTCGACTCCCGGAACCCACATACGAAAAAGGGGCCGGTGATATCGCTCAGCGGCACGGGCGCCTCCTGGTGCGCGAGGTCCTGAGGTCGACCCCCCGGTACCCACAAAAAAAAAAAAAAAAAAAACAAAGGAATAAAAAAATATTATACGGAATGCAATACTTCCTAGTACTGAGTTTCTTTGTTATATAACTTATTACTTCCCAACACTAGCTTATCTAAAACATAATCCAGGAGTTGAATCTGCCTCTGGAATGGGCCCCAAACTGAATCTCAGTAAAATGTTGATCAATATCTGTTTCTAATCAAAGACTTGTATTTCAACTTTTTAGCTCATCTTACTGGCAAACTTCACCGTCTATTTTAAAATGGGAGGATACTCATCAGTTGATTTTTCAACATAAAACTAAAAAGAAACCTTAGAATTTTCATAAAGTGAAAAAGAATTTCCCTGTACTCAGAAAAATATTTCATAAAACAAAGGATGGTTAAAGGGTAGAAATGTTGTTCAAATTACTAAGTAAATCAGTGATACTGTTTTACATTCATGACTGTAATTTAATGGTATAACCATAAAAAACTAAAGAGAATAATTAATCAGTGACATTTGTTTACTAAAATAATTTTACTATATTCCATTTTAAATGGAAAATAAAGTATCTAATTACTACTTGAAAGGCGGAAATTTTTATACAAGACTAATAATGAACTTTTAAAGACTTTGTGATTATTGTTGTTTTACAAATACCATTTGACTTCTCTATAAAGATACTGATATTTTAAAAAAAGTTCTTTTAACTTTGAATGGCTTTTTGTTTGTATGTACTTAAATATTATCACATGGACTAAAATTGATACTTAAAGTCATAATCTAATATCTATATTTTATTTATTTATTTATTTATTTTTGTGTGTGTGTGGGTACCGGGGGTCGACCTCAGGACCTCGCGTGCCAGCAGGCGCCCGTGCCGCTGAGCAATATCACCGGCCCCTTTTTCGTATGTGGGTTCCGGGAGTCGAACTCGGGCCCTCGCGCTTGCCTGGCAAGCACTTAAGCCGCTGAGCCGTCTCACCGGCCCCATAATATCTATATTTTAAAAGGAAATCCATTATTGGGAAGGTAAGTTTTCACTACTGGAAACATAATATGGACTCATTTTAAGGAACATTCTTAGTAGTTTTATAGTGGTACAGAACTATGCAATAAGATTATGTAATATTAACAGGCATTTAAAGAGCAAATCTTCGGGCCGGTGAGATAGCTCAGCGGCATAAGCACCTGCCGGGCAAGCGCGAGGGCCCGAGTTCGACTCCCAGAACCCACATAAGAAAAAAGGGCCGGTGATATCGCTCAGTGGCACAGACGCCTGCTGGTGCACGAGTTCCTGAAATCGATCCCCGGTACCCACAAAAAAATAAAAAATAAATAAATAAAGAGCAAATCTTTAAAAATTTCATCATTGAAAGCAAGTACTGCCCTTATCTGGCCTAGAAAATTATTCATCTGAATTCCTGACAAGATCTTCAACCTATTTTCTATTCTCTCTATTAGTGCAGAAGAGTTTCTGATGTCCAAGTGGTGCACAGGGTACATAAATGCATTCCAGTAAGTCCCTAGATTATCTGAATTTGCATGTAATTATTATGTATATGAGGTGGGACTGAAAAATATAGTGTGTGTATCAATTTTAACAAATTAATACATTAAAAAACATGTTGTTATTAATCCTCCTCAACTTACTCCCCTGCTTCAAACACACTTATTGCATTGTTCTTACCACTTTCTGAAACAGTTTCGGAAGTGTTGTTTTGTGAGTGTCTTTAGTTTGCTGTTCTGGTTGCCTTGATGTCCTGGATCTATTCAAAACATCTGTCACGGTCCTCTTGACTGGGGAAGAGCCAGAAGTCTGGTAATACCAGATCGAGTGATAAGGTGGATGAGGACACACCGTAACGCTTTCATGAGCCCTTCTGTTGGATGGTACTTGGCAGCAGCATTCACCGCACTTTTGATCATACTTTATAAAGACCCGCATGAAAGAGCAGTTCAGAACTGCTTCAGCAAGTGGCAAGAACAATGAGATAAGTGTGTCCAAAGTGAAGGGGAATCTTTTGAGGGTGATTAATGGCAACGTGTCATTTACTGTAATAAAACATTCACTATATTTTTCAATCACCCCTTAGATATATGTATTTTTGACCATATACTCAAAAGGACCTATAATCCCAGAATATTAGGAATTGGTGCTTAATGTCTATTGCCACTTTACTCTACAAGCTGATGTGAATTTCTGAGTGGCCTGAGCACACAGACCTTTAGTATCTTCCCTTGTCACTAGGAAGTTACTGCTTCAGTAAACTTAAGTGCATCCAGATAAACTTCCTCCCAAGCTCTTGTTTCATGCAAAGTGTATCTAACATTTTTTGTTTCAGTCCTCAAAGCTGCAGACTTCAAAATATGTCTGAGTTTCTCAAGGAACCATCTGTGACACATAAAGCCAACAGTTAACTCCTTCTGGCATTAGAACTTTATGAATAACCAACCCACACACAGACTGCATAGCAAAATTGGTTAAAACACTTTAAAATATTTCACTTAGCTTTGAATTTAATGTACATGAATGAATATATCGAAAACAAACTCTTAAATACAGTGAGAAAAATACCATACTAAAATTAAAAGGCCACAAAGAAAGTCTTTAAGCAATATCCAGATGTGCTTATCTTACCCGTAGTAATACACCATAGTATATTAAGCCATAGTAATACACTTTGTTCATGCTTTACAAGTGCACTGCTCTTTTTTTTTAAAGCAATTACTTGCCCATTTTGATTCTATTCATCAGCCTTTTATATCAACTTTTCATTCAGCGTTTAAGGTAGGAGGCAGTGGAAAGGGCTGTCTGTCAAAGGCCCTGTCTTACAGTTTTCTTTTTTGATGACTTCTCAGTAGATGTGGATGTTCCTTTTAACTTCCACAAATGTATGCTGGAATGAATTATTAGAGTGAAATTCCTGAAGCCTAACATAATCTAGCGCTCCCTCTTCATTTTAATTTTTATTGTGGTTAAATATGTATAGCATAACATTTTTCATCTTAATCATTTTTCTTATAACTGTTAAGTGCAATGGTTTTAAGTATATTCACTGTTCAGCAACCAATTTCCAAAACTCTTCATCTTTCCAAATTAAAACTCTATTAAACATCAGGTCCCCATCGCCCCCTCCCCTGATGCCTCACAAATATAATGTACTTTTAAGTAGATGGGAAAGTATGAACTCCCTAAGAATATGAGCTTCTTAAAATCTCTTTCGTATTTATTTGCAGTATCCGCTGCATAGAAGTCTTTGCTCATAATGTGTGTTCATCATTGAAAGTGTATCTTCATAATTACTACAGAAAACACTACATTATCTTCTGGACATCAATGGCACCTGTGAACCGAGAGCCATTTTCAGTAATGAACATGATTTCATGTCACCTGACTACCTTTTATAAGCCCAGTCCTTATTAATAGCATGGATCACGGTAGAGTGCCAGACACTGTTCGGTGCACTTTGCCAATATATCTGTTATTCTATTTTTACCAACAAATATATGGATAAGTACTAACATCATCAACATTTCGCAGATGTGAAATTGAAGGAAGCTATTAGTCTATTTTTGAGGCGTTCATTGCATCGACATAAAAATTTAGAGTCATTTTAGTATGGGGAAAATATTTGAAGACAAAAGGTCAATGAACATATTGGTTTCAGTTTTGATGTTGCCACAAAGAATTCTTGCTAAGGTCCAGAGTGATAACGGTTTCAGCACCTGCAAATCTGGTTTCTGTATTGTAGAATGATATACTCACAGGCTATGAAAGATGGAGCTAGAGCCAATCTCTGTTCCACTGTATCCTAGCTGTAAAGCTTTGGACACACACATCAGTACCTCCATCAGTAAAACGGGGATATCCTCTATCGCTTCATAGGGTATATGCGAGTATGCGCAGGAGAAAGAGATGGAGAGGGGAAAAAGAGAAAAATATGCAGGCAAGTACTTGGCCAACCACAAGAAGTCTAAGACAATATTATAATTATTACAGTAATGGCAGCTAAGGTTATATGAGAAGATTGTACCATGCAATGGTAAAAGAATAACCACTAAAGCCTGGGTCGGGGGGAATAGCAGCTGCAGGGCGCTGGGAGCTCCTTAGGTCTGTGCCTCATTTTCTGCATTTGTATAACACAAATAATACCATCGTGGCTTGTAGTGGCAATAGTGATTTTAGTACACATGAAGCGCTTAGAGCCATACCTCAGACCTAATAGGTTCTTGATAAATGTTGTTCTCATTGTTTATTTAGTTCTTCCTATTACAAATTGCAGGTTTTCTTATCTCTGCCAGGTACTTTTCTAAAATAATTTATGTAAAGGATCCAGTAAAGCATTTGTCACAGAGTACACACTGGAAGAAGGAGTGTTAGTTGGACATTGTACTCTATGCATTTGACTACCCTGTACATTCTCCAGGTTAATACTTTATCATAAGTTTTTGCACACAAACAGAACTTGTCTCATGCTTCTGACAAAACCTTGCCAATCACAATACTTTTAAAGAGAGAAAATGCTTTTATTTAGTGGGTTAACGTAAAGTAGAAACACAAAATATATGCTAACTCAGTTTATGCTTTTCTGTTTTTTATCAAATTTCTTTACCTCTAGTTTCTGTCATTTTCTTGGAAGTTCAATTATTACAGATGGCTCTAGAATGTTGGCACTTACTTATTTACTTAACATTTTCCTAATTCAATTCCTAAACAGTGATGCCGAAGATTGAAGATATATATTTAAATTGAAAGTTTACTGAGCTACAAATTCGAATATATTGCAAGTACTGTGACAGTATTAGGGTTCTCCAGAGAAAGGGAACCAGTAAGGTGTGCGAAGGCAGGGATTTATTATAAGGAATGGGCTCTTGCAATTATGGAAGCCAAGAACTCCCAAGATCTATGGTCAGCAATCTAGGGACCTAGGAGAGCTGATGGTGGAGTTTCGGTCTATGCACGAAGGCCTGAGAACCAGGGCAGCCACTAGAGAAAGTTCTGACCCATAAACTACACACCCAAGATCTCATGTTTCAGTGTGTCTGAAGACCAGAAAAGATCAGCATCTCAGCTCAAGCAGCCAGACAAGAATTCCCTCTTACTTGGCCTTTTCGTTCTACTCAAGTTTCTATTCGACTGCAGGAGGCCCTCCTGCATTACAGAGGAAACTCTGCTTTACCCAGTCAACCACTGCAAATGTTAAACCCACCCAGAAACACCTGCACAGGTACTAGAATAATGTTTGACCAAATGCTTGAGCACTGAGGAGCCATTCCAGTTGACGCATAAAATTAACCATCACTAGTGACCATGTAATTATCATACAAATTAGGACACGAGAAAAAGACAGCTAACCTGACTGGGTGCTAGGACAACTTAGTAAAAATTCAGATTATCTCGGGTAAGCATGAAGTTCATAGTTACTTCAATTAAGAGTGGGTATAGTTAAGAGAAATTTAGCTAGGACAAGAAAAAAGATGCCTTCTTTTCACAAACCCCAAATCTCTCCTTATGGGGCTTGGACTGTAGTAGACATGAAGCAAATATTTAATGAATGAATGAAGAAATTAATATATGAACTATGTACAGCTATTTTCACATGGAATGACTGAAACAGTATGGCATGACTATCAGTTACACTATGCTGCTGGAGCATGATTACTCTTGGGAGTCAAAAGGAGTTTCACATGAGGATTAGGACGCAATATAAAATTTTTGTAAAATTTTAATATAAACGTCTGTTTTTTCACCTACTTTTCACATGCATCCTACTTCATAACCTTTAAAATGTGTGGAATAAGAGCTCAGGCTTCCCTGTGGCAAGGTGCACCTCAGGGGAATATTTAAACCACTCTAATTGGAAACATGGTTTGGATAAATGTCATGCTATTGAAGATCTCGGTGATTGTTTGTTTGTTTGTTTGCTGTTTTTTGAGACAGGGTCTCACGGTGTAGTTCAGGATGGCCTTGAACTTACTATGTAGCCCAGGCTGGGTTCGAACTCACAGCAATCCTCCTGCCTCAGCCTCCTGAGTGCTGCGATTACAGGCCTGTGCTGCCACGCCCAACCTGGATGAAGTTTTTAAACTTACCACCTTCCGCAGTTACTCCTGAAATCTAGCATGGTATAAAGGACACAGGGTTTGCAGTCACAAGGTTTTGTTTTAAGCCTTAGCTGTTCTACTCATGGCTTTGGACCAGAACAGTACATAGGGTCCCCTCTCATATTTCTAGCTGGAAATACCATTTTTATCCTTTACTCCCTTCTCTCTGCCATAATCAATCTTTTTTAAAGTTTTATTGTATTTTTTTATTGTCCTTCAAAAAATTCTCTCACTTCACATTCTTTCCTATTCTAAAATAAGAATAAGAATTCTAACATATCTGCCTTACCAGGAAATACTTCAAATTAACCTTCCTTTTTTTTTTTTTTTTTTTTTTTGTCTTCTTCAAAATATAATCCACTCTTTGCATTATTTTTCTAAAAACTGATTGTTGAATTCTATCCATTCTTTAAAATAATGAGGCTGTGCTGCCTCTTTCCTAGTCTTATTACTTACCCTAGTCTCCAATTATCAGTTTAGTTTCCCCAGTACCCACTGAATTTGTATTCAGTACAATATTTTCCTTGGAGCTATTTCAAGCATGTTGAGACTTGGCTTCTCTATGAAATTAGGTTGTGGACGGAGTCCATTTTTTTTCTAAACAATGCCTTGTACATTCCTGGAAATGATGTTGCATTCAATAAATATTTGCTGACAACTGTTATTACAAAATGAGGATGATTTTCTTTCCAGGTTTATTCATTGTTGTACTGAAAATGTGGACTGAAACAGATATCCAAATTAATATATCATGACTTTTTAAAAAACCTATTACATAGAAATATTACTAAACTTGATATACTTTAAAATTCAAAATTTCAAAATTAGTTAGAAGAAGTAAATGAAAGCCATCTATATTCAAACATAAAAATTACGACACGTATCTATTCACAGATGACAAGAACTTATAGAAAACACAATAGAAACACTGAAAAACCTGTAAGTGATTAAACTAATCAAGAAAATTAATTCACAAACTTAGTTATATTTCCTATACATTAGCAATGAACAACTTCAAAATGAAATTAAGGAAACAACTCCATTTATAATAGCATCAATAAGAATAAAATATATAGGATAAGTTTAACAACAATTGTGTATTCTAAAAACTAAATATATTGTTGAAAGAAGTTAAAGTTCTAAATAATGTTCCCTATGTTCTAATGTAACCCAATGTTCACACATTAAAGATTTAATATTGTTAAAACAGCAATATCCTCCCAATTTGATCTACAGGTACAATGTAATCACTATCAAAATTTTAGCTGACTTTCTTAAAGAAATTGATCCCAAATTAATCTCAAAATTTGTACAGAAATAAAAAATATGTAGCCAAAGCAATCTTTAAAAAACAACAAAAAAAGTGGAAGACATACTTTTCAATTTCAAAATTTAATACAAAGCTACAGTAATTAGGACCCTAGGATGCTATCATAAGACTAGAAATATAGATCAACAGAGTACAATTAAGACTCCAGAAATAAATACACTGATTTTTTACAAGGTACCAAAAAAAAGGGGTTGGGGGGGAGCAGTCAAAAAATAGTCTTTTCAGCAAATGTTGCTGGCAAAATCTAATATCCATATGAAAAGAGTGAAGTTGGAACTTTATGTCATATTACATATAAAATTTAATTCACAATAGTTTATATAGACTTCTTAGAGAAAAAGGACCAATTTTCATGACTAAGGCAATGGTGTCTTAGATATGACACCGATAAACAAATCAATAAAAGAAATATATACATATATAATGAAGTATTTTTTCATAAAAATTAAAAATTTTCATGCTTCAAAGAAATGTCTTTCAATATACCTCAATAAAGTGAAGATGACCTAGACAAAGGCAGAAAATATTTGCAAAACATACACTTGATAAGAGAACATACCAATAATAACTAGATATCTCAATAAAAAATTGAGGAAGAGATCTGAGTACCCATTCATTACTCCAAAGGAGATGTACAGATGACTAAAAATCACTCATAGATGCTCAATATCATTAGCAAATTATTGTTCAAGAAATATGTCTAGCATTTCTCTGAGATATATTTTCAAATGGTATCAGAGAAATGCTTATATAAAATGTATAAAGCTCCTAATACACCAATTGGTTTCACTAAAACAACTATCCTAAAGAACAAGTTTATCAATTGTTTTCTCAATTCAACATGTATTTCTCAAAAGTTTCATGATAAATCACTTCTTTATTAAATTTTATTTCCTTTGATGTCTCTTACATCTAAAATACTTCCATAGGAAAAAAAATAAGCTGGTTTCAGTTTTTAACAAGATGTAAATTCATTTCAGTTTATTAGTTCTTACATTAAAACAAATAAAAGACAAACATTCTGTGAGACAGTCCCCAACTAGACCCTGAAATTACACGTGTGCTAATTAAAACAACGAATATGCTAATCTAGCTCACTGGCTTCTTTGACCTCTTTGAGAATGTTTAGATGACTACGTCACGTAATTGTTCCTGAAGGTTTATCTTAATTACGAGTTGTAAGACCCACAGTAAAAGGAGGGCACCTGTGAGGCGCCTGAAGAGACAGGATGACATTACATTTAGAGGCTCAGAGCAGCCCTGGGTCCTTGAGCTGTGACTCCCCCTCACCAGCCAGTCCAGTACGCTGACGTCAGTACAGGGCTCCACTTCTCAACCCCAAAATCCAGGTGACAGCAACCTCTGCAGCGCAGAGCAGTAGGGAAGATAACGTAAGAAACTAAATAGAAGCTTCTTAACTCCGTTCGCGGTGCATAACCCTCAGTGTGTGCGCCACTGTACTGTTAATTAACTTTTGGACCCCGAATTCCTGATCTGAGCGGACATACTAACACCTCTTCCACTGCCTGCGGAGTGCTGAGACTGCACCCTGAAAGCACGGCTTTCAATTATATTGCTTTATCACTGTAAAGAACAATGCACTCCCTACACGCAAAACACTTTTAATACTGCAATTCATCAAATACTGTACTCTCTATGGATTATGAAGGCTACTGTTTCAAAAATGTTTAAAACCTGTTTTTTATCTTTTTGAAGACTCTTCTTAGCCTTCATTAGAAGTCTGTTTATACTTGAGTCTCGCTGCCACTACGTGACTGCTCTGATGAGTGCCTGGGTGCACTAACTGACCCATCGGGGGGTCTCTTCGACCTGGAGATTCTGCAGCTGGACTTGAGCCAAGTATGCCATTATAACACGTGGATTTTACCCTCCTCCGGATCAAACAGATCATCTTGAACAATAGAAGCCTGATCAGACACTAGCAGAACTAGAGCCTGAAAGACAGAGATTATTTCTATTTCCACTGCCAAGGTTAAAAGGAAGTTCCACTCTATGGGATTCACTCAGATAGGTATATTAAATCATGGCTCTCAATAAAAATAGGCCACATTAAACTGTGCTAAAGAACATGCTCAAGGCAGGTATGACCCCTATTCACATCTTGGGTGATGGCTTCGGACTATAAATTCCAACGAGCAGGAATAAGACCTCACAGCTCTCTTCATATAACATCAAGCAGAGTGACACATCCAATATATTCAAGTAGAATTAGGGGCTATTGCTATTAATGAGTTCAAAAGAATCTGAGGAGCAACAGTTTCAGGAAGAAGGAACAGTGCCAAAACACATCAATTTTCTCCTCTCTTCTATAACTCCTATTCCTCCTTTCCAACTTCTTTATGCATACATTCGCTTCTGTCTCACCTTAAATAAGATCTGTCTCCACCCTGTCCCTTTCCATTCACAGGCAGCCTTCTTGAAAGAGCCGTATACACAAAACTTGTATTTTCTCACTTCCCACACACTCTTGAATCACAGAAATTTAAATTCACCACCCAACTATGTCCCGGCTCTTAAATCTAATGATCACCATTAATCCCTACTTTCCTTAATCTCATTCAGCCCTTGACCTCTGTTACTTTCTTCTCTTCTTAAAACTGGTCCCTGAGCTTTGCAGGCTCCATTCCCTCCTGTTTCTTTTCCTCTAAGATGATCCCCTTCCACGGGGTTCTGTGAGAACTAACATGCCAGCTGAGGTGCAGTGAAGTTCCTCAGAGGGATTTGGAAAATCAGTAAAGTAAAAAGGATCTTGAAAACCATTTTGAAGTGTCCTGTTGTGACAGCAGGAGCAACTGACACATGGTGCAAAATGCTTAGGAGAGTGGTGTGACGCTAATGATTTAGGAAAATGGTCTTGCGTAACTACAGGGACATCTGCTTCACAGCTAGCTCTGCAAACTGGTCATGAAAATAATAAAGAAGACAATTTTCCAAAACCACACTGAGTAAGCAAAAAGTGTATTTCTGGCAGAGCCTACTGTACATACTCTGAGGTTTTAAAGAAGGCAGATATTTGTAAGCATTGCTCAGAGTTTTGGCATAAAAATTATTCTTGAAAATAAGATTCAATTTTTTTTTTTTGTTTTTTGTTTTTTGTTTTTTTTGTGGGTACCGGGGGGTCGACCTCAGGACCTCGCGCGCTAACAGGCACTCGTGCCTCAATTTGTTTTATAACAAATAATTTTTGAAAGAGTATTGCAAGACATATCTGTCTTGTAAGACATATCTGTTTAAAGAATCTGATCTTAAACTAAATATGTGTATATGTATAAATGTATACTTGTATACATGTATGTTCAGCTCCTGACCTACCACGCTCCAGTTCTCTGAGAAAGGCCACCCAGGAAATGACCACCCACAAACAGCTACACAACTGAATGACCTACTGGTCACAGAAATGTAGACATGCTCTCCTACAATCTGAAATCAATTCTGGAAATATCTCCCTCTCATCTCACAGGCTGTGATATATACGCCCGGAATAAATAATTTCTCAACCAAGGATTCATATCCTTATCATGAATCTCTGTACTATTTTGTCCTTTTAAGCTGGCTCGAATTCAATGTTTTTTCTGAATCTTTTCCCTTCAATCTTATGTGAGCTTTTGTAGCACTTTTAAAACACAAGTAGGGCACTAGATGTTCTAACAACAAAGTTCCCCTTAACTAGCTCATGGCAACCTTTCCCCATTCCTCCTTTGGAATCAAATCCTAATTAAGTCAACAAGTCATTCCCCTTGAAACATTATGTATGGGTAAGCTGGCTATGAAAAATTGAGAAGAAACCATTAAAATGTAAAAGAAATTTGCACTTAGTTGCAGGATAGGTGTCTCTAAGTTTTTTCTCCATTTGAAGAAGTCAAGACTGGGATGATCGTTAATGAATATTCTTTACATAAGAAAGTCTTTGTAAAAGTCTAGTAGTCATGGACTCATGCTCAAAGAAAGGCCTTCATCTACAGGAAAAGTCTGACAAATAAATACATTTGTATAAAGATTTTAGGTAAAATAAAACAGTTTAAGAAGATACACACTTTTGTAATCACTTTAGACATTATTTACTATCAAGTATGTTCCCAATGTTCTTAGAAACAAGGATTTCTACTCTAGCTGTACTATCCTAGCTTTTATTGTTTAGTTAGCTTCTCTTCCTTAATATGCCACCAAACTGTTCAAAAATAAATGTTTAAATTTCTATTTAAAAAATAATGCTGAGAATGACATTAACTCCTGATGACTCCTGATGTCCAAAGGAGTACTGTTTTCATTTTCATTGGCTTTTCTCTCCTGTGTGCCCCCAATGTTGGTTAAACACCACATGTTATTACATCTTCTTGGCCACGTCAATCTTATGAATTCGTATCTCTTAAGTCTAGTACTAGCTTTGAATGCCATGATAGTACAGAATGAATATGATGTGCATTGAGATAAAACTTAAGAGATTTCATGGACATGCATATTATCTTTTTACCATTTAGTTTTTTAAAAGTAATCTCAAACATCCAAGTATCAAGTAATAAGGAATTAAATAAGCACACATAATAACAAATCTTGATAGTAGCAGAAAGAATAACTAGCATATATTTTTACTAGAGAAGTAGCAGAACTATGATGAAAATTTTATTCGATTCTTTGAAAGCTATCTCTAACTTTAAGCTATTGTTCATGTTAAAAGCATCTCTTTGTAATATATGCTGAAAAATTAATCTGTGAAGTAGGATGGTCTGAAACCAACATTTACATAGCAGTATTTCACCTCTTTCTTCAATACTACATATTTGCGATATGTAGTAGTTTAAGTAATGACCCACAAACTGCTAAATTCCTAAACTCTGAAAACTGTGAATGCGACCTTATTACAGATATAACTAATTGAGTGATAATTTTCAGATGAGATTATCCAGAATTTAGGCTGAGCTCTAAATTTATTTATTTATTTTATTTTATTTTATTTTTTGTGGGTACCGAGGGTCGACCTCAGGACCTTGCACGCCAGCAGGCACCCGTGCCACTGAGCGATATCACCGGCCCTTTTTTCATATGTGGGTTCCAGGAGTCGAACTCGGGCCCTGGCGCTTGCCAGGCAGGCGCTTATGCCGCTGAGCCATCTCACCGGCCCTGAGCTCTAAATTTAACAGTCTGTCTCCTTATTAAACAAGATGAAACAAAACAAAAAAACCAAGAGGAAAATCTGAGACACAGAACAGGAGACAGCTATATGCAGATGAGGTCAAATATTGACAGCGAGAAGGCAGGAATGCCAAGAACAGAAAAGCAAGGTGAGAATCACGGAACGGGTTTTCCCCTCAGGACTTTGAAAAGAAACCAATTCAGCCAAGCATTAATTTTGGACTTCTAGCTTCCAGAACTATGAAAGAACAAATTTATGTTGTTCTCGGCCACCAAATTGTGGCACCTGCTGAGGCAGCCCCAGGACTCACACTTACAGTGGCTTATATGTATAGAAACATTTTCCCTTACATTTTTACTTTTCTAAAAATAGACTTTCCAGGGCCGGTGAGATGGCTCAGCGGCGTAAGCGCCTGCCTGGCAAGCGCAAGGTCCTGAGTTCTACTCCCGGCACCCACATACGAAAAAAGGGCCGGTGATATTGCTCAGTGGCACGGGCGCCTGCTAGTGCGTGAGGTCCTGAGGTCAACCACTGGTACCCACAAAAAAAAAAATAAAAAATAAAAAAATAAAAAAAAATAAAAATAGACTTTCCACTTCTAAAAAGACTTCCCGGACTATTACAGCAAAAATTCTCAGTATTCTGCTCATATAACAGAATAGAGGGGCATATAGAAAATAACAAGAAAACAAATAAATTTAGAAAAGAACCTGTCCTGAAATAATTTCTGTAAATAATCATTATAGTGCAGTAGTGACTGTAAATTGTAGAGTTAGACTGACAATTTCTATTCTTGGTTCTATTTTTATGTGAACGAAGTGCTTTAGCTCTGAGTTACACGGTCCTACCTCTTCCAAAGACCAAAAGAAACCAGCGCTTCTTTATATACTTGTGAAATAAAGTGATAATCAGTGTTAAAAAGCTCTGCACATTTACTAGCATATATTAAATAAATGTTCAATAAATGTTATCATTTAGTAATTAGACTTACATTTCATGACCTAAAAATTAACCCTTAATCAATAATTCTAATGAGACTTTCTGAGATGCTGGGTTGGTCTCCTTTCTCCAAGGACAGCCACCCTAATTTTAAAGCCCCCCCCCGAAAGAGTGATATTATGTAAGATATTATTAAGAATAACCCCTGATAAGGAGATAGTTGTCCTCGACAGTTAACTAAAGTCACTATTCATTTCAATAAAAGAGGAAGTAAAAGGGTTTTTATTTGCCCCAACTTATGCTTAATCTTGTCCCACAATTTCCCAAGTCACCACCTCCTGAGGGAGCTCATCACCTCTCATGTTCTCAATGACCCCACATTATTCTGATACCAAAAAAATATGCAAATCTCCATCCAGCTTGTTGAGGTTAATCAATATTGAGTGACACTTCAACAAAGTCCTTTTTAATTAATACTCAACATGTGAACCGTATTTTAGACTGGAGTCCATACTAGAACACTGCAGCATTCATTTCCTGATAAAATCCTAATCCTATACACAAGGCGTTCATTTCCTTTTCACAAATGAGGAGAGTGAAGCTCAGAAGCCTAATGAACTGCCTATGTTAGTCTAATACACACTGTTTTTAAGATTTTATTATACAAAAATCAAATATATATAAAATAAACAGAATAACACAATAAACCACTACATACCTTTCATTTCATTGTAATACCTGTTTTGACGATTTAATTTTAATTTCTCAAAATTTCCCTATTGAGAACAAATGTGTATTTCTAGCCTTAGTTTTTTAGTAACGTATCACTAAACATCTATACCGTGTTTTAAGACAAAAAGAGGTAAAGGGGCATCCAGAAAAAGATATTTTGAATGAGACTCTTCCATCCAAAGCATTCTGTCTCTATAAACAAAGAGAATGTCCCTAGATGATAATATTCAAATGATCATAAGTGTATCACCAAAAACTAAATGACTAACCATGATCTAAATAGTAAGTTTCTAAACTTCGCAAGGCAAAACCCAAGTCTATGCATAAACCTAAAGATTACATCTTATGTAAAGACACTTTAAGTCAAATATCTACTTTTAAATTGATAACGCAAAGTAAGCTGCTCTTAAGTGTATACTGACATCATAGGAGAAAAGGCCTTTAAATAAGGAAAATACAGTACCCATTTCTCTCCTATTCATAACAATGGGCAATTTTTATTAAATAAGCTAAATATTCCCAGGAGTCAATTGTTATTTTTAGGAATTTTTCTTTGCTACTAAGTCATTTATGAACACCACAGTATGCAACTGAAAGGTCAATGAGGAAAGAAAACAAATTGAGCTATAAATACAAGAATAACTTCTAGGAAAAAAATTGGCAGCAGTTAATGAAGATTCAGAACACAAAGAGGAGAGATAGCCAAAGAGGCGGAAAATGGAAAGTCATTTTAAAGAAGCCAGTACATTTTTAACAACTCTTCCGAAACCAGTCTGGCATAAGTACCGGACAGATGGAGTGGTGGTAATTATAAACATATTTTCACCTTACTTTTGTACAGCTACTAGAAAAACACTTAAAATTTAAAAGCCTTTTCTCAGAGGCAATGTGGAAGATTTCATAAAAGTTAGTTATATATTTCACTGAAAGAATGACTATTAAACACATTAAAATTTCCCTTAAAGTGCATGTATGTTTAGGGCTGTGGTTGATCACTAAATATATCAGCATAACTGATGAAGGGGATCTTGGTAAGAAAGAAGCTGACTGGGGCAATACATCCCTTATCACTGATATATCTGGGACCCTGGTGAGATTTGAAGCTAAAGAGAAAGGTCTTTGTACAAGATCCTGCTCTTTAAGCTGAAGACTAAAACAAAGGTTTGCAGAGGAATAGAGCTGAATAATTAGTGTGCCATCCCATGAATGCAGAGGATAAAAATGTAGGCTAATAGAACAGGAACAATTTTACAAACACTAGCCTTCAAAATAAAAATATGAAAATGAGACTTTGAAATACGATGTGCTTACGTGTTCAGGTCATTTGTGGCTACTAATTAGCCCAAGGGTTTAGAGGTGGAATGATTTGCTTTCCAGCCACATGCAGTAAATTTTCCTGTCCCTTACTTTCAAGTTCAGGGTATTTACACAGCGTTCTACATTGAAAACAACATAAGTGCATACATTCCAGTTAATTTAAGAATAAACTTAAGGCAGGACATTGGCGATGCCCAGAAATTACAAGATGGCCAGAGAATAAGGCTGTACGGTCCGGAGCAATAATGACATAACCCTGAGCCCTGTGGGCTCCACATTGCTGCTATGACCAAAATTTTCCAAAGTCCACTTTGCTAACCAGGATCCGGTCATCAGTTCCTAGATTAGAAACTCTGCTAGGACTGCTCCTGTCAACAAAGTGCATGTGCCACCATCACTGCCAGAGTGGATTCCATGGTACCTGTTTCTAGTCACGAATTTCCAATTCAAAGTCTTACCTGTGTGCATCTGATTCACAGAGCCTGTTACACCTGTGTCCCAAACGAAAAGAAGTTGAGGAAGCAGGCTTTTAATCTGGGAAATTGCAAACAAGGAAGAATCTCCTCAAAACGCATGAAACGCATCAAAGATGCTGGGAGGTAGAATCTAAATGTCAAAAGTGTCAGAGAGGTGAGAACATTACCATGGATGCCCCTAGAGGTTCTGCACACTGGTGCTGGAGAAACGGTCTCTACCACTGACCCTAAATCCATGATCTGGACCTGCCAACCTCTCCCTACATCTCCTGCCACACGCCCCTCCAGTTACACTAGTCCTTCATGGTCCTCCAATATACAAAGCTGTTGGAGCCTGAGGATTTCTGCTTCTGATTCTCTCTCTGCCTTGAACTCTTCACGCCCAAATTTATCCACAGCTGACCCTTGCTTCGCTCTCAGCCTTCAAAAGTTACTTCCTTAGGGAAGATTTTCTAGACTGTGCCACCCAGCAATGTCCCCCACCACACCTCAGCCATGTTGTTCTTCTTCCTGTTCTGTTTGCTTCAGAACTCATCACTGTCTGATTATCTGGTTTTTCATTTGTTTGTTTTCAGCCTAATTTGCCAAAATGTAAGCTCCTGGAGACTGCAGGTCATCTGTCCGTCTGGCACCTAGAACAGGGTCTGGCACAGAATAGCTTTTCCGACATGCGTTGCTTAACGAATGAAACCCCGATCGGGTTAATGTGCCCTTTTATACAAATGGAGACTGAAGAAGAGAAGTTCAGTGATTTGTATATAATCACCAGAAAATTACTGATTAGAGTGCAAGTCTTTGATCTCCAACCAAGCAATTTACAGGAAAAGAAAGATGGAAGAACTTTCAGCTGCATCTTGTTGTTTATTTTTTAATTTAATTTAAATTTATTTCAACTTATTAAAAAAAACATACATTAATGGGGTACCAAGTCATGTTTTAATGCATGCATCTATTATGTAACATTTAAAGAGATTAAATTTATTTACCTCTCGAACATTTATCTTTTTTTTTTTTTTTGTGGGTACCAGGGGGTCGACCTCAGGACCTCGCACACCAGCAGGCGCCCGTGCCAGTGAGCGATATCACCGGCCCTTTTCCCATATGTGGGTTCCAGGAGTCGAACTCGGGCCCTCGCGCTTGCCAGGCAGGCACTTACACCACTGAGGCATCTCACCGGCCCTATCATTCTTTTTTTGTAATTTTTAAAAATTAGTACATGTTTGCAGTACATAATGATTACAATTATCCTGGAGAGTTGGTACATGTAGAAAATACATCTTAATTCTTAAAACTTTCAAAATCCTGCCTTCTAGCTTTTAGATGTGCAATACATCATTGCCCTCTATAGCACCCTACTAACAGCACAGCCCCAGAACATCTTGCTTTTATCTAATGTAACTTAGTACCTGTCAATCAACCTTTCCCATCCTCCCAGCCCTTACTCTCCCTGTCCTGTCCTCTGGTAACCGCCACTGTACTCTCCACCCCTTTGAGATCAGCCTTTTCTGATTCCAGCTGTGAGCAAGCTCATGCAGTGTCTTTCTGACCCTGGCTGTTTGATTTACCATAATGATCCCAATTCCATCCATGTTATCACAAAAGACAGGACCTCATTTTTTCTACGGCTGCATAGTATTCTGCGGTGGATGTGTAGCACATTTTACTTACTCGTTCTTTAGTTGACGGACGTGTAGGTTATGTTCATTTCTTAGCTATTGTGACTGGTGCTGCGATGAACATGGGAGTGTAGATGGCTCTGCAACAGCCTGCTTTCATTTCCTGTAGATGTATGCACGGTAGTGGTATTGCTGGATCATACGGTAGTTTCATCTTTAACTTTTTGAGGAAACTTCCTATTTCTTCCCATTATGGCTGTACTAATTTACAAACCCACCGACAGTGTGCAAGAGTCCTCACCACATCCTCACCGGCACTTGTTACCTCTTGTCTTTCTGTCGTAGCCGTTCTTAACAGGGTGAGGCGATAGCTCATTGAGCTTTTGGTTTGCATTTCCTAATGATTGGTGATGTTGAGCATTTTCTCACATACCTTTTGGTTGGCTCTGTGTCTTCTTTGGGGGAAATGTCTACGTAGGTCTACTCCTTGTTTTTAAATTGGGCTATCTGGGGATTTTGCTGTTGGGTTTTTGGAACTCTTCACATATTCTTCATATTAACCGCTGATCAGATACATAGTTTGCAAATATTTTTCCCAATTTTCTAGGTTGTCTCTTTACTCTGAGGATTGTTTCCTTTGCTGTGCAGAAGCTTGTTAGTTTCATGTCATCCCATTTGTCTATTTTTGCTTTTGTTTTTGTGCTTTGGGGTCAGCTGCTTCTTAAAAAAAAAAGGCAGCAGGGCTCAGCAAAAAGGACACTGATGAGAAAAAAATAAGCTCTATAACTGCACATTTCTCAGGCTAAATCTGCGCCTCTAAGTCTCATATAAGCCTCATCAATTTTTCAAAGAATTAAGTGTGGCCACATATGTAAAAGCTTTTTATAACATGACATGCACATGTCAATATTTTATAGCTTCATAATTGGAAGTTATAACATTATTAATTTATGACTAATGATATTCACATCTCAATTTACATTTTCCTAATAATAAAAGGGGTACATATTCTTCCCATAACCTAAATCAGAGTCTTTCTGTATAAAATGAGTGTCTCTAATTTCACACAACTAAAATTTACTGGAAATTTGCAACATGATAGGCATATATTATACATATATTATAAAATTTCTTCTTAGGTACTCATGTTAAGTTCATTTCAGTCTTCAAAGACTATTTTGCCACTGTAAAATAAGGTCAAAATTAGGCTGTTACTCTTACTTCTTTCACTCTGACTTAAATGATATGCAAAGAGCTAGAGACACAGAAGCTGTTGAAAATAACTCCTGCCTTCAAGGTAATTACTCTTTCAGGAAAGAAACAAACAAAAAGAAAATTAGCAACAATGTGACATATGCAAGGTGCTATATTCATTCAGAAGAATGGCACCCAATCTAAACTGTAAATAATTTAAAAAGAACTTTTTAGCGAAAGTGATTCTGAGCAGAATCTGAGCTAAAGGATGCGGAGAGGTTAATCAGAAGTAGAAACCAGACACGCCTAGAAATGCTATGCAGGTGCAGAGAAGATAGCATCTGCAAAACTCCAGTGGAGAATTTAATCACTAAGAAACTGCAAGGTTAAGAAAAAATAGGGTCACAACAGCCGGAAGATGTAAGAATTTTAAAAATGGGGAGAGGGCTGTCCCTAACCTTTTGCAGCAGTCCTAATAGTGCAAGTGATTAATTCCCCATAATAACTCTGCTTTCCCCCCAGAAAAGAAACTTTCCCATTCACTGTTACATTACCTTTCTAGTCTGGCACTAACCTTCAGTTTTGGGTCAGGAATGATTTCATCTTTAAAATACATATATAAATATATTAAACATTAGATTTTCATAAAAGCATCTTTCAAGTTCCTTTTTAGATGCTTTTTATATTAGCAAGTTTTCTTAAAGGAATTACACTCTGTGTCTTTCTCTGCTTGCAATGCTTTCGAGTGACCTTACTAGGGCAATTTTCTCTAATTTCTCCAAGCTGCATTTTTCATTTGCTCCTATCAAGTGGCAGCACTTTCTTCATTACTTCCATTATAGCTCATAGCAAATTACCTTTTAATAAGTTTCTTTCTTGCTAGACTAAGCTTCTAGAGGGAAGGTTTTGATCTTTGCATCCTAAACACGTATCTTCTTTTTTTTCCCTCAATAAACATTTTAAATTTTAGAATAGCTTTAGAATTACAGAAGTAGCAAGGCCAGTGAGATGGCTCAGCGGCGTAAGCGCCTGCCTGGCAAGCGCGAGGGCCCAAGTCCGACTCCCGGAACCCACATACGAAAAAAAGGGGCCGGTGATATCGCTCAGCGGCACGGGCGCCTGCTGGCGTGCGAGGTCCTGAGGTTGACCCCGGTACCCACAAAAAAAAAAAAAAAAAAAATTACAGAAGTTGCAAAGGCAGTACAAATAGTTCCCTGGGGAATCCTTTTTAAAATTCAGATTCAGCTAGAGTAGGTCAGTCTCACTATAGCAGGGAAACTCCCAACACTTTGGATTTCTAAGAAGCTTCGACCTGACACAAACACTGCTGGGCCAGGGACCCTGCTTTTGATGATGGAGGAGAGAGTCAGGTGCATTTTGACCAAGGTCCTGGCCACAAATTGGAATCACCAAGGAAAGCTTCCTTTGTTTGCTTTTATTTTTATTTTTAAAAATTTTTAAATTAGTACATGTTCGTGGTACATAATGAATGCATTCATCATTGGGAATTAATACTCACATCTGGATGCTTCTTACTTCCCCTTCCCTCCCGGCTGTCTCTCCCCACCCCTAGATCTCCTTCCCATCTCCACAAAGTCCACTTTTGTTTCTAGATTCCAATGCCTTGCCTCTACTCCCAGGGATTCTAATCTAATTCATCTGTCATAGATCCAGAAATCTACATTTCAAAAAAGTTTCTCAAATGATTTCAATGTGTTTCCTCAGTCGAAAACCACCCGTAAGACTGTGGGCACCCTTACCTTAGCAAGCTCCCCTTTTCTCCCTCTGTGGAATAGAAATAAGTCTCTCGTGTTACTCCGACTAAATGAAATAATGAAAGCAAACACATAATGCAGTGCTTACTTTCTAGCATGTTTAAAATGTTAATTAAAAGTTAATTTTTCAGGGCCAGTGAGATAGCTCAGCGGCATAAGTGCCTGCCTGGCAAGCGTGAGGTCCTGAGTTCAGTTTCCAGTACCCACATAACGAAAAAAAGAAAAAAAGAAAAAAAAGTTAATTTTTCAGTCAATCTAACAAGCAAAAAGACAAGTAAATACACATTTACTTTCAAAAAACTTCTGAGTACATTCTTCCTAAGCTGTCTTCCTGGGTTAGTTGTTCTCTGATCCCCAGCTGTCGAGAGAATATTTAAAAAGGGCAAGGAGTTCAGTGTGAGGGTGGGGTCACTAGAGAAATCCCCAAGTCTTTAGGGAATGGGGTCTACGCATCCTTTGATTAATTCAGCAGACCCTGCAGCTGGGCTGCAGTACAGGGAGTCCCTGCCCGTGAGGGACAGAAACAGCTTTGTATGGGGACAGTCCTAAGTGTGGCTACTTGGGTCTAAGCTGTTTATTATAGAACAATGAGTGGTCACATCTGAACTGCAGCTGGTCTTGAGGCGAGGTCTTGCAAATCATCTGGTTTCCAACTGCTCTTCACAGGCTTGAGAGCAAAGCTCCTAACAAATTCAAACAGTGGCCACATTATCATTAAAATTCAAGTAAGAGGGCATTAGTCACTGTTATGACGCGCTTTATAAATTGGTTTCTTCTAACATACAACCCCTCTCCAACCCTAAGGAATATAAAAGTACCTCTACTTTAAACAGAGACGGGCAGTTAAAGAATTATTTCATCTTTACTTTCCTTAAACTAAAGTGAGCATGTTTTTGGGGTGGTCAGAAAAAATAGAGTTTATAGGTTAAAAGTTGTCATATGTAATTACTAATTCCTTTAAGTTAGAAAAGGCTGGAAAGAATTAATCCTGGTTTGACCTAGATCAATTAACATCCTCACCTCTTTCTCCAAAATACTGTCACCTGCTTGAACAGCTGGAAAACTATTTCCAATCTCTTAATAATCTCTGCCTCTAAAATTTTTAGTATCAGAATAGTGTTCAAACCAATCTCGTGTCTCCAGCCACCCTCTCCAATCTATCTGCCACAATGTTACCACAGTGCAAAGCTGTTCATATTGCTCACCTATATACCCAAATTCAAAATTAAAATGGCTTATACAATGCTTTGTGAGTATAACATTCTAAAAGAGAAATCATACAAACTATTTTATAACTTAATTTTCCTTTCCAAAACATTCTGTAGTGAGTTATAATAACTACTTACATCTATAATTACATTAAATGTTAAATATATAAATTGCTGGACGCCATCCCTGATCTTCGGACAGGGCATCCTGGGATACCATCTTAACCCTCTATGTGACTGTGTCACCACAAACTTTGAGAGCTGCTAACCGCAGATACTGTCTTCAAATCATTATGGTAAAATGACCAAAAAGTAGAGGTTTTAAACATATTTATTTTGGCTGGACAAAAGAAAGCAAAAGAACTTTACAAAATGCAATGGGTCACCATCCCAGCTGATGAGACCCTGGAACTCCACAAATAGATTTTTAATAACTAGTGTCAGGGAAGTGGTGGTCATTTTGTACAAGGAAAGAGATTGAAAGAGATCATTTCTAATGTCAGCCTCAACTGAAAGACTGCAGGACTATATAATTAAAGAATCTTGAGGCCAAATCGTACTTCAGAGAGAAAAAAGAATTGTTACCTGGGAAGATAGCTATGAAAATGTCTCGGTATGTTTTTTTAAAGATTAGTTTAGTAGTAAGGCAGCTCTCAAAGCTGACAAAAACCTTGCACTTAATTAATGTTTTTTCCCTAGAAAAGATTGTCAGTGAACTGTTTTTGTAAGGTTTTGAACTGGTTATTCTATGGTTCAAAATGTCTTGCCTGGTGTCACTAACATAGAGGAAGAAAAAGCTACAGCTCTGCTGAAGCAGAATGAATGTCCACAGGGATCAGCCAAGGGCTGGGGAACTATGTAAATACCAGTAATCTATTTAATTTTTCATTAAAAAGAAGAAGAAGAAAAAGGAGGACGAGGAGGAAGGGGCGGGGGAGAAGGCGGAGGGAAAAGAGGCCCAGAGAAGCTGCTGTAAATTTACATGGCTAGTTCATGTAAATCCAGAAATCCAGACTCTGCCCTTAACCTGGTGTGCTTGGTAATTACATTTTCTTTAATATTGCAAGTTGCTTTATGTTTAAAATCCTAAAAAGTTAAATCGGAGAAGTCCCGAGTGTTAGAAATTTTATACATATAAATATGCCATGTTGTAAACAAATGGCTTAAAGGAAATGTTTTTTGAAAGCAGACTGACGTTTCAAGGATAGCTACAATGGTGCTTCTCATGCTTTCTTCTCAGAATTATAATTTAATTCTCTGTTTGTTAGGAACACCAGTGATTGTCTCACTTGCTGACATCTGAATAAAAATGGTCTCCCAAAAAAGGCAAACAATATTCTCAAACACAGTTCTTTGTTATGCACACTTTCTATGTCTACATAAGAGCTAGAATGACATGGCAGTATTTTAGTGGGTATGCACATTTACAGGTGCTTATGTTGTATATTTATTAATGACAGAATATACAAGCTCTTTACTCTTTATAAAATGTACAACTCATCTTATTAATGTTTTTAAAGATTGACTGAATTGACCTAACCACCATATAGAGTGAAAATTATATTTATATCCAATTAAAGAGTTTGAGAACCAACAGCTTAAGTAATTTCAGTAAATCATGAAACTTTAAATATCATCTACATGTTGATGACTCCTAAATTTATGTCTCTAGCCTAGACATTTCTCATCAACTGTGCCTACTCTCTCATATCATTAATATGCCTACCCTGATGTAGCTCAAACTTAACAGATCCAAAATCGAATTCCTGGTCTTCTCTAAACTCTTCTTCCAATCACTGTCCTCTTACCAGAAAAGACAAATCTATCCATCCAGTTGATAAACATGACATAATTCTGTATTTCTTGTTAACATCCCATATCCATCACCAAATCTTGTCCACGTGTTCCCAAAATACATCCTCCCATCACTCCTCGCTGCCTTTGCTTCTAAAATCACCATTATCTTCCTCAACAGCCTAACTGGCCTCCATTCTTTCCACCTTGGTTGCCACACAGATTATCCTCCGAACACTAGCCAGAGGTACACATTACACGTTTACCGTCTCCCAATCTCACACTGAGCATAAGCCCAGAGAGGGCACTCGATGACCTTCCCACTTCATTCCTCCAGACTTCTCTCACCCAATTTCCTACTACTTTCCCACTTTCTTACTTTATTGCAGCCACCTAATGCAACCTGCTGTCCATCTAGCATTCCAAGGAAGGAGGTGTTTTTCTATGCAGAAGATTCTTTCCCTACTTCGTTCACCTGCCGCTGACAATGTCAAACCATCATGGAGTATATCAAGACTACCATCTGCAGCAGGCAGGGTACTGGCCATGGACGCTGCACCAAATCTGAGACAACTGGTGAAGAAGGTAAATGAAGGACTATTCGAAAGAGTATGGGAACAATGCAGTGAAACCAAAAAGGAAAATATAAGGGGTAGTAATAGCAGGGCTATTGCCCTGACAAGTCCTGAAAGGATAGGAGAAAAAGAAAATATTGTAAACTAGAAGAAGATTCTGAGAAGGCTGCCTTGAAAAATACTGATGATTGGAGGAGGGCAGTAGTCAGCATAAAACACTTGCTAGAGAAAGAAACTAAAAGAATCCTCTGAACTCAGATTTCTTTCTCCTTCAGATCTCTTCCTAGGAGATCTATTAATACAATCCACATTGATTTTCCTGCTAGAACAGACAGCAGGATGGAGAAGAGTGAAGAATGTATCTGGAGGCACAGTCTAAGATATTCAACCCAGTACCTCACTGGCCCCTAATGTATTTCTTTTCCATAACAGTATTTTTATCTGATGTCTTATATATTTTGTTTATTTGTTTGTTTCTACCACTACACTATTAGTATTCTAAGACTTATCTGCTTGGATACTGTGATCTCCTAGCACCTAACATTGGACTTGGTACCTATTAAGCACTCATCATATTTGCTGAATGAATCAATATGATGCAATGGTGGTTTTCTACTGAACGAAATCTCCTTTGCTGTCCCAATCCTATCACTGAAAGTTTCATCATCTGAGTTGTCCCAAGGAAGCTTTTCCCCAAAAAAACAGTTCTCAAGGGTCACAAAGAAATGATTCCCAATTATAGGCACAAGCAATGCACAACCCAGTCCAGCCATTACTGGATTCAAACAGTCCTCTCCAAAGTGATGAAAATGTCTGTGAAACGGAGTCCTCTGTGAGCACAGCAATCTCATCCCCCTACTTTTCCCAAGGGTATCCTCGACGGCATGTTCTGCATGCTCTGGGCATTTTGCCCTCACCTGGGCATTTGTAAAACACAACGCCCTCTGATGAAAACAGTCTCCACGCATGATGTAAACTTGGGTCTTATCTGGAATCTAACACCAGCCGTCTGCTACTTGGCCCTCCAGTCAAACAACTTTCTGCCATATGATTTTCAACTCTGACCAAAACATACTGGAAATGCGACATCAGTTAGACCCTTCAACCCATTTCCAGAACAATCTTTTTTCACCCTGGTTTTCCGGAGAAGTCTCCCCAGCACAGAGGAAGGGCTTAGGCTGGCCGCCTGTTTTATCTGCTGAGTTCTGCTGAGTTCAGTTCCACCCCACAGAGCTGTGCTGAGTCTACACAAAGGCCACCATCTGTTGCAGAGCTTCTAGGTTCAGTGTCATCAGCAGAAAATGGCATCAGCCCTGGGAACTAAAGGACCGCTCAGGAAGCTACAGCCATTGATGGGGCTGATTCCACAAGGGCATTAACATCTGGCCTCTTTGTGGTAACTGAGAACACTGCCACAGAAGAATAAACAAATCTGCAGCAAGTGTTCACACCATTGGTATTTCCAAAGCTATCAGATATGATGGGCACAGCACTGAGATTCAAAATGGACGGAACCTCAGCTACAGCATGGCTGAAACATCAGTACTGATAATAACAACAGTAACAAAACTTTCACCTATGGATGAGCTGTCTATCACGTCAGGCTGTGTAACCCAGTAAGGAAGGTATTAGTACGATTTAAAAGGTAAGCTCTTTTAATCCCCCCAAGCTTCATATTTTCTGTCTGTAAAGCACAAGTAATTTCAATTATTTTGCAAGACTTTGGTAAAAATGAAAACATAGGTAATCAGCATTCAATAGTAGGTACAAGAAATGACAAAATATCCATGGTATTAAAATATTATTAAACTCTATAGCTTAGGTAGATTGTACATTTAATGAACTGTTAAATTTGCACTCAGCACATATGATAAAAGCATAGCGAGCCTCAAACCTTTCTTCAGGTGACTCAGGACACTGGCTGCTGATCCCACAGATTTGAGGAATAAGCTGACCAAATGAAGCAGAGCAGCTCAGGGGGTAGATCACCACTTAAGTCGGTCAGCATGTCCTAAAAGCTTGCTCCTGTTTAGCAGGAAACTGCTAAAAAAGTAATAAGCACAGTGCTCCTGGAACTGCACTTTAAGGCTACAGAGCCTAATAGGATATTATACTGTTCTGTCACCTGCAACAAGCATACAAGAATAACAGTGAATGAGTGGCAGACAAGCATTTGTCTAGACGCACAGAAGTCAAGGATCTATGAAGAGTAAAACCTGAGAAACACCTGAAATACTGAGCTGGGCTCAGTATGCAATGCTCAGGTTGATCTTTAATATCAAACTGGTGTCTATATGCTAAATGTTGAGGTTATCTAGTGGGGCTGTCTAGTTATTATCAATCTCTCCGTAACCACCCTTGCCTTATTCCTTCCTTAGTCAAAACATCTCAAAGGTAGAGGATAAAGAGCAAAGAGCAGCTTTACAATACTCTAGCTCTAGGCATCTGGAATTTTTCACAGCGATCCTATAATTTAAACAATCACTACTTGTGGAAAAGTAAATGCACCAGGATGCTTGTATTATCGCCCCTTAAATCAGTATAAAATCATGTACAACATTATCTAAAGGTAAAGATAAGAAAGCTTACCAGAAGAAACTATCCTCATATGGTTTAGAAAAAATATGTGTACATGTCTGAGCACATACAATACATAGAATACGAAATGTATCACATACAAATGCACAGAAAAACAAACGCTTCAGGAATTGAGGTATGATCTTAACAATAAGTTAATGTAGGTAAAGAATATTTAAACTTATTTCCAAATAAAAAGTTATGAAAAACTGGCAAAAAAAATCTAACCAAAACATAAAATGAAATGCAAGTAAAAGTTCTAGTATTCTTTCTTTTAAAATTCAAGAAAGATTTCTCTAAATTGCTATTACAATGTACAAGAGAACTCAAAATCTTAGAAAAACTATACTCAAAGATGAACATTGGTTGAGTACAGAAAACTGTGGGGTTCTTCTTACATGATTCTCTTATGACAAAAACAATAAAGAAACTCAAAATAATTCTACTTGGCCAGACAGAATAAGACATGAAGTAACAATAGTTAAATTGTACTTGTTCTTCTTCTATGACTGCATTATACTCACAGGTGCCAGGCTGAAATACAGTCAGGAGTTGCAGGCATCCTCTAAAGAGTCTGAGAAGTACTGCCATGGACTCTCATTTCCAGCACAATTGGATGCCTTGTTTTCTCCCAAGCTGATCATGATTTGATACAATCTAAAGATATTCAAATATCTGCACTCAGGTTTGGGAAATATTTGTTTAACAACACACACCTTGCCATTGATTTCAGTACATTAAAAATGAGCCGAGCTTACATTTCTAAATGAAACCAAATTTTAAACTACCGAAAAAAAATTAAGCTGCGCTACAAACTCAAAGGCTTTCAACTCACCATTTTCAATGGTCTTAAAAGTTTGACTTAAACAGGCAGACATGAGAGAGAAAAAAGTCTCAGGTATTGTTTAAAAAGATAGCCTTTTGAATATTCTTACTCCCAAAGAAAGAACACTGAAAACATGTTGATATTCTTTATGCTCACTAAATAATTACTGTGAGAGGATAAGTTGCAGCGTGTTCTATAGAAAATGATTTAGGAGTATTAGAAACTTTTCAACAAATTTAATTAATAGTATTGGTATTCAAGTCATTTATTCATTTAGATCTGAGTAAATGCAAAAAAAACCAAAATGTTCACAATAATCCCAGACAATTTTGCTTATAAGCAACATGAGGATCCAGACTGAGGGCCTTTCTAAAGGATGTCTTATAATTAAATCTTTATATTTTCATTTTTGCCATTTTCTCCTTAGACTAAGTTTCCGGTGTATATAGCTGGTTTTGCTATGCTATGCTCATGACAGTGTTCCACTGAAGATGCAGGAAAGGTGCACAAACAATTATTATTTTCAGGAACCTAATTATATGACTGAATTATTTAAATTAATATATCCTTCTGCATATTCTATTTGCAAACACGTCAGGTTTCTCCTGTCTGGTAACTTTCTGCATAGAAGGCGTTATCAAAGAGAGGTGAGAGATTGGGATGTCTTGTAATCTCCCAAAGTCATACTACATTAATTTCACCCCTTAAAAATGAAAAATGGCATTAGGATTCATGAGTGACCCCAACTGGCTCTACATAAGAACAATTAATGGGTACTTGCAAATTTGAAAAAACAAATAAAGCAGTGATAACGAAAACCTTTTTTTCTCCAAATCTGTATATGTGTGCACACGCACACACACACACGCACATAATCTTCAGACATCTCAATAGCAGTTTTCATTCAGTTCCCAAACACACTCTTTAACTGCATACTTTTTTGGAGAAGGAAGTGATTTCTCTGTGGGTGGTAAAAACATTGAAATCCTTCAGGATATTGTTTGAATAAATATGAAAATAACATTCCCTCATAAATAAGTATTTATGCATCCTTCAAGCACTTAGTTACTGCCAACTGCAACTCTGCGTGCAAGGCATGGCGTTCCTGGAACATAAAAGAATTCGTACCACAACACAGTCCCACCTCAGGGCAGTTATAAGGAGCAGATCAGAAACTAGATACGCCTGACTCTATAATCCATTCCTTTCCTTTCCCACTAAGATCACAATCTAACCACAAAAAGGAAAATAAAATGGAATAAAATAAAATAACAAAAAATACAATGGCAACTGAGAAAGAAGAGAGATATTACACCTGTTTGTGGAGGGTTAAAAGAGAATGCAAGAAGCTCACAGCTTACGCTGACCAGGCAGATAGGGATGTGGAAAGTATAGCTACTTACAGACAAATTATTTATATTAGATTTCAGAAGATTCAGTGAAAGAGATGAGAAGACAGCAAAAACAAAGGTAAAATATCCTAAGAGTACAATGACTGTCCAGTTTTTGCAGAGCACAGGAGTAATGAGAACATATAAGGATAGGGCAGATGGTGAGGGCAATAGAGTAGAGACGAATGGGTCTTCACAAAAGCCAGGAATCTGAAGGCTTCTGGCCATAATAAAACATGATTAGAGCTGCAATGAATGAGAGTGAGAAAACAGCAAAAGTGGAAAGAAAAGTTAGGAAAGAAATTCAAGTCACCAGGCATGAGGCATTGTAGGCCAAAATCAGAGTCAGGCAAGTGGTAGGCATGGAAATTGGCTGGTTCTAATGTAACTCTCAGTCATACAGTCTACAATTTTAAATAAACGTGACCTTTACTACAAAGAGCTACGGGAAGGTGGCATAAGAAACTGTAGTCAACATACATTTCCAAAATAAATCTCCGTAAGACAGCTGAAATAACAAAGAATTGCAGTGTTGTGTGAATCTGAGAGCTGCAGAGTACCTGGTAAAAGAATGACTATGAATTTGGATTATAATAAACCACCATGAGTATTATACCCAGCCACACATTATACACTGTTTTTAATGGAGTTCCTGAGGAAATGGGAATGAAACAAGCTCCAACTCTCCGTTTATACAAAGTAAGCTTTTACTAAAGTTTACTCCAAAGAAAAGAGTAAACTAAGAGATCACACCGCTACTTCCTTCGAGACCCCACCCAAGACACAACGCCAAACTCCTCTCCCGTCCGCCCAAAGGAGTTCTGGGACACATATGTATAATTATACTAAATGATGCTCTATAATGATTAATATTGACCAGAGATTACTGTACATAGAATTTCAAAATAAAGCAAAACAAATTTTTATCATGTTCTGGAGGATTCCTACTTAAAATCTGAAGCTTCTTCAAACCAAAGGCTAAGTTTGATAGTGCACAGATTTGTTCCCTCAGTTCAGTGGTAGGTGACTTTCTCTGATTTTAAGTGATTCCTGAGAAGTCTTTTAACTTTGTATGTAACTTTTTTTTTACTTTACATTTAATAGATACTGAAAAAAAAAAAAAAAGACCATGGTATTTTTTCCTCTTTAATATACTTAAGTTTTAAGGGTCAGGGATATAGCTCAGCAGCACAGTGCCTGCCTGGAAGTCCTGACTTAGATTCCCAGTACCAAAAAAAAAAAAAGTTATACTCAGATATTGTCTGTGACAAAATGAAGAAGTAAATGCTAAAAATAATGTAGCATGACATTCTGCACATGATTCTAGTATCCTCTGAAATTACTGGCATAGTAGTTATTATCACAGTATTAGTTTTTAGTAATTTTTACTTTCTCTCCTGTTTATAGAACATTAGGTCTATTACTTTTGTTAGAGCCTGTATTAGTATTAAATATAATGTTGATATCTAGAATGTAGTTTACATTAATTTGAAAGCAAAATTTCAATTTTGTCAATTTCAATTTTGTCTTTCTATTGTATGTACCATTTTTCAAGTCTTTAGAAACTGCTTTAGTCAAAAATAGAAATTATAAAAAGAAATTACAGATTTAAAAAATCAGTGTGTTGAAAATAAAAATAAATTGATACTTTTTAGTGAATATAATGCTTCAATTTCACATTCGAATTTTCATTTCAAACAAAGTTGAGGGCTGTTTCTGGAAAGGAAATGATTTAACTACATGAAGGGGAAAACTTGAAATAGGTAATTCTTTTAAAATAGTCCATAATAGAAATTTCTTTTAAAGTCAACAGGAAATTCATTAAGCATGAATATATACTAAGGATGGAAATAACATTAAGTATAAAATACAGGAAACATTTTTGAGGTAGTCTAAATGACATTGCAAAGGGGAATTCTGTTGCTGGTGGTCATTTTCTGTGGGAGGAGAACATCAAAATTTTATATTTCAAAGATAAATGTTATCAGAAAACATTCACTGAATAGTACATTTCATAGGATTTTAACTATTAAAGTACTTTACTGAGTTTTGTACTTTTTAGGTAAAATATTAAAATTTTATTTTTTTCCATTTAAATTGAAGAGCACTCACATTCACATGTTAGAAAAAACATGTTAGAAAAAACATGTTAGGGGATTATATGTGAAAAAGTCCACATATATTTCGACTTTATGATGCTGCATCTATTTTGAAATTTCTATTTGTCTTGTTTTTTAGCAAATGGAAAATATATTCACATGTTGCACTATTCTACTTTAGCCTAAACATTTTTAAAAGTACTAAATTAACTTCTGTCAAGACATAAGAAATGTCTGATTTCAGGATTTCAGATTATATTAACATAGATGGGTAGGGACATTTAAACTGGATAGGGGGCCGGTGAGACAGCTCAGCGGCATAAGAGCCTGCCAGGCAAGCGTGAGGTCCTGAGTTCGTCTCCTGGTACCCACAAAAAAATAAATAAATAAATAAACTGGATAGGACTTTTTCATTACCAATATATTCTCTTGTTTTTCTACCTGCATCAGTTGTGCATACATAGAGAGAAGGTTTAATAATATTGTATTTATGACAATTTTAATCACACTTCAAAATATGTTATGGGTGGGTTCTGGGATAGATAGCTATCCCTTAGAACATATATGTCAGAAAAATATTATGAGTTAAGAAATACTATAAATTGTATACATATATATAAGATAGTTAAGATAGATACACTACTAATTTTGCTTAGTTCATTGAAGAGAAAGGTTTGTGCTAATATTGTTTGGACAACTGAGTATATTGTACCCTGAGTAACTAATTTAAAGATAACAATACGTAATGTATTAACCATTGTTACCCTCCTATTACGTTGTTTTGAAATTTTATTCTTTTCTTTTTTCTTCTCTTTAAAAAAAAAAAGAAAAAAGAAAAAAAAAGAAATACTATAAATCACAGTTCTCTACCTGAGTGAATTTGCCACCCACTGGGAATATATTAGGCATCATCGTGGGGTGGGTCTTTCCTAACTGGAGATACTTGGGATCAAGTGGAAATGTTTTACTCCCCTCATCAGGAGGACATTTGAAAATGTCTAGAAACATTTTCCCTTGTCACAACTGGGACATTATGCTGGCATCTAATGGGCATAGGCCAGGGATGTTACTAAACATCCTACAATACAAAGGACATCTTCACTGAAAACAAAGAGTTATCTGGCTTGAAATGATGATACTGCCAAAGCTGAGAAACTCAGTACTAAACTTACCACCATCGAACATGCTCCAAAATGTGAGGAAGGCAGAAAACAGGAAGGGCACAGAACGTCAGATGAAAAGGGAGGAGAAGATTTAAAAAGGAGAGAGAAAGATCACAATTGACAAAAGAAAACTCTGTAGAAAAATATTTACAGTTAATGTTAGAAATAGAATTTTGGGCATACTGTAATAGCAGTCACAAACCAAAAAATAATATAAGAAAGCTTGGTAAGCATCTATCAAAGAAAAAAGATTTTTATAATAAAGATATATTTCTGGGTTGATGAATGAACTGAATTTACACATTATTTTACTGTCCTATGAATGTTTACCATTCTTTAGAAGCAGTGTGCAAAGAAAACACTAGAGCAACTGGGGGAGACTTAACAGTGGGCAGCAGTGGTACCTACTTGGGTAGATCTGACCAATTAAGAAAGATTGACCTTTAGCATCTATACAAGCAAATCTCTTTAATTCCAAAGAATGTTGATCTCCTCCAACCCAAGATAAATGAATGTGCATTATTACCAAAATTCTTGCTTTTTTTAATCAAATTTAGATGTATACTAGTTTGGAAATGGTTAGAATTTTGCACTAGTATCATTCATACTAAACTAATAACAGTTTTTATGCTAACATATACACATGTGAGGAAGGCATAAAGAAAACATTCCTATTGTGTTATCTGTATCTTTCACATTCCTGAATTTTTATACTGGATATGCAATCATGTGTAATAACCTGATTTTTTAAAGAATAAGTTTTCGGAAAAGTGAAATACAAAAATGATGCTACAGCCTGGGTTACGGTTTAGATCTAAAATGTTCCCCTGAAGTCTCTTTTTTGAAGGTGACTGGATCATGGGGGTGCTATACTCCTCAATGAATTCAACCCACGGATGAGTTCATGGCTGAATGTGATATTAAGAGTGGAGTCTGATTGGAGATGGAACACTGGGGGGGGTGTAAGCTAGCAGAGTGCATTCTTGTCCCCCGTCCTCCCTGCTCTCTCTGCTTCCTGGCTGCCACGGGTTGAGCAGCTTTCCTCCACCATGCTCTTCCACCATGCTGTTTCTGCTTTGGAGCCAGATAACCATACAATGAACCCACTGGAAACTAAGCTAAATAAGTTTAAGTTCGGAGGTTGGATATTTTGTCCCAGTAATGAGGAAGTGATTAATACAAAAAATTGGTACCAAGAGTGGGGTTGTTGCTATGATTGTACTTGACTATGTGGTTTAGAAGCTTTTTGCAGGAGCAGTTTGAAAATCTTTGGAGATGCATGCTATAAAAGGCTCAATATGCTGTAAGCCAAGCATGATGGGCAACTCTGGTAAATGATCAGAAGCCCACAATACTGACAGGAAGGCAGACAGCAAAGTCCAGACTTTACTGGAGAGAAGAGGTTTCAGTAGGGAATGAAAACTCTATGGGAAACTGGACCACTCATGCATGTTTCATTTTGGCAAAGAATTTGTCTATTTTTTTCCAAGTCCTAAGACTTTATAGGAAGTTTAATTTAAGCTGGCAGATTAACTGATCTGGTGGAAGAAAGTTAAAGGCACCCAATGTTCATACTGTAGCATAGGCATTCCTGAGTGCTTTTAGCAAGATTCATATAGCAAAATCGGGAGCAAAACATAGAGCCATAAAGTGCAAAAAGTTTGAAGTTTCACCAGAAAGGAACCTCCTACAAAATTGAGGCCAAACACAGCATTGTTGCAGGAAAAAATAACATTAAAAAGAAGTGAACAGATGAATGGATAAAGAATGTGTAGTATTTATACACAATGACATAATACTCTGTCATTAAAAAAAATGGAAAAACTTAAGTCATTTGTAGAAAAATGAGTACACCCAGAGACCATAATGTTAGGTGAAATAAACTACATGCAAAAGCTTTAATGTTACATGGTTTCTACTATATTTGAAACTCAAAATATAAATAAAGAACAAACTAAATGATAGGCAGTAGGAGATAGCAACATAGAGCTTTTGCAAAGGGGAAAAGGACCAAGAGATGGGGGTAGGAAGAAGGGAGAGGAGGAAAAGATGATGAAAAGATAATTAAGATGTGTTATGTACATGCACTAACTCCCCATGAGGAATGTAATATTATGTACTAGAATGTAGTAATAAAAAATAAAATTAAAATAAGTATAAAACAAATAAAAGTCAAGTACTTTGCATCCTGAAAAATCACTTGAAGGTATCTCAGCAATTGGCCAGTTTTCACCTTCCCAGGCTTAAGGGTGTAAAAGGTAAACTTTGAAAGACTGCTCTGAGAAGAGAGCATCAGGGTGCCTTGCTCATTCAGGGCTACCTAGGAAAACATTTTGCCAAGTTCAGCCATCCGAGCACTCAGAAGCCACTGCATCCAGGATCTAAGGGGGCTAGGCTACTGCTTGAGCTGGCAGCAGACCTTGGCATCATCCATAAGGTGCTGATTTTTCAGGTATGCAGAGTATGAGTTAGGAGTTATGGAGTCTCTTGCCCAGATTTCAAAGGAAGGTCTGGAAGGCCCAGCAATGTGCTGTGAGAGTAAAGCCAAAAGAGCAATGGAGACCTCAGGAAGTTTGAGATGCTAGGAATGTAGACTGCTACAGGCAGGATGCTAGGAATGAGGAGAGCCACAGGTAGGAAGTGGAGCCAGGCCAAGAGAGAGGTATGTAGGCTGCAACCAGCAAAGTTATAGGGGCGGGACGCCCGAGCCTTTGGAGCTCACATCTCACCACACCTTGCCTGGTCTTTGCATGGAGCTACAGGATTTAAAGTTTATACTGCTGAATTTTGGTCTTGCTTTGGTCTGATTCATTTCTACCCTCCATCCCTCCCTTTTGGAATGGGAATGTTTTACCCTGTGCCACTGTATGTTGGAAGTATTTAATTTGCTTTTTTTATTTTTACAAAGGCTCACAGCTAAGAGTTAAGTCTCAGAATAGACTTTTCAGCAATGCTGGAACTAAAACTTTGGTAACTTTTCAAAACAGACTACATGTATTTTACATAATGAGATAGGTATGAACATTTTTTAGGCCATGGCAGAATGTTGCAGTTTAGATTGGAAATGTCCCCCAGACTTATGTATTCAGAGGTAAAGGTTTTGGAAGGTGACTGAATCACGGGGGTATCATACTTATGGTGGATTCATCCATCGATGAGTTCGTGGCTGAATGAGCTATTTAGGAGGGAGCCTGGTTGGAGATAAGTCACTGTGGATGTAAGCTTGAAGGTGTATTATTGTCCTGGCTCTCCCTGCTCTCTCAGCTTCATGGCTGTCATGGATTGAGCATCTTTCTTCTCCATTCCTTTCCAGAATGGCATCTCTTCCTTGGAACCAGCCAATCTTAGACTGAATCCACTGGAAACTATAAGCCAAATAAGCTTCTTCTCCCTCAAATTGTGGGTGTCAGGTAATTTGTCCCAGTGCCAGGAAAGTGACTAATAGAGCTTGTTAAAATTTAGGGCAAATATGTTTTATATGAGATACAGACTGTTTTAAAGGTTCCAGTAGTAACAGCTTTAGTCATACTCCCAAAAAAGATTCTTGCTAAAGAAATTCTGCTGAATTTATTTCCTAAATGGTTTTTTTTTTTTTTTTAGAAAACGAGTATCACTCATAAGCTAAATGATGTGTTGAACTACATTTCTGTACATGGAATTTACCAAAAGAAAAGAACAAATGAATAATATCTGCACATTACTGCTGCTAATGGGAATTTTATTGACACTTTGTACCTGTGCAAAAATTAATCAACTGATACCATCAGAACACATATGGAATTTTTAGGAACTCAGACATTCTCTTACAGTGAGGGATGCTGCTTAGTAGGAGAGTGCTTGCCTAGCATCCATGAGGCCCCAGGTTCAATTCCAAGCACAAGAAAAGTAGAAAGGAAGAGAGAGAGAGGAAGGGAGGGGAGAGGGGAGCGAATGTGGAAGGCAGGGAGGGGAATTCTCCTAATAATTCTAAAATATTTACATAACCTATGGAATAAATTCCATGTGTGTTTATAAATGTTATGAGTCACTCTGACTCATTAAAATAACATATATAGCAACAGTCAATGAAGAGTAAAATATTTTTACCTTTCTCCATTCTGTTTTTTTTACATTCTGAGCAGGAATAATTGTACTTTGTTAGAGGATGATTGATTTTCCTCTTTTATTAGCATATCATTTTGCAGGACAAAAAAGAATTAGAAGAAAATCAGTTATTTCACTCACCTAAAATTAGGCAGATCTCATAGTTTTCACACTTATCAATAAAGTAATTTACAATAAATAACCAAAAGAAATTTTGGCTTATGCTAAAGATTAGCTTGCCAACATACAAGAAAGCACAATGAAAAACTGAAAATGAAAAAGCTATGATCATAAAACCAATCATCTTGTGACATTATAGTTTTATTCCCATAAAGGTATTTGTTGTTCCATCTGGTATATCTTCTAGGCACTACATATATATCACCACACAAAATAACACAAGTTTACTAATATATTAATAGCATATTTTAAAATATATGATAAATAAACACATCTTTATAAAAACACACTGTATACTTAAGTCATATAATCTATGATTATGTATATAATATTATACACTTTGAATGAGTGTCCTCTCCAACCTTCCAAGAAGAGTTATCCATTAATATGGCACCAACAAATAAATCAAAACACATTTACTCTGTATTCCTCATACCGTATTAACAAATGGCATTTTTCTACCCATAAATATTTTAACAAGATGCACACAAATGTGGAAGAATAAACTTGAAATAAATATGATGGGAAACAAAAAAATAAGTCGTTGTAATTTTTTCAAAAAAGACATGATAACCAATTTATTCTTAAATTATGCTAAATATATTCCTCTTCAGTTATCACTAATTCTTGGAATTTGTTCCCCACATCATTAATCAAAGCCAGACTGTGCGAACAGTACTTCACTTCCAGTATATTTTATAAAAATTCATTTTCTATTTTATTCAGCAGATAATTCAATCCAAAAAGAACCATGTTCTTTGGCTAAGGTCCTCACCAAAACCTGTACATAGTTATCAGCTTAAATAATCATGAAAAAAATCAGGTAGTAAAAATTATGTCATTCCTTCATAGGGAATGAAATAAGTTAATGAGGTGGCCAAGGCCAGTCATGCAGGGACATGCAAGCAATAGCACAGAGCCTGCCTTACTCAGAGATAAAAACTGACTCTGTGAACCTAAATCACTCAGGTGGTGGACTAAGGGTCAATATCAGGTATGTTCTTGCCCCAGTTCATTATCTCATATTTGCATCTTTTGAACACCCAGGTCTTTCCAAGGCTTTAATGCGAACATTTGGGGCACATTTTCACTAAAGGAAAGCAAGATCTTGAAGTCTTTGTGTCGTCATTCACTCATCAAGTATCACAATGCCTATTTTGCCAGTACTGTTACAGGTTCCTGGTCCCTAAGAATAAGGAAATGCACCACAAAACCCTGATGTTTTGGTGCTTCTATGCAAATGGCCAAGACATATGAAGAATAATAAATAATTACAATTAGTTATGGTATTAGATGATGAGCACTGCTGAGAAAATTAAAATAGGACGGATAAGATGTACTATGATGATATGATTTAACATATAGTGATAAAGGCAGGGCTCCCAGAGAAGGTGATTTCTGAGGAAAGAGCAGAAGTGAGGAAGTAAGCCACAGTGACAACCGGGGACCCGCACCGGGCCAGAGTGCAGGCAGTGAGGTATGAGATCAGAAATGCACCAGGAGGCCAAAGCATGTGGGACTGTCTTGGAGATCACTTCTCTTCCGTGTAAAACAGGGTCATAGAAAGGCGTTGTGTGGAGAAATGAAATAATGCAAGATACAGAACACTAAAATGGGAAAAAAATTGCAGCAGTGGGTACTGCCACTTGAACAATAAAATCTACCAAACACCAAGCAACTTACTAGACAAAAAGTCAAAAATTAAAAAAAAAAAAAAAGTGAAAGCTCACAGAGAACCTAGCTGCTAGCTGGAGAGACTGCACTTTTTTCATCACATGAGAACTTTCTTGCCACTAGATAAACTTTACAGTTTTATCTGCATTTAGAAAAACATAAAATGAGATCTAAAAGAGATCTTTCTACTCCCTTCTGTTCTACGTGGCATATGAATAAAAAGGAGAACTACACCTTCTATTCAGAGTAGTAAATAGGATTTCTTTCTAGCAGAAGATCAGGGCTTTTTAGCTGCCCGTTCCCCTAAATGGAAATCACCGTCCACACAGCAGTGCATCAGTACAGCAGCACGTTTGCATCTTGCATCTTGTTAGCTGTGTTTCTTGTATTCATTCATTGATTTATTCATTAACACAAGAAAACTTCATTCGCACTCTTTTAACACCAGGTGGTATGCTAAGCACTGAGAAAACAATGATTAAGCATAAAAATTTAAAATGGGAAACAACAGCATTTGGCAACAGACTAACACACGATAGTGTGTTAACCACACACACACATAGTGTGTTAACCACAATAATAGTGTATTTAAGGGCCATAAAGAAGGTTCCGTGGGACTGGCAACAGAACACAGTGTAAAGCGCTTGGCCTGCGGAGTCTCGGGAAGCTGTACAAAGTTAGTTTCTTTGTCTTCTTGGTATCAGATGGTTAAAGCACAAGCTATGAAGGCAGACTGACTACAAATCTTTGCTAAGCCCAACATCCTAGCTGCCTGACCTTGAGAACTTAACCTTTCTGTGCTCCCAATCCCTTTAGTAAAGACATGAGATAATGAAATACCTAAGCCTGGGTTTGTTGTGAGGATTAATGAATTTAATACATGACAAAGTGCAGGGAAAGTCTCTGAGACATTTCAAACATTCAATAAATAGTAACTATTTAATTATTCATTCTACATGTTGAATAATGTTATAATTATTTCCCAAAAAAACCCCAAAAATTTCAGATAGAGAAAATAATTTACAAAGGTGTGGGGTGTTCTGTGAACTAAGTTCTACTGGAGTATATGTTACGGTCTTGTGAGGACAAGAGAGAGAAGCAGGCAGAGGACATTAAGTAATAAGGAAACTAGCTAAACCATGACAAGTGCCCAGGGAGAAGAGAAAGATACAGGCCATGGCTTTTACTCCCCCGCTACAGAATAACAATTAGGAGTAAAACAAAACAAAAAGTCATTGCACAGGAAAAAGTTTGACTCTTCCATTAAAGTTTAAAAACTGCTTTTCAAGTGTAAAGAAATTCTACTCTACTTTTGGTTAAGGAATTCTTGTTCATAGATTTTCTCCTTCTACCCCCAATACCATTTTGCATAGACAGATTAAGTAACTTGCTCAAGGATATGCAGTTTGTAGTGAGAACCAAATAGAAAAACTCAGAGTCCACAGTGAAAAATGCACTGAAAATGACGACAAAAAGAGCTAAAAGAGTCGCATCAGCAAGAGATCCAGGATTGGTATTTCTCAGGTTACTTTATCATGATACTTTCCCATGCATTTCTCCTTTTTATGAAATTTAAAGGTAGAAAAAAATACCCTTAGTTATCTTTTAAACTTCTTATTTTTAAAGAAAAAAATGACAAACACAATAACAAATCTGAGTGTACCATTCTGAATTGTACTGAAGTAGCCATATAAGACAAGTAGAGTCAGATGTCTGTATTAGTGCTACATCTCTCTCAGAACTTCACTTTTCTATCAGAGTTATTAGGTCAAAAGGAAATTTGACTTAAGAAAATAATAAAAAAAGAAAATTTAATAATATCACTCATATTCAAGATATTCATGGGTTAATGATTATTACAAATATACATGCTTATACATTTTAATATGCGATACTTCCATATAAATGTATTAGGCCGGGAATATAGCTCAGCAGCACAAGTGCCTGCCTGGCAAGCACAAGGTCCTGAGTTTGATTCCTGGTACAAAAAAATCATATTATTATAATGTTTGCTACAAAATAATGAAATTCTAATTATATCACTATTACTTTTATAGTAAATAATTTTCAATAACCTGGGAAAATTGGTTTTATCCTATCATCTATTTCTAGGATCTCCATTTCTTTTCAGTCACTGGTCAAATTCAAAATGGTGTCAGAAACAGCAAAACTCAACCTAAAGTCACAAACCGGAAGTCATAACTCCAAAACACAATTTTAGTTACCTTTAAAAATGGCTTTGTGGGCCGGTGAGAGAGCTCAGCAGCATAAGCGCCTGCCTGGCAAGCGCGAGGGCCCAAGTTCAACTCCCAGAACCCACATACGAAAAAAGGGCCGGTGATATTGCTCAGCGGCACGGGTGCCTGCTGGCACGCGAGGTCCTGAGTTCGACCCCTGGTACTCACACACACACACAAAAATGTCTTTGTGGAAATAAATCATAGATACATATTTTGGGAAATTAGCCATAACCCAGGAAGGCCCATAACTCTTTGTTACTTGACCAAAAATTGAGTTTATTTTGCTTAGCTTGTGAAATCTGTGCTCAGTTTCTGAAACAGAGCAGTGTGGAAATAGAAAACTGCACCCAAAAAAGGAACAGAAAGCCGTGGCCACCTAAGCTAGGCCACTTTAGAGATATTTGACAAACGTGAAGTGCAGTGTGGTCTTCAATTTTAACGCAGAAGGGTTCTCTTTAAATATTTTTCAAGTGAGTCTTTCCTATTCCCTCTAAAATGACAACTGTAGATCTCACCCATCTTCTCTGAAGGAGGCAGTCACATTCTTTTGGTACAGACACTTTGCATTCAGATTTTCTTCTACGTGTCTTCCGCTCACTTTTCTTTTTTATTTTTGGGGGGTACCGGGGGGTCGACCTCAGGACCTCGCGCGCCAGCAGGCGCCTGTGCTGCTGAGCGATATCACCGGCCCCTTTTTCGTATGTGGGCTCCAGGAGTCGAACTTGGGCCCTCGCGCTTGCCGGGCAGGCGCTTAAGCCGCTGAGCCATCTCACCAGCCCCCACTTTTCATTTTTTGATTCCTCTTACGTATCGATGTTCTCAAGGGTATGACCTCATGATACTAACGATCAGCTCCATACTGATTACTCTCAAATATTTATCTCCATCCCAGGAATTTTTCCTATTTCCAAATGGCATAGCTATCTCACTGAAGGGAATCTCCTTCTGAATGTCCCCTACACTTCAAACTCAAAACTCCATCTAACAGAGACACATATAAACTTATAGAAATACAACATAAAGCTGAGGAATACATAAAATCACTGGATTAATACCTGACACTCCCCTAAAACACGGGTGTGATGGTTCATCTTGACTGTCAATTTGACTGGTTTGAGAGATGCCTAAGAGCTTAGTAAAGCACACTTCTGGGTGTATCTGGGCGGTCATGTGGATGTAACCTCGGGGATTATATCTGCTCCCTGACCCCGTCCTCTCTAGCTCTTCCTATTCTGTGCTTCCTGGCTGCCATAAGGTGAGCAGCTTTCTCTTCCATGCCTTTCTACCATGGTGTTTCTGCCTTGGAGCCCGTTGACTATGGGCTTAGACCACTCAAACTGTGAGCAAAAATAAACCTCTCCTCCCTTAAATTATTTATCTCAGATATTTTCTCCCAGGCACAAAAGCTGACTAATAGAATTAGTATTGCTATGGTGCAATTAAAATGTAAGAATTTTATTTTAAAACAAGCTTCATGAAGGGCTAGATTCAAGTGAACTTAGGACCTCAGAGAGACTGCACTTGCAGGAAGCAGATTAATCATGTAAATCTGTGCTTCTCTGACATTAAGGATACCTTGGAGGAGTGGAGCACAATAGCTGGCACTTAAGAATAAAGTTTAAAAGTATGTTGAATGAATACAAAGAGTATGTTGAAAGTAGGTGAGGGCTGCATAAGTACAAGCTGGAACCCCAAGAACTTTAATCCACTCCACATGTAACTATTAGTTCTCTTATACTTTACAAATATAGCTATAGAAGACTGATCGCTGTATTTAAATTTCAGTTTTCATAGTTGGACTTGGTACATCTTTCTATCTAATACTCCTCTATAGTAGCCCTGAACCCTGATCATTCAGCTTTTCTCTGAATAGGTTCAGCAATAGCGCATCATTGCTGGATAATCAATCTTGGTCCATGTCACAAGCTTCTTTCTTATATTGCCATGGAATCTCAACAAAAATTTCTTCCTAATGTAGAGACCCTTGGTGATGTACCATCTCCCAAAATGCAAGATTGAAAAGAAAAACACCATCAGACTCACCCTATGAAAAGGAACAATTTCAAAAACAACAGCCTAAAGATAGAAAAGTTAACTATTTATTGATTTTCAGAAGCTTCCTGATGATCTGACAGAGGGAAAACAAAGAAATCTGCTGCTACCTGCTATCTAAATCCAACAGAGACAATATGAGCTCTAATAATCTTGAGACCAAGGAAGGAAACAACACAAGATAAATCTACATGGAAACCTATGGGTGCCACTGTAGATTTTCACCTTTATTCCTCCCAGGGATGCGTGCAAAATTCATATCATTATCTTCACTTTACATTCAAGAAGATTCCAGAGAAGGTAAATATCTCCAACTTAACTAAGTGAAAGCTTGCAAGATCCGGAAGGTACTACGTGATACAGCAGGGAGGAAAGCTGCACGCATGCACGAGATGGTCTGATAAGGAGCCTGCATCTCAGTAAGTCTTCAATAATTCACCCTGGTATTTCCCAACATCTCGCAGACCACACGCCCCACTGCACTTTTCTTGCAAGAGTTTAGTACCTGGGCCGGTGAGATGGCTCAGCAGCTTAAGCACCTGCCTGGCAAGCGCGAGGGCCCGAGTTTGACTCCCGGAACCCACATACGAAAAAGGGGCCGGTGATATCGCTCAGCAGCCACAGGCGCCTGCTGGCGCGCGAGGTCCTGAGGTCGACCCCCCGGTACCCACAAAAAATAAAAAAAAATAAAAAAAAGAGTTTAGTACCTGAGATGTAAGGATGGTGCATAAATAAAACAAAGCTCCAGTGCATTTCTGCTTTCCCAGTTTGTTCTGTTTCTTTTAATGCATTTATTTATCTTTCAAATTTTAACCAGAGAAGATTTCTTTTGAAAGTGTTAGGGAAAATAAAATGGCCCAAAACTGATTTTTCTAAGGTTTTCATTTTAATGCTGAGAATTAGTTTCTCAAAGACTTTTCTGTGCTAAAATTTTCCGCAGCGAATTTACAAAATAAAATGCAGCTTTCCCTTAGCCCTTTATGGGAATGGCATATTTTAAATACCAAACCTGTAAAGCACGTTCTACCCATAAGGCCTTTGCAGGTGTCAGGAGAAGACTGACACAGACCTCTCCCATAACCAGAACTGGCTGAGTCCAGGCACAAGTGAGGCTAATGTGCACAAAGAGAAAGTGATGATCTGAAGGAGCCGCGTCTCAGGCCTCTGGTCATTATGAACACAGCTACCGGACTGGAAAATGAACCAGGTTTTGTGGGGGCTGAGTGACACACAAAACAAACGAGCACGACGGGCCCAGAGCCACCCAGGGCGTAATACAGTCATCCTTTCTCCGGGCTCAGACAAGCGGCCGTCTACCAGTGAAAAATCGCCTGCCGCGTGGTTCTGACAGAAACCACAGGCAAATGATTTATGTTTCTCTGATTATTAATTTTCTATTTAAATACCATCAGTCCACAGCCTTCCATGTGTATTTAATAGGACCACAAATTTGAAATCATGGAATTGGGTGTATGGGGTCCTCCGAGGTTCTTTCTTCCATCATCTAAGGCACAGTTATGAAAAAAAATCAAATCTAGACCAGTGTGTGGCCCATGATCCACGCTATAATTAAAAATAAAGAAAACGTCATCAAAATGGTCAGGGAGATGTTTTTCCTTTTATACTAAACTTTAGCATTTTAAATGTGTTTCAACAGAATTAATTAATCATACAATTAAAAAAGCATAAGTGTGTATATGCAAAAAGCTTAATCATTTTCTCCTACACAACTTTAGGAATAAAGGGTTATTATTTTGATTCATATTAATATTTTCATTACAAACGTCATTCTACCATATTTCATTTACTTAAAACAGACAAAATTAAAAAAAAAAAGATTATGTATCCAAGCTCAAATTAGACAATATTTTAAACTAGTGTATTTGTTAAATATATAACTTATTGATGGAGATATAGTCAAATCAGAAACAAGTTTTATATCTCTCTTACTTTTATCTTTTGTAAGTCACAAATGACATCACATATTGAAATTGTCCCACTTATTATTGGAGATTAATTTATATTGGTAAACCAGCATATCTTTTAATCAAAATAGAACCAATGGGGCTGGGGATTTAGCTCAGTAGCACAGTGCCTGCCTGGTAGGCGTGAGGTCCTGAGTTTGATTCCCGTTACCCAAAATAATAATAATAATAATAATAATAATGATAATAATAATAATAGAACCAGCATATAATTTTATTATACAGTTTCAATATAATGGTATGAAAAGTATACCTTACATGGTCACACTGGCTATCATTGACTGACCACCTACAAAATGCCAGCCACTGTGCTAAATAAATGCACCAGTTACGTTTTTAATTCCTCGAGAACTTTCCACATAATTATTATCTGTACTGTGTTACAGACTAAGAAAGGGAAGCAGTGTCCAATTAATTTACCTGCCAAAGAGCACTTAATTTGTAAATAGCATAACTACCTATGAAACGGCAAAGCTCAGGCTTTCTGCAGTACAACCTTAAGTCACAGATTAATCATACTGAACAATAATGAATACTCATGTATACGGGTCTGACTTATTAAATACTCTCATATGAAGTACTAACTTAGTTGTACATAGTCAGTGGCATGCCACACCATAGGGGAAAAACTATTATATTATTGAACTTATTTGTAGAATAAGTAAATCTTGTCACTTCCCCAAAATGAATCCAATGTACTTTGGGGTGTTATAGAAACCTTCATACCCATGTTTTGTATCCCTAGCCCCTGATGAAATGTTATTTTTCGATGAGGCCTTTGGAAGGTAGTCAGGTTTAGATGAGTTTCTAAGGGTGGGACACTAATGATGGATTAGTGCATTATAATATACTTATAAGCCACCCAAAGTACGTGCTCACGAGCCTGTTGGTCAGCTGTGATCATGATGTCCATGTTCACAACTCAACATGCCATTCTAAGATCCATTCCAAGGGTGCAATTCCTCCACGCTTCCAAATTTATCCACCTTTGGGGTGCCCGTTCCCATTGTTCCCATTATAAGTGCCCACATTGTTTAACTGAAAAATCTCTCTTAGGGCTGCCATCCAAACCCCATGTGTGATAGTCATCCAGCATACCAGCCTCTCAGTTTCTTAACTCTTCATACTCCACTGCCTTCTTCTCTTGTTCTTTTAGGCAAATGATCTACTCCTGCATCATGTGGAACAAGTACCAGTCTGATAAGAAATATTCTGAACAGATTCCAATAATCCATAGATTTCTCTCCATTTCCTGGCCTCTTTTTTCCCCTCATCAGTATGTTTCCTCCCCTCTCTTGTACCTTTTCTCCTAAGATGGTAGCCCTTGGTCCACTATTTCAGCCATTTTCTACCACACAACTTAAAACTTCTCTACTACATGAATCCTCCACTGTATTCACTGAGGAAACATGTCTTTCAATATTGTTTAGAATTCTGATATGCTATAGTAATTTACATCTGTCACTGTTCTCCGCTATAGCAGATGTGACAAGGTGGTCCAGATTCTTCCATGTCTAAAGGTAGACAGAATTAAGGTAAGGAACGACAGCAACTTCCAAAGGTGTACAACCTTCAGGTTCTGCAGTGCCAACCTGTCAGCACGGTTTCACTGTACCTCTGCTTCCTGGGCCGTGTAGGCATTCTACTTGCCAAATCTGTCTCAAGCATAATGAAGCCTCTTCCACAGCAAAGAAATCCTCTTTGTGATGTGACTCAAGTCCCTGCTCAGTCCCATACCATGTCTCCTTTTCCACACATAGACGCACACCACGTCAGAGTTGTCTTTAGTGTGTTCGTGTCCTCTACAGTTTACATATACACAATCCACCAAAAATATTCTCTCCAAGCAGTCACCAAACACCTTCATATCAAATACAAAAGACTCTTTTATATTCATTTTGTGACCACCATCTACCATCCAACATTATCGATCATCCATTCCTTCACAAAACACTGTTTTTTGTCTTAAGTTTCACAACATCACATCTGACTTTTCTTCCTCTTCACTGGTCATTTCCTTTCAGTGTTGCCTGCAGACTTTGGTTTTTCCACCTATTTAAAATATTAGTGTTCCTCTGACATAGATTTTCTTCCCTCTAAACCAAACACTCCTATTTATTAACTGAAACCGAAAAACATTTACATATGCACACAGTATGCACATAGTATCACTAGTCCGCTCAAATTGCCTCGTTCAGGCTTGTACGTTTTCAATTCCTACTGGTCCTCTAAACAGAAAGATTCAGAGGCAAATGAAGATACAATATGTCCAAAATTGAAACCATACCTGTCCTTCAGTAATCCTACTCCTACTGTATTTATTCTGTTGATGAATATCCATGTTGCCGAAACACCCAGGATGCCAAAGCTAGAGACTTTAGAACCAACGTTCATACTACCTCTTACCTACCTCCCACAATCACTGGCAAATAATCAAAGTGTACACATTTCCCACTATTACAATCAGTTAAATTAAATAAAAATTAATATACAGTTAAATAGGGACTGGGCTCCTGAGGAAGTCAGTGAAAGCTGGAGACATCAAAATTGTGGCTGAAGGCGCACCTGAAAAAGGCAAGGCCTCGACATTAAAGTCACAGTGGAATGGAAAGAGATGAATGGAAATTTGAGATTATACTGTAATTGGTCCACCGAGTCCATTAAGTCTAGATAGGCATCAGAAACCCTAATGGGTGACCAGAACATCTGGACCCATCCCTTCCCCAAAATGTTCCTTCTTTAGGGGTCTTAGCTGAGCTTAATATGACCTTGCTACATGTTCCACTTCCCTATTGGATCAATATTAGCTAAGAGGTTCTACTTGTAATCCTACTGGTTGATTACAGTTTGACCTACATTGTACCCACATTTGTGACTTTGCTATATAAATTACCCCTGACAAAGGCCCTTGGGGGCAACCCACTTCCAGGACCCCCCTGTCTTTCAGGAGCTATTCTTATTCTCCAATAAACCTTTCCTACTCTTAACCTCCTCTGTCCTTTAGACTTCATTCTTCAACTTCAAGTGACATGAATTCAGAACATCTGACATCTAGCAGGTTGGGAGTTACATTTCTCCTATGTCACTACCAGACCCCTCTCTTATTAAAGTTTCCACAACCTCCAATAGCAGCTTCCTGGGGACTTAGTCCCCAAAAGCATGGGACTTTAGGGGACCCTTAGTATCCAAATTGTGTATTCAGTTAACATTTTATCTCTCCTGAATAATCGAATCAAGCAAAAGTCAAAGGAATACAGTATGCAGATCCAACTTGGTCACAGTCTACCACCCACTGACTCCACTGTTTGCTGTCTGTGGAAACTTAGTCAAATTTCTTTATCATCTATAAACTACCAGAGCAGGGCAGGGGTGGGGGAAACAGCACAATTCTTAGGAGCCTTCCATAAGGGTTGCAGTTACCGTTATTCTTTTGTTTTAAAAAAGCCTTTTTAATGTAGATTCACAGGTATGAGATTAATGGGCTAGGGACACAGAGTATGCCCAAGGCTCTGGGTTAGATACTCAGCAAAACAGAAGAAAAGAGAGGGAAAGGGAGAGGATGGGGAGGGGAGAAAGGAGAGAAAGGTACTGAGGAACTGGAGAAAGAGGTGTAAATTATTTTCACTTTCTCTAGTTATTTCAGCACAAGCAGAAGTTCGAAATCGACTTGTTCAGGATATTTATCCTCTTCCTCACTTTGCGTCCACTATAAGCCCAGTTGTATGTTTTATTGAAATTTCCAAAGTACATCAACAGATTCACTTGTGCTAATTTCCATACTAAATGGCATTTATTCACATTCAAAAACCACAAGAATGTGGCCCCCTTTTAAGCCAGATAAAGATCACCAGAGGGCACGCCCATTCTAAGGGCAGAGGGAGGCTGCGGCATAATTCCTGAACAACAGCTTTGAAAAGAACGATCCTCTGAGAATCTCAATCCTCCCAGTTCCCTGGTCTCTCCTGCCCAGCTTTTCTGGTGTGGTGAAGGCCTCAGTTGCTAACACCGAGGGTGGTGATCTCATGGATGAAGCGTCTCAAGCATGTTAATTGCATTCTTACGCAAAAAACAAAAATGGACCTCTCGGTCACAGTAAGACAGGAGGGCTTGTTACTTCACTGTCCCCATCAGTACCTGCTCCTCTGACATCTCTTTCACTTTTCTTTGGTATTCAAGTTTCTGGCTGTGGCTCTCTCCAATCTGTAAAGTTCCCTTATCATCCACCTGATACCAATTCTAACATGTTAGCCCTGCTATTCTTGGCCAACACTCAGGTTACCACCCTGCTCCACCTCAGGCTTTCCGCATCTGTAACATTCCCACCTACAGTCTCACCAGCTTCTCCTCCTCACCTGCCTGGCCTGCACAACCTTCTAGCTTTCTGTTTCTCGCACCCCCTCATTTTCAACAAACCTGCCCATTATGACACTGATCTATTCTTTGAACCTGTTCGATTATTGCCAGTTTTGCTGCCTCCACCTCCCACTTAAACCACATGATTAACTGTTAGAGTTTAGGAGGGCATTAATACCCTCAAATATATTTCACTCATGCTTTTGTCAATTCTCAGCTTTGGGTAATTCTTACCACCTTAGAGCAAGAGAACAAAGAGTCACATATGTCCCCACACTTCAAGACAGTACATTACAAAAAATAATAAGCATAATGCTAAGCTATCAAAAAGCTAAGTGAAGAAAATAAGTAAATTGACAGAGGTTACAGTGAAGCAAGGTTTCATAAAACTTGTTAAGGAAAAAATTATTCATGACACTGATTAAAGATGGCTTGGCAGGGCCAGTGAGATGGCTCAGCGGCTTAAGCACCTGCCCGGCAAGCACGAGGGCCCGAGTTCGACTCCCAGAACCCACATACGAAAAAGGGGCCGGTGATATCGCTCAGCGGCACGGGCGCCTGCTGGCGCGCGAGGTCCTGAGGTTGACCCCCCGGTACCCACAAAAAAAAAAAATGGCTTGGCAGACTTTATTCAGAATCAACACAACGCACATATGGACCAGCATACTCAACTCACAGGACGAAGAAGACTGAATTTATAGCCAATGAGCAGAAAGGGAAGCAACACAAGAAAAATTATTGAGAGGAAAAAAAAATCACAGGTAAGGGAATATTCTGGCTAAAGTAACCTGACAGGATTCTTGGAAGTAAGGAACCCAATTAAGTATAGAGCATGGTCAAATATTTAGATGGTTTAACTGATTTAGTAGAATTCATGCTAAACCTAGACAATACAGAGATGAACACAGAAGTCAAGCTGAGAAGAAGATTCCACAGAGCCTGACTAGAGTTTGGTCGAGGAAAAACTCTTAGTCACTGTCTCTTACTTAAAAGTTCTCTGCATTTTAATACATCTGTGAATGGATCTGCAGCTGATAGGTTCCTTTAATTTTACTGTTATAAGCTTTGCCTTTTATATTTGAGTAGTTGTAAATTAGCATTGACATCAGACTACAACTCTTACTGGTAATTATTCCAAGCATTGAGAGTCCTTTAATGTTTCTTTATGTGTATTTAATGTTTCTAATACATTAAAGATACCATGTTACTATAAATGGTGTAATTCTATGAACTGATTAGATTATAAATTTATATTTTAATTGAATTGACTATTGTCTGAGCCCGTTAGATTATTCCCATTTTTCTTTGCAACCACCTCCTCCTTAATTTATTCATTTCAGAATAAATTTGGTTAATAAGATGACTGATCTATTTACTATATTAAAGTAGTAATGTTTGGTAATTTTAATAATATATTATATATGAATCACCTTAAACAAAATACTTACAAAACTGAAGTACCTTATAAACTTGCTCTAATAATTACCACTTCTAACAAAACCAAGATACCACGTAATAACGTCTCTGCTTACTTAGAAATTCTATTTTAATTAATTAGAAATTCTTCTATTTTAAGTAATTAGAAATTCTATTCAAGTTGGTTTTAAATAAAGAAATTCATTATCTCCCTCAACAGTAACTCCAGAATTATGGTAGTTTGATTCAGGGACCTAATGATTCCATCAAGGAACCAAGTTGTTTACAATTGTTTTCTTACATCTTTAATACATTTATTTTACCCTTAAGCTGGATTTCTTCTTGGCAAAAGACTGACACCGTGTAGCAGCATGAAGCACCTAATCCAGACATTATGAGTATCAAAAACTGACACGTGCCTTCTCACTCAACATTTCCTCGCTAAGTGTAAAGCGTCTTTTCTACACCATTGCTCCCTAGTCTCCAATTTCAAATAGTTGGCTATGATTAGGACGAGGAAAAAGTGTTCTGTCAATAACCAATCACTGCCAAGGGAAATAGAAGCACCATGTTTATTGGCTTACACTAATTGAAACTGTACTTCAAACAGAAGTGAGACTGTCTTCCCCCGAGTTACACAAAGAAGAATGGACACATGAACAGTACTAGGGAAAGAGGAATAAGAAATAGATCTAGGCGGACCACCAATACTTTTTGCCTCAATAACAAGGAAAGTGATGTGGCTCTTCAAACTGAAAATATGCTTCTTGCAAATGAAAATGTAAGAAATAGAAAGAAGTGTTAACTTCAAGGGGAGAAACACACCAAGTTTAATCCAATGTCATTCAGTGTCTTAGTAACTTTCTCATCACTGGGATACAATACCCAACAGGCACAATTTAAAGAAGGGATTTATTTTGGCTTGTGTTTTCAGTCCGTGATCAGCTGGCTCCAAGGACAGAAGGGCATGGTAAAAGGATCTGGGTGAAAGAAAGCTGCTCACATCATAGTGGCCAGAAAGTGGAGAAGGGAGGAGCTGGAAAGGGAGCTACACCCCTTCAGGTCACACCCCAGTACCCCACTTCTTCTAACCAGGCTCTATCTCTTAACAGCAAGCCAGCTACATTGCCCCATGTGTATGAGTATCTGAGGCTTTGGAGGATATTCTTGATCCAAACTGTAGTATTCAGTATCGTTCAAAAGGAATCTGGAGATCCAACAGAGGACGGAAGGAAAGAATTATAAAGGGTGTCTTTTCTTCCCATTATGGAAAACAAACAGTGGAGCCTCAATCAAGAAAGAGCTAAAAAGCAACTAACTTGCCTTATGATCTTGAAGGTATTGCCAATTTTTAAGTACAAAACTTAAAAGGGTCGGTGATATCGCTCAGTGGCACGGGCACCTGCTGGCGCACGAGGTCCTGAAGTCGACCCCCGGTACCCACAAAAAAAAAAAAAAAAAAACTACTATGACTTTGGGCCTGTAAGGGTAAAGGGAAAATATTCCTTTTACCCAGGAAAGGTTCTCTGGAATGAACTGATACACAGATTAAATAGGAAAATGAACATGTGAATTTATTAATTTATTAATATGCATGGGGAAAAAATCATAACATGGGAGACATACTTAAAGTATGAGTCTCCAAGAATGGCCAGATGGTTGAAGCTTAAGTAACTTCCTGAGCTAAACAGGAATAGAGGCTTGAACAGGGAGGGGGCTGGGAAGTCCTGGGTGGTGGTGATGACAAGCTATGGGAGGAGTAAAGGGAGGGCAGCACGGGAATAGAGATGGTCTTATTGTGTAGATGAAGTGCATTAGGGAATTTCTTAGATGATCCCACTGTACAGAACAAGTGTCCTAAAGACAGTCTCTCTTCCTCCGCCGGTTAATCTTTCCTGGGTGATGACTTTCAAACAACTCTACTCCTTCCAAGAAGAATGCTTCACAGGAAGACTTTTGCAGAATTTTGGGAGAGAAAGAGGATTAAAAGATAAGGAAGTGGAGGTGAGGGAAGATTCAAGATAACTTGAAACTGCTTCTTTAGCTCAAAGTTGCCATAGTTTGGGATCTGGGTCCTCTTTTTTAGAGCCCCAACAGGCCTGTCCTTTGGAACTTAAGGTTGACTAACTGAGGTCTGCATGTTAAATTCCACAGATTATTTATCTCAAATTAGTGTATTTAAAGAGACTGCTTTGAGCATATATTTCAAAATTAAAATGAATCATTCAAGTAAATCAAACATCAATAAAGTAAGAAACTAATTATCTCACACAGCTGTCAAGCCAAGCAGAAAGAAAAAAAAGGAATAAAGGGCAATAAATTACATTACATATATTTTAATTTCAGGTCTCCATCATAAGACTGAAATGTGCTATACTTACTGTATTCTATATTTTTATTTTCCAAAAATAATAACCTCAATTTAAAGTTTTTGTCAGTAATGGTTAGCGAATAAGCTACATTATCTGATCAAATATGTAATCTCAAGTTTCCATATGTAAAAGTATTTACACTGTCATGGGTACCATGTAGGAGGCCAAAAAACACTATTTAATACACATATTTAAATATGATAATTTCAGGATCAGCGTAAGAAAATATTTCCAACCAAATCATAACCCATCCAAACATAGTTAATGTTTGAAAGGAGAAAATATTTTTTTAATGTAGTACACATTCTGAAATTAAATGTAAACATGAAATAGAGAATACAATTTACCCCCATGACTGCATTTATGTGTCATAGTTCTGGAGAAGTAGAAAAAAAAATAATAAATGGTAAATTTTCATAATAATTAAACCAGCTGAAATTCTTAAACCCTCGTATATGTAATGATTATAGACATGAACACATTGACAGAAAGGAGAAACACCCCTATGGTTCCCAAAGCCACAAGCTGGCCCCACTAAGCCATCCTCATGGCCTCACACCTCCCTGTTCTGTCTGAAATGCCTCCCTTCAATGCCTGCTAACTCATCTCATTCTCTGTAAGTTGGTCCAAGAATCACTTCCATATACGGCTTCCCCTCACACCGGTGAATACCCATCTTCTCCATTCCTACTCCCTCATCTCCCCCATTGTACCTCAGAATTACATGGAAATACTAAATTCTGTTTATGTGAATTAGAAATAGGTCTCTGTCCCCTGCTACTAATAAAAGACACAACTAAAAAAGAAAAAGTGGTATTCAATAAATATTTTTAATTCCACTGAATTATATCAGAATCCCCTTATTTACAGCTTCATTGCTTAAACACATTTTCAGGAATGAGGCAGGGCAAACTTATGACAATTTAACAGAATATCATTAAATAAAATAAAGAGATCTCAATGAACATGGAAATTTGAAAGATTTATTATATTGAGTCTAAAACATTCTGCCTAAATGCCTCATTTCTACTACTCTAGGAAATTTCATTTTTCCAAATTAATCATAAGTTTCCTAGTCTACTTAATATAAGTAATTAACCCTATGATAATTCAGGTGTTATAAATTTAACAGTAGTTTTTCCTTTAAAAGAATTAAAGATGATTGGCAATATGACGTTCTTAGTGATTGGCTGGTAAAAATTTTAAAGGTTTTTCTTCCGTATAGCCAGAGTTATATCAATGCGTTAGAACAGAAATAATAATTCATAAAATTTTAAAACAGCGGTTATTCTTATTATAAAGGAATACCACTTTATAAATCTGAACTATCAGTTGACTTTTGCAGTTTTTAGATGGCATTTATGTTATTTCAAATCACATTCACTTACTCCAATATGACTCCTCAACAATTCTCTAAAACTGTATTTTGAGAGACTGCACTGGATAAATAACAACCTCTTACTAATGATATTAAATTATATCAGCATAAGGATAAATTGTTTTGAAATTAATTCAGCTATACAATTGTTCTTTATAGTATACCAAACTTTCTCTATAATTATGTGCATGACCAGTAATAATCAGCATTTACATTGGAGGCTATTTTTATAATTAGAATAGTGTACACCCTCAGAAGGTAAAAGTTTAATCAGCAATATTTACCACACAGATCCTCAAAGTAGACAAAAATGAAATAGATTATAAATAATAACATGCATACTGATATTTGAAAACACTTTACAAATTTTTTTTCTTAAATAAAACTCATTTATCAGTATCTACAAATTTATGCTTTAAGTATGTTGAATTTTGGATAAATGAACCTACTCGTTAAAAATTTTACTTTAAAGTATGGCGTCTTCTTGATTTTATGAACGTATATGACGGAAATCAAATCAAGATGCTAAAAGCAAGCTTATTCTCTTATGTCAACTTCTACTTACCCCAAATTTGCACATTCATTATCACGGCATTGATGCTATGTTTGGTCTTTTTAGCTAAAATTCTATTTCAAGCAAATATTATATTTTACATACAAACCAAGTAGAGGATAGCATGTCATCATTCGTGAAATATCAGATTGTTTGGAAATATTATGTAATTAACTTCTTAATGATTCAGTTAGTGGATTATTTCTGCTCTTAAACAATCATCTTCATTTCTACAAGAAAGTAGACCAAAGACTGGGCTCAAACCATTCATTGTAGTTTTTGTTGTTAGCTCTGGCAAAATTTATAAGATCCCCCAAAGTCTTGGAGACTGGTAGCAAACAGGTCTACTATGACATGTGGTAAAATTGTGGAAAAAACACCAAGAAACACTACATTTTACACAACTCTCACTTCACCATGTCATAAAAACTTATTAGCCATATTCACCTTCTAAGTAGTGAACCTATCTCGGTGTAGTTAACTGCATGCCTGCCTGTACTGTACTCCACAGGAGGCTTCCTGACTTACGTCATCATCAGAGCTAATAATCAGAAAGAAGATCTTGCCCACTACTTTTCAATTCCTTACGTAAAAGCTTAAAAAATATTTAGTATTTGAAACAAAAAAGATCCCTGTCAAGAGTTCCTGGGAAATATTTTAAGTTAGTTATAAACACTGAGTTCAAAATGTCAATTAATTGAAATTATTTTCCCCTTTACAAATATATCTAGCACAAATAGAGAAACATCTAAGCACATACGTACTTCATAATTGTAAGTCTGCACATAGAGACAGAGAAAGAGAGATAGAGATAGGATATAGAGACAGTGATGATAGAGATAGAAAGGGACAGCAACAGAAAGAGTGACTGAGACAAGAAACGGAGGGAGGAAGAGGGGGAGTCTGAGAAGGGGGAGGGGAGGGGGAGGGGGGGAGGGGAGGGGAAGCGAGATTAGTCACCTAAATTATGGACGCTTCTGAGGTCTGTTCTGAACTGCTTTTTCAGAAGGCATGCAATGATGATCACATGTCCATATATTTACATGACACTATCACCCCCAAAAGTGAAACGAAGGCAACTTTTATTATCTAAAAGTGCTTTTTTAAGTGCACCCTACAAAATATATATTAAGTCATTTAAAATTATTTTCAAAAGCTATATTAATCCTTGACATGTAGCACAAAATACAGTACCGATCATAAGTCCTACCTAAGTTAACTTGCTTACTCTTAATCCGCGAGTGAATTGGAGCAGCTTTTCCAAAACTGTTCTTTTTTTTTTTTTTTAAATGTGGGTACCGGGAGTCGAACTCAGGACCTCGCTCTTGCCAGCAGGCACTTGTGCCGCTGAGCGATTTCACCGGCCCTTTTTTTCTTTATGTGGGTACCAGGAGTCAAACTCGGGACCTCGCGATTGCCAGCAGGCACTTGTGCCGCTGAGCGATATCACTGGCTCTTTTTTCCTTTGTATGTGGGTACCGGGAGTGGAACTCAGGACCTCGTGCTTGCTAGGCAGGCACTTAGGCCGCTGAGCCATCTCACCGGCCTTCCAAAACTTCTTAAGCACATAACATTAAAAGACAAATCTAGGGCCGGTGAGATGGCTCAGCGGCGTAAGCGCCTGCCTTGCAAGCGCGAGGGCCTGAGTTCGACTCCCGGATCCCACATACGAAAAAGGGGCCGGTGATATCGCTCAGCGGCACGGGCGCCTGTTGGCGCGCGAGGTCCTGAGGTCGACCCCCCGGTAGCCACAAAAAAAAAAAAAAAAGACAAATCTAATTTCAAACCTACCAGAGCTATACCATTGAATGTAAAGAGAAAACTAACACTCCCCTGCAGGAGTCAGTTAAATTTGTCCTGATTAAAAACATTTTCTAAGCATAAAACAATCTCAAGGTTAGCAAATCACAGAAACTGAAGCAGGATAAGCACTGTTTTCTGAGTCACGCCATGGAAGAATGACTAAGCGATTCTCTTTAAAAATAAAGGCCTGGGCCGGTGAGATGGCTCAGCGGCGGCGTAAGCGCCTGCCTTGCAAGCGCGAGGGCCGGAGTTCAACTCCCGGAACCCAAATACGAAAAAGGGGCCGGTGATATCGCTCAGCGGCACGGGCGCCTGTTGGCGCGCGAGGTCCTGAGGTCGACCCCCGGTACCCACAAAAAAATAAAAAAATAAAAAAATAAAAATAAAAATAAAGGCCTGATTTCAATTTTATATTCCACTGTTTGGAAGTAAATGGATGTCTATGTTCAAAGTTTGTACCATTTTTCTTCTTCCAATCTGAATTATATTTTAGGCTCCCATAGGAACTAGCTTAAGCTTCCTGCTCTCTAAATGCACTAAGGCAAACACTATTAGATCCACCAGCCTTAAATACGCTTGGGGACCAGAACTCACGGCAGTCACGCAGCTGGCTTCAGCAACTACCTTTGAATTCATTTCTATATTAAAATAAAGTAAATTTTTTATCATTCTGCTAAGTAAAAATGTAAATAAAAAAAATTGTCATTGCCATTCCACAACGGAGAAAGGATTTTTAAAGAAAAACAGATATTTTACAATAAAATTGCCATAGTATTTTTTGATGACTCAAAAAAATACTTATAGTATCATTTCGACTATAAATTCAACACAACCACTACATCCCATTTACTCTCACTTTCTACAGATTCACTATTCATGGTCATGTAAAGTCTAAAAATGAAAGCTATTTCTAAGTATTTTACCAAAAGATTTTATGCTTTAAACAACTGATTCTTACTTAATGTTTTCTCTATTAAATTGACTTGATAGACTTAGGTTAAACATTCATGAGTACAGCACAATACACTGAACTATAAAAAATAGGTTGTATCCAGGTGTAGTATTGCACACCTGTAATCCCAGTGCCCCAGAGGTTGAGGCAAGAAGATCATGAGTTCGAGGCCAGCCTGGACTAGACAGTGAGACCCTGTCTCAAAACCAAACAAACAAACAAGATACAATTTATTTCACTGATTGACATATCAAACTAAAAATTAAATATTTCACAAGTATCTTGTGTGGATCAACAATCGTCTACACTATAGATAACAATATAGACAATAAATGATATGTTGGGGAAATGTTTAATAAGTAAAGAAGATGCAAAAATCAACAGATCTGAGAAGTTCAGTGCTAAGATTTAAAAACAGGACCAATGGCTCGTAATAGGCATGTAATAAATACTGGATGAATCAATTAATGAATAGCTCCAAAATCTATCTTCTGAAGTATTAAGGAAATAGAAAATTTCATTGTATATCATTAGTGTATTTTAGTTTTTCAAGTGTTATTGAAAAGGAAGCCAAATTTTGCAAATATATTTAACTTCTCATAAAGGTAAAATTGAGCTTGAATTAAAAAATAACCGGGCCAGGGATATGGCTCAGTGGTACAGCACCTGCCTGGCAAGCATGAGGTCCTGAGTTCGATTTCCGGTATCCAAAAAAAAAACAAAACCTTGTCTTGACTATAAATATACACTGAAATAGTAACAATGCATTTGATGATTATTCTTTTGTGTTTGAGAAAATGCCTCAGCTTTAAGCATAACAAAATCTCACCCAATGTCCTCACAAGTAAAAATTTATTATTAAGCTAAAATTATGATTAAAATGTAAAAGCGGCAACTTTTATAAATTAAATGTCATTATTGTATATTTATTCTAGATATAAATATTCCTATTTAACGTCTATAAACTCAACTGAGTCAATTGAGTCAGAAACCTTATGACATTTAATTCTAAATGCCTACTAACATTATTTCATCTCTTTAATTTTCACAGTGAGCTTGTAATTATGTAAAGGAAAGTTTCTTTACTTTGCAAGTGGAAAAACTGAAATCACAGTCAGAGAAAACACTTTGCAAAGTGTGATTCATAAAGTCAATCTCAGGGAGCAGGCTGATAGTCACAACCCCCAACTCAAAAGTCCAGGAAAAATACAAACCACATTTGTGGGTTTTTTTTTTTTTTTTTTTAACCATTCAACTCCCATACCCACAATAGTAGACCTACCTTCCTGAAACACAAAAAAGTAGGCAGATTAAACATGAACAACTTCTACACATAAAAGAAGGGTCTGAACTGTAGATAGAGCTTTGAGTCCCGGCTGCTCTGGAATTAGAAAGCAGTAAGACTTTGGGCAAATGTGTGAAATCGCCCCGACTTCTATTTCTTCCGGTGAAAAAGCAAGACCTTCTATCTGGATCACTTTTGAAACTCAAGGAAGGTACAGTGAATGCATTTTCCACTTTAATTCCCTGACCCAAATCCGTGCTATTTGAGAATACCTAAGTGAATTATTCAATTTGGGTGGGAAAAAAAAAAAATCTGCTCAAAACCCAAGTGTCCAGGCCCTACTGACCCTAAAAACGAAGGTCAAGGTTAAGGTCAAGGGAGTGAAGCCGCAGTAAACTTAACACAACTTGAGGAGACAGACAACAACAAACATGGACATTTGCAAAGTATTATCACCAAAAACAGCATCAGGCCCCAGCCCTTCCACGGCAGCACTGATAAGGGAAGTCAGACGTCCCTCCTCCAACCCTTCTCTCACTCTCCTCCGTCATATCCAACTGCACTCTGTGCTTAGTTCGTGTTTTGCCAAGACAGATCCTAGTTACCTAAAATTCTCATTGCAAAAGAACCCCCTTGTTTAAGCCCAAGTACAAGCACCAGTGCCTTTCCAATTATCCCCTGCAAGTTCCCCAGTCTCTTTCGTGCCTGGCTACTGAGCTCAGTCTAGCTTGGCTGCCTGCCAGATTCCTCTCTTCTTTCCTTGTCAGTCGTAAAAACTTGGAAAACCCTCCTGGACAGCTCAAGGAGACCTTTTCGTTATGCAGTGGAGCAGTACCTTAGCCTGGCGGCTGTTTTCAGCAAGGCTTGTAGTCACCAGCGACTGCATTCTCCCAATGGTGGGTTTTCTAGCAAGGCTACTTGTTTATGTGGGGGGAGGAAGGAGAGACTGGCAGAGAGAGGGGGTGATTTGCAAATCTGAAAAACCTCCAGTTCCTTCCAAGAGTTTCCTACCTCCTCACATTCACTGTCTCCTAATCTCCTCTCCTTTAGGACCTAATCACCCATGTTCTACTGCAGACAAAATCAACACCCTGTTCTCCCGCTAGCCCTATAAATTAACGAGGTGGTCATAAGTAAAACACCAAAACTTTCTTTTTCCCTCAAATATTGATGCAATATCCTTTTAAGAGGAGGCACAAAATAAATGGATTAATTCTTTCCCAGTCGATTGCATTCTATTCCGTCAAACTTGCAGAATGAAGTAGTACATTTAAAGGTCTGATTGCAAATGAAAGTAAGGCGAGCTAAATTGGGGGAATAAACTAAGACGCAGGGAAGGGCAGCCTGACCGCCAGCCCTCACTTGGAGTTTGCCCAAGGTACCGAGTGGCCCGGCCAAGCCCAACACGCCAGCTGAGTCTTCCTTACTCTACCTTGGCACGCTATTTCCAGCGGCAGCGTCCAGCTTCCTGTTCAAGTCCCATTCAACATTGTAAACACATTCCAAGAAGACCAGCCTGCCCCCAGCTCCTCCCGCACGCGGGGCAGTGCGCGCGGCGGCCTCAGAACGAAAAGGGGCAGCGACCGCGCCGGCTTCGGGTCGCGCCGCGAGTGTGCGAGGCCAGGGGAGGTGGACCGGGCGGCGAGGCTGCAGGGGGACCCCGGCCTCAGCGCCCCCGAGTGGGGACCCTCCCGGCTCGGCTTCAAAGTGCCCACGGCCGGGCCCGAGAGCTGCGCGCCTCCCCGCCCCCCAGGCCACCTCTCCCCCAACAAAGGCGGCCTGAGCCGGGAGAAGTTCGCGCGGGAGGGCGCCCGGCTGCGACCCGGCCACGCTCGCCCGCTCGGCCCCCTCGGGGTCCGCGGACCCTCCGCCGGACGGGTCTTCCCTCCGCGCTCCTGCGCACCGGCTCCCAGGACCAAAGTTACCGCAAAAAGCTCAGAGGGACTCCGGCCGCCGGGGGACGCTGCGCCCCGACCTCGCCGAGCTCCCCGCTCCCCTCGAGCCCCGGCACGGCGGCCTCAACAGGTCTCAGCCTCCTCCCTTGCGCTTTTCGCCGTCCTCGTTTTTGCAACCTGCCGTGCAGCGGCGACGCGCGGCCCCGAGCCTGGGTCCCCAGCACCCGGGCTGAGCACCCCACGAGGTGCGGAGACCCCGCGCGAGCGGCGGGAGGCCGGGCTCCAGCCAGGGGGACCCCACACCCCGCACGGCCCCGGTACCTTGCGGGGCGCAGCGGGCCGGTCCCTCGGGTGCTCTCAACCCCGCGCCGTCCCCGCGATACACGGGGAAAGTTTCTCGGCGTCCACGCGGCGCTGGACTCGGCACCCTCGGGCTGCAGTCCCCCGCTCCTCTTCCTGATCAGCTGCAGCCAAAACTGGTGCCGGCGGCGCCGAGGCTCGGGACTCCGGGTCGCGCCGGCCGGGAGCGCGGGGCTCCCCCTCCCGGCCAGACCCCGGCCTGCGCGCCGCGGGCTCCCGGGCGATCTGCGGGCGGTGTGCTGTCCGCCGGCGCACGCGGAGGGGGCGAGCGGGGGCGCGGGGCGCAGGAGCGGATCTGGGGAGGGAGGCTCCTCACCCCTTCCTGAGCCGGGACGGAGCCGAGACCGCGCGCGCCGCACCCCGCCCCGCCCGAGCCTGCAGAGCCTCCTCCCGGAGGCGCAGGACCCGGAGCGTGCATTCGCCCCGCAGCGCGATTTAAAAACACCTCGTCTGGGGCTCAGTGGGAGGAAAGGTGTCACAAGAGGCGCAGGACTATGAACAAAACACGCCTTCTTCGCGGTCCTTATCAAGAAAACACTGGCGCAGTTGCTGCTGACAGCAACACTAGACCTCCCCATCTCAGCCTGGCTCTCTGCACTTCGCGGTGGCTTTTCATTTCTTTTTAACATGAACATGGTCTCAGCCAGCACATCGTACTTACTGCTCCACTCACATGCTTACCTCAGAACTCAGGACTTTCGTGCTGGGTTCCAGGGAAAACACAACAAAGCCCCTCCCTCCCGGACCGGCAGAGCTCCGCGGGGTTAGGGGAGCGGCGGCGAACCGCTGTGCTCATAGGCTGAGCGTTCTGACGGCGCGAGGGGATCGTACCGAAGTTTCCGGAGGTGCTTCTCAGGACTCAGTGCGCTACATTTTAGCTTGAATGTGAAGATCGGTGTAAAAAGACGGTTTACAAGGTTAGCATTTATAGTGCGCGACAGCGGCACCCAGTCCGCAGGGTCAGGGTGGCCGCTTCCCTTCCAGTCATCCTTTCTCATCCCGCTGCCCCAGGGCACTTCTGCTGGATTACAACAGGCGAAAGGAATTAGTGGTCCAACTCCCAGACGAACGGTCGCGTGCACATGTACGGGAGTTAAAACAGAGGCGTGCCAGGCGAAGAAGGGACTCCGCCCAGGCTTGTTCTTACAGCCACCCTGCTTTACAGTAGACGACGGACGCTGCTGGAAACCGGCCCCACCCCCACCCCGCGCAACACCTTGCAACTAACTCGGTCAGTTTCCTTCTCCGGGATGCTCTTGCAATTAAGAAAGAGTTGTTGCATAACACCGGCAGCGCATGATCATTAGAAAACACTTAATTCTATGACAGTGTTTAAAGGAAAACTATGTTGAGAGGTCACCTAGTTCTGACCACACTCCCTTATTTTGACTACGAGGTAAGTGACATTCAAGACTCTTAAAATGATTTTCCCAAAATCGTATGGTTAGGAGGTATTAAAGCTAGGACCAGAAATTAGGCCTCTTGAGACTTGGCACATTGTCCTCTTTTCCTTGTTTTCGCCCTTATTACACCAGTCAAGCACACATTTAAAATCATGGTAGTGAAAACATAAATCTGAGGATTATACTGATTGCTTTTTCTATAAATAACATTTAAACAACTAAATTTATGAATAATCTAAAAATTAAAACCAATTACATGATCACCTGTTATCAACATGATTATAAAAATAAAAACAAGTGGTAGCTTAGTACTTGGGAATAATGGAGTTAACTAAATGATCAAATCCATTATATTACAAATATGTGCTTTTCTTTTTGTTTTCAACACAGTAGTGAAGGATTTTCTTAGAGAGTTCAAGACTCTCGAGAACACCTCGACACCCAAGGTACGCTAACCCTAGCCTGAGAAACGCGAGACCAGTGTTCAATATATTGTAGTTCTGCTTCTACATTATAGGGCTGCAGACTAATCAAACAGTATAGGTTTCATGCTATGAATTAATGAAAAATATCTCACAGTATGTACGTATTTCTTGTTCATTTGCCTCTGTGGTTTTAAAGAGAAGGACCTTTAAATGCGTTCTCACCTAACTCAATGTTGAGAGTCCCCTGGGCTTCTGTGGAGCTAACACTCAGGTTCTCAGAGGTAAGACTGCAATCGCCCTTCGCAGTGAGAGTTCTCTCCTACTCCATTCTATTCTTCAATTAGCGGTCGAAATAATTTCCTGAAGACATTATATACCCTTCCTTTAGAGATCTCCCCCACGAGACTCGAATGTTGCTAACGAAAAAAAACCACAGCTGAAAAATGCAGCCACCATGGACAGATGACTGGGGATACATGAATCTGTATAACGGTGTCCAGCCATTGCATACAGACCTGAAAATTACTCTTTTTCACATTTTCTTCCAATGTTTAAAGTCTCTAAACTCACTACTGCTTTGTAATTTTTACATCCTGACTTTTTTTTTTTTTTTTTGTGGGTACCGGGGGGTCGACCTCAGGACCTCGCGCACCAGCAGGTGCCCGTGCCGCTGAGCGATATCACCGGCCCCTTTTTTTTGTATGTGGGATCCGGGAGTCGAACTCGGGCCGGCGCGCTTGCAAGGCAGGCGCTTATGCCGCTGAGCCATCTCACCGGCCCTACATCCTGACTTTTGAAATGAGCTGCTTTATGAAATGGCTGAGAGGTATAAAAATCTGAAGGATGTCAGAACCCAGTTTTAAGCATCACTAAAACCAAACCAAATGAGATTTTAAATGAGATTTATAGCATGCCCCAGGAAGTGAAGAGAGAAATGCCAAGGAAAAGGGTTGTGTAACACTGGCAGTACATGACCATTAGAAAATACCTAATTCTACCCATCCTGAGTGCTTTAGATTTCCATTTGAAAATTCTTCACATTCATCATAGTTGAATAAAGGTATTCATAAAATCTCAGAAGCCGTCTGATAATTTTAAAATTTTCTTGCTCAAGCCAGTTTGAAGTTTTTCTTACTTAAACTAAAAGAACATTAAGACTGAAAACTGCTTGTCTTTATATTCAGAATAATAATTTTATTGCTGTTATTACAAAAATATGCTGATTGTTTAGCTCTACATTATAGCAAATGCAGCACATAAATAATTGGCCAATTTTTTAAGACAAGAAATTTTAAAAAATGGAATTAAAATCCCAGTCATGTGAATTGAAAAGATGACATGTTTCTATATGCTATGTGCAACCCAGACAAATACCTTTTGAGTTCCTAGGGACATGTGTGTCCCAGTTGTGTTAATTACTTTCAGACCCCCATTGCTTTATCTCTCATTAAAGAAAACTACTCATTTTGGTTTTCCTGATTAAGAACGTGAAACATGTACACTGTAAAAAACAAAAACATTGCAGGCAAGTGAGAAAGCGAAATAAAATCACCTGTATTCCTGACACCGAAAGCACCATATCTGTCTGCTCTATGCCTTCCAATGCTTGTTGAGGTTGCTGGGAGACTCCAATAAATAACATCCCTTCAATGTAGTCTTCTATGATTTCCAGGATTTCTTTGTAATGCTTATAAAGATATTTTACCAAACCTAATCACTTGTATTTTCACCTAATATCATGTAGTTTTCTTTTAGCTAATTTACTTGGGCATGAAATATAAAGATAAAGCATTTCCCCTATGTTCCCCCCTGCCAAATAATACCTTTGCATCCAACTTCACATATTGGATGATCCATTGTTCGGTGACTTTAGAAGTAATTTTTTTCATATGTTAATTGAGATATAAAATAGGATCTGTTTATGCAGGACTTCCAGATGTAACCAAATAGCAAGCACAATATAATAAGATGCTCAAGAAGGCCCATTACAGGCTGTATTCCAGCCAAGACCCCTTGCTAGTGGAGCCTATTCCCGTGGAGAAAAGGGTCTGTCCCAGCTACAAGCCATCCTCAGCTCAGCCAAGCACCTACAGAGGTTCTTGCAATGGCTGGGGAAAACAGGCTCTAATTTACATGAATACACAATATGAAATTATTCTGATTTATCTGTCAGTGTATTCCTATAATAAAACACTATCAATACTCTCGGTCTACAATTGTTTAAACTATCTATTGGGGCAAGCTCTCCTCCATTCAAAGTTTTTATCACATTCTTTCTAGCTTGTCTTTCTTAATGAAGTTTGAAATCACTGTTTTCTTATCTTTCTTTTTCCTGCCTTTGACTTCAAAACTCTTCTGTTAGAATTGTGTTAAGCTTATACATCAATTTACTTGAACTCTCTTCTTTTTCTTCTGATTCTTAAAGAGGATGCCTTTCCATCTTGAAAAGACCTGACTTCTTCACCCTATTATATTATTATAATTATACCTTTACCTATATTATACCTTTACCTTCCTGCCCAATAAATCACCACTTGTTCAGTCCCTAGTTATTGCTAAGAATAAAGGGGCCATTATTCTACAAAAACTGCAGACACAAGTAATCCTTGGAATACAAGAGCCCTACTTTACAGTAGAAATGAGTGAAAGCACAGATTTTTGTCTGCCTTCAAGGTCCTGCTCCTGTTTCTAGTTCGTGGGTACTGTACTCTAGATCATGTGCAGTCCAGCTGTGCCCAAATACGAGCAGCTTGGGGCTCCCTGCAGGGCAAGCCTGGCTCACTGACCAGGAGTAAGTAAGCATTTGCAGGCCTTGAAAGTTTGCTCGGTGCAGTTTTATTTCTACCAAAAACCACTGAGTTCAGAAAATATGTCATTCATTTGACGATTCAGATACTTGAAATACAAATATAGGACATTTTGCAAAGAGAATGATGTTATTTTTTCCTCAATACACTAGAAAATAAATGGTTTAAAAATAACTTTTGGCAAGAGAAAACTTTTATTTGGAAATTATGATTTGCAGATTTTCACTAGAATGCTAATTTAATTCTTTTCAAAATCCCATATCAGAATTTACCCATGCCCAGTGTCTTTACAGAAAAGCAGAGCAAAGTGAGGCACCTTTATGCTTGAGCCTGACATAATGTGATTTGGGAAAATGTCATCTTAATTCAAAATGCAAAGGGGACATTGGCTTCTATCACAAACTAACAACAAAAGACATTCTCTCACTGAGTATCTTTTTTCATCACAGGGGTAAAATAACCCTAATAGTGGCTTTTCTGTAAAAGGCAATCTGTGGCAAGAATTGCCAGAATAGCGTCTTGTCATGTGGTTCTGAGTCAACAGCCTCTCTAGCTGGGCAATCAGAGAATACACACAAAGTGCTATCAGTTGAATGGAAATTGGCCAATTTACAAAGGGTGTGCCCACACAAGACCATTGTTCAGTTTCAAAAATGAACCAATTTCAAAATTACCAAATCTTTCATATAGACTAATATTGTAGGTAAGGATCATCCACTTTCCAATAATAATAAATTACTAAAAACAATTAAATGAACATCCCTCTCTGTAACTGCAATGTTATGTTTGAAAATCTGTACATTGTACAAGTGAAGAATAGAATACATTTTCATACTAAATAAATTGATTAATTAATTAAACAAATAACGTAAATTGTTTTATGGAAATATTTTTGCACTGTGTCATGAATTTGGGAGAGAAATAATATAATGTCAATGAATGGGGTTTTTTGTTGTTTTTTGAGCCAGGGTCTCACTGTGTAGTGCACACTGGCCTTGAACTCGCTTATGTAGTCCAGGCTGGCCTCAAACTCACAGTGATCCTCCTGCCTCAGCCTCCCAAGTGCTGGGATTACAAACATGAGCCACCATGCCTGCCCTCTAATGTCAGTGTGTGTATGGAATTATAAGAAATTTCTTAAAGCTTCAACAAAGCTTTCACAGTTTACATTTTGTTTACTGAATTAAGTTTCAGATATTATAAAATGAACTTTAGGCTTCGACCTTGGAAGGAAATAGCATATCGTGAAGTTTTAAAGCACGATCTTTGGATTAAAAAATCATAAGGTGGAATCTGTGCTCTGATACTTGTTGGCTGTGAAATTTTAAACAAATAAATTCTCTTCACTAATTTGCGCATTTCATAAAAAGTAATAATTTTCTCATTTTTAAAAGAGTATTGTCGGGGCCGGTGAGATGGCTCAGCAGCATAAGCACCTGCTTCGCAAGCACGAGGGCCAGAGTTCAACTCCAGAAACCCACAAACGAAAAAAGGGCTGGTGATATCACTCAGCGGCATGGGCGCTTGCTGGTGCGCAAGGTCCTGAGGTCGACCCCCGGTACCCACAAAAAAAAAAAAAAAAAAAAAAACAAGGAAAACAATATCTGGCTGTAGATTCCGAATACAAGGAAAACAATATCTGGCTGTAGATTTTTCTTTGAGGAAATAAGACATTGCTAGTGTTACTTTTATGAAGAGAAAAGAATTTTATTTATTTACGTACTTATTTTTATTTTTTTCTGGTATATAGCATTTATTCATATAGTGTCTCTTTTCCTAGTCCAACTTGCACACAGCAGTTGTCTCCTTAGTCTCTTCTAATATATGACAGTTCCTTGGTTTTTCCTCACCAATTATAGTTACTACACTTTTGAACAGTAATGTTTCAGTTGAACATTTTGTAGAATGTTGGAAAAATAGTTTGACTGTTGTTTTCTCATGGTTACACTAGGGTTGTGAATTTTGGGAGAAAGAGCACATAAAGAAAGACCACCTAAGTAAAGTATCTTTCTCACTGCAACGTATTGGTGACACATGATGGGTTCACAGTGGTGAGGTTAACTTGGAAAAAGTGCTGTCTTTCACACGTCTGTGCTGTACAGTTACTATTTCCCCCTTTCTAATTAATAAATATTTGAGGGAGATACTTAGAGACTGTGCACATATTGATTCTCCTTAAACTTTCATCCAATAATTTTAACATGCACTAGTGGGTCTTACCTATGGCAATTATTACTCCAGTGTTGTAATAATTTTCTATTTACAATCACAATTTTTACATTTTTGAATTGGAATTCCTTTGTAAGGAATAAATGTTTCTTTTCTTGCATCTGGAGACATCTTTTAATTGAGTTTAGTTCAAAACTTAAAAGAATGTTTGCTCCACAAATTAAAACAAGTGAACTGATAGAAAGCAGGAATGATGGAGATCAGACTTGTCCCAGAATTCCATCTTCATTCATTCAGCAATCAGGATTGAGTACTTCTAGCTCCAGGCGTTGAGCCATTGTTAGTGGAATGGTGATTAATACACAGGCCACTACCCTTAAGGAACTCATAGTCCAGTAGAGGGAAACTTATGTAATAAATAAAGAAATAAAAAAGTACAGGTCAGGCACTAAAATAGAAATACATTCTTTCATGTTGCAGGAAAAGTCATGCTAACAATTTTGAAACCAGTCAAATTGATAAAATCTGAGCCTGACTTTGGAAGGTGATTTGTTTCACAGCAGACAGGCAGGATGGAGAGAGACATTCAGGAATATTGTGATCAAGGCTGAAAAAGCAAGCTAACTATGAGAAAGTTTTAAGCTCAGCGTGTTGGAAAACACTGGTGAGAGTGTGAATTTTATCTTGGAAGGAATCGGAGCTATTGAAAATTGTATAATAAGACAATTTCATTTTAGAAGAAGCATTCCAGTGATAATTTACAGAAGATATTAAAGCTGTGTGAGACTGGAGGTAGGAAAGCGATTTAAGGACTTGGTTTCTCTTATTAAACTTGATATCATCAGGTGCCTTAGCTGCTAAATACAAGAGACTATAGAAAAAGCAAACTTTAGAGTGATATGATCCTGTCCTTTATTGTATTAGGAGAATGTACCAGCCATATGATCTTATGGATTTGATTTATCTCAATAAATTTCATGCCCTGGTCATAACCTGTTAGCATTTTTTAGTACCTTAAATTCTTCTTATGGGGATTTCAAATATTGCTGACTTCTGAGAATAATCAGAGACATAACATGGCTATGACAAAATCTAGATTTTCCAGGCTTGGATTTGTCTACAGTCTTACAGTGCATAATATTATCATGATCTGTGCTATTTTGCAGGAATTTAAACTAACATAGTTGCCTCTAGGGACCTATTTTATTCTGCATTGCAAATATTACATTTATGTAGGAATTACCACTCTTTTAATTATTTTAGGTCAACATTTAGTCCCAGGCATTAAGAAAATTAAAGTTGTGGGAATGAAGCCAATGGCTAAAGGAATTTCAGGGAAGAATAAAACTAAAATGCTCAGGAGGGAAGGTAAACAACAGAGGAACATTCTCATTATTACTAAACAACAGGGAGTCTAGATAATACAGTACTATTAGGGCATCAAAGAGAGATTATATTAGATATAAAGAAATATTTTCCAGATACTATCTAGACAAATGCATAATTAATGGTAATTTAGACTACATGTTTTTGATGGCAACTAACAATGAGTTGACCTTTTGTGGAGGACCACCTGGATGGCTCTCCTTGAAAGAAGAGCCATTATCTTCATTTTGGCTAAACCTGGCCCTATTTCCATGTATTCATATGTACAGAGCTGGCTAGGACTTTTCCTTATCCCTTCAATTGGCTTTAAGCAATGCAAATCGGTGTAGCCGAGGTCCTGATGTGTAGTCTTTGAAGCAAGGTGACAGGCCTGTGTTTCCCCACCCCTTTAGCTCCCAATACACGGTTGAGCCTGGTGGGATAGAAAGCCGCGCTCCACGCTGTCGGCTGGGATTGATCCTCAAGAAAGAGGCTATGACTTCCCAGGGCATAGAATATTACACATCAGAGCTGAAGCACCGACCCCAAAACATTAGATACTATCTTGAATTGTGTTATGCAGATTACTCCTTCTGCATATCCTTCCCTCTGCATATTGCAAAAGTGATTTCAGGCAACCTACCTAGCCCAGCTCATGGTTCTCACGGACTTCCTGCCATTCAGTCACTCATCCCTGAGCCACTCCCCTCCTCGAGAATTAATAAAATCCGGGTTCGGCCCTGGGTCGAGGCCTTTGTTCCAGTAACCACCACCTTGGCTGGACTTAGGACCCCTTGGCTCCCCACAACTATAAATATCCCTTAGTGTCTTTATTCTCGCTGTGGGTTGCACTGAAAGTGGTAGATTGGAATTAGCTCACTAGAATTCCAATAACTTTTCCATGGGATTACAAGTATAAACTTCCCAGACCACGATGAGGACCAGGAAGGGCTCTCTATAACCTTTGAGTTTATGTATAAAAACAGTGAAGTTTCCTTGAGCTTAAAAAAAAGGCTAATGTATACAAATATTTTGAAATGGTATGCGAGAAACTATACATATTAGTCAGAGTCCTGAATAAAGTAAATGGTTCATTTAAACCAGACAATTTGAGAACTGAACATTGAACATAGAGATTATTTATAAAGGTGTAGGCACTTTAAGAAATACAGTTGCCCTCCCTGGGTGTGGTGGTGCACACCTTTAATCCCAGTATTTGGATTACAACTGTGACAGAAGGGTCATCGTGAGTTTAGGTCATCCTGGGCTACAGAGTGAAACCCTATCGAAAGAAAGAAAGAAAGAAAGAAAGAAAGAAAGAAAGAAAGAAAGAAAGAAAGAAAGAAAGAAAGGAAGAAAGGAAGGAAGAAGAGAAAGAAAGAAGAGAAAGAAAGAAAGAAAGAAAGAAAGAAAGAGAGAAAGAAAGAAAGAAAGAAAGAGAAAAAGAAAAAAAAATAGAGTTACCTTCTGTATCAGTCAGTGCTTACTAGAGAAACATAGTTAATGCAAGATATACAAATATATAAGAATTTACAAGATTGGCTTGCAATGGCACCCAGAGTCAGGTGTGGAAGAGTGCAGAGGATCTGTCTGCATGCTGGAGATCCTAAGGATCCACTGGAAGGCGCAGAGCTCACTGTAGTGTCCCCTGCAAGTCCGTATCAGGTGGCCAAAGGGTCTGTGCCAAAAGGCTGAAGGGTCTGTGCTGGAGACAGAAGGGTCTCTGATGGAAGCCAGGAGATTTCCAAGGTGAAGATGAAGACTGGAGCTCCTCCAAAGAAACAGAAGTGAGCTGCCTTCTTCATTTCCCTTTTATTGCACTTTGGCAACAATCCTCCCTAGGGTGGGTCTTCCACACCCAGAACTATGCTGAACCAATTTAGTTGGGCATTTCTTACTCAAATTGACACAATCAGTTAAATATCACACTTTTATAGGGTGATACTTTGAGATACCATTACTACTCTGTGACAGTCAGCATTTGCAAGGGAAGAGAATAGATTTAATATAGGACACATAACTTATAGGATTATTTTATAATAGTCACCCCAAAAATCAAATGCAGAAGAGTGCAAGCAACCTTTCCATGCACTAGACACCCAAAGAATACAGCTGAGGGCCTGGATCCCACGGCATTGTCCTGCACACATCCAGCTGAAGACCTAGAGCCCACGGCAATGTCCTCCAGGAGTCCAGCTGGAGGCCCAGAGCCCACGACGATGTTTCATGCAAGTCTGGATCAAGGATCTGCGCTGGGAAGGCCCAAAGATCAGTGGTGGAAGCTAGAAAGTCTGCACCAGCCAGATGAAGGATCTGTGCCAGCAGCTGAGGGATCTGCACTGGAGCCAGGAAGTGACAATTAAAGTAAGAACCAGAGCTCCCCCAAAGAGAACTGTAGCCATCCTCAGTGACAGTGAGGACCCAAGCTCCTCAGACAATGAGAACAGCCAAGTTCATACCAGGAAAACCAGCATTACAGGCTTCTCCAGGGGAATCAACAGCACCATCTTCCCCTCCAGTTCCTTTTTGTGCTTTTGGCAACAATCCTCAGGTGGGCCTTCCACACCCAGCACCATGCTGATTCAGTTCAGCTGGGTGTTACAAGTTGACCATTAGTTAACCCACCATATACTCCCAGGCCTGAAGGAGCAGAAGAAAGTAGAGGGAGTAGTTACCAGGACCCAGAGAGGATATCTATTTGGAGAAGAATGTGTGGTAGAAATTGTGACCCTCAATAAAGGGGCAACCAGGCCAGAAGGGCGCAGGGGGAAATTTACCAGGATTGCTCTCTTCGCACATCCCCACTTCTGCTTGTGCTTGCTGTGGGCCAACACCAATGGAAAATCGGAAGAATGTGGAGCAATTGGATCCAGTTCCCGTGAGTCAGTCTTCTGTGGAGCAGAACAGGAAAATGAGAGGTGGAGGACAAATCCGGAGGATTAAACTAAAGATATTTAACATATTTTAATTAATACTTTGGAAGATACCAGAATTGTCTTTATTTAGATTGGACTTTGTTCGTATGCATTCCTTGGGCTGTGGATGTAGCTCAGTGGTAGAGCACATATCTACCATGCATTAGGACCTTGGTGCAATACCTAGGACTATGAAAAAAAAACAAACCAAGTCCTTGGATGTATCTCTCTTTAATGGTAGATTTTGATCAACATGAATTTTTTGTTTGGGAGACATTATGCAACAGCAAACAGAAACATTGAAAACAGGCCGATGAGATGGCTCAGCGGCATAAGCGCCTGTCTGGCAAGGACAAGGGCCCGAGTTCGACTCCCGGAACCCACATACGAAGAAAGGGCCGGTGATATCGCTCAGCGGCACGGGCGCCTGCTGGCGTGCGAGGTCCTGAGGTCGACCCTGGTACCCACACACACAAAAAAAGAAACACCAAAAACATCACCCAGGATTTGGAGGCAGATTTATTTTATGTTGAGGGGCATCGATTGGGATCATTCCCAAAATATCAGGCCTCAAAGGCCCGGGGAGGAAGGTTTTTATAGAGTTGAAAGGGGAAGTACAAAGGCAGAGGACTTGGCTGTCTTTGGTTCTTACAATATGCATCACAGTGACCATTTGTTTCTAAGAGACAGAAGTAACAGGAACCTGTAACAGGGACTATTACCTGGGCAACTAACAGAAACTGAAGTATACTGGCTGGGAGGGGCATTGTCTGCTACAATTACACTTTGGGAAACATAAAACTTAGCATGTTGAGTATGTTTTAGTATTTTCAAATACACTTTATAATTTTTGGAAACAAAAAACATGCAAAGTTAGAGAAATCACTTACAGACTTGAGAAAGTGTTGTATATGCCCAATTTAAATAATGGAAATTAAAATAAAATACAAAATGGGTATAACACATGGGATTAAGAATTTTAATTCCATATTGGGCATCATGAAATCCAATTTGAAGTTAAATCAGATATAAAAACACATGATGTATATTTAGAAAAGTCATTTACATGATGCCCAAAGATGAAAAACTGCTTAGATGCTTTCAGGCAAAGAATAATGAGTTTTATGAGACTCACATTTAAAAGTGAAGTGTATCATGTGAGAATCTGTTATTGTGTGTGTCTTAGTACAATGTTTGAATTTTTACATGTGTAATTGAAAAGTATTGTCTCACCCACTTCAAATAATGTTGAAGAGTACAAGTAGATTACCATTTTGGTAGGTCAAGACTATTACAATTAGTTATTTCAACTAGTATGGAAAATTTTTTATTGTAAATCTTCAAAATGAGGTAATATTTAAGAATACACTAAGACATAAAAGTCTTAAAGCAAATTATGTTTTACAAATACTCAGAATATTTTCAGAATATTTTATTATTAGTTAAATATTATTTATTTTCTGTTATCCAGGCTCTGGACAAAAGTACTTTACAAATTATATGGTCCACTTTCTGGTTGCTAGGAAAAAATACCTTGACACCATAATTTAAAGGAAGAGAAGTTTAATTTGACTCACAGTTTCAGAGATATCAGTCCATGGTCGGCTGGCTCCAAGGCAGAAACATCATGGCTAAAAGGTGTGGTGAAGCAAAGTGGAAGTTCATGGCAGGCAGCAAGCCAAAGACAGAAGAGGGCTAGGAAAGATGCACCTTCCAAAGGCATGACTCCCAGTGGTTTGCCTCCCCCAACTGGGACCTGCTCTAAGAGTACACTCAGCTTTGAACACCTGAGGATTAATCCATCCCTGAGTCTTGCTTACCCATGATCCAGTCACATTTCCAGAAGTCTCCTAATTCAGTCAAGTTGGCAATTAACATTACCTGACACACAATTTTTTTTTCCGGCAAGTTTTCATTTTACAGAAGGGAGAAAATTTCGCCAGACTACGTTAATAAAGGTACAGGAGAGCTTTCACCTATATATTTTACTTGTTTTCTGAAAGTCTTCAGATTTTGCAATTGTGTTATCAAACTTTTCTATAGCTTTCAATGTTAATACTGGTTTTTAATAATGTGACAACATTATTTTCATTTTTGATATGAATATTTAGATGTTTGACTGATAAAGTAGTTCTAGTCATAAAAGTAAGAATACATTTTCCTTAACTGGCTTTGAACGGTCTAAAACTAATAAGCATCATATTTGAGAGAAAAAATTCAGTGTCATAGAAAACAAGAACAAAAGCATGCTTGGATTGAAGTGAGAACAATGGGGTTTGGATTTTGGTTATGCTCCTGCAGAACTCTCTGAAGCAATTGTACCAGCCTTTGGGTAACTTTTTATGGCATTAAACACAATAACGTTTTTCATACTTCTTTGTACCCATTGCTCTGGTGATAATATTTCCTCTGTTTCCTGTCCATATGTGTACACACACAGATGTTTGCACTCTGACTTTAAAATCCCTAATCAGGGTTGCAGAAGCTCATACTGCAAACAATAGCTTGAAATGGAAGTGCATTTGATTTCCAAATAATAGGCTTTACTTTGAGGGAAAAGGTTTCATTTGGAATTTTGAAAGCTCAGCTTTACATATTAAAAGCAAGACTGGCAGAACTAATGTCAGGAACCAGACTAGAGAATAGTGATAATCTAAAATCAATTTCCCTGTGCAAAACCAACAAACAAACAAAGAGGGCTGAGTTGCCAGTTTCTGGGAAGAGCTAGATATGGTATAGCTGCCTTGGTTCTGTGGACAGCCAGGAAGTTCTCACCATAGAATTAAGAGTAACAGTGACTGGAGAGACCACCTCACCTACCAGAGAAGGACTCTTCCACTCTGCTGGCAGAGTGGAAAATTCCCAGGTGCTCTTCCCAAGAGGCTGAGGACTACACTTTGCTTTCCCCATTCCAAATCCTCTCCAGAGCTAGAAAGATAGGCGCTAATTCCTCTATTTTTTGTGCATGGCTCTCTTTAGAATGTACAAGTACTCAGTCCATTTTTACCTCTAGTTTTAGATTTCCAACACAACAAAACAGCAGGGAAAACCCCATTCAATATTGTATTATGCAAATTTCTTGCATAATTTGTGGACTTTCAATAGCAATGACAACCATTTTTCAAAGACTCAATGTTAATTTGAGAAATTAAAATTATTGCAATATAACTTATGGTTATTTTAGGAAAGATAAAATGAATTTTCAAATCATATGATAGAAACACTGAGCTTATTTTTTTATTTTATGGAAAAAATAAAACAAAATTTCATAACAAAATAATAGGAGAATAACAATAGTTAATACATTGTGTATTATTACCTTCAAAGTAGTTACTTAGAGTGCAAGATATGGACATAAAAAATTCTTCAAATGATATTAACACAAACCTTTCTTTTCAATGAACTAAGAGTAACTAGTAGTATTGTAGCAGAGGATGCCCCCCAGCCAGTATACTTCAGTTTCTTAGTTGCTAAGGTAACAGTTCCTGTTCCAGTTCCGGTTGCTCCTGTCTCTTAGAAACGGCTGGTCACTGTGATGCATAGCTGGTCACTATGATGCACATTGTATAAACCAATCCCCAATTGACAAGCCATTCTGCCTCTGTACTTCCTGCTTGCTTATCTCATATAAGCCCTAGACCACCAGAGATCAGGGCCTGATATTTTGGGAATGATCCGCATCAGTGCCCATCGACATAAATAAATCTGTCTCCAAATTCTGGGTGTCGTTTTGGTGTTTCTGCTTGCCATAGCATCTGGTGCATCTGCTGGGAAGACTGACTGTTCTGACCTCTTTGGTCACTGGTTGTGGCCCTTGTGTATGGAACAAGGACCTCCCCAGATCCTGTCAGGAAGTTGCGCCCTCGAGATTTCTCGAGTCCCCTTGGAGGTCTGGAGGAGGATTCCTGGCTCCCGGCTTGAATGGCTCACATCAGATCCTAAAGGGAGGAGGATGCAGTCTGTCTGCCTGTTTGTCTGTCTGCCTGCCTGTCTGACTCCGGTAAGAACCCTGGGGGCACCCCAGTTAGTCTGTCAGTCCTGTTTAGCTGAACAGAAGGGGAATCTGATCAACTCCTGTTAGTCAAGGGAAGGGGGTTGGAATGTTTAACCTCTGAGTGCCTGTTAAACAAGTGTGTGAGTGAATGGAACGGATAGTGTAAGCAATAGGCTGCTCCATCTGTGCACCAGGACTGGGAAGCACTGGTCGTGGTGGCTGATTGTGCTTTCACCTGCAGTTCCATGGCAATCAACATACGATGTAACAGAGGCCTTGCACCCTCCTTAGCTAAGTCGAGCCTAAGTATCCGTGAGGGGCACAGCCAGGGGGACATCTGAGTGTTCTCTCTCTTTTGTCTGTTGCGCAATCGTTCAAGGGTACACAACACACACTTAGGGAGCCAGAAATGGGAACTAATTAGTCAAAACCCATAGTCCCTGACTGCAGGAAAAAGAGCTTTTTTTAATTTTATGAAAAATGAAACTGAATACTCCCTGCATCTCAAACAAACAAACAAACAAACAAAACAAAAAATGGAAAAAGAGGCCCATTCTTCCTGAGAATCCTGCCTTGGCACCCTTGTCAGCCACAGTTGCTGCCAACAATTTCACCCCCGACTCCAGACTTATCTACTTCCAGCCAATTGACCTCATTCCAGCTAGCCATTGCCTATATTCAACCATAGAGGCGCTCCCCAGCCTGAACCTTCTGCTTCATGGCTATGCCTATCCTGGTCAGATGGCATCATCTAATGCCCAACCAAGATGACTGTCAGCAATTCCTTCTGAGTTCCACATTTTGACTGAGGAAAATTGAACTGTCAGCCCTGACAAATGAGTTGCCATGGCCTTTCCAAAGGCTGCCTCACCTAGAAATAACCCAGTCGAACATTTCTCAAAGACATCAAAAAGGGGCACAAAAAGCCCATCAACTACTGTACCCAGAAACCTGATAAATAAAAAGGCACCTGATATCTGTAAGAAAATCCAATCTGATAGACGACCATACCTTCTGGCTATGAGTTATAAGGACTATGGGCACTAAAATAAAATAAAATAAAATAAATAAATAAAAACTCTCAAAAGCTTCAACCTGGATTAGATGAAAATTTCACTGGTCTAACAGGCTCAAACTAGGCCAGACCAGGCTCCCTTCTTTAGCTGGACCACCGGGAGTCCACACTGCCATCATCAGGGCAACTAGGACTCTTGCCTCTCACCCCTTCTGCTAGGCACAAACTTGCAGCCTGGGAGGGCATCTCCTGTGTAAGCCAGTCAGTCCCCATACTGCTTCTGCGAAGAGACCTCCTCTTCAAGTTAGAAGCGACCGTCTCTTTTGCACCAAGCCAGTCAGCCTCCCTCTCATTTAACCCTGCACTTTCAACTCTGACTGTTCTCCAAGAGGAAGATGACACCTGCATTAGCCTGAGACAGATAACCACAATCCTGAAGTTCTGAAAACGCTCCTCCCAGAGGTACAAACTAAAGACTTACCTTTGGGCTTGGCCATCAACCATGACACCTCACTGCAACTCCCATTGTTGTCAGATGTCACGGGAAGCACAAACAGGCATCTAGACACACATCAGCCTGATTGACTGTTAATCACCTTGGGCAAGATCTGTGTGTCATCAACGATGCAGCCATCACCTTACATTCTGCAGTTCCCAACCCATACTCCCTTCTTGGACTCCTCCAGCTCACTTAGACTCAATTCCCTCAAGGGTTTGGGAACTCTCCCACTATTTTGGGGGGGCCCTAGCAACAGATTTGGGTCCAAGACCGCTTGTTTCTCTGTCCATTCCAGCTCTGTCATGGTCCCCCGAGAAAGAAAAATAATGAGGCTTCACACTGTAAAATGTCTAGCTGTTAAAATATACCCCACATGCCTGTAAAGCCAGTTCAAGATCTCTGAGCTGCCAGTGCCACCACGGTTGCCCTTCATACACATTGCCTTAGTCTTCTGCCACCCACAGCCTGCTGGTACACATGCCTGGACATAAAGAATGCTTTCTTCTGCCTTCCTTTGGCTCCTGTCAGCCAGCCCCTCTTCACAGAGACCCCAGTTCTGGACTCAAATGTTAACTGACCTGGACTCAACCTCCCAGAGGTTCAAAAACTTGTTTATCCTCTTTGGAAAAGATCACTGCAGTTCTGATTAACAACACCCAAGCTGCCTGCTTGAAAGGCACAAAAGCTCTGCTACAATACCTGGCAGAAACTTGTTACAAGAAAGAAACTCCACAATTTCTTGGAGCTGCTGGCTTCCATAAAATCTGGATCCTTGAGTTCACAAAAATAATGATGCTTACTCAGATTCCACCCCTGGAATCAGTGGCCTACCTGTGCAAATACTTGGATCCAGTCACTAAGGGCTGCCTCCCCCCCTTTGCCTCTATGCTCTAACAGCCACTGTCCTTCTGATAAAAAAACTGACAAGCTCACCTTAGGCCGAGACCTAACTCTCCAGGTGCCACATGCTGTACTGGACATAAAAATGGACCTCCGGACAGATGCTGAGTACACCCTGTTTACAGACGGAAGTAGCTGTTAGGAATGAAGTTGACAGGCTAGATATGCTGTGGTCATCTTGGACAAAGCTATTTTGGCCAAAGCTCTCCTGCTACTGCTTCTTGCTGCTGTTTGGAAACCTGTCACCAATGCAAAATAATTCAATCCAGAGGCCTAAGCCCCCTCTGGGGATCCAATTGACTGAAACATTAACCCCAGCCACCAGACCTGTACCCATCGTATGTGCTGTAAGCTCAAGCCACTGCACTGGCATCCATACCCCTGCAGCCAGCTCAGGCTTCAGTGTCTGTGTCACTGGCCCCAACCTCCCATTCCCTACCTGCACTGAGAAGACAACAGAAGTTCATAGGATCCTACTATAAAAAATCATCCCTAGTTATGGCCTACACTTGACCATTGGCAGTGACAATGGGCCTGCATTTGTAGCAGAGATAACTAAATAAAAACTACATACAGCATACAGGTCACAAGCTCTAGAAAAGTTAAAAAACAACTTGCAACCAGCTCCATAAAAATATAGCTGAAAGACAAGCTATACCTGTAGACACCCCTGCACAGCCCATATTAACAGCTCTTAAAGTTTCAGAAATCCAGCCTTAGATCCACTGAAAAATTTACCTGGACCAGACACCTCACTTTGAAGAGATGATGCACTCAAAGCCCTGCTCTCTCCGGATGCTGACTAGTCCATGTGTGGCTGAAGCCTGAGGACATTATTCACAGGATTTCTCCATACCTTGTCCCCTTGATTTTTGTCTTTTCAGACTGCTTAGCCCAGTCCTTGCTTTCCTGCCCCCTGCTAGCTGTGGTTTATGGGCAATTGCTCCCCCAAAAATAGAACAATCAATCAAACACCTGACCAAGATTTGACAAGTGTCCAAGGCATGTTGGACATGCTCCTAGATCAGATTAACTCCCTCACTAACTTGCCAAAGTAATGTTACAGAACAGATAGCCTAAATTATGTCTCTTCCTAAAAAGCAACTTATGGAAAAACTCTGTAATAAGATAATATTGGGATTCTTGGCTAAGATCACTGACAACCCTAATGTCACTGTTTCTAGTTGGGCTTTGTCTCAAAAGATCGCATGTAACATGCCCAGAAAAGATTTGCCAGGGAAACTAAAAGAGGGGGGAAATGTAACAGATGATGTCCCCCCTAGCTAGTGTACTTCAGTCTGTCAGTTGCCCAGGTATTATTTCCTGTTCCAGTTACTTTTGTTTCTTAGAAACAGCTGGTCACTGTGATGCATAGCTGATCATTATGATGCACATTGTATAAACCAATCCCCAATTGACAAGCCACTCTGCCTCTGTAATTCCTGCTTGCTTATCCCATATAAACCCTAGACTACCAAAGATCAGGGTCTGATATTCTGGGAATGATCCTGATCAGTGCCTGTGGATGTAAGTAAATCTGCCTCCAAATCCTGGGTATCATTTCAGTGTTTCTGCTTCCCGTAGCAGTAGAACTATCTAGTATTTTTTTTCCTTTTCCATTCCTTCCTTTCCCCTTTCCCCCACCCTAGTTCCTCTTTCCTTTTGAACAATTTCTTCCCATTTAACAATATCTATTGTACATTTTGGTCCTTATTTACTCTTTCAGATTCTCACATCAGGGAGGCAATATGGTTTAAAACATGTGAGTCTGATTTATTTCACTTATGAGTATGGTCTCAAGTTGAATCCATTTACCTATAGATGTCTCAAGTTTATCCTTCTTTATGGTTGAGTAGTACTCCAGTAGTAGAATATATTCTGCTGTAAACCTCCATTGTTCCTAGAATTCATTCTTTGATTTTAGAGAACATGAACTAGTATCAGACATCTAGCAGGTTGGGAATTATATTTCCCCTATATCACCTTGACACACCATCCTGAATCCCCAAGCAATTTTATATGATTGCCTCTAATAAATGATGTCATCTGGATCTAGAATCTAGATTCTTTTTCTGATGTTAGCCCTTGGTGTTTCAGTTTCACGGTGAAATGAATTCCCTTTATATATGAAGCCTTTATGAGTTTAGGGTTTCTTTTGTTTGAACCAGAAAAATTCAAATTAAAAAAAAAGGCACTAATAATGCTATAGAGGTTCAAGAACACTTCTTGAACTTCTCTGTTATGGTTGATTCATTGTGTCAACTTGAGAAGTTTAGAAGTTTAAGTGACTCAGCAGGGGGCCAGGGGCCTCACTTTGTAAACATCCTGAGCCTGTGCAAGAGGAGGGCGGAGATGGTGTGAGTGCTGCACCCGCGCTAGGTTGGGGAGCCCTCATACAATGAAAGGGAATTGAGGAAGGACTGATTGCTGGTTCTTCGGAGGAGCTCCAGTCATCGCCTTCAGCTTGGACGTCATCTCCTGGCTTCTGGTGCAGACTGTTCGGCTTCCGCCTGGGACTCTTCAACCTTTGGGCATAGACTCTTCAGCATTCCAGTGTAGACTCTTCAGCCTTCCAGCTCAGACCCATTGGCCTCCTGATACGGACTTGCACAGAACAGTGCAGTGAGCTCCAGACCTTGGACTGAACCCTTCAGCCTCCAGTGTGCAGACCCCTGTGCACACTTCCTCATCCAGCTCTGTGGTTGACCATCATAAGACAATCTTGTAATTTCTTATACTTTTGTATATCTCATGTTATATATGCTTCTCTAGTAAACCCTGACTGATACATTCTCCTTTATCAGCCTTCCCTCTTTCTTAGTCTATCAACTGAAAACCACTTGATTGATCCAGACAATCTACATTTTTTGGGTGCTTGATACATTTATACCATTTTTGGTAAAGTTATATATCAAGGCCCAATACAAAGATCACAATTATATTCTAATGAGGGTACATCTTCTCTCTCCCCTCATATAAACTTCATTCCCTTCTGTACCAATTCTTTGCCTTTTATTTACCATGTTTTTGTAAATGTAATATTATATCTTAATGTCTGAGCCTCCCCATGGGTATGTGACTCTTGAGAATAGAATTTTTATCTGACTCACTTTTGTTTCCAATACCTCCAAATATAGTAAAATTTAAAAAAAAGACAGTAGGACTGAAGTGGAAACAAATATTATATTAATTGCATCAAAACACCGTAAATGATAAAAAATAAATGAACACAAAAAAACACTGTGTATAATTACCCTAATAGCTGTGTCTCAAGGACTTATTGTTTTAGAGGGGTCCTTCATCAGACTGTATATAATGAAATTTGAAAACTTAGAGACACTATAAAATATTCTCCCAGTTTTTCTTTATATCACTACAGTATTAAAACAGCATGCATGCCTTGTCCAATATTTCATTGCTTCTGAGCTATCATGCTATTTCTCTTTTGAAAGTTACACATGGGGACCAAAAATAAAGTGAGTGTACAGTGGGGAGAAATTCACAATAACAATGCCATAAAGAAATAATCAAATAAACCATATTCAAAGCTGAAAACTGTGATTTTGTTTAAAACCCAACTGAGTGAAGCAGTTTGTATGACTAATGGTATTAATAAATAAGCCATGTTGTAGAAAAAACACACAAGCAAGCAAATAAAGAAAATAAATAACAACTCAACTTTGTTATTATGCATGTGTAATCATCTGTTTGTGCTGGCGGCTCTAAATTGACATGAGTATCTGGCTTTGGGGCTTAATGTTACTTTCTAGATGGATAGACTAGAGATCAGTTCTTCCAAGTAAAATGAATTCTCTTCTTCCCCATGCGACAGTTCATTTGACTGGACTGAAAGATTATCTAGGAGATGAGTGAAACACACTTCTAGATGTGTCCATGGGGCATTTCCACAGATGACTGATGAAAGGCCAGCAAACTGTGGGGAGAAGAAGTTTTAAAAATAACAATCTTATTTTCCTACTGCTTAGAGTAACACAAAGCAACAATGATAGTACTTTGTACCACAGAGATTAAAAACCTTATTATCTAAAATATATACACTGAAAATATTTCACTTAACCCAAGCATCTCCTACATTTTAAAGATGTACACATTTTGTCACATTTGATTTAGATTTGTCATTAAAAAGAAGTTACAGAAGCAACTGGATGTCTAATTCCCTGTATCTTCCTTCTGGAGACACATATTTTGTGTATATGTATTTATAGTATTTGCTCGAGTTTTAAATTTAAATAAATTATACTTGGTGTGAATAAGCACTTAGAACTTACTTTACTTAACAAATTTAGTTATTTATTTATGTTGATACATCTATGGCTGTCTAGGACTAGTTTATTCTTGCAATTTAATTGTGCATAATATGCTTTTGTATATTATTTGTAATCTTTCTTATTGATTTATAGAAAGTTCTGTATTCTAAGTTCTAATCTTCTCCTGATCATGAAAATACATTTCTCCCTTCTTTATTGTAGTTTTGTCTAAAACATTTTAATGGGAAAAACATAACATTTTTTCTTACATATTATTTTATCTGTTTATAGGAAAAGATACAAAGCTGAACAATAGGTAGCACTACTAAAACTTTTTATGAGCTAAGTAGGTGATTTCGCATGTAAACACATATATCTTCCCGTTTATAGACAAAGCAGAATAAAAAACCTGGGATAAAAATACCTTAATTTGCATATATTTTACCTTGGCCCCTTTTTCCACTGGGTGATTAATGACTCCAAAGAAACCTGAATTCATTTTATGTGGAGAACATTACAAAAGGGGAAGGCAAAAGAAATTCTGAAAAAGAAGCATCAACTTAAGAGTAAAAGCTATTCTTTGTTTTCCAAACAATGTATAGTCCAGAGTTAGGTATAGGCATGTCATTATTCATTCATTTAATCTTTTTATTTTCTGAATTATGTACTAGAAGTTATTGATAAGAATTGACATAGTTGACGATCAAGGTGAAAATTCATTTTGATTTGAGTGGGTTAAATTTTTTCCAGCATAAGAAAAGAAAAGGAAAAAAAAAAAAAAAAGGAAAACAATTTGCAGATGACTTTGTAGCCATTTTCTTTCACCTGTCTCTTGGATGTTTTATCTCCTAGATTCTAGAGTCATCTCTACTCTCCTATGAAATTTAGGATTATTTTGTAAATTTTGGCAAATGGGATCATACCAAACTTTTTGTTTGTATTCTGATGAACGGAATATCAGAATATGAATTATATCCTATAACTCTTATTGTACTAATCATCCATATAACAAGCAAGGATTTCAAGAAATCACCTTGTTAAGTCTCTTTTGCACCTAATTTTTATGTTCATGAAACTTTACAACACATTCAGTTATTTCTTTAAGTGGTTTATCACTTGATTTCATTAATGAATTCATTCATATGTATTTCTGAGTTTATTGTTCCCCCTTAATTAAAATCTCAAGCACATGAAAATAGAAGCTTTGCATATTTTGTTAAATGTTGTGTACCCAAGTTCATAGAACAATGTGTGACATGTACTTGATATTCTGTTCTTATTTCTTGAATATTTGCTGAATACATAGAATAACCAAGGCCCAAAGAATTCAATGTCTCCCCCGAAGCGCAGACAACCCGGTTTGTGCTCCATAATCCACGCTAGGATAGCAGCATTCTAGTCTCCCCATTTCTTCCCTCACATCTCCTGCTCTTGGGACAGTCATTCTTTGCCTTTTCCTTCTCAATTCTCAATTCTACTGTTAGATTTTATTCGCAGTGTAATATTTTAGTCTTTCCCCAGTTTTACAACTTCTCTTGTATCATATCCACTGCTTTAAGATTTTTATTAGAAATTTATATTCCATATTTCTTGATATGGAATCTTTATACTTTTAGATATAGCCATATATGTATTGTCAAGGTTATTATAAATCTTTGCTTCCTCTTCATTGTTCTTATCTTGAATTCTCAGCTGTGGTAAATCTGTGCCTTAATTATAATGTTTTATTAACTATAATTTACAAATGATAAATGTGGATGATAAACCCTTTGAATCCTTGACTATCAAGAAATATCTCTCTCTGCCAGGAGACTAATATCTGATCTTAGTAAAGAATCCTCAGGTCACCCTTGTTTCTCAATAGTCTGGCTATAAATCCATTTTTTTTTATCAGATCAGAAGTTGGATATAAGTGATTCTTCTTCTTTGCAAGTGACTTACATTTTATCTAGAAGCTGATAAAATTTTTTCATGATATTGGAGTTCAAAAATTTTTTTACCACAGTCCGACTTGATATAAATATTTTGTCATTAGCATGACTTGGAATTTGATGATATCTTTTAGCCTGTACATTTAAATGTTTATTTAGCTGGGAGAAAATTTCTTTTACTACTTATTTGATCATTTCTCTTCTCCATGTACTCTTCTTTTTTCTTTCTTCTGAAACTATTATTCTTAAACTGCTGCAGAAGTCAAGTCTATCCTATCCTTTAAGTCCCATTTCACTCACATTTTCCATATGTTAGTGCTTTTTTGTTGTGACTTCAGCAGTTTTTTTCCACATAATCCTCTATTTGAGGTTTTAACCATGGGTGTACTCTAATTTATCTGCAGAGTGTTTCAGTACAAACATGTATTTTAGTTCCAGAAACTATTTTCTATTTTCATGTCTCCTTAAAGTTTCTAAGGTATTTTATTTTAAGGAGGAACTATATCAAGTGTTTTGCTACTCTTCTTTTTACAAACTGGTGGACCCCTCCACTGGATGGTCCTACTTTTGGTCTCACTGCATCTCAGGCAATTTCTAGAGCATAGCCACAGGCTGCGTTTTCTAGAAAACAGAACTGAAGTGGAGATTTGTGTGTAGGGCCATTATCAGAGAGTGATCTTTGGACAAACAGCTATGGAGCGGGGAGAAAGGAAGCATCACTGGGAAAAGGAAAAAATCGAGGTATAAGTCCCATCACACAGAAGGCTTCTGCTTTAGCCAGTCCAGTGGTGAGTGTAGAATCGGGACGGCCCATTCTGAGTGGGGCTGTGGGAACCTTTGCTCTCTTATGTTGATCCATAATTGGATAAAAGCTGCTCACAAGTAAAGGTATGATCATAGGTTTGGCAAATTTCTCCAACTGAAGCAACCCCGATAGAGAAGTTATGGCTGAGACCTGGCTTCTGGTACCACTCTTGGCAGCAGGTAGAATAATTGTATTATTCTTAGAGGAATGTTTGGAGTACATAATTTTGTACCCTATACAGTAAGGACCAATGTAGGATATGTGCCAGCTATTAAGGATACTTGTTCTAATTATAAATTCAGGGTTGTGGAAATGATGATTTGGAGCGTTCAAGGACCAAATGGACCTACTGTGAGTCAGATCTGGGCTGTGGCCCGCTTGTGGGTGTGCCATCGGTGCAGTCACACACAGCCCTGTCTTCAGACGTGTCTGTAGCGTTAGTTTAGTGCTGTGTTGTTTCCATCTTCAAGTTATTAACAATTTTTTTTTTTTTAACCAAGAAACTTGTAGTTTCATTTTGTACTGGGCCTCACAAATTACATAGCTGCTCTTCCCTGGGTACCAGGATTCCATTTATGAGCTGGTGCATGTGTCCTCCCCTAACTCTTGTGTCTCTGCGTGTCAGTGCTGGCTTGGAACCTGTGTTGAGCTGTCCTCTCAATCCAGCCCCCTCTCTACAGAGTACTTCCTCAAGTGGATGAGCACAAATTCCTTAGAAGAAGGCTGAAGGACTGTTGGAGAGATTATTACTGTAATCTTCACCACTGTCTTTTCTTCGAGGCAAGTCAAGGGGTTTTGAGTCTGAAAAAGTCAACAGTCACTTTTTATTGTTGTCACCTCTCTTGGCCTCATCATCTGTTCTTGAATTTTTATGACTGAACAGAATAAGGAGCAATCTTCCTATTTTACTTCTGGCCTGCTTTGTTCTAAAGACCATGCTTATAATTCTATATTTGCCACCTACCAAACTTCTTTTAGCCAGTCACTGTCCTCTGCTCTGTGTTGCTTTGGGGTCCTGTTGTCTGCCCTACTGGTGAGCTCAGCTTCTTAATGTGTTGCCAGTGCTCAGTCCTAGATGCAGTAGATCTACATAGTGATGTTGGTGCCCCTTTTGTGGGCACGATTTTTCTTGCTTTCACTGCGGTATTTTCATAAGGCCCTCCCATGAAACAGTCATCGACTGGGATTTCCCGCCCTAAATTGCATTCACCCCACTAAAATGCCTTCCCCTATGAAGACTTAAATCCTTTTTCTACTGTCTACCACAGTTTCTTATGGCAAGTCTACTCACAAAATGGGGGTTGTTGATTTTTCATGCTCTAGGAGCAATTCTGGAAGTTTTTTCCTTGTCTTATGGGGGACTTTACAGAATAAGCCATATTTCCCAGATTAACACTTTCATAATAATAAACCCCTTTTCCAGATTTGAGTTTGGAGCTTACCACTTGCAAGTCCTTTACAATCCAACCTCCAATGTAGTATTCTTGCTCTTGCAGGACATGTTGGGGGGTTCTCCCGTTCTTCATGGAATAATCTCTTCTTCCTCCACAGGACCAGCATATCTCTTACCAGGTCATATTAATTTCCTCATGTTAATGGCTTGGCTGTAGAAAGAGACAGGAGCAGGTCCTAAGGGGATGCATGATGTCTTGCAGTGTAGATGACTCTGTGTAGCCTACAAGAAATAGGGGAAGCGCACTAGGCCTTCACAGGGAGTCCTGGGCCACTGATGCAGTCTGAGGACGTGGGAAATATGACAAGTCAAGATTTCTGGATGTGTAAACCCACATGTTCCATCACAGAAGTAAGGTCCCGCACTTGGAACAAGTCCCCAGCTTGTCACAGCAGGATCGCTTGGGTTGAGGTTTTACGCATCACAGTTTGGCTACTTTATGATTAAACTCTGTTGCTGAGCCTCCGCTTTTACTGCCCGAGTGCATCAGAGCTGGAAAGCCGCTCTTCCACGCTAACGAGTGGGCTTTCAGACTTTCACACTCAGGGTCATCCTGAATTAGGACAAGAGGCCAGAACCTTCACTCTGCCTCATCATTCATTGACACTGCCCTTGGTAGGAGTACTACCCTGTGCTTTGCGGTTTTCTCTAGACAATCCCTAAAGAAGGCGAATAGTGGAAGACCAGCTTGTAGAAGAACTTTTGAATTCCGGGATCTATGTTCTTCATTCTTGAAGGGCGGTCTGGGCAGTAAATCACAGCAAGGTTCATCTTAATTTCAGGCAGCAACGCACGTGGTGGAGAAGACCAGGTTGTGCTATGCTCAGTGTGGTAGCGGCAGACAGGCTGTCAGACTCGATCTTTGCTATTACAAAACGTCTACTTGGTCTCCTTAGATTCTCTCAGTTAGAAGGCCAAAGAGAACTTGCCTTGCTTTCCAATTTCTCAGAAATTTGGGGCAGAAAAATGAGGTGCAGTTACTTGAATCCTTGGGGATTTCCAGCATACGCTGGACCATGTTTTGCACATCCAGGGATCCTTGATACAATTCTTTGTCCCAGCCAACCATTTGGCTAGAAAAGAAATGAGTCTTGAAATTACGGACTTTGCTCTGGGCCTCGCCAAGTGTCCTGAGGAAAGTTTCGTTGAATAAATCTTCCTATACTCACATCCGAAGTGCTTCCTACTACCCTCCCCTTCTCTTACCATCACCATGGGACACTGTAACCCCCGTCAACCTGAATTCTTTTGTTTTTACAGTTGCTGATTTTAGTCTAAACTCTGTAGCCAGAATGATCATTTTAAAACATTTCTGCTCAGCGAATTGATGGAATAGCCAAGCTAGTCGATTTGATTTGTTCTGTCCCCTGCCTTCCTCTTATTCATCTTCTGTTAAATTGACTGCTTGTACAATTTACTTTTTTTCTTTATTACTCATAACTCTTGTTTGCTTGGCTATTGCCCCACTGTTTATAATATAAACATTTAATCTATCAGAGTCTATCCTCAATTTCTATACTAGTGAATATTATATCAATTTCTTTATAGTATGAGAAACTTAAGACATCATTCTTCCATTTCTTCTTTACTGAACTTTGTCCTCATCACGCTTTTTACTACTATATATTTTATACATCTCATGATATGTTATTTTTTTTTTCTAAACAGCCAAAGATATTTTAAACAGTTTAAACCCTAAGAACAAAATTCTCTCTATTTACCCACACGGTTACATTTCCAGGGTTCTTCATTCAGCTGCGTGGATGCAGGTTTCCCTGTGCTTTCATTTCTCTGTCTGAAGCGCTTGCTTCCACATAATTTTTTTGACTGCCAGCAATGCCTTTTTTCTCAGTTATGTGTCTGAAAATGCCTCTGCCTTCATTTTTGAAGCATACTTTCTCAAGCAGAGTTCTAGATTGATAGGTTTCTTGGACACCTTAAGGAGCTTAGTCTAATTTCTTGTGATTTGTGTTGTTACCAGTGAGAATTCTGCTGTCCTCTTTATTTTTCCTCCTCCTAACGTAATGTCCTTTTTTTTTTTTTCCTGCTGCTGCTTTGGGGATTATTTTCTTTTATCACTGTTGTTTTAAATTTTATTTCTATTAGTGCATGTTTGCAGGGCATGATGACTGCATTCCTTGTTAGGAGCTGGTGCTTGTGCATAACACATCTTCATTCTTTTTTTCATCCTCTTCCCCATCTCTCCTTCCCCACTCCCTCCACCTCTTGGTCCCCTTCACTTTTGCAAAAGATCTAGTTCCCCGTTTCCTATTAGCTGTCTTTTATTTTAATTTGTTTATACTTTGGATTTTCTCATATAAGAGAAATTATGAGATATTTAAGCTTGTGTGTCTGATTTATTTCACTTAACATCGTCTCAAGGTGCATCCATTTTCCTACAGATGACTCAAGTTTATCCTTTTATATGGCATAATAGTACTACGTTATAATGTGACTTAGTGCACTTTGGTTCATGTTGCTTGTGTTTGGGATTTAAGGAGCATCACAAATGTGTGGGTTTACAGTTTTTATCAAAATTGGAAAAAGGTAGGGGCAGTGGTGCACAACTGTAACCCCAGCTATTTGGGAGGCTGAGGCAGGAGGATCACAAGTTCAAGGACAACTGGAAAATTTTGTGAGATGCTGTTTCAGAAAAAAAAAAATACAAAAAGGATTGGAGATATAGCATAGTGGTAGAAGAATTGCAAATCCTAGTGTCATATAAAGAAAAAATTTGAAAAGAGTTCAGTTGTTTTTTAAATATTTTTTGGCTTTGTCTCATTTACTCCCTTCCTTCAAGGGTGCAATTATATGTCTTATTTTGAGCCACTCCACATATCCCACAGGTCACTAACATGTGCTCACTTTTTTTAGCCTTTTCTCTGTGTTTCATTTTTGATTGTTTTGATTTATGTCTATTTAAGTGCAGTTTTCTTTTGCAATGTCTAATCTGCCATTAATGTCATCTTGTATATTTTTAATCTTACAAATTGGGGGTCTGAGCTCTCAGAATTCTGATTTACATCTCTTTAATAACATTTTTATTCTTACTTAAAGTATTCAATTTTTCTCCAGTTTCTTGTACACACATAATACAGTTAGAATAACTGCTTTTCAAGTTTTTGTCTGCTAATTCCATCATCTGAGTCATTTCTGGTGGGTTTCCACTGATTGACTTGTTTTCTTCATTATATTTTTATGTCTCTGCATGCCAAATTGGATGCCAGAAATTACACATTTTGTTTTTTTAGGTGCTGGATATCTATTTGTTCCATTAACTATTCTTGACATTTTTTTTTTTCCTAGGAAACAGACTATTTAGAAGCCATTTGATTATTTCAGTCTTGCTTTTAAGCCTTGCTTGTCTTTGTCAAAGGAACATTTAGCCTAAGGTTAATTTTGTTTTACCAACGAGATAAGAATCTTTTGAATATGCTGGGCAATTCATCATAAATTAGTTTTCCACTCAGATTATTGAGAAAAATGAACTATTTCTGGTTTTTTGTGAGCTCTTGGGGATGAGTCCTTCTAATCCCTTTGTGTAGTTCCTTCAGGAGCCTTGGGTAGATTTCTCATGCACATATACAGATCAATACTCAGGTGAAAACTCAAATAGGTAAAAGCTCTAAAGTTCTCTGTGTTGTCTTTTCTGTCCAGTGCCCTGAGAACTTGAACCCATTTCCCTCCCAGGTCTCCACCTCTGCTTAAATTAGGGAGCTTTTTAAGTTCCTCCCATGTTACAGAGTCTATCCAGATCCAGACTCACGGAGCCTTTCCAGAGCAATCGTAAGCCTCGTCTTATTTCCTGTCTCTCAGGAATTGGTGTCCTTAGTTGTAAGATTTCCAATACATCTTTTCAGTATTACTTCATTTTATCCACAACCAGAGGTGGGGTTACTCTGCTATTATTCTTGAATACTTATTAATTCAAAAGGTGAATTTCAAATAATATTATTTAAAAAAATTTTTCCTGAAACGAAGTTTAAAATTAATGCCTCTATGTAAAATGCCTTCTCTTTTTTTAGAAGAGTGTTGTAGTTGGCTGTAACTAGTACTATAAAACCTGAGAGTTCTTGTTTACACTTCAGAGCTGTTAGGCTTAATGCACAAATGACATTGGATTTTAGAGTTTTTGCTTTTCTTTTTTTTTTTTTTTTTTTTGTGGGTACCGGGGGGACGACCTCAGGACCTCGCACGCCAGCAGGCGCCCGTGTCACTGAGCGATATCACCGGCCCCTTTTTCGTATGTGGGATCCGGGAGTCGAACTCGGGCCCTCGCGCTTGCCGGGCAGGCGCTTAAGCCGCTGAGCCATCTCACCGGCCCTTTGCTTTTCTTTAGAGGCTTCTGTCAGAGATATTTCTTAAAAAGCAAAAGCTGGGCTGGTGAGATGGCTCAGTGGCGTAAGTGCCTGCCTGGCAAGCGCGAGGGCCCGAGTTTGACTCCTGGAACCCACATATGAAAAAAGGGCCGGTGATATCGCCCAGTGGTACGGGTGCCTCCTGGCGCGCGAGGTCCTGAGGTCTACCCCCCGGTACCCACACACACACACACGAAAAGCAAAGGCTGTCCATGCTGTGTTCCTTTTTTTATTTTCAGTCTTATTAGGTCATCAGCAACTTAAAGAATTAAGTCAATGTCAGGTCATATTTAAAATTAATGAAACTTATAGAATATTTTAATGATTACAATTGGAAACTGTTATGCTTATTATTTTGATGTTTAGTTCAGCCACCTCTAATACTTTATTTACCTTCTAGTTTTGATAATTTATTTGTAAGTAGCTTCATAAGTGTTAGGCTCAATTTTTAAGCCGCTTCTACAAACAATGCCTAATCTTCAAAAGAACTGTAGGGGACACTTTTCATGTTCCTCTACCTCTTTTTATTGAATGAGAAACTGAGGCAAGATAAGATCCCTTGGTCAGGAAGTAGGAGTAGTTCAAATGTGTTACTGCTGTATATTCTATTAAATGTTTCTCATTAAGCTATCAGATTTTAATCTTCCTTTACCTTTTTATTTATGATTTGAAGGTAAATGTTTATTGGATCCATTGAACAATATTTATGTTAGTACTAAAGAAAGGTACATAAAAGATTCTTCTATACCTACAGAGTTTTCATTCAAGAAAAATAATTTTACCCAATTTATTCACCTTACAAATAGAGAGATAAATTTAGTTATATTGCTCTAAGACAAGTAGCTAGCTTAGGCCAAATACACTAACTATTCCACAAATTCTATACATTTTAAGTGAAAATGTTATGTGGTCGGGCCGGTGAGATAGCTCAGCGGCATAAGCGCCTACCTGGCAAGTGCGAGGTCCTGAGTTCGACTCCCAGTACTCACATAAAAGGAAAAAAAAGGGCTGGTGATATCACTCAGTGGCACTAGTGCCTGCTGGCAGGCGCAAGGTCCTGAGTTCGACTCCCGGTACCCACATAAAAAAAAAATGTTATGTGGTCTAACAAAGAAGAAGCTGTCATTTAGGTAAAGGGATGGTCATTTTATTCTCTCTGCTTGCATATTTTTTCTTAAATAGTTATCCGAGAGAAGATGTTTTACTTAATTTCATTTTCCAACTTTCACTCAGCTGAAATTGTCAATTAATGTCATAAATGAAACATGTTTGTATTACTGTCATTGTTTTCTCATTTATGAACTATGTGGCTAGTATGTACAAGAAACAACGGAGTGAAGAGCCAGCTCACAGATAAAATATGAAACTGGAACCATTCGGTGCCAATCTAGCTCCCCAACACTGCAATGCAAAGAGCAGCCACATGGGTATTAGGCAAGAAACACGGACTCTCAGGTTTAACCCCAGACCTGCAGATTCACAATCTGCATTCTAGCAGCATCGCCAGTGCTCATCCTGTTTTTGCAGCTGTGTCCTCCTTCTGTTCGTTCGTCTCCCCAGTCAGGAGCTATACTCTGGCTAATTATCCTTGATTACCAATCCTTACAGGAGGAGGGAAGGAAGTTGAAGCCTGAACTCCAAATTACTGACTTCAAATGGAGAAACATCACCTGCTTGATTCCCTGACTCCCTCCCCCCGTACCCAGATCTTTCAGGAGATGTGGACCTTGGCAGTCGAGACTCGTCTGTACTACAAATGTTCATCTTTGTGATATCCTGCTCCTCTTCCTGCAGGTCCTACACACTCCTTTTTGCTTTAAAAATCTTTAAAATTTAGAGGTTTAAGGTGTACTTGATACAGTCAAAGCTATAGGCATTGTGCTGCAGTATTTTACTATAGACAATGAAGTTCCCAAAGACTGTGAAATGAACCATAAAATTTAGAATTACTTCGTGGTTAGAAATACTTTGGATGTGACTAAAAATTGCTTTGGAGTATATCACAGATCAAATAGTGTGCTTGAGAGACAATATAAAATATTAAGATAATTTGAAACAGATTTTTTGGGTTTGAACGGGTGAATTCTAATATCAAATTAGTACATTATTTTATTGACAGAATGTATAAATAGGGGAAACATATTGAGTTTCTCTAGGATCCACGAACAAGTGATGACTATACAAACACATGGTATTTGACATAAGAATTAGATTGCTGTTTTTGTTTTTTATCTTTTTGAGACAGGGTTTCACTATGTAGTTCAGGCTCGCTTTGTAGCCCAAGCTGGTTTTGAATTTGCAGTGATCCTCCTGCCTCAGCCTCCTGAGTGCTGGCTGAGATTACAGGTGTGTACCACTGTGCCTGGCGATTGCTGGGTTCTGAAGTGGTTTACTCTCCAGGAGAAGAAAGAGGTCACGTCTGCATTGCGAGTTTAGGCTTTCTCCTGTTTCACAAGACATGGAACTTTAAAACGGCTCACAGGCACCTGAAACCATGACAAGCACAGTATCACCAGTGTATTACCACATACATGATGTGTGGGACATTATCTGTGGTAATTATATAGTATATTACCCTGCTATACTATGTATGGACAGCACCATCTATCATTATCTCCGACTTTCATCTGAAAATTTTAACCACTAGAATGACCAAAGACATAGAGGATACAGTTGGCCTTTAGAATCTGTAGATTCCACACTCACGGATTCAACCAACCATGGGTGAAAAATGTATCTACGCTGAACACATACTGATTTGTTTTACTTGTCATTATCCCCAAACAATACAGTGTGATGGCTATTTACATAACATTCACATAGTATTAGGCCATATAAGTAACTTAGAGATGACTTAATGTATACAAGAGGACCTGAGTAAGTTATATGCAAATTCTGCGCTATTTTACTTTAGAGATTTGAACATATGTGGATTTTGGCTCCTGGATCCAATCCCTAATAGATATTACAGATGACTGCAAACAAATGTATAGCATTGTCTCCAAAGTAGAGGCTACATTGAAATACATACATTGGAAGTAGTTCTCTAGCCCTCTATTGCAATGGCTCTAAATTCTAGGTGTACTTTACAATCATCTGGAAAGTGTAAAAATGTTCCCAGGCTCCACCTCAGAGTAATTCCATTAAAATGTATAAATTATCTGCTGCCCTGTATTTGTTTTATTTTTAAGGTCCTTGAGCCCCAAAGGAATGCAAGCTAACCCACAAGCTTCAAACCAGACAATTTGCCAATGCAAAAGACAGCAGTCCATCAATAGGGAGGGATGGGATAATTATGCAGGAGAGTAGAAATAATGGGACACTGGGGGTTTGTCATCTTGCCCTGAATCTTTTTTTTTGGCTTATATTTCATGTCTATTTTGTGCTTTGCTCTATGATAGAAGTATTTCTGTCTCAGAGTCCAATAACTGTATGTCAGAAACCTAGCACTAATGATCTATTATAGATGCTGGCATTTAAACTAATTCAAGGTCTGGGAAAGCTCAGATCACTTGCCTGGATACCCTCAGTAGCCTCACGTTTAAACAGTGCTTTACTTTCTGTGGCTGGACCCATTTTTTCTTGTCTCCTACTCCTTCTCCTTTCCATCTTCAGATCCAACAGCTTTGGTTGATCCTTCTGTGAGCAAACGCAGTCCTTGCATCTCTGGTGGAACCCACGGCTCTCTCTATGACTTCAGATGCTCCAGCATTACTTCGCAGGGTCTTATGATTTCATTTCCTTGAAGCACATTGTACACAATTCCAAGAGGCGTGTCAGTGTGGATGAGATAGCTTATGCTGCAACATCAACTCTCAAGATTTAGTGTCTCATCAACAAAGGTTCAACGGGTGCAGAGGGTAAAGTGGGGAGGGGAAGGGGTTAAAAAAGAAATTGAGAAATGTCATGTACATGCGCCAACTCCCCATGATGAATGCAATCATAGTGTACTACAAATACATACCAATAAAAACAATAAAAATATAGCTAATAAAAAAAAACCCAAAGCACGGGTTTGTTCCTCACTCACATTGTATGATCATTCCAGGCCAGCTATGTCTTTTCTCAAGTAACTTTTACTTCAGTGTGAGAGAACATTAAGAGTCAAAGTGGAAGTAGAAAATAGAATATGGTAAACCACTTGTTGGCTTTTAAATTTTCTGTTCCTATGTGATATGTGTCACTTCTCGTGTTTCATTAGCGAATCAGATAGTATGGGCATACATGACATCCACAGGTATGAAAGAAATCACTTGCTGTTCACAGCAGAGGGGACAGAGAGTCTGCAACGTAACATAATCTACCTTAGAACCATCATGATGGACATTTTTATATACTTCATTAAACTATTATGTGTAAAATTTTACTTTTTTATACTTGTTTATTCATGTTTGCTGATGACACTGAGAATCTTTCAGTCAAGAGACTATTTTATTAGTCATTTCCTTCATGCTTAGTGCCTGACATATAACTGGCATTTCACAATTGTTTACCGAATGAATTAAAAATAAATATTATTGAAATATAGTTATATCAGATCTTGCTAAACACTTTTGTTCCCATAATAAACTGTATGATGATGAAGTGTAAGCACTTTGAAACTCGTCTTACCAGGTCAGGCACTTGGCAGAGTCTGTGTCCACATCATAGAGAAGAACTCTAGGAGTCTATCTGGAGGATAATACAGTTTTAACTTCTGCCAAAACGTTCTGGGGATCATTCTTAAGACCTGAAAAAAGAAAAAGAAGGACAGAGCGAGTTTGTCTGCCTTGCTTCTTTCTTCAGTAAATAAAGTGCATCACAGTCACAATAGCATTTGAAGTATTTGTGGGAAGATACTAAACTATACAGAATACATTATTTTGTATTCGTCCTCAACAGCTAGATTCCCTTTTGCCCTGTCAAAAATAAATGGGAACAGTTTTTTTTTTTTTTTGTAGGATTAGGTACTATACATTTGACTATGTAGAATAAGTGTATCATTTAAGAGGGATACATATCTGAAATGATACTTGTTTTGAGGTTATGAGTTTAAATTATATTTTATAATCATTATCATAAAATAGACAATATTATTTTATATCTTGACATTCTGTCTTAATATAGAAAGTTAGGAGGAAAGGGACAGCTTTTTTTTTTTTTTCCATACCGGGAATTGAACTCATGACCTTGTGCTTGCCAAGCAGGTGCTGTGTCGCTGAGCTATATCCCTAGCAGGGACAGTTTTCTATGAAACTGTATAAGTGCATATTAAACCATTATTGTTTTACATTTTAGATAATATTGCATAAAGAAATGAATGGATTTTCAAGATTAGTATAAAAGACAAATATTGGACACTTTTTTCCTATATGAAAGTGAAGATTGATTAGGTAAAAATGATGTATGTTAAAAATGAAAGAATTTTAATTATGTGAAATGGAATACAGAGTTAAAAGGAGGTCTTTAGATATAGATACAAGTCAAAGCCTTTACATAAAAGAGAGTAAGGGGGTGGATCTCCCAACTCTCACTGATGCCTGAAATTAAGTTCTGAAAGCAAAATTCATTCCACTTACAGTTTTAAATTCCTGTAAAAATACTCTTGTCTCACAATAAAGATCATCTCTTTTAAATTGCAAATGACTTAAAAGATAGAGACAGAATATTATCATAGCCACACTCAGGTTTTCATAAAATAATGTATCTTAATATGGATGCGTTGCATTGGTGGAAAACTGATTAACCACAAACTAAGCGATCAATGCCACTGTTTTAAAGCTATCAATGGATTTTCAGTTTTGGGCTAGACAGACACTGGGTCATCTTGGAGTAGTTCAAACTTGCTTGTAGAAGAATCATTTCAATGCTTCATCTTAGTGACATAAATTCTGGGTGATGAAGATTTTGTCGTTGCTGTTCTTTCCTTATAAAACTGTCCCCTCATCATTTTGGCAGGGAGGATTCAAAACTCCTGGGAATGATATGGGGAAATTAACATAATACCTGAAGAATTTTTGCAGAAGAAAAAAAGACTCTGAGAATTATTCTCTTTTATGGTTGAGTTTTATTTGTGTTTTTAATTAAAAACCATTGAGCTAGTCCTGACAGATCTTTTAAATTAGGCAAAAGACACTGTCTCATAACCCATCATTGTTTGCTTCTCTATGGCTCTTTTATTTGTTTATAAAACTATTTGTATTCCTTCTAGTGCCCTGCACACAACAGTGATTCTCTCTATTATGCCAAGTGCAGTAGAGATTAATGGTCACCAAAAATGTCCATGTTCAAATCCCTGGTACCTCTGAATGTGTTCAGTTAATTGGCAAAGGGGAATTGAGGTTACAGATGGAATTGTTTGCTGAAAAGCTGAGCTTGAGGTGGGGAGATTATCCTGGATTATCTCAGTAGGGCCAATACAATCATAAGGGTCTTTATAAATGGAGGGTGAGTCCGGAAGGGAGATAAGCATACAGGATGGCAGCATGAAAAATGTTTGACCTGACTTTGCTAGCTCTGAAAATAGAGGAATGAGACTACAAGCAAAGGAATGTGGGTGGTCTCCAGAAACTGGAAAAAGCAGAAAAAACAATCTATAAGGTTCCAAAAGGAACACAGTTCTGCTGACATCTTGGTAGCCCAGCGAGATCCATTTCAAACTGCTGACCTTCAGAACTGTAAGATAATATATCTGTGTTGTCTCAAACCGTTATGTTTGTGGTAATCCCTCCACGTGTGGGAATTCAGAGCACAGCAAACTATGCTTACATTTTTATTAACTGAGAAAGCTTTTTAAATCAATTTTAGTTCTTAAGTTTTCTTTCCTGATATTTGATGCAATAAGTTTTAATTATCTATACATCAAACCCTTGATTTTAACCAACAAGTTAGCAGTCTTTACTAACTACCGTTCACTGTTTGAATGCACATTTACTGAGTACCGGTCACTGTGGTCAGCCACTGTGCCTAGTGGTGAACATGAAATCAAGCAAGACAAAGATAAAAATTATTTTTTGTATTCAAGAAAATTGTGGTCTAGATGGCAAATTCAGACATTTGTACAGATGAAGATCAAGTGAGTATTATATTTGATAAGCTCTGTGGAAATTCACACAAGCGCAGTAGGATCAGATGTTGCTAAGTAGAGGAAGACTTTGACTGAAAAATCTCACACAAAGGAAACTGCTTGAGACAAAGGCAAAGACATAGAAACATGCACAGTGCATTTCTGGGGAGTATATGACCCCTCAGAAGTTATTAATACTGAGTCACACATTTTTATTTTTGCATTACTGAGGATAGAACCCAGGGCATTATATGTGCAAGGCAAGCACTTTACCTGTTGCTACACATCCAGGTTAGTGCATCATTTTCAATAGAGGACACATAGTAAAACTTTTAAAGAAGTACAATGTCCTCAACAATTTGCTGTACTTATGTTCCAAATTATTAACAAGTTGGGTAAATTACATCCATTATTTATTATCATCTCCTCACTCTGTTTGTCTTTTGTAAGAATGTCCTTCAGGGGGCCGGTGAGATGGCTCAGTGGCTTAAGCGCCTGCCCTGCAAGCGTGAGGGCCCGAGTTCGACTCCCGGAACCCACATACGAAAAAGGGGCCGGTGATATCGCTCAGCGGCACGGGCGCCTGCTGGTGCGCGAGGTCCTGAGGTCGACCCCCCGGTACCCACAAAAAAAAAAAAAAAAAAAAAAAAAAAAGAATGTCCTTCAATTTCATTCTAGGTATTAGGTAGAAATTAGTTAATCCAGTCATTCGGTTACTTATTTAAAAAGCAAGTGATTCACTCAGCAATTTGGCAACCACTAAGATAAGAATTAGAGATACAAAGACTAACAAAAGCAGTTTCTACTTTCAAGTTAGTCCAGGTGACCATGAAAGACAGCCACGTAACCAATTAAAGATGAACATGTCAGCAGCCGTTGCCATAGGCACATGTTAGCTGGAGAGGGCAGTCAGGTGGAAAGTAGCCATTTAGGAGCTGAGCTATAAAGGATGAGTAAAAATGATTCCTATGAACAGAGTGGGGAGATCATTACAAGTACGTGAAACAGAGAAAATCATGGAACATTCTGGAAATTTCAATTATATTCCATTGCCCTTGGAATACTGTATAAAATACCAGATGCGGGAGGAATGATTGTGGTGGAATGTGCAAAGGCCAAAGAATAGAAATTCTCAGATGCCATTCTAAGACACTGGGATTTTATTCTCCCAGAAAAACAGAACAATTCAAAAGGTTTATGGCAATTTCTGCAAATAAAAACATGCCAATGTGTCCTCATCCTAGACCTAGCACTCTGGGATTTCTGACTCTTCCTCAAAGTCAAAATGACCATGAAAGGTGAATAGGTGAATATCTTGAAACAACATGACATCAAGGCAGGCATGACAGTGCAATTAAAGACACTCATGAAAGAGCACTCCAGAATGGCTATGGAAAGTGGCAAGAACTACAGGATAAGTGTGTTGGAAGGGAGAGAGAGTATTTTGAAGGATATTAAAGACAATATGTCTTTTACCATAATAAAATGTTTGATATAAATATCCATGGTATTTTTTATCACACCTTATAATTAAACTCCATATTAGTGTTAGAGACTAGAGGTAAATAAGATTGAAATACAATTCCAATAAACTAATATTGTATTACATTAATGCATGTAGTATGTCCAAGTTTTTGAACCTTAACTTGAAGTGATACACAGTGCTTACCTTATCCCAATTAAATAAAGGCTAAATAAATATTTAAAGATTATCAATTTAAATATGAACCAAATTATTATCCTGTGTTAACCTGAATATCCACTTCTTGTTCTTGAGATTGTTACTAACATTGTATTTTTATGCATTATTAGCTTTCACATCCCTACTTTCAGATAAATAAATGAATGCTTAGAGTGGTCAAGTAGTTTGAGAAAATCACAGCTAGGAGGTTATCGTGTCTGAATTGATCTCAGATTCCTTGAAATTTACTTTCTATTCTTGCCTAGTCTGCTTCCACCACTAACCTCAGGCCTCTTTTGATATTCACAATGGCTTACTCCACCTCATACTGGCTTCTTCTCTAATCTTGTTTTGTACTGGGAATGGGGAAGAGGAAAGATTAATTTCTTTGGTGACATTTAGATAAATCACAGTCATTGTTGGACATTGATGATCTCTGATTGTATAAAAGAACAAGGAACCCGGTTTGGTCAAAAGCCTTCCTCCACCCAGCCTTTCTCCCTTATGGAGAAAATTAGCCTTCAGGAGAAAATGGGGCCTCTGAAAGAGTCTGAGATAAGAGAAAGTTCTGAGTTTGCTTCAGGCACAAAATCTACTTGCCCTTGAGGTAAACTGCATCAAATCTTTAGTTCCTAGAACCTACTCTCTCCTCACTATTGCTTTTTTGAAGCTGGTTCGGATTTCTGTCACTTGGATATGAATGCTCTAGAAAAATTCTACTCTAGAGTGGAATATGAATTCTAGAGTAGAATATGAATTCTAGAGTAGAATATGAATTGTCTAGTCAGACAGATCTGGGCTCAGAATTGAGTGTCCCAGCTTCCTATCTGTATGACTTTAAGCAAGATGCCCCTCTTTGTATCGTACTTTGCTCATCTATTACATAATGAGAGTAATTCTTAGGTGAATGTGAGGATTAAGATGATGCTTTCATAGTGTTTGGCAGATAGTAAGCTTTCATTAAACTTTAGATATCATTAAATAATAAAAGCACTAAAAGTGAATTAATGAATTATAAAACCGTAAGCTGAGATTTTGAGTTATGGACACTGTCGAGGTACTTTTGAACCTACAGTTACATAGGTAAACCCAGCCACTTCGTTCTACTTATCAAAGTATAGAATCTCCTATTTTGCCTCATCTCTCATTTTTAAAATCTTCTAAATAGATGAAAAATTGTTATTTTGAACACTTGAAATTATATTTATATGACAGCAAATAAATGATTCAGGGTCATGCTGCACTTAGGAGAAAGTTATGAAGTTTGTATGATTTTATTTAAAATGATGACATAAATGCTAAAAAGAAGATATTGTTAAAGATATTGTTCTTAGGCTCATAAATAAATATAAAAGAAAGCAAAACTGATAAAATGGCTAATAAATAGATATGCAATTTGTATACTTGAGTTGTCACACAGGAAGTGATATAATTTTTAAATCTAATGTTAGTACTGACTATAAAAATAATATTTCACTTAATCAGAAAAAAATACATCATTTTAGTTAGTAGTGTTTCCCTATACTTGAAGAAAAGACATTTAAATGGTCACTAGGTAAAAATATTTTGATTAAAGAATTTAGACTTTTAAAAAATATGTTCAGAGGGAGGAAGGGAAATGAAAAGAAGGAAAAATAGAAACAAAACTTTTTTTAAAGAGGGAGGGGTACAGGGGTTGGAGGTAGTGTAGGGGAATAGGAAAAATAGAAGAATCAAAATATATCACGCACAGGTACAAATTCGCTATGATGAATGTGATCATTGTGTATAACTAAAATGTATCAATAAACTTAATTAAAATATATGTTTAGAAACAAATATCTGGACTGACGTGTATGCATATATTGTTATTTATTTATTCATTTGTTTTTATTAGCACCTGTTTGCAGTATTATCACAGACAGCAAGTTAGGTAGAAATGTTATAGGCGGTCAGAAGGGGTTCGGCCCTCGCAGGAGTCAGAGCAGAGGATAAGAACAGCACAGCTGTGGCTGGAGGCGCATTTGCTGAAGGCCAGGCCTTAAAATGAAGAAGGAATGACTACACCTTGTGATTTTGTACCCACCCTTGGAGTATCAGATTTCTAGCTGGTTGGGAGTTATACTATTTCCCTTATATCATTTGCAGGTCCTATATCATTCCTAAGTCAGTACAACGTTTACATCACTTGTGTAAATGCATATAACACATCTCATTTCTTTTTTATCCCCTTTCCCTCCTCTTCCCCCTCTCTCCATCTCTTGATTCCTCTTCCTACTTGAGAAAGATCTCTCTCACTTCCTATTACCTATCTTTTATTTTGCTCTTTATTTATAATTTAGGTTTCTTGTACACAAGAAACCATGTAAACTGTGTGTCTGATTTATTTCACTTACCATTATGGTCGCAAGGTGCATCCATTTTCTTTTTCTTTTTCTTTTTTTTTTTTATGTGGGTACTGGGAGTCGAACTCAGGACTTAGCGCTTGCCGGCAAGCACTTGTGCCGCTGAGCAATATCACCGGCCCTTTTCTTTTTTTCCTTTACGTGGGTTCCGGGAGTCGAACTCAGGACCTCGCGCTTGCCAGGCAGACGCTTATGCCTCTGAGCCATCTCACTGGCCCTCTATTTATTTTTTACATCAATTAAAACAATAAAGTCAGCATATGAAATCCAGACAAGAACAATGATATTTCACTTTATTTCATTATTAGCAATAATGGCAAAATGAATGTTTATTTACTACTATTCTTTACTTTACATATAATTTACACTTCAGTTTGAGACTACTTTTCTGGAGAAACTGTATATACTGAAATATATATTGTTTTTGTTTGCTTACATCAAATGTTCCATACTTTTGTAATCTTGCCTTAGAAAATGCTGAGTTCTCCCTCTATGTAAAAAACAAAACACAAAAAACAAAAACGTAGGAACCACATGGGGTGGCACACACCTGAAATCCCAGCATTCAGGAGGCTGAGGCAGGAGAGAATTGCCGAGTTCAAGGCCAACCTGAGCTACACAGCAAGATCCTGTCTCAAAAACAAACAAACAAAACCCCTAGAAGTTCTGACTTAATTAAAAACTTATCGTACACTACCTATATGTTACCTTCCTTGGTCCTATTCTATTCATTTTGATCCCTGAAAGAGATATTTTTCCCATCTCCACAGTTGCCACAAAATCATAATTATAAGTTTGTTTTGCTTCAATATTGAGGCTTTGTGGCAAAATTATTATTTATTCCACATGGTTCACTACTTTTTCTCCCCAAGACATACTCATTTTTTCCCAGTAACTCTCCAAAAAGATTAAGCCATATTGTAATTGTGTATTAAAATTCTTACAGTTTCGAACGTTATACGCAAAGAGAATTGTTGGGCCGGAGAGATGGCTCAGCTGCATAAGCGCCTGCCTGGCAAGCGCAAGGTCCTGAGTTTGATTCCTGGTACCCACATACAAAAAAAGGGCCGGTGATATCGCTCAGTGGCGCAAGCGCCTTCTGGCAAGCGCGAGGTCCTGAGGTCGACTCCTGGTACCCACATTAAAACAAACAAACAAAACAAAGAAAATTGTTAACTGAGAATTGTTAACTGAATAATAATATACTGAAAAGGTATTTATAATTAGGAAAAGAATCTCTTATTTTCCCGAGAGGCCTTCTATGATCACTAACCATCATCAATTCAATGACAAATGGAGTGCTTACAAAAATAAATCAATAGGGCCGGTGAGATGGCTCAGCGGCTTAAGCGCCTGCCCGGCAAGTGCGAGGGCCCGAGTTCAACTACCGGAACCCACATACGAAAAAGGGGCCGGTGATATCGCTCAGCGGCACGGGCACCTGCTGGCGCGCGAGGTCCTGAGGTTGACCCCCGGTACCCACACAAAAAAAAAAATCAGTAGAGTCACAATTAGTTACTTGTAGTGGGATAATAATTTATTTATCAGGTATGTTTTATCAGATACCTAAGCTTTCTTTCATCCTTCAATGTTCAAGCAGCCAAATATTCAGCTGTCATTTCATTTGAATTTCTGGACAAGAGATATATTTTTACAATGTAACCTGAAAGTATTTACTGAGGATAAACCATGTGCAGAACACTGTTCTATGCAGAGAAGAGGAGAATCAAGAGACCATCATCCTATTAATAATAATTAAGATTAATCAAATGTCTACTAAGCTTCAGCTGAGACTGTGCATTTTACATGCAACATCTCATTTAAGAAGTAGAAAAGATTAAGTAACAAGATGTGTAAGTATAGTTCAATGAGCTTGCAATGATTTATGACTTAAGAAACCCAGAAGTTCTTGTGGAAGATTTTGAACTTGAGCAGAATCTTGAAGAAAATATGGATCACAGAGAGTGATGATCATGATACTGGAATTTTGGAAGATGGAAAGGAGGTAAACCTGTAAGTGTGGGCTCTGCAAGATAATACGGGGCTGTACACGCCAGTCTATGATTTGTGGCTCTCTCGTGTGTGTTGCGCACAGCTCACTGTAGAAGGACCAGGGCAGCTTTCTTTCTCTCACAGCTAACACTGATGCAGAACAACAACTAGCAGTTCTTCCCCTGGGAAGCCTCGGTGCTCCGCAGAAGATCCCCGCAGGGCCCTTCGACCTTCTGAGTGCTCAGTAGAAGTAGCTACCAACAACAGCAAATTTTGCTTGAAAAGAGAAAAAAGTCTTTTTTATTTAATAAATTGGTTTAAAATTAGACACACAGAGACTATGTTTTGTTCACTTGTCTTTTGTATTAATTAAATTGTTTGGACTTTTCAATTTTATTGCTTGTATTCCAGAGCCAAGAATTTACTTCCTTTCAATATCTTTATGGTGTGGAAGGAGAGAAGTGCTGCACTGAATGGCAATACGTAAAGAGTTGGAAGTATTTAAAAAAAATAATTCTTAAGTTATTTGATCATAATTTCTTGCTTATATACTGGTTAGTTTAGTCTGCCATTTTCTATGTCTCCTAATTGTACTAAATATTGAATTATTTAAAATATTGCTATCTGTATGTTGATATCTATCTATCCATCGTCTATCCATTCATCCATAGTGAGAGAAGCCCTAAAACTCCCCATTTCTTAGGGCATCTTTGACCTCCCATGGGGAAAGAAATAGAGGCTCTCTATTAACTGGAGACAGGTTGAGGTCTATTGTTGGAGTGCTATCATGTATCTATACTCTCTAGTTAACTACACTATAATTCCTTTTTTGTCACTTATAAATAGATTCTTATTCTCTTCAGTATCATACTAACTCCAATTACGTTTTTAGCAAATTCATAGGGATTTGGTATAAACGTAATAAGTCACAGACTTTCTCATACATTTTCATATATATTTGTGTACAAATATAATAAAATAAAGAAAATGATTATTTTTTACATTGAAAAATATATATTGTATTGACATATATATGTATTAAATAAATATATATCGTGAATATATATATGCTATATTGACATATATGCATCTTATTTACACACACACACACACACACACACACAATCTAGTACTGAAACTATTATTCGTGAGGCAATCAATATGCCCTGAAGAAAAGATTACACAATACTAAGGCATGATGCATCTAGTTGTAAAGATCACTGCCTAAGGAAATCACATTTCCACTCTTGACTATTTAGGCTTTACTGATACAGCATTGAAGGAGCTCGCAGTCCCCGACCTAACTCACTTCATTTTGTTTCTCTGACTCCATTTTGCCTTTTGCCTTTTTTTCCTCTAATTTCTCTTGAGTCTTCTCCGCTAGTTACCTTGGATATCATTAACAACAGGTCTGACTGACAAACATCTCGTGACCAGTATTGAAACTACCTCCCAAGAAACAGTGGCCTTCTTCATGTCAACGAAGTTCTGCGTGGCTGGGCTGAGAGAAGGACCTGGGGTAACGACCAACCCGGAAGACGCCAGACTGAGATGACCTGGACTACTCAACATGGGAGCCGCCAACCCAGCCTTTGTTCCTCTTTCCTATTAGCTCTGAGACTGCTGTGAGCATTTCTGAAGACAGATCTTAGGTTTCTAGACCTCTGTTTTCCTTGTGGGATCACACAGAGAACAGACATCTTTTCCTGTCTTTACCACTGCTCATCCAATTGGCTTCCTGGGACAAGAGGCTGAGCCCATCCATTAGGACTCCCTGGAAGAGGGGCTTTCACCCTAACAACATGAAACCTCACTGGTGCTCTGTTTACTCTGAAAAAGAAAAAAAAAAATAGGACTGTATGTGGGACTCCTCAATTCAAAGATCACTGTATTTTTCAAAGGCCACTGCTAGAGTAAGAGATGGATTTTATTCAAAACTTTGCAAGTATTCCTCTAGAGTCTCTCTCAAGCTTGCAGATGGGCATCTTTGGCCACTGCCTTCATGTCATCTTCCTTCTCTCTCTGTCCTGGTCTTCATCCCTCCTGTAAGGACTCCAGTCATATTGGATCAAAGTCTCATCACTTCACCTTACCTTCATTACCTCTAAATAGAGTCACATCCTGAAATCCTATGGGGGCCCCAACTCAGCTCAAGGCACCGTCGAACTACACATTTTAAGCCAATGTGTAGCTTTGTGTATCCATGTTTTGTGAGGTCTGGAGACCCACGTTTTGCCCTGTTTTGAATCTCCCATATTCAGCAGGGTAGATGTGGGTTTGGGGGATATGAATATTCCATCAAAGGAAATATTCACCCTGGAAGTCAGATAAGTTATAGATTAATTAATGATTAATTGATTCCTGATGAAAACTGAATAAATGCCTTCAGGATGGATCTTGATATATAAGAAAATTACAAAGAATTTCATTAAGCAGCAGTCTCTCTGTTGTCCTAGGAAAAGTTTTTTATTAGAATGAATTTTTATGTGTTTATATCTTAAAAAAGGAAGATAATAGATTTTTTCTTATTAATAATAAAGACTTTCTTAGACTGCCATAATGCATAAGCCAGATTATTAGAGCCTTCTTACAAGATCAGGATCATACCTTTGATCTTGTAAGAAGGTGGGGTATTTGAGTAACTGTCTAAGGTGTTATAAGGTAGACTCTGTCTACTAGCAAATTTGCCAGTGGGAAATAATACTGAGGAGGAGGGAAGTAGGTTAGAGTAATGTGATTGCTATTTTAATGTCAAATAGCCTACCTATGTCTTACAAAGAATTTGAAAAGGGAATGTAATTAATAAATGAAATATTTTGACCAGACATTTAGATTCCAAAGTGAAGAGGTTCTGCCAGTAAAGGGTTTTTTTGCATATGTAATTTCGCTGCAGTGGCTTTCAAACCTTTGACAGTTTACTCGGAGATTCTGGGTGTGCATGTGCACGACACAAACGCACGCATAGTATGTGTCTTTGCCCTAGGAGACGCACTGTAACGTTTCTAACTCCAACTTGAAGCATCTCTTGCTTTGTTTGATTCTATTCCGTCTCAGTCTGGTTCATTAAAGTACTATTTCTGACACAGTAGGCTCATTTCATAGCACCAAGTCTGCACCTCGCAGCTTGAGAAGCACGCGAGTCTAGAGAGGCATCGTCAGGCTGGGGTCCACAGGGCACATGAAGAGTCGAGGAAGAAGGGGAGTCAGAGCCAGGATCAGAGGTTTCTGGGGAGTAAAGTCCTGTGCAGAAGAGAGGATATGAAGCAAAGCAAAGAGCAGGATGGGCAAACACAACGAACCATCGTATTATAGTATGGTGCTCAGGAGGTTGGATTCTGGGGTCTGACATGTTACACTCAAGTCTCAGCTTCGCTGCCTATAAGTTTGTAGCTTTGTAGGAGCATCTAATCATTCTCTGACTCATTTTACAATCTGTAAAATAGTACCTGTAATTGATGGATCACTCAGCAAAGACTGAGGATTGTGGATATGAATTCATCATCTATCTACACCACCTTTATGAGGTAGACACAATTTTTATTTCTTTAACATCCGTATTTTGTAGTTATTTTCAGGAGGATAAAATCACATGGGATATTTCCTGGAACAAAGTAAACAGCTATCATATCAAAATGCTGAGATATAAAGATTTTCTAAAACCCTTAAAAATAAGTAAATCGGGTAAAGGAAATTCATCTAATCACTAAATGTCATGCAACTTGCTGTCTTTATCATGATGTAGTTGCATTCGTTTGCTCTTCTAGAAAGGGGTATAAGGTAAGTTTCCAGTAAAGGGTGAGTTAATGAACACGCACCACTTATTGTTTCGAGACAATTCACCATGGCCCTTCTGTATGCCTCATATTCATTTTTGTTCTGGACTATACTTCCAGGATGTTCACAGGACAGAGCCTTGGGAGAGAGCGACAAGGACTGTCATCATTGTGGCAGAGATAGGATCATCATCTTTAGTAAGAAAAGCTCTCCTTTAGCACAAAGGCTTGGCAAATTTGGTAGCAACTTGCTTTAAAACATTGTACTTTCCTAAACTTGAAGGTCGTCGGCTGTTTTCCAAACCTACTGTGTGTAAAGTGCCCTTGAAAAGCTTCCTCCGTCTCACCGCTGGGGATACTGGGAGGTAGAAAGAACAGATGGAACTTGAAGGTCATGCTGTCTGCTGTGCCATGAGAAATAAAGCTTTTTGTCTGTGACCATGAAGTCTATTATTTTTTCTGCTGGCATCTATGAAATTATGACAGGCTATTTCGACAGGCTATTTCGTTAGCTTGCAAGTACAAAAAAAAAACAAACTTAGACTTTTTACAGTTCTTGATAATTTGACAATTCCTAGCCACATAATAAGTACCCAGTAAATGCAAATCTGTTAGCATTATGGTATTTACCAATGTGACAATGTGACAGACAATCAACTTAATTAAGCAACTACTTGTCATTAATGCATGACTGCTATATTCTAGTTATGATGCAAGGTACTAAGCTTAAAAAGCCAAATGAGACAAAATCTCTGATCTCATTCTGGAAGGGAAGACATCTGCACATAGATAAATGCAACCTGTCTAACTACTGTGGTAGAAATATTCAGAAATGTCTAGAGTGAGTAAGAAGTGGTACCTATCTTTGCCTAAATTGTGAGAAGGAAAGGAAGTACTGGGAAATTGCTAAGGGAAATAACACTTCAACTGAATTTTACCAGCTGATGGCGAATGTCAGATTTGTTGGTCACTGTGTCAACAATACTTTGCTGTTGTTTTATTCTTATTTACTGTTACTACGGAGGTTGTGTCTCCAGAAGTTGTGAGTATGAACTTATTTGGAAATAGGATATTTACAGATGTAGCTAAGACACAATATCACAGGGAGGCCAGGTCCTGATGCTATGAGGAGCTGGTTCCTCTCTTCCTTTGTCCCCAGTTCTTTGTGTTCTTCATGAAAGAATTCATTCAAGACACATAGGGTGTGTAGAAGTAAAGGTGGAATTTTGCAAAGTAGATATAGGATTTCACATTCAAGGGAATAGGTGGGCAGTGCCACAAAGGCATCTGACTGAGTGCAAATTTGGATATCATTTTCTGTACACAGAATTACTCCTGGGGTTCAGGGAACTATGGTTATTAGGATGCTTGTCGCCCTTTTCCTTACGGGTTAGCTCAAAATATTGATATATAAAATGTCTTTCTTATTCCTTTCAAGTGGTCAGTGTTCCCTCAGGGGCCTTAATCATGTAAGAATCTAAATCAGGTCCCAGCCCAAGGAGGGAAGGTCTTTAAAAAATGCTCCCCTTTCTAACTGGGTGCAGTGGCACATGCCTGAAATCCCAGTTCTTGGAAGCTGAGGCAGGGGGATTGCTGTAAGTGTCAAGCCAACCTGGGCTGCATAGTGGTTTCAAGTCCAGCCCAAACTACATAGTGAGACTCTGTCTGAAAAAACCAAAACCTTAAGCAAACCGAACAAAATAAATTCTTCCCTTTCGGGTATCATGGAGTATAGGCCACCATGACCCTCAGGAATGCTGTGTGCCTTGTTTTGGAAACAGTGGTCCAGATGGCCAGACATTGGGAGGAATATGCACAGTGTTATTATAACATTAAAATGTCACCATACTTTGTGGGATGTGTTAGGTTTCAGACCTAGCAAATGATTATAAATGTATATTATGCTCTGAAGTCTTGTTTCTTTACTTAGCTGTAACTGGCAAACCATTTTGCACTCTCCTCCTCCTTTGTGGCTCAGTAGGGTTGGGCCTTAATCCCAAATGAATGATGTCTTTATAAGATGAAAAGACAGAGGGTGGGGCACAGCAGACACTGCAGAAAGACGCGAGGACAGAGGGAAGAGGGAGGTCCCGTGAGCACAGAGCCAAAGCTTAGTTGTACAAATGCGACTGGGAGCATGTGGAGGGCTGCGGGCAAACACGGAAGCTGGCGGTGAGAGAGGAAGCCCCGCTGACACCTTGCTTTTGTACTCCTAGCCACCAGAACAGAAGGAAAATACAATTTATGTTTTTTTTAAGTCTCCTAGTTTGTGGTATTTTATTATAGCAGCCCGAGGAAACAATATCCTGTTTCATCACTATTGTCTTCAATGTCACCATCTTTAGAAAAAAAAAATGAAGAAAAGACACTGTGGTCAGAGAGAAAAGAAATACAAGCTATGGTTGAAAAATATGGTGGGTACTTAATAAAAAAATTACCACAGTAAAATGTACATTGCCATTAATTCTCCTGAAAATACTTCACTTTGTTTCTTATCCCATTGTTCTTGCAACTTTCTGAAACAGTTCTGGGAGTCTTTCGTGACTTTGGTTGCACTATCATGACTACCTCAGTGTCCTCAATTGATTCAAAACGTTTACCTTTCATGGCCTCTTGAGTTAGAGCCAGAAGTCGCCCAGTGCCAGATTGGTGAAGAAAGTGGATAAGGACATAACACGATGGTTTTGTTTGTTTTGTTTAGAGAGGCTCTCACTATGCAGTTCAAGATGGCCTTGAACTCACTACGCAGTCCAGGCTGGCCTCAAACTCCTGGTGATCCTCCTGCCTCAGCCTCTTGAGTGCTGGGATTACAGGCATGTACCATCACACCAGGCTTGATGATGTAATACTTTTATAAGCCTATCTGTTGGCAGCATTAATTGTATTTTTAATCATATCTTGTAAAGACACCCTTGAAAAAGTACTTCTAGAACTGTTGCAGAAAGTGGCAAGAAAGATGGGATAAGTGTGTTCGAAAAGAAGGATAATATTTTAAGGGGATTAATGACGGTATGTCTTTTACTGTAGTAGATTTAAAAAAAAATTGAAGCATTCACTGTATACTTTGATTAGCCTGTATAACAAAGAATCATAAACTCAAGAAAGCACAAATTGCCTGTCACTGTATGGGGAGGTAAATGGCAACTGCTAAGGCTGGAGAATGATCCTTGGATCTCGATGTTGTGTAGTGTCATATTTGGGTTGCTGGCAAACCGAAGCTTCAATTCCAGCTCTTTCACATACTAGGTAGGCAACCTTGGGAGATTAACTGTTCTCTCTGGACTTATTATTACATAGACAAACGAAAATCAGTCATTACCTTGAAGGAGAATATAGGAGATGCGAATAAAGCCATGGTACTTGTTCGATACATGGAAGTCGGTGTTTTAGGGAGTGTCTATGTGTTGATGATGGAAATGGGGGTGGCTGGTATGACTGGAAGAAGAGACATTCATTGGGCAGCTAAAATATCAGCCCAGGTGAGAGACGTAAGAGGCCTGAGCATCAGCAATAGTATGGTGAGAATAAAAATGAGGAAATGAGAGAAAAGAATATTTCTCTGTTAAAATTAATTGGCCACTTATAGACCAATGGATGAAAGCAGTGGTGAGACAGTGGTTAGTCTTCAAACAAGTCCACTTTTACCCATTCCTACAAACACTTGAAAAGGAGGCATTACTTCGGGTGTTTACTTAGGTTAAATCTTCCTGCTAAGGAGTGCTTAGTGAAGAGTGCTGTGGCCACCATCCGTGCACTGGGAAGGTTTACGACCACTGCGTCCTCAGTGGGTCCCACGCTGGGAGTGTCCGGAGAACACGGTCACAATGAAGAGGAGACACAGTCCTTTCATATGAAGAGTGACAGAACAGTCGAAGGTCTTTTATCCTGGTGGAAAAAATTCAATTCAGTGTGGGGAGAAAAGTCCAAATGAGGTGGATTTTCTAAAGGTAGTGTCCCTGGAACTTGACCATATAAAGAATTCTATTAGAATTGCTTTTGAAGTCTAGTAACACCTAAGAGTTCTCAATTTCAATTTCAATTTAACAGAACTATACAGAAACGCTATCCTCTGCTTTTAGAAAATCACACAATACAAGGAACCCCCACCCAAACCCTGAGCCTAAACAAAGTGAAGAACAGGAAAACTGTTTGAAGTCCTGAGTTACTTCTGCAACATAAAGTAGCATTTTCTTTAAAAAAAAAGTTTAATAGAATGTAAGAAAATATTTTATAGATTCGAAAGTCATAATAAAACCAAATTTGAATACTGATAAATTTTATGAATTAAAACATTTTCCCTTTAGAAGCTTATAATTATCACATAAAACCACCTTCATACACACAAATGGCCCCAACGCACGGGCACCCACCTGCATATGCACGTACTCTCATGCACATTCATATTTTAGATATAGAAAGGAAAGGTTTGTGACAGAGTAGCAAAGTTTATATATGTGACTATTTGACCGGACAATTCAACACTAAGTGCTTCAAATGCAGATTAAAAGAATATCTGAGCTGACAAGTAGAAAAATTAATTTGTAGCAACTAAACAATGATTGTGAAGATTTCTAAGTGGAGATGACTGGTTTCTGAGAACACAGGAAACCAAGTTCTTTTCCAGGGGATTCCTCCCATTCCAAGGCTTATTTGAAAACCCTGGCAGTGTAAACATTGTTACTGTAAGACAGACAACTCTGCCTTCCCTCTGCAGTCAGGAATATTAATGGTCATTCTGCTTATTTTCATTTTCACAGTATAATTCTGATGAATGCCATTTAGCATCATTTCTAGATCTATACGCTTTCAGCTTCAAAAATTCAAGTTTAGGAAATGGTCTTCAAATATAGCTGAACAAAAACTGGTGACTCAAGAGTCGTTTTTCTTTTCTTTTTTTTTTTTTTTTGTGGGTACCGGGGGTCGACCTCAGGACCTTGCACGCCAGCAGGCGCCCGTGCCGCTGAGCGATATCACTGGCCCTTTTTTCGTATGTGGGTTCCGGGAGTCAAACTCGGGCCCTCGTGCTTGCCAGGCAGGCACTTACACCGCTGAGCCATCTCACCGGCCCCGAGAGTTGTTTTTCTGATGTCACCTCTGGATTTGTCTTTGTAACCTAGGATATTTTTATTGATTAATGTTCATGGTAGTGAAACTTTGCTCTTTAAAGATGAATTTGAGTTTTAAATATCTATGTAATTGAGATTCGTGTCTGTTAAGACTAATAATTAAGTAGAAAAATCCAACAAGATTCAATTATAAAATAATATCTTTTTTTTTTTTTTTTTTTTTTTTTTTTATCAGTATTGAATATATTCAAATTTTATTACCATTGTCTATAGAAATTTAATACCAGCCTCTGTACATGTTGTCCTCTGAGGCTGGGGGAGAACACACGCGTGAATATTACACACTAAGAACAGTATCCCGTTCGACAAGACTGCTTCTCGACGCAGTAAACTAAGCGCGACAAACCCGCCAACTCCAGGTGACTGAGTCCAGGTACAGGACGTAAGTGAACTTATCACTTAGTAAACATTACGAAGAGTATTAAAAGGTTTACACAGACTTACAAAAGTTCAGAATTTTCCCTAAGGCTATATATAAATACGCACCCACACACACACACACATATATATACACATAGACAGGTTCACAATATAAAAACCTGCACCTTACAGCACTCCGAGGTTTCAGCAAAGCAGGCATTATAGACACACTCGCCATACAGTGCAATTTTACGTGTAGGATGTAAAGAACAGTGCACTTGCGTCCAAGAGTCTCATTCCAATACACCAAGAGTACAACCCGAACGCCTGGCTATTGAAGAAATACATATTCTGTTTTCTATAATCTAAGTTGCGTGAGTACAATGTGTTTAGTGTAGATGGTAACAGGTCTATACGGATTGTGAACAATGGGATCCAGGGTGTATTTGTGTAGAATAATTCACCTCGCCAAAGATATGTGCACTTTAAAAGTGAAGCGAATGACTGGCCTGACACACACAGGCAGTGCTGCCCACTCTTACCGTGGGTCACCAACACGGTCCACCCAGGAGGCTCCGGTCAGGACAATGGAGGGTCCGGCGGCCTCCAGCACTGGTCACAAAACTGAACACAAACGCCTGCTCCGCCGTGCTCTTCAAGAGACAGTGCCTTAGGTTTCCTAGAGTTTAGATGACAAGTTCAGTACTTTTAAAACCTAGGCCTGGGATTTCAGATGGTCTCTTCTGGGACTATTGGTTTAAAGAAAGAAGATGCTGTTGTTGACAGTGGATCAGAAAGGTTCGGTGAAGGTAAAAATAGTTTTATTCAAGAAAAGAAACATTAGAAAACTGACACCGAAAAGAAATTTGGCATTTCATATCCTCTAAGAATAAATAAAAACAAAGAAGTCAGTCTTTTGATGTTTTCTGTCCTGATGGTGAAAAACACAAAAATACTATCTGGCAATAACTTAAAATAACAGCTCTGGAGGGCACTTCTTCGTGGGAAGAAAGAGAAGCAGCGAGTGTAAGTGGTCTTGAGGTGTAGCGCGAGCCTGTCCCCGATGTGCCGCACGACTTCGATCCCTGGGGAAGGTCAGAGCTCCCAGGACAGCTGAACTACTCTAAACAATGCCCATCCTCTGTCCAGGAAATATTTTTCTCATGAAGAATGTTCATAATATCCTCATGTAGTTTTCCTTTCTTCAATCCGGAAGTGGGTATTAAAACCTTTGCCTCAGATTACAGTCAGAGTAAATGACCCTGATGACCCACTTAAAAGGGACAATCACGACAGCTGTCTCTGAAACCAGAAAACTGCTGCGGTCATTTCTTTAAGCAGACTTTTCAAAATGCAACAAAATGCTACTCCTATTTTTCACTTAAAGACACTAAATTACTGGTCAAATCTTGCCCATGATATTGATTTTTTTTTTGTTTAACATAAACCAATTACTGACTGAATGAAAGACTAAAATCCCACTAAATTTCATCTTTTAAAATGAAATGAAATGAGATCCCACTTCTAAGTTAGGCCTCAAAGTTCAAACCCTTTTAAATCCTTTATAAAGAAGTTTTAAAATCCTTTATGTGGGATTTTCAATGAATGTCTATCACGGTCCTCCCAAGGTTGCCCAAAAATCATTTTAAAATCTTGCTTTGACAACATTTTTCATAGAAATAAAATAATTTATAGTTCATTTTAAACTATTAGATTTTATTATTTCTGCTTTTCTTCCTACTTAATAATTTTGACCAAACAAATAATTACTGGAAAGTCTCAGACCAAAAATGCTTCCAGTTTTATAATCAAATAGCTATGTTCTTTTGGTTTTCAAAAAAATTAATTTAAACCTGAGGCTCCTTGTACTGCTGATAAAGGAGGACAGTAGTCCTCTGTATTTTTAAAAAGGTGTGTGTGGGGCTTCTTTATGAACAACCCCACATGTACACCTGGCTCCACTCTACGTGAACGGAGAAGGCGGCAGATGCGCCTGAATCAGAGTTGCACTTGATTATTCCTTGCTCACTGATTCGGCTCCATTCTCTTCTTTAAAGTTTTTAAAGCCACATTTATCAAAGGCGACTCTCTAAACCTAACGCTTAACAAGAATCTTCTCTTGAGTGTACCCATTTTCTTATTCTTCTCACCCAAGGGAAGGATAATTTAATCATATTATTGAACACCTTCTTCAAATTATACTGATAATGCACTTGTTTACCGTCCTCTTCAGTTTGGGGAAACTCTAGTGTTTGCATTATGAAATGACCCTTTTGAAAGTGCACTGAGACCAGAGTTTGTCTTTACAACCTGCAAACAGTCCTGAAGCTTGGATGACCCCTATTTATAAGTTAACAGTAAAATGCAAGCTTGTTGAAACAGTGATGAACACTGTCTCAGTAAGGGAAAGAAAAAGGAACTGGAACTCTGTGCTGTCACTCTCTCTGGCTCACACATCACTGTTCATCAGGACAGCGCATGCTCACAACACACGAGCTCTCCACGACCAAGCCTGGTAAGAGCTCCCCTCGGGGTCTGCCCCCAGAGCCCCAATCCACAGGAGCAGTGGGAGTCACTCTAAAGAATCACTAAGGAAAAGAAACTCTAGGTGATTTTCCTTATGGGCCCACTAACTGAGAAGAAAAGGGTCCTTCTTCACGTGTGGCCTGGAGATAAAAGTAGGAGAAAATAAAAAGGTCAGCTGCACAAGCCAATACTGCCAGCCACTTTGAGGCGCCATTAAAAAGGAGGCAATGCTGGCCATTTCTTCACACCACGCAGACATAGCCAGAGAGAGACGGAACACCTGTTCTGCTCCTTCCCTTAGTCTTTTGGTGAGGGCGTTCATGTCCTAGGATTTATAACTGCAGTCAAGAAAATAAGCCAAGGACAAAAGTGAGCTTGGAGAAGAAGGCAGAGAATCTAGCCCAAGAATCTGGACCGCTGCCTGCCGCCTGGCCTTTGCCACGAGTCTCAGGAAGGGGGAGGAAAGGGGAATCTTGGGCAACCGGAGATGCAAAGCACTGGCTGCATGCTAAGGTTTCTGGATGTGGCCATAGATTTTGCTAGAGTCAATTTTTAAAGTTATAAAATAATATCTTAAAAATGTTTTCCATGTGGCTGATTCTGAAGGAAACTGAGCATTCATGATAAGAATCAGCATTAAGGTAAGCCATTTTCACTTCCAAATATAGATTAAATTCTACAAAGCAGAGTAATAACAATAATATTTTGAAAAGTGTGATACATTTTCTTTAGGAAAAATTGAAATTTGGGAAACCTTAATTTGTATACAATAGCACTTGTCTTTCTCTTTTAGAAAAAGAAAATGTGCTTTTTCACTTCTGTATTGATTACCATATTTGAATGGACTAGGAGTGCCAAATACAGACTGCAAGGGTCAGTGGGCACTGTCTATTTGCCACTTGGGGTCAGTTGGCTTTGAACCCTTCCATCCTGGGCTCCCCAGGGACTCTGACCCTCTACCCTCAGTCACTGTTGTGGGCCTCTGAGGGCCACACCCTGCGCATTCCCCACAGCCTTTTCCCAATATAATGAGTTTAAAATTCCTATAGTAATAAAATTTAAATAAAGATTAGAGTAATAAAGATTGGAGTAAATGCCTTGAATATTTGCATTTGTGTTTTTTTAGAAGCTAAGGGGTTGATTTTCTAAGCAGGGCTCTGTTTTCTTGTCATTATTAACAAAAATTATTAAAAGTAATAACCAGAATGAGTCTGCCCAGTTTGGTTGGCTGATTTTAAGTATTAGAGAGTTGACCAAAGAGGCATGGAGGCTGGTAGAGCAGGGGCAAATTCTACAGTTCTAACTTTGGCTTTTTCTTAAGTATGACATTTTTGACCACTTCTTGCAATCAGGTTTAGTGGTAGAAGAAATTATAGGCAAAACAGCACTGGGTATATTGCTTTGCTGAGCTAAGGCATGGAGATGCAGTACAGTATATGGAGATGGGAAGAATTCCATATGAAAAGAGAAAAATGGGCCACACCGAACTTTTTAAGCTTTTGATTGACTTAAAATGTATGCATTTCCATGAACAAATGTGTTTTAAGCTGGAGAATAGAAATTTACTCAATTGCTTTTTTATTAAATCATAAAACTATTCAAAGAAAACTTACGAGTTACCATATTTTAATATACTACATATCATCTTATGAAGAGTTACTGATAAGCATATCACAGTAACTATTTTGAGAATTGGAAAGGATTTATTTTTTGTAAGGATGGCATTTAAATTCTGGACCCTTAAACAAAATTTGCATTTAAATCTGTTGCTTAAATTATTTGTTTTATTATTATAATTATTGTTGAGACATGTGACAATGACATTTCTACATGTAACCATAGTTATTAACAGTTTAGCTGTAAGTACACTATAATGGGAGTGTTACAGTGGTTTAGAGTTTGGAGCTGAGAATCAGTCAGACCCAAGTTCACTTAGATTCTTTAGCATCACTATGTGACAAAACACAGTTATCTGACCTCTGTAAGCCTCAAATTTCTCATCCACATTGCATCTTTATCTACATCATAGACTACAATGAAGATTAGAAGAGATGTTAGTACAGGGCTTGGCAGAACAGCTGGCACATAACTCTCCACAAAAAAATGATTCCTATCTTTCCATATTATTCTGTAATCAACTAGTTACAGAGTTATTATTAATTATTATTTTATGTCATCATATACTTTATTCAAATCATTTTCTCCCTTTCTATGTTCTATGTTCCTAAGTTAGTCCTTATTTTATTTTCTCAAAATTTTGTAGGTATTCTTCCTTGTCTACATATCAGCAGGTTATCCACTGCCACAGTCAAATTTGGTTGACTGGAATTTTCAAAAGTGATACAAAGTTCTTAACAGAATAAAGAATAACTGTAAAAAATGGAAGAATGACGTAGACACTATGTGACTAGGGGCACAGTTAAAATCATGAATGACAGAACTGAGCAAAGAAAGCCCGGCTGATATTAAATTTTTGTTATTGGTTTTGGGTCCAGTGCTACTGGAACAGAAGAGTGGCACTACATTTGCCATTAATGCCCTAGACGCTGGCGGAAGCTCTGTGTTGGTTGCCCTCCACTCGAAGCAAATCTCCTCATAACATTTGAGTTTCAGCTTCTGTTTAATGTGCATCTTGTTAGCTGAACTGCTAGCAAGGTCATTAAAGCCACTTTATAGTATTTCATTTTAATAGTTGTGGATGGGTTCTGCTTTCCATCGAGACCTATATGGTGGGGTACTTTTTAAACTTAGCAAAGAGATTCATACGCAGAGTAGCCAAAAATTAACTAGCGCCACTACAAACATTATATTTTGTATTGAGCTCTAAAGACAGTTTTAATGTATACTTAGGTTGAAAGAAATTGACAGCTACTGGATAAAGGAATCTTTCATCTTGAGTAATACATCTTTACAATTTACTCATTCAGAAGAAATTATTCAGAATCAAAATTATCTACCTAATAATTACTAAGGAAATACTGATTATTAATTAGTCATGATAATATCTTGAATACTGTAACTATTAAATTAAAATTTTATTTTAATAGTAATTATACCCATTCTTTACAATCTCTCTGAGGAGATTGAAGCCATAGAAATGTTTTCCAATTAATTCTATAAGGCCAACATTACTGTAATACCAAAGTCAAACAGACATTACAAGAAAAGAAACTCTAATTCAGTATCTCACATGAACATTCAAAGACCCTTAATAAAATATTAGCAAATGAAATCTGCCAGTGTATAAAAGGAATAATACATCATAACTAAGTGGGATTTATCTCAGGTATGCAAGCTTTGTTCAACATTTCAAGACTAAAAATTCATCACAACAAACTAAAGAAGAAAAATCACATGATCATATTAACATATGCGGAAAAGCATTTGAGTGAATCCAATACTTAATCATGATAAAAACTCTTAGTAAACCAAGAATAGAGGTAGGCTTTCTTAACTTGATAAAGAATATCTATCCAAAACCTATAGTTAACAACATACACAATTGTGAATAATGTGAAGATTTCCAACCAAGATCAAGAACGGGGCAAGGATGTTGCCTCTCTCGGCTGATATTCAGCATCACACTGGAGGTCATTAGCTATTACAATAAAAGAAGCAAAGGAAGTTAAAGCTCTACGCATTGAGAAAGAAGAAATAAAACTATGATTGTTCTCAGGTGACATGATTGTCTATACAGAAAATCCAAGAGCATCAATAGAAAACTACTAAAATAAAAAAAAAAATCAATTTTCATGACACAAGTAAATCATATATCTATGTATTAGCATAGAACATGTGGAATTTCAAATTCAAAATTCAAATCATTTATATTAGTAACCTTTTCCACAAATATATAACTTACTTATAAATCTAACAAAATGTGTACAAGACGTATATAGGAAAAAAGTATAAAACTTTGATGAAATACATACTAGAACTAAATGAATGGATAGTCCATGTTCATGGCTAGGAGGAATCGTAGGTAGGAAAAAAATAATTATTTTTTAAATTTTGGTAGTTTTCTGTTGATACTTTTGGATTTTCTGTATAGACAATCATGTCACCTGAGAACAATCATAGTTATATTTCTTCTTTCTCAATGTGTAGGACCTTAACCTCCTTTTCCCCTTTTATTGTAATAGTTAATGACCTCCAGTGTAATGCTGAATATCAATCGAGAGAGGCAATTCTTAAGATGTCAGTTCTTCCTCACGTGATGATAGATTTAATGCAATCTCAACGGAAATCTCAGCAAATTATTCTGTGGATATTGACAAACTGATGCTAAAGCTTACGTGGACGGTCAAGAAAACCCTTATGAGCCAACACAATATTCAAGGAAAAGAACAAAATTAGAGGCCTGACACTACCCAATTTCAAGATTCATTACAAAGCTACTGTGATCACAATAGTGTAGCACTGGCTCCATAGTGGGCAAGTAGATCAATGGAACAGAATGAAAACTGTAAAAATACTCACATAAGTTAGTCATCTGTTCTTTGACAAAGGAAAGGCAAAGCAATGGAGAAAAGGTAACCTTTTAAACATATTGTTCTGGAGCAACTTGAAATCCATATGCAAAAAATGAGACGCAGACTTTATTACTTTCACAAAATAAACTCAAAATGGATCACAGACTTAAGTACAAAGCACAGACCTATAATACTTCCAGGAGATAGCATAGGAGAAAAATCTGTATGACCTTGAGTTTGGTGATGACTATTAAAATAAATATCAAAGGCGCTATCCGTGAAAACAGAGCTGAGAAGCTGAACTTAATTACAATAAAATTATTCTGCTCTGAGAAAGAGGCAGTATCAAAAGAATAGAAAAGTGGGCCGGTGAGATGGCTCAGCGGCATAAGCGCCTGCCTTGCAAGCGCGAGGGCCCGAGTTCGACTCCCGGATCCCACATACGAAAAAGGGGCCGGTGATATCGCTCAGCGGCACGGGTGCCTGTTGGCGCGCGAGGTCCTGAGGTCGTCCCCCCGGTACCCACAAAAAAAAAAAAAAAAAAAAAAAAAGAATAGAAAAGCAAGCTACAGACTCAAAGGAAATATTTGCAAAAGACATGTCTGATACAGGACTATTATGCAAAATATAATAAAACCACTCAAAACTCAACAAAAAGAAAATGAGCAGTACAGTTAAAATATAGGTAAAATTCCTTAATAAACACCTTACCAACGAATATATATACAGGTGAATATATTAAATTATAATTATAATAATTATATATTATTAATAATTATATATTAAATAATTATATATTAAATAATAATAATTATATATTAAAAGATGCGCCACATCACATATCACCATGGAAAAAGCACATTAAAACAATATTAGAATACTACTACACCTTTATTACTGTTCAAAATCCAGAACATGGCAACACCACATGCTGACAAGAATGTATAGCAAAAAGAACTCTCACTGCTGATATGGATTCAGAATTATACAGCCACTTTAAAAGACAGTTTAGGGCTGGTGAAATGGCTCAGCGGAATAAGCGCCTGCCTGGCAAGCTCAAGGTCCTGAGTTTGACTCCCGGAACCCACATACGAAAAAAGGGCTGGTGATATCACTCAGCGGCACGGGCGCCTGCTGGTGCACGAGGTCCTGAGTTCGACCCCCGGTACCCACAAAAATAAATAAATAAATAAATAAAAGACAGTTTAGCAATTTCTTATAAAATTAAATGTGCATATGTCATACGATGTAGTAATCATGGCCCTTAGGATTTAGCCAAAGGAGAAGAAAACTCACATCCATTTATACCAAAACCTACATACAGATGTTCATACCTGCCGCTTTCATAACCGCCAAAACTTGGAAGCAACCTAGATGTCATTCTGGATATGCATGTACAAACTGTGATCCATCCAAAGAGTGGAATATTATTCCGTGCTTAAAAAATGAACTATGAAGAGATGTGGAGGAAAGTGAAATGCGTATTACTAAGTGAAAGAAGTCTTTCTGGAAAGGTTACATAATGTGTTATTTCAACTATATAATATTCTAGAAAAGGCAAACCTTGGAGACCATAGAAAGATCAGTGGTTGTTATGGGTTAAGGGAGGGATGAAAAAGTGGAGCACAGAGGATATTTAGGTCTACAACAATGTATACATCTCATAAATTTGTCTAATCCATAGAATGTACAACAATAGTAATAAACCCTAATGTAAACTATGGACTTTGGATGATATTGAAATACTTGTGTAAATTGATCAGTTATAACACACTTGAAGCTTTAGTGCAAGATGAACAGAGAAGAGGAACCTGCATGCGTTGGGTCAAGGAATGTATGGGAAAGCTTTGCACATTTTGCTCAATTTTGCTGTGAAAAACTATTCTAGAAATAAAGCCTGTTAAAATTTTTATTCAAATGATTAAAACCATACTTTTCAGTGAAATTTTGAGAAATGAGATTGTGCTGGTGAAATGTTCACATAGATAGCAACAAAAGCAAATTTTCTATCCTCCAGTTATGATTATAATTAAGATTATTTTTGTATGTGGTACTAGAGACTGAACCAAGGGGGATTGTATTACACTCCTAGCCCTTTATTTTTAATTCTGAGACAGGGTCTTGTTAAGTTTCCCAATACGTTCTCGAACTTGTGATCCTCCTGCCTCAGTTTCCTGAGTAGCTGGGATTCGAGCATGGACCGCTATGTCCATCTTTGTCATCTGATCACTTATCACATGGCTTACAATGGCATGAGGTCTATAGAAAAAAAAGCAGTACTAGCACTTGCATTTGTCTAGCTCTTTATGCTTGTGAAGATTTCTGCATCTTTTCTTTCTTCTGATCCCCTCAGCACAGGAGAATGATTGCCTGCATTTTCATTTCATAGAAAAAGAGAGGAAACCCACAATTTCTCCTTTTGGCTGTTAAGAATAAATTAATTTTCTTTTTGATGTCTTTATATTTGGGGTAGATCAGGCAAGAGTCTAATGAATTTGAAAATTTTTCTTAACATTATTTTATTTAGAGCACCTAGAGAAATCTGTAGGATCTGAAGCTTATGTAGGTTAATTTATTTTTGTTGATATCTCAGTTAAAAAATATATGAGGATGGAAAAAAGGAAGTTATTTTCTAAAATGAGCTTGGATTTAATCATTTAAACCATCCCTGGCAGCCAAGATGACTGCAGATCACTAGCTATATGTAGTTATTCTTTAACCGATAGGATCGCGTGGCTGTGGGACAATGTTCTGTCAGGTATGGGGGACTTCTTTGTGAATCTCAGAGAACAGTAGGGCCAGGCTGGTTAACTTTCCCTCAGTTGTATTTCTTACAGTTTATTTCATACTCACCACGACTTGTTCTTTTTTATAGGTATTCTATAAAGCTGTGCATTTGATGTGATTTTTGTCTAACATGGCATTTAATACACACAGCCCCCAAGGGAAACTAAAAATTTGAAATAGAAAAGCCAGTACTTGTAGGAGTAAGTCCCCAAGCTGAAGACCTTGCTATGAATGACAAATAACTGAATTTTCTTTGTTTCCTTTTCTCTTTCAGGATGACATTTGGAATAGTTCGAGAACTGTGAAACAGAAATATTATGAAAGAACAATTGTTCAAAATCAATTAAAGTTTGCTTTTTAAAGACTTATTTCATGCATTATTTCAATTTTTTGATCCGTATAACAGCATAAGCAGATGAATGTGTGTGATCTTTATAGATAAGCATCTGTGTGGTGGTTTATCTCCAGCCCTTTTGCCTATTTTCTCTCCATCACTTATCTGAATCCCAAAGCATTGAATTGTCACAGATTAGTTCTATCTACTTGCTTTGTGCTGCTGTCCCTTAAGAAATAGGCTTTCTTTTCAGTTATAGAAAAAACTGTCTATGGTGTTCAGATTTTGATCAAGTGGAACAATTCTAACTTTTTTCTTGGGATCCTCAAAGGTCCTTTACTTGGAAGAGAAATAATTTAAACCACCTTGGCTATTCTTTCAGAGTCAGCCCTCGTCTTTTAAAAGGAAGTTTTCCTATGACATTGGGGAACTGAGTGTGATTTTTAGTAACTTTTGAGTAAAGTTAAATGAATGAATAAAATTAAATGTATTCCATATATACATACATGAACTTAATTTTTGAGTGACACTGCTGTAGCCTGTAGCGTTTCTGTTTAAAGAATTGCTACAAAATATTTAGACAGATGTTCCCTTAATAGAAAAAAGTGAAATGGATTTTTCCCAAGTAAGAATATGTCTGAAATCTTAAGCACACAGAAATTACTTAAGGAAAAACAAGGGTGCACCAGTAGTATAGTAAGATTCTGTGTGTTGATTCCATGACCAGGATGACATATATATACTAACAGTTGTAGGATGAAGGTTGCTGAATATTGGAGACACAAAACAGTCATTTTATATTTCAGAGTTTGGCACTGAGCCCAGACACGGAGTTGTGGAAATTGGATGGGATAAACAATAATACCAACAATAACAAACAGAAACTACAAACCTTATTAGCAAAAGCCAAACTGGAGAAATATATGGGACTTTAAAAAATCATACCGTCATTACTTGTCTTGCCAAATTAAGTGATTAGAGGAAACATATGAGGTCATCAAAAAACAAATAATCTTAATTAGATCTCTCCTTGTACTCTTTCCCCTCTGGTTTTTTTAATTCTCACTCTTTCAGTACTCATTAGCTGCATTTTGGATGACAGAGTTCTCATCATTTTACAGTAGAAGAAAAAATTTTAAAATTACTTTTTGCACCATATTTTCAAATGTATAGATCAGGATGTTCCATTTTCTACACAAGCTGGAGAATGAGTACAAGTCAATATGTCAGTCTGTAATAATTGACAATGTTGCCTAAGACTCAGTTAAATGTATTTGAAATAAAACTCCAAGCTTTTCTTCAACATTGCCATCTGCGACTCATCACTTTTGAAATCAGAAGTGAGAAGTTTTCACTGAATACCAGAGTGTGCACAAGGAGCTGTGCCTGATCCCAAATGCTGGTTTGGAGTATGGAACAGATGTGGCTCCTGCCACTCCAGGTAAAAAAAATGAATATGTGATTGCTTTAAATAAATAAAAAAAGATCATAGGTGTATTGTTTAAAACTAGAGCTTTAGTAGGCCACAGGAGTATATAAGAAGTAATGTACATTAGCCCTGGTCCAGGAGTTCAAAAGGTCTTCTCCTTAGGAAGTGGTGCTAGTTAGGAAGGGGGATAGCACCTACTTAGTGTAGCACTTGCCTACATGTAGAAGAGAAGAGCGCCCCATGCGGAAGGTCAGGCAAAGGCTTTGAGAAGACTAGTAGACCAGCAGGTATAAGGAAAGGACAGAAGCCTGGGAGAGGAAGCACAGAAGGAATAAGAAGAATGTTCTTTTAAAAGTCTGGCAAGCACAAAGCATTGCATTATGCAGACCCTTGTAGACTGTGCTGTTACTGGAAGAGTCCACATAAGACAAGATGGCCTGTTGCTAGTGGCAGCAAGAATAGAGTGAAATAGATTACTGATGTATTTGCGATGCAGGATCAACAGGAAAGATGGATACTGAGGAGAGGAAGAATGTGCAGAATTGGGAGGCATTCAACATAACTATGTGGGCAGTAAGTGACAGTTTCAGTATCAAAGAGTGCAACATGAGAGAAAAATCAATTTTGCCAATGGAGATCAAAAGTTACATTCTGAGTGTATTAATTTGTCTATTTCTAAACTGTACCAATTATGTTGCTGAATGTAGGAATGTGAAGGGTGACCCATAGAGAGATTTGAGAGTCATCAACCAACATACACTAGTTAAGATTTCGTGGATTAGCTTAAAAACATTTCTGTCTTTCTACCAATACTAGAGAAAGTGTTAATCTCAAAACAAGGTCTGTTTTGCAGCCATCTGTACTGTCATGAATGTATTCCAGCCAAATGGAAGGGAACTGAGGAGACTTTCTTTCCTTTTAAAGATATTGGAAAAGAGAGAGAGAGAGAGATGTCGCTTACTCCCACTTGGCTTAGGCAAGAGGAAAAGTACTCCCTGTGTTTGGTAAAGGCATTCAGGAGTGATCTTACCTACAGCAGATCGAAAGGTGCTCATTGTGAGAAGAAGTGATAAACCCTTTTGAGGAAATGTGTCATGAAGTTCAGAGTAAGAAGATGAAAGAACAAGAGGCATTAAAGTAGAGCTCTTTTAAGAGAGGTAGTTTTTAACATTATATTCTCGTAAGATAAATCATAAATGCATTCAATTTGAGGACGTTGAGAAAAAGAGAATAATTGATGGTGGAGTAATTTTCTCTAAGATAAAAATCAGGACAACAAACCCATCTACAGAATGCTAGGAGAGGATGGAGAGAGATGCAGGCATATTTGTGAAATTGATGGCAGAATTTGGATGTGGTTCCCCTGGATGTTTTCTATCTGTAATAGAAGGTAGAGTTGTCTGCTGTAAGCAACTGAAAAGACAGCACCAGGAGTCAAAGTGCTGAAGTGAGAGGAGAAGATTTGAAGACAACCTGGAAGGCAGGGCAGAAAGGTGCCCATGAGTGTGGTGTGCTCCACTCATTTCTGATTTGTCATTCATGTGGTCACCATGGGAACCAGTACTGTGTAGGGTTATGTCGTACATCAATCACTCCATGGGGTAGTGGAGGCACTAATGTTTGTAGACTATGAAAAGATGACAGAGAGAGACAGAGAGAGAGAGAAAGAGAGAGAGAGGGAGAGAGACTGGCACAAAGTAAGGGTCAATTGTGTTTGTCAACCAGAGTTTATCATGCCCTAGTTTCCTTTCATTCATTAGCAATGAAATCCATTCCTTCCTGCTCTTTGACTTCTAAAAGTTCATCTTCTTATCAGTTGTCTAATTTGTATTCAACTGGTTCTTTTCCTTATTCTCCTCATTTGATAAGCTTGATTGATTCTATTTTTCCTGATATCTAAAGTTTTTCATTTCACTTCACATTTGTTTGTTTTTATATTATACGTTTAATTTTTAAATCTTAGTCTCTTGAAGTGATATCTACGTTTGCTTATGAGCTGTCTTCTCTCAGGTTTTCCTTATGTCTTTCTTCAGTTTCTACATCCTTGTTTCCTTTATGCAACTCGTCTTCCCTCACTCTATTTGGTTTTTATGGTTATTATTCTGTCTCTCTTACTTATTATATCTTTCAAAGTTATTTCAGTTTTTAACTTATATTTGATGCATCAAATCAGGAAAGTAGGTTGTACCAGAGGGGCCAACTCTGATTAATGATGCCTGCTATGAACGAGGAGATGAGAAATGTGCCTCACATGCCCTGTATCTCATTATTCTTCTTATTGATTTTATTAGAAACAAATAACCAATACAGTGACAACCGAACTGAGCTTCTTGTCCTTTAAAATGTAACATTGCTTTTACTTTTATCCAGACTACAGAGTAACTTGAACAAAGCAGAAATTCCATCTATATTGTGAAGTCCAAGAAGTGGAAACCAGGAATTTTCAAAAGTGTAACAATCTTCCTGCTTACTTTATTCTTATATGACAGTGATTCTTCCAGATAAGAGGCCAATAGGCTGAGACTTGGTAGATCACAGTAAAACAGTTCTAATATGTGAGTTTAATATACTTTATGAACTCCCCCACGTGACTGATCTCTGCCTATTCTTCTAGAAAGGCAATATCCTCATAGGGAGTCTGGCCTGTTTACTAAAAATACAGGACACTTACTCTCTCCTTTTCCCATATCTCATCAATAAGAGAATAGTGGAAATGCATAGTGCAGAGAAATGTAGGTGTCTGCAGATTTGGTCTTTAAATTTTGAATCAAAATGTCAAGAATCCAAAATGTAAATAACTCAAAATGTAAATGAGCCATTCAAGCTCAATATGGTCATGCATTTAATTATTTAAAAAAGCCTAGTGGTACCAATCATGGTCCAAAGAAGTCTAGATAATGGTTCTGAATTAAATGATTCAAGGAAGTCTTTTCTTTTGTTAAGGCATTTCTTAGGACAAACAAATTCCAGGCTGGACTTTGATGTAGATGAATACATCTTATGTTTCATAAAGAATATGGAGGCTCTATCTTTGTACATTCCTGATATGTATTTTTATGAAGTGATAATGGTACTGCATTAGAAGGAATCATAATGAGCTCCTCATTTTCATAATTAAATATCAACTATGATAACAGCAGTCCTGATATTTATGATACATAGATTATTTTGGGGGGGATAAATAACAGGAACTTCAGACACAATTCTAGTACTAGCTAATAGTCAGCTATATTTAGTAGCCTGGCTAAGATAATTGAGCATCACTCAAAAAAAAAAAAAAAAACTAAACAATATAATATAGAAATTTTCTAACAGTATTCTGTGGAGTCTCAGGATTTCTCCAGAGAGTTTTAAAGTTAACCTTAAGAAGCTTCCTGGGTATATGAGAAATCATCACTAACTTACATTCTCTGCAAGAAAGGGAGATCTGATTTGATAACTTTCAAATAATCTCTACAGAGCATTCATTTGTAAAATGTAATTTATGAAGAAAAAGTGGTTTTGCACATCGTTGCTCTAAGGATCATAGAAATCATACTTGCCTTTAAATTAATCCTTAAGCTCAATTACTACACTATACTGGATGAATATATATCATACTGGATGAATATATATCATACTGGATCAAAATCTAACATAAGTGTCATTCCTTTCTCTACATATATAGATATCTTGCCAAATGTCCATTACTAATTCCAAGGTCAAATCCTAATTCCTGTGGACCAATCAAAATAATCTCTTTTGCCTTTCCACAGTTACTGACTTAGGGATCGGCATATTGCTCTTTTATCGAAGAATAAGATGCAAAGATGTTTTTAAGAGTTTCTTGGAAGAAAAGTTGATAGCTCTTTTGAAGGGTGATGAGAATCCAATTCTAGATGTCAGAGAGAAAGCATCCCATTGATTCCAACTGGCAGACATCCTAGGAACATGAGGACTGGATACAGAATGGATTCAGCATGATGGATGATTGAACCAAAAGACAGAAAGAACTCATGAACTTGATTATGTTTTTGAGCTCTGCGTTAACCAACCCTAAAACTTGAATTCCTTCTGGCTGAATATATATTAATCAATAGCTGCCCTATCATTTAAGACAATTTGTATTTTTTCTGTTACTTGCAGTTGAAATCATCTTAACTCACACATACACTCTAGAGAAAGGAGGTAGCTTGTAAAAAGATAGAGTGGTGACTGTGAGCGTGACATATTCCAGGAACAATAAATATTCAAGGAACAGCAAGTTGTAAAAGAATAAAGCTGAGGTCAAATGGATCTAAGTACTGACCAGAAATAAGTTAGGATGCAAATATAGTGATTTAAATGATGACATCTCAGTTTAAACAAATTAAGATTTTAAAGCTGTTAAGGTGATGGAATAATGCTGGAATTTAGGATGTAGAGAAATTCTATTGCCCATTGGAAATATTCCAATGATCTTTGGAGTCTACTAAGAACACAGGTTCATGGCAGAGCTTGAGAGGTAGGTAGCAGCTGATATTGCCAAATGGCTTATGAAACACAAAGCCTGGAAAGGGATTCAGGGAAAGGATTTTCAGTTGAGGCCAAGAAATGGAGAAAAACAGGACCTTGTAAAAAGTTTAGTTTAGGGGCCGGTGAGATGGCTCAGCGGCTTAAGCGCCTGCCCGGCAAGCGCGAGGACCCGAGTTCGACTCCCGGAACCCACATACGAAAAAGGGGCCGGTGATATCACTCAGCGGCACGGGTGCCTGCTGGCGCGCGAGGTCCTGAGGTCGACCCCCCGGTACTCACAAAAAAAAAAAAAAAAAAAAAAAAGTTTAGTTTACAGGGAATCTTAGTAAATATGAAATGTGATTTCCACAGTTCAGAGTAAAAAAGATGTAAGGAATGATAGACCTTAGATAAATTGAAGAAGACCCCCCCACACACATAAATACTTATACACATACACATAAACACACATTTACACCCTGAAAAATAGACTATCAATGAGGAATACTAAGGACAATTAAAGGGATATGGAGCAGGGATACCTGAGAGTGGGTGATTTTGAAATTTTATGTGACACTGTCATCTCAATGCAAGCAGATATTTGATTGGTGTTAGGGTTTGTGCCTAGATGCCTCCCAAAGTCTCATGCAGTTATGGGTGGGCAGGCTTTTCAGAGGTGACTGAATCTAGAGTTTGTGATTGACTCATGGTCCGATGCTGGGATTAAGGGTGTGAATGCTACACCACCCTAGGGTGGGTAGCCTGCATACAATATAAGGGACGGAAAGAGTCTTGCTCCATCTTCCTCCCCCTCCCTCTCCCTCTTCCTCTATCCTCCCCCCTCCTCCCCTAATTGCTTCCCTGTCTTCCTTTTGCATGAACTGTTACTCCTCTGCCATGTGACACCCTGCCTTGGAGCCTGCCAATTACGGACTGAAACCTCTACAAACTGTGAGCTAAATAAACCTTTCTTTCTTTAACTTCAGCTGTCGGGCATGGGCATTTTGTATCAATGAGAGAAAAGTAACTAAAACATTGGCCTCAAGGGGGGACATGAAAATACCAGCAGTTTTTCAAAGAGAAATATATAAGGAGATTGTTACAGAAAGTTCAAAGGAATTACTGGTGAGTTGTGCAGAGGATATAATTAGTTTCAAGAATATTCTTTCAGTATAGAAATAATAGGAGTCTCATATTTGAGTGAACTCAAGCTAGTTATGCTCCTAATGAAATTATAACTTATTGTACAGCAGGAGGACATCCCAGGGAGAAGTACCAGTCATTACCAGAAGACCGAGCCTTTGATCTCTCTAAGGAAACATAAAGTATTGTCTTTAAGGATGGACTATGTTCCTTTGAAATGGCTAATATAACCAAGGAAAGAACACAAGCTTTTCAAACCATCAGCAATCCAGGACAAAACCCTATGTTCCTTCACTGCCTTTAAACATATTCATCCAGTGGCTAAAATGTCTCAGACTATAAAGTTTTTCCTCAAAGCAGTTTATAAATCAACATTCTTCTTTCTTTTAACACGTGGTATGTTTTAAAATTGCTTATAATTTGCTTAACTTCTTTAAAAAAACAAATCATGGAACTAAAAGGATCCATGGAGGAGGGGGTGATGGTACTGTTTTCCATTTCAGGATTTTGGTGTTGAGAGGCAGTGAAACTTCAAGAGTGAGGTTTAACAGGAAGTAATTAAGTCATTGAGAGTGTTGTCCTCAGGAGAAGTTGATATAGTTATCATGAGTACTTCTCCTGAGATAGTTATAAAAGGACACACCTGATCATCTCTCTGGCTTCTTGTCTGTGATATCTCTCTCTCTTGTACACTCTTCTTCCACTATGCTGTCTGCCATAATGTGATGTAGCCAAGGTTGGAGGAGTTCATCCATTTTTGGACTTTGTAGCCTCCCAAACTACAAACCCTCTCTAATTTATAAAGTATGTAGCCTCAGGTATTTCATTATAGTAACAGAGAGTGAATAAACTCATGTGATTAAAAGTAGTTTGAGTGAAAATATTGTATTTGATTATATACTCAAAAATTAAGAAAGGCTACAAATTACTGCAATCAAAAGATATATATTTTTATAACATGAACTCTGTAAATAAAGATTTTGGATATAGACACAAAGATTTGGAAATATTGAATACTTGACACATTTCACAGAATAGTTTTCTAAATGAAAGAGAAGTGTCTTATTGAAGCAAAAACTACGTTATGACACTGTTTCTGGAAATTTTCTTGTTTCACTATATTCTAATGTCTGTTTTTAATTATAAATATGTTGTTCTGTTGTTTCAAATATCTCCTATTTCCCTGTGAATTTATCAACATATATATCAATATTTGATAATCATCTATCAATATATATCAGTATTTATCAATATATATCAATTTACCATGACTTTATTTTCTCCATAAAATCATCATGACTCTTCCTGTACTTAGTGGCTTCCCTTCCTCAATAGCTTCTGCCAAATTCCAATTAGCATGGAATTGTGTCTTGCTGTGCTTCATATTTCTCCAACTTAAATGTATCAGCCTATTAATGTCAGTTAACTATAAAGATATTACATGCAGAAATCTTACCTTAGCTCTGCTGCATCAACTCCATAGGGAAATAAGAACTTGCCTCCAAGGATTCTTATGAGGATTAAATGTGATGACTGTACGGTAAACATTTTACCACAGCGACTCTCATCAAGGACAACTAATAAATGTTAACAGCGGTAATGAAAACAACCTAATGAAATAAATGTAATCTTCAAAGTGATACTAGAATAACCTGAACTTTTTGGAATTTTATAATTTTATGTAATATGCATATGCAATATTATATAGATACACTATGTGTACATGTTATATATAGTAACTCTTCAAAATCCTAACACAAGTTTTATGTGCACTTATGAAAAGCTTTTACATTTACCATTGACTTCTTACTGTGGAGTGCTTTATAATAATATGTACAATAGCTCAAATAATATTAGTCTACAACCTTTACAAGCACTAGCAGGGATGACCCGGAATCCTTCATTGTTGATGCTTTCCTACCGCTGTCCTTGATTCTAGCTTGAAAGTAGTTTAAGATACTATTTTTACCAGTACTGCAAATGCCACTGACTCCTGGTAAGTGATTCTCTGATTGAATCAGTTTGAGTAGAGTCAATTTAGCTGGGTTTATGGGATTTGGCTTCTCAGGATAAGTAGCTATTTCAGTGCCTAGACACACTTATCTTTTCTTACAGTGGTTGACAAACATCTATTAGAATGATGGATTTCCAGGGGTTACCTTACAAAACGTTTATCGTGTTTCTTAATAAGAAGTCTTTGGTAGTGGAAACATAGGCAATTTGATAGTACTTAATTATTATAGCATGTTTGAATAAATTAAAAATGTTTAGTTTAAAATATCTATGGACTGCTTCTTTTAGGTAAATATTATTAGAAGTATGTGAATATTAGTGTGTGAAATATTAATAGCCATACATGGAAATTAAGTCCTATGCATCTATTTGTGAAATAAAGTTCCAGTGAGGGTGTTTAGGGAAATAGAATAATCAAAATAAGTTTCACAATATTTTTCAGCTTATAGATTTTTCCCATGATGGAAGAATGAAGCCCTTTGGTCAGAGACACATGGTAGGTAAATTCCCACTGAAAAAATCTTAATGAAGAGGAATTGACTGTTTTAAATGTAATGAGTTCATACAAAGTTAAAGGGAAAAGGTAATGAAACATTGTGTCTTTATTTCCTCCTCGATATGAATCTCTACCTCTTTATCTTAGGGTTCAAAAGTGTTTTCCCTCATTTTTTGGCATGAATCAATCAAACTTCCCTTTCCTCTGAACTTTTGCCTTTTTCCAACTATGTCTCCTCATTAACTATTTTATTCTTTCATTCCCCACTCCCGACAGTCACCCACAGGTATTGTTCCAAGCACTGGGGCTGCAGAGGTAAAAGGAAGGCATTAGTATCATGGAGTCCTTCTTGTCCTCCTCTCACTGTGATGTCTAATTTAAGCCAACTAATTATGCATTTACTGGCATCTTCTGTGTTTTTGCCATTATTCTGAGGGAAACAAAGATGTAGCATGGTCTCTAATATTAAGAAACTTATGATCAGCTCAGAAACAAACATTCTATTGCAACATGGAAATAAGGAGTACTAATTGTGGAGATAGACGTTTAGTAAATTTGTTATTAGAGTTCTGGGAGAGGCTCTAACTCGATACCATCGAGAGCAATGTAGAAGGAGGGGAAGAATTATTATTACCCTGGACGCTTATGGTTCATTTTCTGTGATGTGTACCCATCCAACAAGGATCTATTGCCTCGTTGTCTTTTTACTGATGTACTTTGCTCCTAGTTCCCAAACAAATTTCAACTCTTCTTTTGCTGTATTTCTTTACAGCTGACAGTAGTGATACATGTTGAGCACTGAAGGGAGTTGGAGAAATGAGTACCTCGAGGACAAACAGGGTGTGTTGGGAAATTCTTTCCTTAGATATTTATTGAATATGTATTATATTCCAGACACTGTTCTAGATTAGCATGCCAACTAATTATAAGGAGTATGGAGAGAAAAATAAATCACAGAACCAGAGAAAGGTTATTTTGTAGGACGGGCCTACAAAAGACAGGTAAGAATGTTTTCATGGATAAGGTAATCTGCGTCCAGACACTTGGATGAATGGGAAGATAGTGGGCTCCCAGTGTATCTGGTGGAAGAACATCTTACACTGAGAGCAGAATGAGTGCAAAGGCCCTCAATCCAAGAGACAGTCAGCAGATACTGCAAGGCACACGGTTCAAGGAAAAGATGATTTTAGAAATGAGGTTACGCAGATAACAGAGTCTGATCTTGTAACACTGGAAATGATTGTGGACTGCCCCAAAAGGGGAAGAGAAAATAGCCACAGACCACAGGTCAGTCATTATCTCTTGGTCTACAAACTGAGGATCCACACTAGAGTTTAGGCAGCACGACAAGAATTTGTGTTTTCTAAGGACAGGAATGCAGTCTAGTGAAAAATTAACCCAATTTTCCTGTTTCAAAAGAATAAAATGGGGCAGAAAAGACCTGAATTTGAAGTCTGACTTCTTTATACCATTCTGTCCCTAACTAGTGAGTAATCTTGACCTGATAAATTAAACCCTCTGGATTTACTTTTTGTTTTTTCCTTTGCAAGGAAGGGATGTTTTCTAGATATTACCTGATTTTAAACATTCAACCGGACGCTAAATGGCAAGTGACTCCAACCTGGTACTGCAAAAAGAAATTTAGTCTTCAGTGAGCCCACGATGGCGAGTTTGTGTCCATGTGTCTTGCTATTTTAAAAATGTATCTGTATTTCCTTAAAATAACAGTTCTTTCCATGCATTTCCTTGTCATTGAGAGAGGGTTTATTCTTCTGGCTACTCTTTTAGCTGGTGTGCACAGCAAATCTGCAAGAATACTCCAGGAGATCTGCAAACAAATGCTTACCCTCTGCTCACTAATTAACATCTGTTCCATCAGTGTTGAGTGTATGCCACTAAAAATGCAGGGAGAAGCTTGTGAAAGGGTTTACGGTCCTTTCCTTTCCTCAGTTTTATTCAGAATGAGTGCAGGGAAGCCTGTTACTACCTATACTATGTCAAAGGAAGTTGTTACCCCAAAATTTGGAAGTGCATTATATTTTCTGTAAAACCATGCTTTTATAAAATGACTACTATCATATACTGCTTTCCAAATGGAAGTCTCATACTCTGACTTCCTAACAAAGCAACACCTTTTAATTGATTACTTTTCAGTTTTTATAGATAATGGTTATCAATTTTGATTATGATATTTTGAGCAGATTTTCAAAAAGCAAAGCAACAGATTGCAAGATTTATGGAAGAGTAAATGTTTAGTAGGAAACATAATAGGAAACCTTGGGAACAGGAAATTAATTGCTTTTGCAGCAGACGCATCGCATAAAACTAGGTTTTTACAAGAAAAGGAACAGCATCAATTTAAAAAAAAAACATAGACAAATGGAGTTGGCAAATTGGGAGAACAATTGAGATAAATTGAACTATATTTCTGTAGTTTAAAGGGTGTCAACTGAATATGCCAACAAATCGGTTGAGCAAAGTGAATAAATTAAGTTCTCAATACTAATGAAAATGATGAGGAAAAGTAGCCAGAAAAGCTCACTACAAAGTTATAGGGCAAAATAAAAGCTAGGTAATAGCAAAATAGGGAGATAGATCTTTTGCAAAAGTAAGAGATCCAAGAAATGAATTCATTAAGAGATGGAGCGAGGGCCGGTGAGATGGCTCAGCGGCTTAAGCGCCTGCCCGGCAAGCGCAAGGGCCTGAGTTCGACTCCCGGAACCCACATATGAAAAAGGGGCTGGTGATATTGCTCAGCAGCACGGGTGCCTGCTGGCACGCGAGGTCCTGAGGTTGACCCCCCGGTACTCACAAAAAAAAAAAAAAAAAAAAGAGATGGAGCGAAGGGAAAGGGAGGGGAGGAGAAGAGGATAAAAAAAGTAATTAAAATGTATAATGAACATGTACCAACTCCCCACAAAGAATGTAATCATTATATACCACAAACATGTACTAAGAAAAAAATAAAAAATGAAAAAAGTTAAAAACACCAAAAAATTATAGGTATAACTTCTGCCGGCTAACATTACTCTTCTAAAAAAATAAAAAAAATTTTTTACAAATAGTTACTTAACTTCTACCATCTTCTTTTATTTTTCTACTGTGATCAAACATTTAAAATAAGTTATGATCTACATTTCAGAAGTTTAACGATCATAATTTTTTTTTAGTTAATACATAGCTCGAGTCTGGCTTTTCAGTGTTAGATTCCCAGATGACTTTCTTTCTCCATCAGTGAGTTACATTCCTAAGTTAGAATAACTTCCTGCTTAAGGGGTAACAGTGAAGGCAGGAAACACATTATCAATGACTTCATTGCAAATTAGAATCTTGATGGAAAAGGGTTCCAGGGCACACATCTTGCTGACTCTGTCGATAAAACGCAGCATGGAAGCAAGCATTTGGAAGAAGGGCGTACCTACTCACTAGAATGTCAGCACCTCACTGAAGAGAGCCAATGTTAGTAGTTTGGTTTTTCCACATGATAAACTAGAGTAATTCTTTATTTTCAAAATTCTCACATTGGGCCGGTGAGATGGCTCAGTGGCATAAGCGCCTGCCTTGCAAGCGCGAGGGCCCGAGTTCGACTCCCGGATCCCACATACGAAAAAGGGGCCGGTGATATCGCTCAGCGGCACGGGTGCCTGTTGGCGCACGAGGTCCTGAGGTCGACCCCCCGGTACCCACAAAAAAAAAAAAAAATTCTCACATAAACAGAAGGAAGGACAAAAATCGTATGATAATCTCAATAGAGGCAAAACAAACAAACAAACGAACAGCTTTTGACAAACCTAAACATACTTTCATGATAAGAACCTTGAAGAAAATAGGTATGCAATGGCCTATGTCAATCGTATAAAAGCCATTTATTAAAAACCAATGGCCAACATCATACTGAAGGGAGGGAAAGCTGAAAACTTTACAACAAAAACCAGGAACAAGATAAGCTGTCCACTGTCACCACTCCTGTTCACTGTAATACTCGAAACATTAGCCAGAACAATCAGGCCTGAGAGATAAATAAAAGGGGTGTGTACAGGAAAGGTCTGTCATTATTTGCAGTGACATGATCCTTTACAAGAACCCTGAACTTCCACCAAAACAATCCTAGACTAACCAAACTCAGCAATGTAGCAAGATAAAAAAAATCTATGTACAAAAATCAATATTCCTGTACACCAATTTTGAATTCACTGTGAAGAAATTAAGAAAACCATATCATTCACAATGGTATCAAGAAAAATTAAATACTTAGGCATTAACCTAAGTGAAAGGCCTCTATAACAATTTTATTTAATCTTTTGAAGAACAACTCTTCAATTCATTTGTTCTTTGTATTGTTTTCTTAGTCTTAATTGCATTAGTTTCTGTCTGATCTTTATAATTTCCTCCCTTGTAAAATCTCAGATAAAACACCAGATAAAACACATGGGGTAATTTCAATGACTCTGCATTTACTTAGGTATGTTCTATGGGCTAGTATTTGATCTTTTTTGCAGACTGCTCCATGTGCAGCTGAGAAGAATGTATATTCCGATATTGTGGGGTGGAACACTCTGTAGACATCTACTAAGTCCATTTGTTCACAGAGTTGATTCAGTTCTGATATTTTTTGGTTGATTTTTTGTCTAGTTTGTCTATTTGTGACAGCAGATTATTAAGGTCTCTCATTACAATTGTATTAGTGCTTATTTGATTTTTTCACATCCATTAATATTTGTTTTATATATTTGGGTGCTCCTGTATTTGGTGCATATATATTTATCATTGTTATCTCTTCCTCTTGGAGTTTTCCTTTAACAAGTATGTAATGAACTTCTTTACCTCTTTTGATCAGTCTTGGCTTGCAGTTCACTTTGTTAGCAAATAGAATAGCTACTCCTGCCTTTTTTCTAGGTTTTTGGCGCATGGTATATTGTTTTCCATCCTTTGACTCTCAGTCTATGAATTTCTTTTTCAGTTAAATATGTTTCTTGTATGCAGCATATTGTTGGACCTTGTTTCTTGATCCATTCTGCCAGTCTGTTTCTTTTGATTGGCGAATTGAGACCATTTACATGATGGTTCAGCACCCAGTCCTTTGGTACTGGACTATGGTGTTGATTATGACCCCAGATAATCACAGTACTGTCATACAAGTGAGAACAACTGATTATAACAGGCGTAACACCTTCCCTGGCTGAAGTACAATTAGCAATAACTGGCTCCTCCCAGTCTTGCCCAGACTCCTCTGTTTAAGTCTTTTCTCTCACACCATAGAGACAGCCCAAGGCTGCTCAGTACCCCTTCAATCTCGTCTTCAGTGGGGGTGAGGGCTGACCTCCCACTTGTTGTCCCCATGGCCCAAGGCTGCTTAAATCCCACATATCCATGTCCCTCCCTCAAGCTACTGGTTGCAGAGCAGGAAGGGTCATGCTGTTCTACTCACTACTTTCACTGTCTCCACTGTGTCCCTAAACTTGCTGCCTCTAGGGCTCCAATTAGCCACTGTGGCACAAGACAAAAAAATAATACCAGAAACAAAAACAAAACTTGCGGTCCACTGGGGAGGGGGCAGTTTTCTGGTCACTTCCTCCTCTGCATGTTGGCAAAATGTGCTGCTGCTGTGAGGCTTCAGTGTCCTCTGTGTGGAGGAAGGCAAAATTGGTGAGGGGCCTTATGTCCCCAATCTATGCTGTGTGGCTTGATTTAGTCACACTATTGCAGTCGGTCTATGTTTGGAAACATCCCACAATGGCACTTCTTGCTCCGCATGCAGGTGCATGCCATTCCACTGACAGTCCTGTGGGCTGCTTCACCATTTTATAAAGTTCTATGTCTATGTTTTGTTTCATCTACAAGTCTCTTATTTCAGATTGATTTTGGCATTAGGATTTATGTCCTTCTCTTCCTTCTTTTTTCTTTTTTTTTTTTTTTTGTGGGTACCGGGGGTCGACCTCAGGACCTCGCGTGCCAGCAGGCGCCCGTGCCGCTGAGCGATATCACCGGCCCCTTTTTCGTATGTGGGTTCCGGGAGTCGAACTCGGGCCCTCGCGCTTGCCGGGCAGGCGCTTAAGCCGCTGAGCCATCTCACCGGCCCCCTCTCTTCCTTCTAATTACCTGTGTTTTTAGTTGATTTTCTCTGAGTAGCTCCAATAAGGCTCCTTCTCCATTCAGCCATGCTGACTCTAGCACAGTTTGTAATAGCTAAATATTGGAAGCAGCCTGTATGTCCATCAACAGATGAATGAATAAAGAAAATGTGCTACTTATATACAATGAAGTACTATTATGCTACAAAGAAGGATAAATTTGAATCATTTGTAGGAGAAAGGATGCATGTTAAATCCATAATGTTAAATGAAATAAATGAGATATACAAGCTCAAATATCATATGGCTTCTCTTATATGAGAAACCCAAAGTATACATAAATTAAAGAGCAAAATAAATGATATGAAATAGGGAGATCTTTTGCAAATGGGAAGGGTATCAAAAGAGGTTTGTGGGGGTGTGTAAAAAGAATTTAAATGTGTTATGTACATGTACCAATTACCCACAAAGAATGTATTCCTCATGTACTGTAAACATGTACTAATAAAAAAGTGCCACCACACCACTACTCAGAAGCCCTGCTTTATATCATACAGCTTCTTGGAACTCAGCAATTAATGTGCATATTAGCTTTTGCTAATAAGAAATGAGAGTGTGGAAAACAAAGGGAGGATGTGGAAGAAAATACATAAATTGGCAAAATTGGGTGACTGATTAAATTTAAGCTGTTGTTTGAGAAAAAGAGAAAAGTCAAAGTTGGGGTAAAGTGAGTTAGAAAGTACGTGTAGGTGACAATAAAGTGGAAATGGAAGAGAAAGCTAGCAATAAGGAATATGAGAAGAGTGAAAGTCAGCATTCTAATTCCAAGAAGACAAGGCAGTGCTGAGTTAGACTGCCTAATCATTCTTTTTAGGGTATAAAGTTATTCAAATAACTTTTAAATACATTTATTCAAATTTAAATTTATTTATTCAAATAAATTTAATAACTATTAAATTTTCTGTGGTAAATACTTGTTATGTTTTTAACTATTAGATTGTTTTGTTTATTGAGGCACAATTGTTATCTATTTTTGTGTTAGCATTAATGTGATTGCTGCTAAACTGGCTGTAGCACGCATGAACATCCTGATTTGATTTGGCTAAGTATAGCTTATAAATAAAAAGTGAAGGCTTTATAAGAAAAAAAAGATGCTAAGAAAGTAACAAACAGAGTAGAGGGAATGAGAAATATTGTCTTCAGCCTGAATGTAACATTTCTTGTTTTGTAGTATGTCTCGTCTGTTGACAGGCTTCCTAATTTGTTCTTTTTGTACCCTTGATAAACTGATAAGGGATTACCTCATTTGACTTTGTTTCAATTACAATGTCCCGTGAAAATCTAGTCCTCTATAAAAGGAACTAAAGCACTGGCAAAAACTGTCCAATTAATGTTTCAGTTCCCTAGAAAATAATCAAAGGCTTGCGATCATCAGAGAAACATTTATTAGAGGAAAATAACAGAATATCAGAAAGAACACTGATTTTGTGGCTTTTAAATTGCTCTGTTCCCATGCTCATTTCCACAGGTATCTGTTAGTTTAGAAAAACCAACAGTTGTCCAATTGTGGTAAACATGAGGTCTACAAGTCTGGCAGCTACTGGAGGGAAAATATGGGTTTAGAGCTCCTCAAAGCCCACACACTCAAAATGTTACCAGAGGTGCAAAAGAAAAGTTCATGATGATGAGTCAGTATAGGGCGAGGATGGAGTTGAGTGGTAAAACATTTGTCTGGTATGCACAAAACACAGGCCTGTATGTACTGCAGAAGAAAACAAGCCAGTGTGTAAGACACAATAATCATAAACATGAACACATCTATCAAAATAACACCAATGATACAAAAATTGACAGAACTGAAGGAAGAAACAGACAACTTTCAAACGTTTCAAAAAAAGAATAGGACAAGTAGGCAGCTGACCAACAAGGAATTAGAAGACTTGAATGACACCTGAAGTCAACTGGACTGAACAGTGTGTAGTCATCCTACAAGACAGCAGAATATGTCTTCTTCTCAAGGGCGTGTGGCACTCTGTCCAGATTAGAACGCATGCTAGGATACAAGACAGGTCTAAATAAGTCTAAAAGGATTGTATTCATATAAAATCTGTTCTCTGACAACAGTGGCATGTAATTAAAATCAACAATGGAGGCAATTTAGGAAATCGTAAATATGTGAAAATTAAGAAATGTGTTCTTAAGCCAGTGTGTTAAGTACTGAATCAGAAGGAACATTGGAAAGTACTTAGAAAAAATGAAAACAAAATACAATATACCGAGAAATGTATAATCAGCCTCAGAAGCTGTAATTCCATATCTCACGTGCACATGCAAAGATCCTTAACAAAATATGTCTCTGTTCCTCTCTCCTCCTGGGCTGGCCATAGAAACTGAAGTTCCTCTTCCAAGCCAGAGCATGGAAATTTGTCTCCCTCTCTCCAAAAACTAGCCATAAACCCTAGAAATATTATACTAATAGTCCCCCATCTTTTTGTATAGGAATCGGTCATAAAGAAATTCTCTGACCCACCTCGTCTGATACTAGGTCCTAAGATCCTCTTTCCAAAGGGGTCCTGCCCTATGCCAGGTGGAAGGAATATTTACCCAGAGAAGTGAAGAAAAATCTGAACAGACAGGGCTTGCTGGGTACCCACCTCAGCCTGTGCCCGTGAGATCTGAGCCCGGGGTGGCAAACCTATGACACGCGTGCCTCGGCCGGCTGTGTGTTATCATTGAAAGCTCTACAAGGTTCGCCACCACCAGATCAGACCCTGTGTTCAATCACCTGTCCACACTGCTGTCCCCTCTTCATTGAATATAAGCATGAAAATGAGTTTTCCCTGGCTCTTTGGGTCTTCTCTTCTGAAGCTTCCTATGCCATGTAACCCTTTGATTAAATAAATCTATTATGGTTTTAACGTGTATTTTGTTACAAGAGTGTCAGCTGTGGCCCTTAGGATAAGTGAGGAAAGGCACCACATCTTTCACCTCTGCACTATTGCCACAAGGGACAAAGAAATGCCTTGCGGGGGTGAGGGCTTACCTAAAATAAAAGAATAAAGAACTACATGTTTCTTTGAAAGACACGGCCTCAGTATCAGACGCAGACTGATTTGAGATAAAGCTGTTAGCTCTCATTAGGTTTCCTGTGTTTCATTGATGGACACATCTAAACTCCAGGGAAAGTTGCAGTGAAAGAGAAAGAAAAGCTCTGGAGGCAGTTCCTTTTAATTTTACATGAGACCCTGAAAGCACTACTCGTGTCTTTCATGACTGAAGAGCAACTTTTGAACTGCAGGTGTAGCACATAATGTCCGTTCAGACTAGCTTCAATTCCAGTAGGAAACAGGCCGTGGGTCTCGGCATCTTTAGCACGCGTTGTGCTGCCCTTGGTGCAAATCTTGATAGTTTTGGCACTAGATACCACGTAGGAATAGATCAAGTGTGCAAAACCACAGACACGGTGACGATAACCAAGATAAATAGTTGGTGAGTGGCTAAGAGAAACTGTCCTAAAGAAAGTGAAAACTATCAGGGAAGAATTTGAGGGAGTTGGAATTCTTACAGAGAAGGGAGATCTAAAGCAAGGAAAATAATTTTTGTTTGTTTGCTTTAAAATTATTACACTACTATTGTTATCCTCACATTAGTGTCATCTAATTAAACATAATGAAGCTTCCGACTTGATATATTAATACACTGATATATATACATATTGAAAATTTGGAAAATAGGGAAAGGTAGAATCAAGGAAAAAAGCTCTGTTATTCCACAGGTAGAATCTTTAGCCAGCTTGATAGGGAAAATTTGGATAAAGGGAGACCCTAGCTGCTACTACACCATATGTTGGAAGGTCGCCAATCAGTTCATGTACATCTGATTTATCTGATTTAAAAGTTTTATGTATACTAATATGTTTCTGCTGCGAGCTGCAAAGCTAAAGAGGATCATAAAAATTAACATCGAATTGGATAGATTACAAATACTAAGATTGTAAAATTAGACAGGGTTAAACAGTGAACATTCCTGATACAATTAATATTATGAGAATTGTGAAGGACAGTTTTCTAGTTGAATTCAGATATTTGATTATAGGCAAGAAAGAGAATAATTCATTCTTTATTTCCAATATGAAACAAATAAGAAATGTGTAAGGAAGGTATATGATTGAAATTCCAATCCAGACCTGTCTGCCTCCTCTAAATCTATTGTTTTGTTTTGTTTTGTTTTGCTTTGCTTTTTACTTCAGGAGGCTGATATGGAGGATTTGAAATCACTCTACTTCCCTTATGGCTACGCCATTTCAAACACAGGAGGTTTAACTACCTTTAGGCAATTTTTGTTTTATTATTCCTGAGAAGTTGAGGATGAATAAACCTAATTTTTAAAGAATGATCGTGCTATTTTGTAAATGTGCATGGCAATCTCACTTTTCACAATTTAACAGATACTTGTGTAACACAAATATTGTTACCTTATTTATGTGTTTATATTTTAAAGTTGTCCACTGGGCTTCTTTAAAGTAGGTTTCAATATTTAGTATTATATCTGCTCAAAAGAATAAATAAGAAAGATCAATAACAAGTAATTGAAAGGGAAAGATGCTTATTCTTTGTCCATTTACACAGAAAATAAACTCTGGTTCCCAAATGCTGTATTATAAGAACTGTGTTTAAGCTAGCCACTTAGGGACAAATATGAAAGGTAGATAATACACGTAAGTAATAAAAAAGAAAAAGAGGGAAAAATAACAGTATCTTTTTCAGATACTTATTATTGGTGTCTAGGGATATGCTTAGAGAAAACTCTAATATAGCTTATCTGCAAATTTAGAAATATGAGATCTATTATAAAGCCAGGTCTACACAGATACAATTATTTCTATCTTTAGGGACAAATGAATCCTTGCTTAATGTCTTAAGAGAATGTTTTGTTCAACTGCATGCCTTACATAAAGATATTTTCAAGTAGAGACAATAATAAGCATTTTTTAATATATTCCCATAATTTAAAAATATAATTCATAGTTTAGAAGTAAGCCTTCTGTGCTTTTAAAAATAAAAGTATAGCAGAAGTATATCAGCTTTAAGAAGTATACAAATGTTCATTGGTGTGGTTGAATCTGAATTTTATAAAGGAAAATTGATGATATTACTGTCATTTAAATGATTATATTGTTTATATTAAAAGGGTAAATCAAGATAAAATTATAGCATGTGAGACAATGTTTACATATGAACAAAATGTGACAGTCACCAAGTATGGTAAGATATAAGTGTAGTGCAATAACAATTTTTCATAGACCCATATCGGCTTATCAATATGGACATTATCATTAATCAAAGTATTTCCTCATAGTTGGAAGAATGTATATGGAAATTGATCTCTATTCTATCCCTTAAATCTTAGTAAGTAGAAAAGTAAGAAATAGATATCAAGTTCAATGGTTCAAAATGCAATCCTGTTCTCATTCAAAAGAATTCTAAGTTTCTTGGGGCCAACTCCAGCATCACTGGAAGCTTATGGTTCCCAGGCTGGATAATGTGCAGATCTTGTCATTTCTCATTGCTTGACCAACTTTAGTCAGTTTTCTTTCTGCTCTAGGTACTGATCTCCCTTCTCTTGCTGCCTTTCATTTAGGACATTTGTTACTGTACATTCTTTCTTTGAGATGCAAATTCTTTGAAAAATTTTTTGCAAGTTTTGTAATCCTGGTTCCCATCTCTGAAATGTCAACCATAAAGGTGATGGTCCCGTCTTCTAGTTTGCATGGGAGGGTAGGGGTCTAACTTCATAGGTGCTTTGCTCTAAGTTGTAAAACTACTTCCCATCATGAAGGTAGGAGAATGGTTTCTTTTCCTCTGGGTTAAATCAATTAGAAAAACAACTCACCTATGAGCCTCAACCACAGCTTTCAAACACTCTCTCACCCTTTATTTCAGTGGTCATGAGTTCATACCACTTTCTGGTGTCTCTCTTTCACTGCAACAGCCTTGAAAAAAGTCTTTCTTACCTGTTTAACTTTATTTCATTGTTTTGACAGAGGATAATTTTTAAAAATTTTTTCAGGCTTATCTACACATCTAACGTACTTCATCATTAAGTCGGGTGCATAGAAGAATGTAGTCAAAGTGATTCTCACCTCCTTTTCTCTGTCATAATCTTTAAGGACAACTAAGCTATGGACCAATTAATAAGAATTAATGGGAAAACATCACAAAACAATGTGATTAGCTCCATTTGTACCTTATGTTGGATTCTCACACTGTGCACACCTCTATTCGGTAGCTTTGTTCAAAGTTATTGTATTATCAGTAATGTACCTTAAATTAGCATAGTGTAGACCAATAACACAATATTTCCACTCTCTTTTTATTATGGAACTAATAAATGGTTTGACCTAACCACATACAGAGTTTTTGAAAAATTGAATTATTGTAACATACATGAAGCATGGTTGTTACACACACACACAAAAAAAAGTTATAATAAAATTAAATATATTTCATCTTATAAAATGTCATGTACAACTCATACTAGAAAACACAATGAAATAGTCAGATATTTTCACCAATGTTTAATATTACTGTATTGGCAATAGCTGCATATGTGGATGACACAGGTGTGTTTTGTTCATGATTCAGCTAGTGCAGGCAACACTGCTGTTGGGGATATTATTTTCTGAAATTCTAGTAATACTTGAAGATTTGAAAAAAAAATATCTCTCATGACTTACATGTCAGCTGCTTTCTGCAGAAGTAAGTGTTCACTGAAGTAATAGAGAAACACTGTGTGTGTGTGTGTGTGTGTTTAATATTCACTTCCTAGTTCATCTGTCCGATAGATAATTTGAAACTGTGTGGGATTCATTTTAATCCTTTTTATGAGATTCTTCTGTGTCTTGTAGGAGACCTAGAAACTCTGGCTCCCAAGCACCTATCAATCATGTGTTAGTAACAAACAAAAGGTCCAAACTAGTACTTTCCCCCTGTATTGTTTAGGTCTTGGGTGGCCCCCCAAAGCCTCATGTTTTTGGAAGGTGATTAGACCACTGGAGTGCCTCACTCACTAGCGGATTGATTAGTCTGCTAATGACTTTATAGTTGAATGTGCTGTTAGAGGTAGAACCTGGTTGGAAGAGGCCGGTGGCCGGGGGCATGGTGAGGAAGGGTGCCATCTCCCTTCCCATTTGCTCCCTTCTCTCTCTCTGCTTCCTGACTACCGTAATGTGAACAGCTTTCCTCTCAGGCAGGGCCTTCCAACATACCATTTCTGTGTGTGAGCCTGCCAATATCCACTGAAACTTCTGAAATCTGTGAGCCAAAATAAATCTCTCTTCCTTTAACTTAAAAGTGTTGGGTATTGTAATGAGACAAATGACTAAGACAGCCCTCATTCAGATAGAGATAAGATGATGATGTTTGCTGATATTAACTTCAATCAGACTTTTACAAGTGTTGTTTAAAGTAATAGAATGTGTTGTTTATAATTCAAGGTGGTTAATTAGCAGTTGAAAGGCTTTAATCAAAGGTCCACACTTTGACCACAGGTATAGCAAGCCATTCAATTAGTGTTATCTAACTCCACACTAGAGAATTTGTTAATTAATGTAAGGAATAGTAGAGATAAATTTTCATGATCTAAATTAGTGTCATACAAGATGTGTGACTGGTTAAAAAATGTAACGACGTTGTTAATAGATTATGAAAATCTAAAGAGCACAGCTAATCAAGAGCTTTGTAAGAGCACCCTACATTCAGGGTCCCATTAAGACATGTTCCCTTCTCTCACTAGCAGGCTGTTTCTGGATCTACATCAGAGGTTCAGTGATCACAGCAAAATATTTGTTGAATTCACTCCCGGTGACCATCTCATCAAGATCGTAGTTGGAGTGCTTGAAAGGCTAGGAAGCTGAAATTGTATCTAGTGTTCACCAATGTGGCTTTAACTGTTTTTTTGTTGCCTTCTAAATGTGGAGAAATTCAGTATGAGACTTTCATGGTGACATCAGTACGAGAGCAACATGGTAAAAAACACATTCCGGGAGAGCAGAGCTGCCGCTCACGTCACACTGCAGGCGTCTTCCAGGTTGACTTGGGTAATCCATAACAACAGTAATTCTTGTCTTTGCGTCCCCAGTGGATTCGCCAAGGAAGTTTTAATATAAACTGATATCTTGGATTTACTCCAAGAGATTCTGATTAATGTGGTGCATAGTCTAAGCACTGGGATTTTTGAAAATTCTCAGGGGATTTTAATGGCTAGACAGTTCAGAACCTATCCTACAACATTTTTCACACACCTGTTCCAAAATATTTCTCCTTTGTGCCAACCTGCATCTCTCTCGAGCTTTTTGATACTCAAGTAATGTGCCACCTATTTATTGGGGTGAATTGAGGGCATAATTGAGGACATAATGAGAATAGTTGGTTTCCCTTTTCACCTTTGAGTTTCTCTGTCTTCTTCCACCTGTGTACTGTCTGTGCACACTGAAATATCTCTTCCTCGCCAGGGTAAACACAACTACGGCTGCTTATGTGGACCCACTTCCTCCTACCTTTTCTGGCACAGGTTTCCCTAAAGTTTGGCTCCCAGACCAATAGGACCATTATCACTTGAAATCGCTTCAGAAATCTAGAGGCACAAGCAGCATGACAGACCTCCGGAAACAGATCTGTGTGAAAACGCAGATTGCATTCTCTCCAGGTCGAAGTTTTGGAAACAGTTCTGCTGGGAATCTCTTCATCAAGCATCTCTTAGTAACATCTCTCTTTTCTCCTTTGCTGTCTCTGTTTGACTGAAACATATAAAACCATTCTTACCTTGAAATAGCAGCCTCAGTATATTCCTCCCCTCTTAAACAAACAAAAAAATAAACCTCCTCCCTGAGAACCTCCAAAACCCTCAGCGTGTGGTTCTTAGCCAAGCATGCCTACACTCGTTTGCCCCTTTCTTCTTTGAAAACATTGTTCACTGTGCTGGGCACTGCCCTTACAGGATTTAGAATAAACTAGGAGAACACACAATTAAAAGAAATATGATTATTCTATAAAAATGTACCTGATACTACATGCATATATACAAGGCCATCATCTCCAAGTCATGAAAGATTTCTTAGAGCAAGTGGTAGTTACAGTAAGCCACGCAGAATGAGGAAATGAAGGCTGAGAAAGGGTGATGTGAAGGAAAGATGCCAGGAATGAAGACAGAGGAGGATTGAGGGTGCCTCGCCATGCTTGAGGATCTGAAAGAAAATCACGTATTTGTTTACAACTTTACCCCTTTCTTATTCTTGTAAAGACCATCCATATCATCATATTTTCTATGCTGCACTGATTCCTTAACTCCTTTCAGTTTGCCTTCTGGTACCAACATTCTAATTAAACTAGAACTCAAAAGTTTCCAGTGTCTTCCCCATGACAAGTCTGAGGCTGTTTCCTGCTGTCCTCAGTCCCATAGCACAATCTGTGTTAGCAAAGTTCCTCGTTGTGCAAAATTTGTTTAAGAGAAGCAGCTCTATAAATCTAGCTCTTAACGTGTAAAAATGATCAGAAACTCAGTTTTCATGAGCTTGTTTGTTATCAGAGAGGAACTTGAGCAGTTTTTAGTTATGTTACTATAAGGCCAAAATGGACCTATGGCTCAGAGAAAAAGTTGATTCGTTATTTTGCCGCACCTGAAAGCCCTTAGCTGATTGATTCTTGGGCTGTAAGTGGGTAAACTCTCTTTTGAAATTATCAAGGTAAAGTGTTGAAGTAACTGATCAGCTATACCGTAATGTAAAGCGCTGTATTGTAGAGAAACCACCTCTAAACAATTTAAAATTAGTTCTTTTCTTAGTTCTTTTCACAACTAAATAAAATTATTATTCTGTTTTTCCAAAACTTATTAACAATATACAATCTAGTAATTTCCTGCTAAAATATAGAATGTGAACTATTTATAATATCCCTAGCTTCTCTAATTCCTCTAAGTTTGATAGCTGTATCCTTTTTTAAAAACTGGTTACACTTGAAAATTTCAATAATATGCTTACATTTCTATTTGTTTGCCCATCCACTTTTGATCTTGCATCTTCCTTTGTTTGTATTTCTTGTTTCTGCTCTTCTTAAATTTTTCTAGAGTAGAAAATCAGATTAAATTTTATAAATTTCCACTTCAGTATTGCTTCCCATAAATTTTATTTATCAGTAAATTACATAGTTTGCTACTTTTTTGTACAACAGGATTTAAGTAGCTTTACATTTTAGCCAAAGTTTTATTAATTGTATGAAGTGTAGAGATGGAGAATTTTGACTTCTGAAGTAGTGGACTAAGTAGTTTATACAAATTATCTACATGTAATTTGACTTCTGCACATTGGGATTTAACTTATTGTTTCATTGTTCTGTAACACTTTTAGATATTTACTAACTTGAAATATGTTTCTGAAGCAAGACAACACAAATACTCAATAGTAAATTTAAGATTTATGAGATTTATCTTTTCATCTGTATTACAAAAATATTGATTGTAATAAGATACTTGGATACATGAGTGTTCTTCATGTTAAAAGATCTAAAGTGCAGCTGCAAAGAAACCAAATAATTTTCCCAAAACTAAGTATTTTTGCATAAGAAATATTGGAATTCCTAGACTATATTTTCCATTTCCCTGTCCATCTACAGACTTCAGCCTTCCAGCTACAATCCTCCATTTTCTGAGGTAAGCACTGCTGAGGTAAGCACTGTGACTAGATCTTTCAAGGTATTTATAGCTTCTTCTCTTATTTTCCTTTGTTATTCAGGAGAGAACATTAATTTTTTTTTACCTCTTGATTTCCATTACATGTATGGATGACCATGTAACACTGCTTTGGCCAATAATTTGAGGTACAAATTCTAAGAAAGGCATTATTTTCCTAAGTAAAAAGATGAAGGCCTACAGGAATAAGGTCTCTTGCACTTTGTTTTTCCCAGTTTTTGGTTATAATGTAGATATTATATTTAGACAAACAGAACTCATTGGTGACCTAAAGGTTTTGATGACAACAAAATAAATAGAATAAATAGCTATTGTAAATCAACTGGGGTGATTTTTCTGTAAAATTATCCAGTCTTAGGTTCCCATGAAAATGTATAATATTTAATTATTATATTAAAACTTTGGCATCTAACAATTTCAGAAATTGTTGTAACTATGGAGGCTGCCATTCTATTTTAAAATAAAATTAGTTTTAGATATAGAATAATTTTCTTTACATTCAACTCTTTCTAATGCTAAGGCTGTTAAAATTTTAATTCTTTGCCATTATACTACACAGAATTTAGAATGCCAGTTACATTTTTAATTGATGGCAGAATGGATTCACTAAATCATGCTCTTAAATCTTAGCTGAATGATAGGGGATCATCAGGTAAGTCAAGACCACTAATTCCACTGATTGGTAATCAATACATGGCAACCTAGGCAAGAAGTAGGAATTTTTTCTTCTTAGAAATTGAACTAAAATTATGAAAAAAACTTATCAATGGGAATGAGCACTAATAGGAAATCATAAGGTGGAAACTAAAGACTATGAGAAGTTTGAACTGAAAGTTTCCAAAAAGTTGCTTTTGTTTTAATTGACAATATTATATAGAAAAAAAGATAGTAATTGTCTTAGTTACTTTTTATGCTGCTGACACAAAATATCCAACATCCAAAGTTAAAGGAGTAAAGATTTATTTTAGCTCACAATTTGTAGAGGTTTCAGTCCATATTTGGCTGGCTTCAAGGCAGAGTGACATGGTAGAACATAACACAGGGGAGAAACAGTCCATGGAAGAGCAGGCAGGAGGCAGAAAAGCAACAAGCAGCAGCAGCAGTAAGCCTGCCTTCCCTTTTATCCCACCTACGCTGCAAGACTTTTGGGTGGTGCCATCCACCCCTGGGGTGGGCCTTCCCATTATCTTCATCCAGAACTATGCTAAACCAATCAGTGAACTAATTCAGTTATCACATCCTTAATCCATATTCACACATCCTTTATCCACATTCACATACCTTAGATCCAGCCACCTCTGAAAAGCCCCACCTATGAGCACATGAGGCTTTGGGGAGACATCAAGATATAAGCCATAAGAGGAATGAGAAATACTGTCATAAATCAACCTTTAAAGAATGACTACAAAATTTAGCTGAGATTCATCAATTATGGAGTATGGAGTAAAAATTTGGGAGTCACCATTTCCATAAATTCAATATCTAAATTTCTAGGTTTTCACCGTCTTTGTTCAAATTTGAATTTTTAGTGTTTTGTAGACTTATATCTATATGTATAAGTTAGGATTCTTTTGATTATGATGACTTATGAAAAACTACATATCTATTGTGGTGTACTTGAGGCTATTATGTACTTCAAATCCATTGAATTGGGCTACAAGACATGAAAGACAAAATTTAATGAAAATGCTCTTATGTTGCCATTAATGTGATTAACTTTCAGGAATTTGAGACTGTCTATAATTTAAAGATATTAAATCCAGGGAAGAACATTTGATTATCCCAGGAGTTTTTTGTTTTGTTTTGTTTTGTTTTGTTCTGTTTTGTTTTTAAGATACCTGAATGAGGGCTGGTGAGATGGCTCAGCGGCATAAGCGCCTGCCTGGCAAGTGCAAGGACCCGAGTTCGACTCCCGGAACCCACATACGAAAAAGGGGCCGGTGATATCATTCAGCAGCACGGGCGCCTGCTGGCGTGTGAGGTCCTGAGGTCGACCCCGGTACCCACCAAAAAAAAAAAAAAAAAAAAAAAAAGATACCTGAATGATGGTATCTAGTGATTTCAGGTATCCAAATTCAGGTGCTGAATTTTTTTCAGGTACTGATTTCAGGTATCTAGTGAGGCCTACAATAGAATAAGGATTATGCATTGACTTCATTGTTAAAGGTGGGTAGCCTTTGGAGAAGAGAGGCTGAGAAGACAATCCAGTATGCATGAATCTCAACATTTATTTTTAAAACTTCTAAACAATTTGAAGTACCTGGATAAGTTTTTGTTTATTGCAAAGAAAAGTCAAATTAACTTAGACATTAAAGTTGAGTTATTTACATGCAAAGGTAAAGATATCTCTTTATATTTGTCAAGCAATTATGAAACCCAGAATTTCTAGAACTGATAGTCCCAGCTACCCAATTTATTGTCCACACGTTTTAAACTTGAAAGTTCCAAGAGTTATTGAGACTATCTGGTTCCAAGTGTGGTTGTTGAATATTAAGATAGTATGTTTAGCTAATTTTGCCATGATGCAGATTTGGTCAGAGTTAATTTCACTGGTGAGAAAGTATGGTACAATAACCAGGAAGAAATCATAGTCTTTTCTTGAAATGACAGAGGAGAGAATTGTTTATAGGTTTCCTTATAAGCTGTAATCATTTATTACTTCAGAATCTTTAATTCCTTGAACAAATTCTTGAAAAATCCCCTCCTAATTAGGTGAACTCAACACCTGTATTCTTGAAAATTCCACCAGGCTTATTCTTGAATATTTAATGAAATGATCTGCTCTAGGTATGGGTATACGAAGAGGCCTAGATATTTTCTGAGATGAAAACACAGACAATTCCTTGGCTAAGGGAAAGCGTAGTATGTGATATCAAAATAAAATATGAAATGTACCAGAATTTTCATAATGTATCTGAGGGACATAAGATTAAGTAAACTGAATTTTTACCTCATAATTATGTTAGCCATATTTCAAACTTTGCTATCACATTAAGATATCTTATCAGTGCTTCAGATGATTAATCTTTTGTTGAGAGGAATGTACTCAAAAAATCTGGGAAAAAATATCCAAGGTTCAAACATGTATAAAAGGAAAATTCATTTTTCTTTTTAATATGTGTTATAGTTGAAGATATCAAATATTTACTTGATTAGTTAATAAGCCAAAAACATTGTCATCCAGAGTTAGCAAATATAAAAATGACTATGTGAATTCAGAGGCATACAAGAAAAGAGATATAAACCAGATGGTGTTTTAAAAAAAATCAATATTTTGACCTTTTCTTGTGATACTTAGGATTGAACAAGGAAGAGTTGAGTTGCATCCCCAACACTTTTTATTTTCATCTTATTTTGAGACAGGGTCTTGCTAAGTTGCCCAGGTTGGCCCCAAACTGTGATTTTCCTGCTTCGAGTAGTTGGGATAATAAATGGCATGTGCTACTACATCTGGGTGATACGTTTTTACTGAAAGATGATCATTTCATTATTGCTAAGGTAATATAATGGACAGCTTCATGTGAAAATTGGTGTGATGGCACCTGGAATAGAGATGCATTTGCAAACGCTGTACCTCAAAACCATAATGTTAGGTGAAATAAATCAGATACTGTATACAAGCTTAAATATCACATGCTTTTTCTTATATGGGAAATCCAAAATATAAGTATTAAAGAGCAAAATAAAAACATAGATAATAGGAAAAAAGGAATAGATCTTGTGCAAGTAAAACTGGACAAAGAGATGGAGGTAGAGAGGAGAAAGTAGAGAGGAAGGAAATGGAGAAAGAATTAAGATGTGTTATGGGTGCGTACCAACTGCACATGATGAATACATTCATGTACTGCAAACATGAACTAATCAAAGTAAAAAGAAAAGAGAGGGCCGGTGAGATGGCTCAGCGGCTTAAGCGCCTGCCCGGCAAGCGCGAGGGCCCGAGTTCGACTCCCAGAACCCACATACGAAAAAGGGGCCGGTGATATCGCTCAGCGGCACGGGCGCCTGCTGGCGCTCGAGGTCCTGAGGTCGACCCCCCGGTACCCACAAAAAAAAAAAAAAAGAAAAGAGAACTTTTTATTATTAGGAACAGAAAAAAATGAAGTGCAGCAAATGCCCTGTTAAGAATTTGATTTTTGGAGGGCCAGTGAAATAGTAGGATAATGAATTGAATGATCAGAGCAATTGATAAAACAGCTCAAAAGCAATATTTTCATTGGATGGTTTAAAATAGTATATATGGTAAATGAGTTTTAAAAAACGAAATAAACAGTTCTCATTAATATAAAATTGTTATGTTAATTTACTGTAAAACACAGTTGTAGTGAAGAAGTTTGTAAGATGCTACATTCCTGCTACCCTTTGGCATATGTGAAAAAAATTAAATATTCTTAAATTGAAATAATTCTCACCTAACTTTGAAAGTGAGTAAAACAATAACAGTCTAATATCATTTTGGATAGATATTCTTCATCCTTTATAGACTGAACTACATGGTACGATTTATAGGAAATCGAAAGGTTGATGGATCCAGAATAGTTTTTGTTTATCATACTTCCTGAGGTGTTTGATTGTGGTATGATCAAAAATTCAGTGAATGTTGCTGCAATGTGCCATCCAACAGAAAAGTGGGCTCATACAAATATTACATTGTGTCTTTACCCACTATATTCATTGGTTCTGGCATTGTGCCCCTTCCAGTTCTTCCCCAAAGTCAAAAGGACTATGAAAGGTAAATGTTTTCAATTGATTTAGGACATTAGGGCAGCTGTGACAGCGCAACTGAAGACACTCACAAAAGAGGACTTCCAGAGCTGCTTCAGAAAGTGGCAAGAATGATGGGATAAGGATAAACGGGTTTGAAGTGAGGGGAGTATTTTGAAGTAGATTAATGGCAATGTGTCTTCTACTGTAATAAGTTTTTAATGTAAGCATTGACTGTATTTTGTGACCACACTGCATGTATATTTTATGATGGACTAAACTAATCAATTAAAACATTTCCCCTAGAACATTTCTCTTGACCAATGTTTTATGTACCACACATTAAGAATGCTCTCCTAGACATATTAATAATAAATCTACTGTCAGAAGTTCCGGTTCCATTGGAAATGAGTGGTCTCCAAGCATATAGGCAAAATTAGGCTTGTATGAAATTTATTACTAAGTGAAGAGATTATTACAAGGGAAAATTAAACTTTTAAAAATGTGATTTTTTTCTCTTACTGAGTCATTCATAAAAGAAGGATTTACAGAGTTCTAATTTCATACTACATCTAAACTCTTAATTATAATTAATTCATGGTAATAAGATTATTCATTTCTAATTGATGTGATTGAAGTAAAAGCCTCTTTAGTAAGATTATAAACCATAATAGATTCAAGTGTTAGATGCATCTGCCTATCTATTCTGATTTGTTTCTAAGAATTGATAGTGAAAGAAAGAACAATCTTTTTAACAACATTCTTGATACAGCTGAGCAAAATCAGGTAACTGAAAGCATTACCAATTTTGCTTGTTATTTTTGGTACTGACTTTATTTATGAAATAAAACAGTTTAGAAAGTACTCACACTTTCTATAGATCACTTTGTTCAAATTAATTATCTTTTAAGGAAAATCAAGTAGTTCAGATGTTATTGAAAATTTGGGTGTCTTCATTTGCCTATCTATAATTCCACACTTTAAAAATTAATAAAAAAGAAGTAAAGCAATAAAGGGCCTATAGATTGGAAAGGAAGAGGAACAACCATTGCTACTCATAAATGATGTTATCACCTATATAAATAACCCCAAGAAATATACAGAAACACAAAAACCAACTTGTTGAACTAACAAGTGGGTTGAGTGATGTTGTAGGACATAAAATCAACACATACAAACAAATCTATTCTATATACTAATAACAATCACGTGTAGAATATTTGCAATTGCTCCAATGAAAGAAAAGGTATTAGGCACAATTGTATACATATATATGATCCATATGTTTAAGGTTACTAAATACCGATAATTGGTTTTTTTGAAGATCTAAATAAATGAAGAGACAACCCAGTCTTGTGTTGGAACACTCAATGTAGTAAAGATTGTCCCTTTTTTCAAAATTGAGCTGGAGATTTAAAGCATTTCTTCTCTAAATCCTAGCAGGGCTTTTTTTTTTTTTTTTTTACCTCTTAGACATAGACAAAAATCATTCTAAAATTTATATATTAAGGAAAATGAAGTAGAATATATAAACACAATTTTAATAAAAGATAATAAAGTAGGAGGAATCACACTACCTGAAAGCTTTAAATGCTTCTCAGCAACAAAATAAACTGTTGATCCTCGTGACACTTCTGATGGATCTTGAGAGAATTATGCTCAGTGAAAAGAGCCAATCACAAAAAACAAAATGCCGTACGATTCCACTTTTATACTATTGTAAGATACAAATATTGTAGAAATGAAGATGAGATTAGTGCTTGCCAGGGTCAGGACCCTGGGAGGAAAACCGTGGCTGTGGCTGGTACAAGTGTGGCCTGAGGACCTTTGCAAGGGACCTGCTCTGCATCCTGGCTGTGACAGTGGTGGACGTCCATACATACATGTGTCGAGTTACACAGAACTACATACATATGTGCACAGCACCCATTCTGTATCAAACTGGTGGGATCTGAGTACAATCAATGAGTTTTACTTGATTAATTTCCTGGCCTTGAATTCAAATTATAGTTATGAAATCTGTTACCATTAGAGATCTCTGTATGGAGCCCATATGTATTACTTCTTCACTGTATTACTTCTTTCAATTGCATGTAAATCTATGATTCTGAAAAGTTAGAAAACCAATAAAATACAATTAATAAAATGCATTTTGTAGAAAATGAAGTCCAGTGTGCGTTCGGTTTTTTTATCTTTTATATTTTAGTTAAAATGTCCTGTAAGAGAACATTATATTAGAAAAAATATATTTTGAATCAGGAAAAATCTGCAATGGCAATGTTTAGCTCTATCTACTTCTTAAATAGAGTGTAAAACATTCTTACCCATTATTAGGATTAGATTACATCTGGAGGTCACTCATTTTGTGTGAGTTGATGCTAGTCTCTCTGGTAAATCTGCTCAAATTTAAATATTTTTATTTTCCGCTCCTTGGGGTGGAGCAAATTTCTCCACTGCAGACCATTTCTAAATTAAAAAAGGTTTTGTGTGCTTTCCTTTCATGCTTTGAAGCAATCTACATTAGTCTAAAAGAATGCTCTCATCATTATACCTAAAATATTTTAAATCTTCAAAGATTCCTTAAAATAAAAAGTATTTAATTTAATTGACATTAGAGTATGTGTTTACCTTTTAGGGGAAAAATTATATTTAGAAAATCTAGGGTAGATAAAAATCACTCTTTTAATCCACTTATTCAGTAAAACTTATTGATACTAAAGGTTATATACATATAATTGGGCTTGTGATACAGCTCAGCGGCATAAGTGCCTGCCTGGAAAGAGCGAGGTCTTTGTAAAAAAATTTTTAAAAATATACATATAATTTATAATGTAACCACCTATGTGTCTATATATACATACACAAATATGTACATAGTGTTTTATATATACTACATACATATTCTATATGTTTTATGAGATAGAGTTTACATATAGAGAAAAAGAATATGAAGATTACACTATGTATATACTCTCAAAAATTAATAATGTATTTTTAAATATCTTCTGATGTTGACAAACAGATGTCTATAAAATGGCTACAAGAAGTGGACTTAATGTGGAAATAGCAATATATGTATATATAAATGTATATGTGTGTGTGTGTAACAAAAACAATTCTAAGTTTACATCAAGTTTGAGATTAAAAAAATCTGAGGACCACCATTGTCTATGCATTTTATTCACTGTATGAATTTATTAATGAAAGTAATTATGTGGAAGATTGCTTTAATCACAATATATTTTCTTATTCTTTACAGATCCTATAATATTAAAACATTTTAAAATCTTCATGCCAGAGAATTGATAATAACTGTGATTAGAAATACATTCACTTTTCTTTTCTGCCAAGTGTCTTGTCCAGGCAGGGTTAAGGTGTGAGATAGTAAGTTAATGGTGGAATAAAGGTACTCTTTTCTACCTCACTGAATTCTACTTTCAGATGGCTATCCATTATCTTTATGCCTCAATTTACCAAGTTTATACCAGTACTCTGGTTCACTCCATCATTTAAATTAGTGTTGTCATTATATTGAGTTTTTGTTCTCTACTTGTGGGTGTCTTTCTCATGTGTACATAGTTTCAAATTTTATTGTTTTCTTTTAGGTACTAGTTTGGAACCCAAAGCTGATCCTTAAAAATATTTCTGAAAGACAATAAATGTAGTGTATGTGTACTTGGACACCAAATATCTCCTCAGTCCTAATATTTTTTCCAACCTTCAGATTATTTGTGAATATACAAAGGCTGAGTAGAAAGTAAAATTTCACACTGAAAGCAAGTTATTTTTGTACGTAGCAGGATAAATTATTGCAGAAAATGTTAGTGACGTGCTTTCATTGTTAAAATGTGACAAGGTAATAGTTGCACATGTAAATGTGGAAAGATTTCCTTTCAAGATTCCAAAATGGAAATACCTCGACCCATACAGTTCCCTTTTGTCTATTTTTTTTTAACTGTCATTTCAATTTAGGGCTTGTCTCTGCATGGGAAGAGTGAGGACCTCCTGTTTTCCTTCTGCTCCCACTTGTTCTCCCGTGGATACAACTGTGTGATTATTTTTTCTAAATTAGAAGCCTGAAATTTTCATTCAGTTTCTAACACCAGAAAAAGTAGATAGAGCTAACAACTCCTCTAGTTCATACTTGTTGACTGGATTTAAACTTGTCAGCATGTGTCTGTGTATATCGAGTTATCTGTCCTCCTCTTCCTCCTGCTTCTCCAGATATTTCTCAGTATTCTTCTCCATGGATGCTTTATACCTCTCCTCACACAACAATAAACTCAAATAATTCTAAAATTATACAAGATATTTTATTGCTGTTTCTATCTAGGAAAATTTGTACTGCTGTAAGTACCTTAATATCTCAACTTGGACTTTGTTTTGTCCTTGCTTCTTTGCCGTGGCCCCTAAAAACTACCATATTATTTTGCACAAAGTAGATGTATAATGAGTGTCTGCTAAATTGAACAGAACCACCAAAAATATTTAAATGCAGTTATTTCAGTTTGTCTTGGAATTTAAGTGAGCATTTCCTTTCTTATAGATTCACTAAGTTCACGATACATTGTGGATTTTAAAGTTTGTCAGGAGCTGTGTTTCTGAACAGAGCATAATAGCCTTGAGTTCCCATTGACATTGAAAGTTGGCCAAACCTAAAGATGCCAGACTGTACTTTTCCTCCTGCTGTTTCAGCTGAGGTTCTGATGTTGGAGTTTTAAGCTGAGCCAAACAGGTAGGGAAATGGTTGCCAAGCATCTGATACTGTAGAGATTTAGGCCAAATGGAAACTGGTTTTAAAAGTCAAACCAATTTCAGTCATTTCAACGTGAACTATCATGAATCTCTCCTTTGGAGACGTTGCGTACTGTTAATATTATCATCATTATTGTTAAAGATGGAAGTCACTGAAAGATTTTATTCCATTTTCAAACATACCTAGATAAGTGGATGCAGGGATATAATGGCCAATATGTTGGTTTGGACTAGCAGTAGCAGCAAGTAGTAATTGTAGCTCATGTTAGGTTTCTACCTGTCATCTAAAATTATGAGCTGAAAAAAAAATTTTTTTTTTATCCTCTGTCTCTTTTTCTTCTGACACAGCCAGCAGTACTCAATCATGGGGCTCTACTTCGATGACCTTACCTAATGCTAATCACCTCCCAAAGCCACCACTTCTTTTTTTTTTTTTTACTAGAAATTATTTATTTTTTTTTAAAGACAACAAGTAAACATTCTTATGTGTTAACAAACTCAAGCATTAGAGAATGTACAAATACCTTTTGGAGAAAAATATTACTCAGTATAAGATTAAGCCGTGTAAAAGCTAGGTAAAAATAGAAGACTAAGGAATGGAATAGTCACAGTGAAATTGCATTTTCATACTAGGGAGACAGTACGATGTTTACAAATGTGCACACGGTTTATTTCGCTTGTGAGTATTTTCTCGAGTTGCATCCATTTACCTATAAAAGTTTCCAGTTTATCTTTCTTTATGGCTGAATAGTACTCCATTGTGTAGAAATACCACATCTTTTTTATCCATTCCTCGGTTAATGGGCATTTGGGTTGTTTCCATGATCTAGCTATTACAAATTGTGTTGCTATAAACATGGGTGCACATATATCGCTGTGGTATGATGTTTTTAATTCTTCTGGAAAGATACCCAGAAGGGGAATAGCTGGGTCAAATGGGAGCTCCAATCCTAGTTTTTTGAGGAGTCTCCACACAGATTTCCACAGTGGCTGCACCAGTCGACACTCCCACCAACAGTGGGAGTGAAATTATTAAAAGAATATCTAAGTGCCTATTAATTCTGATGCCATTACGGATCTGAATGGCTATGTTGTCGTAAAAGTAACATTTTGTTTTTAGTGTAAGCAAAATGATCCAGTAATGACTCCCTAAAACTTTCTTCTAAATTTATATTTTTTAAAAATGTTAGAATTTCTGTAGAATTTAAAGGGAAGCTGTATGTGCAGGACTCAGAATAGTTTGGTTATGAGGGTCATTTTAAGACAAAAATCAGACTGTATGAAAGTAGTCAAATGTCCTTAAGCAGTCAGACAAGAAAATCTACGAGAATCACAGTTAGCACGTAGCTCTCCATTCAACATAGCCCTTATAAACTGATAACAACGTCATAGTCAAGGATATTCTTTAACTAAATGGGAGCTTTATGATTTTCTAAGCTACTATCCTCCTCATTATTGCAATGGCTTACTTGAATAACAGGGAAGCGATCATTTTTCTTATCAGAAACATCTACTGGGAAAACACCTGCTCTGTCTCAATAGTCTGCAATTTTAATGGTATCATAATCATGCCCAACGATGACTCTTTCCTCTTGTACAGTTACACAGATGTTGCAATAAATGATCAGCATCGATTTATATGGTGCTTAATGTTCTAGAATAATGAAAACAAGGACCGTCAATATTCCCTAATGATGAATTATAAAGTAAGCTATTTAAAGTCGCAAGATTTTTCTGAGCAACACACCAGGCAAACACCTAATTTATGACTCCCTTGTTTAGAATCAGAACACTGAGAGAAGCAAATACAAGAACAAAAAGGTCTATATTTTCTGTTTTTCTACCTCCTCCTGTATCTTCTTCATTTATGTGAAATTACTTTCCTCCTTTAGTGTGCTCATTAACAAATTACCATGAATATTATTTCAGTCTTCCATGTGTGCTAATAAAAGCATTCTAGTTCAGAGAGAGGAAGCTTGCTCATCATCTAAATAAGATGATATTTAATGGCAATCAATGCTCTTTGTTATTGTAATGAGTACTCAGAGATCCTATAAACATAATGAGCTCTGTAAGCAAGAGTGGATTGTTACTTTCTCAGGGGAGCTTAAATTCATTTATTTTCTAATTATTAAACATTTATTTAATGGCTATTCTGTTATGTATTGTCCTGGCTTTTAGGTAAACAAGGGCGATTAGTATTGAGCCCTTATCTCTCAGGAGTTTACAGGTCAAAGAGGATAGTAGGCATACTAATAAAGAAGTTAGTATGAGGACACAGAAACCAGAAGAAAAAATATGAGTTTTGAGAATAGAGAAAATAAATAGAATCAATTTTCATTTTTATACTATTTTTGTCTCAGTTTTTTTTTTTATTTTTATTTTTTTTGTGGGTTCCGGGGATCGACCTCAGGACCTCGCGCGCCAGCAGGCGCTTATGCCGCTGAGCCATCTCACCAGCCCTTTTGTCTCAGTTTAAAAACTGTTACATTTGTTTCATGGCCTCCTGAATTGAAAACTATCTGAACCAGTTTTTTTTGTTTATTTGTCTGTTTCTGATACATGTTTGTAGTATAAATTGATGGCATTCTTCGTTGGGAATTGGTATATGTACGTGACACTTCTTATTATTTTTAACCTGTATCCTCTTGGATATATATTTAAATACATAATGATCATATTCCTCGCAGGGACTTGGAACGTGTACACAGCACTCCGCAACCCCCTTCCTTTTGAAAAATCTTTTTTCCCTCCCCTTCTTCTCCCTCCATCTCTCAGCTCCCTTCCCATATGGCAAAGATCCACCTCACTATTTCCTGTTGTCTATCTTTTATTGTTAACTTTATTTATGTATTGGGTTTCTCATGTAAGAGAAACCATGCAATATTTAAGCTTGTGTGTCTGATTGAGTTTACTTAATGTTATGTCCTCATAGCAGCATTCATGAATAGGTGGTAGGACACAGGGTGGGACTTCACACACAGAGGTACACGTTGTAGGCTACATTTCAGAACTGCAAGTCTCAAATATTGAGAAAGGTGATGGAGAGCTACTGACACTAGAAAACTCCAAAATTCTTATTAACTCATCATGAGAAAAAAATTTTTTAGCTATAGAATACTGCCTTTGCTCTGAAATCACTGTTCTCTCAACAAGAGAACATTCAAAATGGCAAAGAGGCAAGGAAGTGAAAGAGGATAATAAATAGGGAAGTGTCAGAAAGAGGGGACCAGTCAGAAGGCAAGTTTTATCCAGGCGACAAATAAACTTCATGTATTCTTCTGCCTCGGAACTGAGAATTCTCCTTCAATGGCAGAAAGCTAAAGACCTACAGATTTATACACATGTACAGAGGTTAAAAATGACAGATTCTCTAAATTCTGCCTCATTTTTCTTCTATTTATTACTGAATCCTATCTTCTGGACTTTATGTTCTCAAAGAAGGTGGCAGGTATATTAATAAAAAAAGTTTATATGGAAAAGAATAAACCAAATGAATAGTTTGAGAGAGTAAAGAAAGAACCATGGTGCCATTCGGACAAACCCTTGTATGTTAGCATTTTTTGTTAGCTTGGTTGCAGTATAGCCTCTTATAAACACTACGCATTTCTGGGATTAAGTCATAGCAGGATTTTTTGTTGTTGTTTATGATTAAGCTAAAGATTTGCTAAAAGAGATTCCCTTAGTCACCTGATGTAAGCTATTTGCCTATTTTCTTCACCTATTTTCTCTCTGTTCTGTAGAGTGGAACATTTCCATATTGTGATTCACCACATTTCTTAGCTGTTATTCTTGATTTAACTCTTCAGTCTGTCAAAGTTCCAGGCACGCCTTACTTTTTATGCACCGATTTTATGACAGTCATATACATTACACTGACGTTGCTTCTATTTAATTTATACTTCCCCATACGTGTGTGTGCATATCTGTCAGAGCGGACCTGGAGTGGATTAGAGTATGTTTTGTGATCTTCCCAGCTATCCTTTGGTACAACTTACAATAGTAGGTTAACTAAAAAGTATGCACTTGGAATATGTGTTATTTGAATGACATGGAATGTGATAAACTCTGAATTGCTTAAACATGGATAAGTGATCTGTCCCTTGCTTCTGCCACAACAGCAGTTTCCAAAATTCTTTAGGTTTCAGTATTTTTATCTATCATTCAATATCAAAATATTTTTAAATGATATTACAAATATCATGATGATATGGGGGAAATTATACCCCCAGTGATCTGTGTTGAATGGTTCTCAATTCTAACTGCTCCATAGAATTTGTTTCTAAATGGATTTATGAGGCCCATGACAGACATTCTAATCCACTACATTTAGAAACATCTATTTTTAAATATATTAAAGACTAAATTTATGATTGATTTTTTTCTAGGTAAGAAAATGAGTGAGGAGCATGAGAAAATTAAAAAAACTGAGTTTCAAAACACACACTTTAAAGTGAATACATTAGATAAAATTAGGTAAAATTTGTCATCTAGTTTCTGATCATTTTTCCTACGGAATTAATAGCCATGTTTCTAAGAAAAGCATGTCAGTAGGAAGGAATCTTACTTTGCTGTTGAGTCTTGGAACAGGAGAAGTCGGGTAGGAGAGAACCATCCCTTGAGCTGCAGGCTCTGAGGGAGAAGGACCAACGGGAAGCTGCCCCACTTCTGATGCGAAGCAGGAGGATGCTACACATCCTTTGGTCCCAGGTAGAACTGCTGAGGTGAATTACCTGCTTGGCTGGTATCCAACACAATTCCTTGCCTTACTTCTTGAAAAGGTTCCTGGGATTGGGGAACCCCAGCCAAGTAACTTTGGGATAGAGAAGGATACCACAATTTCATTCTGTTGCCAGCACCATCCTTAACGAAGGGTATGCTTTTCCTTAAAGTTATTCTATGTTACAAGAGCTTCAGTGGATTGGGCAATATTGGGTGAGTGAGGGACTTTTCTAACTCTCTCAGAGATCACTTAGAGCAATAACAATGCCTTGAAATGTCTTCTGGTAGGAGAAATTTTTGAAGTATTTTTCTGTACAATGATTATAAAAATACAATTGGATAGGTGGGATATGTGAGGAAAAACAAAGTCAGCTAAATATTTCCTTGCTAAGTTTATGACTTTTAGAGAAACTAAGTTCTGCTTCTGAAAGAAGCAGGAAGGACAAGGGGATTTGCAAAACACTACACTGACAGGCACGCACACACATCACAAAAGCTGCTCTACAGAAGTAAAGTTCTTAAAATGAATATGTGAAGGACAGACAAAAATGGTTATTACCTAGTACTCTATTCTATAAATGAGAAATGATCGAAACATTTCTCCTGTTCATGTGAGAAGCACCTATTCAGAAAGAATACTAATGTTTTTCATGTTTTCTTTAGAGGATGATTAAGGACTTGGCAATGTTTAGCCACGAAGCTGATCCCTCAAAAGTAAAAAGCAACCCACTCACATACCTACCATTTCCATATTGGAAGATCCACAACGCTGTGGTAACGTTTTACAAAATACTATTCCTTTGTTTGGAGAAAAGAAATGAATAGGCAAACACAGTGTATGTTGCTGCTTTTCAAATAAATTGTCTTTCATTTTAACTAAATGGATATTATAAGTGACTGATTTAAACAAAATTTATGGTAGGGAGAACTGGGAAGTTTTTTTTTTTTTCTTGAATTCTGCTGAGCCCTAGAAGTATTAGGTAGAAACATTTGTAGGCTTCCTGGAGAGACAATAGCTAGGCGATTCTGAATTTATCTAACTACATGAGTAATGGAGGAAACACAAAGATCAGGCTAAGCATAGATATCCAGAGGTATAAAAGTAAAAATCTTGGCAATTTTTTATCTTTGAAATGGTTTTTTGCGCAGGGTTTTCTACTACCATAACTCAGGTCTGAATCTTAGGAAGAACATATCAAGAGTTTTCTTTGCTTTTACATTTGCACTACTTATATTAATCTCAGAATAACTATATACTACTCTATTTGTATAACTATTTTTATCCAAATTACAATAAAGGAATAAATATGTTACTAAGCACTGGTATCAGCTTATTAAATTTATAGCAAATTTGATTTCAAAATTTTACTACAACAAAAAACTCATTACAGAGTCCTATTGTCTAAAGAAAAATCGTTAGAGAGAAATTCATACATGATCAGATATAAGTGCAAAGTCAGATAAGATAGAACAATTGATAGAAAGTAAAAGATAAAAATAACTTGACTTTTATTCAGAATTATTTCTAAGGCTTACCTACTGTAATTCAGATATAGAACATTTATAAATTTTACTTATTGTGACCAAGAATAGACTACTACGTGTTATAAAAATGTACAATGCCACTGTAACTTACATTGTTCTACTTTATCCTTAATTAGGAGAAAAGTAATGAAAAATATAATATTCACAATATTAACTTTGTGCTCTACATTGTGCCAACTTTCAAGAGTAAATGAGATCATCAATGTTTAATGCTTACATAATAGAGAAAGGGACTGGTGATATGATCCATGATTGGGCACTGGTTTCATTAAAGAAAATGTACTGTTTCTTTACTAATTTCAATATGAGGTGTGAATTACAAAATGAGAGAAATAGAATAAAAAAGAATATATAAGTATTTGAATATATGTCTACAAGAAACTGTGTTTCTGGAATGGAAAAATCTTTCAATTTAGAGAAGATGTTTGTCAATATTTTTTTCCACTAAGTTAAAATTTACCTGTTTCATTTTAAGGGACAGGAGGAACAAAATAAACATAGCAGCTGCATATATCAGGGCCTTTATAGTCCAGAAAGTCTGCAGAATTGCAGAGAGGCCAATGCTTGCCTAGATGCTGACTCTGAACTAAGCAGACCGACTTCAGGGATGTGTGCACCTGGACTGAGTGCAGAAAGGTGTAGAGCCAGCAAGTGCCAAAGAATTGCACAGGAACTAAACACTCATGTCCAAATAAGGAGAACTGCAAGGAAAAATCTAGATTAGTTTACCTGAGGACTTGCTAACATTAGCAAGTTCCCATTGTTTATAAATTAAGACTTAAAAATAGCTTTTAAGATCAGGGTAAAGTTAAAGGAGTTGGGCCTTGTTATGAATTGGTGATATGGGAAAAGTGAAAACATGGAAATTTTATGGCTTCCTTTTACAACATTGGTCGAATGAAAGAGAACATAAGTGTTGCGAGATTTATAGTCATTCACTGAAAAGGGATAACATGCTTCTAGTACTTTCCATTCTCACTTTTACTGCTTTGCTCTTACCTAATGCAGAGCATCCCTGTTGTCTATCAGGGTATCAGACTGGTCACTTCAGAGCAGGCTCCTCCCATAAATGACTCCTGGTACCCCACGGTGCAGGCAGCAGATGGGGCTACCTTAATAGTAGAGTGATATCCAAAAATCCACTTCAAAAGCAACATATGTTCTGGGAAAATGGTCAACATAACTGTGCTCCAGTTTATCAGAAAGTCATGGCAAAAGGAATTTTGTGGATGTGCCTAATGGTAAGAACCTTAAAAGCATGAGACTGTCCTGGATTATGCATCATAATCATGAGGGTGTAAGTGGAGAGGCTTCATTGGCTCTTGTTGGAGAGACAGGTACAATAGAAGAAAAGCGTGGGGATGTGTGAACCCCTGGCTTTGAAGATGAGAGAAAGAGACCATGAGCTGTGGAGTGTTTTGAGAATCATAAATGCAAAGAAATGGATTCTCCCCTAGTGCCTCCTGAAAAAAGCACAGCCGTGGTGATATTTTGATTTGAGCCTAGTGAGACCCAGATTAGACTTCTGACCTACAAACCATAAGATAGTACTCTGCTTCAGTGTTTTTAAGCTGCTAAATTTGTGGTGATTTGTTATGTTAGCAATAAAAATCCTAATATGTATGTGCATATACCCTCAACTTCTCTATCTCTCTCACTTGTACTTCAAATATGCAAACATTTTCTTTAAAACACTTCCTTCAATTCGTTTTTCCAGTAGCATTATCTCAGTGATATCTTTCCAGGTGGCTGTGTGTAAAGTGACATCTTCTCTGCCATCTCAAACAGTTTTGAGGCTGATTTTCTATTTTATTTATGTTTTCACTATTGATAAATTTCTAAACTATGGCATTTCCTTTCCTGATTTTGTTTATTGGGTCTTCACTTCTAGAAGGTAACTCCTTGAGAATAGTATCTTTATTTCTCTTTCCTCCACAACTTTATCTCTAAGATGTAGAAATGATCCTAGTACTTTGCAATCTTAGTAGACATTTAATTAATAAATGAGTGTAAAGTAGATGCTAGTACCTTTTTACATTATTAACAAGCCACACTTACACATTCATTTACTTACATTTTTGTTGATCTTTCCTGGGATATGAGATTTATACATGCATAAAATTTATCTTCTTAAGTAGAAGAATTTCATAAAATAGCCTTTACTTCAAAGAACCAGGAGAAGAGATTTCTTGAAAATTCTGATATTCTCTTTGTAGGAATACAAAGGTGCACAACCACTGGAACACAGTATTCAGGAAATTTAGGGAGATATTGATATAAAGATTAGAAACCTATCTTATAGATCAGAATTCTTACCTCTCTAAATGCCTTTGGCCACATTGAGAAGTTCAGGCATAACTTTTGGGAGCTTGAAAATAAAATTCTTAACATGAATTTTAGTTGAACACAGTGTTAAACATCAATGGATCTGTGAATTCTAGTCTTTTCAAAAACATAAAGATATCTATCAAGATACCTACCAAGGAGTTAAGGTAAGGAAGGAGTTAAGGTAAAGATACCTACTAGCGAGTTAAGAGGATTATTTTTTGCCGTATGTGAACGCTAAAATCATCTTATTAGTTTTTCTTTTTGTTACAGTGACTCAAAAAAGCTTTACTTTTGTAAATTAAGATTTACATCTGTACTACTTTCCCCCTACAAATTAAAGTAGAAATATATGTTGTTATAGAAGATATATCCATTTGGAAATATCATTACTGTCTAATTATGAGATAAATTGAGAATTATTTTATTACTTTTAGCAGTGATTAAACATTTTGTCAAATACTAGACAACAGTCAAATAGCACTTATAAGTTTATCAAATTAAAAGAGCTCAATAAAATGCCTGTGAAATATACAATTAGTTTAGATTTACTTTCTTAGTGTTAAAAATTTAAAAGAATAATTTGAATGTGAAAAAATGGTACAGACTAGATTTTAAGAGAAGAGTATACTTTTATACATAAAGGTTATATTGTGTAGAATATTTATAGAATAGTTATATAGAACATCCAATGGAACCTACAAAAAAGTTACTTAAAATAGTTGAGTTACTTAATAGTTGGGTTTATAGACAAGGCAGTATACAAAATTAATATATGTAAATCAATTATGTTTCCATATACTGGCAATAAACACATATGTGAATTAAAATACATTTATAACACTATAAAATATTAAATATTTGGAAAGAAATTTTATGAAAGAGATTTACAATAAAAACTATAAAATATTGCTGAAATTCACCTAAAGATATATAACTTGTTCATGGGTCAGAAAGCTCAACATTGATAAGATCTCAATTTTTCCCAAATTGATATGCAGATTCAAAGTAATCCACATCAAACTCTCAGTAGACATTTTTGTAGAAAAGGACAAACTGATTCTAAACTTCATATAGAAATACAAAGGCCCTAGAATATCTAAAATAACATGAAATAATAAAATTAGAGGACTAATCATATCTGTTTTTAATATTCATCTTAAAGATACAGTATTCATAACAAAGTAATACTGTTGTTGAAATAGACAAATTGAATAGAAAGGTCAGAGAACCACACAAACATAGGAATATTTATTTTTCATGAAAGTATGAAGGCAAGTCAGTAGAAAAAGGTAGCGTGGGGACATTCTGACAACTGGTGCCAGAATAAATGAATAACTGGCTATCTATATGCAAATATTGAGGTTGAATCCCTACCTCACACCATCTATAACACTTAACACAAAACAGATTATAAACCTAAGTTATAAATATTATTGAAGAAAATACACAAGTCCTCATTTTCTACACATGATCTTGGGTCCAGTTTCGCCATTCAGACTAGATTTTTGATAGTTATATTGCCACTATTATTCATGAAAAAATGACATTCAGTCAAGTGAGGTGGCCAAAATTTCTTCACTGAACCAGTTTGCTATCTCCTTCATTTGAACATATGATAAAAACTTCTCGTACATATACAAAAATATTATTAGCAGATCTAAATGAGGATAGCTGAGCAGAAGGAAATCCTGGCAGCTTATGTCCACCAGAGTGATGGATTTTCTATCACTTTCCATATCGGTCACTCATTACAGTGGGTTCACTCTGGCATGGCACTGTGTTAGGTACCTTTTTCACATATATAAAGTGAATATTATTGATCTTACTTTTCAGATCAGAAACAGGATCATTTGATTTCAGAAACTTGTCCAAATTTATATACAGGGAGAGACACAGCTGAGATTTGTTAACTGATGTCATTTCCACTCTGTCTTATTGGTGAAACCTCCGGATTATCCTTATAGATGACTTATATTACTTTTCTCCTAGTTAATCTTGTCACAAAGGACTTTGTCTTCTAAACTACTTTCCATAAATACAGATTTTCTTTTCCATTTACCATTAAGCAGACAGGCATAAAATCCAGTCAGAGCCCCTAAGGAATGTGTTTTATTTTTATTTTTATTTTTATTTTATTATGTGGGTACCGGGAGTCGACCTCAGGACCTCGCACTTGCTAGCAAGTGCTTGTGCCACCGAGCGATATCACTGGCCCTTATTTTGTATGTGGGTTCCGGGAGTCGAACTCAGGACCTTGTGCTTGCCAGTCAGGCAGTTATGCTGCTGAGCTATCTCACCGGCCCAGGAGTGTGTTTTAGAGTATTGGGGCGATATCAGATATCACAATTCAAATGCCTCTCTTCATCATTTGATTCAGTCTTTCTCTGAATGAACATGCTTTTCCATGGACTTCTTGACAGGATGAAGCTTGAGAATCGTGACTGCTTTCATGACCATCAGATGTGTAGAAGCCTCAAATTTACAATGTCCAAACTATGACAAGTGCTAAAATTAACCAATATTGCTTTCTGTGCTTCAAATTTGGAGCCTAAAAGACAAGACATCCCACCCAGCTTTTCCAACTCTGTTGCACTCTTAAGTCACACATTCAAATATTCAGTAAATATTTCTGTGTTTTGCAAGTGTCAGGCCCTAGGCTAAACATTATGAATTTGATTATAAGCAAAACAGATCTGTGTTGTCAGAATCCTTAAACACTGATGTGGGTGAAAGTCTCAGTTCAAACAATAACACAAAGCACGCTGTTATGGTTTAGATCTAGAATGTTCGCCAAAAGCCGCCTTTTTAGAGATGGGGCTTTTGGAAGATGATAGGATCATGGGGACTCTAAAGTTATCAGTGGTTTAATGCTTTGATGACTTCACGGTTAAATGTGCCATTAAGGTGGCCCCGGTTGATAGAGGAAGATCACAGGGGGCATGACCTGGAAGGGTACATCTCCCTCCTCGACTCCTCCCTCTGTCTCTGTTTCCTGGCTATCACAAAATGAGCAGCTTTCTTCCTCCCAGACTCTTCCATCATGCGGTTTCTGCCTTGGAGCTGACCAACCATGGACTGAAAGTGTGAGCCAAAATGAACCTCTCCTCCTTTAAGTTGTGGGTGTTGGTTCCTGTGTCCCAGTGACAAGAAAGTGACCAAAATGAGGATAAGTCAGTATATGGGGTAGTCCAGGAGTAGGACTGGGCTGCTCATGTTCTGAGGCCAGAAGGGACATTGACATCTGAGGAGTGAAAGAAGAGTAACATAGCTAAAATCTAGAAGGCAAAGAGAAAATTGGCATAAGATGAAATGAGAAAGAAAAGGAGCTATAACCTGGTTTAAAATAATTGGAATTTAGACCAACAGCAATGCAGAGCCACAGAATGATTCTAAGTAGGGGAGTAATCTGCTTCTATTTGCATTCTTATGAAACCACTTTTTATTTGTTTTGAAAATGTGTTTTTCTGCTGGGCAGATAAAAAGAGAATTTGAGCAAGAATATGTGACTCAAAGAACCTTTTCATGAAACCAAAAGAGAGTGTTGGTTAATAAAAATCATTCCTGTCATTACTAGATTCAAAATGAATTTTCAGTTTTAGAATTCCAGCAAATATGTGAATAAAAGTGTCATTGTAAATTTGCATAAGTAAAAGCACATTCCAATTATCATAAGAGAATTCATAACTTAAGTACAATGCTATCTATGTTTGACACTGTATTTCCGAGTAGGATGCTTTTGAACGTTTCTTATAATGAATTTTAAAGCTTGTTTAGGATCTTGTTCTACTGTTTTCTGTCATGTGATGCCATCACTGAAGATTTTAAGTCATCAGGCAAATATGTTGTATTGTGTGAAGGGGCAGAAGGGCCAGGATAGGCATGAATACTTGTGCAATCACTAACTTTTCATTCTTTAAATAATTCTTGTTTAATACTGAAAATATATCAACAGAGCGAGATAAAAAGAATAGCTATTCATCTTCTCTTCTTCATACTCCTGCATTTTATCCAGAAGGAAAAGGACAAACATAATTTCTCAGGAAAAATCATTTTATTCTAAAACACATTGCAATAGTTAAATTCATGAAAATGACCACTGCCAGTAAGGAATTGTTAATAGTGTGAATTTGGCAGTCTGATGGATTAGTTTACTGTGAAATTAAAGGACAAATATTCTTCTGTAGAAAAAGGAGGCTTAAAATAATTAGTGCATATACTAAAAGAGTAAAGGTTATAGACCTACCACTTCTTCAATCTCTCTCTATATTTTGTATATTCATAGGGTTTTCTATGCAGTAATGAAAATAAGCATTAATAGGCAATTTCACAACATTGTATGTACCCTAATAATGGAAGTGCTAGATTCAGGGAGAGTCTGCACAAAAAGACCGTATAATCCAAATCTGTGTGTCAAGAATGGCTGTTTCGTGAGCCAATATTTGTAGGACAAATAAGATTTACCAGGAAGAGGAGGTAGAGGAAGAGTGTATAAAAAGCTCAGAGAGTAAAACAACATCTTACGTTCCCAGAATTGGAAGCAATTTGGAATAGCTCACGTATACAGAGCTACAGGGCTCTAACATCTTGTGATGGATCTAGAATGGTAAGAAATTTAAACCTTATGTTCATGGCATTCTAGGATTTTAAGCAGCAATTATACAATGAGATAAGTATAAGGTATTACTGTAATTTTTATTATTTATTATTTATTATTTTTATTATTCCTATTCCTTGAAAAACTTTGAATAAAACTGAAAATAGAATTAAATCATCAATAGGATTTATTTAAAAGCAGAGTTCAGGCATTCTTAATAAGGCTAATCAGTGTTATCTTACATCAGCTCTTTTCCTCTCCTACTTCTGCATTTTGTACTATTATATAGGTGTAAAAAGAAAACTGGAATTGCTGCCATGTTTATTGGACAAATGGTGGCAGATTGTGAAAATGTCCTACAATAACACCCTCTTCGAAAGCAGCCACACCAGGAAAATTGAAGATTTGATAAGTTTAGTTTAATGTTATTTTATCTTAAAAAGGGAAAAACGGTTTTAGAAGTAGAGGTGGGTGCTTAAAGATTCAGTAGGCAAAGTGAAATGTTTAAGGGGGTATTAACTTTTAAAATCTCTGCTCAGTCTTCCTAGGTTGCTCTGTAGTAGAAACAGGAGTTGGATTTTCCTTTAATGTCCAGAAGGGGAAGCTGCATGGGGAAAAGTATCCTTTTTTGAGGACTTCAATTTTGTTTCATTTCCGCTTTTATGAAAGCTGTTCTAAAAATGTCTTAAGCAGTTTTACCATTCATCTGCTTAGCCCCGACCCTGACTCATATTTCCACAGGGATGAAAATACAATTGTTCTTTACCTTTTGTAAACTATTCAAAGTTGACCAATGCTTTATTCTACGTTACCTTAACAAATGTTGGAGAATTGGTAAAAAGCCTGTCTCACTTCCTTGTGTTATTAGTTTTAGAATTTCACTGGGTGAACAAGAGAAAAAAAATCAGTGCAATTAAAATAATCAGCAACTAATTGGGAACTCTAACATTTACCCAAGTATTTGTTTTCAAAAATTATATTTGATTTTAATTACATATATACAAAACACATTGCAACATTTAATCATAAAGACAAGTTTTTCCTTTTGCTTCATATTTTTGCATTCATAGCTGACATTTTAAACTTAGCAGATCAAGATAAATGCATTTTTAATCTCTATATGGGTAAGAGTCTCTATCTTTTATATGTGTTTGTGTCTGTGTTTATACCAATAGGCAAGGCTTGCAGCATTATTTTTTAAGAGAAATCAATAAATTGACTTGTGTTTAGGTAAAAATGCTTTATTCAGGTAATTAAAGAAAGTGCATACCTTGCATGGTGGTATTTCCTTAGTGAAATGGGAATATTTCTCTTGTTAATTATTTGGAAACTGTAATAAGGAAACATATTGTTTTGAAAAGTAATGGCGTAGGTGAAAGCAATAACAAACAAGTTCTAGGGCCGGTGAGATGGCTCAGCGGCATAAGCGCCTGCCTTGCAAGCGCGAGGGCCCGAGTTCGACTCCCGGATCCCACATACGAAAAAGGGGCTGGTGATATCGCTCAGCGGCACGGGTGCCTGTTGGCGCGCGAGGTCCTGAGGTCGACCCCCCGGTACCCACCAAAAAAAAAAAAAAAAAAAAAAAAAAAAAAAAAAAATAACAAACAAGTTCTTCATTAAAATAGTGAAGGGAACCAGCAACAGAAAACTACAAAGAAAGTCATTGTGTTTGGGGATAATCTATTTAAGAAGCAGAAGTTGCTGACACATCTCCTCAAAAGAATGTATATCTATTATATTTAGAGGATGAAAAAATTTTCAGTAGAAAGAATTAGCTTTAGGTTGTGTTTAAATTTCACACAACAGCCTTACTGCTTTGTACACAATTGGAATATCCTTTCTAAATTACATGCTTTATTCTTCCAAATTTCTGAGAGTGCAATTTTTTTACTTTCAGAGGATAATGTCCTCTTTTATGTAAATTTCAAATACATCTTATGTTTCAGAAGGTTTTCCTTTACAGAAAACTTGTAATGTTCTACGAACAGTTCTTACGAAGCCTACACTGCTTCTTCACTCGTTCACATCTTATATCACTGGGTTAAATTTATTGCAATTAATGAAATAATATTGATACATTCTGATTAAAAGAGGCCCTAACTTCCTTCAGATTTCTTTAGTTTTTAACTGACTGTCCTTTTGCTTTACCAGGGTACTATAGTAGAGTTAGATGTCGTGTCTGCTTAGGAACTGCCGGGCTGTGACAATCCCATATATCCAGCTGTCTACTTATGTTATCATTTGTATGAGTTACGGTCATACCAGATTTTCCACTTCATTATTGAATTCATGATATTCCTGTACTACTGGCACTCCTGCCTCACTTAGTTGGTCATGCCAGAGGTCTTGTTATTACCTTCCATTATTTGCCCCTCTCCTTGAACTAGCATGTGAAATCCCTGAGTAAATCCTTCCTTTTCATCTATTCACTTTTCTGACTTCACTTTCACTACCCAATTCTAGTTGCCATTATCTTTCTTTGACCATGGCAAAATTATTTCTGTTATTCTACTTTTATTTATATTCGCCACTATTATTTTTCATATATAACTTCTGTTTTCTACTTTTCAATCTTATCTCATTGTACTTAGGATATAATTCAAATCCTTAACATAGTCTATTACAGTAGTGGCTAACCCATGGCACGCATGCTGCAGCAGGCTGTTTGTATCACTGAAAGCTCTAAAACGTTCACCATCCCTGGTCTATGAGGTTTTACCTCAAACTGCTTATCTCACACTACTTTTCCCCTTTACTCATTGTTCTCTATCTCTCCTGTTTACTCTTTGATGTGCCCTAGCTTTTTTTTTTTCCTTTGAATCTTTCACACATATAGGTCTGTTTCTTTCAATTTTCGTATCCAATTGCACACACTATACAAGTGAAAACAGAATACTTTCTTTCAAAATTCCCTCAGACTTTGAAGATGGTGCCAACCATATCTACTTATCAACCTTACTGTCTGCTTAACTAAGAGTGAGGGATTCTAAGTAGGATATAGTGCAATTCATTATTATGTTAAATCATAGATTGATAAATCTATGGTAGATAGTGGTAGATTGGGAGATATTCCTGGAAGTGATGTCCAAGCATGACTTTGTATATTAAATATCAGGATAAAGTATTCAATCTGAAAGCACAGGGGCCGGGGATATAGCTCAGTGGCACAAGCACTTGCCTGGCAAGCACAAGGTGCTGAGTTCAATTCCCAGTACCAAAAAAAAAAAAAGTACAGTAAACTTGTGTCAGGAACTCTATTTATGAAGTTTAATGCTTTCAATAGAAATAGTTTCTTCAGATTTCAGATCTTAGTAATACTTGATGAGTTGTGTGTGTGTGTGTTTGTGTGTGTATGTGTGTGTGTTACTGGATATTGAATCCAAGGGCACTCTCCTACTGAGCTACGTCTCTAGCCCTTTTATACTTTTCCCATTTTGAGGCAGGGTCTTGCTAAGTTGCCCCAGAGGCCTGGAATTTGCAATCCTGCTGCCTCAGCCTCCCGAGGAGCTGGGATTACAGATGTGCTCCACTGCACCGTCTGAGTCTTACTCTTTCGAGTTCTACTATGAGATCACTATTTTTTCCCTTATTTCTGTGTGAACGAAAGGTTCCACCTAATGAAACAGCAAGCAGATGAGGTGTACCTCGAAGCCTAAGTGACCAGAATCCATCATCTCCCATAATTCGAGACTACTGACTTGGGATAAATTCGATTCCATCCCCACCACTGCACACTCATATTTTGTGTCCAGTTTTTATAGCAGCTGCTTGCACTGCAAATTTGACTGAGTGATCTGTTGTAATCTCCAGCTACACAAGATGAGGCTAAATTCTCCCAGTAGATTTCCTACTTGGATAACATTCTACTAACTGAAAGAAAATGTGTCATTTCACCAATGCCTCAAGCAAGAACACAAAAGTGATATTTTATGCATCTCTTTTGTGACTGGCATATATATTCGGCTATAAAATTTCCTGCTTCTTTCTGTAGTTCTTCCCAGATTTCACTCCTGTGTCACCTGCTGGATTGTCCTAGAGTGTCTTTCTTCTATAACTACTTCTGTGACAATCACATCACAAGATAATCATCAAAATACTATTCTTCTCATCCAGTCAGCTTCTACCTCTGCAACTTAACTGTCATTTCAACTGCGGAAGGTGTTATTTTCATTTGCCACCTAAATCCAATAAAATTTATCTCTGGCTTCCCATTCTACAATGTATGCCGTACTGACTCTTTATTAAACCTACTAAGTAACCTGCATTTCTTTCCTTTGACTTTCTATTTTCAAACAGTTTTGTGAACATATGATAACCTGATTTCAGCTTTGCTCTATTCCCATTTAAAAATTTTCCCCTTCCAAAGCAGTACCACATTCCTGATATTATTTTCCTCTGAAGACTACCAAACCTTCTATCCCTCTCCATCTCACTTTTTCTCTTTCCTTAAATAATGCATAATACTACATCTATTTCAGAAAATCTGGATTAATCATAAGTTCGTTAACACAATCTTGCTGTGTTTATTATGCCAAGGTCATTTTGTAGGGTTGTCTATCCTTTTCTACCTATGTTTCTCTATTTTTTTTTTTTTTTTGTGGGTACCGGGGGTCGACCTCAGGACCTCGCGCTCCAGCAGGTGCCTGTGCCGCTGAGTGATATCACCCGCACTTTTTTTTTGTATGTGGGTTCCAGGAGTCGAACTTGGGCCCTCGTGCTTGCCAGGCAGGCGCTTATGCCACTGAGCCATCTCACCGGCCCCCTCTCTCCTATTTTTGAAGCATGTTATAATTTATTTTGGTGTATTGAGCTTTTATCATTATCTTTCACATGATATCCACACACCTTTACTTTCCTTTTCTTATATATACATGAGTATTTGGTTTTAAGTAAGAGAAAACAACCTCAAGTCCAAAACAAACTTTTTGGTGGCTATGGGTTAAGTGTTAAAACCAATGAAACGATTGTAAAATAAAGCTTGAGGTATTAGCAGATGCTGATAAAGCTTAGATGGCTGGAGTCACAGCTCTATTTATAACTGAATAAAATTCTGGCAGGACATTTCTACAGCCACAGGAGGACACTGCCACCAAGTTCTGTCCATCTCTGCACCTTACCACCAAGATTTCTAAAACAGCATCTGGTATCTGACCATAAATCATGTGTCTAACTTCAATGCATAGTTGTAGGGAGAGCTGATATTTTTATTCCTTGGCTTTCTTGTTTTTGGATTCAAAACATTGCCTCCTATGAAAATTCAAATGAAGGATGTGTCCCTCCAGATTGGAAGAATGTTCAAATATTGGTGTTGAAAAATCCAATCATGTGCATCTTTCAGGGGTTTTCTATCTCTTTGCCACTGTTTAAAACTGTGGCCTAGGAAATAGAAAATATATTTGTATTATTCTTTTTGATATTGTTAACATACTTTTTATTGTTTATGTATGCTTAAATTGACAGATAATATCATATGAATTTACCATATATAACATGATGTTTTAAAGTATACATGCATTATGGCTGACTAAATCTAGCTAATGAATATGCCCTACTTCATTTAGCTGTCATTTTTTTGATGAAAATGCTATATATCTACTTTCTTAACATTTTTCAAGAATACAATATATTATTAACTATAGTGACCATGTATTATTCTTGTTTGCTGTTGTTTTCAAGTATGTGCTTTAGGCATGAGTTTGGGATAATGTATGTAATTTAGGCATGAATTTTGGATAATGATTTCAAAGTGCTTTGCTTCAGTATGATTGTCTTTCACACCACATGACAGAATTTAGCATTTAGCAGTGCTACATGTGTTAAATAACAAAGTTATTTGGTCTTAAATTTTTTTATTTCAAATAACATGTATTTTGAAAATATCATTTGATTCAAATATTTGTCTTACTTTCTATGTCTGATTGAAGAAAAGCACAAAATAGAATTTTATGTGTCTTATATTTTAACTTAATTACCTGTTTCCAAAGTGCAATCTGGTGAATTTTATTGGCAGAGTATATCACAACTTTTAATGAGCCATGTCCTGCAAAAATAAAAGCTAGCAAGCAAATAATTAAATCAGGTCTTCTTCATTTAAACACACAGGACTAATTAGACACTTCGGTTTAATTTGCTGGTAAAACATAGGAAATTGTAAATGGTATTAGTTATTTTGGTGTACATTTCATTTATTTGAAGCATGAATTTATTTGGGTGCTAGAAAAGAAATTTAGCATCGTATTGTATTTATGCAAAGTAAATTAGTATTTGCATCATGTGGGAATTCAGTCCATATGTGTGTACGTGCATTTTTTATTCTGGAATTATTGAATCCTTAAATATTTCATTCAAAATATTGTACCTATATCTATATGTTCATTAGCTTCAAAAACACCTTGACCAGAAAGAAATACAGAATTGCAGCTTTAGTTACTTATTGTAGATTGGTTTCTCCCTTCCCCAAATTTTTTAATAAAGTGGCAAACAAACTTGCTATTGAAAAATAGTCTCTTCTTCTGTGTATAAATACATAAAATATCATTATTTGTAGCCATTTATCTCTTTTAAACTTATTAGTGAAGAATGAAAACCAGGCTCGCATCTTAATCCATGTATAAACTGGATATATGCATCTACTAGAAATATCTGGATGAATTTACAAATTTAAATTAGTTCTCGAGTTACAGATAATGTGTTTAAATGTTAGTAATTAAGTCGAAATTTAAAAGAATGTGGGCTCTGTGTATTTTAAAATGTGAATAGAATGAAAACGATGAAGAAATGCTCTTTCAATATTCAAAAACTAGTCCCACTAAGGCGGGTAGTTAGTGCTCATTGCTGAACCTCACCGATGAACAAGTGGAGGTCTGGTACACAGCCTTGCTGTTGCACGTATATCTCACTTGTTAATGGAAATGAAAACCAACCAATGTTCATGTTGGAACTTCACTCATAAAGCTTGTTGTTAAATAGTGAGCAAAAAACACAGCAGCATTTATATATCATAGAAGCATTTGGTAAGTCTGGACTCTTAAGATTCAGGAAGCAGTGTGTGATGTCCAAGTCTCCCATGGTTGCTCTGTAGTTACAGAGCCACCTTCCAGACACAGCAGCTGTCTGACATGATTTCTCTTGGTCACACAGGGGGATATTCCCCTAAATTCTTCACCATTACTGGAAAAAATAATACAGAATACATCTGATTGATATGAATAACATGACCTCAAAATCACTATTTTAAAATTAAACTACTTCCTTTTTAAATATTTATATATTTCAAATATTCTTTATGCATGACATATTTGTATACTTAAAAATTGATTAATTTATTAATTCTGGCAAGATCTTGCTATGTAGTTCAGGCTGGTCCTGAACCCACTATGTAACCCAGGCTGTCTTAAAACTATTGAGGAGCCTCCTGCCTCAGCCTCCCAAGTGCTGAGATTATAGGCATAAGCCACCACACTCAGCTTACATATTTAAAGAAAATTCAGATATTTAAAGGACTATGAATTGATCATTATGAAGAGTTATAAATTTTTACTTACATAATTACCGTTTATCTTCTTTTCTGAATTATCTTGATTGTATTCCTTGCTGAAAAATAAAACCCAGTTAAATATAATTACTTTTCTGAGCCCCCCAGGTCATTTTTAGATTCTTTGTTTAGCTATGTATAATGAAAATGGGAGAAGTCTTAAAAATAGCCATATATCCATACACACCTGTACTGAATAATATTTAACACTGTAATATTTACTTCAAAATCCACAATAGTTTATACAGATGACTTAGAATTCATTGACTATATTAAAATAGTATTTATCTTTCAACTTGTGAAACACAGGCTTTGCAATGCAGAGCTCTCCGGTGGACAGGGCTCAGTTGAGGGTACTGGAGGAGGGACAGTGGGGGTTCCCATGTGCAGCAGTGGTGGTGTGGTGCACCTGGCCGTGTGGCAGTGACGGTCCAGCTGTGCACAGGCAGAGTCCAGATGTTCTCACGGCAGGCAGTGAGCAAGGCTGCGGAAACGACCCAGTGCTGCACGGCCTCTGACTTGGCTCCTGACACAGCCTTGTGTTTCAGCCCTGCTGCGGGTTCTCCCAGTCTCCCTGGCATTCCCACTTTTCAGTTTAGTTTCACCAGAGTCACAGCCTTTTTCTTTAAAGTTTATTTCGGTGTCAAAAAAGCACTGATTGGATTAATTTATATGGCATTGATGTCTTGAGCCATGTGGAAGTTTTCTCTTACTTTGAACAATGCTGTTTCCTCTTTGTAATATTCCTCTTCATGCTCATCTGTCATATATAAATTCATGTTTTAATAAACAAATGGAGTCTCAAATTGGATATGGAAACACACTGGGATTTTTTATTTTTTAATCTTGACGGATAAAAGTACAGTGCATCTCTGGACACTGAAACTCCTCCGCAATATATGGTTACCCAAAGGAGTAGAAATATATTTTTCCAGCCTGAATCCAAAATATATGTTGTGCTCCAAAAGAGAGAGTGATCAGAATACACATGTTGATCATTGCTAGGCATAAAAGGGGTTCTGCATCGAAGGATCTTTTTTCCCCTTTACTAGAGCTTGCATTTTAAACAATGTATACCACCTGACTGTTTTACTTCCATCTTTCTAAAGATTAATTACCTTGGAAACTAAACTTGTTTTAAAAAGTATTTCATATACAAAAGAAACTTGATTTTTATTACATATGAATTATAATGAGTATTTACAAATTATCAGCTGTATTAGAGTTAATATTCTCCTTTGTGCTCACAGGCAAGTAATCAATCCTTTTAACATTGAATTGGGCACTTTATTTCAATTATCTATATTAAGCAATTGCAAGTCTTTAATAAAATAGTTATATTTGATAGAAACATGGTGAATTGGAACATCAGAATTTGCCAGGGTTTTCTGTGAATATTAACTCTATCTTTGGCTAATAAATAAGGAAGTAGAGTTATACTTTTAATAGTGAAAGCTCAATGAGCAGATGAAGAACTGAAATCCATGCTCCGAATAGCTATTTGCAAGGTATGGGAATAGTGCAAGTGCTCACCATATTCTTTGTTATGATACATATCTTTGGAGAACAATGAAAGTAAACACTATTTATCAAAAATGCATAATCAAAAGCTAGGAATTCCCCTCAAGAAGAGTTAATTAAGCACATTTCTGATAATGTGTCATCCCAGGCAGGTGAAACAAATAAAAATATGGAGGGGAGGGAAAGCCTGGATCTTGCAGGGAAATAAAAAGGACACTCTCAGAGAAGAAGGAAGAAGAGTTACTCCTTAACTTTCCAGGGGATGGTGCTTAGTGGGATGTGGATAACTTTTGTTTGGAGGCTTCATTTAACTTGTGCCTTGACAGATTTAGATAATAATAAGCATTTTAGCATATTATAGCTCTTTTTATGAGGCAGCTATAATTCTAACCAGGTTATATATGGAGAAAGAGAGAGAGAGAAAGAGAGAGAGAAAGAGACTGAGACTTAATGCTTACAACAATTCATAAGTTTGGTTCTGTTGGCAACTCCAGTATACAAATGAAAAAAGTATGGAAAGAAGAGATTAAGAAACTTGCACAAGAACTCACAGGTAGTAACAACTAGCTATGCAGATTGGCTGTAGACTAATACCTTTCATTCCACAACCAGTTCTCAGATAATAATTGGTCCACAGCTCTGCTAATGGGGTGGACATTAGGCAATCTTTCTTAACCATTAAACCATGTGTCCCTTCCATGCTGAGAGAGAAGTAAAGAAGAGAAGCAGGGATACCAATCCAGGGCTTTGTGCAAATATTCAAACTGAGCCAGTGAGAGTCCTTCTTAGGAGTTGACTTAAGAAGTGTACAGAGAACTTGTGTGCAGTGATATACATCTGTGACCCCAGCCAGCACTCGGGAGGCTGAGGCAGGAGGATTGCTGTGAATTACAGACCACCCTGGGCTACATAGTAAGTTCATGAACAGCCTAAACTGTATAGAAAGACTCTGCCTCAAAAAATATAAAATAAAGTAAAATAAATTAAAAATTTGTACAGAGAATAGGCCAGTGAATGGTGAAGGTTAAAGCTCACCTGTCATGATATAAAGAGTAATCTGAAGAAGCCTTGGTGGTCATGAACAGAAAATAAAAGTAGGGCCAGGGAATCTGCTTGGACAGAGGAAGAGCTTATAGAACAAAGTAGACTAGTGATGAGGTAGAGAAACTATTAAAGGGAGCCTGAGAGATTGTCTCATTCCATGCCAGGTAATATTCATCTTTATAACACAAGACAGAAGTTCGGAGTGTGTCTGGATCTCATTGTGGATCGTATCACTGGGAGTCACTGAGCATTTTCGAAGAGAAGAATGCGATAATCTGGCAGATGATAAAGTAGGACAAGGCAGGCAACAGGTGATGTAGATTAGGAAGGAAGACACTACTGTCAGGATTTGCTATGGAAGGCTACAGCTGGAGTAAAGGAAAAAGAGTGATGTCATTAATTGTGGATCAGAAAGTGATTATAAATATATACATGTAGGACTTATTTTACTGGTCCATTCATTCATTCATTCACTGGTTCATTTTTTGCTCATTTCTTTGTCCACCTGTGTATACTATTTTGCGTGTTCTTAGGAACACCAAGACACACATCTCCACCTGCACTTACCTCAGTGAGTGTATTGTGTAGTGAATGTAAAGACTAGCACCAAACAGAACAGATTATTCATCAGAGAAGCAACATACACAAACTCAGAAAACCTGGAACATGTTTCAAAGAGGATGTCAAAATTAGAGTTTGGAGAAAGGGGGAAAATGATGGCTAACTTTTTGAAGTTTGCTGACTATGAAGACAGTGCTTACCGTAAGAAAGAGAAAATTGGAGAACAGTTCATAAAGAACTATTTTCTAGGGGTCTCTAAGACTTTGTTTAGATGGGGGAGATAGATGACCTACAACACTAATAGCCTTGTTTTAAAAATTATTTTTAAGTTGGCAAATAAAATAGTCTATATTGGCATTAAATTGACTGAAAAACAAATTTAATTGACAGAGAATAAGCAAATCACCACGAGGACTAGAACAGGAATCCAGACAATTTGCTCTGATACCAAGAAATTTTCACACAAGGCCTCACAGCAGGCTCCCTCCCTGGCAGGACCAAAGCTGGCCCTCTCATCTCACCCTACGTGTGGGAGAGAAAGCCCAAAGGCCATGAAAGTGGAGAACAAAGAGAAGAACAACGTATTTTTAGCTCATAGAGGCAAGAGTGTTCTTAAATAGACAGGAACCACAGAGATGAGAGAAATCTGATCTTAACTCAGCCACAAGCAACATTACCCATCTCCCTGTCACCTTCATTAACACGCAAAGACCTACAGCCCTATCTGCATCTCAAAGACCACAGTTTCTCACAGACACAGTTTGGAGAATGCCGTGTACCTCTTCCAGATCCCCTGTGCAGATTAGCATGAGAAAACACTGAAAAGTCTTGGATAACATTTTTCAAAACTTATTAGATAAGGAAGCTTATTTATATGTAACTCATTAACATCCTACAGAAAACACTTTGGGAAATAATGCAGTAAGAGAAGAGATCATTGAAGTTTGCCAGGACTTTTCCACCCTAAATTGACATGTATTATTCATAAGTATACACTTTTAAAGATAACATTTCCACAAATATATAAATTTGAAGTGAATAAAGAGCACTTTCCCCATGATGGATATTTCTAATAGCTCTGTGATAGCTGGCAGGACTAGGTAATGATGTGGTAGCCCCAAATTAATACTCCGTAACTGGCAGCTCCTTATAGCTGAAAATAAACTTTTTTTCTTATAATTTGAAAGAGGTTTTAACCTTTGTCAGGGCCAGGCTGATCCGGCCCTGAGATGCCGGAGCCTGAATCTTTTACTCTTAGCTTTGGTAAGTACAGTGACAGTTTTCATTATTCTTTATATTTAATGTAGGTTAATTTTTTAAAACCTCTCCTAACCTTAGCAGTTCCACACAGCCAGAAATGTCTCCTGTTCTCTCCAAATGTGTTCAAAATCCAGGGACTATTTTCATTTTCTGACATTCCTCCAGGGAAGTCATAACCCCCTCTCTCCTTCACTCCAGCAGCAGCCTTTGTATTGGTCTGCGTTTCCCTCATAAACTCTTCACAAAATAGCCAGAGGGTCACTTTCTAAATATAACTCACATTACACTGCTTCTTTCGTCTCAAGTTCTTAAAATAGCTTCCCTTGCTCTCAGAGTAAAACCCAAATTACTTTGGCCTGCAAGTCTCTGTACAGCTGCGTGGACTTTCCTGAGTCCTAAGCTGACCCTACAGAGAAGGAGCCTGGAGAGCGAGCTCCTTATTTCTAATCGGATTCTAATGGTCAGCTTCTTCAGTGTCGTCGTTCATCCAGTTCCTTCACTTCTCACTTCCTCAACAGATTCCAGTGGCTTAAAGTGCCACATCTGTTGACCTGATACGCTGAGCCTTCTCGAAGACTCTTCTGGGTCTGCCTGGTGCTACTGCTTGTGTATCCCAGCGGCTGTCGCCATGTGGTCTGCATTGCTCAAACTCCCCACACAGCAGTTCTACATTTTTCATTGTCATTCATTTCCAGAACTGGGAGGTGCATGTAGACCTTGGCGGAGAGGAAGTGTTATTGTAGTAATGCACACCCCCAAATATGGGGATAAAGTTATCACCTTTCAACAGATTGCCGTGACTCATTCATGCAGAAGGGCCGGGTTGTCTGACAGTAGTATCTTAGCCTTGAAGCAGTTTCGTCTGTAGCGAGTTCTGTAACCCCAACATGAGTGCGTACATGGACTCGTCACCATGCATGTGCACATCTGTTTACACATACTCGTAATTCCAAAAAGGACTACAGGCAGCTTTACTCCAAGGTGAGGGACAGCTCCCCTTTGGAGTACTACATTTAGAATCTATCCTTTGTAAATGGTAGATAGTAAAGAACTTTCATTTTGTAAGTAATATAGAGATTGATGATTATAAAAGAGTGAGAGTATGTTTTACTGTACCTGTGGTGTTGCCCAGGTTTCCCAGATAAAGTGAGCTCCCCAAACCCAAACTACATTCAAATGGGAAACGTGAAAAACAAAACAAAACAAAACAAAACAAGGTGTCACAGGTACTTATAGTCTGTGGGGTTATAGTTGACAAAGGGTCACAGTGGTTGTTCCAGAGTGTGAAAGATGGCAAAAAGTAATGAAAAATGGATTTAATAATTCTATTTTTTTTTTGTGGGTACCGGGGGGGGGATTGACCTCAGGACCTCGCGCGCCAACAGGCACCCGTGCCTCTGAGCGATATCACGGCCCCTTTTTCGTATGTGGGTTCCAGGAGTCGAACTCGGGCCCTCGCGCTTGCAAGGCAGGCGCTTACGCCGCTGAGCCATCTCACCGGCAATAATTCTATTATTAAATAGAATTGCAACAAAAATATTTTGATTGCAGAGAAATTTCTGAAATAAACATTTTGAAAAAAACTGAAAATGCCAGAAATGTAAGTCAATATTACATTCTATGTTCAACAGTGTATGAATTTTTCACCTCCACCTTTGATCAAGGTTATCATACATAATGCATATAATTTTGTTTCATGAGTGCTAATATGGCTGAACTTTAGATTTATATCCTCTAAAATGAGATGGATAGTTTCTTTTTAAAAGTCATCCTTTGAATTTTTAATGATCTAAAATTTTCAATATTGCTCTAGGGTTTTCTCCACATTTGTCATCTAGATCTTACCCACACAGCCATTCATAATTCCCTTGCACATATATTTGTCATTTATAAATACATATTCACGACGTCAACTTGATTAATGCTCTCTTCTTTTTCATCCCTGCGGTTTAACAGACAGAATATGATATTGACCAAGCTCCTGAGGTTGGAATGAGACATGCTAATTACATTTTTTTAAGGTCATGAAACTTTGTGGCTTTTTATTGTCTAGTATTTCTAGCACTTAATTCTTCAAATTCTTTCAACAGTAATGACAATGGTAAAATAGTGATAATTGCTGCAGTTGCTTTTGTTAGTTCATTCTCTGATATTAAATCTATTTATGCCCAAACCTCATAGAAGGAATGTGACCTGAACATTTGTTATCAAGTAATCTTGGTCATTACTTGAAATACCAACTGTTATATATACTATGTATTTTTCTCATTTTTAGATTTAATTTTCCCTAGAAATTATGTTAATTTTTCATACTTTTATAATACTTTTGATTATACAATAATCCTAAAAAATTTCAAAATTAAATAGAGTTTTCAACAGTTTATTAGCTAGCCTCTATCAAAACCTCATGAGGTGAATATCATTATCTGTTATTTTATGGTAAACATGTTAGGAATTTTTCCCCATCTACCTATCAGGGTGGGATTATTATTCTAAAAGACTGAGAGAAAAATATATTAGCTTTTCAGTGTGAATTCATAAAGGAAATAAGAAATAGATGTTGTGAAAACATGATCAAAAAATTTTCCATGCAATTAAATTATTACACTCATTTTTATGTTGCCTCAAATTTGTAGAAAGCTTATTATTAAATCCATATACATAAAGCAGTACACACTAATTAACAACACTATGAAAAAGACACTGGAAACCATTTTTCTTATATGATAAATTTTCCAGGGTTTGCTGCTTGCCATTTGGATGCAATTGTCTAATATGGGCAGGACTAGTTGGTTTGGATTTGTACTCCATGTCCTTCAAATTCTCCTCATTTTGAAAAAAATATATATTGAATATATCTATATGCATATTCATCATAGATTTCAAAGTTGTATCTATTTCTGCTTCCATATTTTTATAACTTCAGAAAGGAAACAATTTTGAACCAAATCACCAGGATATTATTGTTACTGCTATTGTTTTCCTGGTCCTAGGAAGTGAAACCCAGGGTTTCCCTGGTGTGTGCTAGGCAAGTGCTCCCCCACTGAGATAGAGGTTGATGTTTCTTATTATTGCTCTGGGTGGGTAGACAGATAAATACCTGAGTACTTAATTCAGAAACATGGAGAGAGGCACAATTAGGCTTTGCCTCTGTCAAACTGTGGTTCTGAGAACCCAGTGAATAATGTGTGCTCAAATGTTTTGAAGCCAAAGTGATAGATGTAAAGCATTATTCTAATAATTCCTGAATCCAGCAGCAATGCTTATCTATACTTAAATCATCCAAGGTAATTGCTTTCAAATATGTGATAACAGTGGGAAAAAAGAGCCATGATTAGCAGATATTCTTTGAAAAATATAAGAAAGTAATTTTAAAAAGCCCATGGTTTATAAGCAGCTGACTGGTGGCCTCAAAATATGATTGAAGTTAAGCCTACATTTTTTTTTTTTTTGTGGGTACCAGGGGTCGACCTCAGGACCTCTTGCGCCAGCAGGCGCCTGTGCTTCTGAGCTATATCACTGGCCCTTTTTTTTGTATGTGGGTTCCGGGAGTCGAACTCGGGCCCTCGTGCTTGCCAGGCAGGCGCTTACACTGCTGAGCCATCTCACTGGCCCAAGCCTACATTTTAAGGGAAATTGAATGTGTTTAAATTGCTGGTGAGAGTAGTCTATAAAGAAAAATTTATCTGATTTTGGAAATAAGAGAAAATAAATAAATATATTTACTGAAGTAAAATAAAATTTTGTGGCCAGGCAATGTGGCCATTAGTAGGGAATTCAAGGGGAAAGTGGAAAGGAAGAATCAGCTTTTAATCTATAAGTTGAGCACAGTGACCCTGTTGCCTGAACATACAATATTCCCCAAATCTCTATGGGGAAGATGTCATAAAACACAAGGGGATTAACTTCAGTCGTGGATTTAAAGTTCTCAGGGACAAGTGGGGACCTACATTGAGAAACTACTCACTGTACAGAAAGAAATGGGGAACGGGGGTGGGAAAGCAAAATACAAATCCCATCTGTCTTAGTTACTTTTCTCTCATTTCTGAGACAAAATACCTGACACCCAAAATTAAGAGAGGAAATGTTTATTTAACTCACAGTTTGTGGAGATTTCAGTCCATAATCAGCTGGCTCTAAGGCAGGATGGCATGGCTGAGAGGCAACCATTCATGGGGACAGAAGATGACAAAAGTAACAAGAGCAAAAGGAGGAGCAAGCCTCTTTCCCTTATAGTGTATGCAGGCTACCCATCCTAGGGTGGGTGTAGCCCTCACAGCCCCAATCCCACACTTGACAATGAACCAATCACAAACTCTAGATTCAGCTGCCTTGGAAAAGCCCACCCCACACGAACACATGAAGCTTTGGGAGGACATCCAGACACAAACCATAACACCATCTCTCCAACTGAAAACAATCTGAAGACCTAGGTTTTGAAACACGTAAAGAAACTTAATAGGACAGAAGATTGCTAGCAAAATCAACAAGCATGGCATGTGATAATTCCACAAGAAATCAACCTTATAAAACTATAGGACAGTAAATTTAGGGCTGGTAAGATAGCTTAGCAGCATAAGTGCCTGCCTGGCAAGCACAAGGTCCTGAGTTCGACCCCCGGTACCCATGGAAAAATAAATAAATAAATAAATAAATAAATAAATAAATAAATAAATAGATTTAATATGAATATGTTCAGAATGCTTTAAGAATCATTCTCAAGGAAAGGCTGTCTAAAACACAATATGTTACAAGATAGAATCAGGGAGAAATAAAACAAAAATTTGGGTCATAAAGAAGAAAGGAAAGTAGAAATCTAAGATATAAAAAAATAACATTACTGCGATTAAAAAAATAGATATCGTAAACCCTTAGTTGTATGTGCATGAAAGAATAATGAGTGAACTGAAACACAGTACCATACTTACCCAGAATTCACTTCAACGAACAAGAAGCAATGAAATAACTTGCAGGGTAGATGAAGTATCTTCATGTTATTTAGTGAAAAGAGATGGAGAAGCAACATTTGAAGGATGGTATCTATAAATGTCCCCAAATTGAGAAACCTGTGGCATTTCAATAAGTATGGTTTGAATACTTAAAAACTTTTAAGTTCATATACAGATATTGAATAAATCCATCAAAATTCATTACAAAGAATAAAAATGTGAAGCATTAGCAGAGAAAATGCAGTACTTCCAAAGGCATAAAAATAAAAGAACAGACTCTTCCAACACCGTAACAGATGCCGGGGAGAATAGTAATGTGTCTTCAAGTTGCGCAACAACACAGCAGTTACTCTAGAAGGAGAGAGCTAAAGACCCAGCCACTCAAGTGTAAGAGTATGTTTTCAGAAATAAGAGGACTGAGAGTGTCTACCACCCCAAATCTTCATTTGAAAAGCTATTTAAAAATACACCCCACCCAAATGTATATGTGTATGTAAAGGAAGCCAGAGAAACCTGTGGAATAATGAAATAATAGTGAAATCTTAAAAATCTTTTAGCAAATTCAATTAACTTTTCACTGAAAGTAGAATTTTACTTAATTATTAAGAATTTTACTTAACTTTAATTATTAGTGAAATACAAATAAATCTACAGATGAAAATGTCAAGATTGAAGGGGTACACAATGAATAATTAAAGAGTGCTGAGTTCCTTGTAGTTTTCAGCAGGGGAGTAAAAATACTGGTTAACTTTAGACACTAAAAGAAAAATTTATCATTAAGAGTATACATCAGATATCTACAGTAACCACTGAAAGAATAACTTCCAGGGCCGGTGAGATGGCTCAGCGGCGTAAGCGCCTGCCTTGCAAGCGTGAAGGCCCGAGTTCGACTCCCGGAACCCACATACGAAAAAGGGGCCGGTGATATCGCTCAGCGGCACGGGCGCCTGTTGGCGCGCGAGGTCCTGAGGTCGACCCCCCGGTACCCACAAAAAAAAAAAAGAAAGAATAACTTCCAAAGATCACAAGGGTAATAGGAAAGCACAGAACGCTTTCACCAGCTTAAAGGCAGATAAGAAAGTAACACAAATAAAAGAAGTAGATGATAAATAACAGTTGAACAAATTATGAGATAATTAAGCCCATATCTATTAGTTATCAAATAAGTATAAATGTATTTCATTTATTTATTAAGTAAAAAATAAGTGGATTAAAAACAGTGAAACCCTGTGATATGCTGCTTATAAGACACACACAAAACAGAGTCATCCAGAAAATATAAAGGAATGGGAAATATATACCAGTCATCTACTACAAACAAACAAATTAACAAATAAATAAACAGCTGGTGATAAAATATGGAAGCTGAAAAGAGGTATACACATATATGATAATTTGATGTGTAATATTAATAATACAGATAATATTAGCTAGTGTTACTCTTTGTGTACTACATGCATGTTTCTATAAATGTCTTATTTATTTTGGCTGATTTGATTCTCAATCCAACCAGAAGGACTTCGAAGGTCATAATTATTAGGGTACTTCACTAGATGAACGGACAATTTTGCTTTTAGATCTTTAGCATTTAAAATAGGCAAAGAATTTCCTTTTTTTTTTTTTTTTTGTGGGTACCAGGGGTTGACCTCAGGACCTCGTGCGCCAGCAGGCGCCCGTGCTGCTGAGCGATATCACCGGCCCTTTTTTCATGTGTGGGTTCCAGGAGTCCAACTCAGGCCCTTGCACTTGCCAGGCAGGCGCTTACGCCGCTGAGCCATCTCACCGGCCCCAAGAATTTCCTTTTTCAAAAACTCAGCCTAATAGAAAATGAATCCATTGGTATAAACAAGAAATGTAAACACAGGAGGAAAATCAAGAGGCTGATAAATATAGGAAAAAAGATTCACTTTTCTACTAATTAAAACAAGAAGCTAGTGCTTCATTCTCATTACTTTGGACAAAGATTGTAAAGTCAGAAAATAGGACAGTTGACAAAAGTCCCAAGAACATAAATTTCATGCAATTTGGTGGAAAATTAAATTGGTACAGTTACTCTGGAGAGAGTACAGAGGAAATTTCATTTCTAGGAATACCAAGAAATTTCATTTCTAGGAATACTCCCTAGAGAAATGCATGTACAGATAACATATAAAAGCTTTCACGTGAAATCAATGCTTTTATTAGGAAATTATTGGAGTTAATTTGATGAGAATAAATCTCAAACGTATGATGTTGATATGGATCCAGAATTATGTAAAGATACCTCAAATAGGATGCTGTTTACAAAAGTAGGCAAGTAAGTGTTATTTATTGTTTCAGGACCCATACATACATAAAGCCGTGAAAGGTAATAATGAAACAGAAATTTAGAAGAGTGGTTATTTCTGGGGAACAAAAAGAGAGGCAGAGAACCCAAGAGGGTTGTATAGAAAGTTTGAATTTTATTTGCAATGTTTATTTAAAAAAGGGCCAGTGAGATGGCTCAGCGGTGTACGTGTCTGCCTGGCAAGTGCGAGGACCCGAGTTCGACTCCCGGATCCCACATACGAAAAAGGGGCCGGTGATATCGCTCAGCGAAATGGGCGCCTGCTGGCGCGCGAGGTCCTGAGGTCGACCCCTCGGTACCCACAAAAAAAAAAAATAATAATGTGAAGCATGAACAAAACCTCGACTGTGTAGGAAATACTATAAAGAATCAACAACTGGGATCTTATCTTATTAAAAAGGTTTTGCACAGCAAAAGAAATCACCAACAGAGTGAAAAGACATCCCAGAGAATGGGAAAAATTTTAGCTAGTGGTTCCTCAGACAAAGGACTAATATCTAGAACATATAAGGAACTGAAAAAAATCTGACCCCCCCAAATTTAAAGACCCAATCCATATGTGATGGGCATATGTGATGAATACGCACTTCTCAGATGAAGAAGTAGAAACCATGTGTGAAAAAGTGTTTAATGTCACTGGTCTTTTGACAGATGCAAATTAAAACAGTGCTGAGATTCCATCTCACTCCAGAAAGAATGGTTATCATCAAGAAATCAACCAATAACAAATGCTGGAGGGGCTGTGGGGTAAAAGGAACCCTTCTCCACTGCTGGAGGGAGGGTAGACGGGTGCAACAAATCAGTATGGAGATTCTTAAAAAAACTAGGAGTAGAGGTGCCATTTGATCCAGCTATTCCCCTTCTTGGTATCTTCCCAAAAGAATTAAAAGCATCATATCACAGCGATATAGTCACACCCATGTTTAAGGCAGCACAGTTTATAATAGCTAAATCTTGGAAACAACACAAGTGCCCATCAAATGAGGAATGGATAAAAAAGATTTTTTTTTATACAGTGCAGTAGTACTCTGCCATAAAGAAGGATAAGCTTGGGAGATTTATAGCTCAATCGTTGCACCTTGAAACCATACTCTTAAGTGAAATAAATTGGACACACATGTGTAAACATCACATTGTCTCTCTGTTGTGAGAAACTGAAAGTGTAAATAAGAACCAAAATGTATAATAGATATTGTTAAATAGAAAGAAATTGTTCAAAAGGAAAGGGGAACTATGGAGGGAGGAGGGGGAAAGGAAGGAAAGGAAAAGAAAAAAATGAGAAAAGAAGGACAAAATAGAAACAAAGCTTTGTAAATGAGGGGAAGAGGGGTTGAAGGGAGGGGAAGGGAAAGGGAAAAAAGAAGAATCAATATATATCATGTTCAGGTACAAATTCTCTATGATCAATGTAATCATTATGTAAATCTAAATGGTACCAATAAACTTAATAATAAAAAAATAATGTGAAGTAATCATATTAAAATGTTAAATTATGTTAAAACCGAGCAATGGCTACATAGATATGCATTAAATCAGTCTTTGTATTTACATTTGTAGAACTTAAAAATAATTTATAATATAATAATATGAAATACATTTTAATATACTTATTACATTTATGATGCTTTATATATTTCAAATGTATTTGCTCCTTTCCAATCATTTCAGTATTTGTAATTAGCATAATACCTAGAATATACCATAGTTAGAGTTTAACTAATGTTTACTGAGTAAAGGAATGCTGACTGATTATCAAAATCCCCCTATTCTACATAGAGAATATAGAAATAACTGGCAGGAGAACCGCAGTATGGAAAAAGAAACAAATATAGAAATTCCAGAGTACACTGTTAAGACTTTGCACAGGAAAAGGTTTTAAGCTTTCAATGATTTTCTTAGAAATAATGTACTAATATTCTTAGATTTCCACATCCTTCAAAACAAGTGCAATAGGTTTTTTTTGGTTAACTTTGATATGACCAACATAAATAACAATTATTTTTTAAAATATTGAAGAATAATATGAACATACCTTTTTGAAGTCTATAACAATTATCTGTATATCTCTTATGCTAAACTAAAAACAAATGAGAAGCAGTTTAATTCTACCTAGCAAGTAAGCTCAGGAATTAATAGGAATTAATAGCCTGAACACCTGCTGTTTATAAATATGAACTTAATAGATGACATTAAAAACATAATTCAACCAAAAATGATATTTCAATCGTACTCATTATGCAATAGAAGTAATATATGAATTTCCAAATGCTAATAAGATTAGGGCTTGCTCACATTATGACAGTATCTATGAAAACATTTAAGTAACATAGATTTCATTTATTGGTGCGATTTGTATGTAATAAATTTTTTTTCCTCTCCTCTCATCTCACACTAGCCTGGAGCCAAATCTATAACTTAATGTTTTCAGCAAAGTCTTATGACTTGTAGACAATCTGTATCTAAACTAGGAATTAAACGCCGAGCAAAGGGACACTTAGCACGAAGAAGAAGGACTGTTTTCAGTGAAGAGTCACCTTAAGTGGGAAAGAGCCAGACCCTCTGCTCTCCTGAGGCACTGATGGGCGATGTGGCAGTGGCCGTGGTGGACGACATTACCTACAAGGACTTAGGCATGGAGTTATGGCAAGAGACTGGGAAAGAACATTAAATATATTTTTTATGATTTGTAAGAAAACACAATGAGATTCTGACTAGTTTGGGAGTGGCTTTAAAGTGACTCACTATATTAAATTGTATTAAAGAGCTGACAAGATGGCGAACATGCAAGTTTGTGGTTTTTCTCTTTAGATCAAACCTAGAGAAGCTTCTGGATGGAGGAAGAACGTGCGTCTGAGGACCACACACCCGCAGGGCACCCCTAGGGACACAGAAGATGCTCAGGGCTGGGGGACTTTGAGCTCATGATGGGGGTCCTGGTGTCATAGTACTTGAGTAGGTTGGGGAAATCTTCTCGAGGATGGTCTCTCTTCTCCACAGCACAGTCCTGGAAAGTTATAATTTTTCCACGAATGATATAAGGAAAAATAAGAATATCAATGCATGTATACATACATAAATATGTATAAATGAAACAAAAGTTATAAATTTATAATACTGAACCATGTGGGTGGAAGGGTTATCAATATTTAAAGTAAGGAAACAAATATCCTGAGAAGTAATAATTATATTGACAACACAGAGTAGATAAACGTAATTGTAAACAAATATAACCAAGTGATAAAGGACCACTTTATTTCCAAAGAGAATTGAGCTATAGCAGAATCTGTGGGCAGAAGCATTTTTATTTTCAGAAGATAGAATCTTTGCTGCCTTGTTACTTGGGCAAAATTTTATGTACTCCAATATGCTACACAGAAGAACTTACCTTGACTTGACTTTTTAAGATATGTCATTGTAGGGGTGGAAAGGTAGCTCAGTCTGGAGTGTATGAGGCCCCAGCACTGAAAAATAAATAAATAAATAAAAGTTATGCAATCCTATTTGATCACCTTGTTCTTCCCTCCTGGCTACAAATGTCAGCCTTCCCACCTCGTTTTGAGGAGGGCTAGGCAGTAGACATTTTAGGATGAATTACAGCAAAATATTCAAAATTGATGAGAGTTATTTCTTGAAAAATGGAATGTAGTACTAAAGTTTCATTAATTCTGTCAAAAATTGTGATTGAATTTTCATCATTGGTACTAATGGTTTTTTGGTAATAATTAGCCTATGGCTTGATTTTTTTTTTAAATACTGTATCATGACTTTTGATAATAAAACGAACCACTGACAAGCAACACTTGATATAAGCTAGTCATCTAAAGTAGTTCATTTAAATATTTGCATATTTTAAAAACAGGATTGGGGCTAAATCATACACTATGCCAAATCATAAGGAAATTTTATCTGTCAGAAACTTCTGAGTCTGTGTCTTACATGAACGATTGCACTAACAGCATATGATTATATATCAAGGCTGTGCATGGTGGAACTCAGTGACACTCTATTTGTGGAATCCATGACAAGATCAATGTCATGGTGAAGAGCTTATTCTATTATCAGCCATTTTTTTGTAAAGATGAAGAAGAGAGGTTAGCAATAGCGGTGGCATAATTGTGTCTAAAATCGGTTCGCTTCTCATGTTGAGTATTAAGTTGAATGATTCATTCTTATAATTTGTTGACAAAGAAGCTTAAATACAAACATTAAGGTGATACTCAGCTTCTAAAGTGTTTTCTAATCTGGGAAGATAAGGATTTATTTTTATGAGAATAAATTAGACTTTATTTTGAGATGATCATGTGCTTACTTTGACAGCACATATACTAAAATTTTGAGATTATCTTAAATGCTGACAGAATAAAAATGACTGAAATTCATCTTTCAGGGGAAGATAAGACATTACAAAACAAAGAGCTCACTGATTTGGCTATTCCAATTTAAGAAAATTATGCATCTTACAGTAGATGATGCTATTGGAATCCAAAGATGTGAAAAATTCAGAGAAATCTTCCAAAAGAATGAAATATCTTCCATAATCAACAATACAGCAGTTTTCAAGGTGAGGAATGTTTCCAATTGAACATCAGCTCTAGAAACCGAGTCTAGTCTCTCTCTAAAATCTATAAAGTTCATTTTAACTCTTGCATTGCTTATGGTGAGCTTATGAATCATTTTAAAATCACCCTTTTCGATTTTGTATTTTTTTTTCTTCTTACTCTTTAAACCTTATTTCATAGAGATTTAAGTGGGATGAAAGCTATGAAGACATGGTTCTACTTGGGAATAAACTGTGCCATAGGCAAGTATCTAATTGAGCACTGTCCTAGGTAAATTTGAGATTTCCAATCCATTTAGCAAAGCAGGGTGACTCCTCCGGAGTTAAAGAGAAATCAGCGCCCATGTGAAAATACTGTAAATACTGCATGCTTTCCAGAGCTCTCTCTCTGAGTCATCTACTCCAGAAGATTTGTGATGTATTATACATTTTAAACTTGCTGGACAGAAAGGATATGTGAGACAGCTTTCTTTGTTCTATGGGGAGAATTAGCATATTCAAACTTTGGTGAGATCTCCATAGTAACTTCTGTTTTAGCCAAAGATGGTATCAAAAATATTTTACATAATGGCACATGGGGTCTGAAATCTCAGACCGAGCTACCAGTGAGCAGTCAGTGATGTGGCTGAAGCAGGTGAATAATGCTCTGCAGTGTGACACTGGCTTGCTTTTTGAATATATTATTGTAAGCTTAAAACTAAGACGTTTTAAGAAAGCCTTCTAAGGGTCATGTATCAGTTGACTTCATCAATCTTACGTTCTTGAGGCAGGGGTAGGAGCAGCCCTGTGCTCTGCAGTTCCCAGGGTGAACAGGAACAGACTGGGGACATTTAAGGTAATCTAGACACTTCAGTGTGATTTTCAACCAAGACTCCTATGCTCTCCAGGCTCTGTGCCACAGCTGTACACTTACGAAATTTTAATAACGCATCATAATGACTATGGTGCACTCAAGGGTCCCTATGTGTACTCCATTTCTGATGTGAGTTAAGTATACAACTGAGGTGGGTTTCTAGAGTAGGAAGGAAAATAATGTCACTATTGTCCTCAAAGGCTATTCTCTTTAGATTCCCTCTTTTGCAGCTACTCCTAGTTTGTGTGACTTTTCTTCCGCTCTGCGGCTCCCATGCTCAGTGACCTTCTGTGATGGGGGAGAAGCCAGGACTCCCTATTCCTCACCCTACCCTTTGAATCAGGACATGTGGGAATTCAAGCGGGGCATGAGAGGAGCAGAGTACAGAGCGCATCATTCTTTCCCCTGCTTCCAGTCTACAAGCACAAGAGACTGCTGATTCTCTGGTCTTCTCTCACAGTTCACCAGAATTTCCTGAGCCCGGGAGCTGTGCTGGTTTGATGTGAAGGTAAAGAAATACGAAGCGGGGTCATGGATTAAATCTGTTTTCTTGTGACACACTGGAGAGAAACTTCCTTTCCTCTTCTTCTCTTATCCCAAATAGTCACTCTAACCCTTTGTCTGCCCTAATAAACATGTAGCACATTTCACTTTTAAACTAAAATGTTCCTTTATGAAATAACTGACTGGTGTCACAGGGAAGGCACTTTATTACTGTATTCTTTGATTCATCTGCTTCTAGCTGTGACATTGATTGATGTTTATTAAATCCCTAAGCTCTTACTGGAAAATGTGGTTATTATCTTAGAGCATATAATCAAAGAAGTGTAGGAGAAATTATGCAGGAAGAAAAAAATTTCTTGACTTTGAAGAAAAAATTGTGTTAATAATGGCAATTATACATGTAAGGGAAATATTTGAACAAATAGAATTTCTTATCTAAAGTTTTTAAACCGAAATTCACTTTGGTTAATTTTTTTCCTTACTAGCTTGCCAGTTGGCTGCCTAGATGCATTTTAACATCTGTGTTACTGTTAAAAGCAATATAATAGATGACTATTTGACTGACTCTGATTATCATTCCATATGGCAATAGCAGAGGGATTACAGTCTAGTAATGAAGATTTTCTTTTCACATTTTCAGAAGTTCTGTGATATGGCATTAAGGTATCAACTAACCTTCAATCGTTTTAGAAGTTGATAGTCACTTTAATGGATTTTAGTAGAATGTCCTTTTAAAGACAGATTCCTTATCATGTGCATTCTGGATGTTAAAAACAGTTATCAGATAACCATACTGACAAAGGGAATTCCAACAGTTATAAAAATATCGTGTCTTTATCACCAGCCAAATACACGAAATTCTGCTCTCAGTTAGGTCATTTGTTTTCCTGTATGATCATTCCAGCATCTGAAGCCAAGTAGTTGAATAATATTGCAACATAGCCCTACAATTATAGTCAGCAATAACATTCCTGAAACAATTCAGTAGAAATCTATTTGTGGTGAATTGCAGCAAAGCATGATTATATTGAATTTTAGAACAAGTAGAATATAAACTTAAAGGTTTCTTTTTCCTTTCAGATAGGTGCTATAATAAATGGATGATGGCATCAGTCTTCTGGGGAAGAGGAAATGAAAACTGTGGTTTATATCTATTTGCCAGTCAAACTCCAGATATGTTCTGGCTGCAAACTCTCTCTGCTCTACACCCTGATTTAAAAACACTGGGTAAAAGCTGAGGCATTCGATGAAGAATTGGGTGAAGATATGAACTGCGCTCTGTACCTACTGTTGATAATACAGATTACATCAAGATGGTCAGAATATTCTGCCCTTCAAAGAGAAAAATACCTAAAAATACCTAGTAGCCACTCAAAAATGAATGCCTCAATATCCTTCTCCACATTCCTAATCCAAGCACTCTGATGAGCTCTGGAAGGGAAAGAAATGGTCAACTCAAGTTACGACTCTCAGACACTTTCCTGGACAGTTAATAGCCACGTGACAAATTTCTAACCCCATAAATCAAAGCTCCAGTTAAGTGCAGCCCTCTGTACTTGGGTGAGGAAGCCAGTGGCGTATTTTCCTGATTCTTAAGACATTTTAGCTTAGTACAGTAGAAAAGTTTGAATCCAAGCATGGCCACTCACTACTTAGTGACCCTAAGAGCTTTAAATAGATCTCTGTAGAAACTTCAGATACTTTGTTTCCTTCTCTGTGAAATAAATTGAATAATACTGTGCATGTCATAGGGAAATTGTAAGTGTTTAATAAACTTTTAAGCAGAACACTTAGATTTGTGCCTGGCTCAGTGTATGTTCTCCAACAAATGATAATTGGCATTAATGTCTACTACTGCTGAAAATAACCCCCATCTCAGGTAAAAGAGATAGTCATTGATAAAATTATAAATTAATATCAATATTTTTTTACTGTTTCTTAAAAATCTTGACATATTTTTTCTATCAGAATGAAAGTGATGACCATTAAGCATATCTAGTCATTCATTTAAAAAATACTTAGCAAGTAACTCTCAATTCATTAGGCAAAATGTGGAGGAAAAATTTAAAAATGAGTAAGGAAGGATGTTAACGGAAATTATTTCATACAATTTAAGGGCCAGTCATTACTTTATTTTGTATTTTTTTCCAATTGTTGTTTTACACAAAAACTGTTAGTGAGAATTGTTCTATGAAATAAATACAAGCAAACTTTATTTCAGATAAGATGACATTAGAAAAACAAGTTTCATGTTTACAAGAGTATGTTCTTGAAAAATGTACGGATTTTCCCACTTTGTTTTGTCCTAAAATGTTTTTTAGAGTTCATTTGCAGTTTTTCAATTTCCAAAGATCACTTCAGCATGACGTAAACACATGAAAGAGAGATCAAAATTGACCCATGAGGGTAAATGAATGCATGCAAGTAAGTTCTAAGGAAATAAACGAACAAACAAACAAAAAAACATGACACTGAGATTTCAAAAGAGGAAAGGAAACATAGAATAAATTGAATGAAAAAAGTCTCCTTCTGTGTAGAAGACTGGATGGTCATCGTGACTTCTCTGAAGTCACATTCAACCACAAGTTAAGCCTCCCATACTGTGTGTGGGAATCTATGCATGGAAGGAATCTCGTAAGTATAATATACTGGTTGACAGTAGCTTGGAGAGTTTAGGTCATTATAAACAAGAATAAATTACTGGGGAAGACTGGAACTACTTGTAGTTCAGAACTTAAAAATTTATCAGTAAACAGAATACTTTCAGTTAGCAATAACTAAAAATGTGAGTTTTACTTGCCTAAATAATTTACTGGCTCTCGTAACTAAAGGAGGTCACACGAAACCTGAGCTAGTGGCTCAGTGCTTTCACAGGGCCAATATCTCTCTGTGATTTACCTTAAATGATGCTGGCTTCATTTTTCCCTGGTGAAGATAAAGAGCTATTGGTGAAGAGTGTTCTATGAAATATGTACACAGAATATGAGATTAGATGGGTAAGCTTTGTGAGTAGAAGAGGGCTTCTCATTAAGCTGGTTCCCAAGGAAGGGATCAACACTTCCAGAGCTACGTTTTTCTGCAGTTAGCATAGATGAAAGAGCAAATTTCTCCACATGTACAATCCTTCTGTTTGGATCTACTCCTGTTTATGTGCCTAACTGAACCAATCACCAGAAACAAGAAGCTAGGTACTGATTGGTTGAGATCAGGTAATTTGCCCCAAAAATGGACCAGAGAAGATTCATTTCCTTAGGACACCTTCCTCCAATAGAAATCTACAGCTACTGGGGAAGAGTTAGAGCACAGACTAAAAGAATAATAATAAATGCATAATTTAGGTCCTCTTATGAAGAAATGAATTATAATTTCTCTTTGGTAATTTCAGTAAAATTAAGTCTTAGTTTATGAAACAGACCAGACAACCTCTCAATCTTGCCGTGAAGATACAGTAATGTATACCATAATTGTACTTCAAACGTGTTACAAGTTAAAGGCTATAGTGGAAAGAAGTCTAGCTGTTTTCTAGAGACATGGGTCTAGCTCTGTTTTCATTGCTTGGTAAAAGTTCAAATTAGCAAATCATCTAAATTTTCTAATAATTAGTTTCTCATTTTAGAATGACTATCAGGCTTTGCCTTTTCTTCTTTCTTCTTAGCAACATAGTATTTACCAAAGGAGATAATAGATGAGAAATATTTCACGAAGTGGATAATAAATAACATTTTATCTGCTAAGAATGGGCTTGAAAGAAATATTTTTAAGAGCCTGCTGTATTCATATTTAGAGCTTGTCAAGGTTTTATTGCCTATGAGCTCTTACAGATACTCATTTTCATTGTTGTATTTATTGTATTGTTGTTAGTCTTATTTAATAAATTGGAATTATAGAAAAGCATACTGTATATCGCCTCTGTGCAGGGGATTTTAGTACCTATTCTTATGTCTTCCTTTCTTTGTTTTTTCTATTAGGTTTAAAACATAGCACAACAGGAAAGGCTAGAAGTAGAACTGTTGTTCAATAAAGGTTTTTTGTAATTCAGAGCTCAAGAAATAAATCGGTGCCATTGTTTTGGTGAAGGTCAATACCAAATAATTATGGCTTATACCAAATAAAGTATGAACCATTTTGGATGTTATTTGAAAGCAAACCATCTACTTTTATAGAATTGTAGCCTGTATATTAAAATCATGGAAGATACTTGAAACATTTCAAGTATTAGCTTTAGAAAAATATCGCTTTTTATCATTCTAGGCACTGCACTGTTTAATGTATTAATTTAAAAAATTATTCTCAAAACTGTCAGTATTTGTATGTACTCACATACCTCCTTATTCGTACTAATTCGGATGAAGTAGACGTAAATCATTTTTACTATGCAAAAATAATTTTAAAAATATTCGAACTTATTCATGTTTTCGTTTGACATCCACCGCCCTGTGTTGGTTCATTTCAAAGAGACCAATTTCAGAAGTCATTCATTTATCATGTATTTAACCTTCATTATATACAAGACATTATATGAAAGGGCTTAAATATCACATTTCCTAAAAAATCATTTCTGCCTTTCTGGATTTAGTATCACCATGGATACGACTCAGACTTATTTTCAAGAAATGTGGTATGAATGGCATCACAGAGAAGGTATTTGACAAACACTGAGGAAGGAGAACTTATTTTCAACTCTGGGACCCGAGAAAGAGCTTGTGCGGACTGTAGTTAGCCAGACAGATTTGCACGAGGTCACTGGGGTGGAACGGGTGCTCTCAGCTGAAGAAGGGGAAGAGCAAACCGGCAGAGGCAGGAAGATACTGGCACCCAGACGGCTTAATTTGGCCTGTAGTAATAATGTCTTGTTTATCCTGCACCATAATTAACATTCTTTAGAGCTGTTGCCAAAGTTAAGAAGGAAAACTCCACGTTTTCAGTTTCTGGTTAAAAACAAAGATTTATCTACATTCCACACAGCAGTGTTCCAGTAGCCCCACACGATTTAGCTGGAGCTGAGAGGCTACTGCTTCAGTCGAAGGCAGAAATCACCTTTCTTTCTCCAAACAACCAATTTCTTCCTTCATTTACTTGTTTCCTTTCTGTAATTGAATCCTGCCCCTAGCCAGGATTACAGGGTTAATATTGTACGTTGTTGAGTGCTGTTTCTCTTCTGCAATGTATCAAAACTTGTAAAATTTATTGAAAGTAATATATGTTCCATAAAAATTCGAAATTATTTTTTCAGGCAGATTAAAAACAAATTTTTTTCGAATCTAATAAAATTTGTAATTCAGTTTATATTGTGCTTTTTAAATATAAGCAAAATAAATTTTTTATCTCCATTTTAAAGGGCAATTACTCAGGTAATTATTTTTCAGGATGTGAACAATTTTATGTTGGGAATAATATTTACAAAAATGGGTAGAGTACACACTACCTGATTGACAGATTGAGCTGTTTTTAGAATGCAAAATTTGAAAGTTAAAAAATGGGAATATTATATATCCCTTAATCTTTGTATGTAAAAACAAAACAAAGTAGTGCTATATCACTCCTAATTTGTAGCAGCAGGTTGACAAAGAATTTTGACACAATCAATTTCAAGATTAAAAAAAACATGTGGGGAATTGTGCTCTATTTGTCAGCCTTGTCTAGAAGGTAGATTTGGAGGGATTATTTTTCCTATCATTTCTTTAAATCTGCAGAAAGGACACACAGCGAGTAGCAGGACAAGATTCAATTTCAGGCATCTGGTTCAGTGCCCAGCTTGTCAGCATTTAACTCTGGAAGTAAAGACTAGAATGAGCTCCTACATATTACACCAGCGCAGACGAGGTTGGCACCATTCATCTTTCTCAGAAATACTAAAAATCCCAACGCTATGCTGAGCTGACTGTGCAAAGTTATCTCTCCGTTTTTAACAGGGGTATGAGAAGGACCCATAATTCACCAGGTTTCAGATGTGCCCTCTGCCAAGGATTAATGGGTAGGTGCTAAATTATTTTGGGGAGAGTTCATAATTGGAAACCATAGTAAAACTTTCTTTAGTTATAAAATTATGCTCAGTGCCAGAGCTGAGGCACAGACATGATGAGTCATCTGACTGTGGCTAGAAGAGTGGTAGGTGGTGGGCCATTGGTAGGTTTCTTATAATCTAGAGAAGAGTCTGGAAGGTAGCTGGACCTGGGTTATGTTTGACAGGAACCTCCCCACTCCGCTATAGCAGACTGCTAAAAGGAGTCCAGCAGATAATACACATCAACATTTATGATTTCTGAAGTTGTGCAAAAGCTGCTGAGTAGCCTGCTGGAAGAATCTTGAAAATACTCTATGGTAGAGGTAACATTATGGAATGTCCAGTGATGAAACCAGTCATCACAGAAGCATTTCTGGCTGGTGTAGGGGTCACCAGAGCCAGCCATATAGCTGCCCATTGTCATAGCTATATCCTAGACTACACTGACTCATTTTTAATAAGACACAAGATAATTCTATGAAACCAAGGGTAGGATCAGGAAGATTTAAGGGATGAAAACATGAGAAGTGAGATAAAAACTGAAGACTGAAACTAGATCAGCATTAAAATTCTAATTTTCTTTATAGACCAAAATATTTTTGGATTGGAATGTGTCTGCCCGATAGAACTAAGTTTAATCCTTGCCAGGGAAGGATAGATACGTGGAGCCAACCAGAATAAAGTGAGCTCATATGTGCGTATATCAGAATGGTATGTGTCCCTCAAAGTTGCTCTTTCATTTGCATATGTACACAGAAGTCACTTCTATGCCTGTCTATTTGTCTCTCTATCTATCAGTGACTGACTATTAACTCATACATCCACTATCTTGGACATTTGTCTCAAGAACCTAGGACAGTTCTAAACTGTCTGGAGAACAGATTTAGTTCTTGCTACACTACGCTTCAATTGTCAATAAAAATAGGTTAGATAAGCTTCATATATACCAGTGCTCAATAAATGACTATATGATTGCTATAGTTTAGATTTAGAATGTCAAGCAGAAACCTCATGCAGTGAGAGGTGGGACTTTGGGAAGGTGATTAGATTATGGGGCGTTACATACATCAGTGGACTAAGGCACTGCAGAGCCCAGAGTGGAATGTGCTGTCGGGAGGCGGGGTCTGTTCAGAAGAGCCAGGTTGCAGGATGTGACCTGGAAGGGGGTGTGTGTCTTTCTCCCTTGCTCCTTCTTCTTGCTACGCTCCTGGCATCCACAAAACAGGCAGATTTCCTCCTCTGTTTTTGCCGTTTCTGCCTGGGAGCCTGCCAGCTGTGGACTGTAATCACGAAGCAAAAAAACCTCTCCTCCTGTACATTACAGGCATCAGGTATTTTGTCCCAGTGATGAAGAAAGTAAGACAAAGATTGCCCATATGTCTATATTCATTGACCTCAGTACAAAATTTTATACTCTTAATAGTCATGACTTATTAAATTATACTCAAATTTAGGTTCTTGAATTTGTCTGTAATGGTTTATAATTATTTCAGAAATTATAATACCTTTCATAATTTCACTTATTTAGATAGCCTTTGATTTTTGTTGGAATAAATCTGACATAGTCTTTTACAATACTATTCATATAAGCCAGGTGTGGTAGCACATGCCTGTAATCCCAGTACTTAGGAGGCTGAGGCAGGAGGATTGCTATGAGTTTAAGGCCATCCTGGGCTACATAGCAAGTTCAAAGCCATCCTGAATTACATAGCAAGACCCTATCTCAAAAAATACTATTCATATAATAGTAAGAATTTATATGATGATGTGTAGTATATTTTTTTTTGTGTAAAATATTAATACTTTTTTCATTCTTTTTCATTAAGCCTTTACTCTCACTAGGGTTGAGTGTTAGTTACTTTTCTCATTGCTGAGACAAAATACCCGACACCCAAAGTTAAACCAGGAAAGGTTTATTTAGCTCACGGTTTGTAGAGGTTTCAGTTCATAATTGGCTGGCTCCAAGTCAGAGTGGCATGACATGACAGAGGGACATCACAGAGAAACAGTTCATAGCAGGCAGAAGGTAGCAAAACAGTGAAGTAGTGAAGAAGAAGCAAGGGATGACAGCGGGCCTCTTTCTGTCGCTTATATCCTATCCAGACTACACGCCCTTAGAGCAAGTAGCACTCACACCCAGGGTGAGCCATCCCATTGCTCATACCCAGAGCTATGCCAAACAATCAGTGGGCTACTTTAGTAATCAAACACCTTTGATCCTGGCATCGCACATTCTAGATCCAGCCCTCTCTGAAAAGCCCCACATGTGGTCACAGGGGACATCTAGACACAAGCCATAACAGGTTGCTCATATCCTTCCACATAGCAAGCTAGAATTAGGTACAATTCTCATTATTTCAGTGATTCTTGACCTACAAAATGCTATATGGTTTCATATGAGTAAGAAAATACCTATTCGAATTTTATTCACAGTTTAAATTCCACTTTAACTTCATAGTTTCTGTGAACATTCTTCTGATTACCTTAACATAAACACAACTGTGTAACAGTGGGATGTGCCAAACTACTAAGGAATTTAAAGTCTATGATAATCACCGAGTCCAAGTGATGTTACTGGTTGTCACAACGTGTAGTTATACTTCCGATAAGTCGTTCTGGACATGATTATATGCAGAGGTATGTGTTCAAAAATTAGAGTCAATTAACATATTGAAGGAAGATTGATAAGTATCTCTATAATAAATGAAGACAAAAATGTAAACTAATGCTAAAATAATCAGTTTGTCATAAAGTTCATAAATATTGGTTATCAAAACTGAAAATGGAAGCAAACCCTAATGTCCTTTAAGATATAGTATATGTAGGCAAGTACCTTCCCCCTTAACAAATAAGCATTTTATATATGAAGTTCCAAGAATGCTGAAAACCAGTGTAACCCCTGGAAGATTTAGAGAGAACATTTGATTATCATTAAGTCCAATGACATTATAAATCTTTCCTATTTTATTTCTTAATAGAATTTAAAGATAGTGATATCCTATAAGATTGCCCTTAAATAATATCCAGGTGTTTAAAATAAAAGCCTGAAAGATGATTTGCATGAAATTATCCAATGAAAAGGGCATATGGTAATAGATTATAGAACCTGATTTTTGGTACATTTAAATTTTAGTGTTCTCTCTCTCTTGCTCTTGCTTGTTCATTCTTTCTATCTGTCTGTCTCTCTCTCTCTCAAACACACCTTCTATGTAAATTCCCAAAATTAATTAAATACTTATTGTATTAATTAGCTTTTCTGTTGCTGGGACAAAATAGCTGACATAGACAATTTAAAGGAGAAAAGAGAATTTTTGGGCCCATAATTTTATTTTATTTTATTTTTTTTATTTTTTTTTTGTGGGTACCGGGGGGTCGACCTCAGGACCTCGCGCGCCAACAGGCGCCCATGCCGCTGAGCGATATCACCGGCCCCTTTTTCGTATGTGGGTTCCGGGAGTCGAACTCGGGCCTTCGCGCTTGCAAGGCAGGCGCTTACGCTGCTGAGCCATCTCACCGGCCCGGGCCCATAATTTTAGAGGACTCAGTCCATGGTTAACTGGCTTGGAGGCAGAAAAATAATGGTGGAAAGTTTGACAGAGGAAAGCTGCTCACTTCAAGTCAGCCAGAAAGCAGACAAGCGGAGAAAGAGACAGAGAGAAAGGGGACAGAAAATAGACACAGTTCCCAAGGTCACACCCTGTATCAGGCAGCTTTCCCATAAGTGGAACAGAATGCCTGACATCTACAACTTAAAGGAGAAAGGGTTTAATCTTGTCCATAGTTTTGGGAGGCTCAGTCCATGGAAGGCTGACTACAAGGCAGAAAACACATGGTTAAAGGGCCTAGTGGGGAGCACTATTCCACCCACAGCCACCAGAGCAGAGAGAGAAGGGAGGAGCTGGGGAGGAATACAAATTCCCAGTGACACACATCTGCCAATCAGGCCACACCTCCATCAAGCATATTTAGCTATGAACTCGACAATGGATTAATTTACTGATATGTGTAGTGTCCCTCCACATGATCCAATCACCTCCCAAAAGCTCCATTTCTGAACAAATGGATTTGGGGGGCACATTCTAGATCTAAACCCATAACACATTCCGTGACTCTCCCAACACACCTAGAAGTGTGCTTTACTAATCCAGGTTCTCTCAAACCAGTCACGTTGACAGTCAAGGACATGGTCTACACTGTCTTTCTATGTAGTTTTCTGTGTTTACAAAAGAGTTCCTGATTTTCAAAGAAGAGTAACACGAGAGAGGAAGAGAGCCAAGCAGAAGCATCACCTTTCTAATCTCTCCTTGAAAGACATGAAGCTTTCAATATTGGACAATCTATTGGTTAGACACAAATATAGGACTTAAATTCATACATAGGTGTTATAATTAATTAAATTATATGGAAATGAAAATTTGAGTTCCAGTCTTTGACAGGAAAAGTATAGAAGAATGTATGAACTTTAGTATTCTTGAAGCATTACTGAAATATCATCTACAACAAAATGTATATGTTAAAACTGTAATTTTTAGGTCTTAATATATGTGCTAAGAAACTATCACTAAAATTAAGATCATATTAGTGATAACTCCCAACAGTTTCTTGTTTCTCTGGTAAAACTTCTTATCTAAATCTTCCAGTCTACCCTCATCCATAGGTAAACATTAATCTAGTATCTGCTTCCCCTCAATATATGTTAGTTTATATTTCCTAAAAGTTGTGAAAGTGGAGTCACATAGTATGTGTTTTTGTTTTATTTTGTAGTCTTTCTTCTTAGATTAATTATTTTGAGACTGACTCATAATAACTATCAGTAGTTTATTTTTAGTGAGCGGTACACCATAGGATAGACATGTACCACAATTTGTTTGTCCACTCACTAACTGATGGACATTTGTGTTGATTCAACTCTGGATATAGTGAACAATGCTGCTATGACAAGATTTGTGTGTAAATCATTGTATGCACGTGTATTATTATTTCACCTGGGTAAACACCTAAGAATGGAATGTCTGGGCCAAATTGGAAACCCGTGTCTAACTTTAAAAAAAATTGCAAATATGCTTCCCAAAGTGGATGTTCCACTTACATTTTCAAACATGACTTAGAAAACACTTAAAAGTTGTCAATCCCAACCTCACAAGAAAACGTTGGATGAACTGAAAACCAATGACTTTCCCTAACCCACTGGAGAACAAATATCTTAGAGGAAACTACCACCCTAAAAACTTGAGAGATAGGTGAATTGAAAAAGATACACTATCCAGAATTTGCTTACATGTGTAAAAGATCTTCAATACCACCACTGGTAGAATCACTTTGTACTTTACTGCTAATTTTGATGAATTTCCAGAGGCTGAATGCTGATTATTATGAAAGTCGGAAACTCGCAAAGGCTACAATTAGAAAGAGAGCCTCATACCTTTCCAGACTTTCCCTCCAGGACACCACTTCCACCAGGTTCTCCTTTAAGAAAAGTCCCCTTCTGGCCCTCCCAGAGAAAAGGGCAGTAAAGCCCTGTGATCCCTATCTCCGTACCCCTAACACTGGTCTACTTTCCAGGGGGAAAGATTCTACTGAAAGGCAGTGCTAACACCTGCTTCACTTGGCAGAATTAATTTTCACCCATTACAGCCTGCTCTTCCCTTTCAGTTATCACCTAACAAAAACTTAAAAAATACGATAATCAATAGGAGAAAAGATATCAAGGAAACAGACTATTAATTCTGCTCCTAGGAAAGAAATACAAAGAAAAGGGAGGAAAAAGTTGTACACCTGGAGGAGGAACAAAAATACACGGAAAGGTCTACTTTGAAATACAGACTCATTAAAACTCTAAGATTCATAAAGAAGATCGTCAAATAGCTTTCCCTATAACCACACCAGTGCGACAGTGGAAAGAGCTCAAAGATGGGGACCTTTCCAAAGAGCAGTGGTAGGATAAGGCCTAAAGCCGAGAGAGAAGACAAATCTAGGACTCTAGGAATCTGATGCCTCCAGTACCAGTAGCTACAAACAAAACAAAACAAAACAAAACAAAACAAAACAAAACACTAAACACATTTCTTAACTAGATTCACATAAATCTTCACACTGTCTTATTTGCTTCAGTATTTAATATGTGTCTAGCTTTCAACAATACCAAAAAACTATTAGACATTCCAAAATGTGAGATAAAACATAGTCTGCAGAGATAAAGTAATCACCAGGACAGGACTCAAATAGGAAATATGTATTGGAATTATCAGATAATTTATTTAATGTTAATTAATATATTAGGATTCACCAAAAAGTAGACAACATGTATAATTATAGGGTTGTCAGCAAAAAGATGTAAACATAGAAATATCAACATGATATACTACAAATAAAAAAAAGCAGTAATGGAAATGAAACACCTTAACACACTCATCAGTAGATTTGATATAACCAGGAAAGGAATTAAATGATTATGACATACATCAGTAGAGACAGCCCAAGTTGAAACACAAAGAAAAAAGTTAAAACAAATTAAACAAAAAAGAACACACAAGAACTCTGGACCAATTTCAAAGAATGTAAACTATGCAAAATTGGAATGGCAGAAGAAGAACGAAAGAAAAGGAGAGGAAATTGAAGTAATAATGGCTGAGAAATTTTCAAAATTAGTGGCTGATACCAAATTACAGGAAGAAAACCCTCTCCCCACCAAAAAAAAAAAAATACAACTAGAATACATACTCCTAACAAAACAAAACACTCTAAGGGGTATTATATTCAAGCTGCAAAAGGTAAAGGATAAAATATGGTCTGGGAAGGAAAAGCACTTTACAAATAGAAAACGAAAGGAAGAAATACAGAAGACTTGTTATGGAAGTCATGCACACAAGAAAAAAAATGTAGTGAAATCTTTAGAAAATGTTGAAAAAAAACCCTCAGCTGTCATAGATTTCTCTATCCAATGAAAGTAGATCTATATCCTTCAAAAGTGAGTAATAAAGACCTCTCCTGCAGGCAAAAACTGAAGGAACACATCAATAGCAGGTATTTCCTGAGAGAAATGTTAAAAGAAATTCTTCAGGCAAAAGGAAAATGATATAGGTCAGAAACTGTTCTATGTAAAGAAAGGAAGAGAGTGAAAAAAAGAAATAAAGGTAAAATAAATTGCTATTTTTTCCTTACTGTTTATTGATTTAAAAGATAGCTGTGTTTTTGAAGTACTAATAGAAGCCATGCACTGGTAATTCAGTGTACGGATAAACAAAATAAAAATGCAGCAATGTCACGGAGATGAGAGTGGCTGGAGAATCCTCTGTTATGAGGGTCCCCTACTACACAAGAAGTGGTAGAATGTTATTTTCATTACTTAAAAATTCATTGAAAAATATTGGACAACTACTAAAGACAATGTTTAAAAAGGATTATACAAGAATTTCTAAGAAATTATTCCATGAAATTTCAATTAAAACTAGACAAAGCAGAAAAATGAACAAAAGTATGTTCCATTTTACTTTTCCACCAGTCTACTACGAGAGTTCCGGTTGTAGCGTATCCTTGTCAATAATAGGAATGGTCCATGCTTTCAAGCTGAGATTCTGAAAGGTGTCTCCTGTGTTTCAAACTGCATGTCCCTCAGGCTTAAGGATAGTTAGCATTATTTAATGGCCCTAATGCATTTACATATTGTCTTCAGTGAAATGTATGTTTAGAACTTTTCCCAATAGAAAACATTATTTGTTTTCCTACCTATTGATTTTTGAGAGTTCTGTATGTATTCTGGATAAAAGTCCTTTATTAAATCTAGATTTATGAATAATTTCTCTGAATCTGTGACTTGTATTTCTAATCTATTCACAGTAATTTTGGAAAAATTGTATTTCTTAATTCTTCTTAATATATCAGTGTTGTTGTTTTTTAAGTATCATGTTTTTATGATTACATCTAAGAAATCCTTCTCAAAAGGTCACGTTTTGTTGTACTATTCCCTTCTGTTCCAGTTGTCTGTTCACTATCTTGATGCCAAAACCACACTGCCTTGATTATTGTAGCTTTAGAATATGTCTCGTGGGTAGTTTACGTCTTCCTACTTTTGTTCGTTTGTTGCCAAGCAGGAGGTTTTTAGAGTGATGTAATCTCGTTTGTCTACTTTTGCTTTTGTTTCTCTTGTTTTTAGAGGGATTTTTTGGATTTCAAAGAATCCTTGCACTTTCCAATGTGCGGTACTTCCCCTGTGTTTTCTTCTAGTGGTTTTGTAGTTTCAAATCTTACACTGAAGTCTTCAATTTATTTTGAATTGATTTTTTAAGTGGTGAGAGATAGAAACCTAGTTTTGGGTTTTTTTTTTTTTTTTTTTTTTTGCATGTCGATATTCAATTTTCCCAACACTGTTTATTGAAAAGACTGTCCTTTCTCTGATGTTTGTTCTTAGCACCTTTACATAAATTAGTTGGTTCTAGATGTGTGGGCTTACTTTTAGGCTATTATATTATGTTGTATTGGCCTCTGTGTTCTTTTTTTTTTTTTTTTAATGCCAATACCATGTTATTTTGACTTACAGCTTTGTAGTATATTTTGAAGTCAGTTAGGATAGTACTTCGTGCATTGTTCTTTCTGCTCAAGATTTCTTCAATTATTGGAGTTCTGTTTCGGTTCCATACAAATTTTAGGATTATTTTTCCTAGTTCTGTGAACAATGTCATTAGTTGTTGTCTAGCTTCATCATGTGACCTCATGTTAATTGACTTGAATTTTTGGCCTTGTTTTCCAAGAGGATCTGTCATAACTTTTAGCAATTCATTCCAGGCATTTATTGCTAATATAACACATCCACGGAATTACTACATTTTTTCTGGTTTCTAGTCACACACTATTTGATACTGACATTTAATTTTGTATTATTTGCCTTTTCACATGATTTAGTAAATAATACAGGCCTGATGGAAAAAATTTAATGTAGAATTCTGTGTCATCTTTGTATTCCTCGACACAGAGCCAAGTTTTCTAATACCGAAATGTTGTTCTAGTCATATTCTCCTTAGGAAGGTTAAAAGAATTAAATGCAGTCTAGCTGAGAAGGCATCCTCTCAGTTATTGCTTACAGGAAGCACTCCACAGACATGATTCATTGCATTCTCATGCTTACTTTGTTTTTGCTTATTTTTAAAGAGTTGATTATTTTTCCAGTAATTGAGATTTACTAAGAACACAGTTTAGAATATAATAAATATCCCTCTCTTCATACCAATCACATTTAATTGTTGTGTTGAGTACCTAAACTTAAAATTATTTTAAAATACTAAACAAAATTTATCCCAGCATTAATCACAGAAAACTGTCCCAGGAGGAATGCAACTCCTACTAACAAATAGAACATAATGATTAATAACTCTAATGTAGGGCCAGTGAGATGGCTCAGCGGCTTAAGCGCCTACCCGGCAAGCGTGAGGGCCTGAGTTCGACTCCCGGAACCCACATACGAAAAAGGGGCCAGTGATATCGCTCAGCGGCACGGGCGCCTCCTGGCGCATGAGGTCCTGAGGTCGACCCCCCGGTACCCACAAAAAAAAAAAAAAAACTCTAATGTAACTGTGTTTGATGAATATGTTCCTATTACTGAATAAGAGCCATCAGTGCTCGAAGGTAGCCTGATGATACAGAATTGTGGGGTGGAGGTACCATCGCATAGCTGGCATGATGAGCCCAGGTACAAATGACCAGTCAAAACTTTTTCCTTTACTTAGTCATTTCCTTTACTTATTGTAATTGTAATTGTCATTGTCACTGTAGCTTCTCTTTAAAAAAATTCTATAATACTATATCACGGTTGGTGATTTCTTATATAACATGACTTGTACTGATATTTATACTCTGCATAATCATATTTATAAAAAGTATTAAGTGTTAATTAAATTGAAACTTTACTTCATCTGACTTTATTGAAATGAAAAATCACTATACTTCTTAATTTTTGCCTAATCCGTTTTAGATGAAAATATAAATTTCTTAGGAAATTATTATAAACTAGATAATAATATTGAAACAGTAAGTAAATAAATGAAGAAGTTGGAGAGTCACTACCAATTCTGAAACACAATATTGCAGGTACTGTGATAAAATATTTGTACTGAAATTATTTTGCCAAGATATGAATAAAGTAGGATGAAACTATCAAGTTCTTGAAGTTTTGTATGCTTGGATGAGAAATATAATCTTTCTTGCTACTTTTTCCAAGGCATAGAAAAAAGGTCTATGAACTCTAAATTAACATATGAGATGACATTTATGATTGAATGATGGAACGTGCAAAAGTGCTAACTATCTCATTTCTTCATCTCATTTCTTCAAACTAGGCAATGCTGGCAGAGGGGCAGAGGTTCATTCACATAGTCACGTCTGCAGTGACGCCTTAAAACAAAATCAAGATAAAGGACCCTTGTCTTGTGTAATTGGTAAATTGGAGGCAGCGGTGTGTTCTTTATTTTTTATAAACAATTGGCATGTTGTTTATAGTATCGTCCATGGGAATAGTGGATCGAAAATTCTTGAATATTTAAAATATTGATAATAGTTTTGCTTCTGAGGCAATAGTAATTTGAATGACATTAGTAGTTTGAATGCTCTTTTTATTTTAGCCCTGCTTGAGGAAAAAGTATTTTTGCTAAGAAAAAGACATAGATTTGGATTGAAATAATAGCTAAGAAAGTTAAGGGAGGCCAGAAAAAAAATTGTGTTTAAAGCACTAAAAAAGGCTAAAAAAGATCTATGACAAAATAAACATAATAGTATCTTTAAATTAGTAGTCTTCCATATCCATGAGCCCAAGACAACAGACACTCAATGAAGGTGAGACCTCAGTAGCCGTATATAGTGGATAGTTTTCTTCATAAGTAAAAACCAAAAACTCCACTGACTGGAATATTATTGTGTAGGAATGGCTGAATGGTACAACTTTGTTCTTGTTTTTTTCCTTTTCCTTGGGATTTCTTATTACCTATTCAACTATGGAATTTATCTCATGATAGTGCTTTCCTTGAATAATTCACATTTACCTTTGCTGTCTCAATATAGGTTATAAAATGAAACCATCAGTAAGTGCAGAAATATTTTTATTCACACAACTTCAGCTGCAGGAATAAAGCTAATGTGATGACACTAACAACTTAAATTCACCTTGAAAGTTCAGATTATTTGAAACAATGCCTATGGAGACTGTGAAAACAAGCTAGTTTCCTTTTTAAAAATACAAAATGCTAAATGTATATGTAATAAGGTTTGAATTTCAAAGAGGAGAATATTTGGCTAAGTAAATGGGTTGGTCCTTAATTTACTAGTATGTAAACCATATTCTGTTATTTAAATTTCATAAAATTGACTTCTGATGATCTTCTAAAGTAGAAGTTTTAATTTAGAAGTTGAACTTCTAGAAGAGTTCAACCATGTGATAATGAAATACAGTTCCAGATTGAATTTTGTACAGAAGTAGCAAAGCTTGAGTTACATTTAGTCTGTTTTTATATGCATTGATCCTTTCCATTTTTAGGAGAATAGCAAATGCAGAACATACTTTCTGCATTTTAGTTTTGCTGAAAAAATGTGGAATTAGGCCAATGCATGTGGCAATAAGTTTCTTTTGAAAAGTCTAAGGTTTCAAGTAAGGTTGCTAGGTAAAAGACAGGGTGCCCAGTTAAATTTGAACTTGAGATAAACAATGAATATTTTTGTTAGTATAATTATGTTCCAAATACTGTGTTGGCTGTACTCTTACTAACAGGATCCATTATTTAGCTGAAATTCAAGATTAGCTAGGAGTTCTGTATTTTGATTAGAATCTGGCAACAAATGATGAGTTATTTATCTACTGGTTTTTGGGCAGGACCAGCTGTGACATTTGAAACTTCTTAGAACGTTCAAATCCCTATGATTAGATACTCTATTCCTTCCAGACTTGCTGGTTTGTGTTAGAGTAATACAGTGTTTTCAGGAATTTTTGAGGTGGTACCTTTGCTCTTTTGCTTGACCTGTTTGCCAATGCCTGGTTGAAAAATATAAATAAACAGAAGTCAGTGTCAAAGAATTGCTTCTTTTTTTTGTGAATAGACACAAAAGCAGTAAAATAAACTGAACACTATTTCTAACACTTCTGATTATCTCTTCTTTTTTTTGGAAATTACAATTGGTTTATTTCAATAAACATTTCATTTCAGTTACTTTAAGCTTGCTTTGTTTTCATTCTCCTAGTCATTTAATATTAAACTTGGGACAAATTCTTTACATTACTCCTTTTTTCCCCATTACAGATCCAATTTTGTCTGCTAACTTCTAAGAAAATATATTTTATTACATATTCTGATTAAGTCCTGGACTTCTAATACTTTTCCAAGAATGCAATTAAATTGATGGATATTTCCAATGTTTTGTTAAATAAAAAAGGAGGCTTTATGATTTTTTACATTTGAGTTTCTTTTATAAGCATTTTCTCTGGAATTATTGCTCCTATTAATTTTCCATCTGTTTGCATAAGAATAGTAATACTGCCTGGAAGCACAGGGTTTTCACATTTACTTCTTCTTTCATAAAACTATGTGGGTTATGCTTTAATTCCAGTTTTGTGGAAGTATCCTTCCCTATCAGAATTTATTAAATTGCTATCTTATAAAGCTAAGCAAGGGCAAAAATTTAAGTCACCGTAAACATAGCATCTGTTTTAACTTTGAGGATATTCATTAAACTTTTCATTTGGTAAGTTTATTTTTTTAGATTTGTGTTGCATACTAAAATGTCTGTCTCATTTTCTGTATTTATCTCTCACTCTCTCTCTTCCTTTTCCTCTCCCTCTCTCCTGTACAGATAAGAGTATTCCAGAGGTTAGACTGAGACTTTTTTCTTTCCTCCCTCTACTTTTAGTTCCATGAATTCTCATTGTATCTATGTGTAGCAACTAGATGCTGATATGTATCCATTTTTACCTCTAATCCTAATTTTTCTGCTGGAAATTGGACTTCTATCCAAATGACTATTCAGTCTCTCCACTTGGACATCTCAGGCACAAGACAACTCAAAGTTGACCTGTCTAAAATTGACTTACTGGTTCCCACTGCCGTCACACACCCAACTGTCAAACTTGTTCTTTACACTGTTCTCATAGTAGTAAATGACACTATGACCTGCAAGTAGAAATCCTTGAAAATAACATTTGAACCATCTTTATCTCCACATCCGTATTCCACACAAGAAATTTTGGCTTTACCACCTCAGAATAGATAATGGAACAGTCACTTTTCGCTGTGCCCATTACTCTCATCACATCTGCGCAGACTAGCATAGTAGCCTTCTTCCTGGTCCACCTGCTTCAGTCTTGGCGATCCTCAGTGTCGTGTAATTTATTGTTTGTACGACACCAGAGTTCCTTCAACACATCAATCAAATTGTCATCTCTTGCTTTAATCCTTCTGATGTTTTTCCTTCATGCTTCACAGCAAGCGCCTCCAGAGTACATGATCTGGCTCCTGCCTCTCTCTGATTTCTGTTCAACTCCTGGATCTTTATTCCTTGTGCCCCACTCACTGTAGGCTCCTCATTGATCCTTGATGCCACCAAGCCTGCTCCCCTCTCTTTGCTTCCTTTTTTTTATTCCTGAATCTAATATGCCAGTATCTGGGCAGTTGTTTACTTCCCTTCATTGAGATCTTTGCTTAAATATCTCTTTTTGAAGAGCTGTCTGTCTTTGCTCAGCTTAAAGTAGCATTCCTCTTTACTTATCCTCTGACCTGCTTTATGTTTTCTTGGTTGTATATGTCACCGTGTGTAGATGTTACCTGTATTTGCTCATTTTTAAATTTCTCTGTTGTACTTCTTGAATATAACTTGTTGAATAATTTGGATCTAGATTTATTTCCTGCCTAACTAATTACTGCTTGTCATCACATGAACTTCTACCAAATGAGATTAGTGCATGATTGTAGAACATCAAGTATACCTGCTTAGCTCTATACATTTTCTCTCTCCTTCTGAGCTTTGCTCATGGTCATGGGCAATCATTAATTATTCAAATTTATATCTGAAAATCCATTATTTGAGAAAGGCTTTTACTAATGCAACACCTTTCAAATCCATCCAAACTCATTTGTACTCATTTATGTTAATTGATATGGCATTTTTAGATACTCTTTTTTTTTTTTTTTGTGGGTACTGGGGGGTCGACCTCCTGACCTCGCGCGCCAACAGGCACCCGTGCCGCTGAGCGATATCACCGGCCCCTTTTTTCGTTTGTGGGATCCGGGAGTCGAACTCGGGCCCTCGCGCTTGCAAGGCAGGCGCTTACGCCGCTGAGCCATCTCACCAGCCCTAGATACTCTTAACATGTCTTTTTTCCTTATGGAAGTTCAAGACTCTACATTCTTCCTGGTTTTATCTTCTGCATAGGTCCTCAAATATCACAGACAAATTTTTACCTATTTGTTGAGTAATATCTTGCTTTTTGTTGTCAGATAAAAATGGTCTATGCAATTATTCTTTATGACAAATTGTGAGGATTTTGTTTACTTTTGTATTTTGCAAACTTCAACTGCTTTTTATGTAACTAGACACATGTTTATTACCAAAAAATATATGTCCTAAATCACTGCATGTAAATGACTTGGATTTTTAGTTATTATGTTTTGGGGAAATAAACTACTTTAAATCCATGTAACTTACCATTGTCATTAAAGTTTTGAATAAAAATAATTTCTTGAATAACATTATTCGAGATAGTTCCAAAGATACTTTCGAGATTCTTTACTCTCTTTCCCCTTACTTTCTTTACAGGTCCATCAAATATATTTGGGAGAAAATGCAGTGAGAGCTTTCAGAATGGACTACAGATCTATAATATCTGAGCCATCTCAATTTCTTCACTTCCAGAAGATCTTCCACTAGTGTCTCTTGGTTTTGTCTGCATAGAAGTAAGACAATCAGTAGTCAGTGAATTAATCTAACCAATAAGAATGGTAGAAATACTGATTGTGTTTATCATGTGCAACCAAATCAAGTTTGCTATAGGCTCTGGAGCAAGACAATAAGAAAAAAAAAGTGTTCTAAGTATCCTAAAGGAAAGTATCTAATTAGGGGAAAAATAACCCTGTATATTTCTTTCGAGTATAACCTCAGTGCAACCTATGTCCTATTTTCAGAAAATTGCTTCCTCTTATAAGTCACGTTGCTGGACATAATGATTTCCTTTTAGGCCCAGCATTGTTCACCACTGGGGTTCAGCAAGCACACCCCTGCTCTTTGTAACATTAAGAAGGAAGAATTTTTCTCTTATATTCCATTGTAACATTCTGCATTTAACATATTCTGAAGACATCTTAAACATGTAATGCAACAATATGTTAATAATTCATTTTGATACTCTTCAACCTATTTGCCATGGAGGGAACTCAAGTGCTGACATTTTCCAATGAATGTTTAATTTCTGTACTTGGAGTCCAAAGGTTTCAGGTGGATTTTGAAAAAAGAGTTTACTATCCTTTTTATTTTGTAGAAATTCCCAAATTCTTATTTAAAACAAACAAGCAAATCTAAAAAATGGAATTTTGCTCACTGAAAGAGGTTATTTGGGAGGTACTGAAGCATTTGGCGGGGACTCTAATAAAGTCTTTCTTCATATTTATAAATTCTTTCCCTGCCGTCCTCAGCAGGACACCAGTGTAGTTCCATCCCATTGGAAGCCTAGTTTTAAGGGTAGAGTTGAAAGGTCGCACATGTAACTGTTAGAAAACATCCCAAGCATTGCCTCTCACATCTCCTGAGATCTTTTTCAAGGGCCATGGAGCTCAGTAAGCATGGTTAGCTGTAGAGAGCCATGAAGGACCCAGCTTCTGAGCATGCGCTACCCCTGCCCGCGCCAATCCCGCACCAGTTAGTGGTCCCTCCCACTTCCCCCCAAAGATATATAAGCCATGGCACTTCCTCAATAAACTCTTTCTCTCGCTCTCGCCTTCAAGCTGCGTGTGTGTCTTTCATCATCCCCATACTGTCTCTCAGGTTACGCGTTCCTGCCCCTGGGAGCTCTGCTGGTCGGAGCCTCCGCAGGTCACGACATTTTGGCGCCCAACGTGGGGCCTAATAATGTCTTGGCATGCAGAGTTAGCATTCTCAAAAGCAAGTTGTCATATGAGGGTATTGTTATTTTCATGTTCCCCAAAAATTCTCTCTGCTGCTTCGGTGAGTCTGTCAATGAAGTCAGAAAAGGGTTCGTCTGGGCCCTGTCAGATTTTGGTTAGAGAGGTGAGGCCCTCTCCCTTAGATGGGAGTTTACGCCAGGCTCTGCTTGCTGCCAGGGAGATTTGAGCAAACGCTTGAGGGTTAAGACCAATTTGTTGTTCATCGGTACAAAAGTCACCCGTTCCAGACAACATGGCGAACGTAACCGGGTTGGGGGGTTGTCTTTCCTGATTTTGTTTGGCAATTGTTTCGCATTGATCCAAAAAGTTAGATTTCCAGAGCAAAAAATCGCCTCCAGAAAGGGCAGCTCTCGCTAATTCTTTATGTTCATTTGGAGTAACCCATCCTTGGGAGAGGCTATCATGTACTGCAAGGGTGAAGGTAGCAGTGGGGCCGTATTGAGTGACCGCCATTACTCTGGCTTGTTGAGGGGGAGGGACCGGTTGTCCCTCAACAGTTAGCTACTTACCAAAAGCTAAACAAGGACTGTTCACTGAAGGATGGATATATTTCCATCTTCCTGAAGTATGACCTTTTGAAGTAAAGTTATTATTCCTTTACTGGTGGATTTCTCCAATTTTTCTTGTTTGAAAATGTATCTATTTTGTGCTTGTTCCAGCGAAATACTTGTGTTTCATTTTCAGTTTTAGGTTGTTTCTTACATCTTGTCAACACTTCAAACATATCCCCTTTCTTCTGGCTTTCACCTTTTGTCATTGAGAATTCCACATATTGCTATTCTTTGGTAGGTGATGGGAATTTTTCCTCTATTTCTTAATATATTACTTTCTGTTAAGTTATGCAATTGCACTACAATGTGTCTATGTATGATTCGTTTTTATTTAGACTCTTTCATTCACGTAATGTCTCTTGTACATATGCATTTATGCCATTTATCATGATTAAACAAACCTGAGCTATGATTTAATAAAAAACTGGGTCTCTAGTTTTATTGGTAGGACTTTAAGTAAACATATGTCAGATCACCTCATTTTTTCTAACTTATCTTTTGAAATGTCTTATTTTTTTTAAATCTTTGTTTCTCAGTTCGCTTGAGTAATGTTTTGTATAACTTCTATCATCTATCTATCTATCTAAAACCAACTTGAAATCCCAAACTTATACCCCTTTTAGAGTCTCTTGCTTAATCCACTAAACTCTTGTTCATCTTCTTCCTCTTTTCTTGGACAGTCGTGTTGTTTAAATTTCACGTACTTTTCTTCTGTGCTTACTATTCCGAGCTCAGATTTCAACCCTTTATCTGTATTTTGTTCCTTAGCATTATCTTGTATTCCATCTCCCCAATTTAGTCTTACAATGAAATTCATATTTTATCCAAGAGATAAAGTCTAAAACACTGTATATATGTTTCAGTGGTAGTAAAATCAATTTTCCTTATTTATCTGAGCGGTTGTTAAAATAGGAATATTTTGTATTGATTAGTATTATACAGTTTTTGCAGAATTCCAGAAAAAAGCACAAAGCTCATTTGAAAAAAAACAGTAAGAGGAATTAATGAGTCACAACTGGCCTAAGCTTTTTAAATCTCCCAGGAATGGTCAAGAATATCTCCCAAGAAATGATGTAAAGTCTGACTGCTTTTTCTGGTTTTGATCTACAACTTATTGCATTTCTGAGTTGCTAATTTTTTAAGAAATGCAGATCTTAATTTTAATGCTGCCAAGGAAAGTCTCATTCAGCCAATATTTACAAATATTTCATTTTGTTCCACAAAAGAGTAACTTGTCCTTTTAGACTTTTTTTTTATAACCCTCCTTTACCCACTTAGTAACATGAAATAATTTCCCCTGGCTGGGTCAAATCACTTTTCAGCAGTTGTTCTTCAGTCTTAGAATCCCTTCAGGAAGCATTTGTCTTTTGGCAAGCACCTAAGAATTTAATGAAAGGTCTTAATATGAATGTCTTCATACATAAGTCTTCTGCACTATTTATAACAGGAAAATTCTAAGAAATTATCATGCAAACAATAATTTTGCCTTTCTCCTTTGGCATCACATTCTAAGAAAAATTTGTTTATCTATAATTTGATGAATACTATAAAGGTAAAAATTGTTAATGAGAATAAACTAAATTGATTTTGGACATGAAGAATAGCCAGGGAAAGCTTCTCTAGAGAAATTAAAATGAAAGTAAAGACTGAGATCAATTAAGATAGCCTGAATGGGAAAAACAAGCAGAAGTGGAAGAAGAAATATTCTAGGAAGAGGGAAAAATATGTACGAAGACCTGAAGGCAGAACAGCAAAAAGCAGTTAGAGAAACAGCACAAAATGTACTTAGGGATGGGAGTGGTTAGAAGAGATTTGGGATAAGTAGAGAGAATTTTAATGTTAGAAGACACTAAGAAAGTTAGATTTATATCTGTTAACAATGTGAAGCATTGAAGGTATTTAGTTGTAAAAATGAAAAATCGTATTTGACATTTTAAAAAGTAATCATAATGGGAAAAACAGATTTATTTGGTTCCAGCAAGTTTTGGACCAAAGTGGATCTATGGCATCATCTCTGTGAGAAGTAATGATAGGTTGGATTGGACTCTGGGATTATCATGGAAATGGAGACAAGATGGTAGATTTGAAAGACATTGAAGGGATGAAATGTATAGGACATGATAGAAAGAAAGAATGATGCAGTGTCTGTATAGTTAACATCAGTTTTCAGTGGAGGTGTGATCTCTTTATCATTGATGGATGGATAAACATCACTTTTTCAATCCGCACTTTCTTTCCTCCATTTTTTAACAAAGCCCATTTCTTACTCCAATCTTTCCACTAAAATTCCCTTAACAATTATTTTTTTCCCCTCAAAGTTAGATGAGATCGTTTTCCTCTTTTTTAGTATTAAATTCAATATGCACTTGCTTCTTTTCAGTAACCCCCAATTCACACCCCATTTTGTCTCTTTAATTTTGTCTTTAAAAAGTCAAACAAATAAAGAGACATGATTCAATATTATTAGAACCTGTCACATCTTCACTGCATGTAGAAGAGAAAGACTGATGCAGTTTCCTTGTGTCTGTTAAGTTCTGCTTCCCTTATGTTGTGGATTTAGTTTAACTTTGAATATACATGAAATAATTATTATAAAGATAGAAACACAACATTAGCAAGTGATCTCTGACTTAACTGTACAGTCTCAAACTGGCAGGAAAATCTACCTGTCATTTTGTCCCATGGACCCACTCTCTAATAACATATCTGATCATGTAAGAATGATTTCTGAAAATCTAAACTGGGTTTAGAGTTGATTTCATTAGTGTTTCCAAAGTAGGATGTCTCTTCATACAGCTTAGTTTTTACCTTGCAACTTTCCTAAATTATATTCGTGAAGAAATTGTGTTACTAGTTTAGAATTTAAATCTTGTGTTGGAATCTTTGCCGTACAAAACTGTATGCTATAAAGTAAAAATCAAAACACCATATTGTATTTTATTTTGTAAAATATAAAAATGCACTGAACAATTCAATCCAACTGCAAGGTGAGCACCTCAGTTTTGAAGATTAGAGTGTCATGACAGGGTGATTTTTCCATAGAGTTTTATAAGGTGGAGTAGACATTTTGCAGGTGAGGTGATTTAAAATTGTAATTGCTTTTACAGTCAGAGAAGTCTCAGTAAACTGAACAGCAAATGTTTAACTTCATGTCTAGCTAGTTTCAAGGGGACAAACAGTCCTAATCTCAGTGCATCATTCTTGAGGCAAACAAGAATTGGGAGGATCGGGGTTTGTTTTTGTCACAGATACCAAAGGAAGCAGTGTGCAAGGGAATCAATAAAAGAGGAGACAGTGAGGGTTATCTATGTCTTATGGGGAAATGTGGTTCTTTATACCAGATTATCCTGGGACACAACAGACCTGGATGATTTCAGGAAACAAAAGTTTAAGTGTGAATTTCTAAATCATCATGAGTCTTCTCTGGGAACAGAGGACCCAGTTCAAGTTCCATATTTTCAATATTTATGTATAAGTTCCAAATCTTTAACATAAATAAATTTAAAATCATCAAATTCATATATTTTTTATCACTTCTTCCCAGGTACTTCTTGTTCAGAAACTAGTCACAATTTGAATTATCTGATTTTTTTTCAATATAAAGAAAAGTTTAAAGAAGTTAATTTGATGGAAATAAATCTAGTTTTATCTGGGATTTGCAGGAATATGAAACCATCTGCTTTATGTTCATAGCAGAAGGAAACATTACTTTAGTAAATTTGCCATTTTATGTCTGTTTGCTTTATTTATATAGCAAAAAATTCAGTTTTACTCATCAACATTAGAACACACTCCCACCAAATATAAGCAGTTCCATGGTTGAAACAGAACAGTGGCTTGCTTAGAGAATAATTTCACAGTGTTTGTTAGAATTCGACCTGTTTACATGACTTGGTTAAATATGAATCAAATGCTTCGGAGTATCATTGTTTTCATGTGGTTCTTGGAGACGTGACAAGAAATCTCCTGTATTAGCTCAGGAAAATTACATTCAATTTTATATTCTGTCAAACTATGCATACTCCCATCCTCTGTTGATGAACATTCCTCTATTTCAGGGGAAATTTCAAATAAAAAGTACACTTGAGCAGTTTCCTCCCTATAACTGCTTGTCCATAACCCTGGGATGGTTGCCAAGCAATAATGTGATTGCTTTACAGGCAGTGGGAAATAATTCAGTGGCGCTTTTCCATTTGTAATGCTTCTCAATAGAATGAGGTTGTTAGGGGACAGATGACATAAGGTAGGAGCAAAGAAAAACAAATGTCCATGTTAGGAATTCATACCAAAATGACTTGTGGTTATTTTTTGAACTTGTGCTTTGAAAAAATTTTAGATTCAAAGAGAAGTAAGAATAAGGGAGACAGTTCCTGTTCTTTTCACCTCAATTTCTCTACTAGTAACATCTTAAAATAACCATAACGTGATCAACAAAAGCAGGAAATTGTCATTGATACAATCAACTAAACTAGAGAATTTATTCGTATTTCACTTTTAAATGTGGTTATTTTTAATGACTTTTCATCACTTGTATAGATCGGTACAACTCACCAATAGGGTCAGGACAGAAATCTATGTGGCTGTAAAGAAACTCAACATGCTAACTGTGAAGTCACTTGCTGTTCCCAGCCCCAGGCCCTAGAAATTACTGATCTGTCCTCAACCACTAAAATTGTTTTCATTTTAATAAGGTATAAGGCAAAAATCCTGATTATGCAGCTTTTGGAAATTACTGCTTTCAAATTTATTTTGAAATAATGTAGGACTCGCACGAAGTCGCAAAACTAATCAGAGTTCGTCTGTGCTCTTTATACGGCTTGCCACAATGATGACATGATGACCTTTGACTTAACCATGGTACACTATCAAGATCAGGAAATTACCCCTGGACAGCTTTATCAACTAAACTACAGGCCTTATCGGGATTTTTATTCAGACAGGTACTTTTTAAAAAAATATAATTCTGTGAATGTTAATCACAGGTATGGATTCAGATATTGTAGATACCACCACAATTAGAGTAGAAAAAATGGTTCCTTAATCTCCAAGAAAATATTTTGTGCTACTTGTTCAGAGTCATACTTTCTCTTACCGAACCTAAAACCCTAGGAATCATGAATGTGTTTTAGATATTCACAGCTTAGACTTCTCTAGAATTTAATATAAATGTGATCATGCAGCGTATATTCATTTGTGGTCTTGCCTCTTTGACTTAGTGTGATGTTTTGGGGATTCACTCAAACAATGTCTAGTATCAGTAGTTTATTCCTTCTTCCTGAGTGTACTCCACCGCATGAATGCTAACAGCATTCTGTATTCCCCCTTCCTTGCTGACGGACATTTAAACTATTTCCAGTTTTTCACTATTGCAGACAAAGCTCCTATTCATACTCATGAACATATTTTTAAGTGAACATACATTGCTGTTTCTTTAGTCTAAATACAAAAGATTATGGTTAAGTGTATATTTAAACTTATAAGAAACTTTCAATCTCTTTGTAGAGTGGCTGCACCACTTTTCATCCCCATTAGAGGCGTGCAACAGATCCACTGGGTCTTGTGTGTGTTCTCATTTTGTATTGTCGATAGTTCTTAATTTAGCCATTTTAATACACATATAGTAGTGTCTCATTATAACTGTAATTTTCTTTTCCTTAATGGCAAATTTTTTTCATGTGTTTGTTTTTGTTTTGTGCTTTTTGCCAGGAAAAACTTCTTTGGTGAAGTATCTGTTCAAGATTTTTGACCATTCTGTAATTGAATTCTTTGTTTTTATGGTTCATTTAAAAAAGTTCTTTACATATTCCAGATACAAGAACTTTATAAGAATAACAGTTTGTGCATATTTTCTGTTAATCTGTGCTTTGCCTTTTCAGCCCTTTAGTAGGATCTTTTGCAGAGCAAAATGTTTTAAAATTTATTTGTTATTCATCATAACTTTCTTTTGGAAATTATTATATATAGTTGCTTTCTTGTCTAACTTGTTTCCTAACCCAAACAAACAAAAATTTTCTCCTAAAATTTTTAGTGTTAGTTTAATTATGTTGATAATCAGTTTTGAGTTAATTTTTGTAGAAGTAGTAAACTTTAGCTTGAGGCTTACTTAGGCATGATTAATTATACCATTTGTAAGAAACAATTTTTGTTTGTTGAATTGCTTCTGTATCTTTCTCAAAAGTAAGTGGTACGTACTCTTTCAGTGTCTGTTACTGGATCTTTCTAGCCATACTTCTCTTTTACTCATTGTCAGATATGTAGAAAAATTTTAAATCTGGCAGTGTATATTCTCCAACTTTTTTTTTTTCATTTTCATTAAAGTGATTTCAAATCACTTTAGCTTTTTGCAGCTCTTTGCCCTCTTGAATATATTTCAGAATTTCTTTGTGGATACCTACCAAAAACTATCCCATTAAGACTTTTATGGAAATAGAATATTATTAATCAATTTTGTGAGAATTGAGTTATTTATCATGTTGTATCTTTCAATCAATGATCTTGGTGTATCTCTTCATTTACTTAGTTCATTGTTTCATCAGTGTTTTATAGCTTCAGGTATATGTATACTGCAGAGCTTTTGTTATTTTTTTAATGAAAAGTGAAGTATTCCATTGTGGGAGGTAGAGTATTGGTAATTTTCAAGCTTGAATTTCCAATTAATCTTTACTGCTAAATGGAAATACATTGGTTTTCCTGCCATGGTCTTACATCCTGTGACCTTGCTAAATTCATTTGTTATTCTAAGAGATTTTCTATGTACACAGCCATCCCATCTGTGAGCAGGGGAAGTTAACATTTCTTTCTTTTCCAGTCTCTTTGCCTTCAATTTCATTTTCTTGCCTCATTACTTTGGCTGGAACTTCAAATACTCTATTGAATAGAAGTAGTAACAGTCAACATATTTGCTTTGCTCCCAATTTTAGGGGTGTCTTAATCACTTCCCTCATCCCTGAGACAAAACACTCAGTGCATACAAATTAAAGGAAGAGAGGTTTATTTAGCTCACAGTTTCAGTCCATGTTCCACTGGCTCCAGGGCAGGTAGAGCATGGCAGGGAGGCATGGTGGAGGAAAAGCTGCTCAAATCATGGCACCCAGGAAGCAGAATGAGGGGAGGGGCCTCAAAGGGAGACACACCCCCCAACCTTGTCCTTGCCAGGCTCCACCTCCTAATAGCAAGTCAGCTATAGTGTTCTCAGGTGCAGTCGTCTTCCAAAAGCCCTACCTCTCTGTAAGGCTTTTGGGGGACAATTAGATATTAACCTTAAAGGGGAAAACATTTAGTATTTCGTCAATAATTCCCTTTCTCTCTCCCTCTCTCTCTCTCATAGTACTGTGGATTGAACAGAGGGCCTGCTCCTTGAGTTACATCTTTACCCTTTTTAAAAATTTTTAAATTTATTTTGAAAGCAGGTCACTAAACTGCTAAATTTCCCAGGCCTGTCTTGAACTTCTACTTCTGATCCTTCTGCCTCTGCTTCCCAGAATACTGGAATGATAGAATTATGTCACTGGGATATAAACTAAAAGGATATATATATATATATTTTTTTTTTCATTCACGGGTACTGGGAGTCAAACTCAGGACCTCGTGCTTGCCAGGCAGACACTTATGCCGCTGAGCTATATCACCGGCCCTAGCATATATTCTTGATTACAGTCCCATTCCATCTAGCTCTTTGCTCTCTCTGATTCCTGGCTGTCATGAGCTGACAGTGACACACTCATTCTCTACCACACACTTTCACTATGATGTTTCTGCCTTGGAGTCAATCGACCATGAACTGAAACTTCTGAAACCATGAGCCAAAATAAACATTTTTATTCCTTTAAACTGTGTATATCAAGTATTTTGTTTCAGTAGTGAAAAGGCTGGTTAATGCATGGATTCTCTAGTTGGCTGATTTCCTTCCTCTGTGATGTTCATTTTGCTACTGAATGGATCTTATGAGTTTTTAATTTTGGTTTCTATAATTTTCAGTTCTAAAAATATTTGGCTTTTTCTCTTTATGTCATCTATTTCTGGGGCAAAATTTTCTAGTTTTTCATTTGGTTCAAGATAGTTCCTAATTTATTTCTATGTGTTTTCATACCTATTTTTAATCATCCTCAAATAATTATATCAATGTATCCTGTTGTAGGTGTCAGTTGATTTTCTTTTCCCATTTGAACTTATATGTCCTGGTTCTTGGTATGCTGAATAATGTTGAAATATAGTCTAAAAGTAGTAATTTAATGGTGTAGATACTGTATATAAAATTTAGTTGTATGTATGCTAAGACTATTTTCTATGTTCTATTTTAGCAAGCAATATTCTCACTAAAGTTCAGAATACATGTCCTGGCTTATTTTGTGTACTGTAGTTTAAATGCTGACTGAAATTTCAAACCTTTACAGTTGCATTCTGGTCTAAATTATTTATGTGTTTTTCAATAGATGACCCGTTCTAAAATTTTGTGTTTGTTTTCATGCATGAGCCATTCTAGAATTTGGTTAGAACTTCATACACAAAATGCAATCCTTCAGGTCCATTCTCTCTGCGTACTCTCTGCCTTCTCACTGAGGAGCAGTTACGTGCTATGTTAGATCAGGGTGATGATGGTCAAGTTGATACGGATCCACTTCACAGTTTGTAGACTGTGAAGACACAGAAGGATGTTACTCCTTTGCTGATATTCAGTTAATTCAGTGTTAAAATGATCCCCTCGGTTTTTTAACTGCAAAGTCACAGCAGTCACAGCCCTCACTGCGGATCGGAGGGAAGTTGTCTCTGCTCATTTTAATGCAGTGTGGGGATGATTTATAGGGTGTGTTATGGTTTAAATATGAGGCATCCCCAGAGACTCATGTGTTGAGCAATGTTCACAGGCAAGACCGGAGAGGTGACTGGATTATGAGGGCACAGTCTTTTCAGTGGATTCACCCACTGATGAGTGCAGAGCTGAATGTGCAATTAGCAGTTGGGGCCCATTTGGAGGAAGGGGAATGTGCCTTTGAAGCACACACTGGTCCCCAGCCCCTTTCCTTCTGGCTCTTTTTCTTTAACTCTGCTTCCTGGCTACCATGAAGCAAGCGCTTTCTCCCACCACACCCTTCCACCATGGTGTTTCTGCCTTGGAACCAGCCAGCCATGGATTGAAACTTGTGAGACAGTGAGACAAAATAATTTTTTTCTCCACTTAAAGTATTTTTTTTCTTCAGGTATTTGGTCACAGGCATGAAATGTTGACTAACACTGGGCTCCCGTGTGCAATTGCATGGAGAACAGTGGAAAGAACATAGGAATGCTACCTTCTTAGTGCAGGGCAGGGATGGAAGACAGGGTTTTGTTTAGGATGCAACACTATAGCTTTTATCCCCTTGCTTTCCTGGAGGGCATTGGCAAAGGAATTACATCTTGTAGGATTATTGTTTCCCAGTCTGTCTCCAGAGAAAGGAAGTTTCCTTGGGGCTTTTCTTTTTGATATCACTGCATTTCAGTCTTGGGGGCCCTTGTAGTACCCAAGCAGGAATATAGAGGAAACAAAACACAAAACTCAGAGAATTCACTTTTCAATCATTCCTCAAGTCATAAGATCTAGAACTAGTTTGATACCATTTTCTTCTTTGAGACTCCTCTGACAGTTTATTTTGTCTGGGATATTTAGTTGTAACTAGCAGAATGGAAATTGGTGGGCACACTAACTCTTGTTCCAGATGGGAAAGACCAATACCGCCAATTTTAAGGCCTGATGTTCAGTCTCCTGGCCTTATTTTATGTTTTTCAGCATTTGCAAAATATGTTCACAGTGCTCCATTAGCTACTTTTGGGCAGTCATAAGGAAAGAAGATTTAGTCTTAGCCCCTACGTCTATTACAGTCAAGTTCTGCCAGAACATTCTCACTGAAATCTTCTGTGTGCCAGATGGTTCTAATCTGGGATAAGGTACTGTATTATAGTCTATTTAGGGAACAGTTATGTCAACACATAAGTCCATTACACTGGGTAAATGCTATATTATGAAATGTTTTAAAATTTACTAAAGCAATGAGTACTTATCTTTTTATGTATGTACATTAGGAAGAAACAAGGTGAATCTGTGATTTTGATAGGCCATTTAGGAAATGAGATAGAAGTAAAAATACAAATTTTCTTTCTTTTTTTTATGTAGGTACCAGGAGTTGAACTCAGGACCTCATCCTTGCCAGCAGGTGCTTGTGCCACTGAGTGGTATCACCGGCCCTTTTTTTCCTTTATGTGGGTATCAGGAGTCGAACTCAAGACCTCGTGCTTGCCAGGCAGGTGCTTATGCCGCTGAGCCATATCACCAGCCCAAAAATACAAATTTTCATTTCAGAAATCTACAAACTATATAACCAATAAAGCCTGTACAGAGATATAGTTGTTGGCTGCATAATTAGACTTACAATAAGAGGAAAAGTATTAAAAAATTGAAAAAATGAGAACGTAATATGGTCTGGTTTTCTGGAGCACTATTTAGGTGATAACATTAGTCATAGGGAAAAGTGAACTATGTGAATTCCAGCCCCCATGTATATATGTGGAGAAAGGCCATATGTTTTTCTTACTATGGAAATAAGTATAAGTGAGCTATACAACAACATAGTTCAAACAATATTGGTTTGACATGTACAGATCCACTTAATCACAAATTTGTTGGAGATTTGTGACAATTTTTAAAATGTCACAAGTGATTCATATGGCCTAGGAATATAAAAAAATAAGAAAACTTTTAGCATGTCATGAAGACATAAAATATATGTAAATAACAGAGTAGAGAGTTAGTTCAACATGGCTGAATAGAGGAGGAGACTTGTTCAGAGCTACTCAGAGAAATTAAACTAAAACACAGGTAATTGGAGGAAAGGGGAGGGACATACCCTGCAACTAAAATCAATTTAACATAAGAGACTAGTAGATCAAACCAAACATAGATAAAGGAGTTAATAAAATGGCCAGCCAGCCCACCTGGCTGCCAGTGGGTCACCGGATTGGGATGACTGCCCGCCATACTTGAAATCTTAAAAGAAGGAAAAGAAAAGAGTATATAAAATAGTGTGGCTAAATCAAGCCATACAGGATAGACTTGGAATATAAGGTTTCCTGCCTCTTCTGCCTTCTTCCAAACAGAAGACGCTACAGTCCAGCAGTGAATTCTGCCCACACGATCTGCTCCCTCCCTGATGCTTGGCCAGTTTTCCTTTTTTTTTTTTTTCTTCTTTTTTTTTCCTATTTTTTCTCTTCTCTTTTCTATTTCTTTTTTCTTTTCTTCCTGTTCCTTTGTGCACAGAGTGCTAACTGGAACCGCCAGGAACAAGATTAAAGACTACAGGGGTGCATAGTAAATGGAACAGCTAACCCCTCTCCCATGACCTGTGTTTAGAGAGGTATGGAGAATTAAACAGCCTTGCACCTCGGGAATGTGCAGCCCTGGGCTGTCTCCATTTTGCTGTGGCTGCACCCCACAGCACCCCACAGCACCTCCCCATCCCATCTGAGGAAGTTACAGGCTACAGCAGAGGTGGGTGATGGTGGCAGCAGAACTTGTAAAGCAACAAATGGGAAGTTACACCCCACCTGGGGAAAGGAGTAAGATTTGGGACTGAGCAGCCTTGGACTGCAACAGCACGAGCAGAAGACTGGACCACATCACAGTATTTCACCCCACCCCACAACAAACGACCTGAGAGGACAGAGACTCGCCAGGGGAAGAGGAGCACAGAAGGCTGAGCAAGGACCAGGAGGGGCCAAAGTTGCACAGGAGAGGGGACAGCTCCCTGTCTCTGTCTGAAAACACCATGGCAACTGGGAGAGAGTTGCTCCCACCATGAGAAACAGGGTAAGAAGAGGGAGACAGCTAAGGGACATACAAAAGGTACCGGCTAAGGACTCTGGCCCCAGGCCCCCACATCTGGAGGCCAAGATCAGCCTCAAATCCAGCACAAACTCTACTGCAGGCTTGGCAGTGTTCTCCAGTAGTTTTTGATGCTTGGTGGACACCAGAGGAATTTTATTTTTATTTTATTTATTTATTTTTTTTTTTGCTGGTTTGTGGTTTGTTTCCAGTTCCTTTTCCTTTTTTTTTTCTCTTTTACCTACCTTTTTGTTCTAATCTATTCACCTTCTTTCCCCCTTTCCTCAATTTACCTCTCTAGACTTAATCATATTCTCATATGAGTGACTAGTCTCTCTAAATTTTCCGGTCAACTTCAATAATCCCTTACTTACTCCTTCATTCTGTCTCTTCTGCCCTCTTCTCTAGTTTCCCAAAGCTTGTGTGATCATCCTTCATCCTCCAGCCTGACTTCTACTTTATTTCTTTTCAGTTATCTCTGCTTTATCCACTATCCTTCTTAAATTTCCCCACCACAGGGTAAAACCATTCTACCAAGGGGAAACTCTTTGCATACAAGCTCCCAATTTATGATCAGTTCTGTTATATAACTGTAGATTTTGCTTCTATGGTTAAAGGTACAAAATTAATAGTTACCACAGTTTGTCAGTTTCTAAACATGCTTGATGTTATTGTCAATACTAATTTTACTACTTTAGCAAGCATGTAAAATCTGTTTTAATCAGTTGTTCTAACCTCTGTAACAATACTGGGAAGGTCTGGGGTAATAACCTCACCATACCCCAGCACCAAAGGACTGGGGACTGAGCCAAACAGATACCAACATCTCACTCTTAATTAATTGGAAAGGTAGGATCTCAGGCCAGACACAAACCAAGAACCTCCTACACACAGAAGACATCCTGAGATGTCTAGAGAGGCCTTGCCTAGAGAGGCTTTGATACTAGTGATAAAACAAACCCACTACAAAAAATTACAAAGATCAACACAGAAAACAAAATAAAAACTTTTGAAATAGAAAATTACAAGATGCAGAATCAAAATGTAACCTCAGACCTCCAGGCCACCCAAAACAAGTACAGGAGACAATAAGACAGAGGAAAATGGAAGCCACACACCTGATATTTCTGAAAAGATAGGAACTGAAGTAAAGAAACAAACCCATGAGGCCACAGAGGAAATCAGATCAGAAATAATCTCTCAGGCAATAAAAGAAATATCAACATTTATGAAGGAATTTCTCAGCAAATCTAGAGCAGAGATAGATAAAAAAAATAGATGATGATAGGAAGAGGATGGAAAACGTGAATAATCAATATAGGAAAGAAATAGAATACATGAAATGGATTCAAACAGATATCCAGGAAATTAAAAATTCCATTGAAAGCTGGCAAAACTGCTTGAATGAAACTGAAGACAGACTTTCAGACTGTGAAGACAGGATCTTGGCTTGCAATCATGAGAGGAAAGATCTCTTAAAGATAACAAAAGATTGGGAAATAACAAATCAACAGCTGCAAGACAACACAAAGAAAAATAATATAAGAATAATTGGTGTCAATGAAAAAGCAGGGGCCGGTGAGATGGCTCAGTGGCATAAGCGCCTGCCTGGCAAGTGTGAGGTCCTGAGTTCGATTCCCGGTACCCACATAAAAAAAAAAGCAAAAGTAGGATCCAACACAAATGACATTTAAAAAAAATTATTTGCAAAAGGAATAGAAGAAAATTTCCCAAGCATAGAAAAAGAATCTGACATACAGATAAGTGAAACATATAGAACTACAATTAGCTATAAGCAAAATAAATCTACACACAGATATATAATAATCAAGATCCCAGAAATTCAGCACAAGAATAGAATATTAAAAGCTGTTAGAGAAAAGAAACAGATCACCTATAAAGGAAAGCCCATCAGAATCATGGCAGACTTCTAACACAAACCCTCAAGTCAAGAAGAGCTTACAGTGAAGTATTTCAAGTCCTGAAAGAAAACAGCTTCCAACCCAGATTGATGTACCCTGCAGAATTATCTTTCAAAATTAATGGAGAAATAAGATACTTTCATGACAAAGAACAACTGAAGAAATTCATGCCACCAAACCAAACCTACAAAGAGTACTGAAAGATATTCTAGACAGAGATAAAAGTGACCACAATTCCAAGAACAACATCAGAAAGAAACCACCAGGCAGGGCAAGAAATTAAACAGAGGGGAAAAGCAGGGAATCAATAGCAGGAAAACATCATGACAAAGATAAGCTAAAACATATTAGTTATAACCATCATTGTAAATGGCCTCAATTCACCAATCAAAAGAAGCAGACTGGCAGAATGGATCAAGAAACAAGATCCCACATTATGCTTTATACAAGAATCACATTTAACTCAAAAGGAAATTCATAGACTGAAAGTCAAAGGATGGAAAACAATATTCCATGCAACAGGAATGCAGAAAAGAGCAGGGGTAGCTATACCGTTTGCGGACAATGTGAACTTCAAACCAAGAATGATCAAAAGAAATAAAGAAGGTCACTACATACTTGTTAGGGGAAAACTTCAAGCAGAAGAGATAACAACCGTAAATATGTATGTACCAAATATGGGAGCACCCAACTATATAAGACAATTATTAATAGACATGAAAAACCAAATAAACAAAAACACAGTTGTAATAGGAGACCTTAATACCATGTTGTCACAAAGAGATAGATCAACTAGATAAAAAATCAGCAAAGAAATATCAGAATTGACCCAAACCTGTGAACAAATGGACTTAGTATGTGTTTTCAGAGTGTTCCACCCAACATTATCAGAATACACATTCTTCTCAGCTGCACATAGGATATTCTCTAAAATAAACCACATACTAGCCCACAGAACATGCTTAAATAAATGCAAAGGAATTGAAATTATCCCATGCATATTATCTGACCATAGTACAATGAAATTGGAAATTAATGGCAAAAGAAACTCCAAAAGCTCCATAAACACATGGAAATTAAACAACACTCTCCTAAACAACCAACGGGTCACAGATGAAATTAAAGTAGAAATTGAACAATATCTACAACTAAACAAGAATGCAGATACAACATACCAGAATTTATGGGACGCAATGAAAGCAGTCCTAAGAGGGAAATTCATAGGTTGAATTCTCCATCAGAAAAACAGAACAAGCACAAATAAACAACCTAATGCTGCATCTGAAGCTTCTAGAAAAAGAAGAGCAAGTCCAGCCCAAGGCCCATACAAGAGAGGAAATTATAAAAATCAGAGCAGAAATTAACACAATGGAGACTAAAAAAACAATTCAAAGAATTAATGAATCCAAGAGTTGGTTCTTTGAAAGAATAAATAAAATTGATAAACCCTTAGCCAATCTTATCAAAAAATGGAAAGAAAAGATTCAAATTTATGCACTGGGGAATGAAAAAGGTGAAATCACTAAAGATTCTGTGGAAATTCAGAAGATCATCAATACCTACTTCAAAAATCTTTACTCTCATAGGATGGAAAACATGGAAGAAATGGACAGATTCCTAGATACATATGAATTATCAAAACTGAATCAAGAAGATATAAAATTCTGAATAACTCAATGTCAGTTAATGAGATTGAAAATATAATTTAAAACTTACCAACAAAGAGAAGCCCAGGTCCTGATGGATTCACTGCTGAATTGTACAAGAAATTTAGAGGAGATTTAATGCCAATGCTCCTCTAACTCTTCAATGAAATTGAAAAGGAAGCAATACTCCTAACTCATTCCTGGAGGCAAGTATTACCCTGATACCAAAACCAGAGAAAGACCCAACCAAAAAAGAGAACTACAGGCCAATCTCCCTGATGAACATAGATGCAAAAATCCTCAGTAAGATACTAGAAAACAAAATGCAGCAAATCACCACGAATATTATACACCATGACCAAGTGGGATTCATCCCAGGAATGCAGGGATAGCTCAACATATGCAAATCAATAAATGTAATACACCATATCAAGAGAGCCAAGAGAGACAAGGGCCAGTGAAATGGCTCAGTGGCGTAAGCACCGGCCTGGCAAGCACAAGGGCCTGAGTTCGACTCCCGGAACCCACATACGAAAAAAAAAGGGCCAGTGATATTGCTCAGCAGCATGGGTGCCTGCTGGCACGCGAGGTCCTGAGGTCGACCCCTGGTACCCACAAAGAAAAAAAAAGAGAGAGCCAAAGACAAAAATCACATGATCATTTCAATAGATGCTGAAAAGGCTTTTTTTGATAAAGTCCAACACCCATTCATGATAAAAACCCTACAGAAAATTGGAATAGATAGACTTTATCTCAATCTGGTGAAAGTCATTTATGACAAACCAAGAGCCAACATCATACTAAATGGACAAAAACCTAAAGCCTTCATTCTAAAATCAGGAACACAACAAGGATGTCCACTATCATCACTCCTATTTGATATAGTTCTGGAAACATTAGCCAGAGCAATTGGACAAGAGAGAGAAAAAAAAAGGAATAAGGATAGGAAAGGAAGAATTTAAATTATCATTATTCACAGATGACATGATACTCTACATAGAAAACCACAAAAACTCCACCAAAAGACTTCTAGATTTAATAGGCAAATTCAGTAGCGTAGCTGGATACAAATTCAACACTCAAAAATCAATAGCATTCCTGTACACAAACAACATACTCACTGAGAGAGAAATTAGGGAAACCAAACCCTTCACAATAGCATCCAAAAAATGAAGTACTTAGGAATCGATCTAACAAAGGAAGTAAAAGATCTATACATTGAAAATTACAGTACTCTGAAAAAGGAGAACAAAGTGGATATCAGAAAATGAAAAAATATCCCTTATTCATGGATAGGCAGAATCAACACTGTGAAAATGGCCGTACTTCCAAAACTGTTATACATATTTAGTGCAATCCTGATCAAAATAACACTAGCATACCTCACAGATCTAGGGAAAACATTCCTAAAATTCATTTGGAAATAGAAGAGACCTAGAATAGTGAAAGCAATCCTGAGCAACAAAGGCAAGGCAGGAGGCATCACAATCCCTGACTTGAAACTATACTACAAAGCTACTGTGATAAAATCAACATGGTACTGTCAATAAAACAGAGCTGAGGATCAGTGGAACAGATTAGAAACTGCAGACACAACTACAAACACATTCAGCCACCTTATCTTTGACAAAGGGGCCAAAAATGTTCGCTGGAAGAAAGAGAGCCTCTTTAATAAATGGTGCTGGAAAACTGGCTGTCTACATGATGAAGACTAAAACTAGACACATGTCTATCACCATGCACTAAACTAAAGTCAAAATGTATCAGGGGCCGGTGAGATGGCTCAGCGGTGTAAGCGCCTGCCTTGCAAGCGTGAGGGCCCGAGTTCGACTCCCGGATCCCACATACGAAAAAGGGGCCGGTGATATCGCTCAGCGGCACGGGTGCCTGTTGGCGCACGAGGTCCTGAGGTCGACCCCCCGGTACCCACAAAAAAAAAAAAAAAAGGATCAAAGATCTAAATATTAGAACAGAAACACTGAATCTACTGGAAGAGAAAGTAGGTAGAAATCTTTTTTTTTGTGGGTACCGGGGGTCGAACTCAGGACCTCGTGTGCCAGCAGGCACGCGTGCCACTGAGCGATATCACCAGCCCTTTGTTCATATGTGGGTACCAGGAGTCAAACTCAGGGCCTTGCACTTGCCAGGCAGGCACTTATGCCACTGAGCTATATCACCGGCCCTAGAAATCTTGAAGACATAAGTGTAGGCAGAGACTTCATGAAGAAAACCCAAACTGCATGGGAAGAACTTCAAAGAATCAACAACTGGGATCTCATGTTATTAAAAAGTTTTGCACATCAAAAGAAATCACCAACAGAGTGAAAAGAAAACCCACAGAGTGGGAAAAATTTTTAGCCAACAGTCCCTCAGACAAAGGACTTCTATCTAGAACATATAAATAATTGAAAAAATCCAGACACCCCCAAATTCAAAGACCCAATCCAATAATGGGCATCTGGGATGAACACAAACTTCCCAGATAAAGAAGTATGAATGGCAAATAAATCTATGAAAAAATGTTCAACATCATTTGTCATTTGAGAGATGCAAATTAAAACAACACTCAGATTCCATCTCACCTCAGAAAGAATGGCTATCATCAAGAAGTCAACCAATAACAAATGCTGGAAGAACTTTGAGGAAAAAGGAACACTTCTCCACTGTTGATGGAAGTGTAGACTGGTGCGAACACTGTGGAAATCAGTGTGGAGATTCCTCAAAAAGCTAGGATTAGAGGTCCCATTCAACCGAGCTATTCCCCTTCTGGGTATCTTCCCAGAAGAATTAAAAACATCATACCACAGCGATATATGTGCATCCATATTTATAGCAGCACAATTTATAATAGCTAAATCTTGGAAACAACCCAAATGCCCATCAACTGAGGAATGGATAAAAAAGATGTGGTATTTTTATGCAATGGAGTACTACTCAGATATAAAGAAGGGTAAACTCGAGGCTTTTATAGGTAAATGGATGCAATTTGAGACCATACTATAAGTGAAATAAATCAGACTCGCATGTGTAAACATCATATTGTCTCCCTAGTATAAGAAACTGAAAAAGTAAATAAGATCCAAAATGTAGAATAGATATTGTAAGAGGGGAAGAAACTGCTCAAGAGGAAAGAACAACTGGGATAGGAGAAAAGAGAAAAGAAGGAAGGGAAAAGAAAAGAATATATATACAAGATAGCTAAGATAATTACATTACTAATTTCTATCAGTTCACTGAAAAGAACAGTTTGTGCTTATATTTTTTGATCAATTTTTCATGCCTATATCCTGTTATCTGAGCAACTACTTTGAAGATAACAATATGCGATGTATTAAGCACTGTGAATCCCCTATTAGCTTGTTTTGAAATTCTGTATCATTGTTTTTTCTCTTTAAAATAAAAAAATTTTCGGGCCGGTGAGATGGCTCAGCGGCATAAGCGCCTGCCTTGCAAGCGCGAGGGCCCGAGTTCGACTCCCGGAACCCACATACGAAAAAGGGGCCGGTGATATCGCTCAGCGGCACGGGTGCCTGTTGGCGCACGAGGTCTTGAGGTCGACACCCCGGTACCCACAAAAAAAAAATAATAAAATAAAATAAAATAAAAAAATTTTCTAAATGACTTAAAAACTATTTCAAAAATAAATTATATTTTATTTCTAAGAGTGGAATGCTGTTTAGACTCTGATTTCATTTGATATTAGATTAATTATAATAAGTGGAAGGCCAACATCAACTTGTAAGAATTATTTTCAAACTATGTTGACTTATAAATTTAATTTTAAAATAGTTGATCTACCTAATTTTAAACAAATCAAGGTATTAAGATTAAAGACATGGAAAATTAAAATTTCTCTGTAGTGTGTTGAAATGGTTTACAAATTCTTTCTTATAGAACAGCAATAAGATAAGTCCATTTAAATCATGTATTGATTTTTTAATATGCCAATAAAGGATAGCATATTATGAACATTCACAATTTTAGAAAGATAAAATATGCTGCTCTTAAGGATGCAAACTGGCCATAGCCAGATACAATTGTCTTACCTCCACCAGATGCCTAAAAATATGAGGAGGAAAACAATGTGTCCTAGAAGGAGATGGCTTCTCTAGGAGTTTTGTAGGACCCTCTGCAAGAGCTGAATGTGATATGAGTAAAAAGAAGGACCAGGGCCTGTGAGATGGCTCAGCGGCATAAGTGCCTGCCTGGCAAGCACGAGGTCCTGAGTTCAACTCCCGGTACCCACATAAAGGAAATAAAGGGCCGGTGATATCGCTCAGAAGCACAAGTGCTTGCTGGCAAGCGCAAGGTCCTGAGGTCGACTCCCAGTACCCACATTAAAAAAAAAAAAAGGACCTGTTATAGTTTGAATACTTATCCCATCCAAAATTCACATTGAAACTTAATCCCCATTGTTTTAGTATTAAGAAATGGAGATGTTTTGAGAAGTGATTAAGTCATGAGGTCTCCACTCTCACAGATGGATTCATGCTGCATAAAAGGGCTATAGAGACCTGACTAAGATTCCCACTGCCCCTCTGCCTTCTGCCATGTGAACCTGTGGCCAGGAGAAAATGCCCCAGAGGGAGAAGTCCTCAGTAGACACTGAAATTGCAAGTGCCGGGATCTTTGACTTTCCAGTCTCTGTAGCTGGGACAAATAAATTTTCTTTTCTTGCTTTCTTTTTTTTTTTTTGGTACCAGGAATCGAACTCACGATCTCGTCCTTGCCAGGCAGGTGCTGGTTCTGCTGAGCTATATCCCCGGAATAAATTTGTTTCTTATAAATCTTCAGTATCAGACATTTTGACCTAACAGCACAAATAGACCGAAGATGGGACTGTGGAGCTCAGTGAATCTGGCAGGGAAATAAACACTTGTTCATACAGTGGGGGTAGATTGAGCTATAAATAATGGACAACCAGAGTAACAGCCCCTTAAGCCTAGGAGATTATTCATTTAACATTAAAAAACAATAAACATATGGCATAGGTTCTTCGGGGATGGCAGTACTACCCAAAAGGTAGAACAAACGCTCAGTCTCCTGCTATCTTCCTATACCACCAAGGTAAGCATTTAATGGACATCTTCTTTGTTTTGAAATGGCTATTAAGCCTTGAATTATTGTATCTTTTGCTCAAGCAGTAAAAGGAGAAGGATGAAAAGAAAAAGGGCCAACAACTGAATGGGTTTGCACACTGCAATTATCTATATCAGAAAGCTTTCCCAGGATCTCCTCAGAGGGATCCACCACATCTTGTTGGCTATCATGAGATATACCACCATTCCTGGCAGGAATGAAGATGAAGAGCATGAGAGTGTCAGCGTTAACTGTTCTTCGGAAGAGAAGAGAGAGAAAAGACTATGAATTGCTTGCTTTTGAGTAGAACCAAAGCACAGAGGATGCCACAGGTGATGGAGATTTGATGCTGTCACACAGCTGACCTTAAGAGTGAAGTTGATCTCAGTAGCCTGAAACATGCCCTGTGTCTTGCATCACAAGAGTATACAAATGCCACATTTTCCAGAATATGCTTTATTTCCTTGGACTTGTCTTTGGGTCCAACAGTTATGTAACCGTGTATCTTATTTCCATTGTTATTCCTTATATTTTCATCTCTTCTTGTGTTTAGTGTCTGATTATTGGGGCTTCTGAGATTTGTTTTCACCCATCTGGGAGAATTTCTGATATCTCACTACAACACCTTAATTTGTAGCACTGTGTCTGTCTGTCTCTCTCGGTTATTTTGCAACCATAATTATGGCCGCCAGTGGCTCCGAGCTCACATATTTTCAACGCCACCATTACAGAGGAAAGGATTCTATTTCTTGAATTCCCTATCTGAAAAATCCTCAAGAAAGACTTTCCTAACATTGTCTGGGTCATAAGCCTACGTCAGAAACATGAGAGATGTGAGTAAAAATTTAAAACTTTCCCCAAAAGAAGAACAGGATATTTCTCAACAGAATTGAGGGAAAGCACGAACAGAATGAAAACCAGTGTTGTAAATTATTCTACAATATAAAGTTCCATTTCTTCCTCCATCCTCACAAAACGCTACAAAAAATATGTTATTGTTCGTAAGGAGACATGGCTTGAAATTATTTGTATTGGTTCTTAATTAACCTGTCAATTAAGTGTTTCACAGGGAAATTGTCTTCTTCATTAAATCACATTTCAGGCTGTTAGCTCTAAATAGATGATCTTAATGATGCAAATAAAATGATGATTCTAGGAATATACTTAATAGAATGAATAGAAATATCAACTAATGTATCTTTGTAGGTACTGACCTGTAGTGGGTGCAATTGACATGAGTCTGGGTCCCAGCAGTTCTCAAGAGGAGAAAAAAACATTAAACGAATTTTATACTTACTAAATTGTGACATAAAATACTGCCTATTATCCGATGGATACTGAATGTGCATATGCCTATTAGAATATCATGCATTTGTCACTACGCTCTACCCAGAGTCAGGGTTCCATTTTGACCTTCACTTTAAAGGTTATGGCAATGATTTAGCAAGAAGAATTTCCATTTAGGTTCAGTTCATTCTCATTATCTCTGAGAACCGAGTGTTATTGCAGTTTGATTGAACAAATGGTATTTGGAGGTTCTCCCTCTAGATGGGCAGTAAATAAGCTCTGGGTGATTTACTGTGGAAGGTGTAAACGGAAGCTGTTACAGTGGCAGAAGAGAAATAACGTTATTCTTCCAAGAGCAACAGCACCTTCACATTTGTCTAAAACAATGGTTACCAAGCTTCTTCCACCCATAGTGCATTATGCAATTCTTAGAGTCTGTCCATAAGGTAGGAAATAATCATTGTAAAGAAAAAAATTACCACCGAGTTCCCTTAGCTAGCATAGCCTAGAAACTCAAATCCAAATATTTTAGTCCAAGCTCAGTCCTATTTTTATCCCACAGCTGTTGCTTTGAACATAAGAGGAAATGTTCTCTGTCTACTTTATGACATGACATGAAGTATCAGGAGTAAGGTACAATGTGATTCTTTTCTGACAAAATCAGAGGGTAATTTAACCATTCATCTTCATAATATTTATTGTAAATTTATTACAAGCTTTATCCCTAGTACCCTGAAGGAGGTCTGGCACATGTAGTAAGGCAGATAAATGGACACATGTGATTATTCAGTGAGGAAGTGAATGAGTGAGTGCTAAGTCAGGCAATCAGCATGCTCCATTCATGATACAGTGAAAAATTGCACAGCCTGCTTTCGGGAATCTTACCAATGTAGTAGGAGATACTATATGCTCATCAAAAGAAACTGCCATACAAAAACGTACTGAAGTAAAAAATACTCAAGATGCTTTGAGAGCATGTAAATGCTGGCTGAGTTGAGTGAATCATCACTGGTAGTGGTGTTTGAGTTTGACAGTGAAGGGCTAATCAGCTCTAGAGAGACAGTGCATCACCACAGAAGTAGAAAATGAGCGATTTGTGTGGTCCCGTGCGAGACTGTGGTCCCAGCAGCGTGGCTCAGGAGCGCTCGGGCTAGAGAAAGGTGACAGTGGAGCATTACTGGCACCTTGTGAAGGACACTGTTTTGTGTCCCATGGTGATAAATGAATTCGTACTTTAGAATATTAACTGTGGTGGCAGCAGGGTGGATTGACTGGGGTAAGGGGAGCTGTGAGTCAGCTGTTTTGTTTAGTGTCTGACTTGAATGTGAGAGAGTGAACTCCTGAACCAGCCAAGAGGATGAAAGTGCAGAGAAATTCTAAAGATGACCGGACAACAGAAGGGCCAGAGCTGCGTTTGTGAGGCTTGAAGCTTACACGAATGTGAGGGCTTGCTCTGAGAAAACATGTTCAAAATCACAAACACAAAATGAGCTGAGAAAGCAAATGTTTATTTATAGTGAAGAAAAATTTAAAAAACATTATTAATATTTAAAGGTTGACAAATACTACAAATTTCAGATAATCGTAAAAATACCTTTGTGACGCTTCTTAATATATAACTATATGAATTTTTTGATGTATACTTTTAAATATCTTCAGTGACAAAGATTTTATGATAATATTTACAGAGAAGTTAGAAAGAAATTCAGATTGTTTTTCTACCATAATTGTTCAAATTTATTTTACTGATTCTTTGGATGCAAAAAACCCTTTTGTTTTACCTACAATTTTATCTGCTGCTGATTGTATAGCTGCAGGTTATCCCTTACAAACATAGGGATTCGGGTAAACTTCATCATTTCATGTCACTTTGTTTTTAATCAAAAAAGGCAGAAAAAGTTCGACAGTTTTCTGATTATACATGTTGCTCTATACATATTTCTAACCAGAAGTAACTTTTGGGACTAATGGAAAAAAATATTCTTTTAAAGTTTTACATGTTTTATAATTGGAAGAATTGGAAGAATTGTGGCTCACATTAAGCCACAGTTGTCCTCTATTCTTATAGATCGGTGCTGGGTGCTGAAGGACGCATTCATGCAGGGACAGTATCACGGCCCTTCAGTTTCTTGCTATGATGGTGTATGAGTCAGCACCGGGAGTGGTAAGAGTACTTCTGGAAACCATCCTTACCTTGGGAATGCTAGCAATCAGCAAACCATTCACAGAAGTGCTGGAAACCACATCAGCATATTGCAGCAAATCAAAAAAGAAATATCTGTAACCCAAATTCCCTTCAACTGGATTCCACATATGCCTGTGGTCACCCTAACACAACCCAACATGAATTTTACTTTTGAAAAATTTGGAAAAACATGTGAACATATAAAGACGTTGGCAGGGTTCCTCTCAGATCTTTGGGAGGAATTCGCGCATGGAAGGGTTTATAGTAAGTTGGCTTAGTGCGAACCTGGCTCTGGGGGAATAAACCTATCCCTGGAGTCTGCTTGTGATAAGAAGGATGAGAGAAATGGGAATCACGGAAGGCCGGAAGATTTTGCTAGCTTATAGTATTGTTTGGATGATAACATGATAAAAAATAGAGTGACTGATTTTTAGTTTTGATTATCCTTTATTTTTTAGCACTAAAAGTCCCATATCCTGAGGAAATACTCTGAAGATACCAAAAATCAAAAAATCTGTTTTCAGATAAGGAACTGAAAAGGAGCCCAATAAATAGGGATTGAAAGAAAGCCTATTTTTAGTGTAAAAAGTTACTTATAACATAGATTATCTCTGTTTTTTATAGTTACTGAAGTTTGGCAATTAAGATGTGTAGTTTCCAGGCGCACTTTATGCTTTGTTGGGGCACTTCTAGTGATGCAATTTAAGTGTAAGACTTTAGTGCAGAGTAACCACGAGCATTAAAAATCTGTGTTTGCCTGACTGACTGATGATTAGCTGTTGTGATTTGTGCTGAGATATCATTTGTATAAGAAACAAAAACAATTCAAATGAGAACAGAGGCTATTTAGTAAGTTAGTTATAGCAAGAAAGTCAGCCACTGTCACCTTGGCAGAAACACACAGGTGGTGGGAAAGCTTTACAGGGGAACAAAGGGAAGAATTTATGCAAACCTTGTTTGGAGGTTGTTGGAATCGGAAGGCTGGAAGTAGATGAAGTAGGAGCAAGGCGTCCTGTGAAATGGATTTGGGGAATGTGTTTGAAAGTCTCTGATTGGTCCTGAGGTGGAAGCCAGGGAAAACATGAGGAAACTGGCAGTTATTAACCAAATCCTGATTTACACCCTTAAAGAGGGGCAGAAACATATTCTAGAGTCTCACAGGACAGAAAGAAACATGTCACATTTATTTTTTACTAAATATAGCTAATATGCATTTACTTATCTTGTATTTATTTTTTCTTCTAAAATGTCTTATATTTAAGTTTCTTTAAAACTGCATAAAATGCAACTCATGAAATTTAAATAAAATTATAGGGTTAATAAATTTATTAAATTGCTCTATCAGAAGACAAAAAATCAGAAATTATGAACATAATGTTATATTTTCTTCAAGTGTATTCTTTGTATAATTAATCTTAATTGGCTAATTTGTTTAATTACTTCTAATTGCCACTGTTAACTAGCTGTCTTGCTGTTGGCTTAAATTAAAGCATTTATATTGCAGAAACGAAAATAACAAGTGAAAACCTATTGGCATATTTTGATTCATAAATATGTCCTCCATAACTTTGAAAATTCATGGAAATCTATGTAAAATTTTTTGGCAATATACTGTTGAAAACTGAGATGACTATATTTTAAGGTCCTCAAATTTCTATTCTTTTGAATAAATTGCTTTGATTATTATTAATCCAAAGATCAGAGTAAATATACCATTAATAATTATTAAAACCACTGTAGATTATGTATGGATGTGTGCATGTATACATAAATATTTGTTTTTGCTTAGGACACATTTTAAATGTTATTTCCCTGATAGTATGTTCTAACTTTTAAATTTCAGACTTGATTTTCATACACTGTCCCTTCATGCAAAGACACTATTTCTGTCATTTCAGAGAACATGTTATTTTCTCAATATTTTGTCGTAAGGTACTAAAGAACTATTTTTGCAGCCCATGTTCTAAGTCTAGTATGCAGCTTTCCCTATGTGAATCTTAATTAGGTCATTTAAATAATCTATTTTGTCAATGAGTATCTCTGATATACTCTCTTGTAGGCCCATGAAAACATCTGGGAAAGAGCAATGCTGAATATTCCTCACATTTTTCTTTTGCTCAGTACAAAATAATTATATTTCTATTTGATATATATCTAATACATTTTCAAAGTTCCAAATAAGCCAATTATAAATAAGGCATATTTTAATGTTATATACTTAATTTTATATATGTTATATACATAGCTATGTCGAGTTCCTTCAGAACTATATTCATAGAATTAGTTGAAATGAAGCTATAAATTAAATGCTTCATCAAATGTGAATAATTTCGTTGTTTGATAATTGAAGTTTAGTGGTTTTTATTGAGAAATAATTATTAAATATTCTAAAAATTAAAGAAAGCAAATCCAAGAGTTTTAATGAAGTTTTTGATTGGGATTTTGTTTCTAGATAAATTTAGATACAGGTGAGATTATTTTTTGTTACATCTTTCTCATCCATCTTGGAGCTCTCATGTCCCCTCGGACTCAGATGCTTTTAAGTAGAGTGCAATAAGAGAAGAGAGACAGAAAAGAGACAAAGAAACAAAGTGCTACCCGCGAAGAGAGCACTGAGCTTTCAGACGGGGCTCTGTGTCCCTCAGACTGGGTGACTTTAGCTGAGTCATTTTTTGAGTTTGAGTCATTTTTCTCCAGAAAATAAAGGTAACGATTACTAATCCATGTAATTTTGAAAGAAGTAATCAAGATTATACTCGTGAAAATACGTAATGTGAATTTTACAGTTGGATGATATTAAGAGCATTCCCCTTTTCGTTTCTCTTTTTTTCATTCATTATTCATGATATGCCATTGTTTTTTAATTCTGAGAACTAATTCTCAGTCCCAGGTTGGATTTTCTTTCTTGCTTTCTTTTCTTCAGCATCACTGGTGTAATTTATTTGCCTTGCATATTTACTTTGCTCCTGTTTGCTGTTCTATTAGAAGAGGACATGACTTCTCAAATATCTTGTATATTTTCCTCTCTAAAACATACAAAAATCTTAAGAGATATTGACAAAGAATCATTACAACTAATATTCCTGAACTTTTCTCAACAGTGCGTTTTCCTAGCCTTCTCTCTACACTCTTCTAAATGTCTTTTTTTTTGGTGGGGGGGGCAGTTCTAGAATTATTTTCATGTTGTCAATCATTTCAATTCAATCAATGTCAATAATCAGTTTCAGTGATGAATATAACATTCTTCAGTCCACAATAGGTTCATCCTGAAAGTTATACTAAGACCTGTAGAATCATTCATGTCCAGAATGTACTCTAAGATTTGTAATATCCCAACTCTTTCTATCGCCTCATTGATTTTCCGTTTTGCTCTGGATGTCTCAACACTTAGCGGGTGCCTTGAAATACTTGGAACCTGGTCTCTTAATTAAGAGTGAAGCCTCTGTCTTGGCTTTTCACATTTCTCTTGATTGGCTTTGTTGCTCCTGAAAACCTTTATGACTGTAGTTCCTGGAAGCTCTACCATCTCTTCTGACATGTTTTCCCTCTTTATGCAGTTTTCCAGGATTCTAATTAGTGTTCAAGTCATAGCTAATGTACTCCATGGAGTACATTACTCCATGTACTCCATGTAGTACTCCATGTACTGCCCATGGAGCTGTAAGCTGGCATAAACCAGTCTTACTATATGTCAGCAGGATCTGATGACAGACTTATTTCCCTCTTCTATCACAAACTATTTTTCCTCTAAGAGAGCAGATTTCCACATATTCTTATTTTAAAGCTTATGCTGTTTCAAAGCATTCATGTTTCCTTTAAGAAACATTTTTGGGCTCTTCATTCAATTCTGGGCTAAGTGGTCAGGACTTACAATGAGAAACAAAATAAAACAAAAAAGACAAAATAGTCCTTAAGCACAAGGGATTGTCAACCTAATAGGTAATTTGCTAATAGTTAATTTATAATCCACATGGTAACTAGTGTGCTGGAAACACAGGATGCTACGTTTAGAAGGTAAATTCACCTAGAAAGTGTCAAGATGTACCTGAACAGAGTAGATTTGGCTTGATGAAGTAGAGGAAAGGCCATTTCAAGACATCTTGGCAAATACAGTGCATGCCATAAGACAGGCACACTCGTTTAAAGATTTGTAAATCATTCTATGAGGTGAAAAATACATTAGGAAAATGTTAGGAAACTCAGAATGGGTTGTTTATTAGGGATCAAATATAGAGCATTGAAAGCAATAAGGTATATTGTATAAATTTAACTTAGAATGCCTATATATCTATTTTTGTTTTTATTATAGTCAGATTATCTTTCCGCAGCTCTTAGCCTCACTCCTCCTTCACAATCAGATTATCTAATCTCTACTGCAGTGTTATTCACTTGTAGTGTCTAATGTGTTATCTCTCCAAGTACCAATTACTGCATAGACCTATCTCCTGGAAAAGCTAATGTTTAACAGACTCACAAAATTTATCTGTAAGAGTGAAATTCTAGCCACTAAGGCCTGTCTGTATGTAAGAAGTTGTTTCACATATTTTCTGCAACACTGGAAACGATTTTTACTCATTTTTCCTGTTCGTTTCATGCCTGTAAACATAGTGTGTAATTGAAGGTTAAATCCACTTTATAGTAAGATTAATTTATCCCACATGTGTAGACTTTGCCTTTAATAATCAGTTTTGAAACTTAGAAGTTACATACTATATATGGATTGAATAAAATATTATAAGTTTTGTTAAATTTATCTAAGTTTTGTAGTTATGTCTGGCAAGGATTTGGTCTTCTCATCTAAGCCGTAAAATTTGTGGTCATAAAGTTATTTGTGATATTTCTATATCATTTTTAATGTCCATGAATTAATTCTGGGGTCATAAATTTTCTGTCTAATATTAATAATTTGTATCTGCTCCCCATTTTCTTTATTAGCCTAGCTAGAGATTTATAAGTTTTCTTGGTGTTTTCAAAGAAGCAATTTTCAGAATTCATTTAGTTTTCCATTGTTTTCCCCTTTATGCAGTGTTTCCTCTTTATGCAGTGACTCCAAAAGGACTAATATGACAGAATTTGAAGAGTAAATCAAATATTGTCATGCTGTGAACTATGAAACAAAGATTTTGTGTGCACAAAGAGGAGAATGGATGAGAGAAGAGTTGGTGAAATATACATGCAACTTACAATAGACTGTACTACTCTGCCTATAAAGCACATTAAATTTTAAATTCATTTATTCATCCCACAATTATACAATTGTTAGTGTCTGTTAGTGTCCAGGAATGTGCAACAAACAATAACAACAAAAACCACAACAATTCATGAACTATTCCAGCTTGAATTCTAGTGTGCCATACAAAAAACTATAAAGAAGCAAATGTCAGACAAGAAGTGTCATGAGAGAGTAAAATATAGTATGTGAAAAGTAGGTGACAGTACATTATGTATGAGGTAGTATTTTGAAGTTCCTTGATAATATTTGTGCTGATGAATAAAAAGCAAACCATGGAGATTAATGTGTAAAGACATTTTAAGAGGATGAGGAAGCAAAGTTCATGGGTGGATATGCTTGGTGTACTCAAAGAACAAAGAATGCGTGACTCCAGCAAATGTACTAACATTCAGTAAAATGGCATAAGATTAATTATCAAGATATAACAATGGAGTATACTCTTTAAGAAAACACAAACTCTTATAATCTGAACTCATCCCCCCCTTACATTAGTAATGTAATTTTTTTTTTTTTTTTTTTAGTTCTGATACTGCCTGCTATGTAGAGGTTGGATGCTAGAAGTCAGACTGGTGTGAGACTTACTTAATCATTTACGTAGTCCCCTTCTATTATCCATCATGAATATAGTGTTAGGATGGTTTGAAAGTTCTGCAATCTGCTTAAAGGCTTCCATTTTTTCCCTTACCCTAGTAGTTTCCTGGTTCTTTTCATGTACGTAAATGTTACTATGCATAATTGTGCATATAAAGATCAATTTAAAAGCATTATTATACATCAGCACAGCCCCCCAAAAAGAACCCTTACTGCTGTCTTACTTTCCTGTTGCTGGGAAAGAATACCTGATACCCACAACAGAAAGGAGGAGAGGTTTATTTCTGGCTCATGGTGTTTAGAGGTTTCCATCCACCATAGTTGGGCTACAAGGCAGGAAGGGAAAGGTGGGACACCCTGGCAGAGGGAAGGGGCTCATGCCATGATGACCAGGAAGCAGAGAGGGAAGGGACAGCCCTGGGAGGGAGACACACCCTTCCAGATCACACCCTCAGTGGCCTGCCTCTTCCAACCAGGCCTGCACCCCATAACAACACACTCAGACCTAGCAGCCCCCCCATCCGATCACCTTCTACATGCATGAGAATTTTGGGAGAACTTCTGGATCCAAACCTAACAACTGTACACAGTTATTGAATTATATTGCCTGTAGAAATTTACTCCTGGTTGATGGGAACCAAGAATTATAAATTGAGCTAGGGTCTGTTTGAGGCCATCCTTGTCTTGCTTTTTGGGCCAGTTTGGAATCTGGAAACTCTTGCTTTCTCCCAGCCATGGCTGAGGCCTCAGTGGTCCCTGAGGCCTTGGGGCTTACAGGGCAAGATAAGAACTGCTGAGGATGCTACAGATCTTTAAAACAATGCAGTAGCTGTAGTAAAAGTTTTGCTTGGGGAACAAAACTGTTTCTTTATTAACCCTGCTGTTATTCTTGCAAGAATGTTTCGTTCTTCTTATACAAGCAGGCCAGGTGAAGAAGTCTTTGTCTTTGCCAATCCTGAGGCAATGACCTCCCAGCCCTCCTCTTATGTATTCTTAATATTGTCTCTGTCTTTTATTTCATCTTTCACTGTACCCCAATATAGGCAGTTGGGGATCTTGGCCAGGTCCCCGGCACCTGACTAAGTTGCAGTTTACAATGTTTACAATTACTGTTGTAGTTCATCGGAAAGAAATCCATATCCTCTGCAGTAGTATTTAAAGTTTCTGCTTTATGAAAATGTTAAGGTATATATTAGAATCAGGTAACCCAAGAATATTCTCATAATTTTCATGTCAATAACACAAAGATATTCTAATAACATATGCCTTAGGTTATTAAGTAATAGTTAAATATTAATAAGAAGCAAAGATCCTAAGCAAAACTAATCAAAGTGTCTTAATGCAGTTCACAATTACAAATTTAATAATTAGACACAATTTTCCCTCTTATTAAATGTCACTTAAACCAAAAATATAATTTTATGAGACTATTGAATAAAATCATGCAATGCTCCATTATCTCTGTCTCTGTGGACAACAGCAAATACACATTTTTCTTCGAGTCGGAAGTGTTCATCAGCAATGACAAAGACCGACTTCGGGATTTCTTTGAATGGTTTACTAGGGAGTGCAAGATGTGACCAAGAGATCTCCCCAGCACTGCAGAAACCCGTATCTGGAGATGGTCTCACACTTCAGTGGGGAAGCACGGTGTCTTTCAGTGTATATTTCTTCTAGTGTACATTTACTAGGAACTTACAGGTTCACGGAAGTCGTTGCGCCAGGAACTGAGAACATCTGTGACTCTCAGCCTATCGTAGTCATGGTCTAGTATAGCAACAGAAAAGCGACTGGTCACAAGACGATGTACGTACAGTAAAGATTAATGCAGTGACTTAGAGCAATGAAATGATCCTGCGCTTCTTTTCGAAGTAACTAGTAGAGGTTTTGATTTCATACATTTTGATATTGACAATGTATTAATTGTGTATTGCAAACACATACTAATAAAAAAATTTAAAAATCCAACATTTTAATCCTTGATACACAGAAACAGTTATGAATGAGAAGAATGAGAAATATATACTCTTTCTGTTTCTCTACATAGTTATTACCTTTGTTTAATAGCACAGATCTTTGATCAGGACATGTACCTTGTACGTTTTGTATTTCCACACCTGCAAAAATACTGAGTTACTATCTAAGTAGACACTGAGGAATGAGTGATAAATTGAGTTAATTGCCATCTCTCTTTTTGTATTTCTAAACTTGACAATTAATTGCTGTGTTCAGATAGGAACTATACAACTGATGGCTATTTCTGTATTAAAAATGAAAGTTACATAATTCTTAAGTCATATGTCTTTCTATCTTTCGCTAACTTTTATATTCAAAGATACATTTTATTAGAACAGATTGAACTCTGGAATAAAAGCACAGGTGATGTTTACACCAATTAGCCTCTACTAAACATCCATTTGGTTCTTGGGGCAATAAAAATACTCTCACTAAAAATATTAAAATATTAATTCAGATCCATTTACATTGGTTAGAAAATACATTGGAATTCATACAAAATCACTTTCAAGGCATAGCCTAGAATTGACTAATTAGGTAAGCCTGCAGGTGTGTTTCATAAAATGACATTTATGTGTATAATACAGTACAATAGCATTTTCCAAACATGTACATATACTGTTATGCAGTATACCTTGATAAGTTTTCTACATGAATGAAGACTGCACTCTTCTACTAATAATTATAATACTGGCATAAATTTTGATCAAATTCTTATTAACTTCCAGATATATTTCATCAGTACTGCTTATCAGTGATTGGATATACTACTGTAATTAAAAAACATGCTTTTAAGAAGTTATAACCAGTAAAAATAAAGGAATAAATTTAGAGTATACATAATAGCATGGAAAGGAAATATACACATGCACATGTATGAGAATGCAATATTGATAATGTATGCTACACTTTTGGACACGAGTTTATTTCCATATTGGCATTTATATCATACTCTCAGTCATTAGCCATGAGCTAAAAGCTTTTCAATCATTCACCCAGAGAATTAGTTTCAAAATTTGGATTCCAAGAAGCAAGAAAAAAATTTGTTTCAAATTTTTGATTCTATTAATTTTTGTAGATTTTGAAAATATGAAAAAGTCAAATTTCCAAAAAATTATATCAAAATGAAAACTTGTTATTATCTCATTTACTTATTACATCTTTCTCTTCTTAAGATAGATTACTGTTGGAATTTATTGCATAGAGATTAATTCTGGAAGTCTTTTAAACATGAAAACATAGAAACATTTGCCTAAAATACAATTGTATTTAATTGAAAATTTTATTTGAATTTGTAACGGAACCTGGCATTGTAAAGCAACTCGATTCTCCTGAATTACACCTGCATTTGCACATTTTGTGGTGTGACTCTTTTGTGAACAATTATTATGTAAGTAAAATTAGAGGCAACAAGCATACCATGTATGATCAAAAATATGTTGAATATTTAAATTTAAAAAATTATTAGGACAAAAGACACATTGCCATTAACCCCCTCAAAATATCCCCGTACTTCAAACCTTATCCATCCTTCTTGCCGTTTTTCTGAAACAGTTCTGAAGTCCTCTTTTGTGTCTTCAATTGTGCTGTTGTGGCTGCCTCGATGACCTGAACTGATTGAAAACATTTATCTTTCAGGTCATCTTGACTTTGTGGAAGAGCAAGAAGTTGCATGGCGCCAGATCCAGTGGTCGGAGATGCACCGTCAAGTTTTTCACAAGCCTGCCTTTCTGTATGGGATAAGTACGTTCATGACAAAAGGGGAGCTGTATTTTGAGGGGGAGTAATGGTAATATGTCTTTTACTGTAATAAATTTAAAATTTAAGCATTCACTTAATTTCAATGTAAATTAAGTGCCAATTTCAATCACATTTTTGTATGTAAATTAATTGACAATTTTTTCTGTTATAATTGCTTTATATATATGCATATATACAATTATTTTTTATGTATATATTTCTACTAATTATAAATGAATCACTATTTGCTAAGAACCTAAAAAAATCCACACAATTGCCCTTTCAAAACATAGAGAAAGCAGTTTGAAGGTAGGAAAATTTTACACCTGTGGGCTGGTCAACAATTAATAACTTAACCTGAGTTTGCCATACATGCAATTTTGCTTTCTTTTTTTCCTCCTGGTTCTTGTATACTTTTAAAAGTCTTCAGTAATGTGTTATTCATAAAGTAAAATAAATTAATACAACATTCTGATTAGTTTACATACACTTAAATTTTCAATGCTTCTATGCTTGGAATGCCTTATAAATTTAAGTTTGTATCTTTTTGTGGACATGTAAACATTATGAAGGGATTCTTTTTTTTAATTATTTATTTATCAAAGTTACAGGACACAATAATAACTAGTTGTAAAACACTTCTTTTGCTAATGATTAGTTATGTAAAAAGACTAACATTTATCTTTCTGTATAGATCTTCAAATTTTTCACTTCACATTGTGTGTTTGCTTTTATGACCCAGCAACCTCATAAATCCCACCCAGGGCTTGGTCAGTGCCAAAGGGTCTCTCACAGGGAGACTTGGAAAGTCATGTGATCCCAGCCTCCCCCTTACGAGTCCTTACATGCAGACTTTTGACTTTCTTTGAAAATGACTGCAGGCATACAATCTTTGTATCTGTGGGTATGTATGTACAGAGTTAAATTCTTATTTGTATCATTAAAATATGCAATAATTTTAACCATGTTTTTTATGTCTTTGGGTTGTTTTAGTATAATTGTGATCCTTTAAAAGTAGAAGTAGCTAAAGTCTGTTTCCATCCCAGATTATCCATTTATATCACCTAAATCCAAAAGGTAATGCAAATGAAACTTATGTGTTTCCTTTTCTGGGCAATAGTCACATTTTAACAATATCAGCAACCAAGGAAATAAGAGATAAATATTCACAGGTTACTGATTCTGAAAGACTTATTTAGATAAAGAAGTTACTCAAAAACTCATCAGAAAAAGAAAACTCATACTATCAGAAAATTATCTCTAAGATAGTTGTAATTTTCTTATTTCTCATTTCTGTTACTTCTGTTAATTTTCAAATCATTATCAATTGATCTCAAAACTACTATTGTTATTTACTATTGCAATGCTTTAAGCTTTATGGTTCTATAGAACTGAAATAATTTGAAGGCTATTAATTTATTATTTTATGAAAACTATTCTGATGTGTAAGTCTTCAAAACATAAGAACACCTGAACTTTGTACGCCGAATCTTGCTTTGAATGTGTAAATACCCACTAGTTCCACTAATTTAGTTCTTTAAAAAATGAACCAGTTTACTTGAGAAAGAAGCATAATTTTTATAGATTAGAATAATGGAGAGTTTAACAGGATGCATGCATTAACATTTTAAAGTGCACCTGGTTTGGGAAATAGTTCTATTTCCTTTCACAATGTCTTAAATTAATTATGATTAGCTTGTTGTGACACCCTTCAAATTCAAAATTATTTTCAGCTATTAATAAATCCTAACAGCTCTATGATGCAAGTAAATATTAAAGAGTATGATTAAGAAGGCTAATGAACCATCTAGTTTCTGGGAATCTACTAGAGTTTACTGTTACATAAAGATGAAATTGTTATAGTAATTAAAGGGAGACACTGCATGGTATAATATCTAATGGATATTACCAAAAATGAAAAGATTTAACAGGTATTTGTTTCTTATTATTGCCATTAGTAGAAGCAGAGAGAATACAATATTAGAGAAACTATGATTTGGGGGAATAAAATATAGTTCATGCTTGCATGTTATCAAGATATCAACTGTTTTGAGAGCAGAATTCTAATTAGAATGCAGATGAGTAAATAGCATATCTCTTAGCATAGGTTCTCTGGAATACCAATCACTTCTGTAATGTTCTCTGTGGAACCTACAGAAGTAGGACTAAAATATTAACATTCCTGAAAGTACATAAAGAGCAAGAATTTTAGGTGGTTGATTGAAAAGATATGTGCATCATGTAGGTAAAATCAAGCAGATGGTGATGTTTTTTTTTTTTTTTTAATATTTTCAGTTGGGGTTAAAAATTTAAAAGACTGACATAGTTTAGTCCTGATGGAACATTATTTAACTTCTATGAGGAGTATACAATGGGAGGCTTTAGGGATTTTTTTCTCCCTGAGAAATCTGTTTTGTATATGATGAAGTAATATCAGGACTTTTGCTTGGAAGAATGTGAGGGTAAGAAGATCCCTTTATTTTAATATAACATTAGGAAAAATACTTGATAAGCCTGCTGAAGATTGCTTCAAGTTAAGCACATTACATTTTTATGTTTTTGTGGGAAGAGTTTGTGAAGGAGAATTATTTTTTAGTAAATAGACTAACATGGCATATTTTTTTTTCAAACTATCTGGGTTATTAAGACTTTTGCTGACAAAAACATGATTATTTTAACTGAACTTCTGTTTCACATATTTGTGTGGTTTTAGTATGGGTTAGGCAGGGATCAAAGCCAAACTTGGGAGAATGAATTTCTAGAATGTTCATGTGAAGAGCTCTGTAGACCATCTTCTCAACAAAACGATCACCTCTGGTCATAATAATGAAAAACAAGCATTTAAAGTATCTGGAAGTCTTCCTAAAATCATGCTGCAAAAAAACCCAAATATTTACTCAAGAAAAATCTATAAAATCTCAGGAAGTAAAAAGCATGTAGCCACTGAGTCATGCTCTGTTCCCCACCCCTTGGTGCAGTATAATAAGGTGGGTGTGTTGGTCAGGTTTCTGTCACTATAACATGTATTTGAAATAAACCAACTTAGATAATGGTTTATTTTGGCTCAGACTTTTGGCTATTTTAGTCAGTGATGGGTTGGTTCCATTTCTTTTGGGCCTGTGATAAGCCAGCATTTCACAGTATGGGGTTGTCGTAGAGCAAACCACTCACCTGATGTCCAGGAAATGAAAGAAAGGCCCCTCAAGGGCCCGCCTCTGGTGAGCTAAGACCTCCCACCAGTCCACGCATTTTACAATTCCTACTGCTTCCCATTAGAACTAAGCTGGGGACCAAACTTGTACTACATGAACCTTTGGAAGACGTTTAAAGTTCAAACCCCAGCGGAGTGTATCGCCAAGAATATGGGATTTGCTTTTCCCCATATCCTTATCAAAGACTAGAGTATTTTATTAGTTTCCCAGGACTATTGTGACAAATAACCATTAACATTGTAGTTTCAAAGAAAAGAAGTATATTGTCTCATAGTTCTGCATGCAAGAGTCCAAAATCTTGATGTTGACAGAGCTGTACTTCCACTGAAGAATCTAGGAATCCATTCCTCATCTCTTTCCACTTCTAGTGGTTCCAGACATTCTATAACTTGTAGCTGTATTTCTCCAGTCTCTGTTTCTATTGTCATATTGGTTTTTCCTTCATGTTTCTCCTTGAAGGATCACTTATAAGGATATGTATCCTTAGATTTAATTTTCATCTAGATGATACATAACAGCATCTCATCTGGCTCTCCTTGACTTAATTACATCTTCAAAAACTGTCTTTCCCAAATGAAGTACCATTCATAGGTTTTATAGATAAGGATGTGGACATACCTTTGGGGGTCAGTGTTCAGTCCATTGCAGTCTACACTCTGATCTTCAAAATTTTACATTTGACTCCCACATATTCAGCTCATCCCAATATGCCCCAAAGTTTCAAAATACTAAAAGCACCAACTCTATGTCTAAAATATCATCTAAATGTCATCAATACAAAAGCCCCAAATGTCATCACCTCACTTATGTAAATCAAATATTGGTGAAACATGGGCTGCAATCCATCCTGAGGCAAAATTCCTTTCCAATTGTGGACCTTTGAAAATAGAAGCTACAATAGTGGAATAGGGATGTGATAACTATTATAAACATTGCAATTCCAAAAAGATGAAAAGAAAAAGAAAATGGAAAGAATAAAGGATTATTGGTCCCCGGTAAGTTGAAAATCCATCAGGGCAAATTCAATTAGATCTTAAGACCTGGGAATTATCCCTGTGCTGTGTGTTCTACCACTGGGCCCACAGCTTTGCTGTCCGCACCTCTGGGCTGGAGATCACTCCCTGGGCTCTGAGGCAGGTTTGTAATCCTTTTCACTGCACGTTGGGTGGCTTATAGGTGCTGTGCTTAGCCTCCTGACTCCAGCCTCTACCCTATGGCTGTAACTCTACATCCATATCACTGTAGTTTTCTGGGCTCATGGCTCACTCATCTTGTCATTCTTTTTCTTTAAGGGGAAGGGATGTTTGCAGCCAATCAACAAAATAACTCTTTTCTTTCTTGTAAAAGTTTGGAAGTCTGACAAACTTCACTGCTCTTTTTAGTCTATGTTTCTGTCAGCCCAGCTGGCAGAGTTTCGATTTGTGAAATAATTTTGAAAACCTAGTGAGTGTTTTGTGTGCATTCTGGGGATTCAGAGTGGAAGATAACAAGATCATCTATAGGCCTTGCTTGGATTATTTTCTCTTTTCCTGGCTTCTGCTGGCACAGTTCAGGGATCTATGAACCACACACTTAATTTCCTCGGTAAATGCTTGCCTATCTCACATGTATCCTTCTCTCCAGAGCATGCTTTCCTAACAATAAATTTAATTTTAGTGCCTTTTACAGTCTGACATGGTTGACAATTTTCCAAATGCTGGTTCCTTCTTGATTAACATTTCCCAATGTAAATTTTTGTTGTATTTTACTATAAGCAGCAAGACTAAGCACAACCTTTCAACACTTTTCTTGGAATTCTCCTCAATTAATATCTAGGTGCATCACATACAAATTTTGCCTTCTGCACAGCTGTAGGACATAGTTAACCAGTTTTCAGACTATGTAACAAGAATCGTCATCCCTCCAGTTTCCAATGATATTTTTCTTATTTTCTGCTGAGCCCTTACAAAGGCCATCATTAACATTGCTATTTCTACAAACACTCTGTTTGTGACTACATATTAAAACCAGTGATGGGGGAGGAATATTCCTTTCTTATTTTATTTCTTTTGTTTTCATTTACTCACTGGATACCTCAGGCCAGAAAATGGCAATCAGAAACCCCATTTCAGTCTTGCAGAGTGTGGAAATCTTGTTAGTGATCATTGCTGGGGGAAATCATTTCCTGTTGTAGTTGAAAGTCAGCTTTGCTTTTACAGACTCTAATAGGAGTTGCTGGCAGTGGAGATTTGTTTGAGGAGAGATACCGATGTTTACTTAGTGCGATGGGTCGGACATGAATCCCCCAAGTAACAGTACGTGCAAGGTGTGCTTCTGAAGATGGCACCATCAGGAGGTGTTGGGAGTTGTAGGAGGAAGGAGGCGCAGCGTTCTTTGGGGATGTGCCCTTGAAGGGATTATGGGAGCCCAGTCTCTTCCTCTTTCTGCCTGCATTTCCTAGCTCATGGAAACAGTTTGCTCTTCTCCTCGCTGCACCATGTCATGCTATCCTCATCAGCAGCCTGAAGAAGATGCCCTCCCCTCATCTTGGGAGGGGACTTCCACAGCTGTGAGCCAGCGTAAACCTCTGCTCTTTCTACATCTATCGCCTGAAGGATTTCATTACAGTAATCCCAAAAATGTGACTGATACATTTATTATGCTGAATTAGAACCAATTAATCCTGCTAATTGATAATACTCAATTCTTTATTTTAAAATAATGTTATTACCAGCTGATTACATCAGATTTCCCCTGAGTAACCTTTCTGCTCTGAGCCATGAAGCTACACTGGTTGCTTTTCCTTGAGGGAAGTCAATGAACTAAAAATGTTTACTTGTATTTAAGACTGACAGGAGTGATTGAAATTATACATTAGGAAATAATCTAATTTATTTTCTGACCAAAGGTATTATTTTTATAAGGAGATTTAATTGCCATTATTTGTTTAAAATTTTAATATATATATATAAAATTAGGCATATGAGCAATATATGTTATTGCATATATGATATGCCTCTTAATATATGTATATATATATAATTAATTAATTACTTCCAAATTATTTATGCCTCCAAAAGGGATAATCTAAGGACCAAAGAGGTAAAATTAATTATTATAAATATATCTTTAATTTCTTGGGTTAGGGTGAACCAGACATTAACTGAAGTAGGATGTATCAGGGGTTTAATTCAAGCACAATCTGCAAACTCCAGTAAGTCTTCTCAGGTTTACCTCTAACTCTACAGACCTGATTTTTCTTTTAAAAAGTACAATTAATCTATGCCACTTATTTTTCTTATAAAATAAATAGCTACTTTAATAAATACCATTAAAAATAGAAACACAAGAGATCATTAAAAAAAAGAAGTGGTCCCTATTTACTGATTAGAGATAATTAACTAAAGCATTGTATATATTTTCCATACTTTTCACATGGGCATTCACTTGGCACCTTTGTCCACAACAATAGAAGCACCTTTTTTTTTTTTTTTTGTGGGTACCGGGGGGTCGACCTCAGGACCTCACGCGCCAACAGGCACCTGTGCCGCTGAGCGATATCACCGGCCCCTTTTTCGTATGTGGGATCCGGGAGTCGAACTCGGGCCCTCACGCTTGCAAGGCAGGCGCTTATGCCGCTGAGCCATCTCACTGGCCCTAGAAGCACCTTTTTAACCTACCTATTCCAAAATATTTTTTAAAATTATCTATGTACATGGATTTCTATCGTTGTATGACACGATTTTAATGACAGCAAAGTATGCTATTGTTTAGGAACAGACCATACACACTTTTTAAACCAGTTGTCCAGGATTCTTGTATTTTATTGCTCTTTTTGTGTTTCCTGACCCACACCACCACTCACTTTAGAGCATAGTAACCTGCCAAGGCTTTAGAAATAAGAGGGCTGGGCCGGTGAGATAGCTCAGCAGCATAAGCGCCTGTCCGGCAAGCTCGAGGTCCTGAGGTCGACTCCTGGAACCCACATATGAAAAAAGGGCCAGTGATATTGCTCAGCGGCACAAGCGCTTGCTGACAAGCACAGGTCCTGAGGTCAACTCCCTGTACCCACATAAAAAAAAAAAAAAAAAAAAAGAAAGAAAGAAAGAAGAGGGCTGACGAGAAAGTTAGGATTAGGTCTCTGAGCCTGGATCGTGAGTAGCGTAAGTGAGCAAGATCAGGACAGGAGTGGAACTCGATTTGTTGAACAGACTGGTGTGGAAGACAGCATATTAGAGTAAAAGAACACAGCAGAGTAGTTCAAAGTCTTGGAACCTCTGTTTCTATTTCTCACTCCCCTTTGGGTGGGGAGTTGGGGCACACATGTGAGAAGAGAAAGTGAAGCATGTGGCACGTTCTTAATATGAAGGGAATGAGTGAAACTAAAGAATAGAAATCTTACAGGGTAGGAGTTATAAATACACTGAACTTTCCAATTACACGTTCTGTTTCACCCAGAAAGGAATGACAAAGCAGAAGCTCGCTGTCTACATAGTCTTTCCTTAAGTTTGTTCACGTGTATATTTGCAGAGCTAAAAAGAAAATCGCAAGCTTAGAGCTTCGGCTTTGGTTGCTGCCGGACTGGAATACGCAAACAGAGAGCTTAATTGCACATTGGCAGAACTTAGTAGAGAAGGAGACTGTACTTTGACTATTTGTCTCTGAATCATTTTATTTGGCTATATCTTTGTTTTGCTAAGCTTCTTTGATTTGTGAATTTTTCAACGAAATTGGGAAATTGTGATCACAATTTCTTGAAATAATTTTTCTGTCTCAAATTTTAAAATATTCTTTATCTAAGACTACAATTACGTACATGATGGCCTTCTTAATACTGTTCCAAAATTCCTAAGGTTCTATTCATTGTTTTTTTTTTTTTTTCCCTCTTCTTTGGATTGAATCACTAACATTTCTTACTGTCAGACTTTACTTTTGTCTTCTTCAAACTGGTATTAATCCCTTCAAATAATTTTATATTTTAAAAATTTAATTTTTCATTTCAGAATTTCCATTTTGTTCTATTTTATAGTTTCTAGTTCTCTTCCAATATTACCTATTTATTCATTTATGCAATGGATTTCCTTTTATATTTTGTGTATAGTCATGATAATTGGGTTAAAATCTTTGCTATACAACATCAAACATTTTAGGATTGGTCTCTATTGTCTTTCCTCGTGCATATGAACCTTGCTTTCCTCTTTCTTCATATGTCCAATAGATTTCAGTTGCATCCTGGACACTTGGACACTGGATATTGTACCATAGATTATGTTACACTCTTCTAAAGATTATTGATTTATTTTGTCTGCGTGTTTGTGTTTTTTAACTAGTAGTTAATTTGACTGGATACTATCTCTAAACCTTATTTCCCTATGGCAGGAAGAACTGAAAACTTTATTTGGCAAATTTAGAATGAACTGGGCTGCTTGTAGACTTGTTTACTGATACATAGGTTCAGCCAGAGTTTTAAGTAGAGTTTATACCAGAACATGTGCCTTTCCCTCCATCCTTTTTTGGATATTTTCCTTTTTTTTCTCCTTGATATGGTGACCCTAAACTTTATCTTCCGTGTTTTCCTTCCAGTAACTTTATACACTCCCTATCAAGAGTTTCAGCCATGGCTCATCTTTGGTTGAAGACTGACAGGAAAGAGGACCTTATTTAATGCTCTTCCTTTTTTTTCCCAAATGTCAACCACATTCCAGTTGCTTCTTGAGTTGGTTAAAGTAGTGCCTTGAAGTAGTTGTTGAAATATTTTTCTGAGTGTTTATTTATAGTTGTTATCTCAAGGGAGATCAGTGTGATAAGAGCTTCCATGATTACTTGAAGTAGGACATGAATTCAGGTAACTCAGCACTCTATTTAACATTAAATGCAATTAACCAGCAAAATGTTCTATATTTCTAAGCATTTATAAGAAATTAATTTCCTTTATAGTGATGCAAAATTTTAATCCAGTTCTTTTATTGGCTTTTCATTGTTAGATAGCAGACAAAGAAGATTTCAGAGACTAGAAGATTATTTTTTGTGGCTATCAAGAGATGATGTGAGGGGCCGGTGAGATGGCTCAGCGGTTTAAGCACCTGCCTTGCAAGCGCGAGGGCCCGAGTTCGACTCCCGGAACCCACATACAAAAAAGTGGCCGGTGATATCGCTCAGCGGCACGGGCGCCTGCTGGCGCACGAGGTCCTGAGGTCGACCCCCTGGTACCCACAAAAAAAAAAAAAAAAGAGATGATGTGAGATTTAAATTTTGATGAAATAGCTTTCATAGTAAATTAGTAAAATTTAGGCAAGAATATAACATATATGTACACATATACATTATTTATAAAAATGGAAAAATGTATATGTACTGCCATGGTTACAAGAATGTCTCAATTGGTAGAAAACATGAATACCTGAACTTAAGGAGAATTTTAAAAATTAAATACCATTTTAATGTGTCAGGAATAGCATTTTGAGAGAGCAGCATTTAAAGTACTTGATTTGATAATTTTTCTTCGAAAGTGTCCTAGCATTTATATAATTATTTTATTCTGACTGTAATTTTTATTAAATAAAAATGGTTTATGCTTTGCACCCTAAGAGAAATAATTTGTCACTGCTTTTTTAACATTAGCAGCAATAACTGTCGATCTCAGGTATCCTGCTTTATTGAAGGTCAGTTCCATGCAGTTGAATGAGAAAGTGGCCTTTTATTGTTCTTGCCTTAGGGACTTTCATTTAGCTGAACTAATGTGCCTTTAACAGTTTGAGGATAGAGATCATTTACTAAGAAGCGCCCATTTATTATCACATTTAAGAAAACAAGTTTTAGTCTATCATTTATTCAGTGTATATAAAAACAACTTATCAAATGTGTTCCATTTTATTTATACTGTTGCCATCCAGAACTGCAGAGAAATACATACAACGTGGAAAGTAACCAGACATTGCTTTGTGCTAGATTGCATGAGATCAGTGGCTCCACTAACTAAAGGACTGAGAAGGGGACCACAGTGAAGTCACTCCCTGTGTCTGTTCCTAAAAAGGGAAAATCATTGTACATCACACATCATCCTTCATGAAGACCCATAATTCATACTATCATATTGGCATAGTAAAAGTTCCAAGATCATGGGGTAATGAACTCTAACTAACTGTGGTTAATCCTTTGTTTCCTAAACACATAGGCCTGCTGGCCTCGTTTTTGCACAGGAAGGGGTAATCAGTTCTGCAGGCAGAGCCTCACAGATCAAAGAGACAGCACTGATTGTTCAGTGCGTTAATGACACCTGACACCTTGAGTAATTAGGCATAACAGATGAGAAGGAGCTTACTCCATAAAGTTATCCTAAACTTTGAAGGAAAAGAATCGCTTAATTCAAAAGTATATGAGTACTTGACCTGTGATAATTCTATTTACAAGTCCTAAGGAAAAGATATCAAACTAAACTTTCCTGAGTTTGATGATGTTAATAACGCAAGCAGTGCCCTAAATGTGGCTCTCTCTTCTTATGTTCTTTGTGCGGATTTATGTAAATAAGTACGTGTTTGGCCTACAAAAGAGGAATCATTTTTGAAAGATAAACTGTGAATTATTTCACAACAAATGAACACAAGGAGTCTGACATTAGCTGAGTGGATAGGCTCTTCAGAAGGTTTGTGGAAATCTCACTTTCTCGCTGAGGGCATCCTTCGCATTCCTCTTTCTATAAACCTGGTTAACATACTCAGGCATTTCTCCTTCTGCAGAAAAAATCATGGCCCTTAATATCAGGGAGAATGAGCAATTCGGACTCAGGGCACTATTTGAACATTTCTAATGTTCATTTCTAACAGGTTTTTCTAATAGTAATATTTGTTCCATCACCTTTATGTTGTTCAAACCACCATGAATATTATCCACATCACCCCCCATACACACACGCATGCACCACCTCTTTCTCTCCTTGCCATGTAATGAAATGTTGTGTATACTATTTGTACTGTTGTGGTTTTCTTTAGGATTCGAGGCAGCCAAACAACTCAGTGTGCTGACGTTACTATAGGCACACAGTGAAATGAATGCCAGTGCAAATCCTTGATTCTTTATGATACCTTCTTTAAATGTGATAGCAATGACTAAAGTGCATAAAATGATTGGCACTGACTCAGTAACTACCAAAAGCTACTTCCTTCATTCATCTTACAGACAAAATACAATGGGCACTAAGGGGAAAGTGTAGAAACAAAAGTACTTGAAGTTGTTAATACTATGACCTTTTTTTTTTTTTTTTTTTTTGAGTAAGCATCCTTACTGATGGAGGAAGCTGAATACTGAATGTTTACAATGTTTATAAACATGGAACCAAAACCATTCACTGTTAGGCACTCATACATCTGTTAGGAACCACACTTATCACGTATATAAACCTATGTGTGAATGTAATTGAAAGTATTTTCTTGGAATTACTAGAATACAAAAAAAAAGTAAAAATTGATGTTAAATTAGGGCTTTTAGCATCTTGGGAGAAATTACTATTTTCAAGAAGTTCTGAATTTGATTAGCCATATCATCTCCTAAATTGTGTGTTCCCTTTGTACTGGAATGTGTGTGTCAGTTTAACTCCGTATGATTTAATTAGGGTGTAAATAATAAGAGTTTGTCTTTTAGCAAGTCTGGTATTTTACTTTTAAAAAATGTTAGATCCACAAAGGAATAATCATTATTTAAAAGCATCTTAATGATATCATGAACATTTCAAAAATTGATCCACAGCTCACTTTCAAGTAGTTAGAAATGGGAGAGTATTTGGAATTGACTCAGAAAAACAGCATAAAACAGATTCTGGGAGGAATATGTAATGCAGGCTGAGGAAATTTCATCTTGTTCAATGTTATTGATAATGCTCCGCATGGCTCTCTCTACATCTAAAACCGGGTGGGCAGATTGAGCTGTAAGCATATTCAGTTTAGAATGAAAAGACCTTGGTTGCAAGCTTCCTTGATGGCTGACTTGTCTTTTCTCATTTAAACCGGCTGTGCTGGTGCGGATTCTATCGACCTCAGGTGGCAACGGAGAGGATACTGTACAAAGGTCAGGGACATTTAAAAAGCACCAATAGAACAAAATGATGTTTTATTAAAAGAGTTGCAAAAGGGCACAGAGATATAGAATTCTGAGAACATTGCTGCTTAAAAATTACTGTAAGTTTTCCTAAAAAGAAATTTGTTTTCCCCAAATCTATCTTTACTTGCTTTTCTCAAAGTTACGGTACAGCTTGTTTTTCAGGACATAAACACTGACAAGGCTCTTAGCATCACTATTTAAATAATACTTGGAATTTACTTATTTATTTTGCATTTTATAATTCTCATACAGTTGTGAAGAAAATGTTTGTAAAGTAACTTATTTCACTACAAGTTTTTCCCCCTCCTTCAGTAATCCTTTCAAATATCAGTTTTTCTTATGAAACATTTCTTTTGTTTTGGACAATAGTCTGACTTTTCTAAACAAAAGGCGCCTTCTCATCTCAACATATTAGCACATCGAATCTAAATAAGAGCAAGTGCCGCTCTTTCTTGGTATAGATTTGCACTAAATAATGCACTGAATCTATTATAGAATTATGAAATTCACACAAACCTTGAAATTTACATGTCTTATAGAACCTAAAGTGATAAGCTGTGTGTTGAATGATATAAGCTATGTGGAAATGAAATTCCAAAAACTATTAATGAATTATTTATGGTGTTTTGTGAGACCATTTTAATTCATTTAACCATACATTTTTTCTGACAAAAATGTGTTTTTCAAGGGCTGGGGATATAGCTCAGTGGTACAGCACCTGCCTGGCAAGTACAAAGTCCTGAGTTCAGTTCCTGACACACACAAGAAATGTGTTTTTCATAGATTTTTAAAGGGGTGAAAATAAGTTTCCAGATACTAATATTGAAATCAAAATAGCCCACAGCAAGTAATAGAAAAGTTTCAAAAGAATGGAAGCAGATGTTTTGAAATGGGAAGGGATCCAAGAAATAGAAGGAACAGGGAAAGAGAGGAAGGGCAGACAATGAAAAAAGAATTGAGATGTGTTATGTACATGCACCAACTCCGCACAAGAAATGTAATCATTATGTTGTACTGTAAACATGTACTAACAATAGAAAAGGAAATTTCTTCCTAAATTTTGTTTTTAATTCCATATTTAAATATACCAAACAAAATTGTTAAATACAAAGAAATATAATGAATATTTTTAAGAAAAAAGAAATAATGTACATTTTTAATAGCTGAAATGTCTTCCAAATGAAACAATTCTGTTCACTTTATGAGTTTCCAGAAGACATCTTCAGCATCCACTTCTCAGACCACTCTTTTAACATCGAGTTCTGCGTTATCTAATTATATTCCACAATTTGTAAGGCATCGCGGATGTAGTAAGCCTGATATGTCAATGAAGTAAATTCTACATGAATATGGTATTGAAGTTATGTTTATTAACAGTTCTTATATTTGTTGTGAGTGATTATTGATTGTAAAAGTGGAATAATTATATATCCATCATTTAACCAAGAGTTTCAAAGAAAAACTTGCTTGTTTGGTGGTTTTCGTCATCAGTTGTGCTGCTATGACCAAATAACACAGACTAAGTAATTACTAAAATACAGAAACTCATTTCGCAAAATTCTAAGTTAAGGAAGTCCAAGATCAAGGTGGCAACATTGGGTGTCTGGAGAGAACTTTCTTCTTATGTCTTCACGTGGTGGAAAGCAGGAGGATACGCAATAAATGTTGTGTCCTCACCTGGCAGAACCACAAGAGAGAAAGAATTTAGTCCTGCAAATACTTTTTTAGTGGCATTAATCTTCTGCCTTCCTGATCTAAACAATTCTTTCCCCTTGGCATTTTCTTTCAAATATTTTGCAGCTCTGATGTTCAGTGAATACATATCTATAATTGCTGTATCTTTCTGTTGAATTGCTCATATTATCAGTATATCTTATCTCTTTCTGCTCTTACAATTTTGTTATAAAGTCTATTTTGTCCAATATTAATATGTCATTCATTTTTTTCTTTTATTAGTGTTTTTCGATAATGTTTTGTTTTGTTTTCAAGCTGCCTGTAGTGTTATATTTAAAATTAGTTTCCTATAGACAGCATAATGTTGGGTTATGCTTTTTTAAAATCATCTACCAATCTCTATTTTTAATGAGTATATTTAAATTATTTTTATTTAATGTAGTTATCAATTTGTAGGACTTAAACCTACTATTTTATTTTATTTTTTTGTTTTTAATTTATCTCTTTTTGTGTATGCATTTTCCCAACTTCCTTTGGATTACTTGAGTATTTTTAAAATATTTTTAATTTTTATTATTGGATGTTTTCAGTACATAATGATTAGATTCATGGTGGGGAATCGGTGCATGTACATAACACATCTCAAATACTTTTATCCCCTCTTCTCCATCCCTTTTTAAAAATATTTTTTGCCAGCATTAGATTCATTTATTTATCTGATAAGTTCTTATCAAGTTAATTATCAGAAACACAGATTAACAGCTAGAGTAACAGGACAGAAAATATATAAAACACATAAGGCAAATATATTAAATCCAGGTACACTTTTAGATATATTGGCCATGCTCTATCACAGTAACTTATCTTCTCTGTGTGTTTTTTCTTATTCTCTGTCTTTTATTTTGTACTTTATTTATACATTGGGCTTCTCATATAAGAGAAAGCATGACATATTTAAGCTTGTGTGTCTGATTTACTTCACTTAACAATATGGTCTCAAGGTGCACCTGTTTTCCTACAAATGACTCAATGTTATCCTTTTTTACTGCAGAGTAGTACTTCACTGTGTATAAATACTAAATTTTCTTAATCCATTTTTCTATTGATGGATATATAGGTCACATCCAATATTTAGTTATTATGAATTGTGCTGCTATAGACATGGGTATGCATGTATCAGTGTAATATGATATCTTTAACTTTTTGGGGAAGATACCTAGAAGGGGAATAGTTGGATCAAATGGAATTTCTATTTCAAATTTTTTGAGGAATCATCCTACTGATTTCCATAGTGGTTGTAACAGTTTTGAGTATTTCTTAGAAATTTGTTTTTTTCTTACTGAAATTCTTTTGAACAGCATTAAGAATTTCTGTATAAACAGAGGACACATGGTCAAGTACTTATATGCACATATAGGTTTGGTTCTTTTTCTGTAAGGTCTTTCCCATTTAATTAAAGGTCATAAAGAATGTTCCCTATATCAGTCGATATTAGTATTTAATTGTTCTTTACCTCAATATTTATTGTGTAATCATAGCTTACTTTAGTTATATGATCTCCTAGTGATTAATGTACAGGGAATTCTAAATATTTTCTATTATAAACAATACTACAAAAGTTCTTGTATTAGTTTGACATTTCAATTTTACTGGTTTTTTTTTTTTGCTACAGGTAAAATCATTTGTCTTTAATTCATTTTAGTTCATTATTATCATGCTTATCTATTTTTATCTGATCACTTACTATTTGTATTTTACCATTTCAATTTCTTTATTTCATGTACCATTTTCTTATGTTTGTCTTTTTAAAATTATTTTTTATTAAATTATCAATCAATTTTGCTATTTTCTTGCATTTTTCTTGTAGTAATAAGTTTAAGAAATTGACCTGCTGTGTTGTACAATTTTCAAAGATACGAAGCATTCAGTGCAAAATTATAAGACCCTACCAATTTTGTTTACTCTTCCTAAAGTTTATTTCAAAGTCATATTCTGTTAATTCTGTACATATTTTCAGACATTTTTCTATACTTAGAGGCCTAAATATGTGAGAATGCTAACTATAACTCAGAAGTATATTAAAGATGCTTGTTAAAATAATTTTAAAATTGTAGTAATTTCGGGCCAGTGAGATGGCTCAGCGGCATAAGCGCCTGCCTTGCAAGCGCGAGGGCCCGAGTTCGACTCCCGGATCCCACATACGAAAAAGGGGCCTGTGATATTGCTCAGCAGCATGGGTGCCTGTTGGCGCGTGAGGTCCTGAGGTCGACCCCCCAGTACCCACACAAAAAAAATTGTAGTAATTTCAACAAATGCCTGAGTAGTTGCAGTAAAAAAGGAACACTTCTACAGCAGTGGGAATGTTAACATACAAACATTATGATAATTAGTGTGGAGAGTTCTCAGAGACCTAAAATAAGAAGTTCTATTTGGCCCAGATATTCCCCATCTAGGTGTATTCCCCTAGACATCATATTACAAATATACATGCATACCCATGTTTATAGAAGCATAATTCATAATTGGTAAATCCTGAAAGCAGGCAGTATGCCCCACAACAGAAGAACAAATAAAGAAAATGTAGCTATACATAATAGAATATTAGTTGACTATAAGGAAGAATGAATTCAAGACATTTGTAGGAAACTGGACACATCTGGAAAATATAATTTTAAATGAATTAAACCAAATACACAGCTTAAATACCATATGGTGTCTCTCTTGGGAGTAAGGCAAAATATAAATAAAAAGCAAAAGAAAGGATGGGTAGAAGGACACAAGGAGATAGATCTTTTACAAATGGGAAGGGGTCCAGAAGTTTGAGGGTAGGGGAGGAGAGAAGGGGAAAGTGAAGTAAAGAGATGTAAGATGTGTCACGTACCTGTACCAAATGCCCACAATGAATGTAAACATTATATGTTGTAAACAAGAACCAAAGCAACAACAACAATAATGACGATGATGAAAGTGAGGAAACGGGATCTAGAGATGAAGAGAAGGAGGCGGGTGAGGAGTGGAAGAGGAATAAACGTGAGTCAAGATATGTTATGTGAATACATCTAGTCCTTGAGATGAATGTAAACTTGATGTGTTGTAAACATGCACTAATAAAATAAAACTTTAAAAATATGGTGTTCGCACCATACATAAACACAGGTAAATAGAAAAGAATAAATTCTGGTAATTGATTTAAATTAATCAGAATTTAACATACAATGAAATGGATTTTCAAGTCAGTGGGAAAAAGTGACTGATTCACTGCATGGAGCAATGGTAATAAGGTAATCGCATGGAGAAGACATGTGAGCACCTGTGCACATGTAAACATATGGTCATAAGAGAACTAAAGGAAATAGTGAGGGGTGGGATGCCTGTCAAGAAGTAACATAGATGCTGCAATCCATAGACACAAGATGGAATACTTTACTCTCTGAAAAACATGACTTTTTTTTCAAGCTTATCCTTTGTAAGGCCAGAGCCCCATCACGAAGAACAAAAAAGAATAGTTCTACTCTAGAGTGAAACAAACTAAAATCAAAACAAAACAAAATATTTGTAGAGTCAAGAGTCAGGTATTTTTGGCAGATGCCTCCTTCTTTTCTTTGTGATCTAAAAAAGAACATAAAAACTAAGGAGCACAGCCCATGCAATCAGAGGTAGTAGAAAGTTTCCCATGCATGAGTAAGGCCAAAGGAGTAGATATCCACACACAACTGCGAAAAACTCCGAGCGTCTGTGAATCAGTCTGTCCCATCATTTATGAACATGGCTGTATAGCCTATGCTTACTGCTACCAAACCAGGGAGGCACACCATTATGGATGAAAAAGAAATAAATGAAATTAAACAACTGAAGCAGCTGTAAAGTACTTCTATTTTTAGAAATATTATTTTAATATTATTTATTTGCTTTTCTCAGAGATGTACCATTCATAAGCCATTGCACTGAGAAATAACAATAGGCTTCTATGTGCACAGTTAGGAACAATAATATTCTAATATTATTATCAGAGTAAGGGAGCAAACTAAGAACATACACTGAGTATGAAACAATATTGGTAGCATGAAAAGAAATTCATAGAAAATCAAAATAATTTAATTATACAAGTAACATTTCTAATTGCAAATTTTGTCAAAGCCTCTTTGTCATGCCCTACAATATTGGTTGTTATATAAAATAATCCCAAACCTCTTCGAAAGCATAAAGAAAATTAATGATTTCTTCCAGAATATAGAAAAACATATGAAAAAGAAGAAAAGTGTAAAAAATACTTAATCTGAGAGGACAGATACAATAGGGTTGAAATTTGTTTGGTAGCAAAATCCAAAGGAGAGAATAAAAAAAAAATCTAAAACACACTTAAAGATAATTTTCCCAAAACTGAAACAGTAGCCCTGAGTGTCAAGAGAAAACAATAAACTGACTTTACATGTAGTCAGATAAAAACAAAAAAAAATACATCCTCATATTAAAAATTTTTTAAAAGTTGGAAATTTTAAAAATCCTAATTTTTTTCAATGACTAAAATCCAGCTGTTTACAAACATCCCAGTATTGGACTTTTCAGTGATGAGAATACAATGAAGAGTTGTAGGAGTAAGTTAGTGGAGCAAAGACCTTAAATTTAGAACTGGGCAAGGATTTTCAACCCAGATTCCCATACTCAACTAAACTCTTATTCAAATATAATGGTGAAATAATGAAAGTTTTGCCAAAACTCAGAGAATTTATTATCCATGTAATCCAGGGTAAAATCACTTCAGAATGTACTTCAGATAAAATAAAATGCACTCAAGGCAAATTATTGTTGTGTTACTGAGGTTATCAGTGTCTACTCTATCTCGATCTTAGAAACACGATTTAATGGTGCACTGTTGCGTATCCCTCCTTAGCTCCATGTTCAGTAATGCACTTTGGTGGCTAGAAATCAGCCAATGCTATAAATCAGCACTTGATCTGATATTTGTTGTTTGCCTGAACTTAGAAAATGTGATAGAGACAAATTTTGCAGTGTCAATAAAACTGTGTTGTGTCTAGTGCCTAGCCTGAAAGATAGTTCATTGTAATGGGCATAATTTGTATAAGGGTAATAAATAGTTTAGCAGCAGATCACAAGTCAGATTTAATGACATTTGTTGGGAAAAGGACTAGATGATTAGGATATAACTCCTTTTGTGAATCATTTTTGAATTACAACCATACACTACTGATAAATTAGTTTAGCAACAATACATGAAAGCACTGTGTCAAATCAATAAATTAGAATAAATTTATAATTAAGAGTATCATGTATCTTATTTTTACGTATATATGAGTGAAATTTATAAAAGCTCATGTTAAGTAACACACTACAGAAATGGTCCCTGATAGTATAGCATTTTATGTTAAGTATTTCAACACATACATTTTTCCCCTGAACAGTCAGTTGCTAACCATTTCTTAATATGGTTTCTTGGTTGTGAGTGATTTTATTTTCTCTTGTTTTAGCTTCATGTCTGATTTAAATACACCTGTTGCTTTTTTGATCAAGAAACACATAATCTATTGGAATCACAAAGCTTTAGCTTATGCCATTAAATTTTTCCTACTGAGGTAGAAACATCACCAAGCACCAGTATGTTCAAATGGTTGTTTTATGAGCTCTCAAGTTCAGAAAAAGGAAATGTTGTACGCGCCATGGATAGAATGCCCTAGACCAGGCTTATGTGTACATAATCTGCTTCAACACTCATCATAAACCAACAGGGTAGGCATTTTTGGAACGTTAAAGATAGATGGACAGTGAGATCAGAGGTTTACTTTTGTCCATATTTGGGGAACTCACTGAAATGATATTTACCTGATCCTTTCCTGACCTTAGCTAGAATGTCTAGAAATGCTATTCTGCCAGTGTACCGAAATGAGGTGATTCACCCTAAGATAGTGAACTATATAAATCAGGATCTCAGGATATTAATTTAAAATGAGAAATATCCTGTGCTCAGGTTTAGCATTCGTGAAATCCTGGCCAGCATGACCTCTTTCTGCAGGAAACTACTTCAGTCATCACACAGGTGTAAATCTGGATGGAGAATAAGGGCAGTGGTTATATAACTCTCATGTTTAATAGCTGTATCCTCAACTATCCCAATATATCTAATGTTTATTAGCTGTGTCCTCAACTACCCCAATATATCTATTTCCAAACTAGAGATAAATCTGCCATAGGACAGGATGTTTAACTGATGTAAATATAGTGTGCAATGCCTTGGTAATGCTGCTTCTTTCTTTGCTTCCATGGTGACCATGTTGTGATTGATCTTTCTTTCTCTCCTTAGTTATATTGATGCTTTCAAGCTTGCTACCTTGGGCATCCATGAGCTATGATGTTGATTTATAATCTGTAATTTTTTTCTTGAAAAGCAATCAGGATACATTTGTTTCCATTTTTAAAAGAACTGTGGGAGGGATGATGCTTTCCTCTACAAGCTAAAGATATTTCTTTCCATGTGCCCATGTTCTCCTTCTAGGCTCGAAGAAAGAAGGCAGGCAGCGTGGGCATCTGTGTTGTATACAAGCTTCTGTAGGGATTTGTGGTGACTGCTGGGAACCAGCCTTGGAGGGCATCAGAGCAATGGGTAAGAACTTCCTACTCAGGCTGTTTGTAAATCAAGTGTTAGCTTCTTAGGCATTGCTCCCACAGTTCTGATACTCTATTCACCTCTCTGCTTCTAAAATTCTTTGATCACATTTGTTCAGAATTTAGATTTCTTTCTATCTTGGTCTATTCCTCATAAATAAAGAAAATTAATACCTTTCTTCATTTCACTATGCCTGTAAAATATTTCTTGGGATTTGGTTTTGGCTTTTAGTTACTTATGCCAAAGTTATCCTGCTGCTCCTGGGAATTTCAAAGAAGGTGCCAATTCACTTGACGGCAGTGAATATGAAAAGAATGAAGTTCAGAGAAAGTGCAAAGAATGCCTTCATAGATTTTTGTCACATTTCAAACTATATGGCTTCATAAAATGAGCTATTACACTGCATGCATACATACTCACACTGCTAAGAATGCTACTTTTATTCTGGGGTGAGGGTACAGGGAATTGAACTCAGGACCTCACACTTGCCAGGCAGGTGCAGCACCGCTGAGCTATATCCCTGGCCCCAAGAATGCTAATTTTTAAAAAATATAATATTATTTCTAGAGATTATGCTTCTGAAGAAGAGTAAAATGCTAGTGAAGTATTCATAAATATAAACATGAATATTTATAAATAAATTCCATACATCCTGCAGATAAAACCAGCTCAATAAATTTACAATATATTTCTAAATTGTTGATATGCAGACAACAGAACCTTAGCTTCTTAGAACAATGATTATGGGTAATACCCCCCTCCCCAGACTCAGGCAGAGCCCACCCCATCTCTGAAAAACACAATTATTTGCATATCTCATTAACACAGCATATGGTAGTTACACTTAGTGTACAAGACTGCAGAATTAGTAAAAATGGTTGAATCCATCAGCAAATATCCTCACCAAATCAAGGGCCAGGGATATAGCTCAGCAGCGCAGTGCCTGCCTGGCAAGTGTGAGGCCCTGTGTTTGATTCCCACTACCAAATCAAGGGCTAGGCTTTAAATCTACCAGCATAAATCCAGAAGGATCTATTGCAGAGCCTCCAAACTGACCGCTGTCAATTAAAGGTTAGGATGGAAGATAAGGTTGAAATCGCTCAATCTGTTTTGTAGTAGAGCTTATTTGGTGGTTTCCTGAATGGCACTCACAGCCAGAATGCCATTGGAGGGTGGTCGCTGGTAGACTGAACACTTTGGTACAGAGATAAGTCATAGATAACAGATGTATTTCTTCTTTTGAAGAGCCCCCCACATTATACTCTAGACAGCATCCAGCAGAAACACACACAGGGGCTCAGATTTCTGCTCTGGATCTGAACTAGGAAAAAAGTGACATATTGGGTAAGCAATTTGTAAAAATTAGGTAAAGGATTTATCAGAGATATTAATTGTTGATGTTTTAAACTCCTAGAAAGTGTTTCTCCTTCCCCTTGCCCACTCAAGCATTTGAGGTATTCTTTGATACTAACAATGTGCTTTTTTTCAGTCTGGAAATTGAAATCTATAGTCAGTCTTTATACTGTCACTCTATCACCTCTTTAGCATCTTTAAGTTGCTTCCCTACCAAAGACTTGGGAGGAACATGAAATAATGAACAACTCCAAATATTAGTGTCTGTTCCCACTGATTTCCCATCTTACTGTGGATTTAACATTTTTCCCCATACCTGGAGCCAGCTCACAGATGCCTTCAGTTGCTAGAAGGAACACATCACTTATTCATGATCAAAATATACAATTGTTACCATAAAACTTTAAAATATAACAGTCTATGACATTGAGAAAACACTTAAAGTTTTTTGATTGTATGCATTTACTTCTTAAAGTTGAGTGCTGCCATTGCTAGAAAGACAACTCAAGGAACTTGATCTGGGTTTTTTCTGACATTGTCTTGTAGCTCTGCCTATTCGTGATCAGATTTTGGATCCTGCTGTAATAAAAAACTTCATCCATGACTCCCTATCTGTTTAGCCTGCCAGAGTTGCTAATATGTTTAAATACAGCAGGTAGCCACTTTTCATGCTGTTTATGTCATTTTCACTTCATCATGCTCTGTATAAATCTTTTTTTTTTTTTTGTGGGTACCGGGGGGTCGACCTCAGGACCTCGCGCGCCAGCAGGCGCCCGTGCCGCTGAGCGATATCACCGGCCCTTTTTTCTTATGTGGGTTCCGGGAGTCAAACTTGGGCCCTTGAGCTTGCCAGGCAGGCGCTTATACCACTGAGCCATCTCACCGGCCCTATATAAAATTTTAAATGTTGTATAGTCTTCACATTTTAATTTGAGCTACTCTTCTTATTGCTCACATATATTTTTCATCACTGCATACTGATGTTGTTAAATGTCTTCATGTTTCTCAAATATAAATTTTTCAAAACCTTAAATAAATTAAAAAGTGGCAGGGCCAAAAAGTGAACTGTGACACTTTTAGTAGGTTATATCCTTCAACTTGTTTTATAGGCAAAAGAAAAAAAAAAAAAAAAAACAGCACTCAATAAAGACATAAGTCTTAATATGACATAAGTCTTAATAAAGACATGTCTCCATATGCTGAATTCTCTCTTTGGAGTTCAAAAATAAATTTTATTTTAGCTAAAGGCACCATTAGAAATAAAATTTGTTTTTATATACATTTTCTTCCTTGTACCCCATAAATTTAGCCTTGGATAAGGAAACCTAATAAAAAATAGAATAAATATTGTCTTAAAAATGTTTAGCCCAGAATTCATTAAGCAGAGAAAATTTTAAGTGATTATTATCTTCTAACATGTTATCGGCATAGGAACATTGGTAAACAGTTACGGTATCTGTCTTACAGAAATGTGCATCTTAATGTGGGGCAGATGGAATAAACAAATAAACAGACCCTAATAATCCAGCGCAGTAAGTGCCATCACACTTGGTGGTCCAGCAGAAATAGAGTACTTGGAGAGGGGACTAACCCAGGGTAATCAGGGTTTTTCTAGAAACAGTTAGTTTTAAGTTTAGAGCAAACACAAGGATATAAAATTAAGTGTAAGCTGCTTATACGTTTTCCCACTTGGGAGATACCATGTACAAAAGTGAGGAGGAAAAGAATTCTGGAAATAGAAGAGCTGATAAAAAGTGATGGGCATATTGAGATTTTTAAGAAGAAATAAGAAGTGCTGATTATTTTATATGAGGGATGGGGGAAGGAGGAGTCAAGGATTGTTTCAGGCTATCCAGTTTGGGAAAGGAGAGAAGGGAGCCATTTAAAGAGTAATTTCAGCATTGTTTTAATCTGCATTTCTCTAATGGCCAGTGATGCTGACCATTTCTTCACGTAGTTATTGGCCATTTGTACTTCTTCTGTGAAGTATCTATTCATTTCACTTGCCCGTTTTTAATTGGGTCTTTTATTTGGGGGGTATGATTTTTTGAGTTCTTTATGTATTCTAGATATCTGTCTTCTCTATAAGGAATAGGTGGCAATTTTTTTCCCCATTCTATAGGATCACTCTTCACTCTGTTTTTTGTTTGTTTTTATTTTTTGCTGTACAGAGCATTTTGAATTTGACATGATCACTTTTGTTGATTTGGGGTTCTGTTCAGAAAGTCTTTGCCTGTGCTATGACAAACCCAATATAAATAAAGAGCAAAGTGAGAGGTAGACAGTAGTCATACTGCTTTAGTTTTCACTCTTTAACTCTTTAACTTCAGCAGTTGGGCAAGTTACTTAACATCCCAATGCCTCGGTGTTCTCATTGCGCCCATTTCATTAATGTGTGTACTTCTTGTTGTTGTGGTAAGTATCACATGCGTAAATGAAGATAAAATGCACAAAACAGGTGCTAGTGCAACTTATAACCCTATTTTTGTCAGCTATTACTACTTCTAATGTCACCACCTTTCTGGTTTTTCTTTGTCATACTAGGGAAATTGAATGTGGTATCTCTTCATCCCACTTCCTGAAGAAAATGATTAAACCCCTCTAAAATAGAAAAATCTTCCATATGACTTCTGGGTCTAAAGAACAAGTAGATCAATATGTAAATGCAATTATAGATTAAAACTGGAAAGTCATGATACAGAAATTAAAATAATGTTGGAAAGAAGATAAAAGATAGAAAAAACAACCTAGGGTGAATTGCTCAGGTCTGCTCTGGTTTGCACACTTGAAGTTTCTTTCCGAGGAATACTTCAGTCTTCCAAAAATTGGGGCAGTTAGTTATGTTAATTTTAGTCAGTTTATAAAGTTTACCATAGATCAAAATCTTGCAAGTATTTGCCCTGAGCAGGTACGTAGTCTTTCTTCTCACTCAATGCCCCTCTTTCTCTTGATCACAAATCTTTAAAATCTAAGTTTAGCCCCTCAAGATCTAGGAAATATATTCTTCCTTCAAGACATTTTCTCTAACCTCCCTAGTAGAGTTATGTGATTCCTCTTGGTTAAGCCTTTACAATACTAAATTCATACCTCCTACACAGCAAACACACACACACACACATGCACCACCACCCCCCATCATAAATTAAAGTTTGTGTAAATGATCTTCCCAGTTGGTTTGCAGGGCACTTATACTCAGGGATTATGCACCATGCAGTGGTTTCACCAGCAACATTTTATATTCTGACTATTGCTTAAATAATACATTTCCGCTTGTGTGATGAATGCATGGATAGAAATTTAGATATGCCAAAAATCCTTGCAGTGGAAGAGAGACTTTTAACTGAAGACACAAAAGCTGTTGTATTTTTGGAAGTCACATCATCTTCCCCTTTCACTTTGGGATTCATTGTTTGACACCAGCCATTACCTTACAAACACTAAAACAAATCCAAGTGACACCAGAGGGAAATTGCATGACACTATTTAGGTTACCAAGAAAATAATGAATATTTTTACAAGTGGTTTTTTGCAACTTTCTCTGTCATTTGAGAATGAAGATGAATTTGTTTCTCCGCTCTAGCATATTTACATATAAAGAATAAGATACTATAGGGAAATGACACTTCGTTATTAATTAAATAAGATAATGTGTTAGGAAGAAGTGAACAAAATAAACCCAGCAAAGTATTCAACACTGTTTTAACTTCTAGAATTTGGGTCCAGAAATTTAAGTATGGAATGGTGCTTCACCTATAAACCTATGTCTAATCTTGCAAAAAGTTTTACAACTATGTGTGAGGCTGATGAGATAACCTTGAACAGGTGAGTATGACTGTGAATTTTTGAGAAGGCTTGATGCTCTGTGTTCACATGAATATTCATTTTAAATACCCCTATTAGATTTATATCATTGATAGGTGTTTGAATCCATATAATGTTATTTCCACTGCCATACATTAAAGCAATCAGGTTGAATTAATACTGATCACTGCCACTTAATATTCAACATTTATTTGCCAGCTCTCCTAGTTTGTATTTTTTCTCAGAAGAGACAATCATGAGAGAAGAGCTTCTCTATTTGAATCCTCCAACAGGATTACAACATGACAGCTCCCCCTTTTCAGGCATGTTTTTAAATGTTTGTGATATAGGATGTTTTACTGAAGTCTTATGTAGGAGTACAATATTGTAAAGCCTGTGCTAATCCTTGGGTAGAAATGAATTCTGAAACTATATGTTATTTTATTACAGGCAAAACTGAATATGATAATCATGATTTTTACCCTCTGTGTAAGAAATTGGTACAACATCAATATAATGGGCCACATTTAGTAAGATTCTTTGAACTTTGTTCATTAATTACTGAAATCTAAACATTGAAGATTCCATTCACTGCTGTCACTTGTGCTATTAAGGAGGGACAAGGGTACCAAAACTTTATTTCTGTTTGATAAAAGCTAGTTTTGATTCTTAATGCTCATGGTTTCATAATTAAATAATTCATAGCACAAAGGAGAATTTAAATGACTCATAGATAAGATGACCATATCATTTAACATCGAGGGGATGCAGTATATACAATGCCTTTTAGCAGAAGAGACATCTCTTGAAATCTGTTGTTAAAATTGCATACTTTTGCATTGTGAATACATCTACAAGGAAGAAGCTGTTTATTTTGTATTGACCTTGCTGAAAGTGAGTGAAATAAGTGGTAAACTTTTTTGCATCCACAGAGGATAGTCCGTCATTTTGGCTTGGGAATTTTGTAAGCGAAATACAACTGTTGCACTACTTCCAGAAGAGAACTTCTGTTGGGCTTTGTTTTAAGAAAGAATCAATCCAGGCTGTGAGAAGCCAGGGGTCGTCCATGCTGGTTTGAAAGAAGTATGGATGGCAAGGTTCAGCACTGATGAAATTGTCCACCTGTGGCAAAATTGCATGCACCACGAACTCTTGGAAGACAATCCCTCTGGATGGGTGGGTAAAAAAATGATGTCGTGTGTGTCAAGCATTGGTAAATGGAGGGGAGGCTGCTGCCCAGAACATTTAAAGCTTCTCTGTGTTCAAGCTTGATACAGCAGAAACAGAGAAACTTCAAGAGGCCAAGTGGCTTGGACAAGTGATGCTCAACATGAGCTGAGGAATGAATATTCTAGGGTACCTAAACTCAGTAAAACAGGAGACCCTGTAAAAGTTTGACTGATTTTACCCAGAGGCAAGTGAGCAGCGGTATGGAATAGTTGTCATCTAGGAAAGAAATCTGGGGTGTCAGGAAGGAATTTCATGCCTGGTACACATGTCTCTCAAAGGTAAGAGGAAACTTTCATAAATCATTTGATTTATTTTGATTATCTACATTTATTGAATCGATGTGTACCTACTTAATTCAGTTTTAGACTTGCTACTTTAGTAGTAAAATCATCTTGCATATCTGAATATCGAAAATTAATGTTGATGCTCATCATAACTGAATGATCAGATCTTAAACTATTATTTTTCCTTGTCTGTAGAGGACAATCTACTGACCTTAGCTTAAATCATTTGGCCTGGAAGATGTGATACCCTAGGATTTGGAATCTTCATAGCACAACTTGCATACTACAAGCAAAATCGCAGCTGTTGTAGTTGTCTCCAATGCCAGAGGTTACTTATCTCCAAGTTTCAGAGAGCAAACGGAACAGATGGCTCAGTATATCTCTAACAAAAACTTTCAGAAACTGCTAAATTTTGCTTATGGGCATCAGAAATAAGGTACCTTGGTTGAAGGTGAAGAAAGTTTTATTTTTATTTTTTCCTTCAGCATTTACACAGAAATTCAACTGTTTTTCTTGAAAACATTTGAAAGACTTAGACCATGCTTATGCAATGTTCCAGCAACAAACAGGAGCAATTGTTCTTGTATGAGAATAGTTACCCCAAAAGTTGGGTTTCCAATTAGAGTCAGAATTTATTTACCCGTTGATTGATAAAACAGATATGTTTTGAAACCCAAATGTACAAGATGTGATTGAAATATTGTAAATGTTTAAATTAAAACAGTTATTACAGTGAAAGACACATTGTCATTAATCTCACTCAGAATACTTCTCTTTGCTTCAAACACACTTATCTTGACATCTTTGTCACTTTCTGAGGCAGTTATGGAAATCTTCTCTTGTGAGTGTCTTTACGAAGTGTGATTTAAAACCAACTAACCAACCAACCAACCACAGGGAATGCTGCTGCTGTCATCCAAAGAAAAGGCAGGCCTGTAAAACATTATGTTGTGTTATTCACCTCTTCACTGGATCTGGCTCTTCCACAAAGTCAAAACGACCATGAAACGTAAATGTTTGGAATCAACTCAGGACATCAAGGCAGCTGTACCTGTGCAGCTAAAGACACTCATGAAGGAGGACTTCCAGAACTGTTTCAGAAAGTGTCAGAAATGATGGGATGAGTGCATTCAAAGCAAGGAAAAATATTTTGAGGGAAATGAATGGTAATTTGTCTTTTACTTTAATACATTTTTTTTTAACTAAACATTCAGGGCCAGCGATATAGCTCAGCCGTGTAAGTGCCTGCCTGGCAAGCACAAGGTCCTGAGTTCAACTCCCGGTAGCTGCATATAAAAAAAAAAATTAAACGTTCAATGTATCTTATGATCACACCTCCTATGTCACTGGGATATAAACTTCATATTGTGAGACTGTGTATGTACTTTTCATAACTTTCAATGGTGGTTATATTTCATGACAACACAAATGTCAACACTTTTGTTTTTACTTATTATTGGAAGTTTGTATTAGAAGCATTATTACAGAAATAGAACATTGAGTAGGACTAAACAGAAATGTTAACAACATAAAGTGCATCATAGAGAGATGCACTTTTTTGATACCTGTAGGAGATATCCATAGTTTTTATTTCTATCATTTTTTCTTTATTTATAGTATATTATATTAAAATTAAAGCCAAAAAATAGCATAGTACAGATAATATTTCCTGGCACTGTTTTGAATGTTTGAGATCCTAATGGTAAGGACATTAATGTACATAATACTTGTTTTTCTGAGTTTGGTAATATTTTTGTTTAAATGTTTAATAGTAGGAGAAGATAGTTTTAAAAATTTTGATCACAGTAGCAAAGGGCAGTTCTTCTCCAAATTATTTTTCTAAACAATTTATAATATTATATGAATAAAAAGTTGAAATTTAAATTAGAAGCAGAAAGACAAGGTGAATTTTACCTGTCTCAGAGAAATAACCTGAAAAGATAAACTATTTCAGCCCAAACCAAATATGATACAATAACTGTTAGCCAGAGACTTTATATTATTTTTCTTATGAGTGTTGATTTTAACAAAATGAACCAGTTTTTCTCTTGAGTTTCTCCTATTCACATGACATTGTAAATGTTTAAAAAATGCAGTGCAGCAGTCTATAAAGTAATGTAAAAATAAACAGAGGCCAGAATATTAATCAGAGATGGAACAACAGAAGCAGTCATTCTGGTATAAGAGCTTTTATTTTTGTCTATGATGAAGAGTTATTGTAGCGATCTTTTTCAATCGTTTTGTATTTTTAAAGAAAATACGGTAAAAAACAATGAAACATATCAAAATGAGAAACAGTTTCAGCACACCAAGTGTACAACATGAGTGTAACAAAATAATCTCTATCAGTGGGGCAAGAAGCTGGGAAAGTTCGAAATGTATGAGAAATGCTGTTCCAGGAAGAAGGAAGTTCCCACAGGCATTCAAGGCAATAAATTAAGGAAGTGCAAAAATACGCTTTAGGGTGGATCAGTCTTGCTTAGCGCAGAAGGGTGGAGTAAAGTCACTGTCAGAGAACAGAATACAGGAAGTGAGTGGCATGGGTGTGGAGAGAGAAAAGATACGAATGTTTATCATTGACAAAATGATCACAACACCATCGATATACTGGGTTTGAGTACAAAGATTGTTGCAGACAATGGAGCCCTCCGATTACAGCTGAAGGAATGATTCATTTCACTCCGCAGTCCTCAAACTGCCAGATCTTTGTGCACGCCTGTTGTGCGAGTGTGTGTGCATGCGTGCATCTGTGTGTGTGTGTGAACATGTGTAGTATTGCGTGATTCTGTCCTTTTTGAGATGCTGATTAGACCAAGTAAGGGTGTGTCATGTAAGCAAAATCAGGCCACAGCCAGCCTGGCCCCCTTTGGTGTCACTGCCCTGTCTAACAGAACAGGAATGTCATGAAACACTTGCAGGAGACAAGAGACGTTTGAATGAAAAGTATAAAAATGAACTCAGAATTTGGTTGAGGGGCATTAAAATGAAACATACATAAAAAGAAGACAGCTGGTGAAAGCCACGATTAAGTAAAAGGAGTAAGAAAGTAGAAGTCATAGTGTGGAGAGGGAATGATAGGGAAATTACGTGCTCTGGCAGGGTGGGAGTGTGGTTAAAGCCAGTCAGGGGGGGCAGCCTTTTCCTGCAGGAACAACCCTTGCACTTCCGGTTGCTAACGCATCCATCGGGCACCACCGCTCTGTGTGTCTGGAGCAGTATGCATCTCTGCGAAGCCCGGAACCACTGCTTCTCATTTCTTTATGCTCTTGTGCATTTTTGTGATCATCACTATCAACTGAGGTGACCTGCGCTGCCTGACAACGTCTGACAAATGGGTACATGTGATGTCATCCTATAATAGGGGGAATGGCATGGAAGAAAAATGAGCCCGCTTTCCATTAAGTAAGCGTTAGTAAGAGAAGTAAGTTGTTTTATAGGCAATGAATAATTAAGGATAACAATAATAGCCAAGAATTTTCTATTTCTTTTCTGGAGAATACTATTAGCAATCACAATAATGTTAATGAAAATAAAGATATTTTGTATATTGGATAATTATTATCTTTCAAACATTGTGCTAAGTGATTTCTAAATAGTGTTATCTTTAAATCTCCCCAAATTTCCAGAGGTAAAATTATTATAATTCCTGAATATGACTCATTGGTTGAAAACATCAACTTTAGAAAAAAGGCTACTTTTGTGCGAATTGAACTTAAATCCAATATATCACAATACTTGGTTTGTTTTGTACTTGATTTGACCTACATGTGAGCATATATGTCTGATAGTATTGATCTTGATGGACTGAATAGTAATCCATAATGAGATCCCGACTGTAATAAAATTGAAGGTGTGGTTCTTAAGGGCCTTCCTCAATGATCACTGTTTCTATTTTTTAAATGATGGGAAAAAAATATATGTTTAGAACACAATAAAGTTAGTTTTCTCAGAGGTCACTTTTCCATTACAATGAGTTAAAACCATCATGTTCATTTTGCAATTATCCACTTCTTCATGTGCAAAAACTAAATAAAAATATATATGTACATATACATATTATATGAGCTTTAATCATTTACATCAAATTAAATTAGTTTAACTAGTTTTTCTTTTCAGTTTTTGGTAGATTGGAGCATATGAGGCACCAATTATTATTAAGCTGTAATTAAGGAAAGCAAGATGATATTAATTTCTCCTTTAGGACATATTTTAATTTTCAAATTAGTTGAACGAAGTCCTCATTATGTAATATTTAAAACTTTCTTGTTTGGTTTCTACCAGTTTATAACTACTCTTGCTTTCTGTATTTCAGAAGACAGAAACGATGGAAAACTAATGATTGCTTTGATCTACTATTTTCTAATTAATAATTGTCTCATGCAGGAATAGAACATTTTTCAAATTACTTTAGATATGAGTCACATCAATTTTTACCATTTTATTGACATTTACATTACTTCATACTAATAAGTTTTTCTAATTTGAAAATACACCTTAAAACTATTTGTCTGAGATTCATATATCAGTTCTAGGGCCCACACTCATGAAGTTATTAAAGTATGAGAATTGTTGTTTCTAATAGAGCCTGAAACTCTTTTCTTTTTTTGTTTGCAGAAATAGAATTTACTGGGTTCTTTCTATAAAGACTAATAAATAATCACTTTTAAATTATTTAGGCCTGCCTTTTTCAATTAATCTTACAGAGGTTTACTAATTATGTTCCATTGATTTATTAAAAATATTCTTACATTTCAATCAATACAATTAATTATGAGGGTTCTGTATGACTTGTTTCTCTTTTAAAAGGGATCTTTGGAAATTAAAATGTAAATATTTACTTAATGTACAATACCAACAATTATGATCTAAGTTATTTTATGAAAAAGTGAGACAAAAATTTATAACAAAATCATAAGAGAATACCAATGGTTAATACCCTGTGTATTATTATCATCAAAGCAGTTACTCACAGTACAAAACATTTATACCATCCTTTTACCTGAGCCCTTCCACAAAATGTCGCTTTCGGTTGAGTCCATCTGTGAACTTCGTAGTGCAGTTTACTGGTAGAGGGCGCGTGAACTTCAGCCCAGCCCAAGCTTTATCCGCTTTTCCTCCTGGGAAACCTTCGTGGTTGTTTTCAGTCAAATCATGCTCCTATTCTCTCAGTGATTTTCCTAACTTCAGCCTTTTCCTCAAGCTGCCAATTCTGTGACCTCTCTTCTCAGCTGAGCATCACTGTGGTCTTACTCCACGGATCAAACAAAGGTGGCCAGGAGGAACTGCCTCAAATTCACCCCTCTCTATAGATTATTTCGATTGGCATTTGCTATTTATCTTATTTCAAAGGAACAATGATGTTTTTCCTATTCTAGGACAATACTTCCTCTGATATCCTCAAATATCATTCCTCACATATCTCTTATGTCAGAGACCTTCAATTTTTCCTCTCCCATCTTTTCCCCCTCAAAACATAAACTTTAGATCAATAATTGTCTGCTTGAATTATTGCTTGAGAAATACTTTACTGTGATAGATATTTTCTCTGTAATAGAATAAAAGTTTTTTCTCTGTTCAAGTCTTTTTCTTAATTAAAAAAAAAAAAAGACCTTTTTGTAATGTGTTACCTCAATGAAATGTGTTATACAAGGTGCCTTACAGGTGACTTTGCTTACAGACCAACATATTTTGGACTTGAGTGACAGCCTCTACACCACCCACTGGTTTAGAACCTGCATCTTAATCCCCTTGGGATTTATATGCACGTTAAGCTTGAGAAGCACTGGCTGAGGACAGTGATTTTATTTTATTTTTTTTTAATGTGGGTACTGGGAGTCGAACTCAGGACCTCGCGCTTGCCAGGCAGGTGCTTATGCCGCTGAGCTATATCTCCGGCCCTATTTTTTTTAGGACAGTGATTGTTAATGCTAGCTATACATTAGAATATCCTAATAATCACCCTAACATTAATATTAATGTCCAGATTTCTTTCCAAACTACTTAAATCAAAGTCCTGGTTAGTGATAGGCCCCACATATTGTTCTCTCCTTTCTTCCTTCTCTTTTTCCCTCCCTTCTTCCTCCCTCCCTCCCTCTCTTTCTTCACTCCATTTGATCTCTGTTCATTCTTTCTTTTGAAGCTTCTGAGGGGAGAATCTTACATTGCAACCAGCAAGGAGAATTACTGTGTTATTGATAAGGAACAAGTGCAGGGTGTCCACTGTGGTACTTCCTACCTATACCGCCAGAACAAATTAATCTAATGATTGTAACCAGCCCAGATGTTAAACTAGAATAATATCTGCCTCACAGAATTGTGCTATAAGCACAGTGCTTAAAATAGTGTCTCATAGAAATTGACTATTGTGAAGAAATAATGCTAATTCTTGAAATGATATCATGCTTACTCTTTGGATTTAGTATATCTAAATAAGAAAATGGTTTCTGTTTTTCTCAAACTCTAAGGCTCCTTATTATTTTAATTTGCTTTCCATATTATAAGCGTTAATTAAATAGTTCTCAAGGTTTTAAAGACCAACTGCCTAGTTTCCTAAAAAGATGTAGTATATGATATTTTTTCTTTTTCTTTCATTCTTTTCTTTTAAACAGACAGCATCATGACATGTTTTCTGGCAATTCAGGAAAAGAAGATCTGTTGGGTTTTAAAGTTTTCCAGTAACTCTGGCTCAGTTTTCTGATCTTTAGAACTGTGCCCATTTCTTTTCCATTTGGGTGAAATCATTAGCGTCACATATTTTATATCTCTGGCAGATGCAGGGGCAAATAGATATTCTGCTTATTTTGAGGTATGAACTGATTTTTACCATCCTGTAGTGGTTTCTCTCCCAATAGGAAAAAGAAAGAACATTATAAAATCTGCACATAAATTTAATCAAGCCTCTTAGTAAATCTCTCTAAATTATAAGGTATAAATTTCTTCCAGGTAATAAATTAAAAAACAATATAAAGGATAAAAGTTATTTAAGAACATAACTAAAGTATTAAAAATCAAAATACTTGACTTTTATTATTTTGTCTTTTGCCTTGGAATAAGGCAGTGTAAATAACAAACAAAATAAATTCATATAGCACAAAGATCAGAAACATAATCAGCAAAGCATGAAAGAAAAACTATGCAAGAGGAAATGCTGATGGGACATGCTGAAAGATTAAATAGCCCAGAAGCTTGCAGCCCAAAATACATTCTGAAGAACTTGGTTATCCTCAAAGAGACATGGTACACACACACAGTGAAATTATGACAACTAGAAAAAAAAAGGAAAAAAAAGAGGTTAAAAATTAAGAGCACTGATAAAAATTAAAAAGCTGGAAAGTGAGATAAGCAGGCATCCTAGAATGTAGATATGATGAACAAAGATAATTTTAATGGCAAATTTTACACATCCAAGGAATCTACTCTTTGACAAAGAGAGATCATAGAATATTAGTTCATCATGGTGATAAAGAGTAGGAAATTATCACGAGAAAATACAAAATAATTGTCCACAAATGCAAAAGTTCTGAGCCTTCAAACTGAAAGCAGCTGCTGAATATCCACTCAGTGAGTAAATACTACTTGTCTCCACTTTCTATAAAGACTAATAAGTAATCACATTTAAATTATTTAGGGCTTCCTTTTTCAATTAATCTTATAGAGTTTTATTAATTAGGTTCCATTGATTAATTAAAATTTTTCTTACATTTCAATCAATACAATTATGAGGGTTCTGTATGACTTGTTTCTCTTTTTAAAGGGATCTTTGGAAATTAAAATGTAAATATTTACTTAATATACAATACCAACAATTATGATCTAAGTTTTTTATTTCATGAAAAAGTAAAACAAAAGTATGTTATTTGAGTATACTATTTTGAAAGTTCAGAATACCAAGGACGAAAAAATGAACTTAACAGCTTCCAGAAAGGGAAGAAGAAAATATTGCTTTCAAAATATCTTTTAAGGGCCCCTTCCACTTTTTTGAATCTATATGCTAGACAACAGAACAAGAAATTTATATTTCTGAGGAAAACTGAATAAGAGCTTAGAATTTTTACCCAAACTCAATGAAGTGTAAAAGCAGACTAAAAGTAATTTTAGACACAAAGGGATTTGGCAAGTCCATCTGCTACATGCCCTTTCTGCAAACAACTCCCAAAAGGCAGCCCTGGAGCTCAGGAAATGGGCTCCGGTAGGGGAGAGAAGGCAGGCTCCGCTGGCAGATGCGACCCACACAGATCAAACCAGCAGGGCCCCAGACACAACCTGTGAAGTGGCTCATGGAAATGCAATAACTGACATGTAGGACATGAGAGACATCATGTAAGGCAAGAAAAGAGAGTCGATTCAAATCTTAAGGGGGAACATATTTCTTACATGAAGGTCATAACAAATGGTTTCCATATTCAAGAAATATGGAAATTTAAGTATGAAACACAACGAAATTGACATGATTTCAAGCAGTGTACCGAGTGAAAGAGAAAAGATTACCCCACTTTAAAGTTAGAAAAGTTTAAGACGACATCAGGTCGTGCATGGCATGAGACTCATAGAGAAGAAAGATATCCTAGATTAAAACTTGGCCAGGTGGTGGATACTTAACATCTTTGTACCACAGAGAGTTCCAAATGTTGCCCATGAGTTTTCAACTTACAGGTTTCAGTTATTGTGAGAGCATCCATACAAGACAATATAGAAGAAGTAGGGTGCTCAAAAAAATGGGACAAAGAAGAAGGAAAGAGATGATTCTATCCATATGCACAGTATGAGGGGTTCAGCAGGAGCGGAAGATTAGAGGATTAAGGAGAGAATATTATATATTTTAAAATTAATTAATCAAAATCTAAAATAATTATTAAATATTAATGAAGAGAGTTCTAAAGGGAAGTAAGACTTCTTCATAGACAGACAAAAGCCATGTCTTTACAATTCAATGAAGTGGAATTTAATATATATTTTTTAGACTTCTAGATATAACTACCAAAGATATTAACCAGTGGCCAGAGGAAAAGGTCTACTGAAAGTGAGACTAGGGTTAATGAAGGGTAGAGTGTCTTATCCCTCTCTCCCCTGAGCAGCTCTGCAGAGTGACTATGTGCCTGGCTCACTCTGATACAGAAAAAATTTAGCAATATTAATTTGAGTATTTTAACAAGGACTTCCAAGTTATATAAATGACTCCTTTGACAGACCTTTTGCAGTAATTCTCCCTCTGTTTCGTCCCAATGAGTTTTTAATTTCTTACCATAGTACATAGAGTAACCTTCTGCTGCCATTGCTACTTATAAAAACACTCTCTCACTTTCATTGTTCTGTGCTGTCCTTACAGATCACAAGTAGTGTATTCTATAATCTTCCAGGTATATAGTGAAATATAATATTAATAATCATTGAAATGAGTAGTTGCTGGTGAAGTGTGTCATATTCTAAAACTTTACCCAATATTTAGACAGGATCCTTATCACAGGTTACTTGAATTTTAAAGAGGTTCAAGTGAAATCAGTAAGATTTTAGTGTGGAGTAAATGCATCTTTAAGAAACCTTTAGATTTATTTTTAATTACATTCACAAGATCATGCAAAGTTGTATGCCTTTTGCAAAAAAAAAATACAATATTAAATTATCTGATTTTCTGTATTTTATGGGAATCAATAGAAGAAAAATGATAGTTACACTTGTGATCTTAATGCATGATGATGCCGTTAACTCAAATGCTTTGCCTTAGACTATGCTATTAACCTACTCTATTTTAGATTGGTCTCTTATTATGTAAATGATATATGTTAGGAATTAATGTAGAAAGGTTTTCTTAGGAAAACTTAAACAATTTAGTTAGGTCTTCAATATGAATCCTGAAAACGAGAAGCAGGATTATATTAATTATAGTTAGAAGTGTGCAACATTTGACTCATGAGCCGCATTTTTCTCCTTTTAAGTAAATATCTGCCGGGGAGAAGGTGCACCATCACTGGAGTTGGTCCAGCTACAGCAGACTTCCAGCTCTCTTATTTTTCTTTCTCTTCAGTTAGTTACTTTTAGAACTGTCTTTTTTCTTTCTTTCCAGCTGCCCATTTTTTTGACTTTTATTATATGTGTATGTGTGTGCAAGGCATTAAGTTTAAATTCATCTTAGTAAGTCAGTGCTTGCACATAGCATATCTTGTTTTTTAAATTCCCTTTCCACCCCTCACCCACCTCCCTCCTTCCATCTCTGATCTCTGGATCCCCTTTCCCCATTTCCATCATTATCATCATCATCATTATTATTGTTATTAGTGTTGTTTCATGTTTAGGACATACAGTGCTTTCATTCATTGTGGGTATTCGGTACATGTACACGCCACATCTTATATCTTTTTACTTCCCCGTCTCCCAAGCCACGCTTGGTCTCCTTCCCTTCCCATTTGCAGAGGATCCACCTCCCTTGTTTCCTTCTACTGAACCTTTATTGTGCTCTTTATTTGCATTTCTCCTTACTCAAATGTGCGATACTATATTTTATTTCAGCTTGTGTGTCTAATTTATTGCACTTAACAGTATATTTTCTAGATATATCTATTTTTCTTACAAATGTCTTGAGTTTATCCTTCTTTATAGCTGAGTACTATTCCATTATGAATAGATACCACAGTTTCTTTATTCATTCATCTATTGATGGGCATATAAACTGCTTCCAGGCAGCTACTACGAATTGTGTTGCTATAAACATTACAAGGGTCATCCTGATTAGAAACCTAGTCAAGGCCTGGCATTCTGCCGATGATTAGGGTGAAACATCCCAGATTAAGGGAGCAATTGATAGCCCTATTGGACTAAACACTGCTTTCTTACTCTATATGAGCAAGAAAGCATGAAGCTTCCACTACCACTGGTGGGCATTTGTCACAAAAATAAACTAGCTCAAGATGAAGCTGATTGCATTAATGTGGACAGATACTAAGCAAATGACCTCGCTCTGATGAGGTCTCCATTGCAGAGTACTTAAGGAGACACTCACCCTGTGTACACGGACCTTAGTCCAGGCCTAACCCACAGGGCCCAAATGAACTGCCGACAGATCTACCCTTCCTTGCAAGAGCAAGACACATTAAGTATGGGATTAAAGGAAAAGTATGCATTCCAGCTGAAAGCTTCCTTACTACAAAGGATGCAGAGATGCCAGGCTTGAATTCTTACTTTCCCTTAGAGGCCTTACTGGTGTGCTTTCTATCTCACTCAGCAGCCAACTGACATGTACATGGAACCCTTCAGAACTAGGAGGCCCAAGTCGAGCCTCATCCCAGTTTATTATACTCTGTTGATTAACTAAACACTTCTGTACTATGTAACCAGCCCAACTGGAGAGTGCTCTGGGAGTCTCCAGACACATCATGAGCCTCAAAGCTAAGTGCACATCACCAGTCTCGCTGTTTTCTAGGAGCAGCACTAACAAGCTGGTCCATGCTACCTGAAACTCCTCAGACTCATGGTAACAAGGCTGCACTGCTCCGCAGTGTGCTTCATACATCGAACAAAATTCTGTGCCATGTATTTGTTATTTCAGCAAAACAGCTCAGACCAAGTCCAGGCCCCTTGCAATGTCAGGCTGACCTTAAAGAAATAGACTCAGTTTTTTTGATGATGTTGCTAGCGTGCTAACAATATCTCAGAAATAGTTTCTTCCTCTGGTTTTCTCGTTAAGAGAGACAACAGATTTCTTCACTGTGTAAACTGGTTGATGTGGAGTTTCTATTTCTGCAGTGGAAAGTGTTTTAACATCCACACAGGAGAAACACTCCTTTACCTGGAAAAAAAAATGCATTAGCATGGGAAGTATTAACCAGGAGAGGAGGCGCTGTCTTGGCAAATGCTGACTGAAGCTTGGCAAATCTTTCCTGTGGTATTCTTCTATCCAGGAGAAAACCTCATTCCTTCAGAGGCAGGTTAATGTACTTCTGCAATAACACTGCTATCTGTGAAATGCATAGTATTATAAATTACTTAATTCCACGGTATCACTGCTTACAATGAGTATGTTTTCTGGGAAAATATACTTAAACCTAACTCTGATGACTTTAAACTTTTATCTCTACTTGTGTTCTTTCTTTTTACTTCTATTTGGGTACTAGGATGAGTTTTACATTTACTAATTTTATAATTACCTAGTAACATATAACTGTTCTTATAAAAATTGATTATTAAACAATTTAAGTATTTTTTTGCATTTACCAAAAGATTATACAATATCATCTTTATGCAAAAAGTATGGTTAAAGAAATAAACATTCATATGTTTATAATCTCCTTTGAATTAAAAATATCCTTTAATTTTAGCCAAAACAGATTAAAGAAAAATTAAATATTTTTGCCTGTTTTACTATGAATCATTTATGATTGTGACTTCTGGTGTAAAATATTTCAAACTTTATTAAAAATAGGAAGAAACAGAAAAATACAAAAAAGGAAACTTCCCATAAAAACTCTGGAAACAAGGATTTCCTAAGCAGGCAATGTTTAGTGGCTGCGGGCTGGAACTGCCACCTGGTGAAAGGGGGACCATTGTTCAGAGAAGCGGAAAGCTGGTAATGATACCGCGTCAGGGAATTTTAATTTCTCTTGATGAGAAAGGGGAAATATAGGCCCTGCCAAGACCCTTTTCATGAATCCTCAGTGTCAGATAATATATAGAGATGAAGAAATATTGCCACTAAATCCCGATTGGGTTAAAAAAAGATGTAAATTTCACTTTCTTTTGAATTTTGAACATGCATGACTGTTTTAAAAATTTGGCCCCAAATGAATATCATAAATTAATTTTATTTGGAACTTCTGGCTACAGGGTTCATTTAATATTTTATAGACTGGCCAAGCACTGCTATTAACAATCTCAGATGTATATAAAATGAATAGAGACATTTGAAAAAAAATCTATGGCATGAGTTAATATATAAAGCAATATATAAAGTAAAATATTTTTTAAGTTTTGAAATTATAGTTATAATTGAGCTTCAACTTCAATATTGATCTATATTATTCTATACATTATATACTTCTAATTTAAATATTAAGCCAGCATTTTATTATCTTCAATAGGAATGTTCCTATACGACATCTACAAAACTTTTAATATCTTCTTTATTCTAAAAATGATGACACAATAAAAGATTCGTTTTAAGTAAGAAATAAAAAATAAAAGACTCAAGTCATGTGGAAAATAAAAGTGGGTAAAACATTACTTGGAAAACATCCTGGCATCAGAAAGTATGAGACCAAATTAAGCCTCAAAAACCTGGTTTTTTGCCTGGCTTTCCCAGTGACAATGTAACCTGCCACAAATTTTGTTACTTCTATGGAATTCAGGTTCAAGATATATCTATTATCCCTTACAGCTTTCTTTCCATTGAGTCTTAGCTTTTATATATTTTGATTATATATTTTGATTGTATTTTGATTATATATTTCACAAGGCATTTTATCATCAAGCTCTGCTTATCAATATTATCGCTTTGTAAGTACCAATTTTTTCACGTATCATTTCGGATATTTATCAAAGCCTGTAGAATCTGTCCTGACCATCAAGGCCTAATGTCTTTATCCATCCTCCGGTTCCTTAGCAGAGGTAGCTGCTGCTTAATGTTATCCCAACACTGATGTTGTTTTTTCTGCATTTCCCTGATTCTGGCCTACGACCCTTGGCTCCTGAGATTAATTTCAAATTTCATTTCCAACTGGTGTCTGTGGTAGGAGATGCTTGGTGGTAAAGCCCCTCCTACCAAGATCCTTTCATGGTGGTGAGAGAATAAATCCCACAAAGGATGCCATAGAGAGCTCAGAGAGGGGATTAAATACTGAGTGATCAATACCTGATTAGTGTCCCCTTCAAAAGTTTATTCTGTTGAGTGCTAAAATGCTCTAACCTTGATATAATTGCATAGATTTGTGTTGCTGTTGTTTTACATGGATTAAATTTGGAAACAGGTCTGAATGTACATACTTAAAATGTGTTCTAAATGCATGACCTGGAATTCTACACGTCTAACATGAGATTCCACCACAATTCAGCAGCTCCTGATGTGAGAGGAAGGAGAGATGCAGACAAGAAAATTTAAAAATATCATGAGGACAAAAAGAAGGAAGCAATGACCAATTTCAACAAAAGTCAGGATAGTTGCCCCAGAGTAAATGACACTAGAATGTGATATATGATGAAATTTAGAAGTGCAATAAATAGGCAAAAGTTGGTATACAGTGTGTTCATGTTGTTTGCCTAGTAGGCTTCAGAAAAAGGAAATTCAGAGTATATGGAAGCTATCAAAGGAAGAATGACAGTGACGGGGGGGTGATTTGGGTGACAGGAAAACAGTTTTTTTGTGCCATACTGAGAAGTCTGCACTTCATCTTTAAGTCTATGTTCCAAATGTTCCTTGTGGAAGGCCATGAGACAATTTTTAGATGACAGAAAAATCTGACTTGATGTGTGTTTCTGAAAGAAAATACCAGTATACACCAAAAGAATTTTTCACAATACTCAGAGTATACGCATACCATAAGCTCCTCTCATAAGGAATGAAAATCACTTTGTAGATACCTTGTTCATAAAAATGTTATAAAAATTATAGCTGCCTACTCAGCAGGATTTGGTTCATTTATTTATACAGTGAATTCTCATTAATTGCAATATTTTCATTCTAAAAGTTGCTATGGATGTGAAATTAGTGAATACTAAACTCTCAAGGAAAGTAGAAGATTAGCTTCTTATAAGCCTCTGTCATGACATTTTCATCAGCTAACAATTTAATAATCTTGTTTTATATGTATGTTTATGTTCAAAGACTTCTTTTAAAACAACTATCATTGATTCATTAACACTGAAACCAAGTACGGTAACTCATGCTTGAGTAGAACTCATACAGCAAAACACACTTTCTCTATAAAACACAGCATGGCCAGTCCATGCTTAGTAACACCAGCCAGTGCTTCAGCACCAGGCTTGCAGGGCATCTTAAGAAGTAAAGTGACAAAATATATGAAAAACGTGGCACTAAATACATGGCAAAAAATGTATTTGTTTGGCATATGAGAGCTGAAAAAAGAAAGCAGAGCCTTACATTTGTGTGACCATAGAAATGTATAGAAAGTCCGCCAAAAAAAAAAAAAAAGTATACATCAGGAAAAGAAAAACTTGTATAAATATTTTAATGCTAAATTTATTGAGACATCAAGAGATGACTACAAGTTACCTTTGGCCTCTGCAATTACAAGAGGTGCTCAAAGTGGTGCCCATCAGCTTCCAGACGTTTATGAGTAGGTCAAACTGCTGAAGGGTGTGTACCCTTTTTTGGTGCATCCTATATATTGCTGTTCTGCACATTTCCCTGAATGGTGGCCAGAGCCCCACAAGTATTGACTTGGGGTTAATAAATCAATGTTAGCAAGTAGGCGAATTCACAAAGATACAATCTGTGTGTAATAAAGACTATCTTATCATTGCCAATTTTGAAGAAACTCTAAGAAATATTTCTTTGAACTCAACTGATAGACCATTGAAGAATCATTTTAGAACACTTGCTAGGTAAACCTGTGTTCACTTAGCCATCTTCCAAAACCCAACATAAAAATATTTAGTTTGTGAAAACGTTTAGTTTGTACAGAATTGATTTATATGGAAGAAGTTTCTAGTATAAATAATGTATAATAGATACTATGAAGTAGGAAGAAATTGTTCAAATGGGAAGGGAAACTAAGGGGGCAGGCAGAAAGGAAGGAAGAGAAAAATGTGAAAAGAAGGATAAAATGGGGACAAATCTTTGTAAAGAAGGAGGGGAAGAGGGATTGAAGGGAGGGGAGCGGAGTGGGAAAAAGAGGAATCAAGATATATCATGTCCTGGTACGAATCCCCTGAGATACATGTGATCATTATGTATACCTAAATTGTACTAATAAATTTAATTAAAAAAAGAAGTACATTAAAGAAAAATTGAATTAAATATAATAAATTGAAAAAAATCCAGTGGATTTTTATCTGAAGTGTTTAATTGAACCAGTTTTTGTGAGAAAACTTTACACATTTTGCCATTCCTATTCAGTAATATACAACAGTATTTTCTTCTAGATAAAATTCTTCTGAAATTTTTGTCATGAATGGTGCTTACAATGTACCTGCATAGGAAAATTATTGAATACCCTCTTTGATAATTCTGAAGCTTGGCAAAAAAGAGAAAATAAAAAGAAAGAAAAATTAATTAAAGTTTTGAGTAAAAGATCATGTTACTGTTTGACAAACTGATTAGTTCAATCGATTCTTAGAAGAAAGTTAAATGAGAAGTGAGCAGTAAGTCTTGTTACTTTTCCCATCTCCTTTCTTCTGAAAGGGCTTCTTGCTAATGTTAGTCTGTGAAGCAATGATTTAACTGAAATATACTTTTCATCTTAGAATAATAACTTGCTTTTTAAAGAAAAGTCAAAACAGTAGAACTAATGACACATGTTTTATGTGAATTTACACCAATTATGTAGTGTTCCTAACTAGGGTACCTCTCCCTAGAATGCCATAAAATATAATTCATTCACTTTAGCTGTCAAAATATTTTCATTTATTAAAGTAATTAATTGTTCAGTTTTGTAATACTCAACTTAAATATTGTAACATAATACATTTATATGAATGACAAGGCTGTAAGAATTTATTGACAATTAACTGTTTATTTATATTTTATTCTTTAATAATAACTATGCAAATTCTTTTGCAAAAGAAACTATTGAAACTCCAAAGTGAAGAACTGAGAAAATATGAAGAATGAATATTTATATTTTACAGCCATTGCTTTGATTAAAGTTTGTGTTTAGTTTTAATTTTAAACATGAAAATAAAACAGTAAAATTTATGTCACTTTTATAATTGGTTTTCCAGTGGACATAAATATCATCTTGGAAGTAAATTCATAAAAGAATTTCTCAGATGGGTTTTAATAAAGAAGTCACAAGTGTTCACCATACTGCATTTATTTATTTACATAAGAAATTACAGGGCCGGTGAGATGGCTCAGCGGTGTACGCGCCTGCCTGGCAAGCGCGAGGGACCGAGTTTGACTCCCGGATCCCACATACGAAAAAAGGGCCGGTGATATCGCTCAGTGGCACGGGCGCCTACTGGCGCGTGAGGTCCTGAGGTCGACCCACGGTACCCACAAAAAAAAAAAAAGAAATTACAAAATTAAATTCAGCATACATATTTTCAACATATGTAATTCAATATAATCACAAACTCAAAAATTCTGAGTGACATAAAATAGTAAACACAAATGTAAATTTTGTCTGCAATATTTCACCTGTGAAATTTGGATTTCATAGCTCTTTCTTCCCAAACTTAAACTCTATCCACTCTTTATTGTTTCTGTCTCAAAAATTTCTTTATTCTCATCAGAAAATCCAATTCATAGATTTCCTAAATTTTTCTACCTAACAGCACTACTGTTTGTATATCCTGGGGGTGCACTAAGACTTTGAAACATTTAAGGCTTTTCAAAGCCTTTAAAGAAAAAAAAACAGTGTAACATTATAGATAACTAATACAAATTGCCAATGTTCCTTGAAAGGAATTGAAAGTGATTTATATAAGGGATGGGTCCTAAAATTTGAGTCTCATTGCTTTATTTTTTTTTTTTTTTTTATTTTTTGGTGGGTACCGGGGGTCGAACTCAGGACCTCGTGTGTCAGCAGGTGCCCGTGCTGCTGAGCAATATCACTGGCCCTTTTTTCGTATGTGGGTTCCAGGAGTCGAACTCAGGACCTCATGCTTGCCAGGCAGGCACTTATGCCCCTGAGCCATCTCACCGGCCCTCATCTGCTTTAAATAGCCTCTGCACATCTTTTTTCCTACCCAAATTAAAGTGGAATTCATCACTCAAACACAGTCTTGTGAAATCTGACTATTTGCTCAGGTTCCAGCTCTGGATAATGAAGCCAAGATGTTGAACATTATATAACCTTGAACACCGCCACATCTAATGACTTATGATCAGTGATTGGGTCTGAATTCTCCATCTTAACTGGAAACTTCACAATATTCCCTTAGTTAGTTCTCTTCTGGTCTTCATGGAAGACATTTCAAGCATTTCCAATAACCCTTAAACTTTAGTTCTCTCAATTTTTCCTTTAGTTCTCTCAATTTTTCCTTTAGTTTTAGCAGAAAATCTTGCTTTCTTAATTTAATAGGAAGATTTCATTTAAGACATCTCTATTTCTTTTCACCAAACCTGCTCAAATATTTGCAATCTGATTTTCCTTTTTGTTATTTTGGATCTAAACCTTTTCCTGCACTTTGGATCATGTTCCTCCCTGTGCCTTCAGGAATTCTACCCTTGCATTCATATGTTCCCTTCCCATCTTCAGCTGCTCTTTCCATTTTGGCTCTTTCCCTTTTTGTCTCCAGGTGTGGACGTGTCTCTATGCTTCCTCTTGAAGCCTTGTTTATTTGTTTGTTTCTTCTTGTAAGGTTTATGTGTCTTTACTCATTTTTTTGCAACTCATTCCATATGTTATTATTACCTGGTTTCAGCTTTGCAGTATTTTTTGTCACTAAATGCAATGGATACTTTGATTTGTATCTTATTTATGTGTTTAGAACAGTTTTGTGTACGTGTGTGTGTGCGTGTGTGTGTGTTTATGTTACTGGGAAATGAACTCAGGACCTTCACACAGAGCTACATCCCCGACCCATTTATTTTGTTGGTTGTTTGTATTTTGAGACAGGGTATACCTAAGTTGTCCTTGTTAGGCTTGAATTTGTGATTCTCCTGCTTCAGCATCCCAGAGTATGCAATTACAGTGTACACCATTCTGATCAGTTTTCAAATACCATATTTTATTATATTTTTATCATATTTTAAAATATCATATCTGATACTTTAAAAAATATGTGACTTTTTCAAAATAACTCTTCATCATTATGTCTTGCTTCTCTCCTCTTAGTACTTCGCCTACTCCATTTGAGTATCCCTTGCTGAGTCTAGGAACATTTAATGCAGGAAATATATTTATGTGTATTTATATTTATGTTATTTATGTTATTGAGATATTGATAATGCAATATCAACAGTGCCAATGAAAATATCTATTGCAGTGAAATATTCTTTATAACATATATTTCTTATAGAAAAAATAGTATACTTTTAATTAGTTGAAAAGTATATGAAGGTCCTGTTAAAAAGATAAGCCATTAATGCTTAGATAGGCAACCATGTAGCTATTCATGCTAAATTTGATGGAAGTCCAAGAGATAATGTGGAAGAATGTGTTGCCAACAGATGGTGGTATAAGACATCCCAGCATTCATTCCAGCATGTATTAAACAGTTTTCTCTTTGTTGGGAAAATATAACCAACACTCACATCTTAAAGGAGATTTGATATGGCTTATGTTTTCAGAGGGTTCAGTCATATTTTTGCGTGCAAGGAAGAAATATGGTGGAAGGGTGTGACAGAGTAAAGCTGCTTAGTCATAGCACCTGGGAAGTAGAGCAGAGAAACAGTATCACAGTGGAAGGGGCCAGGGGCTAGATATAGGCCAAGGTCATGCCTCCATGACTCACCCAGATATACCCAGAAGTGTACTTTACTAATCCACTAGGTGACTCCCAAGCTAATCAAGTTGACAATTAAGCTTGAGCATCACACCTCATAAAAACAATTAGAAAGCTAAGCTAACCACTTTAATAAAAATCCCCTGATCCGTGAATTCTCCTCAGGTAAAACAAGAGAAGAGTGAATGACCGGGTTTCCTAGTCTTTCAGAAAGGAATCTCTTTGGATTTACCCAACCCATATTTACAGGGGCTAACTCCTATAGTTTGAATGGTTTCTGCTTGCAAAAGCTCACGTTGAAATCTAATCCTCATAGTGAGAAAACTTAATCTGACTACAGTTTTTAGAGATGGCACATTTGGAAGGTGATTAGGATTAGATAACGTTATCAGAGTGGAGCTCCCATGATTGAATCCTGGTGGCTTCATAAAAAGCAGGAGAGAAACCAACAATCACAAATGATTCTTGTCAAGTGATGTCTTCTACTTCCTCAGGACTCTGCCAGCAACAAGGCCATCACAAGATGCTGGCCTTCTACCTCAGTCCAGAAAGATGAGCCCAAATAAACCTTTTTGTTTATAACTCATCCATCTATGGTACTGTGTTATTAGCAACAGATACCAAATGAAGACACTAGCATAGGTGAAATGTCTGGAGATGGGCAGGAACAAAGAAAGTAGGAACAGCAGGGTTTATCAGCATCAGCATGTCTCATTCTCTTTACTCACTGCTGGGATACGGTACCCAATAACCACAATGCAAAGGAGGACAGGTTTATGTGGGCTCATGTTTCAGTCCCTGATCATCTGGGTCCAAAGAATAAACAGCATGGCAGAAGGGCATAGAGGAGGAAAAGCTGCTCACCTTAAGGCAGCCAGGAAGCAGAGAGCAATGGGAGGAGCCAGAAAAGTAAATATAACCTTCTAATTCACACTCCCAGTGACTCGTCCATGTCTTCTGACCAGGCTCTATCTCCCAACACCAAACGAGTTTTAGCACCTCCTAATCTAATCATCCTCCACAAGATCCTACTCTGAGAGCATGAGGGTTTGGAGAGACATTCAGATATAAATTATATCCACACAAAGTGCCAGTGTGGTGACAAGCAGCCTGCTCTGTAGAATACCCCAACAATTTCATTACTGAGAACTCAACAGGCATTGAACAAATTGCACATCACCCGTTGCCTTTATCACTGTCAAATCCTGATGTTTTGCCACATTTCTTTGTTTTGTTTTTTGTCATTGCTGACTCCAGCTGCCTAAATATCCAGCTGCTTCCCTCTCCTCTCCCTTGAGTCCCCTCAGCCAGGAACCAGTGTGGCCACCATGCACATACCCATAAATGCCCAGGTTCTCAGTGCATGCATGCTGGTGGTTAATCCCACAGTTGTGCATGCACAACTGACACTACCTCTCCCAACCCCACATGCACCTACATTTGACCCTTGATTCTTCCAGTGATCTTGGTTGCTGCCTTTGGCCTTGTGCCCACAGTGGTCCCTGCCACCACACACATACCTGCAGCTGTCTCTTAAAAGTGAGTGTGTGTACATCACCAGCAATAGCTCCCATTCCTGCAGGGCTCATTACCTCATCACTGAAACTGGCAGGCTCTCTAAGGATTCCAACAGCCCTTGTACCTGCCACAACTGCTCCCAGCTTCCTGCCAGGGTACACACTATTGCTGATATCATGGAGTTCAGATCTTTGAGATGACGAGATGCTCCCCCAATCCTCAGATAGTTGGTGCTCCATGCTGCAGCATGCTCCGGTGAACCTCTTCTCCTCTTGTTGGAGATGGAGAGTGCTCTTTACCAAAACCAGTCCATACAGTTGGGGAGAGATGTCTGTTTCTGAAAATGTTCAGACACCTACACAAAGCTACAGAAATCACAAAGATTTAGGGGAAACCAACAAAATGAAAGCACACATTTAAGCTTCCAGTAACCAACCCCATGAAATGGAGATACACAAACTGCCTGAAAAAGAATTCAAAATAATTGTTCCAAATAAGCTTCTTGAACTATAAGATAATATAGGGAAATCATTTAGCAAAATCAAGCAATAATATCAGAAAAAAGTGAAAATTCAATGAAAAGATAGAATGCATGAAAAACAAACAAATTTTGGACCTGAAAAACACAGTGATAGAAGTAAATAATATGATGGAGAGCTTCAACTGCTGATTCACTCACTGAAGAATTAGGGAACTCAGTAAGATCATTTGAAATTATCCACTCAGAGATAAAAGAAGGAAAAAAATAAAGAAAATTAAAGGAGACTACAGAATTTATGGGGCATCATCAAGAGAGCTAATGTTTCCATTATGTCAATCCCAGGAAGACAAAAGGAAAGAAAGGTTCTTTCAAAAAAATATTGGTGAAAAACTTCCCAAATCCAAGAAGAAATAGGAAAATCCAGGCACATAAAATTTAAAGATTCCTAACTAGTTTCAACCAAAAGAAGACATGTAATACAACTGTCAAAAACAAATGCAGGGCTGGTGAGATGGCTCAGCGGCCTACACACCTGCCTGGCAAGCGTGAGGGCCTGAGTTCGACTCCCGGATCCCACATACGAAAAAAGGGGCCGGTGATATCGCTCAGCAGCACGGGCGCCTGCTGGCGCATGAGGTCCTGAGGTCAACCCCCGGTACCCACAAAAAAAAAAAAAAATGCAAAGGGAAAAATTTTAAAGCAGTTACAGAACAAAGGCTTGTTGCATACAAGGGGCAAACTATCAGGACATGTGTCAGTAAACATCTTGTAAGCCAGAATGCAGGATGATATATTCAAAATGCTAAAGAGAATACACTACCAGTAAAAACTTTACCTGGCAAATTGTCTTTCAGAAGTGAGGGAGACATAAGGACTTTCCTAAAGAAACAAAAGCTAAGGGAGTATCACCACCAGAACCAGCTTACAATGAATGCTAAAAGGAGGTCTTCAAGCTTACATGAAAAGATGATAATTTAGTAATATAGAGAAAAGTTAAGGGTGAAATCGTTCATAAAGGTAATTATATAGTCAAATGCCAAACACTTTGATAGTATAATGGTAGTGGTGAAATCATTTATAATTTTAGCACAACGACTGTAATACAAAATGATTAGAAATAACTACAGTTACAATAATTTGTTCATGAATATTTAATATAAAATATAAATCATAGCATCTAAAATATAAAATGTGGAGAAATGACTGGAAATTCATAGCTTTTGTCATTAATTGGAGTTTAATAATCACAAAAGTACTTGTCTAAAACTGAGGCAAAATGAAAGCATCTATACACTGAAAACTATCAAATGTTGATAAAAATAGAGCAGAAGTCAGAAATAAATAGAAAACTACTTTATGAATTAGAATTATATTGCTGAAATGACCATACTACCCAAAGCAGTCTACAGATGCAATGCAATCCTTAGCAAATTTCAAATTGAATTTTTCATAAAAATGGAAAGAATGCTAAAATTTACATTTTAGGGAACCCCAAAAGACCCTGTATAATCAAATCTTGAGAAAAAGAAAAAAACTGGAGGCATCATTCTGTGTTATGAAAAGTCTATTTCTTTAGGTCATGAAAACAAAGTTTGTCATATTAACCAAAATTATAAATGTAAGATTATAGTTTTATATCTATGTGAGTTTAAAATAAAAAGACTCTCATATATTCAAAAACTCTTAAGACTAGCATTTCAATTTCTGAAAACCATTTTTAATTATTAGAAGTTTATACGAAAAGAAATTTCAAGTAAACACATTATAAAAGGCATTCCAATACAACATCATCTGTAAAGTTTTCAAAGGGGAAATAGTTCTGAATATCACTTTTATTTAAATTCTCACAGCTAAATTTTCTTTAAGAAGTTCTTAAATTACTGTCCCTCAGAATTAGTCAAAGTTATGCTTGGCACACAGTATGAGTGTTCTTTGGGAATGTGATTGACATAACCTTCTGGAACACATTTACATAAATTCATCTGTGAATAAGCAATCTTGGTGTATGACATATAGATGAAGATTGTATAGTGAAAGTGAATAAAAATTAGGATTTAAAATGACTTATTACTTGAAATAATCTAACTTGGGAGATTTTTCCATAAAAAATTTATAAAGTCATGATGAAGAGCAAGGCAATATTTACCTCAAAAAATCTTCCAAATGTTTTTCACTTGAAAATGTAAAGTCAATAATATTTATGGGGAACTTTAAGGCTAATTTTAAAAATCATCAGGCAATTACCTTTGTTGATTCTTAACAGGTCTTGTGAGATAAAAAATACAATGTTTATTTGCTTCACATCAAGGTTACTGATTAGTAAATTGAAATGGTTCTTTTCTTAACAATGTGATCCTAAACTCATTAAAATATGATAATGTTTTCCTAATTTTTATTTATCCCACCTTTTAACAAATTATTCTTAAATCTTCAAATGGAAATCATAACGTTGAATACAATTTTAAATTATAATTCCATTCCAAAATTTTGTATTTTAGTCTGTGATATCTGTTTATGCAATTGTACTTTTAGCTTTATCTGTGTTATGAAGTATATTGGTTAAAAGTAAGTGTTGTATAGGAAAGATGTCTGGATTTGAGGTCCTGCTCTATTTCTGACCCTTAGGTTTGCAATCTTGTGCTAGTACTTTAAACTTTTCCCTTGAGAAAAATCACAAATATTTCCTGATCTATATACATTTTTAGAAATAAATGATCATGAGGAAAATACTCAGTTCACTCATGGGTATAGAGTTAGTGTTAAAAGAGATCTCAGCAATAAGTTATCCCAAGTGTGTATGAGTGCCATGCCATAGATATCATAAATATCTGTGAGTACCATGTGGCAGTTAGAAAGAAAAATAATTTCAGAGGAGCTCAAATTATTCTGTTATCAATGAGGTTGTTGATGTCGATGCTGTTATGCTAAAATTACAAATGCCCCAAATTTAATAATCACAAACATATTTAAATCTAATAATGAGATGAAAATTTTTGTTTCTGATATTTATTTATATTCTTGAGGCATTTTTTTTTGTGGGTACCGGGGGGTCGACCTCAGGACCTCGCGCGCCAGCAGGCGCCCGTGCTGCTGAGCGATATCACCAGCCCCTTTTTCGTATGTGGGATCCAGGAGTCGAACTTGGGCCCTAGCACTTGCAAGGCAGGTGCTTATGCCGCTGAGCCATCTCACCGGCCCTCTCGAGGCATTTCTTATCATTGATTATATCTGGGTTTAAATTTTTTTAAATCTTAAAACTCAACAAATACTTCCTTCCTGACCATTATGGTGTTTATCTAGATGTCCCCTAAAAGCCTCATGCACTCATAGGTGAGTAGTTTCAAAGGTGGCTAGATTAGGGTACGATACTGGGATTAAGGGTGTCATACTGGGATTAAGGGTGCATGATTACTAAATTAGTCAACTGATTGGTTTAGCATAGTTCTGGGTGTGGATAATGGGAAGGACCACCGTGGGTATGGGTTGTACCACCCAAAAGGTGGGTAGCCTGGAAGGGATAAGGAGGAGAGACAGGTTGACGCTTGTTGCTTTGCTCTATCCTGCCTGCTTGCCGTGGACTGTTTCTTCTCTGCGGTGCCCCTCTGCCATGCCACCCTGCCTTGAAGGCAACCTACTATGCATTGACACCTCTATATTTCTATATTTCAAACCACGAGCTGAAACAAACCTTTCTTCTTTTAAATTGTGGGTGTCAGTTATTTTGCCTCAGCAATGCGAGAAGTAACCAACACTCTGACTGTTTCGTAGCAGGGATTTGCTCAACTGCATGAACATCATGAAGAACTGTACATTGCTCCTACATGAAATATCTCACAATACTGAGTAATTTACAACAAAAACACAATCTTAAAGATTACTCACTTAAGAGATGAGAAGTGGAGACATCAATTAAAAGAAGTAGGTAATTTACTAAAAGAGTGTCACCCACTTATGTGGTTTGCATTTAAACATAATTTGCAGAATGTCTTAAATATTAATAACAATTTCTATATTTCAACTTTCATGGCACAGAGAAAATTTGACTTTATTGGTATGTAAACTGAACATCTGAACCAAATCAAGGTCTTCAAACGGTTTTAATATGTCCTTAAAGTAATGCTTATGCTCATGGTAAATCTTTCTATAAGCCATGATGAAAATAAAAATTTTTTTTCTTTCATTTTCTCCTCTTCCAATACCAGTGTATTTGTACAGGGAAGTGGGCAACATGACAGCAGACACCCGCTTCCCTTGCTTTTACCTCAGAGACCAAAATCAAAAGTCTGTCAAGCTTTCTCTGACTAGTATAAGATGCCTTTATTAAATGAGATTGCACTGTCAAATGAACAGGACTAATACTTAACTGGATAAAGACTGCTTTTTTTTCTACAGAATGTAACTATAAAGTTTTGGATATGGGCAGAATTGTTTAAAATAATACAAGGACCACCCCATACCTTTGCCCAAGAAAAGTGGTTCTACAGAATGTATTTGGTAACAATTACTGTAAAAATAAAATATTCATGTTTCTGTTTAAATAATTCCCTTCATTTGGCATGTACTCTTGTTCCTCTCCAATGTTTACTTCAGAAGTGTCTTGCATTGGGCAAAGGAAGAAAAATGAAAACTTCCCCAGAGCTACTATGCTTATAAGGTTCAGTGAGAAAAGGGGTTCTTTGTTTCTACATAGTGCAATATCTTGTAAGGTAGGAGAAAAGATATGTGATTCACAGCAGGAAGTCCTAAAGGAAAAATAGTTTTCTGGGGCATTTTTTGCTGCCCACTTCATACAGACTTTAAGGAATTTAACTTGTATCTGGAGGTAATATAGGTAGGAAACCGATGGGGAGCCTAATTTTTGTCTGATCACAACTAGCACAATGCAATTTGTAAGACCTTATTTTAACTACTAATGTTCTAGATCTAAATTACACTTGTATACCTTACTTTGCCTTTCTTTAATTAGAAGAAGACCATTTTGGAAAATTATTGCAATGCTATACAATCACCTAAGATGACTATCTATCTGTCTATCTATCTATCTATCTATGTATCTATCTATCCCTTATCTGGTATAGTGTAAGTTAGACTATTCTATTCTGCCTAAGAAGATTTCTTTAGTTTGTACCTGAACTGACCTTCTCTGAACCAAACAACAAATCCACTTCAAAGCAACTTGAATTGCTGACACAATTACTATGTTGCAGCATTGAACATTTACTTGGAATTGGAAACAGGATGCAGCAGAGTCTGTTTTCAATAATTTAACTGAGGATCTAAATAGCCTATGCAGGTTAAATCTTCCTCAAGGATGATGAAGGACTATTTATCATAACCACGTCAATAACCAAGGCAAAGACAAGAATATCAAAGAAATCATAAGGATCAATTTTCAATTCCACAACATTTAATTATTTGTGATCCCTAACATCAAGCGAGAAGATTACATATGTTCCTTTCATTAGGGTGGTTCAATCACAAGTGACACTATTCCTAAGTTGAAGAAATGAGTCACTTGTGCTACCGAAGAACTAATGTCCATTTGCTAATGTGTTGTCCAGGAAGTCCACTGGCCAGCCTGATTGCTGTCATACTTAGAGCCAGCTGTCAGGCTGTATTAGCAGGACCATTTTTCTTTCCTGGTATGAACTGTTTATTGCTTATAAAGAAGGAGAGTAACACTTAGATGGATCATGTTTTAATGGAAAGAGGAAAGGTCATGGAACCAGCAGATCTGAAAGAATTAACTTTTTCTTTTTTCCCATTAACACTAAAAAATAAAATTGAAATAAACTACAAAATAAATATCACAAAATAAATTCACACATACATAACACTGACATAAATACACAAATACACACAAATGTACACACACAGTAAAAAATGAAAAAATCCTTTATTTGTGCATCCTAGGTGAACCCAGTTTCCTTCCTAGAAGTTATGTTTTTTTTTTTCTAGTCTTACGTTTGGAGGGACAGGGGTCGATCTTTCACTTTGACAAATGTTTTGAATAATATGTTTTGGTAAATCTTTCGTTTTAACCACACAGAGCCTGTTGCTCTACTTATACCATACAGTAATTTCCTTACCCAGTTCTCTATAGGCATCTAAGATGTTTCCAGTCTCCGGCATCTCCCACTGTCTCTCCCCACCGACCCCAAATGCCACAAAGAACATATTGGTGTAAAAGTAACTATTGGTGAATTCTACTTTTGCAATTCCCTATATATGTGATATTGGATGAATTATTTTAGCCATTTGAAACTTCAATTTTTAAATTTGCAAATATGGAGAAAATATGATAAGAACTAAATGCGATCATGTAGGCAGAACTGCTCAGCTGCGTGTCAGCTGAGACCAATGATGAGCAAAACCACACACACACAAAAGCTTGTCCTATATTTACACTTTTTTCTGTCTAAGAATAATAAAAACATATCCCAAGAATTAAAAGTAGGTAACTCCATAGACTTTAAAGAAGTGGAGAAAAATGAACTCATATCATTAAATGAACTGATTTTTGACCAGTTATTTTGAAAAAGGATTTTCAGGTCTGAATATTGACATAATTGAGCTAGGAATAGTGGACAGCTAGCACATATTTCTAACAGGATGCTCTGAGTATATTAACGTTCTTTCAAAATGATGACCAAACAATTCTGAAGGTAAAAGGACAAAAACAGTTGCAAATTTAAACTTAATAATGAATCAAGGCAGAAATATGCACCCTGTATAGTTTCAGTTTTTGGCAGACATGAACCGGGAGATACCCCAGAAAAGATGCACATGCACAGCATATTATGTACAAAGTGTATTTCACTTATTTTGAAAACAGAAATGTTTTGCAATTAGTCTTGTTATGAAATATAATGTACATAATATATTTAATACTTTTAGATATATAATATATTTAATACATTTATACATACATAATTAGATAGTGTATGGAATAATGTTCAGTAACTGTTAAGAAATGTCTCAGACTCATAACATAATTATGTTGAGATATATTAGTTTTAGGTATAACTGAAATCTTTTTTTAAATATAATTTCTTTTTTTCTTTAAAACAAGCATTAAATCTACATAAAGAAGTATGGTGGGCAAATACAAATCTTGTTTTTATGTCTGTGTTAGGCATGCTTATATTCAGTAATTATATATATGATATATCCTAATACATGTTCATGTTAAATATAATTCTGTTACATGTAATACCATTAACTTTTAGGAGTGAGCCTTCATTTGAAATGTTAACATACAAGAACTATTTGGGTGGAAGGCAAATTAGTATTCTTTTCCATAGTACAATAACCAAGTTTTTTTTTAAGAAATTTGATTCTGCTTGTAAGAGGTTCAAATGTTTCCCAACTTTTTCTAGATGAAGAATGTTTTACCTTGTAATACTATTTATTGTTGTTGTTGTTGTTATTGTCATTGTTACTTCACTGCTTCCCAGCAATTACTTTGAACACTTCTATGATGCATGTAGCATTTTTTTCACTGCTTCTTTCTTGCTGACTGCTTTAGCCTCTCTTTCCTCAGAACCTCATTCAGAGGCCTTCATTTCCTTCCTCCCATCTTTTTCCCAAAAAGTTTTCTGTCTCTTCTGCTCCCAAAGAGCTGAGCTAATTGTGACTGTGACCATGATGTGGTCCGGAAATGAAAGCACGTCTGAGGCAGCAGCATAAGGAGGAGGAAGCAGGGGCATCTTCAGAAGTATCTGCACTCACTTATTTGAAGAGACCATACAGGTCTCTTGAAACATCTGAAGAAGCTTTGATTTCCCTAGCTATTTGCCAAGGGTGAAGATAATCCAGATCTGGGTACATTTACAGTGAAAGGAGGATAACACATAGGATATAGGGCACAAACCAGGAGTGTCTAAGGAAACCGAAATATGCGTTCACCCCAATTTTAACCTTAAAATTACTTTCACAAGTAAATAAATTAAAACATGTAAAACCATAGCATTCAAACTCAAAGGGAATATTAAAAATGTTGGTAAAACAATTCTGTGGCAACATCAGTTTGTCCTAAAAAACACCACCATAATTATTCGATTTCCTATTAAGGAAACCAATACATTTCATTAGTGATACCAATAATGCAAAAGGCAGTTTAGTAAATTTGATCTTCAGGGACATAATAAAGAATGTTGAAGCACTAAAATTATAATATAGTCCTTGATTTTAATTTAAATAAAATTAAGCTAAAAAGTAATTTTTATGGTATATTAGGTAAAAGTCAATCTTTGTAACTAATATAATTTATGTGTTGCCTGTTGCAATTAAATTGTAAGTTCTGTTTTTTAACACTTTACCACATTTTATGAGGCGTACTTATATTGAGACCAGAATATTGACTCAACTAAGGGAAAAATAGAAAAATGTTTAATAAATAAAATGCAAACTCCATTTGCACCTAAAATGTGTAGTAAATGTAAGTTTTTATAAAACTAACCTTCAAAATTAGATGCATTTTATGACTGCCATTTCAATTAGTGTATACCGATTATTTTTTAAAATTTATTTTATAAAATTTTTGTTTTTTAAATGTTCAATGACTAGGATCAAATATATAAAATTTTAGGACACAGGTATGCTGGGATTTTGAGATAACATTAAATCTGTAGATCAACTTATAGATAATTTTCATCTGAACAGTAATTATCCTTCCTACACATAAACAACGTATACCCACTCATTTATTTTGATCTTCTTGAGTTTCTTCTTATATATTTTGTACTTTTCTGTGTAAAAAGCTTACACATACTTTTTGTTAATCTTGTTCCTATGTGTTCCATAGTTTTGCCATGGTAAATAGATTTTTAAATTTTTTTCAATAATTTGCTAATGTTGTGCAAATATGTATTTGACTGTGTATATTAGGAGTGTACCTAATAACTTTCCAAAATTAATTTGTTGATTCTGGTCATTGTTTTAGAGATTTCCTAAGATTTTCTGGGTGTTTTATTTCTGCTGTTAATGTCTTTACTTCATTTCTTTTTTTGTTGTTGTTGTTGTTGTGGGTACCGGGGGGTCAACCTCAGGACCTCGCGTGCCAGCAGGCACCCGTGCCGCTGAGCAGTATCACTGGCCCCTTTTTCGTATGTGGGATCTGGGAGTCGAACTCGGGCCCTCGCGCTTGCCAGGCAGGTGCTTAAGCCCCTGAGCCATCTCACCGGCCCCTTTACTTCATTTCTTGCCTTAGTTTAACTGTTAACATCTTCACTAAAATGTTGAGTAAATTGATGAGATTAGGCATTCTTGACTTAATCTTTAGGAAACCACTTGATATTTCAATATTGAATATGATATTCACTAGAGGATTTGCTTTGTTTTGTATTATTAGAAGCCATTTATCAGAGTGAAAAACTTACCTGCTATTACAATATTATGAGAATAGTTATTATATAAGTATTGAGTTGGAAAATTTGTTCCTTATTTGATATAATCATGTCACTTTTTCCTATTACACTGTAAAAATGATAAATCATCATGATTGACTTATAATTGTTAAACCAACTTTGCATTGCTGAGATAAAACCTACTAGCTGCCGATGCATTATCTTTGTAATGTATTTCTGGTTTGCTTGGTAGTATATCATTAAATATTTCATCTATCTTAAATAATTACATTGGCCTATACATTTATTTTTTTGCAATATTCTTGTCAGGTTTTGATACTAGTTTTTCTGGCCTTATAAAATGACCTGGGAAATAACTCAATTTTGATGCTTTTATTTGAAGAATTTGCATAAAATTAGCATATTTATTTCTTAAACATCTCATAGAATTCAACAATGAAATAATCTGGATATAGATTTTTCTTCATGTGTATACTTTTAATGATGAAATGAATTTTAAACCAGATATAAGACTATATATGTTTCTTAATACTGTATTAGATTTGATAAGTTAAAGTTCAAATTTATTGCATAAACTTATTATGAATTTTCTTTTATCATTCCTTACTGTCTATACGACTTGTAGTAATAACCACTTATTTATTCCTAATAATGTTTAATTATATTTCTTAATTTATTTCTTAGTCTACCAGATATAAATTTTGTTGATCTTTTTTAAAGTACTAAATATTTGTTTTGGTAATTATTTTTATTTTTTGCATATTTCTTTGATATCCAATCTGATTTTCTTTTTTCTTCTTTTCAGATTTTTCTTATGCCTGTGTACTTTGTAATTTGATTGTTGTGTTAGTGTGTATTCTGTGTGATTGTAATCAGGTGAAGTGTGACGTGTGTTTTAGGATCCAGCTTACATCTATATTCACAAATTAATAGTTCATATTCTGCACTCATAGTGCTTGGTGCTCTACAAATATCTATATTAAGTTAAATCAACGTAATTGATAGTGTTGTTCACATAGTGTACATTCATTTATTTATTTAGGGTCTATTTATGATTTTTATTCTGTCCCATTTTAAGCAAGCCATGTTAGGAATATAGAATGGTGGGGCTCATTTTAGGAAATTGACACACACATTTAATATTTCACACTCATTTTTAATCCCATTACTCTGTCTCTATTACCCCTCTCTTCCTCCCCTTCCCACTAACGCCTTTCTCCTCTCCAAGTCTACCTTCTAGTCTCCCATTGCCTCTTTCTTATTTATTTATTCATTTGGTTTGTAATATAAAAGAAGCCATGTAACATTTAACTACCTGAGTCTGGCTTATTGTGCTTAACATGATGGTCTCTAATTCCATCAATTTACTTGGAAAAGATGTGACTTCATTTTTCTTTATGGCTGGAAAATATAGCACTGTGTATGTATGCCACGTATTTTATAAAAATTATCCATTCATCCAGTTTTGAGTATCTAGGCTGTTTCCACATCTTAGCTAGAGTGAGTGGCATTGCTATAGGCATGAGTATGCAAGTATCAAATACTATGCTGTCTTTAATTTTTTCAGGAATATACCAAAGAGTGGTAAAACTGGATAAAATGGTACTTCTATTTTTAGTTTTCTGATAAAACTATATTGATTTCCATAGTGACTGTACTAGTTTACATTCTGACCAACAGTATAGGAAGGTTCTTTTCCCACCACTATTCATTGCTTTTTGTGTTCTTGATGATAACCATTCTGACTAGGGTGAGATGGAAACTCAATGTAATTTTGATTTGCATTTTCCTGATGGATAAAGACATTGCATAATTTTTTTTACATACATGCTTGTTGGCCATTTGTGCTTCTTTTGAGAAATAGGTAGTCAGTTCATTTGCCCATGTTTTGATTGGGTTATTTGATTTTTTGGAGTTAAGTTTTTTGAGTTGTTTATATATTCTAAAGATTAATCCTCTAGCAGAAGAGTAGCTAGTAAAAATGTTCTCCCATTCTTTAGGTTTTCTCTTTGCTCTGTTGTTTCCTTTGCTGTGCAGAAGCTTTTCCATTTGATGTAGTTCCATTTACTGATTCTCGATATTATTGCATGCGTTACTGGAGTCCTATTCAGGAAGTCTGCCTGTGCTTACGGTGGCTTCGAGTGTTTCTCCTAGTTATAGTCCAGCAATTTCAGAATTTCTGGCTTTGTATCTAGGCTTTTAACGTAGATACAATTTAACTTTTTCTTATAATTGTGTTTTGTACATGTTTTGAACTCTTTTAAGGCATATATGTATGCATTTTTATGTATTTTATGTACTAATTTCATTTTGAGAACCTCTCTTTTTGTGTTGCATAGTGCTCTGGGTTGAAAAGTTACTGTATCTGATATTAATATGGTCACTCCATTCGATGGTGAACTAGGATGCTGTTTTGGGGAACATAAATGATTATGTCCTCTGTGTCCTCAGATTTGTCTTGGGGACTCTTCAGGTATGTATTGTCAATTATATAAAAATGTATGCTGCTTTTGGTCATTTTAATTGGTAGTAATTTTGATAAATACACTCTTCACAGTAGAAGCTCTATATTAAGTGTCAGGACTACTTAATATTTTAGTAAATATTAAAACTGGCTTGGCAGCTGAGCTTGAGGCTTCCTTAGTTAAGTCATACAAATCCAACTGTATTCACCCATCATTTGAATGCTGTAGGCCAACAGGATCAAATAGAGTTATGGTTAACCACTGTACCCTTGTATTCATTAAAATTTCAAGGGTAGCACTAATTTATCTTATTCAATCTGGGGAAGAGTATTGCTTTATATTAATTATGTTGGTCTCTAGGAGCAGTGAAGCAGTTTTAAGTACTTTGTTTTGGACTTTTCAGCTTTAATGGCTTTGACTTTCCAAGTCAGAGAAGCAATGTAAACGAAGCTACTGCTGTGATTCATGAATTCAGAAACAAGGAAAAAGGTAACTGTGTAAATCTGAGCATTCACGGTATTTAGTGCAAGATGATCTTGGTTCATTACATCACGGGTCAACTGGCTTCCATTAACCTTATTCAACCAGGTTTCCCAGATAGCATTTTAAACTCCCAATTACTACATCAGCTTAGATTCTGTATCCAACAGCCCTCAAAGCATCTAAATGTTACTCTTTCCTCAGTAAATGGTAAATAGTCGCAAAAGTCTTTGGGAAAAGAGGAGAGGGGTATTTATCTGATATATAAGTTGCGGCACTGTTGTGTCCTTCCTCAAAATTCCCAGCTTTCCTTTAAATGAATGGATATTAAATCTGTGCAGTGATTTATATCTGGATCCTGGATAAAAGAACTGTGATTTTCCAACTTTGTTCTGACATCAGTCTTCTGCTTGCCAGAACACTTTTACTTATTACACAAGTTACATAACATCTTATCAGCTGAGCTTGGAACATCACATTCTCTGTCTCCACAGTTCCGTGAGGGTCAGGGCACACGGATTGCTACTCTGATCTCGCTGGCCATTATAGTGATTGCAGTTACCTTACCACTGATGGTTAAAGGCTGCTGCCTGGCTTCCAATACTCCAGAATTTGTAAAAAGGATGCCTGTCCTCTCTGCTCACATCAGCCTGCTCAGGAATCCACCACTGACCTTCACAAAGATGCCTGGATCCTCTCACCCCTCCCCGAATACCATCAGTGTATTCATTACAGACATTGGAATTATAGACATTGTAGATGTCCATTATACACAGTGGAATACTTTGTAGCTGCTCCTGAGGGCAAGGACTAGATGGTGAGGTTAGGAATTCTCTGGTTTTATGTAATAAATCCATTTAAATATTGCTTCCTGCCTGAACTTTCTGACTTGTCAGTATTCATCCAGGACAGTTCTCAAACCTTTGCCTCTTTTTCTGTAGGCTGTCATTTTCTACAAACTTCAAAAGGATTATCACAGCATGGTATTATAATTTGTTCCAGGTGTACCTTCCAGGTTATTGAGCCATGAATCAAGGGTGAGTGTTAAGTCATTAAATTCTTCCCTTTCTGTTCTATATTCTTTCTTTTTTGGTCAAATCTATGTACTGTAGCTCTTGCAAGGGTCCGTTAGTGATAGTCAATAGTTTTTTGGCAATGTTTTCTATTTCCATCTGATAAGGACCCACATCTTTCTGCTAAAGTTGTTCTGACATAGATTTCATTTAGGGCATATGGACAATGAGTGCTATGGATAGGCAGATACTGAGAACAAATGCCAACCCATTAGGAATCTGCTTTAGCTGAAATATCTGCCAAACAGGAAGAGACTGTTCTCCCGTAGTAAGTTCTCCACCTGTATCTGAAGGTTTCAGTGAAATGTGCAGTTTTGAGTGTCTCAGGATCGTCTACCCAGTGTACTCACCTCAAGTTCCAAGGTTTTAAACTTTCCCTTCAAAGGCTTCACTTTTAAAACTGGAAAGAAAAAAGTACTGTGTTCTTTGTAGTTTCTCTTTTCTCACCCCAGGGCTGATCTTCAGCATAGTTTGACCTGTGACTTCAAACATAAGGGTCTCCTTCAACATCTCTCTCAATATAGAAGTTTGAGTTTTCACAGTATTCACGAGTTGATAGTGGCCAATCTGAACCTATCCATTTTTTTTTTTTAATTCTAAAGCAGTGAAAAACTTTAAATTACCAGCCAGGCATAGTGGCATGCCTGCAGTCCCAGCACTCCAGAGGCTGAGGCAGGAGGATCCGTGCAAATCTGAGGCCAGCCTGGGGTATGTAGTGAGTTCAAGGCCAGCCTGAACTGTATAACAAGACACTGACTCAAAAAACAAATGAAAACTTTAAATTATCATTGTTCCTATACTGTTTATATGCCAAAGATACTGTACTATATGCTCTACCACTTCATATTCTGTGGACACTTCATCCCATCATAAATTAGAACATTAGTAACTTTAATGGCAATGCGCGTTGGGGATTGTTACCTCTACTTCACAACAGAAATATAATCTTCATTGACTATTGAACTAAAAGTGACCTAACTCAAAATCCCATCCAGGGATCCAACTTTCAGCACCACTCCAACTATCATAAACAACTAATTTAATCTATATCTTTCTGAAAATACAGACAGAGAAAAGGAGGTTAAAAGACACAGAGAAGTACAAGAGGAAAAGGAAATTGTTTTCCTCTTGCAAACATTAACCATGGCCATGAGTTTCCTCTTTGCCAAATTGAGATACTAGCTTTATAATTTCATCGCTTTTTAAAATTTTTATAGTTGCATGCATTTTAGTCAACATAAATCTTCAATTAGCTGGAATGTTCATATAAAATCTAGAAAATGTTACAACATTTGTACTTCATCCTGATTTCTTTGGCAAGTAATTGTATAAATTAGGTATGAAATACTTGCCTCTCATGCCTCTATTTCACCTCTTCAAGACAGACACTGCTAAAGGAGTGTGCTGATTTTTTTCTCATGACTCCAGCTCTGTCTTCATAATATTTTTATCTTGATTTTCATTTTTATTTTTTTGAGACAGGGTCTCACTGTGTAGTTCATGGTGGCTTTGAACTCACTATGTAGCCCAGGCTGGCCTCGAATTCATGGTGATCCTCCTGCCTCAGCCTCCCGAGTGCTGGGATTACAAGCATGCTCCACCATGCCCTGCCTTCATATTCTTTCTAAGGATAGTGTTTGGGGAAAGTCTTAATTTGAACATGGGTTGAAAAACAATTGCTATTTATGGAATCATCTTAAAAAGAAAACTCTTATCTTTCTATCTCTTTCTTTTCCACGTGTTCTAATAATGGAAATACATACTTCTGTCAGATTTATGTGCTTAATTTGAATATATAAGAGTGAGTGATAGTATCTGATCACGTAATACACATCCTACTTTTAGTAGCTGTAATTTGTATATACATTTCATTCCACTCAAACATTTTTTAGTTTATGTGCTGCTGAAGCAAGCACCAGACAAACATTTTTAAAATATAACTTTTGGTCAAGCCACCCATTAATTGACTGAGCAACAATAATTCAGAAAAAAATTTGTTTTATTATTTGTGAAATAGTATAAAAATATGAAGTAAAGGTAAGTAAGTTGAGTTATTCAGGTCTGATTACAATTTGAATAAATTGTAGAAATGCTTTTGACAAATTTCACTCAAGTGTTAAGTGGCAGTACAAGTTATTTTTCTGTGGAAATAAATCCATTTAAAAGTAGAGATTTGTCTTCAAGGTGGAAATAACTGTTGATAGTAGTCCTTGATTAGTTTTACTGTATATCAGAGATTTCTCAAGTCAGCAAAGCTTTGTAATGTGAACAGACATCCAAATTTTGTAAGTAGGCAACTGCATTAGAAGAAATAATGTAATCGTATGGATCTCGGCCAATAGGCTGTACAATTCCTGAGTTAGGAATTCAGAAATCATTTTATTGAATTATGTACTCTTTATTGAACACTGATACAGCTTCTTAAAATTTATATACTTTGCAAGTATTTGGAATGATTTTTAACTGTCCTCAGTTATGTAAGTTCTAGATGGTAAAAGCCATGTCATAATTAATCTTTCCTTATTTATAATAATGTGAGGGATTTCCCTTCCTTTTCTCCTTAGTAGGTGTGCCTGTTTTGTGCAGCTATCACAGCGGGCCTAAGCACGAGTAATTCATAACGAACCGAGATTTACTGACTTCCAGCTCCCGAGGGTGGGGAGTCCACAGTCAAGGCCCAGAGCCCGGCCGCTGCGGGCCTTCTTACCTTACTGCGCCCGCACAGGGTAGAGGCAGGAGAACAGGAGGAGGATCCCCCTCTCATAACAGCAGCGATCACTCTCCTCCAGTGAGGAAGAAGCGCTCATGGCCTAGCCATCTCTCAAAGGCCCCACCACTTAATCCTGTCAAAATGGCACACTTTGGAGACCAAAACCATTCAAGCCATAGCCATAATTAATAAAATTGCAAAACAATGTGGACTGGGCCGCTCTGTAAAACTTACTCTTGTGAATTGTAAATTTTACTTCACATCTATTGTCTGCCCAGAATATTGTCAGTGCTGTTTCTAAGCTTGTTCAGGAAGAGCAGATGTCCACTATTTCATCTTTAATGATCTATTGTAAATAACACATTATGTTATATTTTATAGTATCCCAGTGGACACCAACTTGGATCTTAAAAATGAGCAAAACAATTAATCAAAATATATATCTTAAAACAAAGTTGATGACTGAAACTTCATACCAATCATTTGACTTTACAAATATTCTTTAAATATAATACATGTATATGTTAAATTTAAATTGGCTTTTTAATTTATTAACATGGAGTATATTGTTATCCATGTATAATTCTAATGTTCTTTAGCTCTTAAAAATCCAATAATATAAGAAAGTTGTTTGCTGATAAATGACAAAAATATTGATATGTATTCTCTAAAAGGTTATATTCTAGTGAAAATAAAATAAAATAAAATCATAGCAGAATAGTAAAGAGCTATAATGAATGAAAAGTACAATGATAATATTTTCATTCAGAGATATAAATTCATAACAACAGGAAGAGCCTTGTATAAATTTAAATTTTTTTTCTAATTGATACAGTGGGTAGGTTTTGATATTTGTTAGGTGATTTTCTTTTCTCTTTAATCAGAAATTAACTTTTTTTATCCTGTTCACAAACTATTGAAGCTGAGTTTGAAACTTTATTTTTGGGTCAATGGATTAATTCAGAAAGAGTGACTTCGAAATGTCAACCCCTGGAATTCTTCATAAAAGTGAAACTCAGGAATTATTTTACTAGGAGTTAACTTGACCTGTATCCTTATGTAGTTAGAATGAGTGCAGTGACCATTTTTCATGTCACAACCATGAAACTAATGGGATTATGTGCTCTCATTACTTATGAATATTTCTCAGGAACAAATTGGGAGAAAAGTAACCCCTAAACAACCAGAAAGTGGGTTTGCCCCTTCCTATGTCCTGAGAGTACTTGAAAAAGTATTAAGGCACACAGTCCTACTTCTAGGCCTTTTCTGAAGTTATTGGAACTACACACATGTAGGCAAACAAATAAACTTCTGATCTAGTGCTGTAATTACCAGAGGGGATACTGAAAGGAATTTCCAGGTCTTGTATTAAGTTCCTAACAGTATTTCTTTAATTGCTAACTACATCAAGGTGCCATGAGAACACCATTTCAATAAACTAAGAGCATCAGTAAGATTAAAGGTGACTTGGAAAGTACAGATTTAAATATTTCCCTAAAATCTATTTTCAGTTTCCAAAAATCCAGTAAATTTCTAAATAAAAAGCAGTCTAAACAACATTGTGAGAATAAAATCGCTAATTTAGAAAAAATATATTCCCTGATCCTAAGAATAGACAATTGCAAAATCTGGTGGCCCATTTACTCATACTAGCATGTATACTTACTTGTGTTTTTAATTTTTTCTTTCATTTTCTTTCTGGGATATTTCAATTAGGACAAATTTCTGTGAATAAAACCCATTGCTTGTCGGGACTCCTTCATATTTATCTGTCTAGTACTTTGGCATCTTAGCAGTTCATTCTGTGATACTTTCTGTCACGTACCAGTGCCACATACACAGCCGAACTCCTCCCATTTTCTCCAATAATATTAGGTAGAGAGAAATCAGCTGTCAAATGTCAAAAAAAGTTATAAGTATGTGAAATATATTTTTACTGGCAAGTGTTTTTCAGCCTTACAATATTCATTTCTTAAATTTATGTATTGCTACAATACGTTACAAAATGCTTTCTCATTTGTAATGTGAGCCAAAGACACGAATGAATCCACTCAGATGATAAAGATTTTAAACTCAAAACTCAGTTTGGTTGACCTTAACAAATGTCCTAAACAATTGATCTAAATTGTAACACATACGTTAGATCTGAGAACAGAAAACAGCAACCGGATTTTTTGGTAGTTTTTTGGAAGCGTATCAGTATCTGGTTCTATTTCTAGTCTCTCCTATCATTCTTGTAGGAATCATGTGTCTCCTGTCTTCCCTCAGAACATCACATTTTCAGTCTAAAAAGGCTGTCTTTTCCTGCTTGCCTCTGATTCAGTGAATGTTAAAACTGTCACCCGTTTTTACTGTGGCAGTTGAGGCAATGCATCCAGGTTGACTCTTAGCTGTGTGTGCGGTTTTTTTTTTTTTCCAAATTTCCCAAGGCATAACTCTCTGGAGGCTCCCACAGATTTTTCCCATTCTTTTGGTCAGTTCTTCAATCTTCCCATAAGTAATCACATTTTTTAATGTTCCTTTTTTTTTTTTTTTTTTTTTTTTTTTTTTTTTTTTTTTTTTTTTGTGGGTACCGGGGGGACGACCTCAGGACCTCGCGCGCCAGCAGGCGCCCGTGCCGCTGAGCGATATCACCGGCCCCTTTTTTTTTTCGTATGTGGGATCCGGGAGTCGAACTCGGGCCCTCGCGCTTGCAAGGCAGGCGCTTAAGCCGCTGAGCCGTCTCACCGGCCCTTTAATGTTCCTTTTGAGATAAGCTTTTGGTAAGTGGTTAAATTGCCCAGGCTGGGCTCAAACTTGTGATCCTCCTGCCTGAGTCCCAGAGTGCTGGGATTTCAGGTGGAAGTCACATGCGGGGCTACAAAATAGTGTTGATCAAAGTATTGCTCCCGGATAGGAATTACTAGCTTTAATTTCTTTCTTTTTCTTTTTCTTTTTATTTATTTATTTTTTTTTGAGATAGGGTTTCAGTAAGTAGTCCAGGCTAGCCTTGAACTCACAGCGATCCTCCTGCCTCAACTTCTGAGTGCTGGGATTATAGGTGTGAGCCAAAGTGCCTTGGGCTTCCTTCTGTATTTAGTTTTGACAAAGTCAATTTAAGTGTCACAGTGACCTCAAAAAATGGTATAATTTAGATGTGTAACAGATTTTTCTCAAAATATAAAAAATATCATCTACTCCTTTTCTACTGGTCAAATCAGGTACAATGTTATTCTTCACTGGTTAAGAATTCATGTAATTTATTTTTAATGCAGACATCTATGGTGTACCAAAGTGTTAACTACTGATGACATAAATATTAATTTCCTAAGGAACTAAGAGCACTATAACCTCATTTTGCCTATCCTTATATGTGGAAATCACAGTTTGTAAAAGACTGATTATAATTGTTCTTCACTGATTTGGAAAGATTAAGCACTCAGTTTTAATCTTGTCACAGATGGAAGATGGAGACGCAGTTGCCCAGTCAGTTAGTGACAAGATTGGTGCCACAGGGTGGACAGGCTACCACTCTTCCCATTATATCATATCCCTGTGTTGTATCTCATAGCTGGAGACTGCTCTGAAAGGCAGGTTGCCTGCAAAAATATTATGAGAACATTTTATGACATAGTTGAAATTCAGTAACTGTCTGCCCCTCATAAAAATGTTGCCGGAAAAAAAAAATCACAAAGCGTATACTTTTTTGTGAAAAAAAAAATTAGTTGGGTAGCAAGTTAGACTATTTTTCCTTAAATTAAATCATTTTAATTTAAATTTTAAAATAAAGAGATTCCAAGAGCCATTGAACTGTTTCAAGATTATTCCACTATCAAAATATTCCAAGTATATTTGGTTCCTAATGGTCACCTTGTAAGCTTTAAATTATACTAGGAAAATATTCCCAGAATATACTGTTACTAATGGTTTACTATTAGTGAAAGCACATTTTGGAGTATGTGCATTTAAATCAATCAAACAGAAGAAGTTGAATTTCATGTCAGAATCTCTCTTTTTATGCCTTATCCTTGTTTGGCTGAAAATTGGAAAAAAGTAAAACTTTCTCAGTGAAGAGATATTAACTTGACAAGAAAGAAGACAGCTTGTTAGTCTTTCAAAAGTATAGGTGAGAATGAATATTTGAATTGAGGAGTCCAATTACTGTTTACAATTGGTTTGCCAGTACAGTTTTAGCATATCCAGTTACCTGCACTCACTTAGTGATGAGGTGGAGGATCAGCAAGGTGCCCTGGCCTTGGTCCCACACACCTTTGAGGCTCGGATTTGCTCCTTGGCCTGCAGGCCCTCCCTAGTCTCTTGTTCCAGACTTAGAAAGCCTTCCTATAAACCGAGGAAATATTTGCAGTAAAACAATGGCAAATACTTGGTGCATAACACTCACTAATCCCTACGCTTTTTACATTTTACATTACGTTTAGCTTATCAAAGCTAAGCTGGTAAGTGAGCTGTAAACTTTCTCATTATAAATAAGCTAATTAGAGCAAATGAGCAAGCCAGATATTTAATTTTTCTTAAAAGATTAAATGCTGGTTACAAAATTAATTAAATGTATCTTAATTTTGATGACAGTTGTATATTTATATGACTATGAAATATCCATTTAAACACATTGTACATACAAGATAATAAGAATTAGACTTTAGAGTGAATAAATATTAGCATACTAGAATTTTTAATAGCTTTAGTACAATTGGTTTATTTTCCTTCTCTTTTTTGCTCTGGCCTTGGTTTATATTTTCTGAGAGTATAGTAATTCTTAGTTTGACCACCCAATACTCTTATTAGACAGAAAATACAAGAAAGTGTTGTCATGATCAACATGAGTTAAGAAATTTGTTTATTTCATTAATCACTCTGTACTAAGATCATTTTAATTAGTTGTAGCTTATGAAATCATTCAAACTTGAGCTATCCATCACCAGGCTAATCTCATTTTTCTTTACAAGGATAGTTGCTACATCTATAGATTTTGAAACCTGTATTTTTTAAGTTGGCGCTAAATGAGTGAGGGAAAGAACTTCAGAAATCAGAAGGCCAAAACTATATATAGGGTCTTAAAAAAAGAGTGATGTGATTTGATTTCTTTCCCCAGCTGTTGGGTGGAGAAACAAGAGAGCTAAAAGAATTACTTCGCTTAGACAAGTTGAGTTAGTAGCACGGGGAATGATAAGCTAAAAATCACACAAGCCCCACATAGACTGGGTTGGAGGAAGATTTTTCAAGTGTTTTTGGGAAAAGAAGAGAAAGATATAAGGGTTAATAAAAAATTGAGTAATTTGTAAGAAATAGCCAGAACAGATGTCTACTGTATTTATGAATGGACTCTCCTAGTGTCATTCTTTGAAGATTTTCTATGAAGACAATCTGTTTTTCAGATATGTTTGCTTTCTAACCCATATTCCTTGGTGTGACACCGTGCCAGTTCTAGCTACGTGTAGTTCTAAACCTTTGCAGTTTGGAGATAACTGGCATAAAATCGACATATTTCATTCCTAAGTAAACATTTTGGAAGATAATTTTCAATTGTAACTACCATGGCATTTTCTGTGACTCCATTGTTTGTTATAGACTAGGTAGTCAATATTTAGAACTTTTTATTATTCAAGTAGATTATAATAAAATATTTCACTAACGAATATATCTCGTTTAGTTACAGATTTTACAGTGACAGTGTCAACTGGTTAATAAAAGAGAAAAAGTACAAAATGTAATCCAATAATCATTATGCCAGTTGACCAAAGATTATTTACAAAAGGAATATGTCACTATAAAATCTGAGAAATAAAAGCCATTCTGAAAAATTTAGGTTAATAGTATCTAAGTTAATTAACTATTGTGAGAATATATAATATTTTTAAAAAGAGAAATGTCTTACATGAGTAAAACTTTCTAATTTCTATTGCTTCCTCTTTTATCTCCCTCACTCAAATTCAATATACCAGAACAGTGATTTACTACGATTGCTTTCAGCACCGTTTGTATACATTTGCACGGATGTATATGCTCATATATTTTATACAAATTGGATCAAACGCTCTTGGTCGGGGCCAGCTCTTTTATGTTAGCTTGTGAGGACAGACATTACTTTACGCGGGTGCAGATGGGCAGTGGATATTCTTGCCAGCCATTGATGATCAGGTGACTTTACCCTTTAGTTTGTGCCTTATCTGTGCCAATAGCTAAAAATTGAAAATGTGACTAAACTACTTTGACTTTTTAAATAAAAAAACTAGTTTGCTCTTCATTTCCTCATGATTTGCAAGTTTTTATAGTTTGTCCTTCTAGTTATTTAACATACTTAGAATTTTTAAAGTGTGAGATGAAATAGGAATCTAACCATGCTTTTAAAAGCCAATTTGATTAATTCTATTTTAATTGTTATTTGAGATGTCATGATTTATTAAAAGTTGCAATATCATGATTTCTTACAATGTAAATGTCGTGTTTAAAATATACTATATTCTCCTATAAGCATAGGTCTAGTTGTGTGTGTACCATATACTGCTTGATCGGTTTCTCCATGGAATATATTATATATTTAATATTATATTAAATATAGTAGTAGAAATAATGCAATAAATAATATATAGGAAGAAGAGAGAAAGAGAGAAAATTAACTTTGGATCCCTACTTTCTGAACTCTTGTTAGCTTTAATATTTTATTTTGATATTTAATATTTTATTTTGATTATGGTTGGTTTGTAGAGTTTTCTATATAGGTGATAATAATTTGATAAATGCCAATTTATTCCTTACCAGTGCTATTATTATCACTTTCATTTTAATTATAGTGTTTATTACATAAAGCTTACTTTATAACTTTGAATAGTGGCTGTACTAGCAGGCATCCTTTACTTTTTAATGAGTCATTTCTGATTTTGTGTTACTAAGAGAGATGCCCACCATAAACTTTTATAGATATCATTTATCAAATTAAGAATACTGACTTCTGGGGGCCAGTGAGATGGCTCAGTGGTGTACGTGCCTGCCTGGCATGCGCGAGGGCCCGAGTTCGACTCCCAGAACCCACATATGAAGAAAGGGCCAGTGATATCACTCAGCGGAACAGGAGCCTGTTGGCGCGCGAGGTCCTGAGGTCGACCCCCGGTACCCACACAAAAAAAAATAAAATAAATAAAGAATACTGACTTCTCATCACAGCTTGCAAATGCAGATGGAACCATGTACAGAGTGTCTCCTTGGCTCTCTCTAGCCCTCTGTGGTACTCGATGATCTTTGGTTGTCCCTTGGCTGCAGCTACATTGTTTCTGCCTCCATTGTCATCCTGTGCCTGCCCATCCATTCTGTCTGCGTGGGTCAAGGTCCCATTCTACTCCAGCTTGAGTTTAGCCAGACTAAGTGTGTTGGCAACTACCCCATTTTCCAATGAGGGCACATAATAGGTTCGGGGGCTCAAGAATTTAACATACTCATATATTTTGGCAGAGTAAAATTCAACACCTAGTATGTTATTAATTTTCTTTTATTTGTTTCATTTTTAGCAGCTTTCTTTTATCTACATGATTTCCAATCAAACAACTATATTGCCTGCAAAAAAATAATGTTTTACCTCCTCCTTGTATTTTTCATTCTTAACTCATTATACTGACTAGCTCTATAAAACCTTAAAGGTCACCATTAAATGGTGACAATGTATATCCGTTTCTATTTTTAAATTCTCCTTACTTACTGAAATATTATAAAAATATTTGAAAAATCAAAACAGCAATATTTGTTAAATACATACAAAGCACAGTACTATTCTCTCTGCTTTTTCAGCTACAGATATTCCCACTGACTGACTAATGGCAACACTTAGTCATATAACTTTATTTTCATGAAGGCGATAATCATAACTAAGGAAAAGATGAAGTAGCTTGCCTAGTTTGACAAAATGTTGAAATTTGGATTTAAATTCAAGGTCTAACTATTGTGCTATTCTCAATTAGCATTTAACCTCTTTCAGTATTTCATTAGCATTGTATGTATTTAAAGTTAGTATAACTTTGAACACAATTTGAATCTTTAAAGAAAAATTAAATTTTGAGACGCTTCTAAACTTCTCCAGCCTTTGGGAATCTCACATATGTGTAGTTTCCTTTTTGAAAATTTAAGGAAGTCCCATTTATTTAGGGGTATTTCTGCTTCCCCCAACTTTCTTCCAATATATCATTGTTTTTGCTGAAGGAAAAAAGAAAAACCAAAAAGTAGGTTTGTCTTTTTCTTTGCAATTGTTTGAGGTAGTTTACATTTCATATTTAAAGGTTGGTTTTCGTTTGGGTGGGGGCAGAGGATAGCTGAGGTTTCCTGTTAGTTTCTCTACAAAATCAGATCACAAAGGTACTCTGGGAAGTACCATTTGTTTGGCAAATGGGGAGACTTATTGTAAGGCAATATAAGAGAAGCCAACATATATTCCTGAATGCAAATAGCAATTTCGCCAGGAGATAAGACTATGCAATAATGGCTTATTGTTTTTTTTGTTTCATTAATTTCTCCCTCACATTATGAAGTTAGACTGGCATTTTAGTATATTTTGATGCAGAGATATATCGGACATTTTTTTGATTTTGTTTCTCTTTGCAAATATCATGGCAAGCTACAGCTGGGAATACTCTATTAATGACATTTATCGTTATTTACCTTAATGTTCTAGGCTAGCATAAGAAATGACTACCAATTAGGTGACTTCAATCAATGAGAATTTATCTTCCTTCAGGTCTAGAGGCCAGAAATCAAATTCAGCAGACCACATCCTCTCTGAAGATACTGGGAGAAAATGCTTGCTTACTTCCGGTTTATGGTGGCTCCATTTTCTGGGCTTTAACAGCGTAAGGTCAGTCCCTGCCAGGTCTCCTCCCCATTAGCCTTTTTTCTGGGTTACCCTGTATGGTTTTCTGTCTCTCATAAGGACACTATCATTGGATTTAGGGCTAACTCTGATCTAATGTGATTTCTCCAAGATTGTTACCTTGCGTAAGTTTAAAAGACCCTAATTCCAAAGAAGGTAACATCTGAAGTTCTGGATGGATATGACTTTTGGACAGGTACTATTCAGCCCACTAAAATTGGTATAATGAACGAAGGACAAAGAAAGTAATTGACTCTGTTTTTTCAAAGCATTAACATTATAACTATCTTAATATTTATTTCTATCTGAAAATTAATATTTCTGAAAGGAAAAAACTAAAAACTAAAAGTGTCAATGCTGTTACAAACATTACATTGTATAGTTCCTCTCAATCATAAAACATAAACACGAGGCACTCAGCCCACTGCCTCTTAGATGGTTTTGTAAAATGTTAGATCCCTTTTCTTTCCAAATACTACTTTATTAGTCATCTATTGTAAGCAGACACTTATCCTTCACGTCTGTAATTTGTCTTACATCTGCGTAGCTGATGATCTTTAAAAGAAATTTAAAAGTGAAGTTCCTGTGAGAATTACTCTGTGACCTCAAATAACTTAACTTCTTAGAAGCCTGGTTTTTTCATTTCCAAATGGGCACAATAAAAATGATCCCATAAGGGCATGTTAATGATCATAAGAGGTAAAATATATGATGCTTTATGAAAATCACACTGAAGTGTAGTAGAGATGTCAGTACCCTCATCAGCAAATAAAGTACAATTTTAGAAGTTAATTTCTTTGAATCATTCAATATTAAAAGAATAATATTTTGGGCCGGTGAGATGGCTCAGCGGCGTAAGCGCCTGCCTTGCAAGCGCGAAGGCCGGAGTTCGACTCCCGGAACCCACATACGAAAAAGGGGCCGGTGATATCGCTCAGTGGCAAGGGTGCCTGTTGGCGCGCGAGGTCCTGAGGTCGTCCCCCCGGTACCCACAAAAAAAAAAAAAAAAAAAAAAAAGAATAATATTTCCTTTAACTCATTTTTTTCTGTTAGCAGGTTGTCAGATTTTTCATATCCTTAAGTATTTTAGCAAAGTAGTGGTGCCATTTTTATTTCAAATTAGACCATTTAGAATTATTAATTTGCATAGACTGAGGAATTTAAAAAGGAAGAATTTACACCAAATTAATTTACTATTCAAAATTTATTTTTATTCTTGCTCCCTTTTTTTCTGCTTTAATAGTACCATTACTTTTATGTTATTCCCATTTTTCACATAAGAGACCTGATGAATTTTTTCTTGGGCAGTACATGACGATGAAACAAACATGCTGTTCAACAAATAAAATTTCTCAAGCTGGGCTGGAAAAATTGATGATTGTTTGGTAAGGTCTGTGACACCCAGAGTATACATATTGTAAAAGGGGACACGTTTGGGGCTTTGCATAGGAGGTATTTGACTCACATCACTTGGGAAACCGATACTCATCATTAATTAACCAGGTTAAGCCTCCAGGGCAATTAAGAGAGAGAGACCTAAGAGAAATTGAGAAGTAGGTATACTTGAAAAGGAAAAAAAAATGTGTCAGGCCATGTTAGATCAGTATTAATGATTTAAAAAAAAACTGTGTATGTGCACTTGTACCTGTATTGTATAATGAATCTCTCTCTCTCTCTCTCTCTCTCTCTCACACACACACACACACACACACACACACACACATATTTAAAAACTCTTTGCTTGGAACTAGTTTTATTTTTTTATTGAAGATTAAATGTCCAGAATCTTAAAACTGTTAAGAAAAATGAGGCAAGATCAGGGTAGAATTTAAATATAATATAAAACACATTTCCCTACACCAAACAGAAAGGCAGTTAAAAGTGCAAGCTGCTCTTTAGATGCCCATAATTCCTCGGAGCGAGTATTCATGTTTTCCAGACAAACAGCCACGGAATCTGACAAGGCTGCAGTCGGCAAGCTGACCAATGTGTAGTGCAGACTTGAGAACAGGACAAATGACGGCATCCAAAGCCTTGGGCTCCAAACCAAGGAAGAGCCAATGCCTCAGTCTGAGTGGAAAGGCCGGAAGACCGATTCCCAGTTCAAGGCAGCCAGGCAGCGGGATTCTCTCTTACTCTCCGAAAGGCCAGACTTCTATTCTTTCAGGTCTTCAACTAATTGTATGAGACCCACACACATTAGGAAGCTTGATCCTCTCTGCTCAGTCCACTGAGTACTGCGCTGATCTCATCAGAAACACTTCACAGATGTGCACTCCTGCACTGCCTAACCAAAGGTCTGGGTACCCTGTGGCTGGAGCAACTGCACACATAAAATTAGCCATCATAGAGCACTAAGACTTCCTACAGTCTACATTCACGCTTTAGATATATTTACTGAAACGGACAGCAGGGCCCTGGGATAGTTGGAGAACAGAAGTTTAGGTTGGATTTGATTACATTAGCAGAGCACAGGTGAGGATGACAGATGTCAGAACACGAGAAAACTGGGCAGTGTGAAAATCGCAACAAGCAAACATTTGCTAACACTCCTAGAACTCCTTTGTCTATTCTGCAGTTTTGCACTTCTTTGCTGTCCATTTAATTATTCAAAACAGTTTACTAGCCATAGGACTTATGAGGGAATTGGGCTAAAGAGATACATCTTTAGTACAGAAAAGTTTAGTACAGAAAACAGTCATGCTTATTATTATTGCTACTACCACAATATGAAGTCGAAAGTAAAAAACCACATTAAAACGTGTTAACTCATTGACTGACTTCAAAGGTGGAAGTGATTACTTTTGGTATTAGAAGACTGGGAGGGTTGCTGAGAAAAATGTTATTAGATCTGGATTATTATTAAGAGTAGACAGAATTTGGGCCATGGAAATATATGACAACAAGGGATGAAAATAACAGAAGAAGAGCAGAAGAAAAAGAATGTAGCAATTTTGCAATAGTTTATGAGCTAAATGGAGGTGCTTAACAGTACTTGAAGCTAGAAATTGACACTGAGAAATGACTTCGAATAATCTCAAATATTAAAATAGATCAATTTGAACTCAGTTCTATAAGACAATGAGAACACTTGAAAAAGTTCAGAGCAAGAAAGTGATGTGAAACATTAGAAAATTTACACTGTAAGGGCTGGATATTCATAAAGAAAAATGTTGAGTTTTAATTCCAAGAGTTAAAATTCCAATTAATATAGGAGCTTATTTAGCATATTTGGAAAGGGTAATGCATAGATCTACCTCATTTGTCAGGTTTATCAGCTGGAAAAAGTAGCACTAGAAGCTGATTTTTGCAACTATAGGAATAAGCTGAAGCTTCAGATAGAAAATTGGAGACTGCACACAACTCCAGCTTTCAGTATAGCTAAGTACTATCTACTATCGTAGTAATAACAAACGCTGCAGGATCATCTATTATAGGCCATTGTTCTAAATATTCTTTTATTTAATTTCTATTACAACTCTATGGAGCATTATTACTATTTCCATATTATTGATAAGAAAATAAAAGTCCCAAAAGGTTAAGAAACTTTCTCAAGATCATGCTGTATATCTTTCACGAAGTAAATCTGTGACATTGACCTAGACAAACTAGATCTACAACCTGGGTCTTTAACCTCTCGCTATGGCTGCCTCTCCATAGCAATGTTTGGGATTTTCTTTTAAAAGAAATACAAAAAGAATTTTAAAAGAAATACGAAAATGTATGTGGAGGAGTTGGAATGTTAAGAAAAGGTCATTTAGTGTGGCTGAAAATAACACAAATGCAGCACATGTACGTATTTGCACTGAAATCAGTGGTTCGCCGTTTCTGGGGAGAGGATGTTGAGAAACATCCGAAGTCTGTGGTGCTCACCCAATAGTTCATGAAAAAAGTGGCCAGTGAAAAGAAAGGTTAAAGTATTGGTGAAATCTGCATAATGGTAGAGGAGGGATAACGAACTATGCTGAAATTTCCCTCTAATTCTAGACATTTCACCTTCTCTCCAGTATCCTCCTGACCCTATCTCTCTCATTGCTTTGCTTCTGTGGAGGTCCCTGTGGGGTCCTGATGCCCAGACCCCCCCTTCCGGAATGAAAGACTTGTACAGCTGCTGGGAGAGCTGCCAGCAGAGTGCTAAGAGAACATCGGGATTGCCTGAGTTTAAGAGGGTTTCCTGGGCCGGTGAGATAGCTCAGCAGCATAAGCGCCTGCCTGGCAAGTGTGAGGTCCTGAGTTTGATGCCCGGTACCCAAAAAAAAAAGGAGGGTTTTCTGTGAAGGTCGGGCTCCCTTTCCAGGGTAGCCAGTATCCAATAGCTGCTCAAATAGTGCTTGCAAGGCCTGATTTCATCACCTCAACTCAGGACAACTTGGATAGATCCTTGCAGCTTCGCAGTGCCCCACAGGCTGCGAGGCATCCCTTGCCACTCTTCTGCAGCTTAGCTTTTCCTGGGCCCCGTGTTACTTTAATTCCGTAGTTGTTGACCCCTGCAGCATTCCTAAGTATACCTCTGGTTCCTTGATCTCGTCTGCAAGTTGGTTTTAAGAACTCCATCCGGACATGGCTTTCTAGAAATTCACACCACAAAGCTCGCTTCCACTCCCCATACCTTTCTGTCCCTCAGCTCCCTTCCATACCTGTTCAGATCTTTTCTATTTTGCCTTTTCTTGAGTCCCTCCTTGCCTTTCTTATGTAAATCAACTCACCTTCTTGATGTTTCCTGCTCTCTCTTTGCATAAAATAGGATCAAAAGCAGAGACCCCCCCCCATGTCTACATTAAATATACGTACCCCCTTTGGAAGGCAGGTAAATAGGAAATACTACCTGCTTGAGGTTATACACCTAGTGTTTGGTGGGAAGTCTGTTCCCATCATTTCAGCTCCAGACCAGGGAACCTTGTCAGTATGTTATATAGGTCAGCGTGGACGGCATCAGTTTTGCCTGGGTTTAAACTTGTTTGTGCCATTTTCAACACCTGACTGTTACCTATGCAGCAGTGTGTCCTTTAAAGATTTGTTTACCAAAGTACACACATCCCTCCCTCAAGTTTCTCTATAAAAGCAGGAAGAATAGAAATTAAAGATGTTCTTATTCTTCTGAGAAGTTCAGTGTATATATGTTTGGTGTGTATGTAATCAAAATGTAATGGATCTAAAAACATTAAATACCAAAACCCCAGAAAAGTGTTCCTGGTTGGAGAATGAGATACAGTATAAAATATCCCTAAAATGTGTAGCCTTTCTTACCTAACGGACTTAAAGATATCAATGCCACTTTTTCTCAGTTCTTTAGACAATCCTCTGAACTTCCTTTCCAAAAAGAGAGCACTCATGTAATGTTTCACTGTGCAGTGGTATTTTTCATTTCTTGCCAATTTCTTCTGATTTACGACAATGATATCCTGCAGTGTTTCAGAAATGAGATTTATGCGCTGCAGGAAAGTCACAGGTGTTTTCCCCAGAGGTTTGCATCTCTTGAATACCAAGAAATACAGGTTATATCTGTGCCAAAAAGTTTGAAAAGTCAATTGTCCTTCTTTTTCACATCCTATCAAACATCCTGGTTGTTTCGATATTAATTAAATCTTAAATGAAAATTCTAACTTTATAGGACTGTTTGCAGTAAGTACAAATAGATTATTTTTAAAAGAATATATATATATATATATACATACTTGAATATTTCTTCCTGATATAGGTTTGAAATACCTTAAGAGTTTTGTAAAGATTGTATGAAATTCAGTTATTATTATAGTCAATAAAAATGATAATTCCTAGAACATGTAAAATCATGCGAGAATATTTTATTTGACATTGTTTCTTGAAATTGCAAAGAGATCGAGATAAAGGTGAAATGTATATTCTAAATTCAACATATTATATATATATATGCATATACTTATGTGTATATATGTATACTGTGTACTGTATATTCAATGTACTATGTACATATATGCGCATATATAGGTATAAAGAGAGACAGAGAAGTAGAGATAGATCGAAAAATTCCTAGTTATTTGATCTGTTATTCTTTTTACCAGGTGTACATCTGCTTGAGACTGAACAAGTGTTTTTCCTGGTTGCAAAACTATAAATAATTAACCATAATTATGATGAATCACAGAATACGAATTGTGCACTTTTATAAGCCTTTGGAGAAGAGGTAGGTATAATCCAGAAGTCACATTTTCTGTCACCAGTGGGCACATGACCCTTAAGAAAACAATTTTCTAATGATATCCCTCATAGAGTAGATTTCACAATAAGTTACCATATCAAATGCTCTAAGGAGAGTCACTAAAACACTAAAAAAGTGTGAAAAATTGTACATTTGCAATTTGGTATAAAGCAGAAAATTTTAAATTGGACTGCGAAAATGTTCTCAGCTGGATGGTCCTTCAAAATGTATGGTTATCTAAATAACCATATGGATCGTGGGTTTTTTGTTCTGTTTTGTTTTGGCAGAGGATGTTCTAATTTATAAAACATTCAGAAATTGAAATGCTCTTAGTGGTAGAATGTAAGAGTGGTCTCAAAATTTGCAGCGCCCTTCATCTAGAGATGGATGGTCTTTGCTCCAGCCAAGGAGACACCAAGAGGCCTGGGGCCGAGAGGTGGGCGCGGGCTGTTTCCTCATCCTCACTGCTTTTGGAACCAGATGCCGAGTAAACAATCTTGGGTTACTTTATACTTGGAGAAGAAACATAATTCATGTTTGCCAAAATAAACTACCACCACAAACTACAAACTTCAAAATCCTACCTGTGATTTCAGCAGGCTAGTCAGTCTTCTCTATGCTTCTCTATGTATACCTTTTTTAATAGCCCAAGAATCCCAAAGTCAGACCTGTATTTACGCACTATTCGGGGCGGCTTGGCCCGAGCATACGGCAGTCACGGCGATGCTTTCGCACTGGCCTCGTTCCTTGCTGGCTTTAGCACTAAGGAGAGCACAGTGTAGCCACCGCCGGCTCTGGTGACGCCAGCGGGGAACACCTGGGGAGGACTGAGCCAGCGCTCCTGTGCCCAGTGCGGCAGCTGCTCCCACAAAGGCAGGCAGAGCTGGTCGCTTGGGTGCTGTCCTTTGTCATCACGTGGAGGGGACCGCCGCAGCGCTGGCTTCCTTACTGCACCTGGAAAGGCCCAGCGCCCCAGTACAGGCGTATCACCCGCTTCTATCGTGGGCCCGGAGCTGTAGTTGTGTGGCTTCAGCTGCTGCTGATGCGAGGGCCGTAACGGGCAGGCAGGCACAGGCTGCGGAAAATAGATCTCGTCACGTGCCACACTTAGCTGTGTTGAAACGTAATTTTCACAGACCAAGTCATCGGTTCCTCAAATCTTCATAGGCTTGGATAATTACTACAATTTCCACTGTCAAGCTCTGTCAGTTTTTCCAACCCAGGACGCCTTCTTGTGCATAACTGGGGATTTTTCTCTTCCTCCGTTCATGTTCACTACAGCACTTAAATCTTTCTCTACCTCTTACACACACACATACACACACGTGCGTGCACCCACACATAACACAGAGTCCTCTATGTACGCTATCAAGAATATTTTTACTTTAACTTTTTTCATACATTACTCTAAATGTTTTATGTTCCATTATAAGCACAGCAAGGTAAATATGAGATCTCTGTCTTCTAAGATCTGCCACCTAATGTCTTCTGATTTGTAGCCATTCTTTTAATGCATTGATAAGGATTCCTTCTAAGGTTGAGTATATCCACAGATTTTAAATCTTCCTCTAGACGAGGCAACCAGCTACACGTTAACTGGAGGACACTTTTGCATAGTTGCAATCACATTGCATAAGCACTGAAGCCCAGATTTACAAAAGTCTGTTGATATACCATTATGAAACCGGCAGTGTAACAATATATCAAACTCAGAACATACAAGTTGACTCTGGTGATATGGTTTCTTAAATTTATTTTGCTAAAGATAGGCAATTAGGGGCGGGTAATAGAGCTCAGCAGCATAAGCACCTGCCTAGCAAGCGCGAGGTCCTGAGTTCGGTTCCCAATACCCACATAAAGAAAGAAAGAAAGAAAGAAAAAGGCAATTAAAGTTGGAGAACATGAAAGACTTACCATAACTTATAAAGAAATCACTACAAACAAAACAATACAAAAAATCTGTCTATGACATAACCTGCGTGAGGGAATTGCTTAGAAATGGCTGAAGCTTTGCTGATGTGCTAGCATCATTTTTGATACAAAAAGCTAGACATTTTAAATATGAGGAAATGTTTTTTAAGCCAAATTTAACGTGCTTTTTTTTTTTTTTTGGTATCGCGAATCGAGCTCAGGACCTCATGCTTGCCAAGCAGGCGCTGTGCCACTGAGCTATATCCCCGGTCCTTTAAGCCAGATTTAAAGAATTTGGTAGTAGGAGTGGATCGCTCTAGAAACTTTGGTTCTTTTCTAAGATAATCGCATAATTATTAGCAGTCTTTTGGAGGATTAGTGAGGAACAAGATGGAGGAAATTCCAGATTACTGAGAAAAAAATTTTCCAAATGCTATTTAAATGCTATATAATAGTTTATCCCCAGCTTGCCCTATACTTCTTTAATCTGCAACTATTTGACCTTTGAATACTTTAAGATTAAATTATAAATTACAAAATTATTAAAACTATAGGAAAAGCTCTTTGACAGCACATCTGATTATTTCCTCGATAGAAATTTCTAGAAACTTCTAGAAATGGAATTACTAGGTCAAAATGAGTTTTCCAAATGTAAAAAAAATGCTTTTTTAAAAAACGTGACTGACATGAGTTTGCCTATTTCACACACTAATTGTTAACTTAAAACCTGTGTGTGTCTCTGTCTTCTAATTTCAGAATTTGTCCATTATTTCTTCTTTTATTTGATTTTGAATTGCTTGAGGGCCAAAACCATGGTACATGCCATAGGCAGCTCTTTTAATGTCTTCTTCAGCATGAATATAAAAAGGTTTCAGCAAATGCCTTTTGAATATATATTAATACCAATTATCTTTACTGTGACATAGTAGTCAGTGAATGTGAATTCATCTATCAGCTGATAATAGTTCGATATTTATCATTATTTTCTATATTGTTGAGGCTTTCAAAAAGTTCTAAGCAATTGCAAATGTGTTTTTGCAGTGCTTTAGGCTTGCTGTTTCTAAAAGGAATTGTTAAAATAATGTTATACCCTTTATTTTTAACCAGGTAAGATTTGTGTTCCCTTTAGTTTCATTTCTTCAAATTCTGTTCCTGTGAACATCCAGAATGCTGCCAGTTTTAAGGCATGTCTGTAGTCAATGGAGAAATAAACACCGTAACTTTGATGACATTAAAGGGAAGTAGTTCTACGCTTTAAAACGTGATTGTGGCTTTAGCAGATTCTCATCATAGCCAGGATGTCTTGATAAGGACTCCAAAAATGAATTTTGGTTTAAACTGAAGAATATGACATTCATTTTTTGATTTAAGCCATTATTTATTTTTCCTTTTGTTTTTGAGAATATGTTGTGGTGTTCAAACAATTTGGTCTCCCAATAACAGTTACCTCAATTGTTTAGGGCACCTGTGGTCAAATTGACATTATGATGTAAATATTTAAAAATAACTAATGAGATTATTTCTCACTTAATATTTCTTTTATTAAAGTGATTTTATTTTTCAATTTAAATTATTTTATGTTTACAAAGGATATAAATTCTACAATTTTGATTTGGTTCTGAAGGCTATAAATTGTAGAATTTTCATTTGGTTCTGTATGTACATATGTATGTGTGTTCATATAAATAAATTCACATATGCATATGCCATATATTTGGGCCTGTGAGATGGCTCAGCAGCATAAGTGCCTGCCTGGCAAGCGCGAGGGCCCGAGTTCAACTCCCGCATCCTACATACGAAAAAAGGGCCGGTGATATCGCTCAGCGGCACGGGCGCCTGCTGGCACGCGAGGTCCTGAGGTTAACCCCCGGTACCCACAGAAAAAAAATATATATATGCCTTATATTTATAGTAAGTGAGTGGGAAGCATGTTTGATCAATGACATTCCAATTAACATTACTATTCCTATACTCCTTCTATATTTCACTTATAATTTACTTTTATTTTATTTTTTTGGGGGCCCACATATCTAGGTATCAAATGACTTTAAAATAAAATATATTTTTAACTCTGTGAATCACATTTAAATTATTATAAACAATACTTGAAACTATATTAATTAAAATTATATCATAAAGAATAAACATGATAAAAATAAAAGACAATTAGTTATCTTTATGCTACATATAAAACATAAGAAGCAAGTGCCTGCTAAATATGTATTAATGATTATTTTAAAATCATTAGCTCCAGAATTATTCAGTTGTTTCGCTGAGAGAAACAACTATACCAAAATATAATATAATTTGTAAATAGATAGTTATCCAGACACTTGTAGTGAAATCACAGAAATTGTAGAAAGCATGGTCAATGAAAATTGCCTACCTAACTTACTATTCAAGTTTATACATGAACTGCAGTTAAAATACTTTATGTAGCTGAATTTATTTTTCCTGAGCATCATAGTTTTATTCTTTTCTATGCTGTATGGTAATAATTGATAATTTTCCCCCGTCTTGGCCAACTTCACTGTTTGATCAACACAGCATAAAATAATTCTTATGTCTTCATTTGAAGGAAGAAAAGAAGGAAATAGTTGTCATAGTGGATAGTGAAAGACTGGTGAATTTAAAAAGGTATTTCTGTAAATTAGAATAGTATGCTTATCTATCAAGGATGATTCAGTATAACTTAGCTAGATCCAAGAAATTATAGTAATAATATTTCTTTTTTGTGTGTGGGTACCGGGGGTTGACCTCAGGACCTCGCGCGCCAGCAGGCACCCGTTCCGCTGAGCGATATCACCGGCCCCTTTTTCGTATGTGGGATCCGGGAGTCGAACTCGGGCCCTCACACTTGCCAGGCAGGCGCTCACGCCGCTGAGCCATCTCACCGACCCCTAATATTTCATTTTTAATCTATAATCACGTGATCTCTTAGTAACATTAGAAACAAAAACAAAGATACCTAGCTATTGTTGTTACAGTCAAAAGTTTTAACAGCTATTCAATAGAGAAAAATCTGACTTACAGTCTGGAATTCTGTGATGGAATTATTTGATAAGTATTTTCAAAGAATGAATTATTGGGACTGTACTCTTGCCATTTACTTAATAGAGTGCTCATGTGTACAAAGGATATTCATTAAGGAAGAAGTCTTTTTAAAAAAATAAATGATTATTCCACTATGTTTCTTTAGCCTAAGAAAAACTATAAAACACTGCTGTCAAATAGCTTCGTTGTTTCTGTGGCTTTGTAGCTGTCTGGAAAGAGATCTTTTTTCTTCTCATTTTGACGGAGGGAGAGCTGACAGTATGACATTTCACTGTAACGCTCTATCCCCAACCCCAGCAGCAATAATTCAAAGACGTAAAGGGTTAGTCACTTCATGCTCAAGCTTTGAAATGAACACGAGCAAATAGCATAGCTAGGAAATAAAACGTTGCTCAAAACGAAGAGTGAATGTCAATCGGTAAGTCCACATATGTGTGAGTCACATATTCATTAATCAATTAAGGTGAATAATACCAGAATATTGTCATGTAGACACATTCAGATTTTAAGAAAAAAGGCTCGATGATATATTTTCTAAAACAATTAACAGCAAAACATACCTTCAATTGAAAATAACAGCTATAGCCTAAATGTCTATAGAGCATGTCAGGAGACTGAAAAGGCAGAGTATAAGAACCACCAAGGAAGTCTTACGAAACAATGATGCCTATGCATTTGGTAATCTGAAAGATGATCCTTCCGTATCCTGCCAGTCCCTTCCATATCCTCCCTGTGATATCCACTGATGTAGGCCAGGAAAGAGAGTTTCTGTGTTCTCTGTTCTGTACTTTTAGCCAATCTTACCCTGATTGTGGGAGTTCAGTGTCAGCTTAAATGCTTGCTTATTGCAGAAGTTACCATGTAGGAAGTGTGGGTTCTATGATGCTGTATACATTTGCACCGTATGGTCGGTATCTAGTTTTTTGAGAGGGAACTATCCTTGTACGATACTAATGAATGTCTGAAAACTGCTCACTCATTAAAGCCAAAGGCTGAGGTTAGTCCACAAATTATATAAATGTTTATTTAAGTAGACTTCTAGAAATTGTGAACTTCGGTAGCCATCTGGTTTCAAATGTTCATGAACTAAGAAAGGAATAGTGTTCTATTTTTCATTCTGTGATGCTACCTAATTTTCTTTGCACATTTTCTCACACATGGTTGTTTCTTCTAAATATAACATTAAGAATAAAGGAAGGAGAACTTTTCATTGCCACGTCTTTCAAATTGAAGAGCTTCCTTGTGATCTATAAAGAAAAGGCAAGATCCTTCAAAGCATCTGTATTGTTAAAAGATAAAAGAGAATGCTTCTAAATGAAAAGGTAGAGGGATAAAATGAATGTTATGAGTAGACTTCTGCCCCAGTCTTTCAGTGTCCTGTAATCATTATTCTTTTTATGGTAGTTTCTGACAATTGGAGCTCTTCAAATATGAAAGAAGCTATCTTTTAACACAGTCTTGAGGTGAGAGGCAAAAGTGCTGCGTGAGGAGACGCTGCTCTAGGGGAATCTGAATCATGTTGGTGAATGGAGCCCATACCTACTTTTCCTACCGTCCAGCAAACTGGAGCTTTTAAGACAGAAGTCAGAGATGTAATCCTCCAAGGACCAAATAAGGTAAATTTCAGTCCAAAACAAATAAAGGAAAAAAAAAAAAAAAAAAAAAGAAGCAAAAGCAAGCAACTCTCCTCATAGATGGCAGGTGGAAAGAAAGTCAAAGTACTGAATCTAGACTTCTACAAAAAGTATGAGAGCAGGGGTCATCTGAGTAATGTAAGTGGTGCATTCAGAAACATTATAGGTGAGAATTTGTCCCACAATCCATCTATAGTAGGTGATGACTTAGTTACTATTCTCACTGCTGTGACAAAATACCTGACACCCAAAGTTACAGGAGGAAAGCCTTGTTTGTCTTCCAGTTTGTAGAGGTTTCAGTCCATAGTTAGCTGGCTCCAAGGCAGGGAGGCAAGGCAGAGGGGCATCGCAGAGGAGAAACAGTTCTTGGCTGGCAGAAGGCAGCAAGACAGCAAGCAGCAAACTACAAGCAACAAGGAGTGGCCTTCTTTCTGTCCCTTATATCTTATCCAGGCTACCCACTCACACCCAGGGTGGGACAGCCTTAATCCTAGCATTGCACCATGAGTCAATCCCAGTCTCGCATCCTTGATCCCAGCAGTACACACCTTACATCCAGCCACCTCCAAAAAACCCCACCTATGACCTTATGAGGCTTTGGGAGGACATCTAGATACAAGCCATAGCAGTGATCAACATCAGAAATATTCTATTCTTCACTAAACCTCAAGGTCGACTTTCTAAAGAATTGGATTGATGTGTTCAGAAGTTGTGCTAAGCCAGAGTATTAAAAAACAAAGAAAAGCAGACCAGCAAAAAGTGTGGAGGAGCAAATAAAAGAAAGTGAATATTGGCTTTGGCTACTGCATCCAAGATAAAGCTGTGTTTGCAGCTTTGCCTTATGAGGGCTCTACCCAAGAAATAGCAAATGTTGGTTCAGGAACTGTCCTAGACGGGATGGAAGAGGTACCACTATTAAAGAGCTCCTCATACTCCCTACACCACATGTCAAACTTTCTCTGAAAAGCCCAGAGTAAAGCTATTATTAGAAGATTTGTTCTCTTCAACCAAGCAAGAAGGATTCTTACTTGGGATAAAAAATTAAAATCTTCAATCTAAGACTTATGCAGAAGTATAAATGGACAACCGAGAATTGGCAAATATTCGTAATAAATCCAGGCCATGAAATGAAGGCACCAGAATCAATTCTAAAACAAAATCATGATGAAAAAGACTTAATAGGGGATTAACATAATTTAATATAATAATAATAGCGATAAGACAGGATAATATATTTTGGAAGAAGTTAAAATTTAAAAACTGACTACCAAAATTCTTTGTATATATGGAAAGATATGGGATTATATGTGTGTATATATGAAAAACAGAACAGACAAAATACTGAGGAAAGAAAATTCCAAGAAACCAGAGAAAAATATATTTTTTATCTATATACAATATATGTAGATGAAATGCTCTTTGTATATGTACAATAGTAACTATCTGGTAGGATACCAAGTTTCAAACAAGAGTGAGAGAGAAGTGAATGAAATAAATAACCAATCCACCAAGTAAATGTGTCCAAAGTTTGACATGAACAGCTAAGACCTGAGCAAAATTAACAAAAATATATTCAAATATAGATACATATTAATGACATGTAAGAACTGGACAGATAAGATAGAATTGCTGAGATTTTCAAAGAATGAAGTATGTCACACGCGAAGAAAAGAATCAAAGACACATCAAATTTCAGTTTGAGGAGAGAAGTATTTAAAGCAATGAAGCAAACCCTCCAATTTCTTTCTTTTTTTTTTTTTGTGGGTACCGGGGGTCGACCTCAGGACCTCGCGCGCCAGCAGGCGCCCGTGCCGCTGAGCGATATCACCGGCCCCTTTTTCATATGTGGGTTCCAGGAGTCGAACTCGGGCCCTTGCACTTGCTGGGCAGGCGCTTAAGCCGCTGAGCCATCTCACCGGCCCCCAACCCTCCAATTTCTGAAGGAGAAGGGTGTTAAATCTAGAACTTCAGAGTCAAATAAGTATGCAACTATGAGGACAAATAAAATTAATTGATGTTAGGTAGAAGATCAATGTCTGTTATGACTAAGTCCTTTCTGAAAAGAGAGCTTGCTGCATGAAAAGTAATAAATCAAATCCAAGAGAAGAGAATGAGATAAGAGAATCTGTGGTCTATGATGAAATCAGTTAATATCAGACATAATTCTAAATTAATTTTACATAAAAAAGTAAATGGAGTATTTTTTATTTTGGCAGGGAAAGACAAGTAAAACTAATTTACTGAATTTAACAACTGGATCAGTTTAATAGAAGTTAGGGGAAAAAAATCAAGAATGCAATAAAATAAATAAAAATGGTTAAAATTCAGTAATTGTAAAAGCTATGGGTAAATCAATACGTGGTTGTAAGCCAGACTTTTTCATATGGTCTTATAGTCTGAACATACACAAAATGACTACAAGAGATACAACTAAGTAAAGGAACGATTGCAAATAAAGAGGGAGATATAGATGCCCTTGACAGCTGCTTTTAGAAAGACAGCAAAAGTGATACCATTACCTGAAAAAAATAGAAACTAGAAATTAAGTTGCTGCATTTAGTGGACAAAGAGAATCATTAAAAATATATCAAAGAATGAATCATCCAAGAAGATGTAATGGACAGAATTCATTAGAAACTGGACAGCATCATTTAAAAGCAAATAGAGAGGGCTGGTGAGATAGCTCAGCGGCGTAAGCGCCTGCCTGGCAAGCACGAGGACCTGAGTTCGACTCCCGGTATCCACATACAAAAAAAGGGGCCGGTGATATCGCTCAGCGGCACGGGCGCCTGCTGGCACACGAGGTCCTGAGGTCGACCGCCGGTACCCACAAAAAAAAAAAAATAAAAGCAAATAGAGAGAACTCTGTAAGATATTCAAAGAGAATCTGAAAATCTATGCGCTATTGTAAGGATTGTGGCATCTTTTTCATCAGAAAATCAGATCAAATTATTGGTAAAAATGATCGAAGGATCAGGAGATAATGGATAATTGCATGTATCAATAAACATACACAAATTGTGTGCATATGTTGTGTGTGTGTATGTGTGTGTGTTTGTGTGTGTGTTTGTGTTCCATGTATCAACATCTTAGGGGGTTTGGATCCAGGATATAAAAATATGTGCATGCTTAATTTTCTTATATAAAATGGCATAATATTTCCATGCAAAATAAACACTTTCTTCTTTTTTATCAGTGATTATCCAGTCACTGGAATGAAATAACTGATACCCACAATTTAAGGAGAAGAGTGGTTGGTTATTTTTGTTTTTGTTTTTGCTCATGTTTTCAGAGGGTTCAGCTGACTTCAAGGCAGAAATGCCATGGCTCAGGATAGCTGCCCAACCATGAAAACCAAGATAAAGAGAAGAAAGGGATCAGGGAAAAGAATACACCCTTCCAGATCATGCCCCAGTGACTCACCTCCTCCAACTCTCCCCACCTCCTAATAATACAGTCATTCAATTTTTGTGTGTGTGTGTGTGGGTACTGGAGGGTCGAACTCAGGACCTCGCACTTGCCAGGCAGGCGCTTATGCTGCTGAGCCATCTCACCGGCCCCCAGTCATTCAATTTTCAACTCATCAACGCATTATTTTACTGATGAGTATAGTGCCCCGATGATCCAATTACCTTCCAAAAGTCTTACCTCTGAACACATGAAACTTTAGGTGGATATTTTAAATTTAAAACATAACAATCTTCTTCAGATCCCAAAGGGCTCACATCCTAATTATGCAAAATGTATTTAGTCTGTCTCCAAAGGTTGCCAAAGCCTTAACAGTTTCAGCATGCCTCTAAAGCCCAATCCCAAAGTCTCGTCTGAGACTCAAGGCAAACTCTTAGCCTCTTAGTCATTAGTCCCAGTAAAAATCAAAAGAAATATTTCCAATATACAATAGCACAAGGCAAACATTCCCATTCAAAAGGGAGGAATAAGGAAATAGAAAAAAAATTACACCAAAACAAGACCAAACCCCGAGTAAGGCAAAGATTAAATCCTGTAGCAACAAAGCGAGCATATGGGGGACAAGGTGGCAAGATATGAGCTTCACAGGGCTTTGTCAGCCTTGCTATGATGACCTTGGTATTTGTAGCACACATGGCCTCTTTCCTGCCATGGTTCTGCCTGCTGCTTGTTGTGTTCCTTGGTAAATTTTCCATGTTCTTGGCATCTCCAACTTCCTGATGTCTCTACTGCACATTTGGTTTCTTTCTCACAATTTTGTGCATTGCCTTCTCAGGGACTCCTCTCAGGGATTGTAACTTTGCCACATACATATTTTTGCCTGGCCTCCCAGGCCTTCTTCTGAGGTCTGGGTAGAAGCCTCCATTACCCATAACTCTTACATAAAGCCAGGACCACATGGATGATACTAAACTCCCAGCTTGAGCATAAGCTTAGCATTCTTGGATGATGGCTCCAGCAGCCTCTGAGTGCCTGGATAACTGAAATCAGGGATATAGATCTCTAAGATGCTCTTAAGCAGAATGCCCTAGGGTTATTTTAAAAGTTCAAAGGAGTTTATGTGTTTACACCCAGGATCCTGCAATGGGTGGTGTCTGGCCAATTCCTGAGATCCTATCAAAACATCTTTCCTTGCCCTTGTGCAAAGTACTTGACTTCTTTTTAATGGTGCAAATATTTCTAGTAACCATACTTTAGTTGGCCCAAACTTTATGCTTGTGTCCTTGATGGCCAAGCTGCAAATTGTTCATATCTTTTCACTAAGGTATTTGCTCCAGATCCTCATTATAAATCTTGCTAAAAGCATGTAGCAGTACCTATATCACTACCTGAACATCGGGATGCCTTGAAATTGCTTTCAGATCAATCAGTTCATATGTTTAAACTCAGACTGTGGCAAAGTCTGAGAATGGGCAAATATAGGTAAGTTGTTTGGCAGAAGGTAATATAAGTAACCTCTAATTCAATATTCCCTGGAGTCTTTGATCCCATCTGAAACCATATGATTTACCTTTACTGTCTGCATTCCCTATCACCATTGTGATCTTATATATTTTAACCAGAATTACCCATCAAAATCTGCTTATAATATTGTACGGTTTCTCTAGTCCACATGCCAAACTTTTCCAGACTCCCCTCTTAAACCAATTCTGAAGGTTTCTGAACCATATGGTTATGTATGGTCACAGCAATAATTGTGAAAAGCAGAACACTTAATTCTGCAGAACACCTAATTGGGAAAGCAGAACACCTAATTCCAACAATTTAAGGAGGAAAGGCTTATTTTAGCTCGTAGTTTCAGAGGGTTTAGTCCATGGCATGCTGGCTCCAATGTAGAAATGGCATGGTGGAAGAGTATAATGGAATAAAGCTGCCCAACCCATGGCAACCAGGAAGCAGAGTGAAAGAAGGGCAGGAGTGGCATAGTGAAGGGCAGCTGCTCAATCCATAGAAGCTAGGAATCAGAGAAAGAGAAGGGAGGGCCCAGGAGAAAGAATAAACCCTTCTGGGTCATGCCCCATTGACTCACTGCCACCTCCTAAGAGAATATTCAGCTATAAACCCATCAGTGGATAATCCACTGATGAGTACTGTGTCCTCATGGTCCAATCACCTTCAAAAATACCACCTCTGAATACATGGGACTTTTAGATCTAAGCCTAATACATTGATACTTTAAATCATCTTTAGACTAGGTCTAATATTTAATATAGTGTTAATGCTATGTAGATGGTAGTTATAGTCTGTTCTCTAAGAATAATAACAAGAAAGCAAATCCATCCTTGTTCAAAAACAATGTAAGTTTTTTCAAACATTTCAATCTGTGTTCAATTGAATGAATGATGCAGAATCCATGGATACAGTGGGAAGCTGTATATTTATATAAATAATAACATAAATCTTTACCTAGAAAAAAAGGTTTAAGTTGTTGTTCAAATAGCCATCAATTGCTAGGGTATGTGTCTGGATGTCCCCCCCCCCGTAAGCCTCATGGTCATGGGGGGCAGGCTTTTCAGAGGCAGCTGAATCTAGAGTTTGTGATTGGTTCATTGTCTAGTGCTGGGACTGGCAGTGTGAGTGCTACATCCGCCCTGGAGTGGGTAGCCTGCTTACAATATAAGGGAGGGAAAGAGACTTGCTTCTCCTTTTTTTTGCTTTTGTTGCTTTTGCTGTCTTCTGCAGCCATAAACTTTTGCCCCTCTGCTATGCCATTCTGCCTTGGAGCCAGTTGATTATGGATTGAAACCTCCAGAAACTGTGAGCTAAATAAACCTTTCCTTCCTTAATTTTGGGCATCAGGTATTTTGTTTCAGCAGCGAGAGAAAAGTAACTGAGACATCAATGTTTTCAGTATTCATTCCATTTGAGAAGCTTAAGAATGTTTCACATTTTTCAGAGAATAATCTTTCAAAATGTATTACTTGTCCTTAAGAAAAAGTGAATTTTGTAGTTAAGAGCAAAATAATAGCTAAAATATAATATTGCTTCACATTCAGCTATATGGAAGAAGATTATATTAATTAGCAGCTCTCATTTGCACTGACTGTTCAAAAATGGATGTTGGATTAGTTGGAAACTAGACTGTGATTTCCATGTCCCTTATAAACTGGGTTTAAATTTTTAAAGTTTTAATATATTAAAAATTCCTGCCTGCCTGCTTGCCTTACTTCTTTCTTCCTTCTTACCTCCCTTACCCCCCAGAAAAAAGATTGATAAGAACAAGTGAGAGATCACTCATCTCTTTGAGCTAGACTTAATTTGTTTCTTCTAATATCAGTAAAACTAAATTTCACTGTATAAATTAAATGATAATCAGTCATCTAAACCTAATTAAGTGATTACTTCTAATCATAATTACTGTTTACCACGCTTAGGAGTGATTATCACAGACACACCTTCTGTCTGTTATAGAAACATTAAGCTGCCAGTGAAAATAATTTTTGAGCCAAATGGGGCTTCTCTGGGGACTTCTGCAAATCTTAATATTCTCTTTCCATGTGGCAGTAAACTCACAGGCACACACTCAAGTTCCTAGCTACCTACTTTGTTTACAAGTATTTTTTCTTACTCATAAGAACATAAGAATTTCAGTATTAACTGGAAAATGACAATAGCTTAAGACCTTTGATTTCCAATTTATATTTTCTTTAGAAACTTAGAAAGGCAGGACAAGAAAGATGCAGAATCATAAAAAGAAGGGTAAAACAAAAGATAAGGAGAAGGAGAAAACAGAGAGGCAATTTTGAGAAATCAAGAAGCAGAAAAGAAATATTGAGAGAAACTGAAAATCTTCATCAAAAAGTCAGATTTATCTCAATTTCTGAGTCTTTGGGGAATGATCTATTTTTACAATAAGTAGCCAATACACAGATGTATCAATTGACCTCCAATTAATGTAAGATAATAACTCTGCTAACAAGGAAAGTGTACAAAAGAATAACACACTCAAAAAGTTGGGAAGATTTTATATATAGGTGGAATATTTTATATATAAGACATGCATTGAAAAGAAAACACAAAATTAGAGATATATGTCCCTTTTTATAAAAGTACAATGGACCCTTGAGTTAAGACTGGCCTCACATATGAATAATTTGGGGTACAACTGGAATTTTAGGTTTAACTTACTATCAAAGTCTTGAGTTTTGACCTGAATTCCAGCCACTTGTGCAGTTGTAAACACAGAATTGTGATGCCAGAAAAGCTCATGTCAGCATACATAAGCATCAGTCTGAGCCCAGATGTGCATGTTTGTGGATGTGACTTCAGTCAGTGCTTTATTATAATAGTTATGATTACTGCTATCAAAATGGCCCCCAAAAAGCTAGAAAAGAAGCTAAGGAAGGAAGGAAACATAAAGAAAGCAATTACAATAAAAAAGAAGAAAGAAATTGTGGAGAAATATGAGAGTAGCATTTGTGTGAGTGATCTTGCTAATATGTACAGCATGTCAAAATGCACCATCTTGACACTCTTACAGAGAAAAGATTTGTATAAGGAAGCTAGTGTTGCTAAAGGTGTTACTCAAATTAGTAAACCACAATCAACAGTGTTAAACAAGGTAGAAAGGCTATTATCAGTGCAGACAAATGAAAGGCAGATGGCAAGTTATAGCCTATCTGGGTCTATACTTTGTGAAAAAACTAAGGCTATAAATGCAGATCTCATAAAGGATAATCCATCAATGGGTGATAATGGTGAAACAATTAATGCCAGTAAGGGGTGGTTTCACAATTTTAAAGCGAGAACTGGGGTTCATAATGTAACTAGGCAGGATGAAGCAGTCAGTGTTGATAAAAGGGCTGCTGAAAATTACATACACCACTTCAAAATGATGACACAGAGAAATGGCTTTTGCCATCATCAAGTTTTCTACTGTGATGAAACTGACCTTTTCTGGAAGAAAATGCCCAAGAGAATATACATTACCCAGGAAGAGAAGAAAATGCCAGGCCAGTGAATATCAAACAGTGAATCCCAAAGAAGCAGAGAGTAGAGTAGCAGTTTCCAGAAGCTGGGGCAATACCCATAATGGAGAGGGGATGGTCAAAGACACAAAACCTCAATTACACAGGAGGAATAAGGTGCTTTTTCCTTCGCTATGTTGCACAGGGTAGTGCAAATTGGAAATAAAGAACAGTTTTAAGTCGGTAAGAGAGCAAATGTCAAATGTTCTCACCACAAAAGCATAAATAGTTGAGGCGGTATATATGGTAATAAGAATAAGTGATTCTACACTGTACTCACATAGCAATCATAATATCATTTTGTGCTCCACAAAATATACAACTATAAGTTGTCCATGTACAACCAAAACACAATAAAATTTTCAAATATTCTACTTGTGTGAACTTTAGTTTTATGAAACATACTTTTAATATTTGCGTGAAATCACATTTTTGGTGGAAATAAAAACTAATGCAACCACTATGGAAATCTGTATGGAGATTCCTCAAAACCTAAAAGTAGAAATTCCACTCCACTGAGTTATTCCCCTTTGAGTATCTTCCCCAAAGAGTTAAAGTTACATGTTACAGTAATGTATGCATACTCATGTTCATAGCTGCATGGTTCATAATAGCTAGATCTTGGAAGTGACCTATATATCCCTCAGCAAATGAATGGAAAAAGAAAGTGTGGTGTGTATATATAATAGAATAGTACTCTGCCATAAAGAAAGATATAGATGAGTCATTAGTAGGAAAGTGGATGCACCTTGAGACCACAGTGTTAAATAATATAAATCAGATACACAATATTTAATATCTTATGGTTTCTTTTATATAAGAAACCCAAAATATAGAGAACAAAATAAAAGATAGATAATAGGAAGTAGGGAGATAGATCTTTTTCAAATGGGAAAAGGATTAAAAGTTGGAAGGAGAGGGAAGGAGAGGAGGGAAAGGGATGAAAAAGGGGTTCGGATGCTTTATGTACATGTACCAATTCCCCACACAAGGAGTATAATCATATGTACTGCAAACATGTACTAATGAAAAATAAAAACTGAAAAATAGATTTGCATGAAGTCAAAATATATATCCTGTTTAAGAGAAAATAATCAGTCATAAATATTACCTGTTATTCATCACTTATGTAAATAAACTAAGACATTGATTTATTTATATATTTTTTCTATTTCAAACTTATTTTTGCTTAAAAATGAAATTTTAATGGAGAATAATCTATTTTATGTTTTAAAACTTTAAAAATGATTGCATATGTGTACAGTAAAAGCATGAAAGTACACATAGTAATGACAAAAATTTAATTAAGTGAAGTTAATTTTAGTATGAGAAGAAAAAATGGCAGGAATTGAAGGGGAACCCAAGGATTTCTTTAGTATTTTATTGCTTAAATTAATGTATTAAGTAAATATGGTAAAATATTTAATTAGTGAGTTTAAGTTATAGGTAGCCAAATATTAATTTTATTATTTTCTATCTATATGTTTCAAGTATTTCATAAAAATATAAAACATATTCCTTGGCTGGCAACAAAATTCATAAAGAATTCTGATTTTACTCAACAAAAAATACAAAAGAAATTTTTAGAAATTTTATAGGTAGCACACAGGCCAGTATAATTGGAAGAAATACCAAACTTCTGAAAGAGGTAACATTGGTAAAATTTTAACGGGCCTATTAACAGCTATAAAGCCAACCCATCTCCCAAAATCTAATGATGGTGCTTGGGAGACTAGGACAATTTTTCCCAGAATGTTTTTGGAAAATAACTTGTATTTGTTAAAAATAAAAGGATATAATGAGAATGCATAGAAAAGGAAACAAAGTGGTATTCATAAAGAAGCCATGAAACACAGGAACAAAGAGACCAGAAAGCAATTCCCAGAGATCATGTCTGTAAGAATTCCACTTTAATAAAGCTGTTGGGGAAAGTACTTTGGATAGAAGACTCACCAAATGGAGACAAATAAACTTGAACCCTTTTATGAAATTGTGTACACAAATACACTTTAAATCAAAGTGTAATTGAGTACAACTCTGAATGGCCAAACATCTAATAATGCAAAGTTTTGGCAAAGCTGTAAGGAAAATAATACTGTTATGGTTAGTATCTTTAATGTCTCCCAAAAGCTCATGTGGCAAACTTGGTCCCCTGTGATGATGCCACTGAGGGGACAGAAATTCTCTAGCAGTTGATGCCTAGTGGGAGGAAGTAGATCCCTGGGAACACGCTCTGTAGTCTGTCTGTCTGTCTCTCTCTCTTTCTCTGTTTCTGTCTCTTCCTTCCTCCCTTCCTCCTCCTCCTCCTCCTTTTTCTCTCCCTCTCCCCTTCCCTCTCCTCTCTCCCCTCCCCTTTCCTCTCCCCCTCCCCCTCTTCCTCTTCCTCTCCTTCTCCCTCCTTCTCTCTGGGATTCCTGGCCTCCCTGAGCTGAGCAGCTTCCGCTGGCACACTTTTTTGCTGTGATGTTCTGCTCACTGTAGGCCTAGACAAAATGCAACAGCAGATATGAAAGTTCTAAGCTGTGAGCCAAGGTAAATCTTTGCTCCTTTAGGTTGATTTTCTCAGGTATTTTGTCACAGTGATGGAGAGCTAACACAACCCTCTTGCTCTTTTTGGATGATGGTGACTTGCTACAGACATTCCAGGGTCTAATCCAATGAAACTGCCGAGAGGAGGAAGTGTTTATGTGATTTATGAGTCAGCAGAAACACCCCCTCATGCAGATCAGTGCGGGAAGATGGATGCATAAATGTTTAATTTAGCTGTTTCTATCTCCACCAGAATGAAAATGTACCATAAAAGATGCATACAATAGAGTTACTATTCAATGCTTAGAGAGAAATATTGATGAATCTCCAAACATAGTCTTGAGGGAAAACATAAGAAATTACAAAAAATATTATTGCATAGAATTTTTTGTGGAACTGGAGATTGAACTCAGAAACTTGGCACAGTACTATATCTCCAGTCCTTTTTTATGTTTTTATTCTGGGACAGGGTCTTGCCAAGTTACTAAGTTGCCCAAGCTGGACTCAAATTTAGGATCCGTTTGTACCTCCTCCCAGAGTGTTGGGATCACAGGCATACACCACCATTCCGGCCTTCATAGAATATTTTTAAGGAAAGATATATGTATGTATTAACACATATATAGTTTTAGCTCAGAAATTTGTTATAAGTATGAATATATATGTATGCATATATATTCTATGTATATCCTACATGCACATTATATTTATTATTTATACAAATATAAACCATTTAAACCTTAGAACAATCTACCAGGAACTGTATCCATGTTGAAGAAGAACTGTTATAGGACGTGAAACACCACATATTACTGAATATGTTTGAATATGTTCAAACATGTAATGGTTTGAATCCAGAGTTCAAACCTTGAGTAACTTGCTGCAGAGTTTATGTAAGCTTCTCTGTGCATCACATATATTCATGTGTGTTTCAGTAAGGATGGAAATTGATGAGATGGACAACAATATAATACCAGTTGGTGTCTTGGGTGAATTCATCAGAATGCTATGATGTGATTAACTCAACCTGAGCCTAAACAAGAAAAAAGCAGGAAGAAGAGAATATATATAGTATTTTAAGGATCTGAAAAGTCTAACCAAGCAGCATCAATTTTGTCAGTAAAGACACCAGAATCTAAGTTGTCTAGATTTTATTCATGGCATTTGTAGGTAAAATAAATAAATGTTAAAAAAGCGCTTTAAAATGAAGTTTTAGAGATTAATTTGTTTAAACTTTTTGCACATCCATTACCTGTGTTTTACCTTGCAAATTAGCACAAAGCTTAAGCAAATGTTTTTGCTTTTGCTTCTTTCTATATATGTTATTAGATGAAATGTCTAGCACATGTTCTGAATTTTTCATAACTGAAGTGTACTTTTTTAAGGGTTGTTTATTTTAATATAAACCATACTGGCATATTTGAATTCCTAAAATAGCTTAGTGAAAGAATTTTATCTATTTATTTTATTACTTGTTTGCTAGGAATTGAATTTTATTTTTTTCACAACAAAGGGCTCAGTCTTGGAAGTAATGCACCCAGAATTATAAAGGAGAGGTGAAAGAGAACTAATATATATGGATAAATAAGCCAATGAAAAGTGACTGGAGATCAATGAGAGGACTGATTTCCTTATTATGTTTAATTTACATTGCTTAAAAAATTATTACTCTGCTCTCTTATAACATGTACCCATGTAGTTAACTCTAAGAACAACCACCGACTCGGATATCTATTTAACAACAACAAATCGTAAAATTTGTGGTTATGAATTTTGTCATTTGAATAGAGATCAAAATAAATGACAGCAAATAAAAATGACTCTACTTCTGAGAAAAGAGTATTAATGCAGTCAAAAGAAATGAATAGATACGCGTAAGAACAAAAGCTCAACTAAACTATTTTGGCCTACCAAAAATATTTAATAGTATAAAGCTTGTAATAATGATGTTAACTTTGTCATTATTTTGCTAGATTTTTTGTCTTTATGTGTGTTTAAAATGCAAATGTGAATATTGTGCTCTTTAAACAGTTTGATTTGCCCTCTGTCCAGTGGCTTTATGCCATAGTTTTATATTGAAATCTCTAAGTTATGAGATTTTTCTAAAAAAATAAATCCAAAATATTACCTCCTTCAGGACTATTCAGTAGCTCTTTGACAGAATTAAGTGCCTAAGGGAAATAATTTCCTATCTGAAAGACTAGGTGGAGATTAATGTTTGCCATTTCATAGCTCATTATCTTGAGCTGGTCCCCTCCAAAAGCATGAAATATCCAGAGATTCACATGAATTCTTTTCAAATAAGGTGCTTTTCCCAAAAAACATTAGTTATTCTGTGCTGTTTTTCTTTAAAAGACTGATTTCAAAATAAATATCTTATAGAATAAAAGCCAGTTGATGTTGCTAGAAATAATTATATCCCTATAATATTTAACCACATACCCAATACTCCTTAATCCCCAAGTAGTTACTTCAGTAACTAATCAAGTATTTTGAGCTATTAACTTTTAGAACCAACAATCACACTGTGTTTTGTACATTTTTGAAATTCATTTTCCTGATTGTCTTTTCTTTTCTCTCTTCATCAGGATGCTATCAAAACCAAAACTAGTTAGTATACCTAATTATACCAACTACTCTTCTTTTTCTAAATACTACTCTGTTCTCAAGTTGTAAAAAATAATATGCGGGCCGGTGAGATAGCTCAGTGTCATAAGCGCCTGCCTGGCAGGCGCGAGGTCCTGAGTTTGACTCTTGGTACCCACATACGAAAAAAGGGCCGATGATATCGCTCAGTGGCACGGGCGCCTGCTGGCGCACAAGGTCCTGAGTTCGACCACCGGTACGCACAAAACAATAATAATAATAATAATAATAATAATAATAATAATATGCTAGAGTTTTATCTAAAATAGTGATAATAGAAGATATTGTGGATAATGTTGATAAACCGTATGTCGGTTTGTTAATAAATTTGGTGAAATTACCTGAGGCAGCTCAAAAGTCTTTTCATGTTTATATTACCGGCCATGTCCAGGGTGATTGACATTTTTGCATCATCTGGTTCTTACACTGAGCACATTTATTTTCCTAATGTGAGAGCATAATAAACTTGTCAAATGTCTGCAGAAGTAAAGCAGTATCCGACAGCTCATTTTATCAATGCTGTATTTACTATTCTTTCTGGGGACAAAATCCAGCAATGACAGTAGAAGCACATGCATCACATAGGATGATCGATGGGCTGAAATTGACATCTGTGAAGCTGAGTCAGACTTGGCTCCCACCCTGGAGGCTACGCACCAATGGGAGACATCAATGTAAACATACTCGGACCCCAAAAGTGCTAAGTGAGGAAGAGGCATGCAGATTAGCAGGAAACCTCTGAAGAGAGATAATCTGGCTTCAGGAAGGCTGCGAAAAGGCAGAGGCAATTGTGGGACTGGAAGCAAGCAGACAGGCAGAGGGGGCTTGTTTGAGATGGAGCGCTCTTGTGAAGGCTGGCTGGACACCAGAGTGGAAATGAGGCTACGTGGCAGAGTGGAGTTAAACTTCAAAACATGACAATATCTTTTTTTCTTTGTAATAATTCTGAGTCTTTTGTCAAATTTACCAAAACAATAAACATAACTAAACTTTTACCGACATTTGTTACATAAGGACTTTCTTTGTGGTCACTGGAATTACATGTAATTCATTTCATTTACAAGTATTTTATTTGCAAAAATTTTACAAATATTTATAGTCCATTTATATGCTATTCACTGTTAGGTGCTGGAGACTGAGTGGACAAAAAAACAAAGTCTCTATCCCTGAGTCTACATTTCATGTAGGGGGAGAGACAAATAAAACAAATAAACCAATTGAAAGGTAAACATCTTCTCAGTGTACTCTTTGATAAAGATTCTAACCCAGTCAGGAGGACCATATACATACTACCTGATCACCTCCCTGAAGTCCCCACCCTCTGAAACCACCACATTGATGGTTAAGATTCAAAACATGAATTTGGGGAAGATATAAAATTTCAGACAATAGCAGTGACACTATGTAATTAATATTTTAAAATATACTGGTCTGATAGTATGGAATGCACTAGGCATAAAAATGAAAACAAGAAGATTAGTTAGGGGTCAATAAGAGTAATTGAAGCAAGTAACAATTGAATGAATAATAAAGACGGTCTTGAGAGATCATAAGATACAGCACGTATTTTGACTGTAGAGCTGAACTTGCCCCCTCATTAATTGGATATAGATTATTAGAGACTTTGCAGGATCAAGCATGGCTCCTAAGTTTTGTTTATTGGTTTAGTTCTTTTTTATCTAACCTCAAAATTTTAATGAAGTGTGATGCCATAAACTGTGACTAGGGACACGGAAGTCTTAGGGTGAGAAGCAGTTTTATTTCAATTTAACTATAAGATTGAGTTGTGTATTAAACATCTTAGTCTTGAGTATAGGAAAAGTGTTGTCACTGTCTCTGTAAGTGTAGGTCCCACATTATTAATAGATGCTATTTAACATATGGTATTCTTTGATATCACCTGAGGGTGGATATAAATGTAATAAAGATGAGCACTAAAAGTGGTTCATTTTCTCATTTCAGCAAGAGAGAAAGAAACAGCTATAAGATTCTGCAACTGAGAGAGGAGGAAACCAGAAAGAGTTGTATCCATGATATCAAGATTTTCTTTTCAAAAAGGGACGGATAAAGTCTACTACTGTTTAGAATTATATATACAATTATATAGATTAAACATATTTGGAGGCATGCATTAAACCGAAGCAGAAACACTAATTGAAAGTTTCCCTACTGTGGGATATGGAGTAGTGTCCAAACTATGTGACCATAGAATTTTTTCTCGGTGAGGAATACAATGCTGAAATACTATTCTATGGCCTGATCTTGTGGAAATTCCCACTTAGAGTCAGAAGGACAGAATTTCTCTGAGTTGTGGAAGCTTGGGATCTATAAAGCTAGTTTATCTTTATCTCAATACTTCTTCTTTACTAATATATTTGGATTTAAAAATATATTCCAATGTGGAATAATGATTCTTCAATTTTTTTTCATTCTTTTGAACTTTTAAAAAGTTATTTGGAGCTGCACAACTTAAAAGACTTGAAATTAGTAGAGAGATTTCACAGTTGTACATTTACGTGCTGCTGAGGGCCAATTCAATTAGCTAGGAACTTAACTTTCAAATTGCTACTGATTCGATCAGTGGAGTATGTCTGCTTTTCCCCTTCATTTCCATGTTTCTGGGGAAAAGATGTTGAAAGAAACATACCGCAAGACTAATTACATTTTGGAAAGATAGGGTGTTCTTCATCCTCTTTTTAAACATTAGTAGGCAAAAGGGATTTATTTTTAATTTACAAAGAAGGGGCCACTGATGACATTAAGCAAGGGCACAATGTGAACTATTCGTGCATGCACAGTTCTTTAGCTCCAGGTGATTCCAGCACAGCTTTTGTTCCGCTTCTGTTTTCAGAGGAAGCACATAGATGGCAAGGTGTGAGCATTGCCAGGGCAGAAGCCTGAGGGTAACATCCATAGTGTGGCTCCCAAAATTGCCAGGGTTCACTTGGTATTACTAACTTAGTAACAGCACTGTCTTCAAATGTCACTTACTTGCTTTCTTTTTAGTGTCTGTCAAAAAATGTTAGACTGTTCGATTTTATGATTGTCATTTTTCTTTTTCTATTTGAGTTCTTGGATAGGAGTTGAGCCCTGGGAGAAGCACCTTCTTTCTCATTACAAATTCAAGATCACTTGAGTCAGCTACGGTATTCCTTACAACAGGTAGAAGTGCTTTGCCACTACAACCCATCCCCGGACGCTTTGGAAAGGAATACCAACTCTGGAAACATTTACTGCAGAGAACTTCAAGAGTTCTTAAATTCTAAGTTTAGAGCTGGTAAAGGAGTAAAAGAAGCCATAGTTTAGCATTAACAAAACTTCAAAAGTGTTAGCTCTGGTTTAGGGATTTTATAGGGCACACCGCGCTACTATTCCTAGTCATTTCTAGGTGGAGTATATGGAAAAATGGATCTACACTTGGCAATGCTGGGCAGGATAAATGAACAGGTGTTAAAAATGGAATCAGAATGTAGGCTATTTATCCTACTTTTCTGAGGACAATTTGATCTAGTCTTCAGGTTTTGTGTTCTCCAGATAAGAACCAGACACCATTGTGGCATTTTGGCCCTAAACCAGACTGAGACAGAAAACTATTCGAGGAAGAACCCATTTCCCCTGGGGAAAGCAATGAAAATCTACCTACACACATATATTTATTATGAGACCTGTTTTGAAATAGAAGAAATTTAAATGTTTAGGACTTCAAAGATCTGTAAAACTCAACAAAGTCTTAATAAATTTGTGGTTATTCTGTTAAGGCAGCTATTTAGAGAAAACATAAATTATGTACCCCACTAAATAAAATGATCATGTATTGTTAAAGATGTACCAGCAATGTAATAACAGATTTGTGTAAAAAAAAAAAAAAAAAAAAGCAGCACTAAATTTCAAGCATCCTTCCCCCAAACCACATTTAATTTGATTTCAGAAAAAAGAATAGTTTTTGCAGTACAGGAATTGAACCCAGGCCTTATGTGTGCTAGGCAAGCACTGTACACACTGAGCTACATTGCCAACTCTGATTTTAAAATTATTAAATATGGAAAAATTATGCAACTTAAAATTTAAGAAATATTACATAACACACCAGGGCTGTTTTCAATAGATTGAAGACTTAGTAGCTTTCCAGACTTCTTTAAAAATTGTACTCGTTTTGCATACATGTTTTTTTTAATTTAAAATATTCTATTGATAGATACATGAATCTACTTAAGTTATTTGCCCTAAGAACATACCTACTTTACAAAGCAATGCTGCACATCTTAAAGGACTTTGTCCTAGAGGATTAAATTCAGAGGCATTACTAGTTTTGCAAAATCCCAAAATGCGTCTTTCCCATGTATATGTCAACGCTTTGCTTGTGTGGTGTATGAAATCCCATCACACGGATATTGAAATCTCCAGTCCTTTTCTAGAGATTCTCCCTGCTTTCCCTGAGTGCTTCTTCTGCAGGTATCGAAGAAGCATGTAACACCTTGAAGTATTGTCTCACTCACTCTGTAGATATGCTTTAACTATTAATAGTTTACTATCAGAAAAATGCCTTATTAATGGGCAGATTTGCAAAAATGAGTTTTGTGTGACTTGTCAATCAAATATGTTGTAAAAGATTTACAGGTTTGAGATGTGGAAATAAAATATTTAGGCAATATCACACACAAATTTGAAGGAATATGCTGAAAAATACTTTCTTCTAGGTAGTAGAGCAAATTTGTAGCACAGTGAATCTGTGATAACCTCACTGAAAAGTACACTTTGGTAAGACTTTAATGTATCAGATAAACTCTCATTATATACACTCAAGTGTACCAGAGATGCTTCTTTCTAAAATATTTTCACCAAATTACACTTCATTAAGACATGACTTGCTGGGCAGAGAAATTCAAGCCTGTTACATTTGATAAGGAAGGAGGGGATCTTTCTGTAGAGGAGCATCTGGAAGATGAGGTACAGTTGTTGACTTGCCTGGGCCTTGGGATCCCCAGATGTTGGCCAAACTAGTCTGGGTGCGTCTATGAGGCTGTTTCTGGATGTGATTAACGTTTGAATTGGTGGGCTGAGTAAAGGATATCCTTCTCTCCAGTGTGAGCGGGCTCCATCCGAAGTCTGAATCAAGCAAAACACAGCAGAAGGGAGAATGTGCTCTCATGCCGGACAGTTCTCAGGCTGGAACATCAGTATTCTGCTGCCTCAGCCTTGCTGGTTCTCAAACGTTCAAACCCAGCTTGGAATCTCTGACATCAGCTCTTTAGCTCTCAGGACTCTGAATTACACCTCCAGCTTTCTTGTGTCTCTGGCTTGCTGAGGGGAGATCACAGCACTTCTCCACCTCCATAAGTCAATGCCTCATAATAATAAATCTCATTCTAGAAAGACAGGTCCCATTGATTTCTTTCCTTTGGAGAATCTGGATTCTTACATGTGGCGAGTGCTTTCTTCTCAAAGATTATAGTCACTGATGAGGCCCTCATTTCCCAAGTTCATGTGGTCTCTTGAAGACATGTGCTTCTTCTTTCTGAATGAGAATTTTTGTTACTGTGGGAATTTTCAGAAGTCCAACCTCCTCGGGCTATAGCACGTATCTGCTTTCCTCTGACAATTTGACGATCTCCTGGAGACTTCTAGGAAAAATATCCAGTATGCTAAATTTCATTTGAGTGTCCTATAAGTGGAATATTTTTTAGTGAAATCTTTATAGTAAATCCTGATACTAAAAGTATACTCATTGTCTATTAAAAATTTAAATTTAACTGGATGTCTGGCACTTTTATATCCTAAATCTGGCAACCCTATTTGGGGCAGTCAGTAAGTTGTCAGTAAAGATACTCATTCTGCTCAGAAATCAAAAAAGCTATCTTCTGCTGAGATTGGGGGAACATCTACCCCTCTCTATCTCTGCCTATTCCTCCCTTTGGAAGCACAGAAGTAATACCTGTAGATCTACTGAAGCCATGAATGGCAACCTCAGATGTCTGCAGGTTCCATAGTCTAATATATGAATGTAGCAGGCCCAGAGAAAACTGGGACACAGGGCAGGTGATAATCAGCTACAGCTGATTAACGTATTCGTGAATAGTGTTGCTGTGTTTATTTTAAAAATGCAACACCATGCATTTTTATGGGAAATGTTCTAGCAAATAGATGTTAGAAACACATTTAAACAATTTTTTGTTGTTGTTGTTGTTATCACTGGAGATTAAACCCAGTGGCATCACACTGAGCTGCATCCCTAGCACTTTTTTATTTTTTATTTTGAAATAAGGCCTTGCTAAGTTGGTAAGCTGCCCAGGCTGCAAATGAAATTGTGATCCTTCTGCCTCAGCCTTCCAGAGTGCTGGAATTACTAACATTTGCTACTATGCTGGGATGCATTGAAATAATTTTTAAAAACGAAATAATCAACAAATTACACTTGGGCCGGTGAGATGGCTCAGCGGCATAAGCGCCTGCCTTGCAAGCGCGAGGGCCCGAGTTCGACTCCCGGATCCCACATACGAAAAAGGGGCCGGTGATATCGCTCAGCGGCATGGGCGCCTGTTGGCGCGCGAGGTCCTGAGGTCGACCCCCGGCACCCACAAAAAAAAAAAAAAAAAACAAAAACAAAAAAAACCAAATTACACTTGATCCAAAGACTATCGATATACACTTTTCCAGAAAATACCAGTTGGGATAATCTCCAAGCTGCTTTAGCTTTCACTTCTGCAATAGAAGCCTCACTTGAATGAAGAGAGCCCAAACAAAACAAAGCACAAAACAGAAAACCTCGTGCTTTCTGAGTGCCCCTGTGGAGCGGCTTGATAAAGTATCTTAGAAAGAAAGGGTTCACTGACTTGAGTAGCTAGAAGTGATTCACGGGGCACCAAAGCTTTAATTCAAAATTGGTTAGTGCTTGTTTTACAAACCTGGAGGAAACCAGTATCATCGTGATGTTCAGGAAATGTCTCAAAACATCTGTCTGTTTTGAAAAGATTTTCAAGCCAATGAATCAAAAATAAAAATGAAAATGTTACCTTAAATTTTAATCATAAACTTGTGGCCATCTTTTTTGATTCAATAAGATGTAATTTTCTGTTCCCAACTATGTCCATGACAGAGTTACAAAGAAGTTTCTGATATTCACTAATGTGTTCTGAAGACTTCTTTTATATATTAAACATTTGTTTATGTAGTAATATTAATTGCTGAGTAAAGCTATGCCTTTGTCACTCTTTCCTCTGATGTGTAGTTCATCATCATGTGGCAAATAGTTGCGTAAGTGACTTTCCTTTCAATGTACATGTATAGAGAGCCCTTCCTGGTCCTCATCACATATCAGGAAGTTTATATTTATAATTCCATGGAAAAGTTACTGGAATTCTTGTGAGCTAATTCCACTCTATCACTTCCAGTGCAACCCACGGCGAGAATAAAGACACTAAGGCATATTTATAGGTGTGGGGAGCCAAGCGGGTCCTAAGTCCAGCCAGGGTGGTGGCCATGACCCAGGGCCAAACCCGGGTTTAATTCTCAAGGAGGGGAGTGGCTCGGGGATGAGTGACTGAATGGCGGGAAGTCCATGAGTACTGTGAGTTGGGCTAGATAGGTTGCCTGAAATCACTTTTTGCAATATGAAGAGGGAAGGACATGCAGAAGGAGTAATTTGCATAACACCATTCAAGGTAGTATCTAATGTTTTGGGGTTGGTGCTTCAGCTCTGATGTGTAATCTTCTGTGCCCTGGGAAGTTATAGCCTCTTATTAGAGGCTCGATCCCAGCCGACAGCGTGGAGCACAGCTCTCCATCCTGCCCGGCTGACACATGTGTTTTGGCAGCTTAGGGGGTGGGGAAACACTGACCTGTCACCTTGCTTCAAAGACTACACGTCGGCACCTCGGCGGGACCAATTTGTGTTGCTTAAAGCCAGTTGAAGGGATAAGGAAAAGTCCTAGCCAGCTCTGTACATATCAGTATATGGAAATACAGCCAGGTTTAGCTAAAATGGAGGTAATTGCTCTTCTTTCAAGGCGAGATGCCCAGGTGGCCCTCCACATACATGGGATAATTCCACTTTCCTATGTAGATACTAATCACCTTCAGCAATTGGATATATTGGTGAACATATCTAAGCAGTTATGTTATTTTCTATTCTGAAGTAAAAGATATGTAATAATCTAGGTGAGTCCCCTTGAAGACATGGAGACTGACTAGTTAAATATTTTATGCATATTTAGAATCCTGCTTTGGAAGTCAATGCTTCAAAGAGATCTCAATATCTTTATGTAACAGCCCAAAGTAAATGAACAGCACACTCATTTCAAAATCAGTCCACTTTTCTCAAACAAAGCAAAGGTTTACTTGAAGAGAATCAATATCTAGCAAACAGGATAATGCTCAGTAACTTGTATAACAATGAGATAAAACACAACTACATGTTTAAACTCACAGTGAAATTTATTTCATTCACATATTTATCAACTACCATTTGTGTCAGATTTTGTTGTAGGAGGAATTGAACACGCCATTACAATTTTCTATTGATAAGTTAGAGAGGAGCATTGGTTCTCTGGAAGCCCAGAAAAGGGGCATTAACCTCAAATAATGTCCCTAGTCTTGAAGACGCAGTCTACTTTTACCTAAAGAGATTCTGCTCTGCAGTGCAAATTATCAAAAAGAGTTTAAGACACTCAGGAAAGAGAGACAGAATGTCTGGGTCTGTGTCCATAGCACAGGTTAAGAATATGTTTTATCATCTAGACAGTGACAGTCTTCTGAGAGGTGACGTTGTTAACATTTGCTTTAGAATTAACATGAAATGCCCTAGAAAAAGCAAGACATACGGTCGGTTCATGGACAATCATTCTTAATCAGCTGTAGGAGAAGTTGTCATTAAATCTCTTCCTGTGTGCTAGATTTATTCTGTTTTACATTAAAATGGCTGATTTAGAGTTTGACATTTAAAGATATGCCATGATTACCCATGGAATATCATTTTTCTGAAGGCTTTGATGTTACTCAGTTTCATTCAGAATATTAAACACTAGTAAGGTGACCAAGGGATTCTTTCCAGCTGAAGATCAGGACAGGGCTTTCTCATGTCACAGCACATTGACTGAAAGACAATTTTTTTCAGATGCTAGATCAAATCTTTACTTCTTATTTCAGATATGTCAAAAAAGAGATAAGCTTACTCTTGGAGTGTGTTCCATTCCATCTTAAAGCAATGGAATATGTAAATGTAGTACAAGACTCTAACAGAAAAAGATATGAGCTGGCTCTGACTAACCAAGAGAATGATCTGAAATATTTACTATCCTACAAAAGGAATAGCCATTTATCGTAGTTCTCCTGTATTCATGGTTTTGTTTTTCCATGATTTCAATTACTATAGTCAGCTGCAATCCCAAGATATTAAGTGGAAATTTCACAAATAAATGAAAATACAAATAAATAACTCATAATTTTCATGTAAACTTTCAGTGCAACAGATTGTTATAATTTTTCCAACTTATCATCAGTTATTGTTAAACTTTTACTCTTCCTGACTTATAAATTAATCTTTATCATAAGTATGCATGCACTTCATCATAAGCATATATATAACACAGAAGAATAACCCCAATATATGTGTGGATTTGTATTATCCCTGGTTTCAGGCATCTACTGGGGGTCTTGGAACATATCCCCATCCCCAGATAAGGGAAACTACGATATTAAGAAAATGTGAATCAGTAACAATAATGGTAAAAATTAGTTGGCAGAAATACAACTATTTCTTTATACTTGATATTTTACTTAGTGGATTAATGCATTTAATAATAGCTAATAAGATATTAATATTTAACTATAAAATGTGCAATATTACAGGTGTTCAAAGAAAATAGTGTGTTTTTACTTTGATTTTAAATTTTTAAATTTTTAAATTTTTTATTAGTATATGTTTGCAGTACATAATGATTACATTCATTGAGGGAAGTAGGTATGTGTATATAACACAACTTAATTCTTTTTTTAGCCTCTTCCTCTCCCTTTTACTTGGACATTTTACTTGTAAGTAGCTGGTTTTAAATAGGCTTGCATAATAATTTATAGTAATAGTATAATAATCTGCAGAAGTGATTACAGGCAACTCCTATTTAGTTAATAGGAAAAATAAGTTACTCAAGAGGTAGTGACAAACCTAAGGTCGTTACAATTTACTTTCTTCTGATTCTTTGCTACTGGATCATTACCAAAATTTCTTGTAGATTTTTTTAAAAAGATTAATGCTTTGAGAAGGCCACTTAGTTTGGAGGTGAAGATGATACTGAATCATTATAAAATGTGAACAGAAGTTTTTATTATAAAAATAAAACTGCAATTGAAGAGTTGGAATATTTAAAAATATAAGTTCTGAACTGAAAAAACTTAATTTATGAATGCTAAAAATTTCATGACATTTAAATACTGTATTTTTCAAAAAAGTTGTCCAAATCTTCAAGGCTAACATCTCTTGGCCATATTTTCTATACAATTTCATAGCTAGGGAGGGTCTTCAGGGGCCATATAGTTCAAATACATTAAGTGGCTTTGTTCCTTGTGTTGAAAGACCTTAGTACAAAATAAACCTAAGAAGAACAGAATATTAGTCATCCATTAATTTCAAAATATTTTTCAACTTTTTAATAGGCAATTATATATATCAATTTACCAAAATTAGAAATATATAAATGCCACCCTGGCATTTACAAATTACCCACAAAAGTCATAAATAGGAATAAGAATATTCATTGTGTTATGATTAATTTTATATGTCCAATAAAAAGTTATATCTGGCACAGGGTAAACAGGTATGTGTTTAAACTTAATCTGGGTATGTCTGCAAATTGTTCCTAGAAGAGATGAACATCCGAAATGGTAGACTGAGTGTAAAGCAAACTGCCCTTGCCGACGTGAGTGGGCCAGGTCCAATCACCGGAGGCTGAGATTGATCGGAAGTTGGGTCTCAGCCTGACCCAAGTTGGAGCACTGACCCTCAGAGGTCTCCGGAAAACAGACTGCACCTGACATCATTGGCAACCCCGGTTCTAAGGCTTTCAGACTTGAGCTGGATCAACACCTCTGCTTCTTGGTTTTTAGATTGCAGCAAACAGATCTTGGGATTCTCTTAGTCAAGTGAGTCAGTTCCTTGAGATGATAGACAGATAGATAGATATTAGATATAGGTAGATAGATAAATAGAAAGATAGATGATAGATAGGTGATAGATAGATAGACAGAGATCATTTCCATTCTGTTTCTGTAGCTAATTCTGACCCACATTGAGATATGATTTCTTTTAATTAGTTTTTGAATTAAATCATCTTATTAAAATAAGTAGTGTGGCTCTGAATCCTGGCTAATACAGAATCTGGCCGGTACAGCAACATTTTCCATCTATTATAGTCTATTAAAATTAATTTTCTAACCAATTTTGTGCTATTATCAAAAGCATATAACATTTTTATCTCAGTGAATTACAAATAATTTTAAGAGTTGTTTGGCAATATTAGAAAAGTGTAGAACACATAGAATCCATTTATCTCTATCACTGCTTACATTATTTTTGTCATACATTAATTTTTATATTTTTATATTTTTAAAATCAGGTAGCATATCTTCTTGTTTTGTTTCATCATCAATCTTTTGTATTTATATTGTTTCTTTTGGCAATTCAGTGTTTCATATTGATATAATTTTCCTTTATCCTGAAAATCTTCCTTTAGAGTTTATGTTTTGCAGGAAAGGAATTATTGCTGCTTTTGTTTTTCTGAAATCATTTATAGTCATTCTGGAAGGATTTTTTAATTGAGTGTAGAATTTTAGATTGATTGTTATTTTCTTTGATCAATTGAAAATGAACCCTCCATTGCATTCTAACACTGATAAATTTGATAATTTTGATACTGTCAGATATTTTATGGTACCAAGGATTGAACAAGAGCTTATGTTACTAGAAATCCCTAGTCATTTCTTTGAGACTGGGCTGCGCTAAGTCACTAAATTGTCTAGACTGGGTTCAGACTTGAGAAACAAGCCTTGCAGAGGGCTAGGATTGCTACAGCAAACAGAAACACCAAAACAACACCCAGGATTTGGAGGCAGATTTATTTAAGTTCACATGGGTGTTGAGTAGGAATCAATTGTTCCTCAAAATGTCAGACCTCAAAGGCCCAGGGAAGGACGTTTTCATGGGGTTGCAAAGGGGTGCTGTACAGAGGTAGAATACTTGGCTGTCTTTGATTGGTTCTTACAATACGCATCACAGTGACCAGCTACGCATCACAGTGACCAGCCATTTCTCAGAGACGGAAGCAACCGGAACTATCACTGGGCAACTGAAGTATACTGGCTGGGGGGCATTTTCTGCTACAAGATTATAGGTGAGAGCCACCACAATTGACTTCCTGTAAGACTCTTAATCCTCTGGAATTCCAGCTATATTTTTCGCTGCTTCAGTAGTCTTCTGATACTATTAAAAATGACATACACATTCTTAACCAGTCACTTCCTAGTCACTTCTTTAGGCAAACATTTCTGTCCAGAACCCAAAAGTGGAGTTGAATCAGTATAAGTAAATAATGTGAAGTAATATAGTTTCGTAGTTTTTCCATATTTTCTGGTTAAAGTACCCAAATTATACTTAAATCATTAAATATATATGTAACTGAGTAATATATGCATATAGAAACAATTTAAAAGTAATAAACACATGTTCATTAAATATACTGGGAGCTCACTTTTGTTTTCTTTTGATTATAGAACTGAAGAATTTTTCTCTAAATAAGGAAGTGTGCTAGGGAAAATTGTATTACTAGTAGCTTTCCCCCAGGACTATTCTGTTCTACATGGGCAATGCTTGTGCACAGCTAATATCAAGCAAGAAAACTGAGAAATAAACTAATCCAGACAATCTGGTGGCTCTATTATTGCAGCCAATACAAAAATGAGTAAAGAACTCTTCATCATGGAAAACAGGAAATTATCACGGAGGTAAGTGGCAATGCCCAATGGGAAAATAGATATTTTGGATTATGTCTATTTCCTGTTCTGATGAGATATTTGTGAGACCTCTTCCACAAGAGAGAGGGCCTCTTTGCAGGCCACATAGTGGATGCTTTGGAAGAAGGTGATGTCTGGAGATGGCAGTGAGGGAGAAGACAGCTGCTGGGCCCCCAGCAGCTGATTCCTGATTCCAGCTCAAACCCCCTTGGCCAGAATCCTTTTCTCCAGTGAGTGCACTCTCTCAGGAAATGGCACTTGCAGCACTTGGAGGGTCAGAAAGCATTTCTTCAAGTCTGTTCAACTCTTTCCTTTTACTTCTACTCTATATCTAACGCATCAACTGTTCCTACATTTATAAGACTTTTGGATATTGGTAAAGAGAGTTATTTCTATGTTTTTGATGGACATTGGTACTATATGGAGTAAGCACATTAGAATCTGAATGCGTCTATTTTCTAATTTAATTTAAGATCATTTAACAGTGTATTAAAATGATACTTTTTATTTTCAGGGAGTTGAAGCAGTTAATTTATTTTTCTAGGGCTTCCTAAGTTCCCATTTATGAGTTTGCATACACATACAAGGCTCTAACTGGTTAAAAACATGTGTACAGATTTTAGCCCATGTAAAAATATTATGCTCTTCTGAAAATATGTTAATTTATTCTAGTCTTAATTCAGGGGGAAAAAGTAAAGAAAATTACTTTGGGATTTTCCAGAGCCATAAAAATGTTTGTTCTGGAGTAAACAATTTATATCTCAAATAAAGTACATAGTTTAATTTCTGGCTGACTTTCAACTGCGTTAAAGCAAGTTCTCAAATTCTGTGCTGTCTTATTGCTTATTGGGCTTCAATGTTGTATTTATTGTGCTTATCACTAATGGCAGTATCTTTACATTTGCACACACAATGTATTTATTTTAGGGGATGGATGTACACAGTTTAATAACTTTGCATAATCATTAAGGTTTCTTGGAATTGAGTAAGGTAAGTTTTCTGGTGGACTAAATTTCACTTCAAAGATACTTAATGTTTGAAGGAAAAATATCTCAATTTTGAGAACTTAAATGAAAAATATCTCTTTTCTTAACATGCAAAAAGAAAGTCTGAGAGGTCTATGATAATCCTAAAGAATAATATAAATGTGAAGAAACAAGCCTACCACAAAAACGATTGAGTTTTGGTTTGTTTCAAGGGAGGGAGAGAGTAAAATTGGTGATGTGTAAAAATTTAATGAGAAATATTCTTGTTAAACATATGAAGATTATTAAGATGACATTATACTCATCAACATTGGTAGTGAAAGTATATTTTGTTTCTTTGACCAAAATACTACAGTTCAAATGAAAAATTTAAGTTCACATATTTATAGATGATTTCTAATTTTAGATTACTTGTCTTCATGCTGAAAACTGCTTAATTATCTCTAAGAATAAACTGAGGCATTTCCTCAAAAGTTATGCAAAAGAACAAGATAAAAGTTATAAAAATGTTAGGTAAGATGGATATTTCTATGAATTTCAAAATCTATTTGATAATGCCACAAAAGGACAGAATTAGCAGATACAAAGGAAAAGTGATAAAATGAAATAATTAAAAATAACTTGAACTGATGAAAGAAGTCAATCTTTGAATTAAAAGTTACACTGATGTGAAGTAGGTTTAATCATTTTAAATATTTCCACCTGGACAAATTCTTGATAAAAATTTAGAAGTCTAAATAAAATAAAAAGATCTTAAAATTATTTATAAGGAACAGAAAATTATTTTATATATATATATGTATAAATATTCCAGTAGTCTTTGGTCACAGCCATATAGTAGAATTAAATGAGTGTCTTCTAATTTCCGGGATAAATTTTTGAATCTAGAATCCTAAACTTGGAGTCAGTATAAAAAAAAGTATAAAGCTCTTTCGAGAAATAAGTAACTAGACAATTTATTTCCACAGTATTCTTTCTGGTGGAATTACCCAGGTTTTGGGTGAGACGGGAAAAACCAGGAGTATTCATCAGTGCTGGAGATCTATAAAGTAAGTCCTGTATGAAGGAGAATAGAAATTCTAGGGGTGAGAGTAGACTGGACGTGAGGGTAAACGTTGGAGGTAGAATATATGAGAGCGATCATTATAGACTAAGGAGAGAATTGTAAAAGACAGGGTCAGGGTTTCATTTTCCTCAGCTCAAAGTCTAATCAAGGTAATGTCTGGCATAAGAACCAAAGGCTTAATTTATAACCAGGGATTCATTTTTGCACGTGGCTGGTGGTGTACTTTCCTTGAACCACAAGTATGGTAATGGGTAGAAAAACAGTACACATAATATTAGAGTAGAGAAAGAAAATCTCCATATTAATTCTCTAGAAAATGATACTAACACTAAATTCTAGTATTTTCCAATCATCTCATTGTCATTAATTATGTATTTATGTTATCTTGGTCAACCTATTCTTCCATAAATATTCCCCAATACAACCATTCAATATGTGTTTTTCAGAACCACAGATGCAATAGTGAATTCCTCAACCAGGGATACCTGTATATTTTCTTCCTCTCTAACACACATTTAATTCAAAACTAAGTTCAACATCTATCCAATGGACAGCATGACATTTAATATCTTATTTCAGTCTACCTAACCTCCTTCATTTCTAGGTACCTCGTCCTATTTTCTCGCTCTTCCAGTCCACTATATTTCCTTTGCTATAATTTCCTGAGTGCTCCTCTTCTGTCCCACATCAATTCCATTTCCCATCACCTTTCTCACAGAGGTAATACAGGTTTGCTAAGCTGCCAGACAATGCCGTGGCTGAGTTTAAAGGGTCCAACTTTTTGCCCAATAGAAGCAGTGCAGAGAAAACAAAGTGTTTTAGCTATCCTGGCCAGGATCAAGAATTCACAATAAAGACAGCATCAGAGCGGGAGGTACCTAAAGAGTGGTCCCCAACCTTTCGGACACCAGGCACTAGATGGAGGTGGGGGGAATGGGAAGAGGTGGCAATGTTTCGAGGTTGTTTCCAGGGCACCCTGGATCCTTGTGCAGTTCACAGTAGAGACTTTGCTCCTACGAGAATCTAAAGCCTCACTGATCTGAAAGCTGATGGTGCTCAAGTCCTAATCCAATGATGGGGAGCCGGAGAGGCTGTAAGGACAGACAGAACTTTGCTTGAAAGACTGCTGCTCACCCCCACTGTGCAGCCTGGTTCCTGGGGCCACTGACCTAAAACACACAAGGAATATCCCATTGGATGACCGTGGAAGTGGGCTGATGTTTGTAAAACACCTTTTTGAGTCGCTGGGTATACAGGAAGCCTAACTGAAGGATTGGAGGCAGCGGGGTTACTTCCTTTCTTTTCCAGTTTTTACTTTTTCTATCTGGAAATAATTTTCTTGTACATCTACTTGACTAATGCTTTTTACAATTTTTCTCCAGTTTTTATTTATTAGTATATGTTTGCATTACACAATTATTACATTCCTGTGGGGGATTGCTACATGTATATATCTCAATTTTTAAAAAATTCTAATCTCTATGTTCATAGCCAGACTTTCCTAGACATTTCCTTCAAAGACACTGAATATTCTTACTCTGTTTTACTTTTGCCCTCATCGTGCTTTATTTACTAATATAATATACGTACTTACTATACTGTATTATAGGTTCTAATTTTTCTTCATACCTTTTAAAATGGATTGAGGCTACTTTAATTGCTAAGACTGTGTCTGCTTTATTTTTGCAATCCAAGCCCTGACTCAATGGAATATACTATTAAGTTATCAGCAAAACTGAATGTTGAATTATTGGAATCAATAGAGCCTTTTCTTATCCAAAGTATTATTTTCCACAAAATGATACCGCTTCTAGACATAACTGTAAAGGGCCACTTTTTAGGTACTTTTATCCTTTTAATTTAAAACTTAACTTACAATGAATTATGATTTCAATATATACTAACAACTTTGCTTGAAAAGAAATAAGAAAATTAATTTGTTCTGAGCCAAACATGAATGGCCTTGACCTGAGAACAAGGATTCAAGTTACCCTGGCTGCTGAGTTTCACCATAAGGAGGTTATCCCAGCTTTCACAGCCACAGAACAAAGAAGGTCATAAATCAAACATTTCCCAAATACTTTAGTGGGAGGATTAGGTAGGTGGGTTACAGCAAAGTGGGGAAATCTCCAAAGGTTTCAGATTTTTATCTTACCCTGTTGTTAGCTTTCGGGTTGATGGAAGCCGAGAGGTCTGCTAAGCTTAGTGATGCATTCTGAGAGTCTTATCGAATGGTCAGGAGAGCATTAGGTCAGATACAAAGGTTGGAAGTAAATTGCTATTAAAGGGACTAAGAGAGCCCAAGATAATTTTCCTCAACAAGTCTATCTCGCCACAATCATGATGTTCTACTCGGATGAGTCTGTAAGAGAGTGAAGATAGATGAGCCTTCTTCAGATAACTTTAAATCTGCAACTACATTGCTTTTAAATTTTGTTTACACCAAATTTAAAAATATCCCATTTTATTTGATAGATCACTGCATCAAAATTTCCTCAATTATGGAGGAAGTAGGTCTATATTGCATCAACTATCTGCTGACCTTTAGGAAAAGCTGCTAAGACAAAACGTGTCTTCACAGAAATTTCTGACATCGGGTTGTATATATGGTGGCAGAAATTAATCCACCTGAAAAATCTCTTCCATATAAACCCTGCCTTGATTCTTTATGCTCTAGTAAAAACAGAAGTAAAAGAAGTAGTTCTGAAAATATAAAAATAATTAACTTTATTCAAAGACTAAGGGAAACTTTTTTTTTTTTTTTTTTTTTTTTTTTTTTTTTTTTGTGGGTACCGGGGGAACGACCTCAGGACCTCGCGCGCCAACAGGCGCCCGTGCCGCTGAGCGATATCACCGGCCCCTTTTTTCGTATGTGGGTTTCGGGAGTCGAACTCGGGCCTTCGCGCTTGCAAGGCAGGCGCTTACGCCGCTGAGCCATCTCACCGGCCCTAAGGGAAACTTTTAGCAGGACTTTCTTGTATTATAGTTGAATCCTAGTTAAAGGCAAATAACATGTTCATACTTCATAACAAAAACTTCCCATTTATTTCTTCTTTATTTCTTGGCCCTATGCTACTGAAAGAAAAAAATCTTATAAAAGGTACATAAATAAAGTAGTAGTAGAAATTATTGTGCATGGCTTAAATTTTACGATTGCTGTAGAATATTCCCAAATATAGGACACAGAAATTTCCTTGGAAATAGTAGATAGCAGAATAAACTCTTAATTTTCACATATTTTTAGAAAACAGTTTTTGAACACTATGAATAGCAGTGTCTTACTAGTGCCATGTCATAACTGAATTATCACTGGTTTGTAAATTGATCGTCTATCCTGAAAATCCGCTGATGTTACAGTTGTGTGTGTATATACTTGGGTGTAAGGATCTTCTCAGGGTTTTTGACATAAAAGATGGTCATTTGTGGAAAAAAGTTTTACTTCTTTCTTTTCAGTGTGATACATTTTATTTATTTTTCTTGATTGATTACACTGGCTAGAAACTTCAGTACAGTATTGAATAAATGTGGTGAGATTGGACAAACTAGTCTCATTCCTAATATTAGGTTGAAAATATTTAGTTTTTTTTTTAACCATTAAATATACTCTCTTATGTATTCCATAGATTGCCTTTATCAGGTTGTGGTAAGTCCCTTTGTAGGGACTGTAGTTGTTGAATCTGCTGAAACAAATTGACAGTGGGCAGGTTCACGGAAGAGAAGGCATAGAAAATTAGCATAGACACAGTGACATCACAGTAATGTGAATACTCAATGACACGATGGGAGTTAAAGGCTTACTTGCACATAACCTTATTTATAAGGGACAGGGAAGAAATGTGAGCTGTAGGCACTTTTAAAGGGGGAATAAACGACTTTTAGGAGAGATGAATATGCCCAAAGAACAGACAATAGCCTGAGGTAAAAGTTCACCAGGGCTTTGGTGTGGGGGACTCTGGCCTTTGTCATGTAGTTAATCTTCTGCAGGATCCGAGCATTTAGATAGATAGGGAAACTCCAAAGAAAGCCTTTCTATGCATTTCAGGAGAAAAGGAATGGAAAGAGGAACGGAGAGAGGAGAGGCAGGGGTTGGGGGAGGGGGAGAGCATCTGAAGACCTGGATTCTTCTTTAGTTCCAAGCACTCAGCATGCCAAAGCATCATATTTTGGGCTATCATTTTCAAAGTCTCAACATCTTCCACTTCTACTCTTCTGCAAGAATTTATTATAAATGGGTGTCAGATACTTTTCTTGTTCCTATTTTCCTATATCTATTGGGATGATTGTGTGGTTTTTGTCCTTTGTTCTATCAGTAGGGAGTACTACATAAATTGATACCTGGAGGTACAAAAATAACTTTGTGTACCTGGAAGAAATTTCATTTGGTCATGGTGTATAATCCCTTTTATATTTGCTGAATTTGGCTTGCTAATATTTTGTTGAAAACTTTTGCATCTATGTTAATGAAGGATGAAGTTTATTTATTTATTTATTTTTGGTAACATCACTGACATTTGTATCAGAGTAGTACTAGGTTTGTCAAATGAAATGGGAAGTATTCCTTCTTCTTTTTTCTGGAAGAATTTATGAGGAATTGGCCTTACATTTCCTTAAATTTTTATAAGAATTAACCAGGAAAGCATTTGATTTTGGCTACTCTTTTTCGGGCAGTTTTAAATTGCTAATTTCATTTTTTTACGTGATTTTTTTTATTACAGGTTTGCAAAGTTATGAGGAAATTGTGCCAGAATATATATCAATTTGTCACTTCCTTCTTTGAGAAACCAGTGTCATGAAAAATATTTTTTAAATCAGCTGAATTAGACAATGTGCTTAGTGAGGTAGTTTTCAGTTTGGTCCACGCTCCTGATCTCATCACTAATTACAACATGGATTTCATAGATCAGTTCCTGTTGAACTACATTTGGTCTACAGCAATGCACTGGAAAGTTCTATCAATTCAGAGAAAATATTTTCAGTTTTGTGTCTGTATTATTTTGCTGTTTTCTTTTGTTCTGTTCTGTTCTCTTTTCTTCTTTGTCTTTTCTTTTTTTATTTTTGATGACCAACTTTTACTTAGTAGAGTGTAGCAACCTGACCTCAAACTTCTCTAATTTATATATTTGGTTTCAGCTCAGCCTGGATGGGCATCTATCTGTCCCTATGATGTTACTTCTCCTAAATGATATGATTATGTAATACAAACGCGATGTTTGGGAGCCTCGACTATGGAGTTACAAGATTCATGCCGCGCAGTATGTGATCTGGCAGACACTGCCGAGGTGTCTCTTATTTATGCTCCAATACCACGGATCTCAAATCTCATCGTTAGAACTATTCTGCAAACCTGTTGATATAAAAATTTGAATGTCTTCAATTTAGGTCCCTCTTTCAAGATAAAATTTAATTTTTAGACAGCCATAATTCATTTTGTTGGAATTTGTTGTTTGAATTGTTAGGTTTTCAGGCTGAATGTATTGTAGCTTTGGGCAAAAAAACAGGAGAGAGTTAAGTAACCACTCTCACCGCCTGTATTGATCATTCCCAGAGCTTCCTAAAGGGGACTCTCAAACATTGTAAGTAATGGAGGAATTTGTAGCCTCCTAAGTACATTGTTAAGAAGATAATACTCATTTAGGTATATCTTCTTCTTTGGAAAGCTTATTAATCCACTATCATTAATATTTGTCACTATAAACATAAATTTCCAGACCACACACAGTAAATGCAAAAAGAAGTAGTACATTACCAGAAGTGACTTCATTTTTTAAAAATATACACTTATGTATATGAATGTACATTTTGTGTATATATATATATATATATATATATGAAACATGCATTTGTGTCTCATTAACATAAAACAAAAACTCACTACTCAGAAAAATATTTATGTTTTGTTTTGTTTTGTTTTGTTTTGTTTTTGAATTGCTGGGGACTGAACCCAGGACTTCACACTAGGCAACTGCTCTACTGCTGAGTTTCATCCCCGGCCCAAATAACTTCTTTATCATAGCACAGATGCCCATTCTAGTTCTTATCCCTGCTTCTCTACAGGTAAGAGAATTTTTCCCCCTTTGGCTTCTTCAAGAATTTTGTTTTCTTTGTTTTTCTGTAATTTGAAGATGATGTGCTTTCCTGTGGGGTTTTGGGTCTTTAATTCTGCTTGGTGTCAGTGTCTGTTATTAATTTTAAAGAGTTATTGGAAATTCCCATTTCAAATATTTTTCTTCTTTGTTTTATCTCATTTCTGCTTCAGGTGTTGCAATTATACACATATGACATAGTCTGAAATTGTCTCACAGTTATTGAGTACTTTGTTCTGTTTTGAAAAACGAATTTCTTTTTTTTCTCTCAGTTTGAGATTTGAGAAGCTTTTACTGACTCACTTTAAAGTTCTTCATCATTTCCGGTCAGTATTGCATCTACCTATCAATCTGGGAAAAGCATTTTTATATATATATATATAAATATATTTTTAAAATTTCTGCTGCAATTCTGATTTCTAGCATTTTCTTTTGATTCTTTCTTACAGTTTCCATATCTTTGCTTTTCTTAGCCATCTATCTTCGCAGTGTCTACTTTTTCCATTAGAACACTTGGTATGGTAATCACAGCTTAATTTCCCTAATACTTCCCGACTCGGTGTTATATGCGAGTCTGACTCTCATGATTGCTTTATCTTTTTAGTGTTTTAATCACACCTATTGACACACTTTTTTTTTTTTTTGTGGGTACCAGGGGGTCGACCTCAGGACCTCGCGCGCCAGCAGGCGCCCATGCCGCTGAGCGATATCACCAGCCCCTTTTTCATATGTGGGATCCGGGAGTCAAACTCGGGCCCTCGCGCTTGCCGGGCAGGCACTTAAGCCGCTAAGCTATCTCACCGGCCCTTGACACACTTTTTTGCTGAAAGACAGACACATTTATTGGGTGATAGAAACGGGTAAATAAGTCATTACTACGAAGATTTGTATTAAACTGAATGGGAGTTGGGTTACATTAAGTAGTTTTTGTAGCTATGGGTTCTTTAAATTTTTTTGTACTTCTGTGCTGCTGACATTGGGCTTCCTGAACAATCTCTTCAGAGTTGGTGTGTATCTTGCTGCTATTGGTAGTTACAGCGGGGCCCTGGATGGCAGTCAGGTGTGGTGGAGGGGAAGCCTTTTATGATCAGATGTAATCTCAGTATTCTTGTGGGCCTGATCTCAGAGCAGTGAACCTCACCAGTTTCCCAGTGACATTTAGCTTTCCCCCGTTACCCTGAATCACTCCCTCCCTGTAGCAGGCCCAGTTAGATTCTTGAAGTCCTGAAGTCCTTCTCCAGTTGACAGGAAAACTGCAGGGAGGGATCTACAGTGAAAGCAATTCCATTCTCCCATCTGGAATAGTGCTCAGCAGGGTTGTTATCCACAGAGAAAAGTGGATTGTTACGGAGGAGCTCTGGGTGGTTTCAGAATGGCTATTCTTCTCCTTCCCAGCCCAGAGATCTGAAGGGACCTCTGCTGTACATTCAGGAGAAAAACCAGTGAAAGTGTGTGTTGCTGGCTGTCCACAAGACAAAGTGCCTCACGCTCCTCTTACTTCAAACTCAGTTTCTAGGAACTGTGAAAATTACCATTTCAGTGTCTTTACGAGTTTATAGGTCTAGCAGTATCTTCTTAACATAAGCAAACCTCTACTGTGTCCCTCAGGTTCTTTGTCTCTCCCAGTTTTGGTTGGTGATTTGCTCCTTGATTGCATTACCTAGGTAGATTCAGGAAACTATTGATTTTTTTCACCCAATTTGTCCATTATTTCCCCATTGTAAAGACGGAATAATGCATGTCAAAGTTAAAACTGGAAGCATTATAAGTTTTTCTAAAAAAATAAATATAATTGCAAATTTCATTATACTGTGGACCAAAAAAATTATATGCTATGATATGTACTGGATATCTTTTCAAACTTCATGTAAGTTACAAGTTGTTATGAATATTTTTAAAGAAAGCAATATCCTATAAAAACTGACTTTTTTTGAGGGGACTCAGTAAGTAGCCCAGTGGCCTTGAACTCGTTGTATAGCCTAAGCTGCCTTGAACTCATGATCCCTCTGCCTCAGTCTCCCCAGTGCTGAATGCTGGGATTGTAGCCATGTACCACCATACCTAGCGAAAACCAGCTTCTATGACCCTTAAAATTATAATTGTTCAACCTACTTGGATTAATTGTATAAATGATCAAAACAAATGAAATCTAAAACACATAGTCTTTATTATAAAGTATGTTTCTATAAAAATTAAAAGATAATATCACTGATAATCTTATGTAATTTTTATAACACTGAACATGCTCAGTAGTATTTTAAACTGTGCTTGAATTTACTATCTCCAAGAGGACGTCTTATAATGTCTTTATCTAAGAAGAATTATTGTAATATTTTCTTTATCTTTCACAATTTTATTTATTTTATTTTTTTGTGGGTACCAGGGGTCGACCTCAGGACCTCACGCTTGCCAGCAGGCGCCCATGCCCCTGAGTGATATCACTGGCCCTTTTTTCGTATGCGGGTACCGGGAGTCGAACTCAGGACCTTGTGCTTGTCAGGCAGGCGCTTATGCCACTGAGCTATCTCACCGACCCCATCTTTCACAATTTTAAATATATTCTGTATCATCATTTTGATCTTGAATTTTTTCTGAAAGCTGGTCCCAGCGTTTGGCACTGTTGGGAGATGGTTGAAACTCAGAGATAGGGCTTAGGTCATTAGCAGTTTGCCCACAAAGGGGAAAGTGCAACCCCAGCAAGCCTCCTCCTGCTTCCTGGTCACAGGTGAGTGGCTTAGCTCTTCCTGGCAATTCCACAGCAGATCCAAACCAACAGCACCAAACTGAGATGGACTGAACCATCCAAAACTGTGTTCTAAGGTCTTTTTATTTGATTATTTAGGTCATTTTGTTACAGTAACACACAGAGAACTAACACTTTCTAATAACGTTCTATTCCTCAAATGGATGATCTTTGTGCCTAACAAATTGCACAAATGATTCAGCAGTTAAACTAAAAATTAAGCAGTATGAGAAATACGTACTGTTCCAAATAATACTATAGTCCATCAGTGGCCTCCACAAGTTAAAGCCACATGGAATGCACACATTAACTCCATGGTCTTTTCAAATTCCGAGAACTTATCACCAGCTACTAGGCCCTCAAGGAGAGTCAACACCAACTGGGAAGCAGCACGAGGGTCTAGGTGATAGTTCCTTCCACTTAAGGAACTTAAAATTAAGCCTCTTCACCTTCATACTGTTACGGCAAACTCACAAGAATCACTCACAGAGGCTGAGTATGGACCCAAGGAGCTTTCTTTTATTGGCCGGTGGACCATGTCCCAGCTTCAGCTAAGACATCGATGGCCCAGTCTTTGTTCTCAGGGGTTTTTATATGTCACAGGTTCACCACAGGTCCCCACCCCCAATCTTAGCAACCACATTACACCACATCATCTTTCTGGAATTTCACAGGAACATCACTAGATTTATCGCAAGACCCTCTCCAAACATGTGGTCTGTTTGCTGTAATTGTTTGTTTTTCCTTTTATGGGTTTTATGGTTAACTGGGAAGGGGTCTGAGGAATGAGTTTATCTACAGGTTAGTTCCTTAATATCTAACAGGGTTGGGGAGTGAATGCAGCTAGGGGTCAAGTGAAAACAAAACAGAGTCTAAAAAAGAAAATGAAGATAGCCATATCGGTATCTTTGGTAGAGCTGCCATACAGAATACCGCAGAACGCACAGCTTAAATAACAGCAATGTATTTTCTCACAGTGCTGGGGGCCAGAAGTCTGAGATGAAGGTCCTGGAAGGGTTGGTTTCATGTCCTCCTCTCTCCCTGGCTTCTCTGAATTCCTGTCTCCCTCTCTCAGTGTGTGTCTGTCCAACAGTGACTTAGGTAACCCAGTGATATTGGATATTTTGGTCGAGCAGATGCCTTACCAACCCCACTGTACCTTAATTACCTCTTTAAAGACACCATCTCCAAATACAATCCCATTTTTAGATCCTAAAGCTTAAGACTTCAAAATATGAATTTGCCGGGAAACAATTTGGCCCACCACAGCATCGAAGTAAGGTTCTATGTGTTCCTCGGGAATAAGCAGTATCATTTTGTCATAAAATCCAAACACTGATTCAGTAGATAATAAATGGTCTTTTATAAAACAAATACATGAATGTGTTAATTCTGGAACGTATTCCAGAAAAAAATGGAAAAAAGTCATTGTGAATGGACCTGTTTGTATCCCTTTTTATTATGAGAGAAAAATCCAAAGCACTACCAATTTACACTATTGCATTTATGAATTAAGAAAACTAAATGCATTCAAACTTTGCATACTTTGTGGTTAAGGTTCATTTTCGGTGAGCTGCACATAAGTTTAGAATGTTAAGTAGAAAAATTATAGTATGGGAAATATAATGCAGCATCTGACTTTAGTTATTGTTATTATTATTATTATTATTATTATTAGAGACAGTCTTGCTATGGTGCCCAAACTGGCTTCAAACTCATAATCATTCTGCCTCCACTTCCTGAGGAACTGGTATTTTAGGCATGTGGTACTGTAACCAGCTCGACATTTTTATTTCAATAAATTAAAATTAATATGCATATAAACAGCAAACACACAAATTCTTAACTAGATTTATCCATGCAGGAAAAAGAGACTTCCAAATTTGGAACTGAGAGGACTTAGATCCTTTTGTAAGAGGCATATAGTCTTGAGTTCTTTTTCCGGTTAAGACTTTGTTTAAGAGTCTTTAGATGAATTCGCATTTTAAAAGGCCAGAAGAGAGTGGATTTTATTTATTTATGGTATGTCTTAGCATGAAAGTTCATGTTTGTTAAAAAAAGAAAAGAACTGAGAGCCAAGTATTTTCAGATGCTGAACAATCAGCAATTTAAGCAAAATCTGTCAAAACCAGATGTTGTTTTGACAATCCATCCTAAAAAGACTTGTTTTACATTCCTGTCTCTGGTTTCAAAATAACACTACACTGAAACAATGTGGCCTAGAAAAGAAAGATTCTGTTGTAGTGTGTAAAGTTGGAACAAAAAAGTTGGGGGTAGACAAGTGAAACAGGGTAATCAATTATCAATGAATAAATGAATTCACTTATTTTTCGTGCCCAATGTAATTATTATGAGTACTTCAAGAGGTCATAAACTATAGTTATATTTTAAAATTACATTTCTAGCATGGTTTGGAGGGCAATGTTTCTCTTTTATATTTGAAAACTGACAAATAGAAATTCTTACTTTTACATATTTAAAAAGCCTGAACTCTTTAATTTTTTTCAAAGTAAATTTTAGTCTAAATTATTTACTTTAGAAAGCAAAGCTTAGGAACAAAATTCGAACAAAGGAAAAGTCCTATTAATGACCAAAGAAAAAGGATAAGAGAGAAGAGCATTGTATGCAAAGCAGCTATCTGCTTTGTTTTCTTTCTTTATGATTGGTTTTTAAATATCAGAGTATTGGCTAGGGTAGCTGAAAATGAATTTGAAGAGAACCAGAGAGGGAAATGTTGCCAACAAAAGGTCTAGCATGCAGCAGTTAGGTGCACAAGACAGAGAAGTCTAAAGTGACAGCTTCCCTAAAAGTGGTAGAGCAGGCTAACCTAACAAGGACTTCACACTTCCAGGGAACAAGTAATAGGTGCAGTTCTTCCTAGCAGGTTGATAATTAAACTTAGCAGCAGGTAAAAATATGATTCTTTCATTTCCAGGCGGTAGACATAGAGGTGATGGCTAAGATGCTTGCAACAAGAATAACACTAAAATGAATCAGACTCCTTAGAACAGTAGTCAAAAATTGTGAAGGAATTTAGATTTTTATAAAGACCCAGAGTCTAGAATTGAAAGCCATAATTAAGTTTGATGAGGAAGAAAAATATAATAATACCTTGTGAAGTCTGAAGAATTTTTGTTTCAAAGTAGTATTGTTCCAAATGATACTTCTGCTTTATTGATTTTAGTATCTACGTCATACGGCTACATTTTAATGAACATTTTATCCATAATAGAACATGTAGTTGGTGTCACTACTGTTTGTGAAATCCAATTAGTTTCATCTGTCTTCCAAGTATAGATTTTATATTTTATTGGACTTGCTTTTATTATACAGTATTTATTAGATAAAATCCTAACTACCTGAAAAACTCTAGTATTGGCATTCAGATAAACATACTTATACCAACTATCCAACACAGTAATTTACAAAGTAGATTCAATGATGCAATTGTTGGTTGTCACATTTATGACACTGAAGGGTTTCTGTGTTGTTGCTGACTCTCAGAACTCTGCTTGCTTATAGAGATCTGGAATAGCTCTATAGATCTGCAACAGAATGATAAATACCTTAAAGTACCCAAATACAAAACTGTGGTGTCTGCTTATTTCCATGGTGTAAACACATGCAATATGGCTCATTTCAAGCTATCAATGAACAGTTGCTGAATTCTGCATTGGGAAAGATGTGCATATGTTTAAATACCACTGCATGCTATTTCTTCCTTACAGATATAATAAATATGAGCAGGTCTAGAAGCATAAATAACAATTAATGTAGTAAAATCATCTGGAGGTTATACCTTTGGGGCACATGTAATTTATTTTATCATAAGCTTGTATAATTTGTTTTTTAAAAAAAATAGTGTTATTTTACAACTGACTCAGCAAGCTTCTGGAAATTAAGTAATCAGCTATCAAAAGTTGGTAGGAACAACCTACAGCACACTACTAGCTATCTCCATCAATCTGGAAACTTTCTTATCCCTTCCTTACTTTCTTCCTATAGGCAGATTGTGATTATTTGGAATTTGCCAAAAATATCTGCTCAAATCATCAGCTACCCCACTCAAGCCCTCTTCATTTTGTTATTCCCGTGCTTATAATTGATTTTAATAATTATTGAGCAATCAGGATGTGCTGATATTGTATGAAGCCAGCATAGTCACACATATCAGGTGATCAGGGTTACTAGATGATTTAGATAGCTGCTTCTCATGAATGCTCAGCTCATTGGGTGTTGCCACTTTGCCAATAGATGGTTTAAAAAGGCAGGTCTTGGAGCAACTGTTTTAGTAAATGTACAACTCATTTTGTGCACGTAAGTTGTACAGCTTGATCAAAAAATATAGTTTGTAGAGAAGAACCAGTCATCAGTAGAGGAATGAAATCTGTCCTCTTACTGTAGCTTATTTACTTAATAAATTTGCTTTCGGAATTCTCCAAATGATAAAAACACAGCAGTTTGGCTAATAACCTGCTGCTTCAGCTAAATAACAGTGTCAGAGTCTATGAGTTATAATGTAACATTAAGGAGTATAATGACAGTTATTCTCCAGAGGATATTTCAAAATCACAATGAAGTAACAAGCAATTTGTTGAGGACCCTTCCCTGCCAGTTGCCAAATCATTAGCATTCCATCTGCCAGACGGTGGGAGTAGCATATCCCTAGTGGAATCGTTAAAGGCAACTTTTAAAAGACTAAATCAGTACTTTGTAAAATCTTTAGGAAATCATGTTGAAAACCCTATTAGCTTGTTTAGATATATATTACTTTAGCCTTTTAAAGTTTTGCTTATTTATTTATTTCCATTTGTTTTGGCTTCTGCTAATCAATAAATGGGAGCCTAAAACCTAGAGCATATTTTCTACTTGAGCAATTGAAAGCACTGTAATAGTCATCCCTCTGAGAAACAGCCTGAAGAATCAGAATTGCTATATACCACATTTTTACAAATGCTAATCTAAACTGAGATATTTTGGAGAATAGGAGGATACATGGTGCACAAATTTACTGGGTTCATGTACTTATAATGCCTCATACTTTCATTGGTTTCTTTTGATTAATAGCTGGGATCTTTGAAAGCTATTTGCAGCATGAACTGATGTGTACTTCCTGTGCTGATGTTTTTCTGCAGATGTCTCTGTTGAATGCTTTATAACATGTCCAACACACTTGAGCTGAAGCCAACAAGCCCTTATCTCACTGCTTAAAAGCTTAGTAGAAAGTCATGGGCCCTAATAGCCCGTGTCTACTTATGCATTAGGGGACTATTGCTCTACTAGATGCATGCTGGGAACACTGACTTTAGAAAGAGAGCTCAGAGTGACGGGTTTCGATAAATATATAACCCCAGGCTAACCCTATTAGGGTTTTGAATGCACATAGTCTGAGAGAGTTACGAGGTTTATATATTGTGTTTTTTAAAAAAATACATACATCTAGCAACTTGTAAAAGTTCTTTTGTCTGTAGTGTTTTGTTTTTCTTCATTTTGCTGCTATACTAAGCTCCCTATTTTTGCCCAAATATGCAATATATGTTTTGACTTCAGAAAATTGTTAATGTCAGTTAATCTTAACTAATTTTTATGAAAACAAAGAAAATACTGTTTTATATTTCTTTCACTGCAGATGTTTACTTATACCCAATGGATTCTTCTTAATTTCTTTCAGGTAGAAGACATGTTTATTCAATTGTGAATCATTTTTTAAGCAAGAATTGCAAATTGTACTGTTTAGTGTGATATTAGCTTCAGGGACACTCAAGTACATGATGGCTTAAACAAGATACTGGTTTATTTTCTGCTTTCCCAAAGTCCTGATGTAAAGAAGTTGGTTATTCTCTAAGATCCTACTAAGGACACAGCCCCTTTTTGTGTTATTGTTGTACCACCAACACACGGTTTCCAAGATCATCTTGCCCATCTACATCATGCCAAATGCAATGATTAATTCTGATGGTTAACTTGAGCAGATTATGAAAGGCCTAGGAAATTAGTAAAGCACACTTTTGGGTGTGACTCTGAGTGTGTTTAATGAGATGATTTGCATATGGGACAGCAAACAAGGGAGGAGACCCTGAGTGTTGGTATCAATCCAACAGGATGAAGGTCCAGGATGGAACAAAAGAGAAAGAAGACGTAAGCCCACCAGCATGAGCTCTCTCCTCTCTCTGCCTTCTAGAAACCTTGAGGTGAACAACTTTCTTCTACCGCACCTTTTTGCCGTGATGTTTCTGCCTTGCCACAAGCCAAAAAACAGTGGAGTCAGCTGACCATGGACTGAAACCCCTGAAGCCATGAGCCAAAATAAATCCTTTCTCCTGAAGTTGTTATTATCAGGTCATAAGGATGGAAAGCTGACTAAAACACCAGCTCAGGAGAGTTGTGCATGAAGGATTCCATGCAGAAGATTTGGAAATGAAAAATATCTGTACACATTTCCATTTCATTGGCAGTCACTGTGCCACATGACTATATGGAACCAAAGGGGATGTTGGAAAATAGCTCAGCTTTTCTCACAAATTAAAAAGGACATAAATTTGGTGTGATTTATACAGTATGTCCAGTATATGACTATCAGGCCACTATCCCATGCATTGATGTATTCTATAATTCTAGGGGATTTACAATATTAATATTGGCCAGTACAGTAAAGCAATGCTTCTTAATTTTCCTAGCTACAATTTTAAATAAGAAATACAGTCAGAGAAATTGAGTATGAAGGAGATTAGATCATTTTATTCTAATGATTAGTATTAGATCTAATTTGGATCTCATTTACTGAAATGTATTTCATGAACTAAGGAAAATGACTCTTAGCTCTTCATTTTATTATCATTCTTAATACCACACATTTTTTGGTGGTACTGAGGATTGAACCTTGGGCCTTGTACATACTTGCAAGCACTCTACCATTGAGGTATGTGCATGGCTCTTTTTTAAAATTTATATTTTATTTTGAGACAGGGTCTTGCAGAGTTGCTCAAGCTGGCTACAAACTTGAGATCTTCCTATCTCAGCTTCCTAAGTACCTGAAATTATAAGCATGAGTTACCACACCAGACTTACACCACTCTCTTAAATTACCCTTAATGAATTATAATAGTAATTGAGAATGAAACCATTAAAGTAGTTTGCCACACATAGGAAGAATTTTTCATGTGTTCTTTTTCTTTTGGGTTAAAGTAAAGACACTTGCATGTACATGGATGTAGTTAGAGGTCATCCATTCCAACCTGAAGAGAAGAACACAAGCACATCAACAGTTAGGTGCAGAAACCAGAGTGAAGTTAACTAGAGAAGTTGATAGGAAAGCTTCCCTCATAGCTAGTTTAGTAGGCTGAATAAGGACCCCAAATTATCTACATCTCAATTTCTGGAACATGTGAATTTTGCTTATATAGAAGAAAAGACTTTGACGATGTAGGAATGGGAGTCACAGTCAATTATTTGGGCGGGCCCTGAATATAATCTCGTGTTTTTTGTTTTTTTTTTTTTTAAACTGGGAATTGAACTCAGGACCTTGTGCTTGCCAGGCAGGCACCGTGCTGCTGAGCTGTATCCCCAGCACTCAAGTGTTCTTAAAAGAGGGAGGCAGAAGACTTGACCACAGAAGAGTGGAGAACAATTTGATGCCAGAAGCAGCAGAGTAGAAGGAGAGAGATTTGGAAGATGCTCTTCTGTTAGAGATAGAGGAAGGAAAGTGGCCAGGAGCCAAAACAAACCAAGAAAATCATGCAGCCTGGCAAAGACAAGGCAATGAATTAGATGCTAGACCCTCAAGGAAGAGTCAGCCCTGATGACAACTTGACTTTAGACTGGGGAAACTGAGTTTGGATTTCTGACTTCTAGAGTAAGAGATTAAACTAATGGGGCATTTCAACCACTCAATCGGTGGTTATTCATTACAGCAGCAATAGGAAATGAACACACTGGAATACAAGCAAACCTCTTCCTCTCAGAATCAGGCTTTCCTATTACAATGACTTATCCCATGGCATACATACTACTTACATGCTCAAAAATTGAGAAAGTAAAAGGTGATGGTGCGTGCTATTGCTTCCTCTGAGAATTTCTGTGACCAAATGTTAGACAGTAATAAGCCTAAGAAGCAGGAGATTAAAAAAGAAAATCATGAGCAATGGAAGAAAAAACTAAAGCAATTTTCTTTCTGAATGAGATTTTCTACTTAGTTTTTGATGCCATCAGTTATTGTCTTCTTAAAATACACACTACTTCCACCCTAAATATTTTTCTCTCCTCTCTCTCTCTCTCTCTCTCTCACACACACACACACACATTTTATGTCTTTTAGGATGTAGATCTAATAGAATAACTACCTGGAGCTTCCATGTTTAATTTTGCCAATGGAGATTTTTTGCACTGACAAGTCATCCAACTCCTTTCCATAACATGATAGTTGAACACCAAAAATGCCCACCAGAATAACATCTTGGAGATTCTGGAGCTGTCAGCCCTGGACGAATGTATAGGATGAGTGTTGTCCATTTCTTATGAATATCTATTCTTACAAAACTTGAAAGAAAACAAAACAAAATCTTAACAGTTCCCAAATGGCACTGATAACATCCAAGCATTTCAGTGCAAAAATTTGAGGATCATAAGAGGCAGGCACAGTACCAGTTAGCCTCTGGGTTCTGAAGATGACAAATTTGTACACCAAGAAATAGTGGATAAAATAAAAAGCTGCCAGCCTTGTGTTAAGCCAGCACTAGAAGGGACATTGCAGTAGGTCAGGGCTGCCACAGAAACAGTCCTGCTTCTGGGGATGTATGATCTCCCTGACTTAAGGCATCTGAAGTGTCAACATGATAGAGAAAGTTGTTGCACAAATTTTATGGAAAGCACAGTGGAAGCATTACATTGCATATCCTTGTTGAATTAGGGAAAGATCATGCCATCCACAGTAGAAAGCACATGTGGTTGCCTGGATGTATGGATACAGGCCAGAAATAGGTGCCAGCTGCATTATAGCACAGCCATGATGGGCAGTGGAGCAAACTGCAGCATATCTGGTTATCTACTTTGTGTGCAAGGAGAAATGACCTGAGGTGAGAACATACTGAGATTTCTGGGAAGTTGTCCGTGGCCAGACTGTTTTGTGAGAACCCTAGAAGAAAAAGAAATGGAAAATTACAGACCAGGTGGTACAGACATGTTGATAGACATTTAATTATTCTGCAGAAGATGTCAAAATTTCTGGTTGGGTAAGGTGGTGAGCACCTCTGAGCTATTTTGGAGGCTAAAGCAAGAGAAATGCTAAGTTCAAAGCCAGCCTGGATAATCTGGTGAGACCTTGTCTAAAACACAAATAAAATGGGTTGGCAATGTAACTCAGTGCCAGAGCACCCCAAGGCTTAATCCTCAGTGCTGAAAAACAACAAAAATTCTGTACCACGCATTAACATCTTCTATAATGTATTCACCATGGAAGAGGCACTAAGAAACCAAGTAAAATGATTTGGCCAGGTGACTTTAGCCAATCTTCATTCCAGGTCACCAAAGAACAGAAAAAATGAGCAAACGAGCAGACTGATGAGACTGACCGAGGTTGATGCTACATGAGGGCTTCACAGTACTGGAAGCCACTGCTGGAGCGCCCAGTAACTCTAAAGTCAGCCTAGCTACTGATGCCTCCGAACCTCCGCGCTCCCAGCAATAGAAACCAACACTGAGCCCTGCATATGGCCCCATTTCTTGAAACCAACTTGCCCACTTGGAGGTAAAACAACTACATCAGTCCTTTTCTGTCTTGGAAGGACTAGTGCTTTTTCCTAACAAGAACAGGTACATTTTTCCAATATGGATTTGCCTTTCTTACCCACAGAGCCTCAGCTAGCTCTACTACCTGTGAATTACAAAATGGCTCTTCCAGTCTTAAAATCCCACACTGTATACTATTTAACCAAATGACCCACCTCTTAAAAAATAAAGTGTTGTAGAAATGGGTCCGTAATTATGGGATTCATTATTCATCTTACATGCCCCACCAGAAGCAGACAGACTCTTGGAGCAGTGAAGTGGCTTGACGAAGGCACAGCTGATGTTGCAGTTTAGAAAAATCTTTTGCAGGGATGGATGGATGTCACTCTTAATTTTATACTGATTTGAGAATCAAGACCAACTATACAGTTTACTTTCCAAATTAACATGACTCTAGCATTCCACTATCTTTATCAGTTTAACTGCAATTCCAGGAAACACTTTTCCGGGAAGGAAAAATTTATAAATTATTTTGGATTTTTGTTCCCAGAGTTTCCTGAAAGACCCATTATGTCTGCAATGGAAAAGCACTAAACAGCAATTTACACTCCTATTTGGACTCCTTGACTTTTAAGCCCCAACTTCTGGACCTCTGATTGTAAACTACTAGGTCACAATCCTTACCCAAGCCTAACCAGGTTCCCACAATGAAAGAACTTCCCTAAGGGAAACTTCAAAAACCTAAACTTTGTACTCTTTCCCTCTCAGATACCACTGAAATGCTGTTCAAGTAGCCTTTTTACTGTGATAAGCTATGAACTCAGCTTTGTCTTTTCAATGGAGTATTTTGTTGGTAGTTTGGTAGCCGGTGTTCAATAAATGCTTAACTATACAGAAGCTCTGAATATATAGCATAATGAAATTGAGCTATATAGTATATATGACCTTTTTATGCTTTATTTAGATTTTTCTAGCTATTGTGCACCTAAACATGTTAAGCGTAAAATGTATATATTAATGAAACTCAGAGCACTGTGTTTGTACAGATGGAGGCTCTGATTTTGCCGGATGTGTTTTGTCCCTTGTTAGACTTTATTGGCTCCTAAAAGGTGCTAGTGAGGTGAGCAGCTTTGGTTACATTCACAGTGCTGTATCTAAATCAATCAGGACTTAGGCAAAAAGTAAAAATAAATAAAACCAACAGATGCCAGATGCAGTTTTTCTATGAACAATGATAAAACACTTGCATTAGTGACTTGCCTAATAGCTTTGCTCTTTGAAGACAAATGATTTACCTCTGAGATAAACAGAGATGTTACAATTTCTATTTAATTAATTTTAACAAATGACAAAGCATGGTGTGAATTTGATACATTAGCCACAGAATATACCAGTGTAGGTCATTCTCTTAATCTGACCTAGGTCCTTTCCACTAGATTTGTCCATTTACCCGCTGCTGTGGCTGGCCCTGTACTTTCGAGAGACTGGGGCTCCTGTCTGATTGGAAGCCTTCTCCTGTTGATGCAGAATGAAAGCTAGGAGCAAATGGGTTTGATTAGTGACTTTATCTCAATATTCTGCCGTATTTAAGATTTAACAGTGATATACCTTATTAATATTGAGTAAATTGATTTTTTCTTGGCTAATGTAAGGGAAAAACACCTTAATCATCATATGTATCAAAATAGTTAACATAAATTTATTAAACTAGTAATTTTTGAAGTGCAAAGCTGATGGTTTATATATAATGAATTAGGTGTCCTAAAATCAAAATGACACAAAGCAAATATGATGTATTTTTCTCCTGATATTATATCAATGTATATTACATTTAAATATAAAGAAGAAAAAAGCTAAGGACAGAGATATTATGTTTTTAATGTACATTACATTTAAATATGAAGAAGAAAAAAGCTGAGGACAGAGATATTATGTTTTTATTAGAAGGCATTATATTTATTAGTTTATAGCCTAGGCCAGTTGTTCCCAAAGTGTGTTTTCTGAATGAACAGCTATATTACTTAAGAACTTGTTCAGAAGAGAAATTCTCAGACAACACTTAAACCTACTGAATTGGAAATTCTGTGGATATGGCACATCAAACTCATTTAACAAGCCCTGAAGATGATTCTGATATGCACTAGTCCAGTTTATATTTATGGGATCAATCAAAATCTATTTGGTAGGTGTTATTTGCCCAGACACTAAAAAGAGAAAAAATATATAGAAATAATAGAGCAATGTATTAAAATACAAACCTCAATATCAAGTGCCTTTGTTTCCTCACCTAAAACATGTAGAGCTAAATAACCATTTTCTTCTGTTTCTGAGAGTATGTTTTCATATGAGTGAAGAAATAAACACAATAAAATGTTACTGCATACATAGTTAATAGAAAAGCTATCATTTAATATGAAATCTTTGTTGGAGAGCTTGAATCAACATGGAAAGAAGGGCAGCACTTGAACAGAATTTGAAGTTAGAGAGACGCAGAGCAGTGCTGTAGCAGAGTTGTGGGACATAGCAGGAACTAGAGTGAAGCTACATTACCAGGCCCGAGGCAGCATGGAAGTGTCAAACCTTTAAGAAAGTGCATGACCTTGTCACATGGGAGGGGAAATGGGTAGTGATATTTTTCCAACCTTGGTTCTAATAGGATTGATTGAAGGAAGGAGATGGTAGGAGTTTGTTAAACTAAGCAAGTAGGGTGATAACACAACCCACACTGCAGTTACTTTAATAAGAACCGGGAGGCAGAAAAGCAAGAAATCAAAGGACCTAAGATATTGTGACCATAAGTGTAGAGGAGAGCGAAGACTTTGGGGTGCTATGTCCTCTCAGCTCCTCTTGGAGGTGCTTTAAGTTGTTTTTTACAATCGAGAAGTGAAACGTTTATGATCTGAGACACATTTTGAAAAATTTAGCATGGGAACCATCTGAAATTGTTCAAATGATTATGATACTCCAGTAATCTGGAAAGAAATATATATTATCTCATCAAATAATGCACTTTTGCAACCATGATAATAGCTAAATAGATAGAGTCAAATTATAAAATGCAACTCTCATTTTAGTCTCTAGCCAGGTATATGATCTTGGGCATATATTACTTAATTTTTCTTAGTCTTATTTTCTGTTTCTTAATATTGGAGTTTAGTGAGAATGTATACATCATTTGATCAGTAAGAATGAGGATGAGTAAGAAAATCAATGCATATCTTGGCAAACAGTCTAGCACATAATGAACATTCAGTAAGTATAAATGGGTTTGACTGAATGAGACATCAGATCCAGAGGCCATTAACAAATTCTTATTAGGTTAATAAGAAATCGTGATCTCCATATTTAAAATATTGCATGAAACATTATAGATACGCAAAATTTATATGGAAAACTTAAAAGATATATTTTGAATGTGTAATATCCTGTGGGTATGGAAACATGTATAAAATATACTTTGCAAAAATTAATTTACCTTTAGCTAACAAATTTTGAAAAAACTTCTTATCTCTTTTGGCTATGATTCATATTTTGTGGCTTTTTAGACAGCTTTAATTTTTCTGAAAATACGTCTCTCAAGCCTTGCGCATACTACTCCTAAATATGCTAACTTGGTATATTGAATACTTTAAGTAGAAGGAATTTGAAGTCAGCTGAAACAACATCATCTCTCTGACCTTCCTCTTCCCTTCTCCCATGATGCAGGTCATAAAATCTAAGAATAATTGTTTGAACTTCCCTTGAAGCAGGTCAGTACCACATCTGAGAAGTACTTTCTTTGAGGAAAGGAACATCCTTATCTCCAAGACACAGAAATGCCAAGAAAAATCTGAATAAACAGTCCTTGTTAATTTTCTCCTGATTTTTTCCATTAGATCATACTTTTTTCACTCTGTCACCATTTTCTTCAACTCTATTCTTCATCAAGCCTACTATAAAAAACATCTTAAGTTTAACTGTTTCTTAGAGCTTCATTTTCTTCCAGAGGCTCCCGTGTCACAAAAAACTTGTAATAAATAAACGTGTGTGCTTTTCTTTTGTTCATCTGTTTTTTGTTATGGGGAAAATTAACATAGGAAGAAGGTAAATCTATTTTTCTTCCTCATGTATGTTTATATAATGGACTTGAATCATTCAAACTTTTTAGTTTGGTGTATCTGAATGTTCATCCTAACACTTAGTTTTATCATTTAGAATCAATAAGTAACTGTTGGTTGATGTAGATTTAAATTATATTTCAAGAATTTTTTGATATTTTAATATTTTATTTTTATTATTAATGTTCATTAATGTGCATAAAGCTTACTTTAATAACTACATTAATTCTTGATTTTATTTTCCATTAATTTTTTCTTTAATGAAGAAGTACAGAGAACAGCTATTACTGACTTTCTCAGTGATGATAATATCACTAACTTACTCTTTATTTTGTTGATGGAGTGATTTTCCTCTGTGCCTTTCTAGTACATTGGCAGCTGGTAGTTTTTCTGGTAGGTCTTCTATAATAAATGTATTTTAACATGTTCACATTTCTAAGCCTTCTACCTGTTTCCACAATGCTCTGCTTCAACAGTCCTGACTTCTCTGGCTGGTTTTCTTGGTACTTCCAAGGTTAAGAGGAAATTTTTGAAACATAGTTGACCTACCCAAGCATTCTCAATGCATTGCTTAGAGGTGCTGGAGGATCCCTAGATCCAACCACTTCCAATCAGGAAGTTTCACCATCCCTGGCCCCACACCCTCTAGATCATTCGCTAGTGTGCTCTGGAGAGTCCAGCCAAGGGGCATGATCCAGCCTCTCTGCTGCATTATTTTTTTTTCTGCAGCAGAAACTGCACTTTTCCATGTAAGCTGTGATGAGATTTGACTGTACCTAAAGCAATTAAAAAAAAAAAAAGTAACAAGCACATTGAAGGAGGCCAGTGTGGGTTTGCAGGGCATGAACCCCAGGTGACGCCTTCCCTCACTTCCAAGCAGTGTGAGGTTGTGATCCCCTAATAAGAAAGAAGCTGTCTTCCCAGCTGCCTTAGAATTTTCAGGGATACCTGGGGTTTTAAAGACCTCTGGGCTCCTGTCCTAATTATCCCGCCCTCAGAATCCCATTCCTTCCTTTTCAGGCCTCAGGGTTTCAAAAGAGCCCTGTTTATAGCTGTAAACTGGGCTTCCTTTGTGGTCTGAACCTCTTATGATTCTTCCAGTTGAAACTAGGTTGTCATCACACTTTTGCCTCCAGCCACAGGAGATAAAGTTCTCCTAAACTGCTACCAAGCACACTTTCTGTGATTTCCTTTGTGCTCCAAGTGATTTGGTTTGCTAATCTCTATCTGCTATTTTCCTCCTTTGGGCTCTGTGGTGTCAGAACCACCAAATAATAGAAACTGCATAATTCAAATCACACTGATTCCTTCAAACACCAGAGGAATTGCATGAACCTGTGCTAACATTCCATCTAATCCTAATCCCAATCCAAGCCAGTAATTACACTGCATTATTACAGGGATTACTATTATTAGCCTAGTTACTGCCAACAACAAGGGCTTTGTTGACATTTGAACAGTAAGGAGTCCCATTTCTGAATCTCTTCCTTCACCAAGAAAACGATTTGAAAAAGAGTGGGAACCAAGACAGAAAAGGAAATAAAAAATGCTCAAAGCTGCTTTAACTAGCTGGGTTGTCACTGAAGCCCTCTGGGGCTTAATCTGAAGGTCACTCTCTGAAGCATGTTCTCACTGTCTGAACCAAGCTTCAAGGAAATCAGCACATTAATCCTTGAGTTCACTTCTCTCAATGAATGAGTGGCAACTGCTAAGTGTTCAGTCTTAGTGATTTCCAGCCCATGCAATGTGTGGGTCAAGAGAAAGCTCTCAGATGGGGAGAAGGACTCTTCTGACCTTTATGGGGATGGTAGGAGCTGAGATGTGAGCAGGGTTTCAGCAGCGTCCGTTGTGCTAGCACCTCAACTCACAGTAGAAATCTGAAGGTCATGGGGTATCAGCTTTCCCAAAGTAGGAAAAGCAGAAGCTTCCTAAGGATTGCCGAAAAACACTAATTTAAGTGATGGTTACTAGAAGAACATAGCATGATAATCACAGCCAGATTGACTTTAAAATAGTGTCTTTACTAAACAGGATGATAGCAGCTCCCTGGGACAATATAGACATTTGTGGGGTCTTTTTGTTGAACACAAATGGTGTGAAAGCTAGCACTGGCATTGAATGATTTGGTAATAGAGATGTGATTTGCAAAGCTCACCATACCCATGCAAAGTAATTGTCTCATTTCCACAGAACTTTCGAGTGACAGCATGCAGTCATGCGTGTACATAAATCTGTTCAAATAATCAAAGTAGAACATCACTTTTCAGATATAAACACAAAGTATTTTTAATGGTTTTTGATTTTTGAAAAATAGAGTTTGTTATTTTATTCAAAACTTTACTAAATTTTTCTGTTTTGAAAAATTTAAATAACGTATTCAATGCTGCTGTGGGTGATTGAATTGCTATAAATATAAACTTGTATCATTGTGTATTTTAAATTTAAAGTTTTAAATTCACAATCATTTTACTTATACTTGTAAACTATTCAAAGTGTTAAGAATTAAGGAAAAAAGTCAACATTCTTCCACTGAATATCATTTTTCTCAAATTCAAACATAATCATTATGAATACAAACGTTTAACTGACATAACAGTAGTCTCATGTAGTAGTGTCCAAGATTAATATTATGAAATACATATGACTTTATAATATACATGGCATTATGATTAGGATATGTATACATATTTTTGCTTTTAATTTTATTTTTGAAAAATATTGTTAGTTCTTTTTGCATCTGGAAATGAACCTAGTCTATTTTGTTCAAAATCAATCCTCTGAGAGACTCTCATTAGCTTTTCTTTTTTTTTTTTTTTTTTTGTGGGTACCAGGGGGACGACCTCAGGACCTCGTGCGCCAACAGGCACCCGTGCCACTGAGCGATATCACCGGCCCCTTTTTCGTATGTGGGTTGCGGGAGTCGAACTCGGGCCCTCGCGCTTGCAAGGCAGGCGCTTACGCCGCTGAGCCATCTCACCGGCCCTCATTAGCTTTTCTTATGATACTTCTAAAAATTTCCAGAATTAGATTCTGTCTCTTGTAGAGTCTGACTTGTAAATTCTGGGCTGTGGCAAAAAAAAAAAAAAAAGGGCCAGTGATATATAGCTCAGCGGCATAAGCACTTGCCTGGCAAGTACAAGGTCCTGAGTTCGATTCCTGGTACCCACATTAAAAAAAAAATTCAAAGTTGTTTTGCAACCTAAAATTAACTTCTAAGTAAAATCAGGACCATCGTATTTCAATCAATGAATCACACATAGAATCAACTACTTCGTTGAAATTAATTACCAAAAAGAATCATCGAATTTGCAATGCACTCAATATGTTATTGAAGTTCTATCACTGAACAAAATAGCTTACACAATTCAACTGGTCATTTTAAAACAACTTCTGAGTGATTTTATGATCACATTGCTCTCATAGCTTAAAGTAAAAGAAGGAAATTAGTTAAAATTAAACTAAAAACCCATATTTACTTTACTTTAAAAACAGGATTGAATTTCTATCATTAGTGCATAGTAGTAAAAGAACATGAAATGGTTCAAAAGTTCAGTCTGAATAAATTTCTAAAATGTTTGATTGTTGGTTAACTTTTAGTCAAACCACTCAAAACTTTCGAGTCAGCAAAAGTGAACTGGAATTTCTTCAAAGAAGTCTGTCTTAGGATATTTTAGATTTTAAAACTTGATTGGGCCAGAAAAAAAGACAAAAGGGAGAAAAAGAAATAGAAATAGCACAAACACAATTTTCTTTGGGTAATTTAGTGATTTTTTCCTTACTTAGTCAAGTTGAAACATTACCTCTCCCATGTCTGCAGCAAGTCCCTAACTATTCTTCTAATTTCTAAGATAATAACAGAAATGTAATAATACAAATTATTATACAACTGTTAATATGTATAAATACTTGTCTGTAAAAGGAGCTATTCTAAACGTGTTGCATATTAAAAAGTTAAATTTTAAAACCAACCCTAGGAGCCGGTGAGATGGCTCAGCGGCATAAGCGCCTGCCTGGCAAGCGCGAGGGCCTGAGTTCGACTCCTGGAACCCACATAAGAAAAAAGTGCCGGTGATATCGCTCAGAGGCACGGGCGCCTGCTGGTGCGCGAGGTCCTGAGGTCGACCCCCGGTGCCCACACACAAAAAATAAATAAAATAAATAAATAAATAAATAAAACCCTAAGAGTTAGGAACTAGTATGTGCATTTTGCAGATGACACAAAACAAATTGTGAGGCCTATTTCGAAAACCTCAGCCAAAATCACACCACATCATAGTCATTTCAAACTCTGTATTTATATATCCTGAAATATTATATGGGTTTTATTTTGTACATAAACATTGCAAAGGATATCACCTGTGCTTGCCAGCTTTTCCATCAGTTCCTTGTCACCAAACTAAATACAAGTCAGGGATCTTTGTTCGGATTCCCTGTCTTTCTTCAGATTCATTTAGGTGCTTATACTTTGTTATCCAAGAGTTCTTTGGAACTCCCTCTATCTTATTTTCTTCTAATGGTCTGTAAAATCTTTCATGGCAGGAATTTTTACTTTTATTTCTAGAGTAGGACCATCCAATAGAATTGTTTATGCTAATGAAAACATTCTCTATTTATGCTGACCAATAACATGCCTATGGCCACATGTGGCCTTAGACTGATTGAAATGGGGTTGGTGTGTTTAATTAAATGATTGAACAAGTGAAGAAATGTGCAGATAAACTGAAATAAGGTCATCTGAGTAAAGAGTGAAGACAGAGAAAACTACAAGTAGGGAAATACTTAAGGAATCTACTTCAGCCTTTTAATCTATCTGTAACTCACATTCACTCATCAACATTAGCTTTGTGGTAGAAATGATAACAAAAGCAAGATACTTAGCTCGACTAGTAACAGCAGTACAATTTTCTAAGCACTGTTGCTAGATTAGTTGACTCTACTAAGAGTGACTTTAGGTAAGGAAGAAAACCACAAATATAACTTTGTATGTTTTCCAGTATCAGTGTCCATGCCTGTGTGTTTATACACACAATTTACATTAGGATTTCCAATTATTTTAGTGTTTCTTTCCCATAGCATAAAAACTTGCAGTGTCTTTCACATGTGTATGATTTGACACATGGCTTCTTGTTACAAATGATCTCCTATAACTTAATTACAAAGGTTTTAGATAATGAAGTGCTTTGAGTCTTGTTAGACATTTTTATTAACATCATACTGTGATTAAATATTATCAATATTGCTTTTAATCACAACTACCTGATTACATGCTTACAGAAGAAATGATGTATATTGAAACTAAATCTTAGGCATGACAGCTTTTCAGGTCACACTTTACTTCTTATTTATTTTTTGCTGTTAATAATTGCTTCTTTGTTTTGATACTTAAAATATTTTAATTGGAGGATTGAAAGTCTTACATTTGGAAAAATGAAAGGAAGATAAAATGTTGATGCACAGGGATTTTGAGTATATAAATTAAACAATTATAGTCACTGTTTACAGTTTATTATTACCCCATAGCACTATGTGTATCAATCTTCCATGTTCTAGTAAATTTGCAGTATTTACTGAATTTTTGTAGACATTTTATTCATATGGCACGGTCGGTCTGCTATAAATCATTAGTCACAAGCCAATTTCAAATCAAGTAGAAAGCATGGAAAACAAGCCTTTAAGATTTTTCTTCAAAGTGTAACATTTGCATTTTCATGACATTTAGCATAATGAATCCACACCTCAGCAAATGAATGATTCTATCCACTTATGCTAGAACATACCAATAACTTAACTGCCAGCAGCTAAAAACAAAGTATATTCAAAAGTTCATTGAGACCATTTCTATTTAATGAAACATGAATGCGGTGACCTATGATATCTAAGTACTGCTGTGCTGAGTAATCCTTTTTCATGAATCTATTTTGCCTGAACTGCTAGGAGCAGTTTAGGAGATCTGCCTGGCTCTGGTTTAGAATTCTTCCATAGAAGCTCACGTCAACAGGTAAGTCTGAACAAGGATCTGAGATTGAAGCCAGCGTACCTCTAGAGGATCATTGTAGCTCAGCGCTCCCCTATGATGCTCCCCAAGGCTGTCATCGGGCTTCCATGACAGCTTCTGTTCTTCCTCTGCTGAACTCAGCTCCCTTCTCTTGGTCCCTCCTTGGTATTTATCCCAAAGCCACTCTAATAATCACCTTGAACTCTAAACTCTGCTTCAGCGTATTCTATCCAAGAGGTCCCACTCAGCCACAGTGTAAGAGCTGCTGGTCTCTTAGAACAAACTGCCCAGAATGAGATGAATTCTTACTTCTAAAGTAGGAATAATAATGAGAAAAAGAAGGTATAGTCATTTAAGCCAAAATAGCTTAAAAGCTGTTTTTTTATTGCTTGTTTAATGAAAAAATGAATTCTCGAGAAATCATTCATGTGAGATATTTAAGAATTGTAGGAGTTTTAAAACACGTCTTGTTTTCTCTCTCTCTCTCTCTCTCTCTCTCTCTCTCTTTCTTTCTTTCTTTCTTTAAGACAGAATCTTACTATGTAATTTAGGCTGATTTTGAACACCCTATGGAGACAAGGCTGGCCTTGAACACACAATCTTCCTGCCTCAGTCTCCCAAGTGCTTGCACTATAGGTATGTGGCATCATGCCTGGATTAAAGCTTTATTTCTGAAGGCTTAAAGCCATTTGCCTACACCCACCATATCCTTAAAGGTCCTTGGACCGCCCATCAATGCTCTTGCTCTTAGTTCATGGATGGCTTTATTTCCATTGACCTAGAAGCCTATTTCTTTCCAGATACTCACTTGCATAGCTGCAGGCTGGAATGTTATTTTTTACTTTATATTGCTCCACTACTGCTAATAATTTAAATTCAGAAAATGTGCTGTGTCCACAGACTTCTATTTTTTCAGTTACCTTAGTTTTTTCTTTTTTTCTTTTTTTTCCCCAGTGCACATATTCTTTGATTCAGTTGAGCACTGGTCTCGTGCTTCTGTTTCACTCCACAGCCAAGTCCTCCTTTCTGCTCATCTTATTTCCTACTTTGTTTGGATTCCACTGACAAATACTTCAAGTTTTCTTTAATCCTCTCAACTTCTTCTTCTTTCACACTTACATTCCAAATGCCTTGCCTTTCCGTGTTCTGCCCAAAGGGATCTACATGCAGAGAAAATTAAGTAAACATTCAGATTTATATAACTATAAAATAATCTCCTTAATTTTAATCAGTCTTTCTTGGAATCTTTTCCTATTTATTTAGTAAGCTCTTTTCCCCAGCCTCCTCAGTGAGCATTTTAAACCCTTTTCATCTTCTTTAAACCTTTAACTCTCCTTCGAAATGCTCCATCAGAAATTTGTATGACACTGGGAAAATAGGACTCCATTAACTTCCTGATGCCACTCCACAGACATCTTTTATTCCCCTCTCATTTTAGTGGAAGAATTATTCTCCTGTCATCAAGGCTGCTACCTCCTGCATTCCATCTTGTTCAGGCTTTGCAGGAAATGTGATCACATCACGGCAGAAGGGCATGGGGGCTCAAAGCTGGTCACATCATGGCAACCAAGAGGAAGAGACAGATGGAAGGAAAAGCCCAAGGTCAAGAGGTACCTTTCCAGGTCACTCTCTACCGTACTACTTCCTCCAACTGGGCTTCATTTCCTAACAGCCCATTCAAGTGTGACATCACCAATGGTCCATGGATGAAGTTAGTGCTTTCATGAAACAATTGTCTTTCAGGAAGCCCCACCTCTGTAATGGTATTTATGAGTATGTTTGCAGCTTTATTCCACACATTCCTTAAATTCAACATATCCAAACATGAATTTTTCTTTCCTAAGTCACAGGAAACCAACATATATTATCTATTTGCTTAAATTAGAAGCCAGGGACCCATCCTTAAAAACCTCCTTTTTCTTTTATTTTCCTGTTCACTCCATCACCTACGACAGCTTCAGTCTCTTTCATCATCTCTATCCTAGATTATTATAAGAATACTTTGTTTAGCCCCCCTCCAAACTACTTAATACATTTAAAATTTAGTGCTTCTCTTTCTTTCCAAAGCAACCCCAATGGTTTAGCTCTCAGGATGGAGTTCAACATGTTTAACCTCATTCTCAGTATTATACAGGATTAGGCTCATCTTCCCATCCTGCATTTGTGCACTGTCTCGTCCAGCCCCCCATGATAGTTTGCTTTGTCTGAATGGATTATGTTACCTCTTCTCTTGGTCTTAAAACATGCTGTTTCTGAGGTGTGTCTTGGGTGACCTCCACTACACCAATCTACATTTTAGGTTGTGACTTGGATGTCCTTCCTGAGAAGTCTCCCTTTCTCATTTCTCTTCCACACTACACCAAAGGGTCCCACATTTGTGTCCCTGCAAGGCACTGCATTAGTCCCAGAAAAGCAATCACTGGATTCGGTTAATTATTCCCTGTTGACTTGGGGATTTTCTCCACTAATCTCTAAGCTTTGTGAAGGCATGAACTGTGTCTGACTTCTTCATAATTATATCTTCAAAGCCAGATATATGCTAGGTACAAGGTGCTTTGTTATTAGATAATTGAAGAAAATTGGGGAAAGAAAGAACTGAGACTCCAGACTCCCCATTAAAAAGGCACAAAAATATGCAAGAAACCTGTGACCCATCCCCTTTCTCCCAGTATAAAAAAATGGAATGATGTAGTTATACAGGAGTATGCAAGAAGTGTAGTATAAGGTTATGAAAAATGTATATTTTCTTTAAGATATTACTTTAAGTTTATATTCTCTACACATCTTTGTTGACTGGCAAACATTTGGTAGTTTTTGTGCCATTTAAAAATCAATAAGTGTTCAAATACTGTCAAAACTTGGGGCAGCAGATTTACAAGGGTGTGAGTTACAAAAAGATAACACAGTCAGTTCCCTTTGTCTTAAACATAAATTATGGTCCAAAGATAGTAACAAAATTTACCTTGAAGAAAAACAAGAGATATTTCATTAAGAACAAGGTTATGTAGAATTTTCACTTATCCAGATAGGATAGATGCTGTCAATTCACCTTTCTTACAATATCTCCACACATTAAAGTATGACCCATAACTCACTTCCACATTTTATTTATGGGGAGTTTATGGCACATATCACAGGGAGAAACTTGGCTTTCATGTACTTTCCAATTTTTTCTCTTTGTTTTATTAGCCAAACATCTTCCCTTTTTCTACCTCACTAAGGATTTAAGGTATTGGAATATATTGAGTGTAATAGCATAAAGAGATGTACAACTAATCAAACAAATACACAGCAAACTACATAAAAGTGAAAAGTAATACTATTTCCCATGTCCTTGCACCTACTTTTTAAAATACATGTGTTGTGCAATGATAAATTCTCTCATTTCTCTTTTTTTCTTCCCTTTTCTTTTTTTACCTTTGTACATTTTAAATAATTTTCTCTTAAGCTATGGATTATACTTTGTGAGAGGAAATTAGCAGTAGGGATAGTGTGACCCATTAGAGCTGGTTAGAATCTTTGCCTGCTGATTTTTATGGGAAATGAAAATGACAAATCCCAAGCCTCTCTTTTTTATTTCCTGTATGTCTCTCTTCAAATGCCCCTATAAATGAGCTCTCTTGGAGTCATGCTATATACACTTTCCCTATCAATTTTCATCCCTGATGCAGTATAAGACATACACAGTTTTATTTTTACAATGAGTTTTAGGGTTACACATATTCACTGATTAGTTTTCTGTTTCAGTTACAATTCAAGCTCTAGGAAAATAAAAACCTTGGGGTACCCACAGTTATATCTTTAGTGCCTGGAACATAGTAGATGATTGCCGAAACCTCTGCAGAGGGTTCAGTTCTCCCACCCAGCAATATGGCACATAGTTGCAAAAGAAAGACAAAGAGAGAATATTCTGCAGTTGAGGAGCTCTGGGATGGCCAATGTTCTCTGCGGAACACAAGGCCATGAGTACAAGAGCTTATGGCTTTTATTGGTATCAATCAGGAAGGTGGGTAGGGATCAAGGCACAGTGCTAGGAAAAAGAAACTTTGCAGGCATGGGGTGTAAGGAGAAACAGAGCTCTTTTGCACCAGGCACAGAGGCCTCCAATTAGGAATACAAGGATAGCTTGATGTATGTGAGGCTGCCACCTTTACTACCAGGAAGGTATAATTCTTTCTGAGTCCCAAGGACTCAGCTGAGACTTTTATCTCATGTTTTAGCCCTGGAACCTCATAGGCTCTTGCTCAAGCCCCCATTCCAGCCATCAACAGAGGGAGCTATTCTTCCCTGCTTGTTGCTACTTTGCTATTAATGAGACTCACTGGGCTTTTGGCCAATTAAGAGAACAACTGTTTCAACATAGCCAGGTCTGAATGTCTCAGTGAATAGGGTTGAAGGAGAGGTCAGGGAAAGATCGAGGCAAGGAACTTCATTTCTCAGGAAAGCAAAGCTTGGTGGTCTCCCACAGGGGATAGTTCCTGGAACATAGTAGATGATTAATAATTATGTGCTTATTGAATGAAGAAAGGCTGAGGCTGAGAAGATCAAAGGATAAATGTGCAAGAGACTTATAAAAGTTACTTATAAGGACAAAGAAATATAAAAATCACAAACAGCTTTTATAATATTCTTTCTTATCTTATTCTATCTTCATTTCAAATTTTGCTTTGAGCATAATCAGATTTTGAACACTTGTCGAATCACCATGAAAGTGAATAAAATGCAGCTAGTTGCTGTGAGGAAGAATAAATACTACAGAAAGGGCATAACCTTAACATTCAGTATATATATAAAACTTTTACTGTTGATCTAATGCATGCTCAGCAGTTTCAGGCTTGGAAATACAGTTTGTTATTCTATATATATATATTTTTTTTTTTTTTTTTTTTTTTTTTTGTGGGTACCAGGGGGTTGACCTCAGGACCTCGCGCGCCAGCAGGCGCCTGTGCCGCTGAGCAATATCACCGGCCCCTTTTTCATATGTGGGTTCCGGGAGTCAAACTCGGGCCCTCGCGCTTGCTGGGCAGGCGCTTAAGCCGCTGAGCCATCTCACCGGCCCTATTCTATATATTTTTAAAACTTGTCTGTCTAAAATTTAAAAAAATATTTTTTGAAATGTCCTTTTTAAAAAAATTCAATGTTTATACATTCTTGGGTCTTTATTAGAAATCTGAAAACTAACTAAAGTTTAGAGAAAACACTTTTTGATATTTATAGCCAAATCTTAGAAGTGGTAAATAAATGTAAAATACATTTGAATTTGTTTTCACTTTTTATTTAGCTTAAGAAATTGTAAAATAAACACAATACATATTTGTTTTCTTCTTTTAATTATTAATTACTAATTTTGTTACAATATGAGTATGAAAAGATCAGAAGAAACTCCAGGATTTTCCTTTGCTTTTACTGCTTTGTCCAATGAACACAGAACAAGTCTGTGGGGAAAATGAGCATGAGAATACAGGAGAGAATCTGGAGTGAAAGAATGGAAATGAAACACATTATGAAAGGGTCTGAGATAGGACTGCATGTTAGTAAAAAAACTGGAAGACATATTAGCAGTTTATTTCTGATGGATTGGTCATTGAAACATTTAATATATAGTATGACATAATTCACTATCACAACTATTCTTAATTTGGAGAGCTCGATTTGAAGTATTAAGCTAGCTGGCTATATACTTCATCTGATGACTTTTAATGACAATAATAAAATTGGCAAAAATCATTGTCTGAGCATTTATTATAGTGAGTTCTGTGGCAAAGAGTTTACAAGGGTGATCAAAAGACACAATGAATGTTTGAATTTTAAACCCACATTACGGTAAAAGACACATTGCCAAGAACGATGTCATAAGTGTGTTCAAAGCGGGGGGCGTTATCTTGAGAATTGATAGCAATGTGTCTTTTACTCTAATAAATTCTTAAATTTAAGCATTCACTCTATTTTATCATCAACTCTTGTTGATCAATTTAGGCAATTTTTGTCAAATAAAAACATTAGTGTATGCCTTCATTCACCTTATGTCCTGGATCTGGCACCCTATAACTTCTGGCTATTCCCCAAAGTCAAAATGACCATGGAAGTTCATTTGGGACCCACTTAGGACATCTAGGCAACCACAAAAGCAATACTACACACAGTCACAAAGGAAGACTTCTAGAAGTGCTTGCCAAAGTGGCAAGAATCACAGGATAAGCATATTCAAATTGAGGAGAGCATTTTGAGGGGGACTAATGGCAATGTTCCCTTTACAGTAATAAGTTATTAAAAATTTAAACATTTCCTGTATTTTTCAATCACATCCTATATATATGCAAGTTGCAAAATCATGTTTTTAATTTTTGCCAATCTGATAATTGAAAACAATATAGTTTTAGTTTTTCCTTCAACAAATGTGTTACAACTCTTTTGTAAATGTTTGTTAACATTTCATTTCTGCACTGGGTTACTTTTATATACTTAATTCACTTAAAAATTACATACTTATTTTCTATCTCATTTAGATTTTTTTTCTTAATATGGATGTTAAACTATCGTGTATCTGGAACACACTATTTAATTTTTTCTTATTTTTATTTTGCTTTGTAATATTTCATTTAAATGTGATTCCCTACCAGGATTTCCACTTTAAAGGCATACAAAGCATACAGGCTGAGAGGAAAATAAGTGGAACAGAGAAGGGAAGGGATATGATTTTCTGGATAAATTTGTCCTTGTCTAAAGGGGACCCTGAGCTGAGCCCTACTGACTCCCTATGGAAATTTTAGTGTGAATTTGTCAAATTATCTGGCACTTTTTCCAATAACACCCTACTTAACAGTCTTTGTGTTTGTAATCTTAGATGTTTAAATATTGGTTTATTTCTTACTAAACATCTTTTTGAATAGCCAACAAAACGGACCTCTAAATTGTTGACTTAGCCCTTTGCAACCTCTGTGTATCTTTCTGATCTTACTCTGAAAGTAATTCCCGATCAAAGATAATTGCCTCTCAAAATTTGCTGCTTTATTCTTAGCACTAGAGATTTTCAATTCTCATTTCTTATGAATTTTGTCAACTAATGAGTTATACGATTAACTAATACCATCTTTAGCTCTGATTTTTGTAGAGCTTTCAAATATTCTTGTCAAATGCAATAGTGGCAGCATTGCTTGAATATTTGCTCTTTTATTCTTTTTATATGTTTGTATAACCTGAATCAGTATCCCACTGCAATTTTATAGAATAAACTTAATTTTAAATTGTCAACTCTCTATCATTTTAAATAATTTTATGATCAGTGTATAAGTATTCTTTAAAAGTGGAAAAAATTACCTTAAAGCAATAATATTAAAATTAGATATCACTTTGGAGAAAATAAAAACTTCTTATGAAGTTGTCTGTTTTATCTCTCTCTGATACATACACACTTGGGATATAATTATGAACATTTTTCTTATGTAATTTTAAGATCTTTTCTAAATTAAAAACATAACTTGTTCTCAGATCTACAAGTAATAACAGGGAACAATTGAGAAGATAAATTGCATAATCATATGATACTAGAAATTGGCACTATGATAGTTAAAAATTTAAAAATCCTTTAGCAACATAGCTCTATTTATGTTGGCTTGTGGACTGTGGACTTCAGAATTTCTGTGAATCACCTGTAATCCTTTCATATCTATTGTCCAGAAGAGAATGCCCATGGATTTCATTGGTTTGTGAAAAAATATTGTGGATCTAAAAATGATTAATGTTGATGTTGACCATTTCCCAGATTTGTGATGCAGTAAGTATCAAGTGTAAGTTTCTGAAAGTTTTTTCTATTGACAACAGTAGAAGATAATCAAAGTAAATAACCAGTGCAAGGTGATCTATTTTAAAGATACAGAAAAACCACTAATCCATTAAATGATGTGAGAAATACAGAGTAAAGCCACTTCTCCTTTCCTGTAGGTGGTTGTATTCTTCTAATAAAACAATTACATATTAATTTTAATAATAATTTTATGACCATTAATTCCTTTATTGCTACCAATTATTGAGCACTAACCATGTATTGACCATCTTCATGAGCATATTAAACAATGTCCTATTTTACTCTCAAAATGTCTCAAGAATTAGGTATTATAATTTTTTTTCATATAGAAAGTGTTCTTAGGTAATTGTACAGATGATTAGTGGCTTAACCAGAGTTACACCTCTGACTCTAGTTTTTTCACTCTCTCAGGTTAAATTTTAAAAAGTGCCTTTTCTTTTCTGTTTTTTTATTTGCCTATATCTTGACTACAAAGCATGGACTAAATTACAACAAAAGTTTTCTAGTAAATATTAAAATTATAGTAAAATGGCAATAGTTTAGCATCTAAACTATTTTCAAGATGAATCTAATCCATTCCTAGAAATTTTAAGGCTAAAATGAACCTGTAACTACTTTTCACCAAGAGCTATGTATAGCAGTAAGCATATCAATGGTCAAAGTAGCCTTTATTAAAAAGTTAAAGAGGAAGATTTGCTTATCTCGGGTAGCTTTGACTTTGGCATATTAGTCAGCTTTCCCATTGCCAAACAGAATGCAGCAGACTCCAAGTTCCTGGATGTCTGAGAACCATAAAATAGTCCCATGAAATAGTCCTAGGGAACCAATTCCCTATACAGCACTTTTGAACAGGTATTCCAAGGGTTGTTTTCTCAAGTGAAAGGTTGGCATTTTTGCACCCTTGAGATGGTGACAGACTGACTCTTTCTAGTTTCTGAGATATCCGTAAGGTATCTTCTACTTGTCTGTATATAGTACTTCTTTCTTTTCAATGCACCTAATCTCTTCAGCAATCATACCTCCTTTGGCCCAAATTTTACACATGATTCCTTTCAGGCTAAAATCTAAGTCTCTACAATTGTTCTGCTTTGATTTTTGCCCCAGCTATCACTATAAATCTAATTAAAAGCAGCCAGCAGTATTCATGCTGCAGCCTGAGTGATGGGCTGTCTTGAGATTTCCTCCACCACATCAGTTAGTCCACTGCCCTTAGCGTCAGTCTTCAGCAAAGTCTCAGGACATAGGAAAACTTGGGGCAAATTTTTGTGCCAGGATGTAACATACATGGACTATAGTCCAATTGCCATCTAAAACCTCGTGAGCCTGGACTTTACTGTCTGCATTCCTATCAGACATTCCCGCATTGTGTCTTCTGAGCTGCAACCAGAATTAAGCATTAGTCTCTTATTATTGTCTTTTAGGGTTTCTCTTGCCTGCATCTCCAAACCTTTCCAAGGTTCTCTTAGAAACTAGTTCCTAAAGCTTCTGAACTATGTACTCAGGTATAGTTACAGCAATGTCCCTACTCCTGTATTAGTCAGCTTTTCTTTTCTTTTTTGGGGGACTGGGACAAAATACCTGATACCTACAACTTAAAAGAGGAAATGGTTTATTTGGCTCATGCTTTCAAAAAGATTTGGTCAATGGTCAACTGGCTTCAATGCAAAAATATAATGGCTGAAGAGTGTGCTATAGCCAAACTGCTGTACTCATGTGGCCAGGAAACAGCGGGGGAACAGTACCAGAGGGTAAGGGGACAGGGACTATACAGAGTACGCAAGGTCGTACCTCCATGGCTCATGTAGACACACCCAGATATGTGCTTTACTAATCCTCTGGCCAGCTCTTAAGCAAATTCGGTTAGCAGTTAAGCTTAACTCTTACAGTAGATGAATGAATAAGTAAACTGTAGTATATACAAGCAATAGACTATTATTCAGAGCTAAAAAAGTATGAAGTAACAAGCCATGAAAGAACATAGAAGAAACGTATGCATTAGAAAGTGAAAGTAAATCTGAAGCAATTATGTATTTATAATTCCAATTACATGACTTTTTAAAAAGGCAAAGTAACAAAGATGTTCGAAAGATCCGCGGGTGATAGAGTTTAGGAGGATAGGAAGGATGAACAGGTAGTGGACAAATTGTTAACAGCTGTCTTGCTTACTTTTCTCTCATTGCTGAGACAAAATACCTGACACCCAAAATTAAGAAAGGAAAGGTTTATTTAGCTAAGCATTTGTGGTGGTTTCAGTCCATTATCAGCTGGCTCCAAGGCAGGGTGGCATGGTGAGGGGCAACAGTTCAAGGCAGCAGAAGACAGCAGCAAGAGCAAAAGGTGGCGAAGCAAGTCTCTTTTCCTCCCTTGAACTGTAAGCAGGCTGCCCCCACCCAGGGCGGGTGTAGCACTCACACCATCTCCATGCCTTCCTCTTGCACAGGATGAAGGCGTTTACAAAGTAAGGCCCCTGGCCCCCTGCTGAGTCACTTAGTTAAACTTTTACACTTCTCAAGTTGACACAATGTATCAACCATAACAGCTGTGACACTGCTCTGTAGGATACTATAATGATGGAGATTTTTTATTTCGCATTTATCTAAATATACATCAAGTCAACACCCAAGAGTGGAAGCTGATTGTAAACCATGGACTTTGGGTGACAGTGATGAGTCCGCGTGGGCTCATCATGCTAACGCCTATACTGCTCTGGCAGGAGATCTAATGGGCGAGTGAAGCCATGTGCATGGGGGAGAGAGGAAATATATGGGAAATCTCTGTATTTTCTTCTTGATTTTTTCATGAAACAAAGATTCCTTTAGATAAATACTTTTTATTTCCAGACCCCTCCACATGGACAAAGTGACCAGAATATTTGAGGATACATCCTATGTGTTGATGCTTTGGGGTGTCCTCTGGGAACTCCAATGTGAACCCAGGGATTGTCCCCTGGAAACAGTGTGGTACCTCTTTCACTCTTCCTGTTCCCTTTGGCCAGTGTGACTTTCCTCCATGGGATATGGAGTTGGGGATAGTAGTAAGTTTGATTTTTTTTTCAAATGTGACAGACATGTCCCTACATGTCTTCCCAGTGGCACCATCAACCCTCCCCCAATGCCCATACAGAGATGGAGTGAAAAGTGATCTGCTCATTTGGCTGGAATCTAAAATCACAGCATCCGTTTGGACAGACATATTTTCAACTCTGGGTAATAAAGTCTGACTTTGGAGGAAATGTGTATTTTATTTAACTACTGACCACAAATAAAAAATATTTTAAAAAATAAATTTTTGTTGGCAATTTCCTTAAAAAAACTCCTTAAATAGAACAGCTTGACTGGCTACTGTCCTGTCTAATGTGATCTTTTAAAGATTATTTTCACTAACAGGAAAAAGACAGCAATGGATTTTAGTACATGAAATCAAAACTGTCAAAACATAATTCCATTCCAAAGCTTTTGGAGAAATGCATGCTGTTTTCCTTAAATTTTTACTCCTTCACATGGTTTTTATAATATTTACATTTCTTTCCTTGGTTTTTTTTTACTCTTCCATCCTGGTCCCAAGCTCAAAAATACATATTTTTACTCTGGAGATATTCCTTAAGAAACTCTCTCACTAGGACTTAAAACCTATTAACTGTGGTGTGCTGCTATTGAATTACTATAACCTGCAAGCACATAGTATTATATTTATGAAATGGTTAGATATTTTACTTAAAACTGCTTGCCCAATGGTTATAGTTTTCTTTTGACGATGGCAAATTTTTGCTGTTGTTAAATAGCATTTACAAATTTAGCGTCTTTAAAGACTACAATGATGCAGAGTTTGACAAAATCATTGCCACATCATCAGTCTGAAAACTTAGTGAGATCTCATATCAAAATAAAATGAAAAGGGCCTGGGGATGTAGCTTATTGATAGCACACTCATCTAGCATGGGCAAGCCTTGGGTTCAATCCTCTGTACTGCAAAATAATGAAAAAGAAATCCTCAGATCAAAATCTAATTAGATGGGTATTTGAAAATGTAATCTGATATTTTAATGTGGTTGTGTCAAATTTTAAAAAAGCAAATTTAAAACCCCATTTTCTTTTTTAAAGACAGGATATGTCTATGTACTTCAGGCTGGACTTGAACTCACTCTGTAGCTCAGGATGGACTGAAACTTATGCTGATCCTCCTGCCTCAGCCTCTTGAGTGCTGAGATTACAGATATGAGCCACCACACCCATCAGAAAACCTCTTTTTATACCCAAATTTTCTGGTGAAATATTTCATGATACAAAAGAATTTTTATTTTAGGAAAAGATTCAAAGTTCCCTTAATTAATGAGCTTTCCTCCTATATCTATGTGTTTATTTTCCAATCATTAATTGCTTGAGAGAGATACCTGAGAAAATGTGAGATTTACATTTAAAATATTAGAGAGTGCTAATTGGATATTAATATGGGACAGACTATTAATTATAATAAAAACACATGAAGGAAACAAGGATTTGATTTAGAAATACTAGTTTGCTCACAATTTTGAAGAACGTTAACTTGTAGAAACTGAAACATGGTTGAATACCATTTTAAAGGAAGTGTTAGGGACTTACTTACTGAGGGACTACTTTGTGAACAGTGTTTTGCTCTGTGCCATGCTGGCTACAAAGTCAGTAAGACTGCCTTGATGATGAGATGCTTAATCAGTAAGGAACAAAAATAAAATCACCATATCATAAGCTGAGAATATTGAAACAAAACAAAATGTAAAGTCAGTACTTTAGAAAACGTCTAAAATGCTATTAAAATCACCTGTGGCAGACCCATTTGACTGCTGGCTTAACAAGTATTCTTTGAGCCCCTCTCCTTTAACTCTCTGTCCTTCCTTTCCTTTTTCTTTTGTGGTGCTGAAGGTTGGACCCAGAGTCTTCCTGCTGAGCTATGTTCCCAACCCTTTGTACTTTTTGAGACAGTATCTTTCTAAGTGGCAAAGTTGCCAGGCTGGGCTTGAGCTTGGGATCCTCTTGCCTTACCCTCGTTGAGTGCTGGCATGTGGCATTATAACCAACTTGTGCTTCCTTTTTGATAGAACCTCAGTTCTCAGTTAAAGTATTTGACACTCAGGAAAGACCCCTGCATAATGAAACCCAAATTTCCTTTGCCCCTGAGTGTTTACCTTAAGAACAAGCATGAGACTTAATCCTGACCAATGAGGTTTGAAGCAAAGTGATAGATCCTGAAGGGTTTCCTGAGTTGTAGAAAGGTTCACAGCAAAGAGATATGCTTTCTTTTCCTCTTCTGGTTTGGGCGTATTCAATTTGTGAGACGTAGAGGCTTGGAAACCGAACAACTGCCATGTGACAAGAAGGTGCAAATGTGAGGATAAAAACCAACTTACAATCACAGCAGAGTAAAAAGATGGAGAAAGTAGAGCTTTCCTAGAAATCATCGAATACTAAATCAGCTACCTGACTATGTCACTTCCTCAACTCCTATTATGTGAGATAAGGATAATGGTGAAACTGACCATGAGAGCAGCTATCCCTCTTTTTCAGTACTTTTTGGCTGGAGGATTCACAGTTCCATGCTGATGGCATGCTCCTGTACTGGGGCCATGGGACCACCTGCTCTCCATGTCCTCTTTGTGGTGGCACCCATGAAGCCAGCTCACCTCGTCTGCGTGAGATTTCCAGAAGGCTGATTTCATGCTGTTATTTTGGCAAACACAAATTTGACCTCCTTGCAAGTACAGAGTGCTGATTATTTCAAGTTTTTGCTGTAACTACTGCCTTGAAGGAATTCTCTTTAAAATTAACTCTAGGAGTCCTAGGTCATAATGTTTGCTCTATTTTCTATATTTTAGCAGGGTTGAAATCTGCTTCAACTTGCTGCTATGATTTCTGTCTTCACTGGGCACTTCTCACTACAGGTTGATACCACTAATTCTGACTATAAGACTGGCGGTGGTTTGTTTCCATTGACGTGCTGTCGTCCTGTTGTTCATTCAGCAACCTTATCGCCCCCCTCTACCATGTACCAGGCAATCTGCACTCTCACCATATATTTTCACTGTTTTGCCCTGTTTCTATGCCCAGATATTTGGTTGTTATCCTACCAGCCCTTGAAGTTTTATATTCCCTCAGGGAGGAGATAAACCACTGGGAAGGTAAAGGTTAATTCATGCAAGAATAATTTTCTTGCAGTGGGTTCCTCCCAAAAGAGACTAGCTTCCTGTAAAGCTCCATGGAAACTGTTTATATCTAAGTGCGTCAGGCAGTCAGTAATGGTTAACAAAACAGGTTGCACACGAGCCTCATGATCACAGCAGGGAATAAAGTGGTGTTCCTCATCTGTAAGAGCTGACTGGTAGGTAGAATAGGGCTTGTGCCAAATGTTCACCATGGCTTCCTGTCATTAGAGGCCAGTAACTGATCCTAACAGGGGACTGGTTGTCCTCCCTAGTCAGGCCGCTCCAGTTCAAGAATATGGCTTTCCCCCCTAAAGTCTAGTGTCCATCCCTGTTAGTTTCAGGTTTATGCACCCAGAATGCAGGGAGCACTAGGAGGTCTACGTATTAAACGCTGTTCCTTCTCACGGGTTTTCTTAATGAGCAAACCTCTGTTGTGTTTCTGTGGTCATTGATCTTTGATTGTTTAACAGTTTTCAAACAGCTCGCTCATTTAGAGAACAGGTTCTGATGAGACAGAGGTCACTTGGAAGGAGAGGTGTCTGATGTCCTATTCAGACACCCTTCAAATGTCTTTTTCCTTGGCCACAGTATCCCACTTTGTCCTTTGGTTGCACTTACATTAAAACAACAACAACTACGACAGCAACGTATCTGGAAGCAGTGAGCTCATGCCTCCTGAGACTCATGCCCTCGCAAGACAAATGGAAGCAGCTTGAGTAGAGGGACTGTCACAGCTGGACCCTTGTCACCCCTACTTCTGTATCCCCTGTGCAGGAATGTGAGTGTTCTTTCTCCTCTTTTGCACTGCCTTGGCCTGTAGCCCTTTCTTTCTACATCTTTTATGACAAAGCAGAGTCCTAATTATCTTCTCCAAGTCCTATATTCTACTTATGAGTATTTAGATTGGAAATTAGGTTATAAATAGTCCCTGCTTCTGTAACCAAATATTTGATTGGCGTCACTAAAGCACAGTGGCTTTTGGATTGTGACAGTGAGTGATTGATAAATAAGCTAATGTCTTTTTTTTTTTTTTACCAGACCCAAGTTAATTTAGAGGTGTCATCTGAGGTGTCCTGCCAAATTGTGGCCCCAGGGTCAAATTTGGAGTGTGAGAACTACTGCTGGCAACTCCTACAGCAGGGAATGCTGGCCAGCGCAGGTAATTAGGCAGTGGAAGGACCTCGAAGCAGGCAGTGCTTGGATTTCCAGGTAGCCATGATATCCATAGCAACTGAACTCACAGTTCTTCAGTTGAAATATTTCGGTGTTTGAAAGATACAGAGGCTTGCATGGTAAATGTTGTATGCAGTGGGCAAGGAACAGAGTAGCGTTAGCTGAGATTGGGAGTATATGCTGGGTCCAAGAAAAATCAGTACTTGTACATCAAGATAAAGTATTTACATTGCATTTAAAACACAGACAGCCATCCCAGAAGTCTTGACTCTTTGGTTTGATTTAATTTGATTTGTTCCAATTGTATTTGTTTAAAATGAGTGAATTGGAGGATACTTTACTCCCTCCTCCCTTTGTTCCCCCCTTCCTTCCTCCCTGCCTCCCCTCTTTCCTTCCTCCTTCTTCCATTCCTTCATTTTTTTATTTTTTGTGAGTGATGAACTAGACAGGGACCAACTGATAATCCAAAATAGAGAGGAGAGAATGATAAAAGAGCAAAAGAGCTAATGACATGTGAGGAACGAACTGTAAGCAAACGTAGAGGTGTTGGCCTTTAGAACAGGGTGCATATCTTCTCCATGGACCCAGGAAGAAAGAAGGAATAAGTGGCTGCAAACATAGGTTCACTTTTGGAGTTAGTCATAAGAACTTGAGTGATTTCCTGCTGCATTATTATTTCAAGTGACGTGCAAGAAAGATGACAGAATTCAAGATTATCGATTAGTTTGAAGATTGCAATTTTATGCAAATGTCAGTCTGCTTGGTTATGTGATTTCCTCAATCAATGTCCATCTACATGTGCAGAAACAAGGAAAATGATGAAAATCCTTATGTGGTGTTTAGATTTTACAGGCCATTAATGAGATGACCAAACAAATCAAGTGGAAAATAGAAATGATAGGACCTGACATGAAAGGAAAGAAAAAAATTACAGGATGGATCTCCTGATTATTGAAAAATCAGTCTAGTGAACTGATGAGGAGTTTCAATGAAGTCAAAGAACTGTTTTTTATGAGTAATTTAAAATAGATAAATTAGGATACTAAGAAATGAGAGTTAAAGTGTTAGATCATAATGTTAAGTGAAATAAATCAGACATGCAAGCTTAAATATCACATGGTTTGTCTTTCATGAGAAACCCAAAATATAAATAAAGAGCAAAATAAAAGATAGGTAATAGGAAGTAGGGAGATATATCTTTTGCAAAAGGAAAGGGACCAGGAGAAAAGGGAGGAGGGAGGGATAGGAGCGGAAGAGGATGGAATTATGATGTGCTGTGTACTTGTACCAACTCACATGATGAATGTAATCATTATGTGTGGCAAATGTATATAATAAGAGCTTTTTAAAGTAAGCTATTTTCTAGTGAATTAAGTATTTTCACAATAGCAGAACTGAGAGTTCCTTAATGTTAAAAGTGCATCCTTAGCTAAGCGTGATGGCACGTCTGTAATCCCAGCACTTGAAAGGCTGAGGCAGGAGGATCGCTGTGAGTTTGAAGCCAGCCTTAGCTACACAGTGAGTTCAAGGCCAGCCAGAACTGCATAGTGAGACCCTGTCTCAAAAAAAAAAAAAAAAAAAAAAAAAGTGCATCCTTGCTGCGTGTGGTGGCACACACCTGTGATTCCAGTACTTGGGAAGCTGAGGCAGGATGATCACCAAGAGTACAAGGCCAGACTGGGCTCCATAGTGAGTTCAAGGCCAGCCTGAACTACATAGTGAGACCCTGTCTCAAAAAACAAAACAAAATGGGCTGGTGAGATGGCTCAGCGGCATAAGCGCCTGCCCAGCAAGCACGAGGGCCCGAGTTCGACTCCCGGAACCCACATATGAAAAAAAGGCCGGTGATATCGCTCAGTGGCACGGGCGCCTACTGGCACGTGAGGTCCTGAAGTCGACCCCCGGTACCCACAAAAAAAAAAAAAAAAGGTACATCACTTATACATCTCTAAGGCAGGATCCTGCTGTGTTATTTATTGGTTTTTCTCCATTTCTTTCACAGTTTTCTGAAAAGCAGTTTGTGTTTTTCCTAGAAAGTTCCTGAACCTTTTTCAAAGAAGAACGTGCTCTGTTTTACCAGAAAGGAGCCTTAACAATAGCTGACACTGATTCATTCTTCCCTTCTGACTTGAAGAAGAGGTAATGTATTGAATTAAAATATTCAATGTACAGTGGTGCCTCAGTTTACAAACTTAGTTTTATGACTTCGGGAAAGATGGCTGCTTTTGCGTTTGTGTGGGGAAGATGGCCAAGGTCATGTTTGTCACTTGATGCAGAGTTTGTGAACAAAAGCAAAATTTTGTCTAACACTTTTGTTTGAGAACCGAATTGTTTGCGAAAAGAAGCATTCGTGAACCGAGGTACTACTTTATAGACTGTTTCCAATGGTATATTACACATGACTGAGTTTTCCATGTTAGTATTTGAAGAAGAATTCCCAAAAATGCTTTTAAAACAAGTCTGTAAATTCAGTATCATTTTCCTTGATGCTTGAGCATGTTTTACCTATTAAAGCTACTACTCTCACAACAAATAAAAGCTTAGAATATATTTAAAATTTTAAGGCAAAAATTTAGAGAAAATATTTGTTTATAAAATTTCCAATACACAGGACACATCACAGACATGCAAACATACACACATAAACTGAAGCACTCGAAAGTAGCAAAAAGAGAACTATGGAAGTGGTCCATGGTAATGCATGCCATACACTAACAAAACTGTAAGATTTGCAAAAACATCATTTGAGTTATTTCTTTGCATAGAGTAGGAGAATATGCTAATGTGCCTGTTGATATCTGAGATTTGTGGGGGAAGTTGTAATCTGATTGCAGCGGCATTAATAAACAATTTAAACCTAAGTTAATGGTTATACTTTTATGCATCTATTTTAAATTTCGAGGCACGTTTCTAGGCTTCTTTGGCCCTCAAAATGAATAAGTAAAGAACAATTATTTGTCATGAATAATATAGACACACAACTTTATTTTTCCACAAATCTTTTATGGAAAGCCAATATCACAACTGTAGAGGTTAAATATTTCATTCCACTTATAATTATTTTTAATGTCCTTCCATTTATGCAATGATATTATAATGATATTCTATCTATAGAAACTTTGGATATGTCTCACAATTTTTATGTTTACCCAACTTTCGATATAATTGTAGGTTTAATGTTTATAAAATCATCTTCATAATATTTGAGAAACACCCTGTGTTAATTTCCTTCTATTACTGCAACATACTAGCGCAAACTTTGTAACTTAAAAATATACATATTTATTATGCTGCCCTTCTGGAATTCAGAAGTCTGAAGGCGGTTTCACTCAGCTCAAGTCAGGATGGCCCAGGGTTGCATTGCTTTCCACAGCTGCAGGGAAGAATGAGTTTCCTTGGTTTTCCAGGTGCCAAAAACCACCAATTGCGGGGTCCGTCACTCACACCCCAGCTCCCTCAACCACAGCTCCTTCGTTCTACTCCGAGCCTCTTGCCTCCCTTATGTAACACTCCCTGCGATTACCTCAGACATATCTGGATCACCCAAGATGATCTTTGCCCATTTCAAAATTCTTCATCACACCTGCAGACATCCCTTTTTGCCCTATAAAGTAATACATTCACAGATTATGCCGATTAGGGGTTGTATGTTTCAGAAGCCATTATTCAGTCAACCATACGCCCACACCAGAGAACACGGTGTTGTTTCTGATTTTAACATTTTTGTAGAATGATTTGATGATTAATGAGTATCATTATCTGTCTGGATTGTAATTAGTGAAAGTTGTTAATGCTTTCCATGGTGTTATAAACCTTATTCAACCTGATATTGTAATCCATCTGTGTTGCTAAAACATTTCAACTAAGCCAACACATCTTGAATATAAAACGTTATTATAATTCTTCAAATTAATGTACTCGTGCTTTATCCAATTGAATGACACTTGTGTCAGACTTTGGTATGGGGTGCAGATACGAAGATCAGTGAGAAAGGACGTCTGTGAAACACTAACGAGAAGACTCAGCAGGGCCCGTGATGTAAATGGACACGAGGGTGGTAATGTAAATCACTGCAAGGTGAAGGAAATTAAAACAATATGAAGGCACACAAAGAGCAAGTAACTTTTGATATGAGATCACAGCAAAGATTTCACAGGAGAATTAGGAATTATTTTAATAATGGAAAGGCATTTTTTGGAGTTGAGGTGAAAAGGGAAGAGAAGGCATTCTACGGAATGAGAGCCAGGTACAAGTTCGTGGTTAGAAAGTTTAGCAGCAGCAAGAATACAGGGAGGCTTGGAAGGTGTGAATGACCAGCTGTTACGGCCTGACAGGTAAGGATCAGGGAGATATATCAGCCTAGCAGCCAGATGCAACTCTATCACAAAGAAAAGTCACCAAAGTGTTCCAAATTGGGATGTGCTATTTTTAGAGATGTGATTGCTTTGGGGATCTGCTGTTTTAAAGTCTCTGTTTCTTTGTCCCTCTCCCTCTCCCTCTCCACTTCTGCTTAACACCATGTTAGTCTTGCACATGTTTTTGAATTGGAGGAATTTAACTACATTTCTCAGTGGAATTTCCCTTTATCCAGAAGGGGGCAACACAGTCTTTGTGTAAGAAGGTAAACTACCTCTGCCCAGAATGTCTCCATAAGCAAGTGCTTGGAAAAGAATGGGTTGGATTTTATCATATATCTTCTCATTTTTAAAATAATTCCACAGAAGTCTCCCACTTAGAAATTTATGAATGCCTTCCAACCGAAGGCCATCTGGTGCTATAGTAATTCACGTTCATTTCACATCTAAGTGCCTTTTGGAAAACTGTGTTCCTCTACTCTCCATCCCTGTGGCAACATTCCTGTAGTTCAGTCCACCACATGGATTTCCTGCCACACTTAGTATATTTATATTTGGGTTTCTTTTTTTGTTAATTCATTTTCATTTTTATTAAATTAGTGTACAAAGGTTTTTGGATATGTGACAGAGATTAAAAAGGCTTAATGTGAAGATATATGAAAGTTTAGATACATTACCTGTTCCTTAAAAGTACCATTTGATACTATTGAAGAGAGGGTTGAACTGCTTTTTTTGTTTGTTTGTTTGTTTGTTTGTTTTTTACTTCAATTTCTCCATTATCACAATGATAGGGTTTGAATAGATGACCTGGGCTTGCTCTGAACCTGTGTAGCTTCATCAGAGAACTGTGATTTGCATACTGGGAATACTCACCACTTTCACATATTCATGTGCGTAATGGATACGAAAAATCTTTGTGTAGATAAACAAACCCTAATATTCTTTAGTGCTCCATGGGAGCCCCTATATTCAAATTAAGATGATCAGACTTCTAGGCTATCTAGCTGGTTACGTGACTTATACATCCACTTTATCTTTCTGAATGTCTGATCCATGTACACATTTCAAAAAGCACATCCATTTCTGCAGGTGGGATTAATAGGAACATAGCTGAATATTTAACCCGTGAATGATTATTCACTAAGCAAATATAAAAGGTCTACTAGTTAGTATGTAGAAAGTAATATATTATCATCAATTTCTTCAAAGTTTCACACTTTTGGCCCTCATAGCCATATTTGTTTAAATAAAATTACACATGAAAAATTACTAAATGTCTCAGCAAATTTGTTTTCAAATGCTTATTAATGATAAATATAATTTAGAATAATGACATTTAGAAATAATGTTGATAATATTTAATAATATCCTAACATTAAATACATATACTTATGTATCTCGTATAAACATATAGAATGTAAATTGTGTTTAGAATTAGGGAGATATTTTACTCTGGTGTCCTAGACCAGTGGTGGAGAAGCTATGGCAGTGTGTTATTTTTATTTTTATTTTTATTTTAAAACAAAAGATGTTAATGTGTGAGGCTTTTTTAAACTGAAACCTCAGTATTCCAGTTTAATTGCAGTGTTGGCACTTTGCAGTAAATAACTGGGCTTTGACTTGCAGTTTGAACACTTGTCTCTGAAAAGTTCACTATCACTGTCCTACATCCTTTTAAAGTCAGCAGGTCAACAACATAATTGTAATTGCCAAATGTAAGATTTCTCGTGAAATTCAGATCATAGTTTTAATATTTATGTATTAATGAGCCAAAGCTGTTGTTGTAATTTGGTATCAGGCAAATATGTTCCAGGTAAAAATTCTTACATGCTATAATTCTGAAAAAAATGTATCTATAGTGTGTGCAATCATCTATTTTTTCCATATGACATATAGAGGATTAAGAAAGAAACAAGTCACTTAGTATGCTTTATGCTTTAGTCAGTGATTGTCTTAAAATTATATCCTATTTTCCTCCTACTAATTTGAGTTCTTAAGAAAAACGTGAAAATTTTAATTGCCAAAACTGCCTGGTCTGTAATCAAATTAATTACTTTCCTGATCATTTCAGATCCTTGACTACTTCAATTTCAGTAAGCTAGTGTGGATTATCTAGCCAAAAATGAATTTCTAATAAAGTTGGCTTTATTTTGTTAATATGACAGATTATACCGTTCAATTTTTGAATAGCATAATCAGTCTTGCATTTGTCGAATTAATCTCACTCAGTCATTCTATCTATGTATAGATTTGAGTTGCTATTTTTGTGGAGATTTTAAACTCTATTTCATGAGAGACACTGAGCTATGGTTTTCTTTTATTATGTGTGTGTGTGTGTGTGTGTGTGTGTGTGTGTGTGTGTGTACTCCCTTTCCTGGTATTACCTAATGCCAGGCTCATATAATGAATTGAAATTTTGCCTCCTCTTCTGTTTTTTGGGAGACATTGTGCTAATTCTTTAAATATTTGGGAGAAATTTCCATTGAAATCATTTGGAGTTAGAGTTTTCTTTACAGAAAAAAACCTTTAAAATTATTACATCTTTAACAGTTAAATTATCCTGATTATCTAATACATTTTGGTAGTCTGTACTTTTTAAGGAATTGATTCATTTCCGTAGGTTTGAGTCTGTTTCAATCTGCCCTCTTTTAAGGAGGAATATCTAAGATATGATTTTTGCCCCTGCAACACCTTTAAATACATCCCCAATAACAGTATATCAGAAAAAAATTTCCATTAATGTCATGACCCCTATTGTCCTCAGTTCCCCAGTAAGTGGACTCTAATTAATGGCTCTCTCAACAAGCGACTTATTTAAATTTTCAGATTTACTTGCATTGACTAGTTTATAACATTCTCTTATCTTTTTAATATCTGCCACACCTGTGGGAGCATTCCCTTTGTTTTATTCCTGTTGTTGAAAAATTTATGTCTTGCTCTTGTTTCTTTGTCTGTCTTCTTAAAACCTTATTGATTTTCTTTTCAATGAACAAGTATTTTGTTTCACTGATTGTTTTCTATTGCCTTTCTGCTTTCAATTTAATTGATTTCTGCCCTTAGCTGTATTATTTCTTTCCTCGTGTTGCTTTGGGTTCTTTTCGATCTTCTTGTCTAGTTTCTTAAAGTTGAAGTACAAGAGCTATGCCAAAGCATATTGAAAGTTGAAGCAAAAGAAGAAAATCAGTAATATTTATCTTGTCCCTTATTAAAAGGTAGATCCTGTTTATGCCATGGGTTATGTTTTCACTTTAATTATTGCATTACAGTGCTATTTTAATGTCTCAGTTTCTCTCAACCTTTATATTTTCTCTCTGAGTTAAATGATTCACCAATTTAACCTTAGGGTTGATCTTATTTCAATCTGTCCTCTTTTATTGAGGAATATGTAAGATATGATTTTTGCCTTTGCAACATTCTTAAATACCTTCCTAATGATAGTAAATCAGGAAGTACTTTCTAAACATTTCACGACACCTGTTGTCCTCATTTCCCCAGTAAGTGGACTCTAAGGAATGGTTCTCTCCACAAATAATTTATTTAAAAACTATTCATATACATATATCTGTGTATGTGTGTGTGATTATTGTCTGTCAATCATAGGTAAATAATTTTTTAAAACTTCCCAGAACTACTAGTAGAAGATGAGTATTGGAAGAAAGACAGGGGAGAGGAAGAAACTAAGAAAGAGCTAAATTTTGGTTAAAATCCCTCAGACTGGCCTCAAACTGATCTTGAAGGAGTATAAATTAGGGCTCTAAGTTAGCCTTGTTTGAAGAAAAGCAGCTGTCTTTTTGTACACTTGAACCTGTCTGAGATCAAGTTGGAGGGGATGTATTGAAGATAAACTCCCAGCCTATTCACTCTTTCCGGCTTCCAGGGAAAATTAGCTCCAGTAGCTCGAGGCCAGTCTTCAGAAGCAAAGGCAAGAAGTTGACCTGGTGATAGGAGGCAGATGGGCCGCACAGCAGGGGAAGTGGTACAAAGAAATGGTAAAATCGTGAGGACTAGACAGATTTGTCACTATCAGCTATGTCTATTACATAAGTGCACACAATTATAAGCACAGAAGAAGTTCAGACATTCAGACACTTACTGGAAAGGAGATTAAAGGGACTGCATTTAAATATTTCTCCAGATCTATTTATACATACCGGTATATATATATATATATATATATATATATATATATATTCTCTCTATATATTTATTATATGTGTATATACATATAATCCACACATCTATGCACATTTTTCTGTCTTTTTTTACTCTTTGTATCTTCGGCTTGGCCTTTATTATTAACTAAAACATACATAATAGGCTAGAATATTTGAATTGCTTGATGCTATACTCTTTAACTAAAAATAAATTCTTTTTTTTTTTTTTTGTGGGTACCGGGGGTCGACCTCAGTATCTCGCGCGCCAGCAGGCGCCCGTGCCGCTGAGCAACATCACCAGCCCTTTTTTCGTATGTGGGTTACGGGAGTCAAACTCGGGCCCTCGCACTTGCCAGGCAGGCGCTTACGCCACTGAGCCATCTCATAAAAATAAATTCTTAAAAGTTATGAGAGCAGGGCACAGAACCCTGACACCCAGGACAGGCCGGGCCCTGGGTGCGTGGGCGCACACATGCTTGTGGCAGCAGGAATGACTGGAACCTGGAGACCCAGGACAGCAGGCCCGGGTGTGTAGAGTAATCAGTAAGACCAGTAATTTGAAAGTGTCTGAAGTAGCAGCGAGGAGCCAGCAGCCCGGCTCAGAAGAACACCAACAGAAGACCAGTCAGAGCCCCCACATCCAGAGGCCAGGATCAGCTCCATACCCAGTAAAATTCCCATGGCAGACTTTGCTGGAGTACACAGCACATTTCTGGGACCTGACATGGACACTATCACAGAACTGTAAACACCAGAGGTGTTCTCCCTTGTTTGTCTGATTGGCTACCCCTCTCCCATATGGTTGGAATTTGTCTTGTTTTATCTTGTATTTTGTGGTTATTTTGGTTTTTGGGTTTTTTTGTTTTGTTTTGTTTGTTTGTTTTTTGTGTTTTGTGTTTCTTTTTTCCTTTTTCCTCTCCTCTCTTTATCAGGTCTTCTTTCTTTCTTTTCTTCTTTTCTTTTTATGTTCTCTTTCTATTTCTTCCTTCTTTTTTTCACTGTTTAGGTTTCTTACCTTTCTTTTTCATTTTCTTATATTGATCCTCTTTATCTCCTTCCTCAACTACATTTTGAATTTAAACTTTCAAGTGAGTAAACAATGTCCCTTCCCTTTCTGATTACTCCTGCACGTCCTACTTCATTCTTTCCCTCCTGTGTCCTCCTGTTTCCCAAAACTCAGGTGATCATCCTTTGACCTCCAGCCTTGACTCTACTATATTTAACCTCACTCATCACTATATCCTATCCCCTACCCCCCTTAGCCCCCCACCCCCAGAAAAGGTTAAAACCACTCCACTAAGGGAAAATCACTGCACACAAGTACATGGTATATGTTCGATTTTGTTATATAACTTTAGAGTTTGCTCCTGTGGTCAGAGGTAGCAGGTTAATGGTTTACCATAGTTTGTCAGTAGTTAAGGCGTACTTGAAACTATTGTTATTACTAACTATACTACTTTAGCCAGGATTTCATACATGTTATAATCAGTTTTTCTCCCCTGTATGATAATGCTGTGATATTATGGGGTCATAATCACCACCACAGCCCAGTACCAAAGGATTAGGTGCTGAACCAAATAGTAACTTTGCATCCTTTACAAATTGGGAAGGTAGGTTCTTGGGATAGCTATAAAGAACCACCTACATGTAGAGGACATCCCCAAAGAACAGACATCTCCCAGGAAAGCCTCAATACTAGTGATATATCATAAGAAATCAGCAAACATCAACATAGAAAACAAAATAAAATAAGAAAGAGAAAATAGAAAATGACAAGATGCAGAAGCAAAACGCAACCCTAGACCCCCAGCCCATACAGGACAAGCCCAGAGCACAAGGAGATAGATGAAATTGGAAGTCAAATATTGGAACTTTCTGAAATGATAGCAACAGAAGTGAAAAAACAAGAGGAAAAGGCTATAGAGAAAACAATATCTCAGGTACAAAAAGAAATGATGCTTAAAATCAAGGATATTAGAGAAGACACAGATAAAAGAATACATGAGCTTAGAAAAATGATGGAAACAAAAGAGCCCAACATAGGAAAGAGATCGAATCCATGAAACAGATCCAAACAGACATCCAAGAGATTAAAACCTCCACTGAAAGCATACACAACAGATTGAATGAAAGAGTGGATAAAATATCAGATCTCGAAGACAGAATTTCATCAAGTAGTCAAAAAAAGAAAGATATCTTAAAAATATCAAGAGTCCATGAAAAATCAATCCAGCAGCTACAAGGTGATGCAAAGAAGAATAACATAAGATTGATTGGGGTCAATGAGAAGGCTGGAGACAGCACAAATGCCATAAAAAAAACTCTTCACAGAAATAATGACAGAAAACTTCCCAAGCATGCAAAGAAATTGACATACAAATAAATGAAGCATATAGAATGCCAAACAGCCAATCCAAAATAAAACTACACCCAAACATAATAATCAAGATTCCAGAAATTCTGCAAAAGAACAAAGTATTAAAAGCTGTTAGAGAAAAGAAACAGATCACCTATAAAAGAAAGCCCATCAGGATCACAGCAGACTTCTCAACACAAACCCACAAGTCAAGAAGAGCTTACAGTGAAGTATTTTAAGTCCTGAAAGAAAACAACTTCCAACCCAGATTGATGTATCCTGCAAAATTATCTTTCAAAATTAATGGAGAAATAAGATACTTCCATGACAAAGAACAACTGAAGAAATTCATTACCACCAAATCAACCACACAAAGAGTTCTGAAAGATATTCTACACAGAGATAAAAATGACCACAATTTCAAGAACAACATCAGGAAGAAACGACCAGGCAGGGCAAGCAATTAAACAGAGGGGAAAAGCAGGGAACCAACAGCAGGAAAATACCATGACAAAGATAAGCCAATATATATCAGTTATAACCATCAATGTAAATGGACTCAATTCACCAATCAAAAGAAGCAGACTGGCAGAATGGATCAAGAAACAAGATCCAACATTATGCTGTATACAAGAAACACATTTAACTCAAAGGCAATTCATAGACTGAAAGTCAAAGGATGGAAGACAATATTCCATGCAACAGGAATGCAGAAAAGAGCAGGGGTAGCTATACTGTTTGTGGACAACTTGAACTTCAAACCAAGAATGATCAAAAGAGATAAAGAAGGTCACTACATACTTGTTAGGGAAAAACTTCAAGCAGAAGCAATAACAATCATAATTATGTATGCACCAAATAAGGGAGCACCCAAATATATAAGACAATTATTAATAGACATGAAAAACCAAATAAGCAAGAACACAGTTGTAATGGGAGACCTTAATACCCCATTGTCACAAAAAGATAGATCAACTAGATAAAAAGTCAGCAAAGAAATATCAGAACTGAACCAAACTTGTGAACAAATGGATTTAGTAGATGTTTTCAGAATGTTCCACCCAACATCATCAGAATACACATTCTTCTCAGCTGCACATGGAACATTCTCCAAAATAGACCATATACTAGCCCATAGAATATGTTTAAGTAAATGCAGAGGAATTGAAATAATCCTGTGCATATTTTCTGACTATAGTGCAATGAAATTGGAAATTAATGGCAAAAGAAACTCCAAAATCTCCATAAACACATGGAAATTAAATAACACCCTCCTAACCACCAATGGGTCACAAATGAAATTAAAGAAGAAATTAAACAATATATACAACTAAATGAGAAAGCACATACAACATATCGGAACTTATGGGATGCAAAGAAAGCAGTCCTAATTGGGAAATATATAGCAGTGAATTCTCACATCAGGAAAACAGAAGGAACACAAATAAACAACCTTATGTTGCACCTCAAGCTTCTAGAAGAAGAAAAGCAAGAAAAACCCAAAGCCCATACAAGGGAGGAAATTATAAAGATTAGAGCAGAAATTAACACAGTGGAGACTAAGAAAACAATACAAAGAACTGATGAATTGAAGAGTTGGTTGTTTAAAAGAATAAATAAAATTGATAAACCCTTAGCCATCCTTATCAAAAAAAGGAAAGAAAAGACTCAGATTCATGCATTAAGGAATGAAAAGGGTGAAACCACTACAGATCCTGTGGAAATTCAGAAGATCATCAATACCTACTTCAAAAATCTTTACTCGCAGAGGATGGAAAACACAGAAGAAATGGACAGATTCCTAGATATGTATGAATTACCAAAGCTGAATCAAGAATATATAAATATTCTGAATAACCCAATATCAGTAAATGAGATTGAAAATGTAATTAAAATTCAATACCTACTTCAAAAATATTTACTTACATAGGATGGGAAACACAGAACAAATGGACAGATTACTAGATATATATGAATTACCAAAGCTGAATCAAGAAGACACAAAAATTCTGAATAACTCAATATCAGTTAATGAGATTGAAATGTAATTAAAAACTTACCAACAAAGAGAAGCCCAGGTCCTGATGGATTCATGGCTGAATTCCACAAGAAATTTAGAGAAGATTTAATGCCAATGCTCCTCAAACTCTTTAATGAAATTGAAAGGGAAGCAATACTCCCTAACCCGTTCCTGGAGGCAAGTATTACCCTGATACCAAAACAAGAAAAAGATCCAACCAAAAAAGAACTGTAGGCCAATCTCTCTAATGAACATAAACACAAAAGTCCTCAATAAGATGCTGACAAACAGAATGCAGCAAATCGTCAAAAAGATTATATAATATGACCAAGTGGGATTCATCCCAGGAATGCAGGGATGGTTCAGTATATGTAAATCAATAAATGTAATACACCATATCAAGAGAGCCAAAGACAAAAATCACATGATCATCTCAATATATGCAGAAAAAACTAGGGGCCAGTGAGATAGCTCAGTGTCATAAGTGCCTGCTTGGCAAGTGTGAGGTCCTAAGTTCGACTCCCGGTACCCACATATAGATGCAGAAAAAACTTTTGACAAAGTCCAACACTCATTCATGACAGAAACACTACAGAAAGTTGGAATGCTCTGTACCTCAATCTCATAAAAGCCATCTATGGCAAACCAACAGCCAACATCATATTAAATGGACAAAAACCAAAAGCTTTTACTCTAAAATCAGGAAAAAGACAAGGATGTGCACTATCACCACTCCTATTCAATATAGTTCTGGAAATTAGACAAGAGAGAGATATAAAAGGAATAAGGATAGAAAAGGAAGAAGTTAAACTATCATTATTTGTAGATGTTATGATACTGTACATAGAAGACCTCAAAAACTCCACCGAAAGACTTCTAGATTTAATCAGCAAATTCAGTAGAATAGCTGGATACAAAGTTAACACTCAAAAATTCCTGTACATAAACAACAAACTCACTGAGAGAAATTAGGGAAACCACATCCTTCACAATAGCATCAAAAAAGGAAATACCTGGGAATCAATCTAACAAAGGAAGTAAAAGGCCTATACATGGAAAACTACAGTACTCTGAAAAAGGAGATTGAAGAAGATATCAGAAAATGGAAAGAGCTGGAGGAAAAAGATGGCGGATGAGTAAGAAGCAGGCAGCAAAACTCTCTCTAAAAGTTACCATTGGAACAGGGGAATATAGCAACCAGGAAAGCGCAGGAGGGGGGGAGATGCCTCCCCGGAACCCAGAAAAGTTCTGAAGCGCAATCTGGGACCCCGGCACCAGTGAAGAGTGATTTCCAACAAAGAAGAAGGAGCAGACCGCGCGCGCGCGCACCTTCTACCATTCCAGGAATCGCAGCGCGACAGAAGCTCAATTCTACGGACACACGGTGACAGCTGGCACCCAGGGAGCCCCCACGGAGGATCCGGAGACAGCGGCGAGGCGGGGGAGCGGCAGGGAACTGCGCTGGCCGGCGGTGAGTGTCTCTCAGCCACAGCCGCCCCGCACCAGGGAGCGACCGGCCGGGCGCCATTGTGGGGGGTGTGGCGAAACTCAGAGCGGTGTGAAAGAAAAACAGCGCTGGACACTCGTGCTCCGGACAGGGCAGCGCGGGGCCTCTCAGGCCCACGAAAGTGTGCTGAGGTCAGCAGGCAAACGAGACTGGTCTCTCAGCCACACCTGTCCCGCGCCAGAGAGCGACTGGCCTGGCACCATTGTGGGGGGCGTGGTGAAAATCAGAGCGGCGGGAAACCAGTGCAGGGAACCCGTGCTCCGGACAGCGCGCTGCGCCTCTCAGGCCCAGGGATAGTGAAAGGGCGCTGAGAGCGGCAGGCGAGCTAGACTTGGTCTCTGCCTGAAAATACCAGCCTCTGCTCACCGCCCGCCAGAGGGCCGCTCCTGGCTTACTGGGACTGACCTGCACGGAACAGGACTCTGTCACCACACGGTGCCTGCCTACAGCAGAGTCAACACCTGGAACTGATTCTTTTTATTTATTTATTTATTTTTATTTTTATTTTTTTCTCACTCATTTGTTTTTTGTTCTGGCGAAGGTTTTTTTTTTGTTTTTTTTTTTTTCTTTTGGTGGGGTTTTATTTTTGTTTTGTCTGCTTTATTGTTTTTATCTTCCTTTTTGTTTCTGTATGTGTATTTGCTCTTTCCTTCATTATTCTCTCTGGTTTTTTATATGAGTGTAAACAGCACCTCTAACTTCTTTGTGATTGTGGTTGTGATCTGTTCTTCCTTTTATCCCTTCCTTCTCTTTTTACCACCAGTCCTCTGCACCAGTGTCCCAATTTTAGTGGGATCCCTCTTGGTCCTCTAGCCTTACATCTAATTCCTTCCTATTCTCCCAACACTCTATTTCCTCCTTAACTCATTTTAAATTTAAACTCCTCAGGGAAAAATTGACATACATAGGACTTGTATACTGCATATAATTTTTCTGGTGTGTTTTAGATTTTGTTATATAACTGCAACTCTATACAGCTAAAAGTGGTAAATAACTGGTTAGCTCAGTCTGTCATTTTCTAGGCTGTGTTTGATGCTTTAGTTACCATTATAGCCAAATGTGAAATAATTGTTCTAAACATCTTTCCTTCCTGATATTTCATGATTGAGATTGACTAAGGGACACAGAAAATACAGTGGCACAGTACCAAAGAATCAAGGACTGGGCCAAACAGGTAGCAACTTTGCATACCCAACGAATTGAAGAGGTAGGATCTGGCAGAAAGCTCAAAACCCAAAAGCAAGCTCCACTTGGAAGATACTGCAGAGAAGTAGTCATCTTCTAAAGATCTTAAACACTAGCAATAAAGTAACCTACCATAGGTAATTTGCAAACATCACCCCAGGAATTAAAGAAAAAAAAATGAGACGACACTTAAACAAGATGCAACCCCACACATCCAATTCACCAAAGGCAAACCTAGGGGGCAGCGAGGTGGGACAATCCGAAAGCCACCCACCTGGCCTATCTGAAGTGGTAACAACAAAGCAACTGAATGAGGCTCTGGAAAAAAATTAAAACAGAAATAATCTCACAGATAACTGCAGAGATAATGTCCACATTGAAGACCATGCTTAAGGACACTATAGCTGATACAGACAAAAAAATAGATGAGCTTAAGAAAACTATAGAAACCATGAATGCTCAGCATAGGAAAGAAATGGAATCCATAAGGCAGATTCAAGCAGATATCCAAGAGAACAAAAATTCCATTGAAAGTATTTGTAGCAGATTAAGCCAATGCGAGGACAGGATCTCAGATATAGAAGACAGGCTTGCAATTAGTGATGATGAAAAGGAAGAATTCTTAAAAACAGCAAGGGAGCATGAAAAATCAATTCAGCAGCTGCTAGATGACTCAAAGATAAACAACTTAAGAATAACTGGAATAAATGAAAAAGCAGGAGATAGCATCAATGACATTAAAACCTTGTTCAAAGACATAATCAGGGAGAACTTTCCTGGAAGAGAAAAGGAATTTGACACCCCTATAAGTGAAGCTTTTAGAACACCAACTAGACATGATCAAAAAAAACTTCAGCCAGACATATTATAGTCAAGATCCCAGAAATTCAACAGAAGGGCAGAATCTTAAAAGCTGTTAGGGAGAAGAGACAAATCACCTATAAAGGAAAACCCATCAGAATCACAGCTGACTTTTCAGCACAAACACTCAATTCAAGAAGAGCTTGGAATGATGTATTGCAAGCTCTAAAGGAAAATAATTTTCAACCCAGATTGATGTACCCTGCAAAACTATCTTTCAAAATTGATGGAGAAATAAAATACTTTCATGACAAAGAACATCTGAGAAAATTTATGACCACCAAACCAGCACTCCAAAATGTTCTGAAGGACATTCTAGAAAGAGATAGGAACCCCAACAGAAGGAATCCACCAGGCAGGGCAGATAATTAAATAGCAGGAAAGGGGAAAAACAAAGAGTGGGAACCAACAACAGGAAAATATCATGACAAGTATAAGTCAATACATATCAGTTTTAACCATCAATGTTAACGGTCTCAATTCACCAATCAAAAGGCACAGAATGGCGAAATGGATCAAGAAGCAAGATCCAGCAATATGCTGTATACAAGAAACACATTTAATTCAGAAAGAAATTCATAGACTGAAAGTCAAAGGATGGAAGACAATACTCCATGCCACAGGAACCCAGAAAAAAGCAGGGGTAGGTATTCTTTTTGCAGACAAAGTGAACTTCAAGCCAAGAAGGATTCAGAGAGATAAAGACGGTCATTACATCCTTGTAAAGGGAACAATCCAAGAGGAAGAGATAAAGATCATAAATATATATGCGTCAAATACCAATGCACCCAGCTATATAAAACAAGTACTAAAGGACATGAAAAATCAAATAAGCACTAATACAATTATATTGGGAGATCTCAATACTCCACTGTCACAAAAAGACAGATCAACTGGACAGAAAATCAATAATGAAATAGTAGAACTGAACCAAACTTTTGAACAAATGGACTTAGTAGATGTCTACAGAGTGTTCCATCCCACAACATCAGAATACACATTTTTCTCAGCTGCACATGGGACGTTCTCCAAAATAGACCACATACTAGCTCATAAAACCTGCTTAAGTAAATGCAAAGGAATTGAAATTATCCCATGCATATTATCAGACCATAGTGCAATGAAATTGGAAATCAATGGCAAAAGATCTCACAAAAACTCCCTAAACACATGGAAATTAAACAGCACCCTCCTGAACAACCAATGGGTCACAGATGAAATTAAAGAAGAAATTAGACACTTTCTACAACTGAATGATAATGACAGTACAACATACCGGAACATATGGGATACAATGAAAGCAGTCCTAAGAGGGAAATTTATAGCATTAAATACTTATATCAGGAAAATAGAGCAAGCACAAATAAACAACTTAAGGGTGAACCACGAGCTTCTAGAAAAAGAAGAGCAGGTTAAGCCAAAAGCCCGTACAAGGGAGGAAATTATAAAGATCAGAGCAGAAATTAACGTATTGGAGAATAAAAAAAAAATACAAAGAATCAATGAAGCAAAAAGTTGGTTCTTTGAAAGAATAAATAAGATTGACAAACCCTTATCCAACCTTATTAAAAAAAGAAAAGAAAAGACTCAAATCCATGCAATTGAAAATGAAAAGGGTGATATCACGACGGACGGACCCTGCAGAAATCCAGAAGATCATCTATACCTATTTTGAAAATTTATATTCTACTAAGATGGAAAATGCAGAAGAAATGGACAGATTCCTAGATTCGTATGAATTACCAAAGCTGAATCAAGAAGATTTAAAAATCCTAAATAAACCAATATCAACCAATGAAATTGAAGATGTAATTAAAAACCTCCCAACAAAGAAAAGCCCAGGCCCTGATGGATTCACTGCCAAATTCTACAAGAAATTTAGAGAAGACCTAACGCCCCTACTTCTCAAACTTTTCAATGAAATTGAAAGGGAAGCAATACTCCCAAATTCATTCCTGGAAGCAAGCATTACCCTGATACCAAAACCAGAGAAGGACCCAATTAAGAAAGAGAACTACAGGCCAATCTCCCTAATGAACATAGATGCAAAAATCCTTAATAAGATACTGGCAAACAGAATCCAACAAATCATCAAGAAGATTATACACCATGACCAAGTTGGATTCATCCCAGGGATGCAGGGATGGTTCAACATACGTAAATCAAAAAATGTAATACACCATATTAACAGAACCAAAGACAAAAATCACATGATCATCTCAATAGATGCAGAAAAAGCTTTTGACAAAGTCCAGCACCTTTTCATGATAAAAACCCTACAGAAAATTGGAATAGAGGGTCTTTAATCTCAATCTGGTAAAAGCTATCTATGACAAACCAACAGCCAATATTATACTAAATGGCCAAAAACTGAAAGTCTTCCCCCTAAAATCAGGAACAAGACAAGGATGTCCACTGTCCCCACTCTTATTCAACATAGTTCTGGAAACTTTAGCCAGAGCAATTAGACAAGAGAAAGAAATAAAAGGAATAATGATTGGAAAGGAAGAAATTAAATTATCATTATTTGCAGATGACATGATACTCTACACAGAAGACCCCAAAAACTCCACTAAAAAACTGCTAGATTTAATAAGCAAATTCAGTAGTGTAGCTGGATACAAAGTCAATACTCAAAAGTCAATAGCCTTCCTGTACACAAATAACAAACTTACTGAAAGAGAAATTAGGGAAACAATACCTTTCACAATAACATCCAAAAAAATGAAATACCTAGGAATCAACCTCACAAAGGATGTAAAAGACCTCTATACTGAAAACTACAGTACTCTGAAAAAGGATATTGAAGAGGATATCAGAAAATGGAAAGATATCCCTTGCTCCTGGATAGGAAGAACCAATATAGTGAAAATGGCCATACTTCCAAAATTGTTATACAGATTTAATGCAATTCCAATCAAAATTCCAACAGCATATCTCACAGAATTAGAGAAAACAATCCTAAAATTCATTTGGAATCAGAAGAGACCTAGAATAGCAAAGGCAATTCTGGGCAACAAATGCAAGGCAGGGGGCATCACAATCCCTGACTTGAAATTATACTATAAAGCTACTGTGATAAAAACAGTGTGGTACTGGCAAAAAAACAGACCTGAAGATCAATGGAACAGATTAGAAGATGCTGAAACAACCCCAGACATACTAAGCCACCTTATCTTTGACAAAGGTGCCAAACACATTCGCTGGAAGAAAGATAGCCTCTTTAATAAATGGTACTGGAAAAACTGGCTCTACACATGCTGAAGATTAAAACTAGACCCATATCTTTCACCATGCACTAAACTAAATTCAAAATGGATCAGAGATCTAAATATTAAAACAGAAACATTAAATCTGCTGGAAGGTAGGATAGGTAAAACCCTTGGAGACATTGGTGTAGGCAAAGACTTTATGAATAAAAACTCAACCGCACGGGAACTATCCCAAAGAATCAATAACTGGGATCTCATCTTATTAAAAAGCTTTTGCACAGCAAGAGAAACCACCAACAGAGTGAAGAGACAACCCATAATGTGGGAAAAAATGTTTGCCAGCTGTTCCTCAGACAAAGGATTACTATCGAGAACATATAAAGAACTCAAAAAAATCAGACCTCCCAAATTTAAAGACCCACTCCAAAAATGGGCATCTGAGATGAATACACATTTCTCAGATGAAGAAATACTAATGGCAAATAAATATACAAAAAAATGTGCAACATCACTAGTCATTCGAGAGATGCAAATTAAAACAACACTGAGATACCATCTCACCCCAGAAAGAATGGCTACTATAAAGAAATCAACTAATAACAAATGCTGGAGGGGCTGTGGGGAAAAAGGAACCCTTCTTCACTGTTGGTGGGAGTGTCGACTGGTACAGCCACTGTGGAAGTCAGTGTGGAGATTCCTCAAAAAACTAGTGTTGGAGGTCCCATTTGACCCAGCTATTCCCCTTCTGGGCATCTTCCCAGAAGAATTAAAAACATCGTACCACAGCGATATATGTGCACCCATGTTTATAGCAGCACAATTTGTAATAGCCAGATCTTGGAAACAACCCAAATGCCCATCAACTGAGGAATGGATAAGAAAGATGTGGTATTTTTGTACAATGGAGTACTATTCAGCCATAAAGAAGGATAAACTAGAGACTTTTATAGGTAAATGGATGCAACTCGAGAAAATACTCATAAGTGAAATAAACCAGAAGCACATGTGTAAGCATCGTATTGTCTCTCTAGTATGAGAAACTGAAAGAGTAAATAAGATCCAAAATGTACAATAGATATGGTGAATCAAAAAGAAACTGGTCAAAAGGAAAGAGACTGGAATAGGGAAAAGAAAGAAGGGAAAGGGAAAAAATTGTATATATATATAAGATGGTTAAGATAGATACAGTACCAATTTTACTTAGTTCATTGAAGAGTAAGGTTTGTGCCAATAATGTTTGGACAATTGAATGCTTATGTCTGGTATCCTGAATAACTAACTTAAAGATAGTAATAAGTAATGTATTAACCATTGTTACTCTCCTATTATGTTGTTTTGAAAATTTGTTCTTCTTTTGATTTGTTTTGTTTTTTTCTTCTCTTTAAAATAAAAAAAAAAAAAAAAGAAAATGGAAAGATATCCCTTGCTCATGGATAAGAAGAAGCAACATAGTGAAAATGGTGATACTCCCAAAATTGTTGTAGAGATTTAATGCAATCCCAATCAAAATACCATTAGCATACCTCACAGAACTAGAGAAAACAATCCTAAAATTCATTTGGAACCAGAAGAGACCTAGAATAGCAAAAGCAATTCTGAGGAACAAAGACAAGGCAGGAGGCATCACAATCCCTGACTTGAAACTGTACTACAAAGCTACTGTGATAAAATCAGCATGGTACTGGCAAAAAACAAAACAAAACAAAACACAGACCTGAGGACCAGTGGAACAGATTGGAAGATGCAGACACAACTACAAACACACTACCTTATCTTTGACAAAGGAGCCAAACATGTTCATTGGGAGAAAGATAGCCTCTTTAATAAAAGATTGTGGAAAAACAGGCTGTCTACATGCCGAAGACTAAAACTAGACCCATGCCTATCACCATGCACTAAAGTAAAGTCAAAATGGATCAAAGATCTAAATGTTAAAACAGAAACAGTGAATCTACTGGAAGAGAAAGGAGGTAGAAATCTTGAAGATATAGGTGTAGGCAGAGACTTCATGAACAAAAGTCAAACTGTGTGGTAAATACCCCAAAGAATCAACAACTGGGATCTCATTTTATTAAGAAGCTTTTGCATATCAAAAGAAATCATCAACAGAGTGAAAAGACAACCCACAGAGTGAGAAAAATTTTAACCAACAGTCCCTCAGACAAAGGACTTATATCTAGAACATATAAAGAACTGAAAAAAATCAGACCCCCCAAATTTAAAGACCCAATCCAAAAATGGGCATCTGAGATGAATACACATTTCTCAGATGACAAAATACAAATAGCAAGTAAATATAGGAAAAATGTTCAACATCATTGGTCATTCGAGTGATGAAAATTAAAACAACACTGCGATTCCATCTCAGCCCAGAAAGAATGGCTATCATCAAGAAATCAACCAATAACAAATGCTGGAGGGGTTGTGGGGAAAAAGGAACCCTTCTCCCCTGTTGGTGGGAGTGTAGACTGGTGCAACCACTATGGAAATCAGTGTGGAGATTCCTCAAAAAACTAGGAATAGAGGTCCCATTCCACCCAGCTATTCCCCTTCTGGGTATTTTCCCAGAAGAATTGAAAACATCATACCACAGTGATATATGTGCACCCATGTTTATAGCAACACGATTTGTAATAGCTAAATCTTGAAAACAACCCAAATGCCTGTCAACCAAGGAATGGATTAAAAAGATCCATATTCTATTGTTTTTATACAATAGAATAATACTGAGTTATAAAGAAGGATAAACTTGAGACTTTTATAGGTAAATGGATACAACTTGAGACCATACTCAGGAGTGAAATAAATCAGTCTCACAAGTGTAAACATCATATTGTCTCCGTGTAAGAAGCTGAAAGAGTAAATAAGATCCAAAATGTACAATAGATACTGGGAAGTGGGAAGAAAATGTTGAAAAAGAAAGAGAGATGGGGATGGGGGAAAGGAGAAAAAAAGGCAGGGAAAAGGAAAAATACGTGTATATGATAGTTAAGATAGCTATACTACTAATTTCTATAAGTCCATTGAAAAGGAAAGTTTGTGCTTCTATCATTTGATTAATTTTTCATGCCTATATCTTTTAATCTGAGCAACTACTTTCAAGATAACAATAAGCAATGTACTAACCATTGTTACTTTCTTACTATCTTGTTTTGAAATTTTGTATCATTGTTTTTGTTTTTTCTCTTTAAAATAAAAAAATTATGGTAGCAAATAATAAAATATATAGTACCTGTAATCCATGATCTTAACCAAAATAATGCAGACAACTATTTGTCCTTTATTTCAAGCCAAACTCTGACCATCCCAGAAATACGGGATATTATTAACAGTGAAAAGCTAAAATTGATATTTAGTCATGGATATTTATGTCTGTAACATAGGTGATACAACTTTTTATTAACTCCCTGCCAAAAAAACATTGTCATTTCTTTGCAAATTAGAAGCATTTATATATTTTTTCTTCTCAACTTATTTGAGTAATTTAAAATTGTTAGAACATTTAATGGTTTCTCCCTCAAAATATAAATATTTCCAAGGATACCCACAACTAAGAATTTTATCACACAAAAATCTTGCTAAACTTTTTAGACAAATGTGTTCACTGATGTCCTGAATTAAATGTTTTAGTTGATGAATATGTGCATGACTCAATTTTGTAGGAAATTTCCTACATACCTCTCAAATGCTTAATAGTTTCTTTAAAGAAAATAAACTCATATGCCAAGATATAAAATAAATATTTTGGTTGCTCATTCTCTAGAAGAATGATATTCTGTTCTTCAGACAAATGAATGACTTAAGCTTATTTAAGTATAATTTTTATAATTAAAATATTTATATGGATGGAATTAATTCTATTTAATCAGAATATAATTAATTTTAGATTTGCAGTAAACTTGTACATTACTTATAATTCATAAAAGTTAAAAATTGAAAAACGATATTCTTATTTTACTATATTTTCTACTTCTAAACATTTTACAAACCAAAAAGACAAAATCTTTCTCAAATCAAATGACTTACATTACCAAAATGCACCAAAGGGAAGTATGTAATGAGATAAAATAACACAAACAATTAACTTTCATATGTTGAGGCAATATTAGAATGCTATTGACTATCTGGGTATAATTATGGTGTCAAAGGAAAACACATTTTAAACTCCTTGTTCCTTAAATGGCTTAGTTAATTTGTAATTTTGTTCCAAAGAGAAAACACAAAAGGTATTTTGTTGGATTAACAAAACAAACAAATGTAATTATATTTATTTCTTAACAAAATTATAAAACTACACAAAAATCACTTTTAGGAATTCACTTAGAAACAAATATTATAACAGTGGTACAAATGAGATACAAATAGAGATATTCTTTGGGGAGAATTTGTTTTTATTCCACTATACTGTAAGTTTCTGAAAAAGTTTCTGTTATACTTTGATACTTTTCTTAATTAGAAGATATCTTTATGTAACTTATTAAATCAGACAGCCTGTAATCAATTCATTTATATATGAGATACTACACATTAGATTATGTAAGGGAAAGAATAGATAATGTGCAAAATAGATAGCAGAAGAGAACCTTAGAGGACAAATATGAAGGTGGAAAGATAGTGTTAGAATAGCCATTCTAATAGAATCAATAACATTAAAGGCTAAATATTGTCAAAAATCATGAATAGAATTACAAAAGGAAATAAGAGATTGTATTGGCAGTACTCAATGAAATCAAACATGCTTTTCTTCTATGGCAAAGTTTTCTTTCCACATAAGCATTAGAGAAACCCACAGAGAAGCTTGTAATATTTCATAAGGATATATATTGTAGCATTATTCACAGGGATGAGATGTTGGATATAATTGAAAGTCCATTACTAAAGGAAAAATATAAAATATCAGGAATACTGTGTTTTGCAGGTTCTTGTGGTATTTTATGTATTAGTTAGTAGAAAATGGATCAACATCATTAAATTTAAAAATTAAAAATAATTTAATTTAATCATTTAATTAAATGAATTTAATAATTAAAAATTATTTAGCATAATATGTATCTCAATTAAACACACACATTGCCTCCAATGAAACCAACAACTGCCTCACAGATCTGAGGAAATTCAAAGATATAAGCCAGACACATTATAGTGGAGACATAGTAGAGAAACAGAAGTGGTATATACGGTGGTGTAAGAAAAATCTTACATATTTCTACCTATAAATAAACGCATGCTGTAAGCACACCAGGTATATTTATAGTTTGTAATATTTATGATGTATAGATACAATATGAACACTGTCCATGTGTATATGTACATATATATGTGCACATGTGTGCATGAATTTTACCCCATTCCATAAAAATTTTGCTCTTTTTTTCCACTCATATCTAGGTTCGTTGTTTCACAACACATCTCTCCTTATGCCCTGTTCCCAAAAGTTGTTGCTAATTGCCTGTTCTGCTTTGTTGACTGAGTCTTGTTGACTGAGTCCTCCCCTGGATGTGTGTGTTGGGTAATTACAGTAAGTTGAATCCTCAGTCTTCTTTCTTCTCTACCCACTAACATATGTCCTTTTACTTCCTTTGTTAGATTGATTCTTAAGTATTTCATTTCTTTCAATGCCATTATGAAAGTTGTGGTTTCCCTAATTTCTCCCTCATGTTAATTTTCATGTTCCTTCTCCTAAATTTGCTATGTACTTCTCAGCTCTTGGTGTTGGTTACAGCCATGTGACTTTCTTCGGAAATAAAACATGTACAGAAAGAGTAACGAGCAGTTCAAGCCCATAAAGGGATTAACCAGGACTTGAAAGGATCATCCCAATAGATGCAGAGAAAACCTTTGACAAAATCCAACATGCTTTCATGAAAAATCCAAGAATAGTATGACCTTACCTCAAACTGGTAAAACCATATATGACAAATTCATGGCCAACATCATCCTGAGTGGAGAAAACCTACAAGCAGGCACTCTAAAATCCGGAATGAGACAAGAGGGTCCACTGTCAGAACTCCTCAGCAATACAGTACTCGAAACTTCAGTCAGAGCAACCAAAAAAGGGAAAGAAATAAAGGAAATGTAAATAGAAAAGGATGAAGTAAAATTATCTCTCTTTGCACATGATAAGATCCTTTACATAGAAGACACAAAAACTCCACAGAAGACTTAGAACTAACAAACAAATTCAGCAAAGGGGCACAATATAAAATCAACACATAAAATCAATAGCATTCCTGTATGCCAATAATGAATCCATTGGGAAAAAAAAAACAGAAAAACAATCACATTCATGAAAATGTCAAAAAATTAAATGCCTAGGACTCAACCTAGGAAGTAAATAAAATACCTGGATAAATAAAAGATGTATTGTTGGAAATACAAAGATAGACTGTGGAGATAGGAAAGGGACGTGGGAATACAGAGAGGCAGAAAGGAGGGGAGAGGAAGGGAAAGTAAAAAGGAACAAGATGGTGTGTGTGTATGTACCAGTACCCTCAGATCAACAAACAATTATGTACCACAAACACACACTAATTTAAATAGGGGGAAGAAAAAACAAGGCAAAAGCAAAAAAAAATAAAAAAGAAAAAGAAAACTACACCATGATGCCAAGATTGAAAGACATTAGAAAATGAACAAATACCCCCTGTTCCTGATAGGCAAAAGTAATATTACTAGAAAGGCCATATTACTCAAAGAGATTTAATGGAATCCCAATTAAATTATCAGCAACATGCTTCAGAGCACTAGAAAAAAAAATCCTAAAATTTATATGACACTAGTTGTTTGTTCTTCCTACCCAAGAACAAGGGGTATCTTTTCATTTTCTTGTATCCTCTTTGATCTCCTTTTTCAGACTATAGTTTTCAAGGCAAAGATCTTTTACTTCCTTTGTTAGATTGATTCTTAAGTATTTCATTTCTTTCAATGCCATTATGAAAGTTGTGGTTTCCCTAATTTCTCCCTCAGTGAGTTTGTTATTTGTGTACAGGAATGCTACTGATTTTGAGTGTTGACTTTTTATCCAGCACCCATTCATGATAAAAACTCTACAGAAAATTGAAATAGATGGTCTTTATCTCAATCTTATAAAAGCCATCTATGACAAAGTAACAGCCAACACTATACTAAACAGTCAAAAACTGAAAGCTCTCACCTTAAAATCAGGAACAAGACAAGGATGTCCACTCCTATTCAATATAGTTCTGGAAATATAAACCAGAGCAGTTAGACAAAAGGAAGAAATAAAAGGAATAAAGATGAGAAAGGAAGAAGTTAAATTATCATTATTTTCAGAAAATAGGCTGTTTACTAAATGTTACGAGGCAAACTGATATCTTTGTGCAGAAGAATAAAATTAGTCCCATTTTACTAATCCTGTACTAAAACAAAATAAAAATGGACCAAAGACCTATATGTAAAAACAGAGACACTGAAGTTTTTGGAAAACACTTGAAGCCATAGTCTCAAGCAAGCGTTTCCTGAACAGAATGCCAATAACACAAGAAATAATATCAAGAATCAACAAATGGGATTACAACCAATTAAAAAATCTTCTGCACAGAAGAAACAATCAACAGAGTGAGGAGACCACCTAAAGAATGAGAAGAGGACTAATATCTAGGATATATAAAGTTCTGAAAAAATTAACTACCCCCAAACCAATCATCCACTCAAAAAATGAGCACATAAATTGAACAGACAGTTCTCAAAAGAAGTACAAATGGCCGATACGTACATGAGAAAATGTTCATCGTCTTTAGCCATTAGAGAAATGAAAATAAAAATGACTCTGAGATTCAACCTCATTGTAGTCAGAATAGCTATCTTCAAGAACGCATGTGCATACACACACACACACACACACACACACAAAGAAGAAATCTGGGAAAAGATTTGATAGGAAAGTAAACTACTACTACCACTATCAATATGGAAATTTTTCAAAATCAAAGCATAGAAATTCCATTTAAACCAGCCTGGCCTCTCCTGGCTATCCTTCCCAAAGAGTTAAAGACATTATGCTACAGTAAACATGCATATCCATGTTTGCAGCACACAATTCACAATAGGTAAATTCTGGAAATAGCCCAGAGCCAATAAATAGATGAATGGATAAGGAAAATGTGGTGCATATACACAATGGGGCATTATTCAGTCATAAAGGAGAATGAAACATGTCATTTGCAGAAAAATAGATGGATCTTGAGACTATAATGTTAAGTGAAATAAATCAGACACAGAAAGTTAAATATCACATGATTTCTCTTATATGACAAACCCAAAATATAAAAAAAGAATGAAATGAAGCAGAGATGGTAGGAAATGAGGAGGCAGACGTTTTGGAAATGAGGAAGGGGAGCAGGGAAACAGAATAGGAAGGGGCGTAAAGTGATCAAAATTATGAAGATACAGTATATACCTGTACCCATTGTGCAAAACGAATGTATCAAAACCAGACATTAATAATAAAAAAAAAAAACAGGGCATCATGAATTTCTGCTTGCCTCTTGTGCTCGGTCAGTGCTGTAAGAAAAGCTTCCTCTGGAAACTCAGCCTCCCAAATGCAGAGTGACCTAAGAGTGAAGTCAGCCAGATCGAACACACAAGGAGTTGCAAGAGCGGATTGGACCCAGAGCTTGAAACAGAGGTAGATGGCCGTGAGTAGTTCAGTCTTGGATAATCCACAGAAGCATGAGAAGCGTATGCTGATTGCCGTATGGCTGGAGATTTTGTGGTGCTCTGCTCTGCAGTGGAAGCTGATCACTTTGGTAGTGCTTGTCTGTACTCCATTGTTTTCCTATCAACTGTTGAGGTTTCAGACATAATTTAAGACATGGCAAGTTCTTCAGGAGACACCCATACAAATAAACTTGAATTTCCTTGCTCATTGCTGAGAGAAGTCCAAGTGCATGTGGTATTTAGAAGTCAGGCCAGACTTTATTCATCTTCAAAGATGTCTTTGATATCAAAGTTTTAGTTGTGAGCAACAGAAAGGTTTTGAATAAATTAAAAAGGAAATGTGTTGGAAGGTATCTGATAAACTAGAGAATCTAAACTAAAGTTGAGAATCCAGTTCGAAAGTTGGCAAAAAAGCAAGGTGGCCACACATCAAGCAATACAACCACTCTCACACCACAGCAGGAAATCTGATTAGGGTGATATTGTGAAGACCACCAACACCAAACAGTGGGAAAGGCTAAGCTAAATATCACTTCTCCATTATCACACTTTTGTAACAGCCTTCAAAATTCAGATTTGCAGCATAGAAATGAAATATTTACACTTCGTCCATATGCTCACATTCTGAGTGCCAAGAAGTGGAGAGAACTGTGTTGGGGTGGGTGGGTGGTGTTGGGAAGTAAAGAGCATCTTTTCCTAAAAATTATGCAGTGGTGGAAAGACGTTCAAACTATGAGGGATAGTCAGAGGTGGGTGTTACTACATAGCAGAAACAACTGTAGAATAATCACCACTATGTTCCTGGAAAATACAATTAACCAAAGTAAAAGACCCAAAGCAAGCACACCTGTAATACCAGCACTCTGGGAGGCTGAGGCAGGCAGATCAGAAGTTGGAGACCAGCCTGTGAAATGCAGTCACTAGCAAGAACCCTGTCTCCAAACTGAATGAATGAACAAACGAAAGAGTGAATGAATGAATAAGTAAATGAAATGGCTGGGGATGTAGCTCCATGTGAAGACCCTGGGTCCAATCCTCAATATGACAAAAAATAATAATAATAACTGAAGCAAGACAGGGACCCTGCTGTCCATGTGTCCTGGCATGAAAGTAACCAAGTCAACCCTACCTCCTATGGCTCTCACAGGATATTGCAGAGGATTAAAGAACCCTGACCACAACTGCTAATATAACTGTATAATGGCAGCTATTCCATTCCTTCCTAAGATACCTGTTTTTAATTTTTCCTCACATGGAGATTCTCTGCATGTCAAATTAAGGTTAATAACATAAGTTTAACCTTGCTTCTGAGAAGATCAATACGTGTGTAATTACCCCACACGAGGCTTCCACAGTAACATTTTGTGCTGACCACTTCTAATGAGGTCAGCATATAAGTGGTAAAGGTTTTTAAAAGTCACTCTGAATTGAGCCATATTCTATCAATTTTTAAAGTCTTATTGATTAAGGAATCATAGATTTCTTCAAACCAAAACAGATATTAAAACTTACCTCATTTTAAACAAGAGGCTCCTAAAGCCAGTAAAACTTCAACATTTTGACAATTATTTAATTGTAAATTTGAGGGCAGATCTGGGATTAAAATCAAATTCTCCTATTGCTTTTCCAGGAATCTTTCTATTTTATTTTGCTTCATTTTTAGACATAGAGCATATATTTTTCATGTTGTTATTGTTCACTTTGTATGAGTAGTTAAAATTCAGACCTACAGGGGCCTGTAAAATCATAAAAGTGAATGGAGAGAAGCAAGGGAAATGTATAGGCGTGCACTGCATAAACAAGGGCACATCTAGAAATGCAAATCCCTGATCTACGGTGGCTTCTTCTACTCTGCTGCCACTGGTTTTTGCCATTGGTAGAGAGTTTGTGTCCAATGTAATCAGATGTAGTTTTCTCTGTTTAAACTGTTTCTATTTTTAAAATTTATCACTAAAATAAAAACTGAGCAAGACAAAGCTCATATAGGAGAAGAATTTGGTATACAGACTTCCAGTTTGTAATTTTAAATTTATGACATTTTCTATGCAATAGTAGGGAATAACAACATCATTCATTGAATTTAAAACCACCGCATACTCACTATCGCTGTATTCAGTACCATAATCTACTGAAAGAAAATGAATTGAATGCATTAGTAAAGGCTTCTAAATCAATGGATTTGTTAAATATTGATTTATTATTATTAAATCATACTCCTTTAATGTCTTCAAAATCACCGTATATATGAAATGTTCACTTTAATCTCATGTGGACAAAGTTTGAGATGATTAATCTCATCATAAATAATCTGAGAAAATAAAACTTGGAACAGATGATCAGTATGACCACATTGTATACACATCCATTAAACCTAGACATAAAATATACATGAATTTCTTCAGCTTTTGATGTAATTAAGCACCTTGTCAATTTCTTCATTACTAATTCAGTGTTGACTAGCTGTCATTGATTATCCCGATGTACTGATGCCCCTGAAGATAATTGTCCATTAGTAGATGCGGATGTCCTGTTGTATAAGTTTTTTTTTTTTGTACTAGGGGTTGACCTCAGGACCTCGCACGCCAGCAGGCGCCCGTGCCGCTGAGCAATATCACTGGCCCTTTTTCCGTATGTGGGTTCCAGGAGTCGAACTCGGGCCCTCGCGCTTGCCAGGCAGGCGCTTACACCACTGAGCCATCTCACCGGCCCTGTATAAGTTTTATATTGAGATGAAATAGCAAAATATACACAAAGTTACTCCCTGTTCTTTATATAGAGGCTAATCTGCTAACAGAAGGGAACTTTCGTAGGTTTTTAATCACATTTAGAAAGTACTTTTACATTTATGTTTTATATATCAACATATGTTTACACTAAAACAATGAAATCAGCCCTAAATGGTGATATGTTTTCTATGAACAATGGAATTTGTACTCAAATAAACTTGGGAGATGTTACACCCTAAGTTTTTCTAATAGCTGAAACTTTTATAAATCACTGTGTTAAATATTCTGAAGTTTTGGAAAAAATGAATCTTCTCTTACTTATTTACATTATTCCTCAAGTTTACTTAAGCAGAGTCACTTTTCCGATTGAGTTGGAGAAAATCAGTTTAAAAAAGGAATCAAGCTGTCCAAGTCTATACAACAGGCTTAAGTCAGATTTAAAAGTACTTGTAAGATTTTCTGAGTCCTGCGTATTTTGACAGAACAAATAGTTGATACTTTCTTGAGACCTGGTGAATACTAAAAGAAAATATCTTCACCTTGCTAAAGTTCTTCAAAAGCATGGAAATTGATAATATTTACTTGTCGGGTTCTTTTAATTCTTCGGAATTTTCAAAGAGTGTTAAAGATGGAATTTTCGTAATATTAACATTTTCAAGGGATATAACATGAATAAGTGAAATTTACTGACTTGTAAATTTTTAAACATAATGAGGCCTGTGAGAAAAACTCAATATTACAGAAAATGGTGAAGCTAAAACAAAAGCCTCTGTCTTCTCCATCCTCCACCTCCTGACAGAGGTTATGAAAATCCCTCAAGAAAGGATTTGAATAGATTCCAAGGCTTTCTGAAGATATTGCCTAATTGTGGTCATGACTCTCTTCCCAAATCCAAGAATGACATGGAACAATGACAGGTCACCATTTCTCCATCTGCCAACTCCTCTTACCCAGAAGTGAGGAAACTACCCTTCTCCAGTCCATCTGCCTTTACTTCTATCTCATTTTTATTTGTTGTTTGATCCTATCTATTATCTATCTATCCTCTCAATAAAGTATTTTCTGACACAGTGTTAGAAGGCATTTGTGTGCTTATGTGGCTCCACTCCCAGATTCTAGCAACAAAAACCATCAAATAAACCTGGTGTTTTCACTCAGACCAAGAAAAGTGTCAGATTTCTCATTTCTAGAAAGCTTCATTGATCACTTCAAACCTGCAAGTCGAAATTCAATGAGGATGGTCATATCCATATCCATTTATTTATCTTTTTTATTTTGCTATACCGTTTTATAAACTTTTTATGGAAGTATATTTATAGACATACATATAAAAGTTCACAAGTTATGTGTTCAGGTAGATATATTTTCATAAACTAAGCATATTCAGGCAAACATCACAAGATTTGAGAAAGAGCACTCTGGGTCCTTGCATAATCATCGGCTTGGGCTTCTAAAATGATGCCATGAACTCAGTAGCTTAGCAGACATTTATTTTTCAGAGTCCTCGAGGCTGGGAAGTTCTAGAACAAGGAGTCTGCAGAACTGATGCCTGATGGCTCTCTCTTCCTGATTCATAGATAGCACCTTCTCGCTGTGTTTTCATAGGGTAGAAGAGCAGGGAAAGATCTCTAGAGCCTTTTGAGAAGAAAGACCCTCATCCCACTCCTGAGGACCCTTCCTCCATGACCCAATCACTTGCCAAGGGTCCCATCTTCTAATAACATCACACAGGAGGGACTGGTTAAATCTAGTTATTTAACAAATAAATCACCTCACATAGTTATTAATTTTATGGTGAGAACACATTTACTTTGACTATCTTAGGAATTCTCAAGAATATATTGCTAACTAGAATCATCATGCGGTACAATGGCTCTCTCTTCACTTTAGTTTTATTATCTATCTGATATTTTGTATCTTTTGATATTATCTTTGATAGATATGAAAGCCTGATTTATTTGAAAATGTGTGTTATTTATATCTTCAAATTTTGTCCTTCCAATGTACATTTTTAGATATTCACTGATATTTTTATTATTCAAAGTTTATAAAATTTGATATTTTTATTTCAAATATGCTATTATCATCTAGTAAGAATACACAACATTTATAGAGGTGTGTTTTAATAGTTCAATCTCTCCAAGTCAGCAGATCTTGGAGCCTTTTACTTTTATGTAGTGAGCTGGATTCATACATTATATAGACCTGTCTCTTGAGAGGCAAAGACAAATTCAAACCACTGGATATGAAAATAAAGAATATCATTTAAATATGGTTTGTTAGACATGAGTTGTCAATTAGGAACTTAACAAATATGTTTTAAAAAATGGCCATTTGTTGTTGCTGTTGTTGTTGTTTTGTCATTTAATTTATTTTTTTTAAGACAACAAGTAAACATTCTCATGTGTTAACAAACTCAAGAATTACAGAATGTACAAATACCTTTTGGAGAAAAACATTACTCAGTATAAGATTAAGCCATGTAAAAGCTTAGAAGACTAAGGAATGGAATAGTCACAGTGAAATTGCATTTTCATACTAGGGAGACAATATGATGTTTACAAATGTGCGTCCGGTTTATTTCGCTTGTGAGTATTTTCTCGAGTTGCATCCATTTACCTATAAAAGTTTCCAGCTTATCTTTCTTTATGGCTGAGTAGTACTCCATTGTATAAAAATACCACATCTTTTTTATCCATTCCTCGGTTAATGGGCATTTGGGTTGTTTCCACGATCTAGCTATCAAAATTGTGTTGCTATAAACATGGGTGCACATAAATCACTGTGATACGATGTTTTTAATTCTTCTGGGAAGATACTCAGAAGGGGAATAGCTGGGTCAAATGGGACCTCCAGTCCTAGTTCTTTGAGGAATCTCCACACTGATTTCCACAGTGGCTGCAGTGGAGAAGGGTTCCTTTTTCCCCACAGCCCCTCCAGCATTTGTTGTAAGTTGATTTCTTGACAATAGCCATTCTTTCTGGGGTGAGATGGAATCTCGGTGTTGTTTTAATTTGCATCTCTCGAATGACTAGTGATGTTGAACATGTTTTCATATATTTATTTGCCATTTGTATTTCTTCATCTGAGAAGTGTTTATTCATCTCAGATGCCCATTTTTGGATTGGGTCTTTAAATTTGGGAGGTTTGATTTTTTTTGAGTTCTTTGTATGTTCTAGATAGTAATCCTTTGTCTGAGGAATAGCTGTCAAACATTTTTTCCCACCAAAACATGGCCATCTGACACACATAAATAGAACAAAAAATGTATAAAAAAGTGTACTTCTATTTATATAAATTATGTGCTTTTTCTTGAATATCCCATATTCAATATCTAATGATACTTAAGTACATTTACTTCATAGCAGTCATCAATAACATTTAAAATATGTACTTATGAATAATCTTGCCAAAACAGCATTAAACGATAACATTTACTGTTTAATTAAAATCATTTTCAAAAATTAGAATAAATTTGAAACTTTAAAAATAATGTGAATATACAGATCCAATCTCTAAAGTAATTAGAGCTATAATTTATAATAATATGGAACAAAATTATTTACAAAATGTTATTTAAAAAGGTTTTAAAGTAGAAACATATATATATGTATATCACAAGCAGAAGACATTTCTGGGAGGTATATGTACATAGTGGATTACTTAAAAACTACAGTAAGAAATCATGTTAAGTTTAGTTAGCAAACATGCAAGGACACACACTGCATTATTATTAATTATAATGAAAAGGCACCAGAAAAACTACCAAATATCTGAGAGTGGAATGATCAAATAAAATATTATATTGCAAGTCCTGTATTATATAGTTTATCTCATACTGTAAAAAGAAACTCTATCTACCTATCTATCTATCTATATCTATCTATCTATCTATCTATCTATCTATCTATCTATCTATCATCTATCATATGAACATGGAATAAGCAAAACAGATATTGTTAAAATAGAAAAGTCAAATTGCTGAGGGAGAGTAGAAGTTTGCATTTTTTAAGACTGTCAGCACTGGTGAAAGCAGACTGGCTGGGGAGAGGTCGTAAGGGAATGTTTTTGTTGTCACTCTACACATCTGTATTGTTTAAACTCCTTTTAAAATTTCTTACCAAAGAAAAATATTTCATCTGTGTGTAAAAACCATTAGAAAGATACGAATAGCATGTCAGACAGAGAAAGCACTACACTCGAACACACAGAAGTCCAACACCACAAAACCGAGGCCAAGTAGAGGAGTCCTTGTGTCCTTCCGGTCCACGTCCCAGCACACACTCCAGCCAGAGGTGGACCAGATGGGAACCATGGCTTCGAGACTCTTGCTGAGGCACTTCAACTTTATTTTGTAAGTGACTGAGATCAATTATTTAATCCTAAGCAAGGGTTTAGGGAGTGATCCAAGCAAGTTTACTCTTTCAAATTTAGGAAAGCAGATAATGACTAGAAAGCTGCTAGAGGAGATAATAAGCATGGAGGAGAGGGAGGCTATGGAATGAAGATCAGACAAAAGATTGCTGGAAGAGTCCAGATGAGAAATAATTAAGACCTGAAACATGGTAATGAAACAGGTGCAGGTGATGTGCACAGCGTTGGACAGGTTGTGATTTTGAAAACTGTGGGTAACTAATTTTGATAAATTGATGTTTGTTGGAATATATCTCAAGTGCAAGGTGAAGTTCCAGACTAGAAATACAGAGGTAAACATTTTCCAGCCCATGCCTACTAATTAAGGACATTTTGTACAGTAAATGAATTCCCTGTGGAAGAGTATTAATGAGAGAAGCAAAGTGAAACAAGGGTAGAGCCCTTGGACATAGTAATTAACTACTTGTGCTAAGGAAATGGTGCCCCATGTGAAAGGAACACTGAGGGATCAAAGAAAAAGGTAACTAGGGCCCATGAGATGGCTCAGTGGCGTAAGCACCTGACTGGCAAGCGCGAGGGCCCAAGTTCGACTCCCGGAACCCACATACAAGTAAAGGGCTGGTGATATCGCTCAGCGGCACGGGCGCCTGCTGGCACGCGAGGTCCTGAGGTCGACCCCCGGTACCCACAAAAAAAAAAAAAAAAAGAAGAAAACTAAGGAATGGGATCCCACCAAAGCCAAGGGTGAGGTAATAGTGTACACAATAGTCCAAAAACAATTAAAAATTAGGAACGTTGAGCCGGTGAGATGGCTCAGTGGCGTAAGCGCCTGCCTTGCAAGTGCGAGGGCCCGAGCTTGACTCCCGGAACCCACATACGAAAAAGGGGCCGGTGATATCACTCAGCGGCACAGGTGCCTGTTGGCGTGCGAGGTCCTGAGGTCAACCCCCCGGTACCCCCCCCAAAAAAATTAGGAACGTAAACTTTTTGTCGATTATTGTATTAGTTGTATTATGTATTACAACTTCATATTTTTGTGTCTATGGATGAATTTAAATTTTAATTAAAACCTTGACATTTACCTCAGCAAATTTTCACAAAAACTTCCACTGTAGCAAAACCAATGGCTAGCAGGAATATCCATTGCTAGCTGACCACACATACTCCACTTGAATACCTACACATAGTATGATTTCTTTCTAAATATGTTAGGATTAGTGACTTTCAACCTACTTTAAACCAAAAGCTAAACTCTCTCAGAGGATGATGTTTAGAATTAACAAGACAAACCAATTAAATTTAATTAGGTCTACTTGTGTGAGATAATTAGCATAATTAATTTTGATTTTGAAGTGCCCCAGAAGAAGGCAGTGTTTGTATATTTGTGAAGAGAACTTCACTGAGGAAAGGAAGGAAAAAACAAAAGAAATAGATTTTCATTTTAGAAATGTGACGTCTAGTAATATGACATGACATTTTATATATAAGCAGGACTTGTCTTATTAAAATGTATAAATACCTGTCTAAACACATTCAGAGAATTTTGCCCCAAGTCTTGTTCTATTTAAGGATGAGAGTTGTATTTGTTTTCTTTTTAGGAGCTATCTGAGAATTTTACATTGCTAAATGTATTAGATTAGGATAACAAATTAACATGCAACTAGGAATATATTTCTTGGAGTAAAGATTGTTTAGTTACTTTTGCAAAAGTATTTAATTCATTTGATCCCAAGCTGGGAGAAGAAACTACACTATATCCAGGCAATATTATTTAGCTGTGATCAAGATATAAATTTTTTGACATATTAGCATCCTTGTTTCTGTGATACATCATAATATGACTGGTATATTTTTTCTGATATAAAATACTAGTGGTTTAGAAAATGAATAGTGTTTTAGGTCAGATAAAATACATCGGTATTATATGCTTTGTGTCTAGACGTCCCATCAAAGCCTCCTACCGTCATGAGGGGGTGCTTTTCAGAGGTGGCTGAATCTAGAGTTTGTGATTGATTCGTGGTCCAATGCTGGGATTAAGGGTGCAAGTGCTACACCCACCCCAGGGCAGGTAGCCTGTTTACAATAAAGGGGACAGAAAGAACCTTGTCTTCCCTTGCTTGCCTTCGCTGTCTTCTGCCACCATGAACTGTTGCCCTCTGCCATGTGCCACCATGCTTTGGACCCAACCAATTATGGACTGAAACCTCTACAAACTGAGCTACATAAACCTTTCCTCCTCTAACTTTGGGTGTCAGGTATTTTGTCTCAGCAATGAGAGAAAAGTAACTAAGACAAGTGTTCACTGCTCTTAGTTTACCCTACAAATTATAAATTAATTGTACTATGATTTTTCTGCTAGTATCTTTTTATTTTTTAAAAAGTTACACAAACACAAAAATACAATAAGTACAAATTACTAAATAATTTAAATTTAGTACCCATATATTATTTCAAGCAAGAAATAGAACACTGCTAACCTAAAAGCATTTTGCCAGTTCTTCCATTTTCTTTTTGTGACTCTTGTCCTGACTGTCAAAATACTCTTATTATTATTTAAATTTCACGCCTTGCATGTTCTCCGTTGTTTTGTCTTGTTTTTTAGTCTGAACATTACGTCTGTCAGATTAAATCATGCCTCAGAGTGTACAGTACAAATAAGCTTTTGAGAATCCGCTGTCACTCCTATGACCATTGCTCCCGTGACCGTCACTCCCAAATACTCTAGTGTGTGCATCAACAAGGACATTCTCCTATTTAATCCCAATACACACCCCCAAATTAGAAATGTAACATTGATACACCACTAATATTTGCAGAGTTTATTACATTTTTACCAATTTTCTGAACATGTGTTTTGTAGTAAAACAATCCAACATACAGTTCTTTTTTTTTTTTTTTTTTTGTGGGTACCGGGGGGTCGACCTCAGGACCTCGCGCACCAACAGGCACCCGTGCCGCTGAGCGATATCACCGGCCCCTTTTTCGTATGTGGGATCCGGGAGTCGAACTCGGGCCCTCGCGCTTGCAAGGCAGGCGCTTATGCCGCTGAGCCATCTCACCGGCCCCGACATACAGTTCTATATTATGCTCAGTTGTCAGTCTTTACGGACTTTTTTCACTTGGAAAGCTTATCTGCTTCCTCAAAGTTAGATTCTCCTTACATCATACTCTGTTCTCTGTATCTTTCATGCTGTTTTGTTCTCATTGCTTTTATCTGCTGGAGCACAGTTTTGGTTCTTTCATTTCTGATGATATTTATTATAGTTCCTTGAATACACTGGTATCGGACAGTTATCTCCACCGTAAAGTTACTCTTTATTTCTCAATATACTTGCATGGTTCTTCGTGCAACTTTTAATGTGTCTACTAATATATTTATGTGAGTATTGTTTCATGGGTATCTAGTTTATGCAGTGGGCGAAAAGGCATTATTATTATTTATGTTGGTGCTCAGATTGTCCTCATTTCCTACTGGGAGCCATTTCAAGGGGCCTCCTGTGTCCTTTTCTCACGTTTTCAGGGTTTTTTTTAGTGTTCCTGCATCTCTGGCACAACACTGCATTTCAACTTCTCTTGTAGCTTTCCTGCCCAGACCACCTAGGATCAGCAACATTTTTTTTTTTTTTTTATGTGGGTTCCGGTAGTCGACCTCAGGACCTCACGCTTGCCAGGCAGCTGCTTATGCCGCTGAGCTATCTCACCGGCCCTGCAATATTTTTAAGGATTTGCAACCTAGGTGCCAGATAGACTCACAGCAGACAGGACTAGGAATATATGTGTACTTGTTCACACAAGCACCATTTATATACAGGAAGCTAACAAGCTAGCTAATGAGACATAAAATGCCTTCTACTTTTGTGCCTTCTTTTGTATTTGTATAACTTCCTTGTGAACCATGATTCTCCCATGTCTTTCATTATATATGTTTAGAAATCATTTTCTCCTTCCCCATCATTGTCTCTGCTCTATCATCCTGCCCCAGAGTACACCATTAGGGAGGCCCTGGTACCCTGCTCAGGCTCTAATGCCAGGATCCAGCACCCTCCATCAAACTGGCCTTCCTACCAAAATGGTACAGGGATGTCTCATTTACTCTGCTCAAATTCCTCTACGATTACCATCTAACATCAGTAGGGTACATTGGTTATAATTATTATCACTTACTACCATTAGTACCAATGTCACAACATTACTTAATGATGTCCATATTAATTCTGATTTCCTTAATTGTAATCTAATGTCCTTTTCTGTTCCAGGAGTGAACCAAGGATGCGACATTACATTCAGCAGCCATATCTCTTTACATTTAGGTTGCAAAAATTACATATAGTATACCTACATGAGGGTTAACTATATTTTTAGGTAATTCCTTAAAATGTTTTACAATCATTTTCAAAGTCATTTTCTCAATGTCTGAAGCTTTTGTTCATAGCTTAAACCTATTTTACTGTGAAAGAAGTAGTTACAGACTTCTCTGATAATGGACTCTACATGAAAGGCCATTTTAAAATCAGACCATAGCTAACTTCAATTTCTTTAATCTTTATAGACTTTATTTTCAAATCCTGAATACTGAACTTAAAATGGAAGAAAAGAACTTAGAGATACAGTTCAATTTGGTAAATATGTATTGAGTGGTGACTTTTTCACAGGTACCACAGCAAATACTAGAACAATACAGTTGAATGTGGGAGAATCTAACTTTTCACTCTATATTCTGATAACTCTACAACCTAGTGAGTTATATATTAGCAGGATTTTTGAAAGCATAGAAAAGAGAGCAATCATTCTTTTAAATGCTTCAAGAATTTATTTTGAGCTTAGTCCTGAAAGATTAGAGTTTAGTCATGTAAAGAAAAGAATTAAGTTATAGAACTCTACCTTAACATCTTTTGTATTTTTTACAAGTCTTTCTGTTCTGTTTTATTCTAAGTGCTTGTCATTTATCATTTGCAATACTGCTATACTATTTAAATCCTAACTCTGCTTCTGGTTCAGTGTATCTCCAATTTAGTTTCTGTCCTGTTGCAAAGGTATACAATGTGCCCTTACCAACAGAGGTAATTATCATAACAGGTCACATGTCATAGTGATTATTAGTCATCCACATTGTAGAATTTGTTGTAAACTATTTCTAGTTATGAAGCAAAGCATTATTATTCACATTTGGACCTCAACTTGATTAATTTTAGGAGACATTTTTCCTAAATTCTTAAAAATGATTTATATAAATTTACATTTTCAAAGTAATTCTCGTTTTGTTTCACTCAAGAGTATTTTAATGCATATTTGGAAAAAGAAAGATGGAACAAAATTAGACATGTTGACATGATATATATGTATTCCTGAATAATTTTATGGCATTTTATAAACTTTCATTAGCTATATTTATTAATGTAGAATTCTTAACATAATTTGGCAAATTTAAGGAATGGAAGAAAATAGGAGGAAAAATGAGAAAGAATATTTTCAAAAGGAAACAAGAAGGATAAATGGTAATAGATAGACCAGCATTTCCACCTGCAGCGTTTCCCACGAGGCTTATTTTCAATGCAGTCTATCATCAAAATCTTATAATAGAACTTAGCAAATTCAGACAGCAGTAATTTTTGCCAGTTATTATATTTTTCATGTGCAAAGCGACCCAAATCCAATTTACCTTGGTTGTTACTGACGCATCTTTTATTAAAATGCATAGATCTCTAAGATAATGCACTTCTATTATTTTCTAATTTATTGATTGATTGCTTTCAAATGGTGTTTTCTTGGCTCTTTGTGGCATCAGTGCAAATATTACTTCCCTGTATTACTGTGCAAAATGCATGTAAAATTAGCATACCTTAAATAGATCCCCACAACAATAAAACAAATACCTAAAGGGTATAAGGTAAATTCATATCATTCAGTGTCTTGTTTGCTCTCCCATGAAACAGAAGAAATGAGTTTACGACTTCTAGTAGAAAAGCATGTATAAGCAGAAAATAATTTTCCTGAATAAAAGTGGAACTATTTTAGTTAAATTTTTATTTGAAGGAAAATGACACTGAATAGGATGTTTGAGATCCTTTTAAAAACAGACACATTAGTACCAATATCTGAAATCTCAATTAAGACTAATCTATGAATTGGCTCTTTTGCAAAAAGATTTAAGTCACTACACCTGTCAAAGGAGGACATGAAGTTTTCTGAAATCATGATTATTTATAAGCATTTACGGCTTTTTCCTAAACTGAGTCAGTTTCCATGGAAACAGGAGTTATCTATTGATATCCAACCTTTGCTTTGCATAGTTTAGAGTTGACAGCTATGTGAACACTGTTTTAGAAAGCACACACAGCCCAGAAAAACTTACAAAAGATATACAAGGTGGAAAGTAATTGCAAAAGCTAAGCTTAAAAATGCAATTAGGGTTCTACATTATTTAATGTGACTTTTCATTTCCTTGAGAGCATGCTATTATTTAAAAACAATATTATCTTATGATGGAGAGTTAGAACTGAAACAAAATGGAAAATTACCTTTGTTATTATTACTACAGATAAATTTTATTATATAATAAATATCACAAAGAAAACAAATGCCTGCATAAAGAAGCATCTCTTGGCATATAATGGATTCTCAGTAATAATAATATAAATGTATTAACAAATATAACCAGCATACAATATACATTTCACATTACCATGGGAATCTAATTATTATAACTCTGGGAAGTAAATAGATATCATTATATTATTTTAAAGTTGCCAAAGAATCTAGCATGTAAATGACTTCCCAATATCACATATATAGTATTTAAAATTATATATTATGCAGATTTTCAAGGCAAGTTCTTTTAATTTCAACCTACTAAATTATGAACAAATGAAGTAATATGAATTGAAAGAAAAATTTTAACTGAAATACTGGATATTGCCATTTGATAGTTAATTATTTTAAGATTTGCTTTAAAATGACTTTTTGTGCATTTCAAAGATTTTTTTAAAATTTTGCATATTTATAAAAATCATTGATTATGGCTTGAAAAATGTGGTGGCTACTGGTGGGAAATGGTTTATTAAACCCTGCTAGACCATAATTTTGCAAAGTAGAATCTCAGAAAGCAGATAATTATGTCCATTGTCATCAGTGGTGCATGTCCAATAAATACTACTTACCTTCAAGTATACCTGGAGAAAAATTATAAATTTATCTTAGGAAAAGATATTTAATTCTATTTGCATTTATTAACTTTTAAATTATTACTAATAGAAAAATAGCAGCCATTTTAAAGAAAAATGCTTCATGAAGAATAAAAGTCTATCCTACCTCACCACCTCAAACTCAAGAGTGAAGAAATAAAATAAACTTCAATACTGAATAATGTGTAAAATAAATGAGTTTCTAATCTTATTTTGACAGAGTGACTTTTAAGGGCCTTGATGGACAAAAAAACATAATTTTACTACAAGAAATCATTTCTAATGTCCTCAGTTATATAAAATAACTAAATATATTGCTTACTTCTTCGTTTTAATTATTTGAACTTCTTAAAGAATTTTTAATGTTCCTGATTAAATTTAGAAAACATTTTAATGTATTTCCTCTTCTTTTCAAGTCTGTTTCTGATTTTATGGTTTAAGTAAATAATTTATATATATATATTTTTGTGTGTGTGTGTGGGTACCGGGGATCAAACTCAGGACCTCGTGGGCCAGCAGGCGCCCCGTGCCTCTGAGTGATATCACCTGCCCTTTTCTCATATGTGGGTACCGGAAGTCGAACTCGGGACCTCGTGTTTGCCAGGCAGGCACTTATGCTGCTGAGCTATCTCACTGGCCCTATATATCATCTTTACAAAGCTGAATATAAAATAAACTAAAGTTATAGATTTGATTTCTGCAGATGCACATTTAGATATTTTCCCTGAAGTGAATAAAGATTAAATTTTTAAACCCCAGCTTTTATTTTCCTTCTCTTACATTTAATGTTAGTCCTTGAAGGAAGTAGATTTCATTGTAATAGGTTTGAAAACAGGCATCACAGAAAATGTACAAACTAATGGACTACTTTACTGGGGACTTGGTTGAAATTCATGATAAATCTAAGCAGAATAGGAAAATAATCCAGAGTCAGACTCAGATAAATTTATCTAAGCCCATTCTGGCTCAGATAAATTTGAGTGGGTGGTAGGAAATTACTTTACCAAAATACTTTAATAAGAAAGAATGGAAGGAAAATTTCATTACAGCTCTCAGCATTTAGAGATTATATTTCATACGCTTAAAACTGCTTTAGAAAGAAACCAGGGCTTCTTGGAGAAATGCCTGATTCCAGAACTGGGGGATGTAATGTAAAACATGAACATAAAGCATCTATTTTTGTATGTGCTGGAAAGTAAGGAGGCATTTAAAGTATGACAGAAATATGTCAACAAAACACGGGAGCCAATCTGAACAAATCCCTAGGCAATTCAGGGAAATTTTGAGAACCAAATAGGCCATAGAGAAAAGATTCAAATTGCACTGGGCAGTGGACTGGGGGTGATGGGCAGTGGGAGAAGAGGTGGGAGGGGTACTTTGGACTAGCCACTCCGAAGGTGAGGTGACTCGCCTGGTCATTGTCTCCAACTAACTCCGTCCTGGGTTGTACCACCGAAGTAAGTTCTTTCACTTCTAAATGAAAAGGTTTCTCTGGATTGCAAAAGTTATGTCCAGTATTTAAAAATCTATAAATAGAAACAACTTCCTGAATAAGAAAAGGGAAATATTTGACAAATTCTTCCCTCCAAAAAAGCATTTTATTATTTAAAAAAGATGCAAAACAATAATGTAAAATCTCTGGAAATTTTCTTAAGAGCATAGAGCAAAAGGAAAAACATCCGTTCAAGAAAATCCAGTTTGGCGAGGATAGTAAGCCACAACTCTCCCTCATTCCACACTCAGGCCTTCCACCTACCTATCACAGGCTCCATCCACCCTGTGGAAACTACTACCGGGATCTAATTTAGGCAAGTGAAGCTAAGAAGGTGAGAACTTCCTCCTGCCCACATCTCAGCCTGGGCTTTGGTATCAATCTGGGGGTGGAGAGGAGTAGGCTGCAAAAATGTCTCATCCTGCCCCACCTATGTAAATTCTTTTCTAGGCAGATGTGGGTGAGAGGATCAGGGTATTCTTGTTCCAACTAGTCCTCACTCGCAGGATTGGAGCTTTCCTCCACATGCAATGGCCGAGAATACTATATCCTCCTTCCCTGTACCACAGCTCCAAGCTCAGTTACATGACATAGATTTCAAACTAAGAAAGGCAAGGCAGGAAGACTAAGGCCCCCTCCAGCATATACTTATAAGCAACTACTTATGAAGCAGAAGTCTCATTCTAAGAAAAGAAGGCAATGTCGATGTGCCCAATTTTTTCTAAGTGGAACAGAAATGTCACCCCATGTAAAGAGGCAAGATGGAGAAGCATGCTTAAGAATGAAGAGCTCTACAGCTCTACATGTGGGAACTAACTTTATTTACAGCAGCATAAGGATTCCATGAGGAAGGAAATAACCTATGGAGATCTTGGTAGAGAACAACTACGAAGCCACATTCATAACTCACTGATGCAAGTAGTAACTGCTAAACACCAAAATTTTAACATAAAGAATCAGGGAAGGAGTGAGCTAAGAAGCACTCTCCTGTGATCACAGCCAAACCTGAAGGTCAAAAAGTCTAAATTCTAAACTGCACCTGCTTAGGAAAATTGGGAAGAATATGGAGAATGATTGAAAGCTTTCCTTAATCACACAAAAATCAATAAACAAAGGGCAGAATTCTTAGTGGTACAGGGGCTTAAGTATAACCAACGACCAAATACTCTGACATAGGGACAAATCCCAAGAAACCAGCCTTAAAAACAAAATTACACGTATCCCTTGCAACCTGGGAGATTGTGTGCATATCTAAGGCTGCACTCACTTAGGAATGAATGTAGAGAGGAAAACCTATCCTAGTCATACTTGGTTGGGCATGTGGCAAAAACAAACTCTATTAACTGAGAGCAGCTCCTGAAACCACAAACGCACCAAGTGATAAAGATTAAAATGTTCACTGGCTAAGAGGGTTTAAGTTCAACATTTGAATAATAATTGGATTATGCTGAACCAGGGGCAACCCTTAGGGAGCCAGGTTAAAAGATTAAATCAAGAAAAAAATCTGAGCAAGGAAAACGAAGGTCATACAGTCAGACTCTGGGACATAGACTTGCCAAGATCAGTCCAGGCAAGACATTAAGTGAATGAATGAAAGACCACTCAAAATCATTTAATAAATCCTGGGGATAAAGGGAAATAAGCACCATGCGTTGCTATAACATAGTATCCAAAATGTTCCATATTTAACATAAAGTTATGACATACATGTAAACAAAACTATAACCATACAGGGGATAACAACAGAAAATAGAAACTCCCTTGAAGTGACTTTGATGCTATAGTTAACAAAGAATTTAAAGCAGCTGTTATAAATATATTCAAAGAGCTGAAAGAGATCATCTCTAAAGAATTAAAAGAAGGTATGATGACAATGTTCCATAAATAGAAAATCTCAATGAATAGAAAGAAATTATTTTTTAAAAAGAACAAAATGGAAATTTCACAGTTGAAAATGTTACCACAATGAAGTATTCAGTAAATGGACTCAGCAGAAAATTTGAGTCACCAAATCAATGAGAAAACTTGATGATAGATTAGTAGGGGTTACATAATATGAATAGGGAAGAGAAACAAGATGGGAGAAAAATAAACAAAGCCACAGAGAAATAAGAGGCACCAATAAGTCCACCAGCATCTGTGTAATGGGAAAGCTATAGAAAAGTACAGAAAAAATAAGTCAGTGTGTCGCGCGCTTCTGCTCGTCCAGCGAGAAGAATCACACAACACGGGTCGGTGAAAGCTTGCTTTAATCGTTCACAGCTCCAGAGCCTCTACAAGCGTCCGCCCTGTGGCGGCTCCATCCGTGCTCTGCCGAGATCTCCCTCGAAAAGGCGGAGTAACATGTTTTTATAAGGAGAGGGGCGCCAATAGCAATACAGCAGGAAATGAAAGCTCATAGGCTAAACTCATCAGTCTCTAGGCAGACTCACACATTTACAGGGCGCGGACAGCACTGACCGCAACCAGGAAGCAGGAAATAGGCGCCATCTTGCCCAGGTCGATGGGAGGGGTAATTTAGCACAGGCCTTGAGTCAGGCACAAGGCCGCGCCGGAGGCCTGATTGTGATGTTGGCCTCCAACATTTCCCCCTTATAAATCACATAAAAAGGCAGACGTAGCCAGTCTCGAGTGAATGTATTGGCCTGCACCCCACTATTAGCCCGGTGGTCGTTTGTGCCAGCGGCCGTCTAGCACCGACCATCCTGGGCCTCATCCTTTTTTGTGGGGCTAGGAAATAACTGGATGGAACCTAGATGCATGCAGGCATGCATTAGGTGTTCCGCCATGAACCCCCCTGTGGAGCACCTCGTGACTTTCCTAGTCACACACTCGATGGCGGTCGCCACTCAATGGGATGGGGCCTGTCTTAGGTTGAGTCAAGGCTGGGGATCCTTGCTCTTACCCGTCTTTGGCTCACCCACCCAGCTAAAAGCGATGTTCTGCGACCCTGAGCAGGTAGGCAGCCGCTGGCCTGGCTGTAGGGCCTCCATCCGCCAACTGCATGGCAGCCATTGCTGTCAAGCGCACCTGTTGTTGAGTCTGCATTAATCTATCCAGCAGGCACTTGATAACAACCAAGACAACAAGAATACCGACTCCGATTGCAACCCAAGTTGCCAGACTGGGCCAGCTAAACCAGGAGGTGACCTTTTCCCACAATTTTGTGATGACAGTTCCCAAACTGGACAGGTCAAAAGTAACAGGCTGTAAATTTATCTTTTTCATATCTTCTAAGCCAATGAAAACCTGCTCTGAGAGGTTTTTAAAGGAGGGTAAATATGTGTTTTTGAGCCAGTAAGACACCGTGTGGATGGAAACCGTCAGATTAGCCCTGACCGGGGTGACACATATCTTGTGGGGTACCCATCTTTGATCGCAAAGATGACCAGCCACTTGCCACAGGGCATCAATCTCTTGGCCTATTTCTTCTATTTCCTTTTGGAGTTGAGTAATGGCCTGGCTAGTAAGTTGTAGTACGCCTTGTTGTGCTTCAATCATCCAACGGGTGGTGTTAGCTATTCTGTTGACCTCCTCCATGGTTAGCGCCAGCTGGTTTGAAGTCCATGACTGCAGCACTGCGAGACCTACAGCAGGAACAAAGAGAGACGCCCCTATCCCCAAAACATTTTGTAGCCAATCTTTTATACTACGCGGACCTCTTGAAGAGAGGCTATCAAGTTTAATTTGGGAAAGTACAGGGCCCACCCATTCTTTGGTCTTTACGGGGACCCAAAGGTAACTTGGGCGATATACTAGGATGCCGTAGGCAGGGTAACCATTCCAGCAATTAGTCAGCCGACAACTGGTGTCTGAGTCGTTACAGTCGAAGGAAGAATTGTCAGAGAGCAAAAACATGAAAGGAGCTTTGACGCAGACTTTTGTATGAAGTGTGAAAGTCACATTATTAGCATTAGCCGCTGTGGAGGTGTTAGTCACGCTCCCATTTATCAGCATTAGAGGTCTGAGATCTACACATCCCCCCAGGGGGTTGCAAGCCTGATATTGGCTAAAGAGTTGAACTCTCCATTTATAGGGGCTATCTTGTTGTTCTCTGCACCTGGTAACGTGGGGCCAAACCTCACTCGAGGAGTTGCACTTTCGTAATTTGGTGACCTTAGGTGGCACCATCGGTCCTGTAGCCCAGACCCACCACTCCTCATTGGAGAGAACATAAGGGTGGACAGTGGACAGGCAGGTATGCCAGAAAAAATCTGAGAGCGTCACCATGGCTGGCAGGGAATGATCGCAGGGAGCAAGATGTGGATGAGTTTGGGTGACATCCCCAGTACACTTGGGGAGGACCGGCCAAGTAGCATTAAGCACTAAGCAACGCTTAGGGGAAGGTAAACCATCAGAGGAATTGAGCCTAGCAGTGCCGTAGCATGAGTATCGAGTCACGTTGACAAACTCCAAGAATGGCATGGAGGGACGAGTGGGATTACACTCTGCCATGAGGTTGGCAAAAGAAAGCACTAAGGTGCCTGGAGAAAGTGGGAAGCTAGTATTAAAGTTAATAGAAGTGGTATTGATTCCCCCTAAATAAGGGAGATCCAGAGTATTGTTTTCAGTTACATAAAAGTCAGGTGAGACAGGAGAGGCGGCTGAGAAAGAACAATCCTTAAGATCTATCACAACTATTGGCCAGTGTTGAGGGAGAGCAGAAAGCAAAGGAAGACCCCTTTGAACAGCCCCTAATACCTGAACCTGCGCATTGACAGCGCGTAAATCTTGGAGCAGGCGCCACCTGGTGGCCCCCTTTCTTATGACAAAAATAGGGGTATTCCAAGGGGAGGTGGAGGGGCGAAGGTGTCCAGCCTGTAATTGTTCTTTTATAATCTCTAACGCGGCTTGTACTTTCTCTTCAGGGAGTGGCCACTGAGGCACCCAAATTGGGTCATTGGTCTTCCACGTAAGTTTAATTGTTTCGGGCGGAGAAAAGCCCTCAGTGGCCCCTAGGAAAAACCCAGCCCCTTATGGTCGTTTTTAGGGGCGATCTGAATGGGGGAGGCGCGGCCCTGTAGGCGGGCGCCGAGGCCTTTCCCAGGCGTGTATCCCTGCCTTTTAATCATGTTTTGGGACTGTTTTGAACAGGATGTAGTGAGGGTTACATCCATTGCCATAAGGACATCTCTACCCCACAAGGAGACTGGGAGTGGAAGGACAAAAGGCTTGAACTTTCCTGTGTGACCTTCTGTATCTTGCCAGTTTAAGAGAGCCGAGCTGACCAAAGGAGCATGCACCAAACCCAACCCTTGAAGAGTCTGCTGGGCCATATCTGTGGGCCATGTATTAGGCCAATCCTTAGTACAAATAATAGAGCGATCAGCCCCTGTATCCAGCAGACCCTTCATGGGCTTTCCATTAACTATTAATGTATGTATGGGCCTCTCTTGTAGCGTCATATGGAGCCCCTCGAAAATGTCTCCGGAAGACCCGAATCCAAGGTCTCCTCGGGGTGTCTCCCGTGAAGGAAAGTTCAAGTGCAGGCTGGGTAGAAGCAAGAGCTGAGCAATCCTGTCTCCCTTATTTATGACAGCAGTGCCTTTTGGGCATTGGACCATGATTTGAACATATCCTGTGAAGTCAGAGTCAACAACTCCGGGCACAACCTCTAGGCCCATTAAAGCAGACGAGGCTCGTCCCAGAACAAGCCCCACTGCCCCTGAGGGTAACGGGCCCTTAAATAGGGTCTCTACCAACTGGACACCCATATCAGGCGTCAATATGAGCTCGGAGGCGGCACAGAGGTCCAATCCTGCTGACCCTGGGGTTGCTCTGACTGGCTGCTGGCTCTGAGGAGGGTGGCATTGTTCTGGAGGGGGCCCACTCTCTGCACAGGCCCCCTCAGGCCGTTTTTTGACTCATCGTCCTTTCTCCCTGTTAGGCGATTGCCTTCGCTGTCAAACACTGAGCGGCAATCTTTAGCTGCATGGTTTCCTTTGTGACACTGTTGACAAAGCTTTGGGTTTTTAGTCTCCTGTCCACTTTTCTGTGGACAGTACTTTCGAATATGGCCAGGTTGATGACACCCATAGCACAGTCCCTTTTGTGGGCCCTTTTGATCCTTGCGCTTATTGCGCTCCAGAGAAGCCTGGACTGCCGCTCCAACAAAGGCGGCTAATCCAGAATTTGTCAAGGGGCCCCCAATTTCTCTGCACACTCTAATCCATTTTTCTAACCCCTCATTTCTATGTGGTGTAATGGCCACGCGGCATTCCCCAGTACATTGTTCGAAAATGAGCTGCTTAATAAGAGGTCCTGCCAGGCCAGGATCATAAAAGACCTTCTGGGCGGCCTCCTCCATTCTGGCCACAAAATCTGAGAATGGCTCTCCCGGGGTTTGAACTATCTTGGTGAGGCAAGCCTGGTGTTCCCCTTGGTTAGCCAGGCGTCGCCACGCCTGGGTGGCACACTGGGTGATTTGGTCATAGACAGGATTAGGATATTGTAATTGGTTTTGTGCATAAGGGCCTTTGCCGAGCAACATGTCTGCATTCCATCGCCTATTACCTTCCCTATTGTTGCGATCAGCCCGGTCCATGCAAAGGTCGGTATTCCATGCTTTCCAATCAATAAACTGCCCAGGGGAAAGACATGCCCTTGCAAGTTGCGTCCAGTCTCCAGGGGTCATAGGAGCAGTCGCTATAGTCTCCAATACAGCGAGTGTGAAAGGAGCATTGGGGCCATAGGAAGAGACTGCTTCTTTTAGTTGCTTTATAAGCTTAAGGTCAAGGGGTTGATGGAATGGTTGCCCTCCCTGGCTGGTGAGAACCGGATAAATCCCGTATGGGCCTCGGTCAATGCCGGGGACATTTCTGGTCCCTGTTTTCTTTATGACCTCCCATGTGGGGCCGTGGAAGGTACGGCAAGCAGAGGGCAAAGGGCCATCTTGGAATGGGGGAGGCGGCTCCCAGGGCGGGGCACTGGGCATAGGTCCGCCCTCCCCGTTGCCCTCCCCTAGCGGAGGCCGGCCTAGGCTTAACTCTTTGAAGTCATCATACAATTTCCGGAAAGGATTAGAAGTCTGCCACGTAGCAGCCGTAGCGCCACGTCTCGGGGAGGGGAGGCCCTCTGTTGGCGCCGAGCCTTTATTGACAGCAGCCTGAGGCCCCCGCTCTAACCCCTCTGTCTCTTCCGCCTCTGAGTCTGAAGAGGAAGAATCCGACCCCGCCCTAGAATTAGCCCTCGAGCTCTCTGAGCGAGCCTTCTCAAGCGCCTTTTCAAGAGCCTCACGGGCCTCCGAAAGCGGAAGAGATCCGCTCGGGCCCTCCTCCACTTTGAGGCAATATCTAACCATCTCCCAGAGGGGGCGTACGGAGGGGTCAATTACTCCCTCTTCCTCAGCAAAACTGATATCATGTCCTAACTTTTCCCAGCAGGGTAGAGTAAGGTGCCCAGTGGGCCAAAACCACGGGGCGATCTCATGTATATTTTTAAAAAAATTTTGAACAGTTTTAGAACTCACCTTAATGCCGCGTGCTTTTAGCAAGTCTCGCATCGGCTTGTGCATCGGGGCACTGTCGGAGTTCCCCATTGTGAAACGAAACTGCTCCAGCGACACCGTCCCCGCTGTGAGCCCGCCCGATATATGGGCAACCCCCGCCTCAGCAATTGAGAGCGGAATTTCCCTGAAAGTGCATCCACCCAGGGCCAGGTTAAGCCTCCCGCTTACCTGAAGGTACGTACCGTCCTGTGACTTGATGCAGCTCCACCAGACTCCGCACAAAGGGTGATCAGGGTCCCCGTACGGGCCACCAAATGTCGCGCGCTTCTGCTCGTCCAGCGAGAAGAATCACACAACACGGGTCGGTGAAAGCTTGCTTTAATCGTTCACAGCTCCAGAGCCTCTACAAGCGTCCGCCCTGTGGCGGCTCCATCCGTGCTCTGCTGAGATCTCCCTCGAAAAGGCGGAGTAACATGTTTTTATAAGGAGAGGGGCGCCAATAGCAATACAGCAGGAAATGAAAGCTCATAGGCTAAACTCATCAGTCTCTAGGCAGACTCACACATTTACAGGGCGCGGACAGCACTGACCGCAACCAGGAAGCAGGAAATAGGCGCCATCTTGCCCAGGTCAATGGGAGGGGTAATTTAGCACAGGCCTTGAGTCAGGCACAAGGCCGCGCCAGAGGCCTGATTGTGATGTTGGCCTCCAACATCAGTGAAAACTATGTATTTGACAAACATTAATCTGAAAATCCAAGAAATCTGATAAACTCAAAATATGATACATACAGGGCCGGTGAGATGGCTCAGCGGCGTAAGCGCCTGCCTGGCAAATGCAAGGGCCCAAGTTTGACTCCCGGAACCCACATACGAAAAAAAGGGCTGGTGATACCGCTCAATGGCACTGGCACCTGCTGGCGCGGGAGGTCCTGAGGTCGACCCCCAGTGCCCCCCCCAAAAAAAGACAAACTCTTAAAAGTGATAAGAGAAAAAAATTACTCATGTAAAAGGGAAATTTCACAGGGTTAACTGAACTTTCACTGGAGCAATGGAGGCCAAAATTCACAGGTAAAATGCACTTAAAGTAATGAAATTAAAAGTACTCTCAAGCAAACATTTTAAGTCTATCAATATTATCTTCAAAAATTTAGGTAAAGTCAAAATATTCCAGGTTAAACAAAACGTGAAAGAATTCATTGCTTTAAGACTTGCCTTATAAGAAACACTAAACAAGATTCTTCAGACTGAAAGCTAAAGAAACTACACAGTAATATGAAAACCTCTAAAGTATTGTTAAAAATTTCCAATTAAGGTAATTACATAAATAGCTCTAATTCCATCTTTCTTAAGTCTATCTTTTTAAACTCATTATGGAATAGTTGCATAAAATATATATAATTGAACCGATGGGTTTATGACATATAAATAATGGTGTATTTGACAATAAGTATACAGAATAGGTGAATGGAGAAAAGTTCTATCAGATTAAGAAATGACACCATATAAGTTGCTTCTAGGATTTAGCCAATTATAAATTGTGTTGCTATAGACATTGCTATGCATGTATCATACCAATGTGGTATCTTTAGCTCTTCTGAGAAGATACCAAAACAAGAACAGCTGGATCAAATGAAATTTCTAATTTTAACAAAGTAACTCCAATTCAAAGGAATTGGATTTCCTTTCTAATAAGAAGAATAAGAAATGATGAATAAGAAGTTAATGTATCAGACTTTACAAATATAGTATATAGTATCTGTGATCATTAATCTTTTTCAAAAATTAATTTTATGAGTACATTTTTGATACACATAATGATCGCATTCGTCATAGAAATTTGTACCTGGACATAAAATTTTTAATCTTGATTTAAGAGATGCCTAGGAGATAAGTAGAGCACGCTTCGAGGTGGGCCACGAGGATGTGTTCCTGGGGACTGAATCTGGTCTCTGGACCCCTTCTCGCTGACTCTTGCTCTATTTTCTGGCTGCCATGAGATGAGCAGCTGTCCTCTCTCCTGCCTTTCCACCTCATGTTTCTGCCTTGGAGCCAGCTCGCTATGGATAGGAACCTCTGAAACCTAACCAAAATAAATCCTTTTTTTAAAAACTGTTTATGTCAGGAATTTGTCCCAGCAATGAAAATGTCAGCAACACAATATCTCTCCTTTCTTTCCCGTGTTCTTTAAAAGACATTGTATAAACTAATAATTACAAACATGTATTACTGAATTTATGAAATATACGGATGCAATATATATATAACAATAACAGCACAAAAAGGGACCAAATGGGCTGGTGAGACGGCTCAGTGGCGTAAGCGCCTGCCTTGCAAGCGTGAGGGCCCGAGTTCGACTCCCGGATCCCACATACGAAAAAGGGGCCGGTGATATCGCTCAGCAGCACGGGTGCCTGTTGGCACGTGAGGTCCTGAGGTCGACCCCCCGGTACCCACAAAAAAAAAAAAAAGGACCAAATTGAAGTATATAGGGAAAGAGTTTCTGTATTCTATACTTGATTAAATATAAATCTAAAGTATATTGTGATAAGTGGAGATGTAATTCTTAAGTTATACCTAAGATAATAATTGAAAAATATATAATTAAAAATTATTAAAATAACAAAATTTAAACTGAAAAATAGTTACCCAATTGAAAAGAGAGTAGTAAGAGAGGAATGGGGGAAAACATGACATAGGACATAGAAACATGAACAACATGGAAAATGTGAATACAACCATATTAATAATAATACTGTTAATTGTAATCACATTAAATAATCTAATCAAGTGAGGTGATCGGACTAGAGAAAAATTAAGATTCAAGTATGTAAGATTCAAGTCTATAGGTTTTCAAGGAGACAGCTTTAGAATCAAGCATATCAATAACTTGAAATTAATAAAATGCAAAAATATATATTGTGCAAACAGCAACAGTAGGAGAACTAAAGTGAATATACCAGAAACTAAAAACTAGTATCAAAAAATAGACATTATAAAAGAGATACTACTCTTCTTACAAATAGTTACTTCATAGTGATAAACAGCTCAATCCATCAAGATTGAACGATAATTACAAATATATATGGTCTGTATTAGTCACTTTCCCATTACTGACACACAATACCTGACACCCACAATTTAAAGCAGGAAAGGTTTATTTGGTCACACAGTTTTCATAGAATTCAGTTTGGGGTTGGTTGTCTCAAAGACAGAAATTGCATTGCAGAAGGATGGGAAAGAAAGACTACTCACCCCACAGCAGCCAGAAAGCAGAAGAAGGGAGGAGCTGGAGACAAGAATGCACCCTTCCAGAACAAAGCCCCAGTAATGCACCTCCAACCAGGCCCCACTTCCCAGCAGCATATTCAGCTATTGAATTTCTCAGTGGGTGAAGCCACTGATGTGTATCACACTCCCATGATCCAATCACTTTCCAAAAACATAAGATTTGTGGGGGACATTTTACATCTAAATCATAACATTCTTCCCCTGACCCACAAAAGATTAAAGTCCATTCATTATGTAAAATGCATTTAGCTCATCTCTAAGAGTTGCCAAAGTCTTAAGAGTTCCAGCATTGCTGAAAAGTCTAAATCTAAAGTCTCCTCTGAGAATCAAGGCAAACATTTCACTGTGTGCCCTGTAAAAATCAGGAAGAAAGTTAAACAATACTAACATACAATGGTGCTGGGTAAACATCCCCATTCAAAATGGGAAAAATAAGAAGGTAAAAAAGAGACTAAGGAAGAAAGGCAGGGAAAACATTAAATCTTCTATCTCCATGTGCACCTGGGGCAGTTTCAGTGAGATGTGATCTCCAAAGGGCCTTAGCTCCACCCCTATGGCCTTGACAGTAACAGCCTACATAGCCTCTACCTTGGGCTGGCTCTGCTAACTGCCTGAAGTTTCTACAGTAGACATTTTACATTCCTGGCATCTCCAAATTCCTAGGGTCCACATTACACTTTCATCTTCACTCTCACAGCTTCAGGCACTGCCTTTTCAGGAATACACTGCTTGGCTTTCCAGGCCTTCTTCTGAAATCTGGTGGAAGCTCCATGACGTCACAGCTTTGAATTTCTCCATGTCTCAGAAACCTGAAACACTTGGGTGATTCCAACGTCTGCCAACAAGTCCAACAATGGCCAGGGCCCTCTGACCCTTGGCTGCAGCAGCTTTTGAGTGCCTGGATGACTGACTCTGGGAAAAACTTTCCTAGTGGCCCTGACTGAGCTCAGCTCCTGGGGTTCTTTTTTCCAAGAAAAGTCTTTCAAAATTACTTACTTTTATACAATTGAGCATGCGAAGGGTGGGGTCTGAACAATTCCCAAGATACCTTCGGTGCATCATTTCTATTTTCCTGATGCAACGTACTTGGCTTCTTTATAATGCTCAACTTTTGGCAACCATACTCTCCTGGGCCCCAATTTTGTAAACACTTCCTTTTTGGTGAAACTGCAAACATTTCCACCATTCATCTTTACAACTTTTGTTCTGGTTCTCACTGTAGATCTGACTAAGCATCAAGAAGTCCCTATGCAACAGATGAACATTGGGCTTCATTGAAATTTCCTCTACTGGATCCATTAGTTTACCTCCTTTAAACTCAGCTATACAAACTCTTAGGAAATGGACAAAACACAGAAAAATATCCATCAGAATGAAACATACATGAACACATCTCCGGTTTTCAATACAGATATCATTCAAAATTGTAAACTCATGAAACTGGACTTTATTGTATGTATTCTTATTAGTATTCTGAGCTCTGACAAGTATCACACATTGTTCACAACAGTCTAAAACTTCTATAGGTTACATTTTCAAACTTTTCCAAATCCTTTTTGCAAGTGAGTCCCAAAGGCCTCTAAACCATATGCTCACTTACAGTGACAGCGACGGCCCTTCTCCTGGTACCAATTTCCTGTATTAGACCCTTTCCTGTTCCTGAGACATAATACCTGAAAAGTACCATTTAAGAAGAAGTATCTTATTTTGGCTCACTGTTTTCAGAGGATTCAGCACATCGTTGACCGGCTCAAAGGCAGAAATGACAAGGAAAAGGGAATTGTGGAGGAACAACGCTCACACCATAGCGGCCAGGAAGTAGAGACGGAAGAGAGGAGCCAGGGACATGAAAAGTCCAGAATACAAATTACAGGAAAAGATAGCAATTAGTACTTAACCAGTGCTGGAGTAAGGGAAATTGGTAGAGGCTGCCAGTGGGTAGGAGGTTTCTACCTATCATAGCTGATTCTGTGTTTATTTATGAAATGACATTGATGTTGGTTATTTTCTCCTACATACCTTTTCCCTCACATTTGATAACAGATTGGAAGTTTCCACAGATTTCTAGGAGCATGCCATTATGGTTTATATCTAAAATGTCCCCAAAGGTTTCATGGAGCCAGCACTCTATGGACTAAATCCTCTACAAACTATGAGCCAAAATAAACCTCTCTTCCTTTAACTACTGCAGGTCAGATATTTTGTCCCATTGGTGGGAAAGTGACTAATATATATGCTGTCTTAGTTACTATGGAAAAACCAATCAGTGGACTGATAGAGTAATCACACGCCCTTGATCCCAGCATCACACACTCCAGATCCAGCTGCCTCCGAAAAGCCCCATCTATGACTGCATGAGGCTTTGAGGGGACATCTAGACATAAACTATAACATTCTGCCCCTGGCTCCCCCCAAAACTCGTGTACATCTCTTTATGCAAAAGGTCCATCTCTAAGAGTTGTCAAAATCATTTCAGTTTCAGCATTGTTGAAAAGTCCAAGTCAAAATTCTTCTCTGAGGTTTAAGGCAAACTCTTAGCTGCGAGCCCCTGTACAAATGAAAAAAAAGTCAAACAGTACCAACATTCAATGGAACAAGATAAACATTACCACTCCAAAAGGTACAAATAGGGGATACAAAGGAATGGGACCAAAGCAAGTCCAAAATCCAGCAGGGCAAACATTAAATCCTGTAGTTCCGTGTGCAGCATCTGAGGCAATCTGTGACAAGATGTGAACTCCAAAGGGCTTGGGTGGCTCCGCCCCTACAGCACTGCCAGTGGTTGTAGCTCCCATTGCTTCTCTCTTGAGCCGGCTCTGTTCCCAATTGCAGTTTTCTTCAGACCATCCAAGTTCCTGGCTTCTCCAAGCTTTTGGGCTCTTTTCCCAAAGCCGTCTTTCACTTTTGTAATTTTGAGGCTGCAAAGGGTAGAGTCGTGCTGGTTCTTATGACATCCTCTGGTCATATTTTCTATTGTTCTCTTCTGAAATACTTGGCTTTTACTTGATAGTCTTTTCAGTGACCAATTTCTCCTCTATTCCCTATTTCCAGGGTGCAACTTTACTGCAGCTTCCTTTTTGGCCAAACTCAAAACATTTTAAATCATTCTGCTGGGCTCTTTGCTCTTGATTCTCAATATAAATCTGGCTAAAAGCCACCAACTGTAGCCACACCACAGCCTCGACATTAGATTACCTTGAAATTTCTTCTGCCAGATTCATTAGTCCACTGCCTTTAATCTCGATCTCAGGTAAAGTCTCCAGAGATAAGCAAAATGCAGACAAATTTTCTGCCAAGGCATAACACACATTGTCTGGAATCCAACAGCTAATCCAGTCCTTCTTCCCAGCAGAAACTTCCTGAACCTAGTCTTTACCTGCTGCAATTCTAGCAGCATTTTGGAGATTCCCTGACCAGAATCTTCCATCAAGTACAGTTTAAGGCATTCTAGGGCTACTTTTTCAGCCAGCATCTCCAAACCTTTCTAAACTCTTTCCACAAGCCAGTTCCAAAGGCTCTCGAGCCACATGGCCAGGTAATGTCACAGCCATGACCCCACTTTTCTGGTACCAAATTCTGTTTTTGAGACAAAATACCTGACACCCAAAGTTAAAAGAGGAAAGGTTTATTTGGCTCAGACTTTGTAGAGATTTCAGTTCATAGTTGGCTAGCTCTGAGACAGGGTGACATGGCAGAAAGACATCATAGAGGAGGCAGGCAGAAGGCAGCAAGCAGCAAGAAACAAGCACCCACCCTCTTTCTTTGCCTTATATCTTATCCAGCCTACTCACCCTTATGGCAGATAGCACTCACACCCAGGGTAGAGCACCCTTAATTCTATCCAGAACTATGCCAAACCAATCAGTGTTCTAATGCAGTCATCATACAACCTTGATCCCAGCATCACACACTCTGGATCCAGCCACCCCTGCAAAACCCCACCTATGACTGCTTGAGGCTTTTGGGGGGATACAATCATAACATGTGCTAAAAGCGAATCATGGTATCTATTCATTACCTATGTGTTACATTCTAAAGTATAACATGAATCTTTCACAACCTTTTTCCTTACTGATTATGTCAACTTGGGTTAATAATATAATCTTTTTTTTTTTTTGTGGGTACCGGGGGGTCGACCTCAGGACCTCACGCGCCAGCAGGCGCCCGTGCCGCTGAGCGATATCACCGGCCCCTTTTTCGTATGTGGGATCCGGGAGTCGAATTCGAGCCCTCGCGCTTGCCGGGCAGGCGCTTAAGCCGCTGAGCCATCTCATCGGCCCCAATAATATAATCTTTTAAGCTTTCTATTAACAATCTTTAAAATAGAAAACAAAATACCTGAATTTTAGGGAAATCATACCTGTAACTTCTCAAAGACATATATTGATTTTTCAAGAAATGATACCTACTTTCTTCATCTTCCTCTTTTCCCTCCCTTCAGTCATATTATGTTTTTAATTTTAAAATTTTAATATCCCAAAATAATTTTCTAATACATAAATAAAAAAGAATAAAACCACTCCATTTTATTTGCAGAAATTTCATTATTTTAATATTGGTTACCACTCTAGATATGGATTCAAATATGAAAGGGCAGAGTTAAACACACTGATGTATGAAAACAACTTTTTACTACATAAAATAGAAAATATTCAAGGAGTAAGTTTAAATTTGAGAAATATAATAAATTACATTCATATGTCACGAAGACATATCTCTAGTATGATAATATATCAATCTTATTTCCTCCAGAATTCTCAGAAAAAGATAGGAAAGGAAAAACTTCATATTTCAAATGAGATGTATTTATGTAAGAGAATGGAACAGAATTCCTCATATTGAAAAAAAAATACATGATCACATTCTGGAAAAATCCTCTTAGGAAGACAATGTTTCTCATTGCTCCTGCCCCTGTCAAAAATAGCAAGAACAGCAAATACCAGCCCTCCAGGTAATGCTAATGATAAACAGTAGCAGAATCTTGATGAATCACTTAACTCCTACCTTAAGGAATAATTTAAACCCCTAAAATATCAAGTTTCTATGTTGAAAATAACTAGGGAATAATAAGATATAGCTGTTATTTTTCCCCCATGATAATTCAACTTTACTTCCTATACTTCACAAAATTGTAGAAAACGGACATTTTAAAAATATTCTTATTTGGAAGTAAATACAAATGTTGCTTAAACACATCTTCTATATACAGGCTGTACTCAGATGTGGCTACAGCTTCTAAGGAGAGGGAAGGCTCCTATAATTAGGCAGATCTTTGTAGAAACATCACTGTATTTGCCTCCATTATGGGAATAATTTACTACTGTTGGTTAGCTTTCATTACAAAAAGAAGAAAGAGTGTGTGTCTACATTGCTGTTGGCACAGAAAAAGTATAAGTTTTAATGACAAAAATCTGAGCTTGTATCTTGTTTCTGTCCCTTTTAAAATGATTGATGCTGGAAACATTTAATTAACCTCTTTAAACCCAACTTTAAATGGGTAAAATGTCAATAATTAAATGCATAGCATTACTGAGAAAAGCAACCAAGGAAAGAACAAAAAAAGTGTTCACCACAGTATTACAGTCTACATTCAGCAAATATCACTCTTTTTCTTCCACACCATATACAGCATAGCTAAAACAATAGATATATTTTTATTATGCTCTTTTATATTGTATTTAAAAGGTATATTGTTTACATGAGTAATTACAACACATTTTTAATTCTCAATTTTGTCTCAAGAAGCTCTTCCCACCTTTATATGTATATTTTAATTGCCTTTTCAACCTACCACTCAGCTGTCTCTAATATATTTCACATTTAATAGAAATAAACTTACTTTCTTCATCCTTCCTCAACCATTTACAATGCTCACTGAGTATCATCTATAGCGTTGCTCAGGTCCTTAAACATGCTCTGTGCTTTTCTGTGTCAGGCGTTTTATACACACTGTCTTTCTCTCTGAAAATCTTAGTCACTCTTAACATAATTGGCTTCTCATCTTTTAAAGTCTCACTTTAAATTTCTTCTAAAAAGTGTTTCTGGCCATCCAACCTAATGTTGTATCTCCTATGACTTACTCTCAAATGTCTTCTTTTCCATTTTTCTACTACTTATTAAAAGCATAGAAAGCATGATTTTATTCTTCCTCCTTTCTTTTTCTTCCAAGCAAGAAAGGATTCTTTTGTATGACACAGTCAAGAGAAAAAAATTATGATTTACCATATTTATACATACCGTAAGACACCATTGATTATAGCATGAACTTCGGTTCTGATTCTCATGTCAACATTATTTCATTGGAGCCAACCAATTTTGTTTTTCTTGCAGATTCTTTTGTCTGAAGAGTGTGAAGGCTGTATAATCTTCAGTGTGGAACAGTCACTGCTGCTGGGTATTAGCGTCGAAACTAATGCCCCAAATTTTCAGCATACTTGGCTGAAGCTGTGTCCATGAAAAGGTGAACTGAGGCAGTGACAGGTTTAAGGGAAGCTGGAGAGAGGGTGGCCAGAGCAGAGGGAGGAGTCTAACAGAGACTTCAAATACTACAAAGGCTGGCCTTGGTGTGGTGGGAGAGTTAATGGGACATTAAAGGCATGTTTTTCACTCGTCTCATTATAAGCTGGGAGTAATGTTCACAATGTTCTCAATCACCTAATGATGAGGATAATATTCCTTCTATTTTCTGGAGAGTACAGGAATATAAGGAGATACATTTGAGGGGAACATGTGCCAAGTTCACTGATCTGTGAAATCTGACCTTGCACGAGTCCTGACAAACTATATAACGAACAAGGAATAGAATGACATGCTCCCCAAACTGCAGGCAGGATGGTGAAAGAGTGATTCAAACCAACAGGGGCAGTTCTAGAGTCAGAAATACTGTCTTGGGGGGCGTCCCTCAGGGTAGAAACTGATGTGACTATGGAAGTAGGACCAATAAGAAAATAAAACCATTTGACATGGAACATCTCAGAGCTCCAGTTTCACCTTTGCCATTTAAAGAGCACAGAAATGATCACTGGTCCTTGCAACAGGAAGATATCTGCACAAAATGAAATCAATAACTCTTCTTGGATACCTCACTGAATCGGGGTTGCAGGGCCGAACGTCACCCAGGAGTAGGGAAAGGCAGCCAACACAGAGTCACACCTAAATCAGCTCACATTGGGCAGGAGCCTCTGGAGCCACATTTTTGAAGAAACACTTACATGGCAAATTTGACAAATCATTTTAGGGTAAATATGCGTTAGAGTGAGATTCCCACAGGAGTTTATCACTCTCTGTAGTGAAAACCATTGAAATCAAAAGCTAGTTTCACTTTGAAGTGATCAATAAAATTCATGAGATTTATCCCAATTATCCAAGGAGAAAAGAAGATATCTAAGTTGGTAATACTAGAAATAAAAGAGAAGTGGCTCATTACTACTATCTCATGACATTAAATTTTATGAAGAACAGGATAGTCACAAACTTGATACAAGACAAAGTAGACCAATTCCTTGGAAGACATAACCTGCATAAGCTCATTTGAGAAGAACAGGACTATAGCTATAAAAGAAATATTTCATCTTTAGAGCAAAGGGCCAGAAATACATTCTAGAAATCAGGCTCTGTGGAACAAAGGCAAATTTTCAGGGTAGTGAAAAGTCCAGGATGCCCCAGAAAGTAAACAAAGAGAAATATCAAAAGGACATATGTAACAACTTGAATGGGCATCCATGAACCAAATCTGCAACAATTTGACCATTATTATACTTAATGATAGTGAATTCATTGAATAAATTAAAAGTGCATGACTAAATAAGTTTTAGACTAAAAATTATATCTCAACTTGAATGTCATGCAATAAATACAGAAGGACAACACAACTACTGAACAGAAGTTTAGTGAGAACGAGGATAGTTTTAGTGTCTAAACGTTGCTCCAAACTTCAGGTATTAATTACAGCGAGGTTAGCAGTGTCCGCCTTGGAAACACCTGAGAGCATCTTAAACAAGGTGGCCAAAGTTAATGTCATCAATATTGAGACACATCGATGTCATACGCTCAGGAACGGCGCAGTAAGAAGTGAAACTCAGTAGCACTCCTTCCAGAAATGCTTCAGTGGTACCAAATCACAGGCCAGATGCCCACTCAAGCAAATCCCTACAAATCCCTCACTTCCTCTCTTCAAAAATGGCAATTCCAAGGAAGTGAGGAGCGGCTGAAATGATGAAAAAAGCTAAGCAAATGTGACAGGTAAATTGCAAAGTTTCTAGATTGGCTCTTGGATCAGGGAACTAACTGTTATATAAAGGAAGTCATTGAGACAACTGATGATATTTAAATATAGAATATGGATTATATTAGGGCTAGATATTAATGCTAAAATTCTTTGTTTTTGACTGTACTTTATCGTGTGAGAAAATGAACTTCTCTTGTCCATAAAAAACATACGCTGAACTATTCAGTGGCAAAAAAGGTGCAATAGCTTCAATTTTTTTGCAATTATTTAGGAAAAAATTGTATGTCTGTCTCCCCAAGGACATATTCATAGATATTGTCTTTATAAATTATATTTTTATATATTATTTATAAGCTATATAGTATATAAGAAAATAAGGGCAAAATGGTAGAAATTATGAATATAATGAGAGATATATGTATAATGAGATATGAGTTTGCATTACTCTTATAATTTTTCTATTGAAATTACATCAAAATTTTAAAGAAATTAAATTAAACATTATGTATTTTAACCGTCTTGGAGTCAATATGAGAGCATCAATTTTCAAAAATTAAGTCCATGCATTTTTTTCTTTTCATAGTAAGAATTTTCTTCATTAAAGAGAAGATATAAAAATTTGGAAATTGCTGAAATATAGTTTAATATTTACTGTTAACAATGAACCTCAATCAAAAGCTTGTATATTTTTAAATGTCTTTGTTTTTACTTCTTAACTATTTAAGTAATGCATAAATGTTAACATGAAGAAAAAATTTTAATTTTCACACACCTTCACATTTACCTCTCACATTTTCTCTTTCCTTTTATTTCTGTTGATATTTAAGCCAGTAATGAAAGAAATGTATAAATTTTAATAAAATACTTAATTCAGTTTGCAAAAGTATGATTCAGTTTTGGACATGTTTTTACCCAATATTACTGGAACTGACATCCCCAAATCTCCTGTCAACAATACTTTTCTCATCAAATATTTTGTTAAAATAGATGAAAACCCTTCTTTTCAAATATCATATTTCTTCCTGAAAGATTTAAAGCACCATATTGCAGGGATACATGCATATTCATGTTTATAACAGCACAACTCATATTAGCTAATTCTTGGAAGTAGCACATATCCCCATCAATAGATAAATGGATGGAGAAAGTGTAGTATATATGTACAATGGAGTACAACTCAGCCATAAAGAAGGATAAATTTGGGTTATTTGTAGGAAAATGAATGGCTCTTGAGATCATAATGTTAAGTGAAATAAACCAATGCAGGTTAAATATTGCATGGTTTCTGTTGTACAAGAAACCAAAAGTATAAATAATTTAAAGAGTTAAGTAAAATATAGGTGATAGGAAACAGGGAGATAAGACTTTGTGCAGAAGGGAAGCTGATCTGGCGATAATGGAAGACAGAAAGGAGTAGAGAGGGAAAAGGAAGTAAAAAGAATCAAGATGCAATATGTATATGTACCAAATCCCAAGGATGAATGTATTTATTATGTATCACACAAATATACTAAAAAAATATTTTTTAATTAAAAAATAAAGTAAAATGCCAGACTAGTTTGGAAACAAATCTGCTTATCAAAACAAAATACAGTCACTTTGATTGTGTCTAATCAGCTTTAAAAGGTGAGTATAAAGTAAAACTGATCAACCTCTCAGTTTTTGAAAAACTTATACATAAGTAGGCTTCTGTATTATTTGTAAACAATCTCTATCACAGTTTTAAAAGAAAGAAATTTCTGTAAGGTCTACTCACTACATAATAAGTACACCAGGTTTCAGTATCTGTTCTGATCTGATACATTTATACTTGGGTGATTTATCTGACCAATGTTTCAAAAAACATTGCTATAATAAATTTTGTAGGGCAAGATTTTTTGGATAGCTCAATGTTGAAGTGACTGAAAAAATTATGTTTTTTATTCATACTCCTTATTCACTTTGGAATATATCATCTAGACTATGAAATATAGTTTTCAGGTCATAATCTGAGGCAGAAATTTGAATAGTAAAGAGTGAAATCCACATGAAGTTCCCACATTTTTGGTGCTTTCATATGTGAGAAGATAATTTTGTTAATTCACGTTTTCTTGTAAAAATGTAATTTTCTTATATATCAGTAAGCCAATATTATGATGAACTGACAGGACTGACATAGGAAAAAAATTAAAGGTATCAAATAGTATTAAATTTGTATTACTTTAAATACACTTGTTTAGAGATATAATTAGAAATAAAATTTTTGTGGCTTTAAAAGAGGTTGCAGAGAAAATTACTAAAGCTTAGCAAAAATGACTAAGTTTGTTATCAAAAACACACTATGGATCTGGTGAATTCAGGCTAATTAACTCACAAAACTCTCATAACTTGCCTCAGGCTCCCATTCTAGTACCCCGTCAAAAGACACTAAATCTTTTTCTTGGTACAAATTAAATTTTTTCTTATAAATATAGCTGAATGAGCATACTTTCAATTTTAACAGTGAAATTATGTATAAATTTTGATTAGCTTTATTTAAAACGTTCACATTAATTTTATTGGGTAAAATATGTGCTTTATCTTAGGATAAAAAAAGAAACCCAGATTCGTGGTGGCTCATGCGTGTAATCCCAGCACTTGGAAGGCTGAGGCAGGAGGATCACCCCAAGTTTGATACCAGCCTGGGCTACATAGCACATTCAAAACCAGCCTGAATTACATAGTGAGACGCTGTCTCTAAAAGCTAAAAAAAAAAAAAAAAAAAAAAAAAAAAGAGAGAGAGAGAAAATAATTTATTGGTTTGGGCATCATCTGATCAATGTGTAACCTGAATATAATATATAGAATGCATGCCTGGTAGTTAGGGTCATTTGGAAAGTTGCAGCATACATTTCCCAGCTCTTGCCTCTACCTCTCCACCAAGTGAGCCACACAATGACAGTCTTGCATGCTGCTCAATTAATCCTCTCCTGCCTGGCCACCTCACCGAATTTGTGTGCGGCCATGGTGAGGGAAACTTCACTTTAGCTACATTCTCACTGCCCGTGATGTCAATGCCACGTAGGTTCGGGGGCTTCCCACAGTTGTTTCTATTGGGTTACCCAAGCCATGAGTCTTAAGCTGTCATTTGTCATGATCATGTTTGTTTTCTTGTTTGCTGCCTGTCTCTTATTCAACAATACAAGATCAATGACACCTTTTAACTCTGGTTCAAAGATATACATGTATATATTGGTATAGTGAAAGATGCTTAATAAATGGTTAGGTAACAGTAGAAGTAATTAGTAAAACTACATAGCCTGAAAGATGAAATGCAATTCCTTCATATGGAATAAGCTTTACAAGTGACACTGATCCACCTCCTTGATCCCTTGCAGGTCACAGCCCCTCCTGCAAGGTAAACTAAACTGAATATTTTCCAGGGCACCCCTGCATTTACAGACTTTCAGACCTTTGTACAGAGTTAGTTCCACTGGGAACATTCACCTTATAACAATCTCATGTCAGATACTACACATCTTTCAAAGTTCAGAAGAAATTCGTGTTATTTTTTGAATACCTGCATGGCCCAAGGAGAATCATCACTCTTCACTCTGTGGTCCCATGACATACTTTATCATTTTATGTCTGGTTAGCACCTATGCTGTACTTGTGCATACTTCTCTCTTCACTGACACGTGAGCTGTGTGAAAATGAAAACCGTGTTTTCCACCTGCCTATATCCAAGGCGTGCATGGGATCTAAATTATCACATGTCATATTTGCTGAATGAAAACTTTAATTAAAACAAGCTCCTTATTTCCCTCCTAGAATACATGCTTTTTATGGATACCTTTACTATTTATCTAAGTTTTGAAATTGATAGAAAAAAAGAGAATATCCAAAGTCCCTTTGTGTCTGTGACACAGATAAAGTTTGTGAGCAGCAGTCTTGTAAAGGTGACAAAGCCCAGGTACAATAACCTTTTGTTTATCATATGCCACCTGGGATAATCCCATTTGAACTGTGGGTAAAGGTTATAACCACTTGAGAATCACCTAGGAAACTGCACTAATAAGTTGAAAGAAGACAGACTATTTAAAATCTTCTTTTATAATTTTGTACATGAATAACAGATTTTCGATGTGACATTCCAGCTTCTTTGGGTATTTCATTATAGTTAAGAGAATGATATTTAAGAAATTAGAACAAAATCTTATAAATTATTTTTGGAGTGTTTGGGGTGGCACAGAAGCTTCCTGTTTAGATGAAAACACCTATCTGCTTCTTCTCACTGGGGAAAAAAATTCCTGAGTTAAATTACCAGAGTTTTATTCAATAATATTTTCTATTCTTTAAAAATACTGCTTGTGCGTCCTGAATGGATCAGTTAGATACAAACCACATTAATCAGTTATTCCATATTGACCATTTTTCTTACTGAGTGAAAAGTTTCATTGATAGCATACTAGCTAGTTAAAAGCTATGTATGGAGTACCTTACTCAATTGCCATGGCAAAAGATACTAAATTGTTCCACCACTTCATAAATGCCAGATCCACTCCAAACTACCATTTTAGTTGATGTAATATATTTTGGTGGACATTAATTTATAAAACTTTAATCTTATTTCCATAAAATAATAAAAATTTTGTGTAACACCTCTAAGAGAGAAATACTCTCATTTCTTGATTACTGTTATGATATTTTATTACTTATTTGCTTATTATGAGTTAAATTGTGTTCCCTGTGTTATAATAAGATTATAATAAGACATACTCAATAACTCAGAAAAACTCAAGTAGAATGTCAGGAGACAACACAGCCAGGTATTGAAGTATCTCCAAGTTAAGGGACAGCAAATATCCCTGGACACCAACAGAAGCTAGGAAACAGCAGGAAGTTTTCCCTGCAGCAGTGAATCTATGCCATGTGTCCCCCAGCGGGCACACAGAGCCCTCTCTATTAGCACAATAACAGTTGCTTTCTCTAAACTAAAACCTCAGTATTCTGGTTTAATTGCAGTGTTGGCACTTTGTGATAAATAAGTGGGTTTTGGGTTGCAGTTTGGGCACTCAGTCTATAGAAGGTTCACCATCACTGCTTTACAATCTTAAAGGGAGTGTGGCCTGATTGACACCATGATTTAAAACTTGCAGACTTCAGGACCATGAGAGAAATTTCTGGTTTTTAAGACACTCAGTTAATGGTTATTTACTACAGCAGCACAAGCAAACTAATACAGTGCCTGAGATTCAGAATAAATACTATAAATTTATTGATCTGTGTTTCCAAGTCCTTTTTTAAATTTTATTTTAAAGAGAAAAAGAATTTTAAAACAAGATAACAGAAGAGTAACAATGCTTAATACATTGTGTATTTTTTTCTTTAAATTAATTACTCAGAATAAAAGATATGGGCATTTAATTGTCCAAATAATATTAGCACAAACCTTTCTCTTCAATGAACTAAGAGAAATTAGTAGTATAACTATCTTAACTATCTTGTATATATATACTTTTTCTTTTCCCTTCCTCCTTTTTCCCTTTACTCCATCCCAATTTCTCTTTTCTTTTGAATAGTTTCTTCCCATTTTACAATATCTATTATACATTTTGGATCTTATTTACTCTTTCAGCTTTTCACACTAGGGAAACAATATGATGTTTATACATACGAGTCTGGTTTATTTTACTTATGAGTATGGTCTCCAGTTGCATCTACTTACCTATGAAAGTCTCTAGTATATTCTTCTTTATGGCTGAGTAGCACTCCATTGTATAAAAAGACCACATCTTCTTTATCCATTCCTCAGTTGATGGGCATTTGAGTTGTTTCCAAGATCTAGCAATTACAAATTGTGCTGTTATAAACATGAGTGCACATATATCACTATGTTACAATGTTTTTAATTCTTCTGGGAAGATACCCAGAAGGGGAATAGCTGGGTCAAATGGGACCTCTAATCCTAGTTTTTTGAGGAATCTCCATACTGATTTCCACAGTGGTTGCACCAGTCTACACTCCCACCAACAGTGGAGAAGGGTTCCTTTTTCCCCACAACCCCTCCAACATTTGTTATTGGTTGATTTCTTGATGATAACCATTTTTTCTGGGGTGAGATGGAATCTTGGTGTTGTTTTAATTTGCATCTCCCAAGTGACCAGTGATGTTGAACATTTTTCCTATATTTATTTTCTGTTGTATTTCTTCATCTGAGAAGCTTGTATTCATCTCAGATGGCCATTTTTGGATTGGGTCTTTAAATTTGGGAGATCTCATTTTTTTTGAGTTCTTCATATGTTCTTGATAGTAATCCTTTGTCTGAGAAACAGCTGGCAAACATTTTTTCCCTCATTGTGGGTTGTTTCTTCTTTCTGTTTCATTCCTAATTGCATGTATTTGGTCTTTTCTTTTCTTTTTTTAATAAGGTTGGATAAGGGTTTGTTGATTTTATTTAATATTTTAAAGAACCAAGTCTTCTATTCATTGATTCTTTTTACTGTTTTTTAGTCTCCAGTATGTTAATTTCTGCTCTGATCTTTATAATTTCCTCCCTCATATGAGCTTTTGGCTTAGCCTGCTCTTCTTTTTCTAGAAGTTTGACTTTCACCATTAAGTTGTTTATTTGTGCTTGCTCTGTTTTCCTGATATGGGTATTCACTGCTATAAATTTCCCTCTTAGGACTGCTTTCATTGTGTCCCATAAATTCCAGTATGTTGTACCGTCATTATCACTTAATTATAGAAGCATTCTAATTTCTTCTTTAATTTCATCTGTGAACCATTGGTTGTTCAGGAGGGTGCTATTTAATTTCCATGTGTTTAGGAAGTTTTTGTGGTTTCTTTTCCAGCGATTTCCAATTTCATTGCACTATGGTCTCATAATATGCATGGGATAATTTCAATTCCTTTGCATTTCCTTAAGCGTGTTCTATGAACTAGTATATGGTCTATTTTGGAGGACATATCATGTGCAGCTGAGAAGAATGTGTATTCTGATATTGTGGGGTGGAACACTCTGTAGACATATATTAACTCCATTTGTTCAAAAGTTTGGTTCATTTCTAATATTTCATTGTAGATTTTTTGTGTAGTTGATCTGTCTTTTTGTGACAGTGGGGTATTAAGATTCCCCAATTCAACTGTATTAGTGCTTATTTGATTTTTCATGTCCATTAATATTTGTTTTATATAGTTGGGTGTGCTGGTATTTACTGCATATATATTATGATTGTTATTTCTCCCTTTTGGATTTTTCCCTTTACAAGGATGTAGTGACCTTCTTTGTCTCTCTGAATCAGTCTTGGCTTGAAATTCAGTTTGTCTGCAAGTAGAATATCTACCTCTTCTTTTTTCTGGGTTCCTGTTGCATGGAGTATTGTTTTCCATCCTTTGACCCTCAGTCTACAAATTTCCTTTTGAATTAAATGTGTTTCTTGTATGCAGCAAGCATATTGTTGAATCTTGCTTCTTGATCCATTCTGCCAGTCTGTGTCTTTTGATTGGTGAATTGAGACCATTAACATTGACGATTATAACTGAAATATATTGACTTATCTATGTCATGTTATTTTCCTGTTGTTGGCTCCCCACATTTTTCCCCCTCCTCTGTTTAATTGTTTGCCTTGCCTGGTGGATTCCTTCTGTTGGGGTTTATGGAGTTGTAGTCCTTGTTATCTCTTTCTAGAATGTCCTTCAAAAACATTTTGGAGTGCTGGTTTGGTGGTCATAAATTTCCTCAGATGTTCTTTGTCGTGGAAGTATCTTATTTCTCCATCAGTTTTGAAATAAATCTTGTGGAGTACATCAATCTGGGTTGAAGGCTGTTTTCCTTTAGAGCTTGGAATACTTCACTCTAAGCTCTCATTGACTTGAGGGTTTGTACTGAGAAGTCAGCTGTGATTCTGATGGGCTTTCTTTTATAGGTGATTTGTTTCTTTTCCCTTACAGCTTTTAAGAGTCTATTCTTGTGTTGAATTTCTGGAATTTATTGTGATATGCCTGGCTGTAGATTTTTTTTTGATCATGGCTAATTGAAATTCTATATGCCTCACTTATCTGTATGTAAAATTCTTTTTCCCTACCAGAGAAGTTTTCTGCCATGACATATGTGAACAGTTTATTTTATATCATTTGTAGTATCTCCTGCTTTTTCATTGACTCCAATCCGTCTTAAGTTATTCTTATTTGCCTCATCTAGCAGCTGCTGGATTGATTTCTCATGGTCCCTTGCTATTTTTAAGAAATCTTTCTTTTCATGATCACCAACTGCAAGGCTGTCTTCTATATCTGAGACCTTGTCCTCACATTGGCTTAGTCTGCTGCAGATACCTTCAATGGAATTTTTATTCTCCTGGATTTCTGCTTGAATCTGTCTTATGGATTCCATTTCTTTCCTATGCTGAGCATTCATAGCTTCTATAATTTTCTTAATCTCCTCTATTTTTGTTTCCTTTGTCTGTATCTGCTCTAGAGTCCCTAAGCATGGTTTTCATTGTGGACACCATCTCTGCAGTTATCTGAGAAATTATTTCTGATTTGATTTTTTTCTAGAGCCTTATTCAATTGCTTTGTTTTTACCACTTCAGAGAGCCCAGGTGGGTGGCTCTTGGATTGCCCCCCTCATTGCCCCCTGGGTTTGCCTTTGGTGAACTGGATGTCTGGTATTGCATCTTGTTTAAGTGTCTTCCCATTTTCCTTTTTTTCTCTTTCTCTTTATTTTATTTTAGTTTAATTCCTGGGGTGATGCTTGTAAATTGCCTATGGTGGGTTTTTTTATTGCTAATATTTAAAACCCTTAGGAAATGACTACCTCTCTGAGGTATCTTCCATGTGTAGCTGGTTTTTGGGTTTTATGTCTGTTGCAAGATCCTACCTCTTCACTTTGTTGGGGAAGAGAAGTTGCTGCCTACTTGGCCCAGCCCCTGGTCCTTTGGCACTGTGCCACAGTATTTTCTATGACCCTTAGTCAATCTCAGTCTTGGAATACCAGGAAGAATAGCTGTTTAGAACAATTATGTCACTTTTGGCTAAAGTGATACCATCAGCAATATCAATAGCATCAAACACAGCGTAGAGAATTACAAAATGAGGTAACCATTAATTTGCCTCTTTAACTGTATGAACTAGATTTGTGGTTATATAACAAAATCTAAATCAAACCAGAAAATTACAGGCAGTATATTAGTCCTTAATATGTCAATTTCACCCTCAGTGGTTAAAATTTAAAAGGGGTTAGGGAGAAAATAGAGAAGTAGAAGAAGAGGAGGAATTAGAACTAAGGTTGGAGGACAAAGGGGGATCACTCTAACTTTGGGAAACTAGTGCAGAAGACTGGAGGGAAAGAGAGAAAGAAGAGATAAAAGGAAGAACAAAACAGAACAACAATCACAAAGAGGGTAGAAACCACATTCACACTAATAAAAATAAGATCAAACAATGAAGGAAAAAACAAACAAACAAACAAACAAACAAAAAACCCACCACCACAACATCAAAAAACAAATGAGAGAGAGAAAGAAAAAAAAGAAAAAAGAAAAAAGAAAAAAGTCGATTTCCAGGTTTGTCTCTGCTGTCACTGGTAAACCACGTGTGGAGACAAAGTCCTGATTCATGCCAATCTATCCCAACAATCTAGCAGTAGCTTTTTGGTGGGTTAGTGGATAATCTCAGTGAGCCTGCACCTTCCGGCCGAGACCAGACTCATTCGGCCTGCAGCCATCAAAGCACCTCTGTGGGCCTGGGCCCAGCTGGGAGATGCTAGATGGAGCCAGCAGCCACTCTGAGTTTTGAGCTCAGCCGTGCTCTAGCCAAGATGGCTCCTGGCCAATCGCTCTGCCCTATGTGGAATGACTGAGCCCTCAGCACTCACACCCAGCTAGTGCAGTCCTTCATGTCCACTGCTCCCCTCCACTGCTGCATCTCTCCATGGAGGCCTCTGCGGTCACCAGCAGTCACTGTGTATCCACAGGTTTGAATTGCTCCTCTGGTGCAGTGAGTCCTGTCTCAGGGAGAAGGCACCGCAGGCTATCTCTTTCTTCTTCCTTGAATTTTCTCTCCACTCTCTCTGTGGGCTTCAATTCACACTTCAAATCCTTTCTGGGTCCAGGGAACCCACTTCCCTCCTTCTTGTCTTCCTGGCATGGCTATATTTCAGCATCTGTACAGCAACTCTCAGAGAGGCTCTTTCTCTGCTGCTTACCACTCTACCATTTTGGTTTCCAATTTCTTAAAAACATTGCATAGGCAATTTTAATAAGTAAGTGAATTAGATTAAATTCTCTTTTACCAGTAGTGCTTTAATGGCAAATTCTTTGCCTTCACATCAAAGTATCCCAAATATCCTACTTTTAAATCATCAATGAATAATGTGAATTTTGAGTATCAGATGGTATATGAATTGAAATTTTTCCTTTAAATTATCCAGCTGTTATCAAATTACAACACCTAATCAATTTTCCATTCCCTTTATAATCTGTGTCTCCCCCACCAACCATGTTTCTCTCAGCTTACTCCTTCTGCTTTTATTAGGACCTCTCTGTCCCTAGCTTCTATCTTCTTAGGCTTCTATCTTCTCTTCCATCTCATTCTTTGTAAACATCTAGCTCTTCTTCTCATACTCAATTTATTGTTGTCTCAGCATTCCACATTTACTGCCTAATCATTAGCACACTCAGCACAACACATTTAAAATGGGAATGAAAGTAAGCAGAGGCCACATAAGAGACAGAGTGAAATCTTTAAGTAAATAGTAGGCATTTTAAAAAAACATCGGAATTACTTATAATACTTTTAGTTAATAATCAATAGGATATTGATGTATTCTCATGCAAGTATTTGTACTGATATGATATAAATCTGTATGACACTGAAATTTAGAAATACTTAAAAACTAACCTAACTGATCCCATAAGTGAATATTTAAGTGATTTTAATATGGTGATCAGTACAGTTAAATTCCATGGGATAGCTATTAAATCAAAGAACTGCATTGATACTCACATGCACGATTCTATCATGGTAAATTTGTGTGCCCCTTCTGCAGCATAAGTAAACAATCCCATTTCCATCTTATCCAGCCCTTGAAATTACCAATCTGCATCTCTCACAGTCAGAGTTGAAAAAGAATAACTTATTGGTATGACATTTACATTTATTTGTCTTAGAGTTTAACTACTTAAAGTGTTTTTCTGAACATTTATAATTAACTATGTTCTTTATTTGATCATATATTATAAAAATATTTGATTTACTGTACGAATTCATTAATTAAAACCTTATTAATTCCAGAAAGTAAGAAATATTCTACTTGACAAAGCATTGTTTCTGTTTCAGTTGCATTTAGGCTTCTCTTTAATATTAGTGAATAAAAGACACCTTCTTGCTTTTGCTCACTTTATGTTCATCTACAATGTCACTTGTCTCATCTGCCCTTGTAGCCCATTAACTATTTTGAGAATTCAATTGAATAGTGTTCAGATTCTTCTCTTTGATATTTTCCACAGCCATTCCATTATTTCAGTTGCCATTAATTTTCACTATTCTACCCCAAAACTTTACAATTTTGTCAATAATCTTCTATTTACTTCTACTTCATCCATCAACAGTTTGTTTCATTTCATCTCTTAGATAACTATGTACTGCAAATTATTGACGACAGTTTAAAATCCTCCTGCTTTTTTTCTAAAGTTGGTTACAGAGCAAGATGTACCTGATCTGTGTCTTGTGCACTTCAATATGATTTTTCCCTCTAAACTAGATTGTTAATTTTGTGTCAGACAAGTTAATTGAACTTTAACAGTAAGTTTTTATGCCACTTCACCTACATAAAATTATTTTTCTTTTGTCACTTAATACTATATTCTTTCTAATGCATTTACCCTTATATGAATTTCTAATACACACTAATAGTCCTTGGGGTAGATGTTTTGTCTTATTCATTGCAGTTTCCCTAATGGCTAGCATGATGTCTCAGATCTCATAGGTTTCCAGTCATTCAGGGTGAGCACTCCATAATCCCTTTCCAGGACATGTTAATATTTACTCACCTCTTTAAAATTTTATATGATTTATATGTCTGTGTCACTTCTTCTTTTCTTTTCTTTTCTTTTCTTTTTTTTTGTGGGTACTGGGAGTCAAACTCAGGACCTCATGCTTGCAGGTGCTTATGCTGCTAAGCGATATCACCGGCCCTTTTTTTCCTTTATGTGGGTTCCGGGAGTCGAACTCGGGCCCTCGCGCTTGCAAGGCAGGCGCTTACGCCGCTGAGCCATCTCACCAGCAGCTCCATTTATATTCTTGATTTACATTTTCAATATTTGTCTGTCTTTCTCTGAGATCCAAGAGAAATATGATTTTGAAAAACTAGGAAGTAGAACTACTCATTCCATTTATTAACAGAAACTACACTGGTAAGGGATATGGGTGTACATGTTTACTGTAATCAAAAAGAAGAGGAGTAAGAAAAAGAAGGAGGAGAAAGGCAGAAGGAGGAGGAGGAAGAGAAAGAGCAGAAGGAGGAGGAGGCGGAGGAGGAGGAGAAGAAATGTGTGTTCTAACCATGAACCTATTCACAGCAATTAGAATATGAAGTGAGAATGCTATTCACACTGTCAGCTACTTCCTTTTCTGGTGAACTGAACTGGCTTAACAGAATCACCTTTTAACTTTCTTTTCTCATGGTTTAAAAATTCATATGCCACTATCTTAGACACTTTCCCATCTCTGGGATAAAATACCTAACACCTGCAATTTAAAAGAGAAGATCCTTATTTTGGCTCACATGTTTTAGAGGGTTCAGTCCATGGTTGATTGGCTCCAAGGCAGAAGCAGCACAGCAGAGGGTTATGGCAAGGAAAGGTGCTCAAACTCTGGCAGCCAGGAAGCAGAAAAACAAGAATCTGGAGACCAGTATGTACCCTTCCTACCATTTCCCCACTGACCCATCTCCAGAAAGGCCCCACTTCCTAACAACACATGCAACTATTGAACTCATCCACTGAATACAGTTCCCTCAACATCTAATCACCTTCCAAACACATGATACTTTTGTGGGACATTTTATAGCTATACTATGACATCCCACTCCTGGCTCACAAAAGGCTCATGTCCATCTCATTATGCAAATTCACTTAGTCTATCTCTAAGAGTTGCCAAAGAATTAACAGTTCCAGCAATTGCTGAAAAGTCCAAGTACAAAGTGTCCTCTGAGACACAAAGAAAACTCTAAGATGCGAGTCCCTGTAAAAATAAAAAAGAAAGATGAATGCTTACAACATAAAATGGCTCAAGGTAAACATTCCAATTCCAAAAGAAAGAGGAAGACAATAGAAATGAATCAGACCAAAGCAAGACTGAAACTCCTCAGGGAAAATATTAAATCTTCTATCTTCATGTCCATTGGAGCATGTTATGGTAAGATATGAGCTCCAAAGGGCTCGTGCAGGCCAGGGGCAGTGCACGTGGCCTCTTTTGGGAAAGATCTGCTCATTGCCTACAGGTTTTCTTAGCAGATTGTCTATGTCCTTGGAACTTCCAATTTCATGGGGTCTTCTCACACTGCCTTCTCAGGGGCCTCCCATGCCTTCCTTTGAAATATGGGTGGAAATCTCTATGACCTCAACCCTTAAACACTTTCATTCTGCATGCCTGAATCCAGAACCACATGGATGATACTAAGGCATTTCACCATGTCCAGCAGTAGCTGGGCCCCCTTGGAACATAGGTGTAGTAGCCTTTGAGTATCTGGATAGTGAACAAAGTGAAGAGCATTCTGGGGAACCATTATTTAATTGGCGCTGTGGAGCATATGGAAATGGGTATCTCTTCTCTAATGAAAGACAGACAGTTTTGTACCTTTGGGCCTGTGATGGGCAGAGCCTTGCTGATCCTGAGATACCTTAAAAGACACATTTTCTATTGTCCTGATGCAAAGTACATTACTTCTTTTCAATGCTCATCATTCCAGCAACCAAGCTTTTTCAGCAACCAAGATTGCCTCAGCTCCAGCCTTACAGGCACTTACATTCTGGAGCAGGTATTTACTCCTCTGGTTCCCAATCATCTTTTTCATACCTGTTGGTACTATTCATCTTAGCACATGTTATGGCTTATAAAGTTTACATTGATTTGGGTTATTAGATTCCTGTACATGGGATATCTTTATTGCTGTCATTTACCCTTCCCTGCCCCCTTACCCTACACCTTGTTCCTTTGGACCCTTTCCTTATGGGACAAGATCTGTCCCCTTTTCCATTTCTATCCATATTATATCATTTTCTTTGTACTTTGCCTCACTCAAATAGGGATAGTATATTGTATTCAAGCTTGTGTGTCTGATTTATTTCACTCAACATTATGCTTTCCAGGTGCATCCATTTTCCTAGCCGACATCTCCAAACCTTTCCAAACTCATCCCACACACCAGGTCCAAAAGTTCTGAACCAAATGTTATGGTACAGTAAAAGCAATAACCCTACTTCTCTGATAGCAAAACCTGTATTAGTCAGCCTTTCTATTGCTGAACATAATGCCTGACACTCATAACTTAAAAGAGGAGAGGTTTAATTTGGCTCTTGATTTCAGTCCATGATAGGCCAGCTCTAAGGCACAAACACCATGGCAGAATGGCAAGGCAGAGAAAAGATAATTCATGGTGGCTAGGAGGCAGAGCTGGAGGTGTGCCAGAGTAGAAGGAACCAGCCATAGACCCTAAACTCATGCCTTTATGGCACTTTTTGCCCACTGTAGACATCATTAGCTCATCATTAGTCATTCTAAATCTTCTGTGAGACAAGCAAGCTGAAATAATCTTCTACAATAAAGAGGTTGTGCCAGCTGAGGAGGAAAGAAAAAAGAGCTGTTCTTCTAGAAAATGGCAACACAAAGAAGCCCCTCAAAGGAATATTTTTATTAAATATTCCTATAAATGTGCTTCACTGGTTCCATGGGCAGATCCCACATCAATCAAGTTGAATCTCTAACCTAACCACCACAACAACGTAGCTCAATTATGTCCCTGTACCTTTTCTATGTGGGTTTTTAAAAAAATATTGCAAGATGGGCAGGTAGATAACTCTAAAGCTCCTAATCTCACAGAGGTAGACAAATCTAATATTTCTTAGCATTATTTTTCTTCTGTTCCAGAATTCCAATTTTTATTTAAAAATAGTGCAATGTAATGTAATCTAATGTATATTTGAAACATAAAACGAAAATAAAAATAGGTAACTCTTGGAGATATTGGATACATTAATTTGTTTCACTGTTACCCAATTTAACATCTACATGTATTCTATAATATTGTATTCTTATTTTTTAAAAATAAAACACTACCGGGCCGGTGAGATGGCTCAGCAGCGTAAGCGCCTGCCTGGCAAGTGCGAGGTCCTGAGTTCAACTCCCAGAACCCACATATGAAAAAAGGGCCGGTGATATACCTCAGCGGCACAGGCACCTGCTGGCACAGGAGGTCCTGAGGTCGACCCCGGTACCCACAAAAAATAATAATAATAATAATAAAACACTACCTAATAACTTCTGCTAAATTTTATCTCACTACTGTATGTGATTAAATAGTTTGAGGGAAATATTTTGAAAGTCTAAAATATTGCTGTTAATGAAAGCAGTGCAAGTTCTATTAATATTGCTTCTGTATTTAAAGCATTTTTAGTTAAGTAGTACACTCAGTTTCATAGGAATAGTTTCTATTACAGCATACCTAGGTGATGGGAAATATAGGAATGAAAAATCAAGGCATTACAGAATGGGGATCTAAAAGGAAACAGATTTTGTGTTCATTCTGGATTTTCTGTGCACCTTTGAGAAAACTTCATAAATGACATCCTATTTGCTTAAGTCAAAATAATATTAGAAATTCTTGCAAATGCATTCTTTGCATCCTATTTTCCCAAATGTCAAATAATTTATTCCTTTATACTATTTTTTCTCTCTCCTCTTTCTGTAGATAAGAGTACATGTACTATTTGAAACGTCCTATCACAATCATTTTCTTCCTTAATTGCTTAAGATCCAAAAAGGTTCCACTTACTGAGATTTGGAAATACACGTGGAATGGAAAGCACTGTCATTAGTGCTTTACCTTTCAAATGCAACCCAACACAGTCTTGTCATCCAGTATGATGTCTACACATCATTTCCAAATTCTCATGAAATGGTGGACTCTTTCCTAACTTCTCAGTGCTCTGAAATATAATTCATGTTTTGCCTTCTTTACCTTCTGATCTAAAAATTGCACAAGTGGAAGATTTTAAAGTAGAAGATTCCTAGTGTTCCATATAACCATTCTAGTGAAAAAATCCCTTTTGGAAGATTATGGACCACATCAGATGTTAGATATATGAAATAGAATCACAGCTATTGATATTTTGTTTTCAAAAAACAAACCAGTAATGATTGAATTTTAAGGATGATTATATGGGAGCATTAACTATCATCTAGGCCAGTTGAATACTATCACTGACAAGTAATTTAGTGTATCAAACTGAAACAGATTAGAGGTTTGATTTTCTCAGTCTTGGCTAGCTTCTTTCGTATCAAATCTTATCCTACAAAATTTTAAAGGAATAATATTCACCTTTTTTTGGTAATAGTTTCTTGTCATTTGATTATAATGGTCTCTTTCATGGGTTACCCTACTTTCAGCATTCCTTTCAAAACCTAATTCCCGGAAGTAAAAACATTGGTTCAATCAAAGCAATGTGAGTCCCTTGGATTTAGTAAACTGTAGCTGATGCAAGGAAAAAAGAATCAGCTGAAAGAATACAAGGCATCTAAAAACCTGAATGGCTTCAGAAAATAAGAGGGGAAAATTAATAGAGCGTTTTGAGGAGTTTTCATTAGACTGACTTAGTTCCAATTATTTTCTGTTCTTGAGTCACTGAGCTCAATATCCAGTATCAATGGCTGACGGCCCTTTCTGCATTCGTTTGCCAATCCTGGCAGCTTGCAGAGGTAAGTCAAGAATTATATAGAGCTTGTCACAGAGATCATTTGCAAAAGGACTGATTTATGAAAACCAACCGGTATGATTCATGAGGCCCCAAACCCTGCAGCCTTTCTGTGTGTGACCAGGTACTAGATCAGTCTGACCTACAAACAGGCCCAATTATCTTCAAGCATAGGTGTAATTAATAGCAGAATACTAAATTTACTTCTGGTAAAAGTTGTGTTGTCTAATCCTTTAATATTTGGGGAAATTTTTCTTCCTTATTGGACTTATGTCAGTTTTTTGTCAGTAAGAGTATTGAAGAAAGATATACTGTTAAGTAAAAATATGTGTATACACCCATAGCACATATTCAGACACACTTACAAATTGATTGTACAGTTGGAGAATGTGAGTCCATTACTCTTTATGCTTTGATGTATTTCCTAAACCTTTCTCAGTAAATACACATTGTAAAATTTTCATGCTTTGTGTCACAGTAAAGAATTCCACAAACTATCTTTTATATATGTACATATGTGTATTTTTGAGATATCACAAATATTCTTCCCAGAGATGTTGAAAAGCATAAAATAAGATGGGCTTCCTTGTCAAAATATTTGCTACGCTGATTATTCTTGTACTTTTCTGGAGATTCCTAATTATAATAACCTATTAAAGTCTTTACGTGTCCTTTACATCATGTTTTGTAAATCAGAAGAAACTTAATATAATTTTATTTTATTTTACATGTTTTTTTAATGAATGTAACTTTAGCCTAGTTATGTTATCTTTTTCAGACTTCAGTTTTCCCAGCAACTAAAAGATGACATCAATACCTTTGATTTAAATAATAAGAGGGCAGATTTAATCATATGGATTTGGGTTGAGATTTTAATTATTGAAATTTATCTCTAGGATTATCCCTTCTGCATCTTAATTTTCCTCATGTGTAAGGCAGAGGTGACACTATCAGTATAAATCTTAGTGTTTTGGGGTGATTAAATGAGATTACTACATACAAATCTTAACACTGTACCTGGCACATAAGTTTTTACCATCTAGTGACTATTATCATTATCATTACTACTGAAATATTTAGAATGCTAAATGGATACCTAATGGGTGCATCAACTCTTAGCAGGGTGGGTAATACCGTGAATATTTATTTGATTTTATTGATGGTGTGGTGGCACTAGAAGAGGGGAAGAAAGAGGTAATAATGGAGATTGTCATTTATTGAGATAATTCAGATTAAAATTTACAATCATCCTATCTCGCATAGAACTTTGGAGACAAAGATACATGCAAAGCCATGCTGGAACATACCCCAAACTTTTACTTTTTGATGAGAGCTGTCTTGGTCCACCTCTGTGTGAATGTGCTCTGGCTTTCCGGCCAGGCACCTGTCCTTGTCAGGTTCCGCATACTTCACAGGGGATGCTAACCTTACCTTCTGCTTCACTGATGGTGAAGCATATGGCCCAGCACAAACTGGCAGTGCCTCATAGCTGCATTCCAAGTACTTGTTAGGGAATGTGACCTTGAGAGTGATGATTGATAGAATATGGATTCAAAGAACTTTATATTTAATTCTTTCCTATGATATATTTAAATCTCTCCCTAGATAAACTAAAGAAGCTGATTTTTAAAAATTTACCATAGCATTTTACTTACCCCCCTTTCCACCTTCCAAATGGATATTTTTGGTTTTTAATTAATTGCGCTATGAGTTTTTTGAAACAACTTCCTATATTCTACAGTTATTGTTGAAGGTGATGTGAAGTACATTCTACATTTTTCTTTTTTGGAGGATGAATAAAAATTTATTCAGTGGTCTCCATACCCAGTATATTTGTGCTACTCTGAGCCACAATTTTTTTCAACTCATGAACTCTGTACATCTTTTAATTGATCAGGTTTTTGGTTTTATTTTGGTGGTTAAACATATTTAAGCCAATTCTTGCAGTCTATTCTTTTCATAAATATTATGTATTGACTTTTATTACATGTATTTAATGTGTTATGTTAACATTACTTCTGGCATTAGGTTATCTTTTGTAAACTTTTCTTCAAAATGTTTTTTACTGTTATGTTTATTTTTAAATGTTTCATTGATAAACAGATTGAATAGTTTCAAGGTATGTAATATGGTAAGTAGATATGCACACATGTACACGCAGCAGTGCATTTCCTTTTATTACTTTAAAATTGTATTTTAAAAATCCAAACTCTTCATCCATTTATTCCATTGAAAGAATATGAGATCATATTCCCTTCTGATGAATTGGCCTTTACATCATTATTTATTCCACCTTTCCACTATTTCTATGCTCCAATTTAAAGTGTCACATTTGGACAGCTTTCTCTTGATTACTCGTTGCATAATTTATCTTTTTTTATGCTTTCATTTTCAATTCATCTGTGTTTTTTTTGTAATCAGCAGATATTTAGTTCAATTTTTCCTGAGTATTTTTATGTTTTAATTGCAATGTTTTAGTCTACTTACATTTTATTATGTATTAATCAGGTATAACTTATTATAATAATTAAGTATACCTCTATTCTTACTATTTGTTTTCTATTTTTCAAATATATTCTTCCTTAACTCCTCTTTTTAAAATATCTGTGTTATTTATGTGTTGTATTGTTATATCTCTCTTTCAAGACTATTTTTTACATTCAAATGCAACTTTGGTTTGTCAAGTCTAAGAAATATGAGTATTTTGTTCACATCATGAATACTGTAGTATTAAAATTCTTCAATTACTCTGAGTATTTTCTCAAGATTTATGTTATATGGTAACATTTTAATTTGTCTGATAACTACAATAGCTGTATCTGGTTTTGACTTTCTTCTATGTTACCCTTTCCTTTTATTTTTTATCTAATTTTTCCCATATATAGTTATTTTTATTTAATTGTTGGTATTATATGTAGGGGATTTAGCCCTATCTTGGATAATCATTTTAAAATATTTTCACTGTGGGATTAGTTTTTGTTCCTGACCTTTATCCAGTTAGAAATTGAAATGATTTAAAGCTCAGCCTTAGTTTTTATGAGGGCTGTTCTACATTATCTTACACTTGTCAGCTAAAAACTAAGAAGAACAAAATAATGAGATCCACAGGACATTTCATGCAGATATTTCATGGTCTACACAGATGATCACATTTCTTCTCACTTTTTGACAACATTTTGTGAAAGTTTAGCAAATATGTATTGAAATAATCCCTACTCATCAACTGCTAAGTGTCAGATGCTGTTCTTCGTATCTATAAGGTTCATACTTTAATTATTATAAGGTCATACAAAAGTTTTGATTCTAATAATCACAAGACATTTCTTAAATCTAACCCACACAATGGGAGTGTCACTGGGAGATGTCAAAGTCCCTAATGTGAGGAAAGACGGGACATGGAGTGGAACTGAGAGTGTACCTCAGTGGGAAAAGTACATAACTGAGTACTCAGGAGGCCCTGGTTGCATCGCCAGAAGAGTAGTCAATCACTCAATCAACCACTCAATATTGTGATATCACTGATAGGCATGTGTGCAAAGAGAATTTAGAATTCTTAGGTATGTACTCAGAGCCAAAACCATAATGAGGGCAAAGAAGATGCAGTGGACAAGTGGATTTTAGAGGAGGATGAAAAGGACCTTATAGAGACAGAAATATTTTGAAGTTTTAAAGGAACAATATGATTTCCAAAACAGTTCATTTGAAATGGAAAGACATTCCAGGTAGAGGAAATTTCTAGAGGTAAAGAGATATCACAGAGTAGGACATGTTTAGAAATTGCAAGTACAAAATCCCTGTGTTCATGTATATGTGTATGGAGTTGGTGGTGGTCTTTATGTGTTTTTCTAGGAATTGAATGAGATATGACAATAACTGAGATATATGGCTAAAATAAAACACAAAAACATGTTGTTAGTTGTCTGAAGTGTCTGGCTAAAATCTTCAGGCTTTATCTTGTAAGTAATAGGAAGCCTGACAAATGTTAAAACCAACCATAATAAAACATTTTTTAGAAATATAATTTTTCTATGATGAGGTAAGTTGAAAATTGCTCTTAAATTCTTGCAAAGTTCTTTACTAACCATTATTGTGGAAGCCTAACGATGATGAATGTACCTTTCACAGCTGTTTCAGACAGTTTAATGATATGATTAGTATCTCTGAGTGTTTCCATCACTTCCATTTCACCCATCAGAACTTTGGGTTTGTGTGCCTGTGTATTTGTGTGTGTGTGTGTGTGTGTGTGCGTGTGTGTGTGGGAGACAGAGAGAGAGAGAGGGAGAGAGAGAGAGGATTGTTCACAGGAACAGTTCTTTTAACTTTTGCTCATTTATCAGAGATAAAATTGTCAGCAAAGAAACACCAGCATTTACCAGATTTCCTACTTTAACTGGAATAAAAATTGTGGCCCGTATCTAAATTAAAATGCTTCTATATATAGTGTAAGGGCACTGATATATGGTGCTTTGGAAGCAATTCTCTGTCAATTGTCATTTATATATGAGTTTGATCACAATATACAATCAAATAATTTAGTGGCTAAATAATATCAGTATTGCTGTATTCACATATGGTTATTCAATGTGAGAATCATACAATACCTGCAGTCAGATCTATGCAGATTCCAAAAGGGATGCTGTCAGCAGCCAAAGTGAGCACAAATTATTAAATTGTTTCACTTGCCAGGAACAATTTGTGGAGCTTATAAGTCTGGGAGGGTTTTGTCATTCCCTTACTACTCATCCATGTATTTATTAGTTCTCGGTTTGTGGTACAGAAGAACATTCTGTTCTTTGCACTTTTTTACTCAAGAAATCTTGAATTATTTAGTGTGGTACAATCTGTTGCTATCATTATGTATTCTGAAACTCTAAGCATTTGTAACATGTCCAGTAGGAGACCCTTTAACCTGGCTCTTGTGTCCTCTAAACATATACGTATCATTGTTTGAGCATTTCCTTGTTAATAGTTAGGAAAGATGTTCCAGGAGGATATGAAACCCTAAGAAACCCAGCCCTAAATCAGAAATTTGCTTACTTTCAGTTAGTTTAGTAATAAAAACTCAGTCTGGGAGCTAAATATACTCATTGCTACTGGAATGTCACTGAGATTTAGCTGTCCTAAGAAGAATAAGACAGGAAGTATGTGTGTCCGTGTATGTTTGTGTGTGGTGTATACTGTTTCGTCTGTGTGTGTGGATGTGTGTAGAGGTGCTGTGTACGCGTTTGTAACACCTTTCTCTGAAGACGTGGCTCCTATTATATGTGACATTTTTGACTGTTTAATTCCAGAATGCTAATAATTTCAAAACATCTGTTTCTCAACCTCTGGCCTTCAATACCATACGTTTGCACTATTTCATCAGATGGCCCCAAAAATAGTCTCAAACTTTCAGGTGCTCCCAGTTCACTCTACAGTTTGTGTGGCACCATTCTGAAATACCAATAGTCTACTCAAAATTTTTTCAAAGTTCATACTCTCAAAAACAAATCATTTGCCAGATATAACTAAAATGTCTTCCTCACTTGGCTTTATTTTACATTTTCACCTAATTACTTCCTACTTCCTATATAAACATTATGTCAGCATACGACTTTTTTAAAACTGCCCACATTATATATATCTTTTCAGATGTATCTTAAATGATAGGTTCTTTCTGATAGAAGTTCTATTTTTGTGGAACTTCACTTGACTATAATTCTTCCTTCTGCTAACTCATATAGCTTCCTATATATTTAAAAATGTCAGTTACTTTTCTCATATCATCTTGTTCTCTCAGCATTTGTGTTCAGGAGTTTGTACACTGCATTTTTACAATGTTAGATGCTCAGTAAAATATAGTATAGAAATGATATTTACTAACACTTCCAAGCATCTTTTCATATGGAGTCTCTTGATTTTAACTTCAATGCAAATCATAGGAATTCTTACAGAATTTACATTTATTATTTTAACCTTGAAAAAAGTTGTCTTTTCAATTAAAGCTCAAATTAAATATTTGCAAAATTCATTATTGTATTCTACATGCACTAGTTTTATAGCATTTAAGATTAAATTATTCTAAGTTATATGATGGGATATTTCGATATAATGTTATTTTGCAAAGAAAAATGAAAGAGAATATTTATAATATTTCATTGAAATGTTTCCACAAATCATTTATGGCCTTCATCTGAAACTGCCTCTTAATTTGTTATCTTACTTTATAACATTAACTCGATGAGTTATTTCCTTTTATGGTTCATTCAATTCTGGCAGCCTTTAATTTCCTTCTGCCATTCTTCAAATTTTCTTCATTCTTCTTTCTGCCTTTTTGTCACCTACAATAAAATCAATGTAATCACTTGAGAAACAAAATCAAGGACAGCAGCTTATTAAGAGGAGGGACAGAGCAATGCTATTTGATGCTAAACCACCTACTCCCAACTCAAGAAGCTCAGAAGTTGAAAGAAAAAGCATTTCTATTGCTTAATTCTAGTCATTGTCTTTAGAATTTATTGTTTCTGAAGTGACTAGAATACTTTAAACTTTATTTCAACTGCAAGAAACTTTCAAGAAATGTAATTAGGAGATTCTCATTGTAGAAAAATTAGCTTAAAGTTTTGAAGAGACTGTGTAGGAGTAAATTTTCAATTTAACTTCAATGTTTTACATAACTAAATATGTGCTTATCTTCATTTCATATCTAATTATACTACATTAAGGTGGCATTATATTTCTTATCCTAGATATACCAATGTGGAATTATAGCACACTGTTTATACCAAAGTTACAGTCCTAGACGATACCAGGCAAAATTTTAACCCCAGAAAAATTAATCTGTTTGTAACTTACCTTCAATATAGTCATTGATCTTTTTTGAAGTTGATACATGTACGTTATGTCTTCTTGATCTCCTTCTCTCCTCTGTCCCTACTCCCTCCATCTCCTGATCTCTTTACCATTTGACAAAGATGTCATTGATCTTAATCAAGAGAGCAAACTGAGCCATATTTCTCCTCAAGAGCTTATTTGCTATGGTCAGTAACAAATTACCTCATTCATCTAATTTCAAAATATGACTCTTAAGAAAGGAAAATACATTCTAAACTATCCAGACTCATAAGAGTTTAATTACTTTAAAATAATATTTCAATAGAAAATGTTACTGTGGTGTTATTTCTTTAATTTCCTTTGTACCTTTTTGAATGATTTTACCTTACAGAACTCTAAATAGGTTCTAGAACATACTCAAGCAACCAGTCTTAGTGAATTCACACCTTGAGAAGCGGCAGTAACCCCCCCAAATAATTAAAAATTATGTTCATCTACTTGTCCAAAGTTGTCTCTGAATATAAATTGATCATGAAATACACTATTTCTCAACCAATATTTGAAGTATGTAGAAGTGCTTATTGGATATAACTTCCAATTTAGCTTTAAAAATCCGTGTTATTGAAGTTATTTGCTTTTGGTTTTATTTTTACAAATATCTTTTCGCTACAAAAAAGGAAGTATAAAAATATTAATGTGGCTTCATCTTGTTTGTGGAGGCAAAATTACAGTGGTGGAATAGTTTTTGAATATTTGCCAAACAGAAAAGAAGCTATAATAGCAAAACAACACACACGCGTGCACACACACACAAACACACACACGAAAGCTGTGATTTACCTAAGCAATGAGGTATCTCCAGGAATGTACAGAAACAGATAGGTGGCACTGTATCACCTTGTCAGAAGACTCATCTTACTTGGAGCAAGAGCTACTGGATATTGCAGATAAAAGAAGACTGAAAGTTTTGTAAGCTCAAAAACCTACAAGTATCCGATAAGAATTTATTCCCAAATGTAACATGGCAACTACACCTTGGAAAAAGTGAAAAAAAACCAAAAAATATTTCGCATGTTTCAATTTGGCATTAAGGGCAAAAAATTGCAAGAAGATCAGAGGTTGTGGGGTGGCACAAAACACAAAGTTTTCACATTTGCCCTTACAAATTCACCTTGAAGAGTACTTTTCTGTGCTCCAGAACATGACACTGAGGAAAATCTAGTAGTAAGAGGATGCAAAGAACAGAACAGTTACTCCAGATTACAGGAGAGAGGAGTTGCCAATACCAGTGAACAAGGGAACTAGAGGATGCAGCTGACACAATGCATAGTGATGGGATTCCAAAGGGAAGACATACTTTAAATGATAATTTATTGTAACAGAAAGTAGAATATTAAAACCATGAAAATAAATAACTATCTTGGCCAATTCTACTTACTCTGAGGAAATCAAACATTTGCAGTTAAAAAAGTCTCAATTAAATATTAGCAAAGGGATTGCTTTTAAATTTAATTTATAAATGGTAAAAATGTATAATTAAAAAAAATGAAAAATGAAAAATGCAGTATTGCACTACAAAGGGCGGCAAGATTTAGATAAAAAATATAGCCAATTATTTAAAAATGAACATAATTTTTACATAATAAAAACTGTGAAAGAATGACAACTTAAAAATACAAATAATGAAATAGAAAAATGGGACAGTTAAGCAAACAAGAATCCAAAAAGGAATTAACACAGCTTAGAGAAAACTGAGAAATATATGAAAGGTGGAGAAGGAATCAAAAAAGTAAGCAGGAATGACAAACTCCCATAAGGAAACTAAAGTAATGAAATAGGAAAATAAAATTAAATTAAGGAGAAAATAAGGAAGAGAAAGATTAAATATTAAAAGATTAAAAAATAAATATAGATGAAAGCAAAAAAGATCAACACAAAAAAACTTGAAGTTCCCGAAAGGATGAAAAAGAATCCAGTAACACTACACAGAAAAACCCATCCCCAAATCTAATTAAGCTATGTCTTTTAAAAAGAAAAAGTTGAGAAATTTATCCAGAGAGTAAACCGGATTTAATACAATTTATTGAAATTATGAAACATTTAAAAGAGAAAAAAATGACCTCTACACATATATCTAATGAAAGACCAAATCACCTAAAAAGAAAGGAAATATTAACTACATTATTATTTTCAACAGCTTCAGGTTATGTTAGAAGCTAACAGAAGAAATGTACTTGACATATCCAGGAAAGACAATATGAGATTTTATACATACTCAGACTGAGCTTCATACCTGAGGAAAATTAAAATATGCTGCATGTCAAGATTCAATAAATCAGTGCATATGTTTTCTAATCAATCCATTGAGAGTTCTAACAGCCCAGATAGGATGAGAGAGAACTTGCAGCATAATGAAGGCTGAGCAATGAATATATTTCTCTGTACAAGTAATGAAAAAGCTATAGATGTTAGAATGGCAAAATATTTTGCATTTTATAAATGCCGACAAGAGAGATAGGCTGTTATAATAAAACTACCACAGAGGAAAGAATAGGGAAGATAAACAATTAGCTTGCAAATGTTAACTAGTAGTGAGATAATATTTAGGGTGGATTTTTGGGGAGGAGGAAGAAAGTGGAAGAAAAAATAAGTACCGTGTTTCAATATTGTTTATTGTAAAATGTACGTGGACACTATCTCAAATAAAGAAATAAAGAAACCTTGAGTGAATTAAATATACAAAGCTATTAATACAAGGTGAATTTTAGGAAAACAAAAATCATCCTAAATATAAATTAAATTTTCCAAACTTTGATTTTTCTTTTTTTTTTTTTTTAACAGCCATGGGGATCAAACCCATGGGCTCAACTTATGCTAGGGAGGTATTTTAACAATGCAGTATGCCCACAGACATCAATTTTTATTTTTAAAAAATAATCAGGTAAAACTTTTGAAGGCATGTTGCGATTGGGAAGGAAACTGCCCACAAATATTCACTGTACCAAAGGCATTGTTGCTGATGGCCTTGGGAAGGGACTGGATCCTGAGGTCCTACTTCAATAGCGATCAATGCATCTAGTAGATCCTACTTTAACGGCTTTACTTGGAGGTGCTAGAAACAGGAAGTGGGGCCCAGTTGAAGGAAGTGGTCAGGGGCATAATCTTGAAGACTACATCTGGTCCCTGCCCCTTCCTCTCTGGCTCCTCCCTTGCTCCCAGGAAGTGAGCAGCTTTCCTCTGTTGCGAACCCTCCCCTGCGATGTTCTGCTTTCCCACAGCATAGAAACAATGGAACCAAGTGACCAGGAACTGAAACCTCTGAAACCACAAGCCAAAATAAATGTGCCTTGATTTAAGTTGATTTTCTCAGTTTTTTTGTTACAGTGACAAAAAGTCAACATGGGTATAATTCCCTCACATCTAATTCATTACTGAGATTCGGTTGAAGGGGGAAATCGTGTGGCAGGGAAATTTGTGATGTAAAAATCCATGCAAAGAGAAACAAATGAGAAACTTCATTTCTTCATGAAATACTATTATTTAATGATATGACATGATGGTATTTTCCTTTATTTTATTTGATACTTTATTCTATTGACATTTGTGAGGGCAAAAGCCCTGTATATCTTTTATATCCCTTCACAAAAGGGAGACAGCTGTGTCAACCTTCAATTTTAGCCCAGGAAGACTGGATTGGGCATTTGAGCCTCTGATCTACCTGTAAGATAATACATTTACTGTATGTTGCATGAAGACAATACATTTTAGGAAATTTATTACAAAAACAATAGGGAACAAATACTGTGTTTGAAGTTAGAGACTTGAGTAGCAGAGAACAATTCTGCAAACCCAGAAATTTAAACAATAAAACATTATTAAATTCTATGAAATAAAAATTTTAATTCTTTTGTCTCATTAGTGGATTGTTAGATTGCATTCATATTTAAAATAAGCATATTTGCATAAACAACCTTAACCATGAATGGATCCACAGTGAAAGTGATCAATTATGTTTATGATAATTCAGTCTATGAAACAGTCCATGCAAATATTTCTGATTTAAAAAGAGGATTTTTGGGCCAGTGAGATGGCTCAGCGGCTTAAGCACCTGCCCGGCAAGCGCGAGGGCCCGAGTTCGACTCCTGGAACCCACATACGAAAAAGGGGCTGGTGATATCGCTCAGCGGCACGGGCGCCTGCTGGCGCACGAGGTCCTGAGGTCGACCCCCTGGTACCCACAAAAAAATAAATAAATAAATAAAAAGAGGATTTTTAAAATTGTAAATGATAATTTAATTTTTCTCTGTTGTGATTGATGATGTAGAAAAGTGATTTCTGTATCTCTGGCAATTCTCTAATATTTTCTTACTTTTTTATTGATATTCTGCTTTCACTTATGCTAGTAGAAGTTTCAAAATCTCTAGTTTTGAGCAGGTTATTAAATAGTTCTTTATTTTTACACATAAATTTGCATCATTTTTGTATATAACAATGGATCATAATTAAGTAATTACTAAGTGAAGTGGGATTTTAATTTCTCATTTTATTATACCTCATGGAAAATAGGAAGCAAACATTTCTTAGTGCTTGAAAACATTTAAGATATCTTTATCTCCAAGTCAGTGTTTGTAATTCCAGTGTTTGTAATACCATTTTATTCAAGAGTATGTGACTTAAAACTATGACTCATTCTCTTGCCGTAAAAAAGTTTAGAAGAAAAAGAAAAATGGATTGATGTCGGAAAATACTAATACTGAAGTACTGTTAGCACAGCTTGCATACACCACCACTATATAAGGCCTTTGGCTTATGTAGACCAGAGCCAAAGTAGATGTGCTCTGATTTCTGATAATATATTTACTACTTTCATTAAGGTTTTACTTCCTGGTACCTAGAAATATGTTTGGTCAAAACACTGTGACTGTACTTTTTGTGTTTTATTTTATTTTTTGTGGGTACCAGGGGTCGACCTCAGGACCTCGCGCGCCAGCAGGCACCCGTGCCGCTGAGCGATATCAAGGGCCCCTTTTCTTCGTATGTGGGATCCGGGAGTCGAACTCAGGCCCTCACGCTTGCCAGGCAGGCGCGTATGCTGCTGAGCCATCTCACTGGCCCACTTTTTGTGTTTTAGAACAAAATAAAATGGCAAACTTTAATGCCTGCTACTGAAACAGTAAGACTTTTATATATGGTTGAGGCCTTATAACTGCTATAAAGTGAGTTGACCTGATATTTAAATATCACTAAAATGGTAAACATGATTTCTTTCTTTTTATTTCTTTGAGATAAAGAGAGATAAAGATAGTTTTTCAGGTACTTGAGTATCCACATTGGTAAAATCATATGGGATTTAGAAATCATTTATTCAAGATTGCCAAAAATAAAATAAAAATCTAGGATTCAGGGCAATGTTAGTGCCATTACAATCATTAACTCACAAGACAGAATTAGTTTGTGGAATTAGCACCTAAATTCTTATAAGTACAAACATATTGATGATTAATTCATTTCACCCTTTAGTCGGACACTTTTTCCAATGGAATTAAAAGATAAACATAACAAGACCATATCCATATTTTCTTTTGTCTACATATAGAAAATATAATTAAATGAAACAATATTAGTGGAAATTTTATCAAATGTGTCTAGAATAAAATTGCTCTGTTTTTGGTTCCCTAGGGCTGAGACTCAGTTTTCATATGCAATAGCCCAAAATAGAAATCAGTTTATAAAATATTTATCTTTTATCAGAGGGAATAGAGAGCTCTATGAAAAACACTAAACCAACCGTTATACAGAAATACAGTAAGTTGCATGAAACACAAATTCACATAATAATGAAAAACAGTATTTTTTACTGAGTATATATTGTCAGAAGAAGTAAGGAGAGAGTGACATATTCATACACTGAGTAAATATTAGCCAACTGTCAGGAGACTCTAATTTCTTAATTCTACTCCCTACCACCACCCATGCCAATAGAGGTTGAAACTTCTAAACCAACTCCATTTGAGTACTAGACTGATAAAGTCCAAAGAGTTAAAGATAATTCTGTGACAACAAATTGGATCATCACAAACTATATTCAAGCAGGGCTTACCTGGATTCTGAGGCTGTCTAATGAGGTGTGCATATAAGTAAGTATTTCCATGATTACTTCAACTATAATAACTTTGATTTTTATGAATTTCAAATGGGTACATGCAAAACAGCCTTCAAAAGGCTTTCATATGAATATAAACTTTGTGTTTTACAGCAACAGACAAAAGTAAAATGAAGGCCTAAAGATGTGTTCATCAGTGTTCAACTCATTGCACATGTTATTTGTCAGTGGACTCAAGGCTTCCAAAAAGAGATAATTCCTAGCTCTTAAATCAATGTGGAAGTCCCATTACACATTTTCAAGGTCCAGGAAATCAGAGAATTGAATTCCTGAGGGAAATAACAATATGAGTCCAGTCCAACGAATTACTGTGCCTTTAGAAGCCTGACCTAGTATTTAAAACTTCTTTCATTTGATTAAAAGTGGCCAAGTGTCCAGTTAAAGAGTTTTCGGTATCTTCTGTATCACTGATTATTTCAGCTGCTTATCATGTAGTTCAGTCATTTTAGAAACATTTTAATCTACATGGACTCTATCACAGTTCTCTAAATACAATTTATTATGGCAAGCTTTAAGAGACATAGACTTCAGGAAATGATTTCATATTAAAAGAAATTATCATCTATACTTACTTAGTTGTTATCAAAAATTAAATATAAAGATTTATTAAAATTTATTCTGTTTATGAATTAGGCTAATAATGGGCTTTCAATGCCTTTCTACAAAAAAATACACTTGGAAAATTTCATTCCTTGGCGTCTAAGGAAATGAACTTAGTTTTCCATCTTTTTTGTCCTACTTGTTTGTGAGGACTGAGTCCCATGACAGCTCACAGTTCTACGTTTCAGGCTGATGTGATTTTATCATCTGTACACGTAAGGCCTCCCCTACACAGTCAAATCCTCTATTATTATTTTTTTTCATATGTGGGTACCGGGAACCGAACTCAGGACCTCGTGCTTGCCAGGCAGGAGCTTATGCTGCTGAGCTATATCACCAGCCCCAAATCATCTATTAAAAACTGATTACAAGGAGATTTTCTTATAAAGTGAAAGCCAAGAATTAACCAAGAGTTTAAACTAATTAAAGAAGAGGTGGTTTGCAGAATTAACTGAATTATATAAAGGAAAAGCAGCACTGCTCGTTTAGGAATAATCTCATCAAATGATTACAACTTAATCTTTGAAAATAAACTATATACAATTCTGATAGCATATCTGAGTGCCGCATTCATACGGATGTAGAAATTCGCAGAAGAAAAGTTGATTTACAATTTCAATATTTAATTACTTTTAATGGGAACATCAAAAATTAATAGCTTTATCTCAATAGGTAAAATTATAAAATGGTTGTTAATTCAAAAAAGAAGCTTTTTGTTTTGCTAGGAAAAATCTAAAGTCTAGTGGCGGCTTTCCTAAATATATCAGTATGGTGTTTTCTTGTAAGCTCCAATATCGATGTGATTACCCTCATGTTTGGTTGAGTAATCTGCAATGAATTTTTCTAGTGCCATTATTTAGGCTTCCAAGAAAATTCTATTAATCTAAAATTGTATTTTTTATTTTAGAATTTGTCATTTTTTGGTCAATATTTTGATTCTGTTCTCCCTTATTTGTTGAAAGTGGAAACATTAACAAAAAAATACAGTCGTGTGTATTTCTAAGTGGATTAAAACATCTAATCAGTATATATAATTTGATTCAGAATAAAATGAAAAAGTAGTTATGTAGAAATAAAAACATTGACTTCTGGGCTCATCAGTTACTTCGTGTATAGCGTAACAGCCTTCTCATTTACCCTGGATATGGATGCTAGCTTAGCTGTCCTTTCCTTTCACCACGTAGAATGCTCCTGTTCTCTCTGACTTCCATGATATCAGGTGTGAAATGTGAATTTGTGTAGGTGATATTTAAAAAAAATTTTAATCTTACTTTAACTTAGTATATGCATGCATATATGCACACCAACATGAATATGTATATATAGACACACACCTATGTACACATACATATCAAGTGTGTACATGCCTGCATATTTTATATGTGTACGTGGATATGTATGCACACACATAATTTTAATAGAATTTCATCTATGAAGGTAAAACTAAAGCCACACTACAAAGTTTTTATCTGTGCCCCATATATAACATTTGGAGGAAATTACATTTCTGCTCCTATTCTTTTACACAGCTCAAATCAGCATTTGAGTAAGCATTTGGCAAAGGAGATCCTGCCAGCTCACTTCAGAGTTAAAAAGAAAACTGTTGCCAGCCTGCCAAATGCAAATGCAAGAAGAAATGAAAACATATCTAAAATATTTGATCACTTTTTTTTGAAAACTTATGTCTACATTAATTTTATGATACATTTTTATTAGTTGGGGGTACATAAGTGTACACTACAAAGGCATACATAGGTAAAATCCATCTAAATTTGAATTCAAATTATTGAAAATAATTATTTTACACATCTTTCTTTTCTCACTGATTTTCTTTAAGGCATAGAGTTATTGTTTCATTTGTGGGCTGTAGTTAGAACCAAATACAATTTTCTTTAGTATCTCTCTTTTTTTTTTGTGGGTACTGGGGGTCTAACTCGGGACCTCGTGCGCCAGTAGGCGCCCGTGACGCTGAGCGATATCACCGGCCCCTTTTTTGTATGTGGGTTCCGGGAGTCGAACTCGGGCCCTTGCACTTGCCAGGCAAGCGCTTACACTGCTGAGCCATCTCACCGGCCCTCTTTAGTATCTCTTAACAGAAATTCTCATGTTAATTTTTCTCATAAGTTAACCATAAAATGCAGGCCTGCACTGAAATCCAAAATCTACAATAAGAATTTTTAAAAATTAAGAAATATTTTGCAAGGAACAATTTATCATAATACTTATCACATGGTATTATAAAAGTATATAGTAATATGTAGGGTTAGAAATTGAGTATATGTATAAGTTTTTGTTAGAGGGAGCCTACTGTCCTTCTCAAAAGTGAATACAGCACCTTTACTAATGGACTCTTTATTTCTTCCAAAACAGACTCATTTTTATTGGACTTCTTGCTTTCATCATAAACATTTATTACTTAAAATTGCAAGTTAGAAAAATGCACAAAACTCAAGCACATTTTTCAAAAGTGACATTTACTAAGAAATTCCAAGTGACTTAGAAACCTTTCCTTGATTAAAAAATAATTAGAATTACGTATTTGTTCTTTATTCTTCAACATATCCATGTGTTCATAAATCAGCATTAATGAGGTCACTAGGTGATATAAAATTTGATACTAAAGTTGAAACAGCACCCTGGCTCTAGTAGGAGGATAGCTAACAAGATCCTGACTCTCTCTCTCTTACTACTTTGAGCAAATCTAAAATAGGTAACCTATAAAAACCTATCTTCATTTTTTAAAAGAAGTCATAATTGCAGAACCTTATGCGGATTAAGTGAGGTAATGCATATAAACTCTCATTATGTAACACAAAGTAAGCATTTGATAAAGGACTTTGTTAGCACAGAGGTTATCACCATTACTCTTGGGTGACACAGCTATAATTGTTTCAGATCTCTCCCAGTACGGAAGTCATTGTTCACAGCCTGGCCCCAAAACTTTTCTTCTTAACAATGTCTGACAACATAGTGCTTTGTATAATAGTATCTTGCTTAGCCTACAGTACTGTGATACTATCTCCTCCCCTTTGAACTGTGATGATCGGTAGGTAATCCATTTTGGTGCTGTCAGTATTTATCGTTGAACTTGACCTATAATCTTGGCTTAAAACCATGCGGAAAAAAGAATGACCATGAACATAAAGACTGAAAATAATGGAAATTTTGTAATGAGAAAATTTAATATGCTAATCATTTGCACGTCTAATAGTTTGTATATATTTTAATATAATTTTTTCAAACACGTAAGAAAAATGTATCTGAAATATAAATATTCCCTAACTTTGATTAAACAGAAGGCATTCATATTACAGAGATATTTTTACTAGGAAATGAAAGTTTGTTCATGGTTAACTCCTTTTGTTTATGCATCAAAATTTTATATTTGACATCTAATTTGTTACTTATATTGTGAGTTACTTTGCATTTAAATTATAAGCCTCCATGAAAATATTGATTTCCTAATTCACATTTAGTTTGCCTTAGTCTGTCATAGGTATTTTATAGTAATTCTGAAATCTTTCTATTTGTATTATGACCTTACAGCAAATAGTTTAAAATAAAGCATTTTTTGCACACTTACTATATGTTCTCTATAATAAATAACAAAAAGAAAAGACATGTAAGACAGAAGTTATACTGTTTAATAGCTAAAAAGAAAATTCTGCATTTTATGGACATTTCATTTCCGTACTGATGAAGGCTAGCTAATGAAAAGCATCAGAGGGAGTGTGTCGTCTAGAAAACCAGGTCTGTTAAAACTTGTTATAAGGAGGTAGATTGCCCTCCAGTTGACCCCTGGGACAACTGGATAAGACATAGGAGGAAAATTATTTTCTGCAGGTTGGTCTGGCAATCCATGTTCCTGAAGAGTGAGGAAGGCTTGAAGAGATTGGGGCTGCATTTTTTAAAATCACAAGGCAAGAAGAGTTTTGTACTGAGCATCTCCACAATCATGATGGAGAAGTATCAAAGCGGGGTTGGGGACATCATTGGCAGGAAAGCAGAAATTGCTCTAATAAAGAGGGTAATTATGACATTTAAATGTTAACAACCTGAACTTGGGAGAGAAATACTGTTTCTTGTTAACTTGTAGCAGGCTTCCAAGAGGCATCTGAGATATAGTAGGAGCCCAATAAATACCTGTTTATGGAGAAGATAAAGAAAAGGAATGAAGGAGGACCATCAGCAATGATTATTAAACTATTAATAAAATTTTAATTATTAAATAACCGTAACAAAATTGTAGCTAATTGAATTCCATTGCCAAAGGAAATTAACTCCACCCATAATTTTTTGCTTTGTTGTGGAATTTTGTGAACTTTTTGTTGGCTAGAAGTGCTTTATATGAATGTGAAAATGAAGCTATATAAAATGGTTTTTCTGATAAACTGTTATTATTCTTTTTTCCTTGGTACCCATCTCTTGAATTATGATATTTTTAACCATTGAAAATGTGTTAGATGATGGTACAGCTCCTGTATCAGTCTTTGACTTTATAGGATCATGTATAAAGACTGCTTAAATATAATTGATTTACTGTCATGAGTCTAGCTAAAGTCACTAGGGAAAATTAGCAGTGAATTTACTTGATCAAGTTGCCTGCTCTGAAAAATAGGTGAGAGACCCTTGTAAATCATAAGATATACATGTTTCTAAAACACTGAAGCTTTCAAGAATTATTCACTATCCAGGTTTGTTTTGATATTTCTGCTACTAGGACACATTAACTGGGACACAAATATATCTTTATTATTATTTTTTTTTTGTGGGTACCGGGGGGTCGACCTCAGGACCTCGTGCACCAACAGGCTCCTGTGCCGCTGAGCGATATCACCGGCCCCTTTTTCGTATGTGGGATCCAGGAGTCAAACTCGGGCCCTCGCGCTTGCAAGGCAGGCGCTTACGCCGCTGAGCCATCTCACCGGCCCCACAAATATATCTTGACCATGAAAAGATAACAACCAAGGCAGGAAAAAAAATGAGATGTTTATTAGAAATGAGATCACAGAACCACCTTTTCTATTAAGCAATAAACCATTGTGCACATATGCAAAGGTGCATATCAGAAATCTATTAAAATTGTTGTCTCCTATTGTATATTAATAACAGAACATTTAATTATGATCTATAAGCAAACGCTATTTTTAAATGGTCATATGAATCTGATACTCTGAGAGATTCCTAAAACAATTGTCAAACTCAAAAGAGTATAATTATCTGATTTTATTATTACAAACATTTCAGTATGTTTATTGTAGTCTTAATATATCATAAAATGGTGATTCACTGAAATCTTTATACAGATGTTTGGAGTTAGTTAACTAGTTATGTTCAATATTAGAAAATAAAATGTGTTCAGTGTCATTTCCTAAATAAATTACATACCCAACACATACAAATTTTCTGAATTTATACTTAAGAAAATACTGTATGACAATGAAGACAACATTTTTGACAATAGTTTTTAAGGTGATTTAATATTTCTATATTGTCTACCTTTTATATTTGACCAGAGAATTACCAATTAAATGGCTATAAATAATATTTGATAGATCCTTAACCATTAGATCACTTTAGATCTTAAGGAAAGACTATTACAACAGGGCAATATCGCTCTGACAGAATTGTGTTCAGCAAAGCTTCATTTTGAGGTATGCTAGAAAAGGATTTTTTTTTTTTGTGGGTACCGGGGTTCGACCTCAGGACCTCGCGCGCCCGTGCTGCTGAGCGATATCACCGGCCCTTTCTTCGTATGTGGGCTCCGGGAGTCCAACTTGGGCCCTCGCGCTTGCCAGGCAGGCACTTACGCCGCTGAGCCATCTCACCAGCCCAAGGATTTTTTCAATAAATGTTTAAATTGATGTAGAATACTTGTGGAACTGCCCCATGATTTTGCCTCCTCCTAAAGTTTAACTTAGATACAACGAATCCTCCATATCTTTGGTTTCTGTATCTGCGGATTCAATTAAACATGGATCCGAAATATTTGAGAAAAGATCCAGGATTGTTCACAAGGTAAATCTTGAATTTCCTCAGTGCCAGTCACTGCGCTGAGTCCACAGGAAGGAAGAGCAGCGAAGGCAGACCCTGGGCTAGCCTTCCACCACTTCGCAGAGCCTCGGTCTCTCCAGCACTCATTGTTCTAATACTGTTCTCTGCGTATTGTTTGTGTAATATGTAATTCGGTCTACAGTGGTCGTGGCTCTACTGACCATGCAGTACAGACACATTTCCTTGTCATTATTCCCTAAATGAAACAGTATGACAACTATTTACATAGCATTTATATCATCCTAGGTGTTATAAGTAATATATGTAAATGGTTTACATATATTGGAAAATCTTTTTAGTTTATATGCAAATGGTATGTCATTTGCTATAAGGGACTTGAGCAAATGTTTATGTTCATGGAAGGCCCTTCACTAAGCCCCTCTCAGATATGAGCACAAAAGGACTCTTTTGTGCATAGCTTTTGAAAACTTCTCCTTTTTTCCTCTTATAATTATTTTGGACTCATTGCCAATATATAACAAAAAATGATTACTGCAGCCAAGGCCACCCAGGTTTATTGGGACAACATCAAAATGGCACCAAAGTCTGGCCAGGAAGGAATCTGATTCACATAGGTGAAAGTTTCTACCTTCTTTCTCCTCCTATCCTTCTAGCCCAAGGATTAGAGGGTTAAACTGAAAGAAGATCATTACCTTGAACATTTATTTTTTTTTCAAGTTTAAAAAAGTACTCTGAAAGATGAAGCTCTATATGGATCGTGCCAACTGGAGAACTTCAGTATCTACAACACTCTTTCCCCAGTGCTTAATGGTGGAGAATTCAAGTTTTCTTATAGGGAAAGTACCAATGAAAGTCCGGGTTTCAGTATTCACTCCTGATAACCATACTCAGCGTCACCTTCAGTAATATATCAAGATGAGAAAAGCACCCAGACAAAAATATTACACACGTGTTTTATATTGCTTCTGTATATGGAAGTATGACAATAAATATGTATATTGCTATTAAGGGTAAATGGAAAGATGAAGGATTTATTAGCAGGATAGCAAATATTATAAAGAAAAAAGGATATTCGCCATTAAGAAGGTTATCAGCAATAGGAAGCAAGACTAAGAAGCCACAAAGAGTGACAGAACAATAGTTAGTACAAAAAATAAAAATAAAAAATTCAAAAATATACAAGATTACTTTTTGGTTTCCACCCCGAAATGTAGAGCTCAGAGGTTGTTACTTGCTTATTTATAAAAATAACTGAAAAGGGTGAAAATCAATGACTTTTCCTGGATGCATCAGAAAAATTCAAGTCGCAAGGTAAACTGCTAACCTGAAATTTGAGAGGTGGTGAAACGGAGTGGCACAGACAAAACCTGCTTATTTGGAGCAGAAAGTGCTGTAAACAGAAACTGCTAGAGACACTTAGGTGCTTATTTTGATGACCTGCGCAAAGTTGATGAAGACCTGTGTGACAATGAGAAACTTGTGGCTCTGAAATCGCAGGGGAAACTGGTACCTTTCTGGGCTGTTCCTCCCAGAACCCGCCACGTCCTCGGAGTTAAGATGATCTGACCCAGTAGAGAGATTTATGATTCTTTATGGAAAGCAAGGGGCAGAGTTAACATTGCAAAATCACTTAGAAACTGTCCCATAACAAACCTACTTTCCAGAGGAAAAGACTTCGCAGAGCATTTTCCCAACACAAACAGTGTTTCTTCTGACGCAGGTCTGCTCCAGCCTTTCTGTGTCACAGAACCCAGATGAGAATCACAGTCAACAAGAGCAAGCGCTCTAAGTCAGCTGGCTGGAACTGCACTTTAGGGACAGAAGAGAATCTCAGGGGGAAGAAAGTGCTTTTACTTGAGAAAAATTATGGAAGACGTATGCCCGAGGCACAGGCCCATGAAAAATCTAATTAATTCATTAATTACTATTGCTGAAGATTGAAATACTAAGCACACACTAGGCAGGCAGGGTACCTCTGTGCTATATCCCCACTATTAAAAGTCTGAGTTTAATAAGAAGACAGCACTCTCCTTCTCTCTAATAAAGCACCATAGCACACCAAGAAGACTCAATTACCGTTGATTAAGGACAGACATTTTCCAAGAAGAAATATTTACAAAGCCAAAGTTAGCAGAGACTAAAATAAGTACACTATAGGAATTTGAGGCTTGCAGTAGTTATCAGTATAAGATTATTTAAGGAGGGATCAGCTGTTAAACAAATTAGCGCAAATCCTCACACTTAAGGTCTATTTATCTCAACCTAATAATCTGATAACATATCTGTTTTTTTTTTTGGTGGGTACCGGGGGTCGACCTCAGGACCTCGTGCGCCAGCAGGCACCCATGCCACTGAGCGATATCACCGGCCCTTTTTTTCGTATGTGGGTTCCGGGAGTTGAACTCAGGACTTCGCACTTGCCAGGCAGGCGCTTATGCCGCTGAGCCATCTCACCAGCCCCACATATCTGGTTTTGAATTAAAAATTTTGCAGAGCATAATAAATTCCATATAAACCTGGCTGAAGAGACAAAGAAATCATCAGAACTAGACTTAGGTATAACATTGATATTGAAATTATCAGACAAGATTTAAAATAAGTATGGCTAGTCCATTATGGATTTTAAGGAAAAAATGACAAATAATAACAGAGAGCTGTGAGGAGTCTAAGAAATAATGAAAAGGAAGGGATAGAAAGTAAAATCATTGCAGCAAAACTGAAGAATGCATGTGATGGGACCATTAATAGAATACAAACTGCTGAGGAGAAAAATCTCTCAGCTTAGAAGGTCAATAGACTCTTCTCAAGCAGAAAAAATAAAAGAATCAAAACAAAACAATATAACCATTAACTCTTGGAAAATAATAAAATATGTATCATAACTATGAGTGGAATGCCAAAAGAAGAAGAATGGAGCAGAAGAAATAGTTGCAATAATAATGGCTGAAAACTTTCCAGATTAATGATAGACACCAAACGTCAGTCTAGAAAGCCCAGAGAACACGAACCAGGAAAAACTCCAAAATGCACACATACACAGCACGCATGCACACACATGTCCGTGCTTACACACGCTCGTGGATGCAGTATTGGTCGTGCCATTTTTGGGAAGGGTTTTAATTACCGATTCAGTCTAAAAATAGATGTACACTTGTAGAGATCATATATGTCACCCTTTGCAAGAGGCAGCTTTCTGTACTTCAAGGAATTGACTCATTTCACCTGTTATTGTATTTGTGAGTATAAATTTGTTCAATATATTCCTTAATTATCATTTGAATTTTGCTAGTATCAGAAGTAATAACCTTCCTTTCATTCGTTTTATATTAATATGTTTATCTGTTGTTTTTGTCTTCGTTAAAATAGATACAGATTAATCAGTTTTATTGATCTTTTCATAGAAACAGCTTTTGGCTTTGTTATTTCTCCCCATTGTTTTCTTGATTTCAGTGTTATTGATTGCTGTTTTTTTATCATTTCTTTTACTCTGTCTTTTTAGGCTTAAACTGTTCTTGTCTAGTTCTCTAAAGTGCAATATTAGGTTATCATTTTATGCGTTTTTTGTAAATATATGCAATTAGTGCTGTAACATATAACTATCCAAGTACTTATTATGGTGGATCCCACAAATTTGAATAAATTGCTTTTATTTTTACTTACTTTGAATGTTTTGTTTGACTTGAGACTTCTTTTATTTATAATTGAAATTTGAAATTTTCATCAATTGGGAATATTTTTAGCTATTCAATGTGATCAATGTAACGAATGTTCAGAAAAATATGTATTATTCTATTATTTGTGGGTTGGAGTTCTTTATAATCATAGCTTGGTCAAGCTGACTTCCTGTTTGAGCTCAAGTATGTAAAGAAGTCAGTTTGAGCTGATTCCAAAACACCATCCGTATTCTGGATTATAACAAATTTAAAAGAATAGAAATCAAACAAAATATATTTTCAGACCACAATGAAATTAAACTAAAATAAGAGAAAGATAGCTGGGAAATCACGTATTGCCTATATTTTATTTTAGTAATTTCATTGTTCAATTTTTTTTTCTGCCTAGATACCCTAACCCTAATTCTAGTTTACCTATTTAAAAAGTGGACCAGGCTATTTATATTTTAGATTTTGATATTGCTTCCAAAATTTGATAATTTGATAATTTCCCAAAGTCAAATTTCAGTCTCACTCACTGAATTATCTTTATGTTCTTATAATTTTGATTCCATTTCTTTTTATACCCTTACAAATGGACTTAAAAAAATACAGGCAGTTTATGGTCTACTTTCATTTCTTTCTCCAGGAAAATTAAAAGTTTTAAAGAGTTGTTATTTAAATCAAACTTCTCTTTCTTATCCTGCTGCTTTTAACCATTTTTCTTACCCAGGCAAGTTGAAAATTAAATAAATTAGTTATTGAATATCTAGCTATCAGCGAAAATAAGTATAAGCAAAAAACATAGTTCTCTTGCAAATGTCTGTCATTCTATCTCTAGTTGTTAAAGAAGAAAAACTGTTCTTAGTTATCACCTTTAATTGTACTTTAAACCAAGTTAAGCATTCGGCTCCTATAGATCTGTCTTCTGACCAAACTATTTGCAATGCGATAGTGCTTTTCCTGAGAAGTCAAAGGGTAACAGGTTTCCAAAGTAGGGGAAGGAATTAATGGAAGAGAAGTACTTTAAGTAGTGTGTGCAGACAAAGCTGAGTAGACAGGAGAGTTCCCAGGAAAGTTTACAATTTGCAGAAAGATAATTTTTAAATTAGAATTCTGTTTTGAGGCCTTACCATGCAAGCTATGTGAGCTTACTTTTGAATGCTTGTTGCTTTCTTTCCTGTTAGTCTTGAGCATTTCTTAAATATATTAACTTACTAAATTTTGTCAAGTCAAAAATATTCTAAAATGTCCATTGTCATCCTGAGTCAATTTTTTTTGTTGTTATTTATTAAGGCAAGTATAAGAGTTACCTGTAATGCATGACTTTATATATACAGAGTGAAAATTCTTCCAGGAGATTGATAATTTGACATAGGAAGACCCATGTCAACCAAGAGAGAGAACTGATCATTGACTCCAGGATAATGTAGCCTTTCTGCACAAATTAGCATGACAGGGAGTGCCCTCAGAAGGTGTTATAGAAGAAAAGGTGCAAAGTTTGACTACTGTCCTTTTCCTAAATTGTTCAGCAGCTTAATGGGTCTCTAGCACTGCTAGCATTGGACTGGAAACCTAGGTTTCATGTGTCTTTTCCCTGTGTAACACCCTTATGGATTCAGTAGAAACAAGACAGCCCAAGACAAAAGAAAAAAAAAACAAGACTTTGTCCAGATAAACTTGTCTGACCCACATCAATGCTACAGAAAACAAGAACAATTTAACTCTATAAAGCAGTAAATGAAGGGTTAGAATAAAATATTTCATTTGGTTCACACATATCACAGTGCTGTACTTTGTCTCCTAAGTGAACATGTTATCATATTATACGAAAGGAGTAGTTACTTTGTTAATCTTATAAATCAATAGTAGTAATGTTAGAATAGGACAATAGGGTACAGAATGAGCAGTGTCCTGTTTTAACTCTGATGTTATTTGTTATTCGACAACACTGCTTGAGCTATTAACTAAGACAGGTAAGGGTCCTGTGGGTGGATGAAAGTTTCTGTGGGTAATAGGGTATCAGTTACATGGAAGCAGATCAAATCTGTAAAAGATGACTACATAGAAACTTTAAGATCTGAACATTTCATTATTGCTCTGTAACGAAAGTTCTTTTTTATACTAAAAGTTGAGATACAGGCAACAAGTTACAGAGAATCAAGGTAAGTGTGTTTTCTACTTTACTACTTATGTATCTTCTTACCCTAGAGAAAAATAACTTTTACAACATAGCTGTACTCATGGTGTGGAAATAAAATATTATTTCCTCTTTTAAGTAAGAGGGGAAAAAAGACTTCTATGGTGGAAATATTCACCTGCGAAGAGTAATGCAGTTTTCATATTTATGTCTTATTCTTTGTGAGAGAAACAAATTTCAGAGGTAGATGATACCTACAGATGTGTTAACTTACTATCTTTAAAATTATTCATCATATTTACTTATATTTCAAATCAAATGTCAAGGTCTGTGTTGGAAATATTCTGAAGTATCTATTTTGGTGTAAATTTGTATACAAAAAAATACGTATGAGATATAATTTTCAAAAAACCGTGTATTTTTTAGTCAAACTATAACATTTGTGCATACTCAAATAGAACATGTATGTTTTAAATATTCCTAAAGCTTCTGGTCCCATTTTTGCATATGTACTCTTCTTTTTACATCATTTGAAAAGAAAAATTCATACCTGCCCTTCTAAAAAAAGCTTTCATAAGTGTTTCCCAGATATAGTTTTCCAGAAAGAATTTATTCTCTGTTTGGACATTTTCTCCCGGAAATCATCAGCTTCCACAATTCCATTTAAAATCCGCTACTGTAGTTTATGCACATATACTAATCTGTGCACGGTATGATGTTTTCAAAGCTAACTGATACGTGATCATCATTCATGTTTCTCAAATAATGTTGCTTGCAAGTTGTAAGCAGAAGACCTCTGTATCAGTCAGAGTTTTACTAGAGAAATGAATATAATGCAATATATACAAATGCATAAGAAGTTACAAGATTGGTTTACGATGGTCAGATACAGACTTGGATGAGGAAGCGTGCAGAGGGCGTCGGCACACTGGAGACTGAAGGATTCAGTCTCAGGTCTGGAGTTCACTGCAGTGCTCCGTGCAAGTCCATATCAGGAGGCCGATGGGTCTGCGACGGAATACTGAAGAGTCTATGCTGGAAGGCTGAAAGATCCACGGTGGGAGCCGAAGAGTCTGCTTTGAAGGTGAAGACTAGAGCTCCTCTGAAGAACCGGAACCGGAACACCTCCGTCCTTCCTTATTTCCTTTTTATACCATCCAGGTGATGAGCCACCCTAGGGTGTGTCTTCTACACCCTAGGGTGTAGAATTGCTGAGCTGATTTACTTAAGCTTCTAAACTTCTCAAGTTGACACAATAAGTCAACCACTACAATCCACCCCTTGTCAACTTGGCAACCAGACACATTTCTTTAAACCAGTCTCCAGATATAAAGACATGCATATAATTGCGCCTAACATGTTCTAACTATCTTATGTACAAACTGAAACGCACTAATTCCCTTACCAGAATAGAAGGTAAGTTTTCTTTGATTGATGCTTACTCTTATCATTTCATAACTTCAACATTATATTAAAACCATATTAGGGGAGAATAGTACAATTACAATCCTCTTTTCCATAGCTGTTCGTGGGGTCATAGCTGGTATTTAGAAATACCTTCTTCTACTACCCATTCCGTACTCCCTTGACCTTCAGCAAGCACCTCAGCAGGTCTGGGTTCTTTCCCAGGTGGAGTGACCCATACCTTCATTCCTGAAGGCTCTGGACCATTTGTCATTCTGCCTGTATTGGGTTGTTGTAGTTTCCCATTGACTTTAATAATAGGGCATGGTAGTACTAAGAGGTGTCCTAAGGGATCTCCTGCATTTCACATATAGTCTTCCTTTCCTCCATTGTGGAGCAATAATCCAATTTCCCCTTGATCATCTGGGTCAATTACCCCTGACAACACTGTGATTTCCTTTTTAGCTTGTTTCCTCAGAGGCATGAGGAGACCAAAATGACCAGGGGGAAGTCTTAGCTTCCAGTTCAATGGTATCATTGTTGTACTTCCTGGTACAAGCCTTCCCCCCTCTGGAACTAAGACTTCTAAACCAGCAGAACATAAGGTCGTGGGGACAGGAAGCAAAAATTTTGCTAGTGGATTACTAGGGGTAATGGTGAGTGGTACCATTCCTACTTCCACCCCTTGATTCCTGGACCCATGAATCCTAGCTATGGGAGACACAGTACCATATAATGGACGCTGATTTAAAACATATACAGCCTTTTGAAGTACCTTACCCCAGCCCTGCAAGCTATTGCCACCTAGCTGGCACTGTAACTGTGTCTTCAAGAGACCATTGCACCTTTCTATCAATCCGGCTGCTTCTGGATGGTGAGGAACATGGTAAGACCAGTGAATTCCATGAGCATGAGCCCATTGCCTCACTTCTTTGGCTGTAAAATGTGTTCCTTGGTCAAAGGCAATGCTGTGTGGAATACCATGACGGTGGATGAGGCATTCTGTGAGTCCATGGATGGTAGTTTTGGCAGAAGCATTACATGCAGCGAAGGCAAATCCATATCCAGAATATGTGTCTATGCCGCTGAAGACAAAACGCAGTCCCTTCCATGATGGAAGTGGTCCAATATAATCAACCTGCCACCAGGTTGCAGGTTGATCACCCCAGGGAATGGTGCCATATTGGGGACTCAGTGTTGGTCTCTGCTGCTGACACGCTGGGCATTCAGCAGCAGCTATACCCAGATCAGCCTTGGTGAGTGGGAGTCCATGCTGCTGAGCCCATGCATAACCTCCATCCCTGCCACCATGGCCACTCTGCTCATGGGCCCTTTGGGCAATAACAGGGGTGGCCAAAGAAGGAGGTTGGCCACTATCCACAGAACGGGTCATCTTATCCACTTGATTATTAAAGTCCTCTTCTGCTGATGTCACATTTTGGTGAGCATTTACATGGGAAACAAATATTTTTAAATCCTTTGGCCATATGGAGAGGTCTATCCACATACCTCTTCCCCAAATATCTTTGTCACCAATTTTCCAATTATGTTCCTTCCAAGTTCCTGACCAACTGGCCAGACCGTTGGCTACGGCCCATGAATCAGTATACTGTCACACATCTGGCCATTTCTCCTTCCAGGCAAAATGTACTACCAAGTGCACTGCCCGAAGTTCTGCCCACTGTGATGATTTCCCTTCACCACTGTCCTTTAGGGATATCCCAGAAAGGGGTTGTAATGCTGCAGCTGTCCACTTGCAGGTGGTGCCTGCAGAGCGTGCAGAGCCCTCTGTAAACCAGGCCCCTGCCTTCTCTTTCTCCAACAGCTGATCATATGGTGCACCCCACAAGGCCATAGGTGCATGATGGGGAACAGAAGGCCATATAGCAGGTGTAGGAGCCACAGGTATCTGGGCAACTTCCTCATGTAATTTCCTTGCACTCTCTGGACCTGCCTTGGCTCGATCAAGAATATACCACTTCCATTTGATGATAGACTGCTGCTGTGCACGTCCAACCTTGTGACTTGGTGGATCAGATAATACCCAGCTCATGATAGGCAGCTCAGGTCGCATGGTGACCTGGTGTCCCATGGTCAAGTGTTCAGTTTCCACTAAGGCCCAGTAGAAGGCCAAGAGCTGTTTTTCAAAGGGAGAGTAGTTGTCTGCAGATGATGGCAGAGCCTTGCTCCAAAATCCCAAAGGCCTCCTCTGCAATTCACCTATGGGGGCTGCCAGAGACTCCAAAGAGCATCCCTACCTGCCACTGACACTTCAGGTACCATTGGATCTGCTGGATCACATGGCCCCAGTGGCAGAGCAGCCTGCACAGCAGCCTGGACCTGCTGCAGAGCCTTTTTCTGTTCTGGGCCCCACTCAAAATTAGCAGCTTTCCGAGTCACTCGGTAAATGGGCCAGAGTAAGACACCTAAGTGAGGAACGTGTGGCCTCCAAAATCCGAATAGGCCCACTAGGCGTTGTGCCTCCTTTTTGGTCATAGGGGAAGCCAGATGCAACAACTTATCTTTTACCTTAGAAGGAATATCTCTACATGCCCCACACCACTGGACTCCTAGACATTTCACTGAGGTAGAAGGACCTTGAATTTTTGTTGGATTTATTTCCCATCCTCTGGCTCTCAAATGCCTTACTAACAAATCCAGAATTGTTGTTACCTCCTGCTCACTAGGCCCAATCAGCATAATGTCACCGATGTAATGGACCAGTGTGATGTCCTGTGGGAGGGAAAGGCAATCAAGACCCCTACGAACTAAGTTGTGACATAGGGCTGGCGAGTTAATGTACCCCTGAGGTAAGACGGTAAAGGTAAATTGCTGGCCTTGCCAGCTGAAAGCAAATTGTTTCTGATGGTCCTTACGGATAGGTATGGAGAAGAAGGCATTTGCCAAATCAATAGCTGCATACCAAGTATCAGGAGATGTATTAATCTGCTCAAGCAAGGAAACCACATCTGGTACTGCAGCTGCAGTTGGAGTCACTACTTGACTTAGTTTACGGTAATCTACTGTCATTCTCCAAGACCCATCCGTCTTCTGCACAGGCCAAATGGGAGGATTAAATGGAGATGCGGTGGGGACCACCGCCCCTGCATCCCTCAAGTCCTTGATGGTGGCACTTATCTCTGGAATCCCTCCAGGAATGTGATACTGCTTTTGGTTTACTATTTTACCAGGCAAAGGCAACTCTGATGGCTTCCATTTGGCCTTCCCAACCATAACAGCCCTCACACTACAAGTTAGGGAGCCAATGTGAGGAATCTGCCAAGTGCTAAGTACATCTATCCCAATTATACATTCCGGAACCAGGGAAATGACTACAGGATGGATTCGAGGACCTACTGGACCCATTGTGAGTCGGACTTCTGCTAAAACCCCATTGATCACCTGACCTCCATAGGCCCCTACTCTTACTGGAGGGCCACAATGACATTTTGGATCCCCTGGGATCAGTGTTAGTTCAGAACCAGTGTCCAGTAGACCCCGAAATGTCTGATCATTCCCCTTTCCCCAATGTAGTCACTCGGGCAAAGGGCCTTAGGTCCCTCTGGGGAAGGATGGGAGAAAGACTGACTGTATAAACTTTTGGTGCATCAGGATCCTTCTCCAAAGGGACTTGGCCTCCCCATCATTCAAGGGGATCTGGGTCTAAACTGGCTCAAATCTGGGAACTGGCTGAGGGGCCATGATTCCCTGTTACGGCAACTTGAAGTAGGTCTCTGCACATTTGCCCTTAAATTTTTTGACTATATAAATCTGGTAAAAATTTTGTAGGCTTCCTATCTATTTCACTTTTGGGAACACCACGGCTAATCAGCCAACGCCATAAGTCTGCACATGTCAGATTATTCTCATCATTGTTCTGCTTCTGTTGTCCATTACGGTAAGTACGTGGGCCCTGCCTTTGGCGATTAAGTGCTGCCACTTGGCCTTTGCCACTCCGGGATCCAAGCAAGCCCATTGCCCTTAAGTTTCCTAACTGAGTAACCGTGGTCCCCACCGTAAGGTCTGGCATACAGAGAAGAGCAATGACGGGGCTCTTCAGGGATGCTGGTGCCCCCCTCACAAAGCTGTTTCTCAAGGTGTTGGTGAAGGGTACATTTTCTGGGTCATCCCAGTGTGGAGGATTAGGTTTAACATGGCAGATCCACTCCAGCATTCCCATTTCCCTAAGCCTCTGAATCCCCTCATCAATAGTAAACCACGGAACATCAGGCATCTCTAACTCATTCACAGTGGGCCATCTTTTGGTCCATACTTCTGCCAACCAACCAAATAAACTATTAACACCTTTCTTTACTCCATGAGCTATAACATTAAATTCAGAATCCCTACTTGATGGGCCCATGTCAACAAACTCAGCCTGATCCAGGTGTATGTTTTTTCCACCATTATCCCACACTCGCAAAATCCATTCCCATGCTTGCTCATTTAGCCTCTGCTTATAAGAGTTAGAGAACTCAAGAAGTTCTTTGGGAGAGTAGCGGACCTCCTCATGGGTCACACTATGTACCTCACCCTTAGGAGCCTTCTGAGATTTGAGTCCGGTTATGGGTCTAGAGGCAAAAATTGGTGGTGAGGGTGGGTCCTGAGGAATATCAGCATTATCTTGCTTGGTCAACACAGGATCAGTTTTCCCAGGTATACTAGGAGTCACCAACACCACAGGGGGTGGAGGTGGAGAAGACTCTGCCACAGTGGGTGGGGAAATCTCTTCCTCAGGCAAAATAATCTCATTAGCATCTAGAAACTCAATATCCTCAGCTTCATCAGGATCCTCCCACACGTCTTCATCCCAATTTATGGGATCACATTCTTTTTGGATCAGTGCTCTCACCTTTGCTTCAGATACCCTTCGAGGCTGAGCGTTAAATTTACGTTGTAGTTCCACCAATCGAATTATGAGGGACTGCATTTGGGTTTCTGCAATCTCAGCCTTGTGGCCAAAAGAGAGGAGGTTTTCTTTAAGGACACACTTAGAAACTTTTAAATTTCTTATCTGTGTCTGGAGATGGGAATTTGAATCTTTGAGCTCCTTATTTTCCTTTATTAATTTGTCCTTACAGTCAGAAGATTTCAGCCTTCCTAAGAATGTTTTGAGCTCATTGTTTTCCTTCACTAGTTTGTACAGGGAGGCTAAGACCAACCATCCAGCATCATTATATTTCCTACTCTTCCAAAGAAATTCAAAGTTTCCATGTACGGAGTTGCTAAATTCCTGACATCTCACAGGTGGTGAATTAGGATAATCAAGTGGCTCAACATGGCGTATTAGTTCAAACAGTTCATGCCGAGGATTATCAGTATACCCCACAGAATTAGAAGGAGAGACCGTGGTGTCTTTAGGTCTCATCAAATTGCAGACCCAACTCCAGGAACCCCTAAAGCCATTAAAGAATGTCATCCTTACAATTCTGTTTCTCTAGAGCCACTCCTGGAACCAAAATCTGTATCAGTCAGGGTTTTACTAGAGAAACGAATATAATGCAAGATATACAAATGTATAAGAAGTTACAAGATTGGCTTGCGATGGTCAGGTACAGAGTTGGATGAGGAAGCGCGCAGAGGGCGTCGGCACACTGGAGACTGAAGGATTCAGTCTCAGGTCTGGAGTTCACTGCAGTGCTCCGTGCAAGTCCATGTCAGGAGGCCGATGGGTCTGCGACGGAATACTGAAGAGTCTATGCCGGAAGGCTGAAAGATCCACGGTGGGAGCCGAAGAGTCTGCTTTGAAGGTGAAGATTAGAGCTCCTCTGAAGAACCGGAACCGGAACACCTCCGTCCTTCCTTATTTCCTTTTTATACCATCCAAGTGATGAGCCACCCTAGGGTGTGTCTTCTACAGCCCTAGGGTGTAGAATTGCTGAGCTGATTTACTTAAGCTTCTAAACTTCTCAAGTTGACACAATAAGTCAACCACTACAACCTCTAAAACTAAATAATAACACTGCACATTTTTACTTACTAAATATATAAAATATAGATTTTGGTAAAAGTTACAACTGTACAAAAGAGGCTACTTGCATAATTTTATGCCTTTTTCTTTTTTTTTTTTTTTTATTGTGGGTACTGGGAACCAAACTCAAGACCTCACACTTGCCAGGCAGGTGCTTGTGCCACTGAGTTATATCACCGGCCCAAACATTACTTTCTATAAGGCTTAATATATGTGGTGTGTGTGTGTGTATGTGTATGTGTCTCACTAGTATTTCAGAGGATCAATAAAGATGATTGTCTTTATCACAAAAAATTCTATCTCATTAAAGAAGACCTATCCATCCATAATACAGCATTGGATGCCACTTCTTAGGCAGAGCACTAAGACATCTAACAGCTACATCTTTTTCTAAAATGAAAAATCATGTAATCCGACTCAAACCAAAGAAGTGGCTTATAGAAAAGGACACTAAAATTTATTTGGTCATACACATAAATGTGATCTTCCTGAAAATTAATGCGCTTTAAAACACTCTTGCAAAGACAGATAGCCAAAAAATAAATTCTGTAATTCTTTCTGTCCATGCTACATCTGGTATGCCCTTAATTCCTGATTTCAAAGACACACTTCGGGGAGACGAAGGGAATAACTGATCCCTCCCCTTTTGAATGCAAGATTTGTTCATGGCACTTAGCTAAAGATGTTTGCAAATAAGGAATTATTTTCTAGATTTTTACTTTAAACTCTATACTATTGTGTCGAGTGGTCATCAGGCTAGCAAAAGATAAGGTCTGGATCCTTTAACAATAGGGCTGGAGTAAAATGAGGCAGGTGGGTGAAGATAATGGGGCTAAAATGAATGTTCCTCAGTTCCCAGCTCATCCCCCTTGTGCGCTCACTTCTACCCAGCACATTTTGAACATTTCGTGTGTTGATGTTTATAATAAGAATACTTAGACATGCTTTACTTAGCAAACTTTAAGACAGATATTCTTTTTTCTCGCCAGACCCCAGTACCAAAGCATATAATACATACTTCAAACTGTGATGCCCTTCATATTTCAATGATAAAACAGATGCAAACTCAAGTAACTTATCTCCTTGTCCTACCATTTTACACATTTCATTCCTATATTCTCTGCAGCCTTTGGAAGAATTTCTGCCTTGTCAAGAGCTAATCTGCCACTTTGACCTTGACACAGCACTAAATTTGTTATGACTTCCTGCACCCACCATGTTTTTTCTGACTTTTCATTTCTCTTTTGCTAATAGCTTGTTTTTATTAACGTGGATATGCCTTAGTAAATGAAAAAATCAGACACACAAACAAACCCAACACCTTGATGTTTGTCCTAAGCCTTTGGTTAGTCGATGGAGGCTTAATGATTAAAAAGGGATGAATGACTTTGTGACATTTACATTTTGAGACAATCATGTATGCTTAAGTAGGAAGGTTCAGATAAATAGTTAAGGATACATCTCATTATGTGAGAGATAACACTAGCTTGGTTTCATTAGGGTATTTTGATAAAGACAAAGAAATTTTCAGGAGGTGAAATAGGTAGAGGTGGTGAAGTATTAGCCACAGAATGAAAATAGTTGATGTTATAAATCATGGCACATAGGTTTGTAACTCCCTGAACATGTCTTATGAACAGTGCTCACCCGGACGGGGAAGATGGGGTTTGCTTGGGGTCAGTGTTGTTTACGGTGTAGTTTTGGCCACATTGAATTTAAAGATGAAGAGAATCAGTCTGCAAAAGTGATGGACAAGAAGCAGCTTACAAGTTAGAAAGAAAAGCATTGTAATACTAAAGAAGATAGAGAATCTCAAGAAACAGTTACATCTTTACCTATTAGTTTTGTTCTAATACCATGTTTTTTGAAGGCTTTTTACATGCTATGCAGAGAAGCTCTTCTTCTCAAGAAGTTATGTGAAGTAGTTTGATCACTTGGCTGTGTAGTACGAGGCTTGACAATTTTTTTTTCAAAGAATCAGATGGTAAATATTTCAGGTTTATCCATATGATCTTTTTTTTGAACTGTAATAAAAACTGTAATTGCCCCAAACTTGCTGTGGGATGCTGGGGAAGTCAGTGACCCTCTCGGAGCCTCAATCCCTTCCACCATAAAATGAGGCTAACAAATGTGCGCTGTCTCTACCTCTACCTATATCCCTCCATTAGCTGAAATGCTCTAGTGAAATGTTTCCATCTGGCCCCCAAATGGATTACTGTCCACATTTTACAGATGAAAAACTGAGGCTTAAAGACGTTAGGGAATCTGCCCGCTATTACTCTGTTAGTAGCTGGAAGCCAAGTCTTTGGCTCGAGATCTCAACGGTTTCCCATAGGGTTCAAAAGCCAGGAAGAGAGGGAAAACGGCCTTTGACGCTTCACCTTTAACCCGGGTGAAAGACGGGAACGTGCGACGTTTGCATTTGGAATCCCACGGAGTCAGAGCAGTTAACCTTCCACTCCATCCGAGCTGTGTAACGTCTGACCGCGAGGATGAGGGGCGTCCCACCCGCCTTAAACTCCGGAAGAATCACTCTGTCCATATGATCTTTATCAAAACTATTTAACTATTTAACTTTGTTGTTGCATAAAAGCAATCACAGATATGTAAATAAAAGAAATTGGCTTTTTCCCAATAAAACTGAAGCGAAAATCCAAGGTGGTTGGTAATGAACGTATTAAGAAAATCCAAGGTGTCAGATAAGTCTGTATTTTCCAAGATGCTAAAATTAATATACTAAAAAAGCATTCTAATAAACTTCAGTTTTATAATCCTTGGAATATGGAATAAATTACTATTCAATGATTTCACATAATATATAAATCTCAGAAAAGTATATAAATGAAATAAATTCTTAAGGATTTAAGACTTTACATGGAAGTGTGAGTGGAGTTGGATGAAACATATTGGCTCCAATTTACCTGCTTTAGTCACATAAAATGTAGCTATTCATTAACAATTATTTTTTGCGCACTTATTTATCCAGTTGGCTCAGTGTACAGTTGTTGAAATCTGATTTGTATCTGTACCTATATCTGTCTACATTAGTTATTTATTTTAAAACAGCATGACACATGTTTAAAGTTAGAGCTGGAAGAGTCATTTATTTCATTAGTTTTGAAACATTTAGTGCTTGATGTCGCTGAATGTTTGAAAATCCATATGCCACATGGTCATAGTGGTTATTTTTTTCATTTTTTATGCTACAATTTTAAATTAGGTGATGATTGTATATTCTGGAGTTCAAATATTTTGGTTGTTCTAATAAATGCACAGATACCTTAAAGAGATAAAGATCACGTTTGTCTCTGCTGTGCTATTTGGTTCCTGGCCTCCTTCATTTCCATTTCTTACTGAAGCTTTTATTCCTAATGGTAGCTCCACAAAAGTTTCCTTGTCTGTGATGAAGCCTTTCATTCTATCTATACGCTAAACACCTTTACTGTAAAATTTGCAATTTATTATTTTTATTAATAAATATGTAATTCCTACATAGGACAGTGATCTTTCAGAAAGAAAGAATGTTTTTTTAAGTTGCATATGCAAAGTCAGTCTTAACTAAATACAAAGCAAATTATTGTATAATTTATATGTAATTAACGAATAATTGAAGAATGGAAATTATGGAGCACAATAGAAACTGAAAGCATAGTTCTAACTTATCTCTGCAAAATTGAAGCCAGCACCTCCACAGTTTATAGCAGAGAGAATACATGTAGATAGATGAGTAGATAGATATAGCAAGATATAAATAGGTAAGTGTATGCATATGCGAGAAACATCTCCACATACTATATGCATCATGTTAAAAACGTGTTTTGTGTTTAATTAATACGTGTTTAACTGATTCTGTTTTGTTGTATTTGTTTTTTTGTGGTTTGGGGATTGAACCCAGGGGTTTGCACATACCAGAGAAGTGTTCTAACTCTGATTTATCACTGAGCTACCTTCCACCACTTTCAATTTTTATTTTGAGACAGTATCTCACTAAGTTGTCCAGATTCGCCTGGAATTTACAGTCCTCCTGCCTCAACTTAATGTACATGACATGAATCTGTTTTTTAAACCTTGGTAACATAAGACTATGCAGTCACTAATCTTTTAAATTTTCAGGATTCAAAAGATTTCAGATGATAATAAATATTTTATGGAAAATAATTGTTCCACCTTTGGAACCACTGTAACGTGTTTCACTGAATTAAAGGTAGGTTATTAATAATAGATCTTTAGAGATTTTTAAAATATAGAATTTTTAAAATTCTAGGATTAGATTAATCTCTACAAAGAAACCCATTCATTTTTAATTGTCAATTATACATTGCTTAACAGCTTTCATATGAATAAGAAGAAAATATAATTCTTCATATAGTATTTTTTTTTTATTACAAGCATGAAATTGCTAGAAAAACATTCCCCTAATAGATCTTTCTCAATATGTATTATTACTAATAATTTCAAGGACATAAAAATTAAGAGACATAAGCAAATCAGGAAGATGAATAGGCCACCGATGACCCATTTTTTACTGCATCAGACACATACTCTTTGGTCCAAGGGATTAGAATGATGCAGTTTAGGCTATGAAATACTTTATTGTATGCTACAAATAACTGTATGGAATAAGTGATTTTAAAGAGAGTCATGTCCCATAAACGTATAGATTCTAAATTTTTTTTAACCACTGTAATCTACCAGAAACACTGTAGTAGCAGTAAAGTGATTAGACACACAAGCTTAAAAATCACATGGTTTCTCTTACACGAGAAACCTGAAGTATAAATAATCCGAAGAACAAAATAAAAGATATATAATTGGCAATGGGGAGATAGATCTTTTGCAAATGGGAAAGGGGTCCAAGAGATGGGGGGAGAGGAGAGGGAAGGGAAGGGAAAAGCTGTGTCATGTCCATGCACCAACTCTCCATGATGAAAGGAATCATTATGTACTGCAAACATATACTAATAAAATAAAATTTCAAAGGAAGCATTTTAGGATATTGTTTATAGGCATGTTCACAAGCATTTTAGATGGAATCATTTACCTATTTTTCAGCATATCTTTATCCTGCTCAATATTTGGAGAGAATGAAATGACAGATCAGCTACGTTAACTCTGTAATCCCTAAAAATGATTTTGAAGAAAAACAACAACAAGAAAAAAGTGAAAATGAAAATTCATCATATAGCATAAGGTATAAAAGATGGAAGTATAAAGCTAAAATATATTACCATGCATTTCAACTGTGTTCTTAACTACATTAATCAGTTTTTAGAATAAAAGATAAATGAAAATCTCACTTTGACTAGAAGTCTTTTGGTTCTTGTCTGACCTATGTCCTGAGTGTGACACCATCTCTGGTCAACACATCTGCAGGCAGCAGAGATAAGATAAATGTTACTCATTTGTGTGTCTTTCATCTCTGACACATAGGACACTAACCCTGCCTTGTCTACAAGTTTTGTGACATGTATCAGGTATTCCTCCGGGGATGTCCGAACCATACTACTTCTGAACCTGAGTATTAGTCACCTTTCCCATAACTGGGACAAAACGCCAGACACTCCTCACTTGAATGTAGAGAGCTTTATTTTGGTTCACAGTTCACAGATCTCAGTACATACCTAGTTAGTTATTCCAAGGAAGAAAAGGCATGGTGGAAGAGCATGGCAGAACAAAGCTGTTCATCTTATAGCAGCCAGGAAGCAGGTAGAGAAGGGACAAGTGCAGAGAAGGACATGTATCTTCCGATGTCATGCCCCTTAGTGACACAACTCTTCCAAGCAGGGCATACCTTCCATCAGCACATCTAGCTATGAACTCATGCATAGATCAATCCACTGATGAGCATGGTGATCCCAGAATCCAATCACTTTCAAAAAGCCCACTTCTGAACACATGAGTTTTGTGGGGAAATTCTAGATCTGAAGTATAACATTCTGCACCTGGCTGCCAAAAGGTTTATGTTCATCTCAATATATAAAATGTCCTTAGTCCATCTCTAAGAGTTGCCAAATCTTAACAGTTTCAGCAGTATTGGAAGGTCCAAGGCCAAAGATTCAATGCGAACCCTTAGCTGGAATCGCCTATAAAATAAAAAATAATGTTTAAATACTTCCAACATATAAGGATACAGGCTAATCATTTCTATTCCAAAAGGGAGGGCAAGGGGATAAAAAAAGAACAGGACCAAAAGAAGACCATGCATTGCCCTCCCAGGGGCACCTTGCTTAGTTCCCCAAGTCTTCTTAGAAATCTAGCCTCCCTGACCCCACAACTCTTGAATTGTGCATGCTAATAAAACCAGCATCATGTAGACACCACCAAAATCTGCTGTCAGCAGGAGCAGTACCCAGGGCTCGCTAGAACATGGCTGTAGTAGCCTCTTATGGGCTGGAGGGGAAACACTTCCCTAGAAGGCCCTGAATAACCTGGGTGCCCTGGGTCTCTCTTCCCAAAGCAGTCTTTCATAGTTTATCCTTTTATACTCTAGAGCCTGTGATAGTTGTGGTCATGTCATTTCCTGAGATGTATTGTTTCAAATTTCCAAATGCAAATTATAGCACTTGGCTGCTTCTTAGCAGTAATAATGTTTTCAGCAACCCAATTTTGACCCAAATTTACATGTGTTTCCTTTCAATCCAAACTTCAAATTTTTCACATTTTTCTGCACAATATTTTGCCCTCAATTCTCCCCATACATCTGGCTAAAAATAGCCAGCAGTACCCATCCCCCAGCCTGAACGTTGGGCTCTCTTGAAATTTCCTCTGCCAGCTTAATCAGTCTACTACCCTTAATATCGGTCTTTTGCAAAATCTTAGGACATGTGCAAAATGCAGACAACTTTCCTGCCACAGTGTAACATGCATGGTCTCTAGCCAGATTCCCACTGGAAACTTTGTTCTCAACTGAAACCTCCTGAGCCTGGCCTTTACTTTCTTCACTCCTATTAGCATTCTGACCTTATGAGCTCTGACAGAAGCATCTGTCAGGCTCTGCTTATAGCATTCTAGTGCTTCACTAGCTTGATTCTCCAAAGCTTTCCAAACTCCTCTGGCAAACCATTTCCAAAGGCAGCCTAAACCACGTGGTCATATACAGTCACAGCAATGACCCCACTTCTCTGGTACAAATTTTCTATATTAGTCAGATTTCTTGTTACTAAAACAAAATACCTGACATTTGCAATTTAAAAGGGGAGAGGTTTGCTTTGGTTCACAGGTCAGAGATCTCAGTGGATACATGGTAGTAGCTCTAAAACAAACTGCATGGTGGATGGGGAGGTCAGAGTAAAACTGCCAACATCATAGCAGCCAGGATCAGAGAGAGAAGGAGGTGGGGAGGGAGACACACCCTCCAAAGACACACCCTCAATAATACACCTCTTTAATTAGTTCCCACCTCCTAACAGCACATTAAACTAAGAACTAATCAATGGACCATTTCACTGATGGGTAGCACATCCATGGTCTAATTACCTTCCAAAAGGCCACTTCTGAGGTATGATAAAAAATATGGTGAGAGTTTAAATATATATATACATATATTTTTTTTTTATAGTAGAAGACATATTACCGATATCCTTGCTTCAAATACACTTCCTCCACCATTCTTGCCACTTTCTGAAGTAATTCTGTAAGTCATCTTTCATGAGTGTCTTTAGTTGCACTGTCATGGCAATCTTGATGTCCTGAATTGATTGAAAATTTGTATCCTTCGTGGTCACTTTGACTTTGCCGAAGCAGAGGTGCGCAGTGTAAGATGCAGTGAATAAACTGGATGAGGACATATCATAATGTTTTCATGCCCTTCGGTTGGATGGCACTCAGCAGCAGCATTTTCACTGTATTTTTACTATAACCTATGAGGACAGTAAAGAGGACTCCAGAGCTAGTTCACAAAGTAGCAAACAATGAGATAAGTGTGTTCTAAGTGAAAGGTAGTATTTTGAGGGAGATTGATGACAATGTTTCCTTCACTGTAATAATTTCTTTTATTTAAACACGCACTGTATTTTTTGACCATCTTTCACATTTACACTGTCAAAATCAATCATTATAGGTATAGAATGTATAGGTCAACTTTCTCATGCATGGGACAAAATAGCCAACATTCACCATTTAAAGGAGGGGAGATCGATCTTGACACATGATTTCAGAGGTTAGTCCATGGGTAGTGGGCTTCAAGGCAGAAACAACATAGCAGAAGATTGTGGCACAGGAAAGCCACTCAATTCATGACAGCCAGGAAGCAGAGCACAGGAGAAGAGCTCCAGAGAGAAAAGGGCCAGAGACTGGGCCAGAGCCTGGCTCCCAGACCCACCTGGACACACCCAGCAATGTGCTTTGCTAATCCTGGCTGCCCCCAAGCCAATCAGGCTGACAATTATGTTTAATTGAGCAATAAATATCAACTGTCCAGAAACATGTGATGTGGAAGAGGTGGAAATTACAAGTGAGGGAGACAGAGAAGTGAGAGAACCTTCATCTTCCAGAATAAGTATTGAATAATGCCTAAAACTTAATCACAGAATGTCAGCATAAGTGTATTATTCAGAAATTTGTTTCAGGGGAGGGGAAAAGGCAATGTGGATGATAAAAGAACTTTAAAAAAGTATTAGTCACATAGATAAGTTTTTAAAAAAATTTATTATTATTTTTTTTTATTTTAAAGAGAAAAAAATAGAACAAAATTTCAAAACAATATAATAGGAGGGTAACAATGGTTAATACATTGTGTATAGTTATCTTTAAACTAGTTACTCAGAGTACAAGATATCAGCATTCAATTGTCCAAACAATATTAGCACAAAACTTTCTTTTCAATGAACTAAGAGAAATTAGTAGTGTATCTATCTTAACTATCTTATGTATATATATATGTGTATATATATATATTTTTTTTTTTTTTGGCTTTTACCTTCCTTCTTTTCTCCATTCCCCAATCCCAGTTTCTCTTTCTTTTTTAACAGTTTCTTCCTGTTTTATAATATCTATTGTACATTTTGGATCTTATTTACTCTTTTAGCTTCTCACACTAGGGAGACAATACGATGTTTACACACGTGCATCTGGTTTGTTTCACTTATGAGTATGGTCTCGAGTTGCATCCATTTACCTATAAAAGTCTCCAGGTTATCCTTCTGTATGGCTGAGCAGTACTCCATTGTATAAAAATACCACATCTTTTTTATCCGTTCCTCGGTTAATGGGCATTTGGGTTGTTTCCAAGATCTGGCTATTACAAATTGTACTGATACAAACATGGGAGCATATATATCGTTGTGGTATGATGTTTGTTTTTTTTTGTGGGTACTGGGGATCGACCTCAGGACCTCATGCACCAGCAGGTGCCCATGCTGCTGAGCGATATCACCAGCCCTTTTTTCATATGTGGGTTCCAGGAGTTGAACTTGGGCCCTCACGCTTGCCAGGCAGGCGCTTACGCCGCTGAGCCATCTCACCCTCCCTGGTATGATGTTTCTAATTCTTCTGGGAAGATACCCAGAATGGAGATAGCTGGGAGATAAGTTTGTCTTTTAAAATATCTGCAATTACTAAGTTTATAATATTAATATTTTGAAAATTGTTCTAAAAATGAGCATGTAATTTTGGCACACTTTTACAATCAATGTGTGGAGCTGATTTTTGTTTTACAAAAGGTGTTTTTGCTTGAATTATCTATTGGTAGACATGGTAGTATATGAGTAGGCTTATCATAAAATAAATATAATTTTGAGATAAATCTATTTTTCTACTTTCTCTGTTTGCATATTTTATATATAATTTTCTGAGATATTAACAAATTCTAAATCACAAACTAATAAGTATTACACATTTTTATATTCTTTCAGGTCCCCAAAATCTTCAAACAGATTAATAATTCACTGGAAATAGGTTGTACAACCGCTTATCTATGTGAACAGATCAATTAAGTTTCACCAATAATTTACTTCTCAGTGGAAAAAAAATGAACTTACTTAGAGTGTTTCTTTTCTCTACGTCTTTGATAACTATGACAAATGCTACAATCACATATTCTTGTCAACAGGAAGTGACTTTCATGATGTAACACGACTGGTGCCTTTTTATGAAATGCATTTCAAATCTCAGGCACAATAGCTGGTGAAGTCTTTATTTCCTTTCTTGTAATGCACACATCTTTTTCAATTATTCAGTTCTGCAAAGTGAACAGATGATCCTCAAAACCACATAGGGTTCAATTTCATACCTCTGCAAGATTCAGTTTACTTCTATTGACCCGAAGGAGGGCGTGTGTTTAGGAAAAATTAGAAAGTACAGCAAAACCTTGGTTTCAAAGCATAATTTGTTCCAGAAACATGATTGTAATCTAAAGCACTCATATAACAAAGCAAATTTCCCCATAAGATATAATTGAAACTCAGATGATTCATTCCACAACCAAAAAATATTCATATAAAAATGATTACAGTATTGTAACACAATACAAAAAAATAAAGAAAATGCAAAACATAAAGAAAAATAAACAAATTAACTTGCACTTACTTTTGAAGACCCTCGTGCCTAGTGTGAGGGAGACAAGAGAGAGGAGGGTCATTGTGTAGGATGACTTTCACTGTCACTAATGGAATCACTGCTATCTATTAGCTCAGTGGAATCTTTTTCTTTTCATGAAACTTTAACAAAGAACCTATCCAATGACACTTGCTTTTGTTTCCTTTTGAGGATTTTGTGGAAATGTGACATAGTGTTGTTAAACAGATTCATTACTCACACTGCTATAACCTTATTATTTGGGTGGTGTTTTCTACAAAATTTTACACTGTTTTCCATATTTTATACATCTCCTTAATCTCATTTGAAGTGAGGAGTTCCTGCACCTTTTTCTTCTCTTCTGCAGATAAGATCTCCTCCATAACCTCTTGCCTTTGGGAGACAATCACTCAACCCCACAGCGAGAAAGAGAGAGAAAGGCAGAGATACAGAGAGACAATCACAGGCTCAATTGTAATCATGTGATGTTTGGTGTCACAGACTGCTCATATTTCAAGACACTGCTTGTTTATCAAGTTAAAATTTACTAGAATTATTTGCTCATCTTCCAGAATACTTGCAGAACAAGTTACTCCCAACCCAAAGTTCTACCGTATAGCAGTGCTAAGAGAATCTCTTGTACTTCGTAGGGGAGCAAGGGGTGACCTGAATCCCCAAGTGGCAGGAAATGGAGAATTTCTAGGCACAAAAGTATTACCATTTCATTAACCTTTTTTTCAAAAATTAGTTCCCATACATATAGATTACTAAATTGATCAGTACAAGAATACATGCATGCCTGTTTACGGAAGTGGATAGCTATACAACATAGATGTAACACCTCTCCTAAAGGTAGAAAACACATAAAATTCACATACAAAATGTTAGATTTGCAGAAGTTTCAATGCTAACTCAGTTATTTGTTTCCAAAAGTTCTGGAGAAACTAGTCCTTTTAAATGTCAGTTTCCCTCAGACTATTTAAAATTATGGATGGTATTTGTTCATTTTTTTTAAATGTCCTTTTGTCTATAGCATGGTAAATCTATAAAGCTCTAAGGACTAATCCACCCACATTTTAAGAAAATATTGAAATGTGACTTCTCTACCAAATATAACCTGTCCTAAAGTTATCTGATTGTGTGAAGGGTAGTTTATGGTTAGTTTAATTCATTTCTCCTCTAAATGAAATACCCAGGGGCATCCCAAACCTCTCTTAATTTTTTCTTGCTGCTATTTTTATTGTTTGTGTGGGCTTAAAACAATCTTCTTAGTGTGACTAATAGACCAGACTTAAGTACTTTGCATAACATTGCATATTCAGATGTTCTCCTACACCTTGCCTGAAATTTGGCTATACTCATTTTCTCTTAGACAATCTTTCCCAGGATGGCTGTTCAATTCCAATTGAAGTTAATAGCTCTAATTCACCTACCTTAACACAGATCAAATTGCTGGTGATTCAAAAATGTCAGCATTTTTATAAAGAATCTCGTGAATGTTGCGCCAAAGTCAAGTCTGAAATCAAAATTGTTTACAAACAATAGAATTGTATTTCTGATGTACAGCTTCCAAATTTTATCTGGTGATCAAAAAGACAGAACAAATAGAGAAAGGAAGAGCATCAATCATATTCTCACTTCTGTTTAAAAAAATCAAGTGAGCTAGGAGAGTAAATGTGGTGTTCTTAAAATGCATTACAGAAAATGATTTGTATTCAACTTTATGAGATGATATTCTCAGTCCTATTACTCCCTCATTGCAACATCCTTATTAGACAACAATTATTTTATGCAAATATTAAAATAGTACTTCAACATTTATTAGAATGCTGTTATTTATTTTATTCTTCTTGGGGATATGTGTTATTTTTCTTCCTTACATTTTAATTGTATATAAAATGATTTAATAAAATTCATGAATGCTGCTTATTGCTTCTAAAACATTCATTTTGGATGTCAAACATTTGTTATTTATTTGCTGAAGACATAATACAAATTGCTAAATTTCACTAATAGCGTGCAAACAAAATAAAATGGGCAAAAACCCCTGGCATTTACCATATACATATATATATATATATATGCCACTATAAAGCAAACCAAGTGTTCTTATGACAAAAATTTTCTAAACTGTTGCATGATATGCTTCTCAAAATTGTCACCTTCTATTATACATTGAAGGTTTTCTTGAGGTAAGCATGGGCTCAGTATAGGAAAACTATCTGATTATATCTTTAAGCGAGTAAAATTATCTTTGCCTGTGTTTATGGACAAAAAACAACTTGCCCAAGAGGTGAAACTGAAGGATTTGCAATTTAAGAGTTTGATTCTGCTTTTTCCTTTTTTTTCCCCACGAAATGTTGGATCTGACCATTCCTGACATTATGGTTTGCATCTCCTGGTGATGATTTAAAACAATGTACTGAGCATTCCTTAAATAATCGCATAGAAAGCCCTCAGAGCCACCTCTGAGAAGACAGCGTAAAAATCCACATCACCCTTGTGGAAACCTGTACTCAGAAAGGGTAAGACGCTTATTAAACTCCTGAGATTTGAACTTAACCATGCCTGGGTTTAATTAGGCTTCCCAGTTTACAGCCACTGAAGCCTTAATTGAACCAAATTACAACTACTATTAATGGTGGCTTATAAAGAAATTCGCTGTATGATAAACACCCAGGTTATGTAAAGGTCAGGTCTTTACAGTGCTCGCTCACCGTCCACGGTGGGTGGACAAAGCAGAGCAGCGGTGGGCTGCAGGGTAAAGCAAATCATAGTGGGCTCCTCATTCTGCTCCTGGGTCAGGATGAGTCCGGGGAGAAGCTGGTGGCAAACCCAGTGTCCACGCTTTGTCTAAATGGGTGAGAGAAAATCCAAGGCAGCGATTGGTAAAGTCACAGGAGAGAAAGTTTTCCTTTGTATGTTAAAATGTCAAAACACTGTTTTTCTTGACAGCTGCAGTGTTTAAATTGACAAAAATTAAAAATTTAGAAACATCAGATAATTTTTTCAAAATGTCAATATGTACCCTCACCTAAGTTCAACACCAATAACCAGAATTGCTTTGAGTCTTTCTAGCCAGTGGTTTGTCAGGTCATCTCTGGTAGCGCCTTTGTCATCTCTACTCAGTTTTTCTTACTGTAGTCTACCTTCACCCAAAGGATTTCCCTAAAACTCTCATTTCCTTTCCTGTGAATTCCCTTCTTAGAATCTTCTCATGTGTTTCTATCACCATAGGAAGTGTAAGTCCATTAATAGGACCTGAAAGGCCCTTGTGACCAAATTACCTGTTCTCCTCATTCTTAATTTCTCTGTTAATCTTCTGTGTTAGGGTCTCCAAAGAAACAGAACAATAGGATCTAGGTATAGGTATAGTTAACAGCATTCATTATAAGGAATTAGTTCAAATTTTGTAGGCGTTGTGAAGTTCCCAGCTGTGCAGCAGCAAGCTGGAGAGCCAGGAAAGCCAATGGTATAGTTCCAATCAACATTGGAAGCCCAGAGCACCCAAAGAGAGCTGATGGTACGGATTTATTCCACAGGTCAGCATTCTTGAGACCCAAGAATGATGTTTTATTTTGAATTTGAAGGTAGGGAAAGACCAGTGTTCCAAGTCAGGGCAGTTAGGCAGGAGTTCACGCTTACTCAGCCTTTTGTTGTTTTTGTTTTTTCCAGTCTTCTCTTGATTGTGGCCAAACCACATTGGTATCTGCTTTACTCAGTTTCTCGGTCCAAGTTCAGCTCTCATCCAGATGTACCTCACAGACACTCAAAACAATGTTTGACCAAAAATCTGGGCTCCTGTTGCCCGCTCGAGTTGACATGTGTAATTTTAACCATCACATCCTCATTCTCTGAAAAGGTTGTCATGGAATTCATTTATATGATGTACTTTTGGACTCTTCACAATGCTAGAGCATGACTTCTGTTAAAGGAGGGCTTCGGCGACAGTCATTCCTTTATACCAGTATTTGGAGCAGTCCTCACTCTGAGCGTGTGCTCAACAAATTACTGGCAGACAGATACTGTTAATGAATAATTAGAATGCAGATTATGACCTCCTATTCTATAAACAACTGGCTTTGAATACTTTTGTTCATTTTAAATAACCAGGAAGTACAATTGGAATAAGAAGAAAGTCTAGATGGGCCTTACAGAGATAAGATAAAATGGGTGCAAGAGGATGAATTGGGATGTGATGAATGAGAATGTAAGGTTTAAATAAATATTCAAAATAAGTAGGAACATAAAAAAGGGAATAGTTGATCAAATTTGGGTACATGAGAATTGTTATAGTTTTGTGAAGAAAAACAGTGCAGAAGGGACTTTGTCTTTGATATTTGATGATAAAACATCCTCAGTTAGGGGTTCAGACTTGGATTCTGAAATGATCTTTTGGATTCTAAAGTGCTCAGTCTAAGGATCTGACATTAACCTGTAAGGAAATGGGGTCAATGAAAGTCCTCAAAGATAATAATAATAAAAACATATACATAAAATATAAGAAAATTAATTTCCCTGTGATACATAGCTGCTAATGATTGAATGAGCAAGGAAAATAAATAGAAGGTAGCTGATATCATATTCACTACCGTGTTAGTTCTCCCACCCAGCAAAACAATAGTAATTATCTTCCAAATAGAAAGACGTGTTTTATAAAAGAAATACATTCATCTTCGAGGAGGTTAACATATAGTAACTAATGAAATTTGAAGTTCAAGTAAACATGACCCCCCCATCTCTTCACACCATTGTTTTATTCAGCTAATCAGGGCTCAGCATAGGATTTCCGGACTGAAGCTGAGACAGGCGCTGAGAAGCCATTTGTGAAATAACATATAGATGTATACTTCCTGACAACAACATTAAAAATTTCTTTACGTAGATCATTGTTCTAGCTTCCTACAATTAAACTGTCCACCAAAAACTTTCTCAAGTCTTTGGACAAATAGATCCAGGCTGGGAACTATTTTTTCGTCAGTGTCTAGAAAATATGTAACGGGCGTGAATTAGTCTTGACTATGGTTTAAGTTACAGAGATGTCTGCTGTTTCCACTGTAAATAATACCACTTTGTTATTAAGATCATGGCCATTTCCCTGGTTGCAAAGATGTCTTCCTCTTCCTGTCCCGTTACTCTGAAGAGTACCAGATGAACATGAAATTATAGTAGATTAAAATACCAAAAGAGCTTGTGTGTGTATGTGTGTTTGTGTGGGTGTATATATACACATATGTGCATGTAATAAACAAATTACCAAAAATGTAAAAATCAAGATTAGTAGCAGGGAAAGTGAAAAAGAAGAGGAAAAACTTAAAAGATTTACTATGAAAACAAAATTTGGGAGTTAATTTTTCACAGTAAATTAAACAAGTAAATTGATTGAAAGCACTCCTCATTCTTTTATCTAAATACAAAAGTAGAAGATATAACAAAAAAGGGGCTATGACTTATTAATTTTAGTCAGAGTCATGATTAGAAGGGTTTGCAATGAGTCTGCTGCCATGAATCTACTTACTGCCAAAAAGCCAGCCATTTTTTACATATTTGTATTGGAATTCACCTGAAAATTTGAATTCCATTGTTTTCCATCTTACAGAAAGTGAAAATTTTCTTATGGAAAAATATTTTTAATACATCTTTCCTTTATCCATGTCTTAATTTAGATATACATTAATGGGACAATAATTATAAACCATACAAAAAGGAAACACAAGATTCAGTATAAACAAGATGACAGGTAATATTTGAAATTAAACAATAAATTTCAATTAAATGATGCTTGCAACTTATATATGTTATAATGACTATAATTATATGACTAGAATTTTCTGATTCATAGTCATGAAATCTAATTGAAATTATATTTCTCATATTCAAATGTAAAATTCATACCTATGATATCTCCAATTTTCAGGATAATTTATTGAAAATATTCTATGGTCTTTAAATAAGATTTTTAATCATCAAGTTTTTATAAAAACTGAGTAATATAATCTGCGTTCAGCAATGAAAAAATTAATTGCAAACACATTACAATTTTGAGTAAATAAGTCACTATTTCACTCAAAATTGTGTATTCTCAGGCAATGCTTACAAATGGCATGGCATGTAAACAGTTGGGAATTAATTACTGATTTCTTGAACTGCAAGAATTATAAGATACTTCTTAAAATATTCTCTGGGTTAAAAATATTTATACATTATGGATAATGACTGAAACTTATGGTATCTTGTGTACGCCAAAAGCAACAAGGCTTTGCTGTATTAGTAAAAAGTAGTGACAGTGGTGGAAGAATAACAGGGGGTAATGGCTAAAATCCCTGCATCCATGAAATGGCAGTGAGATCCCAGAGGGATTCAGGGACTTGAAAAGCTATCACAGATGACAACGTGCTGGCAGTGGGTGAAAAAGCAATTGCAGCTAAGAGATAAATAGTGTTCTAAGACAAAATTTATTCAGAATATCTGAGTGTTTGGAGAGATAGATGTGAACAGAAAATGGCATGAAGGACAGCTGGAGCGGGGAGTGCTGGTAACTCAAAGGGAAGAGTTTAGGAAGAACAACTTAGTTGAAGAAATGCAGAGATGTGAGAGGGCAGGAGATGGAGTGGCGGTGCAGAAACAGGAAGTTGCCTACACACTCTCAGCTCTTGGCCCCTGCAAGACAATCAAACCGAGAAATCCTCCTTCCATCATTTTCATATAAGTATTGGAATTGCAGCAAGAAAGTCTGCCATTGAATCTGCAGTCCTATTAGGAACATTACAATACTCATGAACAAGTCTAAGAGTTAAGAACACTGTTTTGTCTGTGGAAAAATGAAAGGATTTAAGCTTCACTTTGTTCCAGAAACATTTCACCAATAACATTTAAGCAGAAGAAATACCTCAAGCAAATAATTCTCTATAAAGATTATTGAATAATTTCTTGAAAATGGTACTAGGGATATTTTATTGATTTATTAATATAAATTAAATTATTAAATAAAAAAATGCAATTTTAATTTTTACAGCAAAAATAAATTTTGTTTTTCCATGTTCTTTCACAGTAAAATATAAATAGAGAAACTTCTATCTGCTTGTAATCTCTCTTTGTTGATCACACGCACACTTTCTTTTTCTTTGCGCAACGCCATGACGTATAAAACCCAGGGCCTCACACAGGCTAGGCAAATGCTCTACCACTGAGACACATCTCCAGCTTCAGCACACACATGTTTTATATACTTCAACTATAGGCTTTTTCTGTAAGTTATGGAGTAATTCACATTTGGATTTTATTTATTATGTCTACTACTTTATATTTACTTCTAACTCAGATATCTTCTTAGTCCTACAAAAATATTGCAGAAGCTACCTTCAAGATTATGTGTATGAATTTGGAGTCATTACCTGGAGAATATTTTGATATTCTGAAGGTAGGGTCAGTGGATCACATCTGATAAATGATACAGGTTTTGAGGGAAAGGACTACAGACCATTCTGTAGACTAATTCTGTTATCTGTAATCTCTAATTCTGTTATCTGTTATCTCTAGAACAGGAAAGGAATGATTTCAATTATTCCTGAATATGCTAGAGAAGCATGGTTTCCTAATGGAAAAAAGAAAGCGATTTCTCCTTGGTGAGCGTATCATGAGCAGCTTGCTCGGTGAACAAGTCCAGTAGAATGTTATTTGAAGATGGGTTTCTATATCCATTACTTAAAACTGCAATGGTAATTAACCTTTCTTAAAACCTTGCTGGTGAATAGAGGTTTGTAATCTCCTTTCTGACAATATCAACAATCGACTTTTCAATGGGTTTCAGCATCTGAAAGAACAGATTTTAAACTTATCTTAGTTGTTCATCACCTATCGTAAGATCATGATGATTAAAAATTGACCTTTGATAGAAATATAATTTTCTGATACATTTTACTGAGAGACCTTAGAAACAAATTAAACACATCAAGCAGCCATGATTTCAAATTTAATCCATGGCATTTAAACATCATGACAAGTCTCTTACAATTTCCCGAGAACATATGGTATATAGTAGATATTGGAAAGTCTATGAATTAAATATAATGAAATAGAATTTCTAGGGCTGCATCAGTGTCGAGATGCTTATCACATCACAGTTTGAATTGAACCAAACTTTTAAGTCAGGGACTAAAAGTATTTTCTGTAAAAGGTGAGACGATAAACATTTTCAACTTTATGGTGTGTGTAGTCCTTGTCCTGACTATTCAATTCTGGTATTCTAACTTCGAAATAGTGTATAAAGGTTGAGCAGAGCAATATTTCAGTAAGACTTGCTTTACAGATCGAGGCCAAAGGCTGCAGTTTGTTTACTTTTAATCCAGATGATCTTTTGTCAGAGTCTTCCTGTTTACGTACTTTCGGTCTTCTGCTTAAGAAATATGAGCAAGGTGCATTGGGACACCACACTGAGTCACTGGGCTGCCCCTTGGGGTGTTTCACATTTTCAAGGGAAACATGCTGATATTTGTTGGAGGCCAAAGTGCACTGGGACACCACACTGAACTCACCGAGATGCCCCTGAGGGTATTTTAAATTTCCTAGAGAAGCATGCTGATATTTGTTGGAGGCCACATGAACTGCTTGTGTTCCATTGGATGGACATAACTACCTAATAAACAGAATCCTTAGGTATTTTTGGCCTCAGGGAACCATGAAAAAAATAGAGAGGTGAAGGGGACCTTGAACTAAAACTGTTTGGAAATCCTGTTTTAATCTATCCCATTCTTCCTAATTAGAGATAGATATATATATTCAGTAAAGTACCATTTCAGTCTGATTCTGTGCTGCTCCAGGCCTCTCAATAACTCCCCTGTGATTACAGCAAAACAAAAAGCTGCTTACTTTGCAGAATACCAAACTCTAGCTCAAGGACTAATGCAAAAATCAATCAATCCGATGATTCTTGAAATATGGGTTCTTTTCAGAATGCCATTCATGAAAGAGATCACCAAATCAAAGGACGAAATGAACAAGGAATAGTTGAGAGTAGTGCATGAATCAATCTGACTTTTTAGAGAGATTAAGAGAAAACTCAACAGAGACAGGAAGAAAGCCAAGCACATGTAAAGAAAAGCATCAGATAAGACCCAGCAAGGTATGTGCAGGAAAACCGTATTAGACCATTATTCTTCAATATCAGTTCTTGAGAGATGGTGCAGGATTAGCAGGCATGAATCAAACCATGATGCATACTGTGTCAGATTATCGTTGTGAAAGTAATGAAGGCCAATTAGAAAGCTTACAGAAGGTCAAGTTTTTGTTTTGGATTGATAATCAGAGGGAAAAAAGCCCTAAGAACTAGAGAAACTGGAGTGGTGAAGGTCAAAATAAAAACCAAAATTAATGAAGCTTTTACACAACTACCAGACTACGTCTATGCACTTAAATGTGTATTCATATTTAACCGCCAGACTGAACTTGTGATACAAGTACTGTGATTATTTTTCTGTTTTCCATTATAGAAGATTACAGTACAGAGGAATTAAAGTTAGAGGAAATCTCACATCTGGAAATAGAAAACTGTATTCTGGCCTCTAAACTCATAATTCTAAGAGTTGTATTTCCTTCCCTCACTAATCTAAATGAGGGGTGGTGTGGGGAATATTTATGACTCGAGCAATGGTATGAAGAGATTGGAAAGCCAGAGACATTCAACTCATCTAGTGATTAGTGATTAGTCTCAAATAAAAGAAAAAGAGACTTCTGTACTGTCCTCAAATTGTAGGCTGGTGTAACTATATGAATAGTGAGGGTAAAAGAAGAGAGTTACATTTGAAAATAATTAATTCAAGATTAAATATTCTACATTGAGATGCTGAAATATCCAGGCATAGATATGCAATAAGAAGTTGTATATCAATGTTTTACAGGTGTGTCAAAATTTGATTGGATGAGACATATTTCAGAATTGCTGAGATGGTAATGTAAACCATATAATTGCTTATGATTCTCTAAATAGGACAAACAATCAGGCATACCCAGGGTAGAAACCAAAAGCACAGAAACATTTATAGGGCAGTTGAGAAAAGAATGAAAAAGGCAGACTATTAAACAGGTGAGAATCTACAAATTATAACACTTCTTCTCTGCTGTTTCACACCCATTTTTAGTGATACTCTAATGCCTGGGGTACTGACAGAACTTTATCAGTACTGTAGTTTCTTTCTAATGTGACACGATACAGGTTACACATTATATCTACAAGGAAATATATTCTATGAATCTCATAGAATTCTATGAGATTCTATGAATATATTACTAGTTTCTAATTGTCATATTAATGAATTTTGCCAAAGAAACAGGAAGAAACAGCTGCTGGAGAAGCAAAAGAAATGGGTCTGGACTCAATAATTGCCACTATGGATCAAAGTTGTTCCCTAAATCCTACACAGATAGGTTTGAGCAGAGCACTGTTATGGTTTGCATCTAGATGTCTTCCCAAAGCCTCATGCAGTCATGGGCAGTGGGCTTTTCAGAGCTGGCTGAATTTAGAGTTTGAGATTGATTCACGGTCCAACTCTGGGATTATGGGTGTGTGTGGTACACCTGCCCTAGGGCAGGTAGCATGCATACAGTATAAGGGACAGAAAGAGAATTGTCCATTCTCTCTCCCTTGTTGCTTTTGCTACCTAGAACTATTTTGCACCGTAAACTACTCTCTTTTGTGATGCCCCTCTGCCATGGCAGCCAACTATGGATTAAACTGTCTACAAACTGTGAGCCTTCAACTGTAACTTTGGGTGTCAGGTATTTTGTCTCAGCAATGAGAAAAGTAACTAAGACAAGCACCATTGCTGGAAGGCCAGGACTATTGAGAATGTTTCTCCTTGTTATCTGGTCTTTCCTTAAAATAACCCAGCATTAACTGAAGTGATCTGATCACATGTGCTTCTTACAAATTTAAGCTGCCAAATATGAAGCTCTTGCAAAAATGGTGGCCCATAATACATTTGCACTCCCTTTATCACATGTATTTGCCCAAATTATAATATAAACCACTAGATGTGAATAGTAATTATTATAGGAATACTGAAAATCTGAACAAAATTGTTAAAAGAATGATGCTAGGCATCAGGAATATATGGAAATGCGCTTGAGAAACATGAATATCTCATGTAAGAGATAGATTAGTCTCTATCTCTGAGCAACTGATTTCCTATTTTGGCTTATTCTGAAAACTAGTACTCTTTTTGTCCTTCTGATGAAATAACCGCTAGTAAACATGGCTTCAAAAAGCCATTGAGATCAAAACTTTCAGGCACTAGAGACAGATGGCTGCAACCACTTGCAGTTACAAACTCAAAAATTCCAAGGGAGAGAATCATTAGTTGATTTGCAGTCACTTATGTGACTCTAGAATGATCAGTGGCGAGGTAATTAGATTGGCTATGTGTAATATAGCCACCTGGGAAACCACTAGGAAAAAGGGTTTGCTGAAAATTTCAAACGTACCCATTCCACACAGGCATGTAAATTGCACATGTCAATAACTGGGATTTAATCTTCCATAGCAAACCTGCTTTCTTCCTATATATTTTTTTATCCTGATTGGATCCAAATTATTGCTAAGGGTATGTACAGAAGCAGCAGTAATTCCTTCAGTTTTTGAAGGAATGTGAAGCTGATTTTTAAAATTAAAAAGAATGAACAGAAGTGAAATAACAGAAATATAACACAATGTTCCTATCAAGAAGAAAAATAGAGTTTTATTAAAACAGGAAAGCTACATGCAATAAAGAAAGAAAAATCCTTTAACACACTTTAAAATAAAATTGAATAAGCTTTGAAAACATTTTTAATATGGTTTTGATAGTTTCAAAATTACTTGCTTCGTATTTCTTCCTTTGTAGTTTATATTAGTTAAGTAATTTGATAAAATTATATCTCAAAGTATAAATCCTCAGTTTTCATTTTGTGCAAAACATATCTGTTTATTCATTTACTCATCACAGTGTTTGTTTCAATACCACTTGAAGTGTAATAAATTCTTCCAATTGAATTAAATGTGAAATTTCCAGCAGTGAAATAAAATTTACAAGTATAGGTACTCTTGTACTTATGATGGGGTTAAATCTTAATATACCTAATGTACGTTGAATATGTTGTAAATCGCAAATGCATTTTATTAAAATGCACCTAACCTACCCAATGACGTAGCTCTCCCAGCTCCACTTAAAAATGCTCAGAACAGCTTACATTAGATGATAGTTGGGCTCAGTCAACTACCACAAAGCCCACTTTATAAGAATGTGTGCTGAATATCTTATGTAATTCGTTGAATACTGTACAGAATGTAAAAAACAGAATATTGTATATGGACACAGCAGATGCAGATAAGCATTTTGTGGATGTGCTGAGATGGCGAAGACACAGCATACAGAGTCTAAAACCCACTGCCAGCACCGTGGGCTGTAGAGCAGCCACAGTGTCCCCTGTAGTGGAGCTGCTGACAGGAAGTCAGGGCACACTGCCCCTGCCCTGCGTAGTGAGAGAACACTATACTACACACTGCTGGCCTGGGAAACGATAAGAATTCACAGTTACAAGTATGGTTCCTACTGAATAATGATCACCATTGGACCATGATAAAGTAAAAATATCGTATATCAAATCATGGTAAGTCAGGGACACTTATTTATTAATTTCCTGCATGTCTTAATAACATGCTTTTAAATTTCACTTTTCTTGAGCTTTGATCTCAGAGTAATACAGCTACAAAAACAGCCACTTATTTGATTATTCTTACTTAATTACTCAATATTTTTAAATTTGTAAATTTTATTAGATGCATAAGAAAAGGCAAGCAAAATCACTTTTAATATTTTGGAACCCTAATTTTAAAATTTAGAGAAAAAAACAGATTAGTATGGATATACAGAGTGAAATCAATTAATTACAGTAGAACAATATTTATCAGTTACAAGAATAAACCCCTTAGCTGGGCATGGTGGCACACGCCTGTAATCCTAGCACTTGGGTGGCTGAGGTAGGAGGACGGTTTGTGAGTTCAAAGCCAGCCTGCACTACAAAGCAAGATGCTGTCTCAAAAAAAAAAAGAAAAGAAAAAGAAAAGAAAAAAAATCACTTTTTAATATATCATTTTGCAATAGAAATCAATTGCTGGTATCAATAACATTGACCCACATAGCCTAACCCTTTCACATTTTAATTGGCTTAACTATGTTTGCATTTGGTGTTTGTGAATGAAAGAATATAATAAAAGAAGAAAAATGACACAGGTAAAAGTAAAAAATAAGTTACTGATCCCAGAAAAATTCCTAATCTCAAAATTCTTAAACCTATCGTCATTGATTTTATTCCAGCATTACCAAGGAAGTCGCCATTGAGTAGGACAGAAAGAAGGAAGGAAGGGAAGAAGGAAGGTAGGAAGAAAAGAAGGAGAAGAGAAGAGAAGGAAGACAGGGAGGGAGGGCGGAAAAAAGTTGCTGTTCTGTACCAAGAATCAAGCTAAAGCCCTTCATAGAAAGCCAGTAGTACAGTATCTTTAATATGATTTTGGTGATGAAGAAAGTGTGGGTTAAAGGGAAAAAAAGTTGATCAAATTCCTAACTAGTGAAAGGAGAAAAGGAATAAAGACTTATAGTTTACATATAAAATATTTCCTTGTGATACCTTTTTACAAATAATATTTACAGAGATCACCTGGATTATTTCTATTATTGTTTGTAATGCTTTGATTATAATGTTAAAAATCATACCACTCACATTAATGATGAAACATGTATGATGGCGTTTAAAGTTAAACGTATAATTTTCTTATGGTTTTATGTTACATTCAGCAAGTTTTCTGAGCAAATGACGTTTGTAAATTATAACAAAGTTACATAAACATAATTGTATTTGTATTTTAATTAAACTATTTGAGGTATCATGTATCAGAGAAAGAAATCCTGACATTAGTTTTTACTTTCTTGAAATTTATAGAAATCAAATCCCTGCAATTCTAATTTTGTCTCTTCTAACATTTATGATTATAATCAGTTTCTTTCTGGATAAACAAGTAGTGTAAATAATAAATGCAAAGTGAAATATTGTTTAGAATGATGGTTAGGAACATGTTCAAGATGAGATGGCTTCATTGTAATTTCACTTGGATGTCTCTGTCTTCATTTTTCTGATTTCTAGGACCTTCTTTAAAAGGAAATAGTAATGAGAGAGGCTATAGTCTCTTGCATTCCTTTTAGATTCTTCTACCATGTAGATCACTGCCATAGGCACACATTTATTTATTTTAACTCCTTATATTTCAAATTTTACTTGCACACCTCAATTGCCAATATCAGTATAAATTCTCATTCTAAAGTTATATAATGCAGTGTACATACAATATCTTAATGAAAAATAAACTTGATACATATGTTAAAATTTACATGACACGTTGATACTGAAATTACGATGGCATTCCAGAGTCCTTTTTTTTTTTTGCAGTAAAAACTTGATTAGCCATTTGTGTCTTAAATGGACATTAAATGATATAAATGAAATGCTTCAACTTTTAAAAATGTATATTTATTTCGGAGAGGACAACTTTTTAAAAAATATTACCCTCAGTTCTCTGTTTTACTGGATACATTGCACTGGAGACCATGGGGTGTACATAATGGCCAAAGATCTGGCAAGGACCATGTATCATTTTTCTCAGAACAATATGTAAAAAGCTAGAAAAATCTGAAGTGAATGCAAGGCAAATGTTTTCTGTTATGACCTCTGGCATAAAACGCTTAATGATGATCTTTATTTCTATCTGATTAAATATAATTATTTACCATTTACCCAGTCCTCAAATATTTATTATAAGTTCAATATGTGCCAAGTGCTGTTCTAGACACTCATATTTCAAGGATGAAGAAACTGGACACGTATTCCAACTCTCTTTTGGAAATACTATAGCATATTAGCTAGGTTTGAATGGCTTTAAACTGTAAACACGATAAAGTATGTGGGATGGTAATAGGAGCTTATTAGTAAAAGAAAGTAAATCAAGCAGGGATGGTGCAGTGACAGAAATAGTGCAGAGGGCAGGGTACTGAGTAACAATTTTGTATAACATGGCAAGGGTAAGGCTCAGTAAGAAGATGAAGTTTTGAGCCAGGATTTCAACATGATAAAAGAGTAAATCACAGATTCTCAGGAAAGGGAGTTCCGGGTAGAGACAGGTGCAGCAAGGTAATGTGCTTGGTGTCCTGCTGCATGTGAAGAAGGAAAAGGCCAGTAGGACTGGAGAACAAGGCATACAGGAGGGAGAGATTAGAGATGAGGCAACAAGCAAGGGCCTTGCAGAGCTTTGACACTTGCACCAAGCAAAATGGAAGGATGTTGGAGAGTTCATGCAGGAGGCTGAGATCATCAGAATTACTCTTCAGTGATGGGTTGAACGCATGGGTCAGGGGGGCAGGTAATGTGATTACATGGCAAAGTGTAGGAGAAAAGAGAATTCAAGTATGTTGTGTGGTTTTATCTTGAGTAATATCTAGGAAGGGATTGTCAGCACTGAGGTAGAACAGGGATTGGTAGAAAAGCATTTAATGTAGGGAGAAGTCAGTAGAGTCTGGCTTGAGATGTCTTGTGTTCCAAAATTTTATCACTTTTATAAAATAAGCATTTAACTATGGAAGACTAGAGCTACAAGAAATGTTATGGACTGAAGATGTTGGATTACTTGACATAGAGATGATATACAATGTCAGGGGACTGAAGTGAGCAGAGGACAGACAGTATTTGAGCACAGGAAAAAGAGAAAAACAAAACAATGACACGAGGCTTGGATCCTTCCAACAGTGAGCTCTTGGGGAAGAGAGAATCAGAAAACACGCACACACAAGTCGAGTAGGTGGAAATATAACGAAGTTTGCTGCCCACAAACCCAAGTAAAAAACTATTACAAGATAAGGCGCACAGTAAAATAAATTATGAAAAATCAAGCATTTTCAGTAGAGGATTCGAGAATACTTTCACCAGAGTGGAGGGAGTGAACTCCTCTAGGGTTGATAAGAGAAAGTACAAGAGAGGAAACAGAGACTACAAATGTAGATAATTCTTTAGAGAAGTATTGCTGTAAAGACCAGCAATAAAATAATTAACACAACAAAATGTTATGTTTTAAGATGGAATAAATAACATTTTATTTATATGTCAGTGGGAACGATGCAGCAGAGAAGGAAAACTATCATGCAAAAGAAGCATAATTGTTGAACCCAAATCCTTGAATAAGAAAGTGATTTAGTGGCTAAGTGCAGAGACTGGCACTTAGATCGAATTTATATAAATGAAAATTATAATTCTATATTTAAGAATAGGGCCAGAGACCTTAAATTAATTTCTATACATTGAAATATATTTCTAATTTAATGCAAAGGAATAATTGTCTGTAATATATTTTGTTCATTTTCCCCGTAAAGAGGGAAAGAACCTCTCAAAAGAGAGCAGTTAGCTGTGTATAATTAAGCTGAATTCAGTGTTTAGACTTGACACATGCATTAAAATGACTCATTGAGCAAATACTTGTGGAACACTACCTCTAAGCTTTATTCTTTCCTGGACAGGTGCTCTTTCTTGTCAAGGGCACAGATCAAAATAAGGCTAATGAGAGGTCCTTAGATTTCAAGTCTGTGTGTAATTGCTTTAAGATTTTTCCTGCACTATGCAAAAAAAAAAAAAAAAAAGATTTAAATCATAGCATCAACAGTGAGAAGAGTTTGCAAAAAATGATCTTTCAGTTTAAGATATTATAAAGCACCAATTAAAAATAGTTGGGATTTTAAAGTACTTACTATAAGAGACAGTCATGATATGATTTGTCAGTGTCTAATATCTTAATGGATAGTCCTCAATAACAGATTTATTTTTTTTTTTGGTTTTATATGTGCTACGGCTTGATTTAAAAAATATTTAAACACCTCCCTATTTTAAGTGAATACACTCCCCCCAGTTGTAGGGCTGCTGGGTAGAAGGCAGAAATCCACACTGGTGGAAGTACTATTTTTTTTTAATATGCGGGTACCGGGAGTCAAACTCAGGACCTCACGCTTGCCAGGCAGGCGCTTATGCCGCTGAGCTATATCACCGGCCCCACCTGCCCATTTTATTAGTCAAAACTATTATTTTTCAAAGAATTAAAAATATTTTAATGGATATAACACATGATATTTAAGATATTATATTTCTTAGTACTATTACTAGTATATTTCGTAGTACTATTTATAAAAATAGTAATATTAAATATTATACATATATACCATACTTAAATTTGAATATTTAATACATATTGCTTTCAAAGAGAAGTATATAAGTGTTATCTTGGAATAGCATATCAAATTATTATAAAGTTTTACCTCTGTCTTAGATTTTATTAAATTTTACATTTCGTATAAAAACATATTTTCCAGTTTGAATTATTTGTGCTTTCTGAACATGTTACCATTTCTATTAAATATATATAGCTAATTATATATATACATATGTATATTTTTGATTGGAGTACATTGAAATCAGAAATTTGCAAAGGATTCTCATACTTCAGGAAAATTGTAACCCCCAATACATAAAGCTTATACACAAAGAAACCAGAAGCTATAAATCATTCTCAGAATTTTAATTTTTTTTCCAAAATCTACCTAAAATATGAAATGGTATGTTTAGCTTACAGTCCACAGATACATGACACAGTGTCATTGTATGGATAGTTGCTTGTCCTGCTCACATATTCGTCCCACCTTTCATGTGCGGTTGGAATACACTGTCCCCTCACCCAGAACTTACTGTACTGCGAGGCACCCTTTCATGCATTTCAGCCACAAATCCTCTAGGAAGTTAATAAAATAGTTCTTAACTGCTGTTGGTTCAGCCTTAGTGCAAGAGTTAAACTGCTCTGTTCTTAACTGCAGCATACAGATTGCTGTGGCAGCTTTTTCACTTGTAAGAAAGTGAATAATGATAGGATTAGGCAAAAATCACTCACTTTTTGTCTCCTTAGGGAAATGTTTGTGTGTCCATGGAGACACATATTACACAATACAGTGGAAAGTACATGAGAGGAGAGAAGTCAAGGGGTGTCAGGCTCCATTCAGAGGAACCATACAGGAGGCTCAAGTGATTCCAAAGTACTCATTATTAGAGGAAATGCATAAATAGCATTCCTTCCCAATAGTCAATTAAACACCAGCAGTTTTGAAAACAGTATAAAATTGGTGCTGAATATACACAATTTTTTATTCATTGTTTAATATTATAACTTAGAGTTTACCTCTAAGTTTAAGTATTTAGACTAACTATGCCAACTATTCAACTATAAACTTTGATATATTTGAAAAGAGGTAGACTATTTTTATCCACATTAAAATAAAAAAATCTAGAATCTAATGAATAACTACTAAGATACCTTAACAAAAGTGTAAATGTTTTTATACATGATCAAATACTTTTCTTCTTGCAGAGAGTAAATACATTAAGTAATGCATAAGGTTGTAATATGTTCTGTCCAATGTTAAATACATAGAGAGATAACTTTATCATGGTCATCAACAGCACTATCCTCAATGCTATCACAATCGACAACAGCACCTACTCAAATGTAGCACAGGGTGCTTATCCTGTTCATTTGCTCTACAAAGCTGTAGTACAATTGCACCAATGTCACAGCTAAGGATTGAAAGAAAGCTCCTTTTATACATAAAATAAATGAGCTACAGTTTTACAAATTAACAATATGGGGATCATCTGTATTATATTTATTTGTTCTTCCTGTAACTAGATCCACTTTTCCCCTGTTGTTAGGGTACAAAATATTAGATATGTTTCTAGCAAAAGACTGAAAGAAAGGAACAAAAATAGAAATGACTTTAGTTGAGATTTTAGGATGTTTCGGGCATTGAGATACCGTCTAGTGCATGTGATATCATTTCAGTTCTCCTCAAGTCTCACGGTGAAGTTTCCTGAAGTGAGAAAGTATGTGTGCTCCATGAATGAAGCTAAACACATTCAAGGGCGGCAGCTCTTCAGTGCTTGGACCCTACCTGGAGCTTAGCTGGCTGGGGTCCATGGTTCACTCTTCCTACCTCCCGCACCATGCATTTCCATCCAGATTCCACATTTCCGGATTTCTCTTTTGTGTAGTGCTCACCCCGTTTCAAACTGTTTGTGGTATTTTGTAATCTATTGTACTGCAACTGCTCTCCGGTTCACATAACTGAAATATTATGTATCACTTTATTATCACACCACTTTCAGTTGTTTTTGTGTTCTATAAAAGCATTGTAGGATAAAGACTTTAGTTTTTTGTATATTTTGTTTGTTTGTTTATTGGGGAAAAACATGTTAGTACATATGTCCTTTGATACTTGACAACTAATGCTTACTTTCCACAGGAATAAAAACCAACCATTTAGAGTTCTTATACATTATTGTAAACTGAAATATGTTTTCAAAAGAATGAACTCTTATTCTTCGAATATCAAACATAGGGTTTCTTTTCAATTTTCTGATTTCACTGAGATTCCAATTAAAGTTGAAGAATGGGTTAGATGATAACCGTTCACCTTTTAAATACAAACTCTCAGAGAAGTCAAAGATAGCCTGACGTATACCTCTGCTAAAATGTACCTGCAAAGCGAGTTACCAGCACATTTATCACATTTTATGAATATGTTGTAGAGACAATTTTTATAATGACTCACTAAGCATGGGAAACTCGGAGTGCCCACCTTATTCATCTCACTGTGTCTAGGAAACCCCTGAAGTAGGAGAAGAGAAGGGCTCCCCAGGGACCAGAAGCAGCTGTCTAGGGCCCATGTTCACAGTTGCTGTAGATTCATGGCTCTCAATCCTCCTCTAAATTACCAGGATTTTCTGCTACTGTACCTTAACAAGCAACCTAGGTGCACTTTATTTTCTCATGCACACTGTGATTAGCAAATCCAAATGAAAGAGTACAAATTTTATGTTTCTTATGTACCTCTCACATTAACCTTTTTGGTCATGAATGTCCAGTATTCTTCTATTTAAATCTATCAAACATATCTCTTTTATAAGAAGTGTGGTATTAGCATGTTGCATTATAATCTCTTCTTAGGAAACAGTAAGTTTTCACTTAAATTTCCCATGAGATAGCAATGTTTTAATATTTGCAAATGCATGGAGAAAGTGGTATCTGTCCTTATCTTTCAAGAAAGCATAGGTGTTATCTAGAAAGTAAAGAAAAAGAAAAACATTTCAGAAAGAAAATGAATAGTATTTAAAAAGGCATCAATGGGCAGAAAATTGAGGTGTAGTGTGGATTAGTGCAATCATAGTGTACCTCAGGGTAGGGGATATGAGAGATCGCCAGGAAATTAAGCTAAAGTTAAACTGTTATAAGAATAAGGATAATAACAAGTCTAAAAAACATTTGAATTCCTCCTCGTGTCAAAGTGAAAAAGAACACATTCCTTTCCTATGAATGAATTCATAGAGCACTTCCTCTAGAAAACTTTCTCCTTGAAATGTATATAAATCAATCTAAAAGTTAAGTAATCCATTGCCGTTAACTAGAATCACATGTATAGTCTGTCTAACTGAAATTTCACATACTTTGACTAACATTTCCCCAATCTACCCCTCCCAGTCCCTGGTAATCATTGTACTTTTGCTTCTATGACTTCAACATTTTTTTAGATTCTATGTATAACTGATATTTAGATTCTATGTATAATCTATGTAAAATGCTCTATCCATTTTATTGTACAATTGAAATTGCTAGGAGTTTTAATTATAGGTATTCTCACCAGAAACATAAATATTAAGGCAACGGATTTGTTAATTAGCTCCATTTAGGTATTCTACAAAGTACACGTATATTAAAACATACTGTTAGACATATATATGTATATGTACATGTATATGCATGAAACAGTTCTGGAAGTCTTCTTTCATGTCTTTGCAAGGCGTGATAAAAAAAGAAAGCGAGGTGCGATAAAAAAAAAAAAAGCAAGTGCTGTGCAATGGAAATAAAGGCTCACAAAAACATGACGGTGTGTCCTCATCACCTTATTCTCCAGATCTGGCATTGTGCAAATTCTGGGTCTTCCCCAAAGTCAAAATGACCGTGAAAGGTAAATGGCAGGGCAACTAGACTCTTATGAAAAAAGGACTTCAGAGCTGCTTCAGAAGTGGGTAAGAGCAATGAACTAAGTGTGTTCAAGCAACAGGGAATATTTTGAGGGCGACAAATGATAATTTGTCTTTTACCATAATGTTTACTTATGTAAACAAGCACTATATTTTTTATCACACCTTGTGAAGATGCAAACTTTTGATGGGAGTACTCATATGAGTATAAACTCTTGGAAAGGAACTCATGGAATTTCTTAACTTTTCATAGTTCTTTGGAAAAACACTAGTGAAAACTTCACTAGATGAAGAATTATGAAGGAGAAATAACTAACATGATAGGTGAGAAATACACACACGTGTGTCTTTTGTAAGTATATACATACATATATATGTGTGTCATATTATTCTAAAGGTAAGTGAGCATGGAGTATAACAGAAGAAATCACCTATTAAAAATAAAAGCTTCATCTACATTTTTTTACCTTGTTGAATGCTTCCTCTTTGAAATAATAGCGAAACTTATTGGTTTTTAGACCTATTAGTTTTAGTCTCATTGGTCAATCTGAGATGCCACTAATTAATCTTTTGTGTCACACCGTGATGCTTAAAGGCATTTGAAAATTTAATTATATAGTCTCACTGTTTGCACTAATGTTTCATAAAATCAATGGAGCATGATAATCTCTACATGAGGGAGCACAAAAGACACTACAAAATAGCATTTGTTTTTCTTTGTAGAAATACTTACGCACTCAGAGGAATATTTTTACAAAGAATAGGGATGAAGTGCAGGATGTCAACTGAAAAGCATATACATAGCTTATAATTCATGTATGAGAAAAAACATGATATAAGCAAACTGTTATGCTGAACATTTGAACAACTGGATTAACTGGATTGAGTTTGTGGAAGGGAAATGGACAAGTACTTTCACGCAACTCTACAAGAAGCATCAGATTTACTCACATGGTCAGCCACGTGAGTCTAGCATAATTTTATTGTGCCTAATTATTGTTATTATAAGTCTATAGGTAAAAATAGAAACATATAAAGAACATGAGCACCCTTTAACTGCAAATATATATATATATATTAATAATATCTCTAAAATAATGCAAGTTTGTAAAGAAATTATATAATACATTTATATTAGTAGGCATCTCATATGACGGACATTTGAAAATATAAAAAGTTTTAACTCTCTTGGGAAGATACCTAGAAGGGGAACAGCTAGGTGGAATGGAATTTCTACTTTCAATTTTTTGAGGAATCTCCATCCTGATTTCCACAGTGGATATATTAGTTTACATTCCCACCAACAATGTAGAATATCAAATGCTTCTTTTTTGCTGTAGAACTTGCTAACATCTCACAAGGAATATAATCATTAGATATTGCAAACATGTACCAATAAAAATACAATACTAATAATAGTACTACTAATAATGAATAAATACGAAAAGAAATTTTTAAAAATAATTGATACAAAAATGAATCAATTAGCTCAATTGTTATCCTCAATAAATATTTCATTCATCCAAGAGACATCCTGCTTCAAATGAAAGTGATATTTTAGTATAATAGTTAAACTTTATTTTCATACATTTATTTATGGGGGTAAGTAAAAGCCAAATTCAGGAAGCCAATTCACAAGGAAAAGTTATTCACCCTAAAAGGTGTGATAACTCTACATTTACAGCCCTTCCATATATGATGCTAATGTTTAATTTCTAATCGAAACAATCTTGCAATTAATGTAAGGATATTAAATACAAAATGCAAAAACATCAAAAAAAAAACCGAATAAAATCTAGCAGTATTTTTAAGAAGGCTAGGGTTGGTGATATAGCTCAGCAGCATAAGCGCCTGCCTGGCAAGCGCGAGGTCCTGAGTTCGACTTCCAGTACACACATATATTGAAAATAAAAAAAAAAAAGGCTAGTATAGAAATCTTGTGGAAATGGGATGCTATCTTAACATGTTTCTACCCACCTATTTTTGAAAATCTCCTATTTATTTAATATTTTGAGATCCAAATATTCTAAGAAATAATTTACAAGGAACTAAGCCATATTTAGTTATTTACATGTCAACATGGTTAATTTTAACTACAAAAGTGTAAAGATTTGCTTTAGCTGGGTGTGGTGGCACATGCATGTAATCCCAGCACTAGAGAGGCTGAAGCAGGAGGATCACTGTGAGTTCAAGGCCATCCTGGGTTACAAAGTGAGTTTAAACCCAGCCTGAACTGCATAGTGAAACCCTGTCTCAAAAAGACCAAAAAAAAAACCATCATTTTTAATATTTCCTTCCATTTCTTTCTTTGGCGAATACATCACAAGGTGTTTAGATGCCATGGATCCAGTAGGTAAGAAATGTAGTAAAGATATATCATCTACAGAGGTTTCTGTTAATTTCACGTTTGGCTTATGAGATAAAATTTAAACTATTTTATGGAAATTATGCAGAAGAATTAAAACAGAGTCTACAAAATAACATATTTTTGCTTAGTACTATATATCTAATTAGCTGTTATCATGAATATTGAATTATTCTTTTCATGTGTTTATATTTAATGCTGTTATCAAATGAAAATATTCACAAAATGCCATATCTTTGTACTCACTATAATGATTTAATATGTACCCCCTTTAATCCAAATATCTTCAACACTGGCTCTTTCCAATTGTGCAAATATTTCCTCACAATGCAAAGCAAAGGGAACACTTCCCAACTTCATTTCCTACCTTCACTAAAAGAGTATGGACACTTTTACTTTTATTGTTTCACTCAAAATGATGGTTTTGAGAAGTTTTCACTTGTATCAGAATTTCATTATTTTTTACTGCTAATCATATTTCATTGTAGGAGCGTATTACCATATGTCCTTCCTTAATGGATATTTTGAATGCCTCCAGATTTTGGTTATTGTAGTTAAAACTATGGTTGCAACTCTGCTAAAGCTTTCTCTTACATCCATGTGGGTATATATGTTTTTATTTCTCTTGGTTAAATATATAGAAGAGGAATTTCTTGGTCGTAAAATAAGTGTATGTTAAAAAACTGCGATTTACTGCTTTCAGAATTGATTATAATGTTTTGTGCCTGCATTGCTATCAGTTTTCCCTCAGCTTTGTATCACTGGCAGTAATTGGAAAGTCGGTCTTTAAATTTTGAAAATGTTGGTATGCAGGTAGTGCCAACTTAAAGTGGTTAATATTTGTGTTTCACTGTTTTTTTTTTTTTTTTTTGTGGGTACCGGGGGGTCGACCTCAGGACCTCGCACGCCAGGAGGCGCCTGTGCCGCTGAGCGATATCACCGGCCCCTTTTTCGTATGTGGGTTCCGGGAGTCGAACTCCGGCCCTCGCGCTTGCCGGGCCATCTCACCGGCCCTGTGTTTCACTGTTGATGAATAATATTTAACATAATTTCACGTATTATTGGCCATGTGTATACCTTTCTCGCAAAATGTGTATTCATTTTTTCATTTTATTGGTTTGTCTTTTTATTGTATAGTTCATTATATATTCTAGATACAAATACTGTCACACACACATAGACATCTGAACACACATTTTCCCCAATTCTATGCCTTTATTTTCTCAAGGTTATGCTCTAAAGATTAACTTTTCATCTGATGGAGTCAAATCTAAATTTTGACATACAGAGAGCTTTCCGTTTCTGTCTAGGATAATTTCCATTCCTCTCGAGGCCATGAAGATAGTCTCCTGTATTTTCTTCCAAAACTTTAGTGGTTCAGATTTAACATTTGTATCTATTATGCATTTAAAAATATTTTTTGTATATGGACTGAAGCAAATTTTTCAAGGTTTTTTTGTTCCACACATTATATGTGTTTATGGCAATATTATTTACCATTGCATTTCCTTGGTTTCTTTGTCAGATGCAAATTGCCCACATTTGGGGGAGTCCACTTTTGTATTCTCTACTTGCTACATTACTGTGTTTGTCAGTCCTGGCTTCAATACTTCCCTGCTTGGATAACTAACCTTAGAGTGAATATTAAAATCAGATGTTATTTCCTCAATTTTACCATTTTTCCTAATTGATTTAACTATTCTGGATAAAATCTTTACATTTTCACGTAAATTTAGGGTCACTCTGTCCATTTCTAAAGTAGAAGTTGTAGTTTTGATTGGGCCAACATCACTTTTATTGATTATTTCATGGAGATCGGTGAAGTTGACAATACTGAATTTTCTAAATTAAGAAATTAGCACAGATCTTAATTTATTGATTTCTATTTAAATGTCTTTCAGTAATGTTTTCTAGTTTCAGTGTGGAATGTTTGAGCATCCTGTGTTATATCTGTCTTTTGAGTCTATTATAAATATTATTTTTAATTTTAATAATTTATATTTTATGGAAATACAATTTATATCAATAAATTTTGGCACTGAGACTTTGCTTATTTTAGTTGTTCTATTTGCTTTATATTTGCTGATTTCACAAATTTTCAATAGCAATTGGTAATAAGAAAAATAAAGCTTTGTACTTTGTCCCATGTATATTTTATATCTTTAATATTTTTCTTGCCTTATTATACTGAGACTCTATATAATGATAATAGTGATCATCCTTAAACTATATTAGAGAATATTTCTTGAAGGTCAAGTAAGCATTTGCAATATTCTTTCCCACTTTGTGCAGTCCCTGAAATTCCTTGTGGCCAAGTTCTTCCTTAATCTGACTTCTAAATTAGGAACCCCAAGCTTTCTGAGGCCCAGAACTCAGGCTCCAGATCTTGAGTTCCAGATCTTGAGCATTTCTGTGAACACCAGACATTGTCTTTCTTCTTGCCTTCATGTTAGAGTAAAACTCATTTATGTGACACTATAAAACCTCGACTGCCTATGGAATTTAGTTTTACCCACATTCTTTCTTGAGCAAGACACAGTTTATAAAAAATGTCTGTATGGGGCCGGGGATATAGCTCAGCGGCACAGAGCCTGCCTGGCAAGCGTGAGGTAATGAGTTTGATAGCCGGCACCAAAAAACAAAATCAAAAACAAAAACAAAAGTCTGTATAATGTAGGGCCGGTGAGATAGTTCAGCAGCATAAGCGCCTGCCTGGCAAGTACGAGGTCCTGAGTTCGACTCCTGGTACCCACACACACACAAAAAAGTGTGTATAATGTAACACTATTTTTTAGTAATGAATGTAAGGACATTTAATATTGAAATATTAGACATAGGTTTAAAAAGCTGGCAAAAATAGCATATGTCTATGAACAAATAAATAGAAAGCAAGTATTGAATACTTACATGTAATGTGAATATAGTATAAAGCTAAAAATATAAGATAGAATATTTGAAAGTATAAAAAACCTATTCTTAGTAAAACATGTACTCATAGAAATAATCTTAAAATAGTGAGTCATGCAGGCAAAATGCATAGCTATTTTTCATTCATTTGAAAGTGGTTTCCACATTTTCACATGATATTTACATCCTGGGTTAGGCCTCTGGCAAGGAAACTATGAATATATGAAAATGACTATCAGTGGCCTTTGTAATTCGCACACATGATTTGACTGAATAATGTATAGAGGATGTATTTTTAAAAAATATATATGAGTAGCATAATTTAAAAGCTGATATCACACCTCAGAGGCTGAGCAGATTTGCCATTCGGTGTCACATTCTCAGGGTCATCGCCTCATCTTTCACTCGCAGGCCTCTGTCCTGAGGCCCCGGTCTCAGAGCCTCGGAGATTCTTTGTGACCCTCATGAAATGGACTCCATGAGGATGGTGTGCAGGCTTCCGACTCCTTCCATCATCCATTCACAGACCTTTAGCTTTTTGTTTCCTAAAATATTTTGGAGTACGTCCGTTAGACATATTATTTGGGAATGATAAATTGTGAGTTAAACGAAGTGTGAAGTGCTTTGCTCCGGGATCCACATTCTACCAACGTGCTTTTTTTCCAAGGACTTTCAACTGAAGAGATTCCAAAATTAAAATAAATTTCCTAGAAGACTGTGCATATTGTAAGGTCTTTTCTCTTTTATTAAGTACTCTCTCTAAACATTTCTACTTATATCATCAGAGACAGGTGATTTCAGAGTACAAGATTCGGTACCCCCTGTTTTTGTAAGAGGATCCTCTTGCCGTGCATCAGCTGCACGGATCTGAGTTCATACACACAGACAGCGCTGTTTACCTGGTGGGACAGAGGCAGGTCACCTTCCTCCGTGTAAGGCTAAAACGCCTTACAACAAGCTGATCCCCTAACCATGAATGAAGTTTATATTCACATTAAGATTTAAGTCAAAATTTATGGAGAGCAAAGATAGACAGGCTATTAAATATTTTAGTAATTAAGGCAGTAAAGGAGTACAAATCATTCTGTCTGACATTAAAATATGGGGCAGTAAACTGCTTGCTCACAAGTTGAACAAAAATCTGGCGTCATAACATGGTGCTGAGCAAACAATGGAGTCTATTAATAATGAGAGAAAAATGAGAAATTTAAGTAAGTTCCATGTTCCCAGCTTATTACTTAGAGGTAACAACAGGAGTCCACACTGCTGCACCGGGAGGAGTGTCCCTTTCAGTGGAATATGCTTTTTTCTAGTTCCCCACCACCATTCTCAGCCACTCTCAGTCTCAAATGTGGTTCTCATGTATCCCTGCTGAGCTAGCAGTTTTGTCTTATACCTGTCACAACATTTCCTTCTCAAATGCTGACCTCTTCTTTCGCAGTAGCATTGCGTTTTAGATAAAGAACATGAATATGCTACTCATGAACTCCTTGTCCTGCAAGACTCTTCATCAACTGCCATGAACATCTAAGACCGGAGATGGCTTGTTGTGTCCTTGTGACCAACCCTCCTCAGTTTTCCTCTAGTAACAGACAACTGAACATAAAGACCATTGCTGGAACACCGTAGTTGAACTCGTGAATTTCTTCCTGCAACAGATGGTAATAAAGTTCCTTTATTATCTGGCAAGGGTGTTCTCAGGATGTTAATGTAAAGTTGTTTATGGCTCTGCTCCCAGTGAGGAAGCCAATGGGTAGAGGGAAGCAAAGATGACAGACCGAGTGAGCTGTATAGTGAATAAAAGGTTATTTCCATTGCTATTGTCATCCATATTTTTCCTAATTATGAGGGCAATGCATTTTATTTTTATTAAGCTAGATGGAATTTGGTTTCTGGTAAGTTGAAAATAAAATGGATCATTTACTTTTATTTCAATAGCTTGTTCATTTATTCTTTAAATAAAAATAATGAAAGCAAAAATGAGATTTTTTTTTGAGATAGGGTCTCACTGCATAGCCCACGCTGGCCTTGAACTCAGTGATCCTCCTGCCTCAGCCTCCTGAGTGCTGGGATTATAGGTATGTGTACCACACCTGGCTCTGTAAATTTAAGACTGGTAAATTGTTCTGTCACATTCTCCTAGACAGAGAGTTTAAATCCAAAATTGTGTTGAGAGAAATTTTAAGAATCATCCTCTCCAGCTGTGTAATTTTACAGAAGTCCCAGAAAGATTCCATGACAAAATTTTTCATATTAATTCACAAAGTACAAATGACATAAATTATTCTGTTTATGTTCCATTACTCTTTATCTTAGTTATTCTATTTTCATTTTGTCTCAGCCCTTGCTTGAAGGCAGCTGGCAGGGGTTGACAGTAGGAAAGGACATTTTCTTTGAAAGAAGCATGTGCTTCTTTCATGGCTACAAGCTGATGACAGCTACCTTTCACTAAGCACTGCTCATTATGAAGACTTTCAATGTATTTTACATGTAATTCCTGCCTCAGTTTTATAGTACAGGTATTGATATAATCATTTCAAGATTTGATAATTTTCCAAAGTAACTTAAAAATAAATTCTGTATGTTTTAAAAATGTATTGCTTATTTTATTTTACTGTATATATTTTTGTAAGGCACTGAAACTACTCTTTAGAACCAGGAAGAATTAAATAAATAAAGTATAGATTCCAGGAGTCACCGGAGATCACCTTGTCTGTTATGGAGCAGGGTCAGGATAGAGACTGCAACTGACAAATTCAAATCCAGGGCTGCTTCATAGGGAAACTTGATATTACAAAGCGGCAATGTCTTGACATTTGTAGTCATTACCTTCTTAAAGACGTGGAATTTGAATGGGATGGATAAGACTACTAAATATATTATTCCCCATATGAATTTTTCTAGGAGTTGGCAGGTTCTCCTGATGTTTATTCCTAGGATTAACAAGGCTTGGAAAGATCTGTTCAAATTTCCCTGCCGAGAGTAGTCAGTACACCTTATCAAACACTCCTCAGAATTTTTAAAAAGCACTTCCTTGAATGACTTTTGAATTTAATTGCTTGTTATTAAAATGGAGGAGAAGCATGTGGGACAAGATCGTAAATTAGAAAATAAGATTGTAAATAAACAAGCATGTTTTAGTTCTATACCAGACCAAACAAAAGAATCTTTTTATCTTCTAAAAGGAAACAAGAAATAAGAAATAATATCTGTAGTGTAAGTTATTCCATCCCAACTTTTCAGTTTATGTGATTTCTCTTTAAACTAATTCTGGCAAGAAAATCATTGAGAATATTATTTATTTAAATTATTCTGACAGAAACTTTTAATTTTGAGTAAAATACACAAACCATAAATCATTTTCTTGAAGTAGATTTGCACAGAAAGGACATTTTCAAGAACAACTTAACAAGAGAGTAAACTTTTAGGGAAAAAATATATTTAAGTGTTACGTCTTTTTAATCAGAGTTCATTATTTAGCTTCTGACAAAAGGTAGTTACATTGCATCACTAAATGGTGAAGCCACTACCAACCACAAAAGCCTTTTATAATTTATGTTTCTTCAAAGTTAGAAAATACAGCTAATGTAGTCCAGGTCCAGTTCATGGCCACGCTGCAGACTGAATTTTTGGGGAAACGAATGGTGAGCCATCCACTTCTGTGCCCTATGTGGTTGATCAGGGAGGACCAACACCTGCAGAATAGAAGGCAAAGAAATCGCATTGTCCTCCAGGGGGCGCTGTGCTGCTGCAGGGCCTCAGAATGTCATGTCACCCATGGCAGAACTATGAAGCGGACCTGGGCTCTCAGCATTGTCTGATGTCACCACAAATCAGTCACCGGATCTCAGCCACCTAAGAGGGGAAAAGCATCGCTGACTGACTCAGTGCATTTTCCACTGAGTCAAACACCACTTTTAGGATCTATGAGGTTATGTGTGTCTCTGCCCATTATTAGTTCTCAGTAAAGTTGTAAGAGTTTTCTCCATAAAAACTTGTCCTTTTAAATTCTGAAGAGAACGTGTTTGGTAATGCATCTTTTTTAATTTTGCATGGATAATTATCGAAGAAACATTTTGATTTGTTTCTGTTAATCTTTTATAAAGCTAATTTCATTGAGCTCCCTTAAAGGTTATGGTACGGTGTTATTTAATTACATACTTAATTCCCACTCAAGATAAATCTCTTGAATTATCTAAATACATTAACAAGGAAATCAAATAACACAATAAAGTTTTTAAATTCCTAATACTTATTTTTACAAAATAACATTTTATATATGTGTGTAAATATACAGATAGCACTTATAAAATCTTTATAAAGTTTCATGCCCTCTGTTTCTAATCCTACCAGATTTCCATGGTATAACTTTATGTTTAACTCTCTAATTCCACTCCAACTGCAGTACTATCTGTGTTTAGTGGCATAATTCTAATTCACGGAGCTCATCACATAAAAAAGTATAAAACCTGTCGAAAGCCAAAGGAAAATGATTGGCAGTGACTGCTGTCCATTGGCCATTTACTAAATATGTCAATAAAAGGATACAGTCCACTCTTGATTAATAATGTTAATTGAGGTCAAAAGTAGCATAATCTATTCGAACTCAAAAAATAAATTCTTAATGTTACATTATGCAAATGATTCAGCTCTCCTTCCCAGCTTAACCTTTTAATGGCGACTCTCGGAAGTTTTACTTTTTAATGTGCAACAATTTGAAATGCACTTCATCTTTCCGCCCCTGTCAACATCTTGATGGAAATCTAAAATAGAAAGAAGTGGCACCTCTTTCACAGGAATTTTGTAAACATAATGCTACTAATGTGTCCCATGCAAGGTCACCCTGTTTCTCACAGAATGCGCTGTGCAACATTCTGTCTGTCAAGACGACTCTTCAGTGTCATGCGCATCTTGGCAAATCTTCCATCCAGCAAAGGAAAGCATGAGAAGTAGATAGGATGTGCACGCCTGAGAATGACATTCTCCAAAGGAGAAAGTGGCCCAGAATGCCTGCTTATTCATTGCTTGGATACCACTGTACCAGGAAGTTCACTAAAATTTCAGGCTATATGACTAAAAAGAAAATCCCTTGTGACAGTGCATGAGCTATGTAGTTCTAAAGCTTTCCCCCAAGTCAAAGCCAGTTTAAAAATATTAAATCGACAAAGTTCACTCCTGCAATGGCCCTTTGTACCTGCGGTCTCTTAGTAATGAATGCTCTCCCTCTCTTACTCTTCATATTCTTGGTTCATTTTCAATACTCAAGTTTTAAAGCAAATATTTGCTGTCCAGAAAGGCACAACTGTGGCTACTGCAGCTCCTCGACATGACATTCAAACTGTAGCCCAACACCCCGTATTCTTTAAAGACAGAGATAAGCGCCTTAACAGCAGTCATCACAATGTGACATCTCCTGTTCACTTGAGATATGTAAGAAGTTGTTTACATGTTCATTACACGTCCAAGGTAAAGTGTGAGGGGTTACACACGTGAAACCTTTGCTTCTAGAACAGTGCCTGCCACCGGGTTGATATCTTAGATGTTCACTGAATAAATAAAAGCAGCCAAGGAAGGGGAGTTGCCCACATAGAGGGGCCATCATCGTCCTGTCAGGCAAGTACCCAGAGGCCAAGACTGGGCTGGCTGTGAACGCGGATTGTGTGTTGCTGGGGGAAAATCAGAAGCATCGGACTCACTGGTAGCAAATCAGTAAAAATTGTGGTCTATATAGATGGAAGATCATATCAGAATCGAATTTGATACACTGTATAACAGTATTCTCAAAGCTTTGAAAATAAATATAATACAAAATTTCAGGAAAAATTTATATATTCTGTGATTTTGAATACTGCTTTTCATAATAGCACGTTTGCTACCTTTATAAATAGGACTAATTTTTAATTGTCTTCTGAATTAAGACAACAGTGGAAATTGAATATATTTAGTAGCTAGAAATCTAAGAAAGTTTAAATTTTGAAATACTTTTTAAGACTGTAGCTTGCTAATTAGTATGAATAATGAAAAAATTACATTACTATAAATTTTAATTAAAAGACAGTTTACTTTTACTTCCAAACCTCATTCCAGATGACTATGGTAAAAAGGGATGCTGTCATTAATTAGCATTTCATTTCAAACTACTTTTTTTTTTTTTTTTTTTTGTGGGTACCGGGGGGTCGACCTCAGGACCTCGCGCGCCAGCAGGCGCCCGTGCCGCTGAGCGATATCACCGGCCCCTTTTTCGTATGTGGGATCCGGGAGTCAAACTCGGGCCCTCGCGCTTGCCGGGCAGGCGCTTAAGCCGCTGAGCCATCTCACCGGCCCTCAAACTACTTTTGCAGTGGTTTTGTATAAATATTTTGATATTTTTACTCCTAGAACTGGCATTGTTTATTATAGCCTTTTCTCCCAAGGAAGATAGATTTTAATTTAAGCTTAAATTTGACATTCTATTCCTCTTTGAAAGCAAAAGAACACATAATAAATATATGAGCATTCAGACTGTGGGGAGACCTTTGCACATATTTGTCCATCTGTTGGACATACTGTTGAATCAGAAGTAATATTGTAGCTTTAACATGAATTGGAACATGATTGAAAGGTTTTCAATTATTAGCACAACTAAAATTGAGTAGGCTCAAAACAGAGCACTGTATGTAGAACTTTGATAAGTGATATATTAGTGGATATCCTGTCTATATCCATTTTTACACATTTTTAATAAATACTCATATTTACTAATTTTAGTAGGATTTAGTTCCTAAGAATATGTTTACATTATTTTTCTACAGAGACATTCCTATTTCAAGTGATCTGCTTTTCTGGACATTATGCTGTTGACCTTATTTCTGTTTGGTCTTAACTCTGGTAGCGTGGTTCATTGAGAAAGTGTTGATGAAATCCAGAGATGCTTGCAGTCACTCATTAATCTAACAAAATTAATTTTTAATGATAATGGCAATGAAAATAGTGTAATTGTAATACCAAGTAATGTGATTGGACTCAACGGATTTGCCAGATGCTTTTAATCATTGACCTAAGAGACATTTACATGCATTTTCTTTTTAAAAATGTTTGTCACTATTATTTGATCAAATCGTGACGTTTGAGTACCTGCTCAGACACCAAAGTTCTTATGCTTTGAATCATGCACGCCTGGACATAACTGCTTACAGTGGGGACTGCTATTCCAAACAGAGCTGACTAGTGCGACTTTAATTCCGCCCAATCAAAACTCTGACTTGGTAGTGCTAACTAATTCGTTTTGGTTCTCTAAAAGTACTTGAGCTTAAATTTCTCACAAAGGTCAAACAATGCAAATGCTGAAAGCTCCGCCGAACAGATGACCTGATGTTAAGGGAAGTAGAATAGAGAAGGAGTTATCAACACAGTTATTAGGAAAAATGTACGGAAGGTAATTCAGACAATGTTAAGATTTCTCAAGTTGGAGTTAGGTTTTCACAGATTCTATGGTATCTTTTTCTTTCAATCACTCAACAATGTTGAGGACAGAGTATGACAAAAGGATTATTTCCCAGATGTCTTAATACCACTTTATAGTCTTAAAATAAACCCCTACTATCTAAAGCACCCAAAGTTATCGCTCTGCTCTATGCAGAGAATAAGTCAAACAGTTAACATGTTATTCCAGATACAAACTTGGTGATCCATATTTGTTCATATTTTAGAGTCATTTATGGTTAAAAAAACATAGAGATAAAACATACAGATATGATCTCTGTAATTAATATAAAATATCCTTGTTTGGCTGAGAATAAAAGTTCAATACAACTGAACTCAGTTTATTTCTTTGGCACAAAATATGTCAGTATATTTTAGTCCATTCTTAAAAAACAGTGCACTGCTTCCAAACAAGGTTCTAATTTTTTTCTATACTTCTGGTTATAAATATTCAGAAAATAAATTAACTTCTGAGCAATGTGCTTTGCCATGCATTTCTTATAGATACAAAACTATTTCCTTTAGTATTTAGCTGACACTGTCCTATTTTTATAAATGAAAATATTTATTTGTATTGAGTCATTTATTCCATAAAAATAATTACTCCCTAGAAAGCAATTTTAGAACCATTTTTTAGAACTTCAGTGAAAATGTAGGATACTTATTAGTTATTCACTTATAGTAATTTGTATGAAAAGACCTTCTTCTTAGATTACAGCATCTTGTTTTCATTTGTACACACTGTATTTCTCTGAGTTCATATTCATCAGAAACTGTACATTTTGTTTTGTCATATGGTAGTAATTTTATTTAGAATTTAAAAATGTGTATAAATATGAAGATAATATACTCTTAGAATCTAATTTAAATAGTACTGAAGATATGACTTACATTAGCTGCTGCAAATAAAGTGATTTAATAGATAAGATAATCACATGAATATATTATCACTAGGATCTTGTAACACAGTGGCTACCTCTTAACTTTTCTAACTTACCAGACTCATAGTGCTTTAGATTTCAAGTACCCATGGATTCTCAATCCCATTTTTATTGCAAATTCCATCAATATATCATTTATCTATCACCACCATCCTCATAAAAATCACACATAGTTAGCTAATTAAAAGATACTAAAGAAAAGAAAAGCAGATTGTGTTTTCTGATATAATTATATTATGTACCTAGGTTGACCTCTGTTTGCTGTTTCTTTCTTTTATCTGCTGCACCCGCCAATTTTCTTATTGATTCATGTTGAAATCTTGATTTTTCCTACCTGTGGGACATTGAATATATTGTCTGTGGAAATTCCTATGTTCCAATTTTTTTTTGCAGTTCCTCTAATACCTTTTAAAGCAGTCAGTGCTTCAGTAAGCCTTCTTTTTTACTGACAGTATACAGACACTCAGCCTTTTTTATTCTGAGGTTCTCAGTGTTTAAACATTTTATAGCTATTAACATCTATTAACTTTTGCTTTCTAATTTTCCTTACATGCGTTTTCTTATATATGTGCTCATGAAGCCTTTTTAACCAAAGCATACTCTAAACTTTTCTTATTTTTAGTTCAGGTGGAACATAGTGATATGACCCTTAGAAGTGAATCACTAATGGACGAATATGGAATTAATACTCAGAGGAGAAGGGAGGTAGCTGAATGAATGGAAGTCCCTCTCCGGATAATGTTGTGTAGGAATTCATGTTTGCATGCACACAGGATATAGTTTCATTAGGTCTCACAGAACATTCTTTCAGTGCCATGTCTTCCGAGCTGACACATTTTCCATATCTATTATTTGCAGAATTGATGGAAGGTGTAGCAGAGGGATTTAACCCAAAATCTTTCAGCGTCGCCCAGACATAGACTCTCTGCTAAGATCTGGAAGGACGATGGGCCACATAGACATTTTTAACTGTAGACTACGGAACATGCTTGGTTCCCAAGATTGCGTTCAGGACTACACGACAGAATCACACACTGCCGGAGAACTCATTTTCTTTCTCTTAGTGTGGCCTTTGAGTATATGATTCCTATCCCTTACATCCTTACATAGAAAACAGTGAGATTATTTCTCATCAGACTTGCATTGCATCGGGACTATAACACCAACAGAAATAGAATAGTCCTCATTCTTTTTATATCTGTCTATCATATAATGAAATATCGATCATATTTACCTCGCAAATATTCTTTCTAGAATAATATCAATATCAAGGCCTCTGATAATTCTCTATAATTTTTCACAAAATTCCTTTGGTTGCTTTAAGTTCTCCTTAAGAATTTTATTGCTTAAATATACTGGTATATAGTAAAGTCTGTGAGGCTCAATATCATTTATACATAGTATTATTTTCTTTGAAAAATGGTTCATTCCCTGAAGTTTTAAAGTTCTTTTGTAATATTTCACTTATTTGTTTACTGATATTAAAATTTGGAAGATAAATTATATTAGCAGTTTACAAAAAAAGTGGAAACAACCATTCCTAATGATCTGCATTTCTGGTATAACTTAGCATCTTTGTTGATGCATTTTTCTTGCTATTAATCATAGCGTACCACACAAAAAATAACTCTAACCCAACTCTTAAATAACTAAGTTTTATATCCAGTATTAACTGTCAGCATCTATATTGTTTGAAAAACCCATTACATTCCTGCACAGTTACAGGAAGAATGACCAAGGGGTTTGGGAAAGTGGGAAAAGATGAGCTTTAATTTACAAGTTGGAATGGAAAATTGCCTAAAGTGTACCTTGACTTAGTACAATTGTCTTACATGCTTTGTATGCAACTAATAGGCTCTTTTCAATCTGTATATTTGATCATTTATAAGTTCTTATAAGATAAAGAAATTAATCTGATTCTGGAAAAATAAAAAGGAGTTGGATGGTGTAATGGTTGATACATTGTGTCAACTTGAGGAGTTTAGAAGTGTGAGTGACTCAGCAGTGGGGGCCAGTGGCTTTACTTTGTAAATATCCTGAGCCCGTGTAAGAGGAGGGCACTAAAGTGCTGTGAGCCCTACACCCGCCCTAGGGTAGGTAGCCTGCTTACAATATAATGGAGGTAAAGAGGCTTGCTGTCTTCTCCCCCTTTTTTGTTCTTGTTGCTTTTGCTGTCTTCTGTTGCCTTGAATGGTTGCCCCTGTGCCATGCCACCCTGCCTTGGAGCCAGCTGATTACAGACTGAAAGCTCCACAAACTTTTAGCTAAATAAACCTTTCTTTCCTTAATTTTGGGTGTTGGGTATTTTGTCTCAGCAAGAACAAAAAATTAACCAAGACAGAATTTGGTACCAGAGAAATGGGGTCATTGTTATGACTATACCTGACCATGTGGTTCAAGAGCCTTTGGGAATGGCTTGTAGGAAGAGTTTGGAAAGGTTCAGAGATGTCGCCTGAAAGAGTAGTGCTGGAATACCTTAGGCTGTTCTGTATGGGAGATTCTGGTCAGAGCTCAGGAGACCAGAAGGCTGGTAGAAATCCTGCAGGTAAAGACCAGGCTCAGGAGGTTTCTGCTGGGAAGAAGGGCTGCACTGGTTGTTGGAGTCCAAATGATGTGTGTTATGGCTTGACAAAAAGTTTGCACTTCGCTTATGTCTGGTTATTTTGCCTGAGACTGAGATTAAGGGCAACAGACTAATTAATCTGCCAGAAAAAATTTCAAGGCGGTTGAATGTTGAGGCAGTAGCATGGCTATTGTTGGGGGCTTTTAGCCAGATCTATGTTGAGAATCAAGAGCAAAGAGCCCAGCAGGATGATTTAAAATGTTATGAGTTTGGCCAGAAAGGAAGCTCCAGTAAAGCTGTGGACTGCAAAGATAGAGTTGAGGAGGTCTCAATTGCTGAGGAGGAACCGGAGAATAGAAAAGATGGCCTGAGGGCATCACAAGAAGAAGCAGGACTCCGCCCTTTGCAGCCTCAAAACTGTGAAAGTGAAAGACTTTGCTCTGAGGAGAAAGCCACAGAGCACCATGTCCCAGAATGGCAGCAGCATAGAAAATTTGTTCCTCAGAATTAGATTCAGAGTGCCCAGCAATCCAAGCACTTGACCCCTACAACCAAGAGAGAGGAAAGCCTGGCTACTGCTCCAGCTGGCAGCAGACCTTGTCATCATCCGCGTGGCACTGGTTTTAGGTGCATACAGAATGCAAGAGTTGTGGGGTTCAGAAGGCTTCCACCCCGATTTCAGAAGGCCTGGGAGGCCAGGCAGTGTGCCCCTGAGAAGGCAGTGTGTGAAGCTGTGAGGGTGAAGCCAAAGATACAGTGGAGACCCCTGAAGTTTGGAGAAGCCAGGAATGTGAATTGTCTGAGGAAAGCTGCAAGGAGGGAGCAAAGCGGGCGCAAGAGAGTAAACCTTGGGAGTTATAACCACAGGAAGTGCCACAGGGGTGGAGTTTCTCAAGCCCTTTGGAGCTCACAACTTGTCACAGATTGCTTCAGATGCTGGACATGGAACTACAGGATTTAATATTTGCCCTGCTGGATTTCGGACCTGCTTTGGTCCCAATCCTTTGTATTCCCCTGTTTGTAACTTTTGGAATGAAAATGTTTATCTTGTGCCATTGAATGTTGGAAGTGTTTAACTCTTTGTTTGTACAGGGGGTTGCAGCTAAGAGTTTGCCTTACATCTAGGAGGAGACTTGAAACTTGGACTTTTCAGCAGTGCAGAAACTGTTAGGAATTTGGCAACTCTTAGAGGTGGACTAAATGCCTTTTGCATAAAGGGATGCACATGAGTCTTTGAGGGGCCAGGGGAAGAATGTTATGGTTCTAATGTAATATAATGTTGATAGATTTAATACTGGTTCTTAGGGATTGTTAAACCTCTGTTATAATGTTCAAGTTGTGAAATTATAAGAATAAGCACGTTTTTGCATCTGGAAACCAGTTTAAAAATTGTGTCTGGTTGCCAAGTTGACAGGAGGTGGATTGTAATGCTTGATACATTGTGTCAACTTGAGAAGTTTAGAAGTTTAACTAAGTGACTCAGCAAGGGGCCAGGGTCCTGACTTTGTAAATATCCTCAGACTATGCAAGAGGAGGGCAGGGAGATGATATGAATGCTAAACCTGCCCCAGGGCGGGTGGCCTGCATACAATATAAGAGAGAAAAAGAGGCTTGCTCTCCCCACCTTTTTGTTCTTTTTGCTTTTGCTGTCTTCTGCTGCCTTGAACAGTTGCCCCTGTGCCATGCCACCCTGCGTTGGAGCCAGCTGATTATGGACTGAATCCTGCACACTTTCCTTACTTTCCGGTGTCGGCTATTTTGTCTTGGCAATGAGAAAAAAGTAACCAAGACAAATGGAGAGGAGAAAAAGAAGAGAACTGACATGTGTTATGTACATGTATTGATCCCCTATAGTGAATGTAATCATTATGTACTGTAAACATGTACTAATAAAAGTTTAAAAAAAAAGGAGGGGGAAAAAATGGAAAACTGCCTACTTAAATGAAAGTTAAATAAATAGTAATACAGCTCAGTTCAAAGTGGCTAACTTTCAAACCAGAGTTTTATAAATAGAGGTAGATTGCTTACATGGATATCACTTGCACTGTTTTAAAAATAAGATTCATGGTACTTTGATGGGGAAGAGTATTCTGTTTCTTATTTGAGTAGAATAATATGAGGAAACACAAGTCAGTAGAATACTGACACTTATCTATCGAACTTCTATTTTATGAGCTGTCAGAGAAATCTTACTTTGTGGCTACTTTAAGTAGTAATACAAGCCATTCTGACTTACACAGTTGTCACTGTGTCACACTATTTCTCAAGTCACACTGGAAGCATTGTTTTTTGGGAAAAATTGAGCAGTAGAAAGCATTACAGTTTGTCTCTACTGTTGATTCTTGCTTTCCATTACCTTATATTTTTATACATGGACTTATAATTTCCTATCCTAAAAGTAAGAAAAATAAAAGCAACATTTTTACCATTAGCCAAAGATAAATATTATGCTATAATTAAAAACCACCACTCTTTTGTACCGGAAACTATTCTGCATTAGAAATTAATAAATTAACATTACATTATTTTCAAAAATACTAAATAGTATATTATAATCCTGGTCAGAGTGCAACATAATTTGATAATATATTATTATGTTATTATATAAAGTATATGAATTTCCCAATAGGAATAATTGATTTCCTTTAATGTGATCAAGGCATTTTTAAATTTTTTTAACATCTCCCTCCAAAAAGAATAAGATACTAGCAGTTCATGAAAGAGGCATGTTCTAAAAAAAAATATTTTCTTAAAATAGATTTTTAAAACATAAGTACTCGTTTTAAGTACTTAAACTTCTTAACAGAATGTCTATTGACTTTAATCAAGTGACATATATTTAGAGTCATAAGAAAACAAGAAATTTAGAAACCTCTTTATTTTTTAATTGCTTTGTATTAGTTGGGTTGTATTATTTAAGGAAAATATATTTGCATCTACATCACAGAAAAAGGTTCAAACGTTAGTTTCACTTTAGTATCTTGTCTCAGATATTCTATTTTGTAGTAACTTTAACATATTAGTTTATCTTCAGCTAGTCATTTGTTTTTCAGTCAGTAATAAGACATTTCCCCATAAATACTTTGTTGAACATTTTTTGTCCTACAAGTCATACATGACGTAGACACAGTCATTTCTCAAGAAATGATCAATTTTGGAGAAGGTTCAGGAAAATAAAACATTCAAGTACTAAAGACAAATTTCAAAATGCATAATTCCAGAACAGAATTACAGGAAACAAAAATTCTCCCTGGAAATTTCCTGAGGCAGCAAAAGATAATTATATGAGATGATGTTGAGTTGAAATGGATTTACTTTTAGGAAGAACATAATTCTTGTCTGCCAAATGCAAGGTTTTATTTATATGAATTGTGCAAGAGGATAAGGATAGCCAGTACTTGCCAACCTCTTACTATGTAGTGCAGGCTTTAAAAGGCTTTCCATTTATATCTAGCATGGTTCTATAATAACTTTTGGCAAGATATACTGCTATTTTGGAGAGGTTACTGATGGAGAAATTGCATATAAAAAATCAATGAATTAGAGAAGTAGTATCAGTGAAGTAGAGAAGTAGAGTAGTAGTATATAAACACCTTTCAATATATCTTTCTTCATTTATATAGGGCCAAATATTTTGAAAAATTTATCAAACTAATTCCTACAAACCTGTTTTAAGTGTTTGTTCAAAGGTCATCTTCACTGACTCCTTCCAGAACATTGTAACTTGAAATTCATTCTCACCACTGATCCACAGTATTCCTAATTCAGTCAACCCTTTCCTGTTCATCTTGTTTGCGAGATAGTTCTTATCACTTTACAGCACAGTAGGGATTATCAATTAAATTCATTGTTAAAATCTATCTTTACTGATCACCTATCCATTTGTATGTAAAGGTTTTAAAGGAAAGGATTTTTGCCTTATTTCTCATACATTTCTTGCACATACAACATTACTTGGCAAAGAACAAAAAAACACACATATATGTACACACAAATTTAATTTGTTTTACAATTTTGTGGAAGACGACTGCAGCTGTGTTTGTCACCTGATGAGTTTGTGAATGGAAGCAAAATTTTGTGGAATGCTTTTGTTTGAGAACTGAATTGTTTGTGAACAGAAGCATTTGTGAACTGAAGCATTATGTAATATACGTATATATATTTGTTTGATGGTAAGAAGTATCTATCAGTAAATCATCAAAAGAGAAAACAGTTCTGAATAATAAATATTCCTGCAAAATATGACAAAAATTACATTTTCACTGACTTTTATTTGAGATATATCTGTATACCTTTCCTTGTACACAGAGTTATATCTCATTGTATACAATGTGACACTAGAATTGCTAATATACATTACCAATGATCACATAGCTTTTGAATTATTCCTGCTTTAACTTTCCAATCTGAATAGGAAAAGTCAGACATTAACCTGAACAATGAAAAAATAAACTAAATGAGAAATTTACTGAAAATCTCTGAGATTCAATTTATGTGTGTATAAAATGGAGATAGTAACAGAATATGCCCCATAGAGTCATGGTGAGCAATACGTGAGATCATTTAAGTAAAATACTTGGTATTCAAAAATATATTGTTAACTCAGATATTATACCAGAATGAGTGACTGGATCATCTGGGTGATTTGAAAACTATTGTCAAATTTTAATGGCCCTTTTGGCTTCTAAAACACTTTTCATTGTCCCAGTTTTATAAGTTTGTCAATCACTAGATCTTTTAATACTAGAAATTACAAGTGTTGGTTGATACTTTAGTGCTCTAAATAAAAGTGATAATTTCTTGTACAAAAGATTCTGTAACCTGTGATTCTTTTATATTGCTATTTATTAGAAGTAGCTGGAGAAATTTTTTGAAGTGGTGATTTCTCTGTACAACTGAAACTCTACTGTATTTCAGTTCAACTGGTCTGGGATTAAGTTGGGGAAATCTGCATTTTTAATAAGCTAAGGCATTAATGGTGGCGTCGCTGCTAAGTATACCACACTGAAAGTAAGACTGCTGAAGCCATTTCACTCAACAATTTAAATTTTTTATTGATTCTAGGAAACAAGATATTGGAGTAGATGAGTAAAGACCTATATGTATTTTCTGAGGAGGTAAATGTGCTTAAAATGGGATTCTGTGGCATAAATTATATTTCCATCAAAATAGTATTTTACCGGGTTTCCGCAAAACAAATGTTATACTCTTAGGGACAGAAACCTGCATGGAAAATCATAGGTGACAGGGATTTCAGCTGAGGATTAATGCAGTAGTAAGGGACCCTCAACATCTCAGAGGCTTTAAACAGCAAAGATTTATTTCTCGTTCATGCTCTACGCTTAACACAGGGTCTTCGTAATTGCAATCACTCAGGGACTCGGGATGATGGAATCGTCACCCGCCATTGCTCAACATTTGGCTTCCGTATCAGAGAAAAGGGAAAGGATCAGTCAGTTTTTGTTTACCAAGTGAATGCGAGGTTCTGACTTTAGCAATTAAGTGCCTGTGACTCACTGACTGAAACTATGCACCAAGCCACTTCCACACACAAGAGACTGGAGTGGAATCATCCCTTGGGCCTCTTATGGGTAGAGAGACGGTGGCAGGGATGATTTTGTAAACAGCAACTGTGACCACCACAGCTAACCAAATTCTCATCTGAACTGCTCCTGAAACCTGATGACTGCTCATCATCCGTGAACCATTATGCTGTTGGCTAAAGACACTTAGCGATTAAGGAAAAACTACATGTGAAAAATGCTATGCATTTGCTGATTAAACATCAGCACGATGTCTATTCTAGCAGATGGCAAAAAAATGTAAAATCTGCCGAAATGGAAGGAAGAAACTTTAATTATTGAAAGATGTTCTGCATACTATTGACAGAGAAATTTATCCTTTTCAAATATTTTTAATATATGATCTTTTATCTGTGCAGCTTCACTAGTTTTTTAGTAAACAAAAATCATCATCTGAAACTGCCTTTTGATTAGTTTAATTAGTTTCTGCTTTACTTTCACCAAGTAAGAGAAATTTGGGAAGAGATCAAAGGGAGGAGGTCAAAAAGATACATTTATCAAACAATTTTCAACAAAAAGTAACATTAAATTTACTTAGGTATTGGAAGCCAACTAAATTTTGAAAGCCTGACTCCTTTTCTAAACAATACATTTTTCCATCAAACTTTTTAATGGACTCTCCACTTAAGCTTTGCAATCACCTTTCATCTTTCATAGAAACAGTTTTCTTCATCACCTTTACAAAAGGTTATTGTTTACATAATTTCGTTTTTGCCATATCTGCCAACACACAGCGTTTGTACTATTCAGTTAAACAAACTTGAGCACTTGTCTGCATTTTTATTGTGTTATTTATGTACACACTTAAAGGCAATAGATTTAAATAGTTGTTTCTCAGAAGGCATACAAATAGCTTATAGGTCCATCAAAAATATACAGTGCCACTAATCATTGGAGAAATGCAAATCAAAGCCACAGTGAGATACCCCCTGACCCAGTAGGAATGGTTAATATCAAAAAGACTAAAGTAAACAAGTGCTATTGCAAATGAGGAGAAAATAGAACCCTAGCGCACTGTTGGTGAGAATGTACATTACCATTATGGAAAACAGTATGGAGATTTCTCAAAAAGTTTAAAAATGGAGTTACCATAGGATCCAGCAAGCCCCATACCAGGTACATGTCCAAAGGAGAGAGAATCAGTATGTCAAAGAGACATCTGAATTTCCATGTCCATTGGTATTCAAAATAGTCCATAAATGAAAACTACTTAAGTTCCATCCACTGATGAATGGATTAAGAAAAAGGACACATAAACACCATAGAAAACTATTCAGTCATGAAAAAAGTATAAAATTATGACATTTGGTGCAATCTGAATGGAACTGGGGATCATTATGTTGAGAAAAAAAAACTGGCAGAGAAAGAAAAATATTGTGTGACATCACTATACGCAGATTCCAACCTAGCTGGTCTTAGAGAAGTTGAGAGTGGGCTGGTGGTTACCTGAGCCTGAGACAGTACATGGGAGGGCAAGAGGATGGGGAAAGGTTGATCACTGGATACTAAGTGACAGGTAGTGGGAGCGAGAAGCTCTGGTGTGTTATTGCACATTTAAGTGGCTATAGATAACATAATAGCTGTACACTTTAAAAAGCTCAAGAAAAATGTGTGAAAGTTTTCAGCATAAATGAATGTTAAATGTTTGAGGAGATAAGTATGTTTAACTTGACTTAAACATTTCTCAACGTATACATGTATCAAACATCACATGGTAGCCTATTACTATGCGTGTATATTTTGTTATGTATCCATTAACAATAAACTTTAAAAAGATATATATTTAATTCATTTAGTACTTTTTAAAAATGTCTGTATGCATGTATTTATCAAATCAACCGAACTTTCTTTTTCAAAAATTGAAAAATTTTCGCTTTGTCCTCACAAAATAAAAATTTAAAAACATATGATTTAGAAAGGAGTTTTAGATTCTTATTAAAAATTCCACAAGGCTAAAGTATAAAATATGCAAAGAGTTATTTAAAGGGGAATTTATTACATCTTGTTTGATGACGTATGCCGTTATTTACTCTCAATTTTTTATGGGAAAAGTAAAAATGTAAAAGTTTGAATGAGAGATAATAACATTGATGATTTGGAGCAGGTTTTGATGAACTGATCAGGAAGTAAGATAATAGAAGAAATTCTTAAAATCTAAGGTTAATTAATGCAAAAGACAATAGTATAAGAGACAAATGTAATATGAATAAGATGAATCAATGAAAAATTTATGAAAAGATAAAATATAAGCACACTAGAAACAATAGAAAATTGAAGTGAACTAAATATTTCAAATAATATTCTATGTATAGGAGAAACAACTTGAACACAAAATACAAGACCACTGAAATTAAACATTTTTACAGGTATATAAATATCAACCAAATGAAATGTGATAGCTATACTAGCATGAGATAAAAAGAGACTTCAAGCCAAAAAAAATAAAGGAGGATATTTAGTAACAGCAGAAAGATCTTAAAAAATTATGTACCTAATTACATAGTTTTTAAAGCACAATGCAAAAATTCATGTAGGTTACAAAGCGAGGGTTTCATAATCATTACAAACAAAACTTATTTCTGGAATTGAAAAAGCAACCAGATCAAAAGTTAATTAAGATTATAACAATTTTTATTTGTTTGTTTGTTTGTTTTGAGACAGGGTCTCACTATGTAGTCCTGGCTGGTCCTGCACCCACCGTGTGGCCCAGGCTGGCCTCGAATTTGGGATTCTTCTGCCTCAGCCTCTTGAGTGCTGGGACTACGGCATGTGTCACTACTCCCAGCAATAATTTTGAGGAATAAAGTTAATCAAACTGAATTTGACATGCATAGAACATTATACCCAAAAACTATAGAGTACATATTCTTTTCAAGAGCACTGGAATCTTTACCGAAATTGGCTGAATGCTGGCCTAGAATACTGCAAGCCTCAAGGAATGATAAATGAAATCATGAGTAGCATGTTATCTTTCCAAAGTCATATTAAGTTTGAAATCAGAAACAGAAAGCTAACTGGAAAATACCCAGAAGGTTGTAAATTAATTTATGAACTTCTGAATGAAAAGCCATGTGCCCACAAGGAAATTACAACAGAAAATTTAAAACTTATTGAAGAGAATGAAGCTAGACATGGAGCACATTAAACCCGAAGGGTCAGCGCTGACGAGCTAGCGTTAAAGGGAGTTACAGCTCCCTAAGCAAGTCTTCCCCACCTGAGAAAGAAGAGAAACTAAAAGTCAGATCTAATAATCTCTGCAAAGAACTTAGAAAAGGAACAAAAGTTAAACGCTCTGAAATAGAAACATGGCAACAAAAATAAAAGCAAAAAGTAATAAAATATCTATCAAAAGTACAACAGAGAGAATCAGCAATATCAAGCTTGTTCCTTAGGTTGTGCTTTAGCAAAACTGACACTAAATGAAATACAAAATCTAAATAATTTTTGTTTTAAATACCTCTGCTCTGCCTCCACCCCACTTATTTGCCCTTTGATAATCATTTCTGCAACCATCCGTGCCCGTGTGTGGTAACAACACCCTGACTCACTTGCACGGCTAAGCTCCTGCTTTCTGCCTTGGTAATTTTCTAAAACTACAGTTCAGGACACAGCAGAACCCAGGTTAGCTCTTAGGTATGTACAGCTCCCAAGTGCAGAGTGTGAGGAAGCTGACCGTGGACCAGTGGTGCCCAGGAGAGAATGAATGAACATTTCTCGCCTCTAATTCTAACACAGACAACTCTCGGGTGCATTATTCTCATCTACTTACCAAATTCTGGGGTATCAAACCCCAGGTACCCAGAGTGAATACCAAACTGATGATGCAAATTTGCTTTGTCATTCCTCCTGATTTCTCTTAATTTCCCCAGTTCTTTATTCCTGTTTTATGGGATATCTTACTACTTTAAATTATCTTCATGCAGTTCTTTGTCCTAGGACCTGGTTCTTCTTTTCTATTTTCTTTTCTCTTTTGGATTTAAGCCGAGACACCTACACAATGAGGTTTCAAGAAAATTATATTTAAACCCCCTCATAAAAAGCTCAAGACCAGGCCAGTGATATAGCTCAGTGGCACAGTGCCTACATGGCAAGTGCAAGGTCCTGAGTTCAATTCCTGGTACAAAAAAAATAGCTCAGGACAATACAAATTTAAACAGAATGCTATCAGAAAAGATAGAAAACTTTAAAATTCATCATAAAAGGTAAGTGTAGCTTTGAATCTAAACCTTACAAGGAGAATGAAAGAAAACTTTGAGCTAATCTTTTTGAAAAATATAGACACATAAATAGCTTAAATTAAAAATTAGCAAATTGGATCAAGCAAAAAAATGGACAGTGCATCACAACCTATGTGGGATTATTCAAGTAAAAGAAACGTAGCTGATTGAAGATTTGAAAAATCTGTCATTTACAATACCTCCAGAAGAACAATGACATGAAATCAATAAGTGTAATCAAGATGTTTGAAATGTTTAGCATGTCCTTAGTGAAAATTCTATAATTCCATAGAAGTATCAAGTTATGTAGATCCAAAACTCCTAAAGAAAATATGCTGTATAATGATGAGATGTTGCAAACTCCAAGTTTGGGAAGGAGACAAGAGTGTTAGCTCTCATCTAAATGGAATTATTAATATTGGGAAAAATTAAAACATATGTCAACTGATAAGATGCAATGGAAATCCAGCATCATGTTTGTAATATTTCCACCAAGATAGATAACCTAATCTAATAAGAGTAAATGCCAGGTAAACACCATTGGAGGGAGCTTAGAGTTTTCGAACTCATCTGGGGCAAAAAGTCAAGAATAAACTGATCAATATCTAAAATGATTAAAGAACCTCTAAGAAATTTGTGATTCTAAAGTGGAAATTTTGGTAGAAAAGGTATAGGACTGGGTAAAACCTGAAAGGGGTGAACTGTAGATGATAGCAATATATCAATATTAATTTCCTGCTTCTGATACTTGTAGTATGTTTATTTATGAAAAAGTCTTTGTTTACAAGAAAGTATTTTAGGCTGACAGGGAACTCTTCAATTCTGCAAATTAATGTCAAGTGGTTGGGTGTGAGGAAAGCCTTTTGTATTGAATATGCAAATTTTCTATAAATTTGAGATTGTTTTAAAAATTTCTAGAATTTACAGAGGAGAGCTGCGTTACTAAGGTGAGCTTGCAGTTTACATCATGTAAGTAAATTACTGATTTCAAATTGGGCTTCTTTAAGAGGAATCAGTGTTTACCCCGATGTTCCTCATGAGGATTATAGCTGAGTTAAGTCAGTCTGTGTTTCAGAATCAGCTTTTCTGACAAAAGTGAAAGAACAAATATTTAATTGCATGCCTTTTTAATTGCATCCCTTACTTTTAAAATTAAGGATTTTTTAAAAAATACATATTTTTGATCCTTTCTTGTAAACTCTGAAAACCTATTAGGAATTTATTACCCTTAATAAATGTTCATTGATCTGGATTGACAAAATAGTACAACCAGATAAAATGCACTAGAAAAACATAAAGCCTGAAAGAAAGTCTAAAATTAATAAGCTCTGCTCACAAAGCTGTGTGTTTAATTATAATTGTTTTCACTTTCAGGAGATGGACTTGATATGATGGCATACTTATTCATAAAGGATGGTTTATTTTATATATTTATTGGTAAAATTGAGGGAAAATTAGATGAACTGTACTGTGTCACTAAAATAGTTGTTTTTTCTTCTGATAAGAGAAAGGTATTGATGTTTATCAGAGCTGACCAGATTATTAAAAATTCACATAGCAATATACTGAGAATATTTTCCTCAATGATATTCTACCTTTGTATTTATTCTGTTATAAATAAAATCTTTCTTGATAAATGAAAGTGTACGTATAGTGTGGGAAATGGAAGCTGACTTCACTAGAGCAATAATTGCACTAAAATTAAGAACCTAAGACAATGGGACTTCAAATTATCAGTAAGATCAGAATTGTCATGGTTATAATTATTTCCACAAAATACCACTCCTCCTGGTAAGAGACATTTTCATGTGAGTGACATGACTCATGATTGTCACGAAATTGTTTTGGTTATTCTAATAACCATGGCATAAATTTTCCATTTAAAAAGTATGAATTCTCATTAGTTCATTAAGATGTGCCTATCAGATGCTTATGATTTGCTTAGATCCTAACTCTCATGATCAAATGCTCATGATTCCCTACTCATGACGCAGTCAGTTGTTTAGATTGAAATAAAGATGCTGTTTATATAATCACAAGGAAATATTAGCATCTTAGGATTCTAAAAATGTTTTTCTTTCTTCAAAAGACTTAAAACTAAACACAATTTAAATTAAAATAGTTTAGCCTGGTGTGGAGGTGCATGCCTGTAATCCCAGCACTTGGGAGGCTGAGGCAGGAGGATCACCATGAGTTCGAGTGCAGTTTGGGCTACATAAGTGAGTTCAAGGCCAGCCTGAGCTACATATGAGACCCTATCTCAAAATAATACCAAAAAGAAAAAAATTAAAATAGTTTAATACTTTTTATTATCTACAGTTTTTTTTACCACTGCATAATATAGAAAAACAGACCAAGTACAACACTAGACTCATAGAGTATCATTAAATAGGTATAACATTAGCACAGTTTGATTGTGACAGTTTTCATAAGAATGGAAAAGCCAATGAGTAGAAGTTCAGAAAGGGAGAGATCATAAATCAGCTATATGACCTTGAATAAATTTTTGGCCTGCGTGAGGTAATTTTTAATTTCTAAATCTATGAAAGGTGAATTGATGCTACTTTCTCAATCCATGACACGGACTTACCTACAGTACTTTACGTCATAAGTGTTACTTTTAAAAACATTTACATCATCTATTCATAAGAAGTGAATTCATTTGGTCAATTTTCCTTTTGCATAATAATTAAACGTTTCTTTTGAGATCAATGTGTTAATAAATTAATTTAATTTAAATATGTGATTTTTAAGTAACAATAGTACAGGTTTTCAACAGGTATGGTAAAAATAAACTCACGAGAGAGTTATAGAGTAGTACATGGTCATATCAACCACTAAGTCCATGGCATCAGCATAAATGAAATTTAAGTACCTGGATGATGCTGATGAAGATTTGCTGGTAGAGTAACAGTAGAGGAAGGGAAGGAAGAGCATTGCAGTGTGAGCGTGCAGGCCTTGGGTCAGGTGTGGGGAGACAGAGCTAACAGGGGGAAGGGCCAGTGAGGTGGAAGTGAAAGAAAGTACAGAGCACTTTGGACATGAAGGAGGTAAGGTTGGAGTTCGTGGAACTAAGTAGGCTATTTATCATCAAAATGGGAAATTTGGGGGGGTTACTTGTAAATCCGTAACTTGAAAAGCATGCTTACTCTTAAAAACTACTGAAAAAAATGAGAATGAGTATCGTAAAAGGGACACTCATTTAAGTCATACGACACTATCACGTTTATATTTTATAAGTGAGGGGGCTGAAGAGCAAAAAGCAAAAGAGGACTTTGATTAGACAGTTAAGTCATTAATGTCATCTGTCTCTTTTCCCTTTATTATTATTATTATTATTATTTTTTGGCTCTACTTTCTGCTCCCCTCTATCCACGGTTTCAAAATGCTCCCTGAGGCTCTCTGAATATTGCCATAATGGTTTTGCTCTTCGATTTCTGTACTAACATCTACAGATATCAGTGCAGGAATGGCTCTGTCACGTTGTAACTCACCCAGCTCTGGTAAGAAACTGAACTCTGAAGCCTCCTGTTCTGACCCCTGTACTCTCTGGATTCCTGGTCACTCTTAGCCTCTCTGCATTCCAGCCCTTTAGAAGCCCCTTCCCACCTTCTCTCCCATCATTGCTTCTTAGGAATTGGAAAGTGCGTCATCCTCCGCAGAACACGTGCAGCCCACGGAAGGCTACTGCGATCCAAGCGTGTGCAGACATCACCTCCGCTCATACGAGCTATTACAGAGCATGGCAGAAATGCGCCTTCGATCTGGATTTTACAAAGGGAACTGAGCTGCTATTTCCAGTGCTTTCATGTTCCTCTGACCTTTCTGGCAGTGTCTACTACACCCACAGAATTACTCTAACACTCTACTTACCGAAACAAGAGAACACGCACTTACACTCTTCTCCAGAATTCCCTCCAGAGAGGCCCAGAAGTAAGCACATTTTGGAATTACAATTTTCTTTCACCACCTGTGCCTTCCTCTGAGGAAAGGATTTCCTCCACCTCCACCCTACAATTCCCTGATATTCTGAGCTTTCTGCCTTTTGCCTATTGTAAAACAGGTACTCAGCGAGGCAGGTCCTGGCTCATTATTTGTTTTTGACAGGTTAATAAATTTGGGAAAAAAAAACTCTGTTAGTACTCTTAGTATTTTGTTAGGAAGCATTTTGTTAAGTACTTTGGCGGTCATAAAAAATATTAACTTTATTTTCTTCGTGTTTTTCACACAAAGGTTTAACAATCTGCTCTTATTTCTACTACATAACCTACGCATGGCAGTAGTTACCCAAACAGAAGCCAAATGCAAAGACACTGAAAAAAAAGACAGCTTAATATATGTCAAGAGATATTTCATCATCACGTCATGAAGACAAGAGTTTACTGCTATAATTTAGGAGGGAGAGGATCAGATTAGGTTAGTGATGATAGAGACGGGAAGTAAATGGATTTGAGAGGCACATCTGGCCCACCCCCATTTGTGTAAATGAAATTTTATTGTAAAAAGGCCATATTCGCTCATTTATATATTCTTCTGGACTGCCTTTCATTGCAACAGCAAAGTCATCATGATGGAAACTTTATAACAAGCAAAAACTAAAGTACTTACTAACCTGTTCTTCACAGAAAATTTTTGCCAAACCCTGATTAGCTGGCATTGATTGCAGTTGGTTTTACTTCATGTTCAAGAGACAGAATTGAGATAAGTAGTATTTAGCTTCATGTGGAAGAAAGAACTTTTGAAGACTGTGTTTACAGTCAGCTTATTAATTGATATGGAAATGTTAGGTAATGATTGTTTTAGTCACTTTTTAAAACTCATTTATAGAAAATATTAAACACAAATCAAATAGAGAAGATAGCAAAATAAACTTTCATCAAACTTGTGCTAATTTCAACAGTTATAAATCCACAACATTTTTTCAAATCTCCACCTCTTTCCCCCTTTTTGGTGGTTAATTTTCTAAGCAATTCGAGTGGGGTACAAGGTGGAGTTGCCCACATTAACCATTATTTCTCTGTATGTCTGTATGTTTCCGGATGAGATTAGCATTGGAATTGGAGGACTCAGTAGAGAGAATCACAATTCCTAATGTGGGGAGCATCACGCAACCCACTGAGAGATGAATAGAAAAAAAGACAGAGGAGGATTTCTCTATCTTTCTACTTTAATTGGGCCGTTCCATCAAATCCTTGCCTGCCCTAGGACTGAGATTTACATCACTGGCTGTCCTGGTTTTCAGGCCTTAGTTTTGAGCTAAATTATACCGTTGGCTTCCTGGATCTCCAGCTAGGAGATGGAAGAGCTCAGTCAAATTCCTCATAATAAATCTCTCTCTTTCTCTCTCTCTCTCACTTTGTGCATGTTTTCATAGGCATATGTTTTGATTTTTCCCTCTGGAGAATCTTAATACACCCTTGCTCATTTTTAGACTAATTCAAAAGCTAAGTCCTTGTGTCTGTAAGTATTTGTCTATGCTTTTGTAAGATAATATCACATGAAAGAATGGCAGAAATTCTGTATATCACCTTGTTTTAAAATTTTTTTTTTTTGTGGGTACTGGGGGGTCGACCTCAGGACCTCGCTCGCCAACAGGCACCCGTGCCGCTGAGCGATATCACCGGCCCCTTTTTCGTATGTGGGATCCGGGAGTCGAACTCGGGCCCTCGCGCTTGCAAGGCAGGCCCTTACGCCGCTGACCTTGTTTTAAAATTTACAGTATGCTCCAATCATGACCCCATAAAATCTATATAGTGCTGTTGGGTAACACCATGGCTCCAATGCCTTCTCCAAAATTCATGCTGACATTTGATTGGCTTTGTGAGGGTACTGGAGGTAGATCTTGGAGACTGTGACTGGGTCTGGGAGCTCTGTGCTCATAAATGGATGAGTGGGTTCGTTGCCGTGGGAGTGGTTTTGTTTTAAAGGAAGCCCTTTCTTGCAGATGTTTTCTCGCCCTTCTCGCTTCTGTCATGGGCATCGCCGTCCACACACCCAGGCTGGGTGTGTGATGCCACGCTGGGGGTTCCCATCTTCCAGAACTGTGGGAAACAAGGTTATTTTGTCTATAAATTTCTCAGCCTCAAGTATTCCGTTATAACTGCACCAAACAGACTGAGACGGTTAATACGGTTTTCAGGATTCTTAAATCTACAGGTTCCCTTTTTTATTCCCCGTAGAATTCATTTATTGAATAAACCAGGTCTTTTTTTGCTTTCTGCAGAGTTTTCCACCTTCTGGCCTTTGCTGGTTGAAAACCTGTGCTGTTTGTTTAGCAAGTTTTTATAATTCTTGTGCAGCTCATAAACTCATAGTTAAATCCTGAGTCAGAGTTGATATTTTGGCAAGAATACTTTTTCGATTGGTGTTATGAAGACATAAAATGACTTCTTGCTTCTTTTTTTTTTAATTAACAGTCACTAATGGTTATTGCCTAGATTCCTCTTTCTTCACTAGGATTTCAAAATTGTGCAATTTCCTCTAATTTCTTCTTTTATTAGCTTTATTAAGATGAAGCTAATATTAGCTTTATTATACTAATAAAAGCTCTAAAGAGATGGCTTAGTAAAACTATTAAAAAAAAAAAAAAACCTTTCCCTAATCAATTTCATTACCCTGAAGCAGTTTATTCAGGAAAAGCAGTATAACAGTAAATTATTTAAAATAACAAAATGATTTCCTGGTGTTTTATGTAAATGACCACTGAGAATGTTTTTATTAATATTATAAACTAATGCATTGAAATGTATTCAGTGTGTTTCAATCCATTGCAGCTATTACTCTTAAAATGATGCAATTTTCCCAAACTTAGCCATTGGGAGTCTTTTTATTTTTATAAATTAACATGTAACAGCATACATATTTGGTATGTGAGCATAATGTTTTGAAGCATATATATATATATATGTGTATATATATATGTATATATATATATGTGTGTGTGTATATATATGTATACACACACATATACATACATATATGGTTAAATCTATCTAATTAAAAGTGCATAGTTATCAACATTCTTTGAATTTTTCATGAACATGATTAACTTTGGTCACCTTGCTGTAGGATAGATCTCTTGAATTCATTCTCTGTCATTTTGTATCTTTTGACCAACATTTCCCTATCTTCCTTTCCCTCTAATTTTCTCCAGTCGCTGATAAACACCATTCAGCTCTCGCAGAGAGGCTCTTGCAGTTAGAGCTTGGAGATCTTTCCTGCTGCAGACCTCGCACCAGCTCAGCACTGTCTTGGTGACAAATGATAGTGAGTACAATTTTGACACCAAAGGTGTTCATTGTTAGTGGTTTTCCCATTATTTTTTGAAATTTTTTATCAAACAGAACTAGAAAATGTAGTTTCATTTTAAGATAAACATATTAACACTTAGAATTTTACATCAAATTTATTCTTATTTATCTGATCTTACCTCCCTATTTGTTTCTTTCAATGTTTGCTTTTGTTTGTTTGTTTATTTGCTTTTTTGAGACAGGATCTTGCTTTGTATCCCAGGCTGGCCTCAAACTCAGTGATCCCGAGTGCTGGGATTACAGGAGTGCGCCACCGTGCATCGTTAATGTTAAATCTTTTTAAGTCTTGTTCTAAGTGTTACAAAGATAGTCATTTTTTATATGACCTAGCATGCAGTATAATTTCAGGATAATAAAACCAATAGTACCTGATACCAATAACCTGGAAGTTTCCTTTAAATCAATATTATTTCCAATTTAACTACTCATACATTTTAATCATTAATAAATTATTTATTTGTTTTAGTAGATTTCCACTATTATTGCCCTTGGTTTTAGAAATTACAAGATTTTGAGTAAGTAAAATAAAATACAAAGCTGGTTGACAAAATAGGTTAGAAATTATTGTTCTTCATGTTTTGTTCTAGAAAATCTTTACTGCCACATGTATATTAAATTTTCCTATCATTTCTAACCCTTCTAATTGAAATCTATTTTTAACATTTCATTAAATCATAATTGACATAGAAAACTATGAGAAAAGCAATATTACACCATATTTATTTAAAAACTGTTCTTTCAAAAGGAAAATAGTTGCAGTTTTTTCCAAACTGTGCTTGAAATTTTGCACTCTGTGAAACAGTTCAAGCACAGTTGGGGAAAAGTGCTACTTTTAGGAAAACAAGAGACAGTATCTATACAAACAGGTTTACAAAGATAAATACAAATGTATTTTAATGGGTGTCTAATTTAGTCTCCATAAATTATAATATTAAAATCACATTAAAATGCACTTTGTTTTTTAAGACCTCCTCTATCACCCCTTTTACGGTACCATCTTATTTTTCTAGTAGATAAGACATGTTGAAGGAGACCACATGTAATATTTATGTGATGAAAGCTTCATCTTTTCTTAAATACGGATTTGGAAGCATGATAGAAGTTTAGTGTTTTCTTAAGTATGGATTTGAATATATCACAATTTTAAATGTGATGTATCATGAATAAAATTTCCTCTTGAGGGTTTTGAAAATATGTCCTCACTGATTGTAGTGTGAAGTCCATAGTCAGCTGCAAGCCACTCCTGACCATATGGCTAAGTAGAAGTAATTGGACTGTGAGTCAATTTCTTATGCATATACAAAATTGCCTTGTATCACAATTACATTTCAAGAGAAATTCAATTATGGTCTTTTTCAAAATCAGGAAAAGATGTTCTGAATATTCTGTTATTTGCAATAATAGCCTCTCAGCTTTACATTAATATAGATGATGAATACAGTTCATCACAGAAATTTTGAATTTTCATACATTGCAAATTTGTAGGGTTGTCTTTATGCAACTAATTATTTATGAAAGTGATTTCACCTAAAATAGTCTATATTTATAATCACTGACTTCAAATAGCTCTGATTTCAGTGAATGCTCAGACTAGTACTATAAAAATAATAGTGAAATTTTCATGTAAGGAAATGAAGTGGCTAGGGTAAGATCTCACTAGAAATTGGTGGTGGAGAGGACATCAATGGTCACTTAATATTAGCTGAATAATTCATTTTATTTATGCTAAATTTATTTACACTACATAAAACTCACTAAATTTTTAAAAACCTTTGAATGAGAGAACATTGAATTTAGTCAAATAAAATGCGTATGGATGAATAACATCCAATCCACTTGTAATCTTAATTTTTCCCTTCAATATCATTATCTTGTATATTTAAACTTGGTCATCTAAAACTTTGGACCTTATACTTACCTATTATTAATGTGTAATTCTATTTGAAACATCCTAATGATACTATCGATCTGCTTTAATTTTTTTGGTTTTGTTTCAGTTTTAATCCAGGAGTGAAAATGATTTAGAATTAAATGAAGGCCACACAGGACTAAAAGTCAATTAGCAGTATCTTCCGTCCCTGGTTGGGGGTCTTATCACACATCAAGGAGTCGGTTCTGGTGGCTTCAGGTTATAATAAGCATTTAAAAAGGCTTGAAAGGAAAAATCACAGAAGGCTGTTATGGATCCCAGAGGAGATACAGAGGAGGAGACAAAACTACTCTTTGCCATGCATATAGTAGACTCAAGTCCTCTTGCACAGCTGATCATCAAGTCACTGTAATATTTTAGTGTAAATTTGAATTACTTTATTCTTATTTTGAGTCACAATAATTTATTATAAAATAAATGAAGGCGATAGCAACTTCTAAATTAGGAAGAAGATAGCTTTTTAGTCAGAATACAGGAGTAGCTAATAAAGATAACTTCATTATGTCTACTCATACCAAACAATAATAACAACAACACAAAAAAGGAAGAGGAAGAGAAGGAAGAAGAGGGGGGAGGAGAAAAAGAGAAGTAAATTCTTCACCAAACACTTTAGCAGCTTAGACGAGAAGAAGCTGCTGGTGTACACTGACACTTGGGATTCTGCTCGCGGTGAAGTGTGACTGGATCTCTCTTCTGTTTGCAAATGTTATTTGAAAACAACTAAACGCAAGAACAAATCAGAAGTCCAATCCAATAGAAGTCAGTTTATGACATGCAAAGGAAAAACTTGCTTTTGTGTCACAGGATTCTTGGGCTTTGTGCCAGCAATGGTTCAGATCAACTGAGCTTGGAGTATGCATTAATATGCAGAGTTTTTCAAGAAATAAATTTCATTCAATCCTAGCAGGATTCTATTATTTTAAGATGGAATTTCTTTTACTATCAAATGTAATTTTTAGGAATTCCCTTTTAAAAATTTATCTTACTTATATTAACTTGTTTTCTCTTTCTATTTGCTCAGTTCCATGAATAAGTACTTAATTTGCTTTAGAGAGGCAATAAATAGTTTTAATACAGATTAGGAAGCCAGAATTTATCTTTATATGGCTTGAAGTAAGCGTCCATTAAGAGCTAACAGAAATAGAAAGGTGTTTGTAGCTAAAGTTGTTGCTTTACAAAGGATTTAGCCATTAGATTACCCTGAGGAATATAAGAAAATGTGGAAATTTTAAAAAGATAAGTTAGTCATTAAGCATGACATAAAAAAAACTTAATTCATTTTGTAATACACGTCTATGCAAGTTGCCTTTGAAAACTTCAATAAGAGTCTATTTATTATGAGTTTCTAGATTTGATTAAAGAAAGTGTATTTTAAATTATGCAACTTAAAAAGACTTCAGTCTTCTTTGTTTCCTTGAACACATCACTAAAAGTTAAAGTAAAAAAGAGAGGAAATAATATAAAAGAATATAGATCTCTTATGAATAAATTTCAAGCCTGTTTTAATTAATTGCTTACTACCTAACTTATTTATGTTATTGTGTTCTCTTTAAGAATGTCTATAAAATTTCAGTGTTATTCCTTTGTTTTGAGTAACTTTCCAATAATCTACTCCCCGAATTATTTTGAAGTATTAAAGTTTAAAAATGTATTCATTATGAGCAGTATAAATTCAATATAATTGGAGGATATGAGAAAAGTATTAGAACTGCTTCACATAAAGTGACAATGGATAAAAGTTTCAATGTATATATTAAAATTATAAATCAGATACTAGAATAAAGTTTACCAGCTTTGAGCTAACTTTAGAACACTATTGGATTTATTAGGATGAAGGACTCTTAGGCCATTTTTACAAGGTTAACTTAAGGATGCCCATTCCTAAACCAAGATTATTACTCAAATGCTATGTCTCTGTAAGGAATCAGAGTGGGCCTGTGGAGAAACGGAATAAAAGTTGTCCTCCTCCCCCAGATGATGTCAAGGAGAGCTGGTCACCACAACTCGAAAGTGTGGAGGATTGAACACGGTGGAGGTTGTCTCCATCTCCTTAATGTTTTCATTTGAATGACATTCACCAGTACAATGTTACCATGAAAGTTTGCCTCAACCTGTTTTCCAATGAGCTGAGGAAAATGCACTCCGAAGGAAAGGTAATTCACCAAAAATAACTTAATAGCTCATTGTGAAAGGAAAATAGATCGTAGATGGTCAAGAAACTCCAAAAGTCAATGACATCATGTAGCAACTATTACTATCCTATAGAATTACGGTTCTGAGAAACACACTTCCCTTAACTTTGGACAGGTTGTCTACTTCTAGAGTTTTATGGTTCCTTACTTTATAAATAGACCTATTAAAAGCAGAGACGTTATAAATCCACTCACTGGACCTGTGAAAATTTCAAGAGGTTACAATTCTGACTTTGGAAGGGAAGATATTAAGCTGCAATAAAATTAACAACTTTTTGTGCAAAGATAAATAGCCTATAAGATGCAGCCACAATGACTTCCATTTATTTTGACTTCGTATCACCAAAGCACTGAGCCAGTAACAGCTCAATGTCAGAAAGATGAGCTGACCCGCAGGAAGCAAAGCTCTAACTTTGGCACCCAAATAGTTGTGCCTTGAAACTTCATCTCAGCTTGCACCTGGCACACTGGCTCAGATTGCTGACACTGGAACTGAAGCTGACACGTGGTATTATCTGTCAAAATCCAGAAGGGTAAATTTCCAGCACTGATATAATGCAATCGGGGTCATCTTGCAATCATGAGGGCACCCACAGCAAAATAACTGTCTGTGTCCTTTCAAATATCACACCCTAAGAACATTAGAATAAACATGAAAATGATTTTTTTGCATTAGAAGCTTCAGTTTCACAGAACTAACTACTAATCATGCCTCAATGGATGTAAGAAAAAAAATCATGATTACAGATATGGCTATACACAGTAATAGTGTTGCAAAGGCATTATTATCATCATCAAATATCAAAATAAGTGGTAGCCATAACAGGAATAGACTGCTATATCAGAACTGTTCTGAGCACTATATACATTTAATTTCCTTAACTTTTATGTGGTGGCCAATATTTAAGATGGTGAATACCTCCTAGTATTCACACTTTTCAGCGCCCTTCCACATCATACTATTTCTTTCTATGGGACCAATAGCACACAAAGGAAGTTATGTCATTTCCATGGTTAAGTTATGTAGAGATGCAAGGGGGTTTGGGAAAGGATGGGAGCAGGAGCTCGGGGAGAGGAAGGAGGAGTAAAAATGGTCAAAATGCAAAATCTGTATGCACCGATTCCCCAAGATGAATGGAATTATGATGCACCTCAGGCTAATAATGATAATACTACTAATAAATAAAAAATATAAAAATAATAAATTTTTAAAGCGCAATCTCTAAATCATGCTCAATAGAAACATGACCTCATGTAAGCCACAAATGTGTTTGTATATTCTGGTAGATATATTAAAAATAAAGAGAAACAGTTAAGGCATTTATTTTGGGCTGTTTTGTGGTTTCTCTTCTCCCTTCTTTTATTCTGTAACTATCTGTTTCTTATCATTCACCGTGGGGCGAGAAGGCTGCACCGTATACACATGCTGTCGAAAGTCTGACAGGGGAAAGGGCTAAAGACTTCAGTCCACAGCGCTGCCAGTAATCATGGGGTGTAGTTCAGAACTGGGTTCTCCCGGCTTGGTTGAGCCATAACATGATTGCGGCCCAGGCTGACACCTTTGTGAGCAAGCCGGAGCCACACAGCCTGCAAAGTCACTCAAGATCCCCATCCCTCCGCAAGTGCATAAGATGTTTTTTGTTTTTAAACTGCTAAATTTTTGAGTAACTGGTTATACAACAATGATACATAATATACCAACAACTAGGAAATGTAGTTCTTGTATCCTCCCATCTATGTGGAAAGGAATATTCTTTTCCCAGTCATTGCTGCGCTGACATCGTGGCATATCAATTGCTAATACGTGCATTTGTCAGTCTCTGCACTGCCCCATTGCTCCGTCTTTGCCAATACCTAGCAATCAGGATTACTCCAGCTTTTCTTAAGTCTTAAATTTGATGAGGTAAGTTCTCCAACTCGTTCATTTCCAAAGTCCTTTTGGCTATTCCAGGTCCTTAGCATTTCCCTACATGTTATAGTTAGCCTGTCCTTTTCTACAAAATGTCTGCAGGAATTTTTATTGGGTTGTGTTCAATCAATAGATCAATTAGGAAATAATTAATATCTTTAACAATATTGAGATTTTCATCATTTGCTTAAATATTTTTAATTTCAGCATTGGTTTGTACTTTTAGTGAGAGGTCTTATACATTTTTATTAGATTTATTCTTGGGTGCATTTGGTTCTATAACATACCCCTCACTAAGTACTCTATCTTCTTTGCTGTTATTACATACTATACCACCCACCGGCTCTCTATATTTTATATTTTTCACTATTATTTAAAAGACACATTTTGAGAGAAAGTTATAATATTCCTAGTTATAAAATATTACTAGGGAAATATAAACCTATTTTAATAAGTAAAACTAGAGTCATAAAATGAAAACATACTATATAATCTTGTTAAATTCACTTCTGAAAATTCCATCTATCCTTAGCCTATTTTAGAGGTATATCTTTATTGTTTTAAATACCACTAATAAAATTCAGTCATTCCATTTTCCTTTAAAATGTTAAGATCTAATAATGTATGATTATTTTACTTATTCTTTATATATAAATTCTTTGCCAATCTGGGAATTGGTATTAATGAATTCGTTGTCACATAAGTCAGTAATACTTGGTAAGATGTTAGGGCATCCATCCTTCTATTAAGTAAATGGTAAAGGACACAAAAGCATCAGTCAAGGCTAGCATCAGGGAGTGGTAAAATGGCCAGTATTTGTAAACCGATGGCCATCACATTGACAGATGGCAGTTAATTGAGAGTAATGCAGAGCAGTGCTAAAGTTAGAAAGACTGCTGTGCCAGCGACGGCACACAAGGAGAGCAACCATTCTCACATAACAGGGCTCCCTGATCAAAATCAATGTTTGCCTTCAGAATGTAAAAGTTCTACTAATGTTCTGTGTGAAGGACACCGGAGTGAAGATTGCTTACTGTTACGACCCTTTCACCTTTATGCTTTCCCTTTTATGCACATACTCATAAAATCTCACAAGATATCCTTTCCAAATGCTTCTGGAAAGGCTTCACCTAGAATGAAAATAGATTTTGTAGATCCCAAGCACAGGTGTATTTTCACAAAGACCCTAAATGTCTAACACTGGTTACAACACGAAGGGGGTAATGAAGTTCACCTTTCAAAAGAGGGAAAATGAGATGCTGGAAAGTAATTAATCAAAGAATCCATGTAATTATTATTTTATAACCGCTGTACTCTACTGTATTCTTAGTTACTGGTGGTTTAGGTGAAGTCACTATTGTTTTGAAATCGGAAGCATTATCACCATGAATGTCAGGATTCTCACAGGGCGCACCTGACCTGCAGCCTCACAGGAGGTAAGGTAAGGTAGGCTGCCACATCCCCTGCCTGCAGCTCACTCAGTCCCACATCTTCATGCTTCTGCTCACCCCATCTGTCCTTCCAGCCCTGGCCTCCTGCCGCCATGGCTGTGAGAGTCCAGTGGACTGGCCCACAGTGAGGTGGGCGTTCACCTACTCCTCTTCATTGTTCATGATTTTGTGACTATCTTCCCTTAAAAAGAGGAAAATAAATGATTTCCATTATGCTTTAAGACCCTCTTCTTTGGATGTTTGCTCCAGAACAGATTTAAAAAAAAATCATAGATATATCTTTAAATTCCATGTAGCCTGAAATAAATGGCCAAACATAAGTAAAATGTGTTTATTGTTAACAAATTGATAGACTTAATTGGTTTTACTCTTTGATTTGAAAAATCCATTTTTGTTCATCTTAGCTACTCAGTCTAGCTTTTAATTTCACACTTTATTGCCCTTATTTTGTTTATTTATTTATTTTTTTGCTGTTTTCAGCACTTGGACTATCCAGCTAGCTTCGTTATGCTTGGTTAGCAGATATTTACTCTGACAAGAGATTTGTTGCTGCAAGTAGCTTTCCTTTCTGATTTGATCAATATATTCTACTTTGCTTATTAATCCAGTGAAGGACAACAGTGGGAACCAGAAAGAAAAGACTGTACCCATTAAATGCCAGTCCTTATAGTTAGTGAGTATAAACTGAAGCATAGGAGAAAAACAGACCTTCTCAAACTCTTTAAATGGCAAAACATATTCTTCATTAGAAGAGTGTGACAGAATATTAATTATTGATTAAGCATTAATCAACAGGTATCTACTCTAAAGACAGAAAGAAGAAAAACTGCAGCTGATTAACTTGACGTTTTTGATTCTGATTAAATTTGCTATGTTATATTCCCACTGCACATCACAAATCTTTACTACAAATTTTACAATGTAGAGTTTTACAAAACTCTTTTGAGTTTGCCTAAGTAAATTTAGTAAAATGTGGTACTCTCAGAGGCTCTCACCAAAGAAATTCATTGCTCCATGTTGCATGTTTTCAATTGAACTTCCAAAATAGTAATTTCACTATTTAAAGGAAAAGACTTGTCCCCTCAAAAATACATGTTTTCTTCTTTTGTTGCACAAACGTAAGAGTTGTAAGGCCTCGTTTCTTGGTGTCCTGAGAATCTGTCATGAGCTATTTTCAAATTAAGGTGATTTTATCCATTTCAGAGATTTTCTGTAGAAAACAATTTACTCAAATTCTTTCTTGAAATTCCATAAAAACGTAAGACAGCATGTCATATTCTCTGAGTGGTGTCTCCAAGATTATTAAGAACTTTTAAAAGTTGGAGGGGGAACTTTGCTGTAGAAAAGAATCTTTGAAGTAATAGAAATTTTCTGTCTCTTTATGCTTGTGGGGAGTGAGGACGACAGCAACAAAAACAACAGTTAAAGCTTAGCAGGTGCTCACGGCGTGTGACAGAAGTGCCAGCCACTATGGAAGAATCGTTTGTGAGGAAAAGCAGCTTTTGAACTTAGTGATGTGATAGCTTTCTAAATCTCTGAAGTATTCTCTTCACATGATCTCAGAAATAAAGATTCATGTAGTAACTAAATAATTTTTCAATTTTTCTACATAGTTTATCTACAAAATAAAACTTGGCTCTTGGTATTGCACAAATATCTTCTAAAATTTTGAAAACTGGGAATATTTCCCCTGTGTGTGTTAATATATATATATATGTATTTACATATATATATTTCTTTTATATGCGGGTACCGGGAGTCGAACTCAGCACCTCGCACTTGCCAGGCAGGTGCTTATGCCGCTGAGCTATATCACCGGCCCCTTCCTTTATATTTTAAGAATGGTTACCACATAAAAATTTACTTTTTAAAAATTCCACTTTGGTGAGTTTAGAAAATAAAAATAGAGGTAATAAATTAGGCATATCTAACAAAAAAGAAATATGGAAATAATAATTCTGGGGTAACAGAAGAGCTACTCTTGACTCTCATTCCTATAAATCTCTCATCACCTTACTTATTAAGCCTCCAGCAGTCATTAATTTTACTGACACAGCACTTCATTGGTGATTGCTCAATTCAAATCCAGGAGATAATTTAACTACTCTAAGTTTCATTAGGAAGCTATGGAGATTTTACTGATGAGTTATTCTTAGATTAGGTCGTATGATTGTTGTATGCAAATAAAGCTGAAACCCTACAGCTTCTCAATGTTGTCCCTGATAATATTCAGAAACTGTAGATCTCATTGCTATATGTTAATTCACTTAATATAGCTAGCCTTCATTATATTTGTGATAGTGAGTTTGCTTGCCAGAGAATAAAAATATACGAAAGTTTCTTTTAGACAAGTTAGGATTAAAAAGATGAATTGGTTGTCTACCCAGTTGTGTAATGAACAGTTATTTAATCTCTTTTGTAACCTTGGAGGTGTCTATATTATTAAAGAATTAAACACTGAATCAAGTAACTTGCAGGGACCATTTGATGGGAATTAACTGACTAAATAACAAATATCTCTAACACTGCCCTCTAACTTAGTGACTTCCAGGGAACGACTTAATCTTTTCTCTTCCATGATGATGCGCTGAGGCTATATTTATCCTCTCAGAAGAGTTACAAGAATCTCTTGTTTTTCTTTTCAGAACATTTACTATGTGAAAAGGCTTAACACTGACATTATATCCAGGAAGTGGAGAATTCTTCAAAGATCTCTTGACAAAGAGAGATGTGATGTTCATGCATAATCTGAGTACTTTGTTATATGTCACAGCAACTGGAGATACTAGGAATATAAGAATCTGTGTTTTGAATAATTACTGTGTACTCTTTATTAAGGCTCATAAAATAAATTCTTATCCAAGAAACTACTAAATATATTTTATGTTTCAAATTGTAAATACTTATTATTTTATCCTGGGATATATATGAAAAAATATCTATATAAATATATTTTATTTTTCAAATTGTAAATATTATTATTTTATGCTGGGATATATATGAAAAAATATATAAGATTGATATAGGCTTGGATGGTCTTATTAACAGATACAGTGATGTAAGAAGATACAGCATTTCCTCAGAGGATTCCTGTTTTCACATCATTTATCATGTTCAAAAATACATTATTGTGTGTATACTGCAAATTTAATCCCTTACTTTATACACAAATCAAAGCTGAGTGTATGCCTACTAAATAGATGGATCGTGTATTCACATTAAAGATCAAAATAAGATAAATATGTTACACATTATCTTACACAATTTTTTCTAAAAGGCATCATTGATGATCCTTGATTTTGCACTTGATTTTCGTTCTAGCCATTGTGTCCCGACCCTCCATTACACTTTCTAGACTAACAACCAAAAGCAGAAAGTAATGCCCAGAGCGCCAAGAATTGGTTCAGGCTGCACATCACACAGATTTTCTTCTTCCCCTTGAAAGCTATTTTCAGGGTATTTCTACATGCCCATTAGGTCTATCTCAGAAGGCATAGGGCATATTGACCATTGGCTTGGATATCAAGAGTAGTATGATTAGCAGTCACTTCAGAGCATTCTGCAGCCTGTTAAAGACCAGTAAAGTATGGTGTAGAGGAGCAATCTGGTTGTTGTACGTGAAAGAAAAAAATGTCTTTATCCATTCAATATATTCTGCAGATAGCATTATTGCATATATTTATATTCTGGAAAGGAAACGATCTTCTCCAGAATTCAACATTGTTTGCCACCAAATAAAATTCCCACTTGAAACTGAAATTCCATATCTACAATTTTTATACATAAGAGGTTAATCTATGAAAGTTATGGAATGTCACAGAGGTGGATGCTCCTTGCAGACTTGCTGAAGCATGCCTCCTTTAATCAAGGAGCTTCGGTTCTTCCTTTAGAAGCCTTGGGTAATTTAAGGAGTTTGACCACAGCAATTACCCAACTCACACACCACACAATTTCATTAAAGACCCTTTCACTGATGATTAACATCACCCAGACATGACATGGGAATTCTTTATGACTACACAGAGGAATTTTCACTTCTTTCTAAATGCTTCCAGTAGATTATTTTTCAAGGACTATTGTACAGATTTGGCAGTGTAAACTACATTTAAAATGTGGAAACCTACAGAAACAAACATGGCACTGATCCAACTAATCATGTCAGTGTTTCAGTGTATTATGTGGCATTGCTTCAATATGAGTAGTTCTATTTTTCTGATTAGAACTTATGTTAAAATCTTAGTTTCATATTTTTTTCACTTAAAAACTCTGGACATTTTTCTTTTATTCAAAACAGATTATTAATTTTATTTTTGTTTTCTTTTGCATTGCTGGGCATCAAATCCAGAGGCTTACACCTGTTAGGCTAGTGAGTTAGGCATGCTCTATCACTGAGCTACACCTCCTAGCCTGAACTTTTAAAAACAGTATTATTTTAACAGAAATAATTGTCATATAAGCTTCATTTTCTACAAGATTTATATGATGTAATTTATGATTACAGTATTTTTAACAATTATTATTATTCTTCATGAACTTTGAGGTCTGTCAAGACTTTGATTATCAAATGTCCAACCAGTGCTGAGTTTGCAAATCTGATCTCTATTGCAAAACAGTTCCATGCAAGCTAAAGGCCATGGTTCAGTCTTAATTACACAAAACGTCTTTCCTAGGAGAAATTTTCTGTTATCTTCAAGGTTCTCACAAGAATCATAGAGGAGGGCAGGACATCATCATTGACAATTTAAATAAAATCAACCAAAATAAAATGAAAGAACACTTGAGAAGGAAATTACAGTTTCCAATAGGGGAAATTAATACTGAAGATTTCTTTCTAAATGGGTATTTTGGAAGCAAAAAATGTTACTGTTTCTGTCTGATGTGGTTATAATTTTACATTCTCCATAAACATGAAGAACTACTATAGTGTTATGTACTGCATACAAGTAACTAATAAAAATACATAATTTAAAAAATGATATGGACTCTAGGGTAACACAAATGTACATTTATTTCCTATCTCTGCCTTTTCAAGCTGTAGGACTTTGAGAATATTTCATAATTTATTTGTGTCCCCAATTTCTTTCTAATTTAACTTCAGAGGTCATCATGAATATTACTGTATATGTATATATAAATACTATTACTATTATTATACTATTTTTATAGGCAGAAATTACTAACATTGATACTGGATAAAGATTCAATAAGTGCTGGCTATATGACAGTGAAAAAAATCATTATTGTTTCTATTAAGAAATAAAACATTCTATCCATTATGTCCCAATATCAAAATAATATTTTTGCAAATGAAAATTCAATATATAGATAAACACTCTCTTTAAGTTAGTATCATAAATTGCACACTCAAAAACTATAAAGTCAGGATCAATGAGATGACTCATTATAGAACAACAGTAATGATAAATGTAAACATTATTATTAATGTTACCATTAATTGAACATCAACTTTGATCCAGAAACAATACATAATGGAATGTAACCCCTGAAAGATGATGTTAATCATGAAAATAATATAAAACTTAATTCAGTAAACTGTAATGTAAGTTATATTAGTAGAGTTGGTAGTGTTCTACACAACAATATGAAACTAGTAGAAAACAATATTTTTAAAACTCCACTCACAACTCCTGCAGTGGGTATCTAGGAATAAATGTAACTAAGAAAGTGAAAGATGCTTACAATGAGAGAAATATTGAAGAGAATGAAACAAACTACTAAGTCATCCCATGAGCACAGACAAGAAGAATCAATATTCTTAAAATGTTCACATTACTCAAAGCAAGCTAAAGCTTCAATGAAATAACTATAAAAATACAAATGTTATTCATTTTAGAAACAGAAAAAGCACTTCCAAAATTTACAAAGAAACAAAAAAGACTTCAAATAGTCAAAGCCATTGTGAGTAGAAAGGATAAAGCTGGATGTATCACAATAACTGATATAAAATATAATACAAAGCTAACGTAATGCAAAGATCATTATATTGGCATAAAAACACATATAAACCAAAGGAACAGAATAGAGAACGTAGAAAAGTGTCTTTGTACTTGCAGCCAATTAATTCTCAATAAAGTTGCCAAGAATAATTTTTGGAAAAGGACAGCCTCTTCAATAAACAGTGCTGAGAAATTGGACATCCATACATAGAATATATGACCCCTACTTCTTCCCACATATGATGGTATATATGATCTACAAAATGCCATAGAGATCAAAAATAAATGTGAGATTTGAAATTCTGAAACTACTACAAGGAAATATAAGAAAAATGATGCACAATATTCATTGGAGCAAGGAGTTTTTGATATGACCCCACAAGCAGGCAACAAGAGCAATAGTAAACAAATGGGACTACATCAAACTAAAAAGCATTTCACAGCAAAGGAAACAATGATCAGAGTTAGGAGACAGCTAGAGAATTTGAGAAATCTTTACAAATGATACACCTGATGAGGGATTAATATCTACAATACGGCTTCAGTTGAATAGTGAAAAACACATGATATGATTTTTTTTTTTTTGTGGGTACCGGGGGTCGACCTCAGGACCTCGCATGCCAGCAGGCGCCCGTGCCGCTGAGCGATATCACCGGCCCCTTTTTTCGTATGTGGGTTCCAGGAGTCGAACTCAGGCCCTCGCGCTTGCCAGGCAGGCGCGTACACCGCTGAGCCATCTCACCGGCCCCACATGATATGATTTAAAAATAGAAAAATAATTTACAGACATTTCTCAAAAGAAGGCATACAAAGGGCAGCAGATATATGAAAAATTGTCAACATCATTAATCATCATTAGAGAAATACAATTGAAAGTCACCATGAGATATCATCTCACCTTAGTAGGAATCGTTATCCAAAAGATTAATAAACTAAACAATTTGGTGAGGATGTGGAGAAAAGGGAAGTCTCATACACTGTTGGTTGGAAGGTGAACTAGTACAACAGTAGGGATGTTCCTCAAAAAAATTAAAAGTAGATTTTTACTACTATATCTCACTATTGGACATATATTCAAAAGAAATGAACTTTCTTTGTTATATTGGTATATCAGAGGACAGCTATACTTCCATGTGTATGAAGCACTGTTCGCAATAGCCAATACCTGGAAACAACTTTAGTCTACATCAACCAATAACTGTATAAAATAATGTGGTGCACAGATGCAATGGAATACTATTCCAGCACAAAAAGAACAAAACTCCATCTTTTGCAGCAACATGGATACACCTAGAGATCATTTTGCTCAGTAAAATAAGCCAGGTAAGAAAGAAAAGTGTGTGATCTCCCTTGTATTTGGAATCATCAAAAAAATATTGATCATATAACTTAATAATGGAATGCTGGTTGCTGGAAACAAAAGAGACCAGTGAGGGTGTGTGGAAAGAACAGTCAAAGTAATACTGTGCTGTAGTTAGCGAGAAGCAAGAAGGTCTGGTGTGCTACTGCACGGTGGGATTACTGTAGATAGCAATAATGTACTGTGTGTTTCAAAAAGCTGTACAAAAGGAATTTGAGCCTTTTCTCCAACAGGAAATGATAAATAACCTGATTTAAATATTGCACAATGTTGATATGTGTTGAAACATTGCATTGCAACCATCCACATGTGAAAGTTGTTTTTATGTATTAGTTAAAATGAGTTTATTTTGTTTTAAACCCAGAAATGTAGCTACCATATGATCCAGCGAATCAACTACTGAGTGTATATCAAAAAGGAAAAAAGTCAGTGTGTTCAGTAGATATCTTCTCTCCCATGTTTATTCCACCATTTTTTACAGTAGCCAAGCCATGATATCAACTTAAACACACATCAATGATTAAATGGATAAAAAAAAGTGGTATTCACACACAATGAAAAATTTTTTACCCGTCAAAAAGAATGAAATTCTGACATTTGTGGCAAAATGGATGAAACTGAATCACATTACATTAAGTGAAATAATTTAGGCATAGAAAGACACGTACCACGTATGTGAATCTCAAAGAAGTTGACTTGGTAGAGGTAGAGAGTAGAACAGTGATTATGAACCGCTGCAAAAGGAGTTGGGATGAAGTTATGGTTGGTGGTATAGGGGTACAGTTGGATAGGAGGAAGAACTTTTAAAAGTCTATAGCACAGCAGAATAATTAACACTAACAACAATCATGTACTTCAAAATAGCTGGTAGTAAATATTTTAAATGTTCCCAACACAGAAAAATCACACGTTTGAGGTGATGGATATGCCATTTACTTTGATCTGTTCGTTACACTTTCTATGCATTTATTGAAATACCACACTGTTCCCCACAAATATGTATACTCATTATATCTCAATAAAAATAAAAACGAATTGCCCAAAGAAGTGAGCAGAAGACAATTCTGATTTTCTGGGGCCTAGAGAATTTAATTTCAGATGCCATCTTTTATGAAAAAGTGTTGAATATATAATTAGGTAGAGACCCTGTGAAGGACCATTTATTAGCCGCTGAATGAGTTAGCAGCAGCAGCAGCATCTTCCAGATAGAAGTTTGAGCCACAAAGCATTGAAATAGAACAGTGGAAGTCACACTGCTGGTGAGTGTTACAGCCTGGGTGAAATCTGATATTATGTTTCATTTTACTGAGCAGAAATCTCAGTCTCAGTAACTTTATGTAACTGGCCAGAGGTCCCCAAATTATTGAGTAGCAGACGCCAGATTAAAACCCAGATATGGGGCCGGTGAGATAGCTCAGCGGCATAGGCGCCTGCCTGGCAAGCGCGAGGTCCTGAGGTCAACTCCCAGTACCCACATAAAAAAATAAAATAAAAAAATGAATAAAACCCAGATATATCCAGCTCTGAAGTCCATGATCTCTCCAATAAGCTTCTGATGACAGTGTGTGAAGAATTCCAGTGCAAGCTATCTAATATCTTTACAGATTTTCATTGTTTTTTTTTTTTTTTTTTTTTTTTTTTTTGTGGGTACCGGGGGGACGACCTCAGGACCTCGCGCGCCAACAGGCACCCGTGCCGCTGAGCGATATCACCGGCCCCTTTTTCGTATGTGGGATCCGGGAGTCGAACTCGGGCCTTCGCGCTTGCAAGGCAGGCGCTTAAGCCGCTGAGCCGTCTCACCTGATCATAGAATCTAAATACGAGTTAGCCTGGACCCTCAAGGAAGTAGAATTAGCTTCAAAAATGAGATTGCTATGAGGGCAAGGAAAAAAAGTTGTTTTGAAACACTTTATATCAGATGTCTTGATCTGTCTGCTTTGCAACATTTTCCTATCCACCGGTTAACTATCATGTCACAAGACATATAAGTATTTGAAATTAAAAGTTCCATATCAACTTGAATCCTAAGGCAGAATCTTAAATAAAAGGCCAGTAATTAATATAAATAACCTATTCTTTGACAAAATGGCCAAGTATTGTTTGCCTCAACATATCTATAGAATTCAAGACGCTGCTACTTTACTAACTGTACTTTTACATAGAATATCTTTTCCCTTTTCATAGGATTGCATTATAAATTAGATAATATTTGTGGTTCTCCCTTTAGCATAAATGAAAAACTAATAGAGCCAGAATAAACTCAGTGCGAAATGTATTTCTAATAAACTCACTTCCCATAGTATGTAGAGTACTTGAATATTTTATATAACTTGATAAGCAAAAGGTAGGGGAGGTAGACCATGATATTCCTGTATATTCTTGTCCCATTTGAGTACACGTAAATAGACCATTAGACTCACAGAAAACAGTTGTCATGACATTTGATTTTTTAACTGGTTTTATTACCTTTAACCCATTCTGTCTCTCTCTCTTGTTTTCCAGTCATGCAACACGAGTCAACATCATATTTGTGGGTTGAATGTTAATTAGTAACATCCCTGAACTATTAGTTCCCGGAAGGCACTTTTACCACAAAAGAAGTCTACCAATCATCCCATGCCCACAAAATTCACTGGTCTTACCTTCTGCTACACTGGGAGGCTGACAAGACAATGGGACAATTTAATGATCTTAATTAATGCTATAGATCAGTGGTTCTGATATGTTATTGAATGATCTATAATTTTTTACAATTACATCACAATCAGAAAACTGAAGGGCTGGGGATATAGCTCAGTGGCACAGCACCTGCCTGGCAAGTGCAAGGTCCTGAGTTCAACTCCCAGTACCAAAAAAAAAAAAAATGATGAAACTATAACAGTTACTCATTAAATTAAAGTTATTCCTTCTAGGTAATGAATTTTTATTCTAATATTTATGTTTTTCCTTCCTTTGGGATGTGAAAATATTCTTTCTTACATGTGGCTAAAGTGAATAGAAGTTTTATTTTACATATAACCTTTCCATCCACTTAGAAAAATTACAAGTTGATATTCTCTTTAAAACATCTAATTCTAAAAAATATCATGGGTCCATAAAAAATCTAAAAATACAGTAAGTAAAATGTATAGTAATCATACATTTGGTTAGAAGTATATGCATGTGCAAGAACTGTAAATTGCAACAATTGGATTAGCAATTACTCTTTTACAAATAAAGAGTGAAATAGGAAATTTTTGCCTAAAATAATGATTCAAATAAGAGAAAGAGGTATGATAACACCAATCAACAACACAGAGCAGACGGGAACCCACTGCATTTGCTACTTTTGTGAACAAAAGAAAACTCTAGAGGCCAGTTTAAAACTATTCCTTCTGTAATATCCACCTGAAGGTATTCAAGTTTCTCCTAATGTGGAGAAACTGTGAATGAAAATATATTATTACAGTCTTGTGTATATTGCACAATTAAATATTATCCATTTTGTTGTTATTAGTAACATGTCTTTTTGTTTTAAAATTTCTTTTCAGGAGGTCTTAAGTGAAAATAGTAGAGTTATTTACTGGGTAAGTTAACAGCACACAGGCTAGTAAATAGTAGATAGGTTAACAGGTCTGTCACCTGAATTAGGTGGTCCTGACCATACTGTGCTTTGTTCTTAAGATACCAGAATGGAGTTAGAGAGGGAGATAATAGCATTGTTATGAGGAAAGTGCTTTCGCTGAAGACTTTTTACAAATGTATAGGTAGATTGCAAGTTACTCATAAATAGCAAATGCTTATCTATGGAAAAGTCAAACAAGCTAAAGTTTAAGTGAAGTGTTACTTTACAAAAGTTAAGAGTCAGTTTACTTCTAATATCAAAACTTGACATTGTTCAAAGAGTTCTTGTGCACATGCACTTTGCTTTTCATTTCATTCTTTGTGTTTCTAGATACAGAAAACAATAAGATGAAACAAGTTATATAGTACAACTCCCTTTACTAATGTGACATTTTCTATTTTTTTAAATAACGTATTTACTTCCCCTTCAAACCGGTCTTTGCCACCTTGAAAATAATGTTTGTGAATTTTTAGTTTGAATCAAATGTGTAATATTGTTAAAATATCTAGAAGACTAACTTTTCTTATGGCATAAAGTCGAGAATCAGTTCTGTTATACAAAAGTGTTTTTTTTTTTAATTGGGCATAACTCTTTTAAAATGATTAAACTCTTCAGTAAGTCTTTTTTGAGATGTTCTATATAAAACTCACAAATAGAACAAAAGTAAAATAATTATAGCACTAAAGCCAAGTATGTGCTAAAGATATTGGTTAAAAAATGGTGTATATAACATGTGAACCCTGAGAGCCTCCTAATTTTTTTACGGGTTCTTCAGTCCAGGTAATAGCTAAGAAAATTATTTGTCAGTTGTGGTTTAATTTAGAGATAGAACTTTATCTCTGTCCTCTCCCCAAATTTAGTACTGTTCTTTATACTTATAAATCACATTTGTTATAATATTTTCCAGTGTTAATGTGGCTATTATCTAATCAAATTTTCACCGTTTAGCGATTTTTTATGAATTATCTTCTATATCATTGGTGGCACACTTATGTCACACATGTTGTTTTTAAGACAGAAGATGTTAATGAATGAGTTGCTTTTTCTAAACTAAAACCTCAGTATTCAGGTTTAATTGCAGTGCTCACACTAAATCTGAAATAAATAAATGGGTTTGGGGTTGCAGTTTGGGCACTCGTCTCTAAAAGGCTTGCCACCACTATATATGATTTTGAACACGAGTAATCAATGAAACTGACATTTGCCACCTTCAGTAAGGGTACAGCTGGCTAGGACAAGTAAACATTCAACCAACACCAACTTAGATGGTGAAAATTTAAAAAACAACACAGAAAGAATAAGTAAAAGGTAATGCTCTAAGTTAATGTAAGATCTGCAGGTCTGACTTCATTTACTCAGAATACCTGAGGAAAGGATGATGAAGGCAAGAAGAATTTAGGCAGAAAATAGGATTGGTGGTTGGGGCACGTCAGAGCCATAGGACATGTATAGAAATAGTTTTAGGATAAAGCATTTAGGAAAATACTTTGTTTATGATATGTCGTGATTACATCCTAGTGTAGTAAACTGATTTCCTAGTTTTTTCCCTTACAGAAGAAATTTCAAATGTAAAACTTTCAGTAAATATACCACATTGTAATTTAAAGTGTTATATAGAATTAACTCACTCTAATTTTATATTAAACTTACAAAATTTTGGTATTTTAATTATATAATGTATATTATATGCACACATGATCTCAATGTTTTGCTAAAACAATAAAATATTTTAAAAACTTAATTATTAGGCAACATATGTATTTTAAAATTTTCCCCTCTATTTCTCAAAAATCTCATTGCTCAAGTAACTTTTCATAGATCTGTACAGTTTTGTCAGTGAATGCTATGTGAAGCATGTCTATAATCCTATGACAAAATATTAGCATGTAAATTAAATCTATCTGTAATTATTGATATCCCATATAGATTTGATCTAAACTTTATTGACAAGTATTTAAAATGTATATTTGCTTCTAAAATGAAGTGCTTATTTCAGAAATATTCTAAATCATTGTCCCTGTGAAAAAGTCATGTTTAGTTAAGCAACAGTGACATCCAGTGACTAATCAGATTAATTCAAGGAATATTATTTAGATTTGATATTTAAACAAAGGAAAATGAGTCAGCGAATGATGAACTGCACACTTTATTTTAAATGTTATAACACTGTTTCCATTAAACAACATGGCTGATACAGACAGTAAATTATAACAGAAAGAAGTCATTACACTCTGAGAAAGTATTTCCAACATGTATATCTAATAAAGGACTTGTATAAAATATAAAAAGTAACCATAAATCTCACTATCATACGCAACAAGTGAATTACAAATTAAAGCAAAAGCAAAATACCACTACACATGTATTACAGTGGTGAAAATCCAAAAACTGTGTTGCCAAATACTGGCAAGGATTCAGAGTAACAGAAAATCTCAGCAATTGCTAGTGGGAACTGTAATATTTGATGGATGATATTGTACATTTGTGAAAACTCATATTACTGTAACACTAATTGTGAACTGTAATGTAAAACATCAACTTTAGTTAGTAATGATGTATCAGTACTCTTTCATCAGTTTTAACAAATGAATGATTACCTCACAAATGAATGATATGAAGAGCAGAAATTGTGTATCTTTGCAGTGTAATTTGTGAATTCTGTACTACCTTCCAATTTTTTTCTGTAAGTCTAAACTGTTCTAATAAGTAACATTTAAATGTAAGAAAACTATTCAAACTACATTATCTTTTAGCTTGACAAAACTTTAGAAATTCCTACCTCATGATAGGCCCCTGTCTTCCCTCTTCTTAGCACCTTTACTTTAGAAAACTTGAAATTGTAAATTTTTTTCTCTACCTGTCTGAGATATAAGTCTTCTCCCAAACTTTCATCAGTTTTGGAATCCAGGGTCATCTGTCTCAAGGACCTGGGAGCCACACATTGAAATATAATCCTTAAGAAAGCATCATTACCTCCGTGTCCCTGTGGTAGAGAATAGGCGCTTAACTTTAATAATTGCCAATTAGCAAACATAGATGGCCTAATCACATTTACCACATTCTTTCTAATGTCCTGCAGCATATTTCCACCAGCTCATTTTAGCACTTAAAAAGAAGCAGAGTTTAATCTCTCTCCCAGTAGCCTTGAATATAGTCCTCTTGGCCTGCTTAACTCCATCCAGCACAATTTGTCTTGGATTTATTCTCGGTTGAGGACCCAGATGAGAACAAGAATCAACTGACAGTTGAGTGAGTAATGGAGCAGTCAGATTCAAGCACTCAACTGATCTCTTGGAAAAGACACAAATTGTTTTCACTGAGTTTTCCATATTACAGACTTGCAAGCTAAATAAATGATTGTATTATTTTAAGTTACTAATGATGATGCCTTATGCATCAACATAGAACCAGAATAGGAAGCTGCAAATTAGCACAATTTTGTTAACTACTCTTTAATAACATAGTTTTCTGTGTGAAAATTAATTCTGAGGACTCCCTAAAATGCAGAACACCCAGTTCACAGCCTTTTGGAATCATTCCAGTTCATCTTCTGTGTTCTTTGGTTCTCAGAGAACCAAATATTCTTGCATTTAAGAGCATAATCAAAATGAACAGTGATAATGCAGTGATTATGAAAAGGAAGAAGAATAACCATGTTGTTTCAATTTTGTTACCCCATGTGACTCCTTGGAATTTATACATGTGTATTTAAAGTTGAAAAATATGACATAGAATTCTAACTTGGAAGGGGTAAGTGAAAATTTATTCCATGCACAAAATTTTTTGCTAAATTTAAATAATATCTTTCAAAGTAAAATGCATTACTCTTTTAAAATGCTAATTGATTACTAGAAAATTAGACAACAGATCAAGAAAACAGAACATTACAGCAAATTATGATTTAGTAGGTATTTAAACTATTTTACACACATTCCAGTTGTACTAAGATCCACTTATAGATGACTGTACACTTCTTTACAGAAAAACTTGTACAGAAGACTTTATTTAGAAAGACCAAAGACCCTAATGTTTTATACATTGTAGCATCATGGTCAGTAGTGAAAATAATTTTTTCATATAGGGAAGATGCTGTTAAATAAATTATTCACTTTCAGTGTCATTATACATAGGCCCCTGGAATGGGTATTTTAGGTGATAATCGCTGGGGCAGAGGAAATGACCCATATTGTGCATCGTGCCCATAACAGAGTGAGAGCCTAATAGATACCTATAAAGGTGATGCAACAAATATTCACTTGCAGAATGACATGGTAAGAGATTTTTTTAAAGATCACTGTTGATATCAATACGGAAACTAAATTGGAAATGTTAGAAACTTAAACTAGTGTCCGGGATTTCAGCATGGTCACTGTTGAAAAAAGTGGTAGCTGTGAGGATAAAATAGATGAAAAAGACTGGAGAAATACATAGGAGCTGTAATCCACAGGATGTAATCAAGGAGGAATTTAAAAAAAGTACAGGGTGTTAAGAGGATAGATGCAGAAAATCCATTGTGTAGTTCTGCTATTATATATATTATAATATATATATATATATATATGCATGAGGAAAAGAAAAATATGTGAGGTTCAATACAGACATTGTATACTTGATATGAAGGATGTAAAGAGTATAAATCAGTGTAAAGTTAAGATTAAAATAAGTATAAACCAGGCATGGTGGGGCAAGTCCATAATTCCAGCGTTCTGCGAGGCTGAGGGAGGAGTTTGCAAGTTCAAGCCCAGTTTGGGAAGTTTAGCAATTTAGCATGACCTGTCTCAAAATAAAAAGTAAGAAAGGGGCTGGGATGTAGTTCAGTGAGGAAACCCTGGGGTGTAATCCCCAGTAATGCAATTAATTTTCTTTAATTTATAAAAAAAAAAAAAGTGTAGCCAAATGTGGAGACACACACACCTATAATCCCAATTACTTGTGAGGCAGAGGTTCAAGGTCAGCCTAGCAGCTGTGTTAGGCCTTGTCTCAATTTTTTTTTAAACATGCTGAATGTGTTTCTCAGAACTCATTAGTTCAAACCTCAATACACACCTGCCCCCATCTACAAAAACCGAGGGAAAATCAGCAAGTATGGATGAGCAGAGAAAGGGGAACTGGAAAATGAGACTGAGGCAGAAATAGAAAGTAGGCTGAGAATTACTAGAAAGAGAATGTGATTGATCTCAAGTTGTACGGACAGGTCCAGGACTACAGATCAAGATGGTCGTTAAAAAGTGTCTATTTGACTTACTAAGTAGGAAGTCATCGCAACTCTTGGAAGGAGGGCTTCACTAGCACGGTGTGGGTGGAGACAACTGTGTGGTAACTGGACCTGTGCCTGGGGGAATGGAGAAATCCACATAGCTACTACTGATGATTTCAAGAGTTTTGACTGACAGCAAAATACTGGATTGGATGATTACCTAAGAGAGAGTTTGCTTTATTTTTAAAGATGGATTGTATTAAATCCTTACGACACAATACCCAACCCTCATAATTTAAGGGAGAAGAGGTTTAGTGTGGATCATGGTTTCAGGGGGTCCAATCCATAGTTGGCTGGCTCCAACGCAGAAACATCATGGCAGAAGTACATGGTAGAACAGAGCTGCACAGTTCGTGCTAGGAAGCAGAGGAAAGGAACAGTGCCAGCCAGGAAGGGACCAAGGACCACATATAGTACCCAAGGTCAGGCCTCTATGACCCACCCAGACACACGCAGAAGTGTGCTTAATGGCCCAAAGTGGCTCTCAAACCAATCAAAGTGAACTAATTAAACCTAATGATCAAATGGTTGAAACTTGATTATGTTATTGATGAACATAGAAAATGTGGATAGAAAGTAATGGGAATAATTGATGGAAGGTGCTCAAGGATGAAAAAGGAAATAAAATTTTCTGTGACTATATTGAAGACATATTTATTCAATATTTAGTCCAGCTTCCTTTGTATACTGAAGAAACACGAAAGTTTAAAAAATCCCAGGTTACCTCAAGCCAGAAACAAGTTTCCCTGAATAATTTAAAGCAATACACATATTGTTCAAATAAAGTTTGAGGTTATATTTGCACAGCTTTAATGGCATAGAAATACCATTAAGAGAAAAAAACTAAGTAGGTAAAATAAGCATCTTTATGAAATTTTGTGCAGGGTTTATACTCTGTTAATGTTGTTACATTCAAGAGGAAAGCATCCTTTGATACCATAGGTTGTATGTATTTTATTAAAACTTTCCAGAAATGAAATTAGGTTGCATTATTCTACTAAACTGCATTCATTATAACAATTTTGTGAATAATTGCATACAGAAATGGTAACAGAAACATTCCCACGTGGCCTAACAGCAATCATTTGCGATATTCGGCATAAACAAATACACAACCTTTCTGGAAAGATACACAATCCAATACAGCTCTCAGTAATAGTCTCACTGTGCAGGTCGGCAATTTCCGCAATGATTGGCACCACAACGAATAATCAGTAGACATAGCCAGCAGGATTACTGGAGACCTAAGAATTTCAAAAATAAAAAAGCTTTACAAAAGAAAAAAATACAAAATAAGTATAAAGCTATCAAAGGCAAGAGCAAGAAGCTAAAAGCATGAAGACAGTGCTACAAAAGTATGAGAAAATGCCAAGTCGAGAATCCCATAGAACTTCTAAAGTTAAGATATAGTAACCTCAGTTAAAAAATCTATTCATCCAAATAGCAGATGAGACACTGAGAGAGTTAATGAATTGAATGTGAGTCCCAGAAAAATAGCCTGCATGTATCACAGGGAGACAAATGACTTGTACTTCCTGTTTTATTTACAAAACAAAAGCCTATGGTATAGAAGTTCAATGCACACCACTATCTGCCCATGTTTTGCATCTCACGCATATATTCTCCAGAATCGGCCACATAATTTTGAGGCCCAGGACAAAATGACAATGTGAGCCCCTTAATGGGGCTGAATTTCAACACCGCAACAGCAGAGCATTCACCGACTTAGCAGACTCTTCCGACCTCGGCGTCCCACTGACTGCGCCAATCACATCCATGAACTTTGTCTCTAGCTCAGCCATCTACTTCTATTTTTAGAGATGAGCTATCTGTCAGCTAACCAACGTAAATTCCTCTGCTAGTCACTGAATTCCACGTCCTCTTAACTACTCAAGATTATTCGTCCCAAATTAATTTATTAATTTGATGAAATACCAGTCAACATTAAACTCTTCAAGGAAAACGGCAAACCAATATTAGACTGTATTACTTAATTTTTCTGTGCATGAGGGCATGAATGAAAACCATGTGCTATTGCCTGTATGCTCCCCCTGTGTGTTTATTCTGAATTTTTGTTAAAAGGAAGGTCACCTGGATTTGGAATAAGTTCCACATTGGAAAAAAAAAAAAAAAATGACTGCTGTCAAAGCAGTAGAAATGATATTCTCCCCAGTCTCGGTGGCTTTTGGCAGCCACCCAGCTTCCTAAACCGTCTAATGAATTAGTAATATATGAACAGTGCCAACAGAACAAAGAAAAAGATCACGCCTTCAACATCCTCTGCCTGAACTGGTATTATTGTTTTTGAAGCTGAATTTCAAGTACAGTACTTCCAATGAACCTTGCTTTGCTGAGACTTTACGGCAGCTGTTTACCAGCAGCATTTCCATGGGGACATAGAGGATGGAGTTTTGCAGTTTTTATTATATATTATGGTATCAATTAATCAAGCCTATTCTGCTTAGCTTCTCTAATATCTCTAACCGGAAACAAAACTTCCATTTAAATTCATATTTCTTCACTTCTTTCTACCTTCAGTTCTAGTCATCAAATATTGAGCATATTAGTGACTGCACTGACTTTTTTTCTATTTTTCTTCTGCTTTCACTTACACCCTAAACATTTCACACAAGCCAGACCTCTTCTCCAGCCTTCTGATGAATCCATCTGTAGATTTCACTACATCATACTGAAACCAGAGGTTAATTTAGTCAATACTCATCGAGAAAATTTGGCAAAGTGAATATATTACATTTAGTGGGCAAAACTATGTGATATGTCTGTATGTGTCTCCTGATCCCCTTCATGAAAACTGTCATAAAATACCAGTTCCAAAAAGCCAGAAATATTTACTTGGTGTATTTATTGCTGTAACCTCTGTGATAGCATTTAGCTGCTAGTCAATTAATTAGTTGGTGAATGGATGATTCAGTAAAATTGTCTGATCTTTTTATTGCAAGATGAGAGGAAAAAAGGCATTACGGAAACTATATGTTAAATATTAAAGATTATTAATCAAGCTATCAAACAGTCTTAGAAAATATTTTCTATATCAGACAAATATATGTTGTAAAGAAAATTGAAAGATACATTGTAAATCTATAATTTCTATATGATATAAAGTTGAAAAAGTATCTAGACATGTAGTTAATTTTTGTGCATATTGGAATATTTGGTTAATTGGCCACTGATACTTGGATGAGTAATAAACTAAGTATATACACAATTCATAAGGCTTTATGTATTTATTCCATACCATTGATCTCTCTTGCCTTCACTTCTGTTCACTTAATGTTATGTCATAATCAAGACTATCATGTCCTTGTGTTTATGGTAAAGTATATACAATTTGAAATAGTATGTCAAAATTATAAAATAAATTAAATTATACAATTTAGCATTTCATTTTTCAAAAAGTTTTTCTTCTAAAGCACCGACAATTATTTGGTCAGATGCAAATATAAAGTACAAGCTTTTAATAAATATTAACACATAAAAATGTATGAAATTAAAATTTTAATCTAAATTTTAAAATCTTGGCTAAATCTTAGTAGATGTTTCAAGAAAAATAAAATTTTCAGCAGTTCTTGTATTCAGTGTGCATCAAGTTGCCAATGAAAAGAATGCTCATTACATCTCTAATATTATGTTAATAAATTTCTGAGCTATATGAGTTAATACAGCAAAAGCTTTCTGGACTACTTTGTGTATCTGCTGCAAACCCTTCCCTAGTGTATATGTTCCTCCATGAAAAATAATCGTAATCAAATCAAGACACGAATTATACTTAGCACACCAAGATGTATTCAATTCCTGCTATCTGAAAGAGTCTGAAAAAGTAATTACCCTGATTTTTTATCTTAGCTGAATAATCCTAACACTCAAATCCTTCCTGTACACAGAAATAGAAAAATGGGATAATTTTCAGTGGAAAAGCCTGTGGACCACAGCTTAGCTTAATTACTGAAATGAATGTAGATTATCAAGGAGACAAACCAAAAACGATCACCCTCTAATGAAGTAAAATAACACAACAATCTCACTTCTGTAATAATCCTAGAAAATGCACACAACCTGATTTTAATTTTGTAGACATATTAAGTGAACTCTAATTAAAGTCTCTTTAAACTTTCTTGTAATCCTCAAAAGCACCAATAGAAGGTGGTCATATTAAAATTTAACCTATATATCTGTGGGGCTATGTAATAAATTCACTTTAAGACATGTTTTAAATTCAAAGTAAAAGGTGTACATCAACTTTGAAAACAACTATAGACAGAAAAAATTTCCAGAATAATAAAGGAGATAATTGGTGTCATATTTGGGGTCAAGTGGACATCTGCTTTCCACTTTTTTGTAATGTATGATTTATTTTTAACATTAATACAGTAATGCCTTGGTTCACAAACACTTCTGTTCATGAACAGAAGCATTCAGCAAAATTACTTCCGTTCACGAACTCTGCACTGGGTGACAAACACAACTATGGCCATCTTCCCTTTAAGAACACAAATGTGGCCATCTTCCCCAGAATTGTGGAACAAATTAAGTTCGTGAACTGAGGTACCACTGTATTTATTTTGTTTAAAATTTTAAAATGAAAGAATTTCTTTAATTCTTTTGACTAGTGTAAACTTTGTGTTAGAGTTTCAGAAAATGGAAAAATGTTGTCAGGCTAAAAACAACTACTCTTTTGTCAACACAAGACCGACGGTAGACACTTGGAGCCTGTCCCTGTCACTGTATAGACAGGGACATTTCTCTGAGTTTTATTACTTATCCTTACACATGAACTTTCTTGTAACTCTAACCTTACCTTAAATACTCCTAAAATAGAAATTAATATTTATATAACTTGTCAACAGAGGGCAGTAATTAATTACAAAAGTTCTGCACCAGCAAGAATGAATCGTTTTCATGGACTTTGAAGTAAATAGCATTCAAGCACCACCATTTTCCACTCTAAAAATTTTTCATCATATTCCAATTTTCTGTCAGACAAACAAGGTCTTCAGTCAAACAAACATCTCATTTTTTTTTTTCAAAATCTTCAGTCCTTTGGATCAGGAAAACATGATAAAAGAAGGCAAGTTATAAAAATGATTTCATGATAGTAGAATAGGCCTTATCAGTGGAAATGAGGATGTCATTTACTCTCTGCATTCTAATCGATTGCATGGTGGATATTAACGCAGTAGTGCCCGCTGCAAAGATCACAGACACGGGAGAACAATAGCTCTGTGTTTAAACTGTGTTCAGCTACATGTAAGTGCAAACCCTTTGGCTAATTTAATTAAGCTTTCCACCTGTCAGATTTCTTTAAATTTAAGATAAGGACAAGAGCTTGTTTAGAAGCTTAAGGGTTAAAGTAATTGTATAACAGTACTACATATACTGGGTGCTCAGTAATGTGTTTTATTACTGTATTTATTATTCCTGCTATCATACAGATTTATTTGTTTTAAGGAAATTGACTCTAATAATCAAGGAATAATTTTATTTTATACTTAAATATTTATATCCATATAGGAAGCTTTGGAATAACTTCTTTCTAAGTAGCTTTAAAAAGAGAAACTCATAATAAAAGATGAGACATTCTTTAATTTGCTAGTGTTTTCTTTTATTATGAATCATGATCGTAGCAGGATTCCCTTTACTGCAGTAAAATGAAAGTTGAAATAAGAAAGTAGATTTATATGACATGTTTTTTGCTGATTTTTAAAAATTCTAGAATGATTGCCATATAGTTGCTGATCAATAAATATGTCCCTATATAACATATATTTTTATACTTTTAAAATAAAAATTGAACTAAGGTATTGAATAAAAATTCTTAAACTTATAGAAATTAAACTTATAAAACAAAGATTATCTGTTAGGAATCTATTTTTTTTTGTTTTGTTTTATTTTTGGTTTTTTGGTTTTTGTGGGTACCGGGGGTCGACCTCAGGACCTCGCGCGCCAGCAGGCGCCCGTGCCGCTGAGCGATATCACCGGGGCCTTTTTACGTATGTGGGTTCCGGGAGTCGAACTCGGGCCCTCGCGCTTGCCAGGCAGGCGCTTACGCTGCTGAGCCATCTCACCGGCCCAGGAATCTATTTTTATGATTCTTACCAAAAACCAGTCAAACTTTCTCCCAGTCAGCAACTTCCGCTTTCTTAGACTGTGATCTACATCATTAAGCAAAGGGAGATAAGTAATCACAAAGCTACTACATGAGTGAGCTATTTCTCTTCAAAATTCCCAGTGACAGGGTCCAATGTCATTCTTTCAGTTCCTCTTGAAAAGATGAGTGGAAATACAAATATATATTTACTAAAGAGAGAGAAATAGAATAGTGTTTTGAAAGAAAAACAAATTCCAAATTCATTTGGTACATAGCAGAAGCTTAGAAACTTAACTTATGGATATAGAATAAAAATAGAAAATATAACCAGTTTTTAAACACACAGTATGACATCACTTCAAACGTTTTTGAGAAATACAATTATGAATATAACCTTTTCACTTAATAAAGTACTGGTACATATTAATGTACCTCTGTACACATTAGATATAACTTGGTATAGCCTTCATTCAGTTGAACATGTATTCTGGTCTAAGTCCTATTTTTTAAATAAATTTTCAAACTTCTAGCACATTGTCTCTTCTACTCAGTGATTAACTTACTCTACTGTGCCTTGAAAACTTTTCTCTGAAAATGTAATTATCTATTATCAAATATTGTATATTATCAGATAAGCAGCTCTAGTCTTTCAAATTCCATCTTGCTGTACTCCAAGAGAAGAACCTTGGAGCTTAGAGATAACGCTTTTATTAGTTTCGTACTTCCTTTGAAAGATTAGGCCACTGACATAAAAAAAATGGAGAAATCCTTGGCCCTGTGGCTATGGCCTGTGGACTTCTACGAATCAGGGCTGGCCTAAACCCTTCGAGTAAACTCATAATTGATACCAGTGTAAAAGCAGGGGCTGAAGGCTTCCTAGAATACATTGCCAATAGGGTTCATATCTTTTTTAGTCATTTCAAAGATGGAGCTTTCCATCCACAAGATATCGATTTTTAAAATAATAATACATTTATGCAATTACATAACATAAAACCATAAAAATAGTGTTAGCTAAGTGAATGAAAATAGACCACACTGATAGACACAATGTAATTCCAGGTTTGAAAATAGAAACATATCTAAATGTAGAGCTATGACGACTGAAAATATGTACAACTTCAATAAAGCCTATAATTGGGGAAAACATAGGATTAATATGCATTATTTAACTATTGTCTTTTCATACTTATTTCCTGTAATTAACAGATATCTTAGTTAAACAGATATTTTTTTAAACTGGTATTTTGTTTGAAATGAAAACCAGCTGAGAGAATGGTCACAATCTATACCGAGATGAACTCTGCTAAAAAAACAAAACAAAACAAAACAAAACAAGAAAACAAAAACAAAAAAGCCTGAGAACTCCAAAGGTCACAGAAGGGAATTTCAGGAGGAAGGCTCAAGGCTCTGCAGAATCAGGCCACATATTCACTCAGTACAGGATTAGGGATTAGGTGGTTATGTAGAACCCCCAGGTGCAATTAGATCTGTGGGAGCTGGGCTCAGAGTAAATCAGTGGTTCTCAATAGGGGAGTGGACAAAAAGGAAATGACCAGACACACATTTATTTCTCAATGCTGCAGGGCAGCTGAAACTGGCATCTACTCTACAGAGACTAGATATGTAGCTAAATAACCTACAATGCTCAGGGCAGCCCACTGCAACAAACAATTATCTCTCCAAAATGTCAGTCGTACCTACATAGATAAGTCTGGGCCAAATATAAAAATTTAACTGCTGAGAAGGTCAATAAATTGGTGAAAGTTGTAATGCATCTGAGCCAGTTATTTTAGTACTTGCTTTGCAGAAATTGAAGCCTTTCTAAAAGGAAAGTCTGCTCTCAAAGAAATGAGCAAAGAGTCTAGAAACCGAATTTGGATTTTGTGGATCATCTGTGATTCACAGAGGTTGTAGTCAAGGAAACGGTAAGAATGTTTGCCTGGTCTGTGAGCTCTGCTGTTCTGGGCAGTGTGACATTATCTAATCACTCAGTCTCTTGGAGATCAGGATCCATCAAGGGATTAGTTTCCTGACTGTAATCTTAACCAACAGAAATAGAGATGTAAGGATAATTCTCTCTAAAGCTACGCTTACCTTAACATTGCTAATCTACAAGAGAGACAATCTATGGCATAAATAATTATCCCGCAAATCCACTTAATGAAGACTCAATGCTTACCTGTAAATAGTGGTGGAGACTGGAGGAAAAAGTTACCTATCCGTACAAACCATTTTCCCGGGCGATTTAGAATGAAATAGCTGTGGGGCAAGAAAATAGACTTTTCTTGCACTTTCCCAGTGTCTGTGCTGGTAAGACAGGCAAGGTCATGGGTGGAAATCATTTTTGTCTGTAAGCCTATCAAATAATTCGATGTGGTGATTTTAGTACCATTTTTTGCCAGTGAAAGGCTAGCCTATTTACAAAGATAGTGGGTTTGCTGCTACATCAATTAGAAGAAAATATAGACCAGCTTTCCTGGTTTATACAATGCTATCTTCACAAATATTGGCACTATACATTTTACCAATAATAATGCTAAGTAAAGATGTGATAAAATGAGAGCTAATTAAAACATAAAATAATCATACTAGTTAAAATATATAGATGTTACAGTTTTAAATGGAATATAAATAATATAAATTAGAGGAATTATTAAGAATGTGTAAAACATAACTAAAAGGCTCAGAAAACAGAACACCTGAGACCACTTTAAAAGACAGGCAATTGATAGATGCAAAAATCATTGAAATCTAGAAAATTAGAGAATAAAATACAAAGCTGTTAAAACTATAAACTCCAAGGCTTCACATTTGAAAGTAGAAGCAAGAAGGATCTAAGAGATCTGGAAATCACAAAAGTAAAGATTGTTGTCCTCTGAGATTTGACTTTCTTTGAAGGGAGTCTGCAAACAGATACCTCAACTAAAGAGAGCAAATACTGAAACTCGGGTAAGCCCAACAGTATTAATCTTCAAAAACAGTGTGATGAATTTAGCTTGGGCATTTTTGAATTTCGGTTTGATGGTCTTTTCTTTTTGTGTCCTTCAACCCAACATGTGGTATTTATTATATTCTGAATCCCTCCATACTTGAAAGCAAAGGGGATCTTTAACTTGCAAACACCTTATAGCCAGGCTAAATGACTGAATGGTTAAGCTCAAAGATTCCCAATTTGGACCTAATTCTTTTCCAGCTATGTAAGTATTCTATGTGTTATCTAATGGAGCAGTTTAAAAAGTCAAATGAGTTCATTTAGTTAAATTTTAATAACTTAGAACAGCTCTTGAAAATTAATGGCCCTGTGATTTTGTGTTAAATAAAATGTTATTTCTTCTAGTAAAATTTGAACTTTAAGAGAATATGGTGACCAGACTAATGCTTTCATCACACGTGGCAGAAGCTGGGACGGGAAATTGGGAAATATTTGAGTGCTTTATGCACTGCTTGTCGAATTCCCACAGGAAGTGTCATTTTCCATCTGGACTTTTTTCTTTCTTCAGGAAGTTCCCAGGAAAGATGAAAAAGCAAGCTGGGCCAGTAGACTGTATCCTGGTATTTTTCATCTTCCACATGGAGTTGAAGAAAGGAAGAAACAAATTTTGTTTTTTGTTTTGTTTTATTTTCTTTCTGCTAGATACCCCTAACCCACATGAATTCCTCACAGAACAGGAAAACGCACACACCAAAAGGAAAATATTAAATTGCTTCTGTGTGTTTTCTCCTTTCCCATAAAATATTTGCTCCGAGATTATACTTAACGTTGTAAGACTTACACTGATGTCAAAATTACATCTTCAGAAAGCGTCACAGCGTCCAATTCACGTCATCACGTGGTGGCGCTGGCGTTTCCATCTAAAAAGCAAAGGAGGCCTACCACAAATGAAGTTTGTTTGCTTTCTTCAAGAAAAGAGAAAATCGAGGCAAAAAGAAGCCTCCTGTGAGAGGAGAACTCTGAAAGCGTTTGTTGGTGCTGATGGCAGAAGAGAGCTTGATGCTAAAATTCACCCATCAGGCCATGTACGGTCGCCCGCCTGTGGTGAAGGCTGTTGAAAAGAAAAATCTGTGTATTTAGAAGAGAAGGCTTTTAGTTCCACATAATATATTAGCAGTTCTTTGGTTATCACTTCCAATGCAGTTTACCAAGGAAGACCTTTTTTTTTTTAACCTTTAATGGACACTGACTTTGAAAACTGCACTATAAAAGAGAAAAGCATGATACTATAAAAGTAAAATTGTACCCATGATATAAAATGGAATATCTGACTCTAGAAAAAACAGGCAAAATTAAACTTGTTTTATTCTCCTTCTGTGTGAGACATAACATTAAAAAAATGTAGTAAAATATTATTGTAAAATGTAATGCTTAGACACAGATCACATAAAGATGAGCTTTCTCTATTTTCCTAGTTAATATGTTTTGTCTGATGAAAACTGGTCATTTGCTCAAGACGCTGACCTTTAAATCATGTAACTTAGGATGATGACTTCTTGGGAAACTTCCTGTGAGAGGTGAATAACCTTCAAACCATGAGGAGAGATTTGTGGCTCCACATGTTACAATCAGTTCTCAAAACTGTTCTTAACTTAAATTAGCAAGAACTATCTAACTAACAAGAAATAGGAAGTAGATAAAACAAAAATAACAATTCTAGTACTTAAGGTTGAAAGACTATATTTATTTTGATATCCATGCAAATTCAGTGTAGTTTGAAAATATAGGGTTTTCCTACAGATGGGGTCAGCTTGCTTGGGATTATAAAATTCTTGAAAAATTTTTGTTGTTACTACTTTGCTTAAGAAGAATTTACTTTGATCCGGAACCTCTTTCAATTTAATGTTGTTTAAGGTTGTTATCTAGTTAACTTTAAGAGTAGGTAACTCATTCAAGACTGGCTCTTACCGAAAGTAAAGTTCTAGAAAGTATTTTTCCCAAATTACTTCATATCCTGCAATTAAGTACTTGATAACAAGAAAGAGGGTGGGGCCCCGGGAGATGAAGGACATATGGTCTAGCAATCCTGTGAGCCCAGTGGCCCAGGGTCAAGATCACTTATTTCCAAGGGGAAGAGGACGGGAGGGAGTGGAGTGTGTTATTCATTTCAGCCTACCCCATGCTTCTTAGCAAACAGACCCCAAATCTGTAGAGCTTTTACCAACAATGTGTACAGTTTCAGTCACCTTCATGGTTCTACATTTCATCTTTATTATGATCCAGCTTGAAAGAATTGCCCTTATCTCAAACATAACAACCCTCTGACAGAGAAAAATGGACAAAAACTATAGAACGTCAAACTCAGAAACTGTCTATACAGCTCATAAAAGTTCTTCTCAGCTATCACTTACATAAGTTTTTCTGCTAATTCTATTTGGTCAAGTTAGTAATGTACCAAGACAACATTAATGGGGAGGGAAATATATTCTTCTCACTGGTTACTAAAGAAGAACCCACAGAGGGCCGGTGAGATGGCTCAGCGGCGTAAGCGCCTGCCTTGCAAGCGCGAGGGCCCGAGTTCAACTCCCGGATCCCACATACAAAAAAGGGGCCGGTGATATCGCTCAGCGGCATGGGTGCCTGTTGGCGCGCGAGGTCCTGAGGTCGACCCCCCCGGTACCCACAAAAAAAAAAAAAAGAAGAACCCACAGAGAGGGCCAGCAAATGTGCTTGAATAAATAATATAATCTACCACAGAAAGGAATACAAAGAGAAGTTAAGGTTGTGCTTTCTTCTTGCCAAATATCTAATTGTTCTTGTTTCTGTAAGATGGGTTTTTTAAAAAAATTTCTTTCAAAAATTAAAAAAATTGAGGTACTTAATGGTTTAAAAGTGCTGTGATGATGAATTATTCATACAGATATTCTGATTTCAAACTCATACCGAATAATAGGCATTTCAACTCTTGTTAAAATGAGAATGTTATTAAATTTTGCTAAAAATGAAGCAACTGGACTATATAGCTGGAAGAACTGAGACTGACAACTATATGACTTGTTTTTCCATTTCTTTTTTATTTTTACCCTTTAACCTAGGCAGATAAAGCTAAGAGCAAAGAGCTGAGGCTTTGTGTGACTTGCTGAGTGGTTACTTCAAATGACAGGAGAGAAGATAATCTTAACAGGCAAGGCTTCATGTTGCAAGAATGATGATCGGAAGTAAAAACGTTTTTGTAATTCCACATCTTGGCTAGACTGCAACAGATACAATCAGACTGAATGAACTTTCATTTTGCAAGGGGTGGTCAGGAGCAATGGCCCAGGGATCCTCCACAAACAACCACACAGGTCCCACCCCCTTGGGGAGAAGGGAAGAAGTGAGAGCAGGAAAACATGAATTGCCTGGATTGACTCAAAAGTAAATATGTGACAGGCAGCCGAGTCAGTGGTAGATGAAAATTAGCAAGGTTTCACAAGCAAAAGGAGAGCCTTAAACATTAATTTCACCATGGCAAGAAAAGTGAACCACAAACACGGCAATTAGATTCTGAATATAAGTGTGAGGATTAAGAGTGAAGCCCAACACTCACCGCTCCCCTAATCCAACTAAACATCTTTCTTTAGAGTTATACTTAGTGTGAAAAATAATCATTTGATATATGAAATAATGCAACACCTAACTTTTAATACACTTTAAAATAGATAAACATGCATGACATGAATGTTTGATGTCAACAAAATTAAATTTTGTTTCTTATGCTTACTGATGCTTCTCATTTGAAGTTTTTACATTCTTTCTCAATTCGCTGTAATCCTGTGCCTTTTTTTCACAATAATAAGTAAGCAATTTCCTTCCACATTATGCCTCAATTATATCTTTTCCTGACCTTTTTGAAAATTTAGATAGATTTTAATAAATAGTAGTCCTAAAGGATAACATCAGGAAATGTCTCCTGCCATGTAGACCAAGTAAAGAAATAGATTATTTTTATATCATGGTTAGGAAATGTACAAGCTCATATTTAGAGCCCAAAATGCTATTCATATTGTATGAGATGGAAAAAAAAATAATGAAATGCAGTAAGGAATGGTTAGATATAGAGAAGTTAAAGGTACGATGCCATTATTGTTGAGATAATTTATTTTATCCAAGTAATTTAGACTTAGAGTTACAAACAACAGAGTAGCAAGCTAGCAATAAAACCACAAAATGTATCTTACACAAGCCTGAGTGGGGGGAAGAGCTGAACTCACAGAGCCTGGAAGTTAAAGTACGAGGCTGCCTTCTCAGTATTCTAGCATCAAGTTGCCTCACTCTCTTCAGCACAGGAATAGACAAGTCTGTGCGATTTACAGGAATACAAAACCACGAAAAATTTCACTGATGCTAAATGCAGCTTAAGTATGATATTCACGATCTTCCGAAAATGATTTCAGCTCAGCTATAGCTCTTCCACATAGGGGTCTTGACACAATCAGGAAAAAACAGGTTTCTCAAATGGCCTTTCAGTGAAAGGGGGTTTATTGCAAGGACACACATTCGTGGGTACCTGGGAAAATTTGAACCAGCTTGGGAAGGGAACCTTCACGGCGGAGCTCAGTATCAATCCATCATTAACTTCCCACCCCTACCCTTGCTGTCACCTCTCTCCAGTTCTCTCTCGGAGGTTACAAACCCTCTCTACTCTTTTCATTATTCACTCTCATCTACCTTATTCTACACTACATGACTCCTTGCACACAACCTTTACGCTGTCAGCCCCGTGTTGTGCAACTTTTTAGTTAAGAATCTGGTATAAGCTGTTTTTCACCTTATCTCAAGTTTCCAATAGAGGACATAGGGTTGGTTGAGCTTATCTGTGCCTGAGTGGACTCAGTAAACTGGCCCAAAGTTTAAGCAATGCCCATTTTAGTACAAGGAACAGGCCATTTCACTCCACAGCATGCGTGGAGGGGCACACTGATGTGGCTGAGTGGCAGGGCATAGGGTAAACAAGAGGTAACTGGGATGAAACCCAAACGGCGCTGGGAAGCAGCCTGGGGGGCGGGGGGACACAGCAGCACCTGTGCCCTGAGGTCAGACGCTGAGACCGGAATCCACACCTAGACGCAGCTTTCGGAACCTCTGAGGGACCTTTTACTCCCTAAGCTAGAATGGGAATTAAACACGAGCATTAAATATTAAAACACACAAAAGGAAATATTACCACTTACACAGGCATCAAAGCAAAGAAGCCAGAAAGGAGAAACGCTAAAAGAATCTGAAAAGGAGAAAACAAGGAACTGGAGGATTTTGTGCCCAAATGACTTTGGCCATCAAAGTGCAACAGATTCTGCCATCCCACCAGTCTCCGGTCTTGGTCTGACGTGAACAAAAGTCCAAGACAGAAATGCTGAGCGGGGTAGCCCCAGTGATAGGGATCTACAGCACAGCAAGGCTGAGGGACAGCTCCAAGTGTTTGCATATTCTGTAAAATAATAACAGAACAAGCAACAGCCAATAACCATAGTACTTATTTAAGGCCTGCTGCATGCTGGGACCTGCCTGAAGTCCTTTTCAGATATTAATCCACTTTAGTATTTATATCAAGCCTAGGAACTCTTATTATGATCATTTTAGGTAGAAAGAAACTGAGGCGGAGGTAATTTTTTTTTAAATTAGCCAAAATTATAAAGGCCAAGTAGCTTAGGTGAGATCCACAGCCTGATTTTTTTGCACTAGATGCTACATTATTTCTAATAGGAAGGACCTCCAAGAGCCCTTAGATTTTTTTTTTTTGTAAATACACTGACAATATGGATGAAACAATTTGAAGAAGATAGGAAATAAACTGCAAAGGAAGAGCTTATTTATTAACAACGTTTTGGTAAATACATAATTTTAAAAGGCGATTATGATAAGCATGAATAATGATAAACAAATACAGTAAATACACAATTTTAAAAAACATAAATCTGAGAGAGGGAGCTTTTTTAAAACTTCTTCTAAAAAGAATTCTTGAACATGAAAAAAGAAGTCATTAAAAATGATAATGTTGGCAACCACTCAAGGTTCATTTGCTGGCCATTAGGAGGCCATTTATTTTGGTAAAAAGGAAAAAGCATTTATGCAAAGTTAGCTCTGGAGATGGAGGGTCCCATTTGCCTCAAATCACCATCACACCTGGTACAGGTGTGCTAAGGTCTTGTATAGCATGAAATACAATGAACAATAGATGTGGTTTGGCTTTCAGTCCTTCCTGGACCCCGACCTCACTCCCTATCACCCAGGACAGGGAACTTTAGAGAAGCCACTTATCTGTAAAAAAAAATTTAAAAATCTAACTTTTAAGATTCCCTTTTGAGGTGCCAAGTATACTTATGCCTAAACTTTTAGTGTAAGTGGTTTCTTTCATTTGTTCCCTCCACTGAGGGGGAAAAAGAGGCAAGCTTTTGAAGAGTTTGGGAAAAGGAGACTAAAGAGAGCTGGGTGACCTCACAGGAAGCAGGCTTGTCCCAGCTGCTGGGATCCCGCCCTGCACAGATACACACAGCACAGGCACTCCGGGCTGAATAATCCTCCAATTCCCACCTCCCCTGTCACTGCTGGCGGGATCAGATTTCACTTCCTTCAGTATTCACCAATCCTCCTTTTCTTGATCTGTTTAAAAGAAGAAGTGGAGAAGAGAAATCCTCATTTTCAAGTCGGGAAGGGGAAAACAGAATAACCTCAAGCCCGTTGGGAAAAAATCCTCCCAAGAAATTTCTTCAGAGATTTTACTCGTGAGTACTTGGGAATCTACTATCCAGCCCATGAGAAATTACTTTTCTTTCCTTTTCTTGGGGCAAAAAGCAGGCAAAGAAGGGAGGTGGAAGATCAATTTTTCTTTTAAAATAAGAATCAGCTCTTCTTTATAAACAAAGTGGGCTCATATTGCAATACAAATTTAAGTTCTCGACATTTTGTGCTTAGTTCTTAAGCAAATGTATGAGCAGTGTTTTTGTGTTTCAGACCATGAACATTATTCTATGTAGTTGGTTAGATGTAGCCTTTTCATCATTTTAATACTGTAGTAGTTCAAGATTGTAGATTCTTTAGTAGTCATGTCTGCCTAATTGGAGTTTTCTGAAAGTTTGGTTTACCTTTAAATTTCATTCAGTAACTTATGAAGAATTACAATAAAGGGTGCCTATCAGCCTAAAATGAAGTAGAAATATTAAAATTTTTGTAATCTAAATCCTTTATTCCAGCATTAACTAATGTCTCTAAGAAAATGTTTTACATGTTTCCAAAGATGAAAGCTTATATTCTGAGATATTTAAATGAGGGTATTTATGATCAAGTCTATATGTTATGCACACGTGTAAGTTAAAGCAATAGATACATACATACATACATACATGATGTACTGTTATGTACTTATTGGTTAATAAGTGATATTAAATTATCCTTCTAATAGTCAAGAAAAGCATATAATTAAGAAATATACTCCCACAGAACTGGAATTAGTTATAGAAAAAGCTTATTTCTCTGAAAGAATTACAGAAAACTGAAAGCCAATAAAATGCCATGTGGGAAAAAAGAAAAGATAAGCAACAGGCTCACTGTGACTCAGTGCTCTGGAAATTAGTCACGAAGTGACTCTGTATAACATGAGATAGCAAAAACACCAGCGACAAAACCCAGGCAGGAAACATAGCCCAGAGAGCTCTATTTCATGAAGAAAGGCAAAATACTTAAGTCAGAGGGGGAAAATTATGACAATCCTGAGACACTGCAAACTTCTCTAACCTGACAAAATCATTTTACAAAACATTTTAAGAATTCTTTTAAATTCTTCAATCTAGTGCACAATTACTTCAGAGCAGGTTGTTTATATCTCAGCTAATCTTATTTAAAAGAATGAATAGGCTCTTTGAAACTTACATGAAGATGAGTGTCCATTGAAAACTTTGGGTTAATAAAATGACATAAATATTAATGGGATCAATAGAAATTTATGTACATAAAGATAGAAAACATAAAACCTTAAAAGGAAAATTTTGAAGTACTTTTAACAATGGGAGTAGTTATTGTAGGAAACCAAATTTGCCTTCCTCATGTGACCATAGAATTTTTCTGAAACCTTAATGACATATTCACTACTGGTCAGTTCCTCTTGCTATTCGATACATTGAACTGGACATGTATTCCTTTCGTTTCTTTTTCTCCTCACCTTACAGTTTGTTATCTGTAAACATTTGTTGTACCTCCAGTGACTAAACCAAATGTCTTCTTTTTGGAAATGTGGCTCTTGTGCAAATGGATTTTTTCATACCCTGATTTTTGATGCTCTGATGATTGTCTGTTATCCTATGTTTTATGTATTTGTTGGTTGGACAAGTAATTTGATGAGTATCTTCTATTATAAATATTATTCCATTTAAAAAGAATAATATAAAAAATCTAAGATCATCATTCTATGAAAAATACAGTTTTCAGAACATTTACTCTTTTCCTAAACATTATTCAAATTCAGAAAGTAAATGGGAAGAATGACAAGTTATTGGATGAAAAAGACCAAGTTCAAAAGATTTCATTTATTTGCTGGAAGTGAGGAATGTATCCAAATAATAAATGTGCTATAGATTACTTAGGAACAATGGGTTGATTAAATTCAGTGCCACAAACTTACAGAACGATTTCGAAGTAAGCATGCTTGAAAAAAAAAACCATGGTGGCGCACACCTGTAATCCCAGCACTCAGGAGGCTGAGGCAGGAGGATTGCTGCATGTTTGAGGCCAGCCTGGGCTACAAAGAGAGCTCAAGGCCAGCCTGAACTGCACAGTGAAATCCTGTCTCAAAAAGACAAAAGACAAAACACAACAAGAAAAATAGGAGATGATATGAAAAATGAGAATTAGATAAGGGTTTTCAATAAAACTTTATTAGTATAATTAAATTGTATGATAATGCAGATTAAAATGATAAAATTAAATCACCAGTTTACTTTTGCTATGTAGACAGTTCTAAGAATGGTACTATAATCTACCTTATTTAGTCTCAATAAAAGATTTCTCTAGACACTACCCTATTTTGTTTACTATCTACCATTTATTTGAGTAATTTAACTTGGCAGATTGTTTTTTTAAAGAAAAAAATTTTAAAGGTGTCAATATCCAAAGTAGCTTCTAGTACCTTTTATAGAAATACAGGTACACTAATCCTTTCTGATTATTGCTGTCTATGTTAGAAAAACTGAGTTTAGTTAACATCCAGTGCCTATTGGGATCCTTGTTTTTGAGTATCTAATTTCACTAACATGAGTAAAGATTAAATTTTTTTCCAGCAAGTTGTCTACCTGCTAGACCATCTCTCTTGGTGCTCTAAATTCTCCATGACTGCTTTTTTAAAAAGAGTACTATGTATCAACTCCAGAAACGCATTACTCTTCCCCTGTCTTCACTTCTGCATGTGACAAGTGCCATGCAGAGCCAGACCCTAGCAGATCAAAAAACTGAGGATGACCTAGTCATTTCCACCTTTCCCCAACCAACAGTAACAGGTCCTCTATGTCAAAGTCACTGTTTTCAGCTCTCTTCAGGTCTCCCATTGGGATTCTATGTTCTCGCTTAGCTGGAACATCTACATTTTAAAATTATTTTTATAATAAAAGGTTACAAGGACACCCTGACCCACTCTGGAAGTCCCAGTGCTGCAATAATGCTACTCCAGGAGCTTCAGCTGGTATTTGGACGCTTCTGGGGAAACTTGGAGTTGCTGAAAAAAGTTCTCAATCAAAATGTGATCAAAGAGGGCCGGTGAGATGGCTCAGCGGTGTAAGCACCTGCCTGGCAAGCGCGAGGGCCAAGTTTGACTCCAGGAACCCACATACGAAAAAAGGGCCGGTGATATCGCTCAGCGGCATGGGTGCCTGTTGGTGCGCGAGGTCCTGAGGTTGACCCCCGGTACCCACAAAAAAAAAAATGTGATCAAAGAAGTATTGTATGTTTTCAGTTAGGGTCTAGTAATGCTACTTTAACATCATGATTGTGAACATAACCATCAACAGGATGCTGATAAAATGTAAAACATGTTTTGCTTCCCACACTCATGTGCCAGTAGCACTCTTGAACTGTACACCTCCAGTGCTGCCACCACTCTGCCGACCTCAGACAGTCTTTCCTTCTATTCTTGGTCTTACCCATTTCTATCAAAACCTTCAATTCTAAAGGAACTCCCTCACCTCCCTCCTTATTTTACAAGGTTTAAAAGTAGAGTAAGTCTAGAAATGCCATGACTCTCCAAAATAATGGTGTTTGTTGGATATTTTGATAATAATTTTTAAGTTTGTTTAGGAAGCTTCAAGATCCAAAGTTATTTTCATCCCAGTAAATGAGTCAAAATGCATGTATTAAGATGTCACGTGTCTACTTTTGTCTTTTCTTGTGATACTGATTTCAAATGTACCTGAGTCCAAAAGAAATGAAGTTCTGATGCATAATACATTGATCTAAAAAACATTAGGCTAAGAGTCATAAGCCAGATATAGAGGGACAGAGTGTACAATTCCACTTACATGAGTGTCTGAAACAGGGAAATTCATAGGAAGAGAATGGGTGGTTACCGAGGACTCCGTGAATGGTGAGTTATTGCTTAGTTCATACAGAGTTTCTGTTTCAGGTGATGAAAAATTTTGGAAATAGATATTGATTGGATAGCATCGTGAGTGTAATTAATGATGCTGAGTTGTACACTTAAAAATTGTTCAGGGCCGGTGAGACGGCTCAGCGGCATAAGCGCCTGCCTGGTGAGCGCGAGGGCCCGAGTTCGACCCCGGAACCCACATACGAAAAAGGGGCCGGTGATATCGCTCAGCGGCACGGGTGCCTGCTGGCGCGCAAGGTCCTGAGGTCGACCCCTGGTACCCACAAAAAAAAAAAAAAATTGTTCAAATGTCAAACTTCATAGTATACCTGTTTTACCACAGTAAAATTAGTTAAAATTGCATTAATTCTAAAATAAGAATTCTAGATTTTTGAAACATATATTTGCTAAAATAACACATTAAATATATACATTTTTAAATGATAGTTGCCTGAATTTTTTTAAAGAACAGAATCTTCGTGATGGAATTTGAAACATTTTTACAAGATGTTGTTATATGGGGGCTAATCATTTTAATTCATAACATTTTCTTTCTGGTTATAGTATCAGGGTAATTCCAACCTCATAGGATGAGTTGGGAAGTATTCTTTCCATTTGCTTAAATATTCTAAATGGTTTATGTAAAATTGATATTATCTCTTCATTAAGAGATTGATAGCATTCTCGAATAAAGCTCTCTAAGGCTAGAATTTTCTTTGTGGGAAATTTTGAAAGTACATAATTTAATTTAAAATATAGCAGTAGGACTATTCAGGTTATCTATTTCTTTCTGAGTGGTCTTTAGCACTTTGTGTATTTCGAGGAATTGGTATTTTTCATCTATGTTGTCAAATGTTGACATAGTGTTAATAATACATCTTCAAATTTATCTATTTTGCCCAAGAGTCAGCTTTTGGATTCATTGACTTTATTGGTTTTCTATTTTTATTTCATTGATTTCTATTCTGATATTTATTATTTTCTTGCTGTGTATTTCTCTATAATATTGCTTTAGCTTTGTTTCAATATATTACATTGTGATATGCTGTGTTTTTATTCAGTTCAAAATATTTTCTAGTTGCCCTGGTATATCAACATTGATCCATAGGCTATTTAAAAGAGTTATTTTATTTCCAAATTTGGGGGTATTTTCCAAAAGATTTTAAATGTTTTCTTTTATTTGTTTCCAGTTTAATTACATTAACATAAAAGTTCATATTTTATGTAGTCCGAATGATTTCTAACTTATTGAGACTTAGTTCATGGCCCTGAGCATATTGCGATTTAGTAAATGCTCTGTGTGTACTTGAAAAGTATATGCATTACACTATTGTGGAGTGGAATATTTTATAAACGTCACTTCGATAAAGTTAATTAATAATGTTAAGCAAATCTTTTATGTTCTCATGGAACATTTTTGTCCAGTTGTCCTTCTGAACACTGGAACGTAGTTATTTTAATATCTGACTGTAATTCTGTATTTTGACTTACAATTCTGTTAGTTTTTGCTTCATGTAATTTGAAGCCAGCCCCATTGTTAGGAAACTAAATATTTGTTTTGTTCTCTTGGTGACTTTTCCCTTTCATTTCTATATAACAACTCTTCATAACTGGTAATATCACTTCTTCCAAAATGTCATTTTATATTAATATAGCCATCCCAGGATTCCCTGGATATGCATAAACATGGAACATTACTTTGCACTTCTGATGTGTTTTCACATAGATAGTGGGTTTATTTAGGCAACGTACAGTTGGTTCTTGCTACTTCACTGCAGCAGACAGTAAGTGCTTAAATGAGGGTGCTTACAACATTTCCATTTGATGCGATCAGTGACCTCTTTGGGTTTAAGTCTACCTTGTTGCTCTCATTATACTGTTGGTTGTATTCTCATTTCCTTTTTATTTGTTTGCCTTTTTTAGATTATTATATACAATATTTTATCTCCCTTGTTGGTTTGTTATAATTCTTTACTTGATTTTAGTGGTTTGGGGGGCTTTGGGGATTTAGAGTACACACCTTTGATTTATTTTAGTCTACCTGAAGTGATTTTAATCCCCTCCTCTTATGGTTGAAGAATCTTCAAATAAATTTATTTTTCCCTCCTTGACTCTGGGCTATTGTTTGTTATCAGATTTTTTTTCCAGGGAGACTATAACCAATGCACTAATATGCTATTATATTGATGTTGAACACTTAGGAATCTTTTTTAAAATAAACTTTTGCCATTGGTGCCTCTTTCCTTCTTTAGATACCCTCTCCTCTCTTCCAAGACTATACTTAAATGTAAACTAATTAGGATTCTTAAAGTTACCTCACGGCTCACACATGCTCCATTTATAATTTTTGTTCATCTTTTTTGTCTCTGTGTTTCAATTTGCACTGTTTCTATCATTATTTTTCAAGTTTACTAATCCTTTTTTCTGCCTAGCTTAATTGCTTTACATAATGTATTCTTCACCTTACATATTATTGTTTCCATCTCTAGAAAGTTGGTTTGAATTTCTACTTTTGAAACCTCTACTTGATACACTCAGTATTTTCTCTAGCTTCTTGGTAACATGGAATACAGTTAAAATTACAGTCTTAATATCCTTTTCTACTAACTGTATTTTCCATGTCATTTTGACTTTTCTCATTGTGGATCATATCTTATTGTCCTTTGCATGCCTAATAATTTGGATATGGATAACTGATACTGGGAATTTTACTTTGTTGTTTGCTAGACATGTTGTATTTATATAGTTATTCTCAAACTGCATTGTGGGTTGCAGTTAAATTACTTGGGAACAGTTTAGTATTTCATTGTTGTGCTATTAAACTTCGTTAGGCAGGGTCAAAGCAATGTGTATTCTATGGTTAATATTTACTCCACTACAGAGGCAAACAACCTTCTTAGTACTAGATTTGATGCTCCATGAATTGCGTTTCTGTGCTTGGGGCAGGAAATTATCCCAGCTTTATGTGTGCTGCGAGCATTGCTCCTTTAACTTCTGCTGGTTCTTCACACACGCGTGAGTACTTTCATGCACACCTTGATGAGTACTTTCATGCACGCCTTGATGAGTATTTAGCTGAACACTTGCAAGTCTCTCTGAAGATCTTTGGGTCTCTTTCTCCAAATGCTCTCTCTCCTGTCAGGTATTCTGCCCTCCACACTTTAGCTGTGTAGGTGGCCTCTCTGGGCTCCTAATTTTGTCTCCTAAACTCAGACAGACAGCTAGGCTCTCCCAACATCCACCTTCTCTGAGGCAGAGTATTGGAGCAAGTGAAGAAACTCAGGGCTGAACTCTTTTTTTCTTATCTGTATGGCACCATTTCCAATGACCAAGGTTATCTCATACATTTCCTTTTTAGTCAAGTGCCAATATAAATCCAGTCCATATTTGTCCATTTTTGCTAAAAGTAAGAAGACTATTTTTTAAAATTATATTTTAATGGTATCTTAAAAATACAAAAAAAATGTTAAAAGATAAATTTTAAGGACACAAATTCTGTAATGTATTATTTTGCCTGGGTAAGTTAAACACAATTAACTGCCTGTTATGTTCCAAGAACTATGTAATACTTGAAACTTTTAAATTTACTGTTTCTACAAAATAGTTATTTCATCTCTGATAAGCAGTTTATTTGTTCAATATGTGCTTTTCTTAATAGCTGTTTGGGAAACTCATATCTCACTCTATTCTCCTTTCAACAATAAATGAGCTCCACATGCTAGAAATCAGTCAAGCTGTCACTTGTCTGTAGCCACTTCCAAACCATGAGTGCTCAGTATCAGTTTCCTGGGGCACCTAGAGTTTTATCAGGAATTACAGATTGTTGTTCTTCATAGTTTCCTATCAAAATCTCTCCTAATTGCCTTTCCTCGTCTGCTTCCTGACTACTTGTGCATATAGAATCCAGTGGAAAGTGAAGACAGATGAGAACTTTCTCTCGTGAAAGAAAGCACGGCTTCAGGTGCTTGCTGCTCGATGATTTATACCAACTGAGGTAGACAGATATGTCTGAATGACAAATTTATACTAGCACTGGAAAATAGCTTTATATTTATGTAGGAAAGTGTACCTTTTGCAAGTTCTTGTGCATCTTATTTAAGTTCCATTATTTTAAAATCATTTAGCAAAGCTATTTAGATAATGAAGAAAGAAAAAACATATGCAAGATAGGAATGATGGTGTTCTAGGGCTAAATGTGGTACAAAACATTTTGAGATATTTGATTTATATGAGAAATATCCAGGCCTTTCTTTTAGTATCAACCAAGAAATTCATTCTTGTTCAAGACTTCCCAGATTTAACTGATTTTTGCTTGCTTTCTACTTAAGGAATTGCTGAAGAATGTGCCAACTGAGGAAAATGTTTGATCGGGGTGATATAGATTATCACCCAGTCATATAGCAAGAAAAAAAAATTTTAATGCAGTTAGCTCTGGATGAACTTGTTGCCAAGTCCTTTTAAGTTTTCAATCATTAGCCCTCTCAAAAAAGGTAAGAACAGTTTGTGAGGCATCAATATTTACTATAACACTGACATGTTCTCATCAGCAGTTACCTGCGCTGCGTATTAGCACTTCCTTATTTGGAGGGCCAGAGACACAAGTGACCACTTTTTCATCCCAATGGTGCTAGAAGCTTCACCTATAAAAGACATGGGTGGTCATCCTTAGGTGGTCTTCAAGAATGTGTGTAAAAAAAATGCCTGTGCATGTGTTTATTTGCATGCAAGAAGGAAGTCCGTAGCTTTCTTAAGATTGCTCAGGAACTTGTAAACCAGCATAAAAGACATATCTGACATGTGCTTAAATAACTCAAGAAAATAGTATATGTAGTTAGGATCAAAAAGATTGCCAAGCAGCAGCATATCCTGAAAAGGGCAAGATAAATAATTTAATGCCAGATAAATTTGACATGGAAGAGGGGTAGGGGTTGGATAAGATGTGCTGTAGAAATCTTCGAGAAAAGAAAAGACTATCTTTTCTAAAGCCAAGGAAGTGATAAAGTCATTTCAAAATCTCTTTTAGTTCTATGATTACATTTCAATAAGCAAATTCAATTTTAATACCTTCAAAGCTGAGCATTATTATATGCTTTTAATATAGTAGATAATTTATAAGATACAATGTGATACCTTTTAATCATTTACAAATTAACCTAATTATTGAAATAACTCATAAATAGTAGATAATTTATAAGATACAATGTGATACCTTTTGATCATTTACAAATTAACCTAATTATTGAAATAACTCATCAATATTAAATCTCTGGTCTACTTTCCCAGAAAATTACAATCAAAGGATTAAATGAGTTTGACAAGAAAACATTATCTCATTCCTATTATATGATTATGTGATAGGTAGAATTTAAATAGGAAAAAATAACGGAAATTTAGACTAAAAATAAAAAGCATTTAGACTGAGGAAAGAAGAGAAAGAAAGAACTACTTATTGGATGCTGAGAATTGAAAAGGAAGTAGCACTAATTATCATTCTTCGGGCAGCCCAGGGTTCTCCTTATTTCAAGGGTCTGACATTTTACAATCTGAATGGAAATGGCTGAAGATTAACTTATTGCCAACTTCTGGAGGGATCTTATTCAGCTGCTTGGGACCTCTGTTCCTTTAGACTGGTGTTTCAGAGGCGCTGAACTCCGGGTATCTGAACAGATGAATGTGGTCACCAACAGTTGTAGTTCCAATCTGGAACCAACTCAGACCGCTCCCAGTTACTTTCCTTGACAGCACAGTTGGAATTCTGGGGGTTTTCCACATTATCGCTGCTATTTATGACCGGAAATACTCTCACTGGCAGGACTGAAAAAATGACTCACTATTGATTTGAAATATCTGTTGTACTCAAAAATAAAATTTGAGTTAATATTTTAACATTTTTCTAGTGAGAAAGTTACTTGAGCTAACATATTTGAAACCAAAATATTCTAAAAATATAGACTTGTGTATAAACTTTTCTTTCCTTAAAGGACATAATATGGTACCATTTGGAAGGAAATTTCCATATGTCTGCTAGCATTTTGTTGTTTTTTCTCTCTTATTGCAAGCTAAGCAAATCAGCTGTAGAAAAGTTGAGAAGTCTCCAATGTATCCATTTAAGCAGGGACGAAATCTGGGAAGGAAAGAAGGAAAATGAAGAACTTGGCCTGACTTTAGCTATTGATCCTTGAAATTAATATTTATCTGACTTTCAGAAGCCACGAATCAAGACCTTCTGTGAGTAAGGTCTTGCCTGTCTTTCCATTCTTTGCAAACAAATGCACATGATGTCACACTCAATATGAATTATTAGATTAAGATGAATTGAGTATTAATTAAATAACCAAGAGACAGACAGATGATGTGGTCCTGAAATATCATTTGCCTGTCTTACTGCATAGTGGATACTTGGAAGAGTAAATATTACAGGTAAAAAAGCCACAGGCAGCAGCAAGTCTCCCCGTACCATTTTTATTCTCATACATACAGCAGAAAAACACATTTAATATGCTTCGTTCTTTTCTTTTTCTTCTCAAACCAAAACTCATTTTGTACATTTGCATTTTTTCCATTTCCTTCTGTTTGAAGCTACTGGCATTAGAATTGAGCAGAATTATATTCTCAGAAATCTGCGTTTTGGTTTGGATATAAAGTATCAACTTTTATTTGTTCTTTCTCCATAAGTAGATGAAAATAGTATGCTATAAAGAAGTTTGCTTTTAACTGAATTGAGTTAGCTTCAGAATCAAAGATGTCATGATGAAAAAGTGCAAACTTGCCCAAAAAAGTGAACGTCACTTTCTTTTGAAAAATGTTCTTACGAATTTAACTGTGAAATACAAAAACAATTGTTCCACATGTTTTTCCCTAATTCAGCCTTAGTAGTTATGGACAACTATATGCAGAAAGGGCATAATAAAACTGTATTATTACCGTAAGAAAGAAAATTTTGCATTATTTCTTTTACTATGTGTCCATCTTGCTTTGTTCACTGTATTTTTAGTACTTAAAGATTGCTAGTACATGGGGCCGGTGAGATGGCTCAGCGGTGTAAGTGCCTGCCTGGCAAGTCCGAGGGCCCGAGTTCGACTCCCGGAACCCACATATGAAAGAGGGCTGGTGATATCACTCAGCGGCACGGGCGCCTGCTGGCGCGCGAGGTCCTGAGGTCGACCCCCAGTACCCACAAAAAAAAAAAAAAGAAAAAAGATCGCTAGTACATCACATTCTTTCCAGACTTCAAATCCATATCTTAAGTAAGATGTTTTCTTGTTTACATTTCCCCCGTTCATTTTCTGGTCATCTCTTCACCCCCTCCGCGCACACACACCCTCCATTATTGGTTCTCAGCCCTCCTTTTCCATATCCAGGACTACCAATCATCTCCCATGGCTGGTAATGAGAAGGAATGCTCTCTATTATAATTTAGAGTCATTATGAAGATTTTATAAGTTAATATTTATTAAAGCACTTAGGAAAGTTGCCTACTCCATGTCAAGAGCTATATAAATCATTGTTGAATAAACAAACTTCATCTGCTTTAGAGAAATAATTACCATTTATGTACCGATGGGAGAGACACCTGTATATCCCAAGCTTCACGTCTGCGTACTAATACTAGGCTTCCTACATGCTTCCACTGGAAGCGTCACAAATATTTCAAGCAACTTCAGATAACTTCATCTTGAATTCAGCACCTTTTTAAAGACATCCTATCTTTTCTCCACCTGCAGGGAAGCATACATTCACCTCCTCGGGTCATAAGATGTAGCTGTCCTTGATTCCTCTTTTCCTCAACTGTGTTATTTTAATCATGAAATTCACCTGAATTTACTTATTATTTTCCCCACAAATCTGGCCACTTTCCTCCAACTCAATTTCTAAAATTCTATTACATGTTATAAGCACTTCTCATCTCAAAACATGAAGCTTTTGATGTTCTAATATTCCAGAGTATACTTCAAATCACTCCATTAAATCTTTCAAGTGTACGTGCTAAGCAGATTTTATAGTTTTATGTGTATTTTTGCCTGGTAACTCTTGTGATACCATAATATAAAATATGGATGGCATATATGATAATGGGTGAAGATCTTATATAGTACATTGGTCGGATTACTTTGTGTTTCAGAAACCTGTAGAATCTTGAACAATCCGTCATTATTAATCTTGTTCCTTAAATTTCCTTTTCTTTCTTTGAGGTTTAGTCTAAGAAAATTTATCATATAAAAGCAATTCTGTCTCTTTTCAATTTACACACAACAAATTTCTCACAAATTTTTCTCACTTTTTTGCCAATCTATCCATCTCCCCCCCAGGATTTCAAAGATCTTGATATTTCACTTTACTATCAGCCAGATATTAATCTCTCTCCGTTTGTAACTCTCATTAAGAGTGCTAATTCCCTTAGACTACCTGCACAGCTCAACCTCTTTGAGGTTGATGACAGTGAGATATAACTTACTTACATACTGTGTTTTTCAATTTTTATTTTGTACTTTTCTACAGAGAAGGCCCTGTACATAACACTTTCTATTTAGTGTCAAACCGAACTAAAGTCATTCTAAAAGAGGATAATGGTAATGGATGGTGGTATTGATGATCAAAATGTCAGGAACGCACTGCACATAGCTAATGATAAGAAACAGGCTTTCAAAATTTGAAGTTAAACTAGACTTTGTTTTTATACTTGTCCCTTCCTCAGTCATCCTACTCTGCTCCCATCCCCTTCATCCCTTGGCTTGATTTGGGATAAATTACATCTATTACTCTGAAAATAAATGGGCTAAATTTTAAAAAAAATTTCTAACTGCTTTTTAACAAACTTCATTTGGCATCTGGAATCTTTTGCTCCTGCTGTAGAAAATCACAGATAATGGAGTTTGTAGGCCTGGATTAAATTTTGCAGAGGAAAATCCATTGGTTACTCACTCTGCTGTGTGATTTACACATATTATTTTTACTCATCATGAGCACAAGTAGGTTATCATGGGCTCACTTAACAGATGAAATATGAATATCATACATGTCTAAAGCTCTTCTCCTTAAAAAGAAGGTAATAATCAAATTTGGATCTTATTTATTTCTTTTGCGGGGGGTTGAGACAGGGTCTCACTATGTAGTTCAGGCTGGCCTTGAACTCAGTATGTACCCCAGGCTACTCATTGTGATCCTCCTGCCTCAGCCTCCCGAGTCCTGGGATTACAAGCATGGGCCACCATGCCTGGTTCTTATTTATTTCTTAAGTCAATTCTTTTCACATCATTTTATCATATTGGCTTGCTTTATGTGTGAAACAACATCAACATTTGTATTTGCTGTGTCTCAACTCTTTTTAATCCTTAAGTTATTTTTAAAGAAAAAAGAACATGCAAGACCAAACAGAACCTTAGCATTGCCAATTTATACTTTGCACCCTCACAGTCTGTAAAACAGCTCTCTAATTTGCTCACATTGTATTGCCCATAATAATATTTGCTGAAATTCAAATCAATAACTGATAAAATTTTAAAGCAACACACAATTTCTCACCAATAGGCAAATATATGAAGAAATAAATACTTTCATATGCTCCTGAACAAAGTATTAGCATTATACTCTGAATATTAATTTTATAAACATTAATATACTTAAAAACATATAAACTTTAGGTCTAATAACTCCTTTACTGTGAATTTGCCATAAAGAAACAATTAAGGGCATTTTGATATATTAAACTACAAATATACTAATTGCATTGATGTTTGCAATTGCTAAAATAGAAATTATTTAATTGCCCAAAAACATGGAAATGACAAAATAAATTTCTAATTATCCAGCAAACATATTATGCAGTCATTAAATAAGGTAATGCAGATCAGGTTAGAGAGATATCAATATCATGATGTTCAGTGATGGAGGGAAAGTTATCAGACCACATATGTAGTATGATCGTTCACATACACACATATACATACAAGTACACACTATGTTCAATTACACATACGCATACTCTGTACATATGAAGTTATATGCAATGTTGATTGCCTCTGAATGCATATGTTGATCTCTACTCTGTATTTTATTTATTCTATTTTATATTTTATGTTTTTTGGAAAGCAACATTACTTTTCCAATTTAAAAACACTATTTTAGCTTTATAAATATGAAAAGAATAGAGCAGTTAAATATATAACTAAGAAATCAATAGAATAAAGCCTCTTTGAACACTAAGATTTTAGAAAAGCAGCAAGAAAATCTTTATCCTCAATTTTTCTTTTTACTGCTGGATGCAAGTATGTATTTTAGTGTATTAAAATTATTAATAGATGGTAACAGTAAAATTTTACTGAATTAGAATAAATACTATTTCAACAAATAGCAAATAGAACACTTACTTTGGATGTACATAGCTATATAAATTACGTAAAAGGTACATTCTTCTCTAAATGGAATCAAATTTTAGATAACTGCATTCAGAAAAATTTTTCATTGATTACCATTACCAGAGATGTAAAAAAATAAAATTTCTGATTCACTCCTAAAAGTTATGAGCTTATTAGAATCACAGAAATTACTACATCGAAAGAGGAGTATAATATAGGTTTTTTACTGAAAAAACAAGCTGACATTATGGATACTGTTCGTAATCAAAAGATTGTAAAATACACATAGAAAAATGCTGAATATATTTACTATTCTGTTATCGAGGCATTTTATAATAAGTACAAAAAGAAACTGATCACTGTGTGCATTACAGTGCTGGTAAAATTCATCACTATTTAATTATGTATTATGAGAAAAACTTTTTACTGAACTTTTAATGCATCAATTTGTTTCATAATCTTTGAGCTTGTTAGGTACCAGAAGAACAGACATAATATTTTAGGCAAGTAAAGAGCACACATTTGAGAGAACAAACAGTGCATAAGTAAATAAGCATGGGCTGTGAAACATAAGGATAGGTGCAGTGAACTAAAAAGCAAAAGAGACAAAGCACATAACCATGGAGCTATTTTGTTTCCATGTGCAAAGAAGAACTCTGAGAAGACACCATTTGACCAGAGAGTTGACATCAAAGCAGAATTTCCACTGCACTCATGAGACGAAGTGGAGAGATAAGGAGCAGCCTGTGGGAAGGGATTTATGGCAAAATTTCTCCTGGCTGCAGCTGAGAATGTCTTTGGACTCAGAATATTTTTTACACACACTTAATTATGAAAAATCTCTAACTTCAAAATAAACCTTTCCAATAATTGCATAATCAGCCCACCCAACTAACTGGCTGAGAAAAAAATTTTTCTAATTTTAGGTTACAAATGTTGACTTTGGGAGCAGCACTTTCTTCTCGCAACCCTATGACTGGCAATTAGAGTTTAAGAATCAAGGTAGAGGAAGACTTAAGCATTGAGGTTCTGATTTTCCTACTACATATTTTCTTCTCGTGAACTTAAAAAAAAGACATTTTCTTATTAGACCATATTAGACACAGTAATTTTTTTCTTAGGACAGTTTTTCCTTGTTATGAAACAACAACAAAACAAACAAATAAACATAATATGGGAAACTAGTCAGAAGTTATACTTTTTCCGTTGGTGACTCTACATTCGGATAGGAATGTGATAGGTCTTGGCCAGTCTTGCCTCAAGCTTAATGATGCAGCAGGAAATAGAACATGGCAGTCTGTACCCTTACAGAAAGGAAAATACTGGCTTCCACTTTAGAAAGGCTAGGAAGATTCTTGCTCTGCACTAAACTGTGTTCCTAAAAATCCCTATGTTGGAGCCCTAACCCTCACTGGGACAGTAATAGGAGATAAGGCTTTTTGGAAGCTATTAACATTAAAAGAGATTATAAGGTTGTGGTCTTAATCCAGTGGGATTGATGATCCTGTAATAAGAGGAAAAGAGAGAGATCTATTTCTCTCACGCTCCATGTGCACAAAGAGGATGGCGTGCATCAGGATTCAGAGAAAGCAGCTACCATTGGCATTTTAGGAACACAGCCCTCACATGAGCCTTGCTCTAGGATTTGCCAGTCTTCGGACTGTGAGAAATAACACTCAGTCTATAACATTTTGTTACAGTGCTTCTAGTAGACTAAGACAGCTTCCGTGAGCTTTAGCCACAAAACCATTTATGTCTCACCAAGTGAAGATCCATCGCAAGGCTCCTTAGCTGGTGTGGAGATGATGGGAAAGGAAAGCCCTCTGGACTGCCTGCTTCAGCATTCTTGTCAGACCTCCGACCCGGAGTGGTTCACGGAGGGCAGCGACAGGAAGTAGTAAGGGTTTTTTATTCATTTTTTATGAGATTATCTAGCAACATAAATTTCAACTAAAACATGGTATGTTCAGAGTTCTGGAAAACAGATCCTGCAAACATAGTTTGGAGCATGATCCCATTGTAAAATAATGACTGCCTTTACCAAATCTTCACCGTCTTTTTCAAGTTATTATTTGCCATTTTTTAAATCACATAGATGCGTAAATATAATTTTTATTAATATTTAATTTTACTGACATTCTTAAAATATCTGATAGGATAAAGAGAAAATTAAAGGAATTTTTATTTTCAAAATTAGATATACCTGCACTAGCATTTATAAGTTGTTTTCCTTGTTTTTGACAATTTATTTTATCATTTTGAACCACATTCTCTTTCCTTTATAAAATGAAGGTGAACAAGATAATAATTAATGTCCAACAATAGAAAAAGCAATTTCATTAGAACCGTTACAGTTAATTTGATGAACTGTGGGGTGGTAATAAAATGACATCTAAATATGAAATCCATAAATAAAATAGTTTTATTATACAACACGAAAATCAAACCCAGATAATTCAAGAGTCGACTATAATTACATGCTCAAAATGGGCTTCAAATGAAGTAGGATTTGTTCTTTTCAACTGTTGGTTTTAGGCAAGATTTTGAAATGCCTATATATGTGGTTTTTATTTCCTCTGAAGTTTGAGGGGAAAAAAAGAAATATAATACCTGACAGATTTTTCAAGTCTGTCATTTAGACATTCCTTTGTTTAGGCTTGTTCTAGTCTATTCATTCAGGCTTTGAGTGCTCAGTGAATTTCTGTGCCCTTTCCCAGGTGTAAGTGGTAAAGCCCCATGTTTTCTAAGGTTTATGACCTACACGTTTCACAAATGTGGTTAGTTCAGATTTGGGCTGATATATAACTATATGTATACCTATATATATGTGTGAGTGTGTGTGTGTGTTCGGAGTGACATGGAAATATTTCACAATAGTATCATCATTAATGAGGTACAGATTTTTAATTACGAAAATAAAAGTTAAGCGACTCACTGAATTAAAAATTATAATAATCACAGTAAAAACATAGCAGTAAATAGATTCCATCTGTAGGATTAGAAAATTAGAGAATTCAGTTTTTCCTCCTATAGTTTTGCCTAACCATTTTTTAAAACCAAAATTAAGGTAATACTTCAAGAGAAATAATTAATAAGAAATAAGTAAGTAATACATTTGTTAATTATATTTTTCTGAATTGGACTTTGGTCTCTATTCCAGAAATCTTTTTTTATTTAATTTTATTTTAGAGATGCTGTGTAATAATGTACTGCAGAATCTTACCATCCATTTAAGCAAATGATGCTGAAAAACAAATTATGTACCTCTAACATAAATTTAATATACCTGACCAGTTGGTTGCACAGCATTATTGTAAAAATACACTAAAAGAGTAGAAAAGAAACCACTTTAAGAAATAGCAAATCATTACAAAACTACTATATAATGTTTATAATTATACATAGTTGTACTTCTAATAAACTTTTCAGAAAGAAATGTGATATATGTATATATCTTAAAGCCAGAACCTAATATTTTATGATAATTTTTTTATTCATAGATAAATAATCTAAATGACAAAATAATGCTTACAGTGATGATTCAGTTCTTTGGGAATGTGGGCTCCGGGGAAAAGATAAATAAGGCTCTGTGTAGACTTGAGAGTTTGGTATGTGGCACATGGGCAGTTACAAGCCATAGAGTTCCCCTGGGAAACTTCCCAAACATTTACATTTCCACAATGTATTCTTTTCAGAAAATACTCTTTTTCTGAAAAAAATTTGACTCTTGGGACTCTTGCTGACATTATCTAAGTTCTGCATTAGGAAGCATGGCAAGGAAGCCTTGTAAGAAATACTTTTAACAAAAGTCCATTTCCAGACCCTAGTTATCATTGATATCTTGGAATTTTTATCTGAGAGTGCTACTTATAAAACACAAACTTCAACCATAAAAGTAAAATGGGAAACTATAAAAATTGCTATTTCCAGGGCCGGTGAGATGGCTCAGCAGCGTAAGCGCCTGCCTGGCAAGCACGAGGTCCTGAGGTCGACCCCCGGTACCCACAAAAAAAAAAAAAAATTGCTATTTCCCTCCCCATAGTGTGGTTTTATTTTGTTCCCTTTCTTCATTTTCTTTGGAATTGGTATGTTGTAAACTCACTCCAAATGAGAAACAGGAGGAAAGAAGGAAGGAAGAAAGGAAGGAAAAGAGGAAGGGATGGAAAGAGAGAGAGAGAGGATGAGAATGAGAGATTGAGAGAAAAAGACACATAGCTTAAAGATAAAAACTGATTGCCAGATTTTAGTGGGCAAAAGGGTTGGCCCCCTGGGGCTCACCCAAATTGAGTGAATGGAAGTAATAAACACAAAGAAAATAACAGCATTAGCTGCTGCTGAGGAGAAAATTGAATTGTACTTCATTTTTTTCCACGTTATTCTTCTGTCTCCTTTTTTAGTTGTCAGGTTTTGTCTGTCGTGTCTTTCATTGGTAGGCCATAAATAGTACAGCAACCAAAATAACATTTTCTTTCAGACATACCAAAGTAGTCACTCAGTTTATAGTTTAATCACAAAATTTTAGTGTTCAACAATATATAATAAATAAAGAAAATCTGAACTAGAAATATTATATTATCATATTTATAATTATATATAAACACAATGTGTTTTTCTAGATTAAAAATGAGAAAAAAAATCCCTAGAGCTAGTGAAAGATTAATAATTGCTTACTGATCGTATCCTACCTTTCCCAAAATAACGTGTGAGAAGGCTAATGCTATTCTCCAAGCTACTATTAACCAATTCCATTCTGTGAGCTTCTCACTCGCATAGAATTGATCACCCCATGAATTCTCATCTATATCAATGCTCATCGCCATTCTTTTTCAGCTTTTCTCTTCTGGCCGTTTATGCCAAATGGTCTAAGTATGTTAACTCAGTAGATTTAGATCCTTAGAAGACGGTAGACTTTGTGCTCAGGTATGTGCTGTTTCACCTCACAGTCTAGGAATTCTTGGTTCCCAGGTAAAGCAAATAAGAAGAAAAATTCTAGTCTGGCCACAAACACTCACCAAATTAGTGCTATTTTTAATTGCTTTTAGACCTTGAAGAGTCTGAGACAATATTCTCATCACTGAATAAGCTTCTGTTTTTACAGTGTACTCAAAGTGGTATCAAATATTAAATGAGGAGGGCTGAAGGTCTACACCTAAAGCAGCAGAGTGCTTGCCACTTCTACTAACAGGTGCAAAAAGGCCCTGGGTTCAATACCCAGAAACACCAAAAAAATTACATGAGGACTGGAAGTGTGATTCAGTGGTTGAGTGTGTGCTTAGCACAAGTAAGGCCTAGGGTTCAATCCCCAACACCCTGCCCCCCAAACTGAAACAAAACAATAAAATACAAGCAAACAATTACTTATAAAAATTATAAGAGCTAACTTAATTCATTTCCACTTATCCCTCACAGAACACTATGAGGAAGGTTCCAGCAAAGCATCCATTTTATAAATTAGCAAACGGGGACAGAATAAATACGTTGTCAAATTCAGATACTTTACAAATTACAGAGCTAATATTTGGAGCTTCATAAAACTGGTTTGCATTCATTTGCCAGGGCTGTCACACAGGTCACCATACATTTTTAAATATGGTACTCAGAGACCTTTTGGAGAAGAGACGATCTGACCAGGGTCCTGAACAAAAGAAGGGAGCCTGACATTGCAGAATAATGTAAAATAGTGTGTTCCAAACAGGAAAGAACAACTAGAAAGCACTAAACCTAGAATGTGTGTGGCTTATTTAAAAATTAGCAGTTTTTGTGGAGCCAGAGTACGAATATGCAGTGTTCAAAAAGCCATGTGATTGCAAGAAAGCTTGCAAGACATACGATGGAAGGGTTGCTTGGAATGACTACTGCACACCCACCGTGGCGCAGTGGGTCTGCCCCGCAATGATGCCGGTGACACAGCAGAACACCTCCCAGCTCCTGCCGCGTGTGCCAGCAGCCCTCACACAGGTCCATTTGAATAGCTGTAACTGTGCCGTTCTGTGCACGTGAATCGATACTTATTCTACTTCAATAGTTGTATTTCTAACACAACAGTTACAATATTCTTGAATCCTCTGTCCTTCAAATGCTTTATCTACTTGACTGCTCAATTTTATCAATATGTAACTGAAAACGTTTCTTACATCATTTTTGTGCAGTTCCACTGATAAACCTATCTTTGTCATTTCAACCTGATGCCCCATAGCATTCTAGCTATTATTCTTGTTTTTCATTTTTTTTTATGTGGGTACCAGGGGTCAAACTCAGGACCTTGCACTTGCCAGCAAGTGCTTGTGCCACAGAGCGACATCACCAGCCCTTTTTTTCCTTTATGTGGGTTCCGGGAGTTGAACTCAGGACCTTGCGCTTGCCAGGCAGGCGCTTATGCTGCTGACCTATCTCACGAGCCCTATTCCTGTTTATAATATTGTTTTTTCAATGTCTTTCCATATATCCTGGATTTTATCAGAGTATATATTCTTTTTTTCTTTTTTTTAAATTTTATTTTAAAGAGAAGAAAAAACAAAATTTCAAAACAATAGGACAGTAACAATAGTTAATACATTGTGTATTGTTATCTTTAAATTAGAGCACATACTCTTTACACAGATAACGTTGTATTTTTCTGTTTTAAAAAATCTACTAACTTTTTCTCATTTGTACATTATTCCTCATGGTATGTTGAATGTAAATTCCATAAGGATCCAGGTTTTGCCTATATTTTCAGATCTCTCTTAGGCTTTAACATAATCCTAGACACACCTCATTATAGACACACTTACATAATCTAACCTTGTTAAAAAAAATCTGATATCAAATTAGAACTCAAAGTTGATTTAGTAACAGTCTCTGAAACCAATGCATCAGAAAGAGGTGCCCAGTGTAAGAATCAGTTTACTGATTAATTACGATGGTGTAAAAAATTATAATTGACTTTTATAGATTATGAAAAAAATTATATTGGATTCAATTTTTAAAGATATTAAACAAACTTCCATTGGTTAAATTTTCTTTTAAACTAATTGGTTCTCTACAGTGAATAAACTTGAATGTTTAAAGCACTGATAAATCCCATACAAGGAATGCTATTTAAAGATGTTCAAAAGAAACCTGGTGCAAGATTGCTCTTGTGATGGGTTTGTCTGTATGAAAGGCCTATTGCTGTGAATATACACAGCCACTAAGCCAATATTTTTCTTCTTTGTCTGATTCATAGACACCATTAAACTTACTTCCATACTGTTGAAATTCAAAGAAATAGTAAATATTGGATTATTTAACAAGTACAGGTTACTAAAAGCCATGCACAGTGACACACCATACATTTAAAATGAGGCTACTGTTGTCTTAATGATATATCAACCAAATGAAAAGAAAATAATATAACTGCTATGAATATTCAGAAAAGTAAATAAATTTTAAAGCAGGATATTAGAAGAAGAGTGTCAAAAGAAATACTTCAGTTGTACTTTTAAGTTGATGAACTCTGAGATATTAAACTATTTGTGATACCTACAATAGTGCTTTTAAAACTCGGAGTATTTCCAAGCAGATCAATGCAATGTGACACAAGGCCAGAAAACTAAAGTCAATCAAATGCTGCAGTGGCATCCTGACAGTCATTGAAAACAAAATAAAAAATAGTTCCACACATGTAAAAATATCCACAAAACTCATGTGTGCATAATTCCAAAATATACAAAAAGTTCTTCAAACTCAACAATAAGAAAACAAATGATCCAATTTTAAAAGATACCTTTCCAGTGAAGGTATTGAAAAGATGATTTCTATTGTTTCAGGGGCTTGAAAATTGAAACAGTTATTAAATGGAATAGCTAAAACTAAAAAAATTGACAGTCCAAATACTGGTAGGTAGGATGTAGGTAACAGAAGCTTTCTTTGTGCAGGTAGAAGTACAAAATATTGTAGCTATAGTTAAGATAGTTTGTCCATTTTTACAAAGGTACACATACTATTAACATACAATCTAGAAATCACTCTCTTAAATATTTTTCAAATTGATTTGAAAACTTCTATACACACTACACACAAATATATATAGAAGCTTTATTCACTATCAGCAAAAACTGGAAGCAACCAATATGTCCTTCAAGACATGAATAAACAATCCATGATAGGCCTAAACAATGGAATATTATTTAGCAATGTGAAAAAGTAAGAAGGCACTATCAAGCCATGAAAAGATATGGGCAAACATTAAATGCATATTGCTAAATGCAAGAAGACAATCTAAATGGATTTCATAGTGTATGATTGCAACTGCATGACATTTTGAAAAAGGTGAAAGTATATATAAATAAAAGATCAGTAATTATCAGGAAATTGGAAGGATGAGGGGGTGAATGAATAAGGGAAGTACAGTGACTTTATAATTTTGCCTTGATAAATAACGTGACGTGCATTATGCATTCCTGGGTAAGGAATGCAAGGGATGAACACGGACAGTGACAAGAGAATCTCAGTGTACTGTGAACGAGGGAAATGATCTCACTTAGAAGTAACTGGAGGGAGTTCTGATCTAAGTGACGTTAGGAATGAGGGAGGCTGCAAGTCTAAAGAGAAAAGGAACTGCACATATGCACAGCAGCTTAGACGACAAAGCTGCATCCCATGGAGTTATGGGTTCACAATTTTAATATTACTAAACATGTACATTGGAACTGAACACTTAATCACATGGTCGGGGATGGTTAGAGTGGGGCTTCTCATTCTCAGTGTTTACAGAGAGCCAATAGAGAAAGCTAGAATGACTTCCGTGTCTACAGAGTTGAACATGTGCCTAAGATCTCATGTTTGGTTTAGTATAGATAAAGATGTTTCCATAGAGATTTATTTACTTGTTTATACATTTCCTTGTGTTTTAAACAACTTTATTGATAGATAACTAACATACTAACGGCTGCACATATTAATATACGCAAGTCGATGAGTTTGGATATATGCAAACACAGTGACATCATCGCTGTAATTGAGATAACAGACATATCCAACACTCCTCAAAGCTTTCTTCTGTCTTTGTTTTCATTTTATAGTTTTCTTCTTCGTCATTGTAAGAACACTTAGTGTGAGTCGTACTTTTCTTTAGTGTCAAAGCGCTAATCACTATTAACAATAAGTACTGTTTTACAGCAGACTTCTAGAACTTATCTGTTGTAGCTAAAACTTCACAGCCGTTAAACAACGTCCTACTTTTCTCACCCCTCTTGGCCCTGGAAACCACTGCTGTACTCTGTGCTTTTACAAGTTTGATGTAATGGATAGTACCTGAAATAAAACTTTTGGAAGAAAACCAAACAAAAACTTATTTGCCATTGATCTTGGCAATAATTTCTTGGATATCAGACCAAAAGCATCGGAAACAAAAGCAAAAGTAAACAAGTGGAACTACATAAAACTAAAAAGTTTCTGTGTAGCAAAGAAAAGTATGAGCAGAAAGAACAGAGAAGCTATGAAATGAGAGAAATGCTTTCTCTCTAAATTTTCCTTTTTGATTTTTAAATGGCCTTATTGAGAGATAATGTACATACCATACAATTCACTCATAAAAATGTACAATTTAATGAATTTTAATACTATAATCACAGTTGTACAACTATTACTACTACTCAACTTGAGGATGTTTTTATGAACTCGAAAAGAAACCCCAGATGAATTAACATTTTTCCCCATTCCTCTTCCAGCCTCACCAGCCCTAGGCAACCGTAAGTCTATTTTGGCCTCTATAGATTTACCTATTCTGGATATTTCAGACAAATGGGACCACACTATAGTTGGACTTTTATAATGGGCTTCTTTCACTTACACAGTGTTTGCAAGATTCATCCATGTTGTACTGTTACCACTACTTAAGCTTTTTATGTTCCATCGTATGGATCTACCACTTTACTAATCCATCATCAGTTAGACCTCTGGATTGTTTCCGATTTTTGACTACAATGGATAAGTTCCATGAAATCCGTGCACACAGTTTTGTGTGGACACATGTTTTCGTTTCACGCTGGTATGTACTTTGGAATAGAAGCCTTGCATTGCTTGTCATCTGACTTTTTGATTGCAACCATACTCGTGTATGAAGCAATATCTCAAGGTTTTGATTTTCATTGCTATAGTGACTAATGATCTCAAACATCTTTTTATATTCTTACTCTTCATATGAACATATTCTTTAAGGAAATTATTCATTTCCTTTACTTTTTTTTTTTCTGCTACTGGGCTTTGAACCAGCGACTCAGGATAATATGCAAGCCCTTATTTCTTTTTTTATTTTGAGATGGGATCTGGCTGTGTTCCCCAGGTTGTCTTCGAACTTCCAATCCTCCTGTCTTAGACTCCCATCTACTTGTGATTATAGGGGCATACCACCATGCCCAGCCTTTTACCCAATTTTTAATTGGGCCATTTAGCGTTTTCTCATTGATTTGTAAGTTTTTTAATATATAGTCATCCTGATGTATCCAGGAGATAAGTTCATGGACTCTTAAGGATCGCAAAATTTGCAAATTCTGAAATTCTTTATATAAAATGGTGCAAGTTTAAGTATTACCTACACACATCCTCTCACATACTTTAATCGCCAGATAATTTATAATACCTTATGCAATGTAAATATTATGTAAACCCCTGTTATACCCTTACATTGTTTAGGAAATAATGGCAAGAAATAAGTCTGTGTATGTGCTTTTTTCCTAGAATATTTTTTATTTGTAGTTAGTTGGATCCATGGAGAGGGTCTATTCTAATTGTAAGCCCCTTATCAGATGTTTTCTTTGGAAATGTCTTCTCTCATTCTGTAGTTTCTCTTTTCATTTTCTTCATGCATCACTTTGCAGGACAATTTTCTAATCTTTATTGAGTCTAATTTGTTATTATTTTTAGTTGATTGTAATGCAGAGTATAAAATAAATATCCCTAAGTCCATCCATATATAAAGATTTGAATAATTTAAAATAATTAAAAAATTTTAAAATGGAGGAGAACAGACATCTATCTGGTACAGAAAAATATCAAAAAATTATGTAGGTACGCTGACCTCAAGGAGAGCGATCAGCTCCGCTCCCTAAGTGTGGGCTGTACAAGGTGACCTCCTTCCACTGAGTACAGTGTGGAAAGATGAGGCTGGGAAGCAGCACGGCAGTGGAGAGACCTAACGACCCCCACCTTAACCGGGTGATCAAGTTCAATGTCAAAAGTCATGAATCCTGTTAGCGTCCCCTCTTCTTACGATGTGATAAAAAAACACATTACCTCTGTAATCTTCTCCCCTGAGTCTCGGAACCCCAGTCTAATTGTGCGAAAAACATTAAACGAATTCCAGCAAAGGGGCACCCTATGAGATGTCTGACCAGTGTTCCTCAAACCCACCAAGCTCATTAGAAACAACAGAAGCCTAGGAACTTGCTATAGCCAACAGGAGCCTTAAACAGATGACAGCAGGTAGTAGCACGGATGGGATGCTGGAACAGAAAAAGGAGTAGGGAAAAGCTAAGAAAATTGGTTTAAAATGTGAACATCAGTTAATAATAATGTATCAACATTGGTAGATTAATAGTAAAAGTTGATTACTATATTGATGTATATTAATAGAAGGGAATTTGGTGTGAGGTACATGAGAACTCGGTACTCTCCTAATTTTTTTTTTGGTAAATCTAAAACAGTTATGAATAATAAATTGTTTTTGTGAAAGAGGAGATTTTTCCCTGAGTTGGTGGCACATGCCTGAATTCCCGGCACTCTGGAAGGCTGAGGCAGGAGGATGGTAACTAGTAACTTGGTAAGACTTTGTCTCAAAATGGAAAAAAAATAAAATGAACTGGAGATGTAGTTCAGTGTAAAGGCCCTAAGTTCAATCCCCACTACTTCTAAATCAATCAATCAATCAATCAATATTTCTACCAGAAAGCCAGGACCATATAATTATAAAGCAGAACCTCATGGGATATTTTCTACAAGTCTATGGGAGAAGGTATCCATACATCATAGTGTATAAACCTATGTTTTTCAATTTTATTCAAAACTGGATTTCTCATAAGGGAAAAAGAGATGTTTTCCGTGCTACATCAGAGATGTATACATGGATTCATACCTGAAATTCTACCTATCGCCACCCACAACAAGTTGTTTAAGTAATAGCCAGAGTCAGCCAAGAGATAAAGAAGGCAAACTGTGCTGAATAACATCAAAACACAACATGAAATGTTTCTGTGGAATATTTGAAAGCAGGGTTTTGAACGTGGTGAGAAAATATAATAGTGGAATTCTTTGGAGAATGAAGATGAAAGCAGTTTGTTTTTGAGCTCGCTGGGCCCTCCACCTCTTACTAGTCCAGGGATTGAAATCAGAGAGGGAATCCACATTTAAATTTGCTTAGTTCCTGGCTCTTCAAAAAGTCCTTGGCTGGGCCGGTGAGATGGCTCAGCGGCATAAGCGCCTGCCTGGCAAGCGCGAGGGCCCGAGTTCGACTCCCGGATCCCACATACGGAAAAGGGGCCGGTGATATCGCTCAGCGGCACGGGCGCCTGCTGGCGCGCGAGGTCCTGAGGTCGACCCCCCCGGTACCCACAAAAAAAAAAAAAAAAAAAGTCCTTGGTTAATCTGAAATTCTAGCCATGGTGTGTGCTCCTGCACAATAGATAAAAAAAAAAAAAATCCCAGCTTCCCAAGGTATCTGGATTTCATAATAAATTGAAGTAATGCAGTAGAAAAGTCAGAATAGTCAAAGAAGAAGAAAAAGTTTTGAAGAAACTTTGTACAGCTACTACATTTCGGTGTTTTGTTTTAAGGTTTGGTTTTATCCAGAGTTTTGAACATCCTCTAAGAAGCACTAATATATTCTTCAGCTTAATTAATTAATAAGAAAATAAAATAAATATATTAGGTCAATAGAAAAATTTTCTGGAGGTAGGTGGTATCCTGGACCTAAAATGAGATGGCAGTGGAATATCGACAGATGTGGAGTTTAATGGGGAAGTGCGGAGCAGTAGTCAGGGGTGAAAGAAAGGGTACTGGTCCAGGGTTCATTGCAAAACAGTGAAACTGGTTCATTGGTGGAAGAATAATGTAAACAGTTATATTTTTAGCATGAATAAATGAATATGCTATGCTGGAAATGGTATAAATGATCTGCAATGGTTATCAAATTCAACAATATTATTGTCAACTAGCAGCCAATTTGGAGTGATTTAGGCCCACAAAAGAATATCATTATGCATCAAGGCTGACATAGTAGTAGATAGCCAGAAGCTGTGAAAATGTTGTACGGTTTGTTAGAATCATGTTACATATGTTGCCCTGGTGTGTCCCATTTGGAGCCAGAGAACCTAAAACCAGCATTGTGGAAAAGCAGTTCCCTGCCTTCCAGCTTCCCATCCAACTCTGCTCAATTTCTCTGTAAATCTAGAAAAGTCTACTAAAAAAAAAAACTATCCCTCAATTGAATTTTGGACAAATCATTTCTTTATAACTAGAGATGCACCCTCAAAATATTTCCCCAAATACTTATTCTTCGCAACAGTAAACCCAAAGTAGTTTTTTTAGCTCCCTATGTAAGTGCATGCTGGGATCAGAAAAAAACAACTTATAGTATTATATTTAAAAATCTTTTTAACTATGGCCTACTGATGTATGTAGTCCAACACTCTTCCCCGTACTCTGGAAGCAACAATGCCCTCCTTCTAGAAGCTACACTTGTTCACTCCACCTCCAAAACTATGCAATTTCATTAAGATTCACAGTGTTATTCCATTTTCTTACTCCAGATCTCTGACTGGTTTAGGGTCCACTAAATCCACACAAGTCTCCCACAGCTCTCCCCCTGAAAGCTGCTGTAAGGAAGGGTGGCACTCTTTACAAGATTAAACTCTTCGGTGCTACTCTTAAGCTGCTTGAACCTGTTGGACAAAGCGAGCAGTCATTCCATGTTGATGGAAGAATCTTTATTATTTAAAATCCAGGAATGGTAAGTGGCTGTCTTACACTGTGTAGAGAAAGTTGTGTTGCACAGAGTAGAATAAAGCTTTTGAAGGAACAGAAAGAAGTAATAGACACCTGCTGGTGTTCAGCTCCTTGGTTCTGGGGTTTCTGCGATCTAACATAAACCTGTTCTTGTAATTCTAGATAGTTCCACATTTTCTGGAATAAATGGCTAATAACTTTTCAGCCTAAATTTGTCCAAGCTGGCTTCAGATCTTATAGCCAGAGAAAGACGAAATGACTAAGTTTAGACAACACTTTAGGCTGCCACTTTATAAGAAAGAAATTTGATGGACTTAGAGTCTTAGTTCTCAAGTTCTTTAGTGGGCACCCAACCTCAGCCTGCTTCCTAACCCCGGTGACGTAAAAAACATGCTGTACATTATCCTCAAACCATAACAGGATTGCTTATATCACAAACTCAAGTGGAAATAGAAAAGTCTATCAAAAATGATTTCAAAATTAAGATAAAGGCTAGAATTATAGTGGAAAGATTATTTAAAATCGTGTGTGTATAGCTTGATATATATGTATATATAATATTTATGAATTCACATAGCATATGGTTTGATTTACAAGGTTTATATCACCACTACTGATTAAAAGTCAAACATGTATTAACATTTCCAGTATGTCATGAGAAATATATTAGACACTGCACAAGTACCCTTAATGATGCCTAAAGTAAAATGAGTTTTTTTGGTCATTTTTTAGTTTAAAGGCTACCTGCTTCTTAATGGTGTAGCCTGCATCTGTATATGATACATATTGTGTCTGTGACTACAGACAAAACCAAAAATTTTGATGGAATATCTTTCCCACATTTGCTAGTGTTTACTGCTTAGATTACGCTTTCTTTCCTGAGTTGACTTGCAGCAGTGGCTGAGCAGGAGTGAGCAGGAGCAGGGGTCTGTTTCTCTCCCTCTCCCCCTGTTGCATGAACATTGCACATTCCCTTTTATCTTTGGAACCAAAGGGAAATCATTTTTTATTTTTTTTTTATTTATTTTTTTTTTTTTTGTGGGTACCGGGGGGACGACCTCAGGACCTCGCGCGCCAGCAGGCGCCCGTGCCACTGAGCGATATCACCGGCCCCTTTTTCGTATGTGGGTTCCGGGAGTCGAACTCGGGCCTTCGCGCTTGCAAGGCAGGCGCTTAAGCCGCTGAGCCGTCTCACCGGCCCGGGAAATCATTTTTTAAAGAGTTGCTTGTGTTTTTTCTATTATTGTTATTATTAATTTTTGCTATGGATTTATTTTTTTTTGTGGGTACTGGGAGTCGACCTCAGGACCCCGGCCCTGCGAGCAGGGGCTTGTGCCACTGAGCGCTATCACCGGCCCCTTTTTTCCTTTATGTGGGTTCTGGGAGTTGAACTCAGGGCCTCGCGCTTGCCAGATAGGCGCTTATGCCTTTGAGCCAGCTCACCGGCCCTGCTATGGATTTTTAAATCATTTTGAAATAGGAAAATTCTCCCTCTTCTGTTGGTCTGATTCCCTAAGAGTGTGTGTTGGCTTCTCTTTTAAACTCATTTTCCTGTGAAATACTTTTGAAACAAGTAACTCCAGAAGGAGTTAGGGAAGGATGAACTGGGAAAGGGGACTGGCTGGCATGTTAGACATTTCTTTTATCTTCAGCTCTGCGTGATTAGTTATAAAACAAATATATCTGAAAAGAAACAAGTTGGAGTTTCTCAAAATACACATTCTTGTTAAAAAAGGGATGAGAGCAAAGTGACAGAGAAATCAGAAATTGAAAGTTGCATTAAAATATACCAGAAAAAATGTATAAAAATTAAACTATAATTAATTGAAAATGAAGAATAGCTGAAACTGGTGTGGAAAGTACAATTTTACATGAAATGAATCTTAAAACATACTTAGTCATGTTGGTCAGTATTTAGTCATGTCTTCCAGTTATTGCCCTTTTAATTCGTTTTTTGAAATATGACCTGCATACTTGAGTATCGTGAAATGAGAATGCATCTATAAATTTGAATGCTTTATAAATATATTTTAAATATGACTCATAGAACTGTGGAGAAAAATCTATAGGAACACACACTGAAAGTCATAGAAACTTGCATTTGGAAGCATCCATTAGAACTCAGGGATAAGGCCCCACTAACACTTATACATTAGGTATGTCTGGGTTCTGTATTTCAGAGATGATTTAGAAAATGAAGAAAGAACTCATGTTTTGGGCTTCCATATGTCTGCTGCTTAGTCTCGTCCCTGCTGCTCTAAATACTGATTCCGAGGAAGATGAAGATTATATGGATACGGCAGGTAAAGTGTTAGTAGCATTTTTCCTTTTTTAGCTGTCAAACCTCTCCATTTTACTGTTTAAAAATGTATTACATTTTCCATTATGTAGAAAAATGCATTTTTAGAACTAATGTATTTGTTTGTTTGTGCGCGTGTTTGTTTTTTGTGTGAGAGGCTCTCACTCTGAAGTTCAGGCTGGTCTTGAAATCACTGTGTAGTCCAGGCTGGCCTGGAACTCACAGCCATCCTCCTGCCTCAGTCTACCAAGTGCTGGGATTACTACACATGGCTTCTATGTTTATTTTTAAACTCAGTTCCAGATCAGGTCACTTTAGCGAGAAAGCTTTATTGGCTCTATTAAACACTGGAGTAGTTCTGAAATATAGCAAGAAGTGACACGCTGAGGAAACAAGTCTGTCTCCGGCTGTGAGAAGAGAAAGGGACTGGGGGCATCCGAGGCCGCAGCCTTTCTCTCCTTCTTGCCCATGTTCCACAGTGAGAATTCCCCGGATGAGTCTACTGTGAGAATCACATCACGCAGGATATCAAAGGATCTAGTAATCAATTTCAACCCATAAAACTCTGAGTGTAAAAATGAAAACATTTACAACAAAAACAGGACAAGGAAAAGACTGTATTTTTATAAGCAAAAGGTATAATCTTTTGTTAAACTAAAATTGTGTAGCAAGTTAGACTGCTCACAGAAGTGTCAAAATATTAGTAACTGTGAGAGAGTACTAATGTTGTGATCGCTTCTAATGTTTGTATAATAGTTTGTGATATGTAATCAGTTTCCACAAGTACATTCTTATTTCAAATCTAGCAGGTCTTTAAAGTGATTATGTTCAGTGTATTTCCTTTTAATGATTAAATAAATGCGTGTGTTGTGCCTGGAACTATATTTTTGGTGCCAGGAAAACAGTGATAGCCGAGACCAGTTTCTAAGAATCTCAGAGCTTCATGGAGAAAGCTGAAGTGTAGACGTATTATTTCAGCATAATCCAGGAAATGAAGCGACACAAGCATGTGAAGGAGAGAGAGGACTCATCCACGCTTGACTACATGAGCTTGGATGGGAAAGTGGTACTATTTCCTGGAGATAGAACTTTGTATAATAAAGTAAAAACTATAATGTGCTTTCTGAGATGTTGTGAGATGAAATTTAGCCCTTTATTTGGCTCTTTTCTCAAAATGGGGTGGGATAAAATAATGATATCCTGAAGCAAGCAATGTGTGGACCCGGCACGATGGTGCATGCCTGTAATACTAGGAAGGCTGAAGCAGGAGGACTGCAAAAACCAGACCAGCCTAAGCAACTTAGATTTTGTCTCAAAATCGAAAGAGTGGAATGGAATGGAATGGAGTGGAATGGAATGGACATGTGGTTCCACACAATTTCACACTTGCCTCACCTGTGTGAGACACTGAGTTCCATCCCCAGCTCCGAGAGAGAAAGGGAGAGAGAGAGAGAGAGAGAATAATGTCCAACTGGATAAAGGCAGCCATTCTGGTCTTAGGATGAACGAGCCAAGTGCTCCCAGTGTCCTACCTATCCTGTTTCCCTCAGCTGACTGGGACGGTACCTACCAGTGACCCAGGAGGCTCCTGAAACTACTGCTGCTGCGCAATCAGCAGCCAGGAACCAGAATGAGCTCATCAATGATTAAGCCAAAGCTTACAATCGCTGCAAGGTTGCTCGAAACCTAGGTGGCTACGAGAGAACTTTGATCTTAATGTAGACTACACAGCTACACAGTCGTACCTAGTTTTTCTCTCGCTTCTGCTTTGTCTTTAATTAATCTTTCAATATCGTAATCCCTCATCTGAATCAATTTGTCACATCATCCAAGATCAAACCATCCTTTTATAGAAATACATCAATGTGTTAAAGTATGGCATTATCTTTTATAGAAAAATGTACAGAATTTTACAGCTTCTCTCATGCCCATGGTAGACATCTTAAAAACACCAATGCAACCAGCAGGGAGGATGATATAAAATAAAATTCTTGATCAGAAAAATAATAATAAACAGAAAACCTCTCTTTAAAAAACATCCTTTGGACTAGGACAGATGAGATTAGCAGGAAGTATTTAGATAAAGGCAGATACCTTTTAGAAGGTTTAGAATCAGACCTGTATCGGCAGGTGAGATTTGCCATCCCACAGTTTTATGAAGTTAAAAATTATTTAAATTCTGTTACTCCCAGTATCCTAAACTATAAATAAGCTATGTACTAACTACTGCAGTACAGTTTTTATATAAAATGCCTAAGAGCATTTGGCACATTTTTCCAGCACAGACAGTGCAAAAAGTACGCGTCTGTGTTTTCTTTCCAAAATAATCAAATGAATTAGACCAGCAGCCTGTGGACTCATCGTTACAGGTCACTTGAGGGCCATGAGTTCACAAACAATTTCCAGGAGAATGAAGATGCAGTTAAAATTCCTTAGGCACCAGATATTTCCTTAGGCACCAGATATTTCACTGAATCTTGATTCCACCTGGTCAACACAGGGTTACCAACATCCCGAACATGAGCTCAGCTGAGAAGCGAAAACCCAGACGGAAAGCCGTCCCTTTGCAGCGGAGAGGCTCACGCTGTGTCAGACAGCACAGCTGGACGGGCCGCTTTTCAGGGCTCGCGTGCTCAGGTGTGAGCCACACACTCAACGCATAAAAGAATGTTCAAACACAAGGCTACTGTTAGAAGTACACTAAACTGGAGAGGCCAAAGAAGAGTAACCAGCTAATAATTAATAAAATTTAGTTAAAATTTGATAGCAATTGCTGTAAAATTATCTTTTATCTTTGAAGTTACTTTTAGTTTTACAAATACTAGAAAAAAATGCTATTGAGTATAAATTGTATAAGTAAATATATGTGCTTGCTCCAAATGTCAGCTTAGGAATCTGAATCACGCAGGTTTATGACAGGATCACTCGGTGTTGAGAACGTGTGAGAGATTTGCTTTAAAACAATTGCGGAGCTTTGTATCCAACTGCAAGCCTATCACGATTGAGCAATTTATTAAACTTCTGCAGTGTCATTTTATAATTTGTAAAATGGGATAATGCCTGTCTCAGGCCCTTGTGATCACTAAATGATATAATGGCAAAAAGTCTGGAGCCCAGTCATCATTTAGTAAAATTAACTGTCATTCTTACGGTAAATACGCAACTTTGCTTTGTGATCTTTTGCTTTCGCGGTACACTCCCGCCACCTTGTGGAAAAATTGTTGAATGGCATGCTGAACTTGGAGTATCTCATGAATGGAAAAAATGTAAGATTTAGCCTAATGATAAAGACTAACAAATAGATTGAATAAAACACTAGGGGAATCATCATTGAGATAGACTCTTATGATAATTACTGATTTATGGGACGGGGTTTTCTGAATATATTTGGCAGCTCAGGTGTTAGGTAGTTTCCTGTGTTCTACAAGTCTGTAGATACCTACTGAAGGTGTCTGGCTGAAACACTGCGTTAGGTACTTGTTTCTAAAGTCCCAAAGCAATGTAATCAGGGGAATAAAGACCATTGTATTATATGAGAAAAGCTGAAGAAATTTCTTAGCTAATGTTTTACAGCTTAAGATTCAAAGGGCCAGAATATTTTTATTTCTGATTCATTTCTCGAAATTATTTAAATAAATTCTGAGCTCTGGGAGCAGATATTTATTGAATCAATAGGTCAGATTTTTATCAATCCCCCCAAAATGTCCAGAGCATAGAAACTTCCAGTGCTAAATCTACTGTGATAACTGCAGGCCTTCTCCGCATCAGACACATCACTTAAGATCTTTATGCAAAGCTGTAGGTTCTCATAACTGAACAACTCGAAATATCATTTACGACTTTCTAAAATTCTTAAGGCTGAGAATGTGAAATGACATTTGTAATTACTTATATAAATGTACCTTTCAGAAAAAGCTTTCAGTGACTTTGAATTCAAATTGACAATTATAATGTCAGTGATGAAGGGAAAAATCACGTTACTTTTATTTATATACAGATACTTATCTATGGAAAATACTTTCAGATGCCTCCTAAAATGCATTTTATTAATATTATGTATATATTAAAATTACATCAGTATATAATTTAAGAAAACTGTAAAAAAATCAGGTCTAAAGCCATTTTTAAAAACTATATCCTGAATTGTACTGTGTAACATCCATATTTGTAAGTAGCAGAAATTCTTGATGTGTTTGAGAGAACTATTAGAGGTATGCTTCAGACAAATTCATTGCACAAAATGTTAAAGAGTTAGGAAGAAAAAGACATAACCTTTAAATGTGTATATATTAATCAATAACTATTAACTTTGTGTTAAAATTATTTACATAATACTATACACATCTATTGAATTTAAGCATGCTATGCTATAGGTAAAAAAATTATTAAAAGTGATTTTGGAAACTGTGTGTTTTGCCAACTGAACATAATCTGAGAAAAAGCTGATAACATGCAAATTCTGAGGTGCATAAAATTCAATTTTCATTACAATTTGATTAATATTATAACTTGCTAATTGTGCAAATCACAACAACTGGTGCTGAAGTCTCCCTTTATTATAATTATCTTTCATATGCTTGTTCTACCTTATCAATTCTTGGTCTGAAAAATTTACCATTCTATCATTTTTGTCAGATCAATTTACTTCAGCTGAAAAAGCAGTCAATGCAGTAATCAAATGGATCAAAACAGTGAGATGATAATTTTGTACATTAAATTCACATTTTGAAATTAAAAGTTGTACCAGTAGTTGAGATAAAAATTTACATGTTCATATATAGTGTCACATATGTCAAATGCATCCAACTGTCAAGTTATGTATGGACAGCAATATTTTAAATCCAAGTTTGCAAAGACTATCGTTTTATGGCTCTACAAAACTAAAGAGCAGCATTTCAATTTCTTTGTTTTATAGTTTTAACATTGCTAAAATATGGTTATTATTTGATATTAATATAATAGAAATTATTGGAATAATAAAATATTAAGGGTGGAAGATACTCAAAAATTTCTAATTAACTTTTATGATATGCATATATTCTTTCAAAAATTCACCTAAAAGTTTGGAAGTTACAGAAAATTTAAAATATATTTACCTCTAGACGATTGTAGGTTCGCACATTTGGCATCTGTTTGACAGCTTTAATATACGTTACGTGCAAATGTTAAAGTCGCATGCATTCATTTTATAGTATATTAAAGCAATGTTCGGAAGATACCTAGACTGGTTTTAATCTAGTAGAATATTGTTGCCCTCTAGCGGACAAAGTAGTTTAGATAATTTAAAGGTTTAAATGCCCTACTTACAGATCAGTAATCATTTCTCAAAGACTTAGAAATTACACGGACTCGGTATGTATAGATACTACTCAAGGAGTATTATACGGTGCTCTTTAGTCATTATTATTTTGGCTGCACTGATCACATTTCTTTTCTTTTTTTTTTTTTTTAGTTCTTTTTTAACTAACAGAGAAGATTATGTGTGTTTTACCATATACAACAGGTTTTAAAGTACATATGCAATGTGGAATAGCTAAACCTAACTCTGAAACACATGCACGGTACCACATAGTTATCACTTTTTGATGAGAACACTTTATATTCAGTCTTAGCATTTTTCAAGCATAAAATATACTATTAGCTGTAGTCACCAAGTTGTACACAGAACTCCTGAATCAATTCCTATCATCCAAAAGAAATTTTATATGATTTAACCACCATCTCCCAACCACCCATCAACAAGTATAACTTTCAATCTATCTTACTGGTAATTTCTGTAAAGGAATGCAACATTTTAAAAATTAGGCCTTTATTAATATTACTAGACTTAATAAAATCTATATTAAAAAATATTGCCTCAATGTGCATATCCCTTCCCACAGCAGGACAAAATTCTCTGAATAAAGGAGGTCACTGAATATTTAGATAAAAATGTATAACTCAAGATGAAAAGACTTGTCTCACTCTATTGAAAACAGCATTTTTTAAGGTTTTTCAGTATTATTAAACACAAATTATGGTAACTAAAAGAATACAATCTATATATTTATCCTGTAATATTAACAATTAAATTATGTTTGTTTTCATATATTTAGGTTCTTTTTTTTTTCTGTAGTACAGATAGAACCCAGGGCCTTGGATGTGCTAAGCAAGCACTCCTCCATTGAGCTACTTCTCTAGCCCTTTTTATTTTTTGTTTTGAGACAGGGTATCAGTAAGTAGCCCGGGCTGTTTGCCAACTGGCAATTTGCCTGCTTCAGGCTCCCAAGTTGCTGGGATTATGGGCATGTGCCACCACAGCCAGCTTTTGTATTTATGTGTGTGGTCCCTCTGTATGTGTGTGTGTGTGTGTGTGTGTGCATTTGTATGCAAATATATTATTGCCTTTAAAGATGTTTATGTGTAAAAAAAAAAAAAAAAAAAAAACTGTAGATTAGGGAGAGGGGTCCAAAAGATGGTTCATCAGCATCTACCTCGAAAACTGCTGAATCAAATGATTAGTTCTCCACTCCACTGTAATGTAGATACAGTCACTTCAGTGGGGTTGCCTTACAGCAAAAATTCAATTCCAGGGGCCGGTGAGATGGCTCAGCGGCATAAGCACCTGCCTTGCAAGCGCTAGGGCCCAAGTTCGACTCCCAGATCCCACATACGAAAAAGGGGCCGGTGATATCGCTCAGCGGCACGGGTGCCTGTTGGCGCACGAGGTCCTGAGGTCGACCTCCCGGTACCCACAAAAAAAAAAAAAATTCAATTCCATCTCTATCAGTTGGTCAGATTTAAGTGATAACTATTAAAGAGTCTAGAAAAGTATTATTCAATACTTTTTCTCTGATAATTGAGTGATATTAAACTTTAATAGTTGATAAAAAGAAAAAATAGTGAGATGTTGAACATGGTGAATTTATCAACTAGATCTTTTTTATAACAAAATAACTTTCCATGGTTTCTTATGAGCCCATTTTCTTGCTATTATTCTTTTCTTAAAATCAGGACATATTGAGAAAGAAATGAAAGGAAATAGACATTATTATAGTGTTGGAGGATTACATACATGTTTGTTTTTATTTTTACCTAGAGGATATTAATTTGGAGTCAAAGAAACCAGTGTATACATTTTGTGCAATGAAGGCGCAGGACGGACCTTGCAAAGCAATGATAAAGAGATTTTTCTACAATATTTTCACCAGCCAGTGTGAAGAATTTATATACGGAGGGTGTGAAGGAAACCAGAATCAATTTCAAAGTATGCAGGAGTGCAAAGAAACATGTATAAGAGGTAGGTTTCACACCCCACAGCCTTTGTGTCTGTTGGGTCTAATCACAAATTTGATGCTTTTAGAAAACAGTGTGAAATATAATTTTAATTTCCCAAGGAATCTCTTTTTGCTGCAGTTTTAGCTATCATGCTCACGTATATTTTCCATTATTTCATGTATGTTATTATAAAATTATTAAGCCTTGTTTATTGTCCCCTGCTTTTCATAACAAAGAAGAAAGAAAAGTTCTCAAGTCCACAAGACAGTTCTGTGCTTGCAATGAAACAAGTGTAATTAAGCCTCCCTGGTCGCTGTGAGTTGGCAAGAAAAGGGCAGTCAGGTCGACTCAGTCCGACCTTTGTCAACGCAGAGACCTCGAATCTGTCTTCTGTACAAACGAAGAATCTAAATTCACTCTGAGACTCTTTAGCTACTAATTGGAAAACACTGGTCAAAATTTTGAATGTCCTTATCTCACTTTGTTTTTCTGAATTGTGAGCTACTTGAGAGAGAAAAATCTGAGTCACATTTAATTGCAATTTCTAACCCGATATTCCCTCAAAGCATGTTCTCAGTGCTGGCGAGCTCGAAGTGCAGTACGTTAGAGATGACATCTTTAGTGTGTAACACTGGATATTATGGTTTCTTTGTTGTTGCTGGTGTTGTTGCTTTTTGTTGTTATTTTTGTTTTCGCGAAGTAGGCAGCTGTCCTTTCTCACTCTTTCCAAAACCGTTTATTTCCTCCAAACAGTCTTGGTAATGCTGTGCTCTTGGCTTACAGGAAAGCCGCAGTGTGGGGTAAAGAGGGACAGTCTCCGCTCTGTGACTCTGTGAGGTGCTTTGTTGCAGGAGCTGACCGAGGAGAACTGACGGGCGGGCGTATATTTAACTTCCGAGCACTTCCTTCCTTTGCTCTCCATAGATGCCCTAGGATCACCCACCAGGCTGCTCAGCGGCCATCGGTGGAGCAGTCCGTGTTCGTGACTGACTGGTCATTGTCCTTTCACCCCAGATTTCCATACCCTGCTTTCTTTCATCCATGTTGGGCCACTGTCCTTTTGTGTAGAGTGGAAAATCACTCTTAGTCTTCAGTGCTTTGGCTAGAATCCTGGTTGGCTAATTCTTTGCAATCCTCACTTTTTTTTTTCCTTTATGTGGGTACCGGGAGTCAAACTCAGGACCTCGCGCTTGCCAGGCAGGCGCTTATGCCCCTGAGCCATATCACCGGCCCCTCACTTTTTTATTTAGCAGTCTACTTACTTTCATCAATTGGTTACTTCTCTGAAATGTATACCTGTTTCTTCTTCTTTCTTTAATAATTCAACATCTCCTATTTCATCATTGTGCAAGAAAAATTATTTTCCTTAGAATCTATAAAATATATAATCACTTGGTTCATTAGTGGCATCCCACTTATATCTTTTAAACATCATTATTGACTATAAATAAATGTAAATCCCTGGCCTTCATCTCCATCTCCATATGATCTCTTCAAAGTCTACTTCATATTATTGCATGAATGTCAGTGTTTTTTTAATAAGCTAAGCTAGCTAGACTTTTAAAAAAATCACCTAAAGAGAAAATTCTTTCTTTAGTCATGATGGCCTATCTTTCCTAACATAACTATCTAAAAAGAATCTAAGCAAAATATATCAATCAACTGTTTCAGACATTGATTAAAAGTTAGTGCAGGATTGTAATGTCTGAGAGAAGAGAAACCCAAAAGACGAGCCCTCCAGTGCCTGCATCCTGCATAAAATCCCTCGGGACCCGTGAAGGAAGGGGAATCCAAGAACAGCATTGTTACAGGATGAAAAAAGGAAACGGAGGTTGGAGATTAAGAGGGGAAAGTAGCTGGAGTCTTCAGAACAATGTGTGAGAAAAAATGAACTTCTGCACAGGAAAAAACCCTCAGAAATCTAGATAGCATCCTCCTTGAATTTTCACTGAATAAAAAATTCTGCTTTTATTTTGTAAATTACAAGAAATTTGATGACAATTATTAAATAACTTTAAATGAAACAATTTCCAGAAGAATTTAATATCTTATTTAAAGTGCTAGGACTACATTAGCCCTAGAGTAAAGGCTACTTTGGACTTCCCCTAACAGTGCTTAAAGCCAACTTTTAAGGATCCAGTGATCCACAAATAACTACTTGCCAAAAGGAAGTTTAACGTACTTCAAAGGAAGACAATAAAATCCTTCAGCTAAACTATAATATTAAAAAATATCTATAATCTCTCCTCCGCCAAAATATGAAACATTTAAAGAAAATGCAAATTGTGACTCATAACCAGGAGTAAAGCAACTCAATTCAAACAGGCAAAAATAATGTGATGAAATTAGCAAATGAGAATTTTAAAATGACTATTACTACTGTACCAAAGAATTTAAAGAATACATGACTATCATGTGGAGAAAATGTAATCTATAAAAGAGAACTGAATGAAAATTCTAAACCTGAAACATACCATATATGAAATAAGAAATTTAGCAGATATACTAAGAGTAGATTAGAAACTGCAGAAAAAAAATCAATAAACTTAAAGGCAACACGACAAGGTGTTTAAAATAAAGCACTCCAACCCTTCCTCCCCAGAAAGTAAAAGATGAAATTCTGCCATTTGCAGCAATGTGGATAAAACTAGAGATTAATTATAATATGTGAAATAAACCGGACACAGTAAGCCAAGGACAGTGTGATCTCGGTCTCATGTGAAATCGAAAAACGTTGATCTCAGGAAAGAAGAGAGAAGGATGGTGGGCACCAGAGGGCAGAACAGTGGTGGAGATGAGGAGGCAGCAAGGAGGGGGAGAGACCGATCAATGGATGTTCAGTTACACTGAGGCACCGTAAGGTGATTACAGACAGCAATGATAAATGTCTGAAGAGATAGGTATGTTTAACCTCATTTAAACATCATGCAATGCATACATGTGTCAAAATATCACATCCTACCCCATTAATACATACGAAATTATGCTTTTTGTATAAGTTAAAAAATAAATTTATTACTATAAGTGAGGTAGGTTTGTGATTATAATAACTAAACAATCTTTGGAGAATATAAGAAATTTAATTTCTACTAAGATATTCTGTATATGAATGATTTCTACTAATAATGGGTATGTGCTCCTAATTTGTTAAATTGAAACTGATGTTATATTATAAATTCTGGCAATTGATACACATATTTTGCTTTTGTTGCAGAATATACACCACTGACGAAGTCGACACTGGAAAAAGGTGAATATTCATTTATGTGTGTGTTAGTAGAACTTATTTAAGGCACCCAGATATTCTAGAAAATTTTAGGCTTTTCTGTTACAGGGCTGATGGTGAAGGCATGTGATATGTGAAATGATGTTTCATTTCAGCGGGTATAATGAAAAATGACAAAGCGTATACATGAGATTAGTAGAAGAGCTTCACACAGTGTTTGCTGTCATCCTAATGCAGCACGGTATTTAGTGTTAGATCCTCAGTCCAAAGGTACACGTGCTATTTTAACAGTTTCCAGGTAGTGATGGAGATGTTGCTAGTCTTATTTTCGGGCTCCGTTCTCTAATCCCTTGTTAATGTTAGCATTCTGTGGCTTAGCAAATTTTATCCAATAATTTCCCAAACAGATGTATGTGTTTGAGTTCTTGACAACTGTATATTCAAACATCACTGGAGATACTTAACAAACAATCGCCTTTGTCAACGTCATTTAGTGGGGTGGTACATGTTTGATTTTGTGATTTAAATTATTTTTCTTATTATTTGTAGCAAGAAATAATTATGTTTTAGTGAATATATCAGCCCAAATGCTAACAACATACCACATAAACCAATCACCTTGTAATAAAGATCTTGATCCAATTACCGCCTCTGGAAATTACATTTAAATGAGAAAATACTAAACTGAGGCATCAAGTTATTTAACTCAAAACATGAGACATTACAGAATTCTGAATGATTTTACTTATTTTGATTTAGTCATGTGGGAAAGAGTTGAAATTTTTCATTATTCAGTTTAACTTTGAGGCTTCATTTAGTGACCAGAATTTTATTCAAAATGTAAAAAGCAAATCCAGCAACCAAGTTTTTACGAACAATGCAAACAAATATATGTAATTATTTACTATTTTTAAGACTAGCTTGCTGTAAATATTGAATTAATCTTGACAAAAATGTTCATTATATGAATTAAATGAAATCTTAATTATATTATCAAAGAATATATTTTATAAAGGGGATTCTGTCCACCAAATAAAAGGAGATATTTTCAGAAAGGAAATATCAATGTAGGTATTAAGGTCTAGATATTAGATATTAAGGTATAGGCATTAAAGTCTCTTTCCAGAAACAGAATTAGAAAAGATACATAGATTGAAATTTTGCTGTAAATTATGCTGTAAAGTATGTGTCTAAGCTGGGTGTGGTAGTGCACGCCTGTAACCCCGGCAGCCTGAATCAAAGGTCTCAAGTTCGAGCCCGGCCTGGGCAATTCAATGAGACCTGGTCTCAAAATAAAAACTAAGGAAGAGGCTGGGGATGTAGCTTTGAGCGAAGTGTTCAATACCAAATACAGAAGATGGGTAGATAGACAGACAGACAGACAGGCAGGGAGGCAGGCAGGGAGGCAGACAAGAGATACACACAGGTATGTGAGGGAGATGACAGAGAGAGAGATGATAGGAAAAGAGAGATAGAGATAGAGAGATAGGTATAATAATTCAAAAACCATTCATTCCTAATTGATATTACACATGAAGTTAGAAAATAAAGCTCCGTTCACATGTGTTAAAACTGTATATGCTGGGGGCCGGTGAGATAGCTCAGCAGCATAAGCGCCTGCCTGGCAAGCGCAAGGTCCTGAGGTCGACTCCCGGTACCCACATAAAAAAAAAAAAAAAAAAACAAAAAAAAAACAACTGTATATGCTAAAACAAATCCATAATAAAATCTTCTGTCGACTTGAAGCTAACTTTAGTTAGATGATATAATGGTTGTAAGAAGAGTGGACATTTATTACAATCCTTTGCAAAGAAAGATTACTCTCAGGCAATTTCCAAGTATTCAGGCCCACATGAAAATTAACATTAAGAATTCTATGGCCCATGAAAGTCGTTACATGGCTTAGAGTCTACATTTGGTGTTACTCAACTTTAAGTACCAATTTAGAGGAAGAGTGTGTATGTCAATTCAGAAGTGTGGCACTTTCTCTAAAGATATAAAACATTAACTTCTTGCTTTGTAACAGTATTTTTAATTGTGATCCTAGGATGAATTATTTGACATTTGTTCATTTTCAACTTTTTCCTAAAATAAAGTGATGTCCGTTACTGGGACCTTATTTAAACAATAACAACTTCCAATTTATTAATTATACAAATCATCATAAATTATATCATTTTTTGTTCTTTATGTGAAATATTTTTACTCTCTCACTTTTGTTAAATATAAAATTCCTCTGTTAAATTATTAAATTTTAATTAAAAGTGCAAGGTAACTAAAACAAATTGACATGATAGTTATTCAATGTATTTTCTTTCTCTTATGAAAAGGCATTATGAAAATTTAGAAATCTTTTGTCATTTCCCTGTTTGTTACACTTAACTACACTTAAGAGTAACATTCACATTGAAAAATAGATATATGAAGAATGCCCAATAGCACTAATCATCAAGGAACTACAACCCAAACCAAAAATGAGGTAGTCACTCCTGTGAGAATGGCTATTACCAAAAGACAAAAGACAACATGGTTGGCGGAAATCTAATTTCTTTTCTTTCTTATGGAAAAAGTAAAGAGGTTTTTCAAAAATTTAAAATTAAAGCTAGAACTATGTGATCCAGCAATCTGATATATAGTGGGTGTTTGCCAAAGGGAAATGAAATGAATACACTGAGAAGATCTCTGCACTCCACGTTTAGGGCAGCTTTCTATGCAACAGCCAAGATATGGAATGAGCCTTAGGTGGTCACCAGCAGATAAGTGGATAAAGAAAATGTGGTGTACATACATGATGGAAAAATATAGTAATTGGAGCTTTGTCCAAAATATTCAAGTCCAATAAGTCTTGTGCTTACAACACATTTGACAGTTAGCTCACTTCTCTTTATAGAGTATGCATGTACACAGAGTTTAAATGTAGATCACAGTATCACAACTTTAGTGACAGCTGTGTTTAGCCTGATTTGGATTACTATCAAAGAAGGGCTACTGGACTTTTGCAAAAGTCTCTTCAATCCCTGAACATGTATTTCCTTTCTGCCTCTGTGCTGTTGGAATCATTCCAACACTTGGAAGAAAATAACTAAGGGAGGATATCATACCTAGTACAGATATTAATTCTAGCATACAAAGAATTCAGGAACTTCTAAGAATAGCCATGAAAGCTTCCGTACTTCTCAAATCTTTTCCAAATTTTAAAGTTTAAGCCATTCTTAATGAAGAACATACAGCTCTGTTTTCTCTAATAATTCTCACACTTCAATAACAAAGTATTCATAAACCGTGTCTTAATATTGATGCACATAAGCTCAGTGTTAATAACTAAACCAAAATTTGCCATACTATTTGGGTGTCCAAAGCCTGGGTAGTACATGACAAAATAGCCTAATATTTTTTATTCACTAAGTTCACGAAAAAAAAAGTAAAACTGATAGTTAATTGCCTGTTTATTTACCATATGAAGAACTTGGAATACCAATTCTAAAAATTTGTGTGACACTAATGTTTTCATTTGCTAAATACCATGAAAGATAAGGTAGATAATTATCATTTTGTATAATTTCCAGTAAAGCCATGTTCTTACTTCTAAGTTTGTCATATTTACCCATTAAATAACTATTGATATATCTAATTAAATAACTAAATTATTTATCAAAAAAGAGAATATTTTTGTGAAACTGTGATAATTTTTAGGAAAGCCAGATTTATGCTTTTTGGAAGATGATGTTGGAATCTGCCGAGCTTATATTACCAGGTATTTTTATAACAACGAGTCAAGACAGTGTGAACCTTTCACATACGGTGGTTGCCTAGGCAATCTGAACAACTTTGAGTCACTGGAAGCATGCAAGAACACCTGCGAGGGCTCAGGTAAGTTCATTTTCCAGGTTATTAGCATCCTTTTATAAATAAGGTGTCTTAGAGAATGTTCAGATTTACTAGGTTTTGTTTCAGCCATGTAATTACTTTCATATATTTCATTTTCCTTCCTCAGATTACTCTAGTATAATTTTGGCATAATGATTGCATTTCTGAAATTCCTGTTCTTATAAAAATTTGAGTGCAAATAGTTATGTGGAAACAACCACTTGAAATCAACCTGTTTTATCTGCTTATATAACTTAAAGGGGCAATTTAAATATTAACAGCTAGACATGGTCGACCATGAAATACGAAGTTCCTCCTGGAATTATTGTTTTACAATATACATACATATTTAAAGTTCACTACTTGCAAATTTAATGTAGCAATGTGACTAAAATTTCTAGGACTCTTCTTCAAGCAACTGTTGTGCTTTGCTTCATGTATACAAATACAAAATTGTGACAATGCTCTCGTGTTTTAATAGACCATATTTTTTTTTCAGAAAATGATCACCAGGTGGATCATTATAAAACCACACCCATTCCACTTGTTACCATACATAATAACTCTTTGACTTCCCACTCTACCAAAAGTCCCAAGATTTGGGGTAAGAATCTTATTTTTTTAATTCATTCCTGAAAAATATTATCATGGTAGCAAACAAAGTGTATTGCATATTAGAAGTGTCCCTTTAAAAATAGTTATATTTTTATTTAATAATATATGTGTTGACACATGAGAATCAATGAGTTGAAGACATATAATCCCATAAAAGAGATACTTTTCTAATTCTCTTAAAGTATGCTTTGAAGCAGAATTTTGATTATGACTCACATGAACAACTTTTATATGACATTTAACTCAATGCTAAATTTATCTTATAAAATAATACTAGGAATTACCAGCCTCAGTGTATGATGGTAAATCATTTTCCCAGAAGCCACATGCCAAAGCAGTCTGAAGTGTTTTTAAATTGAGCAGGGAGCTGGGCAAGGTCTCTGGTGTTAAAGGGCATATTCGAAGGTGCTTGAGTATCCTTCCCCAAGGGGCATGTCATTCCAGAGGGAATTTTCTTTTGGACTGCTGCAGAATTCCTTTCTGGATTCTACCCTGTCAGCATATTTGTCAGATTTAGGCAAGCATACGAAATACTCCTCAAAAAATTCAAAGCTGAGGGGCCAGTGAGATGGCTCAGCGGCCTAAGCGCCTGCCTGGCAAGCGCGAGGTCCCGAGTTTGACTCCCACCATTAAAAAAAATTCAAAGCTGAGGAAATAGTGCAAATACTGGAAAACATAACCAGAAAACATAAATATCTGGACAGTTAGAGTTTAAACAGCTGAAAATTAAACAGTATAGAAAGTTTTACCTTGATCATAAAAATCACGTGTTCATTCAGAAATTAGAGCTATCACTTAGAAGCAGTCCATGTAAATATGTCAAATATAAACTTGGCAAGAGACTGAGGAGTTCCTGTAGCTACTAAAATTGAAAACATATTATTAAGAAATGCCAGTCCTTGGCCCAGGAGTTGTTCACCTTGGCCATATATCAGAATCAGATGGGATTCAGAACCAGAATAAAACAAACTGGCAGCAAGCAGGAGAAAACAAAGAAAAATTCTGTCCAGATGGATTTAAACCACTGCAAAAGCTTACTGAACATACCTAGAATAGGGGCTGTGAATTCCTGCTTTGTCTTACAGGGACCTTATCATTCATGGGACTTGCTTCAGCCCCTAGTACCACACTTTAGAGTCACACAGAGAATTTGCAACATGCTTGTAGAAGAACCAAAAAGTGTAAGGAGACCTGAAATTCAAGAGGGAGGAGAACTAAGTCATGTTTATACCACTTCACCCTTCAGTCCTGCCCGTTCCACATCTGTCCCATCTCTATCCCACGACCCCATCCTACGTATTCCCCTCGACCCGGCTTAAGCATCAGGATTAAACGTGAGGTCTAGTGTATAAATATCTTTCTGTAAAATGTTTTTTGATTTGGGATCTTCAAAAATGAATGGCTAACTCTTCTCAAGAATTAGTAAATAACTTGGGCTGGGGATATAGCTCAGCAGCACAATCGCCTGCCTGGCAAGCACAAGGTCCTGAGTTCGATTCCCAGTATCAAAAAGCAAAACAAACAAAGAAAAGAATTAGCAAATAATTTAAATTGCAGGTATTCAAGAAGTGCTCTAGTAACATAGGGTATCATCAAAAGTGACGCAAATTTGCAGTGAGGGGTTGAAAAATATGACATCTTCAAAATCCCTTCAGGTCTTTAGGTTCTATAATTAGAGCACCAAATTCAGCAACAGATGAATTTATGTCTCACTTTTAAATATTGCTTGGTTTGTAATAAGTATCCCTGTTTCTGATTTTATAGGTAAAGTGCTTTCATTGCATTGCGCTTGTATTTTTTTTCCAACTCTATAACTTTCAGCTCTATAACTTTAGTTTTTTCGACTGAAATATCATTATATATTATTGCTGTAAAAGATGGGAAAGTTTATGACAGAGAGTTTAATGCCACATCTGCGAACAAATGTATAAAATCAGGGTTTAATATGTTTCGAGATTTTTGTTTGAATTCAGTACCAATTCAAGTAGAGATTTTCAGTCATTTATCTTTAAAATGAGTAGAGAAGATTAGTCCAAGGGGAGTTTTACCTTGAAGTTTTATCAAGTATAAAACTTGTTATTGTTCTGCAGGTATACTACCAAGTAGGAAAGGGGAAATGAGGAAAATAAGTGTGACAAAGTAGTATTAATATGTTTTAAATATCCTTGGTATGTGTCCATTGTAGGTTTTTATGAAATATACCTATGGAAAAGTTAATAAATAAATAATTATAAAAACAAAATACTAAGAAAGCAGTAAAAATCTGATGACATGAATTTAAAAGAAAGTGTTAATAAGCATTTTTATGTAAAAGAATAGGCATTTGAAAGAGCTGTTTTCACAGAAAATGCATTTAAAATTAAATCAAACATTTATTTCTTTTGTTCAGAGAGCATTTTCTTTCTGACTGTATGTATTTGCCTCACAACCTACATTCCTATGGCCAAGTTGATCCCTTTCTCTTTTTCTAGGAGCATAATGCACTCTTTCTTTTTTCTTTTGCATACTTCCTAAACTAAGACATGAAACAATATTGCAAAAGCAAGTATGAGGAGTTTGGTACTAAGGGTGACTTACCATGTGGAGGTGGGCGTTGAAGCTATGCCTGATTTGTCCTGCAGGCTACACAAGGCTCCAGCTGCCTTGTCTGGGATGCAGAAGTTGGAGGCAGATGTCCTGCTTTGTCCAAGGGGTCTGCTAAAGTCTAGAAGAAAAAGCATTTAATTTCCCAGTTCAAAAGATTATATCTATGCAATTATAGTAATACATTGTGTTACAGTTTAAGAAATTATGGTTCACAGTTTATGTAAAACCTTGTTTTTCAAGGGTTTTGTCAAATGTGCAAGACTCTCTGTGGCTATCAGTTGCTATTGAAAACATGTAAATCCTTTAAGATTTCAATTCTGTGTGCAGGAGTCATAACGTAAGTGAAACTACATTCCTATAAAATTCTTGCCCTTAAATAATAAACCTAAAGTAAAGTATTTGGGCATTCTAAAATTCAATTATTATTTATTAAGTAAAAGACATAATTTTAACTTTGTCTGTGTGAGGATATTAGAAAAGTAATTTAGAAATTTTGCTTAATATTTAACTGTTGCTAAAAATATCTTGATAAATACTTTTTTAAATTTTTATTTATTCTTAAGTGCTCACTATTATAAATAGATTTATGAATATATTTTCCTGGGTGATCTTTCTAGACTCAAGATGCTTGAATACTTATTAAGCCCAGTGGAGGTTTAGTTTTTCCACTTATTTTTATGTTTCAATTTTAAAAGTCTATTCGTGTAATCTTGAAGACACTCTTCCCTAAAGAAATTTTGAAAAAATCATTTTTAAGCATATCCCTAGATGAGATCATTATTTGAGTTTGATCAGCGGAATTAAGAGGATCTCAAATTACTTACAGTGAACATGTTCTCACTGTATGTGTGAAAGAAATAATTCCAAAGCAGTTCCTCCAGAAATTCAGTTTTGGGCATAACCTTCACAGGTGTTTCCCCCTGCCCTCTCCCCTACAATTGACAATACAGTATAATAAAGATATGAGCACAAAGATATGGGTTCAAGTCCCAGCTCTTGCACTTAAGATATTTCTTCACCTCTCTGAGTCTTATCTTTTCACTGCAAAATGGGCATGGTGATACAATAGTACTAGTTTGATAGGATTTGATGTGAAGCAGTCAGTCGATGTACCCAGCTCTTAGGGACAGAGCCTGACACCTGGTGAGTGCCGCATGGTGCTGCTGCTATTCTCCATGTGATTCCCAGCAATACAATTCACTGCCCAAGCCTAGTTTCTCATCTGTAGAACAGCTCTGTCAGTGCCCACTTGCAGAAGAAATAGATATTTCAACATTCAAAAAATGTCTAATTATTCAGATAAGGGGAACGAAAGCTGGAGGTAGCAGTGAAGGATGGGAGGGGAAGGAGTCAAAGAAGAATTAAGATGCATTATGTCAGATGCACATACAAACTCCCCACAATAAATGTAATTATGTATTGCAAACATGTACTAATAAAAAAATAATAACAAAAAAAATTATCCATTTATGGATAAGAATAAATATACTGTCTCAAAGTCACAACTAACCTTAAAACAAATTCATACTAGAATTAAATTAATCCATATATACAAAACTCAGACAGTTGATATGTATTTCTTAAAAACAAGTTGAGTGCATTGAAATGAACGAGAGTCATGGGGCTTTGAATCCAAAGGAAGTCAATTTGTAAAACTTATTTTTTCAACACTTCCAATTCTCCAAACATCCAGAGGTCACCACTATTTTTTTCTGTTATTCCATTCTGAACACATGGAAATTTCTATTCATTGCTTTGCTCCTTCTAGTCATTCATTTCATTCTAGTGCGTTTTCTGAAGAAATGTCTGCTTCTGTCTCTCCCATTTGTGGTCCTGTTTTGTTAGATCATCAGCCTGTCCTGCTTAGGTTGTTGAAACTATCGTCTGTCACTCAAACAAGGACATTAATGAGAGTGGAAATGGGATACTGGAGAAATTTAGTTACATATTTATTTTATATATATGTGTGTGTGTGTATTGGAAGAAAATTAGAATTGTCATTTTGATATATCAGTGAAGTAGTTTTGCATTTAAAAGCATTTCAATTTTCTTAAATTGTATTATGTTGAGAATACTATCTCCAAAAAGCAAGCCTGAATTAATACTGGCTTAGGCAAAGTTGGCCAGGTAGGCATGCAACAGAGAGACAGCTATTACAGAAGAGCTGGTGTAACTGAGACATACTGCATGCATGTATACCACATGATAAGATCAAAAACTTGACATACATCAACTAAAATTACGTACATATACACACAGATAGAGGAAATATACAACATGAATTATATGTGAGATTTTTGACTTCACAGTTCTATTTCTCTGCAGCCCTTATGTTATAAAGTAATCTTTAATGAAACTAACTCTCTGGAAATTTTTTACAAAAGAGCTCTTAATGGATCCATTCTTTTTCTGTGTTAATTTAACCTCATCTACTCGATTTAAATTTGCCTGCACTATCTGTTAGCTCTTTAACTATTCCAGATTTTCTTATTCTGCCTTTAATATAAAAATATTCAGTTCATTAAACTTGTTCTCTTCATTATAATTAAACACAAATTATTCATCCTCCTTCTACATGATGTTTTAGTGGTTTCTCCAACCTAACATTCACTGTCCCTCCTCATCGTATCTCAGCTGCATTTTCACTAACATAAAGAACCCTTCTTCCTTTTTCTGCTGACTTCCAAATATGATTCGTCAAATGCCTGTGATGTTTGGGGGTGTGTTTTCTTTGCTGCTCTGACTATATTAAAGTTTTTAAAGAAGAGATGATAGATATTTTTTAGCCAATTCCCTCCTCCAGCATTTAGTTGAGCTTTCAGCACAGTATAGATGACTTATAATTTTTATTCATTAATTTTGTGATCCACAGTTACAAAAGAAAGAACAAATGATGGCTGGAGGAAAGCTGCTCATACTTACCAAGTCTTTCTGAACGCCTTCTGCATTCATGTATCCATATCGCTTTTTAGGATTTGATAGCATTTATGTATATGTTACTATTTGTGCTTTTGGAATTTCCTTAATATTTATATAGTATATGTGATACCTATGACAGTATATACCATTAATAAAGTTTTCATGTTTACATGCATAGTTAATATAGTCCTCTCAACTTGCCTTGCAGGTAAATTTCTAGCTAGCTAAGAAAACTAATGTTCTCAAGTATTTGTACTGATTCTGGGCCATTTGTAGAAAAAGTGAGTTATGTTCTTAGTTACATAGACCCCTTTGCTTCTTGCACATGAACTCCTACCAGCTACCTTAGGGTTACTTTATGATAATTTGGAAAAAATCATCTTTGGATGGACTTCAAAAGCCTACCGCCACTCCAGTCTCTGACACAAGCTGCCCTACTGAGAAAAGGTCACCTGCGTATTTGACCTGGTTGTCATTACTTCCTCCATGCTGCAGGGCCCAGGAAACTCATTGGATGTCACGTTGAAGACCATTTGGCTACTTGAATCAGTCTCTCTCTCTCTCACTCTCTGTTTCTGTCTCTGTCTCTCTCAGTATGACCTAGGGGCCAGATTCCATATGTGTGTGGAAAAAATGGTAAAAAAATAAGAACATATATATATATATATGAATGAAAACATATATATATATATATATATATATATATATATATATGAATGAATGAACATTGTCTATCTTGACCTTCCAAAAGAGGGGTTATGCTGACAGAGGACTAAATCGACTGCCAAATGCAATCACCAATACCGTCAATTTACAGATCTGCAACACAACACTGCCAGCGCTTTTGCCTCTTGAGGAAGATGTGGTTACCTGGAGAGAATACTGAAACCATGGAAACTCCCTGAGAAGAAAATATCCCCCATCAACTGAAGACTTGCGCATTCAGCTACATACCCTCGCAAGTCACAAGCACCACGGCAATTCTGAAAATCCTCATTTCATCCACAACCCACCCACAATTCCAAGGAAGTCATCTGCCTTTCAGATGTGTTCTCGTATCACAAAGCACAGGACCAGCCCTCATAATCAACACACGCCGGCACGCGAAGTCCAGTGCCTCGTGGTGATTTTCTGACAAGCTGGCTTTCCAAAAATAGATAACTTTTGGAGAGCATCCATAAGGGCTTCCACTTCCTGGCAAGGAGCTAGTGAGAGACAAAAATGTGGCACTTCATTTCTGCCAAAGTTGCAGCCATCCAAAAGCAGTCACCCTAGGTGACCACTGCTGGCCTCCTAATCCCTCTCTTCCTGCTCTGTCTCAAAGTTAACCAAAGGGAAGCTTTTGCCCCAGTCATAAGAGTCCTCCAGAGAAATCTTTCTAAAACTTTAGCATGCACAGACTTATAAAGGAAAAAACTTCACAGACTCTCAAAGCATAAATCAAATTATTTTATGTGACATCAGATTTTACTAACAGATAAAATAGGAATAAACATTTTAAGTTTGTTTCTGACCATTATACAACTATAAAACAAAACTTACAATTAATACAATCCAAACAAACTACTGATACATTAATATTACTAATTTGATAAGACACATGTTTTGGGTTAAAAAAAAAAAGAGCAAAATCCTTATTGCAATATAAACTTGGCCTTGACAGCCGCAGAGCAGGTTATGAATGAGATGGGAGCGGTTTGGAAAAGGCTGTCCTGCTCTTCCCTGTGTGTCATTCTTGGAAGACCGGTTTTCTGTTTGAATGCTGGGCCATCTTTGCAGGAATATATCTGAGCAGCACTGATACAAAACATGTTGTCTAGAGAAGTCCCAAGTGTACCTTTTAGAGGGTCATCGTGGACTGCTGTTTCTAGTTCTCAATCCTGTGTAACGCCACTGATGGCTACAGATTGGATTGAGACTCATCTGTTTGATTCCAGACAAAGCCTGGAACTGTGGTCTGTCATCTAGAATCAACCCAATAATTCTCACCTTCAAATCTACCAGCTCTCTGCCTCAGCCATGTGTCCCCAATACTTGTTTCTAGCCTCCTTGTTTTGATGGGATATCTTTGTCCTGTGCAAACCTGAGAAACGCCAATTCCATGCGTGTAACTGTGGGTAAGACACATCTAGCACGTTCTTACCCTGAGCTTTAGGGAAGAGGGCATTTGGAGATCAGATAAAATGGAGACTTTCTGACAACTTTATCTGAAAACAATTATTACAATAGCTTTGCCCAGTTATTTTAAAAAACGTCTAGCTAGTTTACAGAATAATATATCACAGTGGTTAAGAACATTGACCTTATGGAAAGAAAGATGTGAATTTAAAATCTATTTCTACTATTTCCTAGCTTGGTCTGTGGCCCTGAAAAAAATTACACAATTCCTCTCAATCGCAAGGACCTCACTTACTATATGTAGAGAGTAACATCTCATAAAATATTTGTGAATATTATAATACCACAAAATTATTAATCTATAACATTAGGAATCCAGTGCTTAGCACATAAGAACTCAAAAATATTAATATTTGTGGGGGTTTTTAATGATGCTAATAATAATAACTCAGTTTCATCTGAGGTTCATCTGAGCAAGAAAAAAGAAATAACATAATCAGGAGTATTTTTTGTAGATGTTTCATTCTAATTTTAATCCAACTAAAATCTGTAACTTTGAAGTATTTTATTTCATATTATAATTATCTGAAATAATATAGAACTTGTAAAGTCCAAACATAACTATAAAGTACAAGTATATTTTTGTGTCTTTGGATTGTATCTCTAGTCAGAGGATTTGTAAACTTATCTTCCCAACTTTATGCTTTGAGCTATGGATCTGAGTACTTTCTAATTATAATCAGTTCAGCAAGAATTGACTGGGTTCTACCTGGCAGGATTTGTAAGGAGCACTGGAAATACAAGAATAATAACTATGAGGCTTGTTTTGTCCTTTACATGCATGCCTGTCAAATGGAAGGACTTGGACTTCTAAGTTACATACGTGCCTATCTGACCTGCCACATAGAGGCTTGCACAAGCACCATGGGAACAGTCACAAAACTACTGTGCACCTGTTCAACGACGTCAAAGTCAGATTTTTCTGTTTTCTCAAAACCTGAGCTTTATCTTTTGTTTACCTTCTGTCTGGATTTGTTTGCCTGGATGCAGGCTAATCTGAGAGGTCATGGTTAATTCCATTTGTATTCAGGGAGTTTTCTAAGTAAAGCCACAATTTTAAAAAGCTACAAAAAATGATAAATTATGAAACTATTGTTGTTTATTCCATACTAGGTGTTCAAAATATTTCATCTTCTTGGTCACCCAGTCCAGAAACACTAGATATATCTCTAGCTCTCTGCTCACATTCAATCTGGTACTTAACCGCTAGCCATTCTCACTGAAATTGCTTTAGGAAGGGTCATTCTATAGTCTCCTCCATGAAAAACCACTGGATTCAGCCCTCACGTACCTGACTGAGCTTTTTTCAGGTATTAAGCAAGATCACAACTTGTCTTTTCCATCCTTCCGGACTCCCAGTGGTTCATTAATATCTGCGTCACAAAGTCCAAATACATCAACATTCAAGAATGTTCTAAATCTACCTTTCCATCTTTTACCTCACTGTATCTTCTTGCATCGTGTTCTGAAGAAAGCCTGGGGTTTCCATAGCACCAAATAAATGGGAAATATTCCAGCCTTCCAGCTCTTCCTTCCCTTCATCTGTGCACTTCTCTGTCTCCTCCGCTTACCAAATCCCATTCTCCCTGGGAAGCTATGAACCAAATAATCATTAATTTTTTATCTTTTATTAACACCTGATAGAGATTTTATTTTGTACATCTGTCACAAAGAAAAGTTTTTTCCTAATGTATTTTAAGATGTAATTATCTTTAAAAACTTACATTCTTAACAGTTGCATGATTTGTCATTTAGTATAACTTTTTTCCTTTCTGTGTTCAGGAAAAATCCTGAATGATGATAAATCTGTGAACTCTGTCCATGGGTTAGGCAGCATTTAGGTGAAGGAATCCAATTCAGCAAATATCTACTCACTTCTCTTTTTCCTTTTTAATCTGTGAGGGCTTTCCTGTCCTCGCAAGACTTTTTATAGTTCATTCCTTATGATCTCCAGTGTCAAATTCCCTGGCTGCCCACTTTCTACAATTTGGCCTCAGTTAACTAGCCCATTATATACAGAAAAAAGTCCCTGAAGTGTTTGTTTTCTCAATCCTTCCCTCTTTTTAACACTGTAAAGAATGTCAGTTTCTGTCAGTTTAATACCATTTCTCCTCTACATGCTTTTCTGCAGTACAGAGAGGATGACAGGTGTCCATTTCTAATCAAAAAAGATTTCAGTCTCCAGCCTTGTATTGATGACTTCAGACCCAGGCTGGCTCTAAGAAGTAGTTTTTATAATGTAATTTGAGCATTGTATTTCAGACAGTTCAAACATAAACAAAGGAAAAAAAGAAGAAACTCAGTCATGTTCATAGTACACAGAAGCAGTCATTGCCATTATTCCAGTATGTTCCATTCTACTGTCTCAATTTCTTGTTTTTGGAAACTCATCATGCAATGAATGCAGTAAAAAACTGGAAGTAGCTTCTGGAGGAGCTCCAACAATACATCATGAGCTCAATATAAGTCCATCTATCGCTTAGAGCTGTAACCTTGAAAACTTCTAATCTTATTATCTGATAAAGCTATCTCTGTAATAATCAATTTTTCCATTGGTTGCTCATCTTCTTTGCTTTTTGACCAATGGATAACACATGGATCATTTTCCAGTCTTATATATGTATGGTTCTATATGTATACGTGTGTATTTGTGTGTGATAATTTTCTGTGTTCACACAAAACACTGGAAATTATATTTTACTGATAACTATATTTTTCTGATAATTATATTTTACTGATTTTAAGATGTATATTTCTCAACACTTTAACTTGGCTGTAAGCATAATGAAGCTTGTAATGTAGTATATACTAGTATAATTATGTTTTTCTTTATAAATGCTACATAAAATAATGCATCTTACAATCAATAGCATCTTAGATTTTATGTAAGTGATATTTTACAAAATGTTGGAGAAACTATAAGCAGTTACTTATCCCATATAGTACTTTTCTACTTTTCACTGGTGTGGCGAGGAAGAAAAAGTGATCCATAGTAAATAAACACAGTACAATAAGCTCTTTGATCTGTTAACTAATGTTTATGTTCCTTTAAAACATCATTGTATGCACATACAATGGAAAATTCAGTAACATCTACCAAATTATAAATTGAATATAGTTTTGATACAATTCTAATTTTACAAATATCTCCAGAACCTTCTGATAAAAAAGATATCCATAAGTCTTGTGGAATTAAAAAAGATTAATTGAAAGGATTTCTGTATCTGTGAAACAGACTAAATATATTGCAATTAATTCATAAAATGAATTACTGCACATATATTTTTTAAATGATCTATAAGCACATAAACCATGAAGTATATCCATAGATTATTATCAAGTATCACAATAAGTAGAGTAGAACATAACTGCATACGAAAATAATTTTGGGAAAGATTTTTACCAAACCATTAAGAGTGATTTGAGGGCAAAAATCCAATACTGAAGAACTTTTGTTTTACATTTGTCACACTTGTAAATTTTTAAAAACTTTACGAAGTTAATTTGTAATACATTTTTAAAAAATATTTCACTTTACTACAAAATTTTAGGGGAAAAACAAAAGGAATAACTTCCTATTCAATTTCTTAAGTTAACAGAAGACAAAACAAATTAATCAACAAGTCATGAGTCGGTTCATAAATTCTAATTTGCTCAGTAACGTGAAAGCCTAAAAGACATGTAAAGTTGAAGAGAAGGAAACATATTACTTTACTCAGTGAGTACAAGATTCAAGGTTTACTGGAAAAATTTCAAAGCAAATTTACAAAAACGACTTGGCCTGTCAGACACTCTGCATCTCCTCTTCCATTATAGTAGTGTCGCTAGATCATGGTAATTCCTGACAGACAAAAAGAGGGAATCCTGAGTTCAGAAATCTCTCAAAACCTCCCAGATGGAAGCTTCTCTACTTGTTGTTAATAGTAGGATGAAGACAGAATGCATTTCTTACTCCCTCTGGAAAATGAACAAAAGTCAGGTTAGTGTCTTTTTATTTTATCTTAAATTTCTGTGAATAATTATAACCTAGACCAAACAAATCACATTATGTAATTACATCAAAATCTTTATATTTCCTTTCATTTTAGATATTAAAGTCTGGATTTTGAATAGGTGAGTGCCTATCTTTGTCTAGAATAAATATGTTAATTGAAAAAGGGCAAGCTTATTTCCCTATGGTGTGCCAAAAAATTGAACTTCCTTAGAAAGTTGGAGATGTAACAGGATGCTGATGGAGGACTCAAAAAGTCCTCAGTCTAATATGTCTTTAGGAAACTACCAACCGTATGACTGTAACTCTACTGTGATCTATGCCACAATCACCCAATAATTTAGGCGTGGTGGTGCACATCTGCAATCCTAGCATTCTGGGAGGCTGAGGCAGGAGAATCACAAGTTTGAACCCACTCTGGGCAACTTAACAACTTAGCAAGACCCTGTCTCAGAAAATAAAAACAAGATGAGAATGTAGCTCAGTGCAAAGACCCTGGGTGCAATCCTAAGTACCGAACAAAGAAACAAAAAAATGTTAAAATGATTGGTACAGGACTTAAGTAGTTGACATTTTAGGTGCAATCCACATTCTGAAGAATAGTTTTTCTCAAAAGACTCCCAAACTGATCATAATTTATTGCATTTGTAAACACCTCTAAAAATGAACTATGTATCATACAATAGCCTTAGTGATTAATTTCAACCATGAGCCCACTATGGAAATATTGTTTCTGGTGTGAGGAACCTGAGTCAAAACTGTGCTGTGTTTGACGATCTGTGTAAGCAGTGAGTGAAATCACAAGACCAACAATCCCTGTCACGGTGCTGGTCAGTCCTGGGGAGCTCCCCGAGCGCCTGCTGCCAGGCCAGCACTCATCTGCTCTCCAGCTCTGCTGTCAGAAGGAACACGCCAGGCACTCTCAGACTCTGAAGTCACTAAGAGAAGCAGACAGACGCAGTGGGGTGTCTTGGGTAGTTTAAGTGGTCGTGAAATTTCCTGAGGTGGCATCTGTGCTACTCAGCTCTCCATTTGTTCTCACACCAAAGCCCTGCCTCCCCACTGCTCTCTGCTGCATTAGGGGGAAACACTTTTCCTCTGGACTCTGGGAGGGTGGTCAGCAGCAGACATGGCTGGGTGGCTGGATGGTAGGGGAAGAGTGAATGTAGCTGTCCCCAGGACACCTGCCACATGCCCTTCGTGGTTGCAGCTCCCCCGGAAAGGTGTGTGATGATCCCAGGTCACCTGCTTCCAAGCCCCTGGTCTCTGGTGACTGTTTCCTTCTTGGCCACTTCCGGTCTAGGAACTGTCAACCCAAGTGGACCAGGCTAACATGCCCTCACTTGGAAATTGCTTGATTTTTATTATGAGGCTATTTTACTACAGGTTGGATATTAAGGAGAAAAGAAAGTGTTTGCTCCCTGTCAACAGAAAATTCTCTCTGTGCTGGAATAAGGCATTGTAGGGAGGGCACTGCTATTAAGACATAGCACTAGCATTTGTTAAGAAAGGTGCAATTCACAAGTCCATCATGCACATTATCTGCAACTCACTGTGGGCTGATACTGCTTGCACAAAATACTAAACTGAAACTGATGTGTGAGTCCTATTTTATCATTCACATCTATTATGAAGTATTTGTGAATGCTTGCTGAAAACGCAATAAAGAGAAAATCAGTTTCCCTTGTTTCTCAAATCAGGGCAATTGCTTCTCGTCTGTCTGTCTTGTTTCTGAACATAGGTGATGACTTTAAAAGCTCATGAGATAAGGGTGGCAGCAGTTGTAACCATTTCATATTCTAAGCTGTGGAATGGTGAGAATCCAGCCACAGGACACTCACTAGAATACTTGGTAAAATGGTAGGACACAGCTACACTGTACTTCGCCTAGACCCTTAGGATTCTCTCAGGCAAACTGTTCATAGGGACAGGAAACATCAACATTTTATAGAAACTTTAAGACACATTCTGCCTAAATGCATCTTAACTTCAAATTATTATGACACATAATCGTGTCCAAGGATACAAAGCAAGATGAATAAGTCTAAACTATATGATTTTGAATGTTTTAATTTTACAGATTCTAGGAGTTTCTTTTAAAAGCAGTATTTATAGACCTTGTCAAAACCTACATAAAGCCTAAAATTCTTTGTGATTTTAGCTCTTGAATTTTGACCTCAAAATATTACCTTTCTAAATTTTTTTTGCTTTGCTGACATTATTTTATTTGATTTTATTCCTACGTATTTGCAGTACATGATGTTTATTTGCATTCATTTTAGGGAGTGGGTGTACATACTTAATATATCTTCATTCTTTTTAGTCCCCACACACCTCCCTCCCTGTGTCTAGATTCTCTTGCCCCATTTTCATTATTATTGTCTTTTTTTTATAGTTCATATTTGGGACATATAATGATTGCGTTCATTGTGGGTAGCTGGTACATGTATATGAGACATCTTAAATTTTTTATAATCTCTTGCTTTCCTCCCCTTCCCCCACCCTTGGTCTCTTGGTCCCCTTCTAATTTGCTAAAGAAATTTCATATATTGTTACCAAAATATTCACTTCCTCTAATGTTTTCCAATTGATTTCCTCTATTGCATGGGTTATTTTCTCAATGCACTCTAATTTCTACTTAAAAATTTAGAAAGAGGAGAGAGTAAGAATGTGTTTATCAAAGTTAAGATTTTTTTCCCCTCATTTTATTTCTTCTCTTTTATACTCTCTTCATCTGGAACTAATTTGCCAAAAAAAACTCCCTCTTGCTTGCACAACTTAATTGCCTTGGTTGGCTACTGGATTCCTCGAAGTTTTATTTTCTGCCAATGTTGAACATTTAACAAATCTTCATCTGCACATCCTGTAACACATCTGACTGTTTGGCAAAGCTACTAAAGTTTTCTTATATAGATTCCGCGCCACGCAACTTACCTGCAGAATTGGGGTCGTAACATCAAGGAGCTTACCTGGACTACTGAAGAATACCAGCTTCCTGTAACAGAAATTTCCAAAGGAACTAAAAAGTGCCATTAAGCCAAAACTAATTCTCTCCCTTCCCTGGAAGGAATGAGTGTCTCTTTTATTGCCTGTTGCATTTCCTCTTTGTATCCTGAAAGTCACTGGTCCCATTGACAGAGCTGCCTGTCTGTTTTGTCCAAATCAGTGTTTTATTTTGCTAGCTTGGCAATGTTTCTTCCTTTGCAGAAGCATTTAATTATTTAGCCCAGAACTGATCTTTCAACTCACAAAAAAAATGTTGCTACTAAGTCAAACATCTCCTGGACGCCTTCCCTGAAATTTAAAACTTGCTGTACCTGAATTCCTGTACTTTAAAATGTGATTGTACTATCTCATTCAGAAGTTGAATTGTTAATTAGTGATTATTTTAATTATGTACATGGTTTGTTCATGTTAAGAGTGGTCCTAATATTTTCCTTTAGCAAATGTGTCTATTTTTTATTCATTGGAGAAAGATCTCAGTATAGTTGATCCTGGAATATATTTAAGCATTTTCTGACAACTGAAATACTTAATTTTTAATATGTAGTACTTTTTTGCATTAAGATAGCTACTTTGTAAAGACGTGCCATGGAACTAATACAATAATACAGTATCCATTATCACATATGGATTACCATGTTTTCAGAATTCAAGGGACCTTCATGGTGTCTCACTCCAGCAGACAAAGGAATGTGTCGAGCGAATGAAACCAGGTTCTTTTACAATTCAGCCATTGCAAAGTGCCGTCCATTCAAGTACAGTGGATGTGGGGGAAACGAAAACAATTTTGCTTCTAAGAGAGCCTGTGTTAGGGCATGTCGAAAAGGTATGAAGATAATCTTTCTATTAATTCAATACTGTTTAGGATAATAATTGCATTAAAATTATAGATGATTTTAATCTGTAAAATATTAATTAATTCCTTTATTTAAAAAGTATAATGATTTAGTTCATAAATATCTGTTCAACTGGATTTAGATATATATTGTAGAATATAGTAACTGCAATCATTCCTTATGTGTTATCATAGACAAAAATCAAGACACATTCAACATTTTATTAAATATTTAAAAATGGAGAATTCGTTTTAAAGGAATATACCAAAATTTCCTTAAGCTTTCTTACAAATTACCAAATTTTAACATATGTATTTTTTTCTAAATATGAAAATGTTTATAAGCAAATGGAAAGATCATGAAAATGTAAATAAAAATCATCTGTAATTCCAGTAACCACGCACAGCCTTACTTCTACTTTTTGAAATTAAATAAGCATGGATTTTTAACTAAAAAACAACAATCTTATCTTATTTTTGCTAAGTCACATGGTAGGTGAGTTTATTAGACACAAACTTTTCTATAAAAAGACAAATTAGAGGCTTTTAAACCAGTTGTATCACTTAAGTTTAACATTAGAAGATAATTTGAGGAAATTTTAGGTAAAATTCATAAATTAATAAATTTTTTGCTTTTCCTCTTGTAGGTTTCCTCAAAATGAAGTCAAAAGAAGGGCTAATTAAAACCAGAAAGAAAAGAAGGAAGCAGAGAGTGAAAATAGTGTATGAACGTCTTGTTAAAAAAATGTAAATCTGTTATACCATTAGAATATTAATTCTACTAAATATTTTACATGAAGTATTTCACTATAACTTTTGTTTTTCCTTTGCTAAATACTTTTAATGACCATGTTCATGATGTATGACTCTAAGGTTCTGCTAATACATGTACATCAGAAATCCTTTTCTAATATGGTCCAATTGCTTATTCTAGGTATAATTTATTAACTGTCTACTGTGAATTTATTTTTTTCTTGATCCTTTCTATTTTCCATTTTAATACAAATTATCATACTCCTAGTCATAGAGTCACTTTTTCTCCATTTGGTGACCATGTAGTTGAGAATATGTTGTCTCTTATTTGCAACAATCATGCATGTAATAGTATCCTTTATAGCTTATGACCAGGTTAAGAAATGTGACTATTAACAAGCAATTTTTGGATTTCATATCTAAAATGGTGACAAACACCTGCTTCTGAAGACAAACACTCAATTTTCCATGTATAGAATCAGGAAACAATACAATGGTCTTAAGTGCTCTCCTCCCTAGATACTTTTTCTTTTCTCCTTTTGTACTAAGCAATACCTCCATGAATACTGAGCCAAACTCTCTCTGAACAAAGAACAGTGAACTCTGCATTATGCGCCCGCCTTATTTTGATTGGCCTGACTTTTGGGGGTCCTGATTGTGACCCAGTACGTCAGTCAAAATGGGTAAAAATCGTGTTAAATACAGGGCATGGTAAGAAACATGGAAACATTTCATTAAAAGGAAATTCATTGTATGTCCTTCCTAATTTTACTTTTTGACAAAATTTTGTGTGACCAAAAATAGCAAGAATATTAAAAATAGGGGCCGGTGAGATGGCTCAGTGGCTTAAGCGCCTGCCCAGCAAGCGCGAGGGCCCGAGTTCAACTCCTGGAACCCACATACGAAAAAAGGGCCGGTGATATCGCTCAGCGGCATGGGAGCCTGCTGGCGCACGAGGTCCTGAGGTTGACCCCCCGGTACCCACAAAAAAAAAAAAAGAATATTAAAAATATTATGCATTCGTCCTTAGGTTTTGCACAAGCCATAACCAGTAATTAATGCTCAAAAAGCACATTTAATTATATGGAAGAGATATTACCCAGATGAACGATTCTACTAGGAAATCTGTGTCCGGTTAACTCAGAGTTCACTAACATTTTTCGGAAGTTAATTCCATGTGACTGTCCTTCTCCACGGCACACATGCAGTCTCTCAACTTGGTAGCCTCCTGGACACCTGGTTTACTTAAAGTTCAGTTGCTATGTAAATCTGAACTTGACATCTAGAAAAAAAATGAATGACCACCTCATCATTTGGTTTAGCATCTTAATTTGTCTCTAGCAACAATATTATAATACAGCCCTGAAGGTCTGAACTCAATTTTGATGTTTTATTGTTTTTCAAATACCACGCTCATCAAATCAGTCTCCAAATCCTTAGCTCCTTTTTCATATGGTTTGTTCAACCCCCAGACTTTTTGCTCTGTACTGTGTTCTAGTCCATCAGTATTAATTCCTCAGAAATATATTTCTCCATCACTTGAAATTTTCCAAGAATTTACTAGTTTGTACTAACCCCAAATTCTCACCCCACAAACTCTTAACTATTAATTAATTAATTAATGCATTTTTGATTGCTCAATTTATTTACCCATGGTGATTTTCTCTTTAAAAATCTGACACATTCCACAACTCTCATCCGAAGCAAGATCCAGCTGATACCAGTTTCAAGAAGGATATGAAAAGTCCTAATGTGCAATTACAGATTATTTTCATCCTGTAGTGCAATAATTATTTGATAAGAAAAATAGTGTCAATCTGTTTGGTTTAAGGAAAATTTTATTTCAAATGTCCAAAACATAAATAATTGCCTTAAACTAGGTCTTTCTATGGAATTTGAAAAACCTGTAAATCAAAACCCCTCGTGAGATATGCTCTGCTGTCTTTTTCCATGGATAACATTAGTGTTAATTAAGAGGAATGTGTCCTTATGTGTCAAGTTACCACGAAGGACAATTATCTAACACATGTGAGTTAGCCAATTTTCTCCAAAAATAAACATTCACTGGTTCATTACTTAGTCAATAAATGGATACACAGATGGTTTGCAGTGTTTCCAGCAGGCAAATATTATTTTACTGTGTTTTAAATAAGAATTCTTTGATGATGTGGTCTTCCTGTATTTTGCATAATCAGATGCATCTAACTGTGAATTTTATATAGAATTTCGTTATACAGCATACACATGTATGTATGTAGTTTGTGATCTGTATTCAAAATTGAGAGGTTATGCTGACAATGATTCAAATGATTTTATTTTTTACACTGTAATAAGTAAAATCTCTTATCCTAAGTAATAAACTTGATTTGTACTCTTGAAGTTTTTAATATTTAATAAGTACTAAAGAATTTGATGCTCTTTATCACACAGATATAGAATCCTAAAACAAACCAAAAATTATTTTCCCACTTTCACTTTTCTTTTAGTTACTGAAATCGAAATTCGCTAATTATCTTATATTAATTGCAAGAGCACATCCACATATTGTGATTTCTTATATGTCAAAGACACAAGGATGCTAGGACTTAACAATCCATATGTTCTATGTTTATTCTTCTACAGTTATATTTGCATCAATCATTTTAGATAACTGTATTTATATAATTGTATAAATATAAACATTATTTAAACACCTGGTCATATAATTATACTTTATATAGTTGGCTTCCATTCCTGACTCTTGCAGTCAGACAGGCTCATCTCCATAACCAGAAGGAAGAAAATGACACAAAATTAGACAATTACTTAGAGAGGCTGTTAGTTCTTTCATCAGCTGTTCCTACTCTTCTCCCACTTTTATGAAACTAGCACTCAAATTTGGTTTTTCCAACTCTGGGGTGTCAGTCCTTTCTTTCTCAGGAACTTTATCTTGGCCACAGCAGGGCTGAATTTTCTGCATCCTGATGTGTCAGTTCCTCAGGCTCAGCCTTTGAACTGTTCCAACTGCAGGGCTTGTCTCACAGCTGGAATTACTCGGAGGCTTTTTACATGGAGGATTTAGATAATAGTGGTGCAAAACAATTTCTTTTGTAACAGGAGGAATGGAGAAAAGGAGGCGAGGAGAGGATAAAGAGGGAGGAAGGAAAGAAGGGTAGGGAAGAGAAAATGATACATTTTTAATATATAATATGCAGTAAATAAAGTAAAGCAATCTGATAATGAATGTAATTTCCTCATCAGTTGGTCACAGATGATAAATTTGAATCACAGAAAGAAAGGACCAAAGGTAGCAGACTTCAGTATGGAAAGACTAGATGCCTTTATCCAAACTCACTCTTATCTTACCTCTTGATTCTGCTGCCGAACATTTTTTCACCTTTATTTCTTAATCTCATAGTGTTTCAAGATGACTTCCAAAATTGAAAGCCCACACCCTTTCAAGATTGTCTTGTAAAACAGTTTGAATTCTCTCGCCTTAAAATTGAATTAAAGTACCGGTATCATGTTCATTGGCCCTCATCTTATGGCCAGCATTGACACAAACACCACCCCAAAGAAATACAACTTTCTCCCTGGCCAGCTTTAACTGGCAAACCCACTCCCTGATATCTGTTTGTTTTCTTGTAATCTTGCTGGAAAGCCTAGAACTAGATAAGGCAAGTGAGGTAATCATTTCAGACATATTTAAGAAAATGCTAAAAAAAGTCAATAACCAAAATAAACAATACTGCTATGTACTATTTCTTAAAAACCAAAATTAGATCAACAATCCATGTTGAAGAAAATATAGAAATGTGTAGAAAGACAAGATAAGTAAATGCATCTGGAATCTGAGGCAAAAGGAAAAACTAGTAATACTAATGGTATATTAAGAAATACAAAGGTATTTCAAGTGTGGTCATTGCTTGATAGAATGAAAAATGCTAACATAAAAATTAAAGGATAAATTACCATTCCAATAGATGAAGAAAAACTATTTGATAAATATTTGTTTCATGATAAACACTTCAGCAAGCTAGAGAAAAGACCTGTGAGTCTGATGATAGATATCTATTAAAAACATGCAATAATACTCAGTGTTCAGATGTTTAAAACATTTCTACTAAAGAATAGAACAAAGATGCTCTCCATTATCTTTCTATTCAACATATCCAAACAGTCTCAATTTTATAGCCAACTTAAAAGAAACATAAATCAGGTATAAATATCATTATGTTATATTTATAATACACTTATCATAATTAAAAATCCAAGATAGTCTGAAACATGTATCACTGTAATACTATGTTGTTAACCCTTTTAGGAAAACAATTAAAAATAATCTTAGAGTTCACTGAGATTTCTATGTGTAAGTTAAACATTCAAAATCAATAGTATTTCTATGCATTAGTATGAAAAAAGACTGAAAAATAAGAACTAGTTACAATAGAAATAAAGAAAATGAATGTACTTAACAGTAAATTCCACAAATCATAATTTTTGGAAAAAAGATATATTACACCGAATCATGCATAACTATGTTTATAGCAGCACAATTAATATTAGATAAATTTAGGAAGTAACCTATATGACCACCAACAGATGGATGGATAAAGTAAACGTGATATACACACAGTGGTGCCTCAGTTCACGAACATAATTCATCCCACCATCCCAGAAAAGATGGCCTCATTCATGTTCATGTGAGAAAGACGGCCGCAGTCATGTTCATCACCCGATACAGAGTTCCTGAACAAAAACAAAATTTTGCCAAATGCTTCTGTTTGCAAACCAAACAGAAAGAAGGATACATTAGAGTCATTTGTAAGAAAATTGGTGCATCTTGAAACCATAATGCAAAGTGAAATAAATCAGACCAAAAAGATTGCATATTACATGATTTCTCTTATATAAGAAATCCAAAATGTAATTTAAAGAACAAAATATAAAATGATGGGAAGCAGAGAGGTAGACTTTGTGGAGATAGGATGGGCATCTGGAGTTGAGAGGATGAGGGGAAGAGAAGTAAAATGATCACGATTGGATATGGAGATGTACCACTCCCCCAAGAAAAATGTAGTTATTATGTAAACGTATACCAGTAAAAAAAGAAACTTGGAAAAAAATCAAGTATCAATATGTGGTGAGCCAAAAAAGAAAAAGAGTGGAAATACTTGTAATTAAAAAAAAAAATCAATGTCAGCAAGGTTGTGCCATTGGTAAAAGCCATACTCGCTCTGGAGTAAAGCAGCTGTTCTCAGCAGTTCCTTTTCTTTCAATCCTAGCCAAAGCCAGTGATGCTGCTGGAGCCTACACCGATCTCACCCGCAACTTCCTTTCCGCGGTGACTCATTAATTCCCAAACCTCAGTGGGTTTTATGAGATGCTTCCAAGATGCTACTATACAGCGAGCCCCACTTGCTTTGAGAGACTCTGAGTACCTCAACACTGAAGTTTTCTTAAGGACCAAAATCATTTTATGCAACAATTCAGCATTTTCTCTCTTGAGAGTATATTATCTCAGGAAAAGAATACAAGCATTTCTGATTTATGCTGAGTCATCAAGGTATTTCAGGCTCATGAAAAGCTTTGACATGATTTTAAAAGTATTCATTCTCTTTTTAATCCATTCTTTGTTTTTTTGTTTTGTTTTGTTTTTGTTTTTGTTTTTGTTTTGGTACCAGGAATTGAATTCAGGACCTTGTGCTTGCCAGGCAGGCGTTTATGCCACTGAGCTATATCCCAGGCCAGAGGCTAACAAAATTAGTTAAGGATACATTGAATAAAACTATTGTTTTCTAGTACCAAAATATTTTATTTCCATCCACAATTTATCCTGGTCAGTTTTGTCTTACCTGCAGCCAAAATTGACCAACTATTGTCAGCATTTCTGATGATTTGCTGTTCATCATTGTTAGACAACATCAGTCAAAATAATGTCCTTGAGGCTATTATTCATTTTTAACCTGTGTTTTCACAAAAGACACAATTCTAATTTACTGAACTCTCCCTCCAAGTCTGAAAACAAAGGAAACTACTACTTCCTTCTTAGTCAATATTTAAATTCAGAAAGCAAGAACTTAGACATTCCCATGATCTTTCACTTTTAACATAGCCCCCGCTCTTAACAGAATGTTCTGCAAAAGTTGCAAATCACTTTAGGGAAATGATGAGAGATTCAAAATGAGAACAGCTGTAAGCTACTTAAATGACCCATTGTGCCAAGAAGTTGCTACTCGAGATGAAGAATTAAACAATTGACATTTTTTACTGAAAATATCTGCCACTGTTCAGTAAGAAAGTTTTTAAAATTGTAACGCTAAATACTTCTTAGGAAACTTTTTATTTAGCTGTTTACATATCCACTTAATTTTTCTTTTTCACAAACTACACATACACCCACACACATACCCACACACCCACACCAGAGCTGCCCTGTCTTTACTAGCTGACAGTAAACTATCAAACAAAAATGAAAAATATTTTAAAGATTGAAAAAGAAAAAAAAAATTGCTAAATCAAGTATAATAGACAAGAACATAGGATTTGGAATCAAATTACTTGACGTTTAGTTAATAAGTTTGTGTTTTTAATTCTCCTTTAAAGCAATCATGAGGGAAATGATTATGAGGGAATAGGGGAGCCCATATGTGAAACATTTAGCATATTGTTTGCTGCATTAAAATGGTAGCGGTTATTATTTTAGTTTACTGATTATTTCTTTGTTCAGAGTTTTAGAATAGAGTCTCTTTAAGCTATAACAACAATTACACAATAAGTGAGGCAATTAGAAGTTAAAATAGGAATTTAAGGCAAATTGTATTTAATTTTGTTTGCTAGGATAATTTTATAAAGTGAGAAATGATTATATATGTGAAGTTATTCTGCTGTTAAAAGATTAACTGAAGAGGCCAGTGAGATGGCTCAGCAACATAAGCGCCTACCTGGCAAGCGCAAGGTCCTGAGTTCGACTCCTGGAATCCACATAGGAAAAAAGGGCCGGTGATATCGCTCAGCAGCACAGGTACCTACTGGCGCGCGAGATCCTGAGTTTGACCCCTGGTACCCACAAAAAAAAAAAAAAAGATTAACTGAAGAAAATGTAAATATGTATATAACAGAATTTAAAAATTTTAATACTTTGTATTTGTGATAATTGCCAAAGAGGTATTAGTAATATTTTTAAATTACAGAAACTTTAGTTACAGAAACTTCTGTAACTTCCTAAGCATGTGTAAAAAAAGAGTAAAAATCAGTGAGCTATTCTTTTTATTTATCTAATAAATCTATGCTAAATCTATTGTAAAATATTTAAATGTCTTATGTTTCTAAGAAATTTTTAAATTTTCAAAAATAACCACCACTATTTCTTATATTATCCTCTCATATATACAGAAGCTTACACTGCCACGCAAGTATGAATATTACACACTGAATGTGTGATCTGGACAGAAACCAGAATGCAACATAGAAAAACAGCCAAGCAGTGATGATGCTAATGTAAGCTCGCTAAAACATTGTGCCCTGTTGTCCATTTGCTAATCTTTGCTACTTTTTTCCTCCATATGGAATCACCTAACCAAATCCCCAAAAATCTTCATTATCCAACTTATCATTCATATAATTTTCTTCCAAAAATATCTGAAAGAGTTTGCCAGGTTAAGTGTTTTATAAATAATGGAAAATGGGTGGTAGCATGTTGTAAAGGAGGGGCCAGGCTTAGTAATTCAACCATTTTCTGTGTCAAGTTCCAGTTCTATCAATTTCCAATTTTGTAAACTTACTAAGAATCTGTTCCTTAATCTGAAAAATGGAAATAAAACTTACACAGAGCTAAATAAAGCCAATGTCTACGTCACATAGCACATTTCTGCAAACAAATGCCAGTCAGTAATGTTACTTTTCTGCCTCTACTTCCTCTAAAATAAAAGATACCCAGAAGCGCCACTAGACATTTTCAGGCCCTTAAAACACACTAATTGTTATAACACAAAATTGAACTTGTTTTGTGCTCTTACAATTAATCCAAAAAAAAAAAAAAAAAACTCCTTTGAGGTACTTTTATTTTCTGAATACTCACAAATACCATGAGAAATTAATTTTCAGGGTGCTACTTCTAAGGGATTATTAACTTCTAACTAATTTGTAAGAAAGACATAAAAATATTCTCCAAAACAGCTTTTGTACTTGCTTCTTTACTTCAGTCCCACCTAGCCCCTCCAGAACCAAACATACTATTAAAACATGCTTTTGACATTACATGATCCATTGGACACAGAGGAAAACGTAAATTCCTTACCACCATATGTGTGGCCTGACTTTCCATGTCCACTCATATTCGTGTGGGAGTCTCTCCTTGCTCACTGGTATCCGAGATCCAGGAAAAATCCAGGCACTTGAACAGTCTCTGCGGCAGATGCTGGGTGCCCCCTCACTCACACACACTCGCACTCACACACACGCACACACACACACACACATGCACACGTGTGTTCTGGGAGAATTAGCGGCTATGAGCTTCAGACTACCTCCTTCTTCACTCAATCGTCTGCGTCCCCCAGCAGGTATTTTCCCCACTTGTGGTATGGCTGATAGAGTCACTTGCATGAAGCACAGACCATTCAGAGGTGCAGCTTCAGATGTAGAACCTCAGTGGATTATGTCAAATTACCTGCAACCGCATGCTTGCTCACTTTGTTCTTCCCAATCCTTCATTTCTTCCCCATCCGAATTTTTCTGAAGTTTGAAGAACACAACCTCTATAAATCTCTTACCTAAAACCCTTCTGCCAAGCTCTGCTTCTGAGAAACCTGCCAAGAACAGATTTAATTCCTCATCTATTTCTTGCCCTTTATGTACCTTTACAGTACCTGTAGAGACAGGGCTTTTCTACAAGAAGTTGGTTCTCCTCCAATCCTACTTTCCTCTCTACTCAGTAATAATCTGTTTCAGTTATTAAGCATATTACCATATGAATATAAAGCAATATGAACAAAAATAAGTATAGTAAAAAAAGTAAGTTCTTTGAGTGCAAGGACTATAACACAGATAGTAGATGATGAAATAATTTGTATTTAATGGATGACCATGCTTCAGAAAACTTGCATTCTGATTATGAAAAAGTTAATGGAGATAAATCTTAGAGATAACTGACATACACAAAATACTGTTAGTCTGAAATGTCAGCTGCATTAAATCAATGCAAGATTATATTAAATTAATGATCGCATTTTGAAGAGACCGTATTAGAACAAATATTTTTCATTCCTGGATGTCGTGTAGTGGAGACCTTGTTTATCAGATGTGAGAGACGTTTATCACTCTGTTATGACATTTTTATTAACAAAAATTATATTTCCTTAGAAACATTCAGACTACGAACAAAATGGCTGAAACTCCCCTTTGCAGTTAGAGTAGAATTCAGTTAACAATAACAGCAGTTACTTCATATAAACTACATGAGAGACAACAGCAGATGAAAATTACTACCGTTCTCCTACATAACTAATTCGCTCTGTTCACCAAGAGCCTGCTTTAAATTTCTGTGCCAACTTACAGCCCCCACAGTGTACCAGGCAAGGTTAGTGCCCATGGAAAAGACCGCCAGCACAGGGCTATCCCTGCATTTGGTATTGTAACTATTCAAAAAAGGAAACTGTACAGTTTAAAAACAATCTTACACGGTCTTATATTTCAATTTTTTCTTAAAATGAGTGAGTAGTGTACAGAGGGGTTAAGTGCTTTATAGCAAGAAAAAAAATCTCCGCTGGAATCAATTTATTCATCATAGTCTTCATCTTGTCTTCCTCCTTTTGTTGCCTTTTTGCCTTGATGACTTCCTTTATCGCAGCATCAGGTTTTCTTTAGCCCAGTGGAGAGTGAGGTCTTTATCCTATTTTTCCTTGAGCTTCGTAGCCTCCCTTTCATACAGCCGCTGTCAGTGTTACTCCACGTCTCTCCCAGTTTCTTTGCGACATCACCAATGATAAGCTGGATGTTCTCCTTTGCTTTTTAGATGATGCTCAGAACAGAACACAAAGGACAAAGAAGGCCTCTTGGGTGAGCTGGGATCCTTACATTTCTTTCTTTCTTCCTCTTTAGGAGGGATATCGGTTCTCATTTCTCTTTCTTAATAGGTCACGTGCGTGCACGTGGCCACGTCTTCAGTTTCCTTTGTCTTTAGCAGACTTGGTCTTCCGTCTCTCCCAGTGCTTCTTAGAAAATTCTGAGAAGTTGAGGCACCAGGTGTTTCTTGTGCTCCTTCTCATAAAGTTTTTAAAATCCTTTATTAGTATGTGTTTGCAATATATATGGAATCTACTCATTGTGGAGAATTTGTACGTCTACATATCACAGCTTGACTTTTTTTACCTCTCTTTCCCTTCCCAACATCCCATCTCCTCCACCCTTAGACCCCCTTCCCATCTCCCCTGAGTCTATATCTGCACAGAATAACCATTTGCCTGTTGGCTTCTTAAGATTTCCTTTGCCTGTGTTTAACTGTTTTCCCCAGAGAGGCACAAAGTACCCAGTGCCCGTCTGGCTTGTGGGCCCAGCGCTGTCTCTATGGAGCTTGGTGTGCTGCATTAGTTGTCTGAAGATCTGATCTGTATACCTAATCAGCTATATAGGAGTTTGGCTACTTTGGCCTAGCCATGGGCGTCAGAGTTGTGTAGCTTTGAATATATATACTACTACTAAAGATGGCATGTCATTTTAATTTGTATTTCTAATTTATATCATGTTTTAATATTTAACTGTTGTTTGCCTTTACACTTAATATTTTATGAAACAAATATTCTTTCATTATACATAGACTGATGCTTTAACTGTATAATCTAGCATAAGTACCTCCCTATTATAACTCTAGCTATCAGATATCTAGATATCTTACTTGTTATTGGGATTTTTTTTTTTTTTAAGAAAAAAAAGTTTTGCTTTTGATCCTGTTGGAAAGGAACTTTCGTTAACTTGAGAATATTTAACACTAGATGGCAGGATGAGACTATAGATCCCAAATCCTCAAGGCTAAGAAAAGAGAAAGGTCTGATAATTTCTCAAAAGTTACAAGAGTGCTGAAGCAAATACATTGTTTTACTTTTTAACATATGCAGGGTATGTATTTCCACATTAATGTATATTTAAAAATTTGCAATTTGTATAACTGTGATGATAAATAATAGGCATGAGTGGGGTTTTTTTTTTGTTGTTTTTTTTGTTTCTTTTTTTTTTTTGTGGGTACCAGGGGGTCGACCTCAGGACCTCGCGCGCCAACAGGCACCCGTGCCGCTGAGCGATATCACTGGCCCTTTTTTCATGTGGCATCCAGGAGTCGAACTCGGGCCCTCGCGCTTGCAAGGCAGGCGCTTAAGCCGCTGAGCCATCTCACCGGCCCTAGGCATGAGTTGTTTTTTTTTTGTGGGTACCGGGGGGGTCGACCTCAGGATCTCGTGCGCCAGGAGGCGCCCATGCCGCTGAGCAATATCACCAGCCCCTTTTTCGTATGTGGGTTCCGGGAGTCGAACTCGGGCCCTCGCGCTTGCCGGGCAGGCGCTTAAGCCGCTGAGCCATCTCACCGGCCCTAGGCATGAGTTTTTGAAGAAAATTGAGAAATGTAAAAATTGCTGAAACTTTAAAAACTTGTATAAGTATTATGATAATAGTTTTAAAAGTATCTGTTAGTATTGGAAAACGTTAATACTTCTTGGTATCTTTTGAACTGAAAGATTACATTATTTAAGAAAAATATAAGACTTGGTCATTTAATCAAATGCTATTTAGGATAAGATATAAAATGCGGATTTAAATAAGCCCTTTATTTTCACTATGAAGGTTCATGTTTCACAAATAAGAATCACTTCAGAATAAATCCATATCCAGAGATGAAAAATCATCTTTTTCAGTGTGAACAAAAACTATCCTAGAAATTGTAAGAGTTATTTTAAATTCTCCAAGGAAAGACTGGGGTTTCTAAACTAAGTTACTCACCTTTAATATTCGTTTAGTGTCAATGGAGATGTGCATGGCAGCGTGACCATATCTGATATTCTGCAAACTAGAACACTATGAGTATGGAAGTATAAATTGGGACTACCCTAAGAAACTGAGAGATACGATTACCCTACCAACACATGTTTAGTCTTAAAAAAGTTCAGTTTGTACCCTCATTTAAAGTAAACATTTATTACTTTGTTGTATTTTAAAATAAAATTTTAATTAACCTGCCACATATGTTATTTGCCAGTACTGGCTCTTTATTCAACCAAGAGTTACCCATCGAAGAATCATGAATATTGAATAATATCCAAATCTTTGCAAATTTAACAAGAATCAATTTCAAAAATAGGCAAATATTTGGTGAAATCTTCCTTATGCTATTTGACTGTCCTGAAAAAAACACATTATAAAATATTAAAACAAATACTCCATAGAGAGTAATATAATAGTTGTAGTCATCTACATATGGACCACATATATGACTGCTTATTTCAAATGTAGTTTTCTGCACTTTTCAAAGTTTTATTTATTGTAAATATTTTTTAAGACAATACTATTATTTCCCTTAAAATGATAAGCTATGGGTGCCATTCAGGTAAAGCCAGGCCTTTAGTTTTAACACTAGCTGTTAGCATAATCATTCCCATTGACTCGGCCATTAGATGCACATTCTTCTGCCTGATACAATTTGTTTTTATTTGCCCTGAGAAATAACCTGAAAAAGTGCTAACAGCAATTGCTAGGTGCCCATAGTACGTATGTTTCACATGAAAGTGTTTTGTTGTTTTGTCTTGCTTTGCTTGGTGTTTTTTTGTTTGGTTTGGTTTGGTTTGGTTTGGTTGGTTGGTTTTGGGGGGGATATTTTGCAGTAGAACTGTGCTCCAAGGCAGTATCCACACAAATTCAAAACAAGGGGTCAGTTTAGTTGATAGAAAATTAAATTTATCAAACCACAAGCTTGGTCTGAATTAACTTAATCAATATAAACAGGAATCCAGAGACAATGAGTCAGTATCCTCCTGACTGTTCAGTTTCATGGTAACCTGTGCTCCCTATTGGGAACTACATGCACAGGTCCCCCAAAAGAGGCATAAGTCCCACGTAGAAGAATTCTGAAATGGACAAAGGCAACTGCTTATCTTAAACATCAGTCTTCATCAGTGCACCGTTCTCCACTTCTAATGAAAGCCTTGTTGACTGTGCTCTCCTGGGTTATATCTACACTTCGTTGGCAGCACCAGCTGCTAATTGCAGAGAATTTGGCCCTTGACTCCTCATGAGGTAGTCAGTCAACTATGCTTCAGTGATTAAATAGCACTAGGCGGACTGTTTTGCTTAGCTCCTCAAACACAACTAGACTAGCTCAGAATACACGCTCGATCACTACTTCACAAATTATTGCAAATGTCCTCAGTGTGCTCTGAGTAGAGATTATAATATATAAATGCAAGGGGTGATCAAATACTACCATGTGTGGTTAAATTTTTAAAATACAGTAAAAAACAAGTCGGCATTAATCCCCCTCAATGTACTCCCCCTTGCTTCAAATGCACATGTCCCATCGTTCTTGCCACTTCCTAAAGCAGTTCTGCAAGTCCTCTTTCTTAAGTGTCTTGTGAGATGTGATCATAAGCATGATGAATGCTGCTGCCAAGTGCCATCCAACAGAAAGGCAGGCTGCTAAATACATTACGGTGTGTCTTCTTTATTCACCAGAACTGCACCATGCGATTTACTGTTCTTTCGCAAAGTTAAAATGACCATGAAACAAATATTTTGAGTTGATTCAGGACATCCAGGCAACCATGAAGGGCAACTAAGACTCATGAGAAGGATTCCAGATCTCCTTCAGAAAGTGGCAGGAATGAAGGATTAAGTGTGTTTGGAATGAGGGGGTGTATCCTAAGGGAGATAAATGGCAATGAAACTTTTACCTTAATAACTTTTGATCACACCTCCTACATATATCCCATGTAACACTGAATTAATATGTTATATATAATGCCACATTGGTTCAGAATCACTTCATCGATTATTGAAATATTCTAAGTTCAGCCACGGTTTTCCAGACATTTGTTGTTGTGTCTAAGTGTGCATTTCAGACGTTTCCCTCATCTATCTTTTCCCTGGCCCTTATGTAATATGACATACTCAGTTGATCAGCTTCCTGGAAGTTCTCATAACATTTATTTCTTCTGACATTTATAAAATGTCAACTCCCAATGATCTGATTCTAGAAATGTAATTTTCCTTTTACTTCTAAGTAACTTACAGAGATAATATTAATATAAATTACCCAAGAATCTTGATGGGCTGCATCCCTAGGCCTACATACCTACTCAATAATTTAAGTATAAATACTACTGCTTCTATTAGTCTCCCTATTTGGAATAGCCCTTGATGTATCATAGAGGAGAAAGTCTGGGACAGTGTTTTATAATACGAGCCCAAAGCATGAAATTTTTCTTTTACTAGAGTTTACTATTACAAATGAATAAGTGAATCAAAAATATTAACGGTGTCAAAAACTTATTAGGAAATATACATATAGCTATGTCATGAGCAGAGAAAAACTGTTTTAAAAAATGCAGGATAAAGTTTCTCGATCTAATTGTGGAAAACTGAACGAAGAATAAAATCTGCTTGTCAGAACTCCAAATCAATGAGTCAGATCACAGAATTAATTCTGATGAATGCAGTGTTTTCACATGCTCATTTACGAAGAAAGATGTCTTAGATAATTTTTTCTTAGATGCTCGTAATCACTTATTCAGCTCACACAGGCAAACCCACATGCACGTGCACACACACACACCTTTGATTCTTTGATATTCAGATTTCCTTCAAGTCACAGGCAGCTTGGTTTGGCAAGTTCTAACAGAGCTCAGTCAAGGTGAAAGCCAGCCAGCTCTGGCTGCTAACAATGTGCTCATACAGCACATGAGCTCTGTCTGTTCAGGCTGCTTCTTGCTCTGGTCTCAGAATAAGAAAGGAGCTCTGCTCCTCCCTTGGGGTATTCTGTTTGAGAAAGAAAGTAACCTAACACTAACTGCAGGCGGGGTCAGAGTGATGTAACAGGAAGCTCTGATGTTTCCCTTCTCTGCTGATCACTTACAATCTGACAACACTTCCAATCCACTCAAAACAACTCCTCTCTCCAGCAGAGAGTGTCACCTCCTGACTTGGGACCATCAGGCTCTGCTTACTGGAGCTCCCTCAAGCCTGCAGGTCCCATCGCAAGTTTTCCCTCCTCCCCACATTGCCTGGGTGTAAATCTCTGCTGCAGAATCACAGAAAATCAAATTCCATCCTGAGCCTATTTCACCAAGAATTTCCTCACGAGCCGTGCTGGGTAAGTGCTTCTGTTGAAATAAATATATTTATTGTGAGTAGTATCCTCATGTTTGACAGTGTTTCTACCAAGAATTTATAAGAGCGTTGAAATGCTGTTGTAACAATCATGCTTATTTCACAGGCTGAGAAACTACAGCACATTACCTCAAAGTGCATAGAAAATCTATTACCACTGCATATTACTATTTACGGGGATATTCTAGAAAATAATTTACCACGTAATAAAAATCTACATGGGTTAAAAAGCATGTTTCTGAACATACCTTAATCGTGAAATGGTGCCTTTTGTCATAAGTGCTACTATTAGCTGAACTTGAATCCTGACAGTTGGAAAACACTTCTCCCCCAGGAGGGGTCTTTAAACTTTCCAAATAATCAGGATTCTATGAAACTGTTTATGGGGTCTCGGAGTCTCAGCATACACTCTGTGGTGGGAACAATACAGAGTTAAAAGTAATCAATTTAGATTTATTGTATTTGCCTTTTATTTACCTTTCACTTCTATTTACATGTCCATCTCTATCTATTGAACTCATGGAATTTTCATTGTTAGTTGTTGCCAGAAGTGTTTATCTCTTTTGGGAAACCTGATCTGTTTCGGTTGTATTTAGATCATGGGGTGGGCTATAAAGAACACACACACACACACACACACACACACACACAACTAGAGTTGTAAAATGTAGAGATTTCTATATTAATTCTGCATTTTAACACTCTTTACCTGAGAGAATGTATTACTTCAACTTGCCGGGTGCCCCTCTTACGAGCTTTTGGGGGAGGGTATGTTAGTGAGATAACTGTAGATAAAAAAGTATAGCAGGATTTTCCCAAAGGAATATATTTGTGGAGAAATTAAAGTATGCATTTAAAAAGGAATTTTCAGGATAGAACTCACTGAAATGTTGAGATGAAACATCAGTTCATGCTGTTTTCAACAGTACAGCTTGTCCTGGGCAATTTAAGGAGCTGGCATCTATTAAGTTGTTGGGGATAGGGATATCAGAGATTTGTTACTAGAGAAAGTTAGATGTCAGATTTGGGTTCAAAGAATGTGGACTGGCATAATTTTTAAAGAATGCATTTTCTCACTTACATTAAGCTCTGCCAGACGTGCAGTGAAAGTGTCCGTGCTTTGTCACCCAGGGTCTGGCACACTAACAATGGGCTGTAAACTCATCAGCAGTAGCTACTTGTTGATCTCCCACTCAGTTTTCCCACAGACTTCTCTGTGTGATGGAAACGTTCATTAATTCTCACCTTCACCACTGTTTGAAAGTGTTCCACCTGGTTTCTGTCTCTTTTCAATCTTACATTCTACTACTGAGTTCCCTGACACATGCGTAGAAGAGGGAAGAGTTTTGGGAATAGGACTGTGCAGTCACTAGGTAATTCGTGAAAGAAAAAGGAAACACCGCATGAAGTGACCCAATCGCATGGGTTAGTCACAAAAATTAAACCAGCATCATTTTAAGTCAGACTTTCTTAAAAGGAGACATTGCATTAATATCGTCTTTTATAATGATTAACTCCGAAAACTTTTCTAATTTGTTTTTAATCGCTAGCCCCAAATGCATAATTCTCTTCCAAAGTTTAAGTGTTCTTATCTGTATTAATAGTATGGTTTATAATCTTTACCATCAAAATACGGTTGAAAAAACACTGAACCACGTGCATTAAGGATCACTGGGCCAAAAAGTTATTATTACTATTTGAGTAAATAACGGGAAATTCAAAATAAGTCTTCATATTATATAATAAATTTTGTTTTTTAAAATTAATGTCAAAGTATCAATGCATGCTTTTAGCCATAAAGATAATTTGTTTTTCTAGATATTTCCCTACAGCATCAGAAAAATCTATTGAAATTTTTCTAAAAATATAAAACATAGTAGTGATAAAGATTAATGTGAACTCAAATATATTTTACCTAAAACATTCTACTTTTAAGAGATGTGATTTTGATTATTGCTACAAGATCTTTTTTTTCTAGTATATTTTAGCACACACCAAAGCATTATTTTAAGTTTAAAAATGAAGAATGTTAGTGTGTATAAAACTATTCATTCTTTTAAGGAATTCAGAAAAACAGAAAAATAAAAATAATTATAACTCAGTCTGCATTTTTAAAGATTAAGTGAATAGTCAAGGTATATGATTTTTTTTTTTACTGGAGGTCCTTAATAATATATTGAGGTTTAAATGGTGTCAACAGACTAGCATGGTTATGAGAACATTTACATTCACCTGCATGTATTATGTTATTATTTTTATGTATAACAAAGACATTCTGGTTAAAATGTTAAAACAATATTACATAAAAAAGGTTACTTCATATGCTTTATATGTATCTGGAACATTATTTCATAAATCCAAAACTAACTGAACTCCAGTTAATGACATTATTTTATATCTCTGAGTTAGATCATATTTGGAATCAGTATAACAATAATTTGTTATCAGTTTTATCTATATGTTTATATTTTGATAGTGACAATTTTTGAGGATTGTTTTTGATCTTTCTAGGAAAATTAACACAACCATGCTTAACGAACTGAAATAGGTATTCACTAAACAAAACTTACAGTTTATGTATGATTTTGGATGTTGAAAATATAATTCTGTTTTTTAGCCATGTAAGGATGATGGAGTCAACTCTTCAGAAAACAAATGTATTCAAATGACATTATTTGAAGTGTTCAGCTTTATTCTTAATCTAGTCTTTGTTTAGGATTAAGAGTCGCCCTTAGCTCTCAAACATAAACTGTGCCATTGACATGGTGTTAATGGAAGACACTCAGAAAGTCGTTTGCAGTACATCTGAGTTCTTGATATAATCAAAACTTTAGAGAATGCTCTTAACATGGGCAGATAGTGCACTGTTATTTAAAAGTTCATGGATAAACTCTAAACATTCATAATTCCTCTTGTTCTACCAAAGTACTTATACGTATGAGTCTATTATTAGACAGTCACCCTAATTTAAACAGGGAAGTCCTCCATAAAACCACTTGATTATTTTTCATGTTTAGTTAGGAATATAATATTTTTGTTAAATCAGTTTTGGTCAAATAATCTGTACATTTTCTCATATTTGAGTAAACTTAACATCAAATCAATTTACTTTTTAATTTTGTAGGCCATTTTACAAAAAAAGAAGAAATCTATTTAGTTTTTAAGGACACAATAAACATTGTATTCTCTATTATTAAAAAATAAGACATTATCACTGGCTGTGAAATGAATTAGGGTCTACGTTTCCTAAATTACTAGAATTAATATCAGATGATAGTTATATTTTCCAGGAATATGTTCCTTCCACTTATTTGTTTATTTAACAGACATTATTATACATTAATATTTTAACACTAATTATTAACACTAATATTTTTTGCATTTATTTTTAAATGTAAAAAGCAAGTTTTATCTTTTTATGCTTTCGTGGTTTTAACTGTGTTACATGTTTTTACCACTGTATCAATAAAAAAGACAAAATCTCAACCCAACTCAAGCCAACATAAGCCAAAATAAATAAATGGATAGGTAATCCCTATGATATTGAAGTTATAAATCCTATTTTACACTAATATTTTTGGATATAATTCGATTTTCAGAGAAACCTTATTCCCCTTGACATCAGACATATTTTTTAACTATACAGTATTTATACGGTATAATTTTTTGTGTGTGTGTGGGTACCGGGGGTCGAACTCAGGACCTTGCGCGCCAGCAGGCGCCCGTGCCACTGAGCGATATCACTGGCCCTTTTTTCGTATGTGGTACCGGGAGTCGAACTCAGGACCTCGCGCTTGCCAGGCAGGCGCTTATGCCGCTGAGCTATCTCACTGGCCCTATATGGCATAATTTTTGTGTAAACCTGTAGTTATTTCTCTATTCAGGTTCAGTTTAACCTGCTCACAACTGTGTGCTTCTCACAAAAATTATAGGAATCTTGAGTGTATTATTTGCTGTATGAAATATCAGTCATATAGTTAAATGCAACTAGATGATTCACAAGGGTTCCTTCTCCTTATGTCTTAGTCATATGTATGTTCTTGAGAATATAATTTTGACTTTATCTGTCAAAGTTAATATAAATTTTTCCTACATCCACGTACTGATTTCTTTCACAAATGAGTGCTAATTTGAACCCATGTTCATTAATTAACCTGAGACCAATTTTTATGTAGACATTTTCCATGTAAAACTCAATTTTGCCTTCCTGCCAAGGATAATTTGAAGGGAAAATTCAAACTGTGGTAAGTACCACAGAGGAATGAAGTATACTTTAATAAGAAAGAAAGATGGAAACTATAGGAAAAGAATGTCATCAATTCAAAATTGTTATTTTTCCCCAAAATTAGGTAGTTATTTTCCTTATATGAGTTAAAATAGGAGGTTGCTTTACCTTAGTTAATGGAAACCTAATATCCAAGTAACAGGTTTAATGCTATACTAATCAGTCTGTGTATGTATCCTTTAAAAATTTGCTTTCAATGAAACTTTTGGTTTTAAATCTTTTCTAAAAATATGCCAATATATGTTAATAGCTAAAGGAAAAGAAGCTTGCCTATTAGTTTTTGAAATTTAACTGTATATTATTTACACAGAAGCAGCCTAGATTTGGAGTTAGATCATCTATGTGTAAAACCCCAGTTCACCACTTACTAGTTCCTCTTCCTCATCTATGAAATGGAAGTGATTCATAACACAAGGAAGGTGACCCAGTGTAGTTTATAACTACAGTTTTTGAAATGATCACCCTTTTGCCATCATAAAACACGTGCCAGAACGTAATAAAACAGATACTACTAATCACTATTCCTGTAGAACTTGAGCATTAAAATGTACCTTCATAGTAACAATTATAAAAGGTGCACAGAACACAAATTAATGTTTCTATTTTTTATGTGTGAAGCTTAATGAAGCACATGCCCAAAGTCACACAATCATTAAAATGAAATGCTGGTTTTGCCCTATGTCTACTGATTCCGTAACTTAAGTATTTTGTCACACTATTGTCTGTTATCATACCTCCCGTTACTGATGATGTAAAGTCAAATGGGGATAATGACTCACCAAATTTAAACTGAATCTTTCCTAAGCAAAAGGAAATTTATTGGTTAAATTATTGGTTAAATTGGTTAAATTTATTGGTTACTTACTTGAATTTTATATAATATCTTGGAAATAAATATAGATGCCTGTCAAGAAATTTGTAATTGTGACTAGAATAACATCTACAGAAGCTCATAAAAAAAAAGAACATTAAGAATGATTCAATAACTCAATTTTTAGGGTTCCAAGTTTTTGTGGCTATTTGTAAATGTCTTTATTACAGGCATATCTTATGTCTGCCTAATTATAAACATATATATGCTTTGCATTATATTTTTAAAATATAAAGAGTACCTGTGCAACAGAATGACAAAACACAGGATTTGAACATAATTAACTTCAGAACTTGTTTTTGAATATTTATGAATTATGATCCCCAGTGAGAATTAATGAAAACTAAAAACTCGTTCTCCAGAAACAACAGGCAAAGAAACAAAGAAATTACATTCAGAGACTCACATTTTTCATATAGTTGAATGAGTTTCATGTTATCTCCCTTGTTTGTTGGATCTGTTGAGAATAGCACAGCTTCCTGTATGCCATTCACATAGGACCATTCAGAATTGCCCTTCCTCTAATTCTGTTATCATGACAGTATATTTTATTTGAGAAGGAAAACATTCTGATTTCTACCCCTGTCACAGTTTAGTCCTTTCAAAGACAAATCTATATTTTAATTCATATAGCTATGCAGTTCTTTCTATAGATGCTAGGATATGTAGCATGACATTTACATACAAGAAAATTAACGTTCCCTGTTAAAGTATGAAAGATCAAAGTTATAGGAGAGCAGTATAAAAGTAGAGTTCCAAATATTTTCACCAAGGCATGCTAAAGGTATGAGCCAATTAAAATTTGTTAGATTATTCTTTATTTTAGAAGTTTTATTTTATTTTGGATTTATCACCTATAACCCAAGGTTGTCTTGAAATAATAAATAGTTACAGAAATTACCTGGCTTGTGAAACTTTGACATATTACAAAACACTCTAGTTAAGATATTGACTACTGATCTGGTGACAAGGTGAAAAAGTACAGTGGCAAAGAACAGCATGGATTAAGATTCCGCACTTGTGTCCATACTGTCTTTACAATGGCATGGTGGAGGGGTATTGTCCTAGGTCAGATTTGCCTTGTGGCAATCCTCCTGCCTCAGCCTCCTGAGTGCTAGGATTACAGATGTGCACCACCATGCCCAGCTGCTTACCTTCAATAACCAGTATAGGGCTTGGCACATCATAAGTGCCTGCAAAACTGAAAAACATGTTAATAAACTCTTTATTAATTTGATATATTTATTTTGAAGGGTGTAAGCAAAGTGGAATCTGGTTCATTAAATTTGAACATAATTTTATGATCAAAAAAACTTTGTCTCTTCTGACAATTTCCAGCTGAAGATATGGAACACAGCATAGTAAATCCTTCTTTAAAAGTGTATAATTAAAGAAGATAGCTTGTGAAGTATTAAATTAATTTAAAAATGAATGAAATGTTGAGGAAAAACCACTTTATTGATTTCAGTGCTGTCTAGTTGTTCCAATCTTATTTTGATCTAATCTCATATAAAGATATTTATGTGCAAATTAATGAAGTCCAACATTTTTCAAAACTTTATTTTTTTTTTGTGGGTACTGGGGGGTCGACCTCAGGACCTCGCGCGCCAACAGGGACCCGTGCCGCTGAGCGATATCACCGGCCCCTTTTTCGTATGTGGGATCCGGGAGTCGAACTTGGGCCCTCGCGCTTGCAAGGCAGGCGCTTACGCCATCTCACCGGCCCCCAAAACTTTATTCTTGAGAAAATGACTTTTTGATCACATTCCTTTTTGTTTCAAAATTAAGTTTTTGATCATACAATTAATGTCCATATTTAATAAAATGAATATATCAAAATTAGCAGAGTTCATAGATGAGTTACGTTCTTTAATAGCATGTTCTTTATTTTTAAAAGTTGCATTATTACAAATAGACAACACTTTCCTCCTAATTACACAAAATAGCTTAGATTTCAAGGGATTTTTTAAACCTGGTCTACATTTTTCTTCCACAAATAATTACATAACTTAATAATCATGGAAGGGAAATAGACTTCAGATACACAAAGTTTCTATGTAGGCATCTATCACAAAATATATCAATTCTAATAGTAAAACCTATTGGAATACAATTAAATTTGTAATGAGCAACAAAAATCACTGTGTATCATATTACTTCTCTGATGTAGCAGAAATCAGTGAGGGAGTACTTTTTGAAGGAAGCAGCTTCATCTGCTTCTAAATTTATCATTTCTCCCTTTCTCTACTAATCCTCACATAAATGTTATTACAATATCTGAATATGGAAAAAATTCTAATATTCCTTATGTGTGGTTCTATATAGTTCCTGGATTCCAGATTCTAGTATTTTTACTTCCTTTTGTTGATTCCTTCCGCTTTAGCTAAGTTCCTGTCTTGCCAGTACTTCTGATATAAACTGGCAAGAATTTAAAGGAAAATAATTATGTCATCTAAATGACAACTAAGAATTAACTGGAGGCTTCTTTTAATGACAGTAGAATACTCTTTTCCCAAACATCAGAATGCTGTCTCTCACTTCCTCGCATTCTGCTTTGATGTAACTTTTCTATGGGTCCTACTCTACTGTTTAAAAATTGAACCTACACTTCTGCCACCACAATATTCTCTCCCTCTTCATCTATTTGAGTTTGTCCTAGATTTTTCCTATAATACTAAACACCTGAACCAAACCCTGTACTGCAATTTACATATTTTCTAAATCATTTATTTTCTATCCATTACACTAACGTGTATTCTCTACAGGTGCACGAATTTCTACCTTTTTATTTTTTTTTACTAATATATTGTAAGTACTTACATGCAGGCCTGCACATAGTAAGTGCTTAAAGGTTAATTAATAAATAGTTACATAAGAGCATGGATTTTTATACTAGTCTTTATTTTACAGGAAACTGGGTATTGACTTTATGTTATTTTGCACCCAATATACAATAGATAACCGGAGCTGGAGTTCTGAAGATGTTAGAAGCACTGCTTGTTTCCAAAGAAAAAATAGTCAAAACTAGTTACCATTTTATTATTCTTAGGTTAACCTAATATTTATGTCTCCACTCTCTTTGTAAGGGAAGATGACTAAGTAAAGTTTCCTTCTACAAGGACTGTAGTGTCCAGTTTTCACTGAATTCTAAGGAGTGACTTTTCAAACCGGTATAAATGAAAATGTTGCTTAGAGTTCTAACACAACATGTTGAACTCTCTCCTTAAATAGCCAAACAATGGCTGAAACTGACCGAATTTCTTGTTGAAACTGATGAACTTGCCAACTGCTGCCTCCCAACAAAAGCCTTCCTCCATTACTTATTGCCTTTCTGGACAATAGGGCTACATAGTAGAAAAACACTTAGCAGCAGAGTTGAAAGAAAGTGCACCCAGCATTTAGAAAAGCATATACTGAAGATAAAACTTCCATTTAATGGTAAACCTGTTTGGGAAGCGTTGAATTAAATGTTTGTTAATCTGTAAGTGATCAAGTTTATATGTGTTGATTACTATTCATAGATCATTCTAAAAAGAATGCCAACTGTAAATGGCCTTTTGTCATTGTATAGTTTTGGAAGATTTTTTAAAGTTAAAGGCAAAGGACTATTTTATAAATTCAAACAGATTTGTGATCAAATAAAATCATGACTTGTTTTAGTGCCTCATGATGGACTTTTGTAAAATGTACTTTTAGAATTGACACAACTCACAAGGTGTCACAATACAACATTTTGTAATTGAAATTTCTCATTTGAAAATCACAGAGCCAACTTCATTGCTTTCTGTTAAAACAGAATCGTAATCAGGCATTCACCTAGAAATATCGCAACTTGAGTTTTTTTCTTCTCAGCCCAGATATGTCTATTATTCAGGAAAACAATAATTTTCCTTCGAGAAAATATTGATTGTCAAAATAGGTCAATTCTATTCAGAGAAAATAAAATATATGAAGGTAAGTTTCCTGTTCTTTCACATATTCTCTAAAAGCACTCTTACTAGATTGCAAGCCATAAGCAATAGATTATTTTGCATTAAAATCAGCTCTCTCTTAAATGAAGTATTGCTCAAAAGTAAAAGTAAACTGTCAAATGCCTTCTTCTTATCTCCATTCTTTACTGTTCTTTAACTCTTGAAATTTCTGGCTTTATTTGAAGTAATAATTATCAAAAAGTGTATTTATGATAAAGTTATTCTCATAAAACCTAAAGAAAATAATGTTTAAAAAAAGTCTGTAAAATGTAAATTAATGTAAAAACTAGTCTACATTAATTCAGTTCCTGTACGCAATATTTTCTGCACTAGATTCTAAAACTCCATATAAGTGGCTGCACAAAGTTACGTCAAGGTACCCCAACAGAAGATAATAACAGTAAAACAAAATCTGGGACCAATAACAACTGATGTAAGGACAAAAGTGTGGCATTTTCTAATCTGAGTGGATATTAAGAAATGGTGGAAAAGACACTTAAAATAAATTTCGCATAAATAAAAGCCTTGAAAGAATTTTCGGTTCAATTACTTTGCACTTATAATTTGTATGCAATAATTTCTCAGTCTGCAGAACCGCATCAGCCTTTTTTAAGCTAATTTCAATCCCCACAATGGCAAATGATCACACCCAGTATTCCTTGTCAGAAAAAGGCAAAGCCAAAATATTTGTTCTCTCTCATTTAGATGCAGCCTGGGCGACAAATACTTGAATGCCTGCTCTGGCAGAATATTACTTGTAGCTTGGAGAAAGTCTTTTGTAATTGTCTTTTAATAAATTAGGTGTACAAAATTTGCTATAAATTTTAAATAGCATCATAATCTAAGACAGAAAAAAAAATCCTAGGAATTCTCATCTAAAGAGTAGAAAGATATGATTGTAGGAATAAAGTTAACTTAGTAATCATGAATAACTGAATGAAAAGCCTGATATAAAACTAATGTCAAGCATAGAATTAGAAAATAAAGAAATAGGACAAAGGAAAGAGGACTGAACAGAACAGAAGAGGGCAAGAAAAGCTAAAAAGAGGTTAGAATAGAAGATAAATTGATTCAGTAAGACCTACCTGTATTGTATTTGCCAGAATAGTTAGGAAATAAAAGTCCACTACTGAATCCCATCATTTAAGATGCGGAGATGCTTTGGGTACATGGCCATGGACAATGGGTACCCACGTGGGCAGCATTTAGAGTTCGCATGTAAGTGTCTTTCAGCTGTGTTATCTAAAACTTGCATTAAAAAAGTTTTCTGTGCTCTTTGGTTTTGGGAATAGGATTGAGCATTAAGCCTAAGGATTGCTTTTTGTGATAAGAGTGGAGAAGTCTTAAGTCTTTGTGAGACTGGCCTCCGAGCAGTAATCACTTCCTTCTGTGCTAAGGACTAAACCCAAATGTCAAGGTGATAACTCAGCAGAGGGCCCCAGAGTCTCACCTACTGCAGTGCTTCAATCTCTTCGGAGAGGCCCTCTGGAGAGTAAGACTGACATATTAACATATCAGGCTCAAATATATAATAACAAATAAAAGAGGGAATGTGGTACATATTTAAATCAAGTGATTGTCTCTCTAAATAAGCATTAAGTATTTACTCACGTGAAACTACTCATAAATAAAAAGATATAAACCATACTTCTCTTTTTCATTCTTAGTTGAGAATTACTAGTTTTGTGATTTTGGGTTGCCTTTTCCCTGTTTGTGTCATTCTAATCTGAAAGTCTTAGGAATTTTGTAATAATCCAAAATATAAATTTATACATTCAGTTGTACACATACGCATAAACCCAAACACCCCCCACACCCCCACACACATATACACATGTATACACTGATTCAAGGGTTTGGCATCACTGGTATAAAATTCCATACAAAAAACTAGGAAAGTGAGCACACATAAAATATAATTTACCCACCTACATCATACTTGTGAAATTCTATGTGTACCAATAGCTCATATTACAGAGCTGCGAAATATTACACAGGTTCTTACTTTAATACAAAAAGAAATAACTTTCAAATTTAACCAGTGTTGTGTGAGGCAGCTCAATCTCCCACCCACCAAAATCCCCTGATCCATCACAAATACGTTGCGTTTTAATATGCTTGGATTCATGGATTCAAAACCAACATCTGAATCTAGAGGAAGTATTCATACACTGCACACTGTTGCGTAAAACTTATTTTAATCTTAAATCTAAGAAAGAAAGATGATAGATGATAGATAGATAGATAGATAGATAGATAGATAGATGATAGATAGATGATAGATCTAGATAGATTATAGATAGATAAATGGATGGAAGGGTAGATAGAATAAAGCACAAATATACTTAAACACCTGTTTTCCCAGAATCTAACTTGTCCATTGTCTTCTGCGCTCATCAACACACACACATCCCCAGAATAAACCACTTCCGAAACCTGTTCTGATCCTTCCCTTTCTTTACTTTATGGCTTTACCACACCTGTGTATGTGTTTCCAGACAATATATTATTGAGATTTACTGTTTTTATTTTTGTTTTTATGAAAATGGAATCATCATGAACACGTTTGTTGGAGGCTTTCTTCTTTCACTGAGCACTGTGATTTTGAGCTGTGTCCCTGCTCATGTGTGTGGCTCTGGTCCCCTCCCTTCCAAGCCGCAGTCAGCGCTCCAGTGCATGAATGAATCAGAATGTAATTATCTTTTCTCCTGCTGAGGGCTATTTAATTGCTTCCAACATTCGACCATCAGAAACAACCAAGCCATAAACATTTTCCCTACCATCTCCTGGTACACATATGTCTTGGTTCCTCTGGGGAATATATTTCTGAGAGGGATTTCAGGATCCCAGCAATCCATCGTGCTTGTACCAATTTATGTTCCCACCAACAGTACATGAGGTTTCTATTGCACCATATCCTTTCCAAGACTCTGTATTATTGTCAAATTTTTCTAATTTTTGCCAGTCTGGTGGGTGTAACATAGTATCTCATTGTGGTTTTAATTTGCATTTACCTAATTATGAATCACAATGAATTTATACATTAAAAATGAAAATTTCCTCTAAAACATTTGTTTCTAATAGGGCAGCAATAACTTGATGCTGTAGAATTATGGTTAAGCCACTGCTTTTATAATTATTTCAGAGAAAGCCTCTCTTTTCTTAGGTGGTCCAGGGTAAGGAAAAAATGTTTTACTATTTTGAAAACCGGGAATATATGAATATTTCTCATCATGAATAAAAATACAGAGGGGTGATGCCTACAATCAGAGCCCTAACTTTCCACCTCCCTTTATTCAAAAGGTCCATCAAATACCTGTCAAAATCTCCTTTGAAAAATAGAGAAAGAAAAGTGAATAATTCCATTCCAGAGTTTGTGTGTGTCTATCTGTCTTTTTTTAAATTTACTAAATATTTAAAATAACTTGTGGAGCTTACTTACAGATCTCCTGAATATGATTTTGTCACTTCCCACTGTTGTAAAAATTATTTCTTATGCTTTAAAACATTATAGAAGGTGCTGGCATTTGTTTCACACCATTTCTCATTTTGAATCAACTTAACTGACATTATAACTATCAGTTCAATTTAACTAATATATTTCTTCAAGGTTTTAATTTTCTTTTAACAAATACACGTAGGCATGTTCTTTTGCTTTAGCTTAATTATCTGCTTCACTATGGCAACACTGCATGGAGAAGATATTTCTATTATTCTTATTTACTATATTTCTTTTCTGTGTTGTCAGGATTTAGTTGATTTTAGATTTATGGTCCAATCACTTTACCCAGTGGTGCTACTTACATAAAATTACTCATTCTCCAGGTATCTTTATTGTTTTCTTTGTGTTTTTCTATTTCTTTGTATTCTCTCTTACTGGTTGCCAGTCTATTTTACTACATGATCTGATACTACATATACGAATTTTTTTCAAGAAAAAAGTAGTAGGTACATGCCAACACTCATTGTAATTTTCTTAATATGCACAACACTTTTGATAACCAAAACCAACTACTCAGTAAATTTGCTGATACTATGTGTATGTCCAAAACACCAAAAGGGTGGAAAGTTTCTTTCATAGCATTTTTGTTGGGACAAGAGTGAAATTTCTAGAACCATGCAGTAAAAACAATAATGTTCCCCAGTTATTTCTATTTCTAGTGACATTTTCTAGTAAGTTGGATGAATACTCAAAATAAACTTCAACTTTGAACCTACCAAATTCCATTTGTATGCCAATAAAGCCTAAGGCTGAAAAGAGCTTTTATTTTTTCAAAATAGCTTTAAAAAATCTAGATTCTAAATATATATAGTTTCTGCTAATGTACAAATGCATACCTCTTTCATATGACCAGATCATGACCCTAATTATAGCATATGTTAGTTTATAAGGAATAATTAAAATGTGTGAAGGTGTAAACATTTACAAAGTAATTTAACGAGGTCCTTAAAATGCTCTTTGGTTCACAAATGATATTATATCATTTCTTAATTATAAGTTAATTAAAACAACTATTTGCATAAATAATCCTGTTGCCTTTGTAGAAGTCCTTGACAATAACTCAGATTATTATAAAGGACAACAGCAAATTAATGCTCCATGAAGTTTAGGTCAATACAAAGCTTCTCAAATCACAGGATGAGTTAATTGAGATTAATAATTTGCAACACACAAATCTGACATTTCTGAAATTCTTTAAGTCCAAATACTGTGCAAATGCAAAGCAAGGTAAACCATATTACAGCTGTTTCTTGCTTTCTACATTAGTTTGAACGTGAAAAGATATATGCAGACCACCTTCGTATTCATTCGGTCTTTGTTTAGCAGCAGATGAATTTAACGTGTTACTACACATTATTTGTAAGGCAAGCTAAAGCTCATTTCTGACACCATCAGGCCTCTGGTTCCCTCCTTGGTCACGGTCTCTGATCACCCATTTCCCTCCTCTGTTCATTCTTTGCAAGCCATTCCTGCCTCCCAGCCATTGCACAAATCATCCTTTCCAGGAATAACCTTTCTCCTGAATACCACGTAGTACCTTCCTTCTCTCTGGGTCACTGTTCAAACACCACCTTTTCAGAAGGGCCATTGCATTCTGTCTATTACACCACCACCTTACCTTTCTCCCTATACTCACTTAGCCTGCTTATTTTTCTTTGCAGCACTTATTACCACTAGACTTCTACATATTTGTTTATTGTTTGTTTTCTCCTGACAACATAAGCTCCATGAGTTCAGGGACTGATGTATCCCCAGTACATAGACTGAACCATGTCTCCCTAGATTCCATGTCTGCCTGTGCTACCATTTCAAGCAATAGGCAAAAACTACCTCCATGCCTGTGCCCATTAGCATGCCCATTCTTAAGGTATATGATGCCAGGCTATCTTGATGGTAGCCTATATGTGCCTGATTTATCTCCTCCTAGTTTCCAATTCAAATGCATCATTTAAAATACATGTATATGGTGTTAACAGAGAGATACACTGGTATATACCTTTAAGTTAAATTCTATAAAATTCCAGTATCCACTAATAATATTAACAAATTTACAGGAATGTTTTCTTGTCATCCAGGGCCCTATGATGATACATCAACCACTTTTGCTGCCACCTGTCATAACTTTGGATGGCCCTACTTTCAGGTATTGCATACCTTACAAAATAATATTCATAATGTAATGAAAGTACTGTGCTGGATTTCCAATAAAGTCAAGGATATTTAGAACACTTCAATGAGAGTAAGAAAAATTTCTAAGAATGGTATGTACTTAACTTCTGAATGAAGGAAATCTTGAAAGTCTATCCAACAAAATAATAACAAAGGAATTATGGACGTATGTCAGATTTTCAAAATCATTTCCCTGGTGCCTTGGGGAGTAGAATTAACTAAGCCCCATCTTCTCCATGTTTTTACTAGTAGTGTTAAATTTTCTTGGATGTATACTACCTAGTTTAGTAACACTGGAGTTGAGTGACATTGTCACAAACATCATGCATATGTATATGATATATAAACATATATACATATAATTATGTTTAACTATGTTTAATGTTATAATAGATCTAGGTTATTCATTGTACTAAATCCACATAGTCACTGTTGCACTCTTACAAATGGGTACAAATGTTTCTCATAATTGGAACACAAGGTGATACCTTGTTTATAAATAGGGAAACAGGAAAATGGGAGGGTGAATTGTTTTAAAAATTTAAACTACTGTAGGTACTATTTTTAGGACATCCTAGCAAAACAGTTTCAATTACAATCATGGACCTTAACAACGGGTTTTAGGGGACTTAGTGTTTCCAAAAAGAACTGTAGGCAGATATTTCTTCTTAGTTCTATTTGGCATTCAGTGTCATGATGGATACAATATTAATGATGCAGCTTTATTATACCTCACAGCCCTCTTCCTTACAAAATGAGAGTTCCTGCTTTAAGTTATTTTTAGACTTGAAAGTGCTCAACAATACAATAACTTATCTTCCTCATAAACTGTCATAATATTAATGAAAATAAAGTCTACTAAGCTATTTATCTCAAATTCAAAACTGTGTGACACAATTTCTTATTCTGTACTTAAACTGTGATTCTTAAATTCCAAAGTCATGCTGCTGGACCCAAAAATAGGCACTCTGTGATTGCTCTTTGTCCCACAGAATGTCTTTGGAAACTCATCATTGTCCTTCTCCTGTTCGTATGTGTCAGCTTCCTTTGCACATTACATTTCACATGACTCACTATTCCGCAGAGCAAGGTCCGAGTGCTCAAAATGCCTATTTGCATCTGACAGCTGGGTTTTTCTTCCTGAACTTTTTTGTGTGTAATGTAGTGCCAGTCAACTTTTATATGGCCCCAAAGTTGCTTAATGAAGCTATTTAGGAAAGAGCATGTAATTTATTTACTGTGAAAAAGACTGCTTTTGACCACCTACTGTGTACCTGTCAGAGCTTCACATGGAAACTGAGAGAATGACCATGGTTTAGAGTACCTCCCCAAGGTATGAACTGTAACATATTTGACAGTTTTAAGAGAGATGAATTGGAAGTGGCTTAGAAATGCAAGGTCCAAATTTGAACTGCTTTCTCTTGATTAGCACTGATAAGATGTTTTGTGAAAAGTTCATTGCTGCCTTTGTAATTTTTTCAAATTATATTTCTAACAATTTTAAAGTGAAAATAAGTTAAATACTAAAATGAAAGAGGTTGGAAAAATCATTCCTTGGGAGATTAAAAATATATCTGAACAGCGAGATCAGCTTGTTATCCATTAGTTTGAATCGCATGTGGTTTAGTCCTAACTTAATTGAAAGGAGTACAAAATTGAGATTGAGAAGAAGGGAATTCCTATTCTTAGCTCCTCTGCCACTGATATGGAATTACTTCATAAGGTAACTCATCCACCCCTCCTTAACTCCTTATTTCTAAGTGTGTAAAATGAACCAATTTTACCACAAGGTTTCTCAGGTCCCTTCCAGATTTTAGAGTCTGGAATGTCTGACTATAACTGCTCTGAAGTGAAGATTCAAGCTGGAAATAAAATAGCATCTGATGTTCTTTCTAACAAAAGACCTGATTTGTAATAGTTATTCCAATAGTTATTCCAATTTAAATGGAAATCTGATATGCTTTTCCCAAAAACTAAGGACAGTTAACATCATTAGAAATTTCATCCTTTCAATTATTGACTTAAAATTAAATTAAATATATTTACTAAATTATATTAACAAAATTATTTGGATTATTGGCTCCATTAATTTTGTTATTTGTTAAGTTCAACTCTATAATTATGCCTTACTTTGTGTTGTATTTCTAAAGTATTTTCAGGACAATTAGCATCTTTCTAAATTTTAGTTCTGCATCTATGAATACAAATGTTTATTTAGAATTATTTTTATTTGTAAAAGAACTATATATTTTCTTCAAAAAGACTTTATATGGTGGGACAAATGCCTAGCTAGTGCTTGAAGGTTGGGTAAGACTCACAGTAGGTAGCGAACCATATGAATGTGTTAGAGAATCAGGAGTGGATGGTTTGGCTAGAACACTGAGAAACAAATTAAGGTAAATATGAAAAAACGGGCAGAGTACTTTGGCTTAAATAAAACCTTTCCAAAGCCCTGAATTCAATTTGATCGTTGTAACTTTGTGTTGTTGTTCTTAAAAAGGATACCTAGGAGTGGATTTCTTTGGGTCTAGTCCAAGGCCACAGGGCATAACTCCTCAAGTTGCCATTAATTTGGCCACTGTAGTTCATCTGGTAAAAGGGTCAGGGTACTCAAGGAGCTTGGGCACCCTGGTATGCAGGGCCCTGACCAGCCACTCTGACCTGGTTTGTGTCACCTCTCTCCTGCTACCTAAACTTTTGACCTAGATGTGTCTCATGAATAGATTCCAGTTTGGTTGATGTCAATCTAGAAACATAGTACAACTACTCTTTAAAACCTTCCAGTAACATGCCTTTTCATCTCATTAAATTATGTGTTGCTAATAATAAACTTTTATTTATGTTTAAGATAAATCATGTGTCAAAACCAGTAACAACTTTATTATGTTTTAGAGCCAAGCTGCCTGGTTTACTTTTAAATTGACAGCTTTTTAATTACTTGCTTAAGGCAGTAAATCTACGGTCTCTGTTTCCTCATAAGTAGACTTTGGGTAATCATAATACTTACCTTATGTTTTTATAATGTAATCATGAGCCCGAAAAGCTAATCTTATTTTTCATGCATTATATCAGTGGATCATTTATTATGTGCCATTTACACTTGTAGTCTTGGTGGCTACACTATACACAAATAGATGGAGTAGAGGTACAAGTAATTAATTAATCCTTAGATTGATGCCAAGAATTTAGTAAGCCTTCCAAAGCTACTGTTATTATCAGCATTATTACCATTGTTTCTAATAAAAATTAAAATGATAATGAAATCTGGGAAGATTTTTATACAACATTCATCTCTGACCATTTGGACAGAAAAAAAAAATTTTAATGTATGTAGATATTTTGTTGCAAAGAAGTTTTAAAACAGAGTAACGATTTTCGAAGAAGCTTAGATAGTAGCAATGCAAACAACTGCAAAGGAAAATGTATACATCACAATATCATAGATTTTAAAATGTCACTGCTCAACTACTGAGCTACATCTTTATCCTTCTGGGGCTACTCTGCCTTTGATCACTACTCTTTATGTATCATGAGTTTTTCTCACTTTCTTTCAATTAATCACTTAAAATAACTTGTAATGTAAAAACATACTTTAACAGAATAAAATTCTGTGAGGGAACCGTTGGTAGTGATTGGAATATAGTTTCAAGGGGAGAAGGAAAGTACAATTTCTATGTTAGGAAGAATGCATTCGTTTGTTTCAATGAATGTGACAGGAATTAAACAGTTCATCTATTTATGTGTCATTGAAAGCACTTAAAGGAATGTTCTAACAGTTATAGTTTAAAATGTCAATGTTAAAAATTTTTCAAAAATAATATGCTTTACAACTGAGCTGTCAACTGAAATGAGAAAAGTTCTTTCAAAATTACTTTATAGTGTAACAAAAAGATATTTTTAGACTAGAGCATTACATTCTTCTTCCCCATAAGACACATGATTAAATAACAACTGCATAAGCAAATACTTATAGTTTATATTTTATAATTATAAATTATTGAAATTATTAAATAAATATGCATATAATTTTTATTATCATAAAAATATGATGTTATAACATTATGCCTTTATAGTGCATTTGTGACCAGAATAACTAAGCTTATCCAAATTTGATTTAAATCCAGGCACAGAAACTGGATCTAGGATAATGTAGCTCAATACTACAAGTTTCAAGTGGAAATGTGCTATTAGTGCTTACTAGCACCAATAAATAAAGAAATATACTTGTGAAGTTGATGAGTGGAAGATACAAAAAACTTTCTCTTTTGTTATTAAGGGTAATAAATTACTAAGAAGTTAATAAAGACCCATTGCAACCAGGACTGTATAATTCCCTGTGTCTTTATTATATTTGTGATATGACTATTAGCAAATACTTACTTTGATTTTTGGTAATTAAAATCTTGATATATTTGCAAAAACGCAAGCAGTTGTTGACATTTATGCAGTCATAAAAGGGAGAAACTTCTTTTTCAGAGATGGATTGATTCACAAGATAACTGGAGCCAGACACGGTGGCACATGTTTGTAATTCCAGCCCTTTGGGAGGCTGAGCCAGGAAGATCCCAAGTTGAAGCTTAGCCTGGGAAACTTAGTGACTTACATAAGAAAATGAGAAAGGGCTGAGGATGAAGCTCAATGTGAAGGCCCTGGGTTCAATCCCCAGTCTTGGGGGTGGGAGTATACAGCAATTGGTTGAAGAGAGAGTATCTAAGGGAGGTTTGTTACCTGTGGGACCGGGACAGACCTCCATCAGCAATCTGACTCCTCTGTCCAAACTTTAGTTGTCCAGTCCATTAGAACTGAAACGAGAGCCGGTGAGATGGCTCAGCGGCTTAAGCGCCTGCCCAGCAAGCGCGAGGGCCCGAGTTCGACTCCCAGAACCCACATACGAAAAAGGGGCCGGTGATATCGCTCAGCGGCATGGGCGCCTGCTGGCGCACGAGGTCCTGAAGTCGACCCCCCGGTACCCACAAAAAAAAAAAAAAAAGAACTGAAACGAATTCTAATAGTGCAATACACGTTTCTTTTGTGTAGGAAAACCCATGCTAACAACCAAGCACACAACAGACACCTTGTTTGTTGCATTCAAATATTTTAATGCTGTTTCATTTATTTTTCCATTATGCCTCCTAAGCCTTATGTAAGCTTCCTTCCGAACAAATTAATTATACTATATGCAATGTATCAATTTAGACAAAATAGTTCTTCTTCCTGAAATATGTGGATCCAAGTATAAATATTATTTTATTTTATTTTATTTTATTTTATTTCTCCTTCCTTCCTTCTTTTCTGTTTTTGTGTTTTGCTGTTGGGAATTGAACTCAGGGCCTTGCATGTTAGCATGTACTCTACCAGAACTATACGCTTTCCTTCATTTATACCATCAGAGTGACAAATCTGCCAGTTCTTAAGTTCCAGCCAGCTCTTTTTACAATGCCCATCTTTACGTATTTCCAGGATTATCCATTTTTCTTTCTAGATCATTCCATCACCCACTGCACACTTATGAATGACAGATGCCTTCTGCCTTGTTGCATTAATAAAATCTTATTGATATATTTAATATTAGATCATTTATATTTCTGCTGGTTACTAAAAACAAATAAAACAAATTAGCATTTATGGATAAGAACATTTCTGCCTAAAACATTTGAGAAGTGCCTGGGGCCTATAAAGAAATAAGGGGCATGGCTTATCGAGAAAGCACTGTCATTTATTGTGCTTTTGCAGGAAGTTCCTGCTGTGGCTGAATGTTCTTTGCTCTTTCAGACCCCTGTAGATATCTCACAAAGGAAAACCCAACACAAACATTCACAGCTTTTAATGTGCTCAATCTAAAGCATTCTTGCCAATGAGAAACAGACCTTGGATTTAAAGGAAAGTAGGCTTGTGATTCAATAATCCCAGCAAATGGTCCTGCCAAACTGTAGATTGTAGCTGACATTTTGTAGTGGCTATTTGGAAAGCTCTATTTCTTTGCAGTTGGAACATTTTTATTCTATTATTATTATTATTATTCAATAATTATGACTTCAAAAGACTGATTTATTTTTGAAAAATTTAATACTGAAACAGGGTCGAGGCTCTTATTTCTCTGACATTCCATCTAAATATTTTAGTGTGAAAAGTGATTTCTGCCTTCTCTACTGGAACTCTATTGCTTTGGTGTCATTTCTGGGTATGGAACTTTCAAAACCTATCTTAAAATGTTTTCATGTATTAGTTTTATAATTTCTTGGACTAAAAGTGTCTTTATAGCTTTTTATATAATCCCCTGCATTTTTTAGATGAAAGAAAACTAAAATCTGGTTAAAAGAAACAAAAATAGTAACCCAGCATTGTAACCAGAATTGGTTAATATCCACTTCTTTTCAATACATTTGTATTGAGAATTCAGTAAAATCCCCACAAAAGATCTACTCATGTCTCTTAGAGCGTATCTATAAGCAACACTCAATTCTTCATACAAATTTGATTTTTACTGTTTTCTTCTGCACATTTTCTTTTGTATTGAACTTGGAACTCAACAAAGCAATCTCTGTTATTTACTGTAAAATCCTCACCATTGTTAGATTTTAGATATCTTCTCTCTAGCACAATAACCCAAAGCAAATAGTCACAAACTTAAGTCTGAACTTCAGGAAACTAACCCACTTTTGTATTCATATTCAGTCCATTGTGCATTGAATTTATGAAGTTATTTCCTAACTGGGCGTACATAATATACTAATTCATCTTCCATTCAGGATACTTGTTGCTGCAAGAGGTCTCGTGGAGTTTTGGTGCAAATCCTATTCAAATAGGCAGTATGATTGATATGTATAAGGAAAAAAATTTGACACTATCAAATAACTTTCTGAAATTTCTCTACATATCCTGATATGCTAAGGGTGCCATTCAACTAACAAAGCACACACATGTGCTTACATAGATTGTGACAACTGTGTTTATACTGGGACTCTCAATTGAGAGAAAATATATTCAGTTATCCAAAATGAAGCTGGAATTGTTAGCAAGGGTTATCATTTGGCTTTGCATTGGAGGAGCAGAAAAAATAAGGATGAAGGACACTTTATTAACTATAACTTTACTGACTTTTTAAAAGTCTGTCTGAACACATGTATACGTATTTATCTTATAAATGTATATTTTTTCTAAAAATATTAAATGTCAATAAAAATTGCAGTAATAAAGAATACTTGTGGATCTAATTGGCTAACCATCCTTTATTATATTTCTTACAATTTTTGCTCCTTGGGCAATAGATTTTTGAGTGCTACCTCAATGTACTTCTATCACTAGAACTTTCCTTTTATTAGAAAGGTGGAATCCAGATGGAAACCTTAATCCAAATATCCCTGACTTTGCTCATTGCTACTGCCCTTCCACCAGCATCTGTACTTTTGAAGTAATACGCAAATGACCTTTGAATCTTGCTGAAGAGGAAAACAGGAAATTGATAGCTTTGCTCTCTTACGTGGGACGTCACCTGTGATGAGGAGGATATAAAGGCTCCCAGGGTAGTTTGGTATCCATCCTTTACTGGACACATGAACTGATTGGGAGCTTCTAAAGAGCTGACGATTGAGGACATATTTTTATGAAGATTTAATAAAACACTGAACAGGAATTGCATTGCCTTAGAACATAGGAAGGGGTAACACTGAAGGTCATTTTTCAACCAGTTCTTCACAGAACACTACAGGTTCTGTTACCCTGAGAATTAATGACATTGAAAGTGCGAGAGATAGTGTCAGAAGAAAATAGAGTGGTAGGAACAAAATCTCTTCACCTGATTCTCAGGGTAGAAGACAGAGTAACCTTTACTGATTTCAAGAAACATTGGAACGGGATCCTGGGGATCTTATGAACTATGGTGGATATTTGTGTATTATTGATAATACGACTTGATATTCAGAGGCTGCTGGGGCTTAACAAGGTTTCAGCCACAAGAATAATTATGAAAGAATTTATTTAGATGTAAATAAGATAATTTTTAAATAGTATGGAATTAAGAGTAGGTTTCAGTGCCTGAATTTAGGAAAATTTTAAATAGATTACAAATTACATGGCTGATTTAAGATTTCTTATGTTTTAATGAGTCACCGGGGAAGAAGAAGGTACATGATGTTTCCTAATAACATTATTTTTGGATGGCAAAAAGTGAATATAGCTACTTCCACCTGGTTGGTTTTGCTGTTGATCTACGTCACCTTAAGTATTAATCTACTCCTGGCATAGGTAGTTCTAGCTAAGGATGGCAACATGTAAATTCTTGTAAAGTAGCCATGTTACAATGAAGTAGCAACCATAAGTACTCTTTAGTATGTTCAGAGGAAATTCTCAAATGGCCTGAAACTCTTCGTTGAATCCTTTTCCAAACCCATGGGAAACATTCAATATTCAACTGTTTTCATACACACAAAATAAGATCTTAGAAATGTATTGCTACTGTATTAATGCTTAGATAATCCAAGAGAAGAAATGAGAAATTTACTGTCTCATCTTTTGTTCTGAATGCTTGCCTTCTCTTCCATTTCTACACTCTTTGTCCCATATATGTACTTTTAAAACTCTTTGTCCTTTTCACTCAAGACACCTTTCAAATACATATATGGCTAAAATGTGAATCCGTATTATCTCTCATTGGTTTTAGACACCCCATTAAGTTGTGTGAAGTCCTAATGATTTCTTTAATTCCTAGCAGTAGTTGACAAGAATTCGTAACTGGTTGCAATGTGTTCTTTCAATAGACTTTTCTTTTTTTCAAAAGAAATATGATGACGGCTACTAGACTATTTGAGCTGTATCTTCAACTAGTTTTATTACTTTTACACTTTACAAAAGTGATTAAAAATAGAAGATTTCTCCAAGACATACATTGTGAATATGACATCATAATCTCCTGAAAGAACTCTGCTTTCTTCCAGAACTAATTCTCTACATGATTCTTTTAATTGAACTGATTCTTTTATTTTATTTATTATTTTTTTTGGTGGGTACCGGGGGTCGACCTCAGGACCTCACACGCCAGCAGGCGCCCATGCCACTGAGCGATATCACCGGCCCTTTTTTCGTATGTGGGTTCTGGGAGTCGAACTCAGGCCCTCACGCTTGCCAGGCAGGCACTTACGCCACTGAGCCATCTCACCAGCCCTGAACTGATTCATAATATGAAATGCAGAAGCTTCTCTCTTGCATTCAGTACCTGGGAAAGACATGATCTTTAAAATGCATGATTTGATTAACTTTAAACCACTACATAAAATGATTTTAATGTTCTTATTCTGAAGACTTTCTTAGAAGCATTTGTTTTATTTTATAGACTTTGGAGCAGTTTTTAGCAGGATTTACAGTTGCATGTGACAGTAGCAACTAAAGCTTGAATGATTAGCAGGGTAAGTGGAAGTTAAGCCAGTGCGTGAACCAGTTTCTTCTTCCAAAAATATTAGCATGGAGCTCTAGAACTAGCAGTTATTAATCATAGCTTCTTAAAACTAGTATATATAACGACTTAATATTTTGCTATTTATCTTCACTATGCCTTCAAGCAAGTATCATAGATCCTTTAGAGGTAGGTTATAGCACTATCAAAATTAATCTAAGGAAAGCCTTCTTAACACTTTTCAATTTAACTTTGCATAACAGAAAATATTCAGTTAACATAAACTGCTCTTTTGCAAACTGAAATACATTTCTTTGTTCTTATTGTTGAGTAAATGAAACACCTTATTCATTGATAAGAAAGTATTCAAAATGAGGTCATTTTTAAAATACCATTTATAAAGAAAACAATATTTTTTAAAGTTTCCCACCAGCTTACACTTTGGAGTCCAGTTCTGAGAGCTGGCCCTATCCAATGATGCTAGTTGGCAAGGGCTGCCACCAGAATAAAACACTTCAGGCTGGAAGTCTTAAAGAGCTGAAATTTGTTTCCACACAGTTCTGAGTCCAAGTTCCACTGACAGCTCTGGTCTCTCCTCACACCTCTCTACGCCTCCCTCTTGTCCATCATCCCACAGGCTCTCTGTGCTCATCACCCCCGCGGTCTCTTTCTTTGTACAAGGACATCAGTAGTGTTGGATTAGAGCCCCACACGTAAGACTTCACTTCCTCTTATTTTTTTTTCCTTTAAAATTCTATCTGCAAAAGTAGCGACATTGGTGGTTATAATTTAAAAATGAAATTTTTGTGGGGGACACGTTAGTTCATAACACCAACAATTTCTAAGAAATTATTTTAAAGAAGATGGAGTACCTTTAGAATATGAGCAAAACTGAATAAGATAAAGAATAAATGAAATAACACATCCATGAGCCTGAATCTTATTTAATATGGAAGGAATAGACACTAATGATTCAACTTTATCCAGCTTGGCAGATTATCCAATCCTTTCGTTCCCAGGTCAACTAAATAACAATTTAATCAATATTCCAGCCAGATGCTTACTATGAGCTCTCTTAAATGCTAGAGGAGAATCTGAGAAAGATTCAATATAGCAATGGAAGTACATATCTATGATATGCTTAGTTTTGGTTACTCTTATGAAGAACTTAAAGGCTAATGAAAGAAACCAGAGAGTCAAAATTAACATGATGCAATATCATTAGCAGATGCAAGTCATATACAAGGAAAAAGATTTTATATTATCTTGTAGATCCAGGAAAAAAAGGGGTTGGATTTTACATGATCCTTAACTCTTCCTTTCGGAATTCCTTCTTTATGAAATTATATGCCTTTTGAACCCTTTTTTGGCTTTAAGTGCCTATTTTAATATTAATGAGATGAATAAATTTTGGAATTGGTGCAGATAATAATAATCAGGATATTTTTCTTAATGAGCAGAATTCCAGGATTATGATGAATGCTTCCAAATTTTTAGCAAATGGAAATCAAGGGTACAGGTCAGAACAAAAGATTCTGTGAGGGGACTCCAAGAACCTGATGAGTCAACCCTATTGCTGCAACATTTAAATCAGATAAACCAAACTGAGTCATAATGTGACCAAAGAGAAATATTTTGATTACTGTGCAGATTGGCAATAATATTAGGTTTTTTGATTGTTAATTATTTTAAGAGGTAGTGTCTTACTATGTTGCCCAGCTTGGCCTCAAACTTCTGAACTCTTAGGATCCTGTGGCCTCAGTCTTCTGAGCAGCTGGGACTACAGGGACCGTCACTATGTTAACCAAGACAAAGGAAATGTAGGTGATATTTGTAAAGAAATGAGTATTTTTTTTTTTTGTGGGTACCGGGGCGTCGACCTCAGGACCTTGCGCGCCAGCAGGCGCCCGTGCCACTGAGCTATATCACCAGCCCCTTTTTTGTATGTGAGTTCCGGGAGTCGAACTCAGGCCCTCACGCTTGCCGGGCAGGTGCTTAAGCCGCTGAGCCATCTCACCGGCCCCAGAAATGAGTATTGATACTGTGGAAATGGAAAAAACTGTGTAATATAGAATGCATTTTAGTTTATACATCATTATATTGCAAGTAACTGTAGGAACACTCTCTTTTCAGTAGTGATTTTATATAATGCCACTTCAAATTTTATCACAAAACCTTGATGTAAATACATTCACTTCAAAATAAAAATGTCACCATAACACAGAAAATTTGTAGAGAAAAGAGGCTGAGGCAGGAGGGTCACAAATTCCATCTCAGGTTAGGGAAATTAGCAATAGATTGACACGCTATCTGAAAAGGGCAGGGGGTAGGTTGTGAGTACTGGGGATGTAGGTCTGTGGGAAGGTCCTGGTATATACAAATAAAGACAAAAAGAAAAGAGAAAAGATCAGTGGATCAATGCAAACCCAAAATGCTACCTTTTCTTTCTGACATGATTTATTTCTTTTCATGACTGAATGATGTTCCATGTACACATTTTATTTATTCATTTATCAGTTGATGGACTGATAGTTCCATCTGTTGAGTATTGTGACTAATGATGCAGTAAACATCTGAGTGCAGCTAGCTCTTCGGCATTCAGATTTCACTTCCTTTGGAGTTATACCCTACCCCGTAGCTGGTCATACGGCAGTTATCTTTTTTGAGGAGATACACTTTTCCATGTGATTGTATTAACTTATATTTCCACCCCCAGTATTCAAGTTTATTTTTCATCATACTGTCACCAACACTTATTATTGCTCATCTTTTATTCAGAGATGATGAGCTGAGGGTTTTTGCATTGAGCTACATCTTCAGCCATTTTTCTGTTTTCTTTTTTGTATTGGGATGGGGTCTTGCTAAGTCACTAAGTTGCTCAGGGTAAGCTAAAATGTGTGATTGATCTTCTTGCCTCGGCCTCCCTCCCAGAGTTCTAGAATTACAGGCATGCACCACCAAGCCGGGTTCACCATCACCATTGCAATAGGTGTGAAGTGATATCTCACTGTGGACTGGAATTAGGGAGATGTTGACTGACAGATACAAAATTACAGTTGGATAAAAGGAATAAGTTCGAAGATCTATTGTACACTGTGATGACTACAGTCAATGGCAACATATTTTATTGACATATGAACCCTTCAAAAATAACTTTTAGCAAATATTTACAAAACACCATGATTAAAATCTCCTTTATGGTTGAAGGTCAAGTTGGTGTCAGCTAGTTTACTACCACAGACAGCAGCAGATATTGCAACAATTTACCAAACAGTTTCTATATTAAGTACTCTTCAGACCTATATGGTTCTACTGATTCTGTAAAAGGATTCATTTCTCCTTTCTTTGGTTCTCCATATTTCTCAAGCGTGCCACTTTCTAAGTGCTTTGTTTTGTTTGCTAATCATAGCCTGTTGCTAAATCTGCTCACCTATAGACACATTTTGTGAATCAGCTTTGGGAACTCTTACTGTTCACTGGGTTCCATCAAAATCTCATTCTCATGGGAAAAGTTCAAGGTCAGGCATGTAAACACAGCTTCTAGCCAATGTCTCAACATTTAGGAAGCATTTAACTAGATTACTCCAATCTAGTGTGGAATTGTACCCTATCCTATATTCCATATCCTATCTCCTGATGTGTTCATACTTTGACCAACAGAATACCAAGACTTTTGTTTCTTCATTCTTTGCAAATGGAACTTGATTTGTGGAATTAACATTTAAACACAGAGATTATTGTGACAGCACTAAATCCACTCATAACCAAATCAATCAATCAATCAATCAATCAATCAAAAAACAACTTTCATTTTGTGTTTCTGGGAAACTAAATTCATGGATGAATGTAGAGAATGAAAAGAGAGAGTGCCTTCCTTATAAGGTGCCAGTCAGACAACATGTTAAGACAAACTGCACAAATGTATTTTGATTTTAGACATTATTTATTCTGTACTGAAAAAAAAGTATGATTGTGTTTTCAGTCTCTTACAGGTCTGGCTGGTATTGTTGGTCCCTTTCAATGTAAAACAGATTTTAAATGAGTCCATCTTGACACAGCAGCTGCCTCCACAGAGATGTGAGCGGTGGGCTTAAAAGTGACCACGTGTTACTCAAAGTTATCTTTGTACTTAGGAATGGAATACATTGGCTAATACTGAGTCAGAAACCTCCTTGAATAAAAACATGCTAATTCACTTTCTTAGGCAACTGCAGTGACAAAACTTTCCCATACTCAAAATGTGGTTAGAAAAAAATTTTCCTCCCATAAGCAAAATTTGAATATAAATAAAATATTTGTTATCCTATCCTCCCAGTTTAGATATGAGGCTTTTCATTCCTACTACTGGGTGAGAACAATTAATGGTAGCTAATATTAATTTACATCATAGTGATTACTTTTATTATTACGATATGCCAGAAAATGTTCTTTCCTCTCTAATACTAGTTTTTCATGTAGTAGGCACATTGATACTATACAGGATATAGTAACATTATCCCCAATTTATGTAGATGCTGAGTTTAGAGAAATAAAATAATGTGCCCAAGTTACAAAGATATAAAATAATATCTTTTTTTTTTGTGGGTACCGTGGGGTCGACCTCAGGACCTCACGCGCCAGCAGGCACCCGTGCCGCTGAGCGATATCACTGGCCCCTTTTTCGTATGTGGGTTCCGGGAGTCGAACTCGGGCCCTCGCGCTTGCCGGGCAGGCGCTTAAGCCGCTGAGCCATCTCACCGGCCCAAAGGATATCATTTTATAGCAGAGTTAAACACTATACATTCTCAGTGTCTAACTCCACATTAGATGCATATTTTCAGTTTTCACAAATGCCAAATCATTCTCACTTCACCAGATGTATATATATGTAAGCAAAGCAACTCTGAATTACCCTCTCTGGTATTTTATATCTACTGAAACATGAATTACAGATTTTTGTGTCAGACCTTGAACTGTCAACACACAAGTTATAGGTTGAATAAAAAGCAATATTTGAAGGTTAGCTTATTAACAATTCCTTTACATAGTTTTTCTACTAGAATTACCTAATAGAAAAATAATTCCTATTACTTTCTGAGCACTCCATCTGCCCCTACCCTATTTTTTGATGTGTTATAACAATGTTTTACATGTAGTTATAGTCTTATAACTTTTTTTTGTATTTCTCTTGCAGGAAAGAGGGCAAATAGAAGTAAATTAACTGGTAAAAAAAGATAAGATTTCAGGTAGAGCCACACTCAGATAATTATAATAATTTACTTATAAGGTTTGATATGACACTTGAGAATAATCACATGTAATAATATCACATGCTCAAAGTGGTGGCCATTAGCTTCCAGACATTTATTAGTATGGTGAACTGCTGAAGTATGTATACATTTTCTTGGCAGACTCAATATATAGCCACATTTTTTTTTTAATGTGGGTACCAGGAGTCAACCTCAGGACCTTGCACTTGTCATCAAGTGCTTGTGCCACTGAGCGATATCACCAGCCCTTTTTTTCCTTTATTTGGGTACCAGGAGTTGAACTCAGGAGCTTGCATTTGCCAGGCAGGTGCATATGCCACTAAGCTATCTCACCGGCCCTATGGCCATATTTTTAACAGTGATCTCCCAAATATATTGAAAAGCAGATTTCTCATGTTGATATATGAGAAATATAACTCCCAACCTTAGATGTCAAGTGTGCCAACTTCATAGTCCCACAACATAAAGGATGAAGTCACCAAACAAAAGAAGAAGTTAGGAGAGTAGTTTACACACCTCATTGAACCATTACAGTGGTCAGCTACAGGTGTAGCTGGAAACTGGCAGCAGGGGTCAGTGATTGGAGCCCCCTTTCTATATCTAGGCTTTATTACTATGGTATTGTTTTTATATCTCTTTTGGTTATACTTTTCTGCTGAGTGTTTATGACCAATTTAAGTGAGACTTATGTTAATCAAAATTAACCTCTTGCTGTCTATCAAGATTGGTTAAGGCTCTTCAGGGATTACTTTGGAACCATGTACAGTGCCACTCATCTCCTCTGTCAGTGTCAGCCACCAAGATGGGTCATAGTCTTGCTTGACCGTGTAATTTCCCATGGAAGCATGGGAGAAGTTTTATTCTCTGGTGATCCTCATTTTCAGTACACTGTGTATTGGTTGACTCCTGTCCTCTGGGTCCAACAATCTTCCTGCTCAGGAGATTGGATAACTCATCAAAGTTGTAGGAATCCATAGAAAAGGTCCACTCATGACTTGGGTCTTTGTTGACCTTGGAGTGTGAGGGTCAAAATATTGGCTGTCCTCTCTGCCCAGTTACCTAGCTCTGGTCTCCAAACCTCAGTTGTTGAAAACTCAGAAGGTCAGTTACACTAGTATTGCAGTGGGAGCAGTAGGTTTAATTTTATGAACTTATCTAAACATCAAGCACCTTGAAATATATAATATAACCAAGGAACTATTGTTTCTTTACCAGTCATGGTTGTCTTAGAAGTTGTATCTCTGAAAATGTTCACAGATAACAATTATAAAGTTTTACAGAGAAAAGTTGAAATCAAAAGAGATATAACATTTTAGCATAACAATCATGAGGACATTATATTAGAACCATTAGGTTTTGTTATTATCTCTGAAACACATTTAAATTTTCATCCTAGTGTACAATAACTTTTTTAGTCAGTTGTCTTTTTTTTTTTGTGGGTACTGGGGGTCGACCTCAGGACCTCACGTGCCAGCAGGCGCCCGTGCTGCTGAGCGATATCACTGGCCCTTTTTTCATATGTGGGTTCCGGGAGTCGAACTCAGGCCCTCGCGCTTGCCAGTTAGGCGCTTACGCCGCTCAGCCATCTCATCAGCCCCTAGTCAGTTGTCTTTATCTAATTACAAGATAGTAAATGACATGAAGAAACTTTTACCTAAATTTGTTACCTTTCAATAATGTCATTTAAGAAGAATGTACTTGTATATAGATGTACATCACAAGTTATTATGGAAACTTTAATTTCTAGAGTAACATTGCTTGAACTGCACAGTGTTTATTTATCATTAACTGTTATAAAATAATTACATAATAATCACATAAACATAAGCATGAAAAAATATTCACATCATTTGGCTGGCTATATCATGCTAGATTGACATGCACATTTCATCCTAAATAGCTGAAACACAAGTAAGAAAAAGCCAGATGCTTGAGCCAAAAGTTTATCACCATAAATACCAGTGTGTTAAGAAGTTTTTTAGTTTTGTATTTTTGAAGGCCTGTCCACAAATGTACCATTTCATATACCATGAGATTAACAATAATTAGTATCACAACTGTGGTAGTTAACTAATTGAGTCAAATTGAGTAAGAAACCTCCAACTGTATTGGACCAGCATAGTTCTGGGTGTGGCTGAGGGGATTTACTGAAGACAGAAGACCCACCCGGGGAGGCTTGTCATCTGGATGGTATGAAAGGGAAACAGAAGGAAGAGTCGCTTCTGCTTCTTCAGAGGAACTCCAGGCTTCACCCTCACTTGGACATCAGCTCCTCGCTTCCAGTGCACTCGTCAGCCTCCAGCTTGGATCCTTTAGCCTTCCACTGCAGACCCTTCTGCGTCCTGAACTTACACTACAGTGAGGCCTTTGACTGGACCCTTTTGCACTCTTCCACACCTGACCCTGTGGACAGCCACTGTGAGCCAATCTTGTAAATCCTTATATACTTGCATATCTTGCATTAAATCTGTTTTTTAGTGAGCACTGATTGATACAACAGCTATATAAAAATCTTTATATATATTTAGTTTCTACTCTTAGGACAAATTTTAGACTCCTTTAATAGGTTTGATAAGGTATAACCATATTGAGAAGAATTAAGGACATCTTTACAGCTCTGATAAGTTTAGGAAATAGTGTTAATGACAGCAAATAGACTTATCACCCAATATACAAGTGTATTTAATTTATACAATAACAAGAATGCTTGTTTTATTGCCAATAAATGTAGATCAAGTTTAAACGTCTGGGCCAAATTTAAAGAGATGTCAAATTTTGATCATTCTATATGTTTAAGGTCTAAATATATATTGTATAAAAAGAGCACTTATTAATGACTTTGCATGTGTTAAGCTTTTGTAGTCTTAACTCTATAACCTTAACTTTAAAGCTTAGATTCACAGCATAGCTTGTTTTGAGATGTATACATACATATATGCCCAATTATATGTTATGTCATAAACTAAGATAATAGTTGTTTATTTAACCAATCATGAACAGATTATTGAAAACATTTTATAGGTTAACATTCAAATACTCTTTAACTCTTAGAGCTCACTTTTTAGTGACCAAAAGCCTAATGATAAGAACACAACAAACTATTTTAGTAAAATATTGAACTTTTGCTTTTAAATCTAGTTTTGTGAATTTAATCAAGAGCATCTCAATATTTTAAGAAAACCATATTGTCTTAGACATACAAAACTTCGCCTTTTACTTATAGCCAAAATAACTATACTAGATGACTCATCATAAAGGTTAATATTTTTTAAAGTTTTATATATACATATATCTATATATATAATCTTTCACCATGGAAAACTTTTAAATTATGGTACATAGACAATAATAGACATTATATTTACAAGACTTTTTTATATTATCTTAGTTATCTAACAACATGGATGGAAATATGTTACCAACTTTAAAAACACTTTTACACTTACCAAGTGATTTAAATTAGCCTACTATTAAGCTATATGAACCACAAGCATAGTGTCTTGAGTGTTTATCTATAAGCCAATTTACGTAGAACTTCTGGAGGATATTGTGTATTTAAAAGTTAACACACAGAAACATACATATTAATCTAAATCACATGTAGCCTTTATATCATCAAACTTTAAGGCCTGCCAATGCTCCAATCTGCCCCGCTGCAGATGTCTACCTATGACAGTTTCCTCCCATTTTGAAAAGAAACAAGGAGAGAGAAGTCATCCCTCTTGCTCTGTACCCAATCTAAGGCGTGCCTCAGACTTAACCCTATCCAGTGTCAGCAGTGGCGAACTGTACATGCAAGGAAGTGGCCAGAACTGGGTTTATCCACTCTTACCCTGTGATGGACCCCCTTTCTTGTGATCTTGTGACCCTGTGCCATACTTAGGTATAGGCTTTTGAAAGCTGCTGGCCTGGCAACATGTTTTAGAAAGAAATCATGGCAAGAGAAAGACCGTGCTCTGGGGTCTGGGGGTTGTGGCTATCCTTTGATATCTGTAGTTATTAAACTAATAAGGGTCCCTAGGAATTATTTTTTGCTATCAATGAACTCATCTTTGCTATAAAACCAGTCTACCCTGTGGAGCAGCATTCTTGAGGGGAAGGGGAAGTGAAAGGAGTTAATTTCCAGTTCTGCTTAAGGGCTGAAAGCCTGATACATTTGAACTAAAACATTTACATTTTTTCTTTGAGAATTTGAAGATCAAATGTAGACCAGTTTTTAAGAATATGGCCCAGAGACAAGTGAAGGTCAGTCTCACCCTGGTAGGATTGCAGGGAGGGGGAACCTCACCATTCTGAAAACTTCCAGGAATTCAGCCACCACAAAGAAGAGAATTGCTTTGGAGCTTGAGAACTAAATTCTAACCATCTCAAGGGCAGAAAGATGACCAAGACCAAAAGCTTTCCCAGGGAGGGCCTACAGTCTTTATCAAAACATGCCTCTAAACACAAAAGCTACGATTAACTCCAACCGCACTGCCAAGCAGAAAACCTACAATCAAAGATCCTGAACAACTGCTTTTTAACATTCTGAGAGAGAGCAAGACAGAGAGAAGAAAATCAAAGGAGATGCTCCTTTAAGCTATATTGTTTTAGGCTCATACATGTGTGTGCTTTTGGAAGTAGCTCTCTCTAGTGTCATCCAAAGATTGGTTTCTTCTACTCTGTGTCTCAGAATGAAGGTCTCTATTGCCAGTCACATGAGAATCCCCTGCCTAGGCACTGCTCAGCCAAAACCCTCATGTGTGCCTTCCTGGATAAGCAGGAATTCTGATTCCTTTCTAGCATGGGGATTGAGGCTATGTAGACTGTAACAGGGTGCCTATCTTCAGTGCCTTTAGAGATGAGCAACTCGTTTCCTAGGGGTTCAGGGGCTTCCAAATATGGAAAGGAGAAAAAAAGGATTTTCAGGATTGCAGAGAGTACATTACCATTTCCTGACAGGCATCCCTGACAAAGGTGAACTAAAATCTGTCCCGTACCTTTTGGCTGAATCCTCATACACACCTGCACAAGTTGTGAGCCCAAAACCATTCTAAAAGCTGTCTGTAATGGACCCATCTTGTAGCAACCAAACAAGTGAAGTAAAGAATACAAAGCCCTGCTTCCAAAAATAAAAACGTTCCTTTAGAGAAACTCAAATCACAATCAGCTATACTCTCAACTTTTAACATGCCACAAGCAACCAACAAAAGGCATAAGCAACCAGCAAACAACAGATGGGAATTTTGGTTACCTAAATGAATCAAAATCCAGAATCTAGTCAAAATATTTAGAGGTGCCATGAAACAAAAGCAAACTCTTACCTCCTTCCAACTATCTTGATGAGGCCTCCAAAATGGACCAGGAGAAATATAACTTCCAACCAGTTAGCCGTCAAATGTGCCGAGCGTATGGTCTCACGACATCGAGGAATGGAGCTGCAAACCAAAGGAAGAAATTAGAAGAGTTTTGTTGGAAATAAGGAGAGAAGAATAGCTCCTGAATTTCCAGGAATGGTCCTGAATGGTGTGACCGCTGAACCCCTTTGTCAGGGGTAATTTATACAGCAAAGACACAATGTGGGTACAAGGTGGGTCAAACTGCCATCAACCTTTAGGTTACAAGTATAGTTTCTTAGCTAATATTGATCCAATAAGGAGAGGAGTCACATGGCAAGGGTATATGGAAAGAATGAAGGCATTTTTGGGAAGGGATGTGTCCAGATGCTCTGCTCATCCACACGTGTGACTGATGACTATCTGGACCTGGTGGTGCTAATTATAGGATAATTTCAAGTTGCTGTTTATCCCTTAGGGAGGCAGGCAGACCTGGCCATTGCATCCTTATCTTGAGGCCTGGTCTTCTTCAGTGTGCCTCCAGCTGTAATTCTGATGTCTTTATTTTTGTAATGACTTCCTTGCGAGCCCTTCCTTGAAAGGGTTAGAAGTAGAGGGATCATCAAGTCAGACACCACGCTAAGACTGTGTCCCTGCTTCCAAGCCCCTTTTGGTACTCCTCCAAGCCTACTGTGAGATCTCTCTTGTTTTCTTGGCCACCTCAAAAGCAAAATCATCTGCACTCCACAAAGTCTTTGGATTTGAAGAAATAACGCCTGTTAAAGCTATTGCTACTAATGAAAATTGGAAATGCAATAATGTTCCTGGAAACCAGGAAAGACTTAAGGTTATACCTCACACAGATTGGAACTCAATTCTGATCCAAGATGAGTGTCACACAGGTTTTGGCATTGTGACTCTCTCCCCTTTTCCTGAATCTTTGCCTCTAAATGTGGTGATTCTTTTTGTCCACTCAAGGTATTGTAATCTACCACAGTCCTCAGGCTTTACCTTATGTCTGCTTCCTTTCTTGGTCTGTCACCATACTTCATGATATTTAATTGCCCTCTTTCTATATCCTTTATTCTATGCTTTCACACTGATTTCGCATCTTAACTTTCCTCTTGGTGTCATTTCCGTTACACCATCTGCCATTACATAATTAATTCTCTCCTACTTGAAATTTGAGAGATTTCAATTCGGTCAACTCTTCTTTCTCATACTAGATTATATCATGGGTCATTTGCTACCTTGCAGTTGATGCTCTTGGATAAAGTACACTTGCTTGGCCAAGCAACCATAGGCATGGATTAGGCCAGTTCATCTGAAAACTACAAGTATAGCAGACACTGTTATCAACATGGTTGAAATGCTCATGTACGGGAATCAGTTTAATAGTATTTATAGGAGTGAGCTTTTTGTTTTGGTTTGGTTTAGTTTTGTTTGTAGCCCTGAGGATCAAACCCAAGGCTTTGCAAAACTTTACCATCGAGCTACAACCCCACCCTTTATACTTGTGTCTTATATAAAGTTATTTATAGAGATTGCAGAATGCTTAATGCTTGTAGTTTTTGTAGGATTCATCTCAATAGGTTTAAGACTGCCCAAACCAACATTTTTCTGTTGTTATGTGTTTTTACCACGTGACCTTCAGTAGTTCTAAGAATATCTGAAAACTAGAACTGAAATGGTGCTATTTCAAAAATAAAAATTAACTAGCAGTTTCCAACTGAAAAAGATATTGTTAAAAGTTTCTATCCATAATGAACTTGACTATTATTTCAGGCCATCTTTTCTTTTATCACACACCAGAAAATGTAACAAAATATTTTTCAGGGATTTTTTTTGTCTAAAAATTTGTAGCATCATGCACCAGAAAAATATATTCAGATGCCATTAAATCTTGTGGCCCCTTCCAATCACACACACACACACACACACACACACACACAAACCCTTTGAACCTTTGAGAATACATTCATCCCAAAGTGCAAAGACCCAGACTACCAGTGTCCATGTGGACCTCTGTTCCCAGCCCATGGTACTTCCATCCTCGGACCCAACTCTCAGTTCTTCTTCACCCTTAAAATCCTTGCCCTGTGCACTGGAGAGCTGATCTTCATCTCACAACCAGCAAACTTTACCTTAGCTCAAATCAGATTCTTGCCTGTGCAGAAATGCCGCTTGGTTTATACAGTCAATCTTTTCTTCCACTGTCTATCTTTCAAGCCTTCGGAATATTCCGTAAGTCCTCACAACCCTTTACTTCTTCCTTCCCTCGCAGCAGCCACTGTTGCAAAAGAAAATGGGAATATAAAGAATACAACTCTCAACTTCATATTACCAAAAGTGTCAGCTTATAGTCACTCTCCCTTTTCTTCCTTTTTAACTTTTAAAATAAAGTAAGTATCCCTTACTTTTCTAAAGTAGATTGCCAGTGCTTCTTCATGCCCTGAGTTCCTTAAGGCCGGGTTGATTTTAATATTCCTGATGTCTTTTATGTATTCAAACTCTTTCACCCAACTGGATCCCCATTAATATTTTAAAATGTTGAACTCAGTCTCATCTAAAAATCAAACCCTGTCTCCACAGTTTCAGCTGCATTCACCACTAAAAACTCTTCTCTTTTTAGAAAGCCAAGCTTCTCAAAGGCGTTCTTTATTTTTGTTGCTTTCCTCCCTTGCCTCTAACCCAACTCCATTTAACTTTTGATTTCAGCACTAATTCACATCTCATCCCGTCACTGGACACACACATTTGCAGATGTCCTCAGACAAAGGTCAACGTCCTTAACAAGTTAACAACTCCCAGGTTAGTGTATCCTCCAGGTCTCTACCTGCTTCCACAACTGATCTCCTGCTGCTCTCTCCCTGAAACTCTACCCTGGGTTTCTTTCTTCTCCTTTTTTAATTAATTAAGTTTATAGGTACATTTTAAATATACTTAATGATCACTTTCATGATAGGGACTTTGCCTCCACCCCAGCCTCGTCACTGAGGACCCATACTACAAATATCAAGTAAAATAGCACTTCCTCCAGAAAATTATCCCTGACTCTCCCAATCAGGTTATCACCTTTCTGCATAACACTTGTCTTCATTTGTAATGTTAAATTTGGATGAATATTTGATTAATTTCTGTTTCTCCTGTTATAATTTGTAAGAATGTTTATTCAATCTTTTATTCACCATTATTTAACTCACAACTAGATTAGTGTCAGGCACAAAGTAGTGACTCAACAAACTTTTGTTAAATGTGTAAACAAATTAAACTCTTCTCAAGCACAGAATATCATCCAATAATTTGTAAATTGTACTTTGAACATGTGCAGTCCCTAATGTATATGCAACCACTACACCCCATTCACATTACCATAAAATCAGATATTTACTACTAAGCCTCTTTTGCTTAAAGTTATTTAAACCTCATATTTGAGAAAAAAATCAGAATGTGTCTATTTTCTGACATACACTTACATCTCAGTAAACATCTTCTTTATTGCTCCAGAGAGAAAATCTTATCCTCTAGTAGGTTATTCCCTGAATCAAAACAAATAAGTTTGAAAAGCTGACCCAGTAGAGGGAGAAAAAGAGACTTGCTGTTGTAAACACTTTCCCAGGGAGACCAGGGCCATTATCCGTCATTATTTGATAAACAGTGTTAATTAAAGACATTCACATGTAAAACATCCCTTTACAAAACTCTCACAGGGACTCTAACAGTCCTAGGAGAAAGAAAGAGAGGAGGCCAGGAGGACAGACTTCAGACCTTTAACCAAGATGCAGTTGTGAACGTCTAACGTGCTCTGAATTAATGTATTTGTACTCCCTTTAAAGCGTGATTGCCACTTCTTTTTTTTTTTTTTTTTAGAAAAAAGTAAATACTATACTTCTATAAAACAATATTTTAATTACTGGGGAACATGAAGAGAGAATCACTAAAATGGTAAAAAAGAAAGTATTGTTACATCTTATTTTTGTTGGTTTAGCTATTTATTTATCACAGGAATAAAATTATCTCATTCTTCCGCACTGTGATTAAATTACTTGATTTCTTTTATAAAATTTGCTGGTTGCTTTTCTGAGATGTGAGAATTTGTGTATGAATCATAGTAAAATACAAGGCCATTCTGATTATCTCAAGAGTAAAGATACAGGTGTTTTGCTTTTGTTTGTTTTTAAGTTCAGTCCATAAAGAACAGGGGGTTTTAGTACAAGGTTATAGTGAGCTAATTTATTCATTTCAGTAGTAGGTGTTTGAACTTCTATGTCGTCCTCACTTTCTTTTTCTTTTCTTTCCTTTTTTTTTTTTTGGTACTGGGAATCAAACTCAGGACCTTGTGCTTGCCAGGCAGGCGCTGTGCCACTGAGCTATATCCCCACCCCGCATTCTCACTTTCTAGCAGAAAGATACGCAGTACAAAATACAGCTTAAGGCTGGGGGTGTACCTCAGTGGTACAGTCCTTACCTAGCATAGACAAAACTGTGGGTTAAATCCTTAGCACTACAAATATTATTACTATTATTATTTTGCTTTTTCATATTAAACATATTTTGTTTTATTCCTAGATTCTCTATTTTTTGATTAATGTTTTAAGTACTGTAATGTATAAAATATACTGTCACACTTCTTTAGACTGTTGTTTTATTCTTTTATTAATTAAGGCATTAGGGAGAAAAAACACAAATCTCACTGGAGCTAAAAAACAAACCAAGAAGGATAAAATGGAAACAAAGTTTTGTAAATAAGGAAGGGAAAGAGGGGTTGAAGGGAGGGGAGGGGATTGGAAAAAAGAAAGAGGAATCAGGATGTATCATGTACAGGTACAAATTCCCTATGATGAATGTGATAATTGTGTATATCTAAATTGTACCAATAAATTTAATTTAAAAAACCAAAAATATATATAATATAAATAATTATGTTCCAAACTAATATTTTGTTGCATTAATCATCTGAAGTAAATTAATGAGAACACTTTCCTTATTTTAGCTTAGACTTCCACACTTAATGCATTTGCTTTAATATTTATGCTTTGGATATAATAACAATCTATTTCCCCTCAGAATAATAGAATTTAAGAAGAAATGTACACTGAGGCTAATGTAATACCCTTATTTTTACAAACTTAATAAAAAAAGAAACAGAGACCTCCATGGTTTTGGTCAGATTATATAAAGCCTGCCTGATTAACAGAAACTGAAACAGCATATGGAGGTGGGAACATTAGGAAACCGTAATGAACCACAAGCAAGAAGTCTTTTTTTTTTTTAATATGCGGGTACTGGGAGTCAAACTCAGGACCTCGCACTTGCCAGGCAGGCGCTTATGCTGCTGAGCTATATCACGACTCAGCAAGAAGTCTTTGAACCACACCTGTTGTGGCTTGTACTACTAGATTCCGTTCTGTCTCCCATGTAATCCCCAGGTTTGGTTAAAATTAGAACCTGGGTTTATACATATTCAACATAATATCATTTGAATTTTTAAAATACAGCATGTTACTTAAATATATACCCGTAGCTAAAGAAAGCTTTAATGTCAGAGTTTTGTATATTTTTATTTAAATGTATCTCACTCCTTACCTTATGCCCAAAGATTTTTTGCTCTTTTATTTTTAAAAGTTATTTTTACTCTCATATACAAAAGCCCATGTTAACACGAATTTCTAAGATTAACAGGCAAAAACTTAGTAGAGAAATTCTGAATGTGCACTAATGATGAATTAGAAGAAATTGTTCCTTTGAAAATGTTTATAATCTTCCCACTTTGATTGCCATACTGTTATCACCTAATTTCTTAATGTTCTTCAGAATTATGAGAAAACACTTCTTTTGACAAACATTTAAGTGCTTTTATTTTACAAATGAACAAAACAAACTATCCTAACTAGTCTTTACTCTCCTTAAATATGAAAGAATTTTGAAATGATCAGTTTTTGTAAAGCACTAAAATAATATTAACTATAACGAGTATGGGCACAGATTTTGTAGAAGGATAATGATTTCATTTATTTATTCATTTAATCACAGTAAAGGTTAATGCATATTAGACAATGCCTTGGAAACCTAATGATTATTAGTAGGGACATGTCTGAAAATGCCCTAAAAGATAAAAGTTTAAAAGAAAAAAAACTATCTTTTTCTAGTGTAATAAGGTGCTTTCAGAGTGAGCATTAAAAAGACACACTGAACCTACCTGGGGTGTAGGCATAATGTGAAGGGAAAGGAAAGAAACAAGTAGTTCAAATAAAATTTCTTGGCCTGAGAGAGTCAACGCTAAGTCCTAAAATGTCATTCAGTAATTGGATCCTTTACAAAGTTTTGTTAGCATTATTATACAAAATAATTTTATTTTTTCCAAAATTCTGCTTTTTTATTTCTGACTAGAATATTTTCCCATTACATGGTTAATTTATATACCTAATGATGTTGAGTCCACCACTACTTCTGTCTGTCCCTCTTTCTCTCTCTCTCTCCTCCTCCTCCTTCTCCAACCTTCCCTCCCCTTTTTCCTTCCCTGTTTCTCATATATACAAACACAAACATATGCATACCACAAACGCAAACAAACCACATATTTTTTCAAACATTCTTTGGTTTTTTAAGTACCAACTGCTGCATTACAAGCAGTGTTTAGTCTAAAGATCACAGATAAAAATAAATAAATAAATAAAGGTTAGGTTCCCAGTATTTCCTTCTTCATTTGTATCTGCCTCTTCCTTTTCCTCATTGGACCTCCACATCTTGCAGAATCACAATTCTCCCAAGATTTTCCTGATGAAGCTTTTTCATAGAAAATTTAATTTCAAATGTGAATTGAGTATTCTGTACAACTTTGCTGGTTGAGGAATTTACTTCTAATTTTTATTTTTAATTTACTTTTATTTTAAATTTATTGCTATTTGATCTTACTTTGTTTTGAGACAGGGTCTTGCCGTGTAGTCCAGGCTAGCCTCAAACTTTTAATCCTCCTGCCTCAGCCTGCCAAGTGCTAAAATTGCAGGCATGCATCACCATACACTTCTACTTGTAATTTTTAGAAGTTTTCTTACAGACAATTTTCATAAAATGGTGAGCAATGCATCAACATATATGAGCTATTACAGAGTAAGAGATTATTTGCATCCTTCTTGAAGTTAAATCACTTGGGATCATTAACCTTTGTTTTCACACATCAAAGTTATGTTTTGCTTTGTTTTGTTTTGTTTTTCCTGCTGGGGATGGTTGTGTGGTGGTCTGGTGTCAAGTTTTGACCAGATAGTCCATGTATGAGGTGGTAAGTCCATCTGCTTCACACCTCCATATCGGTGCTATTTTTATATTAACATGCACAATATTAGATGGGATAAAATGATTAAAGCATTTCCAGACCCAAACACACACACCACCTACAGAGACAAACAGATCTTACACAGTGCAACTTGGAGTAATGGGCATCGGCATCCTAAGAACATTACAAAGGTCATTCCCCAGTTCTCACATACTCAGGAACTCCAAACTCCCAAACCTTTCTCCGAACTCCCAAGCTTTCTCTGCTAAAGTTAACTTCTGCAGGGCCCTCTGTCCCTGTCCTAGAACCCTTTGCAGCAATTTATTTCTAACTAATAGCCCCCTGTCATCTGCAAGTAATATATTTGACACCTTCTGTTGTATAGGCTTTCATCTTCAGACAGAATTAATTAGGCAAATAGAAACTAAAGCTGACAGTGTCCATGCAGAAAGAAATCTTTTTATTCTGGCTTTGTGACAAAGCACAAAAGACTTCCATAACACTGTCCTCAGGATGATTAGGAAAGATGAGATGAGATAGACTTGAGCTCTGGTGTTTATTACTCATCCAGGGGGAGAGAGCTACTATATATATTTATACAAAGCAATGTCTTTTAGATAAAAAAAAAAAAAAAAAACAAGTGATTTTAGAGTGTCCACCCTCACTCAGTCTAGAATATGTTAAGTCCCAGCACCTTCAGTGGCCCACAGTCTCCCTTTACAGAGAGCGGGGAGAATTGACGCTGGTAAATGTTCATGTATTGTTTTACTCAAAATTACAAGACTCATAACTGGGGCCAATCTAGACATCCCCTTTCTGCTGATGGGCGAAACCACCACTCGCTGGCTGGTTATCACTTTCCAACATTGCCGTAGGCGATGGTAGTTATCACATTTAACCTCAGACCACATGGAAGAAGCGCACATTATCCACGTCCTACAGCTGCAGAACACAGCTGCAGTGAGCAGGGCAGGTTGCTGCCTAGATCCCTGTCAATAAAAACCACAGCTAGTCTCCAAAACCAGAGCCTGTCTGTGGGAAACCTGTGCTCTCTGCCCTGCATCTCACTTTCTACTCTTCTCCTGTCTTTTGATTTTCTAAGCCATGTCCCCTACTGCTATATTCTTTCATTGTTTTCTTCTGCCACAATGGCACACCGTTCAGATAATCATATTGGCTCCTCATCCAGAAAGCCTCACGGGAGTGTTCCATGCAAAGGCTCTACCGAAGGACCTATCTGATGATGTTTCTCTTTTGCCAAGTTTCTTCGGTTTTGAGATTGCCATTGTTTGTGTAGTTCAGAGATATTTCTGCTGAGGAAGCTCTTTACTGGAGAGAGACACACACGGTGCTGTGAAGTACTCTGCAGTTTGAGAAACAGATCTCAGCAAAGCACAGAGTTCATTTGAAATGAGCAAGATAGACCTCAGGGTATTGTTATGGTTCTATATTGGCTTTAGTAACACAAGGAGAAAGAAGGAAAGAAAGAAAGAGAAAGAAAAAAGAAAGAAAGAAAGAAAGAGAGAGAGGAAGAGAGGAAGGAAAACGGGGAGGGAGAGAAACAAAGAAAGGAGAAATAAAGAAATATTAGGTATTTACGACACCATTCCAGGTGATTAATTGATTATTTAAATTTGTTTTGGGAAAAGGGTCAGACTAGGCTACAGCTATCTGTCCCCTTCATAGCCAGAACTACCTGCACGGTGTGATTTAATTTTCTCTTAGATTATTAGTATTGGGTTATAAATGCTCACAAAAAGTTTTATTTTCTGTCACGACTTTGTTCTCTTTGGAAAGTATTTCTATTTTGGTGGTATATAAATATATATATTCATATATATATATTTGTTTTCTTTTATTCTTGCTGGATGTCTTGGTTTAACATGGTAACTTTTGGGAAAGGTGTTGCCTCTTGAATTTCTTTGGAATATTTTGCATCTTGATGAAAACTCACTGAAGATTCCAGGGCAGGGGGAGCCGGGTTAGGAAAATGTTTCTGTTGTTTAGGCCCATTAAACACTGTCAAGCGTGACAGGGCATTTTTTTTTTTTTTTCTTTAACACATCCTGGTCCAGTTAAGGCTGAGAATCAGAAAAAGTGCTTGGCACAACAATTTAGCAGGAAAGAAAACTATTTTAAAAGTCTTTTGGGAACATGTTTTTGCAACAGGAAAAAACATACAATTGAGTTGATAATAGCACTCCATAAAGGTTAGCCAGGCTGGGGTAGATTTGCCATCTTTTTCACGGGGAACGTGTTGTTCTTGAAGGGCAGTTCTCACTTAAGCGCAGCTTAATTCAGCAGGGAGATCCTTCCTGTGCGACTTCTTTTGCTGTGGAAAATCTGTTTTTAAATTACAACCCAGATGTAGTCACAAGAGTAAGTAATTAAAAATAAGCTCTACTTGGACTGCGCAACATAACAGCAGTTCACAGACTGCCCCGTGGGATTGTGTCTAGCAAATGCCTGAACCACACGTCCAGATTTCCACCCCTCACTTCCCAAAGAACCTCAGTTCCTCCCAGGCCCTACCTTTGCTTTGCATCTCACCACCCTGCTCCTTCCTGCAACCGTACCCTTTGCATTTCTCCTTCTTCATCCTTAGAAAGAACCTCCATCCTCTGCCAACACATCCCCTCAGTGGTTTTGAATTCGTTAAATGTTGCTTTGAAAATATCACTAGCTCTAATTTAATTCACATACACATTTCCTAGAATACACTGTCTTCACCCTTCCCATTAGAGAAGAGCTTTCTGGACAACATGGCACCCTTTCTTAGGTTCTATCCTAGTATATGAAGACGGGTGCAGACTTTCCATTTGTTGATCTCTAGAACTTGAAGACAAACACTTACAGATACTGTTTCCTTCAAATGTCTGACCTGGACTCAGATATTTCTTAACCACCCCTTTTGTTCTGCCACATTCCTTGGATTAATGATTGGAGCCTGGTAGAATTCTGGAAATTTGTTTCGGTTTCTTGCAGTTGTCAAGTTCTTAAATCCTTATAGATGAAAATGTTTCAATATCTCTGTCTTTTAAATATGGCTTTCTGTCTTAGTGGGTGCAGACTGTGTTTTAGTCACTTTTCCATTGTGAGGACAAAATACATGCTGCATGCAGCCTCAAGGAGAAGAGTTTATTGTGGCTTATGGTTTCAGAGGTTTCAGTCTGCACGTGGCTGACTCCGTGAAGGTAGAGGGAAGATGCTTAGCCCATAGCCAGGAAGCAGAGAGGGAAGGGCCCCAGACAAACATGTTACGTGAAGTAAATCAGACACAAGCTTAAGCATCGCGTAACTTCTCTTTATGACAAATCCAAGGTATAATTAAAAAAAAAAAGACAGACAGACAATAGGAAATAAGGAATGGATCTTTTGCAAATGGGGAGGGGATCCAGAGAGAGGGAGAAAGGGGGAGGGGCAGAAAGGGGAACAAAAAGAATGAAGATATGTTAAGAATGTGTACCTCCTCCCTAGCAGGAATATAAATGTTATTTACTGTAAACATGTACCAATAAAAAAATTAAAAAGAAAAATGAATATACTCTTCAGGTCATGCCCCCAGTGGTCCACCTTCTCTAACCAGGCACCACTTCCTAAAACACATTCAGCTATGAACTCAGCTGAGTCCACTGATGCATTTAGACCCTTGGTGATCCAACACTTTCCAAGGGTCCTAGCCCTTGCCACTGACTGAACCGCTCAAACAGCAAGCCACTGTGGAGGGTAAAGAATGGCTGAGGTCTTACTGAGGATGCTCTTTCTGGTAATGTCCTCACAAGGCCTTTCCTTGGTTGAATATACACGCACACACACACACGCATGCACACACACACACAGAGAGCTATCCTACCTTTATCTCTTTTTATAAGGTGATTGGTCCCATTATGCGGGCTACACTCTCATGACCTCATCTAAACTATTTACATCCTAAAGTTCCGGCTCCAAACACCATTATCTAGCATATTAAGATTTTAACATAGAAATGGGGGTACAGACCTTGTCTGTAGCATTCTCATACTCCCATCCCCATTATTCTTCTTTTTTGTCACTTGCTTGCAATTGTCTGCTGTAGACTTCCGAATTGATTCGCTGCTGCAGTCCTCACCTCCGTCTTTAGTCTCGCTAATGTCTAAAATGAAAGCCCTGTCATATTCCTCTGGAGTCTAGAGCTCAGTTCTCCTACGTTTATTATCCACTTTTGGCTACAGGGTTAGCAAATTACGGGAGCCCTGCCTTTCTTTCTCAAGGCGGGACCTGTGGGGGTTGACTGCATCAGGGAGTACTTTCTCCCCAAACCCAGACTGTTACTTTCCTTTCCTTTTTTTGTGGTATGGAGATTGAACTCAGGCGCTTTGCACAGAGCTACATCCCCAGACATTTTATTTCTGTTACTTTGAGACCAGGTCTCGCGAAGTCACTGTCCCATCTCTCCGGGAAGCCTCGTCTCTCCCTGTGTCTATGCAACTGGGCATTTCCACAGTCCACCTTCCTGTACCTTCCTGTGAGGACCCGTTCTCCCTTTCTCTCATCTCGTAGCTCTGAGTCGCTGGCTAACACTGGGGATGCACAGCATGCTCTTCCCCATGTGAAATACAAATTCCATCTTTTGGATTAGACACAAAACTGTTTACTGATCATCTGTAACACTGATCTACGTTTGTATATATTCATTCCCCTGCAGTGTTTTAACTATCTCTGAGAGCAAAAATTATAGCATTTCCGGATCCATATTACCTAACATAGCTGGTTTGGTTTGGTTTGGTTTGGTTTGGTGAGAAAGAGGCTCCCTAAGTAGTCTAGCTCAGCCTTAACTTGAACTCTGTAAGTTGCCCATACTGGCACTGAACTCATGATTCTCCTGCTTCAGCCTCCTGAGTGCTGGGATTAGAGGCACATGCCACCATGTCTGGCCTTAATGTGTAATTGGAATAAATAGATGAATATATTGAAAGATACTAAGATGGCCTTATGTTTAAAGGATGAGAAACCGTACTCTCATCTCATTGTCCCTCACTCCTTCCTGCCTCTATTTCTAATTTCTTCCTCTCTCTCTCTCTGGCTGTGGTACTAGGGCTGGAAGCCAGGGCCTTTTACGCTAGGCAGGTGCTCTGTACTCAGTTACATCCTCAACTTCCTTTTTTCTTTTCTTTTCTTTTTTTCACCTTGTAATAAACATCGCAGAAAATAAATAATTGGGATTAAAATATCTAACCTGGGTGAACTTCCAAGAAAGAAGCAAAATCCAATACTTTCTCTTTTTCTCTTGCTAATATTTCTCATATCTTTCAAGTTTTTCATAAGAATTAAAATATCATAAATGGAATAAAACATCTACTTTTTTATATATAAATTTTCAGTTTTCCACTCTTACAAGAAAATGAAAGACTCTAAAAGTCTAAAAAGTGAAATGGCTAACAGGAGAGAAAGGTAAGCAATTATAGATCCTATCTGAACCTAACGGACATTTTCTAAGCATATAGCTAGAAATTTTGCCTCAACCAAATATAGTTATTTTTCTATAAATTAAACCTTATTTATAAAAGGAAATATGGTATTTTGTGCATGGATTAACTAGTAGTTTTGGAAAACAAGTTTTGAGGAAAATGTATTTTTCTTTGCAAATCAAAACACTTCTATACACATAAAATATAGTTAATTTAGTTGTTGGTGAAAATGAAATAATGAATCAAAATAAGAACAGTTCAGAATTTACATCTATGATATACTGTATGTATCTACCTTTAGATTCACATGGCTTTTTGGTATTTACTTTTTATGAAACATCTATATTAGGATATAAATCACATGACACATAGCTCACTTGTGGATAGAGTACCATTCAAAGGTTTTAACATATTCACAGGGTTGTGTAACTGTCAGCACAATCTGATTTTAGAACATTTCATCACCCAAAGTGTCTTTGTACATTAGCAACCACTGTCCATGGCTATCCTCTCCTCTCCTATCCAACCACTGAAACATTCTCTGTCACCATGGATTTGCCTACTCTGGACGTTTCATACAAATATCATCAATATGTGTCTTTTTGATTGCTATCACTTCGTATAATGTCAAAAACAAAGTTTATTCACTTTGTAGCAAGGGTTAGTGTTCCTGTCTTTTTAATGCTAAGTAATATTCCATCATATGAATGTGTGTATCACACAGAGTGTTTATCCATTCCCCAATTTATGCATATTTGAGTTGCTGCCATTTTTCGACTGTTAAGATTAATGATGCTAAGAACATTCACATACAAGTGCTTGCTTGGATATGTACTGGTTTCATTTCTCTTGAGTATATACTTAGCAGTGCAGTTACTATGTCACACGGTAACTAGGCTTGACGTTCAACAGAACTGCTAAACTGGTTTCCAAACTTGTGACACCATTTTACATTTCTACCAACAATGTATGATAAGGGATACATTTTCTCTAACACCCTTGTGCACACTTTGTATTGTTTTTTTTGTTCATAACTAGTGGGTAGGAAGTAGTATTTTATTTAGTTTTGAATTGCATTTTCCTGATGACTAATAATATTGAGCATTTTTTTCAAGTGCTTACTCATTACTTGTTAGATCCTTTGCCCATTTTTAGTTGGGTTGTTTGTCTTTTTATTATTGAGTAGTAAGTGTTTTTGGCGTGTTCTAGATGAAAGTCCCTTAACAAACACAGGATTCGCAAACATTTTCTCCTTTCTCTGAAGGTGACTTTTCTTTTCTTTTCTTTTTTTTTTTTTTTTTTTTTTTGATGGTGATTGAACACCTGGCCTCTCATTTTCTTCTTGGTATTATTTGTGCACAAGAGTTTCTTCTTTTAACGTAATCCAATGTATCTACTTTTTGTCATTTTTTAGTATCATATCTAAAAAGTTGCCTAACGCAAGGTGAGCACTCGTATTTTTTATCTGCTAATTGGGTTCATGTTTTGAGAGAGTTTTAAACATCCTGCTATGGGTACACATTAGCTATGAATTATCCAAAAGCATATAATGCTAAGTCTCTTTTGGATTTAGAAAACAAAATCACTTTATAGATATATTTGATTTTAAAAGTTTTGAACTTTTATTAGCTGGGCGTGAAATATGCTTTAGTATAAATAGGAATGTCTTCTTCTGTGAACAAAGGAAATAATCTGTAAGTATTTAGATTACCTGGTGGACAGGAACCTGAAGTCATCTTACTTCACAAGGAAGGAAACCGAGGCTGAGCAAAGTGACCTGCTCAGGGATATTTACGCTCTGCAGTCAGAGGCAGAATGCAAAATGGAGCCTTCTTAAAACCCACTCATAGTGATTATTCCACGGCACCAGCATTTCTTGAAATGTTAGCAGAAACATTTGCTTACAAAAGAAAAAGCTCCAAATCAAACCAGCTTAGTCATAAAATGTAATTTAATGGTTACAATTGATGAGGAACTCCAGAATTGTAGTGGACCGCAATTATGGCCAGATTAAAGGACTCCACCAATGTCATCGGATTCTCTGCCAGTCCTCAACTGTTGACTGAGAGCTCCATGTTTTTGAATAGTGTTCCTCTGTATGATAAGAAGAATACATGAGCCTAGCCAGATAGTCATGCTGTATCTGTTTCGCTATCCAGCAGAAAGAACTTTTTCCGGATGACACGGATGGACATGTCCTAGAGAGAATTCTGATGGTGTAGGTTGGACTACATATCCATTGCTCAGCCATGCAAATTCAGATGACTGTGCTAGTCTGCCAGATTTCAGTCACTTTCCTACCCCAGTGACAGGAGGGAAGTCTCGCTTGAAGCAGAGGGAGTGGATTCTCTATTAAAAAAAAGGTTCATTTTACCAGTGGGGAAAAATTGGCCAGACAGGCAGCATCAACAGGATCTCTGTTCTTCATAAATGTCAAAATGGGTTAATAGGTGCTGTACGCATTTTATTTTCAAAGAGATTGGAAAGTTTAATATATCAAGAATACCATAACTTTGATTTTGGGCTACTATGTAACTTAAGTTAAAATTCCAGGAAAAATATACATTTTATCTTGAGGTCATTATGTTAAGTAAAATAAGCCAGGCACAGAAAGACAAGTCCCATGTAATCTTATTCACTGTGGAGCCTAAAGTGTTGATCTCATAAGAATAATGGTTACCACTGAGGAGGCAGGGAAGGAGGGAGGGAAGAAAGTAGAGATAGGGCTAAGGTTGATTAACAAATGCTGAGTTATAATTAAATAGGAGTAAAAACTTCTGGTGTCCTACTGCCCAGCAGTGATATAGGTGACAGATAGATAGATAGATATATGATAGATAGATATCTTAATGGTAGAAGGGAGGATTTTAAATGTTTTCACCATAAAGAAAATGTTTCCAGAGATAGATGTGTTTACCCTGATTTGAACATTACACAACATATACATGTATGAAAATGTGATAGTACAATACTATATAAAAATGCTCAAATTTACGTATCATTTAAAAATTTAAAGTTATATATTTGGTAAGGTTGCTTTTGGTAGAAAAATATATATTTTCTCCTAGAATTTTACTCTTGACTTTGGGGAAAGGAAATGTGTGTACAGTGTTAATCCAAAGAGCTGTTGGAGATGTTTTTTGTTTCTGAGTTCTTGGAGCAATTAATTCTTTCCATATTGGCTCTCCTGGAGGGAGAGTGTTCCATCAAGGACAAAACATTCTTTGCAGGATCCCTCCTACTTTTACCTAATTGGGCTGACACTTGGCCACCTGCCTTTTTCAAATAAAAAGAGAGTGACCAAAATCACCGGAAAATAGCTAATTATGCCCACAATGGGAAAATTACTCCCTTGAGTAAGTACTTCAGGGTGTAAAATGAAATCCCAAACTTAATCACAAAATTATCTCCCTGTAATAGTTATTCAACTACAGACCTGGAATGTTCATTAGATAAGCAAGTCAGCACTCAGTCCACGTGCTGTTTGCGGTTGCTGTCCCAGGGTTAGTAAAGGCCGGTATAATTCGTTTTACATGAAAGTCAGATCTTACAGGCTTCATATCGTCTCTCTGATTGGGTTAGTGCATTATATCCTTTATTATGTCTCTATTTAATTGTGATGCATACAAAACGTTTGCTAGATATTCAGTTTAGATAAGCTCAGTGTTAGGAAAGATAGAGTTGTATGAACTAGATTTATCACATTTCTGGGAATATATTTAATATCTGCTTTATTTGATAATTTCATAACTGTTTAAATGATAGAAAAACAATTACGTTATTTCTGAAGGTAAAAAAACTCAAGATGCAAATGACCATATTCTTGAAATACAGTGTTGATTTTCTACTTATAATTTTCTACTATTGAAATATCGGCAAAGAAATCAAAACTTGTACAAGCTTACTTTTCTAAAAATTCTAATGTATAAATATAATAGATAACATTAGTAAGTTCTCCTTTTATTTTCACAATAGCTTTTAGGTTTAGGAACTATGTTGCAGATGAGAAAACTATTCTTACAGAAGTTTAACTTGCTAGTATATGGCTGAGTTGGATTTTAAAATCAGGAAGTCATGTATTTGTAACTAACTAGTCTCTGTACTTACACTATACATCATCCCCTCCTTGTGCTAATTTCTGTAACTATCTAAAAAAACTATCATTACTCAATGGTACAATATTAATAATGTATTTTTTGCATGTGGACTTCAATGTTAAAAATTAAATACAAATATCACTTCAAACATAAAATACCTTGGGGGTATTTGTGAGGTTTTTGAAAAATCTACTCTTTGAAGTTGGCTTTTAGATGTGTCTTTATATATGAGAACGCACATAGGATTTCAGTAAATTAAATGTAATTTTTTTTATTATTTCATTGAATACCCTCCTGTGTATATGCACTTTTGAATCATTTCTTAACATGACCAGTAATTTCTATTACTCTGCAGTTTTAAAAATCTTAGTAGTTATTTTCTAATAAACATGAAGATGGTAAAAAGTCAATGTAGCTAAAATTCAGGAATTATTTAAATCCGGTCCTAGGAGCATTGGGATCATCCTCGAAACCATACAACAATAGAGGAGCGACTCGAAGTAAGCTAAATGTATTACCACCATCAGATTCCCCTCTGAGAAGTCTGGTGAGGGATCTGATTGAGAAGTATGTTTACTTTCTAATTTAGGCTTCTTACAATGCAAAAGAGAGAATTAGACCTTCCCCGAATAGCTTTCCAAAAATGGGAATAACCCTAAAAACAGGTAATACATGAAGAAACAAAGGCAAAATATGTGCTTTTTTTTGAGACAGGGACTTCTTTTCATGAAAGTCTCATTTAACAAAAGAAAAATTATCTATCCAACTGGTCAACTTTCCCCTCTCCTACTCAAACCTCAGATTCCACTGGGCGGTTGGAAATGGGAGACATAGAGAAAGACTTCCCAGGCCAGATAAAGTATCAGCATATACTTGGTTTCAAGAGTATTTGGGAGTTAGTTTACTTTGACCAAAATTGTTCCTATGTGCAAACTAATTTTTTTCTTTTTATATAAAGTTTGGAATTTTATTTTACCTTTATCTCACATCCTTGATTTACAAATAAGATACCTGGAAGGGTCTGTAATTTACCCAAGTTCATTGAGTAACTGAGGCACAGAAGTAAATTCCAGTTTCAGGTGTTGTTGAAATCATTCCTTATTAGAATCTCATAGATAGATCTATTGACAGGGCCTAAAAAAGGAATGAACTAGGCCTTTGAAATGAGCATAAGGTCATCTCTCTGACTTGATAAATATTTTTATTGAGCGCAGAAACTTAACTTTTACCTCACTTTATTTCTCTACAACACATGATCTCACTTCTATTTCCCCACAAAACTAGAAAGCTGATGCTTAATAAATAGTGTAAAAAGGACTAATTGAATTTCTAAAGTAAGTATGTGAATGCATGTTTAACAGCTGAAGAGTAGTACAACATGTGCTGTTTTCATTTTGGTAATTTACCAAAATGGTAACTCTGGGTTGTCAAGGCACTTATTAATGTAAGCTGTAAAAATACACAAATATCAAATAAAAGAACATCACTGAGAAAATGAATTAAAAGGAGTTATGCAAAAGAAAAGTATAAACTGATATGATGAGTCAAAGTGAAATAGGCCATTCATTCAGTCAAATTGGTGGTGAGGACATTCAACTGAATAAGCAAAATACAAATATATCTTGCACTTTTTTAACCTTAATTATCTAGGTAAATATGGTATCTCTCTTCTCTGAATTATTATAACATAGGGCAAAGAGCTCCACATTTAGAGTCAGAGAATCTGAATTTGGAGTAAGCTGCAAACATTTTTGTGATCCTGGACAAGCCGCTTATATTTACATGTTGGACTTGTCTGGTTCATTTAGTGGAGATAAGCATTGCTATGCTTCACAGAGTCATCGAGTGATACAGATAATAAGCTAATGTTTATTGTATACTTACTATGAGGCAGGTTCTTTCCACCTATCATGTAATTTAATCTGTAAAACAATCCAACAAGATGAGTTATGATAAAATTTGTAGGCAACTATAATTGCCTGACTGTGTCGGGCATTCTTTGGAATTATCTCATTTTCAAGTCACATTAAATTTCAATAACAGCCACGACTTTTACATCCATCTTCATGTCAGGAAATCAGCTTAGAGATTTTAATCACTATAAAACCTGGAGTTTGAAGCTATGTTTTTCTTTGATTTTAGTGCACATCTTCCATCAATTACCAGTGTAAAACAAGGAGCCAGATTAAAGATCTGTGCTCATTTTCCAGTTAAGTAAAATAAGCAGAAAACTGTGAGTTGATTTCCTCAAAACGATACAATAAAGGAGCAACTTGAAATAAGCACTGCTAGCAAATGTGATTGCCTTTCATGGTAATGAATATCTTCTAAGGTTACGGGAAATGACGGGCTGGTTGGCAAGCAAAAATTTATTACTTAGGTCTGATGGGAAAATATGACTTTGATCTGGCATTTATATTCACCCCCTGTCCCAGCCACAGTGAACTGCCATGGATTTAGCAGCAATACACCTTTATTATCTCACAGTTCTTATTATCAGAAGTTCTTTGGGCTTGACTGGTTTCTCTATTCAAGTGTGGCAAGGCCAAAATCAAAGTGTTGGGAGAGCTTTGTTCTCTTTTGGAGGATCTAGGGGAAGATTCTACTTCCAGGATCATTTGGTTGTTGGCAGAACGCAGTCTTTGTGGTTGTAGGACTTGCTGGCTGCCAGGCTGGGGGTCATTTTGAATCTTGAGGCTCCACATCCATCTTTGCATGTGCATCACAGAGCCAGCAACAGTGGGTCAGCTCTATCATGTTTTCCTCTTTTTTTCCGCTTCTTCCTCTGCTGCATCCCTACTGCTGACCACATCTTTCCTCCTCCACTTTTAAGTGCTCAAAGAGTTCCGTTAGGGTTATCTCCATATTCCAAGGTGATCTGGGATAATCTTCCTATTTAATAACTTCTGTAATCACAAATGCTGAGCAATAGGACACAGAAATATTTGGGCATCCACTATTCCACCTATTATAGGATTCCACTAGTCTGTAACACTAGTTCTCAAGCCAACTGTAGAGTGATATCTCCAGGTTTTTGTTTTTGTTTGCTGGTACTGGGGGTTGAGCTCAGGGCCTTGTGCATGCAAGGCAAGCGCTCTACCACGGAGGTTCACCCCCACCTCCTAAGCTGACTATAGATTGAAATCACCAAAGAAACTTGAAAAATTGCTTATCCCCAGACACCAATCAAGATGAAATGAATCAGAAATTCTTGGAGTAGAATCCAGGCAATGTTTTCCTTAATGACTCAGAAAATCATAATATGTGTGGCAGTGTTAAGAATACCTAAAAAAATATCGGGTTTGCACAAATAGATTAAATTAATTTTGTGAGTAATTTGGTGATTACTGTACTTAAAAACCACTTTCCCTATGCTGTCTTTATATGGTCACTTTGTTATGATTCGAGGCCACAGTGATGGACCACGTGTCCACCCTTACTTACTCTTACTGTGTTGTTCATCATCTACTGGAGTGAACAGACACATGAAGCAATAATTATAGGACTGTATGATATGCTTTCAAGTGGATATTTGAATAACTTGCTCTGGAAGATCTGGGACATTATTCCTAATTATTCCTAGGAACATTTTAGAATATTTCGCTTGCTTTATAGTTTTTTTATATCTTTTTGGAATGGTCTGGCCAGTGCTGAGAACAGAGACTTGTAAGTGTACTCAGGTTTCGGCATGGCCCTCTGAGAACGATGTATTCACATCATACTTCTCCAAATTGGACAGGCCAAGAATTTTCTTGGGTATTTAAGAAAAAAACAGATTCCTAAGTTTTTCTTCCAAAGATTCTGACCCAATTTCTTGTAGGCTCTGGCCATTTAACATCTTCAGGAAGTTTGGGCAGTGATTCTAGTCCAGGTAGCCCAGGTATCTACATTTTGAGGAACACTGGTTTAGCCTAAAAATCGATGCCAGCCCCACACAACATTATTTTTAAAAGGATGCATAGTTTGGGTTTCTTATATCAGTAACACATATTCAGAAAAAGAAGCCTCTTTATATTTTGGTTTTCTTGAAAATGTGAAGGACTTTCTAAGCCAGATTTGGGGGAGGGGGCATTAAAACCTTAGGATGTCATTTCTCTCTCTGTTGGAAGCAAAGACAATTAGTAAATTGCAATGATTAGCGCACAATGACATGGATTTTGCCAGAAACAGGCAGGGAGGAGAAAATAAAAGATAACCTGGATCTTGTACTTTGACATTTTTTTTTCAGTAATACAACCTATAATAGATTGTGTAGAACGACAGAAAAGAGTTTCCATTTGCCACGCTGGTGCGGAACAGGGAGACTAGAAAAGAGTGCTCATCCTTTGACTCAGGAGAAATGTAGCTGTTTAATATGCGAAGGCACGTACTAGACAGGACACGGCTCATCTTTGCTGCCTCACGGGTTCTGCATATTTTATGGCAAACTAGGTACTGCATTTGTAGGAAATGCTTCTGTTGGCCAAACTTATATTGACTGGATAAATAACTGGAAATAAATAATATGGTTTAGAGCCTACAAAAATCTAAGAGACATTCCTCGTGTGATGACTGAGTTCCATGCCTGCGACTAGCTTGTTAAATGAACTGGTTTCTGAATGAGGAATTGTATATACAGTGCTCTGTACATAACCATATTCAGAACAAAGAAATAGTCAAAGGAAACTCCAGCTTGATGACTTTGCTTTTATTTGCATAACTCATAGTTCTGTACTGTGTAACAGCACATAAAACTACAGTGCTGCACTGTAAAGTACAATCAGCAAAAGTTACAGTACTGTATAAACAAGGTGTACTGTACAAAAAAAGATTTCGAGGCTCGATAAACAAGATGTACATAACTGTGCAAAAAAAGTCTGAGTGGTGGGTCAAAAGTCTGAACAGCGTGCCTCAATTGTAAGTTTGAATACTTGTTAAATAGGTAGGTCATTGAAAACGGAATATCTGTATTTCAGAAATGAAGAAGTAGATGAAAGTTATTTTTCTCTTAATTGTGGAGAGAACATACACTTAATATTAGGGTGAGGTGACTCAACTCAAAAAATAATTATTATAAAAAAATAAATTGATAGAAAGTACACAAAGGAATGATAAATTTTTGAGAAAACAATAAGCATGTTCGTAAGGTAGGCTTTATGCTATAGGTTGTAAGTTTTCATCTTTTTGTGTACCAACAAGATTCTAATTTTATGTAGAATAAAAATTATCATTGCTATAATTATCATTGCAGGTTACTAATTGTCTTTACTTTCAACAGAGAAAGAAATGACAGCCTAATGCTTTTACACTGCAGTAAACCAAGAAATTAGTTCTCTTAAATTTATGAAATTAAAATATAGATGTATGAAAAATTGTCTTGTAGGGTGAATCTTTGATGGATTTAGGCAATGAAACCACATGATAAATGACATAGTCCTCAGTGAGTAGACAGTTATATTTCAAATAACCTCAGTGAGTGTGTGTGTGTGTGTGTGTGCACAACTGTGCGAGTGCTTAGTTGTGTGTTGTTGGGGAATTGAACACAGAAACTTGCTCACGCTATACACTGTACCACTGGTTTTTATTTCTAATCCTAGTCAACTATACTTCAAACGTTACTTGAGTTTTTAAGACAGTGTTCATTTCTGAAAGTTCTTTCTGTGATGAAATAAATCATGTAAAAATTTTAATATTGAGGATTTGGGGTAAGTAAGGAAAATATTTGGAAATAAGATTATATATTTTATTCTATTCGTACAGTAATTATTTCATTTCTAGTAGTAGAACCAAATCTTCCATTTTGTGTAATTTTGAGAAGGTAATATAAAATAATACTTATAGGATACATGAGAGTATCAACTAGTAAGAGAAAGTGTAACTAATACTAATACTACTGATTACTAATTCACTTAAGAGTATAAATCAGAGTTTTCTCATCTCTGAATGTCTTTTTCCTGCTAAACAAACTTTAGCACACTAATCATGTCACTTAACCTCCTTCCATTTTTTACTTGGTCTCTCCCCCAAATTAAAAGAGCACAACTATATTTCATAAGGTAACTCGCCGTTGTCAGTAAATACATTAAAATCCAAATGATATTGAAAATGATTTGCTTAACAGCTTTAACCAGTTAATACCAAATGTATTTTAACAAAACTCAGTTTGGAATAAGCTAAATATAGAAAAGAGAACCACTTGCAAATGAGCCAGTTAGAGGAAGTTTGTAAAGAGCCAATAAGTTAAACCAAGGCATACAGCCAGACATACTTCTCCTGAGAACAATCTTGCCATTACATTTACCAATATGAGACTCTGTCTAAGTTGACTTTTAGCTCTACTTGCAGTGGCATTAATTCAGACACAGTCATGACCTATCCCTGTGTGATTCAAAGATCATTTTGTGAAAAGGCGATTCCTCCGTAAGTGCCTCTTGCCACCTGTGTATGCTGGTGGAAGATTTTGTTAGGTGCCACGTAGAGGAGGTGAAGCAAGTGAACTGAATCACCCGATAAATTAGGCACTGCTGGATTTCTTGGACAAGAGACAACCATTGTGTGTTTGAGTAACTATCACTTAAACTTGTGTCTCTAGCCTTGAGAAACCCAGAGCTCTGTACTTGCCCTAGCACAAAATATGACATTTTCCAGATCACTGAGGAATAAAAGAAGAAATTGTATTTTCTGCATTGGTAATTTTTTTTTTTTTTTAATGTGGGTACCGGGAGTCGACCTCAGGATCTCGCACTTGCCAGCAGGCGCTTGTGCCGCTGAGCGATATCACCGGCGCTTTTTTCCCTTTATGTGGGTTCCGGGAGTCAAACTCAGGACCTCGTGCTTGCCGGGCAGGCGCTTATGCCGCTGAGCCATCTCACAAGCCCTGATAAATATTTTGTGGGTTGAAACCCTTTTCAATAATTGGTGCTAGGATGATTTAGTAACCTGTAAGACATATTTCACTGAGATACTGTGTGGAACTCTGAGTTTCAAATCTAATAGATAGGCAATAAAAATAACAGCAATGTTGGGTAAAATGTTTTTCAAATATGTTGGGTTTGGGAAACTTCCAAACATGATATCTGAAGCACTTCCCCTTCAATTTTTTTGAGACCATGTACATATAAAGGTAGTAGAATCCTGCGTTGTGAAAATCATCAAAGCATTGTTTTGTAGAACTGATCTGATTTCCAAATAGAATAATATTTATGTTCTTATTTATATATGTAAATATATATATAATCTTATACAGAAAAACATGAAATGCCAATTGTTTGAAGTATGAACTACCAATGTTTTAAATTTGCCTTAATCTTTATACATTCCAAATTCAGTTCAGTAAACTACTCTTGCTACAACATCCAAACAGTTACAGCATTGAAAACTGTTACTCTAACAACTAAAGATGGAGAACTTGGCATTTCATCGGGTTCTGCTGCATAGGAATTAGGAACTTGGGTGAAAGTAGATCAGCAGTCAAAGATTTCCCAGGCTCCCTGCCACAACCTGTAATTCAACCTGTCACTATCATTCCCCAGCTCCAGGTGAAAAAATGCCTTTAAGAGTGAAATTTAATTATGAGTCTTAAATTGCTTTAATTTTTCACCTTTCAACATCATTCCTAATAAGTTATCACTGACATGATAAGGAGCATTTTGGAGTAATACTGTATCTGCACTTACTCTCATAAAAATGTATGCAAAACAAATAAAAAACTAAAATAAAACAAAAAAAAATCTTTTCTTTGGCCTATTAATTCTGGATGATAATTAAATTCTCCACAAAAATTTATTTTTAAAGGCAATATGGCAAGCACGAGGTCCTGAGTTGGACTTCTGGTACCCACATAAAGGAAAAAAAGGGCCGGTGATATCGCTCAGCGGCACAAGCGCTTGCTGGCAAGCGCAAGGTCCTGAGGTCGACTCCCGGTACCCACGTAAAAATAAATAAATAAAGGCAATATGATTTAGAATTACATAGCTATAGATACAATAAATTTAAATATACTTACCTAAGTTATAAATGCCTGAAAACAACAGTTTCACAACCTTACGACAAAAGGAATAATGCTAATGCCAATATTCTGCAATTATTTTTGTGCAAAAACAGCATAATCACTCTTTTAAAATCATTTACTCTTAGAAAATATATATGTTTCTAGGCCAAATATATTCATGTTATATATCTATGATCATATTGAAACACGTAGTGAATATGCTATATTAACTATATTGTAAACAAGAGATCTTAAGAAAGTAAAGTAGCTCAATAAAATGTCACAGTAGTAATGTATACATGGAAATAATTTGTATCTTTAACATAATATTAAATTATTATAAAATTCATCAATATTTTAGGTCATGACCCCTGATTTTAAGAAATTCTTCAAGACAGTGTCAGATATGATCCAAGAGAAAATGTGATTTGAGTCTGGAGACAATCGTGCATGTAAGTACTGGGAAATTAGATCTTTTCATGGCAAAATGTAATAAAAACTAAAACATTGGGTCATGAATTACTGAGTTACAGAAACTTTGATTCTTAATTTTATCTGTTACAACTTTATTTTTAATATTTAAGATGAATACAATGCTTCCTAATTTTTTTGTTATGTTCTTTTTAAAATCACCTAATAATAAAAACCCAAGATAGCTAAGAGAAGAGAAAACCATATCCAGAAGATTGTTGCAACTACCAAGGAAACTGCTTCAAGGTGAGTCTTGGGGAGGGGAGCACGGCAGAGATTCTATGTGCCAAGCAGTTCTGTGCTCTTCTTGCATGGGATAAAAACCACAAACAAAATGTGACCACGTGAAAAAAGGGCTTGACAATTCTTGTTTGGACAATAGTCTAATAATAAAAATCGTGACTAAGTTTCCTATGAGAATCAAATCTAAGTTCAGAATTCATTGTCAAATATCTGTTGAGGATGTTTTTGCTTTTGAAATCCAGTTTTTGCACATTAAATGAGTATTATATTCTATGGCTATTTCATGGCAAGTCACATATGTTGCTCCTGGGCTTTATCAAAGGTAAGCAGTAGGAAGTGCGACCCAGCAGTGTGCGTCTTGTAGAATTAAGATGGTGGATGGTATTTGAGAGTCCATTGTTGATTAGCTCAGATGGTGCTTACCACCAGAAATACTTGATTTGATATTTCCATCTCCTGTGACCTTTTATAAATAATGTTGATGGCTTATGAAAGCATATATTTCCTGATTAAAAAAGAATTTCTCATTCTGAAAAAAATTATTTCTATTAAACTATAAGAACATTTTAATAATGTAGATATGTCAGTTCTCTAGAAACTGTCCTGAGAATTGCACATTAGCTTAGCAGCACTTACAGAAAATAAAGATAAATTTCACAATAAAATATATTACCAAAATTTGTGCTACTATGTTCACTTTAAGCTTTCAATTTTGATGCTCTAATCATTTTATCCCAATTTTGGTAAAGACGAAAATGTAAGATGTTTTTTAATTACTCAAAAATATATGTGAAAGGGCCGGTGAGATAGCTCAGTGGCATAAGCACCTGCCTGGCAAGCACGAGGTCCTGAGTTCGACTCCCGGTACCCACATACGAAAAAAGGGCCAATGATATCGCTCAGTGGCATGGATGCCTGCTGGCCCATGAGGTCCTGAGTTCGACCCCCAGTACCCACCAAAAAAAAAAAATATATATATATATTATATATATATATATATATATATATGTGTGTGTGTGTGTGTGAGAGAACTTTTCCTATAAATAAATCTAATTTAATTAACCTAAAAAATGTTAAATCTCTTTAGTACTTTAATATTTGATAATCTGAAATGTTTATAATATACAACATACAATTTCAAAATAAAATTATTGTATAGCTATAGAAGAAATTTTCTTTTGCAAACTATCTCCATTTATTTCATAAATATTGATAAAATATTTTATTTCTTTCATTTTACCTTGCAGCTTGATTTACAGATATTTTATTTGGGCTGTAATGATGGAGAAAAACTGTATCCTGTATTTTCTGTTTCTCTTGCCCTTTTCAATGGTAAGTATAAATTCCTCTGATTTATCTCCATATTTAATATTTCTATTTTACTTCCCATATACCTGCAATTGGGTTAATAACAACAAAAGGTAAAGGTTAATAACAACAAAATTAACGTAGAAACACGGGATGCATAATTACCTATACATGCAATCAGCACAGCAATACTTTACTTTTTTCAGTGTGTGCTTTTTGTGCACTAACTGGTGTCACATGAAGGCGCCTCAGGAAAGTCAGACTGGGGAAGAACAAAGGACGGGAATGTGGAAGCACCAGAGAAAGCGATCAGTCTGACAAACATGGAATGGCTCTGTACAGTGCAGTTGTTCATAGTAAATAAAATATTTTTAATCAGCCTTGTGGATTCTGAATTAGATTTTTAAAGACAGCACTACCAATTCAATGATTTTTCCTTTCTTTGCAACAACTGATTGATATACGTTGATAGAAAGGTGATTTAGAATCATGCAGTGTTTTTGAGTTAATTTTCTCATGCAGTTTATTCAGTAAGTAGACACTGATGCTAAATTTGGCACAGGTGTGTGTGTGCCTGTGTACGTGTACACTCGTGTATACCTCTGCATGTACGTGCTGGGAATGTAGGAAAGAGGTAAAGGGCAGCTCAGAGGTGATCTATTGCTCTCCTAAAGGAGTCAGATGCCTTTGATAATTATTTTTATTTATTGAAATGTTTTATTCATATTTTTCTCTGCTTCAAGTGAAAACATTGACTGTGCCCTTATATCGTTATATGTATGAGAAACTGAGACATAATCTCACCTAATTCTGTGCCAACAAAGAATTTTCCTGTGGTGTTTTCAAGCAAACCCCACAAAGACTCAAACAAAGAAACTCAGGAAAGATGAAGAAAACCTAACCTGGGGGTGGAGGTGGGGAGGGAGATTACATTCCTGTCGACCTCTGCATTTTGAACATTTTCAAGCCTAAGAGCAGGCCAAATCTTGCGCATCTGAGAAATTATCTTTGAGCATGTGGAATTCAAGTAACAGGACTCCTCTTTCCTCCGTGCATACCTTTGATCCATCGGGCCAACATCATGAGCAAGATCCCCAGCACTGCAAAAAATAAAAAGTGAATATCCTAAAAATACTGTCTTAGTTAATGTTCTAAATATTCAGTCATTTCGTGGACAGTAGCAATCTGCAACAGAAATGTTTTTTAGGAAATTAAAACCAAAGTGTGAAAGAGTTAATGTGAAGTGGTGATCAGGTGATGGTGAAAAGAAGCGGGAGAATATTATTATTTTTGTTTTACTCATTTTAACTCCCTGCTAGAAGACAGAAAATCATAAATGAGAGGACAAAAGAAGAATAGAAAGATAACTGCTTATGGAGGATAACAAATAGAAATAATGTGAGAAATGGGTTGAAAGACATTTATACTAGCTTCATGTCATTCAGCACAAAGCTAATGTAAATATTAAAGAAGAACTGAAACTTAAACTATTGCTACTAAATCAGAATATATTTGTTTACAACTCGTTTAACCCTTTATCGAGGTACACTCAGTGAAAACTCTATTCACCAATATTATATATGAACTTGCTACTATTTTAATTACCAAAGTATGGTAATAGTTTGCATGAATTTTTAGCATTTTCCATTTCTAGTTACCTTGATGCTATTGTACACCATTTTACAGTAAGAAAGCACAGGCTTGTAGGTAGGGGGAAAATATCTTGCCTACACTTACAGAGCAGACAAAAACATTGAGGAGATTTGGAACAGAGTTCTCTGTGTATTTCAGGATGCATATTTAGGTTGTCTGGCAGCCAACCCCCACAGGTGAGGCTTCTGAGAGCTAAGTATCCTTCCCAGCTCTGCCATTGGTAACATCCAGGTGGCTGTTTGAACTGAACACCGTGGGAGTATCTAGACCATGCACACGTCACAAATTGGTGATTTTCTCTCAGGGAGTCAGTTTCCATTCAGCATAACCCTGCATTTGCTGTTTTCCACAACAACAGAGCCTCTGGCAGAGGTATTTGCACAATTCTGAAATTGTTTTCATCTCTTAGAGTCTCGCCACAGCAGAACCGGAAGAATACCCTAATGACACCATGCACTTGAGGGTGACTCAAAATAAAATCATGACTGCTCAGTACGAATGTTATCAAAAAATTATGCAAGATCCTGTTCAACAAACAGAAGGTAACTGTGACTATTTAATTCCAAATGCATTTGACGTGTTTTTAAAAGAAAATCACTCCTTATATAACTTTATGTCACTTTGGCTTACTCTTAAAAATGAATTAATTTCTTGATTTCTGCTAAATGTGCAGTTTTAATTATGATTTATTTATGAAAATATCTTATGACATGATATCTCAATTATTTTAGGGAAATCTAATAAAATATGTGATACCATCTTTTTAGAATAATACTCATGTTTTAAAGATATTAAACACATCAAATAGTATTAAAATCCGTACAAAGAAACAAGTCTCAAATTAAATCGATGATAATTGACCTTCAGCTCATTTAATTTAGATTTATTTTTATTAGAACCTGCTAGATAGGAACTTATAAAATGATTAGTATATAAGGTTTTTTTTTAAGAATACACATTTGTATAGTACCTTTGATAGCAAAGCTAATGAAGTCCAAGTGTTTCTGCTTCCCTTAATATATTCTTTTTTTCTTCTTACTAACACTTATGGAGGAACTATCAAGCACTGGTATTTGCTTAGATTTTGAAGATATAAAGATGAGTAATATAAATAGAGTTGCCTCAATTAGCAAAAACAAAAACAGTCCTTATATTTTGTCTGGCAACCCTAAAAGAGTGTTATTTTCAAACTATAAAATACAATATTCACAGTGAAACAAAGCAAAATAGAGACTTTTTAGATAGTTACAATTTTTAAAGCATCAGAGGGAAAAATACCTTATAAATATTTGAAAAAGTAATTGACATTTTAATAAATTGTATATAAGTGAAATGTTAGAATATTAACATTCATAAATATTAAAATGACTTTGCTTATAAAAGAAGACAGGTTTTTTTACATTGAACAAATTTACACTCAATTTAAATAAACAATGCAATTGGATGACCTTTGGAGAAGTATTTAAATCTTATAAGTCCATCAATATTTTTGTTGTATTAGTCATGAGAAAGGATAATTTAAAATATGCCAAACAATGACAAATTATCTAATTTACGTCAACAGTTGAATTATCAAGTAATTGAAATACTTGTATACATACTCTGTGTTAACTGATGTTTTTCACTTTATTGCATTAAAATCTAAGTATCATTAGTATAAAGTATTGAATTAACCTCTTCTAGATGTATGTAATATGTAATAGATATGTGTAATAGATAATTTTTAAATGGTGTTGAACAATAAGAAAGTCTTTAAAGGAATTCAAAATAAAATATTTATTTTAATTTTGTTTTTCTGAAATCCATTTGACCACATAACCTTTTTTTTTTTTTGGTACTAGGAATCAAACTCCTGACCTCACTCTTGCCAGGCAGGCGCTGTGCCACTGAACTATATCCCCAGCAACATAATCTTTTTAAATGTAATCCTATTCATATCTTACCCAATAAACACAATTTGAAATATACTACACTTTACAATCTGTCATGCTGCCAATGTTGAAGTTAATTAGATGCAGTATTTTCCAACAGTGACTGGATATGTTTGCAGTGTTTTCTAAAACTATTTGAAGAAAATTTCTCTGCTAAACCACAAAATTTATTTTACTAAGTATTATGTATTTGCAAATTACTTAAATAACTGTTTAAAAGCCACAGGAGAGAGAAAATTGTGATTATCTGATCTGAAGTGCTTTTTAAAAAATTACGATCTTTAGAGTTTCAAGCCATGAGGATTTTTTTCTATTTTCAGGGGGGAGGGCTAGTTTAATTTCAAGATTGCCGTGTCAATTATTAAAATTAATACATATCTCAGGTAGCATACAGGTTTCTATTTTAAAAATGTTATAAAGTTGCTTTCTTTGATCACAGACTTAAAATATTGGAACAGTGATCAGTTAATTTCTCTATGCCTTTAAAAAGCTATGTATATTTTTATTTTTATGTTAGACAAAGCTTTTTTAATATTTAGTAGTACATGTTTGCAGTGCTTAATAATTACATTCATTATAGGGAGTTGGTACATTACACATTTCAAGTCTTCTTTATTCCTTCCCTCCACCTTCCTTTTATTTTTCCAGCATTGTTTTCATTTATTTATCTTTAAGACCTTATAAAATTAATTATCATATATACAGATTAAAAACCAGATGAACAGGCCAAAGAACATATAAAACACGTAAGACAATTGTACTAAGTCAAGGTACACATTTAGAAACATTGTCCATGCTGGATTACAATAAATAATGTTTTCTCATTCTCTCATTTTCTATTATTTGTTTTTTATTTTGATATACATATATATACATATATATATATGTTTTTCATATACAAGATACCATGCAATTTAAGCTTGTGTATACATTACTTCACTTATATTTTTAATGTAAAAGGATTTTTCCCTTAACGTTGGAGAGATACGTGAGGTTATTAAGCATTCTACTTGATTTGAAAAGAAAAGAGCTAGAAACATCTTCATTTTCAATAGACAGGCTTTATTCCATGTCAGTGAGAAGCCATCCTTAAAACTTTTCGTCTTCATGTGCGATGGGAGCCAGTGAGTTACCCCACGCTTTCCTTTCATCTTCAGGCATTTACTGCAACAGAACATGGGACGGCTGGCTCTGCTGGAATGACGTTGCAGCAGGAACCGAATCCATGCAGCACTGCCCAGATTACTTTCAAGACTTTGATCCTTCAGGTGAAAGCAGAACTTTACATGCAAATCTCATCAACACATAGTTGATAAGCCCCAGGATAATGAACTTATGGTGGTCTTTATCATTTTACAGAGAAAGTTACAAAGATCTGTGATAAAGATGGGAACTGGTTTAGACATCCAGAAAGCAACAGAACGTGGACAAACTATACCCAGTGTAATATTAACACGCCCGACAAAGTGAAGGTGTGTAATCGTCATGAACAGAAACTTAATTTACGCGATCTGTTTCAGCACTGAGTTGTCTAATGCAATATCAGAGAAAATTTGGTCAGTTTCCATTCTGTTACAAAACTATTTCATAATATCATTTGAGAAGAACAATGAAGAAAAATATCTGTGGAAAGAATTATTACCGATTCCGTCATTACATGGAGGAAGACATCTGTTAAGTAACAGGGTATTCACAAGTCAATGTCTCCGTCCTGGGGTTTCAGATTTTCCCAAGAAAACATACCTTGAGAGTGGAAGGAGTCTAGAATTTCCTCAGAAGTTGTGCTTAAATAAACAGGATAAGCTCGGTAGGGCTTAAATGGTGCTATCTGTCCCTCAGGAGAAAGCTTTCATTCCGACTGGGAGTCGGGTTTCTCTCTCATGTTCCCACTTTGAACACCAGGCCCTAAATTAGAGTTGGTCGCCATAATAAAGTTTCATAGAAAATGCTTGTATATTTTTGCCCTTGTGTGTGTATATTCAGGCAATTTCTCTCAGTGATTAAAACTGAGTCCTGCGACATGATTCCCTGTCTCTGCGTTGTACCCACTGTGTGACCTTGGGCAAAACGTTTAATGTCTCTTTTGCTTGGTCCATTCATGTGCAAAATGGAATGACAATAGATTTCAGAATGGCTTTCATTGGCTTTCAGAAGAATTTACTTAATGTAAGGAAAAGAGAAGACTAGCAGGCAGTAAGCTCTTGATAACTCCCAGATATCATTTTTTATAAATTATATAGTCCCTCTTTATGCAGACAAGTATGGGAATAGAATTATAAAAATATACCACAAAATGGTAGGTTAAAAAAATATAAAATAGAAGAATAAAAAAAAAGAGGAAAAAGATAAAACATTTGTAGAGATCGTAGGATCTTTTAAGTGACCATGGTAAGACTTGCATATGGGCCTCAAATTTGTCAAAGGAAAAAGGGAAATCCAATTGAGAAAGAGAGCCCCGGCTAGCATTTAAGTCCAAACAAGGCAATGTTATCAAGGAGCGTTTGAGTTTAAATATAAAATTCTAGCTTCAAGCACCATAAAACCTAGACCAATAAGCAATACTTCATAGATTTAATGTGTGACTCTAACTTCTTAAAAGGCATATGGTTTATAAAGTTTGATGTCCTTCATTCCAGTTGTATTCGAGTATTTATTGGCTTTAAGGAAATCATCTTAAGGCTATTGGATTAGATTTTTTTGTGTGTGTGGGTACCGGGGGGTCGACCTCAGGACCTCAAGCACCAGCAGGCGCCCGTGCCGCTGAGCGATATCACCGGCCCTTTTTTCTTATGTGGGTTCGGGGAGTCGAGCTCGGGCCCTCGCGCTTGCCGGGCAGGCGCTCACGCCGCTGAGCCATCTCACCGGCCTGGATTAGATGTTTTTAAAATCAGAATATTTTCAATTCTATTTTAGGTCTTATACATGTTAGATGATAGATAATGTATAGTATTTTTAAGAGTCTAATTTTATTTATTAATGCAAATTGCAGACTGCACTGAATTTGTTTTATCTGACTATAATTGGACATGGATTATCAATTGCATCGCTGGTTATCTCACTTGGCATATTCTTTTACTTCAAGTAAGTACATTAAAATACTTTTAAGTTGCACAAATTAAAAATTTGGTGATTACAGGTCATGTGCCTGCTTATGTCATTTGCTGACAAAATATACAAAGTACAGATGACATAATGTTTAAATAAATTGTTTAGGTAAGTTGAAATGAGTTGACTTTATTTTAGCTTTGTAAAATATGTAGAGAAGAGATTGATGAAGTAACACTAATTTTACAAAATCAGTAGGCATATAAGAATGAAGTAAGGGAATAAGTAGGGACCCCCAATATTAAATAAAACTTAACTCTATTTTTCTGAAAGAACTGTCAAATATTGTAGGACTTATTTTTGAGTATTCAACTTCTTGGTCAACTTTCATATCAGTATATGTGTGCGTTGTATGAACTAGGATTTGGCATGAATAATAGTAATAGCATTTAATATCTATTGAAAATATAATTTAAATATATTATGGTTAAGTTATTTTTCGGGGCTTGGAGGATCACCATTAAAAACACTAAATTATACTTTCAAACTTACTTGTAATGACTCCTTTTGTAGGAGGAAAAAGTGGAAAGTAAGTTCCATTTGCCTTAACCAATCAACAAGTAATTTTTAAATGTATTGTACCATAAATTCCAAAACATGCATCCATTACAATTATATTTTAACATGGTTTTCATAATTTTGATCATCACTAGTAATTATAGAATGCAGTATATTGTGTCAGTATCTGAATTTCATTGTATCTTTATCACCATTGTAGTCAGTATTGCTAACTTCTCCTCCTCCTCCACCTCTTCCTTCTCATTATAAGCATCATAAGTAATCATCTTGGTGTATTACAGCTTCAGAACTATATGGATTAATAGTACATTAATAGTACATTAACTATATGCATTAATTGTATAAAATAATCCAAATTTAGAAATGATCAGACACTCAGATTTTTTGATACATATGTAATACATAGTAGTATCAGCTTTTAACTCATTTGCCCATCAAATATTTGAAATATATTGAATAACCAGCCAGCCAGTTAATAATTATTCTTCCTGGGTTCAGAGTAATGAGATCTAGAGATTGCATCAGGTTCTTCAATATTCATTATTTGGGAGAAACTACAGGATACTTCTTAATAGCTTTGTGTAGGCAACACTAGAAACTGACCAAAAAACTCTGCTCTGAATAAAAATAATTAAAAATTTGTATATGTGTGTAAAAAGGACATCAATGTGTATGAAATAAGCAGAAAAAATATTGTTTGATAAATGTTAGATTTATAGTTGTGTTATATACATTTATTTAAAAATTAATAACGTGCTTATAGTATTTATTTTTTAATTGCAAATTTAAGTGCACTTTATTTCAGAACTTTAGTTTGTCAGCTTGTTTGTTTATGTAAGTTAGTTAACAGACTAATAAAAAAATATAAATGGTACATTTTAGTGGGGTAGCATGTACTGTTTAAAAACATATATATATAGATATATAGATATATAGATATATAGAGAGGATAATGTTTAAACTAGAAAAAATACATTTATCTCCTCAAACTCTTATCATTTCTATATGGTGAAAATTATAAATCCTTTCTTCTAACTTTTTGAAACGTACAGTACATACTTGTTATATGAAGTCGCCTACGTGCAGCAACACCTCAGCAGTTCTTGCCCCTGTTTAACTGTAACTTAGTACCCAGCCATCAACCTTTCTCTATCCCTCCACTTTCCTGAGACTCTTCAGACTAAATGAGCTCTTTTTTTTTTTAATGAGTTCTTTTTATTTTGCATTCAATAAGCCAAAATATCTAAGGGCATTACATTTCTGAAGGAGATGAAGCTAAGAAGTATAACAATTATATTACATGCCAAAACCAGTAGTCAGAAAGAGAATTATGTTTTCTTAGAATTCCACTTCAAATGTCCTCAAACAAGTTTTAATTTTGCAAAGATATGAATAAAGCTCTAGTCAATTCCATAAAGTGAAATGCAAAACTAGCAAAGCTTCTTCATGTGAAAGAATCTAAGATTTAATTGAATTAATGTTAACTGTGAACTAATGGGGCAATGATGGGGCTTCCAATGAAAACAAGGCTCCATGCCAGATTGTAACAATAAATGTATGGTATTTGATTGGGAATTTCTAATCAGACCACTCATTTACTCAGCTCTTAATGTAAGAGGAGAAGACTACATCATTAGAATTGGCTTATCAAGGGCCAGGTGTGGTGGCACACACCTGTAATCCCAGCACTTGGACTACATAGTTTGTTCAAGGCCAAACAGGACTGTACAGTGAGACCTTATCTCAAAAGCAAACAAACAAAAAATGAAACCTCTACAAACTGCAAGCTAAATAAACCTTTTCTCTAACTTTGGATGCCAGGCACTTTGTCTCAGCAGCAAGAAAAGTAACTAAGATATTACCTATTAATAGCTCTGCTTTTAAGTAAGCTTAGTTTGTTATCATTTTTTTATAATATCCTAACTCCCTCATTAGACTGTATCAATCAGTGAAGCACATACACTACACTGATGTAGTCATCCAACACTTCGACAATCACAGTAATGCACGGATAAAGAAAAAAAAATATTACCGTGGAACTACAAAAACTGTGGCTGAGGACTCATTCTCACTCATAGAACGAGAAGATTCTGAGGCGATGCTATCATTGCCAGAAAGTTTCAGTGATGGGTAGAATTTCCACAGGCAGAAATTGTGAGCCATAAGCCATGAAGAGATTATATAGTCTCATACCCAGTATTATTGCTTTCCAAAGTAATTAACAAGCTTTGCCACGATTCCTCCTGATCTTTGGCTTAGTCATTTTACTTGACTTAGATCACCTTTAAAAATGGATAATTTGACCCGAAAGAAGCAAAGCCATTTTCCTTGTTATTATCCAGTCTCAGGCCGTAGGTAAAACATGAGAAACCTTCTTCGAGTCAGACCCCCGGGTGGCACCTCACGGAAGTCTTATGGGTCCAGATGGCACGACAGGAGCCTGTGTTTCCTAAACAGGCAGAACTGGGCCCCAGTACCACCCTTGCCACTTCCTTTGAAGTGTGGAACAAGTGGAACAAGTGATTTTTTTCTGTCTAGTCCTGAGTTTCACATCTTCACAATGCAGAAAATATTAGTACTACATCACAGATTTGTTACAAAAGCTATCGTAGGAGTGCTACCAATGAGATGCAGGGTTAAGCCTTGTCTGATTCAAAGGCTGTTACTAGCGGTTGTCATCACTCGTGTGAGTCCATTAAAAGGCTTTAATGCCAATAGTTAGCACTGGTTGGCATATTAGACCAATAGAATTTTCAAAAATTAAAGAATAACATTTCTAGTTTTAGGCACACCATATTTATGAAGAAAATTATGTGATGTTTGTGTTGAAAAATAAGTAAACATTGAAAGAACATTTTTGAACCAAATTAATAATATGTCAGAAGAGACAATGGTTAAGCAAGGCAGACAAGAGTAATAAGACTTTACTTATGAACATAAGATACCATGCAATTTACCCCATACTTAATTCATATTCAAGAATTTTTAGTCTTGGGCCGGTGAGATGGCTCAGTGGTTTAAGCGCCTGCCTTGCAAGCGCGAGGGCCCGAGTTTGACTCCCGGAACCCACATACAAAAAAGCGGCCGGTGATATCGCTCAGGGGCACGGGCGCCTGCTGGCGCACGAGGTCCTGAGGTCGACCCCCCGGTACCCACAAAAAAAAAAAAAAAAGAATTTTTAGTCTTTAAATTTAGACATTTCTTATTTATAATTCCCAGAACTATCCACTAAAACAGGGAAAATCTCTGTGATTAATGGAAAGAACATCACATAGTTAGCTCAGGGAAGCAAAAACCATTCTTTCTGATGATGTTATTTCTTTACACACCCTAGGGCTTCACAAAGTGTCTTGCACATAGTAAGCGATCAATAAATTTTTGAGGAATGGACTGGTATTGAAGCTTATTTATAGGACTGACTTTCTCAAGTCTTATCTATGATCTTCAATAAAACCTTTGAGTTTGGCCTTTGGTGTCTCCATCAACAAAGAAATGAATTGGGCTAAGGCTCTAAAATTCTAATTGATAAAACAAATGGGAAACTCTGCAGGTAAATTAAAGAAAGCCCAGAGCTACCTTAGAAAATGCTGACATTGAATGGCTCATGAAGACTATTTATGTAGAGTTGAGGGCTCTCGAAATTACTAGCCTTACTCCACCTACCCTGAAAACTGTTCCTAGAGGAACTAATGTTCCATAGAAAATATTGTGCATTAAAATAATCTCTCTGCTTCTTAGTCCAGTTCCTCACAGTAGTCATCCTGGTCAGTCTTTGGTAGAGAAAAACAATTTTCCCTTTTGGTAATTGAAGGTCACTCATCCACACTAATAAAAACCAAGAACTATACAAAATGTTGATTTAGGGTACTGTTCATTATTTTTTATTTAAAAAGGAAAGAAAATTAGAAGCAGAGAACATGAAACACTGTTGACCGGACATACTTGTTTTATATTAGAGCCAATTAAAGGAAAGAGCCAGAACAGGAGATAAAAAAGAAAGAGAACAGAAAGGGAGGGAAAGAGAAAGAGACGTAACTTTGGGGTTTGCCAAGCCCTGAGAGGCAATGACTCTTACTCATAATAATCCTTGGAAAAACAAAGCAGAACCCTTTAGATAAAATAAATAAATAAATAAACTTTACTGGAATTAGTTGCAAATTATGTTTTAATTACTGCTTAAAATATGAAAGCATAGCCGCCCTTCCTCTTATTTCCAATCAAGACAAAAGGATTAATCTCCTTGCACATAAAAGAGAGTGTATAACATCTGTCTGACTTGTAGGAGAAAAAAAATCTCTCCCTGTCCTTTTCTCCCTCCCTCTCTCTCTCTCTCTCTTTCTCTCTCATCGCTCTTTCTCTTCTTCTTTCCTTCCTAAAACTTTTTGAAAGAACATCTTTGCTGACATTTCAGATACTAATTCCAAACAATTTTAAAGGCAAGTTGCATGTTTAAAACTATAGATAATGATATTTTTTTCTGGGTAGTTGGTATGGCTCTGTATTAAAAATTCAGCCAAAAAAAATACATCCACTTGGTAAGCCAAAGCATTCTCTATTTCCTAAAATAACATTTTACTGCCTTTATTTATGTTTTCAAAACAGATAACCCAAATTCTCTGCATTTTTCTTAGACTGTATCTAAATATGTTTAATCAATTTTGTGATTTTTTTCTCCATTTTTTAAAAATAAAAGCAAGTATTCACTTAAGTCATTCATTTAAAGCCTGGCAACTTTGCACTGTAAGTGGTTTAACAAAGACTAGGTTCAAAATTAATCATCTACTATTCCCTGAAGAGCATACTAGTCAATGCCTCCCCACCATTGTCCCTTCTTTTTTTTTTTTTTTTTTTTTCTTGTGGGTACCAGGGGGTCGACCTCAGGGCCTCGCGCGCGCCAGTAGGCGCCCGTGCCGCTGAGCGATATCACCGGCCCCTTTTTCGTATGTGGGATCCGGGAGTCGAACTCGGGCCCTTGCGCTTGCCGGGCAGGCGCTTAAGCCACTGAGCCATCTCACCGGCCCCCATTGTCCCTTCTTTATTGGATTTTTAACTAACTTACTCTTTCTTCTTTTCTTTCTCTTTCTCTCTTCTTTCCTTCCTTCCTTTCTTTCTCTCTCTATATTTTAATACACTTAATATTTCAATAAATCATACTCAGTCTGTATCCAAATTAATCAGCTTTAAACAATGCACTGAAAAATCCATCCCCCTTGTACTGAATGTAGTGAGAGCTGAAAACATTCCTATTTAGTAATGTGCATCTTGTTTGGAAAGCTATGTCCATTGCATTTATATAATAAAATAACTAAATTTCCACATTAGAGAATCAGATTTGAATAAGGATATAGTAGGGCAGAAATAATAAATTTGGTTTAGCAAAAGCCATTTCTGCTTTAAGGGAATTGGTATTACTAGCTTATGGAGCACAGTCCCAGGTTTGGAAATACAAAGTAAATAACTACATTAGAGTATTTGGATTTGTAAAATTGTTATTGTAAAGCTATAAACACATGTTAAAGATCACATGCTTCCAGTTCTGTTGATATTTTCATAAATATTTAATTTCTTTATATTTTATCTAGTCGTCTTGAGAGACTAATACATAAGTGCTATTTTAGTATGCCTCAATTTTTATGGGCATCAAATGACACATCATCTTAACAAAGCTGGTGGTCCATTGTTTTTATAAAAATTATACAGTTATTTCAGTAGATTTTATGATTTGAAAGGGAGAATAGAAAATATAACATTTTTTCCCAAAATATATTCTGTCATCTGGTTTTCCAGTGTTGCAGGCAGTTTATTTTCTTAGATTCTTCCCACAAATATGACTCTAAATAAGAGGAAAGCCAAAGCGTCCCCCCTAATCTTAGCACCTTTGTATTTAGGAAAAACAGAAAGCAAGCATGATTGGACATTATGCGGCTAACATCTGTTGATGGGACATAAAGATGTCAAAAACAGAGACTGTCTTAAATTGATGAGCTGAAGATATAAAGAAAAACAAAGATTACCGAAACAATAGCAGGAAAAAGATGTAACCCAAGACAGCATGAGCATTAGAATAAAGACGTTTATTCTATAAACAAAGGTCTTTGAATTTAATTTTCTTCATCTATAAAATGGAAGAAAACAAAGTGGACTTTTCCATATACTATGTCACGTCATCTGTTCTTCCTGCTCCTTAATAACAAGAGTCCCACAACTTTGATTCAGGGTGTCTCCTCTGTGTGGAATACTTTGCTCCCCAATCATTTCTTTTTTTAGTTCTGTTTTGAGTATTCCCCTCATCCTGACCCATCTTTGTCTATTCCTTAGTTTTGATTTCTAAAATTCAATTTTGCTATTTAATGTATGTGTCTATTTGCCTTCAAGTATAATGAAAATAAACCGAGTTTAGTACCTTGTTCTGTTATTCACCACCATTTCCCAGGGCCACAGTAGATAGCTACACAACAATAAATACTAAATACATTAATTAAGAATTAAATAGATAAAAGCCATAAAAACTTTCTTTTACATTCAAGAGATCATGTAATAAAAGTATAAACACACACAACTTAACCTCAATTTTATTGAAGAATAATGGTATTTTAACAAGAGAATGACTTTAAAGAGCTTATCTCTGTTCTGGGACATATTAGGAGCTCACTAAATGGTAGCTGCTCTTATAACAAATTTTACTTCTGAGAGGTTTTTGTTTTGTTTTGTATTTTTTTCTGAAGTACTGGGAATTGAACTAGGGTCTTCTTACTGGGCTACATCTCCAGCCCCCTTTTATAAAAAAGTTATTTTTTGAGGCAAAGTTGTGCTATGTTGCTAATTTCCCAGGCTGGGCCCCTACTTACAATCCTTCTGCAACTCATGTTGTTTCTAATCTGTCCTAATGGATCACAAACAATTTCCAAAAGACAGCTGTTCATAGGTTACCACCACTCCCTGTCACACATATGCAATCAGATTATTCTATCAGCTCAAAGCTCAATTCAGTAGATTTAACACAGAGGTAGCGATTATTCTTTTAATACATTTGTTGGTTTTTTTGCCTGTTTCTGGCAGCATTCAGATTGACTTGAACTTTCCTTTCAATTATATAATCAGTGTCTTATTGGGAAAAGACCTGAGCATTTGAAAATTAAATTAGATAAACTAGGATAAGAAAGCAGTGTTTTATAGACTAGGTTAAACTTACATTGTTTGTATTCCCTCGTTCCATGATTCCTTTTGCTCATAATTAGTATTGAGAAGAGTAGTATGGATATTTCTCCCTCATGTCCACATCAAATGAAACAAAAGAAAGATCTTTGTCCATGTTAGTGGAAAGAGATTGGAAGAAAGGGGTCACCATAATCATGAATATGATGATTTTGAGACAACTGTGCAAAGTAATTTAGGCTGTTTGTTCTATTGCCCTTTACTGTATGAAAAATTTCCTTCTAAAGCAAAATCCTTGTATTTTGTACAAAAAGATGACCGTTTCTTTACTGTTTCATTGAGTTACTTAAGAATATTTGTTTTAATTAAAGGGGCAGTTTTATAATCTTGAGGTGTAATGTAATGTTATTTTATTATTGGTGACAGAAATCTCAGAGCATTTGCTTAAAATCAGTGATTGACAATGATGTTAAATATGATAGCTAACTTAACACTGAGTGTTAACTACAGAGTAAATGTTATATTAACTGTAGATTAATTTGTTTCATTTAACTTTCAAGCCAACCCTGCAAATATCCTTTATTAAGGATAAGGAAACTGAGGATCAGAGATCTTAGATAAGAGTAACTCACATTCATACTTAAGTAGATGGCAGGGTCTGCATCACTCTAAGGTCAGGCTTCAAAACAAACTGAACAAGTGCTGATTTAATGATACCTACTTGGAATTATTCCAAAAGGGAATTGTTCCAAAGAGACAGGGTTACATTCTATATGAAATATAGTGGTGTTTACACACTTGCACCAACTGTCTCTGTAATTCTGCTTGCCAAAATTTCAAATTGAAATGGTGTTCTGAGATAATTATATGTAAAGAGTATGAAATGGAAATGATCCAGAGCCATCACCATACTTTCTATTCTGTGGTTATGCTAGAAGAAGAAAGGATATTATAAAAATCAAAGAGACCAGAGAGAAGTTTTTGGAAAGCATTGTCTAAGCCTATAAATAATTGACTTTAATATAGTGAGTAAAACAAGAACATTTAAGAATTTAATGTAGGTAAAATTGATTATAGGTTAGCATTTGAAAAAATACCTTCAAATTTTGAAGTCTCACTTAAACTACTTGTTTACATGTTTTTGGTTTTCATTTACAAGTTGATTTCATTTGTATGAATCCACTTACATGTTGATAAATATGTTTAGGAGAAAACAGTATGCATCACTAGAAAAATCTGAGATGTATTTACCACAAGACATTGATAGAAACCATATGTTAGATAGCATCTGTCTGCATTGAAGTTGTACAGTATCTAGAGGTACAAATGGAAGAAACTAAAGCAGTAGGTTAATGCTTTAAACAGTAGGATCTATTTTCACGAAGTGATATGATTTGGAAGTGGTTCAGTTTATTACATCAATTTGGACAGCTAAATTCAGTGTTCAGGGTTTCCAAAGCAGAAGTCTCTGGTTTGAGTTATGTAGGGTGGATTACAATAGATTGACAATAATATTTGGGTAGTTTCATAAAATATTCAAAATAATTTTTTTAGTCTGAGTAATGAAATAATTTTCATTATTCTCCTAAATTTTTAGTGCTTATTTCAGGTATTAACTCAATTTAAGTGGATTTCATTTTTTTGCCCAAAATAACGAAGAGAAATCTAGTGTATCCTTTCATCCCGTATTAAGAGAATAAGAAGCCGTTTGTGATGTGTGTGTTCCCACAGTAGTCCCATCTTCAGAAGACAATATGTAACACAGCTCAGTTTTAATTCAGCTTTAAAGACAGATTGCACTATGAGTAGGATTATGGGAAAGAGGGAACTCTGAGCAGAACAGGAATCCAGACCATTCTAGAGAAAAGCAGGATATTTAAATGTACACAAAACAAATTAAAACTGTTTTGTTTTTAACTAACTATGGCTAGCATTTTATTTGAATACCTTTCAATCTTATCAAGTGACCATTACTAATATCAACTGTTATAATTATGCTGTTTGTATCGTGTTCCTCAGGTTTTATCTTTCAGCTCTTTCTTTCTCATTCATCTATTACTATTTTGTAGTCTATTTTTAGTGTTTATTTTCTTTAATTCCAACTTACCCCTTATAAATATTTCAGATTTTCTGTCTAAGTAAAACTTTCCAGTCTTTTCCTCATAATTCAAAAACTATGAAATATATACATATGTTAACAAATAAACCTAGATATAAAAATGTTCAGATAAAAAGGGAAAAATAATTCATTTAAGGAAAACTTTATTTTTCTCGTCATTTTAATTATTGAATATAATTAAATCTTCCTACAAAAAAGTGCATATTTATATGGCTAGGAAGTTTCTCCACAAACAAAACTCAGCACTCCATAGACACAGGGTCAGCTCAGAGCATTTAAAATAAGACTAGGTGAACAAATTTTATATGTTCGTGTATTTCATTATAGAAGAGTGATGCATTATAGAAATAAACCACTCATGATGTAATTGAAGGAATGTTATTCACTAGACCTTTTGTCTTACACATCAATTCTCTTCACTCTCACTGAACACAAACCAATCATGCCACTGCTATGGCATTTTGTTTAACATAAGAATGTATCTCCATGTTGCAGTTCCTTCAATAATATCAAGAGTGATGCTAATATTTTTGTGCAATTTAAAAAAAGGGTTTTTTACTTTTCTATACCATATTATAAATATTTCGTAGATCAAGCTTGACTTCTGCCTGCCTCTCTCATTATTATCACTGCGAAGTCAAGTAAAAGTAAATGACTCTCAAATATGAAACTAGCAGTTGTTTGTTGTTCATATTTTGATGGAGTTCAGCTGGGTTTTTTATACCTCCTGCTACCTGACTGTCTACACCACACTCAATTATCATTCCAAGAGTCGTCACGTCCAGCCAGCCTTTTGTATAGATCTTCACTAATAGCACCCAATTTTGTGGAAAGCATATGTTGGAAATCCACAAATACTAATTTGGATTGCATTCATCTCCATGTTTTTTAAAATATTAGAACTGTGTATAAACTTATAGACCTATAGCTGAACAAAATTTCTGAAGTAATAGAGCCTAAACTTTGTATTTTAAAATATAGCAAGCCTGGGTATCTTACTCTAACTCTAATATACTGGGCACAGGTTTCTTTTTCTTTTCTTTCTTTCCTTTTTTCTTTTTTTGAGATAAAGAGGTATGGTGATAAAATTAGGAAAATTTTAAAGTTTTCAAAGGAGTCTTTGGTTTGAGTTATAGTGTATTATAGGATGGTCACATTAATAGCATAATTTAGTAAAATATATAACATGAGATTTTAATGCTTTGTAATATCTTCCTACATATGTGCTTAGACTTAACATTAAATATTCACCTTCAAGTGGATTCCTTTCTATTATTTTCAAATGTTTCCCACCCGAAGTCTTCAAGTGAATGTTTGATGAATAAGTACTATGTGAGTTTTCTCTTGGGTATGTGTAAGGTAGTCAAATACGGACAGTCTTAGAGTGAATATGAATTCAATCTGAAGGGTGGCATCACATATCACACTAAGGATGTCTTTTCCAGAAATCTATTTCTATTAAACTCCACATCTGTTTCTATTGAACTCTTCTCATATATTTATTTTAGACTGAAAGAACTTCAGTAGGAGTGGTATTATTTTTATATCATATGTATGACCGGGCCAATTAGAAAAAAAAAATCAGCAAAACTGAACAATCCTCATTGTTTGCTACGTGTATATTTTCATCAGCTCACCTACTCTGAATACAGTGATATTTTTCTCACAATCATTACCACCACAACAAGCACAGGACGATTTAAACAAAAGAGCTTATCTATGTGGGTAATGAAAACCACATTATCTGTGTGAGAATCTTACAGATGAATCTGAAGTGTTCAAATTCATTAACGGCATAGCTTTAGTTTATTCAACTCTACTAAATCCCAATTTCTGCTTTTGCAGAATAAATAAAAAATACTAATCCTATTCAGATATTAACAGAAAATGTTAATGCGGTGGTCTAAGACAGGCAGATGTCTGACTAGTCCCCACATAGAAAAAGTAACTCATTTTCCTCTAGGTTCTGGGGAATTATATATTTTCCTTAGTAAAGATTTATCATGAGGGGATATGAGGAAGAAATAATTTCTTCAAAATTAGAGCAGCCCCTATGAATTGAGAATGTACCTTATTTTCATGGTATTTAATAAAAATGTGGAAACATTTTATGATGCCAACACACTTTGTTTCCTTGCTTTGTAGGAGCCTAAGTTGCCAAAGGATTACGTTGCACAAAAATCTGTTTTTCTCTTTTGTTTGTAACTCCACTGTGACAATCATTCACTTCACTGCCGTGGCCAACAACCAGGCTTTGGTGGCCACAAATCCTGTAAGTAAAACAGGCTTGAACCTTTAAGTTCAAGGGTTAGTGGTGGAAGACGGGGAGCAGCCTGTGTGGAGAACCTGCTGTGTGTCGTGTGTGTGTAATCATGTAGACACGCATGTTTATTTTCAGGTCTGACATATAGCAAGTGTATATAGCTATAGTACAATCTAGGCAGGTAAAATTTCTTAATTTTTCCTAACAGATAAACAGTGAATAGCAAAAGGAAGAATACATTTCTTTGTTTCTATTATTTACATGTTACACATATCTCCACTTTATTATGACTGGAGAAGACTAACTGATGGGACATAGGGCTCATGACTATTAATTAATTTAAATTAATCCAATTTAAAAAGTCAATCGAAGCAACTGTGTAATCAGAAGAAAATCACTATCAGGAAATGCAGATTTTAAATTATGTTCATGATACCAGGCTAACTTTAAAAAATCAATAAAACAAGGAAATTAAGAATTATGCACTTGCTAAGTAATGTGAAACTTCATTAACATAAAATTCTAAATAGCCTTACCAACCCCTTATTGTTCCAATGAACATTTATAAATTGTTTCTTTAGAAACCATACTTTAAAAATATAATTTAAAATTTACTTGTACATTTGTATATATTTTAGGCAAGATATATGCTTGTGTGACCTGTATTTGAATTAAAATATCTGTACTTATAACAAACGTATTTAATTTTAAAATATTGTTTTCATAATGTTTATAGTATGTATAATACAGTTTTGGGAGTGTGTGTGTGTGTGTGTGTGTGTGTGTGTGTAAAGTGTTTTTAAGAGATTAAATTATCAATTTATGGCAATCAGAGAAGGGAAGGAATTTTCACCCAATGGGTCAATAAACAACACTCTCATATGTGTTTTATGTGTGTTTTTAGGGTAATTTCCAAAGTTCTAAAATTCCCTCCATTGTTTGTACATGTGCATCCGGATTGTTTAATCTTGTAGGTTCCACTCTGGAGTCACTGGGCTAGGAAACACGCTGGGGTATAATTAGCAATAGAAAAAACTGGCCGACATCCTGTCGTAATGGAGTGCGCGTCTCTGGAGCGAGAAGATTCAGATTTGTCACAAAGCTGTAGAGCGAGAGTTTCAAAATTTTGTGTCTTTGCAAAAAGTATGAACTTTAGTATAGTTATTTTTAGTAATTTCTTAGAAAAACATATTACTTGTATCACCACTGACCTGCACAGAAATCTACTTTTGAATCATATTCTAACTTCTTTTTATCATGATATTGTATAGATTATATTTTAATGAAATCAAGAATTAAAATACCAATTACATATGAATATCTAAAAATATATACATAAACATTTGAAGCTCAAGTCTATCATTTCTGCATATATTTTTGAATGAATCATTTTTGTCTTTGGGAGGATTTTAATATAATATTGTGTTTCACATAGAGATGCGTTATTTAAAATTAAATGTTATACATTCTTCACATATATATAATGAAGAAGTAGCCTTTATAAAATCATTCAGGCAGGAGGATTTCATATAGTGGTGTAAGTAAACTTGGAATTACAAGATTTGTGCTTAGGGTGCACTTTTGATTGATATATTTATTATAAAGAAATCATTTTTCTTTTTCAGTAGTTAGTTTTTACCCATAAAATGCATGGCTATTGATAATACATGCCTCACAGAATTATTTTAAGGATTAAATAAAACAACATAAGTAAGATTTTAAGCTAACTCCTATACAAATGCTCTTAATATTCTGTGATAACCCAATATTTATTTTTCAATGCTTTTCACTTAAAATTTTCTATTTATTGAAAAAATATTATTTCAAAACCAGTGATAATTTCCACTACAAATTTATTGAATGTTAGATTGGAAATTGGAGCAGATGGGAGTAATTTGCCATGTATTTCTGGAAGTGCTTTAAATTTATTCCTGTTAAGGGAGTAAACTATCTCTCTTACTCCTTTGTATTTTCTCTACACAATGTGTGAGCCTCCCTTTTCTTGTTTCAGTAAGAGTAGAGAAAGTGGAGACTTCAGGAAAAGAGGAAGAAATACTATATTCTTTCTTCTTTACTCCTACAGGAAACCCTATTTGGGCAGGGTAACATATGGGCCTGCTAGATTATTATTTAATAAGTATTTGCACATAATAGCATGCAGTATGCAAAACTTTCCATGGGACCTTTAATGACTTGTTTTTAAAATTATTATTACTTTTTTCTAATGGAATGTAACAATCAAGGGATTCATAATTAAAATAGATTTAAAATTTTGCATGCATGAAATGTTTATATTCATAATTACATAATGACCAGAACACTTTAGGAAAGCATACATTCAGTAAATGAGAAAGATTTCAAGTTTACAGAATTTTCTGGAATACGTACCATTATAAGTCTTTGGAGTCTGTGGCTAAAAACACTAAAGGCATCGCTAGATGAGGATAAAGACTGGCATTTTACACATCTGCATCATTAGTGTATACAATTTTGTGCAGAAAACAGAAAATTCCATGTTTTCCTGAAATTAGACTATCACTTGATATAGATTCCAAAATGAAGAAAAATAAAATTTGCATTCTTTCTCCTCACAGGTTAGTTGTAAAGTGTCCCAGTTCATTCACCTTTACCTTTTGGGCTGTAACTACTTCTGGATGCTGTGCGAAGGCATTTACCTGCACACGCTCATTGTAGTGGCTGTGTTCGCCGAGAAGCAGCACTTGGTGTGGTATTATTTTCTTGGCTGGGGTAAGCGCCACTTTGCACATCTGCTGATCCAAATGAACAAGAAAACTTTTAGAGGATGGAAGGTGTTTTGGTAATAAAAATATTTGCGTTATCCATCGTTTTTAAAGACCACCGGGTGATGGGTGCTGTTTATTGCTGTGAATTGAAATCTTTAAAGCAAAGCATAGCTGACTGTTTCATTGTTTTCAGTAGTAGCTGATTAATAATACAATGTCCTTTTTGTACCCAGTATTCCAGTGAATAGTTCCTTATGGCTGAGGATGTAATGATTAAAAGAAAGGATTAAAATCATGCAGTAGGGATCTACTCTTTGCACCATTCTGAATTTCCTTTTTTGCCAGGCGAAAAGAGGATACCAGGCTTAACCAGCTTCGAGGTTCCATCTTCAGAACACTAGTGCTTGTATTAAACCGCCATTTTGTGGTTATACTGGAAGTGTCAGGAATTAGAGGCATGCAAAAGATCTATCTTTCCACATGATATCGTGACATAGTATTGTTTATAAACAAACCATGACACACTCTGCCATATTAAAGAAGTAATTGAAGTAACGCAGAATATAAAATTCTATAAATTATTTAAATAAGAATCGTTTCCAGAAGCAAAACTGAAATATTACTTTTCTTTTTATCTATCATCCATTTATCATCTGTCTAAACCAAGATACAAATATAAAAACACGTGTATCCTCATCTATACAATCTTTAGTACATTCTCATTTCATTTTTGTAAGATCTAATTTGAAGATTTAAAACATACAATATTTCTGGTACAAAAATTAATTTCTGGCCGGGTATGGTGGTGCACACCTGTAATACTAGCACTCAGGGCTGGTGAGATGGCTCAGCAGCGTAAGCGCCTGCCCAGCAAGCGCGAGGGCCCGAGTTCAACTCCCGGAACCCACATACGAAAAAAGGGGCTGGTGATATCGCTCAGCGCGCGAGGTCCTGAGGTCGACCCCCGGTACCCACACACACACAAAAAAAATTCCTAGCACTCAGGAGGCTGAGGCAGGAGGATTGCTGCGATTTAGAGGCCAGCCTGGTCTACATAGTGAGTTCAGGGATAGCCTGAACTACAGAGTGAGACACTCTCTCAAAAAATAAATAAATACGGGGCCGGTGAGATGGCTCAGCGGCTTAAGCGCCTGCCCGGCAAGCGCGAGGGCCCGAGTTTGACTCCCAGAATCCACATACGAAAAAGGGACCAGTGATATCGCTCAGCGGCACGGGCGCCTGCTGGCGCGCGAGGTCCTGAGGTCGACCCCCCGGTACCCACACAAAAAAAAATAATAAATAAATAAATAAATAAATAAATAAATAAATAAATAAAGGCCGTAATCATTTCTTTCTCTTTCTGCTTCAGAAAATGGGTATTAATCTCATTCTCATAGTAGAAATTCTCATCAGTCTCAACTCTCTCACATTAGTCAATTCCATTTCACAGAAAGTATATGAAAACTGAATTTCTTCTAGGCTTTGGGATTTAAGCAGTGAATTTATTCACTTAAGCTCTGGAGTACAGCAGTTCAAAATAACTTACATTAGAATAAAATGTACAGGTATATATGCATACAAACACAGAAATATAAATACCTGAGAGTTTATCATATTCATTGCTCGACTATACAGATAACATTTACTCAATAAATATATGGCGGCCAGTAATTTTTGGTCCTAAAATATCTCTGAGTTTCATATTTCATCCTGTATTTTAGGAGTGCCATCAATAATGAAAGTTACCTACTTCTTTTCTTTTTCTCTGATATTTTTAGGATTTCCACTGATTCCTGCTTGTATACATGCTGTTGCCAGAAGCTTGTATTACAATGACAAGTAAGATATCTCTCTTTATGATTTCTATTAGAGCTAAGTAAAATGAAAATATTTCACATAATATTTTTATTTTTCTCTTAGTTGCTGGATTAGTTTTGATACCCATCTCCTCTACATTATCCATGGTCCAATTTGTGCTGCTTTACTGGTATGTAATTAAAATTCTCTTCTCTTCACCAGTGTGTATATTTCCAGAATCATCCAGCTGTGATACCCTTCAGATGCCAGTGGTCAAAAACAATGTGTTCATAGTGCTTGACTGACTAGGGTTTGATGAAGGTGCTCTAAATTGAGGCATGAGCTGGAGGGGCAAAGGAACCAATTTATGAAGGATGATCAGGCAACAGGAACCAGAGTGGGAAAGCTACTGTCACTCCTACTCTTGCGGAGAGCACAGGGCAGTCCTAATGGAGTTAGACAAGTTCCTGGAAATCACCCAACAAGAGCCCTGGCATCCAGTAGAGGAAAACAACTATTACCAAACCACAGCCCAGAAGGGAAGACGCAGCAGAAACAAATCCTCAAGCTGCTCTCTCCTCTCATACCCTAGTCTTTCAGTTCCTTCCACTGGCCAAAGACAGCCAAGGTCAGAAGGCAAGAAAGCCCTAGAAATGAGGCCATCCACAGATGCCTTTTTCCCAAGGTGCAGGCAGAGCAGAGGACGGACTTAATGAATTGGGAAGGTGAGTGAGAAAAACCCACTCCTCCGTATAAGCAGAGCATTCTAATGAAGAAAAGAATTTCGTTCAAAGATCATTGCTTAAATTATTCTACTCTAATAAGCATCACGATATGAGTGCGTCAATTGGACATCTTTAAGCTGATTTAGGGAAGCGGAAGTCACTTTTAGTGCTTTTATTATATTACTTCAGTGAGTGAATGAATTATTATAAACTAGCATGGTTCTCTCAGTAAGCATTAGAGATTCTAAAGTAATTATATTTTCTAAGAGTGAAGCCTTAATTACAGATGATATTTAAATATATTTAAAATATAGAAGTGGTGTACTTTTCAAATCATATTCAAAGCTACCTGACTCTAGTTTTCAGATTCATATTTACACATAGATTTTCATACTATTTTTCTAGACTTGCTGGCTTCAACTTAGTGTATGACTGTGCTAGAACGCTGCACAGGCTGTCCTCATGTATTTCATTATTAAGCCATTCTTACAAGTTAATCATAATTAAGAAGGCGTCTTCTGGTAACTGCCTGGGTTTAAATTCTGCTTCCACGTTTTACTGCTGTCTGACCTTAGTTAGGTAGACAGTTAAACTTTAAACTAGTCACTCCATACTTCAAGTTCCCTATTTGTAAAATGGACAATGCAATAATAATACTTTTATATCAACAATAAACTGATGGAAAAAGAAGTTTTCAAAAAGAAATCCCAATCAACACACACACTCTGAGGAACGAATTTAATGAGAAACTTAAAGATCTCCACAATGAAAAATATAAAACATTGATGAAATAAATCATAGCGGAGACACGCAAAACTAGAAAAACATCCGTTCTCATGGATTAGAATGAGCATGGATTTAACATTGTCAAAATGCCTGTACTGCTTAAAGTGACCTACACACTTAAATCAATACTCATGAAAATACCAATGACAGTCTTCAGAGAATTAGAAAAAAATCATCACAGAATTAATAGGGATACACAAAAGAGCGAGAATTAGCAAAGCAAACACAAAGAACACAAAGAACAGTACCGGAGATGACATGACACCTGAGTTCAAAACATAAAGCTATAGTAGTAAAAACCAAATGTTATTGGCATAAAAACAGACACACAGACCAAATGAACAGAATAGATTCCAGCCAAGTTATTTTAACAAAGTTGTGAAGAACACACATTGGAGAAAGGACAGTTGCTTCAATCAATGGGGTTGGGTAAACTGGATAAACACATACAGAAGAATGAAACTAAATCAAACTTCCCACTACACACAAAAGTCAATTCAGAATAGATCAAAGACATAAATGTGAATACTAAAACTATGAGGTGATTATAAGAAAACACAGGAGAAACACTTCAAGATATTGATATAGGCAATGATTGAGATGTCCTAAGAAAAGGCAACAAATGTAAAACAAGACAAATGGGATTGCATAAAACTAAGAAGCATCTGTACAGCAAAGAAAACAATAGAGTTATAAGACGATGTACAAAATGGAAGAAAATATTTGTGAACTACTTGTATGGCAAAGGTTAATATCCAGATTATGTAAGGAATCAAGCAAGTCAACAGCAAGACACAAGTCTAATTTAAAAAAGAGAAAATAATCTGAATGGACTTTTCTCAAAAGAAGATAGACAAATAGCCATGAATGTATTACTGAGAAAACATTCAGTATCACTAAACATCATGGAAATGCAAATCAAAACCATAATTAAATCTCATCTCATCTCGGTTAAAATAGCTATTATTGAAAAAAAAAAGCTGTCAAGGAATCAGATAAAAGGAAACTCATACACTGTTGGTGGGAATGTGTATTAATATTGTCATTATGGAAAATAATGTGGAAATTTTTCAAAAAATTGAAAATAGAATAATAACCTTATGATCCAGAAATCCCACTTCATTATAGCAAAGAGTCACCCTATACCCATGAGCTTTGCACCTCTATACAATAGCCAAGATATGGAATCAACCAAAGATGTCCATTGACAGACAAATAGATTTTAAAATGTGTTTTAGGGGCCAGTGAGATAGCTCAGCGGCATAAGCGCCTGCCTAGCAAGCACGAGGTTCCTGAGTTCGACTCCCGGTACCCACATACGAGAAAAGGCTGGTGATATCGCTCAGCGGCACGGGCGCCTACTGGCGAGCGAGGTCCTGAGTTCGACCCCCGGTACCCACAAAAAAAAAATAAATAAAATAAAATAAAATGTGTTTTATATATATGTACAATGGAATACTACTGAGCTATAAAAATGATGATATCCTGTCATTTGCAGCAATGGCTAGTACGGAGGGCATTATGTGGAGTGAAATAAACCAGGCACAGGAAAACAAAGCAGCTAGCACATGCAAAATGTTACAGCAGCAACTTTGGGAGAGAAGAAAAGATGATGTAACTAGGGCAAAATTTCATAGCAGAGCACAGCTCATCAAGCTGATCAGTAAGAAAGAAAATGAAGGGGCTGGGGCTGGCAGAGCACTTGTCTAGTTCGTCCACCTGGGTCAATCCTTAGCACTGCAAGAAGCAATTAAAATTCACTTTATTTGCGTAGAAGTTTTGCATCTTATTATTCTAAAACAAGATTAGGAGCCTCTTAATATACCAGTTTAAATTGTTCAGCCCTTGTTTAAACGCCAGGCCTCCTCACTGATCCCGCCAATCCCAAGGGTCTGGGAGGGACCTGGCAGTTATTCATGTGATCATAGATCTCCGTACAATTTCTATAACTAAGAAGATTTAATCAGATTTCTCTCCACCCACACTCCTGTAATCAAATTTCCCTTGCACAGCCTGGTCCTGCAAACCATAGCACTTTCAGATCCTGTTAAAGGGAACCAGAGAGAGGATACATCAAATACGAGTTCAGTGAGTGATACTTAAGTCACTTCGAGGAACAGTTAAGGGATTGCTGGCCGTCCTTGTATGAAAATGCCTTCTACAAATCCTCCTCTGGCCATTGTACTGATTCACTCTGCTTCGTTTTGTGGCCCTAGCGTAGTGTGGCAATATGACATCGTCTGGTGCCTAGCAGCTCTTGAAATGCATGGCTACGAGAGTAAAAACAGAGCTCTTCTTAACTAGGTTTGCTCTTTAGGATAAAATTCAAGTGCAGTTCATCTGAAATTTAGAATTCTCCTATTTTTTGTTTGAAACATGTGAAAGTATTTACAGAAAATAAAGTAGCATTTAAGGATCATAGTTATGTGGAAAACAAAGTGGTGAATGATGCCCAATTCACTCTACCACAAGTATTTAGAGAGTAGCTAACAAGGATTAGCTCCATTGCCAATTCTACTTCCTAGTTTCCTGTTTTCAGTCACACTGGCTGTGCTGGAGAATTACTCTGCATTTAAGAAATTTTCATTTAATAAGGATCTAAATTTCAACATTTATACTGTTTCATAATTTATTATTTAGTATATTTGAATTCTAAACTGTTTGACATTATTATTATTTTGTGGTATTGGGGGTTGAACCCAGGGCCTTTGCAGTGAGCTACAACTCTAGCCCTTCCTTTTTTACTTTTTATTTTGAGATAGGTCCTCACTACATTGCTAAGTTGCCCAGGTTGGGCTCAAACTTCCAATCTTCCTGCCTCAGCCTGTGTAAGAAGACATATTATCTTCTATCGCAGTCGTTACTATTTAATCAAAACTTCTAAAAAGCATTGAATGCTTAGGAAGGGAATGCATTAGGATGAGCAGAATTATAGCTGACAAGTTGATTCATCGTACTTCATTCCTACATCAATTCAAATAGCTTATTCTGCTGTAGTCTTTATCACATTCTAGTGTCTGTAAATTTGTTCCTTTTCATAGACATGTTGTCATCAGGATTCTAGTACATGGATATAAGTTAGATATTGGTTTGTAGTTTAAAATTTTAAGACTGTTAAGTAAAGGACAGGTGCTAGAAATCAAGGTGAGAAAAAAGAAAAGAGGGCAGTAATTAGCCTTATGGGGCTTTTCTGTAGTCAATGTTGATAATCCTAGGACAGGCATAAGGAATGAAGGAATGGGCATAGAGAAAGTGGACAAAAATTAAAAATAGTGACCGGTGCTTATAAGCAGAGAAAGTAGTACTGAGAGAGAAAGAGAAAGAGAGAGAGGGAGAAATGTTTCAGCAAGACTATTTTGGGTCACAGTCTTGTCTCCCTTTCAAAGAGTGTCATTTCCTGGGCAAAGATGTTAAGGCAAAACAAATAGTAAATGTATAATTAAGAAAAGTAATTAATAGAAAGGCATATGGGATGTCAAATTGTTTTATTTCTAAGATAATCCAGGTTGAATGTCTATTGATTGAAATGTGTGACTCAGTTTCTTCATAAGGATAAAGATTACAGTATTCTTTTGGAGAGCTGTGGTAGGATTGTTGTTACAAAATATTGTCATAAATATGGCTATGTAGTAAAGAAACACATCAAAGATGAACCAAAAAGTTGAAAATAGTTACTATGGTACAGCATATTTGTAGCGTATGCTGGATTGACACTGATATGAAACTTAACATTTATTAAAGCAATTCTTAGAGTTGAAAATTTTCAAAACTTCTAGTTTTTAGATGATAGACAAATTCAAAAATACTGCATGAGAAAATGAGCTGATAGAAACTCTCAAGTATTTCACAGCTCAATGTATTTCAAAATATTACTACCATAATTTTATTTTTCTAAAAGTTAAAATCCTTGGAATTGGTGTAAAGTGAACAAATCACAATTCCAGAAATCAAATTAATATCTTACAGAAATATACCCTTCAACAGCACATACTGTTCTAAGATGTATATCGTATATGTTCTAAGATTTATATAATTAGAGCTCCAACCATGCATTTTAATACTAAATGATTTTTATATGTCCTTTTATTTTCTTTTTAGGTGAATCTTTTCTTCCTATTAAATATTGTGCGTGTTCTCATCACTAAGTTAAAAGTCACACACCAGGCCGAATCCCACCTCTACATGAAAGCTGTGAGAGCTACTCTTATCCTGGTTCCATTGCTCGGTATCGAATTTGTGCTTCTGCCCTGGCGGCCTGAAGGAAGGATTGCTGAGGAGGTGTACGACTACATCATGCACATTCTTATGCACTTCCAGGTATGATGTTCTTGGCATCAAGAAGGTGCCTTGAGAAATTTGCATATACTTTTGGTTTCTTTCTTGACTACTTGCGCAGCAACTTGGTTACAAATGAATGTATCTTCTCCGTTTGAATTCCGATAATTCCATTTTCTTTTACAGGGTCTTTTGGTCTCTACGATTTTCTGCTTTTTTAATGGAGAGGTATGTTGGTTGATTTTATTCCTTTTATCATTCTATTTATTTTAAAATTAGATAGAAACATAAATTTCCCACAAGTAACCATTTCAAACATCATCTCTATCAAAGACAAGGACATAGAGTATTTTCCATAAGCATGAATTTCATTCTCAAAATCTCAGGTCATATTGTAGTTTAAGGCTAGTAAAAACTCAGCCCTCCTTTGAAATATTTTATCAACGACTTTTACTCATCGAGTCTTTTGACCTACCATTGGATCCTAGTGTATCTGGACTTTGTCCCACGTACAGTGCTAGGAAATTCTTAACTTCATACAACATACGTTCTAATGAGAAATGAAGTTCATTCCTCCCTTCCCCCTCTTTTTCTGGCTCCACAATGTGGGTTTTAGAAGAATGGATACAAAAAGTTAAGGCAAATTAGATGCTCACTTAAACAGGGAGGAGAGGCCATGGGTTAGGCAAATTAGAATAGAATGCTCTTCTTTACAACATGACAATGTGTTTTGGATAATTCTTGTTTTGGATAAGTCTTGTACCCAAGACTTTCCTATTGGTAGTTTTCAGAAATTTTAAAAACTAGTATTCTATTTTTGTGCATACAAGTATTGTTAGAGGTGAGTGGTTAAACAATATTGATGCAGCTGTTTGCATATTTCTAATCTACTTGACAAATTTTAGCCTGAGGAATTTTGGCAAAACCTAGCAAAGTTTAGAAATCAAAATAGCAACTAAGTGAGACATGGATAGTTGATCACTGGAAAGGTGATCACAAAGCTTTATATGGGAAACACATGGAACCATGCATAACTTTTATGAGAATCATTCATATAAAGCAAATCGATATTTGAAATGATATACATGTCATGAGAAGCTATCAAATATCTTTTCCTTTGCTTATGTAAATTTTTACTTCTTTGTCTTGTCATGTACTGAGATTTACTGCTTAGTTATAATTAAAAATTAAAATATATTTTAATTTCAAAACACAGGCATTTATTTATAATTATGTGTAGGATCATCATAGTACACTACATTTCACACCTTTATGTGGCCCTCCCATAATTCTTCTATACCAAAGACGAGAGGGACTGTTTTCCTGAAATCGATGTGAAATGTATACAGAGAATACAATTAGAAAGAATAGATAAATCATTTATTTTCATAGTAATATTCAAAAAGCCTTTATGATGCAGTTCTATAACATACTGCTGTACACAGAGTTAGACAATCCTGTATGCTGCCTGTGTATGATGTAACAAATATAGATGAGAATGATGTGGATACTTGCCAAAGAGTAGGCATGTAATATGATATGTACTCCTCTATATCTCCAGAAACAAATTTTATTTTCATAAAGGTAGTTTTTAAATATTCTAAACATCACTAGTAAAATATTTTGTCAGTGTAGAATAAGCATAAAAATTTAATGAAACATCAGTGTTGCCACTTTCTTCCTAGCTGTTATATTTTGGAAAATATCTGGAATTTAGGAGTATGTGTCTATCTTTATTAAAGGGAAATACTCATAAAAGCAAGTTCCTCACACAAATCTCACAAGCTTCCCTGTAAAGTTTACTTCAAATTCTCCCTCATGAGATCCTCAGTATATCATAGGTTTATTATTAGATTTATCAAAGAACTCGTTTCTTAAAAAAATACATGTGCAAATGGAAACAACCATCTTGGAATCGGCACCTCAAATTGGCCCTTTTGTTTAGAAAGAGTGCCCAGGAAATATCCAAACTAATGACCAACACTCCTGTTACACTTTATCTGTGAACGCAAGGGACACAGAACCTTGATTTTATGCCATGTCCTAAAATTGAGAAAATTTTGGCACTAGAAATTCCAATAATAAAAATCTTTGAGCCAGGCACTTGGCAAATCCTTCAGTTCTTCAAAAACATCTCTAAGATTTGTCTCTTTCCTTCATCTCTGGAGATACGATCCCTGTTTGAGCATGAGTCATTTCTCATCTTAAGAAATCCTACAATCCCTCCCTTTTTGTCTCTTCGCCTTTGAGTTTTTCCCACTCTCTGAACATGAAGAAACAGCAGCCAAGTTCACTTTGCTCAGTTCCAACTACGTCATGTTCCTCCTAAAATCATTTGCCCAAGCATGGGTTCTTTCTTCCTTTCCACATTAAGTGGCTTGCCTTTAACCTAGTATCTGTATCTTTTTACTTGCACTTTTTATTTAGGTTTTAGCTAACATCTTCCTATTAGCATTTTTCACTACAGTGACAGCTGTGGCTTGACAAGTGCTGTGCCCACTTTGTCTCTCCACTCGTCCACTCAGGCAGAAATAAGTGCTGTTAGCTTAGCTTGGGACCCCAAATAGCAGGATAGTAACTTGGTCAACAGTAGAAGGTAGATCATTTTTATAAAGAAAGCAAAAGCATTGTTGAAAACAACCGAATCCACATTCTGTAATGAGGACAAGGTAGAACTATTACATAAAGCTCTATTAAACTTGCAACTGATTCATACTAACAAATACAGAGTTGGTTCCTTGGTAAGTGCTAATATAATCTTAATGTTACATTCTAAATATTTTGATTTACTATTTATTTAATGTTTAAAAATAAAACAACAGGGCCGGTGAGATGGCTCAGCGGCTTAAGCGCCTGCCCGGCAAGCGCGAGGGCCCGAGTTTGACTCCCGGATCCCACATACGGAAAAGGGGCCGGTGATATCGCTCAGCGGCACGGGCGCCTGTTGGCGCGCGAGGTCCTGAGGTCGATCCCCCGGTACCCACAAAAAAAATAAAATAAAAAAAAATAAAATAAAATAAAACAACAAAATACATGTTGATATTTTTAATAACTCTGGGACATCTTTCCTTCAATGTTTTCATTTAAGTTCTAGTGGCCTCTTTAATGTTCTCTTGAACAAGTGTGATCTTGTATTAAAGGAAGCAGATAAAAAATGTAACATCCGTATGAAGGATAACATAAACAAACAGAAGTCTTCAAGGCTGCTCTGTCTTTAATTAGGTTTATTTTAAATTTCAGAAAATAAAAACTCAAGCATCAGGGCATTGCCTTGCTGTGGTTTTTCTGATGATTTAGTTGCAAAGAAGAAATAGGGTAATGACCTTAATTAAAGATGTTTCAAGAGCATACATCCAAATATTTCAAAAGATATTTTGCCTTTTAAAATTGAATCAAAGCTTTCCTTTTTAAGACAAGTCCGAGGCTCACAGCTAATGTATTTCCTGTCAGCTTCTTGTCAACATTTATGGAGAATCTTTTATATAAAGCTACTTTCTGTTTCCATTTAATTGGAAGCTTTATAGATTCTGTATTTAATCAGTCAAGCACTGTTGATAAAGTGAAGAGAAATATGTTAAATATATTAAAAATCAGAGTAGAAAATAATTCCCATCACATATCTACATATTTGCAGATAATTGGTCACATTTTTGTTTTAAATCTATGAATATTTACTTAAAATTTACAACCTAACCCCCTCCCATTTACCATTTCCTTATGTTCTTAAACATATTACATATGCAGATATTATTTTTAAGTTACTTTAATTTGTATATTTTATTTGGAGGATTTCAAATTACTAAATCAAAGGGAAGAAAAGTATAATTTTTGAAGATAAATACATATATTTTCCTCTAAGTGTTTTTATTTTCAATGTGTTGATATGGTTATAAATCATTTCCTTGCTTTTTATAACTATGTAATATAAATCAGCTTTAAAGTTGTCAGTTACTGGGCCGGTGAGATGGCTCAGTGGCATAAGCACCTGCCTGGCAAGCACGAGGGCCCGAGTTCGACTCCTGGATCCCACATACGATAAAAGGGCCGGTGATATCGGTCAGCGGCACGGGCGCCTGCTGGCATGCAAGGTCCTGAGGACAACCCCCGGTACCCACAAAAAAAAAAGTTCTCAGTTGCTGAACTCATAATATTTAAAACCAACTTATAACATTGCACTTATGTATTTTTGTAAATTGTTGAGAGCAGCTACAAAGAAATCTTAGTAACTGATTTTGAGGTCTACCTAAAGAAATTACTGACTCTATATTTGACTCTTCCTGTTTTCCTACATGCGAAAACATGAAGTAAGATAGTAAAATTGTGTTCATTTTAAGTGATAGAGTATAGGAGACTTTATCACAAGATGCTGCAGTCATCCTGAGAATCTTTATTATTGTGGAATGCACGTAATTTGGAGTAGGAAATGAAGAAAAATAAGTAATCATTTTGAAAGATTCAACAGTGATTTGTATATATGAATACAATGAATACAAAGTTGAGGAATTCTATATAAAGAGAAAGAAGTCAAAAAATTAGTGCATAAGTATATTTATAGTGCATAGATTACTGGAAATTAACTTTTAGAGGCTCACATTCCCTTTGGGACAATAATCAAAGGGTCAAATATCATAAGAAACCTTGGAGAAGACAATTAAGATGATGCAGACTTCGGGCAGATGCGGATCATGCAACCTAGACGCAGGCTGCTCCACGCTACTCCCACGCTTATCAGACCTGCAAACGTCCGGGCGATCAGGTTCCAGATGTATTTGAATATTCTCCTTTGTACCTAGTGACTTCAAATGAATAATGTCCTTTGAGTGTTTTAAGTTCAATTAAAACCAAAGTCACTGAATGTGACCTACCTAGTCCTGATCTCTAGTTCCAAGTAGAAAAGAAAGTCATTGAACCTCAAATTCATTCAAGGAGAGGAGGATCCAAGTATATAGACCTGACATGACATTCCTAAACATTTTTCCACAGCACTCATCCCATTTGTAACTATTTATTCAACACCTGCCATAACTCTAGGGAGTAAACTCTATGAGAACAAATACCTTGCTCTTTCCTTTTCTTGCAAAAGTTAATTAAATAACAGGTTGCTGCTGGCACTAATGATAATGATGATAATGATTTACAGTCCTGTATCTTTAACTTGTCTTTATTTTGCACCTTTCTCATATTTTTTTATACTACCACTACTTATCATCTCCCTCTATTAATAAATACGTTGACTCAAAACTAGATGTACACATAACCTTGTATATGGGAATCTGGATTAATTACGTTTGATGATACATATATGTGTACTATTAAAGCTCCAAAGAGAAGACATGGAATAAAATATGAGTGAAATTTTTTTTTTTTTTGTGGGTACCGGGAGTCGACCTCAGGACCTCGCGCACCAGCAGGCGCCCATGCCGCTGAACGATATCACCAGCCCTTTTTCGTATGTGGGTTCCAGGAGTCGAACTCAGGCCCTCGTGCTTGCCAGGCAGACGCTTATGCTGCTGAGCTATCTCACCGGCCCCAAGTGAAATCTTAAGTACAGAATAATTATGGAATAATCATGATATATATCCTAATATAAAAATGATTCACTCCACTTAATTTAACTAAATATGAAAAGGAAGAATATTATTCAATCACACCCGACTTTGAAATAAAGCTTTTCTACAAAATGTATTTTATTATGCTTCAGATATAATATATTCATTTCCATTAATGGATGGCTCTTGTTCTTTCTGTTTCTTTTTTTAATTGACAGGTTCAAGCAATTCTGAGAAGAAACTGGAATCAATACAAAATCCAGTTTGGAAACAGCTTTTCCCACTCAGATGCACTCCGCAGCGCATCTTACACAGTGTCAACAATCAGTGACGTTCCAGGTTTTAGTCATGACTGTCCCAGTGAACAGTTAAATGGGAAAAGCACCCATGATATTGACAGTGTCGTCCTAAAACCAGGAAAGTTATATGATTTAGTTGTATGAAAAAGGGGATCATTGTCTATTTTGTGCTACCCCTAACTCAAGGACTTGGACCCCTGATTTTACAGTCAGAAGACTTCAGTACTAAATGCATTTCTTCAGTGCCATAAAGAAAGACCTCAGGGCCGGTAATATAGCTCAGCGGCATAAGCGCCTGCCTGGCAAGTGCGAGGTCCTGAGTTCAACTCTTGGTACCCGCATATTAAAAAAAAAAAAAAAAGAAAGACCTCAAATGAAATGAGGATTATGTTAATTGTTTAATAACTAACTGTATGTGGGGAGAAAGCCCTGATTTATGTATGACAGTACATACTCTCTCTACAGCTTATTTCAAGGTGCCAACTTGACACCACTGGATGTGGAATTGGGGAAAGAAAAAGCACAATCAACTCTCGTGAGCTGGGGTGTGTCAGCTCCAGCACATCTCTGCATGAATTAACCTATGAGTACAACTATAAACACACACACTGGGTATGACCCTACTTTTGTTATGTAAGGAGACACAACTAAGTCTTATAGACATGGAAGGAAATTTTACTTTTGGTTTGTGGGCTGTAAAACTCATTATCCAATTTCTATTGATGCAATTGAATTTCATTTGCCTAGAAAGTACTCTGCTCATTTTTGTTATGCCTTCTCAAATGAATCAAAGCATTAATTATTCTTGTTGGCTTACTCTTTTTTCTCTAAAAAAAAAGCAACCGAGCAGAATTGCAATGAACTATACACTCATTTCCTGATATATCACAGTTATATCCTGAGACAAATCCACTTTTTCAACTTGGTGAACAGGATGTATGATATGCAATCCTATTTCTGTATCATTAGGTAGATATCTTGGTTGATGCTACAAAACACATTGTCAACTACTTTCCTGTCTTACTTACTACACGAGTGGGGGGTGGGGGAAATCAGTTTCCCTGTACGTGTAAATAGAAGCTTTGCCCTTCCATTTCTACTGTGTAGACAGATTAACAATCATTTTACATGAAGGAAATCAATGAAGGAGTTTTTATTACCTTGGAAGTTTGTAAAAAAACAAAAGATTTGTGAAAATTAGCTTGTAAATATTCTATTACTTTATTTTGTAGCCTGAAGTCAAATATATATAACCAAGGTAATTTTTTAAAAAAGAAGATACATAATGAAACAAGTTATGTGTGTTAATATCTGATACTGTGTCTGGGCTGATTTTTTAATAAAATAGAGTCTGGAATTCTATATTTCATAAATATTTTAAGGACAACCAGATGCCAGCATCAGAAGTTTGAGAACTAAAACTATAGAAACATCTATGATAAGATATAAAATATTTATTTTTAAAATGCAAAGCCATTATTTTATTGGCATAATAGCTTTGGTGATTCATACCTTAATAATAAGTATGCTTGATGTATTTCTCCTTTTATTTTGAAGATGAACTCACATTCTAATTCAAAAATTTTAAACCAACTACTGTAATAACTGTCAATCTTATGGATTCTACTCCATTAAAATATTATCTTAGTGACTCTTAACTATATGATGATATGTAGTATTGAAAAGGTCCCAATTAATTAAAAATTAAAACCTAGAGGAATACTCTATCTATATAATATGCAATGCTTTAATAATTTAATAGGCTGTGATATATAATAACACAAACCAGTGAAAGACTTGAATATCCATCAATTGCAAAGAATTGCAAGATATTTACAAAATAATTACAATGGAAGTTAGTCTTGCTAATGAATTAAATTGACCTTTAAATGGGATTCAGTTTTCCTAATGTTGTTTTCCACTGTTCTCTGAAAAGCAATAATGACTTCAAATAGTGAAAGTCAATTTTGGTAGAAGTCATGTGAATATATTTTGAAGTTGTCAGACAGCTGAAAATTGATTAATGATTTAGTCACCATAAATTCTTTCTTGAGTGGTTACTAGATGGTGAGTTCAGAGGTCATCTGAAATTGTCAAGGAAATTATTTAAATTAGAATTAACACATTAAATGGTGTGTTAAATGTATTTACAACTTATAATTGATCTATACATGTAAAGGTATTATTTAGTTTCACATATATGGGTTTTATAAAAAGCTGTCGTAGAAAGAAACACACCCTGTTTTCAACTTTCAACTACCTAAATTATACGAAAATTCCTTTTAATAAACTGAATTTTAGCTATTTATTCTTCAAAGACCCAGATTCATATCCTTTGCTGGCAGTGTTCATGTATTTCAGCATTGACATGATAGTAAAAGTTGTCAAATTATCAGAGAACATGTTAAAATGATATTGTAATTTGCAAGTTACTTTTCATTCTACTCTAATCAGATTAAGTGTAGATGGGATTTCTTCTGTTGCACTGTTGCACAATTTTTAGATTGCCAGCCAGTCTGTGATCTATCAGTATTAGTTTTGTACCCATATGTTTTTAAGAGTAATTATTTTTAGATGTTAGACTTCTCTAAACTTGAAGTGCTGAGTAAGATCTATCACACCTTAAAAACTAAACCTGATACTTTTTAAACTTGAGCTTCTTTGGTATCCAAAAACTAATTTTGGGAATTTCTAGCTTTTCAGATGTATATCTGCCATTTTTCGGCAATTCCTTGTGAAAGCCCCATTAATTTTCTAAAAATTCTATTTTGTTGATTTTTTTCAAAAGTTATTTTGTAGTGTCTTTATTCATAAAATAACTATTCTGGAATTTAGTGCTTTTTCACATATAATCCAATGTACATAGACAATGGTAACTGTAGCACTGTATTTATTGCTTATATATTTTTAATGTGAACTTATTTGAAATTTTTCTTGGTTTTTATCTGCTAAAGGAAACATCTCTAAAACCGTTCAAACTATTCCGATCAATTAAAACAACTCATGTTATACATACTTAAAATATGTCTTTGTTTGATTTTATGAAAATCTTAAAGTTGCAATTTAAAGTTGATTTTTACTCGTTTACCGGAGTGCTGAATAATCCAATTAATAAAATAATTCTTATAACATTCAGTGAACACATTCTTATAACATTCTTATAACATTCAGTCAATCAATGTATCTCTATTACCTTCTTTGAAGTCTTCAATAAACCAATAATTTCATTTAATTAGCTAAGTTTAAGAAGTTATGAATTTGTTTTTCAAGCTAAATAATCAAACTATAATGTATGCAAATCTCTTCTTATAAGAAAAAAGTTGCTCATAAATAGGAAAATGATCAGGGATTTATCTCCTTTGTTCCTTTGTGTAGTTTTATATTAAAAACTAGAAAGAAAAGTAAGAAAAATATTGAATACAATTATTTTTTGTGGTACTGGGGAGTAAACTCAAGGCTTTCACACTGAGCTGGAACCCTATATCCCCATTTGTTTGTTTGCGACAGGGTCTCTCTAAGTTGTCTAAGCAGGGCTCTGACTTGTCATCCTCCTGCCTCAGTCCCCATTTTGCTGACATACAGGTACGCACCACCAGATCAGGCTATTAAGGATAGTTTCTAAAAGAAGGCAAATTCATGACTTACACAAATGAAAAATGAAATTGCATCAAAATTTTGTTGAACCCATTAATGAGGGAACCAAAAACTTATCATCAGCACTCAAAGGAAAAGTCAAAAAATTGTATGTTTCAGCATATAAAAATGCTGAAATGAATTAATAAAGGCAAAAACCACTCCATCAGTTGCATTTTACTAAATAATTTGTATTTCTGTGATTAAGAAAAAATGTGCAGGGCCAGTGATATAGCTCAGTGGCATAAGCACCTGCCTGGCAAACAAACACGAGGTCCTGAATTCGACTCCCAGTACCCACATATGAAAAAAAGAAAGAAGAAAAAATGTGCATTAGTATCAATCTTCTACAACTAACATTAATAAAAATATCTCAAAGTAATAGGAATGACTTGGGAGGGGACATTAGAAAGCAACAGAAATGTCATATATACTATATATGTATATATATATATATATATATATATATAACAGAGTATATTACACACTACCTACAAATATATCAGGTGGAATATATATGTCCATTTCAAAACTTCTGTAAATTTTTTGCAATCTTTTTGTTCTGATTATAACAACTTCTAAAAATATTCTTGATTAAAAATACTGCTAACTTCACAAGGGCTGGCCTGATTATTTACACAGCTGTGGAGGAGTGTTCTTTGTGATGTGTGCCTCTTTTTGTTTTATGAATTAGAATTATAGTGCATTTTGAAGAGCTCCATTGATATACAGTTCACGTACCACAGAATTCACCAATTTAAAATGTTTTTAGTCTATTATGAGAGTATATTTTAGTATATTTATAGATATATATGCAACCATCACTACACTTTCATTACATTTTTATGATCTCAAGTAAATGTGTTATTTAGCTATTCCTCCTCTATTCCCCCCATTTATGCTCCTACTCCAGCTTTATGCACACCTAATCTAATTTCTGTCTCATAGATCTCCTTTTTCTGGACTTTCATATGAATGGAACCATGTTGTATGTTATCGTTTGTGACTGATTTCTTTCACTTCCAGTTTTCAATGTGCACACATATTTTAGCATGTATCCATAATTCATTTTTTGTGCCTGAATATTATTCCATTGTATGAATATACCATATTTTATTTATCCATTTGTCTGTTGATGGACATTGGTGTTCTTTCTGCCTTTTGATTATTACATAAAATGCTGTTGTAAACAAGGTTTTAGACATAAATTTGTATTGCTCTTGAGTATATTTCTAGGAGACATTCTGGGTCATCTGGTTTAATTGTTGGAGCAACTGCCAGACAGTTTTCCAAACAGCTGGACCATTTTATGTTCCCAGCGGCAGTGTTTGAAGGTTCTGATTTTTCCACATGGTTCCCAAATCTTGTTTTTTTTTTTTTTTCATTTTCCTTCACTAGCTTTCCTAGTGTGCTGGAAATGATATCTTGTGGTTTTAATTTGCATTTCTCTGACAGTTGATGATTTGGAATATCTTATCATGTTTATAAGACATTTGCAGATATGCGATTTGCAAATATTTCTCTCATTCTTTGGTCGTTCTATAACTTTCACAATTTTTATGAATTACAATCTGTTTTTTTCTTTTTTGGGACATCAATCATATCTAAAACTTCTCTGCCAAGTTCAAGGTCATGAGAGTTTACCTCTGTGATTTCTTTTCAAGGCATTTATTGCTTTTGCATTTAGCTTTAGATCTTTGGTCTATTTTGAATTATTCACATGTGCCACGATTAGCTTCTCTTGTTTTTAGTGTATGATTATGATACATAATAGTTACATTCATTTGAGGAATTGGTACACATATAAGTCATATCTTCAACACTTTTGATCCTTTTACCTACCTCCCAAGCCTCCTTTCTCCCCCTTCTTCTTGTCTTCTTCCCCATCTCCACAAGTCTGCCTCTCTGTTTCCTACCATCTTTCCTTTATTTTACCCTTTAATTAGTTTATATTTTAGGTTTCTTACATATAACATAAACCACATGATATTTAACTTTGTGTCTGACTTATTTCACTTAGCATTGTGGTCTCAAGATCCAACCATTTTCCTGCATATGACATAATTTCTTTTTTTCTTTATGACTCAGTAATATTCCATTGTATAAATACATCGCATTTTCTTTATCCCTTCATTTTTGGATGGGCATCTAGGCTTTTTGCAGAGCTTAGCTATCGTGAATTGTTCTATTAGAAACATGGTATGCATGTAGTGCTATAGTGTGATGTTTTCAACTCTTTTGAGAAAAATCCAGAAAAGGTACAGCTGGATGAAATGGAATTTCTATTTTTAGTTTTTAAAGGAATCTCTGTGTTGATTTCTATAGTGTCTGTACTAGTTTACATTCTGCCAACAATGCAGAAGAGTTGCTTTTTCTCCACATCCTCGCCAGCATTTGTTGTTTTAGGTGTTTGATGATAGCCATTCTGGACTGGGCTAAGATGGAATCTTGGAGTTGTTTTGATTTCCACTTTTGTAATGGCTAAAGATGATGAACATCTTTTTCATGTACTTATTGTCCATTTGTACTTCTTCTGAGAAGTGTCTACTTAGTTTGTTTGCCCACGTTTAAAATCTTGAAATTTGGGGGTGGTTAATTTTCTTGTGTTCTTTATATATCTAGATATTAGTCCTCTATCAGAAGCCTTGATAGCAAAAGTTTTGTCCCATTCTGTAGATTGTCTTTCACTCTTTTAATTGTTTCTTTTGCTGTGCAGAAGCTTCTTAATCTATCTCACTTTTTATTTGTATAATTTTAAAACATTTTTATTAGTGTATCCTTGTGACACATAATAAATGGATTCATTGTAGGGAATTGATGTTTATGCACATCACCTCTTGGTCCTTTTTACTTCCCCTCGATTTTCTCCCATCTCCCCCATATGCACATGCCCCTGCCAAATCCACAAAGTCTATTTCATTTCATATCATCTATCTTTTATTTTCTCTTTAAGTTATTTATACTTTGGGTTTCTCATATAACAGAAACTATGAGATATTTAACCTACTGTGAAAAAAAATAGCACCTAAAATGCCCTGTTGTACCATTTATTACATAGGTAATTATTTAAAATCATAACATAAACTCAAGAAATAAACCTGAGAAGGTACCAGTTTAAATATTAACCTGGAACAAACACGGCAAAGAAACATGTGTATCAGAATGGTCCACGAAGACCGTTTGGATCATCTGAGTTTAGCACCATGCTGATAGCAATATAATCACGATTTTTAGAATACAGAAAAAATTTAATAGTCCGCAGTGGTCAAATATACTTGTCTGTAAACCTGGCCAAGTAATTAGATGTAATTAGACTTTACATTCAGTCAAGGAAAACATTAACTTATTATGCTAAAATTGGTACACAGTGTAATAAAAAGGGTAAGGATAGCATGAGCACAAAGTACTCACATTTAGTTTAAAAATCTAAAACAAACAAAAACACACTACTTCAAGCTATTCAGAGGTAAAGGCAAAAATATCTACTAGTATTACACATGTTCTACCCAGGCAGAACACAGGCTACCTGGTATGTTTTCAAATTATCAGTTCTGAAGTTTCATCTTTTGGTGAAAAATCATTAAGTGCTATAAGTATTGCTAATGATGATTTACCCACATTGCTGAGCCAATGATGTGATCTTAAAACAGATTAGATTATTAAACAAATTTCTGTTCACCAATTGACATGAACATATACTATTTGAAAGCACAATACCAGGGACAATATAGTTTAAAGTGAAATTCCTCTTTGGGCATTTTACAACTAAGTAGTATTTTACACTATAATCTGTTTATGCTTACTTTCAAACTCACATTTCTGAACTGAATGGTTTCCATTGTGCAACTTTGTTTTGCATCTATGAAAATAGCGATTCAAGCTACAAAAGTAATTCTACAACACAGCTCGCAGATGTAGTTATTAAATATGTGCTGAACTAAATCTGGTATCCTTGCTCCCACTTTCAAAATGAAATTCTCTTGTTCCAATTGGAGACTCTATAAGAAAGTCTCAGTTGACCCAGAGAGACAGCTCCTCCCTTGGATCAAGATTCCCGTGCACATCTCCAGAAGTGCTGCAAACATTCTACAACCTCAGCTCACAGCGTACAGGGGACAGAGGAGGAAAACAGACAAAATAGTGAGACAGAAGGCCAGCGCTGTCTCATCGAGTCCACACAGAGCGTGTTCCCCAGGACACTACCCTACTCACGGTGGAGCCCCTCCTCTGCTGGCTGCAGAGTTGCACGAAGTCTGTACTTCTGGCTGCACATCCCATGCTACACAAGAGTGAGATACACCCTGTGAACAAGCAACTCATTTCAACTCCAACACCAGGGATTTTCTTTTTCTCTTTCTTTCCTTTTATTCTTATTTTTTTTCAACGCGGTGAGGTAATAAAACAACCTTGCTTGAACCCAGCTAATACTGAAATAATCATTACCTCAGAGTGTATAAAAACATCTCTCTCCTCCTCTCAGCAACAACAAAAAACAAAAATAAAAGTGAACCAAAAAAACAAAAGAAAAACCCTATCTGACCCAGTCTATATCCCAGGATGCTTTTCCACACTGCAGTTTGTACTCCAGTGCGTGATCCTATGTTCAGAGTGACCACTGGAAAGTTGGCTTAGCAGTCCAGGTGCGATGCTGGCTGCGCTGGAATCAACTGCAGGTCAGCATTTGCAGTACTAGCCTCCACGTTCTGAAAATAAAGAGCCTCTGCATTTGTCTGCACTTCAGATCCCAACTCCAGTCTAACTGTAGCTTGACCTCTCTCCCTGTGATGAGGAGTTATCTGGGCCAAGGAATCATGTCCACCTAGCGCTTACACCTACACTTGTAATCACATCCTTAGCTACAGGGACTCCAGGGATTCTAATCAAATGGCTTGTACTCATATCCGGAACTTCATGACTTTTTTAGCCCTATTCTCCTCCTTGATGATGCACCACACTTGCTCTATATTTACCCCTAGTGTTAAGAGGTGGCCATTGCAGACTTTGTACCAAAAGATGAACAGAACTCAGCTTTGCAGGCTGACGCATGTCTTTACACACGCGAGGAACGACACAAGTGCAAGGAGAAGTTGGGGGCGGAAACCAAGGATTTGTCTGAGGGCCAGAGGCCACGCATCTTATAACAGCAGGTTCACGCACACACCTCTAAGAATCCTGAGATTTCTGACAATTCTAAATTTGAAACTAATTTTTGGTGAATAAGTATTTATAAAGACTGAAGTAAAAAGTTACTTGTTTTGTAACTCTCTTTACATACTTGAAATATGACAAATTGATGGCTTCCATTTGGACCTTTGCATTGGGTCCCAAAGACATGAGGGAGGAGCTTCAGGATTTGTGCCAGATAAAAGTCGACTGGTTTGAGTAATGAGTACTTTCCCATGTTCATTTCAGTTAGTTCTTTAAGTCCCCAATAGGAAAGTTCATATTAAATAGTTCGGTTTTTTTTTCTTTATTGTCATAAATCCATCTCATGCTATTATAATGCATATTTTTAAACTTTTATTTTTATTAGCACCTGTTTACATTACTTAATCACTACATTCATCTTGGGGAATTGGTACATGTACGTAACACATCTGAATTCTTTTTTTCATCCCATTACCCTCCCTTACCGTTTCTACTCCCTCCATCTCTTGATCCACTTTCCATTTGCAAAATATTTATCTGCCTGTTTCCTATTATCTATCTTATATTTTGCTCTTTATTTATAGTTTGGGTTTCTCATATAAAAGAAATCCTGCTTTTATTATGCATATCAAACTTTCCATTTACCTGCTATTTACAACAGGTTACAACTTAATAATTTTTGGCCAACAACCATGAAAACAGCTAATATTTTGCCCATGTATGGCCTTGAGATGTGTGGGGCACTTATTAAAGGAACTTTATCATTGATTTGCTAAGTGAAATTGTAGAGTTCCTCCAAAAGTCCTTAGCTTCTTCCTCTGAAATATTTTTAGGTTCAGCTTCCTCGTTCTAAATATCATTTCAAATTCTTTATTTCCTGGCATTAAAATAATAATATTTGTTGTTGTCTTAAGCATTGAATTAAGCATCCAAGTTGTGGGGTCAGTTTTCCTTCCTCTGAAGACACTGATTCTCTTGAAGAATCCCAACCCTCAAGGATGGTCCTGCTTCCTTCCACACACAAACTACGGAAGCTCATCTCCTCTCTGCCTTTGTCCCACTATGCACGGTGCGCACATTACATATGATACACAGAAACATAGAAAATGCAACTGTCCTTCCTCTGGCTCCTATAAAAATTACATCAGCTCTGCCCCACACTAGACAGATTTGGTTATCTTCCATCAGTCTTAAATTTACTGTGTGCAGCTGCCTGCCGACCTATTTACACCCCCGGAGAAAGCTAATGGGGGAGAAACTCAGCATTACATGAAACCAAAGTAGTTTGGTTGATTCCTGCTACCAATAATTTTTTGCAGCCACGTAGACCCAACTACAGTGCAATGCTCACGTGTTCTTCCTGTAGTGTAATCTCATTATTCTGTCCATCCTCTCTGCTGGCATCTGAATCTCTGATAGCTGAAACATCTGCAAAAGCTGATTCTCCCTGTCTGTGACCCTGCCTTCTTAATTAGCTATGTTTCCTTCTTTCCTTCATTACACTTTCCCCTTTATATGATGAGAGCTTGACAATAGTAGACACTCAATAAATATGTATTCCTCTCCTCTCATCAATCAAAAATATATTTAGATCAACAAGACAAAAGGGAGTGTCAACTGATAATAAAGCATAGATTCTGAAAATTTGTACGTCAATGTCACAGTTACCAAATTATAAAGTTAAGACCAGAAATCTGTGCCCATTTCAGGTCTTCATACTATACGTACCAATAAGAGATTACACGGAAGAAAATATAATGAAGTCCTCCAGAGCACTTCCTACCGCCACTTGACAAGCAGTTTTTGAGAAAATAATGTGGTAAATGAAGAGCTACAAAACAAAAACGTAATTTTTTTTTTATTTTAAAGAGAAGAAAAAACAAAACAAATCAAAAGAAGAACAAATTTTCAAACCAACATAATAGGAGGGTAACAATGGTTAATACATTACGTATTACTATCTTTAAGTTAGTTATTCAGGACACCAGACATTAGCATTCAATTGTCCAAACATTATTGGCACAAACCTTACTCTTCAATGAACTAAGTAAAAATGGTAGTGTATCTATCTTAACCATCTTATATATATATATATATATATATATATATATACAATTTTTTTTCCCTTTCCCTTCTTTCTTTTCCCTATTCCAGTCTCTCTTTCCTTTTGACCAGTTTCTTTTTGATTCACCATATCTATTGTACCTTTTGGATCTTATTTACTCTTTCAGTTTCTCATACTAGAGAGATAATACGATGCTTACACATGTGCTTCTGGTTTATTTCACTTATGAGTATTTTCTCGAGTTGCATCCATTTACCTATAAAAGTCTCCAGTTTATCCTTCTTTATGGCTGAATAGTACTCCATTGTATAAAAATACCACATCTTTCTTATCCATTCTCAGTTGATGGGCATTTGGGTTGTTTCCAAGATCTGGCTATTACAAATTGTGCTGCTATAAACATGGGTGCACATATATCGCTGTGGTACGATGTTTTTAATTCTTCTGGGAAGATGCCCAGAAGGGGAATAGCTGGGTCAAATGGGACCTCCAACCCTAGTTTTCTGAGGAATCTCCACACTGACTTCCACAGTGGCTGTACCAGTCGACACTCCCACCAACAGTGAAGAAGGGTTCCTTTTTCCCCACAGCCCCTCCAGCATTTGTTATTAGTTGATTTCTTAATAGTAGCCATTCTTTCTGGGGTGAGATGGTATCTCAGTGTTGTTTTAATTTGCATCTCTCGAATGACTAGTGATGTTGCACATTTTTTTGTATATTTGTTTGCCATTAGTATTTCTTCATCTGAGAAATGTGTATTCATCTCAGATGCCCATTTTTGGAGTGGGTCTTTAAATTTGGGAGGTCTGATTTTTTTGAGTTCTTTATATGTTCTCGATAGTAATCCTTTGTCTGAAGAACAGCTGGCAAACATTTTTTCCCACATTGTGGGTTGTCTCTTCACTCTGTTGGTGGTTTCTCTTGCTGTGCAAAAGCTTTTTAATAAGATGAGATCCCAGTTATTGATTCTTTGGGATAGTTCCCGTGCGGTTGAGTTTTTATTCATAAAGTCTTTGCCTACACCAATGTCTCCAAGGGTTTTACCTATCCTACCTTCCAGCAGATTTAATGTTTCTGTTTTAATATTTAGATCTCTGATCCATTTTGAATTTAGTTTAGTGCATGGTGAAAGATATGGGTCTAGTTTTAATCTTCGGCATGTGTAGAGCCAGTTTTTCCAGCACCATTTATTAAAGAGGCTATCTTTCTTCCAGCGAATGTGTTTGGCACCTTTGTCAAAGATAAGGTGGCTTTGTATGTCTGGGGTTGTTTCAGCATCTTCTAATCTGTTCCATTGATCTTCAGGTCTGTTTTTTTGCCAGTACCACACTGTTTTTATCACAGTAGCTTTATAGTATAATTTCAAGTCGGGGATTGTGATGCCCCCTGCCTTGCCTTTGTTGCCCAGAATTGCCTTTGCTATTCTAGGTCTCTTCTGATTCCAAATGAATTTTAGGATTGTTTTCTCTAATTCTGTGAGATATGCTGTTGGAATTTTGATTGGAATTGCATTAAATCTGTATAACAATTTTGGAAGTATGGCCATTTTCACTATATTGGTTCTTCCTATCCAGGAGCAAGGGATATCTTTCCATTTTCTGATATCCTCTTCAATCTCCTTTTTCAGAGTACTGTAGTTTTCAGTATAGAGGTCTTTTACATCCTTCGTGAGGTTGATTTCTAGGTATTTCATTTTTTTGGATGTTATTGTGAAAGGTATTGTTTCCCTAATTTCTCTTTCAGTAAGTTTGTTATTTGTGTACAGGAAGGCTATTGACTTTTGAGTACTGACTTTGTATCCAGCTACACTACTGAATTTGCTTATTAAATCTAGCAGTTTTTTAGTGGAGTTTTTGGGGTCTTCTGTGTAGAGTATCATGTCATCTGCAAATAATGATAATTTAACTTCTTCCTTTCCAATCATTATTCCTTTTATTTCTTTCTCTTGTCTAATCGCTCTGGCTAAAGTTTCCAGAACTATGTTGAATAAGAGTGGGGACAGTGGACATCCTTGTCTTGTTCCTGATTTTAGAGGGAAGGCTTTCAGTTTTGGGCCATTTAGTATAATATTGGCTGTTGGTTTGTCATAGATAGCTTTTACCAGATTGAGATAAAGACACTCTATTCCAATTTTCTGTAGGGTACAAAAACGTAATTTTAAAATAATGGCTTCTAAAAGAAAAAATTGGCAATAACTCCTGTTGCACAAATTCCCAGATACAAAATCTAGAGCATTTCTTTTTGACAGTCGATTGTATCTTCTGTTGCGTGATGACAGTAGTTCATCTTTTCAGGCCCTGATTAGTTCTTGTTTTAGTAGTCTGTCCACAGTGACTGAAATTGAAAAAGTTCTTTTTCTTTTCTTTCTCTCTTTTTTCCTTCCCATTGAACAAATATCACTTCTCAGCTATCTCAAATGGCAGCTGGCCAAACACAGAACCAGAAACACAGAACTGGGTGGAAGTCATGGCCCTGGGTTGTGCCCCATGACTTCGACTTGTTTTTGTGATCTTCAAATATTTGTTTCCTCAGAGGCGCTGGCATCACAACATGAAGAGAAAGCCCCAAACGTGACATTTCTGTGAGGTTCGAAAGAATTGAGAGCTGTCCATTAAATACATAAATTGACAAGCAAAGATTAAAAAGCATGTGGAAAGAGGCTAAAAACCATGGTGAATATGAGGGCTTCATATGATGAGACGGGAAATTCTGTAGTACTGTTAGTATTTTCCAGTAAACTACTGGATCAGCTATGCTTTTACTGTCACAGGTGTTAGATTATGAGGTGCCCTGAGGGAGAACAGTTCGTTCTGCCTTCCAGAACACATCTGATTCGCATCCTGTCTCCTGTGTTGTTTTACAGTGTATCGTATATATCAGATTACAAGATAGGCATTTTTTAGATGGGCTGAAAACCATGTATGAGTGAGTGAGTGTCTTGCAAGGGCTCTTTTCCCCTAAGGGTTTGTGCATAGATATCAGAAGATCTATGAACTTGGATGTAAGGAACTCTCATGCCTTTATTTTCATTAAATGTTGGCTGAAGTTCAGAATCTCTTCCCAGTAAGAAATATAGGTACAGACCACAATAGTATAAGTAACACTTGCGAATTTGTCACCAGTATGAAACACAGATACAGGCATATCATGTTGCGATTGTTGTAGGTATCTGGACATAATTTATTTGATCATCAACAAAGAAAACTATAGCAGTTATTAAATGCTTCCATGCATCTGGCTAGTTAAATGTATTACTAAAGAACCACATGTATTACTGCATCACAAATTTGGTTTTGATTTTTGGATAATTGAATTTTGACATAACCTGTTTCCTTAGTAATATATGTGCTTTGTTTTGGATATTTAGAAACATTATTCTGTCAAAAGTCTGTAGGTTACATCGTGTTGCCAAAAGGGCTGGAGAGACACAAAGTAGTGATCACCAAGTGTTCCAAAGAGCAGTGTTTGTTATACTTGAGGGTGCATCAGTATCTCCTAGAGAACTTGGTAAAATACCAGTTGTTGAACACATTACCAGAATTTCTGGTTCTGCCAGCCCAGAAGATGAAAACTTCTGGATTTCAAGTAAGTTCCCAGGTGAGGCTGATGCAGTCCAGAGGCAGCCCTTCAAAGATGCTTGCAACAGTATTGCTTAGAAGAAAGAATGAGCAGCTCTTAGAAATAAAGGATCGATGAAAAAGGGAGCTAGCCTTCGTGGAAACGGAAAGGGCATCTGGGCACGTGGAGGAATGGGAGAATAGAGAAGCTAAGGGGAGGTAAAAATGATTAAAAATAGTATGTATACATGCCAATTCTCCAAGATTAATGTAAGCACCATGTATCACAAACATATACTAAAACCATAATAAAAATATTGAGACCTTTATAACAAACAAAAAGCAAAGACTAGAGTTCTTTAAAATCTTGGAATGTTGACAAGTGTTAATTCAAAAATATGTGGGCATTACATATAATTAAAAGATTTTTAAATGAGCTTTTCTTATCAGAAGGTATCATATTCCCTTTAGAAATATTTATATTTTAACTGGCCAGTCTTTACTCATAATGATAATACAAATTGAAGGAAAACAAATTTATCAAGAATAAGAATATATTTGTACAGATGAGAAAGAGAAATGTCCAAGGTGCCAGGACAGAATATTCAAGCCATCAAACCATAGTAAATATGGTTTTTGATATTGTAGATGTACATCCTTCAAAAGTTTCCGTCTCTAAGTATACCATCTACAGGAAGTCACACTTCTGAGTGACAAGGGATCCAATGTAATGTCAAAGAACCCATTTTACTCCTCTTAATCCTACCCAGGACATTTTAGAAACTTGTCCAAGATAGGAAAATTTTAAGTCCAGTTGTGTAGATCTTAATGTTTACTAAATAATCTTTACATCTGTAATTGATTTAAATTCCAAAGCTTGATTTTACATTCATAATTCAGTTAGTTCTGCCATAAATTAAATTAGCTGCCTCTGGGATCTTTCTTTTCCTCTGGAGGATATCTATTTCTTCTTAGGCGAAAGTATATTCTAAAAAGTTGTGTGGTGGTAAACTCTTCTGTTACAGCTTATGTTTCCTCTCTGTGACTGTGGATTTTTAATTAACATTCACCCTGGAGTTATATTTGTGTTCATGGGTTATATAGTTAGGAACACTATCAGCAAAAGAAAGAGACAAAGCATAAAGTTGAAAGGAAAGTTGTTAGTGACTGTGAATCTGTATATACGTTATATTATATTCTATACACATTAGGTTATAGAAATTTATGTTCAGCTCAGAATTCTAATATCATTCCATTCTTCTGCACCGAAGTACTTTTTTTGTTTGTTTTTTGCTTATACAACCATTGCATTCCAGCTTATTTTAGCTTAGGTATTAAAAGAAGGAATGTTTGAGCATAGAGAAGATTGAAGTGAAAAAATTATGAGGGACAGGTCTCAATATAATTCAGGTAAAAAGAAATTTGGATCCTCAAAAAATATTCCCAGATGGTGGGCAGATACCTAGCTCAGAGAGGAGCTGCGCTGCACAATACATGGGAAAATCAGCAATTGAAATAGGGCTAGTGACTTTAAATAAATTCTGCCAAATTTGACTGAAGGCATTTAAAATTTGAGAATCTGAGTAAAAAGACACTTTGATTTCTCAAAAGATAAAGCCTGGATTATTTCACAGTTAAAACTTATTTTTTAACTGACAAAAGCAGCAGCAAGGAGAATGAATAAAATACACATGCAAAACTATAAAAGAAAATGATTTCTTAGTTTTCTTTGTATCAAACATAAATGGAAGCTTTCATTAGCATCCAAGACCTCCAAGATACTCCAAGATTTATTCTAGTTTAGAGAAAAAGCTGTTTGGAATGTATTAGCAGAAACTTCTTCATTTCTAACCTTGTCAAGTGTACACAGGCGGTTAAGAGTTATTAAGTAGTAAATGATAATAACCAATCACTCAATGGGCTTGATGTTGTTCTGTTTCACATGAAAGATCAGAAAAATGATAATGTAATTCGGAAACTTAACAATACTAACAGTTACTTTAATCATCACTTAATTTTTCTCATTTTCATCTTCATGGGAACTACTTTTTAAAGTGAGTACTTTCAGTTAAAAAATTAAGATAAAGAGAAACCTCAGTGCACATATTAGGAAGGGAGAAAATTTTAATCTTGGTGAAAGTATTTTGAAATGCTAAATATTTTGACATTTTAAATTTTGAAATATTAAATCTAACGAAAATCACTGATGCCCCTGAAAAGATTCTATAGCATATTAAGTCTTCTCTATGTGAAACTTAGAGTTTAAGAAGTAACTGATCTTGGGAGCAAACACATGCAAAGGAGTTTCAGAAAACCAACTGTGTCTCTCGGTGCCTGGCAGCAATTTCTGAGAAATGCAAAATATAAGAAAAGAAAAGAAATTAGATGGTGGAGGAAGGGATGCGGGTGAGGAGAGGATTTAAAGGAGAAGCAGCCTGGGTCATGCAGTGTTTAGTCGGGCGGGATTCTATGTTAGAAAGTCAGCATGCATCATCTCAGTCCTACACGGAAGAAGAAATAATGCTCTCAGCAAAACAGTTTGAGAAACTGAACCGTCATGGGAAAAGGAAGACAGAACAAATTGAGACATTAGTGAGGACAAATTAATAGGTTATAAAGATTGGTGGGACACAAGTAAGGAAGAAATGGGAGGTTTATAAAAGGATTCCTGAAGTTTGAGCATAAGCCAGGACAGAAGATGGTAACACTCATTATATACAGAATACAGCGGAAGACTGGTCTTATCAGGAAAAGTAAACAGTTCTATTTTACACATACGGGTATCAGACAGTGTTGGGATATTAGCTTGAGATTTCCAATATGGAGTATTGAACTTCTTTCCTTCACTCTCCCCCGTCCCTGCCTTCCTCCCACTTTCTATTTCTTTAATATAAATGTGGCAGTGGAAGCCATGACACTTATTGAGGTCACCCAGAAAGAGTGAACATGATTTGAGGAGGTGACTGAGGACATCGAGTAAATAACCTGAATTTAAGACATGATTAGAGAAGAAGAGTCAGCAAAGGTGACAGAGACAAAAATGGTCACAAAGTGTTTCATAAAACCATAAAACTTCGGAAGTTCAAGAGCTTAGGGGGTCAAGTTGTTAAACTTTATGTAAACTCTGGAGAGGCTAAAAAGCAAAAAAAACATTGGTGACGGCGTTAAGAGCAGTAAACGTCAAAATCTGAATTAATCTATTCACTTATTTATTCAATAAGTATTATGCAAAGTTTCCTATGTTCCTGGGATTCTGACGTAAATATCTACAATACGTATCATCATGTACACTGTAGTAAAATAAGGCTACATTTTCTCAACAGTTTTTCCAGGAAACAATCCAGTGCAGGTAGACAGTAGTTGTTATACTCTGGCTTTGTGTTGTAATCTCCTAAGAATGCCATTTCTGTCAATTTCTTTCTGGTCCATAATTGTCTTCTAATGAATCAAAGACCTATATTAAATAGAGATCTTTATCAAAATGATTACTAAATACTTAGGGTTTTGAATTGTCTATGAAAATAGTTCCTAATCATTCCTACCCACCCATACATACTCCATTATCAACAAAATCATATCATTACCTAAAATTTTGGAAAAAATAGAAATTGTGTATTTAGTGATTTTTCCATTTAGAAACAGAAACATCCTCTGCGTATTTTAACTACTGATCCTTATAAACAAATTACATATCTAATCTTTATCAATTAAAAACTCTAGCCCCAAATATAACTGCTCACTTTTTCAGTCTCTCACATGACTGCTAGAAAAATGACCTAAAGTCTCTTAAATTGCATACAAGTAAACAAAGAATTGTAATATCCACTGTACAGAGTTATGAATTAAGAGAAAATTAATACCTAAGAAATACCTAAAAAGGAGATTGGCACATGAACTTTTGATGAATAGCAATTATGAATATAACATAAAATATCTATCAAAATACACAGTGGCTGTTTCACAAACCTAATATTAAAACTGTGTCATTCAAATGCTTTTCATTTCTTAGTAGCCCACTAGGATTATAAATATCCAAACTAATTTAATTCATACAAAAGTTTTTTAAAAGCTGAGTACGTTGGTTCACGCCTGTGGTCTTAGCGACTTGGGAAGCTGAGGCAAGAGAATCTCTTGAGTCCTGGAATTTGTAGCTAGCCTAGGCAACAGAGATTTACTCTGTGAAAAACAACAACAAAAATCCTAAAAATCATTGGTATTATCTCATTGCTGAAAAATAAAAGAAATGAAGACCTACAATTTGTGTGCTGGCCTTTCTTTTATAAATTAATTTTATTTTTGACTGATGCACAACTCTTTGTACATATTTATGAGGTTCAATGTGATGTTTTGGTTAGTGTACACATTGAATAATGATCCACTCAGAGTAATTAGCATATCTATTATCTTAAAGTTTTATCATTTCTGTACGGCGAGTACATTCAAAATCTAGCATTTTGAGATATGCAGTGCATTTGTGCTAACTGTATGCACCTGGCTCGGCAGTGAAACACCAGAACTTACTCTTCCTGTCTAACTACAACGTTGCACTCTTTGACTAACTCCGCCACCACCATGGCCCTCTGGTAGCCACTCCCTAGGCTCTGGTGACCACTCTTGTACTCTCAGCTTCTATGACAGCGAATTGTTTAGATTCCACATGTGGATGATTTCATGCATTCTGGTGTGTCAAGACAGAAAGTGCACCTGCCCTCACCGAATTTAGTCTTCTAATATTAGGTCTGTACGAGCCTAGAGATTTGTAAAGCATCGTGTTAGAATAACACATTGCAAGTAAAACACAATAACAGAAGCAAATTAAATTTTAAGTAGAAAGTGAAATCAATACACTGAGAATCATGAAAAAGAAAGTTAGGAATCCAGTAGTAAATAGTTTAAAATTAAGTGTGATATGGAAATTTTAACGATGTGTTGAGGGAGAGATGGAAAATACTACTTATACAATTATGCCACCTGATCGCTTATCTTGAAGAAAGTGAACATTTCACAAAATCAATAAACTTATATGAGATTAGGAAATTGACTTCTAACACTTTTCTTTACTGTAAAACAATAAGTATTTTGTGACAGCACAAGTATACATGCAAGATATTCCCCAGAACCATAATACGGAAGCCTTTAAGGAAATAAAGAAAAGCCATGGTTTTCAATTTGATTGAACATGATCATCATGCCTCTTCATCCTATGGTTTCTATGGTTGATTGCTCTTCTAATGGGTAGTTAGGTATGTAGGTGAATGAGAAGAAAGAGATTTTGAAAATGCAACTATTCTTTATTAATAGGGGATCATGACTAGATTTTAGAAGATAATTTACAATACTTTTTAATGCAGAGAGAATAAACAACATTTGTCAGATTCTCAAAAATTTAAGGACCTAGGAAGAAGGGAGTCTAATGGGATGAGAAGAAAGAGGAGAAGGTAAAGGGAGGGAGAGAAGGAATAGAGCAGAAATGAAATAATTCCGAAGCACCAATGAAGAGTATTTTCATAGGATCAAGTTTTAAAAACACTAAAACAGTATATTAAAAATCCAATAGCTCTCAAAAATATTACTGTTTTGATTAGTATTTTGAGTACAAATAAAGAGATCATTGAAACAGGCAACATTTCTCCAGCATTTACATATTCTAGCCCTTGCAACCAACAACTTTTGGGAAAGTATTTGTAATCTATATCTATCAAAATCACCTCAATCAGAACTGAACTTCTGTTTATTTATATACGCTTTATATTGAGTACTGATTTTAGATGCCTATAATTATGACTTGTTTTTTCTTTTTTGCTTAGATGTTTCATAAAAACTTTTTTTAAATTAACTTTATTGGTACAATTTAGATATACATAATGATCACATTCATGATAGGGAATACCTGTACATGATATACCTTGATTCCTCTTAAAACTGTAATTTGTATTCTGTATAATCATTGTATTTACTATTGAGGGAAACTTACTTTTAAAAAGTATACATTGAACACACACACACACACACACACCTCCCTTGCTCTTAAATACTGTACATAGATCAACATTATTTCAGAAAAAGAGTAAACTGAAAACACTTATCATTATGACTTTATTTTCCCTAAGGATCAGAAATAGTGCTAGTCAAATTAAATACAAAGATTGTTTTCATACAAAGATTTTAAAGGAATAGCTTTTTTTTAATTATCCTATACACTACCTTCTTAGGGTTTTGAGAATTTATTTAACAAATGAATTGCAGAACTTCATTACTGAAGTCACTTCCTGATAAACAGCCAGCAAATAAATAAATATAAGGCGGTTTGTGAATTCCAGGCTTTTTGGCTGGTCACAATTGGTGTGTTGTTATCTTGGCTTGGGGACAATAAGTATAATTACTTTCTTCTAAACAATTGATTTCAATGCAATTTAAAATGTTATAACTATGGATCTGTTACAGCAAAAATTAAGAACAGCAACAAAGACAAATCCAAGTGGAATATTTTTCAAACTCTCCTTTTTTCCACCTTCTTTTCTTGTTTCATCAAATTGGAATCACTCCCGACTTTAAAGAAATCACAGTAAGTTGCACTTTCCCAGCCTCTGTCTGTCCAGAGAATTAAACAAACACATCTGTAGCTAGAAAACATCTCGCCTTTTGTATATGTGGCTTTCCATGTGTATTAAAATAATGTGACATCTTTTTCTTTAAACACTGTGGTTATTACATCATTATAAACATATCTAGGTACACTTTGACTATGTAGCAGTCAAGACATGTTTAAGTAATGCTATAATGATTGTGTTTCTTGAATTAGAATTTTCATAGACTTGAACAAATAAGATTGTTGATTTTTCTATAACCCTATTTCAAACAATGTTATTAATTCAATAATATAAATCAGAGCTACATTTATATTATGTGACTGTTCAAAGTGATGAATAATCTCAATAAATCACAGTTATTCAATTTATAAAATGATGTTTAAAAAGGAAGGTATGTGCTGAAATAAGAGTAAAAGAGAAAAGTCACATGGGTAATGAGAAATCTGACCATTGGAGGTCCTAAGAAATGTATACAAATTTCAAATATAAAAGAAAATGGAGGGTAGGTTGTGAATCTTTTTATTAAAAGATCACTGACATAGGAAAAACAATGAAGCAAAAACTGTGTAATGTGACTAATAATTTCACCAGGGATTTGTCCAATAAGATAGATAAGACGGGACAAATGAAACCAATTTTCTCTCAAAGAAATACAGAACATTTTGCAAGACTTTGATTATGAAAAAAGCAAGAAGAGGAGGACCCAGGGAAGTTTGAAATCTTATGCCCAAGGGCCTGGAAAGACGATAGTTGAAATCACACAAGTAAAGGGATATTAAGAGAACATTTAAAGGAAAACAGATGGTCTAAGGTCAAACATCGATAACAGCCGCAGTAAAGAAGTTATTAATCCTCATTATTATAAAATTACAACATGTGTATAGTGACGTTTGTGTCACCCACACTTTCATACGCATATTGTCTCATTTGACCTGACAGGGAAGAGGATAGGACATACGAGAAAGAGCAAGAAGAAAGCTGAAGTCAACCAAAGAGGACATCATAACTTAGTCCACTAGGAAAACATCAGAGAACAGCTTAGTGCCATTTATTTAGTGCTGCTCTATGTTCTGGACATGATGCTACATTTTCTAAATTTAGTTTTTAATCTTCACCATAAAGTTTTATAATAGACATTATGTTTCCCTTTGGCAAATGAGAAAACGAAGACTCATGAAAGTTTTGCAATTTGCCCTAGATCACACAATTAGGGAACAGCAGAGCGAGTATTCATCTCAAGTGTCACAGATAGGAGCACTTAATATAAAGATTCTAGCTCAATAAAACTAAGGGACCTGGCTAAAATAATAACAAAACTGTAATTTCTTGGCCATTCATTTCCCATTCAGCACTATGATCTGTTGAAAGATAAATCAATCAAAACAGTCTATAAACTCCATGAACCGAGGAAAAGATAAAATTGAGTGATTTTGTTTATGTAATATATTCTATATACCAGGTACTCTCCTAAATCCTTGTCACCTTTAATCCTGATATGTTGGTTTCACTGGATTAAGAAATATCTCACACATCAGAAAAGCGTCATCCTGGGTATATCCAGGCGGGTCATGGCGGCATGGCCTTGGGTACTCTCTATGGCCTTTCACCTGTTCCTCTGTGGCACTGCTTCCCAATGACCATGAACTAAACAACTTTGTTCTGCCACAGTCCCTTCTGCCATGAGGTTTCTGCCTCAAGCCTACCAGCCATGGACTAAACCTCCTTAAACCTAGAGCTAAATTAAACCTCTTCTCCTTTAAATAGTGGGTATCAGAAATCAGTGCTAATACAGCCCTTTATCATTTAATCTTTGTAACTTCTCTGATATTATGGTCTCACACTTGTCCTTGTATTATCTAGGATCTCACAAATGCAAGCCAGGTAGAAAGTCTGTATATTCTTCTCCCTTCAGATGGAGCAATGTGACAATAATAAAAGCTGCTATTTTGAGTAGTGCATTTTTGTACCAGGTTTATTCCAAACACTTCATGTAACTAAGTCTACCATCACAAGGTCATTATGAAGGAGCTATAATTATTGTGATCCTCATTTCATTGTGATCAAAAGGAAATAGAGTAGTTAAGTAGTTTTTAGAAGGTTCCAGAGATGAAGAGCAAGGATCCAGAATTGAGAGGGTAGCTCCTCTGTCTCTGGAGCCTATGCTCTGGGTCAGCACATTAGTCTGACTTTGAACAAGTTAACAAACTAGGCAGCCACCATGGTTTTAAAAGCCGGTCAATGTCTAGGCTAGAAAAAAAAAAGAAAATTTTCACCATGTACGGTAATTGAAAATAAAAGCAGAATAAAAAGCCTTTACTGGTTGCACCCCCATTCTTTATCAATAAAATAAAACAGAGAAAACTTACATATGCTTATATTTACATTTTATGCATTTTTGAAGTATGAAGATAAAAGATTTTACAAATATCAAAGCAAAGAATAGTTAAAAACACACATAACTCTTGGTATTTTCTGTATTTTAGTTACTGTCCTCATCGCTGAGATATAGTATTCAATACCCACAGCAGAAAGGAGAAGAAGTTTATTTAGGGTCATAGTTTTTCGAGGTTTCAGTCTATGGTTGGCTTACTCCAAGGCTGGCAGTAGATGAGAGCTGCTCACAACATAGCCAGGAAGCAGAGAGAGAAGGGAACAGCCTGCAGGGAGATGTTCCCTTCCAGGTCATTCCTCCAGTGACCGGCTCCAAACAGACCCCTTTTCCCAACAGCACGTTTAGCACATTCAGTACAGTACCCCATGATCCTATCACCTCCCAGAAGACTCACCTCTGAGGGTGTGAGAATTTGAGGAGACATTCTAGATCTAAACCATAACATTCTGGTTTTGGTTTGGAATATATATATTTTTAATTCAGTGTCTCACTATGGTGTCCAGCCTGGTCTCTCAGTTTGGGGCTCAATCTATTCTCCTGCCTCAGCTTACCAAGTAGCTGGACACAAGGCATATACCACCAAGCCTGGGGATATATTCATACCTAGCACTGAAATGCCAAAAAACACTGAAAGAATATCTAATTTTAGACATTCAAAGTGGGAGCATACCTCAGGATTGAAACAAATGTAAGGGGAAAAGAAACTTTTACTCCCTGGTTCGACCCCAAGAACTGTAATTCTTGAAAATATGAATGAGTGAATCATTTTAGAAGCTTTTTTATTTTTTAAATTCTGAAGGAAATGAAATACGGTCTCAGGCCTCACAATATACTTCTTTATCATCAGTTGACATTTACTCCTGTGTTAATGATATAAAAATTTTGGAGCACAATTTTATGGAGATATAAAAATATTAAAAGTGACACAATTCTTATAAAACTTTCCAATAAAATGGGCTAATAAAATAGAAAATGCCAGATAATGTTTGGATTTTTATTCATAGTTAATACTTAGGTTCAAATCAGTATCATACAAAGCAAAAGCAACATCACACATATCACCATTCAATTCCTCCCTGAGCTAGGCAAAGAAACAAGTTCTATTCATGCCATTAACTCCATGTTAATTAAATTAAAGTTATTCTGCTTTTAGCAGTTACTAAATTGAACTAAACTATTCTTCTATGTTCTAGCCTTTACCCAGGACCACTGGACAAGGCAAATTCCAGATATGGTGACATCCTTTTACTCAGCTGTCTATAGTTAAAGAAGAATATTTTTCTATGAAGGATAAAATAGATTTCAGGGAAATATTAAAATATTTTTCAAGGAAGAAAAAAAATTAATCAATAAGCTAAGGTTGATAATATTAGCTAAAGGGGAGTTTCTCTCTCTGTCTTTCTCTCTCTCGTATCTATTTATAATCTTAAATATACTATAGTTTTGTACATCTTGAATTTATCAGTGTCAATTTTTAAGACCAATGCCAATATCTTTCATATTCTCTCCAAAAATTCTGAAGAGAGGAAATGATTTTTCAACTATTTTAATTTATAAAGTAATATAGTGTTACATTAATCACTTATGACTCTAAGAGTTCTAAATGGATAAATACTTAAAGAATATCATTTGTGTGTGTCTCATGAAGTTAATAATTTTCTTCAATATCTCAGGAAAAAAGAGTTTTTCTGATATATAAAATTCACTGACTGACTCCCCACGAACTATCACAAATGTCACACCTTCGGAGCTGTCTTTCTAAACACTGATGATTCCTCCTGTCCTTTAGCTTTTATCTAGATCCGAATAGTATAGAAAAAGGGAAATAAATTTAAGGAGTAGTGTATTGGTGAGATAGCTTTCATTTTTACTATTTTAAAATAATTTTAGAATGCACATCTTCCTCTAAAATGTATCAGACAGAACATTTTCCCAGTGAAAATACATTTTCTAGCTTATCTTCTTCCTTGCTTATGATACACATAAATAGAGGCTTTATTTTATTTCTTTCTAGCTTGGAGAACTAAGGACCTTGCAAAGATTTGCAGCTGGCAAATCTTTTGCTGGCTTAATGAATATTCATCAACATTTGCAAAGCTAGGATGACAAAGAAAACTCCCAGTTCTTTTAATACATAACAGAGTTTGTCCCACTCCTAATGATTGCTTCCTGTTTTTATACATTGAATTGCCCTGGTAGGGAATTAATGAAAGAAAACTCCCCTGCAAGAGAGGAGGAAAAATTGTGTGGCAGGGTATGAACTGGTACACTGATAAAAGCCACTTAAGAACTTAATTTTTATTTCAAAGAATATTCTATTTATTCTGGAATTACATGTGGTTCACAAAACAAGTTATTGCATTCAGATTAATACGTATTCACCTTAAAAATCATTTGAATGAACTCTGATGTGGACTAGAAGAATTTTGTCTTTGGACTTCATAAGAACTATTTAGAATAGTTTAGCTTCATTTTCAACATGCCCGGAACTTCATGACATTAATCTTATCTCCTCTGCGGGGTAGTATCTCCAAAAATTATGATTAATGGGGTGAGTTGGGAAGGTCCTTTAAAACTTTTACTGCATAGATACTGTACCTAATGTCATAGAGGCTTTTGGTTACATCATAGGACTTTTGTTAACAGTATTGTTGAATTCAGAAAAGAAAGCTAAAAATAAAAACAAAACTGTTGCCATAAATGTAAAATTAAGTTACAGCAAACTAAACAAGTAAAACAATCCAAAACAAGTATTCACGAACATAAACATTTTCTTTTTATTTCTTTGTCCTTATTACCATAAAGACTGTGTTCTTTTTTAATAAAAACAAAAATTCCCACTTGTATTTGGTTTACCCAAAAATACAAAGTGTAGTGTAAAAGAGGAGAGTTATGAAACTGTAAAAGTTTACTTAAAAACATGACCACAGGGGCCGGTGAGATGGCTCAGCGGCATAAGCGCCTGCCTTGCAAGCGCGAGGGCCCGAGTTCGACTCCCAGATCCCACATACGAAAAAGGGGCCGGTGATATCGCTCAGCGGCACGGGTGCCTGTTGGCGCGCGAGGTCCTGAGGTCGACCCCCCGGTACCCCCCCCAAAAAAAAAAAACATGACCACATTATTACTATTATAGTGAATTACATGAAATGAAGGCAAAGGTATTTGTTAATAGAAAAGGTTGACATTTATGTTAGACAAGTATATATAAGAACCATTTTTTATGTTCTTAACATCTAAGACATTAAAAAATTATTCAACGTGTGGTTCTCAACTACACTGTGGTTCTTTAGAAATGTTATGAGGCTGCTAAGTGTTAACACACACACACATGCACACACATGGTCTTTACACTTTCCTGAATAGTACAACAACAAACTATTTTTGTTCAGACACTTTATACTCTAGAAAGCTATTTTTAGAGTGAATCACATCCTGATCTTCTAAAACAATGGGATAAAACCGGGTACTCAATGCAAGAGCAATATTTCCACTGTGAACAGGAAATGTGTGTATGTATGTGTGTGCCCAATATTTGCCCAAAGAGCTGTCAATGATTAATTGAATTCTCTATATATTTTGTAATCCATTCAATCATGTGAATAGTATCATGTGAATACTCGGCTTTCAAATGATTCGAAATTATTCATTTTTATTTCTTTTTCTGTGTTCTTTGATAAATAACACACTACATACTAATGTTTGTGTTTTGTTTTAAAAATACAAAATTCTTATCTCTGAATTAAAGATTAGTAGATTTCATTGTGTACCCATTTTTCTTTGACCCCTACTGAAATGTCTCTTCAAATCTTAGAGAATAATATCCTTTACCACAGGAAAATGGAATTTCTGTGAATCAAATGGACAGCTTGCAAACAGATGGGAGAGTCCCGCTGCCTTTGAACTTTCGCCATGCGAAGTTCACACAGAGAGATGCTCTCTTCCACCCTCTGTGTTTCTCCAAGTGGAGGTGGCGTTTTCCAGATGCATATCCTAAATGACTTTTGTCTCTTGAAAAAAAAACAAAAATGTCCTACCAAATCAAACCTCTAAAAATAATAGATGGTAGTGAATGATTATCTGTTTTTAATATTATCATTACATCTACACTATCCATTTTTTGGTATGAAGGGAAAAAACAGTTACTATATATGTTGTCAATCAAAATAAATGTAAGAATATTTTTCTTTCCTCAGGTCAATTTTTTACTTTCATGGTGCAATACTGAAAATATGATTCTGCAATTAATAGAAATATGCTTCTATTCCAAATATGCTTCTATGCTTCTATTGTGTGATGCTATATAAAAATTTAGGAATCAATATAAAATACTTTTATAATAGTAAGATTTTTTGGGGGTATTTAATAGTCAAAGCACTGTTTCTCAAATAAAGTTTGCAATTATGATGTTGGTATATGGACTATGCTATTAGATCAATTACAGTGAACTGTGGTCTGCATAAAATTTGTCATTGGTAATTAATAATTAATAAGCAATATTAATAATCATCTTTGTACCAATGTGTCTTGTGGCATCATGTTTTACATGGCACAATGCACATTAATTAAAATTTAAGACAAAAAATGTAAACAAATACAATGATAATCAGAAAACATTGAACATGACTCAATTAAGAGAGTAGGCCCAGGGATATAGCTCAGCAGCACAAGTGCCTGCCTGGCAAGCACAAGGTCCTGAGTTCAATCCCCTGTACTCAAAAAAAAAAAAAAGTAAATGTTTAATTTGTAGGACAAAGGGAGAAAATGAATTGGAAAGGAAGAGAATTTCATTTGGTAGAATTATTCTGTCTGCAGGTCATCAAAAATAAAATGGGAGGAGAGAAGATGAGTAGAGACAAGTCTAAAGTGTATATTTTTAATTGTCTTCTGATATGTCCTACAACTATGACTATGGTGGCAGAAATCTTTAAAGTCCTATGCATTAGGAGTTTCCTGACCAGCTTATGGGGTACACAGAACTTCTCAGAACCTACTTCTTCTAAGAATAAGGCCTCAATTTAGAGAAACGTGTGCCATTGCAACAGGAAAAGAACTATGTTGATTTTGGCTGTCATTACCAAAATGTAATGGTTGCAAGTAGACAGTAAACCACAGTTTGCTTGCAAAATGTTATGCTCTGTGACAGTGCTAATAATAGGTATCTTTTACACTGAACAAGAACTAACCATGCATTCATTCTACTGGTCTGTCATAAAGAAAGATAAAGTTAAATCATTTGTAGGAACATGCATGCACCTTGAGACCACAGTGTCACATGAAATAAGTCAGATACCTTAAACATCACATGATTACTCTTATATGAGAAATCCAAAGCATGATAAAGAGCAAAATAAGATAAAGATAATAGGAAGTGGGGAGATATATCTTTCTCAAAAGGGAAGGGGATCAAGAGATAGAGAGAGGGGGAAGAAGAGAAGGGAATAGGGATAAAAAAAAGGAATTAAGATGTATTATGTACATGTACCAACTCCCATGAGGAATGTAAACATCATGTACCATAAACATGTACTAATAAAAAAAATCTAAAATAATTACTTAATAGCCTATTATGCTACCCTATACCTACACCTGAGCTGCTCAAAGTTGGTAGGATATGGAGAGGGAAGAAATAGAAGATATGTCAGCCAAAAATTTAATATAATGCCCTAAAGTAGATAGGAAGAACACACATATAATGTTGTGATTGCACCAAATAGGATGTAGGTCATAGGACTAGAGATCGCTGAGTTCTGAGTAGGTCACTCTCAACTTTACAAGCCTTACTAATGACTTTAGGCAGCAGAGAGAGGTCAAAAGCTTTGTTGTCCAACAAGACTCATCTCCTTCAGCCACGTGAGGCCTCATGCGGACCTGAGCATATCATCTCATCTTTAAACAGAGGAAGGCTCTCCAAACACAGAGTCCACTCCACTCTCCCTTCCAAAATTTACATTATACCCAGATTCTCAATTCTGGCCCCCTGCTGCTCTCCTTTTCCTTTGATATGTGTATCCTCCTCTTGACTATTGTTTTCTAGGCTGAGGTCTGAAGGACTCTGCCTCTTGTCTGTCAATCTGATTTTCTCATGTTCAACCAGGCCAGGATATCTAGGTGACACCTTGGTTCTGTTCTTTCCTAGCACTTCCTTCTCTGGATACGTATTCCCTCAGGTAGAACCTAGTAGTTATGTGAAACTGAGAACAGTATCCCTTTTCTGTTCTTCTCTGCCTGGTCTATCATAATAGCTACAGCCCTTGGTGCAAAGGCAATGGATTAGCCTCTTGCACCTTCTGCATTTCCCCTTTGCAATGCTGCGCACGCCTACAAGGTTCTTTCAGCCCAAGTCTTCATCTCAGGCCATTTCGTTCAGCCCAGACTAGGGTGTGGCACTTTGCTGCCCTCTTCTGACCCATGGTCATTACGGCTTTGATTTGCCAGAAATTAATCACTTTTGAAGATCTCTTCTCGGGTTTCTGATATGACCATCTTTTATATCCCTGCCTGTAGCAACACTGGCTATTTCTATGATATTTAAGAGAGGTAAAGGTACATATTTCTAGGATGCAACCCTGCAGTTGTCTACATCTAAATTAATAATAGCAATACAGTTAACCTACTTCCAAGATAATCTTAAGTATTCCAAAGTATCAGAAGTGACTTAAATTAAATAAGCAGAGGATTCCAGAAAAAATAACAAAAATAAGCACACTAATTATATACTGTGCTCCCTATTTTTGTGTTTGCAAAATTAAAACCCTAATATACTGTAATTATAACTATATATTCATCTACTTAACAACCATTTGTGATTATAATGTACCTGCTGATATTCTTAGAATGTGTCATTTAAATTCATTTATTCATTCAACGAAAACTTACATTTGCTTCATGCCTACTACTAACTTGGAATAGGAACGTCACTGACATTTATATCTGTCCGCAGTATTCACATTTCAAAAAGTAAGTTCCAAGAGGGGTACACACACACACAAAAAAAAAAGAGAGAAAGAAAAAAATTTAGAGGAGCCAGGTGTGGTGGCACACGCCTGTAATCTCAGATACTTAAGAGGCTAAGCAAAGGATCAGAAGTTAGAGATCAGCCTGCACAATTTGCTAAGACTCTTTCTCAAAAAATAAAAGGACTCGGGGATATGTATTAGTCAACTTTTTGTCCCTAGGACAAAAATACCTGATGTTCATACCTTAAAGCAGAAAAGGGCTACATTTTGTCTCATAGTTTTAAGGTTTTGGTCCAAAGTCAGCTGGCACCTAGGTAGAAACTTCATAGTGGAAGGACTTGGGTGAGGAAAACAGCTCAACGCCCAGCAGGCAGAGACAGGGGAAAGAAAGGGCTGGGAACAGGATATAACCTTGCAAGACGCACCCCTGGTGGCTGACTTCCTCCAACCCGAAAGCATACTTAGCATGAACTCATCAACAGATTAACCCACTAATGACCACAGCTCCTCTGCCATCTAATCACCTTCCAAACATCCCACCCCTGAACATGTGACACTTTAAAGGGACATTTAAGTCAGAACTATAATAGGATGCATCTCAGTGTGAGGCTCTGGGTTCAACCTTCAGTGTGGAAAAGAAAAGGAAGGAAAGAAGGAAGGGAGGGAAGAAGGAAGGAAGGAAAGAAGGAAGGTTAGCTAAATGTGCCTATAGGATGAATAAAAGTCTGAATATGGTAGTGCATTATGAACGAAAAATGGAAGATAAAAGAAAAAACAGACAAATGGAAAAATATTCAAAGTAGAGACGATGATAAATTGGAAGACATAAAGACTTAAAAATTGAAAAATATTTCTTCATTACTACTACATTGGGGAAAAATGAAGGGTGGCAAATAAGACTGAAAAATAGATGAGCAACATTATGCAGGTAATTGAATTCTTGGTGAAAGATTTTAAATGTAAACCTGTTGGCAATTAAGCAAAAGGCAGTCATTAAATGACTTTTAGTGATGGAATAATGGGATTAAAACTGCATTTTGGAATTAAATCTCTGATTATTCCTTGACTGAAGGACGGAAGTAGAGGATTATGGGACAGCGCCCATTAGAACAGAGGTACAAAAGATGAAGTAAATGAAATATGTTTTAAAATTACTGGTCTGACTCTAGCTCAGTGGTAGAGTTTTTCCTTAGCATATACAAGGCGCTAGGTTCAATCCCAGTACTGAAGAAGAAAATGCACAGCAAGTTCTAAGTAACACAACAGAGCATGCAGAAACTGGGTGCCAGACTAGAAGTAAAGATTATGTTTTGATTAAGATGTAATGAAACTATAAATTAATAACAAAATACTGAAGAGAAAACTGATCTTTTAGATACATTCCATACACAAATATATCCTGAAGTCCATGAAATTTTCTAAATTTCAAAATCATCAAAACATTTCAAACATTTTCTTTTCCTCTTTTTTTTTGTTTTTTCTTTGTGGGTACCAGGGGTCGAACTCAGGACTTTGCGTGCCAGCAGGCACCCGTGCCACTGAGAGATATCAACAGCCCTTTTTTCGTATGTGGGTTCCAGGAGTCGAACTCGGGACCTTGTGCTTGCCAGGCAGGCGCTTATGCCGCTGAGCCATCTCACCAGCCCTCAAACATTTTCAAATGAGAATTTTTTAAAGCCTATCTAATATGGCATGCCAACGTTCAGATTCATGTTCCCCCGTCCTACTGAAACTCATAGTCGCCATGTTTCAGGTTTCCTACGCACTGGTCTTATTTTACTCTCACTATTCCTATTTCTCATGTCAGACAAAATGCATTTCATTTACTCCCTAAAATCACTATGTATCTTCTTTTTCTCCTTTTCCATCTCCATTATTAATTTCTATAAATTTTTACAAACTTTTAATTTTATTTTTTCCTTAATTCTTTATTTATGCCTGTATGTGCCTTGTCTCTTCTTTGTGTTACTATTTTATTCTCTTCAAGCTGTATATGTAGTTTATTTGGTGCTTTTCTGAATCTTTTATCCTCAGACTAAAATACATTAAAGATACAGTTCATAAGACCTACTGTGTTTTCATTCCACTTGAATTTCCTAACACAAGTCTTTATCCAAGATAGTTATAAAAAAAGAAATAGGGCTGGTGATACAATTCAGTGGCATAAGTGCCTGCCTAGCAAGCACGAGATCCTGAGTTCGACTCCCAGTACCTGTATTTAAAAATAAATAAATAAATAAATAAATAAAATAAAACCAAAGCAAGAGAAAAAGAGAAAAAAATAAGAGATGGAATGAGGCAAAGTTACTGTTTCTAAAATGATTCCAACAATAATTTAATAGAATGGGGTTCACTGAGAAAATAAGTGTATTTGTTGGCAGGAAGATTTTATTGTTTTGATTCATAAGCCTTCATTAGGAAGGTTTTATTGATTTGCTTCATAAGCCTTCATTAAGTAACCATTTTCTGGCATGTATAAACCGATATATTAAGTGATTACACCTAAGTAGAGGAAAAGAAATTCAAGGTGAGTAGCATAAGATGACCTTGAAAGCAGAAACATCAAATCATATGTGTTTGACAAAGAGGCTATTTATAACAGATTTCATAAAAGCTCAAACTGAAAATATGTTTCCGTTAGGATGAAAGTCTGCAGCGCTTCCTTTGATGAATGAACACAGAAGCACATTCTGGCGCAAGAACAAGAAAGCCCTAGGGGTCTGAGTCGAACTGACGCACCATTCAGGCACTGTTTGTCTTATTCCCGTGATACCCATCTCCTGCATTCTTGGCCAGCGCTAGCAACAGAAGCTCATTTCGCTAAGACGTATCTCTGTCTCTGGAGTTCACCTGAAGCTAGTCCCTCTCTCTCTCTCTCTCTCTCTCTCTCCCCCACCGCTATCCCTCTCTACTTAAACGTATTATAAGTATTACAGTATTTTATTCCTCTTTTGCTCCACATTACAATATTCCATTATGCCTCAGCACTTACGTAAACCTCTAAAATCAAGTCCCTCTTTCAGCCAGAAGAGAATTGACCGTAACAGTCCAGGAGGTATTGACAAATTCTTCCGAGTTTTAGGCATTTACAAATGCTTGACAGTTTTAGGTCTCTAATATGTTATATATTATCCTTTGTAAAGTAAAATATAATTACTTTATAACAGTGGGACATATTTTAACAGATAAAGGATACAACTTATCTCCTGAGAAATAATATAAGGCTATTTATTTTATTTTGTGAATGTGTGCGGAGGGAGGGTATTAGGGATTGAACTCAGGGCCTGTGCGTGCTAAGCACGACTGTACCACTGAGCTAAACATGACCCTATTTATTTGATATTTTATTTGGTATGCTAAATCATAAAAGGCTAAACTTTGTCAGTATCATTGCGCCGTATTTTTATTAAAGGTGATTTAAATAGCAAATAGACTGAAAATTTTGCATCCTCATTAATTAAACTTGGGCAATGAGCATGGACTTTGTAATTTCTTTTTTAAAAATGTTATACATTAGTATCATAAATGTATAAAATTATAATAGGCAAGTGAATAATGAAAGCCGAACTCATTTGTCACTTCTGGGGAAGGAGAATGAGAAACTGGAGAAGTTGAGGCTATATCTTTCATGATTTAAATCTCAAAAAGGAGAGAGAAATCCAAAAAAAAAAGAAAGACATAAAAATTGGAGAAGTCTGGCAGATAGCACGCAGCAGTCCCTCTGAGAGAGAGAGGCAGGAGGATTGCAAATGTGAGCCCAACCTGAGTAGCTAAACTATTTAGCAAGAACTTGTCTCAAAATAAAAAATAAAAATAAAAATAAAAGTCTGAGGTATAGATAAGTGCAAAGACCCTGTCTTCAAGTTCAATCCCCAGTCCTGGGGGAAATATTTTGACAAAGCTGTAATTTTGTGTAGTAAAACAGATCTTGTTTATATTTATAAAAGTCAAGCTAACAGTATTGTCTTTACATCTATCTCATAACAATCTACATGAAAAATAAAATTATTCTATTTTACAGAATTAAAAGTGTGACAGAGAGGTAAAGTATGCTAACCCCAAATTGAGTAGCAAATTAATTCCAAGATGGGCTGGAATTCATGGCTGCTGGTTCCCAGGGCCATGTGCTTAACCACTACTTTATATATTTGACTTGATTTGATCTTTCTTTCATTTTTCTGTGTGCTGATGTAGTTCTTTTTTTAAAATACAAAAACAGGAAATCAGAAGATGTTGGTTAAGCTAAAATTATATTTTTGAAGGTTTACATATGTGTTTTATTTTTTCAATTTTATTTTATTAGTTCATATTTGCAATACATGATGTTTACATTCATCTTGGGGAGTGGGGCCGTGCACCTAACAAGGCTTTGTTCCTTTTTATTCCCCTTCCCCTCCTACCCACCTCCCCACCCTCTTCTGGATCCCCTTTCCCTTTTTCCATTATTATCGTTAATATTTTTAGTTAATGTATTGTTAATGTTTTTAGTTTATATGTATGACATATAATGTTTACATTTGTTGTGGGTGTTTGGTACATGTAAGTGGCCAATGTTAAATCTTTTTACATCCTCTTCCCCTACCCCTACTCTTGCCCTCGGTCTCTTTGACACCTCCTGTTTGCAAAATATCTATCTCCCTGTTTCCTTCTATCAAACCTTTATTGTGTTCTTTAATTACACTTTTGCCTTACTCAAATCAGAGATATAATAGGATATTTAAGTTGTGTGCCTGATTTATTTTATTTAACAATATATTTTCCAGGTGTATCTGTTTTCCTATGAATGTCTCAAATGTATCCTTCTTCATAACTGAGTAGTAGTCTATTGTGTATTGATACCATATTTTCTTTATCCATTCATCTGTTGATGGACATACAGACTGCTTCCAGGACTTGGCTATTTTGAATTGTACTGCTGTAAACATTGGTATGCATGCATAGCTGTCATATGATCCCTTTGGCTCTTTTAGAAAGACACCTAGAAGGGGAATAGCTTGGTCAAGTGGAATTTGTAATTTTAGTTCTTTGAGAAAGTGCCACACTTCTTTCTATAATGGTTGTACTGGTTTACACTCCCACCAACAATGTAAAACGATTCCTTTTTCCCTGCAGCTTTGCCAGCATTTGTTATTCTTTGATTTCTTTATGATTTCCATTCTTTCCGGTGTAAGATGAAATCATAGTGTTGTTTTAATTTGCATTTCTTTTTTTTTTTGTGTGGGTACCGGGGGTCGATCTCAGGACGTCACACTCCAGCAGGTGCCCGTGCCGCTGAGCAATATCACCGGCCCTTTTTTTCGTATGTGGGTTCCGGGAGTCGAACTCGGGCCCTCGCACTTGCCAGGCAGGCGCTTACGCTGCTGAGCCATCTCACTGGCCCTTGCATTTCTTTAATGGCCAGAGATGCTGAACATTTTTCATTTATTTACTGGCTATTTGTACTTCTAAGAAGTGTCCATTCATTTCACTTCCCCAGTTTTTGATTGGGTCTTTCATATTGACTGGTCTAACTTTATTGAGTTCTTCATATGGTCTATATATTCTTATGTCTGAAGAATAGCTGGAAAGAATTTTTTCCCATTTTGTAAGTTGTCTCTTACTGCTTCCCTTGTTGTGCAGAAGCTTTTTAGTTTGACATAATCCTATTTGTTGATTCTTGCTGATATTTCTTGTATAATTGGAGTTCTGTTCAGAGTCCTTGCCTATATCTATGACTTCAAGTGTTTTACCTATTTCATCTTCCAGCAGTTAAGTATTTCTGTTTTAACATTTAGATCTTTGATCCATTTTTATTTTAGTTTAGTAAATGATGGGAAATACGGGTCCAGCTTTAATCCTCTGTATAAGGAAAGCCACTTTTCCCAGCATCACTTGTTAAATAGGCTATCTTTCTTCCAATGTATGTTTTGGCTCCTTTGTCAAAGATCAAGTAGCTGAATGTGTCTGGGGAGGTTTCTCTATCCTCTGTTCTGTTCCATTGTTCCACATCTGTTTCTGTGCCAATACCATGCAGTTTTTAGCACTGTTGCTTTGAGGTATAGCTTGAAGTCAGGTATTACGATTTCTCCTGCTTTGTTCTTGTTACCCAGGATTATTAGGAGCTTTAGAAGTTTTCATCATGAGTTGTGAACATCTAAGTGGTGAGTAATGGGCATTTGTAACAGCATTCATTCTCATAACATAAAGTAAGCACTGTTCCACAAAAATGTATCTTTACAAGACATGAAGGATACGCCTGAGTGTTTTCCTAAGAAATGCCCAAATTCTGATTATTTAGCATATATTATCTTTGATGCAGACATCATTTGGACTCAGAAAAATGAAGTGCATTTTGTCACTCTAGTTATTCCTTTTTAGAATAATGGTTTCAGATTTTCTCAAAGTTAAGGACAGGAATTAAGAGTTGATGTGTTGATTTCCCAAATCCACGTGATCCAATATTCCTGAAACATTTTAAGGATGTCCAAATAGAAATTTTTAAAAATAAGTTTTCCCATGCTATGTGGCTGATTTAAAATTTTAGAGCTCATTAGGGAACCAGTAGTAGAAAGACCCTACTCCCAATTCCCCTGTCATTTTTCTGCAGATTTTCTTCCCTGGTATCCTACCAATTCCAGCCACTTAGTAGCCATAAAGTTTTGTAAATTTTTATTCAAAATCTGAAAACAGTTATTTAATGTACTGTCTCCAGATTTTTAATTATGGCTAATGAAACAACAATTGAACCAGTTATTTGTATTATTTCTGGAAGTAGAAGATGCCACAGATAGATTTCAAATGTTTAGCAAATGGTCGTCCTTGATAAATGCCTATTATCTGGATATGTAACACCTATTAAATTGAAATTACAGAATGACTAATAGCCTGCAATGTTATTTCACAGCTACTAATCTATTAATAGTTTACAATATTGTTCCACAACTGTTTAATCTTGGGCATATATTTCTATTTTCTTCCTTTCGTTTATGGGTTTAGATGCTTATTCTAAAATAGTTGAGTTACTTACTGAGACCACACAGACAGGATTACATGCAACCTAATTTCAATGTTCTTCCAAAATAGCGTAAGGGCATCTTAGATGAAAGATGTAGCGAACAGACTGAAAGAAATAAGAAGCATCTTTTGTCCACTCAAAGCTTTGGCACACTTGGACCTCAATGCACGCACTCATCTTCCATCATCGGGCTTTAATTCTGACAGGCCAAGCTACAGAAGCCATCTGGAATAAAGAAGTTTCCCCACCCATGCTTCTCACTGACTTTAATATGACCCATGAATACTGTTAACAAATGTTAACAAACACCAGCTGTCTTAACTCCATAACATTTAACTCTACTTTTTTTTCCCTTAGCTTCTTGCAACTATTTGTAGATGAAGGGGGTTTGAATTCATCATTGACAGTGTGACCTATTTAACTAATGTAATTTCCTGATTTTCTTTATTTTGATCTCTTCAACGTGACTAGTATTCTTTCACTTTCAAAGGGTTAGAAATGCCATGCAACATAGTAACTAATAGTAACTGCTGAAGTTTTAAGAAACAGCATTCCAGATATGATATAGTATTAAAATTATGTTGTACAAAAGAGCAGTCATACACCACAATTACTCAAAAATTGACAGTTTTCTCCTGGTGTTTTATTTACTGGATTAGGAAAATAAATTTTTGTCCCCTCGGTGTATATTTGTAGTGTTTTTCAAGCTGCTTACAACAGTCCCTTTGTCTGTAAAATGAGTGGGTTGAATCCTTGAATCCTAATTCATAAGTCCACTCAGATGTTTTGTTGACGGCGTTGTGCAGGCATCAGAGCAGACCTCACCTGCCCCGAGCTCTTTCCCCAGCGAGCACACAGGGCCTGGCATCTGGAAGTCACTCAGGAAAATCTGGCCTGAAGATCTTCTCCCCTGTTAGATGATGTTTTGTCCTTGGGAAAGTTTTGAAATATAAATAGGAAAACAAGACAGTACACAAGATACATAAATCCTCAAGATTATGGAGATAAAGATAGAGAAAGAAATATACCTTAAAGCCTGTAAGTCTTGAGCAATGATGATTGCCACAAAATTGATCAGATTATAAACATTATTCTAAGTATGATCTCCTTACTGGAGAAAATCCACACCGTCTTGTTAACACGCACTGCTCTTCTTATTCTCATAGCCTGTCTCCTGCATTCTTAAACAGCACTAGGATCAGAGCTCATCTTGCTAAAGTGCATCTCTGTGTAGCCCAGCTGCAGCTATTCTTTATTTTCAACTATTTTCAGCTATTCTTATTTTTCAGCTCAGTGACTATTACATTGGTACATTTGCATAAGCCTTCAAAGTTCGCAAAGTGTTGCCTCACACATTTATTTCTTTAAAGCACATTTTGATATAGGTATTTTCTTTCTCAATAAGGAATTTCCTCCATGTATTATAAAATCACATGAGTATTTGTTTCTCTTGCTAACTCTGTGATTTCCAACAATGAATTAGAAAGGGAAGAAAAGCCGCTAGTTGCAGCCACATACATAGTGGGTCTAGTATAAAATGGATCTAATACCAATCAACATTTATTACCTATTATCAATACTTATCCTCTCTGAGCAGTGTGCACCATAATAATTCAGATCTTCAATGATAAACATCTAATAATCTCATAGAGGGCTAAGAATTTTCACTTTCCAATGCACAATAACTCTGAAAACTAGCCTTTGATTTATTTGGGAAAAGCATAGGTTTCTTGAAACTGAATGAGATACTGTGCTTATTGTAATGTCTCAGTCACATCATGTCTATATTTGTTATTTTTAAAAATATAAAACAACACTATTTTAGTAGAATGCCCCTATACATCAGCCTTAGAAAGTGAAAACTTGTCAGTGCTACGGAAAAAATCATTCTGGTTGCCACCCAAACTCTTCTTGCATCATCACCCAAATTTCAGAAAAGCTAATTATGCAAAGGTTTACAAGGTTTTTCAGTACACTAACAAGGGAAATATCCTCTAGAGCTAGATTATAGGAGGGAAAATGACACGTGTTAAATTTACTGTAGCATTCTATCAGCATAAGGCTTTGGATGCTAACTTTTATATTATTCTAAAGAGGTAGATACAAAGAGGAGAGTCACTTGATTGCGTTTGGTGAACTCTTTGCTATTGGTGCATGTTTGCAGGACATAATGATTACATTCGTTGTGGTCTGTGTACATGACACGTCTTCGTTCTTTTTTAATTCCCTTTCCCTCTCTGCTTGAGGTAAACTTTCAACTAAACAAACGAATAAAGCCATTCCTAGCTGCTACTTTAAATAGCATACTAATCCAAGAATCTCAGTTAAGTACACTAAAGTTGATAAATTTGTTGCACATGTTATGTTTTACCCTCTGTGGTCAAATCTCTTTAGAAAAATTCTCATACCTATTCCCCAAATCTTGACCAATACAATTTGAGCCTTTTTTAATTGCAGAAATTCATGTCACTAGTCTGTCTGTAAGTTACCTCTTCCCAGCTTAGCTTTTAATATAAAAACTGGCAATGCTATGAATTTAATTTACTTCATAATTTTCTTCCACAGTGTCAAATTTTGGGTCAAAATTTTATCTACAGCAGCCTCGAGGCCATTAGAAAAATTAATAATTTTAGGATAATACTAGAATCTGTCTGTGTGCCTGACAATAACTTGAATGAATTAAAACATTCAACTTGACATTTTATCTCATAACCTCTCCAAGTAAGTCAAAGGCCGTGACCCTAAATCTCCTTTTACTCATACTTTTGTCAGTTATGATTAAGCGTAGCTGACACTTGTTTTTCCAAAATTGTTTCTTCGGTGGGTACTTTATACTGGAAAACCACAGACAAGAACTTGAATGACTATTTTGGCACCATACAATTTGACTGTTCGAATCCTAGTCCTCGATGGCTATTTTTGTAGATATGTTTCCTGGATATGTAGGCTGTAGATGTTAGGACTGTAGATTCCTGGATTGTAGATATGTAGATGTTAAGAATGTAGATACCATTCCTAATACCAAGATCTCTATCAGTCAATATTTCACCTGGGGAAACATAAGCAATTTTGGAACTCTAGTAAGTAGTAGTGACTTCAAAGGCTTTAATCTAAAGATAAAGGAGCTATTCCTAAGTCTGAGGCTGAATTACCAGACAGCTGCTATTCCTTCAGTTTCCCTTAGAGGAATACAAGAGCTTTCGATCTTACAAACAAATTAGTGGTTCTGAGAAAGACATCAGACTCCTATACTCCCACTGATGGTATGAAAACTTTTACCAAAGTTTCATGAGGCCAAAGCTACCCCAAATCGTTCTCAGTCATCTTCCCATACTTCCAATTTCTCCAGATACTACAGAGAAAATTGAAAAGAAATGGCTCTTGTTCCCCCTCCCATTCTCTCACTAACGTCATCTGCATAATAGAGAGCTAAGGAGCGTTAGGCTGGTTTTCAGTCTTCTGTCCTCAAAACAAAGAGTATAAATGAATGATGACACACAAGAGAGGCGAGAAACTTGTTAGATAAAATGACTGACCCTAAGGCTAAATTCTTAGCTTAAAGTTCATCCAGTTCTCACCACTGTTTCTATTATATCCAAGTAGCCTCACTAATACATTCAGAGACCATTGCGGGGGTAGTAAGATACATAACCAGTTTACCCCGAAGCACTTAATATTAACTAGTGTTATCAGGTGTGATTGCAGCTAGTATTTTGGGCACAAGAGAACTGATGGAGCCTAATTGCCCGGAAACTTTGATCATAATAGAAGCTCACTTTCTGTAGAACTCACAAGGCCTTTTTGGAGAAGTATAATGCTTGCTAGAGAAAGGAAGGTTCACCTTAAACTATGCATATCTTTTATATGTGGATGTGCTTTCAACAATGCCTGCTGTCCACAAAGACTAAAAATGTAATCTGATGTAGAAATCTAGTCCATACAGTTCAGATAAATATCTTTTAGTGATGGTGTGAATTGATAAGGGACACTAGATTGATTGCTCCAAAATCGTATTTTTTCAGATTGTTTGTTGCTTTCTTCCTCTGTCTTTATACATGATGGGAAGAATGGTGTTTTTTGTCTCTTAGGTAATGAGGCTTTCCACCTGTAACCAAAGGGGAAAAATGGCTGGTAGAAAAGAGCAGTTACAATGAAAATTAATTGAACCCAGTAATTAAAACTCTGAGAAATAGGAAAGCTTGGGGAGGAGGTAAGATATTTTTCCACTAGAATTTCCTCCTCCGCTCATGTTTGGCATAGCCCTACAGAGGTTGAACGAAGCTGAGGGGTCTGAGCTTTACGAACGAAGATTTCTCCCAGTGTAGTTTGAATCTGTAAGGCGTGGCTTTGGACAGCTACTATGGACTGACGAGTATACCACAAAAGTAAAAATTAAGGTTTTAGGGTTTTGTTTCAGTTTTTGTCTTGCATGTTCTCTGTGTAGTCTGTTCATTCCAAATAACTCCAAGCCCTAATTGTGTTCTATGACTGACTAAAGCAAGAAAAAATAATAGTGTAATGTTTATGGATTTCTAGGACCATTATTTTTTGTTTATATAATCAAAATGAAGCTTAGATAATACATTGCTATATTACCGCTGGGGTTTTCTAAATTTATCAGGTGTGGAGATTTTTTTGTGAACCTGGCTATTAATAAAATTTTGGAAAAGAGGAAGACATAAGAAACAAAATGGAATGAATCAAGTTTGGATGCAGCGAAGTGGTTATGCTCACTCCAGGGAAAATAGGGCATGTTGCAAATGCTGTTGAAGGAAGCCAGACCACCCAGACATCTGTGTGAAAATCTTACTGAGATGAACAAAACAGGACACTACGGAAGAAAAGATTTTACTTGGGAATTTTATTTCATCCAGTGAATAGAAATTTCATTTTGAGAACTTTAAAATCTCTGTGTGATTTTAAAAAAGTTTTTCTACTAAGTCTGTCTGATATGGTAAAAATAGTTGGTTACACGTTTTGGGTTTAATATGTAAAATTATTTTTTTCTAAAAGTACTTAGGCATGGAGGTTATTGTCACTGCAACAGATCATTTTTTTTTTCTCATTCACTGTTACTCTTTGGGCTTTCTTCATTTAGAAAATAATGCCTGGAGAGAATGAATTTGCAAAGTAGGAACTGAGCATGTTACAGATTGAGTCAAATCTATCAAAAACCATCAAACAACACAGTTATACCCAGTAGCTAATGCAACAGATACTGCTAAGATTTTGAAGAGAATGAAAACAAAAGGTAGCTCAAGTTGAACATTCACAAATAGTTTCTAGTAGAAAACTAGCAGTAAAAGCCAAATTCAAGTGGTACATAAGCCGTAAGAAAGGAGAAACAAGTAACTGTAGTCTATTAAGAGATTTCCTTTGAAGTAGAAGTTTACAAAGAATGACTTTTTAGAAAACAGTAAAAAAGTGTTTTTTAAAGGATGAGAGATCTCAAAAACATTTTGAGTCTTAGAAGAGATCTAGAGATGGAGAAGTTGAAGACACTGACAAGAAGATAAACAGTGTAATTAATTCTCAGGAAAGAGTGGAAAATTAAACAATTAATCAAATTCAAAACACCAACAACTTTCTTTTGAGCCAAGTGAAAGGGAGAAAAAAAAACACAGGAAACTAAGGAAACAATAAGCAAGCATTTTGAAAACAAAAAATTAAATGCTTAGTGCATGAGGGAGTTTGACTTTCTAATGTGTAGATATGATTACATGTTATGAATCAAATCTCTTTCATAAATATCAGCATATTATTCTCTCCTTCTTAGGAGAAATGTTGGATTGGACAAACTTTGGGTGATCTTTATTAATCTAATGAGTTTTGAGAAGCAAAGCATTAACTCATACTTCTTGCAGTGTCTCTTGGACACTACCTACCGCAGGAAAGTTAACAAAGGGAATGGACATTCTGAGCCTGGATCTTCACACAGCTCTTCAGATTTAATGTCTCAGCACTTCTCACTGTAATAGAATCAAATTGATTAAAGATGGCAATAAAGTAGAACTGAGCTTCGCATCTTATAAACAAATGACCTTGTATTATTTCCAACAGTCGTAATTTCAGATTCTTTGTGCTTTGAAATAGCTCTGGGCAACATTTGCTTTCTCAGCATACCATATATAAGCAAAATAGTTTAGCTTATCACTTCCAAAGTGTTAATTTATTTCAAAAAATACATTTGCCATAACTAGGGTCTATGAAATAAGAACATATTTCTTTACAGTATTATTAATTACAAAGAGTTCTCATAATTTTAACCCAATTGCCCATACCAGCTGCATTGTCATTGGCTTACAGATAAGGAAATTGTAACTCAAAGATTAAAGTTACTGGGGTCAAGTTTATACATGTAGGGGCTGGTGAGATGGCTCTGTGGTGTAAGTGCCTGCCTGGCAAGCATGAGGTCCTGAGTTCTACTCCCGGTACCCACATATGAAAAAAGGGCCAGTGATATCACTCAGTGGCACGGGCGCCTGCCGGCGCGTGAGGTCCTGAGGTCGACCCCCGGTACCCACAAAAAAAAAATGCTTATACATGTAATAGAGTGAGAGCTGGGACTTGAGTCTGATTTTGTCATTATAAGCTCACTATCAATTCTACCATACTATGTGTTCATAACAATATGACAAAGAAAAATAGTTGAGTCTCTGAGTTTCAGCCTCTGATCTAATTTCCATGCTGATAATAAAACTAAAGAGGGATATTCCTCCAATCAGGAACAACAACAACAACAACAAAATGTATATTCATCCCTTCACAAGTTGGAGAATTTGTATAAAATTTGAGAGACAATTAGTATACTGGTTTAATTAAAATCTTATAATGTTCTATCTCACATATCTTGAATTTTTGCTATTATAATTTATTTGCTTTTCAAGTCAAAAGTAAAAATGTTACCTATTTAAACATGTTAACTTTGCAAATTACATTTCTTTTTAGTATATAGAAAACTTCCTGATGTTGGTAAATTTCATGCATAGTTGCCATGCTTTTTTTTTCCAAGGAAAATAGATTCATTATTTTTCATGAAATTATTAAACTTCATGAATAATACGTTGCTCACCTTTTTTGTGCAGAATTAATATTTACTTTGTTGTAGGCAGGTGAAAACAACAGTAACAATTACTTATAAATATTTTTAAATGTCAATAATATGGTACAATTTCAAACATTGCTAATGACACCCTGAGATTGTGAATTTATATTTCTGCCACTTCCCTCCATTTCTCAGGAATAGAAATTGACATCATTTACTGGTATTAACCAAAAATTTCTACCTAAATAGAGACTGATGATGGATATATGTATTCTAATAAAGTACCTTAAACCACTCCCATTCATGATTAAACAGATGAGTAACAACATTACCATTGACTAGCAGCACTGTAACTGTGAAGCCACTGTGCGTTAGGTATGAAAGTCATTGCTCTTCAGGGGACTGGTATGGCTCAGTGATAGAGCATGTACTGCTTACGATGCACAAGACCCTAGGTTCCACCCAAATACTGTATTTTCCATATGAAAAATAAGACCCCTACAAGATTATGGCTCCAGTATATCTAACCTTTCAGTTAGTCATACATCCTTGGATCATAAAAGAAAAATATAGCAACTAAGGGAAGGAGAAGAGCTTGGTAAACATTTTTCTTGTTCACTTGATATATATGTATATATATCTTTAGTAATCAAAATGCTACTTTGCCTCGGCCTCCACAAATGCTTTTGTACTAAAAGTAGCAGGATAATTTTTATAGGTAACACACTTAGTGATCTTTATTATACATATGGGCAAGTTATTAAGGCTTTACACTACAGGAACACTTGAATGTGTATGACCATTATGCATCCTGATTGTCTCATAGACTTAGAAATTAATAATCACAAAAATGATAATGGTAGAAATAACGATGCTTATAGTATGCAAGGGATGTGTCTAACTAAACAATACATATATACAGTAGATGATAGAGGGGATGTAACTCAATGCAAAGACTCTGTTTTCAATTCCTAGCACTGAAGGGGAAAAAAAAGAAAGAAATTCAGCAGACATCTTCAGAGTATAAATTACCATTTTAAATGTAACTTTATGGTCTAATTTGTTTGATTGCCAATTATTTCTAAATGGAATTGCTTAATTGCAGTACAAAAAATCGAATTTTCAGCTGTGTTCATGTAAGATACACTTCAAGTATATTGCTAGGAACAGTAAGTACATCATTAAAGTCAGCAAACATATTTCAAAAACTAATTTAGAAATGGTGCTACTTTTAATTCAGTGTGGTTAAATCTTATTTTTTCCTCTTAAACTGCTAAAAGTTGACAATTTGTCAAAAGAACCTCACTGACTGCCCCTAGAAGAAAAGACTCCATCTAGATGAATAACATAAAGCCATTTAGTCCATTAATTTAACTCCAAATCATTTGAGCCATCTTGTGGGCTCCAACAATGACAAATAGCAGGAATAACAAAGCCTGAAAGGAAAACATGGGACTCAGAATCATGGTTCTATTTTTCTGTACAATAACAATTGGCAGGATTTAATTTCCTTAATTATCGCTTCTCATTTTTCCCAGCTCTTTCCACCTATTTTAACTACTTTACTCTTGATATGACTTGTTCCTTACAATGAGAGACACGTTATAGAAAATACAAATACAGGAGTATAATAAAATAAGGGTCTTTCATCAAAACATCTAAAGCTTGAAGATAGATAGTTTAATGGTTTTGAAAATGGAAAGTATTAACGGGAGGCCAATCAGAAGTTGAAATATCCTATTTATTGTGCCACTGTAAACTCATCATATTGGGGATTCTTCATCATTAAAGTCAACCAAGCAAAAAGCAAACAAAAATGTCCATGTGAACAGGTTTCACAGATATGCATAGCAAAACTGATGGTACCAGCCTTCACTGGGTATATTTTTTGTAGTTTTTTTTATCCTCCTTACCTGCTGGCTAGAAGAAGAGAATGATCTTGTGCAAAGCACAAGTGCATTGATAACATAAATCCGCGGCACCGGTCCTCCCAGAACTCTACTTCTAGGAATCGATCCTCTGGAAGTATGAAGAGAGGTCTACCAAAGTATATTATATAAAGGCACTTGTAACATTGCTCACAAAGCAGAAAAGTTTTAACAGCTCAGTAAATGTTTTGCTTTAAAAGAAGTAGTATACTAGTTTTTGCCTTGGTAAGTAACAACTGTTTAACAAAACAGGCAGTTTTCTAGATTGATCCTGAACTAATCATATAATTAGAATTTTCAAATGAAACTTGAAAACTGAGGTTGGTTTAGATTCAGTTTTTTGAAGACTGAAAATCAAATCTCATTCATCTCTAAAAGCTCTAAAAAATGCTTTCAATTAAATTAGAACAGTTCGTTCCAATGTCATTCATTTATTCAACAAATATTTGTTGAAAATTTATTACCATGGGCACAGTACTAAATATTGAGGATAAATAAAGAAACCAAGAATATTATTCTATAGGGAAACTCCTGTCTTGTGAGAAATTGAAAAATAAAGGACAAGATGGTGGGACTTTTCTGTCTTTCTTTACTGTTTTCTATGGACACAATATTTGGTTTTGGAATATAGTAGTCATTCTGAGTTGCAAATACTTTCAAACAAATCTATACACAGTTTAGGAATTCCTTTCTTTATATTTAAAAATATTTTTACTATGTCTTCTGAGATACAAAGTATTAAAATCTCTGCCTACTCTCAAAATTAAAACACCTACACTCCTCTGGGAATGTAACTTAGCTGAGACATCTAATGTTCTAAAACAGAGCATCTACTTAAATCAAGTTGTCAATTGATTTAAATCTTGAAAAAGTGGGATTTTCCCCAAATACTGTTTGCTCCAAAACCACAATTTTATTGGGTGTTATCAAAACTAAGAACCAGAGAGAAAAGATGTTAATTTTCTTTCTCCCTAGTTAACACCCTATCTGTTCCTAGATGTGTAAGAGTTAAAAGACAAACTTTAAGGTATTTAATATACAGTACTTTGGCAAAATTATTTTTCACCTCCACCTGCATTTTGCCATTTTACCCATTTTATAGACAGGATTCATTACTGATTACACAAAATACCAGAAGAACTATATTACTATTATGTTTTAAATATAGTGACAAACTATGTAATAAAGGCAGAGATTAAGGCAAAGATATATATAAATATATATATCCATCATGATATACTGGCCAAAATGTCAATATATTAGCTGTTTTGGGTTGGTAGGGATAAGATTGATTCTGTAATTTCATTGATAAACTGGTTTTCGACTGGGTACTAAATTGCTATTTCACCTATGTAGAACAATGCCGTGCATCTTGGGGGAGAATCTTCTCCCCCTACTCCAGCCGCATAGTTTAATTGAGGACTGCTGTCTTCTCACGTGGCTCAGCTCCATGGAATGAAAAAGAGAAGGTCTGTTTTTCTCTTGTTGACAAAAAACAAGGAGTGGCAGAGAAAAGTGGCCAATTGATACGCGACCACCCCTGTGAAGGAAGTCAGAGCAGAGATGAAACTAGAACCCAAAATAAAGTTAGAAGCAAGAGATGAGGGGGCCGATCTGGCAGCAGAAGTGTCCCTCCCTTATACTCCAGCATCAGCCTTCCCTGCCACACGGTTTGGTGTCATGAATCAATACATCCCCTCTTTTGTTCCAGCAAGTTAAAGCTGAATTTCTGCCTTTGGATTCAAAAGAACATTGACTTGTTCCACCATTGTTGCAAGCTTTAAAAAATCATTTTGCAGCGGGGGTTGAAAAGATTATTAAATTTCCAAAGATTCTAGAATGCAAGCTGTTTTATTTGATATAATACTAAAACATTTCTGCAAAAGAATGAATGTGTTATAATCACATGAGATTTTAGTCATATGGTAAAAATGTTACCATCAAAGCTTAAGTAACCAGAAATTACCACACAAAACCCTAGGAAGCTGTCACACATAAAAACTTTGCCACAAATACTTTTAGTTACAGAGCAGTTTGAAAAAAAAAAAAATGAAAGAAAAAGAACACACCTGTAATCCCAGCCACCGGGGAAGCTGAGGCAGGAGGATTTGTAAGCTTCAGATTGACTCCATCTCAAAACAAAAAAAGAGTAATTCTACTTAAATATCCCTATGAAACTAATTTTAAAAGACATCTTAATTTTTAAAGCAGTTTTACAATCACAGCAAATTTGAAGGGAAAATATACCTCCTAACCCTACACATTTACATCCTATCCTGTTATCAATGTCCTGCACTAGAGTGGTCCCTTCATTACAGTTGAAAAACCCTCACTGACACATCATAGCCATCCAAAGTCTATAACAATTTGTTTTCTAGTCTACTGCATTAATGGTTTATAGCTCTTTATATGTGAGAGTCAATCTATGATGACTATTGTTTGCAAAAAATATAATAGAAGTAAAAAGCAAATACTGCCCACCTCAGAGGTAAACTTTCACCACGAATTGACCATTTTCAGAAGATTGGGTCACACAATTCTGAGGTCCATTAGAAAAAATGAAATTCTTTTAGAGTGACATGAAGTGAAGCAGTGTACCTCAAATATGACGCCTTTACAGAGGTATACTTGTATCTTAAAAAAAAAGTATATTCTTTCCTTCTCGCAGAGACTCCAGCTCAACAATAACTGGAACAATCCCCTTTCTGAGAGATTCGAAAATGAATTATGAGTTTCGTGCACCCTAGGAAAGGGTAAAACCAGCCACATCAAAGCCAGTAGAAAACTCTTCGGCCCTGACTTGTTATCCCCTCCAGCTGTCTCAAAGTGACTGGCAGAAAAATTTCAGTTTCTAAATTGAATCATAAGGACACTAAACAGCAACAAGAAAGTGCAAAAAATTATAAAGCTCACTGGTTGAGGTAAAACACAAACAAATACAGAGTATTGTAACACTGTAAGATTGCTTAATTCTGGTATGTCAGTTAAAAGAAAAATACAAAAAAGAAAACTATGTTACATACTACTAAACTCACAATATGAAATCATGTAATTTGGGACTTCAAATTTTGTGTGTAGGTGGTAAAGAAGTAAAAGAATAGTCATGAAGCCAGGCGTAGTGGTGCACACCTGGAACCCCAGCATTTGGGAGGCTAAACCAGCAGGATTGCCACAGGTTTGAGGCCAGCGTGGGCTACATAGTGAGTTCAAAGCCAACCTGAGCTATCTAGCAGGACATTGTCTCAAAAAGCAAAACAAAAACAAAAACAACAAAAAAACAGAATAGTCATGAATGCAACTGAAGTTGTATTTAGCTTATACTAGTTTGTGATAACTATAAGATATGTTATATAAGCCTATGGTAAACACAAAGAAAATTTCTATAAAAGGTAAACAGAATAAAATGAGACAGGTAAGAAAGCAAGCCAACACACACACACACACACACACACACACAAATCAACACACACACAGGATGGGGGTGGGCAGGTACAGCTCTGGTCCAGCATGCTCAGGACCCCAGGTTTGATCCAGAGGAGCCCCATACTGTCCCCCAAAAAGAGGAGAAAAGAGGGACAGCAAAGCTAAAGACAGGTAGAAAATAACTCATATAATGATTTTATTTGGTATTTCACTAGTAGTAACAATTCTAAAAGTATATGCATTAGATTGGCAATCAAGACAAATGGAGTGGTTGATCAGAAAAACAAATCACACACATAAAAAGCATCAACTACATTCTATCAATAGAAGACTCCTTTTAAGGACACAGATGGGCTGCTGGAAGTAAAAGAATCAAAAACTATATTCCAGGAAAATGGGAACCAAGAGAATAGGGGTGGCCATACTCAGAGTAGATAGACTTTAAGTCAAAACAAAAACAAGAGACAAAGAAAGTTATCATAGATATAGATATAGATTCATAGGGTAGAGATACAGTAAAAGAAACAAGAAAGATAAAACTATAAATATTTATGTACCCAACATCAGAGCACCCAAATGTATAGAGCAAACTCTGACACAACCGAAGAGAAAAATGGGTGGCAACACCATGGTAGGAGAGTTTAATGCCCTACATTCAATGGTTGATGGAATGTCTAGGCTGAATATCAGTAAGGAAAAAGGGGACTTAACATTATGGACAAACTAGATATAAAAGATACATACAGAGTGTTCTCCTCAACAGCAAAACAGTACACATTCTTTTCATAAGAACACAGAACACTATCCAGCGAAGATCACAAGTTGGCACACAAAAATCTCTTAACAGATTTATGAAGATTCAACAACAATGAGATTAAATTAGAAATTGATAGTATAAGGAAAATTGGATATTCACAAATACGTGGTAAACAACACACTCTTGAATAATCATTGGGTTAAAGAAAAAAACAAAAGGGAAATTAGAAATTTCTTGAGACAAAAGAAAATAAAAACATAACATATGAAAATTTATGTAATAGACAAAATGCAGTACTAAGAGAAGGTTATGGTTTAAAAGAAAAACATACCCCCAAAGTCTCATTATGTTCAGAGGTAGGGCTTTTGGAAGGGGATTGGATCACAGGGTGCTACACTCATTGGTGGATTAACCCATGAGTGAGTTTATACCTATATGTGCTCTTGGGAGGTGGGACCTAGCTAAAGAGGGGGAGTCCCTGGGGATGTGACTAGGAAGGGCGCATTCTTGTTCCTGGCTCATTTCTCTCTGTTTCCTGGTTGCCGTGCGATGATCAGCTTTCCTCCACCGTCCCCTTACATCATGCCTTTTCTGTTTTGGAGCCAGCCAACCATGGACCAAATTGCCCCAAAGCTGTAAGGCATATTAACTCGTGGGTGTTGGGTATGTTGTCTCACTAGCAGGAAAGTTGACTAATACAGATGGAAATTCATACTAATAAACAATTACATTAAAAAGGAAGAAACAGTTCAAATAACCTAAATTTATATATAAAGGAACAGGAAAAACATTAAATACAAAATCAAGGAAATAATAAAGACCAGAATTTAAATGAAATAGAGACTAGAAAAATATCAATGAAACCATTTTAGCACTTCTACCATTGCTGAAAAGTCTGAGTCCAAATTCTTCTCTGAGACGTGAACCAAACTCTTACATCTAAGCCCTGTAAAAATCAAATGAAAATTAAACACTGCTGGTAAATAATGACAAATGGTAAATATTTCCATCTAATAATCCAAAAAGGGAGGGGCAGAAGGAATTGGACCAAAGAAAGACTGAAGTCTAGCAAAGCAAACATTAAATCCCCTAGCTCAATATCCAGCATCCAAGGCAGATAGTGGTGAAATGTGAACTCTAAAAGTCTTGAGCTTTCCCAGTCCTACAGTACTGCAGCTCTCGTGGCCTTTCTTGGGGTGCCTCTATTCACTACTCATGGCTTTTCTCAGACATTCCATCTTCTTGGCTTCTTCCATTCCCTGGGATCTCCACTGCAGTTTTTGCTTCACTCTCACAGCTTCATGCATTTGCCATCCAGAGGAACACTGCCTGGCCTGCCAGGCCTTCTTCTGAAATCTGGGTGGGAACCTCCCTGACCTCACAACTCTTGCATTCTGCATGCCTGTAAAACTACCACCAAGCAGATAACACCAATGTCTGCCACCAGCTTAAGTAGAAATCAGGCCCTTTGGATCATGGCTGCAGAAACCTCTGAGTGCCTGGATAGCTGAGTGCTGTGAATGAAATTCCAGGCCACCAACTGTCTAGGAAGTTTTTCTTGAGTGTGATGCCCTGGGGCCCTCTTCTCAAGTGAAAGCTTTACAGTTTTGCACTCTTGAGCCTGCTATGTGTGGGATCTTGCCAATTTCGGAGATGCCCTCAAGGCATATTTCCTGTTGTCCTGATGCAAATTACTTGGCTTCTTTTTAATGTTAATCTTATCAAAGACAAAGCTTTCTTTACCCAAAACTTTACAGGCTCCAGCTTTAAAAGAGCTTTCTTTCTGACAAAGAACAAAATTTTTCAAATTATTCAGTTCTTTCTTTTGGCCCTGCTTCTCATGGTATTAAAAGTAAAGAAAACACAAATAAATGGAAAGATAGCCCACGCTCTTGATTTGAAAGATTTAATTTGCTGAAATGCTCATAGTACCCAGAATAACCTACAGATTCAAGGCAATCTCTACCATAATGCCAATGGCATTTTCTGTAGTAATGGGAAAAAAATTATTGAATTTATTTTGAATTGCATAAGACCTGAAATAGTCAAATCAATCTTAAGAAAGAAGAAATCTAGTGACCTACCATTTCCTAATTTCAAATGATATTACAAAGGTACAGTAATCAAAACAATATTTAACTGCCCTAGAGACAGATATATAGATCAATGGAACTGAAGAGAGAGCCCAGAAATAAACCCATACATATATGTTCAACTTAGCTTCAACATGGGTAGCAATAATGCACATAGGAGAAAGGATAAACTCTTCTATAAACAGATTTGACAAAAGTGGACATTTACATGCAAAAAATAAAAATGGAATTTTGTACTATACATAAAAATCAAATTGAAAATTGATTAAAGACAAGCTCTGAAACTATAAAACTTCTGGAAAAAATATAGGTGACAATTTTTATAATGCTGGTTTTAGTAATGACTTCTTGGATATGATAACAAAGTCACAAATAACAAAAACAAAAATAGACAAGTTGAATTACATCAAATTGAAAAATATCTGTGCAAAAAAGAAAATAACAGAGTAAAAAGGCATCCTATAGAATGACAGAAAATCTTTGTGAACCCACATTTAAGTAATTAACATTCAATACATATGAAGAACATACAAATTTCAGCAAAAATCAAACAACACATATGAAAAATTAACAAAGCTTTTAAATGGATATTTCTTTTAAAAAGATATGCAAATAACCAACAGGTATATGAAAAGATGTTCAATGTCACAAATCATCAAAGACACAAAAATCAAACTAACACTGATGTATCACTTCGTGCCTTTTGTCATGGCCTATATCAAAAACAAACGGGAAAGAATAAGTATTACTGGGGACGCAGAGATATTGGAACCTTGGAAGGCTGTTGTGTAAAATGTTCAGGTGCTATGCAAAAAGTGTGACAGTTCCTTAAAATATTCAAAATAGAACTACCACATGAACTTGCAGTTTTATTTCTGGGTATTCATTCAAAAGTATCAAAATCAGGATCAATCTTGAAGTATATGCTTTCCCATGTTCATTTGAGCATATTTACCATAGTCAAGATATGGAATCCACGTAAGTATCCAGAAATGGATGAATGAGCTTAAAAGTGTGGTACATAGATGCAGTGAAATACTACTCAGTCTTATAAAGAAGGAAATTCTGTTGTTTGTCATAAGATCAATAAAATTTAAGGACACTTATATGAAGTGAAGCAAGCCAATCACAGATATTTGCTGCATGATTCTATGGTTATGAAGTATCTAAAGTAGTCAGAAGCAAAGGAAATGGTGGCTGCCAGGGGGTGAGGGCAGAGAAAATGGGGCAGTTTCTATTCAAAGACTAGAGAGTTTCAGTCGCGCAAGATGAAAAACTTCTAGACAGCCCACACAGTTTAACAATGTTGTACCATACACTTTGAAGTTTGTTAGAGGGTAGACTTTATATTACCAATATAAAACATCACGTTCACTTATGGCCCCTCATTATTAGTTTATTTTAATCACCATTGATTATATCTAAAAGAACACAAACTAAAATTTGTCCTTTTCTATGTGTTATTTATAATTTTAATGAGCCCATTATTAAACTATGTTAAATTTATTTCTTTTTAAGTCTAACTTTACCTACTTTCCCTCTAACCAACAACTGTATTTATTTCTTTCTTAATTAACCAGAGAAGATTTTTTATCTATTTATACATTTATTTTTTCCTTCATCTTAACTTGCTTCATGATTTCTTACTGGCATTAATATCTTTAATACAATATTATTGTACCTCATTATCTTATTTTATAGTATTTGGCTACTATAAAATCTACTTTTATGTTTGTGTAATATTTTATGTCACGTAAAGATTTCTTATTCCACACAAAGAATATTTTTGTCTGGCATTGAAATTAACCTCTCATTTACTCTAAAGTTTGAGTAAGAAATTGTTTCCTTCTATTTAACTTCTTGAACTTGTAGTATAACTTGAGCTATTACTTCACTGAAATACATATTCAAAATCAGGAAAAACAAGTCTATTGAATTCATACAAATGTTATCAGGAATGTCATCACTGAAACTCCAGGAAAGAAACTAAAAAGAGATAAAATTCCAGTGATACGATCTCCACACACTATTTCCACTCTACCCGCACCCCACACTGCGCCACTCCCACTAAAAGGAAGGCATTCATGAAGTGTGATGTAGATAGTTATTGAAGGAACCAGGAGTACTCAGCTCTATGCTATCACAAGCAAACAAATGTTAGAAGAGATGGGAAAATTCATTGAGAAGAAACAGGAAGAACCAGAGAAAACAGAATAAGCAACAGAACAGTACATAAGAAGACATATTTATAGGAGGAAGCGGGCATGCAGCCCTTGAGAGGCAATTAATAAAATTAGAAGCCATATAGATTTCCAAATTTGGAAATGGTCTTTTATTGTATAAAATGTAAAACAGAAGTGCCATTAACAAGCGCCTTCCTTCTCAAAATGTGTCACTGGGCCTTCTGCAATGTTAATTTCATCAAAAATATTGCCTCCGAGCCTACACCTCCTTCAGAAGTGCTACCCACACAACATTTGACATAAGTATAGCCCACAGTGCAGTTTTTCTTTAAGCCCTCCACCTGATCCCTGCCACAAAGGAGTCACATCATGACATTACAGAAACATCAGGCTGGGGAAAGCCTTTCAGTTAAAAACCTGCTGTCTAACCCATACTCAGTCAGCATAGCCAAGGTTTCAGTGCCTGGGTTACCTTCTCTTTCCATCTGTGCTCAAGCAACATCCTCTCCCATATTCTCAGTGATCCTGCACTGTTTAGTGGCTTCATAATTCTTTCCTTTCTTATTACTGTTTTGATGAATTGGATTAAAAAAACACTTCCCTAGCTTTATGATTTCCTATGTATTGCATATCCCCATAGTCAAGCATCAGGAGTTTTCTACCTGCATTGTCTATACTTCCTTTTTCTCACTTATATTTCCATGCATTTCAATATCATTTATTCCCCTATTTCAAAGGAAATACTATCGCCCAATTTGTCAGTGCCTACCTGTGTAATGGTTTAGAAATAAAATGTACCCCAAAAGTCTTATGAGTTCAGAGATGGGCTTTCAGAATGTGATTAGACCATGAGGGTGCTATACTTATCAGTGGATTCATCCACTGAGTTCATAGCTGAATGTGCTCTTAGGATGTGGGCCTACTCCGAGGATGCGAGTCACTGGGGGGCATGACCTTGAAGGATACACCTTGTCCACAGGTCCTCCCTTCTCTCTTTTTGCTTTCTGACTGCCATGAGTTGAACCACTTTTCTCCACCCTTCCACCATGCCCTTCTTGTTTTGAGGCCAGCCAACCACGGACTGAACCCACTGAAGCCATAAACTTCTCTTTAAATTGCAGGTGTCAGGATTTTTGTCCCAGTGATGGGAAACTGACCCATATAGCCTGGATTCCAAATGCAATGAATGCATTTAATCAGTTCTCTTCTTTCACTTTTCCATGACTTCTCTTTTTACTTTGCATGTTGTCATCAAACAATGGTATTTGGAAACTACTAGCCCTTGATTTTCATGATGCTTTTCTCTATTATTTTTGTTTTGATTTTTCTTCTTTATATATATGGCTGGATTTATTTTTCACTAGCATTTCTTTAACATTCACTTTTCTTCTACCCTTAGCCCTTGTCTGCTAATTATTTACTTTATTCTGGCATTAGTTAAAACCTATATACTAATAATGTCATATCTTTCTTAACCAATTGGAAATTGTTTCAGAAATTTAGAGCCATATTTCAAGTTCCCACCAGACTTTAACCCTTAAAAGTCATAAAGGTGCTTAAGTGTAGCATGGTTAACACTGAACTTGTCATCTCCAAGCCTGTTTATCTTTCAACTTAATTGCATTATCTAAGCACCTCTTCTGGGAAGGATTCTCAATATTGTCTTTACTAAATCCTTATTAAGCCCTATATATTCTACTCCGCAATTATGTCTTAAGTTGGACACCAATCATGAAAGTTTTAACTATTGACTTATTGTTAATGTTTTTAAACACTTGCTATCAAAGACAAAATAACATAGGCTTTTGTGTAAAATCCTCCAAATAGTTTCTACTAATTGTCTCTCTTCAGTGAAGTTAACGCTTCTGAGCTTCTGTCTTCTCAAATATTTAATGCATATGAAGAACATCATTCTTACAGGCTTAAATTATGTGATGCATATAAGTGCCTACCCCTGAGTAAACAATCGACGGTGTTATCATTTTTATTATCACACACTTTACTGCCGTTAATATGAATCACCTAATCTTAAAACCACTCAAAGACTCTGGATATCTTTCAAGGTTATCTATAATCTAGTATCTTCAGCATCATTTTCAAACATTGTTATAGAAGCCTTCCTTTCAATCAGGGACTTTTTCTTCTTTGTCTTACGTAAGTAACTACTCAAAGATCTGTTAAAAACTCATTGCAAATTTAACGTATTCGGGAGGAAATTGAGAAGACACTTATAAAGAAAGACTACAAAGAGACAGAGTGTTGCAGAATGTAGAAGACTTCTGTATGCAAATTGGTGCAAAGGTTACATAACTATACATATTTGTCAGACATATAAATCTATACCTCTAATGTATGTAAATTGTACCTCAGTAAGTTTATTTAGAATGGAATTATACAGAATCTTGTCAGTAACTAGTTTCTTCCCAGGTTAATATGCGACCATTATGAGGGTCCACAGCACATTTGTACAAGCTGTTCATAGCACTGATTCTAACCTTGTTTTGTCAGCACTATTATGAATCTCCCTGTAAACTACGGGAAATCCATTTTTCTCTTTATTTGATTTTTATTGGTACATGATTACATTCCTCCTGTGGAGTTGGTACGTGTACATAACACATCTTAATTCTTTTTTCTATCCTCTTCCTCTCCCCTCATTTCCCCTTCCCTCCATGTCTTAGGAGATCAAGGCAAGGAAATCCATTTTTCTATATAAAACTTCAGAAATGTGAAGTGGTGTCACGGTTATTTACTACTTCAGAGATGTATATATAACTATCAGGGACCTGGCCAAGTATCTCCAGCTGCCTGTATAAGGGGTACGCCGAAAGGATGAAATAAGAGACAAAGACAATTTAGTAATGCATAAGGTGGGGCTGGGAGGTCAGTGCCTCAGATGAGCAAAGACAAAGATTCTCCAGCTCGCCACTACTGTATTAGCCAGTAGTCGTGATTGCTGTGGGCTAGTAAGAACAAAGCATTCTTGCAAGGACAAGACAAGGGGCAGTAAGGAAACTGCAGCTTTCCTAGGTGAAACTTTTACTACTACACTGCTTTAAAGATCCAGGTCTTATCTTGCCCTGTGAGTGCCACAGTGTCACTAGCCATTGGGCTTCAGCTGTGACCGGAAGAAAGCGGGGAGTCTCCTTCTTCCAATCTGGCTCAAAGGGAGGGACAAGGACAGCCTCTGATATCCTCTAGACTCAGTTTATAATCTGTGGTCCCCAACATATAACTCTGTTCTAACATCTCTCATAAACCTAAGAAACAGTGGGATTTTTGTTTCTCCAGGTTTTTCTGCTTTCTTCATTTATATGCAACTTTCCACCAAACCTATAAGCTCCTAAACTAACCAAACACACTAGCTTTTCAAAAATACAAAGTTTAACTATGACTCTAGGCATCAGAAGACAAAGTTGCCAACTAATGCTTTATTTGTATAAAACATAGGAAAAATATCAAATTTGTAAGAAACAGAAATATACATTTTTACAAAGTTTCTTATCCATTATCACTCAGCATTCTTCCATACTGATGTCTTTAATTCACTAAAGAAAAATTAGAGCAAAATCAATTAACTTTCATGATTTCCATCTTCTAAATGACATGGAAGTCATTTCATGTACAACTTTTCTGTATGTGCTGAAAAAGACATAGTCTCTTCATTCTTTCTACTAAGCAGAAGAAAACTAAAACTAGATATAGCCATGAAAAGCAATATTATGAATCCCATTGCTGACCATTAAAATCTTGTTTTCCTATACTAAGATATCAAAGAGCGGTACTATATACCCAATATAATTCTTAAAAATCTAACATCCATATTTTGGAAGTCACAAAAATTATAGTGATATTTTGACCCAATGTATCTTATGTGTGATAGCATCTTTCCTCCAGTAATCTCTGTGTACATATTCAAATACACATAATTAAATGAACACAATGAACCTCTACTGTTTATATACTTCAGATAACCAAAGAACAAATGCTTCTCCTTTGGAATACTGATACCACTGGATACATAATGTCAAATCTTGTTCCAGGACACAACTGGGTGAGTTCAGCGAGGAATACAATAGGTTGTAATCATTTCTTCTGTTTGCTTGCATTTCCCAGGCCACTGTTATTCTTTTCCCAGGGGAACTCTCTGTCCTAATACAGCACCAGATGTCTTCATCTCTCCTGATTGAAAGACAAGCATCTACAGTGTCTGACATGTTATCCTTGCTCAAAGAAAGAGTGTGCCGCAAAGTTTATATTTTCCATAAGTAAACAACAAGTCTTTGTCCCAGGCATTGCCCCTGTGGTACTTAGGATTTCCTTCCCTCCATTAATCACTGATATCTCAATAGATCTTTCTAAACCTTTCTAAGGATACTGAGTCAGGTGCCATAATTTTCTTTAAAAAATTCTTCTACTTCCAATCTCCTTTTTTTCCATATTCACCCAGCCATTCCAAATACGAAGTACTGACTTATATTTAATTATCCACTTGTCCTAAGGGTAAAATTCTTGGGCTATGTGGGTTAGGGTAGCTGCATTATATAGATCTGCATGATCTTTTTAAAAGAAGTCCTCAGGGCCGGTGAGATGGCTCAGTGGCATAAGCGCCTACCTGGCAAGCGCGAGGTCCTGAGTTCAACTCCGGGAACCCACATACGAAAAAAGGGCCAGTGATATGGCTCAGTGGCACGGGTGCCTGCTGGCATGCAAGGTCCTGAGGTCGACCCCCGGTACCCACAAAAAATAAATTAATTAATTAATTTAATTAAATAAAAGAAGTCCTCAAATCTTTCACACTAGAGTGCACAGCAAGGCCTTCTACATCCTCCTAAGATAGTAAAGAAATAGAAAATAGAAGAGCAAGGTTTTATTTTATTGTAAGAAAATTTTTAAAGAATTTCTTTGATTTTAAGAATCTTTTTCTGTCTCAGATAAGATAACTGTAAGCCCTGTGTGTGATACTGATTTTGCATCTAATTTCTAGAATTGACAATCTTTTTGGAAAATAATGAATTAAATATGGTGGGCAAATTATATTTCCTGAACTATCATAGAGGTAAAATTACCAAACATTTGTGGCTATTTTAACACAGATGAGAATAAAATAATTATAGATGATAAAAGAATGAACATTATTATACTGAGTTTTTATTTACTGTGTATCCAGAGAGTTTGACCAGAACTATAAACTTGCATTTTCAGAAGTATTATTTGCTTGTGATGATTTCAGAGTAGGCTATTCCCTGACAGTCTCCACGGATATGGGTAAAAAAGCACTGACACAACCATGTGACTTTTAAACCTGCAGGAGCAAATCTTATACAGTCATTGTCAGGAAATACGGATATTTAGATGGAGTCTTTGTGCACAACTCAGTGAGAAACAAAATTCTACCCAATAAAGAACTCAAAACATTTGTAAGGAAACATTGTAAGCTTATAAGGAGATACCCAGAAGACACTGGGGAAAGCAGGCATTGTATGTGAAATGTAGAGGAATACATCTCTACAAGCTTAGGTATTTGGCGGCCACTATAGGCAAGTAGATGTCATTACTGGATACTGTAGTCAATTTCACAAATCATGCATGTCCTGATCATAACAAATAAAAACTCTGTATTGCTGATTGAGCAAAATGGTTAGGATATTAGTATAGATGAAAAACAAAGTATTAAATAGGAAAGCAGACCCTGGATAAGCCACCACCACACGAAGTCTTCTCAGGTGACAAACTTTTTTACTATTTGCCAATCATATATGTCACTTGTTAGGGAAAATAAATTTTTTAAATATCATAGCAATGATTCTTTTTACCAAGAAAGAGAATAAAACATCTTATTTAGAAGAGATAGTCATTAAAAGAAGTTCTTATTTCCCCTAGAAAATATGTTTTGACTATGATGCAATTAGCAGAAATCTTGCCCAAAAAATTTATATTAAGGACAAATTGCTACAGTGATTCATCCTATTAACTCTGTACTAAAGAGGAGTTATTTAAATTTTTTAAATCTTTGCACTTACAGACATAGGGTTAAACAAGAATAAAAATCATAATGCAGTTGTCTTTTACAAAACCTTTCCTCAAAATTTGAGAATATATCAGTTTAGTGCCTAACCCTTTCTGACTTGCCCTTCCTGGAGAAAACTTTCCCTACTTTAAAAAGCATTTTGACCCTTATCTTCATAAGATTATCTTGATTTTCTTTTTGTTAAAAATTTCACAACTGTTTATTTTTTATAAACTTCCACACATTTGACATTATCTGCTCTATTGTAATTATGTTTAACTAAATAATTTATGTGAACCTAGGAACAATAGCTACATCTGGCAAATATTTATATACTTCATTTAGGATAAAATAAATTCACACTCCTTGGATATACTTACTCCAAGGCACGTTTTGGAACATTAGCTACAGATTTGTTTTATTTGCCCTTAAATTATAAGATACAGTATGAAGTGTAAGACATTTGAATATCCATCCCATTTAGCTAGGAGTAATTGTGTTTTTAGCATCTACATTCTATTAACTCAATACAGACGAAAAGTTAGTACAAACTAAGCTGGGTACAGTGGCGCATGCCTCAGTTCCTCAGCAGTTTAAGATAGAAGGATCCCTTGAGCCCAAGAGTTCAAGGCCAGCCTGGGCACCTACAGAGTGTCCCTCTCAAAACAAAAGTTTGTAAAACTGATTTTTAAGGTTAAAAATAAAATAAAAAAAATATATATATATGTTTTGATAACTGTAAAGTACCTTATAAACATAAGTTTTTAGTATATTATTTCCTACTCAGCTAAATATAACAAAATGGCTTCACGTTTCATCCTCAATTTGCTGTAATATCCCAAAAAGATTTGAAGAAATTCAATTCTTTGAATTCTTTATTTAATAAATCTCTAAACTTTAGTAACTAGAAATTATACGCACTAAAACTCTAAAATATAGATCCTTCAGCTACACCCATAGAATTTAGATAAGCCTGTCTTTTGCAGGACTAACAGATAGTCACGTCTGGAAAAATTATGAGGTATTTGTGCCATAGATGTCCATGGGCTTCAGTGAGAAAATCCTACATGACTACAAAGTAAATTCTGTGCAAAAACATATGCTTTAATATGGTTTAGAATGTTATGAAAAGCCCAGAAATTAAAGACCACTTCTCACATAAGAAAAAGTCCCTGGAATATGTCAAGCACATTTGTTAATTTGAAGAGCAGGCAAGATCCTATGTGTGGTGTGGTATTGATTTAATCCTGGACTTTCTATTACTTATAATCTTATTTGGAAGAGAAGATGTACATGAGCAAGAAGGAGTTGTATCACAGTGTAAGATGGTATAAAATGGAGTGCTAATTTGGACATACTTAGGGAATAAATTGCATAATATGCACAACAAATATTCTTGAATTAAATTAGCTTTGAATCATCAGTGAGCATGCCATAACTAAAAATTGATCTGGACTTCAAATGATTGCATGGTTTTTGTATGGAAAAAAAATGCAAAACACAGAATGTGTGTGAAAAAAGGAGATTAAAAAAAAAAAGAAGAAAGAAAGAAAGATACCCAAAAAGCTAGAAAAAGCAGAATAGAAGAGCAATCTATAACTTAAAGTGCAAAAGCTCAGTACCCTTAGGAGCAACACTGGAAATCATCAAAGCAGAAAGGAGACTCACTAATCAAATGAGTACTGAGCTTCTTTAGAGGAATCAAATAAACCGAGTACATACTGTACTGCTGTAGATGAAATGGCAAACAGCACATTTTAAACCCATGCCCAGAAATAACCACCATTATCTAAAATTTGCATTTACTTTTAACATTCACTTTTTAAAAACAGAACAATCCTTGCTAAGTTTAACACTTTTTCCAAAAATCTTTGGGCTAAAGCTTTTATTTCCCTAATTCTGTATTGACAGGAAGAGATGAAATTTCATGACAAAGGAAGAATCAATATGTAAATTATGCCATTTATGAACAGTTTAGAAAATACCAACTTATTGCAGAAGAAAGGTAAAATAATTGAGACATTGCTTTGTTTTTTATTGCTGGCCATGAAACTTTCTGATATATAAAAGTTGTTGCTACCAAAGGTGTCTCATGACCTTACGGTTTTTATCTTATGAACTTTGCGGTTTTTGTGTGGCTGAGCACATCTCCGTTGTAACTGGTCACATTAGTATTCTGTGTGTGTCCCTGACTGCTCAGCATTTAGAGTCAGTCTTAATAGAAATGAGGAGGCTCAGTGCTGCCGGTAAACGACAGACAGACCAGGGCTCTGTACTTCCGTTTAGCTACTGTTTCTGGGGCTGTGTAGCTTCGGAACAGCTGAGTTCTTTGAATAGACTGCATCTTTTTGTGAAAACAGATTCACTGTGATTCTCATTTTGCTTCTTACCACAATGCATCTTTTTTTAGTAGCTACTTGTTCAATAAGCTAATACTACGGAATTTTTATTATCAAATTGCTCGATATTTAGGAGCTTGCTTAGCTAAATATTAATTATCCTGATTTTATTCATGACTTTCCTCTGACTCTATAAAGGAAAGAAAGTGTCTGTGTAGAAAATCAGCAACAACAAAGACAATAAATTAGAACTCAAAAGGTCTGATTTTTCATTTTTTGAGTGACTTTAACAGTCCAAGAACTGATATACTGCCTACCATCCTAAGTCAACGATAGAGGTTACCTTGAGCAATTTTTAAAACACAAGTCTTGAAGAAATCTGACTTTATTTTTATTTTCTATTATGATGTGATTATATGTATATAGCAATTCCTCCAGATGAAAATAATGATTATGTATTGCAAATATATACCACTACAAAGAAAATACTGTACATGAGCGTAAGAAACCTGGCTTAAGCCTGAAGTTTACAAGGGCTGGGTTTGCCTGGAATTCTCTAAGACAGTAGCTTTCAAAATGCAGAAAAAGGAACATCTTGTCAGCTCGGGGAGCATTTTCTATTGCTAGTAATATTAAAATTACTATAATTTTTTAAACTAACATATTTATCTTTCATTTAGGGTATGAATTGATAACTTTTTAAAGATTTTTGCATAAAATATCCCAGACATTGGTATTTCACTATCAGCAAAGACTGAGTGGTGACTTTCTATGGGGAGAGAATAAGAATGTTGGACAAAGGCCAGTGAGATGGCTCAGCGGCACAAGCACCTGCCTGGCAAGCACAAGGTCCTGAGTTCGACTCCCAGAACCCACATTAAAAAAAAAAAAAAAAAAAAAAGAATGTTGGACAAGGTCCTTAATTATAAGCCAAAGTAAATAAACTAGTTGTTGATTATCTTTTCATCTCTATGTTTTGGCTAAAAGTGAACAATCAGTGAATGGAAAGATCAATAAAAATAGAAAGTAGTGGATAACTAGATTACAGACAAAACAATAGCCATTCTGTCTGTGGTTGTCAGCATGGGTCTCAGGAAGATGTGAGGTACGTTGGAGCTCGAAGGAAGCAAAGAACTTAGAACTTACAAAACACACCCACTTTAACCTCCAGCGGTTTATGTGTGTATGCTTGTATATAAATTTTAAAAAATATTTTAAATTTTGACATTAGAAATACTTCAGAAATAATCCACTATTATTTTACTAAAATAAATGTCTTATTTTTAAAATTGTTCACTCACCGTTCTGAAATTTTTTTTTTTTTTTTTTTTTTTCTGTGGGTTCCAGGGGTCAAACTCAGAACCTCGCTCGCCAGCAGGCGCCCGTGCCACTGAGCGATATCACCGGCCCTTTTTTCGTATGTGGGTTCCGGGAGTCGAACTCGGGCCCTCGTGCTTGCCAGGCAGGCCCTTACGCTGCTGAGCTATTTCACCAGCCCCAGAAAATATTTTTGACTGCTATGTTTCTTATATTTTATTTCCAAATACAGGACCTATGGTGACATTAATCCTCAGACTGTAAGTCAGTACTAGTGTGGCAAAAAAGCAACTTTCCACACACACATACTTGTTATCCTTTTCTTAGTGACAGGGTTTTACTTCTTTGGTTTGTTTTTTATCTATTTATAAATACACTACAATACTGTCTTTGGAAAGCATCTTTGAAAATATATATAAATGAACACAGAATATAATCCAATTCCTAGACTTACGTTGAATTTTAAATATTGTTGTGAATTGTTTATAGAAAGCTATTAGTAATCACTCAGGGATGAAGGTTAGTGGCTGTTCACCTAAACACATTGTTACGAATATGGTAGCCACAAAGAAGGACAATAAAAAAAAGGAAAAATTCAAGGTGGAGGCCAAATCTGATATCTAAGAAGTTAGAATATGTGTAAATATTTTAAAAAAGAAGAAGAAGAAGAAAAGCAAAGAAAAGAATAGGGTTAAGTAGACAATTATCTGGTAAACTTTTACTTAAACCCTGTGATGGGCTTATGAATGCTTGTTTTTATGATAGTATTCACCATCTGGTCTTTGACAGAGGGGCTCAAAAATATATGCTTTAGGAAAGACGGTCTCTTTAACAAATACTTCTGGGAAAACTGACTGTCCACATTCAGGAGACTGAATCTAGGCCCATATCTCTCACCATGTACTAAACCTACAGAATGAGAAAAATATATGCCAACTATTCTTTGGACTGAGAACTAACGTCTAGAATATGTAAAGAATTCAAAAAATATTACATTCCTCCCAAAATAAAAAAAAACAATCAAAAATTGGACAACTGAAACAAAGACTTCTCAGAAGTACAAATGGCCGATAAATACATGAAAAAATGTTCAGCATCTCTGACCATTAGAGAAATGTAAATTAAAACAACACTGAAATCCCATCTTATTCCAGAAAAAATTACTATCATCAAGAAATCAAATAATAGCAAATGCTGACAAGACTGCAGGGGAAAAGGAACCTTTCTAAATTGTTCTTGGGAATATAAACTAGTATGACCACAGTGGAAATCAGTATGGAGATGTTTCAAAAACTAAAAACACGAATTCCATTTGACCTAGCTATTGCTTTTCCAGGTTTCTTCCTGAAAAAGTTGAAGACATTCTATTACAGTGATGCACGTGTACCCATGTTTGCAGCAGTAAAATTCATAATAACTGAATCTTGGAAGCAGCCTGTATGTGCAGCAACAGATGAATGGATAAAGAAAATGTAGGATTTATATAGAATAGAATGCTAGTCTGCCATAAAGCAAGATATACTTGAGTCATTTATAGAAGAAGATCCACCTCGAGACTTGTTAAGTGAAATAAACTAGACACACAAGCTTAAATATCACAGGGTTTCTCTTATGTGAGAAACTCAAAATGTAAGTAAGTAAAAGACCAAAATAAAAGATAAGACAACAGGTAACAGGAGATAGATCATTTGCAAAAGAGAAGGGAACTAAGTGATAGAGGGAGGGGGAAGGGAAGGGGGAAGGGATTAAAAAAGAATTAAGATGAGTTATGTACACGACCCAACTCCCCACGAGGAATGCAATCATTATGTACTGCAAATATGTACTAATGTAAGTAAAAGTTAAAAAATAACCCTTTTCTGGAAAATATAAATATTTTATGATATAGTTGTAATATTCGAAAAGGTTCTGATTTTGCTTTAAGGCTACATGACGCCAAAATGAAAAGGGCCTCCAAAAGCTGAGCTTGTACATTATGAAGAGAAAATTTCTGAATGACTGAACTGCTGAATGTCTGCTATGCTATTCTGTTTTGCAGTTGTAGGATTTGTCTCTGCAGCTCTCCTATTCTGAGTTGCATTTTTAAGACAGCTGACTTCTTGTCATAGTAATCTTTAGAATTTCAATGTTTATTTTAAAATAATGTGTTTATTGAAAAGGTTAAATATGTCATGATTAAAATGACACTGCTTGAAAAATGAAAGAATACAAAGTTGTACAGAAAGTCTTCTTTAGGTCATTGTCTTACAGCAGCTACTGAAAACACATTACTTTGTATAAACATCCAAAACTCTTTTGAGCTCACGAGTAGATATAAATATATCTTTTTGTAAACTCAAGTTGAAGCATATGGTAAACACTACCATAGGTTTTTATTTTTTGCTTAATGTTTTCCTTGATGACCTTTGAGATCAACCCAGATTGATGCATCTATTTGACTTACTGCTGATGTAGTTCAAATCTCACCAGATTATCAGCTCGTGTAGTTTTGACAGGGCTAATCTATGAAATAGCTGACCTTGTTGCCTTTGGGGATGCAGCACTTTCAGTGTATTTTTCTTTCATAACCGTTTTTCTATGTAGGATTTCCCTCACAGGAGTCAAGTTTGAGCTACTTATGCTTTCCTATAATGACTTAAAGCTTCTAAAATTTTGAATGCATCTACTAATATTTCTATCAATTTTTTTCTTTTTGGTAATTTTCTACTTACCATTTTTAATTGTGTTTGTCTCCTGTTTTTGCTAAATATGCAGGATGGTAGTATGTTTCCTCCAAGAAAAAGCTGCTTATCATATGTGTATCAGCATAAGCACCCAAATATACAGTCTCCTCTCCTATCCTAATTCTTTTTCGTGACTTTCTCACTTGTTTCTAACTTGTTTTCTCACTTGTTCCTAATAGAGTGCCTGCTATATTTTTATTCATTCTTGATTCTAAATAACATAGAGGAAAACAGATTTTCTTCTAAAACTTTTTGCTTCGTTCGGATCCCATACAAACTAGATTTTAATTTTAAAAAGCATATCTTAAAATATATATTATATATAACGTAATATAAAATATATTTTTATGTAGTGTGTGTTTATGTAGGTGCACATTCTGTGTGTGTGTCTGCATGTGTATCCTCGGACACACACACGTGCTATGTATTGAATGGCTGTCTGCCCCCAAATGTTGCATGTTGAAATTCTAACCCCCAGTGTGACCGTATTAGGAGGTGAGGTACCTGGCAGGTGCTTAGGTCTTGAGGTGAAACCCTCATAAATGAGATAAGTGTCATTATAGATAATCTCAGGATCTCTCTCTCTGTCTCTCTCTGTCTGTCTCTCTCTCCAAGATGACTGTTTGTGAATCAAGAGGTCTGTCCTTACCCAATACCAGATCTTTCAGTACCTGGATCTTGGCCTTCTCAGCCTCCCTAACTGTGAAAAATAAATGTTTATGGCTTAAGCCACCAACATGATGGCTCTTTTATTATAGTAGCCTACACAAACTAAGATACCACGTATTTCCTAAAATAGATATTTCCTACACGGATTTTAGTCATCTTACCTTTAATTTAATTCAATTTGCCCAATATGTGAGAGGTAGATTTTTATTTTTATTGCTTTTAATTTAGATTTTACTTTTCAAATGTTTATTGAGGTTTATTTGTTTGCTAATGTAAATTTTCAATGTATTTTGATAAAAGAATTTGTCTTACATTATTTTTGAGAAGTGGCAAATAAACACTTGAAAAGGCAATTTTTAGTATTCTCTCTATATCACATAGTTGCATTTAATGTCACAGTGACAGTGGAAATCACTGTCAATTACGTCCCTTGATGTTCTTACCTTCTTTGGAGGTAAGGGCTTGCTTCTTTGTCAGAGGCTGAGAAAAGCGTGTGAGACTTTCAACTAATATGATGCTTCTCTTTCTTCTTTTCTTCTTCTTCTCCCTCCTCTTTTCTTCTTCTTTTTCATCTTCTTCTTCTTTTTCTTCTTCTTCTGCTTCCTCTTCCTCTTCTTCTTCTTGTAGCTTTTTTGATTCAGAAACTTATTCACTGTTCCATAAATTTTCTCATTAAATTTTTTCTCTGTTTCATTTTTGGTTTTTATTTTGAAAACTGACTTTGCTGATATTATTGTTATGACCCCTAATTATTTTAGATTTGTATGTCTCTTTTATGTCTTCTTTATCATTTTACTTGGAATTTTCCCAATTCTCTAAAATATGGCTGTTTCTTGTAGACAATGAGCCTTTCTATCATATTAATTAGGAGTTGCTAAAATAGAAGTCTTTCAAATCTCTCACTCTCTCTCTCCCTCTCTTCCTTTCTTTCCAGTACTGGAGATTGAACTCAGGGATGCTCTAAAATTGAGCTACATCCCTGGCCATTTTTTTTTTTTTTTTTTTTTTTTTTTTTTTTTTTTTTTTTTTTTTTGGAGACAGGGTCTTCTTAAGTTGCCCAGGCTGGCTTTGAACCCTTCTGCCTCAGACTCCTAAGTAACCAGGATTTCAGTTGTGCACCACTATGCCCAGCTCAAATTGGTTAAAAATTGGTTAAAATTGGTTAAATCTATATTCTACCAATTACTAGCTGTGGATATTGACAAAATTGTGGTAAAAAGATAGAATGAGCACTTATTAGTTGCCAGGTACTGATCTAAGTAATTTTTAATCTATTGTCTCATTTTATCTTTATTGAAGAAGTACCTAGAATTATTTAGAAGGTATAAGATTCTAAACAGCTTCTGATAGAGTTAGACTCTTTCATGCAATCTACAAGTGATTTTCTGCTTTAAAATTATTTACTTATTTTTCACATATGAAATTCATTTGCATTTTCTCTGGTTCTTCTTTACTCAAATAATTGTATTATTAATGAAATGATATTTAGTTTCTACCTAGAAAGAATTCCCATATTTATGGTGTGTAAAAAGCAGCTACAAAGTTAGAAGATGAGTAGGAAAAAGCAAGAGCTAAATGAACTTTGATGGCATTACATTGTGCTGTTCTTTAAAGCAATGCCTACTACAAAAGATGCAAGAAAATTTCATAACACAGCTTCAAAATATTTTTTAAAAATCATCTAGTATTCACAATTAAGCCAAGTAGTCAATACATTTCTAATAAATATATATAAGTATAAATAATCAAGTAAAACTAAGTTGGCAAAAATATAATTGGCAGATGAAACTATTGAGTCCAGAGTGTACAGATCACCAAGTCGTGGTCTCTGTTACTCAGTTACTCTGTTGCCAACAGATTTTCCCCAGGTAGGCAGAGCTCCCTCCTCTGACCAGCACTGTTGCTTAAGCTCCATTCAAGCCCCCAGTGACAAGGAACTGGTTTCCCTGCAGCCTCTTGAAGTTCATTTGTGTAAAAATGTACCAGTCAGTGAAATCTTGGGACTGATCACCCATCTTTCCCTGAACTTGAACCCTATTCTCCACAAATCCATGCTTCCAATTTGGTTTAAATTTTCCATCTAATTTAGCTCATCATTCTCCAATATCATTTCCCTGGAAAACACTGGTAGAACTGTGAAAGCAGAAGAGGAATGAGTAAGGTGTGGTAGAGTTAAGAGGAAAGTAATAAGAAGATAAAGGGGGGTGGTGAGAAGATGGTTTAAAGCTAATTTGAAATAATTTCTTATTATTCTGCTGTCTTCAAATAATCCTTTTTCAAATCTGATTTTTTTAAGTACATGTCGTTGAAGATGTAGGACATTATTTTAAGAAAAATGAATTGTATGCCAGAAGTCTGTGATGTTATCCCATTGTACCTTCTCCTTTACTACCGGAGCCAGGAGGCTGGAAACCACCATTGCGGGAATGGTTCCCAGCACAGTTCCAAGGTAGAATTTTCCAATGAGTTGCAGTCATGCAAAATTTGAAAAGATAAAAAGAGCAGCAAAAGTTATTTTTGCATTTGGAGTAGCAGTGAGCAGATCTATAGGCTTTGGAACATAAAAACATGAGACACAGCCCATGACGTCTCAGAATCCTTTCGCAGTGTAACCCAAATTCTGTAAACACCCCGATCCAGTGGCATGAACTGTCGATGTAGACTGCTGTGGGTCTTTCCTGATATGCCTCTACTCCTGAATCCGTCATGGTTCTCCTGAGCTTTGCACCTGCAGTCCTCCACTAGTTTTATTAGTTTCTAATTTCCAATTTTGAATTACTTCTTGTTTAAGACATTTGGAAGAGCTTCCATTTTCCTAATCAAATCATAACAGACACAGACTACAACACCTTTACTAAGAAAACCTCTAGGTTTTGTTTAAACATGATATTTATATTTGTCCATTACAAATTCTTCATATACAGAGGGTGATTGAGATATAACGTTAAATATATAAAGCTATAATACTATGTGATCATATTTCACAAATTTAGAAAATATTTCAGTCAGAATAAAATATATTGCAATATAAACTTGGCTTTTATAACCAAGTCCTTTATTGCAGTCTATAAATCTCAGACTGATCTAGAATTGTAGTTGTCAATTAGTTTATATTTTTCACAAATAATGGAGTAATTGATTATGAGCTAAAGATATAAGTGATTCAGAATTACAGTTTTAAACTGGCATAATAATATTATTATATTAATAAAAATATATATTTGAATAGAGGTGTCACTTGGTATCCATTAAAAATTGATTGTGTGATTTCCTTCCCACACACTGATACCAAAATTTGCAGTTACTCAAGTCCTTTCTATAAAATGGAGTAGTGTTCACATATAACCTGTACACATCCTCCTACATACTTTGAATTATCCCTAGATTACCAAACAGGTTTTAAATATTATATAAATAATTGTTATATTGTTTTGTTTAGGAAATAATGGTAAGACAGAATGGTCTGTATGAGTTACATTATAGATGGGGGAATATTTTTTGATACAAGATTAAGCTCACTTATTGGAAAGTCTCCCTCAATATAAAAGGCTGACTAACTTTTAAAAAACTCTTGGCTTGTCATGATGAAACACTGGTATTACGATCATTAATTTCAAAGAAAATAGTTCATAATTTTTATTCTCCTAGATGTTTACTGGTTATTAGTAAGTGATGGCTAGAACAATAATGTCTTTACGTTTATTTACTTGTGGTCAATTCCTCATTCTTCAAATCTCCACCGAGAGCCGAGTAACCACATCTTGGAATGAAATTTGGAATAGAATATGAGAAGTTTATTCTGAAACTAAATTTTAAGAATCATGGTCCTTTTATTACAAATAAACATTAATGAAAAAATACTTTTAAGGTGTTTGTTATTTTAAAAATCATTTTTAAAGGTATTTCTTTGTATATTTCAAGAACTAAACCATTTATTATCTAGTTACTTTTGATACAGGAATTTAGTTACATTTAACATAGAAGTTTTACTAATTGTACTACAGAACATTAACTGTACTGCAGTCACCTTTCTTACTGGACCCAATCTACAGGGTCTTTGGGAAACAGTACGTTTCAGCCTATTACCTGGCCTCAGTCACTACAGCCATGGTTTAGTACACGGGAAACAGACCAACACCTAATTCAGAAATATATTTCATAGTTACTGAGCAGAAAGTTTTGTTTCAGTAAGTCAAATGTCAAGCGGCTTATACTAGAAGCTTTCACTTTATAGTTTCCCCTAAAACAATAGAGATGTTTATCAAGTAGTTCTGATAAGTGAGTATTATTTGAGGCATTATGTTATACTTTATCATTTAAGGAAAGGGTGTAAATTGTCGGAAACATAGGTGAAATAATATGCCATTCATTATTTAAAAATGAATGACAAATCTTTCCAACAAACATAATGCAATAATTCATTCTGCATAATGTAGTATTGTTAATGTTTTCAATTTTCCCCTTTAACACATTCATCTAAACCATTTTTTAATTAAATTAAATTAAATTCAATTAAATGTTTCATTTAATTCAGTTTCTTGGGAAGCCAAGTAATACTGTTTTCTCATCTTATTAAAAATAATATGATTTGAAGATTCATGTATTAATGTATTAAATGATTTTATTTATGTCAAAATTCACATGTTTATCAATTTGTCCCCACTCGCAAATTTAAACTAGAGAGAAGTTAAGGCCTTCCAGCTTGGTACACTCAGAATGGGAAAATGAGTGTAGTGAAAACTGAGATAGAAAAAGAATTACGTTAGAAAATAGAGCCTTCATTCCAGTCTGCTCAGTTTTAGCATTTTTTAATGGAGGATCTGTTTTTTTTTTGTTGTTTTTTTTTTTTTCTGATTTTTTTCTATACAATGAAACCTGTTTGCTATACGCAAGGCAATAAAATAGTAAGAGATAACTTAGAACATATAAATATTTCCCTGCTTTTGTTATTCAATGTATGTGTTTTAAATAGAGATTTGTGGAACTGTCAGAGACACACAAAATGTGAACTTGCTGTTTAATTCATTTTCTTCAAGCAAATTGTTTCCAGTCTTATTCTCTGGTTGAATTATGGGTGTAGTTCTTAAATATTTTGCATAAGCTATAATAGTAAAATTAAAAATATGAAAATTGTTTTTAAAATACCTTAGTTTTTTATTCATGCTCATTTTTATTAAAATAATTAAAAATTTAAAAATTTAAAAATTTAAAAACTCTAAATCTTGGAATGAATTTCTTCAGCTTTCAATGTTCTCCTCAAAAAAAGAAAAAAAAAAAAGAAAAAAGATGGCACAACAAATCTCAGAAACTATCCTTTCTTGGACATCTTTAAGTTGGCTGGAGAATGACTGATACAGGCTGGGCTCAACTATGTTTGTCTAGGTTTCACTTCAAACTGCAGGCTGAGTCCGTATCTACTCCAAGCCTCTTATTTCATTTGACCAAGAGGTTAGCTGTGCCATGCTTCTTTCAGGTAGAGGGCAGAAACTAAAGGTGAGGAAGTTCACTGTGCAGGAAAATATCAAGCACTCTCTTGCATCACAACTTCTAAAATTCTACTGATAAAAGCAAGTCTTATGGCTTTTAGCACACAAGCACTGAAAACTGCAAGTCAGAAGGTAAAAGGCATGGAGGTACAAAATGTTGGAGAATTGGGGCCACTAACTCAATCTAAGAACCATGACTGAAAAGATAGAGTTAGAAATGTATATGAGTACTTTAAAGTTCATAGTGACAATGCATGTGATAAGAATCAGATAATAGATTGATAATCTTCAAAATGAGCTAGAATGACATCAATTCTCTATAATCTCTTCCAGAAAATAAAATCTAAGTGAATGCTTCCTAACTTACCCTATGAGACTAGCATTAACCTAACAGCAAAATCAGATAAAGACATTTTAAAAAGGAAAGATAGAGACCAGCATCTCTTGCAAAGAGTAAAAAAAAAAAAAATCAAAAAACTTAAAAAAAGATTAGCCAATCAAATACAAGAGTATTTTAAAATGAATTATAATAAATCATTACCAAGTGGGATTTATTACAAGCATGCAAGCTTACTTAGCATTCAAAAATCAGTCAGTGTAATCTGATATAACAGGAAGCTAAAGAAGAAAAATAATGATTACGATAATAGATACACTAATGCATTTAACAAAATCGAATGCACATTTACTATTTTTTAATATCAGCAAAGTAGGAATAAAAGAGTACTTCCTCAATATCTACAAAAGAATATCTACAAAGAAATCTGCAGCTAATGTCATACTTGTAAATAAAAGCTCTACTGGAAGATTTTTCTCAATGATTAGGAACTGGACAAGGATGTCTCCACTCATCACGTCTATTCAAAATCAGACTGGAAGTTTGAGCAAATATAATAAGATATGAAAAGAAAAGAAATAATAGAAATATGGGCAAGGAACCATTAAACTTTGTGCACAGGCAGTATGATAGTCTCTGGAGAAAATTCCAAAGAATTGACAAAAACATAAAAATAAAAATGCTTGGAACAAACAAGCAATTATAAGAAGAATGCAGAATAAGAATTTTAATACAGGGCCGGTGAGATGGCTCAGCGGTTTAAGCGCCTGCCTGGCAAGCGCGAGGGCCCGAGTTCGACTTCCGGAACCCACATACGAAAAAGGGGCCGGTGATATCGCTCAGCAGCACGGGCGCCTGCTGGCACGCGAGGTCCTGAGGTCGACCCCCTGGTACCCACAAAAAAAAAAAAAAAAAGAATTTTAATACACAAAAGATCATTGCTTTCCCATATCCTAGAAAGAGCAATTTGTATTTGAAATTAAAAACACAGCCAGGCATGGTAGTGCACACCTGTAATGCCAGCAATCCAGAGGCTGAGGCAGGAGGAGACAACAAGTTCCAGGCCAGCCTGGGCCGCATAGTGAGTTCAAGGCCAGCCTGAAATACATGGAGAGATCCTGTCACAAAAAAAAAGCAGTTAAAAACACAATATCATTTATATTAGTACCAAATAAAAGAGAAGCACTTCGAAATCTAAAAATTTATGTGCAATATCTCCTTGAGACCAGCTATAAAACTCTGATGAAAGATAGCAAAGAATGTCTAAATAAATGAAGAAATAAAAGGAGAGAAATTTTGTATTCATGGATATGAAGATTCAGTATTTTTAACATGTCAAACCTCTCAAAACCCCAAAATCCAGCAAATAAATTCTGTTTATTTTGTGAAAATGATTCTGAAGTTTAAATGTTCTAAACCTTTGAAAACTCAAAAACTAGAATAGCCAAGAGTATACTGGAGAAGAACAAAATGTGAAGACTGATACCACGTAATTTGAAATTTAGTACAAAGCTACTATAATCAGGAGATTGTGGAATTGGTGAAAAAAATAAATAGTTCAATGAATGGAACAGTGTCCAAAAGTAGGCTTACACATAGTCCACTGATCCTTGACAAAGAAGCAAAGAGAATTCAGGGATGGAAAAGGTGCTCTTTTCAGACCATGCAGGGGAGAAACTGGTTACCCACATACAAAACTAAGAGAAAAACTAGGGGAAATTGAATTCGGCCATGAGCTTTGGAAAAACACAGCATTATTAATAAGGAGAAAATTGGTAAGTCGGACTTGATTAAAATTTAAAACTACTCTGAGACAGACAATGTTAAGAGAACGAAAAGAAGATACAACTTGGGAGAAAGCGTTTGTTAAAAACATATCTGATAAAGAATTGACATTCAAAATATATGAAGAACTTGAAATTCAACAATAAAGAAATAATATTTAAAAATAAGTAAGGTATCTGAACAGACACTACACCAAAGAACATACATAATAGATAAGGAGATAAGCGTAAGACAAGATGTTTAACATCTCATGGGACTAAAAAAGTGCAAATCAAACCCTGAGATACCACTGTACTCCTATCAGAATGGCTAAAATACAAAAACCTGACAATATCCCCAATCATGTCAGACATAGAGCAACAAAACTGTGTAGAAGAAACATACAATTGTAAGCAACTTTGAAAGAAAACTTGGAAGCCTCTTACAAGCTAAACATAGCCTAACCACATAATCAAGCAATTGCACTCCTAGTATTTACCCAAATGAGTTAAAAACCTTGTCTACACAAAAAACAGCGCATGGATATTTGTAGAAACTCGATTCATAATTTCCAAAATGAAGAGTACACGGTGCCCTTCAAAAAAAGTGAGTGGGTAAACAAATTGTGGTATACACAGACAATGGAATATTATTCAGCAATTTTAAAAGCTGAGCTATCAAGCCACAAAAATACGGGCAAAACTTAAATGTCTTTTGCTAAGTTTTAAAAATCTGAAAAAAAAATCTGAAAAGGCTACATAATTCAACTATATGACCTTCTGGAAAAGGCAAAACTATAGCAACGGTGAGAATGATCACTGATTGCCAGTGGTTAGATGGGAAAAGAAGAAAGAACAATGATTGGTGGAACATGGAATTTTCAGGGTAGTAAAACGAGAATGCAAGATGCTCTAATGAGTGTGTGACATAAAGTATTTTTCAAAATCCATAAAACTGTACAACAGAGTGAACCCTAATATAAATGAGAGACTTCAGTTAATACAATGTGTCAGTACTGGCTCTTTAGGTAGTTTTTTTTTTTTTTTTTTTTTTTTGTGGGTACCAGGGGGACGACCTCAGGACCTCGCGCGCCAACAGGCACCCGTGCCACTGAGCGATATCACCGGCCCCTTTTTCGTATGTGGGTTCCGGGAGTCGAACTCGGGCCCTCGCGCTTGCAAGGCAGGCGCTTACGTCGCTGAGCCATCTCACCGGCCCTCTTTAGGTAGTTTTAAGAAATGTACTACATTAATGCAATAGCAGAACTTGGAAGCAGGGGAGAAATGGAGTATATAGGAACTCTGTATGACTTAACCTACTGTCTGTAAACCGAAAGCTGTTGACTAAAAGCATTAATGTAGTAAAAATGAACATTCAGCTCCACCGAAAATTTAACTTTTGAACCAGCATGTTGTTCTTAATTTACCAACAGGTCATATTCAAAAATACATTTATCATGCATGTGAAACGCTTGCATAATTTTCCTTTGTAAACAATATAACAAATAATTTGTGATTTGCCTAACAAAATCTAGTCTATATAATTTCAAAATAAATTTTATTAGAAAAAGTTATTATTTGAACAATAAAAAGAAATATATTACAAGCCTGACTATAGTCATTTTAATTTATCTTAAAATATTTTACCTAAATGGTTGACAAGATGAGAGACTTGCAGGAGTCAGTTCTCAGCCTGCTCTCTGCGCACTGTCTACAGTCTGACAGCAGTGAGGGAAACTTAAGATCTTAGGTCTCCTACCGTGGCTATTGCTCTAAGCAAGCTGAGCAAGACCTGCTGATTCTTGATACATTCAGATATTTCTGTCTCCTCACAGTTTCTGGGAAGTTCTGGGGATGATGAAGCAGGTGAGAGGAAACAGTAGTTTACTAGCAACCATAAGGTTTTCATCTCTCCTTTTTAGTTGATAAGCTTCCCGATTTCATAGTCACCAAAGCATTTGAAGTTGGCTTCTAGTGCAACTGGACGCATAGGTCCTACTGGGTAACTTCTCTGTAATTCATGAGGAGGGAGGAGAGAAGATTCGTAGGCATCTCATCATTCCCTAAGGTAGAGTTACCATTCCCGCAAAGCATAATGATGACGGTGGCGGGAGAATACTTTCACAACTCCCCCTCACTCACAACTCCCCGTCCCCATTCAAACTTAGTCTGTCCTTGCCTGTCACAGGTCCTTACAACCTCCACAAGGGAGAAAGGCCGAAGTCAGAGCACCTGTCACCTTCAACTTTAATGTGATTTCAATAATGGGGAGCATTCAAAATAACTACATTTTTCTTTCCTTAGACTTTTTAGATCTTAGCCCTAATCATTTAATTTTTATTTCATATCTCAAAATGCAAAAAATCAGGTAAAATATTCTCTGTTCCTGTTCTCAGAGTAATAACAATAAAACTTATGATGATTAAATCCAAAAGATTATGTTTTTTTCCCTTTCTTTGAAAAGAATAAATGTATTCAGAATCCAATTAAGTTAAACTACAAAGCACACCATGTACCAATATTTGAATAAAATACTTTGAGATAATTAGTTGATACAGAAAAGTATGAATTACATATTTAGAAAAGTAATATAAAATGTATGCAAATAAGTTTAGGTTTTTTAATTCCTTTTAAATAAATTATGCAGGATTTTTTTTATATGCGGGTACCGGGAGTCGAACTCAGGACCTCGTGCTTGCCAGGCAGGCGCTTATGCCGCTAAGCTGTATCACCAGCCCCTGTGTGGGATTTTTTTGAGCTTAATTTTCATGGGATTATTTAGAAGAAACAAGGACAGTAAAACACAGGTGATATATATTGTATAGAAGAACTGGTCCTCACAGAGACTGAGATACGAATCAGGAAGTTGTGAGGTCATTATGGGGACCAGAATTGGGGTGTGAGGTGCTTCCGGCCGGGATGTATGGTTTTAGGCTTGCCTACTTAGTTTTGCGGGTTTATCTAATCTTGTTTCTGTTGTCATTACTTCTGCCAGTTATGAACTGCATGTCCTTCCCCATCTTGCTGGATTATAGAAGCATTTCACAGTGTGATAGTCTGCATAATGGTTCCCCAGTGCCATCCATGGTCCAGTCTCAAACTCGTGCATGTACTACATGGCAAAGGGGAACTAAGGTTGCAGGTGAAATTAGCACTGCTAGTTAGCTGTCCTCCATATGGGAAACTACCCTAGACGATCTAGTCAGGCCCTATGTAATCATGAGCTATCTAACATGGAAGAAAGAGGCAGAAGAGTCAATGTCAAACTCTCAAGATGGCCACAAACCAAGGAATGTAGAATGTGGAAAGGTCAAGGAAAAGAATTGTCCCTCCAATCTCCAGAAGGAATGCAGTGCTACTGACACCTTAACTTTAACCAGTGAAATCCATTTCAGACTATGACCTCCAGAATTATAAGGCAATAAATATGTATTTCTTTAAGTCATTAAATTTGTGTAGCTTATGACAGCACAATAGAAAGCTAATAAAGTCCACTTCCTTTTAACTCTGAAATAAATACATTTTTAGGACATTTTATGTGCATGAAATCTAGAATTACACTCTTTCTATTCTACTCTTTGTTCCTCACCTCCATTTTTCATTTAAACCTCTATAAAGGAACATAAATATACTCATGAGAAAATCATGATGCATATGTAATTACAGAAAGTACTAATATACAATAATGCCTTGGTTCACAAATGTTTCTGTTCATGAAAAATTCAGTTCACAAACAGAAGCATTTGGCAAAATTTTGCTTCCATTTGCAAATTCCGAATTGGGTGATGAACATGACCATGGCCGCCTTCCCCAGAATCGTGAAACCAATTAAGTTTGTGAACCAAGGCACCACTCCAAATTTATCATCTACATCTTAGAGTAAAACTTAATTCAGTCATTGGTTGTGATGGTTTTTTCACAGATGTTAGAATGAAGAAAGCAAAGAATGAAGTATATTGTGTTCCAATTAGTGCAACCATGGACTGAGAGTCATAAGATGATGTTCTAATTCACTGGCATTAACTAGCTGTATTAGTTTCTGAGGATACCACAGTTGATTACCATGTACTTAGTGGCTTAAAATGCAAATTTTTCTTCCATACAATTCTGGAGGATAGAAGCCCAAAATTAAAATGTTGGGAGGGCTGCATTACCTCTGAAGGGGCTAGCAGAAAATATTTTCTCACAGCACGGCTTCTTGGTTCGGAGCAACATAATTCCAATCTTTGCTTTTGGTTTCATATGGATGTCTATTCTGTGTGTCCATCCCCTTCTTACACATTCGATTCTTAAATCAAGTGGACTGTGATAATCCAAAATACTCTCAGTTTAAGATCCTTATCTTAATTACATATGCAAACATTTTTCTGAATAAGATCACATTAGAAGATTCTGGGTGGGCGTATCCTAAGGTGCACTGCCATTCAATCTGCTACACTGCTTTGTATTTCTTAAATCAGGAAGGAGAGAGAGAGAAAGAGAGAGAGAGAATATTAGACAACCACATTAAGATAGTTTTTTTATTTTTATAGATCTTTTCTTTTAAAAATTATTAAATCTAGAGCAACTACCATTAGTGAGCATTTGGAGAAGTAGTACCTTTTATAGGCTGTTAGAGGGATTGTAAATTCATAAAACAAGACTGGAAAAATATTTACTAAAGTTCACCTACACATAGTCTGTATGACAGTAATTCCATTTTAGGAATAGTTATGGTTTAGATCTGAGACATGCCCCGAAGATCTCAAGTGTTTAGAGATTGGGCTTTGGTGGTCACTGGTCCATCAGTGGGTTCATCAGTGGGTTAATCCATTAGTGAGTTCGCCAGTTGAGTGTGCTGTTGGGAGGAGCAGTCTATAGAGGTGGGTCACTGGGTGCGTGAGTTGGAAGGGTGCATCTCCCTCCCAGGCTCCTCCCTTCCCTCTCTGCTTCCTGACTGCCAAGATGTGAGAAGCTTTCCTCTGCTAAACACTTCTACCTTACCATTTGAGTGGGAGCCAGCTGACTATGCAGTAAACTGTAAACCAAAATAAACCTCTCCTCTTTAAGTTGTGGATGTAAGGAATTGTGTCTCAGTAACAAGGAAGGTAGTGAAGACTGTGTATAATCAAGAAAAACTCTTGTACATGGAGCAGTAAATATGCACAAAAACAGTCCTCGTGTCCATCATTAGATGGACAGGAGAAAAAAATAAATATACCTACAAGTGAACATGAAAAATTTATGAATGTCATAAACATTATATGGAGTGAAAAATGCACACATAATCTATGGTGCATATGTATAAAGTTTTAAAATAGAAAAAATTAAACCACATCTTTTAGGGATCAAGGTGGGGAAACTATAAAGAAAAGTAACAAAACTCTTACCAAAACCTTCTAATATTGGATAAGTTAAAAAAGAAAATGAGCTTTGTCATTGTAGTGGTACCTGGTAGCTTGTGGGACGCAGGGTTTGTTTTACCAACTTGGTTGGGATAACAGGGATGTTTTTTAAATAAGTATTGTTTAGTCTTGTAGGTAGGTTTAATTTTACAATGAAATAATAAGTGAAGTGAATAGGAGAGGAGAAAGAACTCTAAGCTTTGATCACTCTTGAATGTGATGGCCAGGAGAGAAAGGAATGTCAATGCAGAGGATACACAGGTGAAAGAAGTGTGATTTTGCTTAACAGAGAATCTATACTAAGTTTCTAGTGTGTCGATAAGAAAGAGGAAAAGAGTTCGGAAGAATAATGCTTTGATTTCAGTTTTAAAGTCTTATTCATCTACCTATGATCCTCTCATAATCCAAATGCAAAGAAATAATGTGCTATGAAAAATGCTGTAAAACTAGCATAGAGTGGTTTGCTGTGGCATCGAAAAAAAGACTGAACCAAGGGGAGACCACCTGTCTCCTGATCTTTCCTGTTACCGGGAAACGTGGCCCGTCCTTCGACGTCAGACTCTGATCTGGCACATAGTAAAATGATGTTGAGGTAAGGAACAAGGCTGGAATGCAATATGGGGTAGGACTTGAGAGAACTGTATTTGCAGAGCTTTTGCTGTGAATGTAAGAATGAAGTAGAGAAGGGAAAGTAAAATCCCTACTGGAGCAAAGAGGGAACAAAAGGAATTCTTTTTGCCATATGGAAAGAAGTAAAGATTATCAAATAAAAATTTAGAAAAGACTCCTGTACTTTCTAGTGTTATAAAATTGAAATATACTGCAGTCATTAGCCTGTCAGCAAGCAGTAATTAAGTTAGGAAATTTTAATGTAATATATTAGCTCAACTGAAAGCAGAAGTGTCAATTTGACTTTAATGAATACTGAAGAGATATTCATCTGCAATGGAAGATTAATGTAAACTTGGTTTATAACTCAATATACAAATTCGACCTTTATCAAATTGGGCCAGCATATTTAATTCTCTTCTGCGAAATTAAATATCATATTTTCTGAAGTGGTTGGAAGAAGAGGCATCAACCTGTGTTTCCACCTCTAGACCTGACAGAAAATTATTTTGATAATATATATTTTTACTAAAACCCGTGATTATATTATTTTTCTTTTGGGAAAAATATTTCCGTAGTCTTTGCTAACATGCAAACTCCTTAATGAAGAGTCAATTAATGGAGTATTGCTTTTCTGTTATACATTTGTTTGTTCAGTAAACATGTCTTGGGCATTATTTGCAGGAAATTGTCAAGGTGTTAGGATTTCAGAGAAAAATGATACATTGTCATATGTGTATGTGTTGGTTGGTAGTGAAAGGAAGGCTGTTAATTAAAAATGAGCTCACATTTTCAAGTTAATATGATAAATATAATGTTAAAAACAAATATCAAACCCCAAAAGCACAAATGAAGGGCACCCCACCTAGGCTTGGACAGTGAATATGAAGGGACTCAGGAGTGCTTTCATAAATGTGTTTTGATTCTTAAGAGTAGATTGAATGGTAGGGAGCAGATTCCAAGACAGGAAAAATGGAAGGAGGGTATTCTGGGCAGAAGAATATTTGAGTAAAATGGGAGCACTGAAACACGAAGAGTGTAAGTGAAATATACTAGTTGTTCCACATTGCTGAACACAGGTGTTGAGGGGAAAAATAGGTAAATTAGGGCAAAGAGTTATGGGGGCTTTCATCTTGAAGGACTCCACACATAAGGCGAACCATACTAGTTATTTCACTGTGGCCAGAAAAGATGTTCTAAGCGGAGGTTTTATGGGGGCAGATTTATATGTTATATATGTCATTTTGAGAGCTGTGTTGAAGTCAGACCAATAGGAAATATTTATAGAAGAGAAAACCAACAAGGGAGCAATCCTGGGAGTAATCCAGGAGGGAGATGGTAAAAATCTGTACGAAAGAGGAAAAGATGGAGATGATATGGCTGAGTCAGGAATCTCTCACTTTCAAGTAACAGGGAACCCAACCCATAAGGTCACAAACTAACAGAATATGAAAAGTACAGCTGTCGGCATCAACTAATAAGGAACCCAAATGGCACTCTTGTGCAATGCCTGGTCCCCCATCTCAGTCATGCTTCCCCCAATTAGTTCTATTTTTAGGCAGTTTTTTCTCTCCTGGTAAGAAGATAGCAAGAACATCTCTTGCCTATAGCTTCATAATGCCAAGCCTAGATGAAAGAAGAGTTTGTTTGTAACAAAATTCACACACACACACACACACACACCAAAAAAAAAAAACCTTGAGATTTTCTTTGATAGTACCAGAAAAAATCATGTGTGCCACCATGAACAAATCACAGTGACAGATCGCACACAAAGGATGAAAGAAATGGTTGGGGGCAGGGGGCTCAGTTTTCTTGCATGAAAGAAAATGTGTAGCAAGACTAAGCCAAGTAGTATAGAAGAGTGAAGAGTTCAGTTCTACTTCCTTGAGTAAGACATTCAAAGGAACATTCTAGAAAACTTTACATACAGTAATGCAGTAAATAGAATGGGCAAAGGGCCTTTTTTTTTTAAATTCAAAAGCAAACCAAACCAAAAACTTATGCCAAAACAAATCATTATTGTTGCCATTAATGTTTTTGTCTTGTTTTGTTTTGGTCCTGGAAGAAAAAGAATGAAAAAAATGAAAATGTATACATTAAAAGTAAGTGTCTGAATCTTAGAAGAGATCTGGATTGGAGATGATTGGAGTATTATCAAAATAAAAATGGTGAGTAGATGTATTTGATCACCAAGAAAAGTGTGAAGGATGAAAAACACAGCATACTGGTGACAAATTATTGTTTTCTACCTAGTTATTCTTGTACATCACTCTCGTCCCATTCTTCCTCATACACTGTTCTATTTTCCTACGGCAACCCTAAGATCTCCATTTGGAATAGGAAGACACGTAGCCCCGAGAGACTCAACATATTGCACGGGTTCCACAGTGTGTAATAGGAGGCCCAGAATTCAAGCACAAGGTATAGAAGGCCACGATGCTGTTATTCTCCCACTGAATACTGCCTGTCCAGAGAAGTTCACGTCGGCAATCTTGATTCAGTACTTTTTTTTTCGTACTTACAAAAATGCTAATACCAAGTCCTTGTTCTTCCTTCTTACAACTTCTTTGCTGGCTGCTGGGTAAAGACTTGGCCGTAAGACAAGGCACACCAGTAATTCATTGTAACTTGCTGTTCTCCAAATCCTTGGTTCAGTTTCCACTTTTTAACCTGTCATTTTTCTCGCTTAGATCAATGTCAGTAAGAATAAGGATGCTTGAATTATTATGGTGAGACAGCGTCGGTCTCAGTCCTCCCTATTTGTTGCAACTTATTAAGAACAGAATCACCAATTCAAACTAACAAAAGAGTTGGATACGTCAGCATGGAAGTCCAAGCTGCTGTTAGGATTTTTGATTGCCTAATTCCACATTTTGTGCAATAAAATGCTAGTGAGCCATTGGTATCACTGTTCTTAACATTGATAGGGGGTGGCAGTGTGCGTTAGGTAGACATGAAACACTTCCTTCAATAAGCTCATGACCTATTATATTTAAAAATAATATACTAGTGAAACAGAGAGTAATCAGGTACAGGCTCAGAATCCCAGAATTGTAAAAAACAACTTTGCGAACTCTACTTTTTCCCAATTTTCTAACAGAAGTGTCAATATCTCATTCAAAGCTTTAAAAATGTTACTGTCTCTCAATTCTTTGGCTTTTAAGAAAGAGTACAAATTACAAATTAGATGTGTTCTTCTATACAGTACCTGCTTGCTTAGGTCTTGAGACACAATAGAAAAATGAACTATGTATATATATGACAGTTAATTTACATGTTTATTCCATTAAAAATGGAAAATTGCACAGGAGATATTCATTGGGCTTGCATTTACTGAAAGCAAATTGATTTGGGCTAATTTTTACTCCAGCAATTATTTTATTTTCTTTACAGATTAAGCATTTGTTTTGTTTCCCTGCTGCTGTACCTTCAGGCGTACACACGCACACTCCCAAAGACCACTCTCTTATTTATGTTTACTGTCACGTTTATATGAAATCATACACTATCAGGACTACTCTGGCTCACCCTCCTACAGCTGGTGTTATTCTGATGCTACTGGAATATTCTCTCCTTCCTCTCTGTATTTTCTACCTTTTTTCCTATAAGAAATTTACTAAATTGAGGAGAATGAGACAGATTCTAGAGCTCTTGTTTCTTCTTACTTTGTTTTGTTCCATATCACACATTTCTCATAAATTAATACAACTCACATTTTAGGACTTTTTCTAGTTGTTCTTTCAGCGTATTTTCCTAAGCCAAAATTTACAAAAGACCATAACAACAAAATACTAGTATCATAAAGAAAAGACATTAAATTAATTTTCATTCCATAATCTCAGAAAAAATTTCTTTGCATTTGGGCCACAGTAATAAACTCTGGAAGCCCATTATCCTTAATGATGTAAAATAATTTAAAAGACAGGAAGCTCCTTGAGGACATGCTTACTTTCTAAGACTTTCTACTAAATAATACAATATTTCTGCAAACTTCTTGTAATAGTATATATTGTCTCTGCTTCATTTCTTTCACAGATAACAAACAAACTTGAAACTTTTCTGACTGATGACTTTCTTTACAGACTCACTTACATTGTACCTTAGGGCAATTTTTCTTGTACAACACTGGTCCTTCATGCTTTGTACAAATTTCTTTTGTCAGATGTGTTTGGAAACTGTGGTATACACGTGAGTATTCACAGCATATTAGCATTTTAAGGATTCTGAGCACATGACTCACAGTTTAAACCAGCATCACCACTTGGGTGATTCTTCAGATGAAAATTCTCAAACTCAGAAACATCTGCCACAAATTCATGCTATCAATGTAGATCTTAGGAAATGGGATCAGCCTTTACCCAATAACCTAAGGCAAGCACCTAGAAGTTATCCTTGACACACACTAAATCTCACTGTGCTGGGTAGAATTCTAAAAGGTCCCCAATACTCAGGCCCTTTGTAAAATCTCTTTCCCCGACTGTGGGAGAGACTATGAATATGATGGGATACTAGCCCCATCACCAATGTTATATGACACGTTTGACTTTAAGTAAGAAAAAATATCCCTGGGCCAAACATGAGCAGGTGAATGCCTCAAAGAGATGGATTCTCCCTGTCAAATGGTAGGATTCCACAGGAGGGAAATCCTGTGATGTGCTGTTTGAAGATAAATGCAGTCATATGGCAATCAGTGTAAGCGCTCCCTACTTCCAGAAAGCGGCCTCCTCTGACAGACAGCAAGAAGGCAAGAAGACGAGATTTTGCAACTGCAAGGAACGTTGCTCTGCCAAAACCGTAAATGAGTTTTCAGGGTGGTTTTTTACTCAAAGCCTACAGATAAAAATTAATGAGAAATCCCTGATTTCAACCTCATGATATGTAAATAGAGAATCCAGCCACATTGCGCAGATTTCTGTCCTACAGAACTGCGACCGAATAAATGGATATTCCTCTAAATTGATAGATTTATGAAAACTAGCACACTCACATCTCACATCACCAACTCCCACTGATTCTATTTAGCATTTATTTAGCTTATGAACCCTGGCTTTTTCCATCCTGTCCACCTGCAGCGTCCTAGTCAGACTCACCCGTGTCTCTCACCTAGACTACTAACCACGCTGCACACGCGCCCTCTCAACCGTCCCTTCTTTACTCAGGAACTGGGACATTCTTTCTTAGATCTGAATCCATTGTTATCACCCATCCTCTGCTCAAAAACCTACAATGATTTCTCATTTCTCTAAGAATATTTTTTCAAATCTTTAACCCAAACACTACCCACCTATCCATCCCGATCCTTTGTCTCTTTGTTGCTACATGGCAATCACACTACTAACTTTTGATTCCAAGTGCCGTGATCCATTCTACCTCCTGTTTCCTTCCATGAAAACCTTAGGCTCCCTCCTTCTACCCGCCTTCCCTGATTAATCACAGGGGACACAGTAGAAAATTAGGCCCTCTGGGGGAGTTTATTTACCCCACTGGTCATTCCACTCCCACTTTTATATGCTATGCTACACACTCCTCTTCGCCACAATATTAATAATATTATTAGTAATTATTAGTAGTACAATGGTTTACATGCAATTTTTATAAAATAACTATAAGCGTAATATGTCAGCTGAGCCCTAGAAAACAGTAATTTTGATGTTTATAAAGTATACAAAATGGACAAGTAGGATCTCCAGAGTAATTCAATGGCCTCTTTTTTTTTGGCCTATGAAAAAATTGAAGTTTGTCTCTCATTCTCTAAGTTGTTTAATGTCTCCCTAAGGGGCACCACTCTCATGAAGCAAATGTAGTGGACAATTGGCGTAAATGATACTGTACTCAGCTAACCAAACCTATGAACAAACTACAACTTTATATTTTGACCCTAATATTTACTATCTTTTGTGAGAATTAAACACATCCACTTATTCACAATACATGTGGATGTGTTTAATTATTCACCACAATAATTCTAACCACCCTATTTTATGTACCCTACAAAATGCATTTTGTGTAGTTTCTCCCCCTTGAACATGTTGAAAGCATTTCATTTTTTCACTTTAATAGTCTAGAAAAATTTAATTTTTTCTTTGAATGGTGGTTAAGATCAATTGTTCACACCCACTTAATTTTATATTTTCTATCAAAAATGTATTAATCACTTTCTAACTTCCTGTTAAATAAGACAAAATTCTGTGGACTTTTAAGTTCATCAATCCATTCATACCTATGAGTACTCAGACACACTGCTTCTGTCCTGAGCCCAGGAATTTACTCAGTGTTATCTTTTTATTTTGGCCTTAATATCATGGACCTATTAGTAACTTTACTGTAGAATTTACAGTCTGTTTTGTTATTGCTGCTGCCAATATTCAACATTGTTTCATGGATATCACATCATCCTCAGACATGAAATCATTTTTTATTTTAGTGGTGTGCATGTTTATGTAATTCTTTCAAGTAAGACTTGAGGGTGGTAGACTTTGGAAGTATCTGTCTCCCCTTCCACAGCAGGCCAGCGCATGACTGGGTTTCCACGTATATTTCACTCATTTCTATTCCTGAAGGATTACTAGCAGTGCCTTTTGTTAAACCTCAAGTGAGGAATTACAGAAATAACACAATTTTGATCTTGATTGGATTTTTTTTAAATAATAGGACATCATTTATAAGTAAATAGTACTGCCAAATGTTCCTAAAGTCCTAGGCCCTTTGGCTATACCTCAATACTGCATTAGAAAATCATAAGGCCACAAAATAAATCAGTTCTTGTCAGTAAGTAGAAATGTTCTTTCAACTGCTAAATTTAATAGAAGAACAGAAACTTATTTTTAATAGCTAAACATTTTAATTATTATCTGCAAGATTTTTATAAAGAGATAAACATGACAATATCCTTTTCAACAAATTGACAGTTTTCATACTCAGAATACTTTAGTAGCAATAGCCATAATTAAATTATGCTGAACACAAAAGTAGCCTAAATCACATATTTTCATTCATTATGAATTTCCCCTCTGAAGTGAGATAAACAGAATTAAATCTCTAATGGCAAAGGTAAGCCATAAAAGGATTTACATACAAGAACTACAACTTTGTTAAACTGCCAAGTATAGATTAACAATAGATTTTATTGAAGAGATGGTGATAAAATAGCCATTTGCTTTATCATAAAGCATTACGAATTTACTCATAAATATCTTATTACTAAATATGATTTAATATGTTTTCCTCTGCACATGTTCTTTGAGGATTTAAATCATGACTATGTTTTAATATGGGATACATATTAAAAAGCAGCACATTCTATACATGCTAAGTATAATGAGATTAGCAATCTATTTTAGAAAAAATATTTGAAATAATAATAGCAATGAGACTTGTATATATCTTTATATTACTATATGACAAGCACTAGCTTAGAGCCTTCTTACATATTATTACGATTAATAACACAAAAAGGTACTATTTGTTACCATATTTTTCGAGACAGAAACTACAATTTTGAAGTTCAGTAATTGTGACACTTAGTTTTGATTGTCAACTTGATGTGTTTGAAAAACACACAGGTTAGTAAAGCACACTTCTGGGTGTGTCTGGGTGGGTCATGGGTTATGACCTTCAGGACCATATTTACTCTCTGGCTTCTTCCTCTCTGGCGTTCTTCACCTCCCCTCTACTTTCCAGATACCAGGAGTTGATACCTTTGCTCTCCCATGCCCCCTGCCATGAGGTTTCTGCCTCAGAGGCAGCTGTCCATGGACTAGAACCTCTGAAACCATAAGTGAAAATAAACCTCTTTCCCTTGGAGTAGCAAATGTCAGGTATTTTATCCCAGCAACAGGAAAAGCTAACCAATATATCAAGTTACACAGAGTCAAAGAGTTTAGAGGTTGGAGAACTAAAACTTGAACTCAAAATTGTCTGTTTCACTGCCTCTGTTATTATTACTATGCTATACCACTACTGTCTCACAAATAATAATTTTGTTTTTCGACTTGTTTTTTATTGGTAATGTTGCTGTATTTATTTTTCTCCAAAGAATAGGGCAATTTGAAAAACACTATGTCTAGTAATCACATGGCAGATGAATGCTTAGCATCGCATCTTGGACATCTGAAAAATAAGAGTAATATTGTCAGTATTGAACCCTTAACGTTATGAAATTAGACTCGTGGTTTGTTGGAAAATCTGCACCACGATTCATTCAAGACCTAAATAAGACTACAAAACCAACATATTTGTGTATAAACTGCTTCTAATATATCAAATCAAGTTCCCAAAGCCTATGAAGAATGATTTTGTGCATCAACTTGCCTGGACCATAAGTGCCCAGATATGTGGTCAAATATTCTTCTCAGTGCATTTGGGAAGATGATTTTGGATGAGATTAATATTTGCCTTGATAAACTGAGAAAAGAAGATTGTACTCACTGATGTAGATGAGCTTCATCTAAATAGTTAAAGGTTAGAAGATAAAAGAAAATGCTAAACCTCCCATGAATAAGAGAAAGCTCTCCAGGCATTCAGATTCACAATGAAACACTGGCTCTTCTCCAGTCTCGAGCCTGGGGGCTTTTGCACTGGAATTCATGCCATCAGTTCTCCCAGTTCTCTGGCCTATAGTCTCAGATGGAAGTTTTACTCAGCAATCCCGGTCACTAGCTTGCCAACTGCACATCTTGGAACTTAGCCTACACAATTATCGCCTGAGCCAGTCTCCTTTTTATACCCCCATCTCTTTCTGCATACATGCACATCTCGTTAGTTCTGTCATCCGCAGAACCTGAACTAATAACAAGCCTTGCTTTTCATTTGTAACATCAATTTTTTTAAACAAGGAATGTGTTTTAATAAAGATTAGGAGGCAAGGCTCTCAACTCCCTTTTTAAATAATAGGCATGATTTACCTTCCTTCAGGACTGATCCACACCCTAAAAGCAGACACCCCAGAATTGCTATGGTAGAATGAGCAGAACAAAGGCATGGACAGGAACCACAAGTTTGCATTACTGACTCGCTGCATGAGTGTGTGGTTTAGATCTGAGGTGTCCCCTGAAAGCCTCATGGGCTCAGAGGTGGGCTTTTGGGAGGTGATTGGATTGTGGGGTGATTGGATTAAAAGCTGATTTACTGTCAGGAGGGAGGGCCTGGTTAGAAGAGGCGGGTCACTGAGGGCATGACCTGGGAAAGAGTCTCTCCTTCCGGGCCCCTCCCTTCCCTCTCTGCTTCATGTCTTCGTGGCATAAGCAGCTTTCCTCTATCCAGGCCCTGCCCCCACCTGCATACCACGCAAGGACTAACTAAGACTTCTGAAATTGCGAACCAAAATAAACCTCTCCTCCTTTGTGTTGCAGGTGTGAGTTATAGTGTCTCAGCAATAAGAAAATGACAAGACAATGCCTCAAGCATGACCTCATTTTTAAAGAAAGTTAATTCAATGTAATGATCACCAAGAAAACTTCATTTCTAAAGATCCATGAATTATCCATCATGCATTCAAACTCCACCTTGATACTCAAACTCTTCTTACCCACCTCCTTTTCGTTTCCCAGCACCTCACCCTCACTCCCATAAGAACCACAAGCCTTGGCTACTTACGGTGCTGATCTGTGGCCCAGCTGCGCCATAACCTTAATGCAGACTCTCAAGTCTCAATCCAAGCCACTACTTAGGAGCTGGATTTTAATAAGACCCGTATATCAGTCTGTTTTTTATTATTGTAACAGATTACCTGAGGACCAAGCTTCCAACCCATAAACATTTGGCAGATGAACTACAGCCATATACAAACCACAGGCGTCTGTAAGTGAATTTTGTGGAGACTAATATTTGAGAATTATTCTAGCTCTACACAAAGCCACTATGGTTCTGTGAAAGAGTAAAGAGATTTGATGGGATTAACTAATATTTATATTTTTACATTTTATGGAGATCTTTTGGACCATGGATTCTGAAGACAACCCACTGATTTCACCTCCTAGCTTTGCCACTTATGGCTGTAAGACCTGGTGATTGCTATTTAACTTTTTGAAAGTCAAAAGTCAGTTTCTTCAGCTGATAAATAGAAATAATCCTACCATGCTGTTTACAGAGTTGGTTTACATTAAACCGGGTAACATATGCAAAGGTTAGAAGAGTGATTAATTCACACAAGTGGTCAGTGTTGACTGAACTGAATTATTTCATAAATATTCTCCATCTCCCATAAGTACACATCTTTGATTTCAAGCTTCAGGTATACAAGGTCCTTCTCATAAGATAATATGTGTAATTAACTAATATTTCAATCATCTTCAATGTCTCTGAGTTTTCAGTTTAGGCTTTTCTTCTCTTTTTGTCTTTTTCTCTTTCCTTTCTTCCTTCCTTTTATCTTTCTTCTTCCTTTCATTTTCCAAGTTAGATGCCTATTTTTCTCTCTCCACCTTCACCCACAACTCTTCTTTATGGTATCAACTGTGGAATATTTTGAAAGAAGTATGGAAATATTTGGCTATGATTTGTAATTGTGCTATAAGCCAAACTAGAAGCATGAGTAGTACTGCAGCATCTCAAAATTAAATAAATATATACTATAATACACACCCAGTGGGCTAAAGTTATTATTCCCTTTAGAATGCAGCTTGTCCATGGGAAACTTGGATAGAGAGCAAAGCAAAGCCAATAATAGTCTGGGCTTTGAAGCTGGAAATTAAGCATGCAAAGTCTGACTCCACAAACCCTCACTGGTCATGTGGCCAGGAGTAAGTTTCCTAATTGCTCTGAGCATTAGGTTATTCATCTGCAAAGTCTTACCCAGCTCCTGCAAGTGTTCCAGCACACAATGCATGTAAAGTGCTCAGCACAGCCTCTCAAGCTTGGTAAAGTCTTCAGTGTTAGCTGCCCTCATCACCCCATTTATGGTTTTGAAAAGTTCTACTCAATGAGGTAGACAGAGACGAATCACTCTCAGAAGTGCAAGACCCAAATAACAGCACCAGCTCGTTTTAAAACTACTTAGATTTTCCTCTTTTTCTCCTAACTTCTGGTCCCCTCATCAATCTTTTGCTTGAAATGCTTTCTCTTCTACACACTACTCTTTCATCCCATCTTTCTTCTTTTATTTCTCTCATTTGCTATGTGTAACTTTTCCCTTCCTTTTTCTTTAATCTGCTTTTCCTTTTCTCCACTTCATCCAATGCTTTTAATTTTTTCTGGTCTCTCTAAAAATCTTGAGTTAAAATTTTCCATATTTTTTAGGAAAAGATTAATATTCCATGTGGATCTAGGACACTGAATACCTTATGTTCATCTTTGTATATGTTATCTCCGCAAGCTGACAGTATTGATATTTTAGTGATTTTCAAACTTATATCACCACATAACCCATCTTCATTCGAATTCATCATGTCCATGGCTAAGAGGTTTCTGTTGTCACTTCAGTTATATAAGAATAATATCTCTTGCCTTAATGCTTTCACAACTTTTTTGTTATACCCTTTTCTGTGTTATACCATATTGTAAGAGAGGTTAAAATTCTATTTTTCAGAGTAGTTGGTGATCTTTCCAATAAGTAATTTTATTTTACCTTCAGACATTTTTTATACCCTTTGCCCTTCTTTATAAATATTTTAATATAATTGTTCAGTCGTGTGCAAGAAAATCTGGTACTGTATTTTGTAAATCTAATTCAATTTTTTCATTACTTAGAATGAACTCTTTATCTAGTTTTTAACAGATGATGGATAGAAATAACCACCTTACTACAATTATATCTTTTTTTCACTTGTGTATGCCTTTTAACAATTACGGCAAAAATGAGTGTCATTTCCTGTTACTATAAAAATATAAGATGAATTTCTACTGAAAATGTCATCCTCATTTCCTTAAAGTTTTATGAGAAAAAGTCTGTTATAGTCTCAATTTATTATTTGTGGCTAATAATTCTGTAAAAAACCCCAAATTAAAACCAAATGGCTTCCTAGGCCACAGAATGTGAAATAAGTACTGACATATGGTAGTAGACCATGAGTGTAACACAACAAAGAAATAATTAGCCTTGGGGTTTGCAGACTCTCTTTAGAGGTTCTTTCTTAAGCAACAAAATGTTCCAATGCATATGTAAGGTAAGTAGAGAAATTTCTGAACAGGAAGAAATCTTACTTTCTTTGTCGTTACATCACTTCTGCTCTGAGCGATGTGTCCTGGCATTCCTCAGATACACGTGAAATCATTTCCAGCCTGTTGACTGAGTGAGCCACTGCCTTACCCATAGAAAACCATAACTTAATATTTCTCATCATATTTTGTATGATAATTTATTAGAAGTATTTTAATAATATCATTTAAAATAAAATTAGACAAATCAAATCAAATAAAAATCTATTAAAACTTATCCAGACTATCTAGAAACAATGATAAACCTTTTAACTATTTTTTCCACTGTTACTATTCCCTTAAGACTTCTCAGGTAGCTGTGTTTTATAACTATGCAGAAGTCATCTGCCAAAAGTCTTGCCTATTTTGCTTTCTCTATCTTTCAGAAGCAAAATGTCATGGTAAGTATTAATGCCCCAACTTAGCAACATTTCCTGTAAATAAAGGAAATGGTATCTCATCCCAAGTTCTTCACAGCTACTGCTAAAGCAGTGGAAAATCTGCAGAGGAAATCTTTTGAAATTAATCAGCAGCAGCATTGGGTGGAGCCCTGTAAAAACTCCTCACATTTTTGCATTAGTTTCTTATTTAAGGACCTTGAGACCACTGCCAAATTGAATATTGGAAAATGCTGTCCATAGAAAGAAACATAATTTTGTCTTGTATAAGAATTGTATTTGATAAATAAAGAAATATATATATATTTCCTATGGCTCACATTTCCATGTGTTAATTACATAGATAAAATGGCAATAATAAATATCTTCATTAAAAATAAATCATATCAGCATTGTTTATGGTGAAAAATACTAATCTTGTATAAAATATTTAAGCGACTCCTTTCTCCAACTACATCCAAGTATTCCAAAGGAAGTAAAAAATAAATTTATTGATTCTATTATTAAAAATATTATTCAGTGAATATAACTCTTGCCAAACTAGAGTTCTGATATAAAGCATGAATTTAAAATTAAATTTAAAACAATGTGTTTTTTTCTGAAATTTCAAATTGCATAAATTTCTTACATAATATTTCATCCCTTATGTAACATTTCAACTGTTTGATAATGGTAAATATTATATATATAATGCATCTACTTTTAAATATGCATTTAAATTGTACTTAAGAATGTCCTTGAATTTTCATCCATCAATGAGGTTTGTATAATTGGATCATCCATTAGAAATGTATATTTAATTGTATCTATTTCAGTTGTCAAGAGAATGTTGAGTATAAATAAATTAACTCTCAGAAACTGTGTTATAGCTGTCTACAGAAATAAAACCAGTAAGATTGGTCTTTATATAAAGGATTTATTGTAGGATTTGATTCACGCAATACCAAGGCTAAGCAGCCCCATGACCTGTTGTTTGCAAAACTAGGAAAGTCAGTGGTGCATTTTGATCCAAGTACACAGTTCTGAGAAGAGGGGGAACTGATCAGGTATGCGCTGGCCTGAGCTCAAGGGCAAGAGATGCTGCACGACACAGCTCAAACAAAAACATCAAGTCCCCTTTTCTTTGGCTTTTTGCTCTATGCAAGTCTAATAGATGGAATGATGTTCCCCACAGAGAAGAGGGTTCTCTTCCTTACTCAGTCTACAGATTCAAATGCTAATCTTTTCCAGAAACATCTTTACGGATATGCCCGGGGGAAAAAAAAGTTATCAGATATCTAAGCATCCCTTAGGTCAGGTAAACTAATGCATAAAATTTATTATAACAAAAACTTAAAGTTCATGTACCAATCAGGTAAAAGACAAAATTCTTACACGTTGGAAAAATGCAGTTTACAGCCTTCAAGAAAATGTTAAGTGCCTTTCTCGGCTCTTATGGAAAAAGAAAATATGTATTTCTTCTTTATGTTATTGCAATTTGTAGCATTACCAGATAATATCACACTGCGTTAATGTAGCTTTCACTAAAACACAGGGTTGGGGCGGATGAGATGGCTCAGCAGCATAAGCGCCTGCCTGGCAAGCGTGAGGTCTTGAGTTTGACTCCCGGTACCCACGAAAAAAACTAAAACACAGGGTTTATTCTTTGACACCAAAATCTTAAAGGTAACAGCAAAAATCCACTCAGTTTACATATGGACTATAACAATTCCCACAGAAGTTCTTTTACTCAGAATATCTGAAAGATCCGTTGAGATCCCAGCCCTTTCTATGGAAAACCAATTGTCCAAACATACATGTAGTTTAAAACTGAGAATGCTTTGAAGATCACCAATGATCCACTCATTGCAATTTCCTGACCAGCTCTACCTTCACACTAACCTAACAGCAGCGTCTAGCAAGGCTGGTCATTCTTTCTTCCCCGCAGAACGTCCTGTACTCAGGTGTGGATGCGACACAATCCCTTCGTTTTCCTCAGAGTTCACTGAATGCTCCTCAATCCCTGTGACTTGAGTATTCCTAATCTCGCCAATTTCCCTCCTTTCAAGGAGGGAAAGGACTCGGGAATCAGCTTGTATCCTCTTTTTCTAGCAGCATTTACTCTCTAAGCAGTCATTTTTGATCATGTGGATTTCAGTACTATCTCTAAGACATCGTCACATGGACACATTTGTTCTAGATCATGCCCCTCAACTCGATTATCATATTTAAATGCTTACTCACCATATATAAATACTTATTTGACATTTTCACTTGGATATTTAATATGCATGACAAGCTCAACTACTCCAAAATTAAAACTTTGTGGTTTCTTTCCAAATTTTTCTTTCCACAATCTTCTCCATTTAAAATCTGGTGCCTCCATCTACTAGTTGTTCAAACCAAACACCCAGGGTTAACCTCTGATTCACTCACTTGTTATTTCTCACTTTTCCCTCACAATCACGTCACTTAGTGAATCTTGCTTGCTCTCCCAGATTATCTCTAGAATTCAATTGCTTTTCAGCTGACTTTATCACTTCATCTCCTGAATGGGATTATTTTAGTTGTTTTGTAATAGGCACAATAAATTTCCTTTGAATTTATACTGAACCATATGACAACGTGTCAGATAATTCTTCTTCTTACTTAATATCCCCGAGTGGTCTCTGCACTTTGAGTGGTGCTGTATTTTATTTCTCATGTTTCATTGTCATGAGGTCACATCTTCTGTAAAATGTCTTTGTTCCAAAGGTGCTTTTGAAACCCAGGAGTTCTTTTTCACAAAATGGATTGTTGCACTTTGCCTGAGACAAGTTTCTAGTACATACATCTCCTTTTTTTTTTTTTTTTTTTTTTTTTTTGTGGGTACCGGGGGTCGACCTCAGGACCTCGTGCGCCAGCAGGCGCCCGTACCACTGAGCGATATCACCGGCTCCCTTTTTCGTATGTGGGTTCCGGCAGTCGAACTCAGGACCTCGTGCTTGCCGGGCAGGCACTTATGCCACTGAGCCATCTCACCAGCCCATGGTCTCCTTTTATACAATATGTTCTTTCCACTATAAATCATTTTATGATACAGAAGTAGAATTTGAGTTAAACATGAGTAAGTTTTTTAAATTCTTGTTTGGCCAAGGATCAAGATAAAAATTTCTACACTTATTATCATGAGGAATTATTAGGCTGTAATGTTAAGAATGGTAAAGTGAAGCTGGGAGAAGACAAAAGTCTTGAAATTCAGTGAAGTGAGGAGCAGTCCTGAAATCACTGAATATGGAATGGTCCAGAGGCTTCATGTACATCAATCAGATTTTTTCGTCCGGTAAGAACATTGGCTAGACAAGGCCTCTGAGGTCTTGAAGGTATACTTTTGAAGTCAGATTACAGTTGAGTCTCATGACCACTGTGCCTAACTTATGAGGCAAAGTTGAAGGAGAGGTCAAAATATTATGTAGACTCATTAGCAGTTCTCACTTCAGAGGCTGAAACTTGGCCATGTTAGGCTAATACATCATGCTGGTTAAAGGGCATCAAGAACGTTAAAACTGACTGAAGAATATTTGAAAAGCTGAGGGTGGGCACCTAGAGTTCTATGGGGAACCTTACTTTGTACCAATTGTAGAAGGAGTGAACATAGGAGATGCTACGTTCATTCTTTATTAAATTCATAGTAGCAAAATGTGAAGATTTGTTAAAGAAATGTTCAATGCAAACTGATATAAATGGATTTTTAATGTCTGGTTCTGAGCACAAATACAGTAAGAATGTAAAGCAGAATTAAAGTTTACTCTGTGGCTAATTCCTTTGGTTTCTAATTGCAAAAGCTATCTAAGGCCAGCACACATAACCTGGGTGCTAGATGTCAAGAACGTTTACAGACTTCTGCAGCTTCCTCCATTCCGATGCAAGGTGGTGCTCGTCACAGGAAGTAAAGTAAAGCTTAGCAAATGAGTATCTGAGGATTTACTGTTTTTCCTACGACTTGGACAATGAGGCTAATAAATAATACGCAATCCACTATAGCAACTACTTGATATGTGTCCCCGATGTTTATTTCCTGGCACCCTACTTTGTAAATCATAGTGGATTTCAAGCCCAAAGTATTCATAACTACTTTCAACTGTTAGACCAGGTCTCGGTGGGGATGCAACTTAGCTGAACCATATCTGGCAATGTTGTCGGCACCCCCAAAGTAAATTCAAGAACAAATACATGAAAGTCTGAATGGATGAATAAATCTGGGAATAAACAGATGAGTAAACAAATGAAGGGTGCATTAATCCTAATGATTTCATAGCCTGTAAAAGGAAAACAGAGACAGTAAATAAATGTGGTAAGTTGTATGCTAAAAGTAAGTCAGAAGTGGTATAATATAGCATGACCAAAAATGGCACCTTAGTCTTCCTAACAAAGTTATTGAAGCAAGTCTTCAAGAGGGAGGGCTACAGAGGGTAACGCTTGAATTATTACTCAGCTGTTTACAAATGTATAACCTTATTTGCTAATTCCTTAAAAACATTATTTCTTTCTGCTTCACTAATACTTAATTTGACTATATCTAAATCCTTCAGACATTTTTAAACATTGCTTTGTTTTATTATATATATATATATATATATATATATATATATAATGAAGCTAAATTCTCTGATTATAATTGCTAATTTGTACCTCAAAAAAAGTGCCCTTAAATACCATTAAAAGGAGTGATGTTTAAATTTATTCTTTCTGGAAAATTTGTTGCTTCCATGGAATAGATTTATTTCTCCCTCTACACTTCTAGTAATGTTTTAAACTCTAGCTTCTATTCCTGACTTATGAGGTTAAGACTAAAATGTTAGCCGAGATATTGGAATTTTAAAAATTGGTTTCATTGTGATTATTTTGTAAATATAAATAATCAAATTGGCTTAATGAACATATTCATAAGTCTTCCAAGAATAAAGTAAACATATGCTCAATTGCTATACTTTTAATGTAAAAATGGGTATGATATTTTTTGAAAAGCAAAGACCCACACTAAAATAAGAGGAAAGGAAAGTAATTTCTAACAAACACAGGTGTGAAAAATACTAATTAGAAAAGTCTGGCTGGGAGTGTAGCTCAGTGGTAGAGCACTTGCCTGGCATGAATGAGGCCCTGGGTTCTATGCCCAGCACTAGAAAGAAAAGGAAAAAAAAAAAAAAAAGAAAGAAAGAAAGAAAGAAAGAAAGGAAGGAAGGAAGGAAGGAAGGAAGGAAGGAAGGAAGGAAGGAAGGAAGAAGAAAGAAAGAAAGAAAGAAAGAAAGAAAGAAAGAAAGAAAGAAAGAAAGAAAGAAAGAAAGAGAAAAGAAAACTACACCTTATAGAAAAAGGATAATTAAAGGTAACATTTCTGATCTGGAATAAAATAAACATGAGGCACAAGTGAAAAGATTAAATTGTAGAAGGTGCATAATTGTAGAAAAGGAAGACCTCCCACACTCTGTTTTCCCAATGCTATTACACATTCTATTTCACGTCTCACAGATTTGACTGCAGAAAGTAAAGTTGGAAAATATAGGATTTAGGAGCTCATATGTGTCTAAACTTCCATAACCTCTGAATAGACAAGGAAAAAACTTCTTGATACTTTTATTTAACTCTTAGCAAGTAAGTGGGGGCATTTCCAATGTTAAATGCCCTTGGGAGCAACCAGAGGTAGACTTTTAGTATACTTAAGATTTTGTGTAAAATAAAATTGTTAGGTCTAAAACTAAACTTTCTATCAGATGCCATACTTTCATTATGGATTTTTAAATTCTGATTTTCTGCTAGGAAGATGTACCTGCCTAGGAGAATTCTTCTGTCCACAATCAAGGTAGACAATGTTAAAGCCATACAAGATTGGAAAAGAACCGTGTTCTATTCTTGCCTTTTTTCCAATTAGTCCAGAAACGGCAAGAAACTAACAAATATTTATTGGTCTTTATTTTGCCCCATGACTATTATAGTATAGTACAGTGCCATCCTACTTTTAGAACCTGTTAATTTGGTGCTATTATATTTACAATTATTCTTTTCACAGAGGAGACTACTGAAGCATAATGAGGTTGAAAATCTTGCCTGAGGTTATACAGAAAGAAAGTAGCAACATCAGAATTTACTCCTTTACTCCATGTGACTAGTATCCCTCTCTGTTCTCGGCATGGGAGACCTGTGAATACATCGCCTGTGCTATACGTCAGCCGCCTACTGTCGCGGGGAAGATGGCCCTGGCAGATTGAAAGGAAGGCGGAAGGAGCAGGCTGCATTTTGCCTGTGCTCCCAGCAGTGGTTGAATAGAAACAGGAGCAGCTACAGTAGGCTCGTGCGACCTGCGTCAGGCCACAGCTCCGAGAACACCAGCCTTAGGCCAAAGGATCATGGCTCGGGGACACAGGGCCACGGGCTGTGGCTGGTGAAATTGGCCCTGCTGCCTCTACAGCGTTATGGAGTAGCACTGCGCTGCTGTTCTAAATTTCCACCTCGTCGTTTTAGCTTTTCAACCTTTAAAAATATTAATAGACAATTCTTGGCATAAAATTCTCCCTATTTTCTTTGCTCTGATCAAATACTGATTTTCTATAGCTCTCCAAGGACACACACTGATCTTTCTGACTGCATTTGACTCTCGTCTTCCTTTGACAGAGGGGCTGTTCCGGTCTTAGAGCACCTCTCCCGTCAGGGTTCCTCTGGAAATGACTGAGCGCCGTCCTCGACTGCTGGTTTGCATTAGTTTAGAACTCAACCGTGACGCTGTAACCCAAATTCAGAGACACCGTCTTGGTGTGGTGCTCTGCATGTTACCCACAGCACTCAGCTGCAGGCGAGACAGGTCTCAGCTACAACAAATATTTCTCATTCCTACTGTGATGTTCTTCAAATCTCCAGGGATAGGGCGATGGACAAGAGAGCTAAATACTTTCACGAAACATACTTTCTACGTTGTAGGGAAGCAGGTAGTAAATAAGTAAATATGTTTATAAGCATTATTTTCCATTACTAATCTTAATCTGTATAATTCCAGATCATTAGATACAAGTAGTGTCCTGTTGTAGTGAATAGAACCCACCACACGAAAACAGCATTTCCTTTCTATAGTCTTTCTCTCCAGAGACCATAACTGTAGTCCAGCTTTCTAAAAACATCAGACAGGGCCGGTGAGATGGCTCAGCGGCGTAAGCGCCTGCCTGGCGAGCGCGAGGGCCCGAGTTCGACTCCCGGAACCCACACACGAAAAAAGGGCCGGTGATATCGCTCAGCGGCACGGGCACCTGCTGGTGCTTGAAGTCCTGAGGTCGACCCCCCGGTACCCACAAAAAATAAATAAATAATAAATAAATAAATAAAAACATCAGACAGATGCAAAATGAAGATACCCTATAAGGTTCTGACCAGCACTCCTCAAAAGTGTCAAGACCAAAATATGTTAAATGTGTGTATGAAAATGCCAAGACGAAACTAAATATTTTGTAAAATTAACAAGCACTAATAAAGAAAATGGGAATAAAACAATAAGGGGCAACTACTACCCACCGGGATGAAAAGGAGCAAGCAGCAAAAGAACAGACTGGGAGGAAGTCCTTTCCCCCAGCACCAAGGAGCGACACTTAAAAAACCAGCCAACAAAGAAACAAAAACAACTGTCAAGATCATCCAAAGCAATAAAAATCACCGTTTAGAAGCTTCTAAACCTATCACAGTGATTCTTTCAATTTTGGAGGGATAAATTTACTACTTTAATGGAGGCATCAAGTGATACATATTATCATTGATTCGGTGTGTTGAATCAAAAGTAGAATTTGTTTTTGTACTGGGAATCGAACTCAGGACCTTGTGCTTGCCAGACAGACACTTGTGACTCTGAGTTATATCCCTGTTCTTTTTATATATTTTAAAGTAAGCATTTAATCATCCATTCAAATGTTATCAACATGTCAGTCCCTGGAACTGAGCATATATTTCAAGTAATAAACTCATCATCTACAATTATTGCCCAATCTCCAAAGAACAGTATCTTTCAATCAGTCAATCCATGACACTTGAATGTTTGATCCATACAGGTACAGTGTTCAAGTCATTATGTCAAAATAATGTGTTTATAGTTACCAGGACAACTAAATAAACAATATCCTAGAGAAGTATGGTGAACATACTTCTTGGAAGGAGCAGGCAGGGAACTGAATTTAGTGAAGTGTTTTCCACTATCTCCCTTTGGTCACAAGAAATAAGTAGAGGACGGGACAATTAACAGGAGCAATGAGTCTGTCATGTGAAGAGTTAGAGGGGAAAGAATTTTAAGCAAGTGGAAGAGCAAATTCAAGCACAGCGAGGCTTAAGTCATACTGAGTTCCTTTATTAATTTAATTACTGTTTTATACATGTCCACAATACCCTAGACTTTGGACTCATCTTTGACAACTTTTGCCTACGCATATGAGAGTCGCACACATCCAGTGGACAGAGGGCAAATCATAGACTCACGGAGCTGCAGGGACCATGGCAGTCGTGTCGTCTACTGTTCTCACTCCATAATTGAGACGGGAAGCCAAGGGTGGCAAAGGTAAAGAGATTACACAGTCTCAGGCTCGCAGAACCAGATTAGTTCACTTTCTCATAAACAAAGCCCAAAATGGATCTGCGTGATTCTGTTTTAAAATTCTCACTTTGAGTTATTCAAAAGAAACTAGCCTAAACATATTCGGCGGTGTGTTCTCAGAATCCGTTTCGTTTCCCAGGTGAGTTCGTAACCTCCTGAACTCTGCTATCTAGGATAGGACTGACCATTCAGTGACAGGAAAAATAAATAAATAATAGTCACCTCAAGTTAGATTCTTGTCAAGGTATAAAAACAGAAATAATTATGACAACATAAACCCAAATGAACGTTAAACTAGCGCAGAGTTCCAAGCACATTATGAGTAAAGCAGAATTCTCACATGAAATAACATTCGATTAAAAATCAAAGCTTGTTATTAATGCTTTCCTTCTAAGAAAATGGAAACGAAAAGGGGGGATTCTACTGCTATGTCTGGTGCAAAGAATGGTCTTAAACTATCTATGACAAGTAGCATCAAAGAGGAAACACTTTGTAGAAATTAACTATCTTTGGAGGAGTCCTTCATGGAGGGTGCATTTCCTCCTATTGTCCTAATTTGCTGGTCAATGTCTCAGTAAATAAGCCTGGAGAAGACGTTATTATGTTGAGACACATCTTTTTAAACATATCATGCAATAGTCTTTTCAGGGATATTGGTAATATAGACACATTCTCAATTATTTTGCCTGACAAAAATGTACAGAAATGATTTTTAAAAGGAAAGACTTTTCTTTTGTACATAGTTTTCTTACCTTTCATGTTTTTAGGAAAATGTGAACAATATATTTATTTTTTATAGCACTGGGTCACTGAGGGAGAATAATTTGGTTCAGGGTAATGTGACACAGTAAGGCTTCAGATTAATTATATGAACAATTGGCTGATAAAATCCATCAGAAAAATACTAACCAATGCCTGTAGGTAATCTTAGAGGAAAGTGTTTTTGACTCCTATTGTCTCTGCTTCCTCTGCTCCCCAACTCTCCCCTTGACCCCTCTCTTTTGACTTTCCTTCTCATTTATCTATCACCTTTTCTATGAAAATAGTTTAAAAACTTAGTCTCTTCTTTCTCAAAACTAACAGGATACATTGCTAAATTTTCTTGCTTTACTGCAAAATTTTTTAAAAAGTTTATTTCCTACAAAACATTCTTGTCATTGTCTTCAGATGTCTTATCCAGTGACCTTGCTTAATGTGGCATCAGTTTCATGCCACTCCTACACACTGAGCCTGCATGTTAGATTTTCTACTCATTTTAGATTCATTTCTCCAGTGTGGAAAGCCTAGGGATAGCCGATTCCAATTCCCACATAGTTAGCTAAGCAGTATCATTCTATGGAAAATTTTGTATACATTGACTGAATATTTGTTCTATTAGGTTGTCTGAATTATAGCTGAAGGAAAAATTCCTATCCTGCACTCACATTGTTTTGGAAAAGACAGACCAAAGGTAAATTGTAAAAACAAAATATTCATCCTTTATCTTAGAGGTTAAAAGGTATTTTGACCTGGTGAAATTACATTTACTGTCATAATCAGCATTTTCCAACCTATCTAATATGAGCCAAAATAAAATCTGTCAAATGTTATTATTTTAATTACACCAATTCTATAAATTTCACCAAGATCAAGTATGATGTGAAAAGTGGATCATGATCGAAAAGGAGGAGGTAGAGGAGAAAAGGAAGGAGGGGAGGAAGAAGAAACAGGGGAGGCACCACTGACAATAATAAGTAGCACCTGGTGGAAAAGTTTCCCATAGACATGTGCAGAGTACCATGTCTCCAAAGAATACTACTTGGCTCTAAAGAAGGACACATCTGAGGTATTTGTAGGAAAATTGATGCACCTGGAAAATATAATGTTAAGCGAAATAAATCAGACACACAAAGCTAACTACCACATGATATCCCTCATTTGAGTAAGGCGAAGTGCAAATAAAGAGCAAAATAAAGGATTGATGGAAGGAGAGAGGGAAATAGATCTTTTACAAACAGGAAGGAAAGGGTAAGATGGGGGAGGGGAAATCAAAGATTTAAGATGGGTCAGTACAGGTACCAAATACCCATACAATGAATGTAAACATTATATGTTGTAAACATGAACTAAAAGTAACAACGGTAAAAATAATAATGAAAATGTGGAAAGGGGATTGAGAGACAGAGCAAGGGAGGTAGGAGGGGAGGGAGAAGGGAATAAAAAGTATCAAGATGTGTTACATGGATATACCTATTCCCTAAGATGAATGTAAACTTCCATGGATTGCAAACATGCACAAATAAAATAAAAATTTAAAAAATTAGATACTTGGATGAATACACATGGTTTTCTGCATTTGAAGGCTGTGTGGTATTATTTGAATTATTTGTCAAGTATATCTTACTAAAATGGTGATAGTAGGATTAAACTGAGTCATTTTTGTGTTTTTTTCCTTAAATATATTGCTGCAGAGCTGATGTGACATAATCAGGATCCACAGTCTTGTGGCGCTCCATATTTGTTATTTGAAAATGTATTATTTAACAGAGCTGATAGTTTCGTTTCACAAAAATTATTTGCATGTACATCCCCTAATTTTATTTATATTTCATTTCTATTCAAGCAGATCTGCGGTCTGAATATTCAATAAGGATCTAGTAAAATATGCTTGGCACCCCCTTGTGCATTGTGACACACAAGATTTCAAAACTCAGTTTCACACGTTGAGCAACATGAATGAGAATCTATGAACCCTGGTGAGTTTTCAAAGTTGTATATGAATTAGAAACCAGAACCCCAAAATGAGAGTATAAATAAAAGCCAAACCAAAATCACATAATTCTGCTAACCAGTGAGAATCCAAACGCATATTCCTGTTTTGAGATTCATCAAAAAATCAGGGAGGATCCAGTCCATGTGTTTATCTAGATGAATGAAATTTAATTTGTTTCAGTTTGCTGTTTTGAAGCTGTTTTCAGATTTGTGTGCTTCATTTCACAGAGTGTAGCCTTTTAACTTCTTATTTTAAAATGATTTTAGATGTGTACAAAAATACAAGAATAGTCCAAAGAATTCTAATATATCACTATACATTTTCCCATCTCCTTATCTCCTATAAATATTATAGACTTTTATGTAATTCTGTTTTTCTCATTATTTATATTTATATAGAGAGTACATGTATTTTTTTTTCTTTTATTAGTACGTATTTGCAGTACATGAATTTGACATTCATCTTCGGAGTAGGTGCAGGTACATAACATAGCTTCTTTTCTTTTTTTTGTTTCTTTTCTTAATCACCTCCTCCTTCTCACACCTCCCTCTCTCCATATTTAAATCCCTTTTCCCCGTTTTCCCTCTTGTTGTTATTATTATTCTTAGCTCATATTTGTGGCATTATTTTTTCCTAAAAAGAGACCCTTTCTTACATAATCAGAATACATCAAAATCAGGAAACTAAGATTGACAAAATACCACCATTTAATCTACAGACTTTTGTCAAATGTTAGCAATAATTCCAATATGTTCCACAATATCAAAAAATCTTTGAAAATGTCCATGACCCAAAACCCAATTCAGGATCCCACATTTTTTAGTTTTCATGTCTTCGTATTCTCTTTCAGTCTGGTACAGCTCTTCAATAGTCTTTATTTTTGTAACCTTGAAATGGGTTGAACAGTTATTTTATAAAACTTAGGGTTTGTCAGATGTTTGCTTATGATTAGATTCTAATTGCCCAGTATAACCAGGATACCCCAGAAGGGAGATTTTGTTCTTCTTGGCGTATCATAATGGTAACACTAACTTCAATCACTTGACTAAGGTCATGGCTGCAAGGTTACTCCACTATAAATTAAACTATAATTGAGGCAATCCTAATAAAGAAAATTTCTACAAAAGACATTGTGATACACAGCACCAGTTTAAATAAATACATGTGATGACCAGCTGGGTCCCAGCTGGAGATCTCTGGAAGTTCCGTGAAGGGCATTTGTTCTTGTTCTTAAAGAATTATGAATTTTAAAGAACATATCATCATACATTATTTGTGTTTTTCTTTATAATTACCTTGGTATGGGTTGCTTTATGCCTAGTCTGTTCTCTTTTAAGTTATAGTTCTTAAAAAAAACTATTTCACATAGAATTTTTTAAAGTTTTAACACATTTTATCATTTGAGTTTGATTTTGGGAAATTATCTTGCTGTATTGAGGGTATATTTAGCTTACATAGCTGAATCCTTAATAATGAATATTGACATTGGTCTTGAAAATGATATTCAAAGAGCAGAGGCTTTTTCTTTTTTCTGGTATTTCTCACTGACTATAACAGATTAGTTTAGCTTCTATTATTATACAGAGAGGAATCAACTTATTATTTAGAAAGTGGAGTTGTTTCAGTATAATACTCATGAATACCTCTCAAGTTCCTTTTCATTCATTTGTTCATTCATTCAGCCATTCTGTCTTGAACTATTTTTTTATTCTATGCTCTAAATTATGACACAAAACTTCCTCATACCTTTTTTCATCCAGTCAAGGGGAAAAAAAAATGAGCCAAGCATGCAATTCTGTGTCCAATTAATAATTTTATTTGGCTTATACACATAGCATACTTCTTGCTACAGTAATCACATACTCTTACTAAACTATCTCTGGCAACTAACACTGTGTAATACATTTAAATCAACACAGTACTCACAACCACATGCTAACAACTGTATCATCCACGGTGTGATTTGCAATTAGGCATTCTGTTGCTATCTTACACTACCTATCTGGATCTGCATGAATCTCACCTCCCCACCCTCCTGCCTCCCCTTCCCAACTGGCTCTTCAACTTTGAGAAACTGTAGGAACCATATTTATTTTCTTTCCCAGATAGGATGTTCTCAATTGAATTTGCTAGCATAACTCTTTGGTGTTGTGAGAATCTATTTATTTTGCCCTTGCCCTTGCCCTTGCACTACTGAGGCTTACTTTTGCTCCTTTATCCTTTCTCCATCAATTTTCAAGCACTACTCAACCTTTTACTCTTCTCATGTACTTTCTATTCATATACATATGAGCGGCATTCTATTGCTATGAATTTGAACATAATCATGGCAAATCCATGTTAAATAGCATTTGCACTCCACATATTCTGCCTAACACAAGTGTTCCCTTGTACACCAACTCCAATCTTGGACTGTACTTTGATTTTATAATGTAAAAACTCCAGTTTCTACTAAGTGTGATGCTTGAATTATTCTTTTACCAAAACTAATGATATATTTAAAATTATTACTTAAAATTTAAATTGCAATGACTTTTTCTTTACTATGTATATTCTGTTGTTATTCAGTCGGAAAACTTACTCTTAAGTTTTGAGAAGAAAATATTCACTGTTAGGGAATTTCTTCCCAAAGTTTCTATCTTAAAATTTTATGGAAAATAATTATTTTCTGATGCCTCTGCAGTAATTTTTAGTATGTAATATATGTAGAGTTATGAGACTAAGCAAATAAAAGGACAGTATGCTCAATCAAAATTTTAATTTCAGATAAGTATGTGCTAAGCAATTTTTGGAACACACTTATATTAAAATGATTCATCATTTATCTGAAATTCAAACAATATCCTGTAATATATGGAACACTTGAAAATATACTTTTATTTGTGTATTTAAATAATATAACAAAGGACAATCTCTACTTAATTAAACATTTCACAATTAAATACCTCCCAGATAATGCTGGTTATTTAATTGGTATAGCATTAATTAAAGAGGACAGAAAGATAACTCCAATAGAAATATAGATTGCAAAAAATTATGAAATCGTGTACATTCTCATTGAGGCCCTTAGCACGGAGAGCACTACTTCAAGGACACTTGAATTCATCTGAGATTGAATTCTCTGCTTGCAGGTTATTAGGTCCATGGAAAAGTTTCTCTCCAAGTTGCTAGGAGCCAATATTTGTTTCCTACACTGAACACTTTGGTAACTCAATTTCTGCTAACAAAAAGAAACTCTTATTAGTCTATTATTTCATACTAACTCTCTGGGAAAAAATAAACACTTCAATGATTTGGTTTATTTATTTATTTTTTAATTTGCACTGTATATTGAGACAGATACGTAGTGACCCTAAACTCTTTTTGGGTCACAAATCCTTCAGACAAGCTGATGAAAGCTGGGGATTTATTTTTTCCCCCAGAAAAAATATATACACATACACAGGCAAACATTTTCTATTAAAATTTCACAGAGCTTACAGATTCTCTGAAGACCACCTGAAGATCTTATATAAATGTAAACAATTTATATAATTCTTATATAATTTGTTAATGTAAATAATAGTACATTAATTATATTTGATATTTAATAATAATTTATCATTTTACAGTATCTTCAAATTTGATTTTTATCTGATTTTTGTGTGTGGGGGGGGTACCGGGGATCGAACTCAGGACCTCTCACTTGCGAGCAGGCTTGTGCCGCTGAGCTATCTCACCGGCGCTTTTATCTGATTTTTAATCAGTAAATGATTTCACATATAAAGTAGCTCACATATTGAAACTTCGTATAGCACACACACATCTTTAAATTATTTATTTTCCCAACCGGCAATAACAAATTCACATATAAAAACCTATCTTTAAGTTGTAGGTGTCAGGTATTGCATCCCAGAAATGGGAAGGCTGACTAATACAGTATGAAATAGTGCAGTTGCCACAAAATGTGATTCATAGACTTAAAAGCTGAAAGCATCCCAAGAAATATCTATTATCTTCATGTATATGCATAAATACTCACCATAACGATCTCCAAGACTCAGAGGGTTTCAAAATGTTTGCTTTTATTCATATGATCATGCTATGTGTGCAAAATGCTATCTTAAGAAAACTGAAGCATGCTGGGCCTGGTGGCATATGCTTGTAATCCCAGAACTCTGTGAGGCTGAGACAGGAGGATCACAAGATTGAACTCAACCTGGGCAATTTAGCAATTCAAGGAGTTGTGTCAATAAATAAATAAATAAATAAAGGGTAGAGAATGTGGCCCTGTGCATATGCCCCACAGGAGAGAGAGAGAGACAGAAAGAGAGACAGAGACAGAGAGGTCTTAAAAAAAAGAGTCTGTGAACCAGAAAACGCAAAGTCCAAGTGCTTCTAATCCCTGAAGTCAAATTGTCGAATTTCAGGGGACTGTGCTCTTTTATCACAGCAGGATATTAATGAAGTATTGTATTGCACCCGTAAGACAGATATCCTGCTCTCAGGAAAGTCACTCAAAATTCACTCATGGATCATATTCAATCTGAATATTGGACATGACGTGCGCTCTAAATTTTCTCTTTTTAAGAGAATGTTTTAATAGGCCCATTTAAAATGGCACATTTCACATTAACGTAGAGAATAAAACATGGAAAATATGAAACCACGCTATCTAATATAACTTCTGTTACAATGTACAATAATGCACGAGGCTGAAATACTTGGAAAACAAAACATTAATGACCTTCAAGTGAACTTGTTAAGGAAACCACGTTATGAGTTAGTATGAAAAGTTGATGCATTTGCTGTGATGAATGGAAAGAAAAGCTATTTACAATGCAAAGGTACATGTTTTGAGTTCAAAAGGGACAAAGGTGCTCCAGAAACTTGTTTTAAATAGGACACAATTGTTCTTACACAGAATTGAAAAGGTTCTAACATTTAAAACCTACATTCACATAACCCCTATTTAAGTTTATAGACTATATTAAAGTGTACATTTTAAAATATCTAGTCTGTATACATGCTCTAAAAGTTATAATAAATATTGCTTATTTATGTTTAATCTAGCATTTAAGAACAATTAGAGAATTGAGTGGGTTCTGTGTTCCACCTACTAATAATTAAAAATAATGTAACTAATTCACAATGTACCATTATTACAGCAATCCTATTAAATATATATTTTCAAAGTAAATTGCAAGAGCAAAGATGAATATTCAGATCATTATTACTTAAAATTTTGATAAATTAATTGATAGCCATATAACCTTACTAAGTGCTTTGCAACTTTTTTCCTCATTAAGAATCACTCTCTGTACTCCAGGTAGTTACCTATATAATGGAAAAGCATAACTGGAAAAGTATCACCCTATTGTGGTATGCAACAAAACAGAAGCAGGTGAGTGAAAAATATTACCAAAAAAACCAAAGTGGGTGGGATTCTTAAAAACACAAATAAAAGTCCCTCTGTGGATGTGGGATTAACTTTCCTTTCATTGCACTATTTTCTGTGGAAAATGCCTACCATTCATGGGAATGGAGAGCTGTAAATCACAAAAAGTAGGAAACGGACCTGTACCTTCACACCACTAAAACAGTACAGCTACAATAATAATTTTTAAGAATGAATGATCCAGCAATTTTGGAGTCACTGCCTTCCTGCAGAATTTCCAGTTAAGATTCCAGCTGGCAGCTTTCAAAAGTGATTACCACTGTCCCTTTACAGTGATTCACTCCGATTCTCAAAATACATTTTAAAAGGCCATTGTGAAAGCCCTTGTCCTCTCCATGCACCTGGCTGCTATACACTTGCAGTTTCTTTGCCACTGGATTAAAATAAAAGTAAACAGGATGTCCTAAAAAAAAAAAAAAGTTGAGATATTTAAATATAGTTAAAGTGAATGAAATATCCTTTTCCCCAACCCTGTGGTCTTACATTTATTTTCAAACTCAGCTACACAACCCAAAAACCTAGCAATAATAAGACTTGCAAATAATAGATGACTGTCATATCATGACTTATCAAAAATGAATTTCATAACTTTTGGAGCGTGAAATTAAGCCATTTCCACTTAGTCCCCAATTCCCATTCACCCACAGTTCTCTTCCTTTCTGTTACTCACTTCTGTGTGCAGTAGACTGTGTGAGAAACGTTTTAGATTTGGGGCTAAAACCGGCATTTCAATCCTAACGTTGCCATTTAATATCTACGTATTTTGGGCAAATTAACCTTCCCAAGTTTTAATACTCTTACATACGTACTACAAAAATAACATTGAATTTTTAAGGTGAATGTGGATAAATCGCCCAATTCAGACCTTGCTACATAGTAGGTATTTATTAAATAGCAGTCATTTCTACTCTAAGCACCACTGGGACTGCTCGCCCAACCTGGGGTAGCCAGGGTGATGTAGAACCTTGTGGCTGAAACTGATAGGTAGTTACAAGCAGAGAGTTACTTGTCAGCCTCAGAGGAAGATGTGACAAGGTTCTCATTTTGTGACATAATGACACAGTGGTTCCCAGAGGACCTCCATTATCAGCGGGAATTATGAGGAATAAACAGATTGGACAGGAAGTAGAAGTGCTGTTTGGGGCAGGGTTTGTGTTGTGTGATGAAATTACATATTCAGCACAGCTGATTTTTGGAGTTCCTTTTTGAAATCTTCAATTGGTCATATAGCTTTTTTATGTTATTAATCTGATACTAAAAACAAAATCTTTAATCAATCCTAAAATCTATCCTATTGTAAACGGTAGCAACCGTTGTCCTGTTTTCTTGGCTTCTTTTTGCCAAGTTTGGTCTGAAATAGCTAAAAGTTTCTAAGAGTATAGAAGGGTCAAATAGCTACCCACGGTATGAAGAAATATTGCTTTCCCTAGGGAATAGATTCGGAAGGCTCTGCAGGCACTGCAGGTGCCCAGCCCGCATTCCACAAACCCCATCCACACTGTGAAAACTAAATCTGCTATGGCCATTCGGTGAAGGGTTAGTTCAGAAGTGGTAATTTATTTTACAGATTTCACTGGTACCCTTTGCCTTTAAATTTTTAAAATTGTAACAGGGATTTCTTGAGTTAAGCAGATAATTTTCAAGAAAAATTTTAAGAACCATGAAAAATAAATTACTTGCAGATGTATTAAGAGCACGACCTGAAAAATCATATAAAGATTTTTGTCTGGCTCGGGGTTTCCCTGGAAGAAGCTCCTGGGGGGATGTTTGATTAAAATGAGCAGTTTTATTTACACCGAAAATGTAAAATGCCTTTATCCTAATGGGATATATGGCTTCATGTAAAGAAAAGGTAAATAAATGTGTGAAGGCGAGGCACATTGAGGTCAAAGGTCAACTGCAACAACCCCCCACACCCTCAGCCCAGGCCTGGCCAGCTTCACACAGGATTCCTAGACAGGCGATGTGCAATGCAGGAAGTTAAATAAGAGGTGTTGTTGCTTTTTGTCTTAGTTACATAAGCATTTAAAAAGATAAGCCTCACTTACCCCTCCACTTCTATCTTAATTTCTCATTTTAATTTTTTGAAAATAAAAACGCTTTTCTTGTTTGCTTTGTTGCCTAGGAGATAAGAGATAAAAGAGGAAAATGTGAACAAAATGAAGGCTGTGCCACACAGAGAAAGGTGTTAATTTTTTTTTCCTGTTAATTCAAAAACCAAAAAAAATCCAAATTCAAGGGGAAGGTCTAATTATTATCCTAAGGATGTAGCAAAAAAAAGAGACCTGGAAAAATCAGGTAATGTCAAACATTAACTGTTAATTCTTTTTCAGTCCCCGATAAGTTTTTCAGATTTAAGTGTTTTTAGGTTATTATTTTTAATAACTATGATCTGCATTACTTTTAATTATGTGTGACTTCTACAATTATTTACAAGACACTGACAACTAGAAGTGTAGGGCATGCGTAGAAAGAGAAGTGAGTGATTTATGATGTTTGAGTCAGTTTGCATTCAAATCTTTTACTTTGCAAAACGTATTTGCATTTTAAAAGTGAGAAAATTAAGTCCAACAGAAATAAAAAATAACATCACCAGAAGCTACATGAGAAAGGCAATATCCAGTAGCAAAAGGTATTACTCTGAGGTAGGACAGACGGACGGCGCAGTGCCTTTACCATCTGGGTGGCGGTGACGCTATGGTGTTGGGTAACCAACTCAACCTCCCTAAGGCTCCGATGCTCTTTTGTAAAACAGATGTAATGAAACTCACCTCGAGTTGTAAAATTTTATAGGGCACTATTAGTGTGGTGTTGATAAATAATCACTGCTTAGGAAATAGCTGTTTTTAGGAATATTATTCACAATTCCTAGGTCTGTCTGCTTTATCACGAGATAAGTCTGCCTTCTGGAAGCACTACTGGAGATCACTGTCCAGTGGCCAATCTCACTGGCCTGCCTGCTTGTTGAAGAGAGGAAGAAATGGCAGCTGTGTTTCAGCTACGAGCCCCAGTCACTACCAGAGCTGGTCCCAGGTAAAACGGTGAAAAACTCAATTTTGCAAACTCTTCCCCTGGTGCCTGAGATTCCTATAACCTCACACTCTTCTCTTGGTTCTTGTCCTCTTTCCCAGTATGACACACAATTTAATGTCCCCAGTGCTTGTTATTTAAACTACAATACAAATTTATATTTATGTTCCATTACTGTCCATAAACTTTTTTTAGAATATCTGAGAGGGTTTCCTGACAGCAGGGGACTTGAGACTGGGATGAGGAGGGTTCAGTGTTCTCCTGAGGCATTCCTCAGTTCTAGAGCAGTGCTTGAAACAGCAGGAGGAAAAACAGGAGTCCAGGAGAGAGGCCAAGAAGCTGGGAAACAAACTTGTAGCAGTCAAAAAATGCTAACAAGGAAAAAATGGATCTTAGGTACAACCAAGAAAGAGCAGTCCTGTGTCAGGCCCTGAGCACTCACTTTGTACTCCCAAAGGGGACATCCTAGGAGTAATTGCGAGCTGGAAATGAGCTAGTTCCTGCCGGCTGAAGGCCACCTTTGAATCAGCTAAGAATCTAACTGAATGAAGTTGAACCATTTACCACTTAACTGCCTACCAGAAGCAAAAGAAAAATTGTCTCTGGAGTAACAGAGTTTGTAATGTACAAATATTAAATGAAAACATGAAGAAAGTCAGCCAATAATTAGAAACAGTATGAAGGAATCAAGTGCTGATTCTAGAATTAAAATTTTTAAATAACTGAAATGAAGTACTCAGTAGATAGTTTTTCTAGATCAGACAAATCTAAACAGAGAAGTCATGGACTGGGAGGTATCTCAGGGAAAAAAAAAATTCCGGGCATGGAGCACACCTGTAATCTCAGCACTTGGTAGGCTGAGGCAGGAGGATTGCCGTGAGTTCGAGACCAGCCTGGACTACATAGTGAGCTGATGGCCAGCCTGAACTAGGCTGTGAGACCCTGTTTCAAAAAACAAAACAATACCAAAAAAAACCTGACTGAATCACAAAGAGATAAAAGAATTATAAAGAAAAATGCATAATTAGATACGTGTACATGTTGTACCAAGAGGGCCAACTGACAAATATTAAGTCTTTAGAGGAAAGAAAGAATGTGATAAAGCAATATTTGAGTAGAAAAAGGTCTCACATTATTAAAAAGTTTTAAATACTTCAGAAAGCACCGTAAAACTATAGCTGGATACGCTAACATAAAACAATCTATTGGCAAATTAGGGTTAAAATGCCTAAAAATTAAAAGTAAATATTAGATGACAGCAGATTCAAAAAGAAAAGGAAAAAAAAAGCAAGGAAATACCTGGTTAAAAGAAAACCCAAGCTGGAAAATAAAAACTAGTAATCATAACAAATGGGATTATATCATCTATTAAAACAAATTCTCAGATTGGATTTAGAAATAAATGCTTCACATATTCTATCAGACACACACTTAAAAGAAACGCCACATAGAAAATGGGAAGGGGAAAATCATACCAAGCAAATGTATAATAAAACTGATAAAGCACAAAGAGTATTTTGTAAGTGAGAATTCAAGCAAAACTTGAATTTGTAACCTTAATCTGGAAGGTTCTTGGTTACATAAGAACCCTCAGGCACCACACCAAAATGTGTGTTCCTCACCAGTAATAGCACCATGGAAGCAATGCACGTGACCTTCCTTGGATTTTTATTAAGAGTTAAAGGCACAAAGAGGAGTAACAACCAGACATTGAAGGAGAATTCGCATCCAGGCACTGAATGCTGGCAGAATTTGAACAGAGAGGTATATGCAACATTTATCTTAAACATTCACCAATATTTGTCTTCAACAGTAAATATCCCTATTTTACCATTTAATACCTTCCTCATGTGTTTCTCATGAAGATTAAATGAGTTAATGCTTATAAGTCACATAAAACAGTGGTTTTCATCCCATATTTGTTTGATAAGTATTATGTATTATGGCTGTTGTAAAGCATTGTCCTCTGACATACTACTTTCTAAAGCAAATATTCTAATCCCGATGTTTTACTATACTGTAATTAAGGATTTTTTTTTAAATTATGGTGAAGTTACTGCAATTTAAGTTGTTCTAAAATGTGATGACAGAAATCAGAGATACTGAACATGGCCTCAGTTCCTCTCACAGTTTTGAACAGAATATTGAATAAAATGATCCTTCAAAATAAGGTAACTAATTCTTAAAATAAGCTCTTCAATCGCTAAGGGAAAGATTCTTATCCCCATTTTGCACACAGAGAAATTGAGACTCGGGCCGAATGCTTTGGACAAGGTTCACTCAGGAAGAGCAGGGCCAGATCTGAATGGCTATCTGACAACTCTAAGGTCAGTGGACATCTTCCAAGCCTAAGTTCAGTAGAGTTTTACAATTCTCTCACACACTCAATCAGATGCAAACTTAAATGAAATTTTCTTATACTTTTATTTTTAAAAATTTTAACTAACACTCAATGATATAAATTTTCTGAAATACCCCAGGCAAATAATAATAATATTGAAACCATGATAATGATTTTATTTCATTTTTATTACATTTAATTTTTTTTTATTTTTAACTGATACACAAAAACATGAAAGTGATGATAACAATTTTAAAAAAGGATAGTGGTGGCCACAGCCTTTGGTGACTCCAGGTTTAAAAAAAAAATGAGGGAGAGAGAGAGAAAGAGAGAGACAAACAGAATGCTAAGGTACCTGAGTGTAGAAAATCAAATCAAACACACTTCTACACATAAAAGTTACTCTAGGATCCACCCTTTGTATTGGGAACAAGAGTTATATTTTCTTTTATTTATTCAACAAGAGAAAATAAAATGTTATATAAATATCTGCTTTTATGAGGTTTTCTAAAAGGCTTGGAAGATGTAAATATTTGATGTGCATGAGAATCAAAGCAAAATTCTCAAAAGAAGATCAATGCAACCACCTCTTCCATTTATATTTCCATTTATTTATTTATTTAGATGTCTCGATAACTTACTATTATTTTTGTTTTTGGCTTTCTATTTGAAAGTCTGAAGAAAGTTCAGGAGCATTAACAGGTGGAGTTCCACAGGAAATGGGAGAGTGGTACCAGGCACAGTGTCACTGATTACCCCACGATACAATGGTGATTTGTAGGTCAGACGAACAAACTCTTAAAATATAAATGCACTTTTGATGTGAAATCTAGAGTCTTATGTGAAATGTACTGGTTGTCATGGAATTTCATTTATTTTTCTTTGCAAACAAACCCAGCCCAGTTGTTCCACTGTGACTATAGACAACTTCTCATAGATTACACAATTATTTCATTTGAACCCTCAGGAATATAAAATCTTCAAAGAGTCTTGTTGTTTCATTTCCAGTAGTTGACAAGTAGGGAGTGAGAAAGACTTCTAGGCTTTTTTAAAACTTCCATGAAATCACCTTCTGAAATGTAATAATGGCTTAATACAAAGATCATATTCAACTTCTGAAATATTTTGGTCACTTTTTTGGTTGTTTTAATTTACCATTACATTGTTCTTTGCCTGTTATTAGAAAGAAAAGAACAATGCCTCTCTTTGATTACTACTCATTCATTATTTGTTGAAATTAAAAACTCATTTCAAATTGACAGCCATCATATATTAACTTGCTTACATAACTTTCTTTCTTTTAGTCATTATTATCATTCTTATTTGACTATAAATTAATGATCATATATAAATGACCAAGTTTTAAGGCATATCTGAGGCAAAATCTGCTATTATTCATCAAAACCTTTTTTTCTTTTTTTCTTTTTCCATAAAAACCAAACTGCAGTTTTTAACCAAGCACATAATTAGCTACATAAAGTGGACTACATTTCCTGGCCTGTCTGTTAACCGCATGGGCATGCGGTTAACTTCTGACTGGTAGGATGTAAATGGACATAATGTGCACAACATCAAAACACATTCAAAACAGAAATGTTTTTTGCTTTTTTTGGCTGGAATGTGGATCTACTTATGATCCATCTTGACCACAAGGAAAGACAGGAATACCCATGTTGACATTAGTTCATAACGATTTGCCAGAACTGTTAAATTTTAGGAAATTTTGAAAACCAGTGGCTAAATCATTGGTGGCTTCCTAATGGCTATAGTTGGGAGTGTTTATGCCATGAAAATCAGCAAATGAAACACACAAATCAGGGGGTTTCCTCAGGGAGCCAGTTTATCTTTTTACCTTTAGCAATACAAGAAGTATAAGCAAAGCAATGGGATAGAAAACTCTGGGTCATTGTGACAGTCTTGATTGTCAGCTTGAATGCATCAAGAGATGCCTAGCAAATTAGTAAAGCATGCTTCTCAGTGTGTCTGAGGGGGGTTTATATAGATGATTGGCATTTACATCAGCAAGTGGAAGGGGAAACCATGACTATGAGGGGCACCTTCCAGTAAGTTTACAGCCCAGATGGGATGCAAAAGGGACAAAAGAGGACGTTGGCTTGTATTTCAAAAGCTCCATTGCAGGGATTCCCTGGGGATTATGCAGGGATTATGGTGGTGTAGATTAAGCAGCAACCACAAGTTGCTCCTTGGTACACACCAAGGTCTGTCAGAGTGCAGCTACATGAGATAGAAGAGTCACCAACTACCAGAACACACCCTGAGTAGGATAATGTCTTCATTACGTTCTCATTGCTGAGGTACAAGTTAAAGGAGGAAAGCTTTATTTTGGCTCACAGTTTGTAGAGATTTCAGTTCATAGTTGCCTGTCTCCAAGACAGAGCAGAATTGCAGTTGCATGGCAGAGGAGAAACAGTTCATGACATGGCAGGCAGGAAGCAGAGAGGGATCAAGGTAGGAGGAGGGCTATATACACCATTCCAGACCATGCTCACAGTGATCACCTCTTCCTACAAGGCTTCACTTCCCAAAATCACACCCAGCTATAAAGCCATAAGTGAATTAATACAGTGATGAGTGTTACACACCTATAATCCAGTCACCTCCCTAAAGCCCCATCTACAAGCGCATGAGGCTTTGGGGGACATCTAGATATAAACCATAACAGATAATGAATAAGTGAAATATAGGAAGTAGGAAAGCTACAATAAGAAATGAAGCCCTACATAAGAACAGGCTTTCTCCCTGCACTGGTCTGGAAATGCTGTTTTACATAGCACAGCAGAGCCACGTGGTTTCCTCACCAGGTTGTGACCCAGACACCTTGATATTAAAGCGAACAGGCCCCCAAATCACCAGTGTGGGTCCCAGCCCACGTCGAAAGACTTAGTTACCCTGTGCAATGCACAAAACTTTCAGGAATTGAAGGGGGTGACCACAGCTGGGCACTCACTCCGAAGCAGCTGTCCCCGAGCTCCAGTGTCACTCTGGTTTCTCTATCAAGACACAGCCCAGAATCATGATAATAACAGCAAACAGCACCTCAGTCTGAGTGCAGAGCCAGCTCAGGTCCAGAGAACAAGCCACTCTGAAATGCTAAAAACGTTCATGGGCGGAAGACAGAGGGCAGACCCAGCTGGACACTTGCCCCAGATGCCAGTGCCCACAACACAGGCAGAGCTATGGGATTTCTGCCTCTTTGGCTCTGGGCACAGGACATACAAAGCTAAAGTTATATTCTGAGGACCTGCGGGCACAAGGGGGTTGGTGTGGAGGAACATCCAGAACTGAGAAAACCTCCTCCCTAACCCCGGAGGCTACGAAGTCACAGAGGGCTGAGCAGGCTGAGAGAAAAGGAACAAGCAGTTCCTGAGACTGTGTGAGAAGGGTGGGGGGGGGGGGGCGTCCTGAAAGCAAGTGGCTGACGGAGAACCTGGGGCTGAAGCTCACTGGTGGGAGCACATTAAATGCCCTCCCAAAGACCCTGAGGAAAACTGAGTCTCCAGAATCAGGTGGGCTAAAACCAGCGAGCTGGGCTTGATCAGAGCATTGGCTCTCCCTGAAAAGCACCCAGCAGCCCGCAAGTGAGACGGACTCTGCTATCAATTTACCTTCTCAGGCTCCCTTGCTCCCAAAATGGGCCATGGTGCTCAGTGTGCATGGGTGTAGATCGGTGTTTTAATTTCTACAGTGATTTACATAGACCTGCTGTGTTCCCCCTTACAAGGCTGATGCAGTAGACCATATCCTGATACTTAAAAAGCAAGACACCGTGAGATGATGTCCGGAGAGCTCACAGATGACCCTAAAAGAACAAATCTAGGTATTGCAGGTTTTAAGGAAGGATTAGAAAAGGAAACAAAAGGTATAAAAATTTTATTCATTGAAATCATTGAAGAAAACTTTCCAAATCTAGGGAATGAAATAGATACCTAGGTAAATACGGCATTTAGAACCCCAAATAGACATGCACAGAAAAAAATAAAATAAAAAAGACCTCTTCATGACTCATCATAGTCAAAATCCAGAAATTCAGAACAAATGGAGAAGAGTGAAAGTTGTTAGAGAAAAATGCCAAGTAATTTTAAAAGGCAAGCCTATCCGAATAACAGCAAATTTCTTAATACAAATCTTAAAGGCTAGAAGAGCTTAGAGTGAAGTTTTTCAAACCCTAAAAAAAAAAAAAAACTGACAAGTGAGATTAATATATCATGCAAAATTATTCTACAAAATTTTGGGGAAATAAAGATATCTCACAACAAAGAGAATCTGAAGAAATGCAGGACCAGCATTGCAGAATATACTCAAGGGGATCCTGAAGATAGTAAGTCGAACATCCCCAAGGAGCATAAAGAATACATCTAACTAGGAGGCTAGTTAAATAAAGGAAAAAAAAAAAAAAAAAGGAATCAGCCCTGGAAAAATAAAAAGGAATCAGTAAACACCTTTCAATAATATTAAATGTAAATGGTCTTAAATCCCCAATCTAAAGATACGGAGTGGCAGAGTGAATCAAAAATCCTAATTATATGTTGCTTGCAAGAGATACACCTCATCCACAAAGAAACATAGATTGAAAGTGAAATGATGGAAAACAATATTCTAATCAGCCAGAGCACAAAAGGTAGCAGGAGTAGCTATTCTAACTCCTGGGAAAATTAACTTCAAACAAAACTGACCAGAAGACACAAAGGACACTACATATTGGTAAAGGGAACAATTTACTAGGAAGAGATGATGTGATCCTTTAGTAGAAGACAAACACAAACTCACACACACAAACACACACACACACACATCTCTACCAGCAGACTCTTAGATTTAATAAACAAATTCAGCACAGTGGCAGGATACACAATCAACACACAAAAGTCTGTAACATTCCTGTAAACCAATAATGAACCCACTGAGAAAGGAATCAGGGAAATAATCTCATTCATGATAGTCCATGAGAGTCCAGAAACAGCTCGGGGATCACACGCCAAGAGATGGGGAACGTGTGTGCATTCTCCTCCTGTCTCTTCCTCTTCCAATGTATTCAATATGGGAGCTCCACTCCGCAGACCCTATGCTCTCCTAATCATCTCTGAACAGAGAGGCTCCTCCTCAAAACACCACAATTAGATTAAATTTCCACATTCCTACTGTCTTATAGTGGGATTAATTTTCATATGAATCCTTGGAGGATACACTCAAATCAAGAAGAAAAATTTTATGAGTTTTTTAATAAATGTAACTGAAATATTTAAAGACAAATGATAAACATTTTAAAGAATTTTTATGCAAATTACAGCATTCTTTAAAAAGTCAAATTTTGCCAATCTTTGTTAAAACTCTAGACACTACCAATAAAATGCTTCGGTGAAAATATTTCTGGAGTTACCTATCTCAAACTGTAATTTTCTGTGAGTCTAAATTAATTGAAGGAAAGGAACTCAAAATACATGATGAAATTAACAGATCAATCATTTTGTAATGCTGGTACTTTAAAACATTCAAATTTTTAACCTGTTTTTTCTACTGAATTAAGTCAATGAATAGGGGATGTTATTTTTAATGAAATCTATCAAAAGTGAATATGTTTATAAGAGTAAGTTATTATTAACCTTATGCCTCACTAAGATAATTCCAGGAGTGGAATAGCAGTGTGTTTGGCATAATCGTTAATCAGAGTAAAAGTTTCAACCTACATAAATAAATGTTATATAACAATGTATAAGTTTTCCATGATTTTATCTGTCTAAAGAAAATGTTAAATTTTATTTAAAATGTAAATCTTTACAATTGTTCGAATGGGTGAATTCCATAAGCAAATGGACTTGTTGGATTAAATATTATACACAGTATTCCTTTTCTCAAACAAATACTGTGATGTCAATTCTATGTGTCAACTTGCCTAGGCCAAGACATTTCCGGAGTAAACATTTCTGGATACATCTGTGAGGGTATCTCCAGATTCAATTAGCATGTGAGTCAGTGAACTCCGCAGCGTATGTTGCCTCTCTCTCTGTCTTGGGAATCATCCAATCCCTTGAGGATCTAAACAGAAAGAAAGTTTGGTGTAAATGTTGGCCTTTGTGTTACTTTATAAATAATTATGGGCTTCCTATGTAGCCCCAGTAAGATCACGGTGTAGTTAATTCCTCTGAAAGTGTGTACAGAAACGATCTGTCATTTACCTCTGAGAGTCAGAGTGAATGTAGATTTTGTTAAGGAATAGAAAAGCATGTCTCCTGCTCCTCCAAAGAGCCAGCTATTTTGATGGAATTATACTGTGATTCTGCCCAAAGTTCCTCATAAAAAAATGGGCAAATGTTACATAACACTGATGTTTTTAGATAAGGCCACTTTCACAGATAAGTTACACTATATTATTATTTAAAAACCAAGTGAATAGAATTTTAAGAGCTACAACTACATGAATTTTTGGCTCCCTAGGGCATGCAGAACCTTAGAAGTATCAAGAAGGTGTTTACTTGGTAGGGTACCCAGAGCTAGGAGTCACGGCATGACTTCAGTAACAAGGTGAGAGTATATGGCTGTCGAGGAATGAAAAGTTGGTCATATCTAGGGGCCATTAGCCTAAATATTTTTTGCCTGTTAAGGATAAGAAAATCCAGGTTTCTCATTGATAGAAAAGAGAGTTTCAAATACAGAAAGGAAAAAAAATTAGAATGAATTTTGTGATGTTAAATTAGTATTGGTATGGACAAATGGTGTTAGATAGTAGATTGATACAGAGCTAAGCAGATAACTAAATTTGGCTGTCTGTGTGTATGTGTGCAATACTCTTGCATAGAAATGTATTCAAACATATATGCTTATATAATTTATAAAAGCAGTCTCTTGCTGTGTCTAGTCAGAGAGAATAGGAGTAGCGATAATAAGTTTATTTGACACCTCATACGGGTTTACTTCAGTCTTCTAAAAGGAATCGGGGATTTTTATAGAAGTGGTGAGTGCCAGGGCCAGAGCAGGGAAAGTACAAGATGAGCCTGGAGCATCTTTTGGTGCCAGAAAGTAAAGACTTGTTCAATGAAAGAAGGGACCATGTTCAAAGGATGCATGAGCTGCTTTGAAGGAACTCTTAACTGCCAGAATCTGATGAAATTTGTGTCTCGAAATAAAAAAAGAGATTAGCAAATTATACTCATAAATCAAATTGAATGCCCTGATTCCTTACTTGAATTAATTTAATTAACAACATGAGAAAATTCTTTTCCTTCTAGCAGAATGCCAACCAATAACAGTAGAAGAAATAAATGATAACATTAAAAATCACCATGTGGCAAGCATCCTAGTGATCACTGATTTAGTGGAGATGAATAAATGGTTGCTGAAACAAGTCTGTGAACATTCGATGAGGAAGGAGATGCTCACATGTTCTCAAATTTCTCCCCAACAGTTACGTTACAAAGGGCAAAAGAAAAATTATGGAGAAAGTCTGGCAAGCACTGTTATTACAGACTGAATGTTTGTGTTTTCCCAAAATTCATTTTGGAATCCTAGCCCCCAGTGTGATGGCATCATGAGGCAAGGCGCTTTCTAAGGCAATTATGTCTTCAGGGTAGAGTCCTTATGGGCGGGATCGTAGTCTTTAGAAGAAGAGGACAGAGAGCCGGCTCTTCTTCCTTCCTTCCATGAGAAAACACCACTGGAAGCGGGTTGTGTAGAAAGCAGGAAGCATGTCCTTGCAAGACCCCAGACCCACCTCTAGTCTGATACTGGACATCCACGCCTCCAGAATTGCAACAAATAAACATTTGTTACTTATACAATACACCGTCTTTGGTGTTTTGGTCTAGCAGCTATTAACAACATGAGAAAACTGTGTTATATTTGTATGTTTTTCATGTTGTTAATTAACACCAAATATAACACCATATATTCGTTATGTATAACACCAAATATTTTTGCATGCTAGAACAACTTGTTGGTAATTTACTCTCAAATAAACCAACAGAAAAAAATCTTTTATATTATTCTTACAACTTTTTGATAAGTTTCAAATTTTTTACATGAATAAATACTATAAGTTTATAAATACTATAGGTAAAATCAAAACTTGGAAAGTTTTGACTAAATTATTGCCAAAATATTACACAAAAGTGACTCATTTCCAGTAACTTATAAAATTTTCTTTTTAATAAAATCAGGACTTTATATCTTTCTAACATAAAAATTTGGCTAATACAGGCGGAACCAGTATTTCATGCAGGAGTCAGGATAGTATTTACCCTTGGTGGTGTGGGAAGAGAAAACTGACAGGAATTTTCAGAAGAGACCTGCCCAGATTCGACACAATCTCTATCAAAATTCCAAGTCTTTTTCACAGAAATAGAAAACCGGATGAAATGTGTATTGAATTTCCGGAGCCCCAAATACCTTAAACAATCATGAAAAAGAATAAAGTTAGAGGGCTCACATTTCTCAACTTTAACCCTTAATACAAAGTGTTAAACTGTGAGGAATGTATAAGGACAGACGTGCACAAATGAAACAGCCCAGGGATAAATTCTTTCTCATATGCGTGTACAAACACATGTGCACACATTAATTAATTGTCATAAGAGTGCCAAGACTATCTTTTCAACAAATAATGTTTGAAGAACTATATATACACATGCAAAATATTTAAATTGGACTTTTACATTAGGTATAAATAGTAACTAAAATGTATCTAAGACTTAAATTTAAAAGCTAAAGATATAAAATTCTTGAAACTAGTACAAAAAAAATTCATGACATTGGATTTGGCAATAATTTAATGGATATTACATCAAAAATACAGGCAACAAACAAACAAAAAAGATAAAATGGACTTCATTAAAATCAAGAACTTGTGCCTCCAACAATATTGTCAAGAAAGTGAAAAAGCACAGAGAATGGGAAAAATGTTTACCTATCATATATTTAAAAGCAGTTAAGACCCAGAATATACAAAGAATTCTTAAAATGCAACACAACAAAAATAGGAGGACACCCCAATTCAAAAATGGGTAAAAGGACTTGAATATACAAATGGAAATAAGCCAATGAAAAGATGTTCAACCTCATTGCTGATTAGGAAAAGGCAAATCGAAACTACCCACCTATCAGGATGGGAATAATAATAGAAAATAACAAATGTTGGCAGAGATGTGGAGGAAGTCAAACCTTCTTGCATTTCTTCTGGGGATATTAAATGCTGCGGCCATTTTGGAAACACACTTTGGCTGTTTCTCAAAACACTAAATATGGAATTACCATACTCAGTAATTCCACTATTAATTATATATCCAAAAGAATTGAAACCAGGGACTCAGACAGATATTTCTATGCTCTAATGTTCATGCAAGCATTTTTTACAATAGCTAAAATGTGGAAATAACCCAAATGTTTATCATGAGGTGAACAGACAAACAAAAGTAGTATATATGCACAACAGATTATTTGGCCATAAAAAGGAATAAAATTTTGATATTTGCTGCAACGTGAATGCATCTCGAGCACTTAGTTAAATAAGACCAAGAAAGACAAATATGGTATGATTGCACTTATACGAGCTACCAAAAACAGGGAGAATCACAGAAACATGAATCAGGAGAGAGTTTGCAGGGGTGGGGAGAGGTAGGAGAGGGGTTGTTGATTAATGTGTAGATATGGGAGTGATGAAAAAGTTTTGGATATAAGTGATGGCAATGACTACAGAATGCTGTGATTATATTTAATGACACTGAATTTTACACTTTATGAATGGTCAATATCTATTATGTATATTTTACAATAAAAAAAGAGTGCTGAGTTCTAGCACTGTGTGTGTGTGTGCATGTGTGTGTTTGTATATTTTACAGATGGGATCTTGGTAAGGTGCCCACACTGAGTTCAAACTCACAATCCTCTCGCCTCAGCCTCCTTAGGAGCTGGGACTGTACGCGTGTGCCACCACATCCTGCCTGATGTGTTTCTTGATCAAGATGCTGAAGTTATAAACATGTTACTTTTCAAACTTCAATGTGTTTTATGCTTATTAGTTGTGTTCTCTTTGATGTACGTTCTATGTTCATAAAATCTGCATTAAACAACAAGAAATTCAGTTGCATATGTCAAAAAATTAAACTCTTTACTAAGTAGAGCCATTTGTTTTTTGGTGCATTACATGAAATCCTTATACTCAGTTCCTTAGGCCATAAGTGCAATCATTTATCATCAAACTTCAAGTGAGACCTTTCCATTATATTAATTGGCAGGAGCTGCCATAAGAAAGTACTATAATCTAAGGGACTTGAACCACACAAACGTCTGTCTTGCACCTCTGGATTCTAGAAGTCTGAGGCCAGTGCTTCACCAACATTGTTTTTTTCTTAGAGCTATGAGAAATAATCCTTTCCATGCCTCTTCCTTAGCTTCTGATGGTTGCTGGCAAACACTGGGGTGTCTTAGTTTGTAGAAGCATTGCCCCCACCTTTACCTTCATCTCCATATGTTATCCTTTGTGTTTATGTCTGTGTCCCAATGTCTACCTCTAATTAGGGCACCAGTCACACTGGCTCAGGGTCTACCCTAACAGCGTAGTATTAACCGCTTACATCTGCAGTCTCTCTTTCCAATAAGGTCACATTCCGAGGCACTGGGCCTAGGACTTTAACATGTGAATTGTCTGACAAAATACAAGTACAATCATCACCTAAACTTTGAGTTAGATTTATTGATTTATAAGGATCAAACAGCCCTTGTTTGTATTTCAGTGTTTGCTATCAAATTTGCTAGGCAAGTGCTGCAACACTGAGCTACATCCCCCTGCAAATGACATCTTAAACTCGTCAGCATGTATTTCTCTGTAACACTCATATTGCTAAAGTCAGTAGAAAATGAAGGGACAACCCTGTATTAGAGGCATATTTTTACATACCATGTTTTTCTGGATTAGTTCCAAGCTTCATTCTAGTTTTCAATGAATTATGAACTTTGTGTTTTCTCACTTTTAAGTGATTATTGACAAGATGTGCTTCGTTAGTTAATAGTAAGATTAGTTGAAACTGGAATTTCTACAATTTTCTCTCTTGCAGTATGTATTTTTATATATTGGAACTTTCTTTATAAACCCCATGTTAAAGCCATCATTCTTTGCTAGGAATATCAGGAATTATGTGAATGTTCAGTATACCTTGGAGAGTTACCTACCTGCTTTTTTGTTTTGTTTTTATATGTTTAGAGTGTGTCCTTGGAGAGTTTATGTTTTGAAATGTAATCTCCATTGTATGAAGAAGATAATTTAGTTTTATAAATAATACAATAATACATTGTAGAAACTTTAGAAAAGAGAATAAAAATGACTGTTATTTTTAAAAAACAAGGATGAAAACTTAATTTGACTATAATGTGTTGCAAATCTCCATTGGGCCATTGGGAGGTGATTAGGATTAGATGAAGTCATTAGGATGGAACCCCCATGATGGAACAATAGTGGCTTTAAAAGAAGAGGGAGAGAGACCAGAAGACAGAATGACAGATACACACACACACACACACACACAAACACTGAAACACCCCTTGTCTCTTGCCATGTGATTCCCTGAGTGAGCTCAGGCCTCTGCCGGGAAGAAGCCATCACTAGATACAGCCCCCTGCCCTTAGACCAGACCATGAGCCAAAATAAACTTCTTTATAAAACTGACTCACCTCAAGCGTTTTCTTATAATAGTGAAAAATGGACTAATACATCATCTGCCACCCCTCAAGAAGAGCCAACACCATCAGTGAAGCCTCAGCTGGTTTAGTACAACAGCAGTGGAAAGCCTTTTCCAGCAGTTAGTGTTGCAGATAAGTTTCGGTAACTACTTGAAATCATTCTCACACACATGTAAATGAATTACTCAGTAGAGAAAGATTTAAATGTTTTATCCCAAGAGAGAAATCTAGCAATTATGAAAGCCATGTGGTATTCTCAGGATAAGTGTGAAATCCTCTTTGATGTTAAGGCATATTGATAAAAATAATTAATTGCCCTATAAATTGTGTGATTGTTTCCTTTGAATTCTCTCCACAGAATACTTACTTTCTGATAAGGGAGATCAGGTGTGTGTGTGTGTGTGTGTGTGTGTGTGTGTGTGTAAGAGAATGAAAGTAACCAGCTGCTGAGTTAAGTAACTATTTGGACTTAGTAAAAATCAGAATAACCGCATATCACAAACACATGATTTAAAGATTGATACCTATTGTTGCAAAATCAGCAGTAAAATAATGAACATATTTTCCTGTATCAGAAACTGGCATTGCAAAGTATGGAATTTCTTTTACAACTCTCTTCAAATAAGTCTGCTAGCCTCATTGTTCAAACCGTTGTGGAACATTAATAATTAAATCCTCTCTGACTTTCTGAGAGGAAAAGTCAGCTGTGCAACCAACAAGATAGAAAGCCACCAGCTTTGTTCAAGAAATTTAATGGGAGAAAATTTCTCTGTCTTTCCCCAAATACCTTTGGCACATCCAGTCCAGAAAGCCTTAGCATTTGAAGGCAAGGAATTTTTCCATGCCGCCACAGTATTTGTCACGAAGTATTAAAAAAGTAAGGAAGCGTAGACAAGGACCTCTTAGCCAAATTTTAAATGTAGCTGTGGGAATTGTGAAAATGGGACTGGGAAGGATATCCTGAGGGCATTTAAGGAGGAAAAGTGCTGTGCACAGCCCCAGCACAAAAGGTGTACCTGGGGCTTCAGCGGCACAGTCTGGATTCTGGTAAGCTGGTGTGACATGTGTAGGTGCCCGCAGAATCATGAGAGAGACATTCACAGTATCACAAAAATAGAGAAAGAAAGAAACTTTGATTTGCTCAAATTTCCTTTTAGCAACCCTACCTAACATGCAAATCTCCCAAATACACTTCTTCCTGGTGAGGAGCGGTCCCCTACCCACACAGCACACACCTAGCAGGGATTTCCTCTGTGGATCCCATGGAGCTCTCTGTGTCAAGGCCAGGAAATGAAAAGAATAAAACTTGGAATTAGTACAGATAAACTCCAAAGAGCAACTTGTCATGTGAAACATTTGTTTTGAATATATTGAAACAAAAGTTTTGTTTTGTTTTTAATCAAAGATTACATTCCCAGCTGAGCTAGAATGAAAGAACGATAACTAGAAAGTTGCAGCAGCCCTTGGCATATGCACATCTAGGCTTGGTGCCCTCCTGTTGGATAGGAACAGTTTCCCAGAACATCAACACTAGACACCCCATCTCTTAGTCCCCCCTTCACACTGGGGTTTAGTGCCAACATATTAGTTTTAGAGGCACATTAACATTCCCCCCAAAGTAGGGGTAATTAAGGTTAAATGAGGTGAAAACAAGGAGGGAAATCATACAAGACCGGTGTCCTCGTATGAAGAGGGAAAGATCCCGAAGATACCAGAGAGGTGTGTAGACAGAGAAAGGCAGGTGAAGACACAAGGAGAAGACGCCAACTATAAGTCAAGGGGAGAGGACTCAGGAGAAACAGAATCCTGTAGCACTTTAATCTTAGATTTACAGACGCCAGAACAATGCAAAATAAATTTCTGTTGTTTCAGCCACCAAGCCTGTGACATTTTGTTATGGATGTCTTTTCATACTAATATGGCAAATGCGCAGCAGATATGACAAAGCAGAGTCTTGCTAAGTCTTGTAGATTAGAACCTTCTTGGGTCTTCAAACCACTAGGCTGTAAAAAATAAATTTTAGTTTGACAGACTGAGTTATCATGTGAAAGAGAACCAAGACACTTAGTTATCACCCAGAACTGAGGCTAAGGACATGTGGCCCCAGTCAAACCATCCCCAACATCTCCTAGCCTTTTGAGCCACCCCATCTGAGGTCTTTGACACTATGAAGCAAAGATATTCCATCCAAATTCTTAACATAAAAATGATGAGCAAATAAAATAGTCACTATTTGAATCCCCTAAATTTTGAGATGGTTTATTACACCACGATAGATAAATGAAACAGCAGGAGCTGGAAATGAGATGTTACCATGAAAAAGTGCTTAAAATATGTAAGGTTGACTTGGTGACAAGACAGTGCATGTGTGGGCTTGTATTAGTCACAGGTCTCCTGAGGAAAAGAAGCATTGGATTGCTTTTAACCAACTGACCAGTTACAGGGGACATCAAGTCTGAAATCTGGGGAGCTAGAGGGAAACTTGGAGACTTTGAGAATAACAGATGTTACTGTTCAAATCCAAATGCAAGGCATAAACCACTAAATCTCATTCAAGAAGAAATAAAAAACTTGGAACATCCTATGTACATTGTCACTAAAATGTTGATCAAATGATCATGGATCCTTAGTTTGTAGACCATAGAAGTCCTTTTCCTTTTCCAATTCTTATTTCTTCTATAATAGTAGAAAAAGAGAAAGAGAGAAAAAGAGAAAGAGAGAAAGAAAGAGAGAAGGAAAGAAAGAAAAAGAAAGAAAGAAAGAAAGAAAGAAAGAAATAAAGAAAGAAAGAAAGAAAGAGAAAGAAAGAAAGAAAAAGAAAGAAAGAAAGAAAGAAAGAAAGAAAGAAAGAAAGAAAGAAAGAAAGAAAGAAAGAAAGGAAGGAAGGAAGGGGGAAAGAGGGATGGAGAGAGGAAGGGAGGGAAGAAGGAAGGAAGGAAGGGAAAAAGAAAGAAAAAGGAAAAAGAAGAAATAAAAAAGCCACAGTTTATAAACTAATGCGTGTGACCATGTTCAAATAAAATTTTATTTACAAAAACAGATGGCTGGCCCATAGCCCCACAGCATATAGTTTGCAATCCTTCTCCTATACCTGTCAACTCAATGGATAATCACTGCATGGCTATAGGCATGATGGTGCTTGATAAAGATGCAAAACTGAACTAAACAGATTCTCAGCTTCCAGAGAGCTTATGCTTTAGTCACTGATGCTCATAAGCAAATAGATAATTAAAATAGAGTAAGGAGGACTGGGGGTGTAGCTCAAAGACAGAAAAAACAAACAAACAAAAAACAGTATGGTTACTGTAATGATGGAGGTAGTACAGTATCACGCACAAGCACTTAGCCTAGAATTTAAGGCTCAAAAAATTACCAGAGATAAGCCATAGCTAAGATGAGAAATTTCTCAGAAGACGATGTATCATCTCAGGAACAATAACAGCAGGTACAAAAAATAAAGATAAGAAGCCATGGGGAATTCTAAAAACAGAAGGAAACCTCAGTGTAAATGAAGCTGGAAAGGCAAGTTACAGAATAGCAAACACAAAGGGGGAGCTGTCCTGACCCGCTGCTAACTTAGGTGAGGAACCTGAGTGGTCTCGACGATGAAGGTAGAGTGGGGATGCAAAAGGTGGGCAAGTTTACCAGATGATTGGATGGATATGAAGGCTAATCAAGAGCAAGGAGGAAGTGAGACAAAGGTATGTAGCTTTCCAGTTTGACTAAGCTGGGTGGCAAAGATATATTCTGGGATAACAAACACATAGAGCATAATAAAACTACATGTCTTCAAAATGTTAGATGATTCAACAAATATATATATATTTTTTTTAAACAGTGATCCTGTTTTATACATTTCAAGCCATTGTTCTTTGCCAATTTATGAATTCAGTGGACAATGTAGTCTTCTTTTCCAGTAGAAAGTGGTATTTTAAGGGAATGTGTTTTTTATGTTTATTATGTCATCCATCAGTGACTAGTACTGTATTTATCACTTAGGAATAGACTATACCAAATTTAATAATTAGAAACAAGTGAAATACTATCTATCTACACTTCTGCATAAATAAATGGCTTTTGTAGGATATTTTTATACTCAACTACTTAGCTCTCATTATTTGTCTGGATATACCAATGGATGAAGATATTTAGTATAGAAATTTAAAGATGTATGAAAGCTTATGTTATCTAGTTCAACATGTTCTGGTCACAAAGAAGGAAACTGAAGGTGATATTAGTGGAAGTTGCCAAATTTTCAATAGAACAAGACTTAAGGAAATGGGATTAAGAGAATAGCATCATTTCATCATCTGCTTCATTTTTTGCACAAGATCAGGAAATGTGAATTGTCTTTGTGATGAAGTCATCGTGCTAGTCTGAGTGTGTGCTTGGGTGGTGCAGGGGAAATGCCAGTGGAAATGAGAAAAAGGCAAAAAGTCCCCCAAACTTCACCTTGAGTCTCTAGAGAGTGGGTAACTTCTTTCACTTTGGCTTGATTTTAGGAACAATTTTATATGATTTAATATTACTGTGATAGGATTTTTGGTATCAGAAAACTTGTAGAATCCACTACAGTAACATTATCTTTCCTAAAAAGCCATGGAAGCAAAATATCTAAACATTTAGAAAGACTGTTAAAATTTGATTAACTTGAATGTGATGTCTGAGAAAAGACTACAAAGGCTATAAATGGTGAAGGCTGTCAGTTGAGTGACGAAAACCTAAATTATGTGGCCATTCCTCTTAGGCTATCTTTCAGGTACACACAAACCAAAGAATTTTAATCTATTCCTTTAAAGCCAAAAAGGAAATATTGCTGGACCTCAATGTTATATTATAAATGAATGGACAATGGATTTCAAGAACATAGCACTGAGTAATAATGGACTCTGTCACAGTGGATCAAGAATCCCCCTGGCACTGAATGAATGGTTTTCACTGGCTCTGTGTGACCTTTGAAAGGTGATTCCTGCCACCACCAGTGCAGGCATAGTAGATGGAGCTGGAACAAAGGTAGAACAGCGGACTCCTTGAATGGAGCGAGTAAGTTCCATGGAAAATCTGAGCCATGTAAAGCTATGCTCTTCTAAACCAAACAGACAGCATGAGTTAAAATGATTCCCAGGATAACATAGGAGAATGATACTGAGGAATTAAATGTGAGTTTGACCTGATGTCAACATTAGTCATATTCACTGTAACATTAATTGGAATCTCTAAGGCACTAAAATACAATTTTAATGCCATGACTGAAAACTTTGAAAAGAAAAAGAACCTAAACTATTCTTTCTAAAGTGAAGTAAATATATTCCAGTAGCAAAAACATGAAATGAGCTATTCAGCCATACATGTTCTGAAATTTCTAAGAAGAAAAGGTTAAAAAAAAAAAACCTGAACACAAAATCATATTCATAATTGGGGAATATGGGAATAGGAAATGATTCATCAGCTGAAAGTTTCCAGAAGCCAACTTTGACCAAAGGAAGTTCCATTGTGAATACAGTTCTCTGGCAAAGAGGAATTAATCTGCTACCAAAGAAGTGATGCTTGCCTCTCCCCGAGCTGAGGCTGGATGAACCAAATCACCTGAAAAGTATTTCAGGATATTTATTCATTTCCATATCTTATGAACTTCACCATTTATTTTATTTTTTAAATTAAAATTTAAATTAAAATCCCAGCATTGCACTATGAATCAATCACATACTCTAGATTCAGCCACTTCCAAAAAAACTCTATGACCACATGGGGCTTTGCGGGAACATCTAGACACAAACCATGACACTAGGTAAATATATTCTGACATGCCTTTGCTCACAAACTATTTTTCAAATGGTCCTACAACCTCCTTTGCCATTCTTTTGACTCCCTCATTAATGATTTAAATCAGTGTCTGGCACATGTTTACTTCATATTTGTAGGAAAGGCATGTTTCTGACTACAAATTGTACTTCGACAATGTGGTGGTAAAAATGGAAATGAAAAACAGTCAAGACTTGCCATGGTTTGTATGCGAGAGATAAGGAAAAGAGAAATTAAATATAATTTACCAATCTCTCACACTTTGAATGTCATTTGTGAAAGTAACTTAACACCAAAATCCCTTTCCCAAAGTATATTTTAAAGCTACAGATGAATTAATGTTTCCTAGTTTAGATCAAAAGCATAAAAAGTTCTGCCCTTGTATCAAATAGCATTCAGAAAATTCTGTGGGAGAATTTTTTTTTTTTTGGTAGGTACCAGGGGTCGAACTCAAGACCTCGCGCGCCAGCAGGCACCCATGCCACTGAGCGATATTACCGGCCCTTTTCTCGTATGTGGGTACTGGGAGTCTAACTCAGGACCGTGCGCTTGCCAGGCAGGTGCTTATGCTGCTGAGCCATCTCACCAGCCCTCTGTGGGAGCATTTTAAAGCATTAATTTTTCTAAGCGAACATTCCTGAGAAAATTATCTCCAGTAATTTGTAGGTTGAATATAGTTTTTAATGGCAAAAAAATACACCAGTAACATTTTGTCTGAAAAATAGAAGAAACTAAAATCTATTTTTAAATTCTATATGGCATTTCCTTGAAATTTTTATGTAGCCCAAAATATAGTCCATACGAGCCACTATGCAGAGGTTATAGTACTGAATAACTGATTCATATACATTTATTCTTACCACTTAAAGTTTATTGAGATTAGGAAAAGTTTCTTATTTTCTATGGCAAATTTATTCATAATAATAGTGAAAAAGCTTCCACCTGATTTATCTTCTTTAACATGGAAGAAGATGCATTTTAAATCTACTAACATTTTCATTTAAAATTCCATCACTGACAAAATAATACATAATATTTATATTTTAAAACATATAAGTGGAGAGAAAAATTAAAATCTTCCACACTCATAATGGTAAAGCAATCACAGTTAATCATTTGTTTTTATGTCCCCCTATGTGTTTTGCCATGCTTGAAGTTAGGAACATTTTTCCTAACTAGGTCTCCGTGCTTTAGCTCTCACTTTAGCTTGAGCTGTCTACTTAAGCACTCAAGAGACTCAGCGGCCTACACCATCAACGTGTATTTCTCACGTACCTCTGGGTCCAGCTGCTCAAAGATGGACAGATTTGCCAGCCTCCACTCAGCCCTCTCGTGCCTCTGGGATCCAGCTGAGAACATCTGACCTCAGTTCAGCTGGGAAGAATCGCTGTCCTCCTAGGGACCAGTGAACTAACGTGGACATGTTCTCTGAATTGCGGTGGGAGAGACAAAGGAGGCAGTAAGGAGAATTAAGTGAAGTCACCTAAAGATTAAGCATTGTCACTTCTACCTAAAACTTAACCAAGGTAAGTTACAAGGGTCGGGGTTACTTCCCAGAAGAATATCACAAAAGATGCGATAGAGGATTCAGAGAGAAAGAAGAGGGACCATTGAAGAAATATGTTTCCTCTTAGTCATTTCTGTAACTAGAATTTTTGTGCAAGTATTTTGTATCTCAAATATGTTTACTGTTTATTTTTAATAACTACATATTATTGCAATACATTGGTTTTGCAGTTTATCAATTCCTTAACTTTATGCATTTAGATTTATAAACTTCACTACAACAAAATTTAAGTTAAAAATACTTAAGTAAACAGTTATACTTTTGCTTTCCTAGACCAAATTTCCACAATGAAAACATCTAAAAACAAATGATGCTTACATTTTTTAAGGCTAATTCATATAAATAATATTTCTACCACAAAATAAGAGTAAATTTCTTAGTATGTATTTTATTTAAACTCTTTCATAACTAGATATTGCCCTTTACTTTATTTAGTCTTTGCATATTTGATAGAAGATATGTGAATCATGTTATTATAATTTCTTTGTTTATTTGTAAAATTCAACCTTTTTATAGCTTATTATCCTGCTGCATGTTTCCTTTTGGCTGTTGACTTGGGAAGTGTGGATTTAAACGAGGTTGGGAGTCTACAAGTGGCTTTGTAAAGAGACAGCAAATATTGAAGGCTTTATAAGACATACACTCACTCTCAATTATTCACCTCTGCCATTTGGAAGGGGACAGACCAAAAACAACACATAAATGAATGTGCATGGTTGTGTCCAGATAAAATTCACTTACAATAAAAAGCGAGAGTCCAAATTTACTTTGAGGTGTGTACATTGCTGACTTGTGGGCTAAATTATGTTGAGGTAACAGATATTCCTAAATGTAGTGACCTATAACGAAAAGGATCACTTCTTACTCATGATTTTGGGGTAGGTAAGGGACAATGTATTCTGAAATCCAAACTGAGATTCATGGAAGTCTTGTTGGGGTCCAATTTGATGATTTTATCTTTTGTGTGTGTGGGTGTGGGTACCGGGGGTCGAACTCAGGACCTCGCGCTTGCCAGGCAGGCGTTTATGCCGCTGAGCTATCTCACCAGCCCCTGATGATTTTATCTTAATCTGGGCGTCCAGTTTAGCCACAGCAGTGGGAAGAATATATGAGAAATTCTTCACTAAATGTCTTAAAACTGAGTCAAAGTTTCCACCTAGAATTGACACATACAGCTTTCATTCACATTTACCAGTCAAAACAAGTCACAATGCTCTGCCTAATTTCAAAATTAATAGACCAATAATCTATCACTTGCCCAAAAGTCAGAGAGCTGGAAGTATTAATTACTATCATTTTCACCCAAGTAATTTTAAAATTTCATTAGTGGTATATTATCTCCTTATTTTATAAAAGCTATTTATGTATAAAAACAGGAACCTTTTAACTGCATGTGCATGTGCTTATATATCAAGATTATGTCTTTTATGCCACTGAGTTTTGGTTGAATTTTTAGTATTTTATATTGTAAAACTTTAAGAATTATTTTTATGTCAAATGCATCAAACTCTCCTTTATGGTAAATCCTTAGTTATATAAATTTTATTTTAGTGCATGGTATGAAATAGTACATCTTTGAATATTTGTGTTATGATTATTTTGACCAACACATTTTTTTGTTGAGAACTTTTGCTTTTTAATCTTCCTTATTGTAGTAGCTAAAACATTTTATTGATCTTATCACTTTATAAACTATTTCAAGGAAAAAGTAGTAGAAGATAGAATAAATAGAAAAAAATATAAATATAATTCCTAAAGGGAGAAAATATATTTTCCATGATTTCTATGCCATACATGACACTTCACTAATATGTTGGTAGACTATATTTTTGTCACAATTACTACATAATAGAATACTATAAAGCCAACTCTTCTGTCATGTGCGAATTACTAAGGTTCCTATGCAATTAAAAAAAAATATTTTGTCCCTTTAAGAGGACTTTTACGCTGAAAGTCAAAATCAACTATGGCAATTAGCACCTTATACATATCTCTATTAAGTACTTGTGATTTATTAGTTATCATTATTTATCTTTCCAAAATGATTTTATAAGCTCCTAGTTCTTTCATTTTAGCAGGTACAAATTTTGGCAAATTTTTCTGGAAAATAATTATCTTTTAACAAACACTGTTGAATAAATGTAGCAATTCTGTTATACTTTACATTTTTCAAAAAACATTTTAATCCACATTGAGAAGTATTAAGACGAAAGCATATATACAGTACTGCCAAATAAACTAGTTTCAGAGCTAAATGAAACAATCCAGTAGTGCATGTTTCCTTGAAATATAGAAATGGAAGAAATGATCTTATATTTTAGGCACCAGTGACTAAAACATGTTGAATTCAGTCCAGCACAAACCACTTGTATGTCAAGTATTCTTCAAAGAAACGCATTATAGAAAGACTGTATATAAAACAACCCTAAAAATAAAATTATCAATCCAATTTTAGACTTGCAGTTTATTTACTTGAATGAAACATCAGCCTAGAAAGGATTTACGGCTGGTATATTTTAGTGGTGAGATGCCTGTAAAATTAAGATGATGTATGGGCTCTAACTTAGAACTGGTTATCGTTCACAAGTTGACTTTTTAAAGGTCTGTTTGAACTCTTAAATATTTTCTTATGTATACAGTGCACTGTAGGTCTGCAGGAAAACTCACAAGTGGTTTTAAACCACACTGTTATTGGACCATTTAACGATCAGTGGGCTAATAATGCTGTTATCAGAACCAAGTGAGCCAGCTTTTAAATCCACCTGTCTTTTAAAAACACTGTGAGTCCTACGACAAATTATTCTACCTCTCATAGTGAGTTTCTTCGTCTTTAATATTAAAATCTTAATTCCTAATTTATGAGATAGCTGTGAAATTAAATGATTGAAATAAATGAAAGCATACTGCCTTGTCTACAATACATGCTTAGTAAGCAAGTATTTTTGCTTTTTATAGTACTCTGATGGGAATGTGCAAACTGAAATCCACATCATGGTGTCCGGCCCACTTTTCCGTAGTACAAGACTGTGCGAAGGGAATCCTCCAGTTTTCATGGAGACTCTGCGGGCAGAGATTAGCTGAGGAAGCTCTAAATATGGTAACATTTATCCTAAAAATGCAGGTTTATTATAAATAAACAGTGATCTACAGTAACTCAGGAATGTTTAGAAAGGAGATGATAAAAATGCTCACTACGTTTTTTTCAGATTCTAAGTGTGTATTCTATAATCATATTTGGTGCTATGGTTGGGGTCCAAAATGCCCCCCGAAAGTCTCATGGTGTTGAAGGCTTGAGGCCAGCTAATGGACTTTTAAGAAGTGATTGGAGGACCGGTGAGATGGTTCAGCAGCGTAAGCGCCTGCCTGGCAAGTCCGAGGGCCCGAGTTCGACTCCCGGAACCCACATAGGAAAAAAGGGCCGGTGATATCGCTCAGCGGCACAGGCGCCTGCTGGCGCGCGAGGTCCTGAGGTCGACCTCTGGTACCCACAAAAAAAGAAAGAAAGAAAGAAAGAATTGGATCATGCGGTACTAACCTCATCAATGCGTTAATCCACTGAGGAGCTCACAGTTGAATGAGCTGTTAGGTAGGACCCAGCAAGTAGGTCACTGCGGATATAACTTAGGAGGGTAGATCTTGTCCTGTCTTTTCTTCCCCTACCTTTCCTCTCTCTGTCTCTGTCTCTCTCTCTCTCCCCCCTTCCTCTTCTCCCTGTCTCTTCCCCCATCTATCTCTCCTTCTGCCTCCCTCCTCCCTTCTCTTTCTTCCCCTCTCCTCTGTTCCTCTCCACACTTCCTCTCTCCTCTCTCTCCTCGTTCCTCCCTCTCCTTCCGGGCTGCCGCCAGGTGAGCAGCTTTCTTCTGCCTCACGCTCCCGCCCTGACCTTCTGCCTCATATCATGCCCACAGCAATGAACCAGCCTGCCCTGGATTGAAACACCTGAAAGCAGGAGCCAAAATAAATCTTTCCTCTTTTTCAATTGTGTATGTCAGATATTATTTCAGCACTGAAAAGCTAACACACTTGGATAACAAGGCAAGGATTTTATTTGTTCAAAATTTAAATGCTTATATTATTAAAACTAATTTTGTTTCCCTCTGTATTAGTTATCTACCTCTACGTAAATTACCACAAACTCAACAGCTTGAAACCAGAGCTCTTTATCAGCGTACAGTTTCTGTGGGTCAGAAGTCCAGGGTCCTCCGCAAAGCTGTAACTTACATAGTGGGATTTTCACTCGGATTTCTTTTTTTGAGAGTACTTTTGTAAAGCTACTGGATCTCCGTGGCCTGGTTTCTGTGTTATCTATCACTTCTGCTCAAAAGTTCTATACATAGCTCATGTAGTGATCGATCTTTATTCTTCTTTAAGTTTTACATATTCTTTTTTAATATTCTATTTAAATCTTATTCTTACTGTCGTTATTTCCTTTGTTGCTCATTCTATCATAGTGTAGCCCTTGTGCCTGAAATCTTTAGTTTTAGTTTTGTCTGCATTAATCAATTTTTCCTTCTCTAATGATAATTGCTACTGTTTAAAAGTAATACATTTGTTCTTTCAAAGCTTCATTATTTATGTTCTTTAAATCATTTTAAAATATTAATTTTTAGAATTTATATTATGGTCTTTATAATGTACTCTCATAGTCTATAGGAAAGTTTGTTTTGCTCAGTGTTTTTCTTACAAATCTATATATGGGATTTGACTGCAATCCTTTCTGCTGCTCATCTTTAAATGAGCTTTTTCTTTTAAGTAATAGTATTTATAGAATATCCCCTTAAAGTCATATGTGAATAAGAGAATTTTTATTGAAAAATCCCATTTGTTTTTTACTTTATATATTAAATTTACTAACATAGGCCTCTTTCACTTAACATAATGCTTTTGAGATCCCTCTATGTTGTAACATGTATCGGTGCATTATTCCTTTTTAGGATCCAATAATATGCCATTGTATAGATATATCATGCTTGTTTATCTATTCATCTATTGATGATACATATACATATATATATTATAATTTCTACCTATTGTTAGTATTTTGTATTTGGTAAGGCATTGTTTCCAAGTTTTGCCTCATTTCTTAGATTTCTTTAATGCTTGAAAATATTTGAAATCCTTTAAATTATTTGAGAATGAATTCTGTATTAGTCATTTGCCCATCACTGGGACAAAAAAGCTGCCACCAACAATTTAAAGAAGGAGTGGTTTATTTAGGCTCATGGTTTCAATGAATTCAGTCCATGGTAAGCCAGCTTCAAAGCAGTAATATCATGGCAGAACAGCATGGACAAGGGAAACTCTTTACCACATGGCAGCCAGGAAGCAGAGAACAGAGGGAGGAGCTGGGAGGAGAATACACCCTTCCAAGTCAAGCTACCTGGCCTGTCCCTTCTAACAGCCCCCACTCTGAACATGAGGGTTTCTGGAGGGTCACTCTAGATCTAAACTATAACTAAGTCTAGAATACTTTCTTTAAAATCAGTGTCTATTAACCACTTTTTTCCATGTATATGGCATTTTTCTTCTTTCTTGGCATATTTCGATTTTTTAACTGAGCATTTCATTTAATATAGTGCAGCTTTTGAAATCAGAGTCCCACATCCAAGTATATGTCTTTGTTGATTTTTCAGTGACTTTCTTGCATTAATTCTGTAAAAATCTATGTTCTTTTCCAAATTGGCTACTGACTTCAGCTTTGAAGTCAACTAATTATTGGAGAGAGAATTCCTTCAGTGGCTTAAATCAAAAAGTTTCCTTGGGTTCTGTATATGCTGTGCTGAGGCATGCTTTCAGGACTTGGTTTAAGTATTCTACATAGCCCTATGAATGCACACAGACTTGCAGATATCCTAGGATATCTAGAGCTTTGAAGACTCCCGATAAACATCACATTCTACATCTTTTTCTTTTAAGATTTCTGGTCAGTTTGCCCAACAATTTCTACCTCAGGCAGTGTAGAACCACTGGCATTGATTTTTGACAAATGATGCCCCTGAAAAAGGCTGGTTGCAATGAACAGGTTCTGACAAGTCCTGTGAGTAAGGGTTTTCAGGGAATCTCCAAATAGGTCAAATAATGACCCTTTCTTGAGAATAATGCCTTTGGAAATCTCCAAACCCATTCTACTGGTAGATAGGCTTCTATATCTTTTACCATGATTGCAAGGCTATAGGCTTTCAAGGCTGCAGTGGAGCTTGGAGGAGAGGGATGGAAATGGAGAAAAGTGAAATATTACAAAGCTTGTGGTTCTTACCAAGATTCAGCCATTTTTCTCAAATAAATGCTCTTCCAATTGTTAGAAAATCTTAATTTCCAGAGTTCTGGAAAAGTTTGACTATTTTTCTAGTATTCTCATTTCTTCTATAGAGTGAATTTTTGGAAGTTCTTATTTTACCATTCCTATTGACCAAATTAATGCCTTAAGCATAGTAAATTTCTTAGGAAATAAATGAGATCCTAAAATATATTTCCCAATGTTAAAACTCTGAATGTGGAATAATATTTTAAAATTATACTTTTATTTCAATAGCTGCTGGAAGTAATAATTACTGTTTGACAGTACTTTCTTAATTTTAATAAGTTAGACAAGCTTATTCAACAACATTTGTGTAATTACTCATGAATACAAAAGTAAGGGTAAGGTTCACCGAGAACTGCCATTGTTTCATAACTGCATACCCTTTATTATTTACTAAATTTTGGTGGAGAACTATTTTTCAAATTAGATAAAGCACAATAAAGATATAGTTATGCAGCTAAAAGGAAAATTCAAACTTCCAAATTAAATTCAAAATTATTGAGTTTATATTCTGCTTTTAACTTTTGGATTACCTTTCAAGTCCTGTTCAAAATAAGACTACATCAAGATTACAAATATTTTGCCAATATGAACATTATCACTAATATTTCATTTTTTTGTTGCATTATTTCCAAAGTCCATAGTTCTGTGCCTTCCACCCAGCTTACTGTTTATAATTGTACCTTATTCCCAAAAAGATGCTAAATAAATATTCAATGATGACTGGTCAAATTTTTAAGTTGAGATTTTGAGGGAAGTGGAAAAAGAGAAATGACTTTACAGATTTGGCTTCTTGCCTATATCTGCTATCTTGTTGGTGTCCTCTAATATTCAAAAAGTGCTGACTGCACAAGCAACATATGTTAAATGAGTTCTGTGTAAAATTTAGCTTGTAAAAACAGTTTATAATGCTGAGGAAGTTATGGATATGTGTAAGCACATCTGAGAAAACTTACAACCACATAATGCAAAGATGTTTCTGTTGAACCTGAATTTGTAAACATGACGACGTTAAATCATAGTGAATGTTCATTGGCGTTTTTTTTCTTTCTTTTCTTTCTTCCAACTTAAAAGCAATGAATTTTCAAGGAGCTTTAAACTATTTTAGCCAAATCTTTCAACGGCCACTTCCATATATGTTGGCTGGACTTGGGTTTCAGCACTTAACAATGAACAGTAATTAACTGACCACTATCATTGAATTTTGTTCTGTAGGTAACAATGCTTAAAATATGTTACTGTACATAAGTTTTAAAGCTTTGATCCTTATGCATAAATTTGAAACTTGTCTAACCTTTCTGAAGTTTTCATTGCAGAGAGGGTTAGGTGCCTTTATTTTTATAAATCTTTACTTACTTTTTAAAGAAAATGACAACTCTTTGTATTTAACAGTATTAAATTTTAGATATATAAATATCCCCAAGTAAGACATTCAGTTTTCCTCTCTATGCTTAAAACATTCAAAATGTAAGAAGTACAAAATAAAATTTCTGAACTAAGTCTTGAAATGAAATAGCTCAATATCGTCTTATTTTCAAATAAGCTCATATAATCTGTGTGAATGCAAAAAAGATTCAAAATGCTGTATTTTATGAAGTTAATCCATTCAAACTTGCCTACAGACGTTTTCAGTAATTCTCAGGGGATAAAATGCTTTTTGTAATGAATGAAGTTCATCTGTATGTTTATGAGGTTGATGTTTCCTAGATCACTTGATTTTTCTGATCAAATCCATTTAATTGAAAAACAGAATTAAATCTGCTACAGTGAGTGCTTTTCGATGACATGGAAATAAAATCAAAATCATGTTAACTCTTACATCCACGATTTTGACTAAATTTGAATTCTAACTCATGCCTTAGGGCATGATGAATTTACTGATCAAAATAATCATGAAAAGTTAAATAAAATATCTAAATTGCAAGAAATTCAGTAAGAAATACTATATAGTACATACCTGGGTTTTTTATGAAGAACAAAGTCACATTAAGTCTAACTTCATCGAGGTAAATCCCACCGACTGTTCCTCTGACCCTCTTCAGGGATTCATTGCAATCATTATCTTAACTGTACTGGTACCTAATTAGAAGATTCTAATCTTTTATGGATTCTAAACGCTAAGAATTCCAAGAAAAATGAGCATCTTTGAAGCTTATGACTTATTTCATATAAACATCCAACTGTTAGCTTTTTCTGCAGTTGGCCAATAACTTTAAGAATTCAATCCTTATAAGGCCCTACACTGGAAACTAAATATCTGCTCTAGTTAAGTTCTACAAACAAATAGTACTAACCCTATTAGAGGCAAAGATAAGTAACTTGCCTAAGGTACTTGGCTGGGAAGCTTCAGGTCTATAATGTTTTGCTACAAAACTTATGGTCTTTCCACATGAACTTCATATGAACTTTCTAAGTCAGAACATTTTAACACCATTGGTCACATTTGTATCACTGCAAACTTACTGTTAATGTCCATGCCATTCGAAATGTTTGCAATAACCAGAGCAATATTTATACAAATTTCCAGAGATTTACTATTATTATGACATTTTTATTATTTTTAATTTTTAAAAAAGAATGATATATTGTTTATAATAAAGATTTGATAAAAATTATAGGGATATAAATATATATTGTTTATCCTGGAGACAGTACAGTACTAAGTGGTAGCATAATTTACTATATAATTATAGATAATATACCTAATATAGATAATACACCTATATTCATTTTTCTTAATTTTAAAGAGAAAAAAAAGAAACAATAGAAACAATGATACAGAATTTCAAAACAAGACAATAGGAAATTAACAATGATTAATATATTGTGTATTGTTATTTTAAAGTAGTTGTTCAGATTACAAGATATAGACACACAAAACTGATCAAACAATATAAGCACATACCATTCTTTTCAATGAACTAAAATAAATTAGTAGTATAATTACATTAGCTATCTTGTGTATACACACATATATTTTTTTTTCTTCTCCCTTCCTTCTTTTCTCCTTTCCCCATCCCAGCTGTTTTTTTTTTCCTTTTGAGCAGTTTCTTTCCCTTTCACAATATCTATTGTAGATTTTGGATCTTATTTACTCTTTCAGTATCTTACACTAGGGAGACAATACGATGTCTACACATGTGAATTTGATTTATTTCACTTACGAGTATGGTCTCTAGTTGCATCCATTTACCTATAAAAGTCTCAAGTTTGTCCTTCTTTATAGCTGAGTAGTACTCCATTATATAAAAATACCATATCTTTTTTATCCATTCCCCAGTTGATGGGCATTTGGGTTGTTTCCTAGATTTAGCTATTACAAATTGTGCTGCTATAAACATGAGTGCACATATAAGTCTGTGGAATTATGTTTTTAATTCCTCTAGGAAAATACACAGAAGGGGAATAGCTGGGTGGAATACTAACTCTAATTCTAGTTTTTTGAAGAATCTCCACTCTGATTTCCATAGTGGTTGTACCAAACTACACTCCCACCAACAGTAGAGAAGAGTTCCTTTTTCCCCACAACCCTGCCAGCATTTGTTATTGGTTGATTTCTTGATGATAGCCATTCTTTCTGGGGTAAGATGGAATCTCAGTGTTGTTTTCATTTGCATTTCTTAAATGACCAATGATGTTGAACATTTTTTTATATATTTATTTGCCATTTCTATTTCTTCATCTGATAAGTATCTATCATCTCAGCTGTCCATTTTTGGACTGGCTCTTTGAATTTGGGGGTCCTGTTTATTTTTTTTTCAATTCTTTATGTGTTCTAGATAGAAGTCCTTTGTCTGAGGAACAGATGGCTAAAGTTTTTTCCCACTCTGTGGGTTTTCTTTTCATTCTGTTGGTGATTTCTTTTGATGTGCAGAAAGTTTTTAATAATATGAGATCCCAGTTATTGATTCTTTGAAGTATTTCCCATGCAGTTTGGTTTTTGTTCATGAACTCTCTGCCTACCCCTATTTCTTCAAGATTTCTACGTACTTTCTCTTCCAGTAGGTTGTTTCTGTTTTAATATTTAGACCTTCAATCCATTTTGACTTTAGTTTAGTGCATGGTGATAGACACAGGTCTAATTTTAGTCTTCAGTATACGGAAAGCCAGTTTTTCCAGCCCTATTTATTAAGGAGGCTATCTTTCTTCCAGTGAACATGTTGGGCCCCCCTTGTCAAAGATAAGGTGGCTGAGTGTGTTTGTAGTTGTGTTTGTATCTTCTAATCTGTTCCACTGATCCTCAGGTCTGTTTTATTTTTCCACTACTATGCTGATTTTATCACAGTAGCTTTGTAGTATAATTTCAGGTCAGGGATTATGATGCTTCCTGCCTTGCCTTTGTTGCCCAGGATTGCTTTGCTATTCTAGGTCTCTTCTGTTTCCGAATGAATTTTAGGAATGTTTTCTCTACATCTGTGAGGTATGCTAATGGTATTTAGATCGGGATTGCATTAAATCTGTATAAAAGTTTTGGAAGTATGGCCATTTTCACAATGTTGGTTCTTCCTATCCATGAACAAGGAATATCTTTCCATTTTTTGATATCCTCTTTGATCTCCTTTTTCACAGTACTGTAATTTTCAACATATAGATCTTTTATTTCCTTTGTTAGATTGATTCCTAAGTATTTCATTTTTTTGCATGCTATTGTGAAGGGGATTGTTTCACTAATTTCTCTCTCAGTGAGTTTGTTGTTGGTGTACAGGAATGCTATTGATTTTTGAGTGTTGACTTTGTATCCAGCTACACTACCGAATTTGGTCATTAAATACACAAGTCTTTTGGTGGAGTTTTAGGAGTCTTCTATGTACAGTATCATGTCATCTGCAAATAATGATAATTTAAATTCTTCCTTTCCTATCCTTATTCTTTGTATTTCTCTCTCTTGTCTAATTGCTCTAGCTAATGTTTCCAGAACTATTGAACAGGAGTGGTGACAGTGGACATCCTTGTCTTGATCCTGATTTTAGAGTGAAAGCTTTCAGTTTCTGACCATTTAGTATGATGTTGACTGTATGTTTGCTATAGAAGGCATTTATCAGATTGAGGTAAAGAACATCTATTCCAATTTTCTGTAAGGTTTTTATTATGAATGAGTGTTGGACTTTGTCAAAAGCTTTTTCTGCATCTATTCAAATGATCATGTGATTTTTGCTCTGTTGATATGATGTATTACATTTATTGATTTGCATATGTTGAACCATTCCTGCATTCCTGGGATGAATCCCACTTGGTCATGGTGTATAATCTTCTTGATGATTTGTTGCATTCTGTTTGATAGTTTCTTATTGAGGATTTTTGCGCCTCTGTTCATTAGGGAGATTGGTCTGTAGTTCTCTTTTTCGTTAGCGACTTTCTCTGGTCTTGGTGTCAGAGTAATTCTTGCCTCCAGGAATGAGGGAGAATTGCTTCCCTTTCAATTTCATTGAAGATTCTGAGGAGTATTTGCATTAAATCTTCTCTAAAGTACTTGTAGAATTCAGCTGTGAATCCATCAGGACTTGGGCTTTTCTTTGTTGGTAAGTTTTTATTACATTTCCAATTTCATTAACTGATATTGGGTTATTCAGAATTTTTATATCTTCTTGATTCAGCTTTGGTAATTCATTCATTTCTAGGAATTTTTCCATTTCTTCAGTGTTTTCCATCCTGTGCGAGTAAAGATTTTCAAAGTAGGTATTGATGATCTGAATTTCCACAGGATCTGTAGTGATTTCACACTTTTTGTTCCTTATTGCATAAATTTGAGTTTTTTCTTTTCTTTTTTTTTTTTTTTGATAAGGTTGGGTAGGGATTTATCAATTTTATTTCTTCTTTCAAAGAACCAACTCTTCAATTCATTAATTCTTTGTATTGTTTTCTTAGTCTCAATTGTATTTATTTCTGCTCTGATCTTTATAATTTCCTCCCTTGTATGTGGCTTGCTCTTCTTTTTCTAGAAGCTTGAGGTGCAGCATTAGGTTTTTTTTTGTGCTCATTCTGTTTTCCTGATGTGAAAATTCACTGCTATGTATTTCCCTCTTAGGACTGCTTTCATTGCGACCCACAGTTTCAGGGAAGTTTTATTTGGATATTCGTTTGATTGTAGATATTGTTTAATTTCTTGTTTAATTTTGTCTGTGACCCATTGGCTGTTCAAGAGGGTGTTATTTAATTTCCATGTGTTTATGGAGTTTTTGTGGTTTCTTTTGTCATTAATTTCCAATTTTATTGCACTATGATCACATAATATGCATGGGATAATTTCAATTACTTTGCATTTACTTAAGCGTGTTTTATGGGCTAGGATATGGTACATTTTAGAGAACATCCCGTGTGCAGCTGAGAAGAATGTATATTCTGATGTTTTTGAGTGGAACACTCTGTAAACATCTTCTAAGTCCATTTGTTCAGAGGTTTGATTCAGTTCTGTTATTTGTTTGCTGACTTTTTGTCTAGTTGATCTAGCTCTTTGTGAGAGTGGTGTATTGAGGTCCCCCATTACAATTGTGTTATTGCTTATTTGATTTTTCACGTCTATTAATATTTGTGTTATATAATTGGGTGCTCCCATATTTGGTGCATATATACTTATGATTGTTATCTCTTCCTCTTGAAGTTTTCCCCTAACAAGTATGTAGTGACCTTCTTTATCTCTTTTGATCATTCTTAGTTTGAAGTTCACATTGTCTGCAAACAGGATAACTACCCCTTCTTTTTTCTGGGTTCCTGTTGCATGGAATATTATATTCCATCTTTTGACTTTTAGTCTATGAATTTCTTTTTGAGTTAAATGTGTTTCTTGTATACAGCATATTGTTGGATCTTCTTTCTTGATCCATTCTACCAGTCTGTCTCTTTTGATTGGTGAATTGATGCCATTTACATTGATGGTTATAACTGATACGCACTGGCTTATCTTTGCTATTATATTTTCCTGCTGCTGGTTCCCTGCTTTTCCCCTCTGTTTAACTGCCTGCCCTGTTTGGTGGTTTCTTTCTGTTATTGTTCTTGGAATTGTGGTCATTGTTGTCACTGTCTAGAATGTCTTTCAGTACCTTTTGTAGTGTTTGTTTGGTGGTCATGAATTTCTTCAGTTGTTCTTTGTTATGGAAGTATGTTATTTCTCCATTAATTTTGAAAGATAGTTTTGCAGGGTACATCAGTCTGGGCTGGAAGATGTTTTCTTTCAGGATTTGAAATACTTCATTCTAAGCTCTTCTTGACCTGAAGGTTTGTGTTGAGATGTCTGCCATGATTCTGATGGGCTTTCCTTTATAGTTGATCTGTTTCTTTTTTCTAACAGCTTTTAATATTCTGTTCTTGTGCTAAATTTCTGGGATCTTATTATTATATGTCTGGGTGGAGATATATTTTGGTTATGGCCCACTGGAGTTCTATATGCCTCACTTATCTGTATGCCAGATTCTTTTCCCATGCTTGAGAAATTTTCTGCTATTACTTCTGCGGATAATTTTTTTGTGTCATTTGTGTTGACTCCTGCTTTTTCATTGACAGCAATTATTCATGTATTATTTTTCTTTGTGTTGTCTTGCAGCTGTTGAATTGTTATTTCCTGATCTTTTTGTTATTTTCAGGAGACCTTCTCTTTCATGATTGCTAGCCATAATTCTGTCTTCAAGTCTGAAAGCCTGTCCTTAGTATTGTTCAGGTGGTTTTGCCAGCTTTCAATGGAATTTTTAATTTCCTGTATATCTGTTTGAATTTGTTTCATGCATTCCGTTTCTTTCCTATACTGACCATTCACTTTTTCAATCCTCTTCTTATCATTGTCTATTTTTTATCCATCTCTACCCTAGATTTGCTGAGCAATTCTTTTATAAATGTTGACTTTTTTTTTCCTGAGAGATTATTTCTGATCTGATTTCCTCTATAGCCTCACAGATTTTTGTCTTTACTTTGGTTGCTGTCATTTCTGAGATTTCAGGTGTGTGTTTTCCAATTTCTTCCATGTCGATGTCTCCTGGACTTGTTCTGGGTGGGTTGGAGGCCTGAGATTGCATTTTGCTTCTTCATCTTGTCATTTTCTATTTTGAAAAAAATTTTAGTTTGCTTTCTGTGATGATTCTTGTGAGTTTTTGTAGTAGGTTTCAAGGTCTCTCTAGGAAAAGGCTGTTCTTCAGGGATGTTTTCTATGTGTAGGAAATTCTTGGTTTGTGTCTGTCATGAGATCCTACCTTCCCAATTAATTACGAGTGGGATGTTGGTGTCTGTTTGGCTCAGTCCCCAGTCCTTTGGTGTAGGGCTGTGGTGAGGTTATTACCCCAGAGCTTCCCAGTATTGTCACAGAAGGGAGAACATCTGATTACAACAGATATGACATCCTAGCTAAAGTAGTAAAATTAGCAATAACTGTAGCATCAAGCACAAAGAAACTGACAAACTGTGGTAAGTATTGATTTTGTACTTTAGGCCGTAGGAGCAAAGTCTATAGTTATATATCAAAACCGATCATAAATTAGAAGTTTGTATGCAAAGTGTTTCTCCTTGGTCTAGTGGTTTTACCCTATGGTGGGGAGATTTAGGAAGGATAGTGTATAAAACAAAGATAACTGGATAGAAAGTAGAAGCAAGGCTGGAGGAAAAAGGATGATTGTGCAAAGCTTGGGAAACTAGAGAAGGGGGTAAAAAAGAAAGAATGAAGGAGTATTTGAGGGATTATCTGAACTTGGTCTTTGGGTTTGGGGGATGGAATTAGTTTTCTGTGGCTGGAGTTCTCCCCAGCTGTTTAGAAAAGAGAGAGAGAAAGAGAAAAAGAAGAAGGAGGAGGAGAAGAAGAAGAAAAAAAAGAAAAGAAGAGAAAAACTATTGAGAGAAAAGAGCTGGTTACCAAGTCCTGAGTTCTTTCTGTGCTGGCTACCGGTCCCATGGTGTCCCCATATTCTTTCTTAAGGATTATAAATTTTTAGGAGTTAAAGAGTATTATCAAAAATTCAGATACCACTAATTTTAATAAGAAAAAGGGATATTTCATAATCAACATCATGCATATTAACATATCTTCATCCTCTTCTCCATACCATTAAATTCTTAAATAACCATGAGTGGGTTAAATGTACTTTCTTCTGTACTGTTATCACATGCTATCAGCAATCTTCATGAGATTAATAATGATTTAACAAGTCATCTTTACAAATAAAGAGTAAGTTGTATGTAAGAGAATGTCAATGTGTAACCTCAAAATATCTTAGTTTTGGCTTCCCATTGTCTGCATACTCTGCCTGAACCTACTGTAAATATAAAGATCTCTCCATGTCAAAACATTGTATCTGTGTTGGAATTTTGTCTTCAGTCATATGAAGGCCACCCAAGGATATTGGGCCCTAATCCTTGGAGCCCGTCAATGTTACATTTGGAAAAAGAGCCTCTGCAGATGTGATTAAACAAAGATCCTGAGATGGGAAGATAATACTGGATTATCCAGGTAGGCCCTAAATGCAATCACACGTGTGGCTAAAAGCCAAGGAACACTGGCAGCCATCAGAAGTTGGAAGAGACAAGAAATGGATTCTCCACTGGAGTCTTGGGAGAGAGCATGGCCCTATCACAATCTTGATTCCAGACTTCCAGCTTCCAGAACTGTGAGAAAGTAGATTTGTTGTTTTAAATCCTGCAGTTTGCAGTGATTTGTTACCCCAACCACAAGAAACTAATACGTGCTCCCTCGAGGGGAGCAAGGCCATCATTTTCCTCTTGAACCTTACTGTCTAGCACATTGTTGGTTTAGAACAGCAGCACTAAGTCTTGACTGCAATTCAGAATAATCCCCGCAACTTTTTTTTCAAAAATTACCAATGCCCAGACAAAACTCTCCCCACTACAGAAACTGATTCAATTGCTCTGAGCATTGTCTGGTTTAACTCTTCAGATTGTGAGTGTGAAACTGAAGTTGAGAACCGCAAGCATCAAGAATGATTGAGTGTAGAGAGAGTAGATGGGGTGCAGCACTTAAGATCACCAACTCTACAACCAGATCGGCAGGGGTTCAGGGGTTTAGACTCAGCTCCAGCAGGTTCTAGCTGTGTGAAAGAGGCCAAACAGCTTACCTCTCAATTTCTTCATTTGCTAAAAAGTAAGAACACAGAATTATCATAGGATTATCATGAGGCTTAAATGAGACAAAGCAGGCTTTTTCTTTAAAAAAAAGCATAGTGCCTTGTTCATTATAAATTCTTCATAAAAGTTTGATTTCAGTGCTAGAGAAGATTTAATTTCAAATTCCAATAACAAATTACTGTTTTGAATTGGGTTAATTAATGGGCTTAAGGATTTTATTTTTTAAAAAAAATTCAGTACTTCCATGAAACAATTCTTACAGCATCAATTTTTTGTTTGGTTATTTAAATTTACTGAACTTCTGAAGTTCTAAGTTAGAAGTTAATACCCAGCCATCCGGAGATTTCCTGAGCATCTTTAAAATCCTGCAATTGGATTTTTTTCTATTGATTTATGCAATATATTCTCTTTTTATATAATTGCATTAAAACTCCTTTGTTTAAGTCGTATTGCTTCAAATGGTAGAGAATGGAGCAACATTTTGTATACCATAGAGTCATGCCAATCTTTTGAAAGACTTTTTACCCCCTTTCCCAAATCCCCATCTGTGTTGCTGATGTGCCAATATCTGGGGTCTGTTTTTCATAATGTCATTTTGTTTGTGAGGATGTCTGTTCCTGAGAGTTCACGAGCTGGCTGACAATGAAAAAGTGATCACAATGAAGCCAGGAAATATCCTGAAAAATAAACCAAAAGCCAAGAAAGACACTGCGCCCTGCTGGCCAGCTGCTCGGAGAGCGCTGGCAGAAGCCCGGGGACAGCAGCTTTGAGCCTTGCTCTGGAAACTCCTTGGTGGCTCAAGAAGCTTCCAAAAAGTGACCGCTGAACATCAGAACTACATCACAGCTGCTCATGTCCCCCTGTCCCACCCAGAATGCTTTAAACAAAACAACGCTTTGTGGAAAAACCATTTCATTTCACAAAGTGAGCAAGTAAGCAAGCCAAATGGCAAGTGACAAACATGAAGAAAGGAGGGTGGAAAGATGGGTAAAAAATAAACTTTAAATACTTCTATTAGGTATTTGTTAGTTTTGTGTCCCTATTTAACTAAAAGAAGACAATCTGAGATCTGACTAGACTATAAGTTTATGTTTCCTTGTCTGATATTTTTGCATGATGGGTCATTTAATCTATTTTATTCAACACTAGGTGGATGAATATGTCAGAAAGGAAGGTTTTTTTTTTTTTTCTCTATCCTCAAAATGGGCATCAAAATTGCTAAAAATTCACTAAGCACTTTATGTTAGAGTTTTGCATATAATTTCCATTGTTACACGTGCGTCAGCTTCATTAGTTCATGTTGTAAGTGCCAGGAACATAAACATACAACTTTAAATTTTACTTACATGTGAAAATTGCTGATAAAAAATTATTTTAACAAGGGTGAGAATATTTATCCTTCAAAATCCCCAGTTGCTATGATAATAAATAGAAAATCTTTAATCCTATCATTTTCTGTTTTTATGCTGAAAGAAAGCATGGATGTTAAGCATTTACATTGGCATTAGATCAAGAGTTCTCCTTGATTTAAAGAGTTTTCATTCTGATGGAAATGAGAAGTCCTCTGCTCTTCGGTAACATGATGGCGTGATTTCCTTATAGGAGGTGGTGGACAGGCATTGAAAAAATTCCTGCAAGTCAGACTATGAAGATTCTTGTGATAGCAGATAATAGGATGAATTCACAGACTACAGTATTTTATTTTTAACTGGTATTTTACCAATAAATAGTGCAGAAAGATCAGGGGAGTTCACAGAGCGCCTAAGGAATGTGCAAACGTGCTGTGTAATAAACCAATTCAGATTGTATACTGCAGGCCATGGAGCTGGGCTTCCCCCTGACAATAAGAAGCCAAGAGGAACAAAGAAGAATGCGATTCCTCTCAACCTCTATCAATCATTTCCAAATACAGTAACTTAGAATGCTACAACATAGAAGAAAGATAGGGTAGGGTAAGCACATTTCAAAAAAATATAAAACCTAACTTTCAAAATACTAAATTTCCTAATTAATTCTACAATTAAAGCATCCATTCAGGAATAATCTGGAAGTTGCGAAAACTTTTTGTAAAATTCCACTTTCAGTGAAGATGTCATGATGTGCTCTATCCCTGTGCCCTCCCTCTGGCTCCAATTCAGGTGATAGACAGGAAAAGGAGAGTTCCAGAATCCCGCCTTTTCCCAGAGAGGCCTAGCTTTTTCAGCTTGAGGTATAACAATTGTAGGAAATGGTGAATGATGGAAACATTTTCCTAGAAGGGGAGTTTGAAACCTAGGACAGCCACTCCTGTTTGGGCTGTAACTACTTACAGAGGCATGAATCGGAGGAAGCTTGCCGCATTGAGAAGGCCTGAGCAGACCAACTTGACAGAGGACTAGATTGTCCCTTCCTGAAAGTAAGGGACTAACACATTCCCAGGATGCACCTTCCTCTGACATTTCCTGAGCTTTGCCTCATTATTTATCTACTCCCAGGATTCAGTGGAAGGTATCACAACCTACATTTTTCAAAAGAATGCATGTAGAAAGCAGCCACTAATAACAAATACTCTGAAGCAACAAACCATGCATGCATATAATTTCCCCTGGGTTAACATTTCTTACAATAGGCACATAAGTGGCAAAGGGAACAATTCAAAGATGGCCTTGAATTTTAAAATGTCAAAGGGAATTGTGTTGCTGAGAGGCTGAAAGAAAATTCTGATTTTCTGTAGTTTGAAAATAAATCGTTCATATTCCTCATACATAGAAGTTTCAGTGTTCGCATAAAAGCAAATCATTCAGTAGTTGTCAAGATATTTTTTTACTAAAAAAGTAAAGTAAATTATCCTGGTTGCCCTCTTTTAACTCTTTTTCTCACAAGCTACAAGAATAATCATTATGAGAAGCAGCTTATACTCAAGGTGACTTAAAAATTGACACTATGATTGTACTAGTTAAGGGTGCCCTTTATAAGAGAGAGATAGGCATAGTTTAAATTGTGTTTTGTTTTAAATGACATTGTAACAAATGAAATGTTGTCATATTTTACAACTAAGAAATAAAGTAATATATATATTTTGTAAGGTGCTTTAGCATTAAGCAATTTTCCCCCAGCGACGTATTCGGGAGCAGGGGAACATATGGATTATAAATCACAGGGAAAGACCACTTTTACTGAGGCTTCAAGATTAATAATTAAGAATAGCTTAAGGAGGCAGTAGGTTAGATTCAAGTAAGGAACTCTCATTAAGCAATGATGATGATGCGGATACAAGGCATTTCCTGAAGATTTACCTTGATTAGGAGAAGTTGAAAGCATTTGGCCTTTAACGTTAGCCAGTCCTCAATCTCTAGGAAGTCTCCTCTGCCTTAACTGTGTTGCTATTTTAAGATCCATTAAAAGCTTTCAGAGAGAAAATGATAGATGATCTGTCCTTTAAAGAAATGAGAGCTCACAGATATTCAGAAGTCATGAGCCATTTCTCAGCATTCTGTACACTTCTGTGTAATTTACCTGTGCTGTTACCACCTGCAGTCTTAGATTTATAGTATGATGGTTAAGAGTAGAATTTTGTAGTCACAGAAAATAACTTTGAACATATTCACCCCAAAAGTACTATGAGAATTAATTTCTCCAAGTAATCATTCCTTCAATTATAGCATGGTGATAATACCTCCCTAATTAATAATGATTAAATGAAATTTTCAAAAATAATATGCAAAGTGCTTAGTAGCTGAGTAATTTGCCTAGTATACAGGGCAATTTCCTTGTAATTATTGCTAAGTTTTCCAGAAATTTTTAAACGCTATGAAACAAAGTATATTAAAGTCTTTATCATTCCATAATTGCTTACTTACATATTTCTTCTGAAAAACTTTATGAAATGAAGGCCCATTTCCACATTTAAACTCTCAAATTTCTCATGTTAAGAACTAATTGAGGGGCCGGTGAGATGGCTCAGCGGCTTAAGCGCCTGCCTGGCAAGCGCAAGGGCCCGAGTTCGACTCCCGGAACCCACATACGAAAAAAGGGCCGGTGATATCGCTCAGCAGCACGGGCGCCTGCTGGCGCATGAGGTCCTGAGGTCGACCCCCTGGTACCCACAAAAAAAAAAAAAAAAAGAACTAATTGAGGGCCGGTGAGACAGTTCAGTAGCATAAGTGCCTGCCTGGCAAGTGCAATGTCCTGAGTTCGACTCCCAGAACCCAAGTACGAAAAAAGGGCCGGAGATATCGATCAGCGGCACGGGCGCCTGCTGGCGTGCGAGGTCCTGAGGTCGACCCCTGGTACCCACAAAAAAAAAAAGAACTAATTGAAACATCTTACTAATATAATTGCATCCAGACAATCGCAGAATGTACATGAAAATAATGTATGACTGTCTCTAGAGACTGTGTTGCTGTTTTCATCTCATGATAAAAGATCTCTATTTCAGGTCCAAAGTCATAGAATCTCTGCCTGTACAGCTCCAGTTTTACCTAAGAATTTAAGATTTTGGGTAGAATTCTTATTATAGTATGCAGCCTGCCAAAACAAAACAATAGTCTGGCAAAATAATATTTTCTCTTTTACTCAAAAATCTAATTTACATTATTTCCCGAGCATTTCTTGTAAATGTCATTGTGACACATGAAGTAGTGAACATAAAAAAAGTTAGTTACAATTATTTCTAAAGTTGTGTGGCATAAGAACATTGCAGTGGCAAACTGCATGTCTACCTATAGGAATCAGATTGATAGATTTAAATCAGAGCGATGGAAAGACTGACAGAAACAGCTCAATAGGGAGAATAGGGAAAAGGTGCTATAAACCATTCTTTCTTTCTTCTATACTACACTGGTGGTGGTGAACTTATGGCACACGTGCCACAGCAAGCAAGAAGAGTCCTCTCTGTTGGCATGAGCCAATTCCATTATCTCCCCAGCAGCCACACATTCAGGTTTATTTGCAGTGTTGGCACTTTGCCACAAATAAGTGGGTTTTGGGTTGCATTTTGGGCACTCAGTCTCTAAAAGGTTCACCATCTCTGCCCTATACCTATAGCTGTGAACTTCTATAGAAACCAAAATGCAGGATAAGGGGGAGATACTATAAAGACAAAAAATAAATGGGACCTCTGAGCTTGAATGATTTTGGTTCTGATAAAGAAGACAGATTAAACAAATAAGTGTACAGTCTAGTATAAAAAGCATTTTAATAAAAGGAAGAAGAAAATGGTCATCTGTATTGAGGAGCAAAAAATGACTTGTAGAAAACCAGAAGACATACATAGAATAAGTTATATTTAACTTGGATCTTGAAAAATAAGTAAGCATATTCTGAAAAGCAGAAAGATAGGGAAAAAATTCTCAAGAAAATGAGAAAACCTTTTCTCCTTCAAGTTGTGTATGCTCAGTATTTTGTCCAGGCAACATAAACCTGCCTACTATAGAAAATTAGTACCATAGAACGATACCTGGCTATGTGATTCAGAAGACTTTGGAATTAGTTTGTGGAAGAAGTTTGGAAAGGGTTGGAGCTGCAGGCTACAGAAGCCCTAGAATATTGTAAGGATATTTTGAAGGGAAATTCTGGTGGAAGCTCAGAAGACCAGAATGCTATTAGAAATGTGAACAGTATACTGAGCTCGTGAGGTCTCAGTTTGGTATGAAGACTGTTATGGTTGATTCATTGTTTCAACTTGAGAAGTCTAGAAGCTTAACTAAGTTACTCAGCAGTTCTACATCCTGGGGTGTAGAGGACATGCCCTTAGTGCTCTAGGATGTTGTTCATTGTGTCAACTTGAGAAGTTTAGAAGATTAACTAAGGTACTCAGCAGGGGGCCAGGGTCCTCACTTGTAAACACCCTCAGCCTGTGCAAGAAGAGGGAAAGGAGATGGTGTGAGAGCTACACCTACCCGAGGGCAGATAGCCTGCATACAGTATAAGGGAGGAAAAGAGGCTTGTTCTCCCCCCTTTTGCTCTTGTTGATTTTGCTGTCTTCTGCTGCCCTGAACTGTTGCCCCTCTGCCATGCCACCCTGCCTTGGAGCCCGCTGATTGTAGACTGAAACCTCCACAAACTGTGAGCTAAATAAACCTTTCCTTCCTTAATTTGGGCATCGGGTATTTTGTCTCAGCAACAAGAAAAGTAACCAAGACAAGGACTCTATTTGCTCATGCTCTAAAACTTTGTGTAAGGCTGGGCTTAAAGATGACAGGATAATTGATATGGTAGAGAAAATGTCAAGGCAGCCCAATGTTCAGGCCAGGACATGGATACTGCTGGCTACTTTTAGATGGATTTATAATGAGATTTGGGAGCAAAAAGCAGAGCAGAAAGATTTGAAAAATCTTAGAAAATTTAAGCCAGCAAAGAAGCCTTGCAAAGCTGTGATGAAAGAAAGTGTGGCTACTAAAGAAAATGGTCTATTTCCCTACTCCTCCCTTTTGGAATGAGAACATTTACCCTGTGCAATCGTATTTGGGATTATGTAACTTGTTCTTTATTTCTATAGGGGCTCACAACTGAGTTGCCTTGAATCTCAGAGGAGATTTTGAACTTGGACTTTTGAGCAGGGCTAAGACTCAAGACTGGGGCAGATATTAGTGTGCTTTTGGTTGTAGGCAGAGTAGCTACACCTTGTTAGGTAGAAGTATAACCTTGTTATTGTCTTTATTTTGAATTAAATATGGTTCAATAAGCTGTGTTTGAGTGTTCAGGTTGAAAAGAGGTGGACGTGTGACAGTCTTGATTTTCTTGAGAGACACCAAGGAAATTAGTAAAGCACATTTCTCGGTATGTCTTGGTGGGTGATGAGGACCTTATCTCAGGGACTACATCTGGCCACTAGCCCCTGTCTCTCAGGATTTGCCTCTGCTCTCTGCTTCCTGGATGCCGTGAGTCGAGCAGCTTCCTTCCACCACAGCCTTCCTCTGCAATGTTTCTCCCAGCTACCTGGACACTGAAACCTCTGAAGGTATGAGGCAAAATAAATCTTTCTTCCATTAGGTTGCTCTCCTTGAGTATTTTGTCACAGTAGTACTAGCACTGACACTGTATGAAGTTCTTGTACATCCATGCTTCTTTGTGGTGATCAATATGTAGTTTCTATATGAATGGCATAATTTCTCTTTATCTAGGAAATGAAGTATGTAAGAGGGAAGATCTTGATTCATTCTATCAAAATGCACTACCATATTCTCAAGCCTCTCTACCTCTCTCCCTCTGTTCTGATAGCATGGGTCAGGTCAGCAATCTGGGGGGCTAAACTGTCATTCAACCACAAAAGAGACATCAGTCTTCTCTTTTTACATAGTTTAGAAGTGGTTTTCTTGGGATTTTTCAATTGGGAGATAAGGAATGATTCCTATTTCCAAACATAAGTTCTCCCAAAAGCCTACTTCCATCCTCCTATTCTTAAATGGGAAATGCTGTTTAAGACACGTAGTGTCCCCAAGAGGCATGATAAGTCTCATGCCCAGAATGGGTCTTCTCTGACCTTAATCTTAGAGATATTAGCAACGTTGTTCTCAGTAGTTGTCCTGGAGACTGACACCTACATTAAATTTTGGCTTGAGCACTTGTTCAGACAAATTAATTACACAATTGCTCTCTGGATCCAACAAAGGAGAATTCTCATTTGTAAAATAGGGATAATTAAAGTGCATATCATATAATGTTGTGAGAAATAACCATGTAAACAAATACGCATGGTTAATCTCCTATTGTTCACCCAAATCCACCTCCACTTTTGTCTGCCCCACTCTGTGTCCTGGAAGGCTAATCTCTACAGACTGATGCAGCCAGCACCCATGGCTTCAGATGCTGATTTGGGTTCAGCCAATGGGAGGAACCAACAACAGACATTGGATATTGTTTCCTACATTGCTTCCTCTGGGCTTTGTTGCTATGGCTTAGCAGAGAAATGTTAGGTCGTTAAGAGAGATTAATGTCTTCCTTGCAGAGCTGGATTAGTTACTGGGAGAGCAGGCTGTTCTAAAGTAAGGCTGCCCAGATGTCCTGTCCCCTGCACATGCCCAGTTTCCTTCTGCTTCCTATCAAGCATGGACAGAGCACAGGGCCCCTGCCTGTGCCATGCTTAGACTTCCCAGCCTCCAAAACTCTGAGCCAAACAAAACATCTTTATTTTATAAATTGTGTAGTCTTTGGTTTTCTATTGTAGCAACAAAAAAATGGCCTAAGAAACTATGGAAAGCCATTATGAAGTTCGAATAAGGGCTCCAATATGAATTCATGTATTTAGCGAGAAGAATAGTCCCTAGCTGTGTGGAAAGACCACTCTCTGCTCAGCACTGTGGTCGAGTTGCGTGTGGATGTGTAGGCGTGGGGATGTGAGTATGTGCAGGCACATCTAGCTATGACTTACATGACACTGTTCTGCAAACATTTCTCTCTAATTGAAACGTATGTCAATAAAAACCTAATTGCATAACAAGGATACCCAATGAAAACACAGTTGTTAAATGTGTAGCGCAATAATTAAATGAATTTTTGTAACTATAATATATGGAAATAACATACTCACAAGATACTTGCAGACAAAAAAATGATTATACTTGAGGATAAAATGAAGAGATTAAGGAGATGTTTGTAGTTAATATGCTTCCCTTTTGAAGCCCTTTTCAAATACCCATATTCACTGTGAGAATTTTCAGCAAGCAGAGGCACAGTGCTTCTACAAGCTCTGTGCTATTTTCAGAATATAAGGCTGGAGCTAGTACATCTGTTAAATACTGAAATAGCCAAAAGGAATCCCCAAAGACACAGTCTGCTTTTTCAGGCAGCAACTTTTCCTTTTTGCCAAAGCTTTATAATCAGAGAAGTCTTACCCAGTCCAGGTGTGGCCTTGAATACCAAAATACAGCTGCAAAGAAGCTAATCTGATTTTTTTACCCTTTTCCTTTCACTCCCTAAGTAATGCAGCAAATATTGCCTTTTCCTCTCTTGAGGGGATTTCATGGACCGATGCTTTGAAAGACTTTCCTCTTTCTGTTGCCTAGCAAACATGGTGTTGTGGACAGATGAAAAATACATGCAAGGGAAGACTAGGCAAACTAAAAACATTTCACATGTTTGTGATGTCACCAAATTGTGGGGTAAAAAACAATTTTTAAGACATTATACATAGTATAAATTTATTACCACTTATCATTCTAACATGTATTTTGTAAAAAGGCTTTATTCCTGTTTATTGTAGAATTATGGATTATGCATGAAAAAAGATGTTTTGTGTATTTTAAATGGTAAGAACTACACAGTTTGAAAAAAGGAATTTTGGGCTGTTCATGACCTCATGTAAGCTCATTTAATGGAATAATGATATTTTTATTATGTTCTGTTTTAATATCACAAAATACTGGCTTGAGGAATAAGAGAAAGCCTAAGCATTGTGTGTTTCTATCAACAAACACGTAGTGACTAGATATTAGGTTCCAGATTCTGTGTTATGTGTTTGAAATGTGGAGGCAAACACCCCTAATGAGTTCATAATCTACTAGAGCAGAAAAGATTGTAAATTAAAAAAAAGAAAACAGAAGTGAGATATAAACAAAATTCTTTAAAGACAATAGCCAAACTCCATTTGACTTGAAGGACCTTCTGCAGTGCTTCTCCCATTGTGCTTGATAAAATGATCAACCCTCAGCCTAGACTTCCAACCTACTAAACCATAATTTTGAAAGTACACCTAGAAATGTGTATAAATTTTTACACATGGAAGAGGAATTCATTCTTCCTGAAGATTTTACCCAAAATTGCTGGGTCGAGTTGAGTAGTGAGAATTGGAAGGTGTACACCAAAATACCACATCGTTTTCAGAGTTCTGTGAGTGGAGAACCGAATATAGCTTGTATTATTCCTTCAATATCTGGGTAGCAATCATTTCTTGAGCATCTAATCTGGTCTAAGTACTGTGATTATGTAGTAGCAATGTAGTGGGTAGGAAGACGAGAGCAGGTGTCTCTCACCAAATGGCAGAAAGAAGAAAACACCCTCTCCATCAGCTGGCTCCTTAGAAGACAGTGAGAGAGCAGAACCATGCAGGTCTGATTCTTCCTCCCCAGTGTACCTATCTGAGAAGCCTCTCCACTTCTCTTGATAAGAAGATGTGAAATAAAGAGAACACAAAAAAGTAGAGATTCTTCCAGAAAGAATCAGCATATGTAGGAAGTATTTCCCTCTCCCATCAGTGGTTACATTTAGCTAGGTTTTACAGGAAAGATAAAAGTTTTGCATAGGAAGTCTCTCAGGAAGACCTGAGAGAAATAAAATCTAGAATGGAAAGTGAATTAAAATTAACATCAGACTTAGAATATTTAGAATCGCCACACAAGACAACTTAGAGTCATCAGAGGACATTAAGTTAATGTATAGAAAAATCAGCTTTGTCTATTTAGGATGACAACACTGGGATCAGTGTATGATCTGAAATAGAAAAGAATTATCAGAGAAAGTAGTTGAGAGGACGTTGCAGTGATTTAAGATGGAAGTTGCAAAGGCCCACATGAACACCATAGCAAAAAAATAAGCCGAGAGCATATTTGGTAGGTCTTTCTATAAGATAATGGACATAAATCAGTGTGGAAGAGATATGGAAGGAAATAAGAACTGGTATGGGATTCTAGTTTGACAAATTTAATATAATGCAACATGATATCAAAATAAAAAATTTCCTTGAGAGTAGATGGTGAGCTCTGTTTCAGATGTTATTGGGCCATTACATAATTAGTGCCTGTCCTATCCTCCAGGATGTTATACCAAAATACCATAAGCTGAGCAGCTTATGAACAATAGAAATTTACTTCTTACAATTCTGGTCCCTCATAAGTCAAAGATCAAGGTGCCAGCAGATTTGGTTTCTGTTGAAAGCTCCGTTCCTGGTTTGAAAACAGTGCTCTTTTACTGTTTTCCCACACAGTGGAACAAGTGTCTCCAAAACTTCTTTTATAAAGAGCACTAATCCCATGAATGAGGGCACCACCCTCATGAATCATCTCCCAAAGGCCCCCACCTCCTAGTTCCATCGTCTTGCGGGTTACTATTTTAATTTACTAATTTGGAGGGAATGCAAGCATTTAGAACATACCAAGATCCAAGACCTAAGAACTCCTCTTCAATTCGGGCTCAGACTGGCTGGGTCCCTGCCTTTCAGAAATCAATAAGGGCTCAGATTTTACTTTTCTCTTGGCCAGTTTCAGTAGTTCCTATCCTTTGGGAAGGGATTCAATACTGACTGAAAAGAGAGAATGTATTCTTGTCAATATTCCCTTTCTTCAGGAGTACAAAGCAAAGAACAATGAAAAACGAAAAAGTAATAAAACCGTCATCATTTTCAGGACATTAAAATATATTGTGGAGAATCACACTGGACAATAGTGAGAAGTAATTAGCTCAAAGGGGGTTTGAGTCATGTCTTTATCCAAATGCTGTCTTTTCAAAATGAACAACCCTGGCAATGTTATGCAGAGCAATAATTCTGCCTGTCACTTTAGACAAACACCATGGCTCTCTTTCCCTTTAATTTGCTGCATTCTTTTCCATTTATCACCACCAACTTAATAGCACTTAGCACCTTTATTTCTCATGTTTTATAGTTGCCTCCATAAGAATACAAGCTCCCTTAAAGCAGGCAATTCCATACTATCACCTTATACTATAGACTAATTCTTGGCACATAATCATTCAATGATTTATAAAAATATACGAATGAGTGCATATCAAAATTATTTTATAAATTCCTATTTTCCAATGTTGCTATGCTGAGAACCTTGCAAGTTAGACAGGTGTGTTCCCTGCTCCTGAATCTTCCCAGCTGACTACAGTACTTCTCTGAATACACTCGGAGTCTCTTCTAAATGTAATTTTATCTCACGATCTGACCTTAACTTCCACCATTGATGGGACCTGGCAACATCTAGATTAAAGACAAGGATACATTTATAACATGTTCAGATGCCAAAGGACAGTGGGGCCAACCAAGTCTCTTCTGGAAATTTGAAACGCAAAACCTAAAGAGAACAAAGCACAAGCAGCTGGAGCTAAAAGCAGGGGAAAATGTGAAGCAGAGGTAAGGCCATAACAGCTGAGGTATGCAATAAGCTTTAGAAGTTATGAAAAACCCATGTTCTTAAAGAATAGAAAGCATGAATGAGCAGAAGATATGAGTATAGAAAATTTTAATTGATTATCGGGAAAAAATCAGGAATCAGCCAGTCAGTAGTAATTTGTTATTGCCGGGAGATGGAGATACAACTGCTGACTTCTACATCTAACCCAGCTTGCGGTCATTGTGGGGTTCCAATTATGTGGATTGTTTTCTAAAACAACTTTTTTAAACTAAAAATTTGTATAACACTATTTACAAACTTAAAATGTAAAATTCAACAGATTTTAGCACGTTGACAGAGTCGTACAATTACAACCACAATTATACTTAGATCATTTTTGTTATCCCAAATCAAAACACTACCTACTAGTTGTCATCTCCCAACCCCCCCCCACTAAATTTAGGTAACCACTGAGTTACGCTTTATTCATAGATTTCCTATTCTGGGATTTTTTTTTTTCAAATAGACCATGCTCATAACAATAAAGACCTTAACACATCCAAAGAAATGTAAATCCTTCAACGTGAGCTCTCACACCATATCAGAGTGACCGACAACAGAAATATACTTAGAATATAATTGTTTTAATAAATCTTTATTGAATGTAGTTTGAATCTATAAAAAATATAGTTGCAGTTACATGTTATACATATTCAAAATTAATTTATCCTAGCTATAAATAAACTTCAGTGTTTACATACCGTTCAAAACACCATGAAACATTTAATTTTCTGTAGAATATAACACAACTCACATATGATTCTCTTCAATGGAACTAGAATGAATACGAAGAGCCCATACATTGGGATGAAGGGGAAGAAGTGGACAACAAGCCAGGGCACACTCTTCCCGTGAGAGACCTCTGATATTAATTTTTCTCTACTCCCTAGTCCTCTCCCTACTCTTGACCATCACTCTTCCTTCCCCTCTCCTCACAAAATAATTCAAAAAATATTGCCTTTTGTTATTATTCAAAGCAGGATTCAAAGAGGGAGAAAGAGAAGAAAAACGAAAGAACTTAACTCAAACTCACATTCCTTCCGGTTTGTATGAGAACAGCTCTTTTCTGAGGCTCAGCCCCTCAGCGTCACTTTGCAAATGGAAACTGACGCCTGCAAAACAGTCAGGGGCTCCAATCAAAATTTAAGATCTAAGCTCAGAGCTTTGTCAAAATGTTCCCATTTGATATTCAAGTTTAGAATTAACTTAATTGAACACCCAGGAAGAAATAAATTTCTCTAAGATTATCAAAAATTGATCAATTATTACATAGGTGAGTCATTGCAATGATTTTCTCCTTTAACTTCTTAGGAAATAAAACTTAATCTCTCTGATAAGTTGTATAATCATTTGTTCCTAGCAACTTTAAAACTCTAACATCAGAATAACATGATAGCAAACAAAGGTGTTCTGGCCTTTGATTTTTATTTTTATTTTTTACACCAAGCAACATTCCTAATCTTCACTATTATTATTTTTTTTTTAATTTTGAGACAGGGTCTCTCTTAATTCTCTAAATTGCATAGTCTATGCTAGATCTTAAAATCCTCCTGCCTCAGTCTCCTAGAGTTCTGGGATTATAGGTGTGTGCCACCAGGCCCAGTTTTGATTTCAAATTCACTGAGTCAAGATAAGAAATGAAATCATGCTTAGTATTGAACAGTAAATCTCTTATTAAAGGGATGAAATCCATTAGTTAAAAACAAAATATAGCTGGAATGAGTAAATAAAAATAAAAATGATGATTTTTTAAATTTATCTTTGGAAAGTGATGATTTCCTAGCTCTTAAAATTGCTTGCTTTCTGTTCTTTCATCCCTTTTCCTCTCTTTTGATCATATGATCCTCAAAGATGTACAGAAAGGCAAACTGAAATTCACAGGTAAGAAAGTACTAAAACTAACAGGGGAGAAAAATAAAATCAGACGGTTTCCAGAACAGCCTAAAACTCCTCATTTGAGTTTTTAATTAAAAATGTCTGATGTCCAGGCATTAAAAATACAAATTCAGCAATCTATCCCGTGAAGGGGAGAAGTTTTTCAAATAAATGTGGAGACCATGTATTTTTCAGCTAAAGCTGAAAAATTAAAAAAAAATTTCAAAATTGTTTACTTTCTTTTCATGAAAAAATAATTGAAAGAAAAATATCCCAAAATAGATATGTGTATATATGTGTCACATCATTATCATAAAAATTACAGTGTAAAAGTCTGCTTGCTCTGATAATTAAGAGTAAGGAGTTGGTCCATTATAAACTTGTGTCTAGATTTTCTGTCTCCTTCCTGGTTTAATCATGATCAAATTTCAGTTTCACTGAGGCCATTTAGGGTTCACTGTAGGAACACAGATCATGCTAACTGATGGAAGGCTTTGTATGTCTGTCACTTCTGTGTTTAGCTAAAATGCCTGTGCTGCCCCTGAGTCCTCCATGCCTGTAGGCTGAATCTTCCACCAGGAAGTGAACTGTAATAAACTCACTGATGTCACAGCAGAGCCTGGCTGATATCACTGGGTGGGACCAAAGAAATCTTAGTTTGTAAAATTTAATTGCCATTATTTTATGAATAATGTGTGGACACAAAGTCATTTTCACTGTGCTGTTTCCATTTTCTAGATGAAAATGTTAGAGGAAAAGTACAAGATATACTCATAGAAGGTAGGCAAGATCAGATTAGCTGGAGTAGGAAGAGAATTCCTAATGAACAAATAAATGTATTTTGCTTCTATTCATATGAATTTCTTACCTCAAACATCATTCTTCTTTATGAAAGAAATATTTTATGAGCAAAAATTATGGATCAGGAGCATTAAGGATTAAGGGATAAGGACAAAAGTGTGTTGGGTTATTTAGTAGTAAGGAAGAGAAGTGAAAATCCTTTGCAAATGATCAGATTGTATTTGGGAAAACAGAGGTTACTAGCAGGTACAAAAAATTAAAAAAACAGAGAAGGAAGTTTAGGATGGTGCACTCTGGGAATGTTAAAAGGACAGGAAGAGGTGGGAGTGTGGTGGAAATGACGCCGAAGAAGTGGGCAGAGCTGAGCCATTAAAGCTCATATTTAATAAATTAAGGAATTTGTATTTTATTCTAAAATTGATGGACTTCACAAAACCCACAGTCCTGAAGCCTGAGGCCATTCATAGTATCTCCTTTCATGGAACAAATTTTACATTCTTTAGAAATACCATTTTCCTTATTTTTGATAATGGTATCATAAAAATTCCAATTCCCCTCATTGGCTGTATCATTCCTAGACCGTTTTAAACTGTAACTACCATTTGCGTATCCTCCTCCATAATGATGTTTTGCTTTCTTTGAAGATTTAAATTTCTTTCTGTAGTTACAAGAGCTCTAAGACATCCCAGAGCAATACTCATTTTAATCTTTTCTCTTTCTTTTTTTTTTTTTCTTTCTTCTTTCTTAAAAGAGTTAGTGTTGACTTTCGAAAGATGCAAGAAAAAAATATATTGGTTTCAGGGGGAAGTTTGAAAACAAATGGAGGTGCCTTGAGACCGTAATATATATATTTTTTATGTGGGTACCAGGAGTCGAACTCAGTACCTCGCACTTGCCAGCAGGAGCTTATGTCACTGAGCCATCTCACCAGCCCGAGACCATAATATTAAGTGAAATTAATCAGACACATATGCTTCAATATCACATGGTTTCTTTCATATCAGAGACCAAAAATATAAATAAAGAGCAAAATAAAAGATAGATAATAGGTAGTAGGGAGACGGATTTCAAATATGAAGGTGAACAAGAGGTGGAGAGTGTGGGAGGGAGAGGAAGGAAAGGGGATGAGATAAAAGAATTGAAGGAAAAAGTGGAACTAAGTTTTCACAAATGGGAAGGGGAGCAAGAGTTGAAAGGAGCAGGAAGGACGGGAGGGGTAGGAGATGAAATTCAGTTAAGATGTGTTGTGTCCATGTACCAACTCCCCACAATAAACGTAATCATCATGCACTGCAAATGTGTACTCATAAAAATTTTAATTGAGAAAATAACTGAAAAGAGAAGCAATGTTGACTGACAACTTTCCATCACCTCGATCTTGTTTTCCATGAATTTCAATGTATATCTCACATGTGATGGGAACGATTCAATTTTAATTGAATCCCACATCCCGCAGCTCCCATTTTGGAGAGGGGAACTGAATCCTGAGTCCAGGCGCATCGTCAGCCCAAAGACACCTCTCTGTTCTAGTGACCTGTTCCCCTGCTGTGGTAAGCAGAATAGAAAAGGCAATCTTTTTGCTAGGAAAAAATGTTTATAAAAAGATAAGTAGCATAGGGTAGAAAGTAAAAACACAACTGAGGATTGTGGATTCTTCAGTGTATGTTGGTTTTGTCATTGATACAATGCTTGTTAATTCACTTAATGAGGAGAATCAGATTATGAATATTTTAGCTCTCCATCCATAGCCAATATGTAGAGTGCTATTAGGTCAGAAAAAATGTAATATCAGCATCTGATGGTATGTCAAAATTTTCACTCTAAATTTGAAATAAATATGAAGCATTTGATGTACATGGTAATCATATATGAGAAGTTATCTGCTATAATACTTTTAAGTAAATATATCACCACTAAAATATGGTGTGTCAATACTAGTTAGAAACCTAGTGCTGAGATGAAAATAAAGATCTGTATTTTGACTAATTCTTGTATTTTCAAGTCAATATTACCTTAAACTGTACATTAGAAATATGTCTCTTTTTATTTTCTTCATAGTAAGGCAAAATGTATCTGCATTAATATATTTTTGTTCTAATATAATAATTTATATTAAAATTGTATTGTGTTCACAGACGTTTAGAAATAAATTTAGTGATAAATACACATATTATAAAATAAGTCAGTGACTCTGAGAAGTTGTATTAAAAAGAAAGTTTTCTTCTTGATATATCATTTTAAATGACATCTCTGATGTACATTTTTATCTCTAATTAGTGAAATCCAGAATTAAGTTCATGTAAATGTAAACAATCCCAAGAAAATTATTTTTACAAAACAAAATGCACTAAAAACATTTAGACTCATTTTAAATTCTCTTAGTATCATTTTGTTTCTCATTCAGAAGCAAAAGAAATCAATACAGAGACTATATAAGAAAACATGTTGGAGACCTGAGGGTCATCAAACATATGTGAAGGTAATCTTATTCTACAGGACTTTTTGGTAAGAGTTTTTGTATTAATATCAGTTAATATAGCCATATTTCAGCACGGGTAGAGACTGCAAAATGCTTCAAGAGCCTTTTGGTCGAGATCCACATAGGTGAAACCTGGCACTGGGAAAGAAGACGCAAAGGGGGCTCACAATAGCTGCAAAGCTGGTGATTAAGAAGAAAAGATAAAAGTGGAAGAAGAAAGAGAAGATAATGCTTAACAGCTGGACAATTTATGAATAAGGTTAAATAATTTGTTTTGATTTATATTTCCATTGTAAATCCATTCCTCTGTTTAATGCATAATCGGTTTACTGAACAGTTTGAAGTCATCATGGTAACAAGCATAAAACAATTTGAACTCTCACAATAATTAGCTTTCAACTTTGCTATGTTATTCTACCTAATGGTATTCTGGCTAAACTGCAACCCTTTCTTGTTACATTTGGCAACTGCGACCGTTTCTTTTTATTTTGAAGACTCGGCTCTCCGCAATTCACTCCAGATTTGCTTCCTTCCTTGTGTGCTTGTGTCCCACATCCCGCAGCTCCCATTTTGGAGAGGGGAACTGAATCCTGAGTCCAGGCGCATCGTCAGCCCAAAGACACCTCTCTGTTCTAGTGACCTGTTCCCCTGCTGTGGTAAGCAGAATAGAAAAGGCAAAAATGTTGTATGTTAGCACTCACATGGCGGTAAAAGACTCCCTCTGACTTGTCTATCTCGTGCTAACAGCCCCTGCTTCCCGGGGCAGCATTTAGCAGCCCCTCTGCCCTCCCTGCCGCTGAGACAGAGCCCCACGTGTAGGTGAGAAGACAGCAGGTTGCACAGGAGTTTGCCCAGCGAAGGGGGCGGATGCTGAAATCCACGCCTGACTTCCTCCAGGCTGGGTCCACCCAGAGGGGTGCTTTTGTTTGCACTAAGGACTCCCTCAGGGTGTTGTTTATTCCTCTTCCATACATCCCCACTTTCTCTGCTAAGTTGTGTGTGACCTCCGCTGGCACATGGCTGACCCTTCACACGGAACTACAGGAAGAGCTGGAGTCATCGTCCGCAGTGCAGACGCTGCGGAGCGGGTCAAGCGGTGCAAGCGAGGAGGATGCAGTAGACCTCGTTCCTAAAATTTAAGTCCTGCTCATTTCTGTTGCTACAAATACATTGCAAACAGCCTCGGAGAACACATGTCAAATAACCCCCTTTCTGCTAATAATAGTGGAAAGGAATGGAAAGGAAAAGGCTGCAAACTCCTGGGATCCAAAAATTACCTCTCAACAACTCCTTCACACCCTGGCTGCATGAGGTCAGGGAGGTCTCTACGTTTGCAGTCTGTCCTACTTGCAAAGAACGCGGTGCCAGTGTCCTAATCAGATACCTCTAATTCTGATTATCTTGTGTTTCTCCGTTTGTGGTTTTATTCTGTAAAAACACCCTTTCATAGCAGGGAACAAACTCTTGGTAAAATACAGTTCAAACCACAAGGCCAACGACCTCTACCTTTCTCACTTCTAATTATGAGTGAGGAGTAAGGCGGTGGGATACTCTTGCGAGTCTGGCCACTATTCTATTCTGTGAGTGCCATGGATGGAGCTTTCCCCAGCTGCAGAATGATGGATATTTCTTTTAGAATGAGAGGCACCTTCTATTCTCAGTTTTGGGCCTTAGCCAATTCAGAACTAATAGTATAAATTCTATTTGGCACCACATGGTTGCCTTAACTATTACAAACTCTTGAATTAAGCCATATTCTTAGTTTCTAACCTTTCCAGCTCATCAAAATACAAATTATCTTTTCTCTAAAAGAAAGCTAAGGTATCTTTGACACAAAACTCTTAAGTCTTCCACAATACATGTAGAATATAGTTCAAATTCAAAAACGAGAAATACCTTTGTCTTCCAGTAATTCTGCATCCATTTTTCCAAAACCATGCTTTCTAAAAATTTTTCTTCTAGACCTGTCTAGTCCATTATCTGTTCCACCCGGCTCTGGGGTGATGGTACTATAAAATCATTGATAAGGATTTCTCATGATGGGAGGACTAATCACACCCTAACTTGCTCCAGGAAAAGAAGCACACCTGTGTTATAACCAAAAAACAAAAAACAAAACAAAAAAAAAAAAAAGAGCCATGTTCAAGGCCAGAAAAGTAGACCAAGAGGAAAACTGAGGGATAAGAGTTAATAGGAAGTGGTAGGATAAAACAGGAAGGCAAAAATAGAGGAGCTTAGGTGAGGCTGAAAAAGAAAAGGTCAGAAGCAGTCCGGAAGTGACAGGAGTGAAGAGGCTGTGTTTCCAACATAGTTGCTCAGGGCTCCTTCTGTGTCATCCTGGTGACTTAGGGGGAAAAGCTGTGTAGGGCTGGAAAGCAAAGAACATTAAATATATTCCTAATACCTGTTTCATTTATCTCTTTCAGGAACTAAAATTCTTATAAGCTCCTCAACTAAAACAAAAATTATATAACAACTCAGGCAAAAGTGGTTAAAAAGCAAAACAAAACAAGTGTTTATTTCATCATGGCCCCCAAATACAAAATTTTTATCATGAAGTTAAATTCTACTGACATGCCAGGTCTTCGAAACAATAACCTCTACACCTCTTCCTGGGAATGAGATGTGAAAATGGATCAAGCACAAGCACAGTTTGGGTGCCATGGATCTCAGGGTAGACTCCTCGTGGGTAAGATACATCCCATCTCCAAGTCCAGGTGTACGGTTTAGACAGGCTCTTGGCCTTGAGAAATGTTCCTTTGCCTTTCTTCCCTTGGATTCACAGTCCTTACCATCACAGTAATAATTTTTAATGTGTCAATTGTATGGTGGGGCTCTGGAAGACAGAATGGCCCAAAAGAAGAAATGCCTCAGAAAAGGCAATTGCCATTCTAGGAAGGTGGTCTGTGAACAAAAGCACCGCACACGCACCTGTCATTTCAGCTATTCCAGGGGTCAAAGCAGGAGGACTGCAAATTCAAGTCTAGCCTGGGCAACTCAGCAGGAACATGAATGAAAATGAAAAATAAAAAGGGCTGGGGATGCAGTTCAGGGTAAAGTCTCTAGATTCAATCCCCAGTACCCCACCACATGCACAAAAAAGCAATATAAAAGCATTTGGATCCCTAACACTGCTTTCAAGTTCATGTTCCAAGCCCCTTCTAAGAGAAATTATAGAATATATTATGACTTCCACTAGTCACAGCTCTGCCCAGTTTTTTGATATTCTTAGGTACTAGTTTAAGTTTTCCTTGGATTTATGTAGTAACTCAGTATCCTCTTAATAATTGCCTTTGAGTTTGGGATAAGGCACCTAAGTTTGGGAAAAGACAGATACCTGTGTTATTTTCTATTGCTTGGAATCAAATTTAGATAATCTATAAAATTATTCTGCAAATTTGATTATTGTGAAGCCATTTACCTAGGAGTTAAAGCCTCTTTTTATTAATTGCAATAAATATTCAATTTGATCTCTTCTCTTGACTCTGAGCAAAGAAAATGATATATTAATAAAACAAGTGTGGCTTTAGCCATCTCAGTAATAGGCCAGGTCAACAATAAAGCAAAATAAGTTTAGTACTGTAAGAAGGGTGCTTTGAAGAGCTTGTTAAAAAAAAGCAGCAAATAAACAGGAGCTGGGAAGAAATGTACTCTCAATGTTCCAAATTTCCTTGAATTTCTCTGTTTAAATATTCCTGCTAAATCAGAATACCCCTCAGAAAGAGAACATAAATAAGAGCATTTGCAAAGAACATGATTCAAACAAAGGCATTTACTTGCAACTATTAAATCTCCTTTACATGCTATGTAAAAAAGGCATTTATTTGGAATTTAAGATCCTAAAGTTTTCTGCTTTTCTTCCCTTAGCTACCCAATACAGCAGCAGGTCTGCAGCAAAATTACTGTATATAAACACTTCAAATAGGAGGTAACTGCTCATTTTGAGTGTAGGTGGAAAAAGTCTGATTTGACAGCACTGAAAGAACATCCATTGATTTCATTGTATTTTTTGTTCTTGAAATACAGATTGATCTATTTTTCAGTCTTTTCTAAGATCCTTCCCACATGACTACTTAAATAGACACACGAGAAAAGCTTTTTGTGGCAGTTCTGTAAAGCTCTCACTTAAACTATAGACTATCAACTCAAATGCATTACCAGCTATGATCTATTATATTTTGTGAATTTTACTTTCTACCAACCTATATCTAGAAAATTTGCATTTCAAATTTGTAAACTTCCTAGAGTGCAGAGTATTAATTTTATTAATGTGAAAATATTACCATGATTTTGAGAAATATCATGACTTTGATATTTCCCACGTTTCTTTGTATTGCTCTTGTTTCCATGTCTCTTGGTTTATTCTGTACTTAGGCTTCCTAGCACATAGCAGATATTCAGTATAATACTTAACTAATTAAAAACTATCATCTGAGGACATATTGAAACGGTCATACTTCACACAGAGAGAAAGACTAAAACAAAGTAAAACCAAATGCATACAAAAATGATTTGTAATTACTTTGGTTTTATACCAAGTTCAAGTTTTACTTCATGTTTTACTATCTTTTAATTCCCTCAAATAAACATGCTATGTTAAGAGTAAAGCATCATTTTAGAAGTCTAGTGATTTGTCTGTGATCTTAAACATTATTTCACCTTACCAATAGTTAAGTTCTAATGTTAAGGGTGTTTCTAGAAAAGCAAAGTGATCAATCTAAGTTATAAAACTATTTTAGCTATGCTTTGATATTAAATCTTGCTCCTCTGTATGCTTTTGTTCCTTTTTAATTATTTATTTATTTTTTGGCTGGTGAGTTTCAATAAATAATCTTCATTGTCATAACTCAAGAGACACACTTCCATTGACCAACGAAGTGCATTGTTTATTTTGAGCCCCAAAAGACGTGTATTATTTCTTCTTTGCTTAGTTTATTATGAAAGTTCTACTAAGAAGTAAAATACAATCCCTCAGTAGACATGTTGAAATTAGATCAAAATTTGCTAATACAGTTCATATTTTGACTGTTGAATAACATGCACCATAATTTTCCAGCTGTCCAGGTCTAAGAAGGAATAAATTCTGAGGAAGGTAACAAGGGTAGAATTTTAGATTTGGTAATTAAAGTTGAGATAAAAAGTCATGAAACAAAATTCTAAAAAAGAATACTAGCACTTACGAATTAGTTAAAAGCTTTCAGCCACTATTTTGAAATATATTTTTACAAAATTATGGTGGTACTTTTGTAATACAGGATAGCTAAAAACATTTCAGAACAAAATGTCAAGAGGTCAGAAGGATATAAAAAAACTACTATGCAAATAAACACTATATTCTTAAGTTGTAACTGCATTATTTTACAAAATTATATTTGCATAATTGGAGACAGGTGGATAAAAAATGATAAGTTCAAGTTCAAAAGTTATTTGAGAATTTGGTCACTACTTGCTAGAAGTAATAGTCGATAGTATTCAGAAATTTTAATATTAATGCTGACTGTTATTTTTTACTTAAAATGCAGTGTAACAAAAATTTTATAGGAGACAAATACACAAAAAGTAAAACTTTTATACACAAGGAATAATTTAGATCATAAGTTTTCTACAAATTCTCATAAATATCTTTTTACTGTCAATTATTGCTTGTTTATACATTTAATGTTGACTTTAAAGTTAATTGGTAGAAATCAGTCTGTTTCAAAATCTTTCTATGTTCCAGGATTGCCACAGAGTAACATAGACAGTTTTGTTATAATAATTCATCTGGACTTATTTATGCTCTCAGTTCCATAAAATGTAACAGTAACAATCATCTTTAATTGGAAAAAAAATAATTAAACTTTGTTCTTCAAGTTTAAAACACAGAGAACTAAGAAATCAAATGCATTTAGTTAGAAATAAACAATGGTGCATTATGCTTGGCTTCCACTTCCATTTTATATTTATTGGCTACTTGGAAAGAGAAATGAAAGTTACTATCTTAGCCCAATGATGGGAAAATAGAAGTCTAGTTACATTATGTGCTATTACTTTAAAAAAGTAAGAAGAGTGAAATACCCTGCACCAAAGCACTAGCTGTACCTCTATCTGTTCTTGTTCTCTGGCAAGGAAATAAGAGAAAATAATTATGTCCTCTCTGGCATAGGAAAGAAAAAGGGAAATAAGAGAGATAATTACATTCCTTTACAGATTTGTTAGAACTTAATTGAATTTAGCTGATTCAAAATGTGCTTTGGAATCTACCACCACTGTAATAACCTCTTGATAAAGATACCAACAATCTTTTAAATGAAAAAGTCATTGGACTTATTTCAAACTGTGTGATCCTACTTCTGAATGGAGCATCTCATATTGACTAATTCTCAGTCTTGGACAACTCTAATGCACGGTTTCTGTGATGTTACCCTTCTACTTTTTTCTACTGTCTTCACAACACTTTCTCAGTGATATTATAATGTTACTCATGGTGCCAACCTGGCATGTTTTCTTTTCTAAATATGCATTTCAACTGTCCCTTATTCTTCAATGATTTGTACAATTCTATCCAAGAATTATATGCATAACTCTTCTAGATGAAGCTACCTGATTGTCTCTCAAACACCTTAAGCTCAGTCTGTAAAAATTTGAATTAATTACTTTCTCTTTCAAATCTTTTTTTATTCTTTGCTACTTATTAAAGTTTAGTAATTTAGTCCACCCATTTGTCCATGCTAGAAAACTAACACTTGCTTTTCATAATTGCCCTTCTTGTTTCTGAATGTCTGCCATTTACATCCTAAATATCTTTCAAATATAGCATTCTCCCAATCTCATTCTCATTTCCAGAAATACAGTACACATTTTCATTAACTTGTACTATGACTGTTCATTGTCTTCCAACCTCAGTGTCATGTAACTTCAACTCAGGTATGTTGAAACCAATGCAATCCTTCTAAAAGAGCAAATCTGGTCATGTATCTCATTGACAAAGTCTAGCAATGTTTGTCCCCCAATAATTCTCAAGCTCCTAAGTAGTTCAAATCAGGGCTTGAATGATCTTATTACTTCCATTCACCTTTACGGTTTCATTTCACCCCCACCCACTCCCACACACACTTTGACCAGACTTGGAACTACTTCTAGTTTTCAGAAAGACTAACATTCTTTCTAATTTCATCTTTTGTACACTTATACACTTTTACACCTTCTTCCTACATTTTTCACCCATCAAACACATATGCACCTTGAGAATGTTGAATATATTACACTCCAGATAATTAAATGCACTCTGTTGTTTGAGTCCATTATGGACCTGTATTACAGAGCTTTCACTTTAATGTAATTATGTGTTTAACTCCTTCTTTCTCCAAACTATGTTACAGAGGAGGAGATATCCACATTCGTCTTTTTATCATGGTATTGAGAATGTTTCCTAGCACTATTATACCTTATACAAAAGTCTAATAACTGAGTTAATGAATAGAAACTTATGAAATCATAAAAGAATCTGATTTGCATAAGTTTTACCTTTCTTTCAAAGATAACGTCATTAAAGAATTTTTCATCTCAAGAGATACCTAAGCATTTGTGATTAGACAAAACAGTAAGACTGAGTAAATCTGAGAAAGTGAGAACAAGTAAACAAAAAAATGTATTCTTCTTAAAACTTTTAAGAATCACCAAATAGTCAAACACTCACAGTGTGACATTATTTAAATTTTTAAAATACTGTCCCTTCCTAAAATTGTTTTATTGTTTTGTATACACATTTAGGGGATTCTCAAGAATATACGCACATGCCACCTGGGCTTTGCATTTGGCTATGCCAAGAATGAAACCTGTGAGAAGAACCCAGACAATCAATTTACCATATATACAATGGTGGCAGTTACCGAATCTTTCGATGTGTCTTGCTTGCCTCTTCTGCATCTCTCCATAATCAGCAAGTTGTAAATACCAGGTTTCTAACACAAATCTGAATACTGCCTAACATTCTGATCAAAGTCAAATAGGTAAATGAAACATTCAAACAAGCAATTGCTTTTAAAAGATTAACACTATCCATGAAATATTTCTTGATTTACTAATAAAGACAGCTTCCATTGATTTACAGTCTTATTCTCACCCAACTGCAAAACTAAACAGGCAATGATTTCAGTTGACAAAGTTAAAGTGTGTGATAAGAGATACTAAATGCATATTTTTATCATTTTAGTGTATTTTAATGAGATTCCTCTCATTTGCACAAACAGCAGTAAGAATTACTCCTGGAGATTTAGGGATAGGAAGAAATTGTCCTTACTTCTTATTTATGTTTAATCTCATAAGATACAGTATGCTGATTTTATCTATAGCTAAATCACTCTTTAGAGGAAACCAAGTAAAAAGAAAATTGACCTTTTATGTGAATACATGTTCATATATGTTTTCTCACTTCAACAACAGAAAAGCTACAAAAGAATACCATAAAAATGCAAAATAGTAAAAGGATGATTTTCTAAAATACATACCGTATTATGAAGTTGCTTCTATGCAGTTTATCAAATCAGAATCAATATACTAGTGGATCTTTTTCAACCGATATGACACTGGGTCAGTATATACTGATATTCTCACTCTGAAGAAATGACAATCATGCACAGCTTCTGTGTGTGGTACTCTGAGGGACAGATTTTTTGGTGATCCCTGATCATCACCATAGTTTGATGGTAATAAGGAGGATTTTAGGAAAAGTCAATAATAAAGAAACTATATTCACAGAACTGTCTTTAATTGCATATACTTTCACTGCACGCACTTGAATATTTCTAGCCCCTACAAACCCCTCAAATTCTAACATTAAATTTAAGCTCTTTGGTGGAAGGAGGAGCATACACTCCTATGACACATCAATGCAGAGTTGCTCACGTAGCTGCTTTGTTTGCCACAAGTTTTTGTTTCAGGCATGGTTTTTCACATACGTACGTACCATGGCACTGTCAGGGCTTTCTTCCCTGCCCCGTACATTTATTGGCCTCTTTTCCTTCTGTTTAAAATAGCTTCCTCTAATTGTGCAAGGGAAATGAGAGTAGCTCTAGATTATGACATTCTAAAACTTAATATCCCAAAGGAGAATGGCACTCTTCTACTGTCTACACTCTACCTCCAAACGCCCTGTTTAAATGTGTTCAAAATTAAAATAATCATTTTGTGACTGGGGAAACTAGATCACACATTTGTCTCTGTGGAAAGAAAAGCTGTTCATACCACATACACAGCAGAAAAGAGAATTTCAAAGGCAAAAATGAGATGCAGGAAAAGGAGGAGAAGGAGAAGTAAAAGGAATTAATATGTGTTTGTATATGTACCAAATCCACACAATGAATGTAATCATCATGTACTGCAAACATGCACTAATAAAATGTTTAAGAAAGAAGAACAGATATGAGAAGACAAGATAAGGAATAGCCACTAACTTCTACTCCTTGAATGTCCAAATCTACAAATAATTATTTACATCATAATTTTCAAAATACCACTACCTACTATAATGTGAGAATATAAAATATCTCAAAAATTCATGTAATTAAAGAGCTAGGTCTTTGTCTCTGGGTGATATAAATATTTCTTTATTGTATGCAAAACTGGCTACTCATGAACTGACCACATATGGGTAAATGATCAATTTGATCACGTAATTAGATAATTAAATCTAATATATACCTCATACCAATTGGAAGAGCTACAACCAGCCTATAGTGCCCTGCTGGGGACTTATCAGAGCTAACATACTTGGGAAAAGAGAAATATCCAACTCTAGCCCATTCTAGCCATTCAACTCAACCAAAGATGGACTGAAAAGCATTGTGAAATTGAAAGTCCAGAGACAGAGGCTCCCTAAAAGACTGAGACCTAATCATAGGCCTGATTACAGAATTCTCCCCGATCCCCTAACACCTTATCACCATGTCACTAAAAATCTACTTCCAGAAAAGGTAAAGGCCTATTTACAGAAGCTTCTTTTGTCTAGAGCCCTACATTCAGCTATCAATAAAAACTACAAGGCACACTAAAGGGTAAAACCACAGTGCAAATGGACAGAAAAACATCAGAACCTGACTGAGATATGGCAAGAGTGTTGGAATTATCAGACCAGTAATTAAAAGCAACTATCATTAATATGTTAAGGAATTTAATGGATAATGTAGGCAACATGCAAAAAAATAAAAATGCACACCTGAGTCATGGACCATTTCAGATAAAACAATAGAAATGCTAACAGATCAGGAGCACTGTAAGAGAAAGGAAGAATAATTTCGATGAGATTATTAGTAGATTAGACATGGCTGAGGACTTAATTTCTGACTTTGAAAATACATCAACAGAAACCTACAAGACATCAAAAGAACAGAAAATAGAACAGAATATCTAAGGACTATAAACAAACTACAAAGGGTGTAATATAAATACAGTGACATTACTGGAGGAGATGAAAAAGAGAAAACAAAAAAAAACTATTTGAAACAATAATGACTGACATTTTCCCCAAATAAATGTCAGATACCAAAATTACAGATCATGGGCACTTACAGAATAAAAAGCAGGATGGGGATGGACATACATACAAAGTACACCCAATCATTTCATATTCAAGTCGCAGAAAATAAAATATAAAAGAAAAAATCCAAAAGAACCAGAGAGGAAGGGAAAACTCACCTATACAGAATCAAAGGTACAAATTGCATCTAATATCTCATCAGAAATCATGCAATCAAAAAGATAATGGATTGAATTACTTAAGTTAAGGGAAAACAACAACCAACCTAGAATTCTGAAACCACTGAAATTATCCTCGAAACGTAAAATAAGTGCTTTTCCTAAACAAAAATTTAGGAATTTTGGAATTTAGGAATTTTGTTCCTTGTAGGCCTGCCTTTCAAGACATATTAAAAGTTCATAAGAAAGAAGGAAAACAATATGGGTCAGAAACAGATCTACATTGAAAAGGAACAGCATCAGAAAAGAAATACTGAAGTTAAAATACAACTGTTTTCTTAATATTAATTGATCTAACAGACAACAATTTGTTCAAAATAACAGAAAAATAATAACAATGTACTAATAAAGTATGTTTATATACATACACACAAATAAATACACACATATACATAATTACAGATAAAATAAATGTCCATGACACAAGGGACAGAAGGGAAGAATTGAGATTATTTTCTCACTATAAGGGGTATTCACACTACAAATGAAGTTACTTGAAAGTGGACATGGATTATTTTTTCATATATATTGCAAACTCTAAAGCAATCACTAACAAAAGATGATATATAAGCAAGGAAGTAAAAATGGAGTCATACGAAAAGCTAAATTAAATCTACAACATGTGCATTCAGTGCTGTAAGTTTCCCTTTAAACATCTGTTGCTTCTCACAAGTTTTGGTAGTCTGTTTTCATTTACTTCAAAATACTTTTTAATGTCTCTTAATTTCTTCTTTGACCCATGTGTTATTTACGTGTGGGTTGTTTAAACTCCTAGCATTTGGGAATTTTCTAGCTTATTTTCTGCTATTTACTTCTAGTTAATTGCATTTTAAAGAAGACACCATATGGTATCTGTTCTTTCAGAATGGTATGTTTTATAGCCCAGAAGGAGGTCTTGGTGAATGTTCCATATGATACTGAGAGTGTGTACTCTGCTGTTAGGTGGATTAGTCTATAGAGTCCATTGTACACTGCTAAATAATAGTGTTGTTGAACTAAACTTCATTCCTTCCTGATTTTGTGCCAGATTCACCGTTCATTTTTTGTAGAAGGATACTGCAGTTTCCACTTATAAAAGTGGATTCATCCATTTCTTCTTGCCTTGTATATTTTAACACTTTATTATTTGGTATGTGTATATTAAGGACGTTTTCTTAGAAACCCGATCCCTTGATCCTTATGTAATATCACAGTTTATCTCTTATAACTTCCCTTGCTCAGTCTGAAAAATAGCTATAGTGGCTGTAAAAGCCAAGAAGGTGAGTGAGGAGGAGGATGAAGATGATGATGAGGATGAAAATGATGATGATGATGAAGACGATGAGGGTGAGGAGGGGGACGAGAAATAGGAGGAAGAGCCTGGTAAGGAAGCACTTGGAAAATGAAAGAAGGAAATGACCAAACAGAAGGCAGCTCCTAAAGCCAAGAAACAGAAAGTGGAAGGCACAGAACCAACGACAGCTTTTTATCTCTTTGGTGGAAATCTGAATTCTAACGAATCTGCTCCTGAATTAAAAACTGGTATCAGTGAAGTTTTTGCTAAAAATGATCTCAATACTATGGATGTCAGAATTGGTACAAATTGGAAGTTTGGCTATGTGGCCTTTGGATCTGCTGAAGACCTGGAAAAGGCTTTGGAACTCACTGGTTCAGAAGTCTTTGGCAGGGAAATTAAACTAGAGAACCCCAAAAGAAAACACAGTAAGTAACATCAAGATGCAAGGACACTTTTGGCCAAAAATCTCCCTTCCAAAGTCACTCAGGATGAATTAAAAGAAGCATCTGAAAATGCCACAGAGACCAACGTAGTCAGCAAGGATGGGAAGAGCACTGGGGGTGCTTATATTGAATTTAAGACGAAAGCCAATGCAGAGAAAACCTGTGAAGAAAAGCAGGGAACAGAGATTGGTGGGCGATCTGTTTCCCTCTGCTACACTGGGGAGAAAGCTCAAAATCAAGACTACAGAGATGGAAAGAGCAGGACCTAGAGTGGTGAATCAAAAACTCTGTATTTAAGCAACAGCTCCTGCAGTACAACAGAGGAAACTCTTCAGGAAGTATCTGAGAAGGCAACTTTTATCAAAATGCCCCAGAACCAAAATGGCAAATCTGAAGGGTACGCATTCATAGAATCTGCCTCATGTGAAGACACTAAAGAAGCTCTAAACTCCTCAGGGAAACTGAGAGAAGAGCGATCAGACTGGAGCTCCAAGGACCTGGGAGGTCACCTAATGCAAGAAGCCAGCCACCCAAAACCCTATTTGTCAAGGATCTGTCCAAGGAAACCACTGAAGAGACCTTAAAGGAATCACTGGATTCCTGATGGCTCTATTGGAGCAAGGATGGCCACTGACCAGGAAACCAGGTCCTCCAAGGGGCTTGGCTTTGTAGACTTCAACAGGGAGGAAGACGCCAAGGTAGCCAAGGAGACATGGAAGGCAGTGACATTGACGGAAACAAAGTCACCTTGGACTGGGCCAAGCCTGAGGAGGAAGGTGGTTTCGAGGGCAGTGGTGGTAACAGAGGAGGCTTTGGGGGCAAGGTTGTGGCAGAGGCAGCAGAAGCAGATTTGGAGGCAGGAGCTGGGGAGGTTTTGGAGGGCAAGGCGGCTTCCAAGGAGGCAGGGGAGGAGGAGGAGGAGACCACAAGCCACAAGAAAAGAAGATGAAGTTTCAATAGTCCCTTCTGTCCCTGTCTGTACCTGTTCACTGGAAAGAAAGGACTCTGGGGATTTACTTTGTTACCTGTCAATGACAGAGCCTTCTGAGGACATTCCAAGACAGTGTGTGTCCTGTGGTCTACTTGGAAAGCGTAGAGATGACATTTCGGGAGAGATCGACCCAATATAACTGTTGGTTTTGACTGGAGATTCATAAACTTTTTAAAGAGATGAGTGATAGAGCTAACCCTGATCTGTATGTTTTGAATTTATATTGTTTCATCCCTTGTACAAAACCATTTTTTTTCCTACAAATAGTTTTGTGTGTGTGTGCAGGGGGGGTTAAAGGAAAGCAGAATGTTGTATGATTTTTGCTTCAGTGATTTTAGGACAAATTAAAAGTCTTAAACTCTGGAAAAAAAAAAAAAAGAGTGAACCCTAATGTAAACTTTGAGCTCTTAGGGATAGTGATGTATCAGGAGGTGCATTAAGCATAACGAATGCACCACTCTGGCAGGGACTGGTGATAATGGAGAAGGCTATGTAGGGGGAAGTTCATGGAAATTTCTGTATCTTCTGCTCAATTTTGCTGTGAACCTAAATGTGCTCTTAAAAAATAAAGTATATTTTTATGTGGAAAAAAAAAGAAGAAGAAAAACTACAGGCGTCTTACACGCAAATACAAATGGAACAAAGGCTAGCAGTTTGCAAGCCATATTACTGAGAAATACCCATTGTTGTCCGGGAAATGTATCACAGAAACATCATGTTCATAGGATTTTCATGTGCTCGGGAGTGTGTGGTCTCATTAGTCTTATAAAAGATTTTCTGAAATTCACTAGAAGGCTGAGGGCACAAGGCCAAGGGTAAAGCAAGAAGAGGTAATGTTGGAGAACCCTGCACACCTCCGCACAACTCCGCATGTCCCCCTTTGCTCTTGTCGACGACTGCTCTTATATTGTAAAGCAAATACACTGTATTTATCGAGTGCCTGTGTGCAGTGGACAATTAAGGACTGCCAGGACTACGAGAAGGCATGTGAAGTTGAAACTGGGCCAAGGTGAGAATGTGATTGACCACTGCTATTTTCCACAGAGCATGAAGTTAGAGTCTTGACAGCACTGAGCAAAGGAAGAGCCAACTCAGATCTAGAAATAAGCTGAAAACAACAACTCTTATCAGAATCAGGGACATCTACCACTTAAAAGCAGAAACATGAGTTAGACTGAGGCTGTTGAGGAAACAACTCATTATGATTCTACACTCTGGAGCTGCCAATGGCGTGGTGGTTCTCCGGATTAACCGGTTTGAATTCATGAGATAGTCCCTTCGAAGTTTAAAGGAAAGCTCTCAAATCTTCAAAGTGGAAAAAAAACTTTTCCCGTAAAAAGAAAAATTTTGCCTTCTAAATGTTATGTTTAGCATAAAGATACCATTATAAAGCTGTTCACTATGTAGCAGAATTTGTAGTATTATGTGTATATAAATATAGAAAGAAACCAAAAATTGTAGACAACTTCACTTCCAGGGCAGATTCTTCCTACAATATTTTCCACCAAAGCATATATGCCCTCTGCCTGATATATGTAGTGACAATGATCTCATTCCTTTCAGAAAGCTGAAAATATTCATCTTCGACCATCCACAGCAGAAAAAAATGTTCCTATGAATTTGCCATTTGCCAGCACGACTGTAGGTACCAGGGATGCAAGCATTTCTGTAAATATATTGCTTAGGGTGAACCCAGTTCCATCTCTTTTTAACATCCATCTACTGGTCCTAAGTCCTTCTCATAGTACTAAACAGAAGTCTCAGTCCCCTATTTCAGCTACTGTTCATATCATGCTTTCCACAATGTTCATAATCTGAGTGGCTTCCATGTGTTCTGTTCACAATGTAATATCTTGAAAATAACATTCCAGATATTGTATGAGCAACATAGAGCAAGGAAAAATTAATATTTTCTTCACAAGGAATGAAATTGTAATACAGATATATCATCTTTTAATGATTATAAAATTTAGTTAGAGTTCCACCTAACACGTTGTAGAGCTAGAATGGCAAAGTAACAAGATTTCCATATCACAAGATATTATCCTAACACTAAAACAAATCTAAGATAAAAGTATTTCAAAAGTTAAAAGTATTATGTAAGCATAAAGCAGTGGATATCATTATGAGGTTCCATTATAACGCTTTAAACAATATGAGGACTGGACCAGAACTCCCCAACATGACCACAACTGGAGACATAAAGGGAGAACTATGTTTAATTATACTATTTCAAAAAGAACAAATGTCCAGAGAGAAGAATGAAGACAAATTACACTTGTAAGATAAGTTTGCCAAGGTGAATCAATCATTACAATTTAAAACTTAATAGGTATAGAAAGAAATATTGGACTATGAGTTCTTTCCATTTTCTTGGGTTTTGTTGTTCTGAATAAAAAAAAATATATGGGCCTTGGCATGTTATTCTTTACGTAAACACATTGAAAGTTTCTGGACTTCAGGAAATCTCTGTGAGAGTTTAATTGCCGAGGATTCTCCTGAGGACCTTGAAAAATTACTGGATGGGGAAATTTTTCTTAAGTGAGAATTTCACTCCACAAGGGACAACTTAACACAGTCTTCTACTTAGCACAGAGAATCTCAATAAATGCTATATTTCTCCCATTTACAATTTTCCCTCAAAGTGTCTTGGCAATTATTAAAAATTAGAGTTAAGTAAGAGCCAATTTGTCTGCTTAGAAAAAATCAGATCTTGCTAACTGCTGAGAAATAGAGTGGTTTTTCCATGAGAATACAAGATGATACATGTTGAGAATGTTAATATTTCAAAGGTCAAGGAGAAAACATACATCAAATAGGTATCCAAATAAAAACAAATACAAATGCCAATGCATTTAAACAAATATAACTACCTAAACAATTGGCCTGCAGGGAGTATATTTAACATGAAGCCTTGTTTTTTCTTTAGGCATGTGTGACAAAGAGCAATACATAAAATAATGAGAGGATATTCTGGTTAGTAAGCAGGCAGTCTATGATCATCTAATGGAAGTGGAAAGAATTAGTGTTAAATAACCAGTGAAGTCAAAAATATTTAATGCTTGACTTTTGGTGCAATTTTGGACTAGAAAGTTAATTATGCCCAGCATTTCAAACTGTATCATGCTGACACACACAGTGAAGACCTACATGGCCTGAACAACATTCTCTTTTCATCTACAACATTTGATGTTACGGACCATCTTTAATCCTTCATACTTTGTAGGGTTACCTTCAGAGGGCATGAATTTTTGATGTTCTTTAGTATTATTCTAATTAAATATGGATAAGAATATATGGAATTATAAACACAGTACTTAGGGACAGAACAACAAATGTAAGTTATTCATTTTATTGGCTTCTGATCCTCACTTATTAAATGCTGGCTCCACCACGGCTGTCCTCTGCTCAGCGGTTACTGTCCTTCCAAGCTTCAGCAGTCAAGTTTTGTTTCCACTTACACAGGGCTAATCGCCTATTATTGTCACTTTGCCTTGGTTGTGCCTTGGAACCAGTGGAAAGGATACTAATCTGTTATATACAGAAGCTAAGAGGAGTTGGACGAGGACATTTAAGTTAACTGCTAGGAAATTAAACATTTAAGATAAATGTTTCCCTTCCACTTTGTTAAACAGTTAGCATACATTTGCTAACTTGCTGCTTCTGTATTCTCTGGGCCAACTGTCCTTCTGCATGCAAATCCCCTCCCCAAAATAAAATTCATATTTCACTCTCTCCAAAGTTAAAAATAGCCTGGTAAATCCAAACACTCCTAGAGGACTTCAAGATTTTTTGCCAGGTGAAACCACATGCCTCATCATCTTCTATCATGTCGAAATCCTAGTTTATGCTCTTTGCCTCAGTAAGTCAGATTTAAGTAATTGAGAATTTATGTTTGTTGCATTCATAACTAATGGGAAATACTATGAGTACATTAAATACGTACTAAAGCTATATGAATTAATATATGTTAGCTTGATTTAGCCATTTTACAGTATACATATATATTTTAAATATTATATTGTATGCCACAAACATATACCTTTGTCAGTTAAAAGTAAATTGATTAACTGAAAGAAAACATTGTGTTGCTAGCAAAAATATTTAACATAAAGAGCAAAGCAACATACTAGATAACCCAGAAAAAAATAACAAAAGAAATGTACAATGCAACATATATAAAATTAAAAAGGCCCCTACATGAAAACAATATTTAAATTATCAAAAAGCAAGAACATTATTGCTGAAACCATTCATTCCAAAAATGTGTATAAATTGCCTACTGTGGGACATGTACTGATATAGATGCTTGAGATACAAAGAACAAGAAGCACTCTCTATTTGAAAAGTATTTTTTTCACTTAATGTTTTCACATCCCTGTTGAAACCACAGTTTCAGTTTCAGATAATACACACACACACACACACACACACACACAATGAATTTCAAAGATGTTCATTAACATTTGAGGTGCACACACAATTCTGCATGTTGCTAACCTAGATAAACTACTTAATATGGGGTTTAATTTCCATTTCAGCAATTGTTTAGATTAAAATTATATAGCCAAAATACTTCCCTCATAATTTTAATGTTTAATTTGTTTTGAATGTATTTGCTTCATACACAGTATTAGCAGTACAGGATCTTAAAATCTACATGCATCCCAAGGAAATGAAAGAACCAGCAAGCAAGCAGAACAAGTCCTGAGCACATCTTGTGTTTTCCCTGAGTTAGTGAACTAGCCATGGCAGACTTCCATTTGGTTGAGATTATTCCAGACTTCTTTTAAAAATTGGCTTTCCATGTTAGGTATCAGTAACATCTATCCAACAAGTGAAAAATTACCCAAGACAAATCACTGCAGTCATCTGGATTTTTTCCACTTTAATCCCAAAATAATACACTGTGAAACACAGTAAAGGCATGACTGCTGTCCATTTCAGCATTACGCGATGTGTATCTTCTGACCCACAGTTTATGGAAACATTTTTCTTGAGAACTACTAGGAATAATAAAAAAATCATATCTAATAATACAAACAAAAGGCAACACAGTAACTTTGAGAGTATTATCTTCCTCTCAAGATAAAATCTACATAACCTTGAAAATGGGTTAAGAGAAGCAAAACTTGTGCACAATTTTGATTCCTGATTTTACAAAATTTTTAATTTTCTGTCTTTAAAATATGACCAAAATTCTACTAGCTTCGAATCATCCAAGTGAAGGAGATAAACCAATTTTCTTCTAGCCACATTGAGTTTTTGTTTAGCCAAGAGTATGGACTTGACCTGCACTGGGTAAATACAGGGTCACAGCAAGAAATACTAGGTAGACTTAGCAAGGTCTCAGGCTTGGAGCTTTGAATCATCTCAAAGATAGAAAGATGTTGACATTTGCCATAATAATCATAATGTAATGGTTAACATCAAAGTCTCTGAAGACTATCCGGACATAAATCCCAATACTTTTACTTATTAGCTAAGCAATCAGGGACAAATCATCTAAGTTGTTGCCCCTCAAGTTATTTTTCTTTTTCTCCCCAGCTTTACAGAGGTAATATTAATAAGTAAACATTCCATATATTCAAGGTGTATAACTGATGACTTGATACACACATACACTGTATAATGATTACTACAATCAAAAGAACGCATATTTCACTACACATCCTTACCACTGGATGTGTATATATAGGGAAGGGATAAAGACACATTTTCTCTTGGCAAATTTCAAATTGGCAATAAACCATCTTTAATGATAGTAATAATAATTTCTATTTGTTTGTAAAATGAAGGTGATGATCATATTGTGCTAAGAAGTGGTGACTGCATTGCACTGGGAATTAAGTGACTTTTTTTCATGTAGAACACGAGAACAGTATTTGGGAAATGGTAAGTACAATAAAAGTTACCAAAGAATGCAGCTGCTACAAGAACTGTTACAATAAAAATTTAAAGTCATTTCCTTCCAATAAAGACTAAGTATTTTCCTTTTCAGACGCTTACATAAATTACTGTGGCATTCTCTTTCATCTTTGAAAATCACACCTATCCTTTCTTCCCATTCTTTTTATAACAAATGATAAACTACAAAGACTATGTTTTACTTTTATGTTAGGAAAAGACACATGTTTGTTATTTCACTGTCTAAAATGCCTGAATAGATCCTATTTTTGAAGATATATTCAGAATTGGCAGATAGAATGCAGTATATCCCATATTCTCTGAGCAGAGGGAGATATGGGATCACCTCAAAGAAATTGTCATTTCATCATCCAGACAAAGGTTAATAAAAGGATTCCAAGACTACACTTGGAGATGAAATGTCACACAGAGTGCAACACCACAAACATAAAAACCAATGAATGGCTGCAAGTATAAACCACAAATCAAAAATCAAACCAATATTGACAAGTTGAAAGTGCTAATTTTTTAATACAGCTACATCTCCTGTGGGATATCCTCCAGGGTCAAGACTAATGAGGATTTAATTATCTATTTTTGAACAACTCCAAAGAGACTAATGTTCTATTTTAAAAATCTAATTAATGAAAAGACATTACTACCATATTAAGTTCATTAATTTTATTATTATTTTGTTAACGATCACACCCTCTTTTAGATGATATGTATTTTGGTTTGTTTGTTTTATGAGACAGGGTCTCACTATGTAGTCTCACTATGCATCAGGCTGTTCTTGAACTTACTATGTTCAAGCCCAGGCTGGTTTCCAACTCACAGTGATCCTCCTGCCTCAGCCTCCCAAGTGCTGCAATTACAGGCGTGCACCACCACACCCGGCTAGAGGATATGTAAATAAAATCTTTTTCAGTTCTTCTGTAATAGAAGAGAAATAATTATTGATGCACAATAGTAATAACATCCACAACCAAGCTTTCAACCAAGATAGATGCCACCAATACCCATCTAAATTACTAAGGAAATTCATAGGCATATGAAAATGTCAACTTGATTGGCTTTGGAGCTACCCACAGTATGAGTGAAGCACAAGTAAAGCACACTTCTGGGTATATCTTGGTAGGTCATGAAGGTGTGATTTTGGGTAGACTATATGGTCCCTAACCCTTCCCTCTCTGACACTATTCCCCCACTGTTTCTCAGTTGCTATGAACCAAGCAGCTGTGATCTGCCACATCCGTCCACTGTGATGTTTCTGTGTTGGAGCCAGCCAACCATGGAATGAATCCCTTGAAATGAGATCCCAAATTAAGCCTCTCTCTTCCTTTAAGTTGTAGGTGCTGGGTATTATGTCCCAATACAGAAAATTGGAACCAGGAGTGGGGTTGTTGTATGACTTTACCTGACCATATTGTTTAGAGGGCTTTGGAAATGGTTTATTCAAGCAATTTGGAAAGGTTTGGAGATGTGGTCTAGAGATTTAGAAAGCTGTAAGTAGAGCCTGATGTGTGATTCTGGTCAGAGTTCAGAAGACCAAGACGCTGACAGGAATGCAGAAAGTAAAGGCCAGGCTCAGGAGATTTCAGTTGAGAGTAAAGGCTTCATTGGCATTTGGAGTAGAGTCCATTTGTGTTGTACTCTGGCAATAAAATTACCTACATTTTGCTCATATCCTGAGACATTGCAGGAGACTGAAATTAAGGGCAGGGGACTTATTGATCTAGTGTAAGAAATTTCAAGCCAGTCCAATGTGCAGACTGTGTCATGGGTACTGCTGGCTGCTTTAGCCAGATTTATAGTGAAAATAGGTGGCAAGAGACAGAGCAGAAAAATATGGAAAACTTACATTTTGGCCCAAAAGAAACTACTTGTAAAGGTAGGGCCAAAGGAGCTATGTTTGTTGAAGAGATTAGCACCATTAAAAAGAAACTAAGTTCTTTGTACAAAGACAAGAAGAAAGATGCCTTGATGGCATCTCAGAAGTTAGTGTGACTCCACCCATTGCAGGCTCAAGGATGCAAAAGTCCTTTCATTTCAAAGGACAATGCCTGGGGCCCTCAGCTGATGAAAGCCTAGTTCCAAAACAACTGTGAAGGAGTAGAAAGCTGTAAGAAAACAGTCCAAACTGAAGACAAAATATATTCAAACAAGAACTTTGATGAAATATTTTTAATTAAAACTTCAAAAATAATAAAATGGACATAAAATAAAAATAAAAGTAATATTGATGAATCCAGAAACAAAATAAAGAAAAAGAAAAATATTTTCAGAAGTGCAAACTAAGTTACAAGATACCCACAGGTAAGTAAGGAATAAGAGTTAGTAAGGCAATTAAGAAAGAAAACCAGAATACTAAAAATGAGATAAAGAAAGCAAAAAAGTAATCAAAAGGAAATGCTACAACAGAGAACAAAGATGGAATGTATGGGTACAACTGAAATCTCTGAAAGAAAAGTATCCCATATGTACACTTATATATAGAATTATATTCCAATTAAGATTCCTGAACTAAAAAATTTGAATCTACCTACCAGGCATCTGAGAAAATTAACCCAGAGCAATCAACCACAAGATAAAGCCTTGAAAAACTATTAACTTGTATGATGAAGACAAATATTCCTTACATCTTCCAAGCCAAAGATCAAATATATTGCAAATGGGCAAAAGAGGTAGACCAGTATATGACTTCTCAAACAGAACAATGACAGCAATGACTGCATTTTATTTTCCTAAACATTCTGTAGGAAAAAAAAAACTGTGAAAAAAGAACTTTATTTCATTCAAATAGATCATCAAATATGTAATAAATCATTTAGAATTCTTTATTTACAATGCATTCTTAGGAAATTTCCTAGAGAATGAGTCCCTTCCAAAGCTTATAACTGGGCAAAATTTTAACAAAAAGAATCAAGGGGAAAAAGGTGAATATATAAATACTATATGTTGCATTAAAAATAAAAAGAATGAAATAAAAACAGGAGGACAAGTGAAGAATAGAATAAGCTCATTGACTGCATTTACAGTAGAAGCAATATGTAGGAGGGAAATGATACCATTAAAAACTGACAAAGTTAATGGATGTTGTGTAAGAAAACATGGAACTGAAGGCATTTTAAAAAGTTGCAGTACTAAGTTAACACTGAAACAAGACGAAATATTAAAAAATACTAAAAGAATAAACTATAAAGTGCACAGAATATACATCTTAGAGGAACAAAGAAACACATTATAAAATAATATATAATTATACAATCACAGATTTGGGAACATGATAGTCATGTCATTGAAATGAATGGACTTAATGAAACTATTAAAAGTAATTTAAAATTTGTTAGCAAAAGTAAATTTAATACTTTTCTGTTGTAAGGAGACATGAACGGAAATATGCTCATAAATGGGGACGTTATGACAGAACACTGTCAGTCAATAGCTGGGGCCAAACACTGATAAAGACACTGAAGCTCTAAAAACATAAATACTAAGAAAGATTTTATTATGACTGCATTTCTCAAGTTTAACTTTACTAAATAACTCGTGTGAAAGGAGAAATAGAAATTAAATCAGGAAATGTCTAAAAATAATGATAAAACAGTATTTATAGAAACATTTAAACAGTGGTTGAAATAAATGATAAGATTAAATACAGAATTTAATAAAATTAAAACATGTATCAAATATTTAGCCTCAAAAACCACAGAAAGAACACAGTAAACAAAAAAAAAAAGGAAATCATAAATATAGAAATTAATGAGACTAAGAATAGGAAAATAATATATTTAACTAATTAACTAAAATTCTATTTAAAAACAACAACAGGTTCTGTTAGGGTTTAGGTCTAAAATGTCTCGCGTGATTTGAGGGTGATTGGGTCATGGGGGCGGGGCGCTATGCTCACCCGTGGATTCCTCTATTGATGAGTTCAGTGCAGAATGTGCGTTGAAAAGTGGACCCTGGTTGGCGGTTGGCCACTGGGCCACGACCCGGAAGTGTATTCTGGTGCATGGTTCTCCCCCCTCTCTCTGCTTCTGGCTTCCATGAGTTGAACCGCTTTCTTCTGCCATAACCTTTCCACCATTTCTTTTCTGCCTTGGAGCCAGCTGACTTCAGGCTGAATCCACAATCAAATGTGAGCCAAATAAACCTCTCCTCCTTCAAACAGTGGGTGTTAGGTATTTTTGTTCCAGTGAGGGGAAAGTGACTAATACACACCCATTAGCAAATTTGATTAAGAAATAAAGATACAAACATACAAAATATAGAACTGCAAAGGAAACAAAGACTATAACAGAAAAATAATTATGAGACAAGTTTTCAGATCTCTATGAAGATATATCTGAAAATCTACATGAAATGTCTAATTTTCAAGAAAATATGGATTGCTGAAAGTGACTACAGTAAGGATAGAAAGTTTAAACACAACCAGTGATGAAATCAGAATACCGCACACACTCGCATGTGCTCGCACACATCCCATGGTATTCAAAGCATCATCTGGGGAATATTTCTAAACTTTCAAAGAAAAAAACAACTCATCTGTATGTTGTTTCAGAGCATCGAAAGTGGAAGGAAACCTCTTATTTGGTTTGGTTTGGTTTAGTTTGGTTTGGTTTGGTTTATGGTACTCACCAATGATAGGAAGTACTCAACCACTGAGCTGCACTCCCAGCTCCCCAACTATTTTTAAACAAGCAATTATAATATGAATATATAAATACAATGAACAGTACAAAAAGGAAACTATAGAACAACATCACTTGTGCATATCAATGGAAAAGTGATAAATAAAATATAAGCAAGTAATATTCAACACTACATTAAGGAAATAGAACCAAATGGCCATGTGGGGATTTTCTCAAGAAATGCAACGTTAGTCCAATATTAGGTGATCTATTAATATAACATACCAAATAAATAAAATCTAAAAAGCAAAATAATTTGATTTTTGCACATCTGCTAAAGAATCTTTGAGATAATTAAAAATGTATTACTATATCTTAGAAAACACTAAAAAATAAAAATTGATAGATGCTTTTTTTCTTTTCTATTTTTCTTTTTTCTCTTTTTTCTTTTTTTTTTTTTTTTGTCTTTTTGAGACAGGGTTTCACTATGCAGTTCAAGCTGGCCTTGAACTCACTTTGTAGCCCAGGCTGGCATCGAACTCACCACAATCCTCCTGCCTCGGCCTCCTAACTGTTGGGATTATGGGCATGTGCCACCATGCTCCGCCTGATAGATGCTTTCTTAACACTACAAAACAGATATGTACTTTAATCCTAAACCCAGAATCTGATAAAAAGAGTTCTAACAAAGAAAAACTTGTTTCTTCAACCCTACACAAGAGATATTGAATGCATTTAGACAAGATAAATCAAAGGAATAAGATTTGTTTAATAAAATATTACAACATACCATGAAAACCCAAAGCATTAATGATTAAACTAGCTCAAACAAAAGGAATTCAGTAAGGAAGTAGAAAAAATAACATATGGAAGTCAAGAATATTCATAAATACAAATAATCAATTAAAATGCATAAGAGTAGAAACATTACAATGACGAAAAGATTAAATTTATAGAAATAAACTCAAGAAATGCATAACAATGAATGAGAAAAACTTAGGCAACTCCTGAAAGACAAAAAGTAAAGTGGAATAAATAGAAAGATAGATTCTTTCTTCTTGGTGGAATTACTGAACAGCATAAAGATGTCACTTATTTCTAAGTTATAAATTTATAAATTTAAGAACTGTAGGAAAACACTAAAAAGTAATGCCTATAAACATGTTTACTTTGTTATTAAAAATACTAGAAAGCCTATAGTTTAAATAATTGTGACACTAATATGAATAGACAAACAGACACGTGAAATAGAATACAGAGGCCCAGGAAAAGACCAACATCGTGTGTTATTCACAGCCGTGTCTCATGGGTGGCTCCCATTTCTGTGTCCAGTGTCAGCTGTGGTTCGGACTATCTCTCAAGGATGTTTACAGAGCCTTGGAAGACAGAGGTAGTGCCGACTTCCAGAACAGTAGATTTGTTTCCTGACCATAAAATAAAGATAATGTCATATAGATTAATGAATGTATTTGATAATAACAATGGAAATTTACACTTCTGCTAATATTTAGGGATGCATTAGTGAAGATAACAAAAAATTAAAGCAAAATAAAACAATTATTATTTCAAAGAAAACAAGCTTATAATAAATATTCATTAAATACCTCTTTATTTATAAAAACATAATTTATATATACTTAATTATAAAAACTAGTCTATTGTTTAGTGTAAACAATATATTATTTTTGATAAAATTAAAATAAGAGCCTTTTATTTTTGAGAAATCTAGTACATGAGTATTTTTTAACAAAATAAATCAAATATATCCTTACATAAGAAATCTCTCTAAGCGTCTGACCACAGGGATGGCTTGTTATTAGCAACGGGGTCTGCAGATTTTTTACATGGCTTCTATTTCCATACACAAGAGCTAATGATATAAGTTATTATGATCTCTTGCAAATATTTTTATAGCATACAGTGAGCTTAAACTGTCACTTCATTTTCTAATTCATTACATTTTTATACATCAATTTTAAGAACTTCATCTTAGCCAAAAATTGCTTTCTTATGGATGCCAGCAAAAAATCAGAAAAATAGTCTCAAGTATAGCAATAAGATAATAGTTAACTATGGCTCTCCTGATGGAATTCTATAGAATCATTTAATGATTAATATGATGAGAAATTACATGGAAGACATCTGCGACATGATTTATTTTGAAGTTTATTATGATATTATTTTATCTTGAGACTAAAAAAGGTAAATAGTGCTGAGAAAGTAGTCTCTACCCCCAACTTGCTGTATTTCCAATATAACATCTCTTAATATCTTTATATTAAAAGTATAAATATATACTACTTATTATGAACAAGATCCTTTATTATAACTAAACTGTATTTCTCCTGTACTTCATTGCTTTGAACAATTCCCCTTGAACTTTATTCTCCACTTAAGAAAGCTTTCAGATAAAAGCTTTGACATCCTTATATGTCAGGATGATATTTTACAAGAGTTTTTCAAATGGTATAGCAAATATTATTGTCAAAATAATGCACTTGGAGACCCAGGACAGGCTGGGCCCCGGGCATGAGGGTGCACACATGCCTTTGGCGGGCAGACCGACCAGAACCCCGAGACCCACGACAGCCGGACCAGAGCATGGAGTAATCAGTGAGACCAGCAATGTGGAAGTGTCCGAAGCAGCAGCAAGGAGCCAGCAGCTGGGCTCCAGAGAACTCCACCAACAGAAGACCAGTCCCAGCCCCTACATCCAGAGGACAAGATCAGCTCCATACCCAGCACAATTGCCATGGCAAACTTGGCTGGAGTACCCAGCACATTTCTGGGATCTGACATGGACACTATCACAGAACTGTAAACACCAGAGGTATTGTACTACCTTCTTCTCCCTTGTTTGTCTGATTAGCCACCCTTTTCCTGTCTGTTTGGAATTAGTCTTGTTTTGTCTTGTATTTTGTGGTTCTTTTTGTTTGGGGATTTTTTCTTCTCCTTTCCTCTATCAGGTCTTTTTTTTTCTTTCTTTTCTTCTGTTCTTCTTTTCTTTTCAGTTCTCCTTCTCTTCCTTCTTTTTTTCACTGTTTAGGTTTCTTACCTTTCTTTTTTGTTTTCTTCTATTGATCCTCTTTCTCTCCTTCCTCAGCTACCTTTTAAATTTAAACTTTCAAATGAGTAAACACTGTCTCTTCCCTTTCTGATTACTCCTTCTCATCCTATTTCATTCTTTCCTTCCTGTGTACTCCAATTTCCCAAAACTTGGGTGATCATTCTTTGACCTCCAGCCTTGACTCTACTATATTTGACCTCATTCATCACTTTAGCCTGTCCCTTACCCATCTTAACCTCCCCACCCCCCACAAAAGGGTAAAACCGTTCCACTAAGGGGGAAATCACTGCATACAAGTACATGGTATATGTCTGATGTTGTTATATACATTTAGAGTTTGCTCCTATAGTTGGAGGTAGCAGGTTAATGGTTACAATAGTTTGTCATTAGTTAAGCTGTACTTGAAACTATTGTTGTTACTAACTATACTACTTTAGCCAGGATGTCATACATGTTATACTCAGTTTTTCTCCCCTATATGATAATGCTGTGATAGTATGGGATCATAATCACCACCACAGCCCAGCACCAAAGGACTGGGTGCTGAGCCAAACAGAAACTTTGCATCCTTTAAAAATTGGGAAGGTAGGTCTTTGGGATAGTTATAAAGAACACCTACATCTAGAGGACATCTCCAAAGAACAGATGTCTCTTAGGAAGCCTCAAATACTACTAATAAAACTACCTATCATAAGAAATTGGTAAGCATCAACATAGAAAACAAAATAAAATAAAAAAGAGAAAATGACAAGACACAGAAGTAAAATGCAGCCCTGTACCACCCAGCCCATGCAGGACAAGCCAAGAACACAATTAGATACGTGAAATTTGAAGTCAAGACACTGGAACTTTCTGAAATGACAGCAACGGAAGTGTGAAAACAAGTAGAAAAGGCTATAGAGAAAATAATCTCTCAGGTACAAAAATAAATGATGCTTAAAATCAAAGATATGGGGCCGGTGAGATGGCTCAGTGGCGTAAGCGCCTGCCTTGCAAGCACGAGGGCCTGAGTTCGACTCCCGGATCCCACATACGGAAAAGGGGCCGGTGATATCGCTCAGCGGCCTGTTGGCGCGCGAGGTCCTGAGGTCGACCCCCCGGTACCCTAAAAAAAAAAAAAAAAATCAAAGATATTAGAGAAGACACAGATGAAGAAATAGATGAGCTTAGAAAAATGTGGGAGTGGCTGGGGATATAGCTCAGTGGCACAGCACCTGCCTGGCAAGCACAAGGTCATGCGTTCGATTCCCGCTACCAAAAAAAAAAAAAAAAAAAAAGGAAAAAAAATGATGGAACCAAAAAATGCCCAACATAGGAAAGAAATAGAATCCATGAAACAGATCCAAACATAAATCTAAGAGATTAAAATCACCATTGAAAGTACACAGATTGAATGAAGGAGAGGATAGAATATCAGATCCTGAAGACAGAATTACAGCAAGTGATCCTGAAAAGAAAGATATCTTAAAAATAGTAAGAGACCTTGAAAAATCAATCCAACAGCTACAAAATAATGCAAAGAAGATTAACAAAAGATTGATTGGGGTCAGTGACAAGGCTGGAGACAGCAAAAATGCCACAAAAAAACTCTTCACAGAAATAATGGCAGAAAACTTCCCAAGCATGGATAAAGAATTTGACATACACATAAATGAATCACGTAGAACTCCAAACAGCCATGACCAAAATAAAACTACACCAAGACATATAATAATCAAGATACCAAAAATTCAGCACAAGAACGGAATATTAAAAGCTGTTAGAGACAAGAAACAGATCGCCTATAAAGGAAAGCCCATCAGAATCACAGCAGACTTCTCAACACAAACCCTCAAGTCTAGAAGAGTTTGGAGAGAAGTATTTCAAGTCCTGAAAGAAAACAACTTCCAACCCAGATTGATGTACCTGCAAAACTATCTTTCAAAATTAATGGAGAAATAAGATTTCCAGGACAAAGAACAACTGAAGAAATTCATGACCATCAAACCAACACTACAAAAGGTACTGAAAGATATTCTAGACAGAGACACAAATGAACACAATTCCAAGAACAACAACAGAAAGAAACCACCAAGCAGGGCAAGCAATTAAACACAGGGGAAAAGCAGGGAACCAACAGCAGGAAAATATCATGGCAAAGATAAGCCAATACATGTCACCTATTACCATCAATGTAAATGGCCTCAATTCACCAATCAAAAGAGACAGACTGGCAGAATGGATCAAGAAACAAGATCCAACAGTATGCTGTATACAAGAAACACATTTAGCTGAAAAAGAAATTCATAGACTGAAAGTCAAAGGATGGAAAACAATCTTCCATGCAACAAGAACCCAGCAAAAAAGCAAGGGTAGCTATGCTGTTTGCAGACAATGTTTAACTTCAAACCAAGAGTGATCAAAAGAGATAAAGAAGGTCACTACATACTTCTTAGGGGAAAACTTCAAGCAGAAGAGATAACAATCATAAATATGTGTGCACCAAATATGGGAGCACCCATCTATATAAGACAATTATTAATAGACATGAAAAATCAAATAAGCAATAACACAGTTATAATGAGAGACCTTAATACCCCATTGTCACAAAGCAATGGATCAAATAGACAAAAAATCAGCAAAGAAATATCTGAACTGAACCAAACCAGTGACCAAATGGACTTAGTAGATGTTTTCAGAGTGTTCCGCCCAGCATCATCAGAATGGTCATATACTAGCCCACAGAAAATGCCTAAGTAAATGCAAAGGAATTGAAATTATCCCATGCATATTATCTGAATATAGTGATGAAACTGGAAATTAATGGGAAAAGAAACTGCAAAGCTCCATAAACACATGGAAGTTAAATAACACGCTCCTAAACAATGAATGGGTTACAGATGAAATTAAAGAAGAAATTGAACAATATCTACAACTAAACGAGAAAGCAGATACAACATACCAGAACTCATGGGATGCAATGAAAGCAGTCCTAAGAGGGAAATTTACAGTGGTGAATTCTCGCATCAGGAAAATAGAATGAGCACAAATAAAAAACCTAATGCTGCACCTCAAGCTTCTAGAAAAAGAAGAGCAAGACAAGCCCAAAGCCCAATACAAGGGAAGAAATTATAAGGATCAGAGCAGAAATTAACACAGTAGAGACTAAGAAAACAATACAAAAAAATAACGAATTGAAGAGTTGGTTCTTTGAAAGAAGAAATAAAATTGAAAAACCCTTAGCCAGCCTTATCAAAAAAAAAGGAATGAAAAGACTCAAATTCATGCATTGAGGAATAAAAAGGGTGAAATCACTGTAGATCCTGTGGAAATTCAGATGATCATCAATACCTACTTTGAAAATCTTTACTCGCATAGGATGGAAAACACTGAAGAAATGGACAGATTCCTAGATACATATGAATTACCAAAGCTGAATCAAGAAGATAAAAAAATTCTGAATAACCCAATATCAATTAATGAGATTGAAAACATCATTAAAAACTTGCCATCAAAGAAAAGCCCAGGTCCTGATGGACTCACCGCTGAATTCTATAAGAAATTTAGAAATGATTTAATACCAATACTCCTAAAACTCTTCAATGAAATTGAAAGGGAAGCAATTCTCCCTAACTCATTCCTGGAAGTAAGTATTACTCTGATACCAAGACCACAGAAAGACTCAACCTGAAAAGAGAACTACAGATCAATCTCCCTAATGAACATAGATGCAAAAATCCTCAGTAAGATACTAGCAAACAGAATGCAGCAAATCATCAAGAAGATTATACACCATGACCAAGTGGGATTCATCCCAGGAATGCAGGAATGGTTCAACATACACAAATCAATAAATGTAATACACCGTATCAACAGACCCAAAGACAAAAATCACATGATCATCTCAATAGATGCAGAAAAGCTTTAGACAAAGTCCAACACTCATTCATGATGAAAACCCTACAGAAAATCAAAATAGATCATCTTTACCTCAATCTGATAAACCAACAGCTAATATCATACTAAATGGACAAAACCTGAAAGCTTTTGCTCTAAAATCAGGAACAAGAAAAGGATGTCCGCTATTACCACTCCTATACAATATAATTCTGGAAATATTAGCCAGAACAATTAGACAAAAGAGATAAATAAAAGAATAAGGATAGGAAAGGAAAAGTTAAGTATCACTATTTGCAGATGACATGATACTCTACATAGCAGACCCCAAACACTCAAAAAATCAATAGCATTCCTGTACACAAACAACAAACTCACCGAGACAGAAATTAGGGAAACAACTTTCACAATAGCATCCAAAAAAATAAAATACTTATGAATCAATCTAACAAAGGAAGTAAAAGATCTATACATTGAAAATTACAGTGCTCTGAAAAGAGATCAAGGAGGATATCAGAAAATGGAAAGATAATGAATAGGAAGAACCAACATAGTGAAAATAGCAATACTCTCAAAATTGTTGTACAGATTTAATGCAATCCCTATCAAAATACCATTAGCATACCTCATAGAACTAGAAAAAACATTCCTAAAATTCATTTGGAACCAGAAGAGACCTAGAATAGCAAAGGCAATCTCGGGCAACAAAGGCAAGGCAGGAGGCATCACAATCCCTGACTCGAAATTATACTACAAAGTTACTGTGATAAAGTCAGCATGGTACTGGCAAAAAAAAAAAAAAAAAGAAAAAAAACAGACCTGAAGATCAGTGGAACAGATTAGAAGATGAAAACACAACTACAAACGCACTCAGCCACCTTATCTTTGAAAAAGAGGCCAAACATGTTCACTGGAAGAAAGTCTCTTTATAAAATGGTGCTGGCAAAAAACTGGCTTTCTACATGGCAAAGACTAAAACTAGACCCATGTCTGTTGCCATGAAATAAACTAAAGTCAAAATGGATCAAAGATCTAAATACTAAAACAGAAACACTGAATCTATTGGACAGAAAGTAGGTAGAAATCTTGAAGACATAGGTATAGGCAGAGACTTCATGAACAAAATCCAAACTACACTGGAAATACTCCAAAGAATCGCAAACTGGGATCTCATCTCATTAAGACTCTTTGCACATTAAAAGAAATCACCAACAGAGTGAAAAGACAACCCACAGAGTGGGAAAAAATTTTAGCCAACTATCCCTCAGATAAAGAACTTCTATCTAGAACATATAAAGAATTGAAAAAAATCAAACCTCCCGATTCTAAGACCCAATCCAAAAATGGGCATCTGAGATGAATACACACTTCTCAGATGAAGAAAAACAGACAGCAAATAAATATATGAAAAAATGTTCGACATCACTGGTCATTTGAGAGATGAAAATTAAAACAACACTGAGATTCCATCTCACCCCAGAAAGAATGGCTGTCATTAAGAAATCAACCAATGGGGGCCGGTGAGATGGCTCAGCGGCGTAAGCGCCTGCCTTGCAAGCGCAAAGGCCTGAGTTCGACTCCCGGAACCCACATACGAAAAAGGGGCCGGTGATATCGCTCAGCGGCACGGGTGCCTGTTGGCGCGCAAGGTCCTGAGGTCGTCCCCCCGGTACCCAAAAAAAAAAAAAAAAAAGAAATCAACCAATGGGCCGGTGAGATGGCTCAGCGGCATAAGCGCCTGCCTTGCAAGCGTGAGGGCCCGAGTTCGACTCCGGATCCCACATATGAAAAAAGGGCCGGTGATATCGCTCAGCGGCACGGGTGCCTGCTGGCGCGCGAGGTCCTGAGGTCGACCCCCCGGTACCCACAAAAAAAAAAAAAAAAAAAAGAAATCAACCAATAACAAATGCTGAAGGGGCTGTGGGAAAAAAGGAACCCTTCTGCACTCTTGGTGGGAATGTAGGGTGGTGCAATCACTGTGGAAATCAGTGTGGAGATTCCTCAGAAAACTAGGATTAGAGGTCCCATTTGACCCAGCTATTCCCCTTCTGGGTATGTTCCTGGAAGAATTAAAAACATCATACCACAGCGATATATGTGCACCCATGTTTACAGCAGCACAATTTGTAATAGCTAAATCTTGGAAACAACCCAAATGCCCATCAACTGAGGAATGGATAAAAAAGATGAGGTCTTTTTATACAATGGAGTACTATTCAGCCATAAAGAGGGATAAACTGGAGACTTTTACAGGTAAATGGATGCAACTTAAGACCATACTCTTAAGTGAAATAAATCAGACTCATGTGTAAACACCGTATTGTCTCCCTGATGTGAGAAACTGAAACAGTAAATAAGATGCAAAATGTACAATAGATATTGGATAATGGGAAGAAACTGGTCAAAAGGAAAGAGAAACTGGGATGGGGAAAAGGGGAAAAGAAGGAAGGGAAAAGGAAAAAATATATATATATATATACGCAAGTTAGTTAAAATAGCTATACTACCGATTTTTGTAAGTCCATTGAAAAGAAAGGTTTGTGCTTATATCATTTGATCAATTTTTCATGCCTGTATCTTGTAATCTGAGCAACTACTTTGAAGATAACGATAAGCAATGTACTAAGCATTGTTACTCACCTACTATGTTTTGAAATTTTGTATCCCTGTTTTTATTGTTTTTCTCTTTAAAAGAAAATAATCAAATAAAATGAAAAATGCACTGGCCAATCACAGCAATCAGGACTGCAGACCTGTGACCATTCTGCAACACCCTATCCTCTATGTAGGGTAACCATACATTTGTTTACTCAGGACAGTTCTAGTTTATTCCTGCAATCCCTTTGGAACATCACTACCACGGATAAACTTTCACTGGCAACTAGATGGCTTCCCAGAGACTAGATGGTTCTATTTTCATCAACATTAGTAATACTAATATGGATTCTTTTTTTAATTTATTTATTTTTTATGTGGGTACCGGGAGTCAACCTCAGGACCTTGCGCTTGCCGGGCAGGCGCTTATGCCGCTGAGCGATATCACCGGCCCTGATATGTATTCTTGACTTCACCAAAACCCATCCTACTCTGCACAGAAGTATACTCTTGCAAATATTTTCACAGTACAGTGAGCCTAAAGTGTTTTACTTCATTTTCTCATTAATTATGTCTTTATAAATCATTTATGAGGACTTCATCTCAGCAATAAATGCTTTATTATTGGTGCCAGAAAAAAATTAATATCAGGAAAATAGTCTCAAAGAAATATGATAATAGCTGATAATGGATTTCCCTTTTTTCCCCAGCTATAGTGCTTTTCATTTTTAACAAAAAAATAGGGGAGAGTAAGATAGGATGTAAAGCGTGATGTGTCGCTGGACACCATCCCTCTCTGCTGGCCCCACACCCAAATGTCAAGAAATAATTTAAAGGATACCATTTACGGTACTAGAACACCATTAAAATAATTTTTATGAGGGTTAAAAAATACAGTGATTACTAAGGTACGATGACCAGTTACGGAATCATACAGGAAACGTAACTACAGGCAGCAGTCCAATGACAGTGTGCACAGTGCCTTCAATTAATGCATTTGAGCATCGTTACATTTCTGACAGGTCCACACACCAAAGAAAAGGCAAAGCTAAGCATTTTGTTTCTACATCCCAAACTCTGGAATCACCAAGCTCGGCTGAAAAGTCACAGTGGACAAAAGATGCATATAAAAATACATGTTCCTTTCAAATCCGAGGAGTTGTGGGACTACATTCATACTTAAACAAAATGCTATTTTTAAAAAGGATAGAGAATGCAGTCTGAGCTATGCTACAGACCAGAGAGTAAATATGTATATTTCGTGTTGTGGTAGTCAGCCTTCAGGCTTCTTTCATTTCCCCCATAGCCCCAGGTTCCTGTAGCATAGAACACATAGGTCTTGAATAAACATATAAAAATGCATTTGCATCTCTTCTCTTGAACTCTGCAGACTTCAGAACCTGCGGCCCATATATTGTGTTCTACCATCAGTGACCACAGTTTTTCCTTTAGTTTTGCAGACCTATTTCTGTACAGCAGTACATAGCACAAATGTACAGGAAAATACTGGTTTCAGTATATACAGTTTCTGAAATAATTATGGAGTAAAATAAGTTAACTTTTCCAGTGGGAATAGCTGACGGGCAGCATACATCTTTATTCTATATTGGATCTCCTAATGAAATTCTATCCTAATGAAATTAGGCAAACTTACATATAGGGTGGGCCTGGCCCTCACAACAGTTTGGGAATACTTTATGAGAAAAACGATATGGCTAAAACTTTTTCTGGAACACAAACATGAAGACACAACTTTTGCTTGGGGGAATCTATGGACAGATGTCAACTAGTCATCCATCCTTCATGTAAGGAAGAACCGAAAACAACTCCAAGGAAACCGTTACCTGGCAAGGCAAGCTCTTCATGAGCCCTGCAGATTGTATGGTATTTAAATGCATCCCCTGTCAGCTAGAAGTGGAGGGAGGGCCCAGAGAAGGCACTGCAGGAAAGGACAAATTCAAGCTCAAGTTCCAAGTGCAGACGAGGTACACAGTTATTGCAAGGGAGTTTGCCAGAGGAAAGTCTGGCTGCCTTCCAGAGCCTCCCAGGCTCGGATTCTTTACATCGGTGGGTTTACTGTGGCCCGGGACTTGGCCCGTAGTTTTGCACACTAAATAACCTGGTTTTGTCAGCTTCCCAAAAGCAAATCGACTTCTCAAGTACAAGCTTACCCTAGCCAAGCTCCTGAGGTAGATGAATAAAACCAAAATGTGACTTTATTTGCAACGTGAAATAATTGTTATAGGGATGAAAATACTTGAAGACTGCATGAGCAACACATTGTGTCCTTGTAAGCACACACACAGAAAGAAAGAACAATCAGAAGATTGTTTAATAAATATGAGCTCAAAACAAAGAAGTTAAATGAATCCAATTTTTAATGGCATTAAGCTCCGACAGCTGATGAGTTCATCTTCAATCAGGAGAAGGCTCGCCAACAGAGTTAGTGTACTCAGTCTGTTGGCTAAATGTCCTTCCCTCCTGGGTAGTGCTTGGATGAAAACTGCCAAATTTGCCCTCATCACTTCTTTCTGAAGGGTTTCCATGACTAACCAGCTTGTATCCAATTAAGACATTCTTTCCTCAGCTATCTTAATGCTTTGTATCAAGTTGCAGTCAAGTTATACAGTGAGGAAAGCCTTGCTTCTGGCCTGATTTTTAAACTGAAATGTTATTCAAAATTTTTAAAAACATTTACACATGTTATAATCTATAAAGTGGAAAATCTCCTTCAACTTTTTCAAAGTTCCAGTGCTCTTCTCAGAAATCTACACATATGCATATACAAACATATGTAGTTAAGTAAATAAAAAATTCTACCCTGGTTCCTTGACTCAAAAGGTAAATCCTACCTCGGATTATCATCTGTCTACGTTGGCAGGAAGTTTAATCCTGATCACCGAAGCTCTTGCCCACCTGCCCATTTCTTTCCTCTGGACTCTTGACACTTTTGGTCTCTCGTGTCATAGTCCCTTTTTGTCCTAGCTCACCTCGAACCAGTGCCACGTCCTCAGGGATCTGAAAGGAGCTAAGCTATACATTCTCATAACTTTGCAAGTCCTAGTCTACTAGGATTTTCAGCTCCCTCGTTCTATTTCTTTTCACTTCACAGTGTCCTCTTCCTTTCTCCCATCTCCTTCCTTGCCTACCTTAGACTCCACGGTTCAATATTTTGACCATTCTTTCTAGATAAAAATATGTAGTTTTTGACTCCCATGTAGCACCTTCATTTTCTCTCACCTGGAAAAACCCCAACTGTGAAAACCCACCCATTCTTTCCACGTACTTGAAGAAAAGCATGGAAAATTACTGGTCTACTTAAATTTATTGACATAGACCTCAACTGATTTGTCAGTACTGCCTGGTGATTTTACTACTTCTTTTAGACATTTTACATTTTACCTTTCCAAAAGAATGATTTTACCTTTTTCTCAAAGTCACAAAGCCCTGTGCTCATGCTTAGCTGATAGCCTTGCTTTTAACTTTATGTAGAAAATACAAACAGTTCAAAATACTTCAAAGAATCAACAACTGGGATCTCATCTTATTAAATAGTTTTTGCACAGCAAAAGAAATCACCAACAGAATGAAAAGATAACCCACAGAGTGGGAAAAAATTTTAGCCAATTATCCCTCAGACAAAGGACTTCTATCTAGAACATATAAAGAACTGAAAAATAATCAGACCTCTCAATTCAAAGATTCAATCCAAAAATGGGCATCTGAGATGAATACGCACTTCTCAGATGAAGAAATACAGATAGCAAATAAATATATAAAAAATGTTCAACATCACTGGTCATTTGAGAGCTGCAAATTAAACAACACTGAGATTCCATCTCACCCCAGAAAGAATGGCTGTCATTAAGAAATCAACCAATAACAAATGCTGAAGGGGCTGTGGGAAAAAAAGAACCCTTCTGCACTCTTGGTGGGAGTGTAGACTGGTGCAACCACTAGGGAAATCAGTGTGGAGATTCCTCAGAAAACTAGGATTGGAGGTCCCATTTGACCCAGATATTCCCCTTCTGGGTATCTTCCTGGAAGAATCAAAAACATCATACCACAGCGATATATGTGCACCCATGTTTACAGCAGCACAATTTGTAATAGCTAAATCTTGGAAACAACCCAAATGCCCATCAACTGAGGAATGGATAAAAAAGATGAGGTCTTTTTATACAATGGAGTACTACTCAGACATAAAGAGGGATAAACTGGAGACTTTTATAGGTAAATGGATGCAACTTAAGACCATACTCATAAGTGAAATAAATCAGACTCATATGTGTAAACATCGTATTGTCCCCCTGGTGTGAGAAACTGAAAGAGTAAATAAGTTCTAAAATGTACAATAGACATTGTGAAATGAGAAGAACTTGGTTAAAAAGAAAGAGGAACTAGGATGGGTGAAAAGGGAAAAGACAGTAGAGAAAAGGGAAAAAATGCAACTTGGTTACACTATTAGTGTCTTTTAGTTCATTAAAAAGGAAGGCTTGTGCTAATCAATTGGAGATATTTTTATGCCCATATTTTGTACCCTGAGCAACTACTTTAAAGATAACAACATGTAATGTATTAACTATTGCTATTCTCCTATTATTTTGTTATGAAATTTCATTTTACCTTTTTTCTGTAAAGTAAATAAATAAAAGAAAACATAAACAGTTCAAAGAGAAATTCCTTGTTTTCTACCACTAAACCTACTGATGTATATTACTTTAGGCTCAAATGTTTTCTTTTATTTTTGTCCACTTATTATCACTACTGAAGTGACATTTTCACTACTGAAGTAGTCCAGCTGGGTAGTTGTCCTCATTTCTCTTATAATCTCAAGCTCCCCCCTCCCTTGCCTCATAATTTTGTCTCTTTGTGGCTCATTCTCATAAGTAAAACACACACTCTATTTCTTTGTTTCAATTTTCAGGAGGAAAATATTTTTATATATATTCTTGTCACTTCCTCCCCTCCAACAAAGCAACTTTGTTCACCAAAGTGTGACACATACGCAGCACCCAGATCTCAGTCTTTACCTACTTTGGCTTCTCAGCAACTTTCTCACCAATGATAACTCTCCTACTAAAATACTAAATTTTTGTATCTAGTTGTTATTCTTTCTACTGAATTCCAGATTCTTATATCTAATTTCCTACTCACCATCTCCAATTGAAATCTCAAGTAAAATATTTAATACTGAATTTCTATTTTTCACATCCTTCTCTTCCACCCCCAAGGAACTCTATGGCAAAATCATTTGTCCAAATTTAGGCCTAAAGCCTTATAACTAGTAATTCTTCTTTTTCATACTGTATTAGTCAGCTTTCCTGTTGCTGAAATACAATACCCAATGCCCACAATTTAAAGAAGGAGAGGTTTAACTTGGCTCACAGTTTGAGGGGATGCAGTACATGGTGTTAGCACCGAGGCAAAAATATCATGATGGAAAGATGTAACACAACAAAGATGTTCAGTTCACGGAGGCTGGGAAGGAGAGCAAGAGAGGAGTGCCAGAGAGAAAGGGGTGAGAAACCAGATATAGATGCTCAAGGACACACCTCCATGACCCACACAGACACACCCAGAAGGATGCTCCCAATCCCCTGGGCAGATCCCAAAGCCAATCGAGTGGACACTCCTCCCTACCCATGACCCACCCCAAACATATAATCCAAAAGCAAACCTTGCCAGTTATATTTCAAAACATAACAAATTAAAGATCTCAGTGCCTTCAAAAATGCCCCCTTAGATCAAGAAATGATTTCTTGCCTGAATCACAACAAGAAAGTCTATGATTTCAACACACCAGGCTGGTTTGTCATTTAGGAAATTTTGCTACTGATACTCCCTTGGTGAAAATGTTCTTTCTTCTTTATCCTGGCAAAATTTATTCCTGACCTCCTAGTCCAATGTCACCTCCTCAGACTTCCCCTCACACATTAACTATACTAATGTGTTCTGGCACTTTCCATATTTTTAGTGTGATAGACTGTTTTCAAAGACAGATGTATTAATTCCTGTGTGCAGTGTGCCCTATGGTGTCATAATTTTCAACTCTTACTAATAAGAGACAAAAGCTCTGTCCTCTCCTTTCAAATCTGGTCTGGCTTTATGATCTCTTTCAACTAACAGTATGATGGAAGTTATTCTATGTGATGTCTAGACCCGAATCTTAGGAGCTTCTCTTTTGGCTTTGGAATCCAGTTGTCCTAGAAAGAAACTCAGAATAAAATATTAAACGATAAAAGCCCATGTGGAGAGAGACAGCTGCATGGAGGAATACTTAGGTACCCTCGTTGTCTTACTTTTCTCATTGCTGATACCAAATTCCTAACACTCAAAATTAAAGGAGGAAAGGTTTATTGTATCCCAGAGTTTGTGGAGGTTTCAGTTCGTAGTTGGTTGGCTCCAAGGAAGGGTGGCATGGCATAAGGGCATCACACAGGAGAAACAGTTCATGGTTGACAAAAGGCAGCAAAGCAGCAAAGTAGTAAAGAAGCAGCAAGGGACAGCAGTGACAACAGCAATACTCTTTCTGTCTCTTATATTCCATCCAGGCTACCTGCCCTTAGGGAAGCACTCACACCCAGGTGGGGCACCCTTAATCTTAGCATCACACCATGAATCAATACTAGCATCACATAATACCAGCATCACACATTCTAGATCCAGCCACCTCCAAAAAGCTCCACCTATGACCACATTAGGCTTTGGGGGGACATCTACTGTGGTTGATTGACAACTGGTGGTCAATTTGTAACACCCAGCTGAACTGAATCAGTGTGGTGCTGGGTGTGGAGAGCCCACCTGAGGATTGTTGCCAACCACATAAAAAAGAGAACTGGAGAGGAAGAGGTGGTGCTGTTGGTTCTCCTGGAGGAGCTTGTCGTGCTGGCTTTCCTGATATGAACTCAGCTGTTGTCATCGTCAGAGGAGCTTGGAACCTCACTGTAGCTGAGGATAGCTGTGGTATTTTTGTGGGGAGCTCTGGTCCTTACTTTGAGCATCACTTCCTGGATCTGATGCAGATTCCTTAGGCTGCTGGCACAGATCCTTCCCCCGCTGCCGCAGACTTTCTAGCTTCCACCACTGACCTTCAGGCCTTCCCAGCGCAGATCCATGAAACAGACTTGCTTGACACATTGTCGTGAGCTCTAGGTCTTCAGCTGGACTCATTCAGGACACTGCTGTGGGATCCAGGCCCTTAGCTGGATTCTTTGGATCTTTAGAGTATAGACAGATTTCCTGCACTCTTTTTGTATTTGACCCTTGCATGACTACTATAAAATAATCCTATAAATTATGTGTCTGGTATTAAATTGTTTTCCTTGTGAACCCTGATTACAACATCTAAATACAAGCCATAGCACTGATCAAAAGTCAACACTAAGCCCCCAGATTTTAGTCCCAACGGAGTCTCCTTGCTGAGTGTAGTCATGTACATGACACCAAGTGACATCTTGCTGAATCATTCCTGACTCCAGATCGCACTGAAACTATAAACGATTAGCCAATTATTTTAATTAGTAATTAAAATAATTTCAAAAAGCCTTTGTTGGAGAGTTTAGATCTTTTTATCTGTAGAATTAAACACAGCGTACTGTGAGACATGAAGGATAAGAAACTTCTTTCAGCTGACAAAACACAGTGTAACCAAAACTGTCAATCATTTCACATCTAAAAACAGATGAAAAGACTTGTAACTGACAGAAAAGTAAGATCAAATAAACAAGAAAAATTCTAAATAATAGCTTTTTAAAACTGTATTGTTGAGAAAGAGGTCTACATATTAACAACAAAAGACCCTAACAAATAATTATTTTTCTAAAAACCTAAGCACCTATATGTCTGTAACATAAAATTGTCAGGATTTGAAAATGTCTCTTCAAACATAAATTTTTACTGAAAAACTTACCTGAAAATTAGTGAGATAATTTGCCTATTTATCTGTAACATCACACTTCAGCTATTCAAACTGTTTTAGAGCTGTAATTGTAGGTTAACAGGATAATTTCATGAATCTATTCATCTTAAGACTGCCTTCATAAGACATTTTATGATTAAAATATTTCCCTGAACTTCTAAAAAAAAAAACATAGTATTTTAGAATAGGACTGTCTTGCTTTTTTTTTTTAAGCGTGAGATCTTTGCCAGCATGTTAAGTGGTCAGATTCGGTTTCCCAGGAAACAGATTCTGAGACAAAATTTAGCACACAGAATGTTTACTAATATCGTAGTCCATTCCTGTTCCTGTAACAGAATGGCTGGCAGTAAATAATTTATAAAGAAGTTTTATTTGGTTCATCCTCTAGAGAGTGAGGATGAACAAGATCAGATTGCCGTCTCTTGTAAGGGCTTTGTGCTATGCCATAATGTAAAGAAAAAGCAGCAGAAACAAAATTCAAGGCCAGACTCATTTCATAACAATCTACTCTTGCAAGAATGAACCCACTTCCATAAGAAGTGCATTACTCTCTCTTAATGACTTAATTTCTTAAAAGTCCAGCTTATCAACACTACCATAATGATGGTCAAATTTCTATGCAAGTTTCAGAAGATGCAAATACATTCCAATCATAACAATTAAGGAGACTTTTTGAAACAAATGCTGGTCAAAGGTGGCAGGGACACAGCTGAATTGGGCAGAGAAAGGACTTCAGCAGCAATGTAGCTCCAAAGACAGCCTCCAGCTGACTCCAGTGGGAGTTCTGAAAATATTAAGACCCTTCAAAGTTATCTCATGATTGGCCAGGATGAAAAGCCTTTGTATCTATGCATCTTTTTATCTTTAGATGAGGACTACAAGAGTCTTGGATCCTTCTTACACCTCCTTTGGAGACAAAAAGACCTTCTCAGTGGACACTGTGGTTTTGCTGTGGATCAAGCACTTCATGCTCACATGGTAGCGCTGGCTGAGGCCCTAGGAGCAGGAAATGAGGTAGTTTGTTATGTAGCAATGGAGTACTCACATATCATTCATAATCCAAGTAAAGGGATTATTTTAAAAATAATTAAAATAAGAGCAGAAATTGTTATTTATGTAGGAGGTTAAAAAATATAAATGACTTTAAATTACAGACTGGAGGTTTTGTCAACTACTGAAGATTTTATTTTCCAGAAAATGGTAGTATTTCCCCACTACTGGCTTAAAATAATCAGTCTGCCATCAATATATGTAAAGGATAAAGGTGCAAACAGATAGCACGGCATTATGCTTTTACAGATGGGGAAATGAGGGTTTGCACCAAGCTATAGCAATGAAAATGGAAGAAAAAGCTAAAATATATTATATAGAGGAGATAGTCTCAGTATTCGATTCATAGTCTTACTATGGAGAAGTATAGGGAGTTCTTCAGCTGATACTGCATGGGTGAATGAAAATCTGCTGGTCATCTCTCGCACAATGAGGAAATATAGAAAGCGTTATACAGTTTCTCTTATATAAGAAACCCAAATTCTAAATAAAGAGCAAAATAAAAGACAGATAATAGGAAGTAGGGAGACAGATCTTTCTCAAATAGGAAGGGGGTCAAGAGATGGAAAGAGGGGGAAGAGAAGGGAAGGGAACAGGCTGAGAAAAGGAATGAAGATGTGTTATGCACATGTACCTCTCCGCACAAGGTTGTAAACATTATGTACTGTACACGTGCACTGATAAAAAAAAGACATAGTGAAAAAAATAAAGATGAGGAAGATGACTTTTGAAAAATGAATGTTTCCTTTAAAAAAAGTAAAATCTTCCTTATTGCTTGAGTTTGAAGAACTAATGAGATAAAGAAGGAAAAAGTATAACCAGAAGTTTATAGGTAAGGAAGTAGACCCTGAAAAGTAAAGCAAGATTATGGATAATGATTTGGTAGAAATCAATAAAACAAAAATAGTTTGGTGGAGAATCTAGGGAAAGAAGAAATGGGTAAAGGACATAACTTTCAGAAATGTGCTAGTTAATTTTGGTTGTCAACTTGGCTGGATAGAGGGATGCCTAGAAAACTGGTAAAGCATATTTCTGGGTGTGTCTGGGAAGATGCTTCCAGAGAAGATTGGCATAAGGATCAGCAGACAGAGTGGGGGAGGCCTTCCCTGATGTGGGCAGCACTGGCCAACAGGTTGAGCCCAAATGCCCCCCACCAAAGGAAAGAAATAGAAGAAAGGCAAAGCTTGTGCTCACCTGGGCTCAACCTCTTGATCAGGTGTACTCTTCTGAAGCTGCCAACCATGAACATTAGAATCCAGGTTCTCCAGTCTTTGAATGTAGACTCATACCAGGGGCCCGCCAGTGGACTTGTAGGTCTTTGGTCTCAAACGAGGCCTGCATTGTTGGCCTCTCTTTTGTTCTGAGGCTTCTGCTTTCTTGGGCTGAGTGGCTACTGCTTTTTCTCTGGTCTGCAAATGGCCACTGTGAGACTAATTGTGAGATTATTTAGCCTACAATCATGTAAGCCAATCTAATAGCTTCTTTCTTAATAATTATACTACATTACATTGGTTCTGGTTCTCTGGAGGATCCTTACTAATAGAATTTATCCTCTTGGAAAGACAAAAGATGTGATATCAAAAAAGGAATAATCAAAGAAAATGGGAGATCAATTTGCATGAAGTCTAAAGAGGAAGAAAGAGTTAAGAAATAGAGTTAAAACTGAGAGGAAAAAAGGTTAATTTGCTCTGATATTTAAGAAAGTACAAAAGTATTAACTAGAAAAAGAGAAGATGCTAAGTGGATTGCAAGAGGTTAAGGGCCTACGAGAGGTTAAAAGCGTGGGAGCAGATTTATTCTTTCTTTACAAAAGCGACTTGATGAGCTAACAGATCCGGAAAGAGTGTAGGATGGGGATATGAGAGGCAGAGGGAGGAGTAGCTCTGAAGCCAGGAGATAGGAAGTTGAATCATAGAGTGGAGATGGCTCCCACTTCAAAGCCAAAAATCACAAGAGATTGGGAAGAACAAGGATGGTGTCTGGAAGGGTGAAAAACATGTAAAATAGCCACTATGATAAATAAAAAGCATTTAGGATGTCCTTAGTGGTGGGAATCCAACTACATTTAAATAACATATCTAACTTGTTCTGTTACGGCTATAATACTATTAGACGACCACATGCTCAAATAGAAATCTAAAATGATAGAGATTATTTATGCATTTCATCCTAGTTCCCTTTTGTTCATCCAAAATGATGTTACGGTTTATATCCAGAGGTCCCCACAAAGCTTCACGTGCTCAGAGGCAGGGCCTTTGAAAGGTGGCTGGACTCGAGGGGATGCTATAGATGACTTGCTGTTAGAACCGGGGGCCTGGTCAGCAGGGCCTGGTCACAGGGGAAGAGCATAACCAGGAAGAGCAGATGCCCTCCCCAGGCCCACCCTCCTCTCTCTGCTTCCTGTCTGCCATGACTTGAGCAGCTTTTCCTCCACCCTGGCCCCTCTGCCGACCCATCCTACCTCGGAGCCAGCTAACCATGCGCTGTAATGGTAAGCCAAAATAAACCTCTCCTTCTCTAATTCTGGGTGTCAGGCAATGTGTTCCAGTGACAAGGAAAGTGACAAAGGCGGTCCACAACCAAGACGTGTGGTGATCCTCATTTCTGTCACTGCCGTGGCTCGGTAACGGCCATTCCTGACTCAGAACGTGCCTTGGCTTATACTACTCCCTCTGCCAGAAGTGAGCCTGCCCCTAATCTTAGGTCTTAGCTCAAGTATAACTGACTTTATGAAGTCTCTCTGCCACCTGTTTGTCAAATAGTGTGGCATTCACCATATTCTTCACTGATCTTGAGGCTCTTCTTATATAATAAATGTAAAATATGCTAAAAGAATACTCTATTTCAAATGCAGTGTATTCTAGAAAAGTCACACTAAGGACAGATGTGGAAAAATCAAATGACTAACTGACAAAGATTAAAGATGGAAATATTCCCAGATAAGCAATATAAATACCTCTAATTACCTCTTATTGTCAGCTCAGTGGTTCTAAATTCTAACACATATTACTATGCCTTTTGCATAGCTAAAGAAATCAATGAAGGCTTTTAGCATTTCTTGTTTAGAATGGAAAAACAGCATTATAACTGTTCTCCCTAGTCTCTTCAAAGTTCGATATATTTTACTCACATAACAACCTGCCTATAAAACTGCATAGATGCATGTCATTTTCCTTTTAGAAAATGTGTCATCTAGCACAAAAGGCAATTGATACAAAGCAATCTGACTTTCAGCTTCCCTTCCTTCCTTACTTTAATCAATCTGAGCTCCTGCCATGCACCCAACACCTTTTTATTTTAACCAACCCATTCCTTCCCATTCCCTCAAGTACCTCACAACACCTGTTAGGTTCTCAACCTAGAAAAGTGTAAGTTCTAGTTCCCACATCACCATGTTGCAGCAACTTTAAGTTGTTTTGTCTCTGTTCCTTAGAGCATGTTGCCGAAAGTCTGAAAGAACAGGTGTATTGTTGGATACTGTAACTGATATTCTTGCCATTTTCCTCCAATTAATTGGGCATAATGTAAGTGTTGAATTTCATTTAATAATTTTTGTTTTATTAATAAGAATCACAGAATAGAAGCGTATTTTGACATTGGTCATTTTATTCAGTTTGCTCGCCTGATATTGTGAATTTCTCACCTGAATTTGTGCCCAAGTGAATTGAAGAATACACTGTGGCAAACCCAAAGTATGTAGGTTTTGCTTTACAGACTTTAGAATTTAATAGGGCACAGTCTGTACACCACAAAGAAAGGTACGTTTACCCTGGATCTTTACAATGCTAAGCATGCTCCCTAACAGCAAAGCCGGTAGCTGCTCAGAAAAATCTTAAGAGTCAGTCCATTTTTATAAATCTCAAAAGGCTAAGAGATAGTATGGCAACTGCTTTAAATATTGATTCTGCACTTTAAAGACACAGTGCTCTATCAATATGTACACTGGCATACTTTTCTGTTGTATTGGTTATTAAAGTGCATAGAGAGTAAAAATTGCATTGAAGAAATAAAATAATTTTTTAAAACATTTAAAAAGATTGCTTTAACTCCTTCTCAAATATATCCAAGTTTTCTCTCTTTATGTATGAGATTGCAGATTATACATATTGCCATTGTACTAATGTTTATTTTTAGCGCTGTATTCATTCTTAGTAACAGGCAAAAGCTTAAAAAGAAAAAAATATCAACCCATGCTGACACATTGATAGCATTTGTCACAAAAGTAAGAGAATAACAAAGATGATAGGTTTTTCAATGATATAAATAGATGCATCTTATTGCTCTTAAAATCCTGACTAGAATTACACAAAACACACATTTTCAAACATTTCCTGAAAGAGCTTTATGTTTTAGGACAAGTGAAGTATTCAAATAAAATAGAAAGAATGATTACCATTATGATCAAAAGACATAACACAGGGAAACTTCCTACTTCCCTCTTTGGGAAAAGGCAATACTTGATTTAGAGAAAGCCTCGAAAAGTAACTCAAAAAGATAAGACATAACAAAAGAACCAGGCACAGTTTGTATTTGAATAAATAATGTCAATGTCCAAAGTGCCAATTCCCAGAGGAAGGCAAATACTCTCCCCCTGGGGATTGCTTGCCTTTCTCATTAACCTGCACCCATAAGACCTTAAGCTCTTATATTTGCAGTTATGCCTAAAAGCTTCCTGGTTACACTTAAAAGGTTCCTGCGACTTGAAACTGACAGGCACCTCAGCTTAGAAGAGGAGTTCAAGGCAGCGAAGCCCTCCATCTGTTCATGCAATAATCGTATTCCCAGTCAAATAGCATTCTTTTCCTAACCTATGTATAGAATATCACATCCCTAATTCCTAATCTATAGCTCAAATAATTTGACTTTGCTATTAACTTTAATTAAATTTTATATTAGTTTACTTGCCATTAACTCTAATGTTAATTATTAATTTTAAATCAAGTTTTAAAATTATATCATAGTGGAGGGAGGAAACTGACAGATTTGAGCCAACTGTCAATTTGAAATTCAGTATTCTGTGTTGAATAGGAGGGCCAAATAAATAATACACAAACTACTTTTGGTTTATACATAATATTTGTAGGTAAGTGTCTAGTTAGTGTTCTCTCGTTGCTGAGACAAAATACCCTACACCCAAAATTAAGGAAGGAAAGGTTTATTTGGCTCACAGTTTGTGGAGGTTTCAGTCTATAATCAGCCAGCTCCAAGGCAGGGTGGTGTGGCAGAGTGGCTACTGTTCATGGTGGTGAAAGCACCAAAAGCAAAAGGAGCAAAAAGTGGGGGAAGCAAGCCTCTTTTCCTCCCTTACATTGTATGCAGGCTACCTGGCCTAGTGTGGGTGTAGCACTCACACCATCTCCACACCCTCCTCTTGCACAGGCTCAAGATGTTTACAAAGTGAGGACCCTGTCCCCCTGCTGAGTCACTTAGTTAAACTTCTAAACTTCTCAAGTTGACACAATGAATCAACCATCACAACATCCTAGTCCTTAAACAGCCACCCTAGGGCATGTCCTCTACACCCTAAGATGTAGAACTGCTGAGTCACTTAGTTAAGCTTCTAAACTTCTCAAGTTGATACAGGGTATCGACCATTACAATGACCATGATCGCACTTAACAATGATACCTTCTCTAGTTTTCTTTTTGATATTACTGGAGATCAAAATGAAAATTATTAAGAGGTTTAGTTGGTCTGTGGTACTTCAATTCATAGAGACTCACTACAAAGTCAGTGAAATGCAGCTTATCTAATGACAGCAATCACAAACACTACCCTGTACACCTGTGTCTCCATGACATCTCAGTATTCAAAGTATTACAGATATCATTCCAAATTCAGCTCAGGAATGGTGTTGCAACATAGCCTTGGAGGAAATCTATTAATAGGAACATAGTCATCATATAGTAAAGACCATGACTAATGTTTTTCAGATCGCAGCTGACTTTCTGCCATGGGCTGATCTAGAAATAAAGCAAACACTAAAACGGAATGCAACAAAAATCTAACAAAGCTATAACAAGAAAACATTTTCTCCTTTTTAATGTCTGAGATTTTAGAGAAATAAACTCTGCTACTTTTTCTGATTCAGTTATTCCAAAAATAGTTTTTTAAACATTTCATCCATTTTTAAACGTTGTACAAATGGGAGCACTGGCAACTTGTATCCCCTTCTGCCTTTCTTTTGTATCCAGATTCTTATGCAAATCTCATGTAAACTTTAACATGTGTCAGAAGTCACCTCAGTTTAAAGACTCTGTCCGCCCTTGCTCTCTTTAAGCTACAGATGCCTGTGTATGGGACAGGATCAAATGGGAAAGAGTCTAAGGGGACAGGCACAGAACAGCAGCAAAGTTGCTCACTCATCCTTGATCTTCGAGAAGCCTCACTCTAGACCAAGATCCAGTGAGGGCATGAGCTCATCTTCATTCTCCCGGCAAAAATCCATGAGCTCATCCCTCATGTTCTGATGAATTTATAGCTAAGCACGCTGTTGGGAAGTGAAGCCTGGCTGGAGAAAATGGGTGACTGGGTGCATAGCCAGGAAGCATCTATTTCCCTCCCTCTTCCCTTCCTTCTCTCTCTGCTTCCACTTTGCATGCCATGTGCTGTTTCCCTTCTGCCATGCCACCCTGCCATGGAGCCAGCTGACTGGACCGAAACCTCTACACACTGTGAGCCAAAATAAACCTTTCATCTTTTAAATTCTGGGTGTCAGGTATTGTGTGAGGGATGAGAAAGTAACTAAGACAAGTATCAGATAAAGCCTCAGTATGTCTGAAATGTACCCTCTGACTTTCTTTTATTAATCAATGTAAATACCATTTGTCTACGTAAATTCTTTTTTTCTCTTTTAACCTTCTTGTACAACCTTCTTGTTTCATTGTATTTATTCATATCCACTGGATAAAGTAAAAAAAACCTGTATTTATTCTAACACTAATCCCTTTAAATGAAATCAATATGCTTCAACAAAGAAATCAAATTTGTTCTCCTCTGAGTTTTGCAAGAAAGCTGTCTTTGGCAGTAGAATTGAAGCCAGTGGATTTGGTACAAGCAAATGCCCATATTGTATTTTCAGTGAAAATTAAAAAGCATGCTGGAAAGATACTAGGTTCCCTAGTAAATAGAGTGGAAAACAAAGGCAAATAGCGCAGTTTCCCTGGGGTTAATTGGTATCATGAAACTTTCTCAAGGCTAAAACTCTAAAGTTTGTTTGTTGTCTTTTCTATTTCTGTGTGTTCCTTTATCTCAAGATTCTTTAGAAGCAGGGCCTGAGACAGGGATTCAGTCCATGAGATTTATGATGGAAGTTTTCTGCAATGAAACCCTACATGAGAGGGAAGAAAGGGAAAAAGGTGATAGTCACATGGCCTCGGGGAATCAGGTCTGGAGTGTAAATCACCTCATCTGGAAGCAAGAGGGCTGGTCAGGTGTACCTTGTGGTGATCACTAACTGACTGCTCCACGGCGGGGATGGCATAGAACCTCACAAGTATTCTCACAAGCCTGTGAGACTCAGGGCAGCCAACAAAATGCTCAAGCATTAACACTTGCACAGCTGAGGGGTGGCTTCCTGATCGAGAAAAAAGGAACACCATGACATCAACATCCGCCCTCCCTCCCTTCTTTGCTTTCTTCCTTCTTTTATTCCTCTTTCCTCCCTAATCCTTATTTTTGTATACATCACTAGATTTTCAAATATTCAGATTGTAATCACTCAGTCTTTAAGCCATAGAAAATTTAATGTCTTTCTGCTTAACCTGGGTAACAGGATTCCAGACATCTACAACCAAACCTTAGTTGATACCATACCTACAAGACACACTGTTTCACACTGTATAAAATACATATTTTTAAATTAGAATCAAGTCTTGATTACACAAATGTAACTCCTCATAATGTAGCCTATCAAACTATGATTCCTATCTAATCAGTTTGCTAGATGTCAACTACCCAAAAAATCCTACAATTTGGAATGTCTCTCACTTAAATCATGGTACCAAGCTGAGAGATCACTGATGATATGATTTCCTACAAGTTGTAATAGTAAAATTTTTAAAAGATTTCTGTTAAAAGGCATATATTGAAGGAGATGATAGTAAATCATGAGCACTTTCTCTACTTTTCTCAAAAAATGAGACCACTCACTATTAAATGTTGGTAGACAATGAATGCAGAACATAATTTACTTATATTTTACAATAGAAAAAAAATTGAAAATCAAGAACATCTGAGAGACCTTAACAAGGCACTAAAACTTATTTCATTTTAATTTTTTCATTTTAAAAAAGTTTAATCACATGACCTGAAGAATGCATTTGAGAATTAAAATTCTATGACTATACCTATTTCTAATTTGGAAGCTTGTACAGGGTAGCAGCGTCAGCAGGTTGTTCTTTGGCTGTATGATACTTCAGCAGTTCTTACTATGAAATCAAAGCACTATCTAAAACAGATGAGCCATTTCCCTTTTAATTGAGTCTGAGAAATCTTTAAAAAGTCTGTTTCTGGGCCGGTGAGATGGCTCAGCGGCTTAAGCGCCTGCCCGGCAAGCGCGAGGGCCCGAGTTCGACTCCCGGATCCCACATACGAAAAAGGGGCCGGTGATATCGCTCAGCAGCACGGGCGCCTGCTGGCGCGTGAGGTCCTGAGGTCAACCCCCCGGTACCCACAAAAAAAAAAAAAAAAAGTCTGTTTCTGTAATCTCTACATCAAATTGAAATATATGAAATATATGAAATATATTTTTTTGGAGAAAATTTAGAGATTGTCATAGCTGGTCACCTAGTTTATTTTACTGATTAATAATTGATAGTAATTATAATTCTATGTAGCTCACATTTTTTGACCAACTTTGCAAACAATTTCTTCTCATAACAACTCTTGGAATTTTAATACACATTTTGCATGCAAATTATAAATAAGTGACTTTGTCCATATAGTGTATAAGCAGTGAATCAAAATTGGTCTTACACTACACCGCACATGCTCTTCCATCACTGCCCATAGTTTGAATTCATATAATAAATAGAATTCATTGGTATCATACTAGTAGATGAAGTATTATTAAGGAAATACTATTACATCGATAGTGAGAAAAATTTTAAATTTTACAAATATTCTTGTTGTGTACACATAAATTATTTTATACACAAGTTTACTATGTATGCCTGGCAAGCACTATGATCCAAAGAGCTGGATAGGAAATTTTTTCAGGTAATAAGCTCTCGACACTCCTGCACCCATCTTTAGATGCACCATCTCCATCTCACCTTCCAGGATATCTTACTGACTTTTAAAAGAAGGCTGTTGTATTCTCTTCAAAATTTTTCTTCTTCATCATCCATTTGATTAAAAGTGAAAAAAAAAAAAGCCTATAAACATCATCTCCAGTTCTTCCTGTGAATAAAAATCCTGAGCCAAACAACCTTACTAAGTGATGATAAACTATGTCAAATTAAACCATTGACATTCTACATTTATTTTTTTTCACTTTTCATCAATGCAAGAATAAAATGTAAGATCATGTTAAAAAAATATTTTCCTTGTTAAAAATTTTATGTTTCCCTTAATCATCTGATAAATGCACATCTTAATGCTACACCACATTCATAGTGGGTGCACGCTAAATTGAGGTGGTAATCAGGAATGAGAGTGGATCTACTCAACAATTTCCATCTACGGTGAATCGTTATCCTGAAAAATCACCTCTTCACCATATGCTACTATTCAAACTTCCCAGAAAATGCCCTGAAGTTTGGTATCTGTGTTCTTCTTTTTGTAAAGCAAATAAGGTAGAAAAAATCTCATTGCTTATTAGTGATACTGATTGAGTCCCATGTGTATTCTCAATCAATTTTTGCAGCCAGAGAAATGTGTTCATTGTTTCTCAGGGTCAGACCTCATGCTTCACTCATGAGACAGGATGAACCCCCACACACACAAAAAAAACACATATGGAAAGAAGAGGGGATGTGAACTATATTTCCAAATAAATTGGCACTGTTGCCAAAACAATAGGGAATGGTGGCTGGGAGCACATAGCAAATGCCCATTAACATTCCACTTCCTCAGCTTTATCTTCCCTCCTTCATATATATAGAAATAGTCTAAACTCTCAACATGTCCAAATATTTTAAAAATTTAATCATCCTGCAATTCATATTAAAATTCTAATCCTGAGAATCATTTTCTAACCATACCTGTCGGAATTATTCCATCTCATAAGTTTGTCCTTTTATTACTTAGTAAGCTATTTAACTGAATAGTGTATGTACTGTATATGTTTAATATCTGCCGCCATTTCTGATCTGGTTTCCAAGTAGATAACTCCTGAAATGCATTGTCATTTTCCAAATATGCTCCTCCAATAGCACATTGTACATCTTAGCAGACACTTACTGAAATGAAATCTCATAGAAAGTAGCAGGAAACACATTCTTATACAAGAAGACAGCTTTTAAACTAATCACTATTCTATAGTGATGTGTTGACTCCATCATACATACCTCAGAATATGAAAAGACTCTTTAACTACTAATAAATCAATGTTTTTCTTCATCACTGGAAAAGAACCACTGGGCTTTATAAGTCTGACTTTTAGATTAAGCATTGTCAAGAGATGAGAGAACAATTTAGACAAATGTACCAAGACATTGTTGCCCAACTCCAGTGGACATGATGTAGGAGGTGCTGGAAGTGTCAGCCTCAGGACACATACACTATATAATATGCTTGACTATACTAGATCATAGAGAAAAATGAGCTGCTCAAATTTCTTATAAACATGATGTTAACTTTATTGCGACTGATTCTATATGTTGTGCTGACCTGCTTGAGAGACCAACTTGTTTTCAAAGCTTGCATGGATTCATGAATATAGAGGGCTAAATGTTAATTACTTTTATTTTTTTTTTATTTACTTATTTTTTGTGTGTGTGGGTACCGGGGGTCGAACTCAGGACCTCGCACTTGCCAGGCAGGGGCTTATGCTGCTGAGCTATCTCACAGGCCCCCATTTACTTTTAGCAGTGGTTCTGAACTGGGGGAGTCCACCTGGTTGGGAGATGGGGTTGAGAGATTGCTACTGGCATCTGATAGGTCAGGGCCAGGGATGCTGCTAGGCCTGCTATGTGCAGTGCACGAGGTGGCACTCTGCCGTGAAGACTTAGCCAACCCGAAACAGGAAGATGCCGAGGCTGCCCAGGCCGAGAACCTCTGCTTTAGAGATGTGGTCCTTCTCTCCCACAGATCACTCTTACTAAGAAACTCTTCCAACCAAACAAAATAATGAGTCCCAAGATGAACAGCGCCTTCATGGATGGGACCCGGGGAATTCTCTGCCTGGCCATTTAATGTACTCCTCAAACGTTTTAATTCTAACAGCACTAGCTCAATTTTATTTAGAGAAATACATTTAATGTACCCTAACAGTGTTACAAATCTGATTGTACTAATTAAACTTTCAGTGAAAAAAAATCTACATGATGGAATATAGTTATAGCACATCATATTTTAGGATGATTTTAAATGGTGTGTAAAAATACCCATGATCTGATATCTGAGAAGAATCAGGTTGTTTTAGATTATGTTACAACTCCATTATATATGTTTGGTGTATACAGACATAAGTATGGGTAATATATGTATATACATACATGTACAAATCAAATTTTTTGTTTTGTATTGTTTTGAGATGGGATCTTGCTATCTTGCTATGTTGGTCTCAAAGTGAGCTCAAGAGATCCTCCTGCCTCAGCCTCCTGACCAGCTGGAACTACAGATGTGCACCACCATGCCTGCTCAAATATATATTTAAATTCTATTAGCCATGTAAATTACATGTTGTAATTAGTTAGGGTTCTCCAGAGGAACAAAATCAATGAAAAATATATGTATAATTATTCAAAGGGGACTTATTTGGTGGGCTTACAGGATCAAAGTCGAGAGAGAGTCTGCAGTAGCCATTTGCACAGTGGAGAGTCCAAAGGGGACAGCAGGTAAGGGTGGATCTGCTCAGGAAGACTGGAGCTCTTCAAACTGGTCCCTTCTTTCCCTTTTTCTCTTTGGCCAGGCTACAGCCTGTTGGTTGGTACCATCCACATCTGGGGCAGGCCTTCCCCTCTCAAATTGCTGGCCTATATGTCAATCATCCAGACACACAGACATGCTAGGCATTTTCTCCTCCATCAAAGTTGCTATATCAGGATTAACAATCGTACAGGTGATTATAAGTCACTGATTTATACTTTTCAGATTTTTTAACTTTTTGCTTACTCATTTGCCTCTACTCAAACTGAGGTGTTGGTGTCACAATTAAACTAAACATTGGAGCCTTAGAGAATCTATTCTTGGGAGGGGGCCAACAGCAACAACAAAAAATCTACTTTTTCCTTCACAGCTTCTTATGATTGATTTCTTATAGATTGGGCATCAGTTTGAAAATCAACAGCCAGGGATGTAACTCAGCGGCACAGCGTCTGCCTGGCAAGCATGAGGTCCTGAGTTTGAATCCCCGTACCCCCCCAAAAAAAGAAAATCAACTCCACAACTACGAATGAATTATTCAGTCTATCGTAGGCCACTAGGCTCTCAATTGCATAATACAATTCATATGGTCATGTTTTATTTCTTTTTTAATACTATAAAAAACACAGCTGTGTTTAAAGATATTCTATAAAATAAATTAGGGAAAGTTACAGATTCTATATGAAGTTGTAAATAGTTTAAATAATATTGAAATTCTCCATTCTTTAAAAATTACAGGTTAGCCATGAGCCATCTGGTCCTCATTTCATTTCCAAATGTAGATAGATTACTAAACAATTGTCCTATTGTCAACAATAATTGGCTTATTCAAGTTTTTTTGTTCTTATTCCTTTGTTAGTTTCTATCCTGCTAGTAAACATTGACTTTCATAACTTTCAGTTTTGTTGTCAGAGATTTATATGTTGCATTGTCCTACTACCCCTTTAATAATTTCAAATTTTATGGCTTTGTATCTTTTCTCTTTTATTCCGACCCATTTTTCTTTCAATTTATTAAGAGATTTATTTACTTTATTGGCTTCTTCTGAACATCAGCTATTTTTAATACTTTATTTTTATTGTTTTTACTTCATTAATTTCTACTTTGATCTTTCTTATTTCATCCTAATAGTTTTAACTACTTACTTCTACTTTATTCCTAGATGAGCGTGTGTTTCTAACTTATAACTGTGAATTGATTTTATTTTCTAGGCTTTGATATAAAACACTTTTCTTTTTCTTATTTGATAGATCACTTATAATTTCTCCATTAATTTCTTTTATCTATAATTTAATTAGGAAAATAATTATTAATTTTCAATCAGTTAGTATATCAATAATTTCATTATATCTAGTTTCATATGAATATGATCAGAGATATTACCCAATAAAATCTCTATGCTGCATTTTTGTTTTTGTTTTTGTTTTTGTGGGTACCGGGGGGTCGACCTCAGGACCTCGCACGCCAACAGGCACCTGTGCCACTGAGCGATATCACCAGCCCCTTTTTCGTATGTGGGTTCCGGGAGTCGAACTCGGGCCCTCGCGCTTGCAAGGCAGGCGCTTACGCTGCTGAGCCATCTCACCAGACCTGTATTTTTGTATTTTTATAGCCAGTATAGGATCAATTTTTAACCAATTCCTGGAGAAATATCCAGGAAATTAGGGATGTTACATTTTTTTAGGCATTTTAAGATAAGTGTCTCTGAATAAGGGTAAAATTATCAGTAATGTTCTTATTTTCCCTCCTATACAGATATAGGTATTAACTTGTATTAAGTCAGCATGGACGTGGAAATTATTTTTCTGTCACACTTGATAAAATCTTTGAGAAAGCCTTTCTTAGGTTTGAGGCATATTCAGTGTAGAACTATAAGAGGTTATATCTTCCGATCCAGTTTTCCCATATTCTGGGTTGCCCATCCTGGTCTTCTGCTTTAATAACCTCTATGCCTGGGATATCCCTGGTTCCACTTTGTGGAATTACCCCGTTCATGTAGAATTACCCTGTTCAGGGCCAGTGAGATGGCTCAGCAGCATAAGCGCTTGCCTGGCAAGCGCGAGGGCCCGAGTTCGACTCCCGGATCCCACATACGAAAAAAGGGCCGGTGATATCGCTCAGCGGTACGGGCGCCTGCTGGCATGCGAGGTCCTGAGGTCGACCCGGTACTCACCAAAAAAAAAAAAAAAAAAAGGAATTACCCCGTTCATGTTGACATGGCAAACTCACTGCCATCAGCGAGTTTGGTGTGCTGCCATAGTGCCGGTGGTAATTGCCGGGGCTGATCTTCCAGGGCCATGTTACTCTTGGGATGGTTTACCATTTTTGTTCTCTCTCTTGGAACAAGATGGCTGTACTTATGCTTTTTCATAAATACATAAAAGCAAACTCCACCTGGCTGATTATTCTTAGCCCCACTGCTAATTCTTTGCAACTCTTTTGAATGAACTATGCTGTTGCCATACAGTATGCACTGCTCAGAACAATGGAAAATAGATTATTTTAAAGCCAGTTTGGTGTAGACAAATTCTCTTAATTTTTCTTCCTCTGAGAATGTCTTTATTTCATTTTGGAAGTTTATTTTCACTGAATTCTGGGGTAAAAAGTGTTGTTTTCTTTTGTTTTTTAGCACTTGAACTATAGCATGCCTCTTCTTTCTGACCTTTATGGTTTCTGATTGGAAATTTAATGTGATTCAAATCACTATTCCCTTATATGTGATCCAATGATTTTTCCTGCATACTTTCAAGATTCTTCTCTTTGTCTTTAGCTTTCAGAAGTGTGTTTGTTTGTTTGTTTGTGAAAATAAATTTTGTGGGGTTTACCTTGTTTAAAGTTCACAAAATTTTACTAAATTTGGATGGATTTTAGATATTATTTCTTCAAATATTTTTAGCACCACATTCTGTCTCTTTTCCTTTTGAGACAATAATGAAATAAATGTTTGGCTTTCAGTTATCTCTCAAGTTCTTGAAGATCTATTTTTTATATTTCTCTGCAATCCATTGATAATTTCCATTGATCTATCTTCAAACTGACAGATTCTCTTCTCATCTCTGTCATTGAGCTTATCCAGTAGACATTTCAGTTTCAGTTACTGTGTATTTTCCATTCTAAAATTTCCATTTAGTCCCTCTTTAAATCTCAACTGACCTATTTTTCTATCAGTTTTAAATTTCAAGGGCCGGTGAGATGGCTCAACGGCGTAAGCGCCTGCCCGGCAAGCGCGAGGGCCCGAGTTCGACTCCCGGATCCCACATACGAAAAAAGGGCTGGTGATATCGCTCAGCGGCATGGGCGCCTGCTGGCGCGCAAGGTCCTGAGGTTGACCCCCGGTACCCACAGAAATGAATACATAAATAAATTTCAAGAGTTCTCATGTTTGTTTAATGAAGAATTTTTAAAAGAGCTTTAAAATATCTAAAATGTTTCAGTCTTTAAAATGCTGCTTTAAAACCTTTCTCATACAGTTCCAGCACATCTGCCATCTGTTTTTACTGGAGCCCCTTGGATGTCTTTTTGCATATAAGTTGACAATACCCTGGTTTTTTATATATTAAGTAATTTTGGATCATACCCTGGACATTTTGAACATTATGTTATGAGACTTACTTTAGATCTTATTTAAATACTATGGTGAATGTAGATTTATTTTAGCAAAAAAATAGCCCACTTAAGCTCAGAACACAAGTTTCAACCTACATCGTGTCACCTGCAGGTCCAATCTCAGCTCACGTGTCACAATCTTTCTACTGCTAAGGGGACCCAGCCCACCTACGCCTAAATAAGTGGGCAGCAAGAAACCTGTTCAGTGAGCTGTTTGTTCAGTTCTCAGAATGCCCAGGATCCGCTTTCTGCAGGCACAATATGTGAGATCAGGAGTTTGTGTGCAGCTTTATGAGGTCACTTTCCCAAGACCCCTCCTCTTCATGGCCTCCTAAGTGCTTTCTAGTTTCTGGGGGCTCCCACTTACTGTCCTTCAGTCATAAAGCCAGGATTTTGTTACCTGTCAAAGCTGCACATTGTAATGAGTATGTCCAAGTCAAGCGGCATGAGAAGCAAAGGAAAATAAAATTTTTTAAAAAGTAAACTCACTGTTAAGTTCCAATGTGCTTTCCTAATCTGTTGGTTATTGTTTACTTTTCAGAGTGCACAAATCACTGCTTTATGCGTTCTGACTAGGCTTTATAGCAGCAGTGGAAGAGAATGGGTGGAGTGTTTATTCTCTCTTACCTGCAATTGGAAACCAAATAAATTTCAAAAAGGCGTAGAACATTCCAGAAACCATTGAAACTCACCCCATCCCATTCTCCTTGTTCCCACAGAGGTAAACACTACCTGAGCTTGCTATGTACCCTTTCCGATCATACTTCTATATTTTAATTATATGTGTTCCATAAAAACATATATAGTTCTACTTGCATAAGTTTACATAACTCTGATATCATACTACATAGATCTTTGTCATGCAATTCTTTCAATATTATGATTTTGAGATTAATTTATATTGACACATGCATATCTGGTTTATTATCTTAACTATCATTTATACAAATATAATATATATCCATTCTCAAATTAATGGACATTTAGATTGTTTTGATATTTTCTATTAAAAAGTATCCCAAAATAACTCCCTTTTCTTTGTTCCAAAAATATGTTAAACGATATAATAAGGATTTAATTTCACTGATAAAAAGACTACATTAATTTGTTTAATTTCAGTGGCTTCTTTTAATATTGCAACAAGTTAATAGAGAAATAACTTCTGCTATAAAGTATATTTCTGAGAAATCATATTTTCTACAAAGTTATATACCATAATAATATAGTTTACATGACCATAAGATTGAGGGCTGGCCAGACAAAATTTATGGCACTAAATCTAAGCAGCATACTAAAGGAGAAAAAAACTAAAACTAAAAATGCTAGTGCAATTTAAAAGGCATATCAAATTCCTAAAAGTGAGGAACTATGGTAGCCAATGCAGGACTTTATAAAAAGAAAAAAAACAAAACGCTTTGATGGGAGAAGGTATAAGAAACAACTAAGGCTGCTGAGTTATGAGCAGGAGGCAAATACACCAGGACGGGAGCACTGCATGAGAAACATTTCCAAGATAAAGCTCATCGCTAAGAGGGAAAATGTGGGATATATATATATATATATATATATATATATATATATATGTCTGTTTTTTATTACTGTAATGAAATAGCTAAGGCAGATTAACTTTATCAAGGAAAGGGATCTATTTAGCTCAGAGTTTTGGAAGGTGAACATCCAAATAGTGGTTGTAGTAAAGGCTCCATTTCGAATGGCAAGAGCAGGGAGGAGGAGAGATCACGTCTCCATACAGAAAGCCACAGTGGCTGGGTTGGGCCAGCTTCCAAGTTTTGGAACAACCCCCTCACCAGAACTAACCAGGGCTTCACAGAAAATAACTTAAACACTTCACCAACACATCTCCAGTTGACTAAGGGTCTCCGATTAGACCCCACCTTTTAAAGGTATAGACCATTTCCCAAAGCTGCCAGCTGGGACCTCAACTACCAACTCATGAGTGCTGGAGATAAATCCAAACCCCATGGAAGTACGGAAGTGTGTATAAAATACAATCTTTTATATCTACAATATTTTTCTTTCCTCAATGAGCAAAGTAGAATTCTGTTACATTCATTACATTAACATGCCTCATATTCAGCCACTATTACTTGATGGCTAAATATTGATATATTGGGAAAAAACTATATTTGAACCATTGGAATATCTTATACTGCATCATTCTTCTATTTAAAACTATATACGAGCTAATTTACACTGCAAACCGGCATTGTATCAGAGTACATTGGACAGCAGTTTTACCTAATTCACAACTAATAAAATGAACATTTAGAAAGATTATATAAATGACCCCAGGGCCTTACATTAAATAAGAAACAGAGTAAGGACTCACATCCAGGTCTCTCTGAGCCTATAGAATATGTTCTTTAACACTGTCTCTAATAATTAAAAATAATCATTATCTCAGGAGAAGTTGTGACAAAATGTAATGTTCAAATTGCTGTGGCCTATGGTAGTTAGCAGATGTATAACTATGAAATTGTGAAATTAAATCATGATAACTTTTTAGAATGATGGTAGAGCAGAAGGTATGATTTTCATTTACTTTAGCAAGTACTCTGATAAAGGTAACAACAGTTGAATCTCAAAATAACCACATCTTACTGGCATATGATATCAACTCAAATAAACTTGATGTCAAAATCACAAATGTCTAATTAAATATCAGCAGCTAAGTCAAATCAGTAGGTCTTTTACAAAGCTAACATCAAAATTTAATGCAGGATTCAGCTATCATCTGTTTTTGAGGACCACACACAGTGCCTTCCATATCCATGGAGTCTATGGATGAGTTCCATCTATAAATTCAAACAACCATGGATGTAAACTCTTTTTTAAATAAATGTGCTTATATTAAGCATGTACAAACATAATTTTTGTCAAGTTTCTCCAAATAATTTAGTATAACATCTACTTATATGGTGAGTATGTTGTATTCTGTCTTATAAGTAAATTGAGATGACTCAGAACATATGGGAACATGCCATAGCTATATGCAAATACTAGGCCACTTTATCTAAGGAACGTAAGCATCCATGGATTTTGGTACTCAAAGAGATTATCCTAGAACAAGCGCAATATCAAGGCAGAAGTTAATCAAATCTATCACTGTAGTGCGACAGCAGCAATAGACAATATGTAAATAAATGGGCCTGGCTATATTCCAGTAAAGCTTTATTTACAAAAACAGGCAACAATCCAAATTTAACCAATGTGCTAACCCTTCAAGTCATAAATCATTTTTTTAACTTTCCAGGCAAAGAAAGAGCACCATAATGATAAAATTCTTTACTATTTGACTCAGTGCCAGTATATTTAAGCAACATCATATGCTGGTAATTAAGAAAAGACAATTAGTGTTGTCATAGTAACAGTGTGACTAGGAGCCACATTGCATCGCATCCAAGCTTTTTTAAATACGCTCAATATCATAAGAGATAAAATTGTCAATAATATCCTCATCGATAGCAGTAAAAAGTAGATATTCTAAATTCATGCACTTATTAATGACTTTGGGATAAATTAACCCATAATTCTAACACATAGAAACATACGTTGTAATTATAAAATGAATTTTAAGAGGTATATTAAATCTTTCTTTTTCACTCTGTCTTCACATATATGTGTGTGCAAATAATTACATATGGATAAAGGATAGTTCTTGAAAAATCACTCACATTCATTAACACTTACTAATAAATAATTGAATTAATAAATTAATTTGATTAACAGTGACATTATTTGTTTTATTTATTAATAATCCCAAAAGAAAACAATTCTCTATCTAGAACAAATTCTAATGAATATACGTTTCTGCTAGTAGGAATCTAGAAATATCAAAATGATAACAGGAAAAACAAATGAACATTTTTCTAACTCCAAACTATTAAAATTCATATTCTAAAAACAGTCAAGAATTTGGGGGCCTGTGAGATGGCTCAGCGGCGTAAGCGCCTGCCTGGCAAGCGCAAGGGCCCGAGTTCGACTCCCGGAACCCACATACGAAAAAAGGGCCGGTGATATCGCTCAGTGGCACGGGCGCCTGCTGGCGCGCAAGGTCCTGAGGTCGACCCCCCGGTACCCACAAAAAAAAAAAAAAAAAGAATTTGGGAAAATACTCACAATATGAAAATACACAAGTATAAAATGTTAAAATCACATTATCAACTCAGGAATAATAAGAGCTGAGGAATTATAATTCACACCAAAAAGAAAACAAACACAACAGAGAACCGACCCATGTCTCAACAGAGGTTCCTCTGCTTGACATCCTACTTCTACTTCATACTTCACTACTGCTAGTTCGCCAACCTCACCTACACGGGCATGGAAAAAATAGATGTAGGTTTATCAACCACATAAGGAAATAAGTAGTTCAAAGTGACAGACTTTGAAAAATCAAAACAAGTGTTACAAATAAAAGGTCTCTATTCTCCTAAGACTGGCTGTTCTTTGACCATGGAAACAAGTAACCATTGATCTAAATGATCATTTACAGCTTCACACCAGTCCACAAGCCTCTGTGCTTTGTTCAGGGGTCCTGGGCACTACAAAGACAGCTCTCCCATGATTAGCAAGCAGGAAAATTAACTTTCTGTTCAAGATGCTGAGCAGCGGCCTCATCCTTTAACAGGTGGCTTCTATTAAAAGAAAGAAGACATGAAAGAGAGAAGGAGGAAGAGACGGAGGGAGGGAGGAAGGCAAAAAAAAGGTTTTAAAAGGGATTTGAGGTCTTAAGTAAAGTATCTTGCAGGACAAAAAAGACTTTCTAGAACCAAAATAATGATTTTTTAATTTTTAAAAGTCAACAGAGTGAGTAGGAAAGACAATGAATGCAATGTGAAACTGAATTCATGGTTTGGGCAAAATAAACATGGATGCAGCTCACAAAACTAATTAATTATGCAAGAAACTGAAGTAAGAGTCTAGATAGCCACATTTTCTTTGTATTGCATAGTTAACTTTTTCTTGAGAAAAGGATAAATTTTAGGAGGTGAAAGAGCTACATACTGAAAATTATAAGGTACTGATTTAAAAAAGTAAAGGCATAAATAAGTAGAGATATAACTTATGTTCATGAATTGAAACAATTAATATTGTTTAAAAAACCATGCCTCCCAAAGTAATCTTCAGATTCAATGTGTTAAAAGAAAATGATGACAAATCTAATGTTGCAGATCTTACTTGGCTTTATTTACCATTCTAGAATCAGGGAGAAGATCAGACAAAAAAAAAAAAAAAAAAAAAAAAGGCTTCCAAATGCCCTGCGGCAACACATGGCCAGGTTATATTTATAAGCAAAGAAAAAGAAGTGATATATATAAGCAGAAGTGAGTGCAGACATCCTGATTATTTACAGCCCGCATCTGTCCCATCTGAACATGGTTTGCATAGTTGCCCCTTGCAATTAGCTGAGACTCCTCTACATGCTTCAAGAGTAGGCTACAGTCCATTTATACATCACAGGAGGTTATAGTTCACCATGCACTGAGAAACACTGAAGCCAATTTAAAATCTATGGAGGCAGTTTAATGCCAAACTTAACAAATGTAATCCCTATCAAAGTTCCAGTGGCATGTGTCACAAAAATAGAAAAACCAATCCTAAAATTCATATGAAATGCCAAAGACCCTGAATAGTCAATCCTGAGAAAGAATAAACACAGTAGCATCATATTTCCTGATTTCAAACTATGTTAGAAAACTAAAGTGATGAAAACAATATGGTACTGGCATGAAAACAGACACAGAGACCAATGAAACAGAATAGAAAGTCTCAAAACAAGCCATGCATATATATTCAAGTAACCTTTGGCAAGGTCCCCAGGATGAGTAAAATGAGAACCTCTTCAATAAATGGTGTGGGGAAAAGTAGACATTTGTGTTCAAAAGAATGAAATTGGACCCATCCTTTGTACTAGATACAAAACTCAACTCTAAATAAATAAATAAAACTAAATTTAAAATAACAAGCAACAAAATAAAAACAATGAATTAAAGAATTAAATATAAGATCTGACACGCAAAACTCCTGGAAGAAAACATAGGGGAAAAGTTCCTTTATATTAGTCTTCATAATGATTTTTGAGGTAGAACACAAAACCGTTGGCAACAAAAGCAAAAATAAACTAATAGGACCGCACTAAAATAAAAAGTTTCTGTACCACAAAGGAAATAATGAGTAACACGAAAAGATAACCTATAGAATGGGAAAAAACAACCCGCAAACCATATATCTGGTGTGTTAGTCATCTGTACCTGTGACATAATACCTGAGACGTACAATATAAAGGAAGAATGATGTATATTTGCCTTACAGTTTCAGAGGTTTTGGTCCATGGCTGTTTGTCCCCTTCCATGTGAGCCCAAGGCAATGCTGAACATCATAGCAAGGCGGAGAGTGTGTGACAGAGCTATGCTCTTCACCTCCCGGTGGCCAGGAAGCAGAGAACATGTGGTAGACGCTTCCTCCTTCTGCTTTTGTTTTATCCAGTTCCTGACCATGTTGGATGATGCTGCCCACATTCAGGGCAGGATTTCCCCATCGGTTGCTGTCTTACATGTCCGCCATCTCTGGAAACTCATCTTGGACATACCCAGAAATGTGCCTTACTAATACCCTAGGCACTTCTCAGTCCAATCAAGTTAAGAATCAAGATTAACCGTCACGTCTGGTAAGAAGTTAGCATCTAAAATATAAAAATAACCCACACAACTCAGCAAAAAAAAAAGAAAAGAAAAAACTCTATTACAAATGAGCAAAGACATTAATAGGCATTTTTCCAAAGAAATCATACAAATGATCAATGTCATTAATCATCAGAAAATTGCAAATCAAAACTACAGGGAGGTAGCACCTCACTAACTTCAGTAAGGATGGCTATTTTCAAACAGATAAAAGATAAGCATTGGAAATGGAATGTAGAAAAGGGAACTCTTGTACCATATCAGTGGGAATGCAAATTCATACAGTCATTATGGAAAACAGTACAGAAGTTGTTCAAAATTTTAAAAATAGAAGCACCATATGGTCCAGCAATTCCACTACTGGGCATATATCCAAAGGAAATGAAAACAGTATCTTGAGTAGTTATCTGTACACCTCCCTGCCATGTTCCTTGAAGCATCAGTTGCAATAGCCAAGGTATGAAGACAACTTAAATGTCCATCAGCAGATGAATGAAGACAAGGTGGTGTATTAAAGAAGGCAGGAGGGGAGGGAGGAGAGGGGAGGGAAGGAGAAGGGAAGGAAGGGAGGGGAGGGGAAGAAGGAGGAGGAGAAGGAGGAGGGGAAGGAGGAGGAGAAGGAGGAGGAGGAGAAGAAGGAGAAAGAGAAGGAGAAGGGAAAAAAGGAGGAGAAGGAGGAGGAGAAGGAGATGGAAGGAGAAGGAAGAGGAGAAGAAGGACAAAGAGAAGGAGAAGGGAAAGAAGGAGGAGGAGAAAATCCTACCATTTGCCATGACACTGTTGAACCTGGAAATATTATGTTAAGTAAAATAAGTCAGATACAGAAAGACAAATAGTAGATGGTTCTATGCATATGTGGAATCTAACAGAGTTGAAATCATAGAAGCAGAGAATAGAACAGTGGTAGCCAGGAGATGGAGGGAGGGAAAGGAGTGGAAATGAGAAGATACTGATAAAAAAAAATACAAAAATATCTTTCACTTGTAAGATGGAGCAGCTCTGGGGATATAATGCACAGTATGGATAATGATGGCTGTGCTAACTTGATTGTGAGACGCATTGAACAAGGTATACATAAATCATCACAGTATGTATCTTGAATAAATACAACCTTTATTTGTCAATTAAATACTTCAAAGTTAAAAATGCGAAAGAGGATCTAGCTAAACAAAGGAAAATCAACACACATTTATTGTCCCCCCCAAAACCCACTAAAAAGGTAGTGAAAGAACTTTTTATATCATTGACCTATAAAAAAAGGACAAGAGCACTGATAGCAGATAAGAAATTCAATAAGATTTTAGAAGCTGAATATCAAATGGATGAAGATAAATAACAAAAAATAATTAAACCTAAGCCTATGGAAGGAAAGTAAATACAAAGTAACCTGATTTATATTTGAATTTTAACAATAAGCATATATTTATAATTTTCAATTAAACATTTAAGCCACACAAGTAAATCAGAGTAACAATAGATATCAGAGTAACAATAGCTAGGAAAATGCATATGTATTCAGGAATTATATCTGAACATCACAGAAATTATTTCATTTTATGCATTTTAAATTCAGGATTATACGTTTGATGAGCAATTAAAGAAGTTATGTCATTCTTTACCATAATACAGAGCTCTACCATGAACTAATTCCAAATAGAATTTAGTGTCATTGTAATAGTTCTCATTATTAATTTTATTCACATAAGCATACGAAAATATTTAATTTTTTTATTGCACACATTTCTTTATAAAGAAATATGCATTTCTGGACACAGTGGCACATGCTTGTAATCCCAGCATTCTGGGAGGCTGAAGCAGGAAGACCTCCAAGTTTGAGCCCAGCATGGGTTACTTAGCAATTTATCAAGACCCTGCCTTAAAATAAAAAAGGGTTGGTGATGTAGCTCTTTGGAAGGCCCTGGGTTTAATCTACAGTAGTGTAAAAAAGAAAAAACGGAAAAGAATTATATAGATAATCACCAGGTCATCTCATACTATTCATACAGTAGCTAGCAAAAGCACTCTTTAACAAATAGTCAATCTTTGTACAATGATTTATATACAATTTTCATTGCAGTGTTATGAGTAATACTAAAATGTTGAGAATAATATTACTAAATACTACTACTAATAATACTAATAATACTAAAATGTTATTGAGTTAGAAAGTGCAGATTAAGTTATGAGACTCTGTTGTGAAGCATTAAACAGCCACTAGAAATGATGTGGCAGAAAAATAATCACATGGAGAAGTGTTTGTGGTATCAAATGAAAGCAATACGGTCCTAACTAACTTTCCTGTACAGGTGCTCTATGGGGGGCTGCAAACATGTATATGTGGGCATCTATACGAACGTATGTCCATTTGGAGGGAGAAGGAAAGGATAAATACAGATAAGGACTAAGTGAATTCAATAAAATGCTAACTCAGTGCTTGAAGGAAGTGGCAGGAAGCAGAAGAAAGCAGAGCAAAACAATCAAAATTAAGCATGTAAGAAAAAATACCTGTTGAGAGGTTGTGTAAGAAATTCGCTGGCCTATGAGCATGTTGACTCCCTTTTCGTTCTTCTCTTTTAACCCGCTTTGACCCCAAAACTCTTCCCCGTACAGTTAATGTTTCACAGCTCCTGGTTTCATTTGTCTCCTCCAGTTCAGTTCCTAAACATCTTTGCAGTCTTGCATAACCCTAACCTGCCAAAGCCTTGGGACGCTTTCACCACACTGGTGACTACGCCGTGTGGCATCAGTAACCCTGCCTATCCCAGCTCTCACCCAAGCCCCACACCAGCGATGGGAACCTAGGGCACGCATGTTGTTTTTCTTTTGAGACAAAAGATGTTAATGTATGAGTTGTCTTTTCTAAACTAAAACCTCAGTATTCAGGTTTAATTCCAGTGTTGGCACTTGGCGGTCAATAAGTGAGTTTTGGGTTGTAGTGTGGGCGCTCGTCTCTAAAAGGTTCACCAGCCACTTTGGTGCCCCTGTTATGTTTGCTTAGGCAGCGTGGCTCCTATCTCCCCACCGTAGTGACCTCCACCCTCCCCTTCTCCTCACACTGCCAACCTCACCTCCTCCTTCCTCTGAAACTGACTTCATCAGATCGGAACCTCCTCGCCTTCTGAGCCCATTTACAAGCACACATATACCTAGTTTCATCCTTTTCTCTATTTGCCTGTCATGCAAGAGCCAACTGCCCTCCTACCAAAATTCACCGTCTACGCAAATGCTATTTCCCTCCTCTCTCATCCTCTACCCCATCCTTACCCCTCATTTCTCTATGTTCCCTCCCCCCTCCCTCTCCCAACTCCTTTCCATTATATGTAGACATGCTGAAATTGCACACACTATTTAAAAACAAACACCCTCAGTTAACCCTGCAGTCCCCACCAGCCTCATAGTTCTCTTCAGGGTCAGACACTGTTTTAAGCATTTTTATTCAAAGTATCTTAGTTTCCCCTCTCAACAATTCATTGTCCAGATTGGCAGACTTGCATTTTAAAAAGATAAATTTTAGAAGTGTTAAAGCCATAACTTTTCTACAGTATAAAATAGCCAGGCATCAGTGACTTATTTAACTCAGATAAGTGAGGGAATATAACTGTTGCAGCCAATTTCAGGAAGTTAAAAATAAAAAACACAAATTTATATGGAGTATAGGAATGGTGACATGAATTTAAAACTGGGTTCTCCACAAAAAGGGAGGGAAATCAGTTTCCCTTCCACTAGGCCAAATGTATTTTTATGTTCACAAACAAGAACTACTTGTATGATTCTCCGTGTTCTACATTTTTATCTCTGCAAAGGAACATAGCCTTATAGTATCGGTAATTTCCAGAGGTTCCAACATTCCATGAAAAGACATCCAATAACCCCTTTTGCTAATTCCAAGTCTCAAATCTTTTCTTAAGTCGGGTAATTTATTAGAAGTCATATAAATGTAGGGCTAATCTAGGATTTACATCCTTGCCTTAATGACCTATGCTATTACCTCTCTGTATTTATTTTTTTACTCTTATTCAAATGTTTTAAATTAAGCTTTCTGCATATTCATTTCTCACTCAAACTGAAACCCAACCTACTTACAGCCTTCACAACCTCCTTGAAAATGCTTTCATTTAGGTCATCAGTGGACTCTCCCAGATCCAGTATCCCAGATCCCAGATCCAGTAAGCACTCACTCGGTCCTTATCTAACATCAAAAGCATTAGACAATATTGACCATGCCCTCTTTTTGGAACATTGCTTGAATTTTCTTTTCATGGTGACATCCTCTCCTACTTTTTCATTACCTTAAGCCACTCCTTTTCAGGATTCATTGTCTGTTTTCCACTTCCACTCATCAGTTAAACAGGTGGGCATGTTCAAGAAGTTTCCCTGCTTCTTCTTCCTCTAGGTGCTACATTTTCTGTGTCAACGATCACTTTCCAATAACCATGTTCCATGATATACCCAGACCTGGCATTCCAGCTTCATTGTATTCAACTGTTAAATTTATATATTCACCAGATATTCATTCAAACAAATACCATTTGAATATTTGCTTTATGCCCTGTCTTTTAACACCTTTTAACACCTGCTAGGCACCATGTGGCTATAGAACTTCTCATAGTTACTTAACACTTTTAACTGAAGTCCTCTCAAGTCTGTGTTTCTCTCGGTTTCTTAGCTCTACCCCTAAGTTTCTCAAGGCAGAAAACGGAAAGTCCTTTTCAACCCTTCCCTCTCCTTGTACATCCGCATCATACCATATGTCATCACATTCTGTTAACTCTACTTCATCATTACATCCCAAGTCAGTACATTTAGGCCTCATTTGTACTCCCATTTTAAGTGATTTCAAGCACTTTCACAGAACTTCACTGCTCTTCGAACTGAGCTCAGTGTTTATATATAACATTCTTATGACACACACGAAAGTCAGAGCTGGGGAATGATCATTCTGACTGAGCAGTTAAATGCTTTGTGGAACTCTGGAAAGTGGTGCTACCCCATTTCTTACTGCTTCCTTACCTTTTAAAATTAGTGACGTAATGATCTGATTGTCTTTTGCACACACACTCACACCTCAATATAAAAGGTAACTTTCATAGGGTTGGATTCTTGAACAAAAAGCCTAAATATAAAATAATTATAGTAGCTGATACCTCCCAGAAGAACAACAATTTAAAAACTAAAGGGATTATCTTTGGTGAATACACACCAATTTCAAATGATTTGGAAATAACTGCCACACGCGTTTCCTTGGAGTACATCCAGCACAGAGTTTTATGTGCACAGTTAAAAGTCACAGTGCCTGCTCTAAGTATTCAATGGGTGCTTTTTGTGGGTACCTGGTTACTAGTGTCTTAAACTCTTTCGGGCTCAAGGCTGAAGTTATAATGCCTGTAATTCTAGGGCATAAAACTTTGAGTCATTATCATTTGTCCATTTACCGGAGACATACCAACTTCCGGAAGAGCATGTTGTCAGTTCGCCAGCTTCCACACAATTATATTTATTGTACATTTTTCCAGGTGCAGCTGTCTCCTTGAACTTGCCTCAGTATGCATCATACTGCATCATAATTATCTGTCTCCAATCCCTGGTTAATAAATGCTCCGTGGAGACATAGTCAATTTTCCATCCTCCCTGAAATTGCATTTCAATTTTCTAGAATAATAAAGTAGCATAGTGCAAGTGCTCATTAAAATTAGTTCAATGGATCTAATGAATAAGAAGATAGATATTAAAAATGTTGTGCAAAATGTAAAGTGACACAATTTCCTATTTAATTCCAGTGGTCAAGTAAAATATATTCATACAACAACTTACATACTTTATGTGAAGAAAATATTAAAATAGTAGCAGAAAAAGGTATTTTCAATTATTGTATGAGCATCTTGTATTTAAAAATCAATAAATCAAATAAAATGTTTGTACCTGACAGATTGTTGGATTTTATACACAGAATCAAATATACTGATGACAAAGATTTTGAATGTTAAGTGAAAACTTAAAGCATTTCAGTTTTATTCCTTTTGCTTTAATAAATCATCTGTTTTCTCCAGATGCTGGACTGTTATTGTGCTGAGAGTTTGATCTTAAAGTTGATGAAAAGGAGTAAATTGTATCCTATAGATTACAATAATGTTTATGATGAAAATGTCCAGATTTCAAAGACCAATAACATTTTCATAAAGATGGGCATTCTGAAGCTAACTCCTCCAGAGATTTGAGCCAGCTAAATAACTTACTACATGGCTAAACTGTGTAGTTTTTTTTTTTTTTTTAGAAATCTGTCATGGTAAGAAAGTTTTCTGAAATGTGATCAAATAACCTAGTGAATATAGCTGGTTAAAATCTGAAATCCTAGTTTTTAATCTTATTAATCCTTTCAGGCAAAAGTGTCTCCTTACCAATGGTTAGATTTTCAGCTAAACCAGAAAAATAAGTTAGAGTCAAGGATCTAGTAGCAATTCTGATACAACACTACACTGAATACCCTTGAAAACATTTATGCGAAGTGAAGCCAGACACAAAAGAACAAATATTACACAATTCCACTTATATGAGGTACCCAGAATAGTAAAATTCATAGAGACAAACTAGAATGAACATTATCAGGAGCCTGGGAGAGAAAAAAAATAGATGGCTATCATACAATGGATACAAAATTTCAGTGTGGAATAAAGAAAAATTTCTGGAGGCGGGTGTTGATGATGGTTCCCCAACTATGTGAATATATTTAGCACCACTAAGTTGTACATTTAAAAACAGTTAAACTAGTAAATTTTATGTTGTGTGTGTTTTATCAAAGTGAAAATAAACAATAAATATTTAAAAGATCTATTAGCACATACTAAGAAATGTAAACCACTCAGTTTACAATTAGCCTGTTCATAGCCAATATCAACGCCAGAATTTTCTGTTGAGATGACTAAGATGGGTAAGTGGGACCAAAAGTAGTGATGAAATCATTCTAGCTTATTAATGGAATTCACTGATCAACAATTTGCTGATAAGTTACTTGGCCAATTGGCTTTTTGAACATTCGAACCAGGTCTTCCTTTTTTAATGATCCGTGCAGTCTTTCCCTTGGTGAATATATTGAGAATATTTCAAGAGAGCTTCAAGACAGAATTCATGTGGGTGAAGCATGGAAGAAAAGGCCAATGGATAAGTCAAGAGATCAAAGAAGACCATAGTTAGTTTGCTGCTTTATTTATTGCTGGGACAAAATACCCAATTTTCACAATTTAAGGAAGGAGAAGTTTATTCTGGCTCACAATTTGCAGAGGTTTCAGTCCGTAGTCTGCAGGCTCCAAGGCAGGGTGACTTGGCAGAGGAGAAAAAGATCATGACGTGGCAGTGAGAAAGCGATTGAGGAAGGGGGGAGGGAGATAAAACATCCCGGGCAACACCCCCAGTGACATACATCCGCCAACCAGGCTTCATTTCTCAGCATCACATTTAGCTATGAGCACATCAGTGGACTAATCCACTAGTGAGTGTCACACACACACATGATCCTGTTACCGCCACAAATCCCCCCTGTGAGCACGTGAGGCTTTGGGGGGGGTTAACTAGATATAAATCATAACTATACGAGCCAAGGTGTGTGATATCCAACCACACAGATCATGAACAGAAGGCAGGGAGTTTTTGAGCTGGTTAGACTGATGCTGACAGGATTCACAGCGGAATGGGGATGATCAGTAATTTTCAACCCATTAAGTATAAAATATAAATCAGTTACTGTAGGTATAGTATAAAGCCTTGTTTACCCTGTTGCCTGAATTTTTTTCTTTTCATGTCTATGTTTTCATTCAGTTGATCTTTGAGACTACAGTCAGTGTGGTCCAGGATACCCTCGCACTCAGTACAGGTTGGCTCTCCATCTCCTCACTCATCCAGCCCTTTGCTTGAATCAGACCTCTATCTTGAGAATATATTTTTTTAAATCCTGAGTATACATGATATAGTTGATATGTAGCTGAGCCATTTTTCCCATTTCTAAACTAGGTAAAAAGACAGTAGTCTTGAAAATGGTAAACTTTTTATAAATATTCATTAAATGAGTGACGTCTACCTTCAATTTGAAGAGTCATCACTGACCAGCAACATGACTATAGGAAAATCTCATCTTTTTTACAGATAAATTCTCTAAAATTTTTAAGCCTCAGTTTCATCTGTAAATTTTTTATGTGAATTAAATGAAGTTTTGTAAACAAAACATTCAGCACAGCACCACATCCATATGAGCGCTCAATCAATATCAGCAATATTTAATATAATTATATTATTTTCCTTACTTTCATTACACACTACACTAGTTATCATAGTCAGTGTGGTCAAATTAATATAAGCATGTCATCAGCGTCACAGTTTACAAGAAAGCCAGACATAGTGGTGCACACCTGTAATCCCAGCTCTCAGGAGGTTAAGGCAGGAAGATCACCATGAGTTCAAGCCCAGCCTGGGCTACATAAGTGAGTTCAAGGCCAGAGTGCACTACATAGCAAGACCCTGTCTCAAAAAAAAAAAAAAAAAAAAAAAAGGAACTTTACAGGAAAGGCGAACCAAGGGACAAGTCACTGATGTGAGTCTACCGTTCCTCATGAAGACCCCAGCCCTGGTTTTTTAAGGTCTAAATTGGGAAACATCTTGTTACTAACATTTCCTGATGCCTGTCCTCTAAGCAAAACATACAATTATTTTTCTCTTTCTTCAGAGAAACTGACCTGAAAAGTCAAGATAGATGCATTATTTGAGAAAATAATTTAAGAAGACTGAAAAAACATAGGTTTGGGGTTTCTGCACTGTATTTGGTAATGTTTAGATGTGTCCTTTTAGGGAAAAAAAATGAAATTTCATTTTTAAAGAGGTTAGCCATAGTTCTGACTGCTACTTAGTAATAATGACTGTACTAAACATAAAAATTAGTTTTCCATTTATTTATATTAAACTTTAGCTTTGTCCAGTGACAGTATTGTAGCCAAAAAGGTTTATTCAAGGCATGATTATTGCTAATTGATACATCATTTATAGCAAATTTTAATAAGAATTTCAAGATGCAATCTAAGCCCAGATTTCTGTGTTTTATCAGCTTTAACAAATTGTTTACTAAATGGAAGTCTCTCTCAAGTAAATATGGATTTACATTGTAAAAAACTTTTTTAAAAACCTATTTTTTTGTTGTTTATTTATTGTCTTTTTCTTTTTCTTTTTCTTTTCTTTTTTTTTTTTTTTTTTTTTGGAGACAGGGTTTCATTATGCAGTTCAGGCTGGCTTTGAACTCACTTTGTAGCCCAGGCTGGCCTTGAACTCACAGCAATGCTCCTGTCTCAGCCTCCCCAGTGCTGAGATTACAGGTGTGTACCACCACACCTGGCTAAAAACACTTTTTGTTATGGAAAATTTCAAAACATATGAAAGCAGAAAGTATAATAATGAACAATACATTACCCATCCTGAAGAAACACTAAATCAATCATGTTATATCACAAAAAATTAATAGAAATTCTTGCCGTTAGCAAATTCCTAAACAATGTTTATATTTTTCTAAATGTCATGTATTTACACTTTGTTTGAATTAGGTTCCTAATAAATTTGTACATTTTATTTCTTATATCTTATCTTTTCTTTGATAGCCTTCTCTCTTTCTGTCTGTCTCCTCTCTCTTTCTCCTGTACTTTCTCCTCTCTTTTATTTATTATTTGTTGAATAAACTAGGCATTTAGGCACTTCTTGTTGAAGAGGTTTACCACTCTGGATTTTGAATGTCACTTATCACCATTTTACTTTTATTTAAGACACTAGAATCACTTTCATCATGCTCTTCCCAAAAGCCAATGTTAAATGCAGAAAATTTCCTATTTCAGTCAGGTATGTGACTGTGCACTAAGTTTCTCTGCATTTTTTAATGTATATGTAGAGTAGGGATCCTCAAGTTCACAGGCCAAAGAATAAAAATTCTACTTATATTCAGACTACAATAATTTGGAGTCCCTATAATCTAAATGCAAGAATTTACTCATCTTACAATGTCTCCCAGATGTTTTAGAGTCCTTTCCCCTTGTACGTAAAAAGTGGAATCACCCAGGGTCATGTGTTCCTGCTTCTCCTTAAGACGTGACCACGGCCATGGTCCCTTGTTTCCAACATCTGCACCACTGGTGACCTCCCTGAAAATGCTGCTGCGCCCACCGTGCTGTTCTCCAAATGTTTGCAAGTGTTGGCTGATGGGGAAGAGTCAATTTTCTCTTCCTTGTGTCTCAGTCTCCTAGCATGCAACAGCATTTCAGAGACCAAGTGCAATTTGAACAAGATTTTACTGAACATTCTACCAGGAAGGAAGCCAGAAAAACATAAAGAACTCAAATTATAACAACATGGGATTCTTCTCAGAACGTACAAATTTAACTGTCCTTAGATTTCTTTTAAGGTGCTTCCTCTTTACCTTTCAGTCTACTTTTAATAGGTTTTACCCCTACCTCACACCATACACAAATTTTTTTTTTGTGGGTACCAGGAGTTGAACTCAGGACCTCGCGCGCCAGCAAGCACCTGTGCCGCTGAGCGATATCACCGGCCCTTTTCTTGTATTTGGGTTCCAGGGGTCGAACTCGGGCCCTCGCACTTGCCAGGCAGGCGCTTACGCCGCTGAGCCCACGGCATCTCACGGCCCACAAAAATTAATTTAATGTGTGTCATACATCTAAAGTTAACAGCAAAAATATGAAGATTTTAAAAGAAAACATAAAATATCCTTGCAAGTATAGAATAGGCAAAGACTTGTTAAAGAGGATATCAAAAATGTTGAAAGAAAGCTAAATTATACTTTATCAAAATTAAAAATTTCTACGCAATTGAAAATATTACTGAGAAAATAAAAATGTCTGCCAAAAACTGGGACAAATATGTGCCAGATATCTGGCAAAGAAATTCATCTAAATATATAATTCCTAAAAGTCAACAACAGAAAGTTAAACTATTCAATTTTTAAAATAAGCAAAGCTGAGGCTGGTGAGATGGCTCAGCGGCATACGCGCCTGCCTGGCAAGCACGAGGACCTGAGTTCAACTCCCAGAACCCACATACGAAAAAGGAGCCGGTGATATCGCTCAGCGGCACGGGCACCTGCTGGCGCGCGAGGTCCTGAGTTTGACCCCCGGTACCCACAAAAAAATAAATAAATAAATAAGCAAAGCCTTAACATACCTTTTACAAAGATATATAAATTACCAAACACTGTACAAAAAGCTGCTCGATATCATAAGTCACTAGGGGAGTGTAAATTAAAACCACAACAAAATTGTTCTCATCTTCCGTAATGCTTAAAATTTAAAATATTTATAATGCAGCTTTTTATGAAGATGAACCGTAAATAACACCCTCATACTTTTCTGAGTGATAATGTAAAGTTGTCAAAAACTTTGCAAAAATGGACAGCTGTAATAAAGTTCAACATGTAACTACCCAAACTCTCTAGCAATTACTTTTTTTTTTTTTTTTTTTGTGGGTACCGGGGGGTCGACCTCAGGACCTCGCGCGCCAGCAGGCGCCCGTGCCGCTGAGCGATATCACCGGCCCCTTTTTTGTATGTGGGTTCCGGGAGTCGAACTCGGGCCCTCACGCTTGCAAGGCAGGCGCTTAAACCGCTGAGCCATCTCACCGGCCCTCTAGCAATTACTTTGTGGGTATGTATCAAATAGCAACGTAAACGTATCTTTACGATAATACTTACAAGAGAATTTTATAGCAGCTTTATTCATCATAGACTTAAACTATACTATAGAAACATCCTAAAAGGTCATCAATAGGTAAATAAATTTTAAAATAGTGGTACATTCATACATTGTAGTATTATTTAGCAATAAAAAAGGAACACACACTATTGATATAACAATCAGGTAGATGAACTGCAAAATCATTATGCTAAATTTAAAAAGATAATCCCAGGAATGTGCACTCTGTTGTTGCTATCACATGTGACACGAACGGTACCAAGGTAAAGGAAATCAGAATGTGTTTGAGGTTAGCAGGAAACATACTGACTGGAAAGAGACATGAAAATATTTTCTGAGGTGATAAAATAGTCTATATCAAACTTGATTTTTAAAATTTGTATATTTTATTGTTATATAAATTGTAACTCAATAAAAAGACTCTTAAGAGGAAAGTACTTATTATGTACCAGATAATATGGAAATCATTATAATGAATAGATGGTGTGTAAAAGAAATACAGTCCCTGTTTTCATTGATGAAGTTCAAGTCTACAACTAGGAGAATAAATATAACATAAATGTGTCTATAACACAACTTCCAGTGATAGCAGCTTAATAGTCAGAGAAAGAAACAATAATGCTGTGATTTAAATTCTCCCTCTTCATTCTTTATTTTCCCAATTCACAGTGAGCCACTCTGCAGGATGTGTAACAGCGGCAAGTTTGCCCAGGAGTCGCTGGCTGTGGCTTTGCCTTCTTGCACAATGGGAAATCTACATCTGAACATAATAATCCATCAGTACAGAATAGGTAATTTGGTTTTAAATAATACTATGAGTAAGAGCGTCAGTAGTCTTAGACACCATGAGGACTGCGAGTCCAGTCCAAATCCATTTTTACAGCCGCTGTTAAAGAAAGTCATGGCTTTTTGACCTTCCCAGAGATTTGTGTCTAATTTCCCTATTCGCTTGTGAGCCACAGTTTGCCTTGATTAATAAAGTACTTCAGGTGCAAAGAGTACATTCAATTCTGGACATATAGAAATGCAGTGTTTTATTAAAAGATATGCAATCAGCTAGAGGGGTATCATTCGAGTCCATAGTTAAGGAATGAGCCCAATACAAACATTTCCCCTAGTCCTAGCACAAGGACACCTCTAATAGATATCACAAGGTTCTAAATGACCCATCTAATGCATGAGAACCACTTGGAAAGACTGACAGAAAGTCTCAGCTGTGCGTGGAGGGCCAGCTTGCCACCAGCTGTCCTGAGAATTTCCATAGTCCTTTCTCTTCTGTTGTTGATTTCATAACCTAATTTCCATTCGTCTCACTTAATGTGCTGGCCACTAGAATGGCTATCCGTCTTCAATAGACTAACCACAGTATGGCTTTAAGCATACAATTCAAATGTTTTGTCTAAGCAATTAATGTAAGCAGATTAGTGAGGCAGGAAACTTGCTTCCTCGTATTACATAATAGTTGTTTTATAAAAGTTCTGTAAAGAACCTCAGTTGTTCTAAGATCAGTTCTAACCTATCCCTCAAATGGTACAAAAAGAAATTAAAGCCATATAAAGCAGAGAAATACTTTCCCAAAGCAAGTTGGAAGACATGCGATATTAACTAAAATACTTGGTCATCAACTTATAGTATATTATCATCAGAATTCTTCAGTTTTTAGGCTAAAACACCTATGTATTTGAATGACTTCAAGCTTTACCTACAAATGGTGTACACTTCCTATACATTCATTTCATTATAGGGATTTAGAATCCAGAAATAAACTTCACCTGAAAGACGAATTCAAGTTTTCATGTCCTCCTTTGCTGTCTTAAAAAAGAAAAGAGAAAAGAAAAAAGAAAAGAAAAGAAAGCTGATTTGGGTTTGTTTACTTTTTTCATTTGTTTTTTTTGTTTTATTTTTTGTTTTGTTTTGTTTTGGTTTTGGTTTTTATTTTATTCTTTTAACTTCATCTCATCAATGTTTGGCAGAAACAGAAATAGGAAAAAATTGATACCACATTTTTTAGTTAGTATACCCAGTTCCTGAAAAATAAATTTTCTCCTGAAGAACACTTGGTTCTCTGTTGAGGAGTTTTCTATTTAGTGGAAAACTTTGCTTTTTGTTTGAACACCAAAACTTTACATCAGCTGACAAAACACAGAGAAAAAAGGAAAGAAATCTCTGTTGTGTTTGTTTTGGCTTTTTTATCTTTATCAACAAATGGTAACTTTCGGTATATCAGGAGGATAAGGAGCACTATTTTCTTATTTTAAATACTGTCACTGGGAAAAAGCATGGTATATTCGGAAGAATGGGGCTTTGAATGAAGAGGGAATTCAAAAGCTCAGTTTTTCCCTATTCAACTATGTGTTTTCTAATATAGTCTATCACTTTCCTAGACTTCAGACATCTCATTTGTTAGAGATCATTACACCTGATAAGGCTGCTCTCATAAGGAAACTCCAGTGAATAATAATTCTACTTCAGTAGCTGCTTCTGTTGATTACATTTTTATTTGTGGTCTTCCTATGATATTGTTTTTTAACTATAAATTTTTAGAATTTTTTAAACCTCCACTTCTAACAATTGCAAATTGTTATAAAGATAGTCAATCAATATTCTCATTATCATCTTTAGGATTCCTTGGACTTACCTGGATGGATATCTGGCTAACCCAGAATCAGTCATCCTAACCCTGAATCAATAAAATATTTTTATTTAAAATTTCAAACACCATGGGATAGACACTTAAGCCATAAAATTCATGAAATAAGAGCCCTGTAATAAAAACAAAAACTCTTCCTGATTGATGGATTAAGATCAGCAATAACCTAGAAAGACCTGGTTTATTCTCCAAATGACTTTCACTTTGTTGTGCAACAAAGATTTAAAATATGCTTTGGAAACTTATGAAAGTGCTCAACTTCTCTGAATGACTTCTTCAGGCTAGATTGCAAGAATATAATTTGCTGAGCAAATAATAACTAAATTTCAGGCATATATTATACAGTAACTTTTATCAAGCAAATGCAGTGCAACAGAAGGTGAGGAAAGATGCTCCAAAAACACTAGACTGTATGAAATCTAACTCAACTCTCTTTTCATTGCTGCAGCGCTATGTATTTACATGTAGTAGTGGCCACGGTGGTCTGCTGTGAGCACATATCGACAGCATGCGTCCACATCAGAACACTCGAGCTCTTGTTTCTGTGCTCTTCCTTCTGGCTCCCATTGCTCCCTAAGGCTACAGCTCCAGAGCTCTCTCTGTTTCCATAACTACTATGATACTGATTCTGACATACACAAACTTTTAGGACTCCTCAGATCAATGACTTAAGCTAACATATTTTCCCCTTGGGCCCTATCCTTATTTTTCTAAAATAAGGATACAGACTCCATACTTCACTCATATAAGATTAAAATTTTAAAAATAAATAAAAATAAACCATTACTAGCATAACAACCTAGCCAACAATTGAAACAAATTCAGTGATTTTTCAACCCAAGAGAAGGAATAAAAAGAAAGCTACAGTGACTTTATATATCTTCATCTGAAAATATTATTACCATTGTGGTCAAAAATTTCAATACCCAAATAGTAATTGTGCTGGATTATTTTACTCCATCAAATATTTACCTTTTTTTTTTTTTCCTGAGTTTTACTATTTGAACTTACCTGACCTAGAGGAATGTCTTACTAAGTTTGGGTAGCTATAACATACCTGACACTAAGTATTGAATATGGAATAGAAATGTATTTCCCACAGTTCTGGGAGCCAGGAAGTTCGAGGTCAAGACACCACAGCAGGGTTGGTGTCTGTGAGAGTCTGGTCTGTGTTTCCAAGATGAAGTTTTGAAAGCTGTGTCTTGGCAGCAACAAAGGAAGGTAGCTAGCTCCCTCCGGCCCTTTTACAGAAGAAGCACTAATCCATTACTGACCGCAGGCGCCTCGTAACCTAATCCACTCTAGTCAACCACACCTGTTAATACAGCGGCACTGAGGATTAACCCTCGACAGGAATTCTGGGAAGGATACAAATGTTCACACCAGAGCAGGGAGGTATCTGTCACCTCAGACACGCTCCAATACCCTGATCCTCCTCTTTTTTTTAATGGTTTGAATTGATGAGATTATGTACTCATAAACCAGGGTTGTAAATCAACACTTTACTAACTTTTCGAGTTCTGAACCTTTCTTTTTTCCCTTAGCCACTCTTCTGCAGCTTTTATTCTACAACTTCAGTGACAAGGGAGTCCTATACAACAAGCCCTGTGGTCCGCCAGAGTGAGCTTGTTGTCAGACAGGCCTGGAAGAGCACCCAGGGGGACGCCTTCACAGTGCCTTTCCCAGCCTTAGCCAGTCCAGTGCAACCCATTACTAAATCCTAAGCCATGAGCAAGCCTGACCCCCTCCCGTGCCTGGAAATGATCATAGGAGTGACAACGACTCAGCTTCTTCCTTCTCCCAAATTACCGTCTTGTCAGATGAGGTTCACTTGCAATTTTCAGTCTAAAAAACGCTAAAAGCAGAAAGACAGTATTTGCAAGAGGAGTGCAGTGACCGACAGGGAGAGAATGGTTTATGTTAGTGATAAGTGCTGGAGGGGCCGCTGACTTGGGGACGAGTAGACGAGTGTGAGGAGCTGGAATGAGGGAGGAGCTGCCGGGCGTTCAACGTGGGTGTGAAGTGGGCTCAGCCAATGCTCTAAATATCCTGGGTCTGCTTTACTGCTCCAGACTAATTCAGCCAGATGGTCAGCAAAGGGTACATACCTCGGATGAGGTGGTGTTGCTGCAAAAGGAGTCACTGAGTCCAGCCCAAAACTAACTCTTTCCCAGGCTGAGGGTAGAATCAGACCTGAAGCTGAGCAGGGCCTGTGTAGGACCCAAGAAGGATCTGCGGGGCTCACAGTACAACCATGTCTTTGACAGGCCCTCAACACACCTGGTGGTGATTATTCACTCTCCCCTAAAACCTGTATCTGTCTGTAGGGTTAACCTGGTTAGATCTGTGTGTTAGAGAAATCTCCAGCAGTAGCTTTGAGTGTGGAAAGTGAGATGAACATGAAACTGAAATGATTAGGGCTTGGAGGAAGACAACGATAGAGAACAGAAAGGGGAACGAATCAGCTTTTCCAGGAGACACAACCGATCAGCTGGAGAATGACTGCACACAGGAGAAAGACAGCAGATCCTGGGACGAAGTCGCCCGGCAGGTTTTACTGAAACCCACATGGATAAATACATTTAATATCAGGAGATTCCTTCTCCCGGGCTTCTCCCACACAAACGTACACTTCAGTGATACACGACAGCACAAGGAATACATTCAATATTCTGCAAAGTCCCCTTTTAGGTTAACTAAAACCTAGTGCCTTATATCTGAAAAGCTAAAGATACAGATAAATAGTGTACTAAAATTTTCCTTACTGCATAGTCTATTAGGAATAGTGCTGTGTTTAGTTTTACAAAATAGATTTTTATGGTCTTTATTTATGTAACAACTATTCTTCATTTGGAAATAATATGCCAGTTTATAATTCTGTTTGTTGTCTAAATGTGTAGCAAATAAGAAACCTGAACAATGTTTTCTCTGCATTACCCATTTTCATAGCTTTTCTAAACTGCAGGAGACTATGGAGATCATGTAGTGAAGACATCCAATTCCTTTACTTCACAGAGGAGGAAACTGATCTCATCTCTTTATTGGCACAACTGGATGTGTAGGAAACACTAATAAATTACGTATTCTGTCACTTAAAATTTCAGTCATTACTCAACTCCCCTCTTAGTTCCCCTCTGCAAACATTCTACATGCTCTTTCCAGAAAAAAAAATCACCCTGCAATGTCCAGATCACAAAATCAAACACAAAGAAAGATTCAATCACAAGGAGGAGGAAAGGGTGGGGCTGTTAACATCCTCCTTCTCACTCCAGTGAGTTCAAAGCTTTTTTGTTCCACTCCTACTTTAGTGCACACAGACTGAACTGGCCATGTATGGAGGCCGCACTATTTTATCTCTAGGTTCTACAAAAATTAGATAATTATCTCTCTCTTTTCATGTTGATGACTAATAGGCATCATCCCAAAGAACTGCTTTCTGCCTCACCTTTCCGTTTGTCTTTTCCTTTCCTCTGTGAAAGACCATTATACAAGGGATGATCAAAACGTACCGTGAGTACTTAAATTAAAAAGAATTATTACAGTAAAAGACACACTGCCAAGAGCCACGGGATAAGTGTGTTCAAAGCGAGGAGGAGGAGTATTTTGAGTATTCTGAGGGGGATTAATAGCAATTGTCTTTTGCTGTAATAAATTTTTTATTTAAATGTTCACCATATGTTGATAAAATGTTTATAGCAGTTTCTGTCAAATAAAAGCATTATTTGTCCTCCTCCATCTTATTCACCAGATCTGGAACCAAGTGTCTTCTGACTCCCCAAAAATAAAAGAAGCCATGAAAGGTAAGCACTATGAACTGACTCAGGACAGCAAGGCAGCCAAAACAGCATAACTAAATACACGCATGAAAGAGGACGTCCAGAGCTGCTTCAGACAGTGGCGAGAACAATACGGTGAGTGTGTTTAAAGCCAGGGGGAGTATTTTGAGGAGGAATAATAGCAATGTATCTTTTTCTGTAAAATTTTTTAACTTAAACTTTTACCATCTTTTTAGTCACACTGCGCATGTGCTACTACATGTTGGGGTCACTTGCAGCAGTTTTCATCAGTGTACCCCTTCATGCGCGGCGCCTCCCATCTGTGTCGCGGAAGGGCGGAAAGCCACGGGGAGACAGTCACAGAGAGGGGTGCAGTCTAGGCCCTAGGAATTGTGTGTGTGCTTCAAATCCCAAATATGCCAACACTTTTCCAGTCAGTACAGTGAATGGAATTAAATTATTTTGGGCATAAAATCTGTCCTGATCACCCAATAGGTCCTACAAGTTTACAAAAGTTTAGGTACCCAAGATGTGTTAAAACAGTTGGAAAATTCCAATACCAGTAATCACTTATTTCAACATTTTTAATCTCTAAATATTATAAATTAAGTTTATTATATAAAATATTTATTTTATAGAGACACATCTAATGTATCTAGATAGATATGTAGACAGATAACTATTTAGATATACTTGGATCTGTGCATAAATTAAAAGAAACAGATAATTGATAATAAGGAACTGACTCACACAATTGCAGGAGCAGACAAGTCCAAAACTGATAGCCCAGGTTAGCAGCTGAACTCAAGCTCGAGGTGTCGTTACAAACTTGAGTCCAAATCACATGAAGCCACAGGCTAGAAGTGCAGATCATGTTTCTGTGTTGCAGTCTCTAAGAAAATTTATTTCTTTGGGGCTGAACTCAACCTGCACTCAGAGGGCTTCAACCATTGGGTGAGTTTTGCCCAAATTTGGGAAGGAAATTCACTGTACCCAATGTAAAGATTTGGCTACTACTTATTTGGCTATTAATCATATCTTAAAATACATCTTCACGGCAACATCTACACTGGTGTTTGATCAACTACAGGCACCATGGCCTGGCCCTTATAACACAAAATCATCCACTTCACCGGCTAACTCTAACTTTGCTTCCCGCACCCAGAGTCATTATTCGGTACTGCAATGTAATGTAATTATATTAAGTTTTAAAGTGTATCACTGCAGGGTGACATACAGAATCATTCTGTTCAACTGATCTGAATGATAATTCTGGTAATCTATACCTGATTTTTTTTTGTGTGTGTGGGTACCGGGGTGTCGACCTCAGGACCTCGCACGCCAGCAGGCGCCCGTGGCGCTGAGCGATATCGCCGGCCCCTTTTTCGTATGTGGGTTCCGGGAGTTGAACTCGGGCCCTCGCGCTTGCCGGGCAGGCGCTTAAGCCACTGAGCCATCTCACCGGCCCTGTACCTGATTATGATGAATAATCACTCAAAGAAAAATCGAGGGAAGTTTTGTTTTGGAAATTGGCATGTGTATATGGAAGAAGAAAAAGAGAAAGCTAAAATTTTACACTGGCCAGGCATTGTTGCACATGCCTGTGATCGCAGACTCATGAGGCTGAGGCAGGAGGATCCCTGCAAGTTTGAGGTTAGCCTGGGCTACATAGTGAACTCAAGGCCAGCCTGGACTACACAGCAAGACTCTGTTTAAAAAAAAAAAAAATTATTCTGTATTAGTAAGCAAATCAACTAGCATTTAATTTTCAAAACTCTGTAAGTCAAATATATAGAGAGAAACCAAAAGTTTTAAGGATTTAAATCTGCATTAATACATTCCCTGGGTTATTTGCTTTAGATTATACTAAATAAGCCAATTATGGAAGAGAAAATAAAACTCCATATGACTGTCTTAGCACATGGTTTTCAAGGAAACAAACAAAGCAATTTTACCTAACTGTATGGTTTCTAAAAATCCCCCTTCATCTTTCCAAGGGGAGAAAAGTAAATATAAAAATAATAGCTGAATATATCTAATTTCTATACCAGGCTCATAGTTAGATGAGTTTGAGTTTGTGTGAGGAATCCAGTAAGTCCACTCTGTCTGTCTGTCTGTCTGCCCCGTCTCCGTCTCTGTCTCTGTCTCTGTGTGTGTGTCCCTTCCTCTCTTTCTTATTATTAGGTAAAGCAGTGTCTCCCTCCCTCTGGCTTCAACATGAATCTAGCTCATACATTGTGAGGCTCAGCTCAAGTTTGCGTGTAAAGTCAGCTGTGGCTAAAGGAGAGATGATTCTCTTTGAAGACACTTTTAGGAACACTGAGATTCTTCATGTGTGTCTGGAGTTGGGAATTTGAATCTTTGTGCTCCTTATTTTCCTTTACTAATTTGACTTCACATTTAGAAGACTTTAGGGTTTTTTTTTTGCATATCTGGAGCTCATGACTTCCCTGTACTAGTTTTGTCCGGAGATGCTAAGAGTAACCAGCCAGCCTTATGATTTTTTTTTTCTTTATGTGGGTACCAGGAACTCAGGACCTCGCGCTTGCCAGGCAGGTGCTTATGCCGCTGACCTAACTCACCGGCCCCTCAGCTAGCATTATTGACATAACGATATATTGATATATGAATATATCATTACGTTATATTTCCCACTCTGCCAAAAATATTCAAAGTACTGTATATAGAGTCATAAAATTCCTTGCATCCAGGAGTGATGAATTAGGAAAATCAAATGGACAACATTGCATATTACTTTAAACAGGCCACATCACAGACTATCAGTACTCTGCATATTATCAGAAGAGGAGACAATGGCAACTTCAGGTCTCATCAACTTCAAGAGCCAACTCCAGGAACCACTAAACCCACTAAAGAAATTCATCCTTAAAATTTTGTTTCTCTAGAGCCATCCCACTTCTGGTACCAAAATCTGTATCTGTTAGGGCTCACTAAAGCAACGGATTTTGTATAATATATAAAATATATATGATATATAAAGGATTTACAAGATAGGCTTACGGTAGCTGCCTGCAGAGTTAGGGGTGGAAGAAAGCAAAAGGACCATCTATGCATTGGAGAGCCCAACAATCCAGTCAAAAGTCAAAGGCTTGGAGCCCAATGCTGAGTTGGGTGCAAGTCAATATCAGGAAGCCAGAGGGCCTATGCTGAAAGGATGAAGAAACTGGAGAGGAATATCCAAAAGCAAGAGCAAAGACTGGAGCTCCTCCAAAGAAGCAAAGAGGAAGAGACTTCCTTCCTCTTTCCCTTTTTATTCCATCCAAGCTACAACCCTATTGGTTGGTCCCACCCACGCCCAGGCTGGGTCTTCCCTCCTCAGTAAGTACATCATCCAGACACATCCAGAACTGTGCTCCACTAATCTACTTGGCATATATTATTCAAGTTGACACCACAATTAACTATCACAGCTAATAAATTTACCATCTTTTCTCCTTATATGGGTATTTAAGGTTACATTTTCCACATAAGCATAATTTTTACAATGTATCGTTGTACTTTAATTTTTTCAATATAAATACTTTATAATTTTGATATTCATTCTTTTTAAAGCTATGGAATATTTGAAAGCATGTTTTTTGCATTACTCTATAAATTTATTATATTGGTCTCGGAGAACATGGTTTGTATGCTTTCACTTTCTTTGTGAACAAAGAACATAGTCCATGGATAGACATTTATAGCTGGCCAGGTCAAACATACCTCATGGATTACATTGAAAAGTTCTGGACAAAATATTGATAGGTTCATGAAAGGTTTCATGAAGACTCTGAAATGTAAATAATGGAAAAGAGATTGAGAAGGTAAGTCAAAACAAAAAATTAAAATTAAAAAAAAAATGATGAGTTTGCCAATAGTAACTTTCCTGGGATTCTTTTTCTTGAAGATCTTCACATTCTGACTTCAGAATGGGCCTCGTCTGAGGACTGTACAACGGGCACAGACAGCAAAACCTTTAGGAAAAGCCTGCTTTCTATCCAAAGGACTGGAGAGCCTCTGCAGACCGGAAAGTGGGAGGCCAATGGTGAAATCTTAATATATTTAGTCTCTGTTTCCTGACTGCCGTGGAGGCAACAGCAGGAGTGCAAGCTTTTCAAACCCTAAAGCAAACCATCTGCCAGGGTAGAAGACCAAGGAAAACGAGCCTCTGGAAGTGGAGTGTAAGAGGAATCCTTTTTATTTTGTCTTTTCCTTCAACACTTCTCCCCCCAGTTTTCCCCACAAATGTGCAGGAAGCGGTAATTTAAAGGTAGCTTTCCTTTTGGCCAGAGGAACTGGGAAAAGGGAAATCAGAAAGCGGAAGAAAAGCCTCAAAAAGAGAGAACTGAAGTAGGTGATTCCCAGGCTCACCCCCAAACTCTGCTGAAATACACACAAACACAGCAAAGGTTTTGAGAATGGTCCTGGGAACCAGCTCCCAAATCCCACATGAACCCTGACTGCCTCAGATAACACAGGAAAGGTTTCCAAACCTGAACTGATGCAGAACCACCACCCACAGAGAGCAAGAGAGAATTCGTGGTCTGCACCTCTCTGGGATGGCTGCCAGTAAAAACAAAAAAAAAAAGTCAACTTTCTTCAGAAGACATTAACAAGATACAGAGTCTGATATGCCTTACTTAGAATTATGAAGACATAATTCAAAATTGCTCAACATATAACTAACAAAGAATATTGGACCAGCTTTCCAGGGCAACAGTCAACAAATGTCAAAACGAAAATGACCCACATGGTGAAATACAGATGTTAACATAGCTATTATACCCATCCTCCACAAGGTAAAGGGAAACTGTACTGAAATGTATGGAAGTAAAGTTCTTAACAGAGAAATAGAAATGATTATTAAAAAGCAAAGGAAAAAAATGGACACATTGAAATGAAAAATATAATACCTAAAATTTTTAAATTCTCTAGTTTCAGTAAAAGAAGGGATATGACAAAGAAAAAGACAGTGAATGTTAAAATAGATCAATAAAAAATACCAACTAAGTAACAGAGAGAAAAATATTGAAAACAAAAATAAACAACCTCTAGGGTCTATGGAAAATAAGATGGTAATATCAACAAATCTAGCATTTGTATTTTTGGAGTCTATGAAAGGAGAAAGTGGTTGGTGTAAAAAAATATTTGAAGACATAGTAGATGAAAATTTCCCCCAAATTCCTTGAAAAACACAAGTTTACATAAAAAAAAAAATTCAAACAGCTCAGAAAACCCCAAAGAAAGGACTGAAGGGAAATTATACTGAAGGGAAACTTGGAACTTTAGGAATGAGGGAAAAGTGTGACAAATGGTAAGTATCTGAATAAATATAATTTACTATTTTTCCTCATTTCATGAAAAAGTATATGAATTTTGAATGAAAAATGTGTAACATTTTGTGTGAAATTTTTCATGTATATAAATGTAACACATATGACAAAGTGTCAGCAAGGATGTAGAAGACCTGAACCACTAAATCAGTCAACTTGATTTAAATGACATTTGTAGGACATTTCACCCAATAATGCACATTTTCTCAAGTATGTATGAAACATTCAGCAAAACAGATCATGAAACAATCTTTAACAATTGTAGAATAATTCAAGCCATATAAATTGTGTTCTCTAAATATCAGTAACAGAAAAATATCTATAAAGTACCTAAATGTTTTAAAATTAAACAACCCTTGGGTAAACTAAAAGTCGCATGGGAATTAGGAAAATATTTTGAACTAAATGCAAACACAAATTAACAATGTAAAGAATAAAAGATAAGATATTCCTACAGACTACATACATATTAAAAGGATGGTAAGTGTGTAGTATAAAATACTCTCTACCCGTGATTTCAATAGCTTAAATGAAATAGACTGCTTCCTTGAAAGATAATAATTAACAAAACTCACTCAGTAGCAGTCTATACCTGCAACTATTAGAATACTGAATTTATCATTTTCCAAAAATAATAAATTTAGGGCCAGGTGGTTCCATTGGTGAATTCTACCATATATACAACAATGAAGTAGGGACAGTTACACATTAACACATGTAGAAACAAAAGCAAGGGTTAGAGATTTACATTTCCCAACTCAGTTTAGAGCCAGGATTATCCTGATATCAAAACCAACCAAAGATGTTATATGAGAAGAAAACTATAAGACATTATCCCTCACAAACATCAACATGAAAGATTCTCAGTGAATTGAATACAGTAAAACATGAAAAAGGTAATGTGAAAATTAAAATCAGATGACAAATTTGATTATCTGCTGGAATATCGATAAAAGAAAAGCAAACTTTAAGCCCTTTTTGGTTTAAAGTCTATTTTTTCCTTACATTAACATTACAAAAACAAATTTTTGTTGGCTTCATCTTTGCCTACATGTTTTTCCAATTCAATATTTTCAACTGTTCTGTATAATCACATTTAGGTGTATTTCTCATAAAAAACTTATAACTGAATTTTTAAAATCTGATTTGAAATGACCTATCTTTTAAGAAGTAAATTTAAAACATTACCATTTGTATTACTGTTCTGTTTAGACTTGTTTTTAATATCTTTTCATTTTATAACCCATTTTTAAATTTGTTTACTCTTTCCTTCATTAAAGTAACAAACACTTATGCTTATGTTTGTATTACATTCTATTGCTTTCCTTGTAATGTTTATCTTTTAATATTTGGCATATAATCTTAATCTAGCAGACTAAAAGTTGAATCTGTATTATTATCTCCCTCCAGAAAACAAAGATCTGAAAAACCTGTAATTCCAACCATTTGTCTTTGATTTTTCTGTGCAAGTTGAGCCCTATCTTTTTCTGAGGCATTAGAATTTAGTCATCACTATTATTTTCAGTATTGCCTTTAGCATTAATTGCTTATATAGACTGTAGTTTAATCAAGTTCAGTACAAGTAAATTAATCTATAACTTAATTTCTTCATTCTTGCATTTTATTCTGTTCGCTATCCTTCCTTCTTTAATGTTTCTTTTAGTAAGATTATGTCAGTATGACACTAATTACTATTATCAATATATATTATATATAAGTGGATCCTAAGCCTCATCATTGAGACAAGAGCATTAAGCACTGACTTTCCAGCTATTCATGTCAGCCACCCAGAAACACGCTGAAAAGCAATTCTTCAAAACCAATGCTACCACCTTCCTTCCTAGTTCAGTGTAAAAGGAGGGTTAGGAAGACGGAAGGCAGAGTTTTGTGCGATCCACAATTCATAAAGAATGGTTTGGTTTCTCGTCACACATCCCTCCACGTAGAAAAAATTTGATATTCTCCTTACTCGAAGCATGGAAGGGAAAAAGAATTAGTAAAACAAATCACTTTTCTCCAAACCACTTGTTCTCTCTGATTCAGGTATGATTGTCTCTCTGTTCAATTCAGCCAGCCTCTTAATGTAGAAATAGAATGGAGGAATCACGCTAAGAGAAGGAATGTCAGTGAAGCAGCTAATGCTTCCCCCATTTGCCTTCACAGAGAGCAAGATTTTCTTAAATTTCTAAAACCCACAACTGTCTTATCCATGTATCATGTACGACTGTGGAACACTAACCGTGGCAAGAGTGCAAGAGAAAAGGAAAGGTCAAAGCCAAAGCCCGATTTCCAATCAGAGCCAATACAAGGGAAGGCGCTCACCGGACTCCCTGAAGAATCGATGTGCTCAGAGTAGCATCCCTTTGTAAGGTTGCAGAAAAGTAACGTCAATCCCAGCCAAAGAGGAACAGCTGGGGGACGGGGGATCTCCGTAGTTCTACTAGAGGAAATTATTGAAAATAAAATTTTAATAATCCCTTGAGTTGTTTATTCTTTTTTTTTTTTTTTTTTTGTGGGTACTAGGGGTCGACCTCAGGACCTCGCGCACCAGCAGGCGCCCATGCCGCTGAGCGATATCACCGGCCCTTTTTTCATATGTGGGTTCCGGGAGTCGAACTTGGGCCCTCGCACTTGCCAGGCAGGCGCTTATGCCGCTGAGCCATCTCACCGGCCCGAGTTGTTTATTCTTGATAAATCGATAAAACTGAAATACCATTACAAGAGGTATACAGTTAAAAGCTTTTATTTTTGTTTCTATTGTCGATACCCTAGTTAATTTCTTCATTTAGGGTTGCCTGTCATGGATGGAGTCAATGTCAAAGACTAGCATTGCATTGGGTCTTCAATTTCCCTGCTGTAACTTGTTTGTTGTTGTTGTTTCTTTTTTTTTTTTTTTTTTTTTTCTTTGGTACTGGGAATCAAACTCAAGACCTCACACTTGCCAGCCAGGTACTGTGCCACTGAGCTACCTCCCTGGCCCTCATTATGATAACTTTGAAGTAGTGGTGTTCCTTGCTACTTCCTTAGGTCGGTGGCAAAGTTTAGCAAGTCCCAATTTTACAGATAAAAGTAGACCTCAAAAGTTTGTCTTTGTTGAAGCCCTACCTTCATGTAGATACTCAAATCCCAACTCTCACTCTTTAAAGCTTAAACACTATTTCAACCTCCCTGTTACACACAATCCCATGACTACAGCTTCTCGTGGCACTGGCTTGAAAATTTCCCCTTTTTTCTACCACTTGAGTAGTTTCTTGCTTTGAGTTAAATATATTGAAAAAATGTTTATGCTTCTTCATATTTCTATGTAGTGTTAAAACAAATTGACAAGTATTGAAGTTTGACTTTTATAAGCCATTCCCAAATATCCTCCTTTACAAATGGTAAAGCATGTATATGTAAGTAAACTGATATACACATATTTATTTTTTATTAGTGTCTCATTGAACTGTTTTCAAATTTTAAGCTCTGTAGCAATCTTCATAAGGCAAATTCTAGAATGGAAATTGACATTTTGGAATTATAAAATTTTTTAGTAACTTGTTCCAGTTTCCTTTAAACTTTCAGTTGTAAGGGAGACAAGGTAGAAAAAGTAAAGAAAGGGAAGTACTTTTAAATAGAAAATTTTCAAATTGTGAAAATAGCTTTTTTTTTTTTTATTTAATGTGGGTAGGAGGAACCGAACTCAGGACCTCGCACTTGCCAGGCAGGCGCTTAAGCCACTGAGCTATATCACCGGCCAGAAAATAGCTTTTTTATAACACAAAATTGGAAATAATTTCAGGAGATGGATCATATAATCCGTATAAGCTTTACTGGTAAAACATTTTAAATAAGAATAGTTAAATCTTATTTCTAAAATACAAAGTGATATTTTTCATTATCAAAATTTCTTTCTTGATATTTAACTTCTGAGTTCATATGACTATACCCCCAAAAAACTTCTAAAATAAAAATATTAAAAACTTAAACTGATTTTTCCCTCCTTCTTTAGAAAAAACCTCATGTCTATTACTTCTAGGTATCTGTTATTTTTTTTAAAAAAAAATCATTGCCTTAAATATATCTATATCAAACAAAAATATAGTGAAAATATTCAATTAATCACATATAATTTATCTATTAACATCACATATTTCTAAAAATATGGATAATAGATATTAGCAACATACTACCCCATACTTGAATAGGTGCTCTTGGCTTTACGTAGGTTATTTTGAGACATAAAAGACAACCGAGAGAGGAATCAAGAATATTCTTCTCTATGTATGCTGCAAAAGGCCACTGCAGTAAGGAGGGATGAGCTTTGTCATTGAATCTGCTGTCACTGAAAGTATTAACAGAATAACCATTTTCTTAATTCTCATCCTTATGTAAGCTCTTCTCTTCATATTTCTTTTCCTCATTTCAAAGCCTGCTGTCTCCTGATTATGTATTTCCTTTCCTTCTTTTTGCCTATCTTTTCCTATTCAATTAGTTATTCTGAAGATTAGCTTAAAAATCAACATATTCTAGTGTTTTGCTGACAATCACTTTCCACCAGATTCCCCTTCTTCTAAAGAATATTTCTTTCCCTGAATGACTGATAACAGGCATGCAAGAGCCAGTTCAGCTGTGCTTAGAGTAAAATTGATTAAGTTACCCTCAACTTATGATGTATGGGTATCATTTAAAAAAAAAATGAACTGTGTCTTAGGTATCTAAGAATAAAGTCTTCCAAGAGTAAAATGTTTAAATTATTATGTCTTCCCATATTAGCAATACATCTAACTTATGTTATTCTACTTCCTAAAGAGCAATTTAAATGTTTTTTATTAATGGATGAAAAGGTAATAACTCAGTGTGGGGAGAAGGAGACAACTAATAATAGCCATGTTTTTCTAGAAAAGAGTCATTAATGGCAACAGAGCCATTCATTGACAATTTATTATCATCCAGGCTACTAAGTAAACATATTCCACACAGCACTGCATCTCTTCCTCTGGGCAATCTTGCAACTGAATGTTTTCATCAAAATTTAATAGGTGAGGAAGCAGATCACAGTTGTTTCCCGATCATCATATACCAATGCAGGAAATTCAAGCACGAGTGTGTCTCCAAAAACAATGCTCATGGCTGCTGAACAAGCTACCTTATCAGCTGGGAAATGAAGAACTAAAGCACAAAAAGAGAAAAGCCTATGTGATTTTAGATCACCCTGAAGAGGAAAAAACTAAAAAATAAAAAAATTAAAAATCTTTTGAGAATGGTATAGAAATAATATACCATTAAGTTTTTAGTCAATAGCAAACATAATCATGTGCAAAACTAAAACATAAATAATAACTGGACTACTGCATGAAAATGTAAAGCTTTTAAGTGTCTTAAATAAAATGATAAAATTTATCATTTTATAACTATTAAGAAAGATTTAGGGCCGGTGAGATGGCTCAGCGGTGTAAGCACCTGCCTGGCAAGCACGAAGGCACGAGTTCGACTCCCGGAACCCACGTATGAAAAAAGGGCCGGTGATATCGCTCAGCGGCACGGGCGCCTGCTGGCGCGTGAGGTCCTGAGGTCGACCCCTGGTACCCACAAAAAAAAAAAAAAAGAAAGATTTACCCTTATATTTCAACCAGAATAATTGGAGAGTTTACTGAATGTTCAGGACTTTAAACTCCAATTAGCAAGATTTTTCTTTATTCCTTGAACATGATTTCAAAATTAGTTATATTAGTTTTCTAACTAATCTCTAAGTAAGTTTATCTAATCATAAAGTATATAAAAATGCTAGCCAAATGTTACAATTAATGTTGCATTTTCCTGTATTTTGTTATGCTCTTTGAGAAAACAGAGATACCAATAACTTTATTAGGATATAATTGCAAAGATGTCCATGGGTGTTACTAACATATCAAAACAAGACTGATTTATTATCATGTAAAATACACAAACTAGCGAGAAGGAACATTTCCTATATATATTTATTTAACCATAATCTAAGAGAGTTCTTATTTGTGCCGTTTTGAAATTGAAACCATCCAGGGAACCTCAGAGTAACAATAGAAAGAATGGGACTCTTCCTTTAAAGATAATTTTCTCCCATCAGGAAATTAAATGTTTCTCCTGGCAGCAAGTAAAGTACATGGATGAATGTAGGCTCACACGTATACCTCTTCAAAGCTAATCACAAGCCAGGGTTACCCAGGGTTCAGACTAAAGGGAGGGGCAGTCTCACTTCTACTTTGTCTTTGAGCACATAAACCAACTGAGAAGCATCAGCTAAAAGATGCTGGATCTTTTTTTTTTTTTGGAAGGTTTTATGAAAGTATTAAAATAAATTACTCTATCTACAATGAACTAGATCTATAACATTTATAGTACTAAAGAAGAGAGAGAACAAGCATCTGTCTTAAGGCTCACCAGGCTACATTATCCACGTGAAGGGATGTGTTTGAACCACGCTACATCAAAATGTATGTAACAAGGAGGCACCTAAGACTTCTCACATAGGCAGAAGCGCTGCTATCCAAAGCAAAGAGCAATGCATTTAGAATCATGAAATTGATGAATGAAAGTAGGATCGATCACTAGTTGCTATGTCAATGTATAAAAGTTCTGTAATACTTCTGGGCTTTAGTTTCTCCAACTGCAAAAACTAAAATAATGATACCATAGTACCTGGATTACAAGATTGTTGCAAGGACAAAATGAAATAATATGTGCGAGATGGCTCTATAAATTCTCCACTACTGCACAGATATAAAATAGGATTATCAGTCATATCTATAGGGATAAAAGGGCCATAACTAAAATTTAGCCACATAAATACATGTAATCTGAGAGCAAACACATTATAGAAAAAGCCCTCTGTTTCATCGGAGCTAACACTGGTAAATAAATCTCTCCTTGCTGTGGAATCCAGAACAAGCGAATCAGCCCATGTGGGAAGTGAGCGACATGTGCCCAGCACCAGAGAGACATCTAGTGTTGGAAAATAATGGAGAGTTGGTGATCACATATACGAAAGAATGAAATATTCTGTGTTCACAGAAAGCAAAACAAAAATTAAACCGACCTTATAACAATGCTCTTACAGCCCTGCAATTATTCCAGAAATGTAAACAAAATTTTTATTTCACTTTTTGAGTCATAAATAGACATTTTTAAGGAGAAGCAGGAGTCAGGGATTTAATTCTTGGGAGTTCTCTTTTAAGGTATTGACTACCTACTATGATAGTATTTGGGACAAAGATGAGAGCAAAAGGGTCTGCATGGAGAATAATAGAACAGAAGAGCACATTTTTGGGTGGAATTTGGTGAAGAAAATTAGAGATGCTTCTGTGGGGACAGTGAGGAGAGGGAGTGAGAAAAGACCAGACAAGAAGGCTTTAGGTTAGGATTAGTCATGGGCCTGCAAAAAAAAAAAGGTTGAAGGCTATTTAGTTAGATTCACATAGGTAGTTATGTAGCAAGAGTAATTCAGCTCATAGATTTTAATAAGTGGACATCAATAAAGGCACTATTCAGCTCAGATAGCTCACAGATATTTATTAAGTATTTAGGATAAATCAGCAGTGTTGTAAACACTGGAATTCACCAATTACCAAAACAGAAAATGATCCCTGGCCTTGGGACTTACACCTTAGGGAATAAAAAGGGAGTAAGTAATAGACAAAATAAATAAGTAAAACATAGTATATGAAAGGGAAATAATGGAGGAAGTAGAATAGGATAACAAGACATAGAATAGGAAATAAGGAGTAGGACAGAGGAACTAGAGAGTACTTGGCAGAGAGAAAGAATTGACTTTTGCTAAAGTAAATATGTCCCTAATCTGTCCAACTAAGAAATAGAAGATGAGAATGTAATTGAAATTTGTCTTTAAAACAGATGCAAGTTTTTCTCCTCTTACTGTCAATAAAATTTAGTAGATACTTTTCTGCACTCGACATTCAAGTTTTTATAAGTGAAATAGTTGGAGCAACTATGTTTACAAGTAAATATAGCAGTTTTCCATATTCCAAAGTCTTCACCTAATATTTTCCTAATCATTTTTGTTACAGTTTCATACCTATCGTAGCTCCCCACCACCTCCAAGACGGCATAATTGGTTTTAAGTAATGAAGTACTATCATTGCTTTATTGCTCATTATTTCATCTTTATCTAGAACCTCTTTGCATTAGTCATGGTTCTCTAGAGGAACAGAACTGATGGAGTGCATATATAAGTATAAATATTATATTGCTTTACATCATCAGAGGCTGGATAGTCACAAAAAGACCATCTGAAAGCTGCAATAGCTGCTCAGTCCAAGCAGCTAGAAACCTCAGAACACAAGGGACTAATGGTGCAGTCCCAGTCCAAGGCTAAAGGCCTGCAAGTCCCCAAAGAGTTGTTGGTGCAAGATCACATTCAAAGGCCAAAGAAGGCTGATGCCCACCACTCTATGGCAGCAGCTCAGAAATGCACCCATCCTAGAAGAACTGAACTTGAGCTTGTCGCCATCCTGCAGCTGTCTGTTCCAAGGCCCCAGTCGATTGCACTATGATGCCCACATTCATGTGGGCTGCTGACCCACATCCCAAAAGTCTATGAAGACAGGGCCGGTGAGATGGCTCAGCGGCTTAAGCGCCTGCCCAGCAAGCGCGAGGGCCCGAGTTTGACTCCTGGAACCCACATACGAAAAAAGGGCCGGTGATATCGCTCAGCGGCACGGGCGCCTGCTGGCGCGCGAGGTCCTGAGGTCGACCCCCGGTACCCACAAAAAAAAAAAAAGTCTATGAAGACACCCCACAGACACACTAGAAATATGCTTTATCAGTTTTCTAGGCATCTTTCTATCAAGTCAAGTTGACAACCAAGATTAACCATCACACACTTCTCCCTTTTATTTGAATATCTATGGATATTTTTCTTAATATATGAACAAAAGAAAATATTAATTAGGTTGTTCCTTGAATTCTAATGATCACTACATTATAGTAATGTCAGACAGAAGGGAAAAAAACACTCTTGTTTCCGAAACTGAGAAGGAAACACATGGTAAAAATAGCAATGCAAGTCAATTCTGATGTTTGAAATCTCCTCTATGGCCATACCTCCCTGAATGCACCCTACTTTGTCTGAAATCTTTTAGAAACATCTATTGAAAACATATGCTATTGTCTTTATCATACAGCTCCTGAAGGGGTAAGACAAGATAATTTTGATGCACATGCTAATTGTTATTGTACATACCAGAAGAGGCAAATGGTTTTCAGGAGTTTTTATATCAGTAATTTCCCTCTGAAACAATTTGAAATGGCAATATGATCATTATTTTTTTGTTTAGTTTCTCTCCATTACAAAGGAGATTTTTATCCTTCATCTTGGTATTTATTCTACATCATTAGCTTTTTGTAAATGTATGTCATATGTTACTTTTTATAGCTCTCTTAACTCTCCAAACTTAACAATACATACAATTATGTTCTGCTACAGAACATAGTGTGAAATGACATAAATTGGTTTCTTTTTAATAAATGTGTGTTCTCACAATTATGTGATAAATCCCCAGATAAAGTCCAATCTCTGCACCCAACATTATTTGTACAAAATCTGCTCAAAATGTTCTGACTTTTTCTTTTATTATGATAAAATATAATAATGTAACTTTAGTAAAATTAGAGCATTTTCTTCACAAAATATTAATATACCTATTCCCTACATAGCAAAAAAAAAAAAAAGCCTTGGGATTCAGAGTTCAAATAGAGTCACATTCTTGTTTTCCATTATTCACAGGAAACATGCTGATTTATTCAAAAATCATTGACTATACACTTTGCTTGCAGTCATATTAATCAGCTGCTCACTGCCCCCGGCCATGTAATGGTCATATTCAAAAGTCAGAAGTCACACTCAGAAACAATTAATGTGTGATAATTAAACTTTTCGTTCACTTTTCATTCTTGTATTGAGACAATTGTTGTCAAATGTTCCAATTCTTTTATTTTCACAGAGAAAACCACTTCCAGCTTTAATCCTTTGCAGAAACATGCACATACACACACACACACACACACACACACACACACGCACACAGAAAGATGCACACAGAAAAACACACAGAGGCACACACAGAGGGACCCAAATGAACATGGGAAATATATGAAAGTCTGATTTAATTGAGATCAATGCTGTTACTTATTTTAAAAAGCTAATTTTTAATGTCAGTTTATCTTTCACTACTATTGAATAACATACACTGTTTAAATTTATCACTAAGCTACTGATCTTCCTATGCATCATGTTACTATGAGATGCCTTGTGATGATTTTAGTCACTTCTCTATGTAGTAAGACTGAACTGATATAGAAAATGACTGGTTTCTTACGTGTTATCCACATAACTACGCACACATGGCAATATGCCATATACAGTTAAAGAAAGGCAATAGTTATGAAATATAGAACCACAGGACTGAATCCACAAGGTTATCAGAAATGTGCTTCGTAAACATTCCTGTCTTCATAACAGAGTCTATCGAAATCCCTGTATGAACTCTCTAGCTGAACTTAAGCTATGTGAATCCCACTGAATCATATAAAAACTCTAACAGACAAGAAAGAAGCATGCTACCACAGTATGAAAGTATAATAAAAATCTATCTTTCGTTTTGTTGTATAAGTTAACACTACATCCATGAGAGGAGCTCTTTACATAATTATAAAACCTGAAGATTATCTAGAGTTGCAATTTCAGCTCAAGATCAGATAATTTTCACATTAAAATTCTATTAGAAGGTGCCATGCATCCATAATGCACTTTAAATTTGGATATTTACAGTTTTGGACAAATTGGAAATTTTTTAGAAACTGAAAACACCTTACTGATAAGACTTTCTGAGTTCACAGTGCGATAAAATTACTTAATGGATATACTGGGGACATATGCAACTCTCTATTCACCTATAGTTATAACTAATAATTATAAAAGTAATGGTCACTGCTATCAGAGAGAAGCATGAACCAGGCAGTGTGTAAAACCTTCATGGGATCTACTTTCATCTAACCCTCACAGCAAGATGCTGAGGTAAATACTGTCTGCCCGACTCATGCTTCTTCTGATAGCAATGATCATGATTCTTATACTTATTAATTATAGTTATATTACAGGTAGTTTGCAACTATGAGAATTTAAGCAAGCTTGTCAACTAAGTCATGTTGGACAAAATTCACTCAGTTTGTTGTCACCGGGGACTTACACCATTAAACACCATGAACAAAAGGTATCTCATAATGAAATTATTATTACTTGAAACACAACACCTCAGAACTCATACATACAATCTAGCCTTGATTCTGTGTCAATAAGAGGTATCCAAAATGGAAAAACAAGACATGATACAAACCAGAAAGGTTTGCTGCGAGCTTAAGAACATCTCATCTTCAGGGACACAAATTTCCAGCAAACAATCAATACCTAACGTAGTGAATGAAATTTTGCATCACAAGGCAGTGACATTCAGAATGTGCTAGAAGAGTGTTACTATTATTTCTAAATATGACTTTTAAAATAAATGATGAAAAGTTTATTCTAAAAATTAAAAACTGAATTTTGTAAAATAGACATGTTTTGGGGGAGGCATACATATTTTTAAATTCTTACATGCATATATGAACTTGAATTGGTTTAGTGCAATTTTACTTATCACATGTCATTTTAGTAATGTATGACAACATCATTCACAGGCCACCTATACAGTATTAGCAAACTACAAGGGCAAATGTAGCTCAGGGAACACATTTGTACATATTTTGATCTATATAGACAACCAGCATGGTAAAATCTCCAAAAATATTATTCGCTTGAATGACAGTACATTTGTGATCAATTTACCTCAAATATATATTGCCTTTAGAAAAGTATTCATGAAAACTCTTGACCTGCTGAAAAACGTTTTCTGAACTACAAAATGTTTATCAGTTCTTTCAATCCATAATCCTCCATAAGCTAAAAGTATCCCCTAAAACCTTTAGTCCATCCACCACAATCTTTCAAGGAACAAAATATAGACCTAAGATTCTGTGACTTGCCCAAGGTTTTATGTATTTCTGATTCTTGAGCCAGGCCCATTGTCATCAGATAGACGCCCTCATTTTGTAGATGCTTCTATCTCTTTTCTATGGAAATAATTATAGACTCATGGGAACTTGAAAAAAATGCAATACACAGAAAACCTTGTACCTTTCACTCAACTTCCTCTAATGATGTACTTTATGTATGAGTAGAACAGTGTCAAAATCAGGAAACCAATGTCAGTACAACACTGTTACCTGCAATATACACATTATTCAGTTTGTCATTTTTTTACATGCACTTGTCTCCCCTCTCCCTCTTTGGTACACATTGCAGGGAGTCTAGTTCAGTTGGATTTTATCCCATGTATAGAAGAAACTTTGGCGAGGTCAGCCAAGAACAGAAAGCTCTGGTAGCTGGATGATACACAGTGCTAAAATGAGTGCGCTGCTTATTTTCCTATTTTAATTTTTCACATTTTATAAATAGAGTTCTTCAGGATTTGACATAATGTCTTTTCATCTCTGATTGGATAAGTATGAGCAAATAAATAAGATTTTGAGTGGAAATTTTCCATTTTGTGAATAAGGAAATGAAAGCAAATAGGTTGAGGTTAATGGCTGAAAATTCGTCACATTATTTGAGGCCATCATCTTTATTATGTGAAAGAAAGCAATTAGATGATGACACCTTCACACTTTCTTATAACTCCAGGAAAAGGCCTTCAGGCTTTTCTAGAAAGCACGTTGCTCTGGCTGCTTGTGTCCTGAGATCTGTCTCTACCTCAGCCAGCTCAAGGGGACAGGTGGGTTGCAAGTGGCCTTGCATGCTATACTTGATACATTGGACAGTTTCACTTGTCAGGGGAAACAGATGTGTTGTAAAGAGATCATCAATCTACATGTGGCTTTTTCTATAAATACCCAAGCTGATTTTAAGAAGGCACAGATTGGTAGTAAAATATTCACTGTCTTCCACAAGCACAAAAGTATTAAAGATTATTTTGAGGAATGTAATTTCACAGATTTGATCAAAGGTTTAAATGACAAGATGTTTTATTATTTGAAAATTATTTACCGAAAGGTGTTTTAGATTTGCCTATTTTAGGGACATCTACGTTTCAGATGAATAGAACAATATTTATTGCTTTGATTATTACACTAAATTAACCAAATGGAAGATTAAAATGTATATTCATAAATAACATGCATACATATTTAATGTTAAAAGCCACTACTATTTTATATCATCTTCTCCAAGATTTAAGAACTGCTAATAGCAGTGGATACTCTAGTGAATTATGGGGCTAAACCTCAAAGGCATTTATCTAAAGTCATTTTTAGGACATTATCCTACTGAATCAGCTTTGAAGGTAATGAGTAAGAGAATCCTACAATTAGCCTGTTAAAATATAACTTTTTACAATTTGTAGTAGCAATGCAATTTTTATTAACTAGTTGAAAATAAATTAAGGGAATACATGCAAAAGGAAACATTAGGAAAATCCATACCCTCAAACAAAGGGGAAAATCTGACATTTTTTTTAAGTAATTGATTTTTCACTAACTGACAATAAGTTTAACAAGTCTTAACAAGGACTTAATTTAGTATTCAGTGAGATAATGGCTTTACCATGAAAGATATTTCATCTATGTTTTACAAGTTGGAAAGAAAGCAATTACCTTTAAATTTTGTTAGTTTAACTAAACATTAAATTAATTGGTTTAATGTTTTGTTGATTTTTTTCTTCTGTTAAAACTCTCAATTATTCTGGTGAACTTTCATTAGTTCAACAAATCTTTATTTTGCATCTTCTACCAGTCAGTCATTGTACTAATTCTGAAGACAGAAGCAAAAAGTCAGTGTCCTTCCTTCAAGAAAACGTCAATCTAGTGGGACGGGCAGAAAAGAAAACAGGAAATCACAATAGAGATTGAAATAAACATTTTTCCTTGAGTACTTAGTCTTTTATCTCAGATATTTGAGATTATTAATTGCCCAATTTTTCAAACTTTCTGGAACTTTAGCAGTACAATGCTTATTAAAAAGTTTTTCTTTTCTTTATGACTTTGTAAAAGTCTATAAAATTTTCCAGAAATTCTTTATATCATTTGATATAGAATTATCAAATGAAATTAATTGATACAGGAAATTTTAAATATTTTTATAAAATTTTTGCAAGTCCTATGATGATTAATCTTGTCAACATAATTGGTTCAAGAGATGCCTAGGAGATTAGTAAAATACACTTCTGGTGGTATCTAGGTGGGTCATGAAGGTGTGACCTTAGGGACTACATCTGGTCCCTGGCCCCTTCTTCTCTAGCACTCTCCCTGTCTCTCTGAATGCCATGAGTTGAGCAGATTTTCTCTTCCGTGCCCTTCTGTGGTGTTTCTGGCTTGCAGCCAGCTAACCATGGACTGAAACCTCTGAAACCATGAGTCAAAACCTGACCTTCTTTAAGTCACAGGCGTCAGGTATTTTGTCCTACCAACAGGAAAGATGACCAATATATTTATACTTTTTTGTTTCTATTTTTCAAAGACTTTGTTTTCCCTGTACTTTTTCTGTTAACATTCTATCTTAATAGCAATTGAGACAAAATGTCCCCTGTAGTATACTCCTCTACATTTCATGTCTACAACTCTTTTTCTTTCAAAATACTGCAGTCTGAGCATGTAGAGGATATGAACCCTTAATAGACATAGCAATACCTGAAACCATACTTGTTAATAATGATATCAAAGACATAAACAGTGTGTGAGATGTGCATTTTAATAGTCCCCTTGGTTTGTAAAAACATCTCTGGATTATAACAGTTTTTGACTTAGATGAGAGCCTCCACTGTTAGTACCTCTGCCTGCATACCAGATAGGCACAGAATGACAAAAGGAAAGAGAGATAAAGCCAACCATTAAATATGGAAAAAAACTCCCGTACCATCACCTGTTTTGAAAATACCGACCGAATGCTGAATCTCTAATCCAGCTGGAAGGCATATTCTTGCACTTAGAAACAACTCTAATGATGAAGATGGATAGACACAGTCCTTCCAATTAACATGTTAACCACTGCAATTGTTGCTCTCAAGCTAAATATAAAAGGTCTTAGAAGTCGGATGCATTAACAAACTCCATCACTCATCAAGTGATTCATGGTCCCTTAAATTCTGTAGTTTTGTTTCTCCTGACCTTAGAAAACCTAAGTCTTCATTTTGTTCTGCTTCTTAATACTTTTAATCTAATTGACAGTGAAAACCTAATTCTGTTTTCTTCTTGCTTCCTTGCTTTTGACTCTTAACCATTCAAGTATGGATTCTCTGATGATGTCATTAATTTCCAGAGATTTTTATTTCTACTCATTTTATCTTTCACAACTGCTTCCATTTTGAGAACTGTAAATGCTTTCTTCTTTACAAAACTTTAGATTCCATTTTATGCCTGAAAGTTGTCTCTTGTCTCCTTATACTTTTTGTTAATCGTTAATTGTTAATTGTTAATAACCTATGAATAACTATTGCTCTAACTATGAAGCAAGAAAATATTACCATGTCTTGTCTCCTGTGAGTTCATACAACACAACACAAAACACACAATTCCATTCATAGGTAGCTGCTAAGATATTATTAAAGATAGGTGGAAATCATTTCTGAAAACATCCTTTCTGATATAATTTCAGACAGCATCTTAGTTCATGTGTAGAACATAACACTGAATATGTATCACAGAAAAGGGAGTAAGTGATAAATATAAAAATCATTTGTATTGAGGTCAGTTTAAAGAAAGGAAAGAAATAATAATATCTGAAGAAGAACAAAAAATTGTTTAGGCCACAGAATCGTAGGCTGAAAAAATTATGATGTTTCATCAGCTCATTTGCTTTTCTGTGATACAGACAAATTCCCCAGAATAGAGTTTGGCAAGGCATATGCACTCAGTAAATATTTGTTGGATGAACAAATAAGTCATTAAAATACTACATTCACATGCTAATTGTACACTAATTAAAGTTGAGTATTTTGAGCTTTGCTTCCCTTCTCCGAGGATCCTGTTTATAACCATTTCTAAACACCACTAAAAAAATAATCTTGTGGGTCTTATAGTGATAGGGTAATTTTTGTTTAAGATTGCTATAATGTAGATTCAGTTTAAGGACTTGTAATGTTAACATTATTCTGTTGTGAAGAACTTTCATTAATTGTGACTAATACAGACCTTTAAACTTGGCACTTGGTAAATAAGACATTTTTAGTAGTTTTATTATCCTGCTAGAATGGGTTATTTGCTTTATGTTTTTTTAAGTTGGCCAGGATAAGAAACATGAACATTAATATTTGAATTCTTTCATTTTTGTTCTGTAAGATTATAAAACCTAAAACTGTTGCTAATTTTCTAAATCACAAGAAAAGATAAGTATTTAAGCACACTGCATTTTTTTTATTCACACATTCGGCATTAGAGAAGACAGAGTACCTGGGTTTTAAGTTAAGGTCCCCTGAGTTATCTGAACAACTACGGATTACACAATAACTAACTGATAAAATTCAACATTTGAGGTAATATATGTGATATCTTCTTCATGAATTCAGTGTCTTCCTGAACATTTCTTTGCTCCTACCTACTTTTAACTCTGAGTTCTGAACTCTGCTCTTTCATCTTTTTTACTCTGTCCCTAATCAACATTGACCTCTCTGCTCACATTTCACCAATATTCCAAATGGCAATTAAGGATTGAACTTAGTGAGGGAAAAACCACTCCAGGTCTTTTACACCCACTTAAATATGCCATTTAGTAAAATAATTTTTACCAACTGACCTCATATTCTTTAAGTAGGAGGATAAATAACTGAAACATTCTAACTGCAGATGGCCCTAGATCGTCTACCAAAACAATGCATGAAGTAGTTGATTTTACAGAAGCTGAGAGTAGAAAGGCCAGAAAGAGCAGAAGGAGCAGAGTGCGGGTGAGGGTTGCTCAGTGGGTACTCAATTCCAGTCAGATAGGAGTGCGGAGCTCTGGTGTGCTGTTGCTCCATAGGAGGAGTATCGATAACAATTGTGTACTCTACTTCAAAAAACTAAAAGAAAGTATTTCAAACATTTCCATTGTAAAGAAATGATAAATATTTGAGCCAGGTATGTTTAACCTGATTTAAACATCACACAATGTATATGTGTACTAAAACTTCACATAGTACCCTATAAATATGTACAATTTTAATGTTTCATTTATCACTTACAATTCTTAACTCAGTAAAAAATTATTCCCATTTATACATAATTTTCTGTAGTATTTAATAAACTGCTAAGAAGTTAGAAGATGCCATGTAAAATACTCTTCTTTATGCAAAGAAAATAAAAGAATTAGTTTAAACATAGAAAAGTTTTCCTAGGCATGATATCAAGACAGAAACCATAAAAGGAACAATATTTCACAGACACTTAAAATTTCATAGCAGAAAAAAATAATTAGGTCAAAAGTAAAAAAATCTACTGTTATGTCATAATACTGACAGACACAGATTATTTCAGTTTTTCTGACTATAATGATATATTTATAAATTGGATTATGTGTGCAAGTTCTTATTCTAACATTGTATTGTTATATGACAAAGTTTTCACCTCTATTTCATCAAGAGTTAATTACAATATATCTTCACTTTGGGATTACAATGCTTAAATTTCATGCTTTACTAAAGGTTAAACATGTGCATATATTTTAAGTCCTTTTGACATTGGAATTTAATAGCCAAGTTCTTCAAATCATAGTCCATAAAATGTATCTTTCTCTTTGATTTATCCTTTTTTTTTCTTAAATATCCTACAACTGTCTGTCCTGTGATTATCTCATGATTTTATTAAGTCCTTAATGAATTTCTCAATTCATTGGATATAAAAGTCACTGAAATTGTGGTGTTTATGTTAACAAAGCAAAGCCAATAAAACACTTAGTAATTATGCACCCTATAGAATATAGAAATCCAATAATATTTAGTAATATTTGTATTTTATCCTTCAATATCATTAAAATTATTTTGTGCTTTTTAGATCATTATTATACATTTCTTCAGTGTTCTCTTAGAAGTCTTTCCTTACAGAAATTAAATATGCTCATTGATTATTCAATCTTAATTAAAACTTATAACAGTATTATTACCACCTCTTAATTGTAATAGCTAGACATTTGCTATACTCTAAATGATTTGCATTTATCTTGACATTTAATTTCCACCCACCTAAAGAAAATGAGGCTCAGAAGAGTTTCATCACTTGTTCAAATTGGATAGTGGAAACATAAAAAGTTACATGTAAGGATATACAGCCTATTATATGATTATTTTTGGAAGGAATATTATAGGCCAGGTATCTGTAATAAAAATAATTAGAATTCCACTCAGAACTCTTCTTAGAATAAAGGAAAAGTACTAAATGGTTAAATCAAAAACGTTTTCTAAAGCAGTGTATAGTGGGAAGGCCATAATTAATACTTGGGCCCTTAACTTTTAAATAAAACCTTTACAAAGAGTAATCCTCATTCAGCTTTATGCTGTTAACCCATATCAGAACAGGCATGAAAAAATCCGAAATGCTTTCATTTTTTTCCTACCAACAATTCTGTTTGTCAAGGTTCATGAAAAAGTCTGTCAAGGGTCATGAAAAAGTGTGTGGAGCTACCTGAATTTCTGAAGAGGAGCCAGGCATGCATGAGAACTATTAGGCTTCAACGTTATTTTTATACACTTTACTTTCTCTAGAAAACTAGTTGATTAGGGTGTTACCCAGAGGTATAGGCCAGCCCTGTGGGATTAGGAAAGATGCACAGAAAGATTTCACATGCCCAAAATGTCCCACAGACACAGTCTACAGAGTTTTATTTGGATCGAAGTTTCCTCTTCTAAAATGAGTCTCTGAAATAATAATTCTACCAGTTATTCCCATCTAATTTTGAGGGCCTTAATGCATGGCTTCAATAAGCATCACCTAGGAAACAGCACGTGAACTAGGGAAAAGAAAGGTTATAACTGAGAACAGGTGATGGGAAAAGGACTATTAAAGGTTATGGTGGTAAATTTAAAGAGCTAAAAGAATTGGAAATGAGAAAGGCAGTTAGGAGGAGGACCTAGGAACTGAAGATAAGATCTGAAGAAAGTCTGTAAGAAACAGGATTATACCAAAGCCAAATTTTTCCAACATGCATTCTGCCTGGGGCTTTTGATCTCTCTAACCTAGTTGTTTATCCTCCAAGAATTTTTGCAACTAATTAATCTATATCTTTTCCTCCACTGAGTAGTTAATATTATACAAAGATTAACTTTAGTTATCTGCAATACTACTATTACATATTTTTGAATCATTCGCTTGCACGCAGTGGGAGCTAGGGCAGCAAAGTGGTCCAGGCAAGATAACCAGGATTCTGGTAAATGTCAGTTAGTCCCACTCCCTCTGTGGAGAGCAGTAGCACCTAAAACAGGGTGGAAGTGACTAAGAGGAAAGGTCTCCCCAAAAATAAGCTAAGCAAAGGCCAAGCAAACTATCCAAAAAAGTCAGTAATCCTAATGAGATGGACATAAAAGGAAACTTCCTAAATCAATGATTAAGAAATACATGGGGACATCCTACGAAACCAAAAAGGCTCACAGTAGAAAGTATTCCTGGGACAGACCTTTAAAATAGATCTTGAAATACAGTAGTATGATCAAAATATATGGCGAATGTGTAATTTAAAAAAATATTACAAGGAAAGATACATTGCCATTAATCCCGCTCAAAATATTTTCCCATCTTCAAATATACTTGTCCCATCTTTCTTGCCATTTCCTGTAGCAGTTCTGGAATTCCTCTTTCGACTGTCTTTATAAAGTATAATCAAAATTACAGTGAATGTTCCTTCCCAGGGCCATTCAATGGAAAGGCAGGCTCCTAAAAACATAAAAGTGTCCTCATCACATTTATGCACTAGATTTAGCATCATGTAACTTCTGGCTCATCCTCAAAGTCAAAATGACCTTGAAAGGTCAATGTTTTGAATCGATTCGGGACACTGAGGCAGCCTTAACATGACAGGGCAACTAAAGACACCCATAGAAAACAAGTCCAGGACTACTTCAGAAAGTGTCGAGAAGGATGGGGCAAGTGTAATGGACGTGAGGGGGAGGACTTTGAGGGGAATTAGTGACAATGTATCTTTTATTGTGATACATTTTTAAAATGGAAACATTCGCCTTGTCAATCATACCCCCTAGTATTGAAAACAAAAAGGGATCACCTTGTGGGTTCACTTAATTACTGTTGCATCAGTTGCGGTTTGGCTCTCCCATTGTCAACGAGAGAATGAAGCATAGCTTATGCTTATGGTCCATAGTATCTAGTGAAATGCTCTAAATGTAGTCTGTGTCCAATTATATTTGACTGATTTTTTTAAAATGACTAATGCATAAGTGTGATCAAAATTTAAATTTAAGGGCCGGTGAGATGGCTCAGCAGCGTAAGCGCCTGCCTTGCAAGCGCGAGGGCCCGAGTTCAACTCCCGGATCCCACATACGAAAAAGGGGCCGGTGATATCGCTCAGTGGCACGGGTGCCTATTGGCGTGTGAGGTCCTGAGGTCGACCCCCGGTACCCACACAAAAAAAAAATTTAAATTTAATTATAAAGAAAATTATAAAGGTCTATAAATCTTAAATATTTGGTGAGTAGATCTAGATACTTATTACTCTCCTACCATATCTCTAAAGCAAGATTTTGAGTTGAACATACATTCCTCTCCAAAAAGCATAGAAATCTTTTATTGACAACAAAATCTCAGACTCTACATAAGATAACTTAGTCCAACAAAAAATTAAAAAAATTCTAAAATGTGGGGAAAAAGCATTTCCCCATGTAAATGAGCTCTTAGGAAAGTAGGACATTTCTGATAGGTGAAAAATGACAACACAAAAAAATCACAAATCTAAGTCGGGCATGGTGGCACACATGTAATCCCAGCACTCAGGAGGCTGATGCAGGAGTATTGCTGTCAGTTCAAGGCCAGCCTGGACTACACAGCGAGACTCTGTTTCAAAAGCCAAAAACAAGGGGGAAAGGAAAGAAGGGAAAAGGAAAAAAAAAAAAAAAAGAGAGAGAGAGAAACAAAGGAAAAACCAAAAACAAAACAAAACAAAAATCACAAATCTGAAGTTTGAGCTATTTAGCCACCAGTTGCCCTGTTAGTAGCTCATGTCCTAAAGCCTGGATTTTTATAGGCCATGCACGAAATCGGAGACGAAGTCTGGGCCTAGAAAATGAGAAATCAGTCTGGAAACCTCTTGCTAAAGCAAGCACCCCAAGGAAGCAATAATCTCAGTGAGTGAATTTGGGATACGTATTAAAATAGGTAGCAATCTATACAATAACATAAATTGATACCGTTCAAAATAAAAGTAAGCATTTAAATTATATTTCCTTTTATTCTCTTAGTACTGTAAACCACTACTATATACCTCACCGTATATACTGCAAACAAGTCACTGAAATGTTCTGGTTTAGAACGTATCGACTTTTAAAAACCACTGGTGTAATCTGCTGTTTGTCTTTTTTTTTTTGATCATCTATCACTCGTTAAGTGATGCCCTTATTTGAAACATGATTTGACATAGGAAACCATGAGAAACATGGTTAATAAATTTCAAATCAAATTGATAGAATCTAGAAAAGTCTTCTAGCGTAACTTTATTCATAACAATAATGAAATATTTACATATGCGTAATACGCATTCAATTAAGTCATGAAAGTTATTTATTAGATCACATTTAAATAAGTTGTACATAATCCTTCTGGCCTATACTAAAAGGTTTGTTATAGTGCTTAAAAGGATGAGTTCTGTTACCAGTGTATCTGTTTCAAATCCCACCACTGTCACTGAGGTGTCAAGATAAAAACCTCTCTGTGTCTCACTTATTACATTTACAAAATGACAGATGACTGTAATTACAGCACACACATAAATCCATACTGACTTCAAACAGTACTTGGGACAGACTAAAAGCTGTATGTCTCACTTTTTTATTAGTACATGTTTGTAGTGCACAATGTTACACTCCTTGTGGGGGACTGGTACATGAATGTAACACCTCTCAATTCCTTTTTTCATCCCCTTCCCTTCTCTCCATCTCTTGATCCCCTCCCTTTTCTTTTTTTTTTTTTTTTTGTACATGTGCAGTACATATGTTTACATCTCATTCCTCTCATAGAATGCAGATGAAGTGAAGCACTGTGAGAAGCAGGGAAACCATGCCAGGCCCTGCCCTCCCCTGCCGCCTCTCTCCTGTTGCAAACGCACAGCTTGCCAGTGGAAGGAGAGCGTTCTCCCAGTGCCTGCCAGGCCATGCGTGGCTGGGGTTTCAATAAGCCTCATGTGGATGAGAACAACTCTGGTGATTGCTAGATGTCTGTGGGTAGCCATAGCTTTGTCCAGATGCCAACAGACATTCCTTCTTTGGAAGGCTAGGGCTACCACCAGGGACACCATCTGTCCAACAGAAATCGGCGATGTAACTGTGGTCTGAGACTATCTGGGAATAAGGAACAGCATGCCAGTGTCATGTCCCACTACCTGTGGGCCAAGGGCTGGTGAGCATCAACAGGTAGTGCCTGGATGGCACAGAGCCATGCTGCTACGTCGCCAGCAAAACCAGTGGCAGAGCATGAAAAAGGGGAGTTAGAGGATCTGACTTTCATGGACAACAATAAATTACACTGGATCCTGACCCACCACAGAAGCAGACGAAAAGCAAGAAACTTCTAAAAGATATGATTCAGGAAGAAGTAAACTGGTCCGAAGAAGGAAAATTGCAATGCAAGAAGGAAGGAAGTAACAAAACAGAAAATACTTGGATAAACCTAAACAAACATCAATCAGATAAAGCAATAATTGTAACAACCAATTTGTGGGGTTAAAAAAAGCAATAGAAAAAATAAAATATTGGGTATCTATTATGTACCAATGGGAAGAAGAATGAATAGAGCTAAAGTATTTTAAGATTCTTATATTTGGAGGGAATACAGAAATATTTCTTAAATTTATACTTTATTAAGTAAAATCTGCATTTTAAAATTTCCAAAGTAATGTCTGGGAAAGTAGATAGGGAATGTATAACAGAATTGATAAAAACAAGAAACAGAATGATGAAAAATCTTAGCCATTTCATCACAGTCAATAAAAGAAAACAGAAAAGATAAAAAGAAAAGGAATGAAAGAACGCAAAAACAGGACCCAAAGAAAATGAGAAGAACAGAGTAGTAGAAATAAATTCAAACACATTCTCATCTGAAATTACAATAAAATTGAATATTCAAAACAATTCAGTTAAAATGCTACAGGCACCAGGTTGCCTTTTGTAAATCCAGCTATCACAGCCACTCCTAGGCATAAGCCCAAAATGACTAACATAGATACCTGCACACCCATGTTCATTTTACCCAGTTCACAATAGCTAAGCTATGGAAGTAGCTAGGTGCCAACCAACTGACACATGAAAAAGGAAATGTGATATAAGTACACAATGCAGTATTATTCAGTCATAAAAAGAACAAAATCATGTCATTTGGAGGAAAATGAATAAAACTGGACTTTATCATGTTTACCAAAATAAGCCAGACCCAGAAAGAAAAATATTACATAGTTTCACTCATATATGAAATCTAAAAAAAAAAGAGAGAGAGAACATGAAAGTAGGAGACTTAGAGGAAGAAAATAGGTGGGAGGGAAGGGACAGGGAAGAAGTGAGTGGTAAAAATGAACAAGGTAGGTTATATGAATATACAAAATATAACAAAATAAAATCTATTATTCTGCACTATTAAAAAAGAAAAAAATTAAAAGCTAAAGGAAATTTTTCTAGAAAAATCTAGCTATACTGTATTTAAAAATGACAAATATAAAAAGAAAGTTTTAAAATAGAAGAATTGGGCTGGTGAGATACCTCAGCGGCATAAGCACCTGCCTGGCAAGCACGAGGTCCTGAGTTCAACTCCCAGTACCCACATACGAAAAAAGGGCCAGTGATATCGCTCAGCAGCATGGGCGCCTGCTGGCACGTGAGGTCCTGAGTTCGACCCCTGGTACCCACAAAAAAAAAAAAATTAAAAAATGAAATAGAAGAATTAAAATATATACCATGTAAAAAGAAAGTTAGTGGGGGTAAATTCATATTAGATAAAATAAACTTAAGGCAAAGAGTCTAAGAATAAATGTCAGAAAATGTAGATGATACTTTAAAATGACCAGAAAAATTTAATGATTCTAAGCTTATATTGCATGAAAGTTATACTCAAAAGCTATACAAGAAAAAGTCACATGTCTATCTGGATAAATTGATAACTCCACTGCCAGAGGGGATATTTAACCCATCTCTCTCAGTCATACATACGTCATGCAAACCAAGAGAACAAAATGAAAACTCTTGACTTAAAGGGACATGCAGAGACCACGTACCCAACACCGGAGACAGTGTCACCTTTACAATCAATCACACATGGAATATTTATAAAAACTGACCAAATAAACCACTGGGTAGGTACTGACAGATTTCAAAGGATCTATATTTTATAGACCCTGTTTTGACCATAGTACAATTATCTTCAAAATCTATAACTGAATTTTTCTTCTTTGTGACCATGGGGTCAAAGGAAAATCATACTGGAAATCAGAATATTTCATTTCAGTCTCGTTGAGAAGTGGTACCAACAGCAATGAGGCAAAAGCTTAGCAACATGAAAAGCCTGCTCACACAGGTAATAAAAAGAAGAGAAATAGACCACACATGATATAATCCGCACCAAGCATCCTGAAGTTTTTGGATTTATAAATTCCTGTTTCTATCATCTTTTTGACCAGAATCTCCAAACTGATTTTTAATAACCAACAAACTACGAAAGATTCACCGTCGAATCCTTTTCTCCTCTCAGCCACCCCTCTGCCCAGCAGGGGTTTCCGCTACTCAACTGGATAAAAGTTCCACTATAAGTTTAAGATGTGGAGAGCTTGAAAATATGAAAAATCAAGCTAATTTAAAAACGTAAGAAGAACTAATAGGACAGAAATCTTGAGGGTCAATTAATGCAATCTCCTTATTTTGTTTTACAAATGAAGAATTTAAAGGAAATTGAGGTTTTAGGATTAAACTAGACTCAAAAATCTCTTGGATCCGGCCTAAGATTTGTATTACAAAGTTGTTTTACAAACTTACTTTTCAAAAGTATTTTCATTTAAGATAAAATTATGTAAATACATAAAGGAAATAGATTGGCAGGGGTCTGTGCTATTCTTTATGCAATAAGAGAAGACCAGATACAGATTTAGCTTGGCCCCTCTGAATCCAACACCTGCATAAAGAATGCATCAAAATAAATGGCAGAGATTGCTTAAAATGAAATAATTTGGGCCACATAGACACCATACAGATGCGGAATCAAAATGTGCCAGAAGAGATGTACCTGGGACAATTCTTCCTATTGAAAAATGTCTAAAGGCCTATGCGGATATACAGCCAGCCGTGGGGAAAACGAGGAGAGAATAAGTAAAATATAAATCAGCCCCCTTTACACTCAGGTGGCAAGGTGATCTTTCTTGGATTTCCGTTGTTGCTGCTGCTATTTCTGTTGTTTTTGCTTTGCTTTGTTTTTATTTATTTATTTATTTTCTTTTGCCGGTTAATTTTGTCATTGCAGGATAGAAGTTGCTGCAGCTGGGAGATGCGTTTCAGCCCTGCAGGGATGAAAAGTCTTCATTTGCGTGTCATGATATGTAATTCTTTTCTTGAAATGAGATGTCACTAAATTGCCCGGGATGGTCTTGAACTTATGATCCCTCAACCCCATCTTGAAGGTCGCGGGGCTCACAGGTGCACATCACTGCACAAGGCGGTGATCGCACCTTTTTTCTTTATCTGAGTTCATCACACCCTCTGCAAAAGGCCTGCCGAGTATTTCTACGTGCCTGAGGCCAGAATCAATGCTCCACCCTGCTCAGGATTAATGTTCGTAGTATTTATCAATATTTGTGAAAACATTTATTCCCAGGAAATACAGGGATTCACTGCAACAACTCTGATGGCAGCGGGGTGGGACTTTTACCCTCAGCTGACTGTGAAAGACACCGAGAGAGATTCTAACACCTCTCCAGGCTACCTCGCTAGGAGGGGAGGCCCCGGCTGGAACGAGAGCTCGGCATCTTGATTTAGTGCTTTCTCCTCTCCTGAGAGCAGTCAGAGGTGCTGCACTGACGCAGACTGAAAAACAGAAGCTCTTCGTGGAAACACAATAGCACCGGGCACCAAGGAAAAACGAAAGGAGAGAGAAATCATTTGTAAGGAAAGTCGGTTGTATTTTTTCATCTTTTTCCTTGAATGGTTTCTACAGTTTCGTTACTCAACCAGATAGGCTGCTTTCTAATTTGCAAGTCATTGCCCAACATTATTAAAACTTGAAAAACAAAAAATTGACCCATGTAGTACTTTAAGCCAAGCTGTTTTCCCAATTTTCTCACCCTTAATTCAGGGGCACATAGAAGGACTCATATCAAACACCAACAAAAATCTTGCGAATTTAGAAAGCATTTTGACAAATCGCCTCCCTCACTCCCAAGTGTGGCTGCCTCTGAACACGAATGCCACCTTTATCTTAAGGGTCCAGGACATCTGAGGAAGCCGAAAGGTCTGCTCGGCATTTCTGTCCCGTAGGAAACGGTAAAATTCCACAGACACAATGCGGCTCCTATTTGGAAAAGGAAGACAAACCAAAAGCATGAGACAATATATTATTTGTTTTTAGTGTTTCCTACACTCAAATTATTTTACTTCAGGCTGCAAGAAGCAGAGAGAGATAACCCCGTATGAAACACCTCCAAAGCTTCAAAACTCTGTCAAGTGTTTAAGACAGATGTAGGATGTCTGCTGGCTTTGATAAGAAACTGTAAAAGAAAGGACAGAGCCTTAGGAAGTAGAAAGGTATGCAGAAGGGTACTCATTACTCAAACAAGCGAAATTATGATTTTTAAAAGGGTTGCACTATTTGTGTAAGAAGAAAGCTATGATTCTTACATAAAGAACATATATATATATAATATATATATATGTGTGTGTATATATATATCATAGCAGCAATCTAAATATAATAATAGGACAAGTAAATGTGCTGCTTTTTAAGATTTTCATCAAATTTGAATTATAAGCCTTCCCTCCTTTTATTAAATTTACTACTTAATAATCTCAAAAATAATATATCCTGTCTGGAAAAAGTTATAAAAATTTTCATTAGAGGACTTCTTTTATTAAAAAGAACTATTTCAAAACATTTTTTAATTATACCAACTCTCTAAGGATTATGCAAACTATGGGCTTCAAAGCCTGTTTCTCTTTGATGGGGACAAGAGGCAACTCAAAATTTAATTGGCAAAGATTCTTGGCATTCATTCCCAACTTTGTCAATAACCCACTACAAGTATCTATTAGATGACTACTTTGAGTCAGGCCAGTGGTTGTGATGTAAGAACGGAAACATGTGTCCCTCGCAGAGTCTCCGTCCCTCCTTCAACACCGTGTGGTGTTGAACTCCGCCACGATAGTCTTTACTGACAGGACGAGAGCAGCAGGATGTATTTATCCCGACAGCCTGTACACGTTATTTAAAGCTATGGCGGATTTCTTTCTTTCAAACATCTCTCTTAAGGTACTAGCCTATTATAAAGTCAAGGTTTTACTGATACCTATAAGTTTAATTCACATAGACAATAAATATCTCACACTTCTAAAATCAAACTATAATGTTAGGAATTTTCTGCACTATGTGAATGTATTAAAATTGTAAAAGATTTTCTTCTAATTGCAGAGTAATTTATTTGCTTATGTTGCTTTCTTTGTCATTAAGATATGTCATACTTAGATTACTTCTTTGAACTTTATTAATATCAAAACATGTATGAACGTGCAAATTGTATAACATTATTGCCTTAAACAGGAAAATATGTCATTAAATATAGATATATCTAAATTTTAAATGTTTAAATTATAATTCTTAAAATATGATTTTAATACCTAACTTTACAGTCTAAGCTTAATTATAATTTTTAAACTGTACTAAGCTTGTAAGAGCAAATTATCTACATGAATTAATCTTAATTTTCAAAATTTTAAATATTGCATTTAAATGTATTAAAATTTAAAACAGTAAATAATATCAAATTAGTTTCTATACTAAAATGGTATAAGATATATAAAATTATACTCCAAATTGAAAGTTTTAAAATATTAACCCAGCTATCAGAGTATTAGTTCATTAACGGGGAAATACATTTTAATATTAATATGTTCTAGTCACATGTATTTAATTTTAAAGTTTTTAACCAAAAATGGAATCCTAGAAAATTAGAGTAGATTCGAGCATTACAACTTACTTTTAAATTCTTTTTTTTTTAAAGCACATAAGGGAAATATTCAAATAATAGACTTTCCAGTATAAGATGTTTTAGACTAGTATAGTGGTTTTATCTTTTTTATCAAATTTTTCTAATGCACTCATTTTTCCAAGCTTTCAGAAGTTTGGCATATGTGATTTGGAAGAGTAGAGTCCCAGAGTCATCTCTGTAGGATTTGGGAAGGGAAAGAACAGGCCACACAGTAAACTCAAGTCCCAAGTTGGCAAAAATATCTTTTAATTGAGGTACCTGTTTCAGGAAGAACTCTTTGAAATTCAATGTGTGGAAGAGAAATTCCCAGTTTAAACCTATTTTTTTCCCAAGGGAGCCAGAATCCAGTCACCTAGACTTATGCCAAACAGGACCTTCTGGTTTCTGGTCCTGTCCTGTGGAAAAATTCTAAATTCTAACAATTCAGGCTTCTCACTTACTCTTGCTTAGTGATGGCGTCTGAACTGGGGATCTTACAATCTTTAGGGATCCAGAATCTTTAGTTTCTATTGGTTGGAAACCAAACAAACAAAAAAACTTTCCTGAAGAGATTATCTAATATCATTCATGTAAACATAGTCTTCTTGGAAAGTCTAGTTGTCCCTTTTCCTCCCTCTGATCCACCTAGGATAGACACAGAAGCCTGGGGTCAAAGGATCTAACACAAATAAAATCGGACTGATTATCTGAAAAGCATGTCAATTGTCATGAACTTTAACTTTCCCACTGGGCAGCTGATGAAATTAGCTAGAGAGCACATTACCTCATTTCAGTAGAAAACATATTTCTTTTTTTTTTTTTTTTTTTGTGGGTACCGGGGGGTCGACCTCAGGACCTCGCACGCCAGCAGGCGCCCGTGCCGCTGAGCGATATCACCGGCCCCTTTTTCGTATGTGGGATCCGGGAGTCAAACTTGGGCCCTCGCGCTTGCCGGGCAGGCGCTTAAGCCGCTGAGCCATCTCACCGGTCCGAAAACATATTTCTGAAATATGAGCTCTGCACATTTACTCCACGTCCTCACCTTCAATGAGGAATTAGTTTGGAACAATGAAGGGGTAGGAGAACGGTAAAATTTTTCAGTTTTGTAGCAAAAGGCCCTATTTCCAATACCGTCCTCCATGTAAAACTGAAATATATGAGGGAGGTAAGCATCAATAAACAAAAATTTGCACAAAATTTTGTTAATGTGTTTTATTGTTCAATTATTACAGCTAACAGTTTCTGAAACATCTCTGGGTTTGTCTTGAGATAAAGAAAACTGTACCTAGCTATTATTGCAAAAAGAAAGAGAACTAAGGATGAAATAATGCTAAACCATGCAAGTGCTGAGTTATTTAGAAGTTATGGCAAGACTATATCCAACTTTCATAACCTTAACAACATTATGACTCAGTGTTAGCAAAAAGTAAGTTATTTTCAGATTGGTACATTTCACATGTGCTTATATTCAATCAGACCAATATAAGATGGTGAATCTAATCTTAAAGCCTATTGTCAATAGCATGCTGGATAGCCATTTAAATAGCTCACCTCAGTAGGATTACACATTACCTCAAAATTTTAATATGAAATTCAACAAATGCTCTAATCCTCTGAATTAGTTACTACAAAATCAGTTGGGAATTTTTTGCAAAAGTGAATATCTAAAGGTACTTTAATCCAGTCAGGGACTTCACATGTTTCAGCAGTTTAAACATATCCTAAAATGAAGTTTTCTTATCACAAGAGCTTTTAAAGTATTTTGTGACAGAGGAAAACTAAATACTTGATGCAAAAACTCAAGTTTGAAGATGTTAGCCTATATAACTGAATTGTATATTTTGAAAGCATTTTAAGTATGTAAATGAATGACTGTAAACATAGTTATTTGAATAAATATTATTTATATACAAATTAACTTAAAACATTTTTTTTTTTTGTGGGTACCGGGGGGTCGACCTCAGGACCTCGCGCGCCAGCAGGCGCTCGTGCCGCTGAGTGATATCACCGGCCCCTTTTTCGTATGTGGGTTCTGGGAGTCGAACTCGGGCCCTCACGCTTGCCGGGCAGGCACTTATGCCGCTGAGCCATCTCACCGGCCCCAAAACATTATTTTGAGATGATTCTTTTATGTAACTCTTTTTTTTTTTCTTTTTGTGGGTACCGGGGGTCGACCTCAGGACCTCTCGTGCCAGCAGGCGCCCGTGCCGCTGAGCAATATCACCGGCCCCTTTTTCATATGTGGATTCCGGGAGTCGAACTCAGGCCCTCGCACTTGCCAGGCAGGCACTTATGCCGCTGAGCCATCTCACTGGCCCCCATGTGACTCTTTTTTTATCTGGCTATTTTTCTCTGAAACAATATAATGTATAATTTTTAAGAATGCCAGACTCTTTCCATCTTGGAAACCTCTTAAACACCGGGATTATATATGATTGATCTTTCAATCAGTAGGACCAGTATCGCTTAATACCATTCCTAGTTTATCACATATGCTTAATAATTATCTCTTGACTTAACAAATCTTTAAAGTGAAAAAATATATAGTTATGGTTTGTGTCTAGATGTGCCCCCAAAACCTCATGCGATCATAGGGTTTTTTTCTTTGGAGGTGGCTGAATCTAGAGTATGATTGATTCATGGTTCAATGCTGGGATTAAGCGTGGTGACTGCTGGATCAGTCCACTGATTGGATTGGCACTGACCTAATCCTGGTAGACTGGACACAATATAAGTGAGAAAAAGAGACTTCTCTCTCCCTCTCTTCTTGCTTTTGCTATCTTCCACTACCATGAGCTGTTGCCCCTCCGCCTTGTATTACCCTGCCTTGGAGCCAGCCATTATGGACTGAAACCTCTACAAACTGTGAGCTAAATAAACTTTTCCTCCTTTAATTTCAGGTGTTGGGTATTTTGTCTCAGCAACAAGAGAAAAGTAACTAAGACAATAAAGGATCAAGATTGCTTCCCAATTTAAAAGAAGTGTTTAATTAAAGGATAATACACCAAAGTTTTGATAAATCTTTTTTTACATTCTACCTCAAATTTGAAGCTTTTGTTTTTATAAATACCTTTCGATTTCATGTTTTTACCATCTACTTCCTAGACCGTAACTGTTTTGTTTCTTCATTTTGCTTTCAGTACTGCAGAAGTAAGGTAATATAATCTCTCACATTATTTTCAGCTTTCTCTTTCTCTGGTTAAGAATCTTCTGCAGCAAAATTTTGCTTTTAATATGAAATGCCAATTTCATACCCTAGCATTAAAGACCTCCATGAAGAGCATTCTACTCCAAACATTCCAATTTTAATCCATTTCAAAATATAGCCTTTCCACATCATTCATATTTACTTCCATATATATGTATATGTACATATATATTACATGTATATATCTTATAGATAGATAGATAGATAGATAGATAGATAGATAGATAGATAGAGATAGATAGATTTGATATTGCTCATTTGGGATTCTCACCTCTTTACCAAGACATGTATATGCAAGAAGTACCTTGTTACTTTGTGCTCTTGCAATTACTTGGATATCAGGTATACAAGTCTACTAACTACAAACTTCTTGATGGTGGCATTTCTTGTTTTGTATCAATTCAGTTCAAGGGTTTAGCCCCCAATATTCAAAGTATATTATTGCATTGGGTTCTATAGAACATACAGAAATAAGTAAAAGATAAGTATAGCACTTAGAGCCTACTTACAGTATAATGAACACCCTTACATGTATTTTTAATGAAAAGTGAAATTGCAGTACAACCCTAGATTAAAAAGTCATATTGTATAGTAACCAGTAGTATAACATGACAAATGAGAGCAGTTAATAATTTCCAGTGTTCTCAGTAAGCCATCAAATATAAAAAATACTTGGTGTAATTATTTAAAACACAGATTCTGAGGCCCCAGTAAGACCAACTGAGGATGGGAATCCCATGAAATCTATACTTTTTAATAAGATGCTCAAGTGATTTTGATATGCAGTACAATTTCAAAATCACTTCCTTAAACTCTGGAATCAGAGTAACATGAGTTTAAAGGTTTATGATTTATTATGAAAACTAAGGTATTTGAAATAATGTCTCTTCAAGTAATAAACTAAAATAATAACATCTGCCTCACAGGGTAAATTAAATAAGAAAGCATGTGGACCCCTTAGCCTACTACCTAGTATATGCTGCATCAAACATTAATTTCAATAACTACAAGTATCAACCATGATATATCAACTAAAAAAGGAATTGGTTGTGAGGAAAGGTCTCCTTCAGGAGGTAGAAATTGAGCAGAACTGAAAAGCAGCAATCATTCTAATAACTGCAAAATGTTATGCACACAGAAGGTGCTAAATCCACTTTTTAAACGGCTGGGCTAACCTAGCACCTTGTAGACTAATCAAAGCAGTTCATTAAAAGAAGCCAATCACATAGGACACTGGTTGTATGACTCCAATTATATTAACATCCAGAACAGGCAAGCCTATGGAAACAGGGAGTAGATTAATTTGCTTAGGATGTGGGAGAGAGTTAGGGAGGTTGGGAGATAACAGCTATTGGGCATAAGGTTTCTATTTACAATAATAAAATTGTACTAAAATTGACCATTTGCACAACCTTGTGAATATTTAAAGAACTATTGACCCATATATGTTAAATGATCAAATCTTGTGATATGTGAATTATGTATCTCAATAAACATATTACAAATGTCTTTTCACTAGAAAATCTCTCTTTTCCGTTTTTCCTTAGTCTTTAATGAGGACAGTGTCTAAGCACAGGCTCTCCAGTTGCACGGGATGGAATTTCTACAGCGTGGCTCAAGAGAGAGAAAAGAATCCAGCCTCAGAGGGACCACAGCTATTGCATTTCTGTCTTGGAAGTCTTTCTTACTTTTTATGGCCACTAGTATGCATCCATTCTAAACAAAGTATCTGAAAATGGTAAAATACATTGCCTTGAAGAGAAAAAAATTTTCTCCCTAAGACAAGTAATATGCTATAATTCTTTGAAGTATTTATGTCATTTAAAAGTAACCAATGGGTCTAGATCCTAAGAAATATAATAAGAAGAAATTTGGAGCTTGGGAAAATAAGCACCAGAATAAAAGATAACATTTAATTTAAAGAATTTGTTCTGTAGTTTTTAGTGCTTAAACTGCTCTAATGCATTAATGCTAAGCTGTCAACAACTTGGAAAGTGACAGACTGGCTAATACAAAATGTGAAAGTTATAAATCAGGCCATTTTCACTTTTTCATATCTTAACTGTGTGCTTCTACTGTCTGCTTACATGTGTAAATTACTTGGCTCTTCCTATAGACACAGTTAACTAAATCCTATTTCCAAAGCCTGTAGTTTAGTCCTTTTTTATGATTTTCTTCTTAGATTATATAAACTGTTTTGGTCCCAGTGGTAACTGTTAATACAGACATACACAGAAACATACTCAGAAACATATTCTCAATACAAAATAAGAGAAATTATGGAAAACTTTGAGTTGTTATTATAGAGCATAACTTGTGAAATAGTCCCAAAAGACAGAGCATTGAGGAGAACATTTTCTTGTCCATTGCCTTAAAAGTACAAATTTACACTATTTTCTTGGGCAGCTGGGCAGCGGCCAGCATCTGGCTAAATGGAAACAAATTAGGAAAGAATGTGATTGGAGAACTGGAAACAAGAAGGTTTGGGAAGGAATGTGTGGCTGGAATACTTGGAAAAGGGCCAAATCATAAAAATGTGTGTATCCCATGTGAATTCTAACCCGAATACACCCCACCCCATATAAGAAAGGATGGAGTAATTTTCATGGATAGGCTGAATGTGAACGTTGACTCATTCTTCTTCCTTGGTTGACCTAGGACTCCAGGGTTTTAAACAGAGTTGCTATGGTTACAAGGATGGAGCTCAGTTAACTGCTGCTACTACTGAATGTCAGTTTGCCAGCAACAGTGGCCAAACATGCAGCCTTCAGGGAACTAGCCAGCTACCTGGTGACTGTTCAGTTAAATTGTGGCCTTTTCAGTGCCAGGGAAGTATTCCAAAAAATGTCTCCTCCAATGAAAGGACCAGCTTCACATCTTAAATTAGGAAGTAATGTCTGAAAACATTTACCCTTATGGAGGTCAGGTGCCTTTTAGAAACTTCACTGCACTATTGGTTTGCAGACAAAACTCTGGGAGACTGAGATGCAGACTTACTGGATATGATTTTCTCTGAATCAATATATGGTTCAGTGTCTCCAAAAATGCACAAATCTAAGTACAAAGGAGAGATGAGGCCCCGTAAATCAACCTAATAATCTGCTTGATAAACTATTTGCTCTGGAACTCAAGAATTTGCTTCTCTATAAATGCAGTATTAGTACCCAAGGAAGATACATCTGTACTAATATCCACAATAATGCTTTCTGCCTCCTGATAATTTTGGTTTCATCTGGTCTGTAGAACGGGGATGAAAAATCATAAATACGATATTGGTTGACCATACCGACTGTCAAAGATGAATAGGATTTCTGCTACGCAGTGTTTAGAACAGAAGCCAGAAGAGTGCGATACGGTAATAAAAATTAATGAATAGCCTTCAAGTCTTTAGAGAAAAAAACCACTAAATCATATAAAATGGGGATGACAGGATCACATCACTAAGGAAAATCTATCAAACAAGATTCTATCCAAATGCAAGAGGAACATGAAATAAGGTATGATAGTTACACTACTTGCAGAGATGAGAACTCTAGCCTCTAAATGTAATTCTTCAATTTCTGACTACATATCTTCAAATGCACATGTGCATAAGTATCCACAGATTTTCACACTTTTCTCTTTTGTTTATATTGTTATATAGAGAGAGAGCATACTTGCAATGATGAAATCTAACATTTATTCTATCTGTTGTAAAATATTTAGTTTTGTAAGTGATGTTTTATCCTTTCAAAAATCTTTTCTTGTGGTTAATTTGCCAGTGTCAATTTCTGCTACTTAGAATCAAAAACTCAAATAGAAATTATATATATAATTATATATATATTAATTATACATAATATTAATTATATATAATATATAATTATATATATATTTTCTATTATATTATATTTTATATATATATTAATTTCACCTATGTCTTTATGGCCAATGTGACCTAAAAAGTTCATAAATCAAATAGTTGCTCCAATTGTTATATATCAGAATTATTTAAACCCAGCCTATTCTCTTATGACAGAAATTAATGGACTCCTTTCTAAGCTACATTTAGCCTGGGGTGAAGTTTAAGATAATGTTAGCAATGTACACAGACTGAGGCTTTAATAAACTCCATTTAACACTCACAAGTTGGTATGATGATAACAACAATATTGCCAGTAGGAAATTGACGTTGAACAACTTACCAAAATCAGACAGTAAGTGGTAACATTATATTCGTAAATACTAAATTAGGTAATTATTAAATTATAAATATTGTCTGCTTGAAAACCAGATTATTCAAGTCCTTTGTCACAAGGCCTTGAGAAAATTCCCCCTGGGGAAAAAGGGATAAGACTCTGTGAGGACAACACATCATGACCTTGAGGATTTCCCATTCGTGACTTACTACAGTCTCACTGTTTCCAACCAAAATCCCCAAACTTTCCAAAAGGTATATTTTTAAAAATACATAAATAACTATACTGAAAACGGTCATAAACAAAACAAAACAAAATAAAAGAGTGCTCTCAGTGGACCAGAAACTGCAATGAACTCTGAAAGAGAGAAAATTACATTAAAAGAAATTATAAACCAAAACATATATGCATGTTTTCTTTTGTGATTTTGTTTTGCCTCTTCAGGGTGGAGCTGTTCAAAAGTATCGCAGAGAGCACGGATTTGGACTTAAGAGTGGCCCTGGGTGAACAGAGGAGCAGAGATGCAGGTCTTCCCAGAGCCCTGACCAGGAGAGAACCACAAACACGATTTCAGGCACTTGGCGGTAGAAGCCAGATGTCACTGAAATGGTGAAGAAAAGGGAGTTTCTACCAGACCCCTCAGGGATCTACGCTCTGTCTCTTCACCTTAATAAGTAGGCAACAATAATAAAATCAGAAGAAACAGTCAGTCAGCCTAAGCAAGAATTGAAACTCATCATATGAGCCACCAGATAAAAAGCAAATGAGAAAAAGCAAACTCGAAAGAGTGGACCCTCATCCCAGGGCTCGACTGCAGAAAAGGTGAACAACACAACACGCGCAATAGAACTTCGAAGATGCGTGATCTCTAAAAAGATAGTGCTACTCTTACCAACAGGATCTGAAGAGTGTGGCCATTAACGACGACTTGACAAATCGACTTTACAGGGGAAAACTACGGCAAGCACTTCCGTGGCCACGTGATCAGAGTGAATGTGACCTGGCCAGAGTCCTGTGCACAGATGGTCTCCCTGGACATGATGTGAAAGAAAGGCACTTCACTTCCGTGACAAAAATCATAATCCCAAACTAATAATGACAGAAAGGTAACACAAACTGTGAAATCTCCCACAAAATCTCCAACCAGTACTCCTCAGAACTCTCAACATCAGAAATAACAAATCAGAAATTGTCATAGACTCAAGCATACAAAGGAGATACAACTAAACATTATGTGGTACCTGAGTAGCAGTAGAAAAGGGACGTTAGTGACATTCAAATAAAGGCTGGAGCTGAGTTAATAGTACTGAGGCAACGTTGGTTTCTTAGTTTTGGAGATGTTCCACAGTTGTGGAAAATGTAAATTGGAGCTGGAACTGGTTGAAGGGTAAACAAGAAATTTCTACTATTGTTACAAATTTTCTGTGTATCTAAAATTATTACAAAATTAAACATTTACCTTTTAAAATCTTACTCAACTCTAAAACTGACTAGAGGAACCATCCAACAGGGGAAAATGGGGAGCATTAGTCTACATGCTAATGCTGGTGGCAGTATGAGAGAAAAGCCTTCTGTCACCAAACATCTGGATTCCAGAAATTTACTATGAATGGAGTTTTCAATAAACTTGTTTTTCACTTAATTGTTTTATTAACATATAAATCTTGTGCTTATTAATGGGGTGCCATGTAATGTTTCGTACATGTATACATGGCTTCATGTTTAAATCAGGTTAACCTTTTGTATCTTTTCAAATATTTGCTACTTCTGATGAAAACTTTCAATAGCCTTTCTTCTAGCTTTTGAAAAATTCAGTACATAATTGTTTATATTGACCAACAGTCGTCCAGAGCTTACTGTTCGTCTCTACCTGTAGCTTAGTACCCACTGATCAACATCTCCCCATCCCTGCACACTCTCCTCCTCAGTGTCTGGTAACCACCATTTTATTCTTGACTTCTAGGAGATGAACATTTTTAGATTCCATGTAAGAGTGAGTACTTGTCTTTCTGTGCCTAATGTAGTTGAGTTGATAAAAAAAACTAAGATTTTCATGGTAGTCAAGGAGGGAGTGTAAGAATAGGTAATAGGGGGCATGGATATGATCGAAATACATTATATACCTGAAATCTCCCCAAAAATGTAAAACTAGAGAGAGGGTGGAGCAAGGAGGGTGACAGGGGATGATTAGAGTGTGTTGTGTACATGTACCAATCTGCCAAAATCAAACCCACTAATTTGAATAACTAATATGCACTAATAAAATGTAGAAAAATAAATGATTTTTAAACATTAGAATTATACTTTTTTAATAATACTTAATACTGTCATGGCTAATTGAAAACAGTCCTTTCTGGGAGTGTAACAATAGACCTAATTCACCTGCCTTTGTGATTTGAGTTTATATTTTAATCAGAGAATCCCCAGGCCAAGGAACTAAAGTTAGTCACAAGTTGGTAGCAACCCACTGGCCCCTAGGAAAAGGAAAGAAAAATCCTACAGTGGGTAGGGGACCATTTTAATCCAAACACCTCAGTGTTCCACAGAGTAAATACAGGAAAACATGAGGGTATATTTTTCAAATTCCTGTGATCCATAAGGAAAAGAAAAAGAAAATTCCTAGAAAAATATACAAGAGACATGAGCAGACATTTCACAAGAAAAAATAAATCCAAAGACTCATAAACATACAAGATGCCCAATTCCACTAATCCTGTTTAAAATATCAATTAAAACCACAATAATAAATAATTTTATTCCCACCAGATTGTCAAAAAAATAAAAAGTCATAAATCTCCAGATGTGGAACTCCAACTCTATAGTCAGAGTGTAATTTTATAAACTCTTTGGAAATTACCTAGTATATCAGGAGTGGAGTGATGTGGAGTGGAATGGAATTGAGTAGAGTGGAGAAGAGAATAAAACAGAACAGAACAGAATCATACCCAGACGGATATGGAAGTTTAATATGTGATATAGAAGACAACTCAAGTGAGTAGAGGATGAATTCTACACTGAGTTTGAGACAGCTCAGTTGCTATCTAGAAAAAAGGAATCAAGTTGGATTCATACCTCACATCTTCTACCTGATAAATTCAAAATGGATACAATATTTAAATGGAGAAAATGAAGCTATATAATTTCAAGAAGAAATCATCCGGTGATCATTTTTAAACTCAGAGTAAGAGTAGCTTTTCTAACAGTGACACAAAACAAGAGACTTGTCAAAGTCAAGATTTGATTATAGTAAAAAAAATATACGGCAAAAAGTACCATGAAGATAATCAAAAGACAGCACATTGAGAAAAGTATTCACAATCAAATGTCACTCAAATTAAAACAGTTCCTAAAATTTAGTAAGAAAATTAATATAATAATAGAAAAAGTATATAAACATTGTTATTATAGTCTCTATCTGGAAGTGCCCCCAAAGCCTCATGTGCTCATAGATGGAGCTTTTGGGAAGTGACTGGATTATTGGGATGGGATACTCACCAGTGGATTAGTTCACAGATAAGTCAATGGATGCCTTGCTGTTAGGAGGTGGGTCGCTGGAGGCGTGACCTGGAAGGGTTTATCTCTCCCCCTCCTCCCATCATACTCTTTCCACTTCCTGCCTCTGTGCCTTGAGCAACATGTCTCTGCCATGGCCCTCTGCCATGCCGCCCTGGCTGGGAGCCAGCCAACTGTGGACGAAACCTCTACAAACTGTCAGCCCAAATCAACCTCTCCTCCTTCAGGTTGTGGGTGCCAGGTATTGAGTCTCAGCGACAAAAAAAGACTAAGACAAACACATAGTTCACAAAAAAAAAGGAAATACAAATGGATCTTAAAAGTAGGAAAAGATACCTCTGCTCATGTGCAATAAGAAATATCTTAACTTTTCTGAGATACCACTTTTCATCTATGAGATTGATAAAGATTAGAATCGATCCTATTTTACTAGGCAGATTTGGTCACTCACATCGCTACAATGCAGAGAAAACCCGTCACGTCTTACTGCTGGTTGCTCTGTGGGTACAGTGGTTCATTATCATTATGTCATGTGAAATTTCATGCATGTATAAAATCTGACAGTTACTGAATACTACATTGTTTGGGTATCGTGAACATAAATCATAATATACAAACCTCTGCATCTAGGAAGCTTGGAATCAAATTAGAGGAAATACTTCTAAAGATCAATAACAAGGGGCCAGTGATATAGCTCAGCAGCATAAGCGCCTGCCTGGCAAGCGCGAGGTCCTGAGTTCGACTCCCAGTACCCGCATATTAAAAAAAAAAAGATCAATAACAATACAATAAAAGAGCTAAAAGTAATAAATCAGCACACCTAGCAATCTATTCCTATAAACATTAATACTCCTTTACTGAGAAAGACACAGTCTAGCCATGTGTTTTAGTTACTTTCTCTTTGCTGAGACACAATATCTGATGTCCACAAACCAAAGGAGGAAAGATATATTCTGGATCACAGTTTGTAGAGATTTCAGTCCATACCCGGCAGGCTCCAAAGCACCGTGGAATGGTAGAGGGCCATGGTACAGGAAGGTTGCTCATGACATGGCAGACAGGAAGCAGACAGAGATCAAAGAGGAGAAAGGAAGGGAGATAGAACATTTCAGAGCATGCCCACAGTGACCCACCTCTTCTGACCAGACCCTACCTCCCAACAGCCAGTCAGCCAGAAGCCCCCATAATCCAATCACTTCCCCAAAGCCCCACTTTTGAGATCGTGAGGCGGTGGGAGGACATTTTGTTATAAACCATAACATCACGGGTCTCATATAGAAAACAGTCATTCTTTTTAGTAAAAGCAGCATAATTTAACATAATTTAACAAAGACAAGTGAATATTCACAGGCAAGAAAGAGAATAGTTGGCATTCATTTGAAATAAAAAATTCAATTGAAAACGCACTTTAATTCTTTTGGGAGGATACTCAGAAGCTGTCATCAATGATACACGCATATCTTGTTTATAGCAGCACAACCCTAACTGAATCATAGAAGTGACCTATACGTGCATCAGCTGATGAACGGATAAAGAAAATGTCTTCTACATACATAATGGAACACAACTCAGCCACAGAGATTGGTAACTTTGAGTTATCTGTAGGAAAATGGATGCATCTTGAGACCACTTAGGGAAACAAATCAGACACAGAAGGTTAAATATCACGTGGTTTCTCTAATAGGAGAGAACGAAATACAAATAAAGAGCAAAGTAAAAGAGAGATGGTAGGAAATGGAGAGGTAAACTCTGAGGAGATGGGAAGGGGATTTGGGAAAGAAAGAAGAGAGCCAGGGAAGGGTTTAGGAGGAGTAAAAATTATCAAGATGCATTATGTATATGCGCTAATTCCCCAAGATGATGTAATAATTATGTATCACAAACATATACTAACATTTTTAAAGAAAGAAATCATTTACAATAAAAATGTGAGCATATCCCAACTATTACAGATTTTTTAGCAAAAAAAAAAATGTGCTAATCATAAAGAACAGATCCATTCATTAGCTCCAGTTCTCTGGCACAGCCAAAATTGTACTGGGCCTCAGTATTGTACATCAGTGTGGTTGCTCTTCACCAAACAAATTGTTTGGAAGAATACCTGGGATGAGGATGCGCTTTGCTGCTCTGTGGAAGAGACAGACTGTTCCACGTCCACCTGCCCAAGTGCGGTCACGGTAAGAGCACATCACATGCATGTGGAACCCAAAGCATCGCACCAGCAACCTGAACCATTCACTCGGGGTCACGTGCCAAGACTCTATAAAAAATGAACGATATGTTACATCTGGATCAGCCCCTCGTCAGTTTCCTGTTTGAAAAGAAATGACCAAGAGCAGTCATTCGTGATTTAGGGGAGAAGCTGTTCCTCCTACTCTAACACTGGATTCTTTAAGGCCGTTCCATCCAAACCTGTTCTTCTGACTCAAATATTCCCAGTTCCATCAATCAAGTAAGGTGACTCTCAACGTGATGACATGCCTGATCGAATACCCTGAAGGGTATTTTGAAGTTTGACTGTACAAACTGCAACTGTCAGTCAGGAAAACACAGTGTTATTTAATTAAACATGAAGCAGATGTTCTTCAACCAGCAAGTGCAGAGACAATACATAAAAACACAAGAATGACAAGTTAACTGCTCTGGTGATCAGTTGTAATGATAGCTCTAATCTTGAAAAGCATGCTGAACATTCTTATGGTAACCACAAAGTCTCATGGGAGAAGCCAAGATAACCCAGTCACACGTTGCACAAACCCAGATGAAGGGAAAACAGTTTTGGTTCATTCTTATTTTCATTCCAGACCTAGGAAATCTTAGCCCTAACTCAAACTTTAACTTCTTCTTCTCCCTTCTGTCACCCTATGGCCCTATTTAAAAAAAAAAAAAAAAAAAAAAAAAAGGTTCTAATCATTGGTAAGCTTTTATCTAACAATTGTTGATCATTAGAAAAAATATATTAAGTTTTTACTATTTTCAAAAGCTTTTGAATTTTATGTAAACAAACATCTCAAGAGTGAATACAGAAAAAAATAGTCATATTCCAAATTCTAATTTGGGGAGACATTTTGAAACAGGTAAGACTTACCAAGAGGTGTTGAAAAGACTTGGCATAATTGGCTGGCGAGCAACACTATTCTTAAATGGCGAGCACTGCAGAGCAGCAAACCCCGGACCTCCATCTATTTTTTACTCAAGGATGGTACTGTCTTGGTCTCAAATTTAACATACTGCTTCAAAAGTATCTTACATATTTCACTAGGATAGAGTTAAAATAAAATATATACTTTGTACTAAAATATAGTTATACTTTATAAATTAAATGAAAGCTGCTGTCAGTAATTTTAAAGTATTTAAAATATTTTTGAAAACAGTAGTAAGCTATATAGACTTCTTTCAGATTATGTCATTACTAAAATTAAATCTGATAAGAATATAAATCTGGAGCATGAAATCCATTCAGATTGTCCTTTAATAATGACTTTTATAAAATAATTGTGGAATAACATTATTTTATGCAGGAGAAATTTGTGAATCAAAATATTGAAATCTAGTATCTAGTTAACTTAAAGCTCCAGTTCAAAATACTCATATAACCCAGAAATTCTGAAAGCTACAAATTAGGGAAAAGCAGAAGTGGGGAGGAGAGAAGGGGAAGAAGGAAAAGAAAGGAAAAGGAGTGATGGGAGAGAGAAAGAGAGGAGAAAATGTGTGTAAACAATATGTCCTATTTGGGTATATTTAACAGTACTATAAAGCAGCCTCTTCCATCATTAGACATGGGATAGACCGTGACTTAGTTAATAGATTTCTAGGGGAACTGTAATAAATTCTTAATAGAATTATAACTCAAACTTTGTAACTTTAAAGTCTAAAATCACCTTGACGTTTCAAGTGAATTTAATCTCAGATGATGCAAGACTTATTTAAGCCCTGCCAAAACATAACACTTCACTGGAGGAAATGGTCTTCAAAAGGAAGGAATAAGTTTTCAAAGGTTATAAAGCAACAGAGTAATTTTTATAAACGTATTTCTCAGATGTTAGTTACATAAAACGCAATTTAATTTTCCTCGTGTTACATCTCAGTTACAATAATTATGGAAGCTTTTATGGACAAAAATAAAGCACTTAGTCAAAACATCTGTTAATCAAAATCCAAATAAACTGTCATCTTGAAAACAATTATAAAGTCATTGTAGAATGTGAATTAAAGGATGTAATAATTTTGTAAGTGGCCACAAAAAATTAACCACTCATACAATTATTAAAGTCTAACACCTATAAATATAGAATATATTTATAAATTTTCATCACTTAGTATGAAAGTGAATAATTACTTTCTGTGTGATAATATAAAATATGAGTTTTACCAATTAATGGGTATATTGCTAAACTAACAGATGTGGAAACAAGTCAGCAGAAACAAGAAAAATAAGGTTATTATTAAGTTTACATAATAAAACGTAACACTTTTATAGAGCATCAATTTGGTTTCCCTAAAAGCTCTATACATGCATGGTTTTGTGGTATGTTTCAAACTAAGTTTAAATATCCATTCATCTTTAAAGAATCTCAGATTACATCCTATCTGTTCTAAACTAATTTCTTTCTCCTGCTTTGTTTCTTCACGACCTTATTCCAATTGTGTTTGTTTGTTTCCTATTCATGAGTTCCATGACACACTGTATTATTGCCTTTTATGAGGGTATATACTATGTTTTGTTTATTGTAGGATTGTTTGGTATTTATTGAGAAGGCATTGTTATTGTTAAATTCTTCAAGCACGATTACAACAAGGCATTTGCAATAAATGAACTCTGACAACTGAGTCACATTTCTGGTGCTGAAATTGCTACTTTAAGAGGACATACTCTATAAAGCTTATTTTTGCCCAGATCTTCAACATTTTTCTCATAAATTTAATATTAGAGAAAGCACTGACTTCAAGAGTTCACAAATTAAAGCTATAAGTCCTGACTATATTTTTACAAGGTAATATAATAGTGGTGCAGATATACTCTATTTATTTTGTTTCTTCTTTTTTTATTACTAATTTGCTTAAATTTTCTAGGATTTTGTGCCTGAAATATTTTGCCATAGTATTAGAAAAATTCATTGTGGCTATGGTCTCCCGTGAAAAGAACTACATGAAAAATTTTAGCTATTCATTTACTTTAAACAAATTCACATTTACTTTTTGAGAGTAAAAGTATATTGGAGATTCATAATTTGTCTTACAAAGAAAAACATTTGTACATTTTCATAAGAATAACAGTTTTACTTTTTCTTATTGACAGAAACTTACCTAATATGTGGTATAAATATATCAAATATATAGAATTAAATAACAAGTGTTATCTAGAATACTATCAAGGAAGCAGTAAATATAAATTAGTAAATTAAAGTACAGAATTATAACACTTTAAAGGAGATATAAAATTCAGTGGAAGATTACAAAGCAGAAAGATGCAGTAAATTTTTAAAAAGTATTTCAGCTTTGGAAAAGTTAACTGGGGGTGTCTAAAAGACAACTAAGTAAAGATGTGATACAGACAGATATGTCTAGACCTCAGGGAACATTCTGGAGTTGACATAAACATTTGGTAGTCAGCAGCAAATAAGTAATTAAAGCAATGAAAAGAATTAAAACAAAGAAAAGGATGTATAAGAGACCCTCTAGCCTGAGCCATGACAACTCCAACATCTTAAAATCCAGCAGTAGATGAAGAACCAACAGACACACCCAGTTACGTAGGACAAAATCCAAAACACTGATGTGAGGAAACCTGAGACAGGATAGCACTTCCGAAGAAAAGGGGTGATTGTGCAGTGCGGTCCTCTGCCTGATAAGAGCAGACTGCCATGCTGTGTCTGCCTTTGAGAGGGACAGCTTCAACAGGGTGCCAAGGAGGTACGCTGGACTCCAGTGTTGACTGCTATATACGAATGAAGAGCACGGATAGTGAGGGCAGATCATTCTGGATGTTTTTATGCAAAGTATAGCACAGAAATTATATCTGTAGGCAGGGGATTATGGAAATTGAGGTGAAGAGTTTTTTTTTTTTTTTTAAAGATGGGAATTACTAGATTATGTTTGTATTCTGAGATGATTCCAAAAAACAGAGTGAGGTTGATGACGTAGGAATGAAAAACAAAGTCAGGAGGAAACTATTTCAGCTATCGCCTACAATTTTTTTAAAATGTGGAATTTTCTTTGGGGATTTTAGGCTTTTATTAATTTTTTCTGTTTATAGTGAAAAAAGATGAAGGATTAAAATTTATTGACAAAATCAGTTATATCCAAGGAGAGACAAGTGATGTATAAGATTCTAACCTGAAGAGGTTTACATTCTAGTGGAACATAAAGACCAAACAGCAATAAATAGATAATTATTGAGCATAGTATGTGTTATTCTAAAAGTAGTCAGGAATATGTAAAAGAAAGCATAAAAGAGAAAAACAAGATTTTGCAGGGACAAAAATAAGATGAATAATTTTGTGGACAAAACCAGACACCCAGCTTCTCAGTGTCTGGGCTCTTGCGGGTGACAGGTTCTAAACATGCCCTCCATCAGCAGGGACAGGCTCGCTGTTGAAGGCGGAGGATAGCATGTGTCTTCCCTGTCCATTAGTGAAAGGTGTCTGAAGACAGTGGATTTTTATTTTGTTATGTGGGGCACATGAGGGACAAGAATCTTAGCAATACAAACAGAAATTAAAATGAAGCCTTCCAATGGCTGCATGGATCTGCAGCGTGTCTTACTGAAGAATGTGCACACAAAATGTCATTTTGTAATCTTGTTCTAGACTAAGAGCCTTAAGTTTGAGTAGAAACAATCATAAAAGCAATAGTGCTGATGGGGGAGGAAAGAATGAGGGGGGAGGGGAGGGGAAAACAGAGGGGAAGGGGGTAGGTTGACAGACAGACAGACAGGCAGGCAGACACACAGAAACAGTAAAACTACCACGCAAAATGAGTAAGCAATCCTAAATCCCAAAAGACAATTTAAAATTAATGCTAAGGGGGCCGGTGAGATGGCTCAGCGGCTTAAGCGCCTGCCTTGCAAGCGCGAGGGCCCAAGTTCAACTCCCGGAACCCACATACGAAAAAAGGGGCCGGTGATATCGCTGGTACCCCTGGTACCAGGTACCCCTGGTACCTACAAAAAAAAAAAAAATTAATGCTAAGGACACCAAAAATAAATAAAAGCTAGCCAAAATTCACTAGAGATGAAATTAACTTTATGAGACAGATTTTAAAAGATTGTTTTAAGATTTTAAAACAAGTATGTTTTGGTGCACAATTTGACAAATAAAAGAATACAACCATTTAAAAAAGAAAAAAATGTAAAATGAAAATGGGAAGCAATAAAATAAACCCAAATGGACACAAAAACAGAATCAGGTAGAAATGGATATTAGAAATTAAGACATTGGGGCCGGTGAGACAGCTCAGTGGCATAAGCGCCTGCCTGGCAAGCGTGAGGTCATGAGTTCAACCCCCGGTATCCACATACGAAAAAAAGGGCCAGTGATATCACTCAGCGGCACGGGCGCCTACTGGCGCATGAGATCCTGAGGTCGACCCCCGGTACCCACAAAAAAAAAAAAAAGAAGAAGAAATTAAGTCATTGAAAAATGCCAATGGCAAAGCAAGCCCTAGACTGACCTCAAAGAGAACGTTAGTAGATTAGAAGATAAATCACAAAGTCTTGCAGTGGCTCATCTAAATTTGCAGCAATTTAAACTACAACTTCTGTTTGAGCTGTTTTCCTCCAATTTGCTAGTATTATTTAGCTCAAGATATAGCAAATCTAGCCAGTCTGTCCACACCCAATTGTTCCTATGAAAACTGAATAGCATCACATACTAAAAAAAAAGATAGATTCCAATAAATCCAACACACCCTCTTCCTGTTCACACTGCTCTTATCCCCAGTCAGCAATTAGGCTGATTTATAAGTAAATCATTAAATACAAATAATGGGGAATTGAAGTGAAAAAGAAAATGCGAAGTGAAACGAAGGCAATTTATTTAATGAGTATATGCCCTCTTCTTGGTTCCTCTACTAAATTATTCATATGGGGCCAGGGATATACCTCAGCAGCACATGCACCTGCCTGGCAAGCACAAGGTCCTAAGTTAGATTCCCAGTACCAAAAAATAAAAAAAAAAGTATATTAAAGACATGAACTGTATGTTATTGTTTCCCACAGTCCCTAACGTTGACACAAAATAAAATCCATTGATAGGCCTAGTAAACAACTGCCTGAGAATTTCTTCTACTTTACGTCCCAGGATTGGCTCACATCTGTCGTTGCCATTTGCTGGTTATGTGCTGTTACTTAAACCTCCCTTCGCAATAAAAACTCGACCTAACTACACAGCATACAAAACCTTTTGACCTGCCACCAGCCTGCCTAACTGACTTTGTCTCCAGCAACCTGTGGACCCCTCTCCCAAATACACTCTTTCCTGTCTCCAGCAATGCTAAACCATCCTGAAGATGTTGCCCGACACATGAGCTTTTCTACCTACGCCTCCTCTGCTGCTCACACGTTCCCCCTCTGCTCTACCTGACCAGGCCCTGCAGATCTCAGCTGAGATGCTGCATTCTTCCCTAAAGCTCATAAGAAGCATGGACTGCTTTTCCTTTGCTCCTTAAGAAGGAAAGATGCTTTCGTATCAATTAATTATAGCTTCTGGAGTTTCTATGGGTTTACCCTCGAGCTCAGAGACTGTCTGTCGTTGGCAGATTAAAAGTGTCTGCTACATTTTAGATCAGAAAAAGGCAAATTATACTGGGGAAAAGGCCAGTTTTCACAGTTCTTTCACATTGCTCTGCATCACTTAATTTTATACCTGAAAGTACTCTCGAAACTCTTCTTTAGGGATGAGGATATAGCTCAATGGTAGAGTTTTGCCTAGTATGTGTAAGGACCTGGTTAGATCCCCAGGACCACATAAGTGCACACTCACACACACACACACACACACACACACACACACACACAAATTATTCTTCAATATTGGCAAGAAAAAGCTTAGTGATCAAATATACTGGCTGTAAAGTCTACGAGCTCATATTTCTCACCCCAATACCAACACTAATAAAACATCTGTTCTCTAATAAATTCCCTAAACTACTAATCAGTAATATCAGGTAAATAACAATAGCTAGTATTAATTGAGTATTTAATATGTTACAGGCACCATTCATACATTAACTCATTTAATCTTCTGAACAACTCTGTGACGTAAGTCTCAGTACCCCATTTTACAAGTAGGGAAACAGAGCAAAAAGAGGTCAGATAACTTACTCAAGACCACATAGCCTATAAGTTATAAAGTCAGAATTCAAATTTAAGCAGCCTGGCTCCAGAGCTCACCACTTAAATGTGAGCATATGCCATTTACATAAATGTGACCATATACAGGTCCTGTCCCATAACATCCCATAATGTGAAGACAAAAGGAGCTAATTCAGGTACCTAGCTACATGCTACACAGAAATTACATAGTAAGCTTTCTGCAAATGGCTGCTAGGCATATTGCCCTATTAGTGGCCCAATTTTACTTCTTAATTCCAGTACCAACTATTAAAAATCCTTCATTTTTATTTAATACTAAAAATGATGAATTGGAATTACTTGTAATAAACTTGGTCTTCAAGAGTATTCATTCATGCACAGCATTAGGATTATTTCCAAATGATCCAGTTTGGTTAAATTTTAATGCTTTTAAGTGAAAAGCATGCAAAGCATTGACTGGTTCTGCTTAACAAACTTTTTCCCTTTTCTATAATGTAGCAAAGTCTCCTGGAGTAGCTCTGACAATTTGAATTTTGAGTTTCAGGAGTACTGCAACTGACAGGCAGTCAGTTATGAAAGCATAACTTCCCCCCTCCAAATTACTATTCTAAAGTCTTTCCCAAGTTGATTTCAGCAACAGGTCAGAATTAGAAGCTTCATGTGATTTGAGGTTAGAGGTGAGATAATTACAATAGAACAGCACGTTGGAAAACAAGTGTGGTTGGAAGAGCTACAGAGTGGGAGCATGGCTGAGCTCCATTACCAAACTCCCTCGAGAAATCAAGCAACCCAATGGCCTCATCTAAGATAATTGCAGAACTGAACTCTCTGCCCAAAAGAGTTTGATTCCCACAGCCAGAGGGTGTGCCCTCTTGGAACAAAATATAATGTAATGTAAGCAAATGGCAGAAATAGCACCAGGAATCCCTTTCACAAAAATTTCTATGGTAGGAAGGAAGATAGGAAAAGATGGAAGTGTTTCTACAATCTCAAATTGAAGCTTGCAACTGTATTAAGTAACTGCAACCAGATGATCAGTACTGTTGCAGATATTTAAAGGGAAACATTTGAAAATATGTTTTTAATAGAAGCTATACAAAGCAATAAATAAATAAATCTTCATATGGAAAGAAGTTAACTGTAGCTAACCAGAAAGATACCAGAAGAGCAGTGTAAAGGTTTTGAGTTGTTTGGGACTAAAGCCACTAAAAACAAACTGTGTCACTTATCAAAACATAGAAGTTATAAATGTCGGGTTGGTTAGATAATTTAAATCCAAATTACATAAAGAAAGCAGAGACATGCAGTTATAAGGTAGGAAAATAATAAACTTTAACTGGAAAAAAAAATTGAAGCAGAAGTCAAGACAGTTGACTTCTGATCCCAGCTGCCACTTAAGAGTCTATATCCTTAAAGGAAGAGAAAATGAAAAAAAAAAAAAAGAAAGAAAGAAAGAAAGAAGGAAAAAATGGAAACAAAGCTTTTTTTTTTTTTTTGTGGGTACCGGGGGTCGAACTCAGGACCTCTCACGCCAGTAAGCGCCCGTGCCACTGAGCAATATCACCGGCCCTTTTTTCATATGTGGGTTCCAGGAGTCGAACTCAGGACCTTGCGCTTGCCAGGCAGGCGCTTATGCTGCTGAGCCATCTCACCTGCCCAAAGCTTTTTAAATAGGGAGAGGAAGCAGGGTTGAAGGGAGGAGAGGGGAATGGGAAAAAAAGAAGAAGCAAGATATATCACGTACAGGTACAAATTCCCTATGATGAATGGAATCATTATGTATATCTAAAATGGACCAATTAAATTAATTATTTTTTTTAAAATTAAAAAATATATATACTAAATTTTTTAAAAAGAGTCTATATCCTTAAACTGCAAAACAGATTTTCCCTCCACTTTTTCCATTTAAATCAACTACACATTATCCTAAGATCTTAATGCAAAATTTACTTTCAACAAACAAAATACAGTGTTATAACAGATGCTTGTTTCAAAGACTTGGTTAGATAATTTACACATGAATAAATGGATCTTAACAGGCTTATTCTTTCCTAAGCTCTCCATTTATCACTCATTCTGCTTCCTATCCCGTTTTCACTGTTCAGTCCCACATTGTTTAATGTGGAGAATAAAGGCGAAAAACGTCACAGGTATTCAGTGTGCTTGAAAGTCATAAAAATCACACAGATTTTAGGCTGTACTTTTGATTTATATAAGATTAGTACTGGAGGAAAAAGCGCATTTTCTAATCTGAATTATTCTCCTGCAATATCTTTGTTGGACAGGACAGTCATCCATCCATTTACCAAACAAGCTAGAAACACAAAACTGTCATCAACTCCTCCCTCTCCATCATATCCCACACCCCAGAGCCACCAGTTTGTCATTTCACATCCTCACCCTCAAACAGGTTACTTTCTCACTCTCATTCTATCCACCGACCTTCCCAACCTCTTCACTGTGTCTCGACTGTTAGGACATCAACAGGCCCACCTCGACACTGTTCACCTTACACAGCTACCACAATAATTCACTTCCAACAAAATCAGACCTGCAGGACCCCTGATTAAACTACTGCGAATGGTTTCCCTTGCTGACAAGTTAAATTACAACCTATTTAATGTGTTACTCAAAGGCCACATGATCTAACTCCAGACTGACTCTCCATGACAACACTGTTTTGCTCTTATTCTCCATGGTATCCGCAGTGCAAAGCTCCTGAAAAACAATAAACATCACTTAATATTGAACAAATTAAATAATAAACATCATTTTAAAAAAAAACTTTGTTGATTCACTACATGCATAGATGAATAACAGTGTTGCTCTCATTTCTGCCACTCCCTGTTGGGCAATTTCTTTGCCAGTATCATCAAAGGGCTTCTAGTTCCCACAGTCCAGGCTGGTCTAGCCTGAGGTTCCTCCCCTTCTTCCTTGGGCGTAAGCACCCGTGGCCCCTTTAATACGCACGTGGGGTACTGACAACTCCTGGGAGTTTCCTCTAAATCCTCCACATTCCTCTGGGTGCTCAACATCTTTCAATCTTTGACGTGTGAAAAGTCTCTACAAGGGAACTGAAGATGACTTGAAGTTACCCCATTCTTTACCTTTAGGTTAATTTTTAAGTGATGCATAAAAATTGTACCTATTAATGGCATACCAAGTGACGTCCTCGTCCCATTTTTATTTCCAAAAGTTGTGTGACGCGTAGCATTCAGATGGTACTCAGTAGCGACAGCTGCTGTGTGATAATTGAATAACTAACTCCAATCTGAATGCCACATGTATATGTTAATGTTAGAAATCAGCTAAAATTCTCAAAAGCTATTTCTTTATAAATTTGTACCATTCTACAAAATATAATTAAATGCATGAATTCTGATTCAATATCTTCAAAAATAAGTTCCTAGTCTTTGTTTTACCACAATCGAATTTTAATCAAAGGTTTATCGACTCCGTTTTAGTCAGTGTTCCCTGAATAATCTATGAGTTAATTATATCATTGAAGGGCCGGTGAGATGGCTCGTGGCATAAGCGCCTGCCTGGCAAGCACGAGGTCCTGAGGTCGATCCCTGGTATCCACAAAAAAAAAAAAAAAATTATATCATTGAAGAGACAATAGGCTTAAAAGTGCTATGAAATAAAGACAACACATTCAATTATTCCTGTTATTAGATATTTAATATATCTTTTGTGTTGCTAACAACTGATTCACCCAAATACAGATTAAGAACTGTACAGAGTACTATGAGATTGGTTTGGAGTTTTGAAGAATGCTGGAACCTCTTAACGTTACAGTAAGATGAGAGTACCTGAAAAGCCTGGACGTACACCTTCACACAAACACACTCAGTGATGGGCATAGAAATGACGGACTCTACGGGAGCTTCCATATGTGTGTGTATCAAAGGTACCTGATTTTTCTAGTAAATCCAAATTAAATATTAACATCTCTCATGAGTAGTTATCAAACATAACAGTAAAGAAATTTTACTATATGTTTAGTAGACATATTTTTTTCAGTGGAAAGTTGAAGACCATAAATGTATTCAAAATGGCGACGATCAGGAAGTTAAAAGAAGGTTGCACTATTTAACCAGCTAAATCCATTTACCCAATGTCTTTCAGAAGTACTGTTGAGTATATAGCACGTGCAAGGCACTGGAGCAGACACCAGAAATAGAACTACAAGTATTGTCTTTCAAATACGATTACGTTTTTCTGTTCTCATTGAACAGAGGGATAGTCAATGAGAATACTGAGAGCGATATTGATTATGGTTGGAGCATCAACAGAATTAAATAGAGGATAAGGAGTTTAAAATTTACTTTCTAAAAAAATTTAGATCATGTACCATTTGTGAGTTTCATCCAGTGACTATCTAGAAACAATACCGAGGATAGGGGGAAGGGAACACGGCCAGTCAGGACACATCTGTGCTTGCTCAAGAATAAAACCATACAAGCCTGTGGCTACGGGCTTAAAGACGGGAAGATTATGACCTGCAGGGATTTCTTTTATCATTATATGTTATTGAATAGGAAAAAAAATCAATTCGTCGTTGGAGACATTCCCATAGGATTTTTTCTTACACAATATTTTTATTCTACTTGTTTCATATAATTTATTGTGTTTATTTTAATTATATATTTATGTGTCTATCTCCATAATCAAATCACAACTTCTTTGAGAGCATGAACTTGGTTGAAGTCATTTTTTTTTTTAATTTGCAGGGTTGAAAATATGACTACAAGGAAGTAGTAACTCACTGTAAAAATGTTGTTCAGGATGATCATTAATATACACAGGGTTCTCTTTGAGAAGCCAAAGATTTTTTAAAAAACTCCATTTTCTCTGTTCTCATTAATAGTGTGTTTTCTAAAGAAATTTGATTATTTTTAGTTTGTGAGCAATAAAAATTTTAACTGTTGTTTCTTTCCCATTGATAGAAAAAAAAGCCAATTTATATTCTCCAATAATAAGTAGAATTCCAGGTCCTTTATTTTGTATAAAATGTTCTATTCCTGATTACATCCCACTTTTGTGTGTATACTTCTATTTGCTTCATCTCTTCTAATTTCAAATTATTTTCTTCTCTTCTCCTACTCACATTTATGTAAATCGCCTAAAATTCATTTTTAAACAAACTGATTAAAATGATTATGCAAATAGTAGGTGTTCAACAAATATTTCAATAGCTGAAAATGGAATATACTGTTGAAATTAAAATTAAATGAAATGTATACATATAGCTTGCTTTTAACATTTCCATATCTTATGTTAGGTTAATTAATTTGTCTTTAACTTTCTAACGCCAATATGTTCAACAACGAAAGTTACAGGACTGACAAAGAACAAGTTCTAGAACTGCTCTACACAGGTATTGTATTCTGAACCTTTAACATGGTACAGGTAAAGAAATTTCCCCTTAAGGATAATTCTAGTACTTTAGCAATTCACTAAATAACATGAGATTTTAGAATTGTGTTGTGCAAAAATGCAATTTTTATTCTTTCATGTAAAATAACTGTGTTCTCATTGCTCTGAGGCTGTGAAAAGTCATTTCTTTTGAATTTTTATGACGAATGACCCATAGTACTCAAACTTTAATGAGTTTAAACCACATGAGGGCCAAAAAGACTGTGGGAAACTCTGGGAGCAGTGGGTGTGGCAGGGAAGTGCTGGATTCCCGCAGGATTCCCAGAAGTTTGTACTGAGCAAGCTGACCTGTGTTAGTCGAGGCGCTGCCAGTGGTCGCCAGTGCTGCGTTCACAGTCATCGTTCTTGCTGTGAAATTCAACTTTAAACATGAAAAGTAGGCGGCAAAGTCTTTCGCATGAATTTAACTAGAAAGGACTTGTAGCCAAGGACCACATTTTTACTGACTGGCTTCCAAATATTCCAAAGAACAGAACTTCTAGGCTATTTAATATCTGTGTATTTAACTAGAAGGGCAAGGATTTATACATTAAACTATATTGTTTTAGTAAGCATCTTGCTCTCTCCATGTTATCCTTGTGAGAAATTCAGATCAAGGAAAAATCCACAGCTATGTTAAGGGTTAAAAGGTCTGTGGAAACAGCAGTTCACTGTCATGTCTGTCCTACATCCATAAAGCAAAATGCACACCTGACCATTTTTATTAAGTTTGGGGGGAATTCTTTTCTTAAATAACTGCTGGATCCTTAAGGAATAACCCTCTATTGTACTTCTCTTTTTAATTTTTATTTTTATTAGTACATATCTCTACTATATACTGATTATATTCATCACAGGGAGTGGATATAGTATGTAAATAACATATCTTAATTCTCCTTTACTGTATTTCTAAAGCTGGAAGAACCAATCTTGAGGGGAAATTGAATTCATCCTAGCAAAGAATATAAGATAAAGACCCAGTATGACCCTCTGAAGACCTAAACTCTAATTAGGGGCTTATACAGTTTTTCATAGCTTAAGAAAATTTACAAAGATCAGCAATGTTGTGCTTTATGGGAGATGTTCTAAACTTTTACTCCCAAGCTACCAAATGACCTGTGCACTCTCTAGATACATGTACTCTAGCACCTAACTCTTTAGAGAAAACAATATCTGAGGAATGAACAGCGAATTTTCACAGGCTACAGACATCCTAGAAAAGGAATTTCAGATTTTCTACTAAATGCTTAATTTCCACTTTTGCAATGTATTTCATTACTCTGCTATATCATTATTAATAAAATATAGTTTTGTTGTAAAAACTTAAATGCTAAAAATGATAGCTAACTCAAGCACATTAGTCAAACAGTACAAAAATTCATTCAGATGTTTTCAGACGTTTTGCAAAATCATCTTCTGTGAAATGTAAAGATTGTCATGCTTTTCATGAATTAACTTTTATTATTATGAATATGTGGCCATGTCAGCTCAACAGTAAAGGTTAATAAAGACTTCTAGATGGGTTAGGAAAAGGAGAAGTAATTTGATGGTTAGCACTCAAGGGGTTTCTGATCACACAACATATTTTAGGAAAAGTTTGAAAATATGTAATATGTAACATAACTCTTACTCCCTCTTGTGACAAATAAAATACAAATGCTGCAGAAGAGTTTCAACAGGATATCCAATGAAATTCCCCAAACTGAGATTATAAATTAATCTTGAAAGAGATTAAAATTTAAATAGAAATTAAACATTAAAATTGAAATCGAATTCAGCTAAAATAATTTACACTGCTTAAAAGAATTATCTGAAATAAAAATTCATCATGAGGGGCCGGGGATATAGCTCAGCAGCACAGCACCTGCCTGGCAAGCGCAAGGTCCTGAGTTCGATTCCAGGTACAAAAAAAAAATCATGAATTTTGACAATATCAAAAATTGCCTTTTTGTGTTTTCTCTTTTGTATTTTAATTCAACATGCATATTTTTAAGTGTCTACATTTCTTGATACATAAAACTAGTGGGCATGATAAAAAAAAAAAGCAGTAAAATTCTCTAGATATCTTTAACTAGAAATGACTTACTTCCAAGACTCACGTTTTTCTTAAATATAGTAGTCTCTGCTTATCTGCAACTTTACTTGTGTGGTTTTAGTTACATTACGGTCAAATGTCCAAAAACATCAAAAGGAAAATTGCAGAAATAAACAATTCATACGCTTTTAATTGCACACTGCTCCGAGCAATGTGATGAAATCTCATGCCCGCTCACTTTGTCTTGCGCGGGATGTGAGTGTCTCCAGCCAGTGTATCCATGCTGTGTATGCTACCCACCTCTTAGTCACTTAGTAGCTGTCTCAATTACCATATTGGCTGCCACAGCATTGTGATGCCTGTGTTCAGGTCACCCTTGTTTTACTTAGTAATGGCCTCACACTCAGGTTTCAAGATACCTGCAATTCAGATATGTCAAAGAGAAGCCATAAAAGGCTTCCTTTAAGAAAAAGTGAAAGTAAGATATTCTGAAAAACAGCAAGAGAGATCACACTCACAGAACTTTTTTTTTTGGGGGGGGTACCGGAAATCGAACTCAAGGTTTCACACTTCCCAGGCAGGCATCCGCTGAGCTACAATCCCAGCCCTCACAGAACTTTCATTTCAGCATATTTTTATAATTGTTCTATTTTATTACAGATAATTTTTTGGGGAGGTGGTGGTGCTGCTGCTGGAAATCAAATCCAGGGCCTTGTGCATGTTAGGCAAGTGCTTTCCACTGAGTTACATCCCAGCATGGCTGTTGTATTATATTACGAATTATTGTTAATCCTTCACTGTGCTACCTTATCATTGCCAGGCAGGTATAAGAAAGGACACAGTATCTGTCTGGATCGGTGCTGCCTGCGGTTTCAGGCATCCACTGGGGTATGTTAGAACTTGTGCCCTCTAGAGAAGAGGGGCCACTGCAGTTTCCACAGATATTTGTATTTTGAAATGACCAAAAAGAGGTGACAGAAATAAAGGACTGTTGTCCCAGAAGCACGGAAAGGTCCAGATTCAAACGCATGATCCACAGCACAGAGCGGAAGCCTCAACCTAAGTGTTTCCTTTTGAGTTCCCGGAAGGCAACTGAGGAGAATCAGTTAAAACCACCCCGTTTCCAAGGTAGGGAGACCGAAAGTTACTTCAGAGGCACTGGTTACGGCTCTGTGTCCAGCCTCCGCGCTACGCCTTTATCTCCCCCTTTTCTAAGAATTCCAGTGTTCTCTGTAGAGACGTCGGGCCAACGCATATGCTTAAGCCTTAGTCAGTATTCTCATGTTCTGGGCTGGGGATGTAGCTCAGTGGCACAGTGCCTGCCTGGTAAGTGCAAGGTCCTGAGTTTGATTCCTGGTACCAAAAAATTTAAAAAGATTCTTATATTTTATATCTACCACACCTTCACTCAAGGCTATAAAGTGCCCAATCCATTCATCTTCTGACCAACTTAGCATTTTATTACCATAGGAAAGAAAAAATTGTAGAGAGAGATAGAGAAAGAGATAGAGTAAATGAAACTTGTGTAACATTGTAAATATTTGCTTCTCAAGTCTGATAGTTGCATTTAACAGGGATTCCTGGAGATAGGATTGTTTAATTCAAAGTAATAATAGCATTTTTATAGAAAGTTACATACATTATCTCACTTAACCTCCACGATATCCCTGTGATGTAAGAATAACTGCCTTTGGCTTATAAAACACACACATATACACAAAGGCTTAAGGAATAACTCACCCAAGATTGCAAGTTCAGTGCTGGATCCAGTTTTCAAAAACAGGTTTTTTTAACTCTAGTGGCCATGTTTCCATTTGTCAAGTAAGCCATGATTTTGGCCTGGATTTTTCAGGTGACTTTCAGACCTCAACTAGATTGTTGTCTATCTATGCCTAATGACCTTCCTAACAAATTATAAACTATGCTCAGTACATTAAACATGAGAAAATTTCTCAAAGTGAACTTATGAGTATGAGATCACTGAACCAATTTTTACTTGAGTCCCAAGATTTTCATTATTATTATTTATAGCCCTTTATTGGGTGTTTTACTGCATGATGAAATTCCATGAAGTTCTAGCTGAAACTTATTATAATCATTAAAGCATTTGAACACTCACTTCATTCATTGGTCAATTATTTATTGAAACTTATTACACCACTTCTATGTTAGATGTTGGTGACATAATAAATATGATTGTCATGGTCCCTGCCTTTAAAGCACTTAGAGTTTAGTGGGGAATTACATATAAGGAAGAAAAAGTCTCCAATCAATGGGATAAGGGCCAGGATAGAGGCGGAAGAGCGAAGAAGATTGAACAAAGCAGAGGTACCGAGTCCCAGCAAAATCGAGGAAGAGGGGTGGAAGGAAGACTTCAGGCAGAGGGAACGGTGTGGGAAGTGGACAGGTACCTGGGAAGGGTCAGCCACAGGACGGTATAAGATGTTTGATGTGAGACAGTAGAGAACAATGGAGAACCGACCATTGAGGGCCTTTGAGCCGAACTGAAGAATTTGGGCTGTACTATAAAGGTAAACACGGTAAACTGATTAGTGAAAGAAAGACGTACAGTGACACGAATTTCAGATATGTCACTGCAGAGAGCCATGTGGACAGAGGCCGCCCGACAAAGGAGACCAGCGGGGCGGGGTGAGATATCAAGAGGGACAGAAGGGGTGCCTTACTGAGGGTGCAAACGCAGCAATATTGAAAAGTGGAGAAATTTGTAAAATATATGTAAGGCACAGAATTTTGAGATAAGGAATTTTGATATAAGACAGCTTTCTGCCAATTGGACCAAATACCATTTGTGAGACACAAAATAACAAGGAATGCCTACGGGAAGGGAGAGAACATGAGAACATTTGATATTTCAGAAGAAATTGGTTTGAATTCTTAAATCCAGGTACCTTGGCTAGTAGTTCAAGAAAAACGAAGTGTGTTTTAAATAAATATCGTGGCGAATGGAAGCGTGAAATGACCAGCAAAGTGAGGCCAGCGCCAGAACCCAGGTGCAAGTAAAAACGAAGAACCATCGTTGGCCGCCTTCCGACCCGCTGTGCCATTCCCACCGCCTTTGCTCAGGGGCGTGCAGAGGACCCACAAGTCTTCCAGGGATGGCGCAGTGTTGGTGAATAAAACAAAAAGTCCACGGAGCAGGCAAGGTGGAGAATGCGGATGGGCAAATGCTTAGGGCTCAACGTTTGGAAAGCAGGTAACCGCACTGAAAAGTGAAAGCTGTGCTTCTCAGCCGTGCTGCACCCTGAGGTCGCCTGAGGACCCTGAGGATGTGCTGATTCTTGGTGTCGCCTCCCAAGGTCCGAAATTGACCTGAGGGAAGCCTGAGCCTGGACATCAGCACTTCGAAAGTTTCTGCAGAGAACTCTAGGGTGGAGCCAAAGCTAGAAACCATTGGGCTATCAGGATATGAGATTCAGGACTGGTTAACTTTTGAAAAGGGCGGAAGTAATGAGAGATGAGCAGGTCCTGGATGTGGCCGAAGGAACGGCGGCTGAAGCTTTGGGAAAGTAACAGTCACCAAAGATGTGGAAGCCAAGAACTGGGACAGAAAATGAGACACTGTCCACAGGGACATGACAGCTACCCCAGGCAATGGCAAACTTGGAGTGGTGGAGATGAGGGTCAGTTTCCTAATTCAAGGGAATCTTGGATTTAAAAAACAAGGATAAAGCAAGTGTTGATGATTCACTTTACAACATAACTCTTAAACCTAAAAATAATTATACTATGTATTTATAAAATAATTGTATATTCGATATTTTAATGTATAAAGTACAAAATATGAGATAACCCATAAAATTAAAACTGCGGTAATCATAAAATAAATTTAGATGACTTTATTGACCTCTCCACAGGAAAAAATAGGTAGTATCAATGACCTATAAAACATAGATATAGAAAGGTACTGCCTTCAAAATGGGCAGATAATCCTTTAGAAGTGTGAGTTGTAACATGAATTAGTATGTCCATACTTTTTCAGAATTTACATATACTTAAAAAGAAACTGAGTATTTCACTTCCCTAATAGTTACCTATCTCAAGCCACTTTGTCAGTTGGGAAGGTAGAAAATTTCTAACAATTTTTACGTGTTCTAAAATATCCTCTCCTGATTCCTACCACTTGGTCCACAGGAGGGGGGGGGGAACCACTAATGGTTTGACTCTGTTGCATGGAAACTGCTTATAATTAGGTTAAAATGTGAGTAGTATCTCTGTACAGAACCATTCACATTCAGCAAAGCTATCTCAATCAGGCCCCCTAGGCATCTCAGGAAGTCAGTTCCTTTGGTTGACATGCAGTCTTATACCAAAACTTTTAAATAATTGATGTAATCTTTTCTTTAAATTTTAATGTAAGGTGTTCTTTGTGATTATAGTAGATGTGGGATGACGGATTTGTTTTCCAAACTAAACGTTACACATGTTTTCTAAACCATTTTGCCATTCCTTCAGAATTTTTTGGTAATTTTGCCCATTTTGTTACCTATAAATTTACTGATCACCTGTAGGCTTGACTGACTAAGGATATATCACAGAGAATAATCATAGAAACCAATTTCCCAAGTATGTTTTTGCCTGCCATGTAACTATAGTTATTACAACCTAAATCAACACAAGTCTCCCTCTAAAGTGGTCAAATGCAACTTTCGGATTTTGTTTGTTTGTCTGTTTGGTACCAGGAATCCAACTCACAACCTCGCACTTGCCAGGCAGGCAGTGTAACTTTTGTTCCTATACCTAGCATAAATTCAAACAGGATTTGAAGAAGGTCTAAAAGAGATGAGATTGTAACTATAGTAGACACCACTATAAATATAAGGGAAAACATATTAATCCTGATGTGAGTATCAGCAATAAAACTGGAAGACAAATTCTGGCCCATCTACAGTGTCAGTTTGCAGGCTTTACTATCCCCAAACTTGCTACTATAGTATAGGTGCTGCTAAGCCTTCATGTCAAAAATGTAACTCACCCTGACTCCATGACACAAAGTCTATTTCTGGCTATTTGTGGAAAGGAACACTCTGACCAGAAGGCAGGAGTGCTGGATGATGCTGGCTGCTAGATCCCTTGCTGTCAAAAAACACACTAACTTTCTGATTTATATACTTCAGTCTCCTGTGAGTTTAGTCAGTGTGAGTCATCCAGCACATCTGACTAATGGTAGGTTATTGACAAGATTGGGTCTCCAGCCCTGTGAAACTGAACTGAGTTGTCACTGTATTGTAATTCCACTTTGTGTGACCTTTTGACCTTTCAGAAATTGGCCAACTGGCTTCCATAACTTCAACACTTCCAAACTTCCATAATGAAATTGTATTTACAAAAAGAGATTAGATACAACACAAATAGCCAAAGGCTATATATATTCTTCATATATACATATATATACTTTTTTTCTTTTTTTTTTGCCTACAACCAAAGTGATCCCAGGGCCCAGTTTCCCTACCATGATCTAAGAACTGCTTCGTGCTGCGGTGGGAAATAAAGAACCTAGTGCCCCCAACCCTTCCCTGCACTGATCTTCCCGCACCACGCTCTTCTCATGCAGGAACCTACCTGTAAGTCTTGGGATCTTCCTTCCCCTGCTGAAGCGCACTGTGTATCGATTGTAAAACGGGGAAGCCAGCAGTTGGCCTGGATGTAATCACTACACAACTTTATAAAATGAAAAAGAAAAGGGAGAACAGTTGAAGGCCATGCCTTTTAAGGGATAGGAACCCTGCCCACTAACCTGAGGCCAGACACACAGGGGTAACGAGGGTTCCCAGGGGCTGGGTAATGAAGGGAAGTTAAGATGCAGGATTGGCATAGGGTGGGTGAGCAAGAATTCCTCTCATGCGACAGTGTAAAGAGAAATTTCTCAGATAAACCTGAGTTCAATATCAGTTACACATAAATAGCTGTACAGTTTACATTTGGTCCTTAATTTCCTAATTTCCAAAATTTGGGCAGTAATTTCTACTAGGGACATTAAGAATATGAAACAAATGTCAAAAATGCAGCATATAGTAGGTCCTCAATAAAATGTGGTTCTAGTATTAGGTATTATGGGAAATTTGTTTATACACCATGTATTCTTTTTTTAAAGAAGAGTAGATCTAAAAGATAAACAGTCAGACCCCTTTAATTTCTTATACTTAGTGTGATTCATTTGGCATTTTCATCTGTACTAAAAAGAGCTTCAAAAAAATTTTTGTATTTTTTTTAAAGAAGAGTAGATCTAAAAGATAAAGAGTCAGACTCCTTTAATTTCTTATACTTAATGTGATTCATTTGGCATTTTCATCTGTACTAAAAAGAGCTTCAAAAAAATTTTTTTTGTGTGGGTACCGGGGGTTGCCCTCAGGACCTTGCGCGCCAGCAGGCACCCGTGCTGCTGAGCGATATCACCGGCCCCTTTTTTGTATGTGGGTTCCGGGAGTCGAACTCGGGCCCTCGCGCTTGCCAGGCAGGCACTTATGCCACTGAGCCATCTCACCGGCCCACTTTAAAATATTTTTACTTAATAATTTTTTGTTTCACTTACTACCAAAATTGTCATAACTAATAACTTAATTTCTCTGCAATCTTCTAAGAACTGGACTGTTCTTACGTGAACCCGTTTATATCAGTAGTTAGGAGTTTCTAAGAACGTTCATTAGGGATCAAGCTAGTCCAGCCAAACATGTATTAATCCCGCTATGTGGCCATAAGTGTTCTTAGTTTTGGTAACCAGATCATTTGTTTTCTTGTCATGAAGTATATATGAGCTTTTTTCATTTTCTAAATATTAAGCTTATTCAACATCACTGTCCCCCAGGATTCAAAGTCATGCCAAAGGTTGCAATCGCGTCAGATTATTTCATCATGAAATTGTGAAAGAAGAATTGTTCTGCCAGAGGCTCCTGGTAGATAGCGAATTCAACACTTTCTTAGTAATGTATGTTCTTAGCAGCTTGTTTTTAAGACAGCATAATAGAAGGTCACCGTGTGCTTAAATTGGAGCAAGCCTTAATTCACAGTGAAATTTTACCTGCAATCCATTCTTTGTAATTGTTTTATCTCTTCCATTTACATTTATATACAGTGCAATCCCCAAAGAAAAGTATGGTGGAAAGCTCTTCAATGATTATTCATCTGAAGATGTAAGATTCATTGTCTGGTTCCAACAAATTCTAACACTTTGTCTTTGTTAAGTCATTTAACTACATTCAGCTTCAACTTTTCTTCTGTGAAATACTTATATCCTAGAGCTGTGGAGGAAATTGAATACAGTTTCTATAAAGAGTCTAGCCTCTAATAAATACTAAACAAATGCTACTTTCCTTCTTTTTTGTCTTTTCATTCTTTTCAATAATAGTAATAACTACCTTACCTATTTTTTAGCTGCTTTTTCTTCTACTTTTTTTTTTTAATGTGGGTCCCAGGGGTCTAACTCAGGACCTTGAGCTTGCCAGCAGGCGCTTATGCCACTGAGTGATATCACCGGCCCTGTTTTTCCTTTTTATGTGGGTACCGGGAGTCGAATTCAGGCAGGCACTGGTGCCTCTGAGCCATATCACCGAATCTGTAGCTGCCTTTTGAATAGGAAGAACGTGGTCAATTGAAAGAAAGCTGACATCAAAATCACAGCTCTGGGTAATATCGCATTGATCACATTCACTTGGAACTGCAGTATCAGTCTTGGTTGTCAGAGAAGATCAGAGTCTCATCCTCAAAGGGTTATGAGTATCTAAATATTTGTTTTAAAATGCTCATCAAAAACTTAATTAGCAAATGAAAGTGACTGTACTTGGTGAATTGAGTTATACACGTACAAACATACAAATGCTCACCACATCAAAAAGTCAATTAAATCTGTTTGAATAAATCTTCCACATCATATCTTTTTGTTTGACTTGAACGAGTTCATCAAAAATGAAAAGTTGGGCCGGTGAGATGGCTCAGTGGCATAAGCGCCTGCCCGGCAAGCACGAGGTCCTGAGTTCGACTCCCAGAACACACGTAAAGGAAAAAAAGGGCTGGTGATATCGCTCAGCGGCACAAGTGCTTGCTGGCAAGCATGAGGTCCTGAGGTCAACTCCTGGTACCCACATAAAAAAAAAAAAAAAAAAAAAAAATGAAAAGTTACCATGAAATCCACTTAAACCTCCCATTCCAAATTAGAAAACACAATTGTAGCAACCACTTTCTCAATTTATCAGTGAAAAGTATATGTTAATGGAGTAAGAATTGCTAAGATATCTAAATATTGGCTTATTATTTTTAAAATTAGAGTTCTACTGTATAAGATAAACCATATGGGCTAATTTCATAAATACCATCAATGTTCCTGTTAAATGTTTTGGTTTTTGTTTTTTGGGTTTTGGGGTGGGGGGTTTGGTTTTTGGTTTTGGTTTTTTGGCTTTTCGAGACAAGATTTCACTATGTAGCCCGGGCTGGACTGGAACTTACAATCCTGCTTCTATCTCCCAACTGCTAGGATTATAGATATGTACCACTGTTGCCAGCTTCTCCTTATATTTTTAATTATTCTTATTGCAATGTTGTATTCCTTCTTGTGAAAGATTTTGGGAACTCAGTAGCATCACTGTGTGTGAATTTTTTAATCTAGTTGTGAAGTCTCCTAAATAAGGAAGGAAGGAGAAATGGAAGGATGAGAGGACAAGGTGAAGGAGAGCCATGCCTGAAGTAGACTTCAGAATAATAAAATGTTATGCCTTCAGATCCAAGGTAATGTTCCTGGGGACCATGAGAAATACTTTCTAACGCACTGCTCTTTGAGCTCACAACATTAACTTTGTCCTAAGGTCCAAATCCTTCTGTAATTATGATGAAACATCTGCTCCGCAATGCAAAGAAAGCCAGCAGCAAGTGCCATGAAGAGTACTTGAAAATGTTTTTAAACAGACGAGGGCTGTTTTACTTACTATAATCAATACTCTGATGAGCAATACCTATTGAATTTTAAAATAATATTGCAGAAATATAGACTTTGGGAAACTGACAACTAAGTTTGAGATTCTTCTTGGAAATAAAACTAGGTGTCGCATCTTCTGTGTGTAATTAGATTTCGGAAAGTGAGGGAGGCATGTTGCAAACAGCCTGACAGCTACTAGCTACACATGTTCAGTACCAAGAAAAGGCCAGAAACACCTTACCACTGAAGGTATACAGAGCAGGTTACCAGAAAACCTCAGGGATTCCTTCTAAAGTGTCCCAGGGTGGGGGCGGGAAGAGGAAATCTTGTACCACCGCCCCGCACCCTCGGCCCTCACCACTCCAAGGATGAGCACTCCACCCATTCACAGCTGCCTGGCCCAACTGAAGCATGTGATCTTGAGAGGGAAAACTTTGGAAAAAACACAAATTGCACAATTCTACGTATTTTGCCAAAACACTCCACAGTTTGCCCTAGACACCCTAGGCCCAGCTCTCAGATGAGCTGAAAGGGCTTTCCTTAATCACCACAAAGCCAGAAGCAGTGTGGCTCTAGCAGCCAGTCGACTCTCCTGGGTCAGTCAGACCTGAAGTCAGCAGCCTCCTAACATCTGGATAGCAGGGAAAGCCTCCTCTCTTTGTAGTCATGTCCAGGATCAGCACAACCCTAAACTAACTAGCTAAATCATTTTCTTTCTTTTGACATTCCCATGTCTAACTTTCCCAAATACAAATAGTTGTTTTTTTTTAATCTAGTGGTGACAGTAAAATTCCTTTTCCTTCCTATATGGTGGTCTGTCAAGAAAAATTATTCGTGAAAAACACTTGGAATAAACTTATTCAAAGGCAAACTATTTGAAAACATGGCTAAAAAAGAGAAAAAAAAATGTAGCCAGGCATGGTGGTACACACCTGTAATCCCAGCACTCTGAGAGGCTAAGGCAGGAAGACTGCAAGTTTGAGCCCAGCCTGGGCTACCTGACAAGTTAGCGAGACCCTGTCTATCAATCAATCGATAGGGCTGGGGATGTAACTCAGTATGAAGGCCCTGGTTTAATCTGCAGTACCACAAAAAAGGGGAGATGGTATTTTTTATCCACTGGAGAATGGTAAAAACCTGATGGGTCAACAGAAACTTAGAGTCATAATAGAATTATTAAAGATATCTGTATTCCTATGATGATAAAAATAAACCTTCATTTCATATCACACTGGGTAGCAAATGAAACTCAATAGCCTCAGTATACTTGGTTGTTTTTGGGTTTTTTTGCTTTGTTTTGAAGTCTGGCTTTCAAATGCTCTCCTTTAAATAGAAATGGAGTGAAACCAAAAATAAGAAAAAAGGTGGAGTGTAGCTCAATAGCATGAGCAAGCCTGGGTTCAAACCCCAAGACCTCAAAGGGGAGGCAGAAATGGAGAAGAGAATGAATACCACAGTGATGTTTCCTGCTATGGCTGTGTCTAGATCCCCCCAAAGCCTCATGTGCTCATAGTTGGGGCTTTTCAGAGGTGGCCGGGTCTAGGGTGTGATACTGGACTTTAGGCTGTGTGGTACTAAATTAGTCCACTGATTGGTTTATCACAGCTTTGGGTGTAGATGATGGGAAGGCCCACCCTGGGTGTGGATGGTACCACCCAAAAGCCTTGTAGCCTGGGTGGGATAAAGGGGCAAGGGAGGCTTGCTGCATCCTGCCTGCCATACCATGAACTGCTCATCCTCTGCCATGGCTCTCTGTCGTGCCACCCTGCCTTGGAGCTAGCTGACCCTGGACTGAAACCTCTACAAACTGGAGCCAAAATAAACTTTCCTCCTGTAACTTGTGGGTATCAGGTATTTTGTCCCAGCAACAAGAAAGTAACTCAGACATTTCCTTTCCTTGGTCTCAGAGATACACACTATGGTCCTGGGCTAATGATCAACACTCTCTAATAAGATGTGATGTGCACTACAACTGCTGTGTTTGGTTCTTCATGACCAACAGTTAGAGAAGAACATCAGTGTCTGATGAGGACAGTTTTTGTAGGGTCTTAATAGCAAAAGTACACAAGCCCCATAGTTGTTTCCATCCAATAAGCATATGTAGATGGCCCACAGGTGGTATACAATACAGCCCAACAAGAACATGCTCTTGAAGACAGTTTTTTCTGTGCTACTTTTATTTATACACCCTGGTATCGCTTCAAATGTGAGGGTTCTTTTCCTTTCAGCTTTGGCAGGGGACCAACATAATTCTAACTAGTGGTTGGATGATAGATATTTTCAATCTCCTCAAGGGACTATTACCTCTTTTCTCTTGAATCCAAACTGGAAACGGATCCCATATATGTACAGAACATGACATTTCCTGTGCACATCACAGGTTACCCCCTAAGTCAGAAGCACCATGTTTTACTACTCCTTTATGCTAAGGACATACAGGTCACAAAAACATCCACTATGGCCAGCAGTATATCCACACAGTATGGCCCTTCCTGGTTGTGGCAATAAGAAGGCAGAAGACACAGAAAAGCAACGTCCCTAGGAAAGCAGCAGATGTCAAAGAGTCCCAGGAGAGGAAAATATTTGCGCAGTCCCTGCAGTTGTTCACTGAATAAATAAATTACAGCTTGTTCAATCAATGAAAGGAAATGAAGGCTATGATGAATATAAAAACATGAAGATGTTCATGATACAAAGTTAATTTTTTAAGGAAAAATGATACTTGAAATTATAGATCAGTATTCACATGTATGTGTGTGTTTAACTATAATCTTACAAATACAGTGAAAAAATACAGATATAAAGAAAATGAATCAAAATGTTCACAGTGCCTGCGTCAAAGTGGAGGGCCATATATTAATATCTTTCTCTTTCCTGCCCTTCAGAAGTTTTGTAATGCATATTGTTTTTAATCTTTCTAATAGAAATGTTCTGAACACTATGTGAATTTATTAGATCATTTTTTAGCAAGTCTAATATGGCACCTAAAACCACACTGGTAGATCTACCAGAATATAACTACCACGACCGAAGGGACAATTTAAAACAAGACACAGACCCTTACTGAAACAGACAAAGCAAAATACCCAAGCGAAATGAGTTCCTTAGTTTTCAAAGGCACAAATTTTTGTTTATGACAAAACCTTAACCACAACATGGAAATCCCCTTTCCTTTTCTAAGAAGAGAAAACAATTAGGAATTTTTCTCGTATAAAACAGAGGAGAACAATTTTAATTACTAAGAATTTTTGATTGTATGTTTTTGAGAAATTGTACTATTTCCTAACATAACTGTTTTTAATTTCATGGTTATGTTCCTGTTCTACAACATGGAGTCATCATTCCAAAGGGAGAAAGATAACTGGGCCACGCTTATGTTTTTCAACTTTTAAGAGTTTCTAAGTACTTTATGTTGGAATCTCATTGCATATCTCCAGTTCTGTCCATAACATAATTGGCATGACATTCTCCTAGCACAGCCCTCCCAGCTTTTAACCTGCCTGACACTTTTCCTGTATTTGTGCTCTGTTTAACACAAGCCGGCCTGCAGCTTCCTGCGTGGTGATGAGAACCCGGGCCGGGCTTTGTTGTTGGCTACTGGAGTGGAGGGAAGACAATGCCCTTTGACCTCCGTAAAGTAGAATAAAGCTTATCAGATCCTCACCAGATATCATTAAAGGAAATGGGCTGAAAAGGCCACCTCTGGTAGGAAACATATATTTTAGAAAACTGTCACTGTTAATCTTTTTTGTTATGGCACTAGAAAATCACTTGTGCAAATTTCAGTCCTTCCAGACAATGAACCCAAGGTAAACTGAAGAAAGTAACAAGAAAAGCATAATGGGCAGTAAATTACCTCTTGAAATCTGGATGGCAAGTGTTCTTCACCCAAGCAGTCTACACACTATAATTATTGGAAATAAAGTCTGAACTCCATGAAGTGTTTAAAAGGTCAAGGGCTAATGCAAAATTTTACAAACTTTTCAATAAAATACAAATGTAAATGGTCAGGCATGGTAGCACATGACTACAATCTCAGCATTCGGGAGGCTGAGGCAGGGTGATCATCATGAGTCTGAGGCCAGTTTAGGCTATATAGTTAATTAAAGGTCAACCTGAACTACATAGGGAGACTCTATCCAAAAAAAAAAAAAAAAAATGTACAAATTATATACAGTTCAGTTGTAGTCATTTATACAGTTTAATGCCAACTGAGTTGGCCTTGTTCAGTCTCCCCAGGGACTCCATTAAGCAGCATCTTGGGAGTCACACATTCAGAATTCCCTGCACCTACTCCATCCCTACCCTCAACTGCACACCTCCCTGTCCCCTCTGCACCAAGGAGAAGAAGCTGTGCTGCTCTTGTATGTCAGGGTCAGAAAATCAAGAGCCTCCCCCCTGCAAAAAATTCACCTGGACAGGGAAACATTGGGACAAAATTGCAAAAATAGGCCCCAAGTAAAAAAAATAAATAAATATAAAAATAAAAGCTGCTTCTATTCAACATCAATCTATGATTACCTTCAGGAAATTTGGTTCCACTCTTATATATACTTATTTTTTAAAAAGAATCCCAGAAACCAGATTTCTATACAAATTAGCCGAATTTTAAAAAGCTGGCAATATATTCACAATTCCTTCTTTTTACAAGCACTGGTCTAGACAAGCAAAACAAAACAGATGGGCTGAACTTGGCCTGTGAGCCACCATTCTGCAGCCTCTAGTCTAGGATGAACCGATGATGCACACTCAGTCAATTTTCCAGCACCACACAGTGTTTGTGGTAGGTGAGTAAACTCTGCCTCCACTTTTTATGTTGATGTTGTTGTTGGTGGTGGTGGTGGTGGTGGTGTTGTCTTTGTTGGTATCCTGAAACAAACAGAGTAAAACAGGTACTAGATTCCAGAGGTTCCTTCTACTTGGATTGACCCAGGTGGAATAAGAGAGAGCTCGAGAGGGAAGGAAATGCGGAATGGAACTTTAGGCCAACTATGCTCTGCACCGTAGGGTGAAGAATAGAAGGGGTTCTTGAGATGTCATTGATTTCTAGTTCTGCTCACTAAATTAGGAAGCCATACCAGGATTTAAGCTAACAATCACAGCCACAAGAAGAAGTGTGTGTTTGTCACATGTATCCCATAGGCATCCACCTGCAAGTGCAAAATCTGATAGGCAACAGGTAGCTGAATCCGCATTCATGTTTCAGGGACCTGCAGGACAGCAGATGGCAGCTCCTATGGCTTGGAAGCCTCTCTCTCAGGGACCAAATAAAAGAGTGCATATGCACTACAGTTTCTCAGGGCACTGCCCAGAGGATGGATTTCTGTCAAGCCCTGATGAGACCTAGCACATTCGGGTGCCCAGGAGCCACCAAGAACAAAAGAGAGCTAGGAAGCATGCGGCTACTTCAGAGGATCCCTGGTGCAGCAAAGAGAGGCCAATACTGTTTGCCAGCCTTTCTCTCAAGAGGGAAAAAAGAGTGGGAATTGTGTTTCACCTTTCTGTGAAGCTGCCTGAGGGACTGGTTTCTAGTTCTCCTATCTCAGTGCACAGACGAGTCCTGGCATAGTCTACATGCAAAGAGGACCCCGAGAAGAGAAAAGAGCCAGACAACGTGCTACTGTCCAAGAAGTGCCACAGCAGGGCAGATAGAGGCCAGTGTAGCTCAGTGGACTCTCTCAGAGGGAAAACAGCAGCATGGACCATGTATCCAAATGCTAGCTTTTGGGGAGATGCCTGAAGGACAGCTTGCAGTCAAGCCCCCCTTAGGGTGTTGATGAGACCCAGGGTACTCCGGCTCTCTAAGAGCCACTGGGAACAATAACGAATTAGACCGCATGCTACTGCTTCCGAGGACCCATGGTACAGCAGGCTGGTAGTAAGGGAAAAAGAAATGATGAGCTCCTGGGAAAAAAGAACCCAGAAAATCCCTCGAATTGGGAATACACATGCACAAGTCCAGAAAAAAGTCACACTCACAGAAAATGTTTCACGGCCTTCAAAATCTCTGTCACTCCAGTTGCTGGAAGTCTAACCCTATATAATTTACTAAAAACTAGTAAATCTGGCTGAATTTTCAAGTGTACCTATACTGTAATTGTTTATATCCAGATGTCCCCCCAAAGCCTCATGCGCTGAGAGGCGGAGGATTGTGAGGGTGATTGGATTCTGGGGGCAACAGCTGGCTTGGTGTAGGGAGGCAGGGTTTGATCAGAAGAGGTGGGTCACTGGAGTTGTGACCTGGAAGAGGGTGCCCCCCCACCACCCCCAGCTGCACCCTTCATTTCTCTGCTTCCTGGCCACCCTGGCAAGAGCAGCTTTCCCTCTGCCATGGTGTTTCTTCTTTGAAGCCAACTGACCAGGGATTGAAACATGAGCCAAAATAAACTTCTCCTCCTTTAAGTTGTGGGTGTCAGGTGTTGTTGTCCTGTCAACAAGAAAGCAGCTGAGACAGATACCAACTCAAAGTTAGAAGTAGCATGGATAAACAGGAGGAAATAGGCACACTTACGAAATAAATCTCTAGAAACCAACCCTAAATTAGTGGATGTATGCAAATTACCTGAAAAAAGAACTCAAAATAAACTTCATAAAGGTATTTAATGAGTGAAGAAAACGATAGATACATGGACAAAATAAGAACTTCAACAAAGAAACGGAAAATAAAATGATCCAGCCTAGGATATAGCTCAGTGATAGAGAGCTTGCCTAGCATCTGTGAGACCCTGGATTCAATTCCCAGCATGGAAAGGGAAGGGAAGAGAAGGAGAGGGGAGGGGAGGGAAAAGAAGGGGAAAGAAAGGAGAAAGGGAAGGAAAGAACCAAACAGAAATTTTGGAGCTGAAAAATGCAATAATTGATCTAGAAATGTTGAGAGTTTCAGCAGCAGACCTGGTCAAACACAAGGAAGAATAAGCAAAAGTGACCCATTAGCATTACCCAATCAATGAAAAAAACAAAAAACAAAAAAGAAAAATAGTGAAGAAGGCCCAAAGGACTTATGTAACGCCAACAAATGGACCAGTACATGCATCATGGAAGTTTCAGAGGTAGAAGACAGAGACAAAGGAGCATGAATGGTCTAACGAAGAAAATGGACGCCCAGATTCAAAAAGAACAAAACCCCCAAATTAGGATGACATAAAAACTCCACACCAAACCACACTAGAGTCAAATTGTAAAAAATCAAAGATACTTTTGAAAGCAGCAAGGAAGAAGCAGCTTATCACATAGAAAGGAAACCCCCATTAGACTTTCAAGAGATTTCTCTGTTCAAACCTTACAGACCAAAACAGAGGATGATGGTATATTCAAAGTGCTGGAAAAACATTAAAACAAACCTGCCAACCAAGAATACTATCTGTGGAAACTGTCTTTCAAAAATAAAGGGCAGATAACAAAAGCTAAGAGATTTAATTGACTTCAGAACTCTTACAAGAAGTGCTAAAAGAACTCTTTCAAGTTGGGACAAAAAGATGCAAAACAGCAAGAAGAAAGTATAGATGCAAAACAGCAAGAACAGTATAAAGAATGCCAGAAAAATGAAATATATAGACACATTCAGAATACTGTTAAGATACAAAAGTATAAAATAACTGTAGTATAAAAATATTAATGGATACACACTATGAGGAAAATGTCATTTGGCACATCAATAATGTAAAGTGGGGAGAGCAAGAGTACAGTGTTGCAAGCAATTTAAAAAGATATCACAGCTGCATGGACACCAAAAGAAAGCAGGAGTGGGCATGCCTATTGCTGGCAAAATCAAATTTAATTCAAAATTGATCACAAGAGACAAAGAAGGATATAATTACAACCCGCTAGGAAGATACAACAATTATAAATTTATATGCACAAGCAACAGGCCACCCACATATATGAAGTACACATTGACAGAACAGAAAGGGGAAACAGCAATACCATAGTAACGTGGGACTTCCATGCCCTACTTTCAATAATGACAGAAGATCAACAAAGAAAGAGCAGATTTGAAACAACACTACAGACAAATGCACGTAACATAGTGTCAAACGTTCTGCCCAACGTCATTGCAATACACATTCTTCACAAGTGGAAGTGGAATATTCTCCAGGATAGACGGCATGTTAGGTCACAAAACAATTCTTAACAAATGTGAAAAGACTGAAATCAAACCGAGATCTTTTCTAACCACAGTGGAATGAAAGGAGGTATCAACAACAGAAGGAAAACTAAAAATTTCACAAATATATGAAAGTAAATACACACTATTGATCAACCAACTGGTCAAACAATAAATCAAAAGGGACATTAGAAAGTGTCTTGAGTCTGATGAAAACAAAAACATGACAAAGGAAAGCTTATTGGATACAATAAAAGCAGTTTTAAGAGCAATTTGCTTTTATAGCAAAAAAAAAAAAAAACCTACACCAAAAAAGAGGAAATATCTCAAACGACCTAATTCTACACTGAGAGAACTGTAAAAAAGAACAAATTAAGTGCAAAGTTAGTAGAAAGAAAGAAATAATAAAGATCAGAGCAGAAATAAAACACAGACTAGAAAGACAATGGAAAAAAATAGATGGTTTTTGGAAAAGATAAATAAAATCAACAAACATTTTAACTAGACTAAGACAAAAGTTAGTAGGCTCAAATAAATAAAATCAGAAATGAAAGAGAAGACATCCACAGAAATAGAAAGGGTCAGAGGGGAGTACTATGAAAAAATGTATGCCAACAAATTGAATAACCTAGAAGAAACGTATTAATTCCTAGACATAAACAACTTGTCAAAACTAAATCACAAAGAAATAGAACATCTGAACACACAAGTAATGAGTAAAGGAGTTGAATGAATAATAAAAAGTTTCTCGTCAAAGAAAACCCCAGGACCAGATGACTTCAAAGGTGAATATTTCTTTCTTTCTTTCTTTTTTTTTTTTTTTTTTGTGGGTACCGGGGGTCGAACTCAGGACCTCACGCACCAGCAGGCACCCGTGCCTCTGAGTGATATCACTGGCCCTTTTTTCGTATGTGGGTACCGGGAGTCAAACTCAGAACCTCACGCTTGCCAGGCAGGCGTTTATGCCGCTGAGCTATCTCACTAGCCAAAGATGAATATTTCTAAACATCTGAAGAACTAATGAAAATCCTTCTAAGTCCTTCCAAACAACTGAAGAAAAAGTAACACTTTTGTTATGGCTTGGATCAAATATGTCCCCCAAAAGAGTCATATGTTCAGAAGTGGGGTTTGGGAAGGTAATTAGATCAGGGGGCACTAGCCCCATCAAAGGATTCATCTCCTGATGAGTTTATAGTTGAATTTGCTATGGGAAGTAGGACCTGGTTGAAGAAAGTAGGTCACGGTCAGCTGACCTAAGAGGGTGTACTCTTGCCCTCACCCCTTACCTCGCCTGCTTTTTCCAATCCTCTCTACTTTCTGGCTGCCATGAGGAAATTAGCTTTCCTCTACCATAGCCTTTTGTCATGATGTTTCGCTGTGGAGCCAGCCAAACATGGACTGAAACCTATGAAATTGTGAGCCAAAATAAACCTGTAAGTTGTGTGTGTCAGGTATTCTATTTCAGCAACATAAAGCTGACTAATACAACTTCCTAATTCATTTAAGGCCAGCATAACCCTAATAGCTAAACTGGATGAGGACACTACAAGGAAAGAAAATTAATATCCCTGATGAATAATGATGCAAAAATTCTCAACAAAATCCTAGCAAACTGAATTAAACAGCACATTAAAAGTATCATTGGCCATGATCAAATGGAATTTATCCCAGCAATGCAAAGATAAGTTCAACAATATGCAAGTAAAAGTCAATAAATATGATCTACTATTTAATAGAATAAATGACAAAAATTATGTAAGTAACTTAATAGATACAGAAAAAGCATTTGAAAAATTAAAAATTCTTCCATGACTAATAATTCACAATAATTCAAAAATTAAGTATAGAAAGAATGTACCACAACCCAATAAAGATCATATATGACAAATGCACAACTAATATCATAACCAACAGAAAAATGTTGAAAACTTTCCCTCTAAGACCAGGAATAAGACAAAGATGCCTACTTTTGCCACTTTATTCATCATAGTATTGGAATTTCTAGCCAGAGCAACCAAATAAAAGAAAAATCAGGCATGCACATTGGAAAGGGAGAAATTAAAATATCTCTGTTTGAAGATAACATAATCTTATGTGTAGAAAACCCTAAAGCGCTCTCTCTCTCTCTCTCTCTCTCTCTCTCTCTCACACACACACACCACAAACTGTTACGATAAACAAATTCAGTAAACTTGTAGTATATAAAACTAACATACAAAAATCTGTACCATTTCTATATACCAACAACACAGCATCTGAAAAATAAATCAAGAAAACAGTCCTGGGCCGGTGAGATGGCTCAACAGCGTAAGTGCCTGCCTGGCAAGAGTGAAGGCCTGAGTTTGACTCCCGGAACCCACATACGAAAAAAGGGCCGGTGATATCGCTCAGCGGCATGGGCGCCTGGTGGCGCATGAGGTCCTGAGGTCGACCCCCCGTACCCACACAAAAAAAAAAATCCTATTTACAATAAAAATAAAATGAAATATAAATTTATTTTACAATTATTTATAAAATACAAATTTAACCAAGTGATAGATGTACACCAAAAATTGTAACACACTAATCAGAAAAACGGAAGAAGACACAAATAAATGGAAAGATATCCCATGTTCCTGGATTATAAAAATAACATTGGTAAGATGTGTTTACTCCCCAAAGTGATCTACAGATTCAGTGCAATGCTATCAAAATTCCAAACATATTTTTCACACTAAAAAAAAAATCTTGGCCAGGTGTAGAGGCACACACCTGTAGTCCCAGCACTCAGGAGGCTGAGGTAGGAGGATCGCTGTGAGTTCGAGACCAGCCTAGACTACGTAGTGAGTTCAAGGCCATCCTAAACTATATAGCAAGACCCTGTCTCAAAACAAACAAACGAACAAAAAACTCCTACAATTTGGATAGAACTAAACCCCTGAAAAGTCAAAGTAATCTTGAGCAAAAATAAATAAATAAATAAATAAATCTGAAAGCATCCTACTACTTCAGAATATACTCCAAAGAATATAGTACAGGCATTAAAACAAACACATAGACCAATGGAACGGAATAGAGAATCCAGAAATACATTCACACATTTATGGTCAATTGATTTTTGACAAAGGTGCCAAGAGCACAACAGAGAAAGCATAGTCTCTTCAAATATACAGTGTTGGAACAACTGAGTCCAGGTTGGAACAACGGGTGGAAGAGTGGAATTAGACCCTTACCTCATACTGTATACAAAGTCAGTGCAAAATGGATTAAACATTTAAACATAAGACCTGAAACTGCAGAACTATCAGAAGAAAACACAAGGAAAATTTTTCAGGACATTGGGCTAGCAATGATTTTTTTGGATGTGACTCTAAAAGGACAGAAAACAGAGAAAATAGATAAATGGAACTAAATTTGACTTTTAATTTAAATTCAAAATAAAAAGTTTCTGCATTACCAAAGAAACAGAGAGAAGAAACAACCTAAAGATTGGATACAATATTATCAAGCCATGCATCTACTAAAGGGACAACATTCAAAATGTATAAGGAACTCAAATATTTCAACAGCAAGAAAATAACAATTCAAAAATATTCAAAAAACCTGAACAGATAGTTCTCAAAAAATATACCATGGTCAAAAGAAGTACTCACTATGACTTATTATCAGAGAAATGCCAATTTAAATGACAATGATATTTTACCTCACATCTATTAGAATAACTATTAACAAAAACAGATGACAAATAATAAATGTTAAAGAGGATGTGGAGAAAGGGGCATCCCTACACCACTGGTGGGAGTGTAGATCAGTATAAACATTACTAAAATGAGTATGGAGGCTCTCCAAAAAAGTAAAAACAGAATGAGTGTATGGCCCAGCAATCCCACCAGTGGGTACAGGAGTGAAGGAAATGAATCAGGGTGCTGAGGAACATCTGCATTCTCATGTTCATTGCAGCTCTAGTCACAGCAGCCAATCTCTGGAGTCAATCTAAATGTCCATCACTGGGTGAATGGACTCTCAAAACTGTGCCACACGTACACAAAAGAATACTTTTCAGCCTCCAAAAAGAAGGAAATCCTGACATTTGTAACAACATGAATGAAGAGGGAGCACAAATCCTGCACGACTTCACGTATATGTGGAATCTCATAAAGCTGAAATCACAGAAACAGACAGTTGAACAGTGGTTCTCAGGGTCTAGGGTGGGGAGATGTGGGTCAAAGAGTAAAGATTTCAGCTAGATAAGAGTAAGTTCAGGAGATCTATTGTAGAACATAGTGACGATTGTTAATAACAATGTATTGTGTTCTTGAAAATTGCCACATAAATTATTTGAGGTAAAACGTATGTTAAGTAGCTCGACTTAGCCATTCTACATTGTATACCTATTTCAAAAAACACATTGTACATGGTAAATATATACAATTTTGTCGACTAAACATGATAAACAAATAAGCAGTATATACATAACAATGGAATATTATTCAGCCATAATAAGAAATCTATCATATGCAACCACATGAATAAATCTTCAGGACACTGGCAAATAAAATGAACTAGACACAGAAGGACACATACTACATGACCTGCCTTACATGAGGTACCTACAGGAGTCAAACCCGCCAAAGGAGAAAGTGTAACAGTAATTCTCAGGGACTCACAGAAGAAAATGGAAAGTTGCTATTCGGTACATACAAAGTTCCAGTCATGCAATATGAAAAATTTCTTGAGACATACTGCACAATATTATGCATACAATTAACAACATTATAGTGTATACTTATTTAAGAGAGTAAAATATATTACTTAGTTCCACAACACACCAAGCAAACTTGATATAATTGTGATCCAGTGACAAAGAATAATCATTGAAACATTTGTATTCACTTATTTACTTTTTCAGAAATGACTCATAAATAAATGACAATTCTTGTCTATAGTACTCAGCATATTTTGACCATCTTACAAATGTCAAATAATAGCATAGCCCCTTTTATTTGGAAATTCCCTCCAAGTAACAAATCACTCTGTTCCTGGATTCCAGAACAGTATACAATTGTGAGCCTAAATCTGACACATCACCATTCTCAGAATTTCTTGGACTTCACCATGGGATCATTACCTATATATCTCCATTCCCTCCGTCCCTGCATTATTTCTGTAATCCATACATCTTACCTCCAGCCTCCAGTAAAATGCTACCCTGTCTGGTGTTTTACATGCTGTGCAAATACGTCACGGGCTGCTGTGAAACCTCTCTTCCATCTCTACTCTCAGCACCTGATTTCCCAACGAGGAATAAAGGCTGTTTTGTGGAAGGAAAAACTTAGCTCATATAAAAGGTGGAGAAGAAGATACAGGGTAAGTCTCATAGAAGCAAAAAGTATAAATAACACAGCCTTTGTCAAAAAAACAGACCTAGAAACTGAAAAGTTTCAGTATCAGGCTGCTCTCCCTCTCCGCTTCTCTCACTGTTCAGGAATATGGGCCCTACGTGACACTACCGAGGTCCAAAATCTTATTCTACCCTTTCTTAGTCGCATATTTTAGATAAACAAATATACATAAATCTCGCTTTTCCCATCTGAAAAGCAAATCAAAGTAAGACCTCCTAATAAGGCTGTGGTGACAGTAGAGCTGTAAAGGGTCTGGAATGAAGTGTGCGGTGTGTAGTGAGCGCCCCCACGCACAAGCTGTGATATTCCCTCTGCTTCTTTCTGTGTCTACACAGCATCACTCAGGCTCCACACAGCTGCCATCCCAAACTCTATAATCACAGCCACCTTCTCCCTTATTGGCTTTTCTATTTCAGCCAGGCAAAACAACGGTATGAGGAATATGGGCTTAACTCTCCTCCAATGGCTTCAGTAATTGTTGGCGGTGGCAAGGATTGTGAAACAAGAGTGACGAGTATGCCGAGTTCACTTAGAGAGCACAGCTATCTTGAACACAGTGTCCCGAATCTACGCGCTGCACAGTCTTGATATGGTACGGGTCACAGTCACTGTCATTTTTCTGCTACTGTTTCCAAAAAATTGATAGCACATACAGGGCTAGACCCAAATGATACTTCTACTTGAGGACGTTTTCCTCTACCCTGTGCTTCTAGTTATTTTGCAAATTATTTCATCTCTCTCACTACCAGTTTTCTCAAATGTTTAATATAATTTATGTAAATCCGTAATTTACATAAACTCTCCACGTATGCATGGTAGATGATGACTCTTGGGTAAGACATTCTCTCCATGAGCCACGTCATAGATACAGAAAAGAGATAAAGGGCAATTCCTGGCAGTTACTCTGAAACGTCTCCTTTTCCTCTAAATCAAAGAAACAAAAGTATACATAGTAATGGTTAAATCAGAAACCACATAGGATGATCCTAAAACCTCCTCCTTGTTTAGGTACAACTCAAGACAAGATCATGACAAAGTCAAAGAAGATCCTTGTATCTAACTTACACGAATTCACTGCACTTCTCCATTAATCTAAGAGTCTTATTACCTTAAATAGAGATTTGGTGAAGTATCCACAAGAGCAGGGTGTTTCACACGTACTAGAAAGCATAGTGATTGTCCTCTGGACCATTTGAGACTTAATAAAAACACAAGATTAATCCTTATTAGTTAATATTTGCATTATTATTGTATAATATTTTGAGAAAGATATCGTATTACAATATTTTAAGAAAGGTTATTATTCAATCCCAATTCCAGCCTACTTTCTTATTCTTAGCATTAGTTTAAGAACTAATTCATGAAATATTATAAATATAAATTAATAATTCATTTCTAACATCTCTCAAGTATTTTGGAGGGAAATACTTGAATGTGGACCCTTCCATAAGTCAAGAACTTTAGCCCTCTTCACAAAAGAGTTTGACATAAAAGAGACTTAAATATAAAGTCATCTTCTATCTAAATTATGAGGACAAAAGTTTTATTAACAAAGACCTTTCACGATTGTACATTATCTCATTCTAATGTTTTTGCAGGTCTAATTACCCTCTCAGGTTATTCCCAGGGAGTATATCCCTAAACATTAATGGCAGAGAGAACAATTATTTAAGCACAGGATTTCCTGCTCAGTCGCTGCAAAATTACAAAGACCTTGGTTTGAAATAACTTTGATCCAAGTATTTAATAGAAGGTAATAATAGCATATATTTGACAGACTGTAGATAAAAATGAAGATCTACCCACAGAAATAATTTTCCTTCATTTTCTATCTTATTTTAAATATATTAACTTTTATTTCCTCTATTCCACAATGTAAATGATATATCCTATTTTTAATGTTATATATAACTAACCAAATATGATAAAATGTATCCTTTGAATATCTCTATTTTGAAACTACAAAGATACCATGGCCAATGCATTCTGATCTAGACTCATTACATTTTCTAGTTAATTCTCTCTTCTGTTTTCAGAGAATAATATGAAAATCATGCTTCAGTTTGACTCTAAAAAAATACTGTAGGGCCGGTGAGATGGCTCAGCAGCATAAGCGCCTGCCTGGCAAGCGTGAGGTCCTGAGTTCAACTCCCAATACCCACATACGAAAAAAAAAAGGGCCGGTGATATCGCTCAGCAGCATGGGCACCTACTGGCGTGAGAGGTCCTGAGTTTGACTCCCGGTACCCACACACACAAAAAAAATACTGTAGTGTCTTAATCAGTGAATAATATAGTTTTTACAGACCTGAACCCAATCTAGAAAAGACTGGAGCAAGCCTAGGGTAGAATTATAATTATTTAAGAAAATGAATATAGTAGAGTTCCCCAGGAAAAGGCTTAAATGCCAACCCACTTCAAGTACAAGTCTCAAAATATGAGCCTCAATTTCAAGCTCAACTGGCTTCTAGACTAGATGGAACTTTTCTCAACAAGGAATGCCAATGACCACAAATAAAATAATACAAAGACTTCAATGACAGATGCTTGCAATTGTATTACATAATAAGAAATCTGAAGGTAGACAGTTTCAAGTTTTGTTGATGAACTAATAATGACAAAGTTCGGGGGCTTTCTAGGGTTCTCTTGACCTTTCCTTCTGCTTGCTATAAAGCTACCATAGTTCTAGATTTCACTTGTCTAATGGCTGGAATCTGGAAAGGGGAGGGGGCAACCAGTGGGAGTAGAGTGTTATATATAACTCTGTGTTCATCTCCTCCTTTTTATAAAGGATAGGGACATCTTTCCTAAAGTTCTGCAACAGAGTTCCCCTTACTTCTCATCTGTCTGAACAGTCACATGGCCATTTCAAGGGCAAAAGATTAGGAGAAAAGGATTACTTTGTTAAGAAAAACGAGTTTGTCATGATTAGCTCCAACCACTTTTAAGTCTGCACAAATAAATTTAGGATTTCACTAGCATTAAAAAGAGTAAGCCTCAGCAAAAGAAAAAAGGGAATAAAGTATAGGTACATGAAATAACATGCATGAATCTCAATAGCATCATGCTAAGTGAAAAAAACCTGATTCACATGGCTATGTGATGTATGATTCAATGTATGACATTCTAACAACAACAACAAAAAAAAAAACACAACTAGAAGGACAAAGATAAAATCAGCCTTTTACAGAGACATGGGATGGAGTGAGGAGATCCAGTACAGAGAGGCATGGAGGAGATTTTTTTCAGATAATGACAATGTTCTCTCTCTTTATTGTAGTGATAGTTATGCACTACAAAATTCTCCAAATTCATAGAACTGTACACCTAAAAAGGCCTAATGTTACTGAACATGTACTATACTTAAGCCAAAAGAAAAAGGTTAGGAGCTTTCTACTGCAAAGATAGCCAGTATTGTGCATTACGAGTCTATTAATATTTCTGCATGAGACCCTTACTATATTTTGAAATTCCAGCTGGAAAACTAGAAATAAATTTTCTTTTTAAACACCCTTCCTCTGAAAGTAGCCTAGGCCTGGAAAATCATTTCAGTAGAGACTAGTTAATTAAGAAAAAAATCCAGGTGCACCAGAAAGTTCCTGGAATAATCTTAGCATTTGTTTTGGCCAAAATCTGTTTCCCATGGTCAGTGGCAACATGTGGAGCCAGACTCGGCCAGAAAATGTTCCCCTGGCTGCACGCTCTGCACAGAGCACTGAGAATTTCATGTGCCTTTAGAGGATGACTGATTAATACAAAATTGTGATCTCACACACATAATAGCAGCTACATTTTAGCAGAAAACTTGTAGAAAATGTTAATCTGACAAAATTTCATTGCACAGAACTTTCTTACATAGAAAACCTTATACTCTTTATACTACTTCAATTATATCAATAATATTCTAGTTCAAGAAAGTAAAATGCAAATACTAAGTGCTTTCTTGAAATAGCTAAGTGCTCATGCTTAATCTTGTTAAAAGAGACACTTCGTTTGCTTTGGTTTGGTTTGGTTTGGTTTGGTTTGATTTGGTTTTCTGGTGTAGATGATGTCTCTGAATTAAAACCTAGGTAGTATTGGATAATATTTTACATATTTTCTAAATGAGTGTTCACTATTCTTCTAATGTTGAAATGAAAGTAGTGTTGACCTAAAGAGAAATGAACATATCTATGATTTTAAACATCTCTACCAAATATTTAAATATTGCCTCTTCACTTTATCCAGTTATATTGGAATTTTAGAGGAAAATTCGGAATGAAATAATAAGACCCAGATAAGCCAAGTAAATTTTTTTATTTTAAATAGTTTCTGAGAAAGGCACTACACATTTGAATGAATATTAGTCCATTTTAAAACAATGGACATTTTACAATACCTACTCTAAAACCTGAATAATGGTTTGTTGCTGTTGTGCATCCATTTTCTAACTGTGCATTTTTCAAGGTCGCTTGGAGATCAAGGGTACCCCATCAGTTTAGCCTTAGCTTTCACATGTGCAGCATCACCCAAGTTTCCCAAGCTTCTGTTCACACTGCACAAACTTCCCTGGTCAAAGATGCAAACATAATGACCTTATGAACACAAAAGTTCTGCTGAGTAACCAGACTTAACCTCTCAAAACAAAGCATTTCTATTAAAATAACTTGTTTGGCACATCATTAGAGTTGTGCTATTATTAGTTCCAGGCAAACAGATGTCTTCCTGGATAAAATCCAACCCAGGCATCCTTTTTACTTTTTGGCAACCAAATAACTTGTCAAATTATGCTTTTTTCCATTTTAGTAACATTTTAGCATTCAGAAGAGATGCAATGTTTCAGTTTCATTGGAATTGATTTTTAAAATACCCTTTTACAGTAGATATTATAATAGTTTTACTCTTTACAATAACAAAATATTTCCATCCTTTCTAAAACTGAAGGAAGACTAACTCCTGGCATTAAAAGTAAAAGAGCAAAATATTTATAATTGTTTTGATAGCATTAACATTCATTCTTTAAAAATGAAAAAATATGTTAATTTTTTCTAAAATGTGCATAATGTCAAAAAGTAATACATCTCCAATAAAATCACCAAATACAAAAGACTTTAAAATCTACCAAACACACTGCAATTTTTTCTTTTATTTAAACAGAAATTTTCTGTTCTCTTTTCCCACATGAAGACATATTTTGGTAATGTTTTCCATAGTAAAAGTTTTTTTTTTAAATCTACCCTTTAAATGTTCATACATTTAAAATTTAGAAGTGTTGCAGAGATGACTTTTCCCATTATAGCTTCTGACCGTCTTCCTTTCAGAATACTCCTGAATTCCCATCAGCCCATGGGTGCCTACCTAGATGGCATTTTCCCGGCCTCCCTTGTCACCAGGAATGGCCATGTGACTACATTCTGGCCAGTGGGATATGAAAGTAAGTGACGTAAACGACTTCCAGGTCATTTCCTAAAATGGAAGTTACTTTCCTCCTCTTTCTCCTCTTTCCTCCTTCCTGAGGGCTGCTTCCAGTGAGCTCGCTTCAGCCTCAGGGAAGAGAAAAATATAAAGTGGGAAGAAACCTTAAATCTGGATTGAGCTTAGGGACAAGAGCCACCTAAATTGCCTAAACTGCTTACCCATTTCTAGAATGTTCCTAGAGAGACCATCTGTTCTGAGTCACTGCATATATCATCTTCTTTGTTACTTCTGCTTAATCTATTTGATGCATCAATATTTATAATGTGGTTAATCAGTATAAATAGAACATGTGAAAATGTTTTACGGATCATATTTCTTTAGCTGCTATCAATCTATTTGGGGAGTTTTTAATCCTTGTGGTTCAGCTACGGATGCCTCTGCCCCCAGCTGCTCTAGTTTGAGTGATTGTGTCCCCTCCAAAATTCATATTGGAACTTAATCCTCAAAGCAACAGCATTAAGAGCCCTTGGGAGGTGATTAGATGATGAGGGCTCCACCTCATGAATGGGATTAGCATTCTTACAAAGGAGCTCAGGATTGAAGGCACCCTCTCCTGCCCTTCCCTCCCTTCTGCCATGCCAGGATACGGTGTTCCTCCTCTCTGGACGATGCAGCACCATTACGGTTTAGCTCTAAAATGTTCCCAAAAGTTTCATGTGTTCAGAGGTGGGACTTTCTGGAGACTACAGGATCACCACAGTACTACACTGGTCAGTGGACTAATCCACTGACAAGCTCATAGCTGAAGGTATCATTAGGAGGTGGGGTCTGTTTGGAGGAGGTTAGTCACTGGAGCATGACTTGGGAGGCTCTCTACTTCCTGGATATCTTGGAGTAAGCAGCTTTCCACAGCCATGCTATTTCCACTTTGGAAACAGCTGGCCATGGACTCAGCCCTCTGAAACCATGAGGCAAAATAAATTTCTCCTACTTATATTGCATGTGCCATGTATTTTGTCTCTACAACGTGAAAGCTAATAGAAGCAGCAAGCACCGTCCTGGAAGCAGAAAGAACAACCCGCGCCAGACAACATATCTATCAGCACCTTGATTTTGGATTTTCCAGCCTCCAGAACCATGAAAAGCAAGTTTCTATTTTTTTATAAATATGTACTCTGTAGTAATTTGTTATATCAGCATAAACCAATAAAGACAGGAATACAAAGAATCCAGGACTGGTTCCTCAGAATACTGCATTGTTCTGACCATCATGAATGTTTACTGTTTCAGAGCTGGATATGTGGTCCACACATGGCCATAAAAACCCTGCTAAGTTTTTTTGTTAAAGCCATCAGCAGTGCCATTTTTTTTCTTTCAGAGCTTAAAGGCAGTAAATACCATGCAAGTTTAGACTATTAAGATTCTCTTGGCCACCAAGAGGGAAGTTCTGTCTAGAAATAAATGCAACACAAGAGCAAATGAGGTCAAGAAAGGAAGAAAAAGGGTGATCTCAATGATATTAAACACCTGCATCCTGCTATGCTAAAGCTAGACACATCCTGGGCTTTATGAGCCAATAAATTTCCATTTCGTGTGAAAACTAATTGAAAGTAGATCTAAGCAACTCTGTAATGGTTTTTTTCTCATGCTAGGAACTGAACCCAAGGTTCTTCACATTAGCACATACATTACCACTGAGCTACATTCCCAACTCCTAAGCAACCCTTGGCTAAACAGCTGCTAACTGCAGTCATTTTAGTGGACAGAAAATATCAAGTCTTTTACTCTAAAAATAGTTTTTAACTTCAAATTCATCCCCTTGTTTCCAAGAATGTTGAAGATTGTTGCTAATATTATCTTACATGATCACTCAAGCCTATAAAAGGCTAAATCTGCAATGATTTTATTTCCAGAATGTCAAGTCTAAATAATACTTTTAGCCAATTACTTCTCTGCTGCCACCCAAACATGCACTCTTTTCCTTTACACATATTGCCACAAATCATTTAAAGCTAATACATAGAATTTAATTTACTTAATAGTATTATCATTTGAATTATAATTCTTCTCCTTTTTGACAATATGCAACACCTCTATTCCTATTTTTAACAAATGAAAGAGATGTGAAATGTTTCAAACAAAATAAGCTTTATTAAAAATCAACCACTCAGGCTGGTGAGATGGCTCAGCGGCATAAGCGCCTGCCTGGCAAACGCGAGGTCCTGAGTTCAACTCCCGGATCCCACATATGAAAAAAGGGCCGGTGATATCACTCAGCAGCACCAGCGCCTGCTGGCATGCGAGGTCCTGAGGTCAACCCCCGGTACCCACAAAAAAAAAAATCAACCACTCAACCTGCTTCCACTAAGTGAAGACTCAAGAGTCTTTGACTACCTCGAGACACTGCCAATTCATTCACCAGAAAATACTTGAGTACTACATGCCAGGCAAAACTCACTATCTCCGATTCCCATACCACTCAACCCTCCTGTCTGCCAGTGTTGTCTTTCCCAACACTTCCCTTTGTACCTTGTTGGATTTTTGTTTTTTTAATAAACTTCATATAACAAAGAATGGATATTATTTACAGTGCCAGAGAGTGTTCAGTATGAACTTAATTCTTATTTTGTTGTTTTTATGAGTACTGAAAAAAATTGTTCACAAAATAATGTGAAACGGGACAGAAGTGAATGGAAGTTTTGGTATTAGCGATATCTTTCAACTATTGAACTCTTTACAGGTTATGTGTCACAAGAGCTCTATTATTAATAATCTCTCAGGGCTGGTGAGATGGCTCAGCAGCGTAAGCACCTGCCTGGCAAGCGCAAGGGCCTGAGTTCGACTCCCGGAACCCACATACAAAAAAAGGGCCAGTGATATCGCTCAGCAGCACGGGCGCCTGCTGGCGCACGAGGTCCTGAGGTCGACCCCTGGTACCCACAAAAAAAAAAAAAATCTCTCAGGTTGTTCAATCATCTTGAAAGCAAACAATTAGGAACCCCTTAACTTTCAAAATGAAGCTGGAGACATTGATTTTCTTATCAATACAAATTTTTCCATTGTTTGATGTTCCCATGATTTTACACCCTGGGATAATTAACATCAAATTAGATGTAATTTATAGTTCCCTTTTATAAATTGATAAAAGTGTGATTTCAAAAGAGAAGTGGGAAAAGAAGAAAAACATGATGTTTTCAATGACGTTCTCAGACTGATTAATACTGTATTAGGAAAGAGTGCATGTGGGAGTTGGGAGTGTACTGAATCTCTCAAAATTCCAATCCCACATATTTTAGTCTTTGTGAACCTCAAGAAGTGGAACTATCTAGATTTGAAAACAACTAATCCACTGTACCCTAAAATTCCAACTGTGGGGTAGCTGGCATTAGTGAACCTTGAGCCACCATGTTGTTTTATTCACACTCTCTGAATATCCATAATCCATCAAAGTATAGCATTCAGTCCATATTTATTGGCCCCACTTGCTCACCATCTGCTTGATACTCAATGATACTACAAACAGGAATTCATTCTCATGACTCCAATGAAGCAGCTTAGGTAAGAGTCACCAACAATTTCCTAATTCAAAAATCCATAAATACCTTTCCCTGCTTGTATGGCTGCACTTGTTTGCAGCCTTTGATCCTGGTGACCACTCCACTTTTCCTGAAATTCACTACTCCCTATGCTTAGTGTTTTATTCCTCCTTTCCAGCCTGTCTTTCAAGACCCTTGCTATTCTATTCCTAGGATGTTCTTTTACAAGTTTTCCGCCATTGGCTTCTTCTCTCCTCATTGAACAAACTCTGCCTAGGTCATCTCTCCCATTTCTCCAACCCCCCTCTACATCACTGAACTTTTTGCTTCCTTGCCTCGAACATTTTCACTAAAAGCACATGTTTGACAGCCACTACCTGGCAGATAGCTTCACTTTACTCTCAGGTATTTTGCCTCAAAATGCTGAAATGTGACCTTGTTATCTTTCCTGCAAACTCATGCTTCTTCCTGGAGTCCTAACCAGTTGTACAAGGTGTCACCTAGGTTTCTAAGTGAGAAAGCGCAGAGTCTTTCTCAATTCTGCAGCCTTCTGCTGCATAAGTGACCAAGTCTTGTTGATTAACTCTCGCCCAAAGAAATTCTCTGTTCATGTCTTTAACCTTTTAAGAAATATTTATTGCGGAAAAGCAGCACCGGAAGGCTCAGAAACCAGCACCTCTCACTGTGGCTACCAAGATCCAGGTGAAAAGCACCGTGGGAAGACACGAAAACCGGCCCCTCCCATCAACGCTGCTGGGATCCAGGTAAACAGCGTGGGAAGACACAGAGACTGGCGGGAACGTCAGCCACACAGTAGGGCCCCCAGCCAGGGTGCACAGGATGGACAGGCAGGACTAGCAGCGTGAAACTGTCAGAAGCAACAGTAACAATACGAGCCAACAGGTGGTAAGTTAGGTGAACCAGTACTGTGCTTGGGAACAAAGACACACAGAACAGAAGCAGGCAGGTGGAGCTTCCCCTCTTCACTATTTTTTTTCTTCTTTTTTCTTATCTTTCTTTTCTTTTTCTCTTTTCTAAATGGCTGGGGAGAAATCAAGCCACAGAAAACTAATCCCTTCCCCCAAACCCAGAGTCCAAGTTCAGACAATCCCTTGCTTACTTTTTCATTCATTCTCTTCTACCCTCTTCTCTAGTTTCTCAAAACTTGCATGATCATCTTTTGTCCTCCAGCCTGGCTTCTGCTCTCTTTTCAGTTACCTTTGTTTTATCCACTATCTTTCTTAAATTTCCCCGCCACAGAGTAAAACCACTTTACTGAGAGGAAACACTTTGCATATAAGCTCCCAATTTACAATCAGTTCTGTAATATAATTGTAGATTTTTGTTCCTATGGGTAAAGTTACAAAACTAATAGTTACCACAGTTGTCAGTGTCTAAACTGTGCTAGATGCTGTTGTTATTGCTAATTATACTACTTCAGCAAGGATGTCATATCTGTTGTAATCAGTTGTCCTCAATTCCATAACAAAACTAGGAAGTTCTGGTGTAATAACTTCACCACACCCCAGCACCAAAACCTGGGGACTGAGCCAAACAGATACAAACATCCCACTCTTAATTAATTGGAAAGGTAGGACCTTGGGACAGACACAAACCAAGAACCTCCTACACACAGAAGACATCCCCAAAGAACAAACCTGTCCTAAAGAGACCTTGATACTAGTGATATAGCTATCTACTACAAAAATTTACAAGGATCAACACAAAAATAAATAAATAAATAAAAACTTTTGAAATAGAAAATGACAAGATGCAGAAGCAAAATGCAACCTCAGACCTCCAGCCCACCCAGAATAAGTCCAGGAGACAACAAGATAGAGGAAAATGGAAGACACACACCTGACATTTCTGAAATGATAACAACAGAAGTAAAGAAACAAATCCATGAGGATATAGAGGAAATCAGATGATTTCCTCAGGTTAAAAAAAAAATAGTCAACATTTATAAAGGAATTGCTCAGCAAATCCAGAGTAGAGAAAAATAAAAAAAAATAGATAATGATAGGAAGAGAATGGAAACTGTGAATGATCAATACAGGAAAGAAACACAATGCATGAAATGGAGTCAAATAGATATCCAGGAAATTAAAAATTCCATTGAAAGCTGGCAAAACTGCTTGAACAAAACTGAAGACAGACTTTCAGACCTTGAAGACAGGATCACAGCTAGCAACCATGAAAGAAAAGATCTCTTGAAAATAACAAAAGATCAGGAAAAAACAATTCAACAGCTGCAAAATGATGCACAGAAAAATAATATAAGAATAAATGGTGTCAACGAAAAAGCAGGAGTCAACACAAATGACATAAAAAAATTATTTGCGGAAGAAATAGAAAATTTCCCAAACACGGGAAAAAAATCTGACATACAGATAAATGAGGCATATGGAACTCCGATGAGCCATAACCAAAATAAATCTACACCCAAACATATAATAATTAAGATCCCAAAAATTCAGCACAAGAATGGAATATTAAAAGTTGTTAGAGAAAAGAAACAGATCAACTATAAAGGAAAGCCCATCAGAATCACAGCAGACTTCTCAACACAAACCCTCAAATCAAGAAGAGTTTGGAGAGAAGTATTTCAAGTCCTGAAAGAAAACGGCTTCCAACCCAGATTGATGTACCCTGGACAACTATCTTTCAAAATTAATGGAGAAATAAGATACTTCCATGACAAAGAACAACTGAAGAAATTCATGACCACCAAACCAACACTACAAAAGGCACTGAAAGACATTCTAGACAGAGATAAAAATGATCACAATTCCAAGAACAACAGAAAGAAACCACCAAGCAGGGCAAGCAGTTAAACAGAGGGGAAAAGCAGGGAACCAACAGCAGGAAAATATCATGACAAAGATAAGCCAATACATCTCAGTTATAATCATCAATGTAAATAGTCTCAAATCACCAATCAAAAGAAACAGACAGGCAGAATGGATCAAGAAACAAGATCTAACAATATGCTGTATACCAGAAACACATTTAGCTCAAAAATAAATTCATAAACTAAAAGTCAAAGGATGGAAAATAATACCCCAGGCAACAGGAACCCAGAAAAAGGCAGGAGTAGCTATCCTGTTTGCAGACAATATGAACTTCAAACTAAGAATGATCAAAAGAATAAAGAAGGTCACTACATAATTGTTAGGGGAAAAATTCAAGAGGAAGACATAACAATAATAAATATATATGTACTAAATATGGAAGCACCCAACTATATAAGACAAATATTAATAGACATGAAAAATCAAATAATCAATAACACAGTTGTAACGTGGGACCTTAATACCCCATTGTCACAAAGAGATAGATTAACTAGACAAAAAATCAGCAAACAAATATCAGAACTGACCCAAACCTGTGAACAAATGGACTTAGTAGATGTTTTCAGAGTGTTCCACCCAACATCATTGGAATACACATTCATCTCAGCTGCACATGGGTTTTTCTCTAAAATAGACAATATACTAGCCCATACAACATGCTTAAGTAAATGCAAAGAAACTGAAATTATTCTATGCATACTATCTGACCATAGTGCAATGAAACTAGAAATTAATCACGAAAGAAACCACACAAACTCCATAAACACATGGAAATTAAATAACACCCTCCTGAAAAACCAATGGGTCACAGATGAAATCAAAGAAGAAATTAAACAATATCTACAATCAAACAAAAATGCAAATACAACTTACCAGAACCTGTGGGATGCAATGAAAGTAGTCCTAAGAGGGAAATTTATAGCAGCGAATTCTCACATCAGGAAAACAGAACAAGCACAAATAACCTAATGCTGCACATCAAGCTTCTAGAAAAAGAAGAGCAAGGCAAGCCCAAAGCCCATACAAGGGAGGAAATTATAAGAATCAGAGCAGAAATTAATGCAATAGAGACTAAGAAAATAATACAAAGAATTAATGAATCAAAGAGTTGTTTCTTTGAAAGAATAAATGAAATTAATAAACCCCTAGGCAATCTTATCAAAAAAAGGAAAGAAAAACCTCAAATTCATGCAATAAGGAATGAAAAGGGTAAAATCGCTGTAGATCCTGTGGAAATTCAGAAGATCATCAATACCTACTTAGAAAATATTTACTCACATAGGATGGAAAACACAGAAGAAATGCACAGATTCCTAGAAATGTATGAATTACCAAAGCTGAATCAAGAAGATATAAAAATTCTGAAAAACCCAATATCAGTTAATGAAATTGAAAATTTAATTAAAAACTTACCAACAAAGGAAAGCCCAGATCCTGATGGATTCACGGCTGAATTTTAGAAAGAAATTTAGAGAAGATTTAATGCCAATACTCCTAAAACTCTTTAATGAAATTGAAAGGGAAGCAATTCTCCCTAACTCATTCCTGGAGGCAAGTATTACCCTGATACCAAAACCAGAGAAACACCCAACCAAAAAAGAGAACTACAGGCCCATCTCCCTAATGAATATAGATGCAAAAATCCTCAATAAAATCCTAGCAAACAGAATGCAGCAAATCATCAAGAAGATTATACACCATGACCAAGTGGATTCATCCCAGGAATGCAGGGATGGTTCAACATATGTAAATCAATAAATGTAATACACCATATCAACAGAGTCAAAGACAAAAATCACGTGATCATCTCAATAGACGCAGAAAAAGTTTTTGATAAAGTCCAACACTCATTCATGATAAAAACCCTACAGAAAATCGGAATAGATTGTCTTTACCTCACTCTGATAAAAGCCATCTATGACAAACCAACAACCAACATCATACTAAATGGACAAAAACTGAAAGCTTTCTCTCTAAAATCAGGAACAAGACAAGGATGTCCATTATCACCACTCCTATTCAATATAGTTCTGCAAACATTAACCAGAGCAATTAGACAAGAGAGAGAAATAAAAGGAATAAGGATAGACTTCCAGAATTAATAACGAAATTCAGTAGCATAGCTGGATACAAAGTCAACACTCAAAAATCAATAGCATTCCTGTACACAAACAACAAACTCACTGAGAGAAAAATTAGGGAAACCACACCCTTCACAATAGCATCCCAAAAAATGAAATACTTAGGAATTAATCTAACAAAGGAAGTAAAAAATCTATACATTGAAAATTACAGTACTCCGACAAAAGAGATCGAAGAGGATATCAGAAAATGGAAAGATATCCCTTGCTCACGGACAGGAAGAACAAACATTGTGAAAATGGCCATACTCCCAAAACTGCTACACAAATTTAATGCAACCCCAATCAAAACATCATTAGCATGCTTCACAGATCTAGAGAAAACATTCCTAAAATTCATTTGGAAACAAGAGACCTAGAATACTGAAGGCAATCCTGGGCAACAAAGGCAAGGCAGGAGGCATCACAATCCCTGACTTGAAATTATACTACAAAGCTACTGTGATAAAATCAACATAGTACTGGCAAAAAAACAGACCTGAGGATCAATGGAACAGATTAGAAGATGCAGACACAACTGCAAACACATTCAGTCAACTTATCTTTGAGAAAGGGGCCAAACATGTTCACTGGAAGAAAAATAGCCTCTTAATAAATGGTGCTGGAAAAACTGGCTTTCCACATGCCGAAGACTAAAACTAGACCCATGTCTATCACTGTGCACTAAATTAAAGTCAAAATGGGTCGAAGATCTAAATATTAAAACACAAACACTAAATCTACTGGAACACAAAGTAGGTAGAAATCTTGAAGACATAAGAGTAGGCAGAGAGTTCATGAACAAAAACCAAACTGCACAGGAAGTACTTAAAAGAATCAACAAGGGGGTCTCATCTTATTAAAAAGCTTTTGCATAACAAAAGAAATCACCAACAGAGTGAAAAGAAAACCCACAGGCTGGAAAAAATTTTTAGCCAACTGTCTCTCTGACAAAGGACTTCTATCTAGAACATACAAGGAATTGAAAAAAGTCAGACCCCCCAAATTCAAAGACCAAATCCAAAAATGGGCAACTGAGATGAATACACACTTCTCAGATGAAGAAATACAAATGGCAAATAAATATATGAAAAAATGTTCAACATCATTGGTCATTCAAGAGATGCAAATTAAAACAACACTGAGATTTCATCTCACTCCAGAAAGAACAGCTACCATCAAGAAATCAACCAATAACAAATGCTGGTGGAGCTGCAGGAAAAAGGAACCCTTCTCCACTGTTGGTGGGAGTGTAGACTGGTGCAACCACTGTGGAAATCCCAGGAAAACTAAAAACATCATACCCCAGTGATATATGCACACCCATGTTTGTAGCAGCACAATTTGTATTAGCTAAGTCTTGGAAACAACCCAAATGCCCATCAACCAAGGAATGGATAAGAAAGATGCAGTATTTCTATACAATGGAGTGCTACTCAGCTATAAAGAAGGATAAACTCAAGGCTTTTATAGGAAAAATGGATGCAACTAGAGACCATACTCATAAATGAAATAAATCAGACTCACATGTGTAAACATCATATTGTCTCCCCAGTGTAAGAAACTGAAAGAATCAATAAGATCCAAAATCTACAATAGATATTGTGAAAGGGAAAGAAACTGCTCAAAAGGAAAGAACAACTGAGATGGGGGAAAGGAGATAAGAAGGAAGGGAAAAGAAAAAATAAATGCATATATATATGTACATAAGATAGCTAAGATAATTACACTACTAATTTCTTTTAGTTCATTGAAAAGAATGGTTTGTGCTTATATTATTTGATCAATTTTTCATGCCTATATCTTGTAATTTGAGCAACTACTTTGAAAAAAACAGTATGCAATATATTAACCATTGTTAATTTCCTACCGTCTTGTTTTGAAATTCTGTATCATTGTTTTTATTGTTTTTTTCTCTTTAAAATAATAAAAAATAAATTAAATAAATAAATAAAAAAGAAATACTCATTGCATACCTTTTAATCTCCTGGTTCTAATCATGATGCTAGAGATAAAGGTAGATACATTTCTCATACATTTAGATGTTTGTATACATATGTATATGTGTGTGTGTGTAAACATGTCTATTAACCTATATTTTCCTTCTTAGAAAAGTTGTATCATATAAAATTTATTCAATAAAATTTTTTTAAAGAAAACTATTCTGCAAAGCAAGAGCGAGGTCCTTAAATATCTCATTTGACCCAACATTTCTCTATACATTTCCATACAATAAGGAATAATTCAATATCCAAAAATGTCGATAGTTTCATTTATATGTTTGTTATTATGTAATGAATTAATGTAAGCATACTAACAACGAAATTAAGTCTTTTAATATAAAAAATAGCATGGTGACATGGAATTTTCCTGTGAATTTTGAGAAAAAAATTAAATAAAAATTACAAAATTATATCTGACAATCTTTAATTAAGGAGACATTTAAAATACTTCGGCTGCAGATGTAGCTCAGTGATAAAGCACTCCTGAGTTCAGTCCCTGGTACTGCAAGAAAAAGGTGCCCAAAATGCACATTTTAATGCATTTTTATGTTCTGTTGTTTGAAATACATTTCAGTACATAATTTTTCCCTTTAAAATATAGTAAAAGTTGTATGAAGCATACTAAGGAAGACAGAAATGAATATGAAATAACCTTCACAAATATTCAGCTATTTCTGGCCTATGAAGATATGACTGCTGGCATACCCTCTCTATTTAATGTAAGATGAAGCTTATACTCAAATGAATCAAGGTCAACACAAAGCCTACTTTGAGTAGACAGAGGGGAAAAAAGAAGTTAAAAATATCTGGCTGATGAATTACCCAATATGTCCCCTTAACAAGAAAGCTTATCAGTTACCATGATATTCAGCTACTCGATTATAGCTCATATCCTTCAAAGCATATTTATAAACTACACAACAGAACGTGGAAATGTTATACTTTTGATCTTCCCCATCAGCCAAATATCTTTCATAACTTACTACAGAAAAAAGTCATTGACTGAGAGCCCAAAATACAGATGCAGGAAACTGCCACGACTGTCGTTCCTGTGTTGTACGAGATTGCTTTCTTTTTCTATTCCCTGGAAGTAGGTTAGTACCAAACCTTAACTCATTTAAGCAGACGACATTCATCTAAATAGTTTTAAAAAGTGGGTGGGCAATAAATATTACAATGCACAAGACGATCGCATTTTTTAATGTAAACTTCATATCATCGTCCTCTGGAAGATAAATAAAACCAAGTTTATCAACCACCAATGATTTAATAGTTGCTAGCCAAGCAACATGCAGGTTCACAGTGTTAGACTGCCACCTAGTGGAGTAAAAAAGGATCCTAATGCTGCTAAGAAATCTGTTTTTAAATTCTTAACATTCAACCAGTTGTGCTTATATTGTTTGCTCAGTTTTTCATACCTATATCTTGTAAGCTGAGCAACTACTTTGAAAATAACAATATGCAATATATTAACCATTGTTAATTTCCTATTATCATGTTTTGAAATTCTGTATCATTTTTAATTTTTCTCTTTAAAAATAAAGGCTGAGTTTAATCCCCAGTGCAAAATAAATAAATAAAATTTAAAAATTCAACCAAGTAGATTAAATTACACACACACACACACACACACTACACACATCATAAATATGTGCCAAAAGACAATCTGGACTTGGTGACAGCTTCCTAAGAAATTACTTGAAAGCAGATGCTATTGAATTTCAAATAATACCCCACCAAAGTCTATGAAAAGCAGTTTATTTAACAGCAACCAGTAAAGTTGTCTTTATTTTTATTTTAATCAAAGTTTTAAGCTAAAATAGTTTAATCAATGTTTGATAGGGTGGCCTGGACCTCTACATCCACTTTTCCAGCAGCAAGTAAGAATTATTTAGCACATTCTTCTTATTTTTATGTCAGTATGTTCCAAACACTTAATTTTTTCATTCACTTCCCAGTCTAAAGCTGAGGGGCTGAGATTTTCTCAGCCCTTCCCTCCTATTATTCCCTTGGATGAGTTTCATCATACTATGAGTTAGGTCACTATGCAATATTTAAAATGTCATGAATATATCAATAATAATCATAGTAAAGCTGTGCCTTAAAGTGTAACTATATTTTGCATTCTAATCTAATATTTTGTCCCTGAAACTAATCACTGTTGAAGTATTTGCTTGAAGTATTTATGTGCCTGTAAACCTCAGTTCTCTACATAAAAAAAAACTCCCAGTAAAACTCGTATACTAATATTTTACTAGGGGGTAAAAGCGTAAGAAAACAGTGTGATGGTTTATATCTAGATGTCCCCAAGAGCTGCACGTGCTCACAGGTGTGGCTTTGGGAAGGTAACTGGACTATGGGGGCTTAGAGCTGGCTTGTTATTAAGAGGTGGGGCCTGGTCAGAAAAGGCACACGAGTAGGGCACGACCTGGAAGTGCGCTTCTTCCCTTGACTCTCTCTTCGTTCTGGCTTCCATGAAGTGAGCAGCTTTTCTTGCTCCATGCCCCTCTACCGTGCCATCCTGCCTTGGAGCCAGTCCACTCGTGGCTGAAATGAGCCAAAATAAACCTCTTCTCCCTTCAGTTGTGGCTGTCAGGTATTTTGTCCTATCAACAAGAAAAGTGACTAAGACAAGCAGGAACAAAGAAAAATAGAGGGGCAGGGAAACAGTGCGTGAGTGACTTTCTCACCTGATCTTCTGCTGGCCTCAAATCCAGCTGAGCGCTCCATTCTGCATGACCACGGTCAGAGTCTTGATTTCAGGAGCCTCTGCAGCCCGGGCAGGGAAACCACTTATCCACTAGTTTCTGTATTCCACTAGTCTTCCAGGAGTGTTAAATCTCCCAACATTTTCAAGTCCTAATTTTATCAGGTTTAATATTGAACGTGCTTTTCGGACACCACCCTCAGGCCCAGCAAACTAGGACAATTGCTCGCCACATCTCAGACTGAGAGCAGCAGGTCCGGTGGAGGAACGGGAGGCCAGAGACACACGACGCTGCCAGAGTGGGGCCACATGCGACCTGTCAGTCACACTACTGCTGGAACAAGACGAGGGCCCAAAGACCACCAGTACAGCATAGCTAAAATCACTGGAGGCAGCTTATAAGAGGGCTAATACACTTTGTTTCTTAATTTTCTGTCTCTATCACCGATTCAACCAGAAGCTCTGAAAACTATACTCAAAAATCCTCTCAGGAGTTTTTGACACATCATATATTCTATAAATTTCATCGTCTCAAAAATAATACATCTCCTGAAGGGTTTTTTTTGGTCCTGTTTTTTTGTTTTGGAGATTTCTTTTTTTTTTTTTTTTTTTTTTTGTCTTTTTGAGACAGGGTTTCATTATGCAGTTCAGGCTGGCCTTGAACTCACTTTGTAGCCCAGGCTGGCCTCTAACTCAAAGAGATCCTCGTGTCTCGGCCTTCTGAGTGCAGGATTACAGGCGTGCGCCACCACTTCCTGCTCCTGAAGTTTTTTAAACTGCTACAGCCTGGGCTGTTGCCCTTATGCATAATAATTATCCTGGAGTGTTCCTCACCTGCATCTCTGCAGGAGTCCCTGTGCCCTGTGTCTTTATCTTTCTTTGTTTCCTCTGTGTTTTGGCGGAGCACATACTCTAGTAGCTTCCTGAAGGGAAGAAAAAACTCAATGAAGATAAATATTTTATATTTTTTGCACGTCAGAAAATGGTTTTTATTCTATCTGCATAATACTAAGTTTGACGGGGTATAAAACTGTAGGTTAGAAATCACATTCTTTACAAGTGTTATAGTTTACATCTAGATGTCCCGCAAGAGCTGCATGTGCTCACGGATGTGGCTTTGGGAAGGTAACTGGACTATGGGAGCCTAGAGCTGACTTGCTATTAGGAGGTGGGGTCTGGTCAAAAAGGCACACGAGTGGGGCATCTTCTGTCTCTATTTCCCACCACCTCTCTCCTGTCCTGTCTCCTTCTCTGTCTCCATCTCCATCTCTGTCTCTCCCTCTCTCTCTCTCCCTCATCCCTCCGCCGCTATCTGTATTTCAGAACATCACACCATCGCACACTCAAACTGCCAGTGGTAGCTGATTTCATAAATCCTTAGGCTCTTCTGGAATTTTTCAAAGTTAAATGGACCATTGTCAAAATTCTTAGGTATAAATAATTCAATATTAAAAAACTTCCTAACAGGCCGGTGAGACGGCTCAGCGGCTTAAGCGCCTGCCTTGCAAGCGCGAGGGCCCGAGTTCGACTCCCGGAACCCACATACGAAAAAGGGGCCGGTGATATCGCTCAGAGGCACGGGTGCCTGTTGGTGCGCGAGGTCCTGAGGTCGTCCCCCCGGTACCCACAAAAAAAAAAAAAAAAAACTTCCTAACAGCTAAGGCTTCTTTCTGAAGAAATTCTTCACAAAAGACGAGAGGAAACCTCACAGAACAAGTTCCTCTGGTGGCACTGACCACAGTCCCAGGTTCTTCCTGTTCCTAGGTCACTGAATTATGATCCATCCCACCAGCCTACAACATGACAGGAGAAGTCTAATATTTCCAAGCAGATGTTGAGGCAGAACACCAAGACTCCACTTGGTCGCTTTTAAGAACAAATACCAGGGGCCGGTGAGATGGCTCAGTGGCATAAGCGCCTGCCTGGCAAGCACGAGGGCCCGAGCTCGACTCCCGGAACCCACATACAAAAAAAGGGCCGGTGATATCGCTCAGCGGCACGGGCGCCTGCTGGCACACGAGGCCCTGAGGTCGACCCTCGGTACCCACAAAAAAAAAAAAAGAACAAATACCAGCCTATAAGAAATTACCACCATTAAGGATGAATAAAAAGAAAGAAACAACTAGGAACACATTTCATGACCAAAAAAAAGGGCCACTGCTGAGTACGGAAAAGAAGGTAACAGAAGGGTGTTCTTTTCAAGAAGAGATTATAAGTGTTAGATAGCATACTTCTTTGATATGCTTGGTAAAATTCGCCAAAATATGGTGTTTATTAAAATGGGGGGCTTAATATGACCATCTGCAATCAAAGGAGACACGGCTGAGATCAAAGAAAAGCCATAGGAACTACGGACAGACATAGCAAATGAACAATAAGTTTTAAAGTGTTGGGAAATAAATTTAAAGTGACATAATGTTCAACGCATTAGGATCAAGAGCGAAAATATTAAAAGCCCTCTCAGAAAACAGAAGAATAAGAAAAAAATCAAGAAAGGTAAAATAATAGATAAGAATCATCAAAAATTATCAAATAAAAACAGGTACAAAATACAGGTAATTTGTGTTTCTTAAAAAGAACAGGAAGCAATAAAACAGGGAGCCACAATTAATAATGTCACAGACTAAGACGCAGGGTTGGCCAAGTGCCAGGAAAATCCGATGAAAAACAACTTATAAAACATCCTGGTTGAAATCTTAAACACAAAGAACCTCTAAGCTTCCAGGGATATAAGTGCCGACAATATATTAAAGGTTGAATAATTAGGCTGGTCTCAGACTTACAGTCTGTGTTGTGGTTTATATCGAAAATGGACCCAAAAGGCTTGTGTGTTCAGAGGTGAGATGTGGAAGGTCAGTGGATCACAGGCGTGTTGAACTCATCAGTGGATCAACCCCTTGATGAGATAGTAGCTGCATGTGCTGCTAGGACATGGGGCCTGGTTGAAGAAGGGGTGTCATAGGCACGTGACCCAGAAGGGTGTATTTTTCTCCTGACACTTCCTCTCTTTCGGCCCCATTGGTCCCTTTTTGTTTTCTGACTGCCATGAGGTGAGCAGCTCTCCTCCACCATGCCCTCCTGCCATGTGCTTCTGCCTTGCAGCCATCCAACCATGGTCGGAAACCTCTGAACCCATGAGCCAGAATAAATGTTATCTCCTTTAAGTTGGGTATCTCAGGTATTTTGCCCCAACAACAGAAAGGTGACTAATATGCCCTGAGCATTATGGTTCATTTGAAGAATATACAGCAACAGTAAGTATTCAAAAATTTATTCAAACCAACCAAGAAATGAATCAGTTAAATAGAATGGGAAAGATATTATAGGAAAGGAACTATTTAAATGTGAAATTAACCCTGGTTTTTCTGATACATATTATCTGGTGCTTTATTCATTAAGCATGCATGGGGAGATAAGATTTCAGAATCCTCCATGTCTGAAAATGACTTTACTATGTCCTTACATGTCAGATTATCTAGATACATATAAAATTCTAGTGTCATGTCATTTTTTCTCACAATTTCTGCAAGTCCTTTAGCATCCAATTATGAAAGCGAAAAAAAATCTGGTGCTTATCTAATTTTTGCTCTTTGTATCTATTTTTATATTCTGTCAATGACTATGTTTTTCTCTTTATCTTCAATATTCTGAAATTTCTCATCCACATATATAGGTATAAATTGTTATTCATTCATACTGCTTAATGCTTCATAAACCCTTTCCATTTGAAAGTATAGTTTTTCGCATAATTCCAGGAAAGTTTTTCTATTGAATCTTTGAGAATTTCTTCATCTTCATTCTGCAATTCGGAAATCATCAGTCTGAATTTGTTCATTTTACTTTTCAAATACTTTGCCTTTTTCTTTCTTTTTGCAGAAGTTATCTCCCTTCTACTTAACTCATGTCATCTGAATAGTAACCTTAATTACATTTGCAATATCCCTTTAGTCATGTGACATTACATTATCACAGGGGAAGGAATTACACAAGAGCAAGGGTCTGTGGAGTTATTCCTAGAATTCTACCCACCTCAACCCTCTGTAGTTCTCTTCATTGTCAGAGGTCGAAATCTTATTTTAATTACAGGCACTTCAGATGGAGGAAAAATTGACATTATCCACTCAGTCTGGCATCTTAGGCTAAAATTCCCAATCACATTGTAAAGGGTTGCACATTTACGTGTATTACATACACTTGTATGTGCAAAAAGTTGAAGTATGTTTTCTCTATAGATGATTCAACCACCTATGATTGCCTCTACTTCCCTTGATAACAAGAGAAAAATAACCTTAGTAAAATGTCACTCAGTCTAATTTAATAACTAAGCAGTCTTCTTAGATAAATGATATCTACTACCAAAGAAAAATTTCACTGGATGGAGTTAAACAAGCCAAGAAGACTATTAAATGCTGCTGCAAAAAGAGAGAGCGATTGAACTCAACTACACTAAAATAATGAGCAAGAATTTTCAGCATTGGGATGACCCAAAAGAAAAATACTGGAGGATTTTAGCAAGGAGGCTGGTCAGTGTGATTAGGAAATCTGTATTTAAATTGCCAAAAAGACTGGGATATAGGAGCCCTATTTTTCCTGATGATTCTGTTTCAAACAGATGGCCCCAGGTCCTTGAGAAAAACATTACTAGGCTGCAATACTAGCAAGAGGCTGAGAGAATATTTACATCTCAGGAGGGCAGAAAAAGAATTTTCAATTGAAAGTTTTCTAAAGCAATGTTCTAAGACAAGGGAGGTCAGGAGAGTTAAGAAGAAGCAAATCTAGAGTTTAGCCAAGCTAACCAGAACTTGAAGACCAACTTAAGGATAAAATGCTTAAAATTTCAGATTTCCACTCATAAGGTATAGGAATATTAAAGCTTAGGTAGCCCTGTGTCTAATAACAAAAGATGAGGATCTGGAAATCATAATATGTCCTCTAGATTCTTGCCTGTCACTTCTGCGGTGTGGCCAGTCTGAATCTCTCTCCGTTGATCATGAAACTCTAATTGGCTCCCTTTGACTTTTTTCAAAGGTATCAAGTTTTCACCTCCCTTTGGAGTCTTAGTTTGCTTCCAATCTTAAGGTTAGTGAATTCTGTTTCTTCCTTGTCTGATACCAGTATTCTGCCTTTCTTTTGTCCCCATCTGTACAAGCAAACACAAACTCCTGTCTTCATTGCATGCTTTAATCCTTAGAACCAAGGCATCATCTGCCTTCCACTATAGCTCTGCATATTACTCAGCCTGTGTCAGACATAGAAAAAAGTGAATGCATGAAACTAAGGTTTATCAATCCATGAAATTCAGGCATCTTGGTTGCTAGTAGTGAATATCGTTTTCTTCCCAGGGGCAAAGTGCCTTGAAATAGAACTTGGAGGGGAACACTGAGAATTTAAGGTAGAAATATAATTCTCCAATTTAATGTCTGCAGAATCTTCCCCCTGTCACATGCTTGTAAGAGATTAAGCAAACACATGCAATTGTCAACTGGCTGTAAAAATGTTTCTTAAGTTTTAAAGGACAGAAAAACAAATGTTTTACAGCTAGACTGAAATTCTGTCTAGCAATCTGTGCTTTCTAATTTCCATAAAGGCATGAACGCTGTTACTTTTTAAATTCCCAGAAATGGAAATTATGGCTGTTTATTCAGTTATATAACTATTGTGTCTTATGCATGTTACCTTTGCTTATATAACAGTATATGGAGCAAGCGTCACTAATTCCAAGTAAAACACAACAGCTTTAACAATTATTGCTATGTTTGATCTTGAAAATTTTTAAATAGGGGCCAGTGAGATGGCTCAGTGGCATAAGCACCTGCCTGGCAAGCACAAGGGCCCCAGTTGGACTTCTGGAACCCACATACGAAAAAGGGGCCGGTGATATAGCTCATGGGCACGGGCGTCTACTGGCGCGGGAGGTCCTGAGGTCGACCCCGGTACCCACAAAAAAAAAAAAAAAAAAAAAAAAAAAAGAAAATTCTTTTTTTTCTTTTTGTGGGTACCGGGGGTTGACCTCAGGACCTCGCGCGCCAGCAGGCGCCCGTGCGGCTGAGTGATATCACCGGCCCCTTTTTTGTATGTGGGATCCGGGAGTCGAACTCGGGCCCTCGCGCTTGCCGGGCAGGCGCTTAAGCCGCTGAGCCATCTCACCGGCCCAAGAAAGAAAATTCTTAAATAATCACATACATATATACACATACACACTTGGGGAGGGAAACAAGTGGTGACTGAATCAAGTGCCTTCACTGTGAAACGCAACTCGTCTTGTTATATAGAAAATATTAGTTGTGATTAATATGTTTTGAAAATTATAAGTGGTAACATAATAATTTAGTTCAGTTTATAATTTATTCTCGATATGGGTGTTTTTCTGAATGTATAATGTTTTGCTTTAATTTCTAACACCATTAAGATGTTAACATTGAGATTACTGCGCTATGTGTGTTATTACTCAGAATAGGAGCCTAGAAACAAAATTTAGTCAGTTAAACTCTTGGACCTGGGTTTGGATGGTGTTTATCCAAATATCTCCCATGTGGAGGCGGCCATCGCCGCCACCTTCTCTCACATTGCGGCCCTCGCCATTTTCTCCTTCCCTGCTCTTGACGCGATCTAGTTCTCCTTTTCTCCCCTGAGAAAACAGGACAAGTAACTTCCGTCCTGTTACCAGGTGGTGCTATCTCCTGTTTTAAATTTCTTGGAATCCAGCAACATGATTTTTCTCTCGGGAAGTAAGGCTCCAAGGTTAACCCACACATGCTACACAGCCCAGTGTTAACCCGCAGTACAGCTCTCCTTCTAGAACATAATAAAGAGACAACTCAGAGACGACTGGGACTACTGGGTCAGCTCTGCATATTTTGAAAATCTTTCTTTTAACAAGAGATGTGCACCTTTAGAGCCACCACCCAGGGCCAAGCCCGACCGAGCAGGCGGCTGAGCGCTGCTGGCCTCACGACGCCGCGTTCAAGGTTCAAGCGCAGCCTGGCCAAGCGAGCAAGGCCCGGTCTCAGGATAAGAAAGGAACATTTTTAAAGGCTGGGGCTGTAGCTCAGTGCAAAGGCCCTGGATTCAATCCCTAGCACCAGAGGGCGGGCGGAACCAAGGTACGGCATCTTGAAGACCTAGAGGCGACTCCTTCAGCAATCGGGAAATGCCTGTGGAACACTGCTGAACGCAAGCAATCACTTGGGTGCTTTCCGAAGAGGCCGAGGAATCAGCAGAGACGGCTTTAGCGTCCGGAGCCCATTGGTTTGCGCCCATCCGGACGCAGACTCCGCCGGCCCTGGTTTTAAGCCGAGCCCCCTCCGCGCTGCAGGGCGCAGTCGGGCGCGAGCCGCAGAGTCCGCCCCGCCCACAGCTCCGCGCAGAGCACGCCGGGAGCGGCGGAGCCTCGCCCCGTCGCCACGGCAACCGGCTCCACGCCGTCGCCATAGAGACCCGCGGGCGCCTCAGCGGGCGTCGGAGCGGGATGCTCCGCCGAGGCTGCAAGGCGTCCGACCGGCGGAGGCACCCGAGCGACAGCATCAGCCGGCAGCAGGCCCAGGCCCTGAGCAGCAGCATCTATCTCCTGCGAGAGATCGGTCCCACCGGCTTCCTGCTGAGGGAGGAAGAGCCGGAGAACGGGGATTTCCGAGTAACTATGCCGACGCCCCCAATCCCTCGTTCCCCGGGCCACCGCGAGTGTGGTCCCCAGTCACTCTCAGTCCCCGCAAGGCCGGCTGCTGCCCCGGAGGCGCATCCCCGCCGCGTCCACACCCCAGGCACTGCACAGGGCGAGAGAAATAGCGATAGCTAGAAGGATTTCTTTGTTGGCGATTAGGACCTCAAGTTGTATCCAAACTCTTGTACGACGAAGGCCCTTGATTCTAAGGGCTGAAAATGTCAGAAGTTTCATATGAGCATTTAGTTTGTACGATGTGCATCCTTGGATCCATTTCTAGCAGTCACTAATCCCGTAAATCAGTCAAAATGGAAATTCTACAGACTTACAGACCCGTAAATATTTGCTCAATAAATAAAATCAGTTTCGGATTATTCACTTTAGAACATAACAAGGCCCCGTTAAAGTGTACTTTAAATGGTGATGCCTTGGAAAGCTCTTCATAAAAATTCTTTTATTTTGCTGAAAGACTAGGGATATTTTATATTTATATATTCCATTCTCAGCAAAAATCAGCCACTGCACACACCTCCCGTGAGCTGACTTGGAAAATTTTAGTTTAATGCCGTGTATTTTAGAGTACTAAATACGATTTACCTGTCTGTGCTTTTTTAAAAAACGTTCTTTTTTCCCTTGTTGCTTACAAAACTTACTGGCTTTAATAAACCGTGGTAGCCAATGCAGTCTTGGTGAATAAAATTACTCCTCTTGAATAAGATTAAATTTTAAATCCAAAACACACAAACAAAAATCCAAAGTAAGCTACCTTACAAAAGGGGTTTAGGTCTCCTCCAGGATTCCCTACAGTAAGAAATATCGTTTTGAGAGATTTTTGTTTGGTTGGTTAGTTGTTGTTTTTTCAGCTTTTAAACTTAGATATATTTTCATCTGTGTAAATATCACTTAAAACTGTCTTAATTCATAATGCATATTGTTAACCAAGACAAAGAATAGGGAAGTGAAAGGTCAGTCTAAGATGTGTGCGAAGAGCTGGGATTTCCCAATAGGCTAGCCAATAATAGGCTCCAATTGGACTCACCTAAACCAAATTACCTCTTTAAGTCTCTTTTAATCAAATTATATAACAACTTAGTTTTGCTCTAACATTCACTGGCATTTTTAAGTATGCATTTTTCTTTTAAAGGTTTTCCTAGGAAATCCTCATGTTTGTAACTGTTCCACATTTGTGAAAGGAGAGGAACTTTGTAAGCATATATGCTGGTATGTGATTTTTTTCAATTTTTATTTTTATTAGCACTTGTTTGCAGTATACAATGATTACATTCCGCATGGAGAGTTGGTACATGTACATAACACATCTTAATTCTTTTTTTCATCTCTTTTCCTTCCTCTCCCTCTCCCACCCTCCATCTCTTGATCCCTTCCCTACTTACTATTATCTATCTTTTCTTTTGCTCTACGTATATTTTGGGTTTCTCACATAAGAGAAACTATGTGATATTTAAGCTTGTGTGTCTGATTTATTTCCCTTAACATTATGGTCTCAAGGTGCATCCATTTTTTTTTGTAAATAACTCAAGTTTACAATGAAGATCTTCCTCCAAGGAACACCTTGATGGGTTATATATTTTAACTTTTTCTTGTTTTAAATGCAGCAAGATTAAAGAAATTTAGTGTTGGTGGAATGTAAAGTTTAAATGGCCCTAACTTACCAATACTGTATTTTTCAGTATCTCATTTTACTCTGGAAACAATAAAGTTTAAAGTGAGGAAAATTTTATAATGTTTATGTTTTTTAATAAAAACATCAACTTTTAGATTCTCATTCTACCTACAAATGTGAAATCTATAAAGTGTGAATAATGCCAGTTTCACATGCCTGATGTTAACTTTGTGGTTCATTTTGAAACATTACTGTGCTTCAGCAACTTTCTGTCTCTGAAAAAACATTTTGTTGAAATCAAGTGTTCTGTTTTCCACAGGAATACAATGGAACTGAAAATATTCACCCTACTATACTGACTTATGTTGGTCATTTCACAATGTTTTTTTCTTTTTCAGTGAACACTTTGCTATGAATCTTTCAATATAGAAATAGGACTCTATTGAAGATTACTTTTCTCAAATTTGAAAATATTCCTTTAGTGTCGGGATCTTTTTGTAGGATTATTAATCCCAGAAATAGAAAAACAAAGTCTCCATTTAAAACCTAAATTCAATTCATTTTGTTTTGCCTACTTATCTATACTCATACCAGCAAATCTTCATTATATTATTATTAATTTATAATTTATGTTTGAGGAGAAAATGAAAACAATTTAGGAAAGACTATGTCATTTCTAATGGTTCTCTTTATGGGTAAAAAAAGCAGTATAGTATGTCTGTTATTTTCTAATCCCTTACCAAGTTTTTTGTTATTTCATTTTGGTTGATTTTTATTAAGCATCCATCAACACGGGTTATTTGCTCTATTCACATAAAGATAAAAATATTCTTCTTTCAAAACTTGCAATTTGATATCATTACACTTATAGTAGGCTTTTCCATTTTTATTGTATTTCAAAGCAAGAGCACTCAGTTCTGATTTTAATGTGATGTAACTAATTTTGTGTTTTAAACAAATTAAATGAAAATATAGTCCAAGCATTTAATATACTAAAGTATATTTAATATATTTAAATAATAACTAAATATGTATTTGCCATTTTTAAAATCACATTTCATTTTATTTGGTGAGATTTGAAAATATTTTTCTATCATACATTGAAATGGTATATCACTTGGTACTATATCTGGATACTTACTTCATTTCCAGGAAGATCAAAAGAAGTACTATGAATACCTAAAACCCTCACTAGCCTCTCTCTGAAAGCTATATGTCATAAGAAATACATGGGCTCTCTCTGATAAATTTTTTTCCTACAAATGTATTTTGTTTCCATTAATGATACTTTTTCATGTTAGTTGAAAACATAAGTTTAACTACCATTATTATGGAAAATTGATACTTTAATTTGCTTCATAACACTTAGTAGTGCAAATTATATAATGCTATTTCTGTTCTAAAATTTTTTAGAAATATCTTTTGAGTTATGGCAAATGTAAATGTTTTCATTTTTTTCTACTTGTGAATATTAGGATCTTGTTGAAAAAATTCAGGCTTCCAAGGAATCATGAATGTAAGTTTTATGGTTTTTGGTGTTTATTTTTACTAATTTGAAATTAACATTTTATGCATTGAATTTTTTAATTTAAATATAGTCTAAATTTAGATGCTTATTTTTCAAAAGAATTCAATAACTATAGTCCAGCTTCTTATACTTACAGTTGTAACATTTTTCTTTGATTAAAAAAAAACCTACCTTGATATGCCATTTTCAAAGTCAAAGACACTCAAAAACGGGGATGAAATAATGGCCAGTTATTTGGTAGAAAATAATCTCATATCTGGAATGAAACTTCACAGTGCTTTCTGTATCTAAAATTGTTTTAATAGTGAAAAAAATTTTAAATGAAGTTTTTTACATCTCAGAAATAGGATGGTACATAATTTTACCCAAAAGTGTTTACTGACTGAAATTTAAAAAAAAAAAATTCTTAATGTAAAATGTAGTAGTTTTATGTCAGTACTTAAATTGAGTTTAGAGTCAGGCGTCGTAATTGTAAGACTTTAAATTCCAGACTCCTCAAAAATAAAGGGAAAAGACAAATAGTTTTATTATAGGTCATTAAATGTGTACATTTTATAATAAAGATACTACCATTATCAGTACTGCCTGCCCTCAAGGAGTTGTTGGACCTGTACAAGACCCATCAATGAGCTGCATTTTAAAATTTTTATAAATGTGCATAATATAAGAATTATAGTGATAATCAGTTTTCAATTCTTTTTCGATTCAAAGATTCTGCTTAGGCAAGTTCATCCCTCCAGTTGTTATATAAACAGATTTAGAAGTTAGACTTAAAAATAGGTTAATATTAGCGTTTCTGAGGGATATCCCTTTTGTTTTCTTCTCTCACTCTACATAATCTTTAGGAAACATCTCCTAAACATTGTTTGTATCTCCGGTGGTGAAATCTGCACCATCGGTTCCCACATCTAAGCAACAAGACAGGGTTGTCTTTGGACAGCTCAGTTTTAAGTTCAAACAGCTCTATTTGGAGGTCCCACGGACACACTGAACACCAAATTTACCCCCATTTTTTTTCTGTTTTTATTGTTGGTGGGGTTTTGTTGTTGTTGTTGTTGTTTTGGGTTTTTTGTTGGGTTGGTTGGTTGGTTGGTTTTTCAGTACTGAGGATTGAACCCAAGACCTTTGCCCTGGCTTACATTCCAGCTCTTTTCTTTCTTTCTCCCTTCCTTCCTTCCTTTCTTCCTTCCTTGCTTCCTTCCTTTCTCCCTTCCTTCCTTCCTCCTTTTCTTTATTTCTTTCTTTCTTTCTTTCAACAGAGATCTCACTAAATTGCTCAAGCTGTCCTTGAACTCATGACCTCCTGCCTCAGCCTCCCAGAGTGCTGGGATTAAATGCATGAATTGCCACTCATGGTTTAAAATCTCCATGTCACATCTTGACCTCCCTTTTTATCTCTGCTGCAAAGCTTGGGTTTTTTTCTTCTTTCATCCTCTTCTCCCATATGTGTATTCATCCTGCAAATCCTGTGTGTTCCGCACCCTGCCTCTCTTCTGGAGCCCTGTCCCACTCACATCCTCACCCTTGTGCAGCCTTCTTCAGCCTTGGCACCATGGCCTGCAGTTTCACTGTCCCCAGTGCCTGTGCTATCTGCTCCTCCACGCCCTCCTAGGCGGAGGAGGCTTCTTCCTAACTCTTCCTGTATCGCTGTCCCTTCGTGCTGCCAACTAGGTTGTGCGATACCCTCCACATTTCCTCTTCATTTCATCTGCAGAAAGGTGGATGCTGGCTTCCTCTCCAGTCTCAGCTACTGTTAGCATTGTTGTTTTCTCAAACTTCGACACTAAGACTACCCAATAGAAATGTAAGGAGAGCCACATATGTCATTTTCTAGTAGCCATTTTATAAGAATTAAGAAACGGGGACATAATTTCAATAATATCTTTTAACCCAAAACATCAAAAATTACATCAACATATAGCTAGTATAAAAATTATGAGATATTTTACTTTTCTTTCATTCTGTCTTCAGTGTCGTTGTGTATGTAACATTCACTGTTCAGCTCTGTTGACGTTATTTTCGTTGGAATTATTTGAGCTGTATGTAGGCTTCATAAAACTTTCAATTGAAAAGTACATTCACATATACCCAAATTGTTGCACACATACTTAATATTTTCAGTAAGTTCATATTATCAACTATAAATTTAAATTAAGTGAAATTAAAAATAGAGTTTTTAAGTCAGTCTAGCTAACCCCACGTGCATGTGGCTAATGACTTTTGTATTAGAAAATGCAGGTCCGCCCAATTAAATTCAAAAAATATTTATTGTACTGCATATTAGCCAGGGACTGTTTTAGGTGCTTTTTATAAATTGAATCGTATGAATTGCTAATATTTGGATATTTTCATGTATAAATATAGCATTTTTATGAACCGGTCCAATATTTTATGTTGTATTTTCCTTTGTACTTTTTTTTTTTTTTTGAAACAGGGCCTCACTATATAGTTCAGGCTGGCCTCAAAATCATGACAATCCTCCTGCCTCAGCAGCCTCCCGATTGTTGGGATCATAGGCTATACCTGCTTTGTCTCCTTTGCACTTCTCAAAGACAGAAACTATTCTTTTTATAAATATCAATAGAGAATGTTTAAAACTAATCCTGTAACTTCTGAAAAGTTATACTTCCTGCTGACATATTTTTACATCATCTATATTTAAAAGAACTTTTAGTTAACATTAGAAAATATTATATGCGCAATATTATTATAGATGGATTAGGAATATTCAAAGAAGAGATCTCAATGACCTTGAAATTTTTATCATTTGAATGAAAGCTAGAGCGAACATACATGAAAATTAAAATAATCCCAAGAAAGCCTTACATAGAGTTATTCAGTAGGGGTATGTAAATAAGTGTAAAGCGAATGCTTACTACTTATAAAGGAGGAATGTTTTGAATATCATTCATACGTTCATTTCTAAAAGGAGTCTGGGGACAGTAATTTACACCCTCATGTTGCATATAAGAAATCTGAGCTTCTCTTTTCTTTATGAAGACCTGCAAAGATGATCATAAGGATATTAGTTTCATAAGAATTTTATTATAAGAATATCAATTTTTTAGCCAGAGGTGGTGGCACATGCCTGTAATCCCAGCACTCAGCAGGCTGAGGCAGGAGGATCACCGAGAGTTCGAGCCCAGCCTAGACTACACAGTGAGTTGAAGGCCAGCCTGAACTATATAGCGAGCCCTGTCTCAAGAAAAAAAAAAAAAAAAAAAGAAAGGAAGGAAGGAAGAGAAAAGAAAGAAGGAAAGAATATCAGTTTCTGAGCACTGAACATTCCTTTTCCCCCAAATGTATTCTTAACAAAACCAGGGTTTATCACTTAATAGCATCTTCTAAGTAATATGGTGAATAAATTCCGTCTATTCTCCTTTTAAAATTATTTATTATTTTTTTTGTGTGTGGGTACCGGGGGTCGACCTCAGGACCTCGTGCGCCAGCAGGCACCTGTGCCGCTGAGCGATATCACCGGCCCTTTTTTCATATGTGGGTTCCGGGAGTCGAACTCGGGCCCTTGCGCTTGCGAGGCAGGCGCTTACGCCGCTGAGCCATCTCACCGGCCCATTTATAGAAAAAAATAAAAGAAATGCATTAAATGAAATAGTTCTAAATTCCCAGAAACATAGTAAACTTCTTTATTGTCAATGTTGGTTTTATGATTGTATAATATATACATATATGAATATATATGCCTAATAGTGTGTTGGAATTATGCTCACTTTTATCACACACAGAATTTTGGTTCTTTGTATTTTCAGTGCTGTTTAATGCCTGTAATTAAAGTCATCAATAGCTAATATTAGACTGAATATGATATATAAAAGTTAACATTCTTCCATTATTAGGCATTTATTTCTACTTGTTATTTTTTTGTACTTGAAGTTTTTTTCTTTCTTTTCCATTGTTTCTGTAGCCTAGTATCTCATTAATTGTATTTAGAGTAAAGTGTTAAAATTTGTATTTTTACCTCTCATTTGTGTTGCCATATTGATCTTTAAAATACTTTTGCTGATTTCCAACTATTTCAAAAATATAGCAGTTTTCTTTGAATTTTATTTGTCTGTTGGGTTAATGTTTGATTGTATTTAAGCATATAAAAGACCTTAATAATATATTTAAGTCCCCAGTAGAAGTAAAAATGCACATAAATATTTTGACATGTTAGTAATATTTCTAAAATCTTAGAAAAAAAAGTCACACAAAATGAAAAGGATGCCATATACAAATCTATACTAATCTATTCTTGCCTAGTAAATTAAATAAGAAAATTGTTTCCTTCCTACCACACTTTTAATATTTCTGTATTGAAGATTTAAATTCTCTCCAAATACCTTTCTTAAGTACAAAAAGAAATAACACAAGGCAGTGTTTCCACTCCCAAGACACAGGAAGAATAAAGAATGTTCGATGGCTGTTACTGCTATAACTGGGTAGCAACATGGAGAGAAACCAATTCAATTCTAGCCTCCAACTTACACCACCCAACCACACATGGATGCCATAATGAAAAATAAAAGTAGAAAAACCAGCAGAAAAAAAAAAAAATGAAAGACTACCACTACCATAAGAGACAGATAATTTTTAAAGGACTGACAATTGTGAAAGGAAGAATGGGTCAGTAGTAACACAGAAAATTCATATGTATACCAAAATTTAGTAAAGCCATAGAAAAGATGATTATAACAGATGAAAACATTTGCAATGGGGGGCAATCTCTATCACATTTCAAAAGAGTGCCGTTTTACCCCAAAATGTAACCGAAATATAATTCACACATGAGGTACAAATAGTACACGTGGCATGGAGGGAAGCCTTTTAGATTTCATTAGCGTCAACGCAAAGTGAGTTAAAATGTAAATGAAGCACGGATGCTGAAAACACCTACTAAAAGTTCATTTGCCCTGTGTTCTTAGATGGTGCTGTGTTTATTGTCCGCACAACGCCTTGTGTCAGACAAGGTTCGCTGTTTTGCTCTCCTCTTTCAGAATATTCTTGTTTAGTTCCATACACTTGATGTTTCCACATGAATGTGAAAAGAGTTTGTTTCTCCCTTTTATTTCCCAATTCCTATTACACACCACATTTCAGAACAGTGTCCGTGCAGCTCCTTTTGTGAAATTACATTCTTCGGTCTTGCTGTTGCCCTGAAGCATCTTCATTCCCAAAAGCAGGCTTTTGTTCCTCATTGTGCTCTCCCTTTTTCTGGAGCTCAGATGCCACTGTGTCTCTGTGACAAACAGCCCTCCTTCCCCAAAGTAATGATAATTCAATGACGCCCTGCCGCAGTCCACCTGCCACACACCCAGCCCACGAGCAGAGCTTTCCCTCGGGCAGCAGTAACTGATGTTTTCAGTGTTCTGGGCCTTTAACCGGGGCCCTTTCAGGGAAACACAGCTTTTCACTATCTCTCAAATAATCTTTACCTTATGTATTTTAAAGACTGTATAAGAGAACTAGAACACAGGGAACGGGTGGCAGTTAGATATGGTATCTTAAGGAAGACAGGGACAAGGGGAAGGAGCCCAGGGATGATGAGTCAAGGAATAAAGAATGTAGGATGCACTGGTCAAAACCACCAGCCCTTAGAGCACAATTTCTTATAGGGAGAGCAGGATGGAGAAAATTCAGAAGTCAAAGTATGTATTCCACAAGGGTGCAGGCATCGGGGGCTGAGTAGAGTGTCCTGAGGAATGCAGGCCCAGCTGGGGGACAGCGTGGCTCCTGAGACAGTCTGCATAGGGACCCAAAATTGAAACAAGAAAATAGGCACAGTTAACGAACTCTTGGCCTCCCACGGTACATTTTTTCCTTTATTCATCTAACAAACGTAAATTACACTACTCAGATATCCTTATTTTCCTTTTATGTATTTGTGCCCCTGTTTTTTAATATTCTTGTATGTTGATAAAGTATCTTCTCATGGACAAATGAACAAATCAAAATGTAGAACACAATTATGACACAATCCAAAAATGAACACCATCCTATCCAAAACCCTTACAATGCACTACTTGTGCTTTTTTCAGTAACAAGGAGAAAAGATAATTTCCACTCTTTTTATAAATGACTCCTTTCTGACCTTTTGGCTCTGAAAAGAATGCAAAGAAATTGTCACTGTCAGTACATGATTCAACTAAAACTGTCCTTCTGCCCCTTGAAAGAAAATTCTAACTTGCAGCATAAATTATTACATCTCTATATTTCCAGTTTTGCCACTGCATTTTAATACTTTGGGATTTTTCACTAGCTACTTTCCAGTTAGGTCTTACAGAAGGAGCAATAAACGACTTGCTGCTGGGGATACACAGAGTTCAAACTCCGCCTCCAGATGACATCGTGCGCGGGGAAGGAGATGGGTACGTTCAGCAGAAGGAAGTTGGTCCCGAGGACATCTGCTCTATTTGTCAAGAGGAGCTTCTAGAGAAAAGGCTCCCCATCACCTTCTGCAGGTGATGGATTTTGTCTTTGGATTATAAGCACTTATGAAAAAGTCTAACTTTACATGCTTATAACTGATTAGAGTATGAGACATGTTGATAGAGAAAAACAGAAAGCTTTATCGATGGGCAATTTATATTTTCTTAGTATTCTTTTGTTTCCCAACATATATCTTGCTCCTTTTTTCATTGCTTTTTTTTTCCTCCTTATTTGCCAAAATTTCGTGCACATTGCAGTTTTTCACATGGCCACTTCCATTGCACATTGTGCGATTACAGCAACTTCCCCAAATATTATTTCTCTCAGCAGATATTTCTTAGGTATTTAGAGTGTGATTTCTGAGAAAATCAGGTGGCATTATTGTATTTTCTTTTGTGTTAAGATTGTATTCACTGTCATTTTACAAATAAAAACATTTTTATGGTCCAAAATCTTTCATCATTTCATTGGAATAGAGAAAAGTGATGTGTGGATTTGATATACTAAATTAAATATGGTAAATTTGATTTGTATGTATGTATGTGTGTGTAATCAAACTATATCCAGAAAATCAGTTCTGAGTCTTTTTATGGGAATAAAGGTATTAGAACAGAAATTTTTATTTATAAAGGTGTTTATGATATATAAATAGATACAATGTGTATATAAAACTTTTCTGTACAGGGATGGTAACCTTGAATTTTATTTCTGATAGATTTGGCTGTGGCAATAATGTTCATATCAAATGCATGAAGATCTTGGCTAATTATGAGAATATGACCTCAAGCTCTTCCATGGTGAAATGTCCTCTGTGCAGGAAAGAGTTTGCACCATTAAAAGTTATTTTGGAAGAATTCAAAAACTCTAGCAAACTAATGGCTACCGCTGAGAAAGAAAGGTTGGACAAACACCTTGGAATTCACTGTAATCACTGTCAACAATTTCCGATAAAGGGGAAGTGTTATAAGTGAGTGTCACCAGTAAAATTACAAGTTTCTTTTAACTTTTCAAAAGGTTGACCAGTAGAGTACCTGCCCTTCATTCAGCCTTCTTCCAACTGCATAAACTGTGATTGCCTTATTTGATGGCAGCTTATGTGGGATTTCTAGACACGTGGTCTGATTTTACTTTCTTCACTTTTGCAAGAGAATTGCCCTTCACCGGAGTGTAGGTCGAATCTCCAGTAAGCACACCGGGGGAGAAGCCCTGGACTCAGGCTTGTCGCATTGTCCTAGATGAGAACCAAGCTCACAGTCACGCTGGATCTCTCGCTTTCTTTGAACAACCAATGAGATCATTGCCAAAATCTCCTAGATTAAACCAGAGGGATAGTAACTAGACTGGCTGAATTTTTCATCAAATTCCAAAAAGTCCTAATCACAATGTATTTGAGTTTTGTTTTCTTTCATATTTTATACCTCAGCAATAACAACAAAAGTGAGATAATTAATAGAGCAGTTTTCACCGCTTTCCCACAATTGTCACAATTAAACATCAATTAATTGCCTGAAAAATTATGTTTTGTTAATTTAAATTTTAAGTAAGGGAATATTTTGTTTCAATTTTTAAAAATTCTTGTAAAATACACGAGTTTATTTTTCAGTTTTTCTAGAATTACAACATGATGAGCACAATTTAAATTATATATATTAAATTTTCTCATAAAACCCTAAAACTTTTCTTTAGTCCTCAACAGCAAATTATACCTTGCTCCTTTGAACTTAGTCCTCTGTTTTTTGAATGTGTCACACAGATGAAACTTAATCATTAACAAAAGTCTTAGGAAAATGGCTGGCCTGAGAAGGCTCCAAGGAAGCACATCAGTGGAGGAGGAAGGGCAGAGTTTTTACAGACTTTCTTCAGGGAGTGTTCAGCTGGTCTTGGGAAGGTCGGTTACGGAGAGTTCTAGGAGGAGGAAGGCCTTGGTCTTCAGTAGTAGCAGCCATTGTTTGGTTACAGCAGCTGTGGGGTACAAAGACATTTGAGGGCCACAGTACAAAATTCTCAGCCCTTATGGGTTTGTATTCCTCAAACGGTTAATGTGTGAGGGTAGTGGATGATATCAAAGACAGTAAGTCTCGCTTTTAGGTATTCTGCGCTAACAGTGCATTCTTTTGTTGCCCTGGGATGTCGACTGCTCTTTCGGTCCTGCTGGATTTTTCTTGTCCGGCCTCAATATAAAGTCCTCCTCCACTGTGCTGCCTCGCCACTGCTTTACGTCACCTTTACCAACACCTCCTCGTCACTCCTCCTCTGTGAACTTGGCTAACAATCACTTGTTGGGGTCTGTTCCTGTTTCACAAGTTAAAGAATGTGTGTGCAACGTTTATGAAGCCCTCTTCCTTCCTTTCCCTCAAATACAGTACTGACGTTTCAGGCATCAGCCTGAAGAATTATTTCTAGTACTTTTAGAAATAGATTGAGTGGGAGAAAAGATAAACTAGAAAGTTTCTCGGCTCTTTTATTAGGGTTTAATGATCAAGTTTTTTCTATTTTTTAAGATGTCCATTCAAAAAATACCAGATATGTGGGAAAGCATGGAGATGTTCATCTTTTACTCCCCCTGTGCACTTTGATATATCAAATAAATCGCAGCTTTGTGCTGACCTATGATGTTAATTATTAAGAATCCTCCCTGTGTGTATATAAATAGCAATAATAAATAAATTAGCACTTAATTCTAAAACGTCTGAAGGACATATTTTTTCCTAATTTCTCATAGAAATAGCCTTATAAATCTTTGACAATTTAAATTAGAAATAAGATTATTTGACTACTGCTCAGGTTATTGTTTGGTAAATTTTACAGCAAGTAAATTAAAATCCTATGTTGTGGCAAATTTTTATAAGCAATATACACTTGACATTGGGATTTTAAGGAAAATTAAATTTTAAAAATTGTATCAATTGTTTTTTATGGAAAGTTTTTATATGGTTACCTTTTTTCATTCTGTGGAGAAAGAAAAAGTGTAATTTCACTTTTAAATCAAAATCTGCTAAGTATAATTATGGCATTCATGAAATAACTAGAAGGCAACACTGGATAATCAAATGACAGAATATTTAATGAGCTATTGATTGTGCAGAAATTTAGAGAAGGAGAGAATGGAAAGCTAATTTAGTCTAGGAAGGCATCCTGGAAGGGACGGTGGGCACAATAGTGGTCTCACAAGTGCTGTATGTTCACATTCTTACGTGCACACCTGTGTGTCAGGTCACATTTCATAGGGAAATGAGGTTGCAGGTGAAATTAAGGCTTCTAATTAGATGACCTTGAAATAAGGTTATCCTGACCTGGATAAGCCCAGGATAATTGTTCTTAAAAGTGGAGACAAGAAATCCAGAGCGAAATCTGGCAAGGGAAGAAGGGCAGGGAGCTGCTACGTAGCTCACTTTGAAGGTGGAGAAATGTGTCTCCTCTCTAGAAGACGAGCAAAGAAATGGGTTTTCTCCCGGAGCCTCAAAAAACTAACACAGCCTTGCTAGCCTCTTGTTTGTAGCCATTTAGACGCATGTAAGACTTTTCTTTGCAGAACTGTAGGATAATAAATTTGCATTGTTTGAGCAGATATATTTGTCAATTTTTTACAGCAGCAATAGGAAACCAATACACAATGGGACCTGAAATGGGCCTTGTCATGTTTGGTTCATTCCCAGAAGGTCTGGATCGGAAGTTTTCATCTAAAAACATTACAATAACTGGATTCTCTTTTGCATATTTTGGCCTTTTGCATTTTTAGGTGTACAGAATGTGTAGAATACCACTTATGCCAGGAGTGCTTTGATAGCTGCTGCCACGCTCCTCATACATTTACATTTCGTGAGGTACGGTATCGTCTTGACTCTAATAGAGGGTTTGGATTTGTCTTGTAAAACTAAGTAAACCTGAGAGTAAAAAGACTAGGTGATGCTCTGGAATAAAGCTGGTTGATTTTTAGTGAAAACCTACAAGGATATTTTTAGAAGAACTCTTTTTTGCACAGGTGCACAAGGCAAGCAGTTCTTGCACTGGTAATTTGTAAACTCCAACACAACAGCAAACATCTGATGACATTATAAATAAATCCTGCAAACAGGAATTATAGGAAAACTTTCAAATTAGTTATAAAAGATTTCAACCTTATAATTTGGTGTATCAGAATTGACAATCATATATGCTTTTCTCTTAAAATTTCTTACACCAACAATAATTAAACATGGAACTTTATTGATATCATTTGAACTACACACTTAGAAAGTACCTTGTGATGCTGATAATAATGCTGTTTTTCTAATTATACACTATAAAATAAAACATCTGCAATTATCATTAATAACTTTACTTTAAAAAGTAATACATTATGGTAGTTATACACTAGTACATGAGACTTGATAACTATTTGATATTTTTAATGTGATTAAAAAAGAATAGGTATTGGGGGCCGGTGAGATGGCTCAGCGGCGTATGCGCCTGCCTGGCAAGCGCGAGGGCCCGAGTTTGACTCCCGGATCCCACATACGAAAAAGGGGCCGGTGATATCGCTCAGCGGCACAGATGCCTGCTGCAGCGCAAGGTCCTGAGGTCGACCCCCGGTACCCACAAAAAAAAAAAAAAGAATAGGTATGTTTAAAATAGTATTTTTCACATTATTATATAATTTATAAGCAGACTACTTTTTTTAATTCACAAAATAAAAATTTTCATGACTTGCAAAGTAACATCTACTTTCTACCTGTTATAGAAGAGAAACCAAAGATGGAGATCACTAGAAAAAAAATCACTTGAAGATGTAAAATATTTAGATCTTAAAAGTAAGATAGAAGAAAAGATGCCACGTTATCAAGAAAAGCAAGGGTGAGGATCTAAGTAAAATTTACATTTCTAGTATTACTTGTGATCTTTGAATGATTTTTCAGTTTGAATACATTATTTTATTCTTTGATTCAGTATTACTATTTGATTTAATTTATTAACCACTTCCGAAGAGTAGGTGAAGTTATGAAGTGAAGTCAGACTGCTTACGTCCAATCCTAGTTCAACCACATGTCTGTGAGTAACTTTGAGCTGGTTACATCACTTCTCCCTGCCACATTTGTTCATCTGAAACATGGGGTAATTGTAAAACCAACCTCATGTGAATTTTTTGAGTATGAAATGAGTTACTACACACAGCAAATATTCAAATAATCTCTATTATAATTAGTTCCATTGGTGATAGTAGTAGGTATTGGGGATACATAGTTTCTTCAGTAATCAAATAATTATGTAAATAAATATCAAGTTGAAACTGACATAAGTTAGACAAACAAAAGGTACAGAGAGTTTTGAGATTCGCCTTTGTAATAATCGGCCTCTGACAGAAGAAAGTGTTCGCGGCTTCATTCCTCTTACTCTTCATGCCCATGGAATAAGAATACTGAGTAGATTGGTCACATTTCAGAACCTTGATTGGGTTGTTTACAGGACTTCAGTCTTACTCCTTGTCAATTACAGAAAATTAAACATGTTTTAATAGATTATGTGCATTATAAAACATATGCAAAAGAAACCATTTTAAAAGGATAAAACTGAATGAAGTTTTTATTCTTTTTGTTTTGTTTCGTTTTTTAGTTTTAATGAGTTAGCCAAACAAAAACCACTTGTTCTCACTAAATGTATAGATAGGCATACAATACACCTCCACACCGCAGGCATACAGGTAAGTTTCTATCCAAAACCCGATGGATGTACAGCCCGTGCCCCTTGGGTACCCTGCACACTTTGGAGATCAGAGCTCTTGTAGGACATGAAATGAGTCTATTCAAAGACTCTCCACCTCCATTTCTGCTAATGAGGAATCACGCTGCGTTCTATTAGAATAAATTGTGTAACTAAGGGCTGAATTAGGAGATACTGGCAGGTGGAAAGTTGGGAGGGAAAACATTGGGGGAAGAAAGAAATTCCAGATAAAGAAAATGAAATAAACAAGGAAAGAATTTTAAGATAAAAACGGAAATTACATGACCTTGAGGAAAGCAAATTTGTGTAGCCTGATGAGCATGTATCTATAGAGTAATGAGAAAGACAAGAGTGTCTGAAGAATACGTGTGAACTTTGTTCCGAGTGACTTTTGAATGTAAAAACACATCTGATCTGTCAACAAAGTTTGCTTTTGATATTTGTTTTTTTTAAACCAGTTGCTAATGGCATCAAATATGAGTTCATTCACATTGTATCATCCTTGCTACGCTGGTGAGGACTTTCAGGGTTTCAGTAAGGTCATCTAACAATATCGTGGTCAGCACATACCCCAGGGAAAACGGATTTCCTAAAAGTCATGATGTGCCAATCACCATCGCAGCCTGGAATAGTCAGTGTGGCTTACTGTGACCACACTTTCTACCAGTTGACAAAGGGAATGGGGTTGTACTTTTCTAAACACTCACTTAGAAGTATTGGCCCAGACTGAAATAATTTGAGAATGCAGTTCTCATCAAAAATTTGTTCTGGCTTCATTGACATTGAAATACAAAAAAATATACACTAGTGTTATCATTTGATATGACCAAATTAAACTTTACCGTCTGCGAAGCTGGATCTGCCCACGCGCGGTCAGTACAGTAGTTGCACTCCGCAGTGGTTGAGATGGATTATTTTCGGTTGGAGAAGGCTGTGCCTCCAGCTGCATTATTCAGACCCGTGCCGTGGGCTTCCTCCACATCTGCATCACCTGTGAACGTTCGGGTCTCTCTGCTCCCTGTCTTTCAGCCAGGTCTGCACGCCGAAACACGTCGTAAAGTCGCTCCCTCTCTTACTGGTTACAAAGAACAGTAAGCTGCTTGCTCCCGGTTGCCAGTGTCGACTTTGTTTGAAATCGTTTCATCTCGGTCAATACACAAGACTGCTGCCATGCTCCCACAAGGTAAAAGTCACATTGTTTCAGTCTGACTTTCCCTGAATGGGTAGTTTTCACAAGTGAAGTAACAATTTAAGTTTCTCCTCCCACTTTCGAGTTGTACTCTGCAGAATTCAGATTGCACAGGAGCTGTGAATGAGCTGCTGCAGGGAACGGAGCAGCAGCTCCACCCCGGCGTCTATTCTCATTGATTAGGACTCTTTTCTACAGATACTATCGAGGGAAGGCAAGTGGTACTTTACATTAGATACTTAAATTATCTATAAATATAAAGAAAAGGCTTGTTAGAACACTTTTTGCTATGTATTTTTAGACGAAAGAGAAATGCCTAAGTTGACAAATATTTTATATGAACTTACTAGAATCAAAGTCATTGCTTGATTACTATATAGTTGATAACTAAGTTTTTTCAGAAAGAAAGTTTTTTCAATAACATTTTGTAGCATTGGCATCACCCTTATTTATAGTGGCTGATAGTTCCTTTTATTACCAAAATTATGATTTGTTTTATATTTCACTGTCATTGGATCCAATCTCCAAATCTAGCGTTTAATTTTTAAATAATTTTTAATCCCAGTTTCTCAGAAGGCTGAGACAGGAGGATCTCAAGTTCAAGGCCAGCCTAGGCCACTTACTGAGACCCTGTTTCAAAATAAAAAAGGGATGTAGGTCAAACGGAGCTCAAAGAGAGAGTGCCCCAGGGTTCAGTACCCGGTACACAAATAATAATAATAATAATTTTCATTTGTTAGAAGTAATTAGCATAAAATTAATAGCTTAAGTAGTGGATGTTTAACAAAATTACAAAGGTAATATCTATCCACATCTTTGCATTTTAATGTTGGAAATAGTGATCAGTCCATAAATCCATTACATTTGTAAGTGAACTTCAAAATATTTTCATAAGACATGATAGATTAGAATTACCTTCTATTTTACTAAATAGTTCTAATATACAGTTACGATTCTGGGAAACATTTATATAAATAATACAGATTACAAACATGATAATTATATCACTGATTAACTTATAACCGCTTTTTCCAGTTTCACAGAAAATGCATTGACAATTGGTTGTTCCACAAGTGCAATTCATGCCCTATTGATGGGTTGGTCATATACAGCCCTTTAATCTGGAAAAGTACAGCAGTGGATGGACAAGCACACAAGCCAGCTTCAAAAACGGACGTCACTCACCTGTCGAAGCAGGAAGAGCCAAAACTTCTTATTCCCGGAACTAGACTAACTTTACAACAAAACAGACCTGGAATTTTACCTAGCATTCCTCAGAGTAATTCTGAAAAACTGAACACACTTCAGAGTCCAACAAATACCTATCAGGATATAACTATCGATGATCTATGCTCGGTCAAGTTAGATGATTCAAATTCAAGAAAATTACTCTATGAATATAAAATTAGCCAACATTTCCCCAGGTATCTTCAGGATTTGCCCACTGGATCACTTGGGAAAATACCACCTCAGACATTTCTTCCTTCCATTGCTCATAAGAATACGAGCTGTCATGCTGGAATGGAAAGCCCAGGTGGCCAAAAGCAGCACAGCGCTCTGAGTCAAAAGGCGACCAAAGGCTTTAAACTTGTGAACCATAACCGAAAGAAGACCCGCAGTACTAACCTGAGAGGAGACAATAGCAGATCAAATATTTTATTTCCAGAGGATTTAAATCTTGTTGTTAATGGCAATCTGACTAATCTTAGTGTGTCTAAAAGGTGTAATAATTATAAGGGGAAAATTAGACAAAAATGTAGTCATCTATCAAGGCAACCTGTAACTTATCCTTCAAATACAAAAAGCACTGTACTGTCTTTAATAATGGAAGGGGTTCGATTGTGAAAAGTATTTTTGATTACTATCAAAATATTTGAATATTGAATATAAAAATGTTTTATTTTTGGAACATAAAAATATACACTTTTGATAAATGCAGATGAAATTCTCTGTTGTTATTTTGCCTACTTGTCTATGAAAACTACTGCACATAAAGAAATTACCTCATTACTTATAAGACAAAGTAGTTTATTAGAGCTTCTATAGTCTATTTTACACTGATTTATTTCACTTAATAATATATAATATAGAGCTGGGCAATGGTGGCTCACACCTCTAATCCCAGCATTTGGGAGGCTGAAGCAGGAGGGTCACTGTTCTAGGCCAGCCTGAACGATGTAGAGAGACCCTGTCGCAAAAAAAAAAAAAAAAAAAAAAAAAAAAAAAATATATATATATATATATATATATATATATATATATTACATTATATGGGGATTATTGCCTGATATTTGTATAGTTTTGCATTTTTTTACACAAAGAACCACAACAGCCTATAGGAAAATCCAGGGGGTATTTTCTTTCATTTTCTTAAAAGGAGCTTTCTTATATATGAAATGAAAACAAAACACAGTGCTGTAAACTTTGACACATTCATAATGATTTTACCATTTTATTTTCAAGAAATTTTTATTTTATAAATTCTACCAAATTTCTTGAAAAATCACTATTAAAGGACTTATTTTTTATAATCTGTTGTTTTCAAGGTAAGCATTACTGCAAAATGTTTGTTTGAAAATTGTAACCATTAGATTCTCGTTTATTTTTAAATTTTGTGGCACAGTAGCATTTCAAATATTATTTTTTAAACACTGGTATCATTAAATTTTATTATTTTTAAGAAAGATAAAAATTTCATATGAATTTTTTTTTGCCATGGTGGTAATGGAAAACATAGTTCTGTGAAACAAATTTTGACGACATCAGGCAAAGTTCTTTGAAAAGCATTTAAATTTAAATGATTAATTAAATTGAAGTTAATCACCAACTGAAAGTAATTACAGATATGTAGTTCAGAAGTAGTAACTGACAGTTAATTAGAAAATGAGCTGTGTTTTAAAACTGAATGGAACTTTAGCTTATTTCTGATGTACAAATGGATGACAAATATATTTGTCAGCAATCCAGGATCTTATCAGCCTAATTGTTTTGGAAAGTAATAATTTTTAAACTAACCAAATGTTATTTATTTTTTAATAGGCATTGCAGCCTTCTTTTCAAAATTATCCTGCAAAAAGGATTTTAAAATGTTTTAGAAAGCAAACCGATGAAAGAGCTATAAAAGAATAATAATTGGGGTGCTAGCCAAGAAAAACAATGCTGTAAAGTTTATTTTATAAGAAAGATACAATAAGGACTCCATTGTTGTACTATGCAACTTTCAACTTTGTTAATGATGATTCTCCAATTATTTTATTATTTCAGTAATATACTATATAAAATACACTATATAAAAATAAAATGTTATGAGAGGACAGTAGAAATTATAAGAAAGCTTTGCCTAGAGTTAGGTATGTGAACTAGGTGGCTCAAAGAGGGAAAGTTAACAAGGTTTTTGTTTTTTCTTAGACTAAGTTTCACAAAGGATGTCTTCCCACTTGCAAGGAAGAAGAAATGGGCTGAGATTAACCTAATACAGACTCACTGGCAGTGGCAAATGACCCCAGCTCACCAGGGCTAGAAGGTGGAAAGATTGAGACAAGCTGATCTGGGGTATAGGCATGTGGATATCTAGCAGAGTGCACTGCCAAGAGCTCTGCTCTTTGGGAAGATTTTCCCTAAGCACTGTTTTTTTAAGGTGGAGAGCAGTTACCCTCCATTTCCAGTTTGCTCACACACCCACAGCTGACCCATCCAGAACCCAAATCTAGCTGTCTCGTCTCGTCATGGATGTGAGCCGATGGCGGCTGGCTTGGGGGACTCACTCTTGCTCAAGCAGTGTAACTCTCAGCCTGCACACATTCACGACAGATTGTGCCAGTTCTGTGTCAGGATAGAAGGCTGCAGAGCCCAGCCAACTGGGCTGCTTCCCTTACTCTGCTACTTATCACAGTAATCCCATGCCCCCGGACTGTGGCAGTTAAATGCCACCAGCTGGCTTTTATTGGGACTCCATCCCACCACCCCTGTTGCTCTCAGTGAGCTTTGCACTAAAAGACTCTCTTTGTCAGCATTGGGTTACTCTGCTGCATGTCTAGCATCACATACCCCACACCAGCACATTGTTCACAGCCCTGCTAGATGTATTTTATAGGCCGCCGTGGAACATAAGCATCTGACCAGACTCGGTCCTACAAAGTAGTACCCAGCATGCCAATTCTCGTGGGACTTTTAATCCATCTGCCATTCGCTAGAGCACTCTGGTATTTTGACTTCACTTAGCATTGGGCATCCTTTTCTCATGCCTCTAGGAGTCATCTTATAATGACTGTGCACCATCACCTGGGGTCTTTGCTTGTCACTAAATGCTGTGTCACATGAATACCCGAGTGAGGCAGCTCTCCCCTGCCCGGTATTACACTCTGAGCTAGTTGTGTGAGTGCCTTCAGAATTCAGACCCACAGGTTCTCTCTCAGCACCCGCCAATGCTCAGTGCCAGTGTTTGCATCTTCTTCAGGGTATTAAGATGCTGTTAGGAGCAGCACATCCCTGGCTGGGCTGTGGAATGAGCTCTAATTCATGCCCACTGGCCTCAACAAGAGGTTAGGGCAAATCCTCAAAGTGAGTTGCATGATATTCTGTGAGGGAGAGGACTTGGTGTTCCTTCTAGCAAAGAGGATGGTCTGCATTTTCAGTGATCAGAAGATTCTGGAGCTCAGAATTTTCAGGGACTTTCACCCAGATGTTCTCTTTCCAGCTATCCAGTTCTTCTCTTTTTTCCCAACAGTCTCTTACCTTGGAAAAACCTGCCTGTGTTGACTAAGTACTTATCCTGTCTGGAGTTCTGTTAAATCCTGGTGCTTGGATTTACAAGAGTGTTTCTATAAGCTAATCAGGAAAGTCTGTTATTTTCCCACTTAGCGCTTTAATTGCCAACAGCTTTTCATTATCTCCTTTCAAGGTCATCTATGGGTTTAATGGTAGCTGTCCATTCGCCTTGCCATTATGGTTACTCTTTGCCCAGTTTTTCTCAAAGATCTTCTACTTTATCACAAATAATGCATATCCTCCTTCCCCCGAGGCATTCCTTTCATGACTCACCAATGGAGTTTCAATATTAGACATCCTCTGATGGCCAGAGATGTCTGTGTGCCACTTACCAGAGACAGGACCCTCACTGCAGCTATGCTGAAAGTGATCCAGCTCCCAATGCCCCAGGCCTCAGCTGCTTCCTCAGCCCTCTCCCATTAGCAGCTGGTGTAAGTTCTTTCTTTCACATTCGATGCTTAAATAGAACCTGGTGGTCAGGCTCCGTTTTAAGCATTAACATCTGTCAAACTTTGGTATTTTGTTCATCTGACTTCACCTTATTCCCTTCTCTGGAGAAAACAAACAACATTTGGTAGAGGGAGAAGTAGAACTGTCAAGGCTTGGTCGTATCCCTACTGCAATCAATTACTGGACATAGGCCATCTCAGAAAGGACATGCACTTGGGATCAGAAGTGCTCAGCAACTGAGCAGAAGAGGAAGACGCGCCCACTGCAGCACTCTTCTCACTGACAGCACCTCCGCAACGGAGGCACCAGGCCTCTCCAGGAACCGTGTGGACTGTGCATCTCCCAACCACCCTACATGGGGCAGAGAACGTTAGACAAATCAAGGGAATATTCAGGAGGGACTTGCTAAGGCCAAGGCAGAAAAACAACCCTAAAAAACACTTTTTGTGGTAGCTATTACTTGTGCTCACTAATATATGATTCTTTTCCCGGCATTTAGGAAACTGAGCCTTCTAATCCCATTGGAGTTAGGCAGAGTCTGGAGGCAGCTCTGACCCAATGTAGGACAAAGTGAAGATGGTCACTTCCAGCCAGAGACAGTGACAAGCTCCAGCACGTTCTGGTCTCTCTTCCCAGCCACATATTCCAGACAGTGCAGCAGAAAAGTTACGGCGCCTCTGTTGAGAAGGGGTAAACAGTTAAATATGAGGTGACGTGTGATTGGAAACTATGGTGAATGTTTAAATTTTAGAAATATATTACAGTGAAAGACAAATTACATTGCCATTAATCCTCCTTAAAATACTCAGCCTCGCCTCAAGTGCGCTTAATCCGTCATTCCCGTCACTTTCTGAAGCACTCTAGAAGTCTTTTGTGATTGTCTTAGGTTGTGCTGTTGGGGCTGTTTCAATATCTGAACCCATTCAAAGCATTCACCTTTCATAGTCATTTTGACTTTGTGGGGGGACCAGAAGTCACAGTGCCAGACCCACTGAAAAAGGTAGATGAGGACACCGCGTCATGTTTTCACAAGCCTGTGTTTCCATCGGATGGCACTCAGCAGCATTCACCGTATTTTTTTTTAACACCTCATAAAGACATTCATGAAAGAGGACCTCCAGTACTGCTCCAGAAAGGGACAAGGATGATGGGATAAATGTGTTCAAAGCCCGGGGGAGTGTTCTGAGAGGGAATTAACAGCAATGTGGTTTTTACTGTAACAGATTTCTTTTAAACATTCACCATATATTTTAATCATCCCTGTATAAGTTTAGAGTTCAGAATGGAGGTTTTAAGTGTGAATATAATTTAGGGATCATAGGTAGTGGATAAAAGTTGTGCAACTAGGTTAACCAAAGAGTGAATACTGAATAAACAGGACTTTGGACAGACCTCTTAAGAACTCCAACATTTAAAACTCAAGTGTGTGCTAGCAAAAGAGGCTGAGTAAGAGTGAGAAGTGTTCCAATTTGCAGCTGAAGAGTGCAGTTTTGCTTGAGCACTAGGGAGACATTAGTAATTCTAGCTAGCACATTTAAATGAACAGATGCAAATGAAAGCGAGGTTGGGTTGAAGAAAAAAATGGGGGTGAAAATTTTGAAATGGGCTGTGTATGTAACTCAAGATGGGAGGCTATGACTGAAAGGAGACAAAAAAATTAGAAGGGAGATATGTATTATTTTTAAAGCCGTGACTTGTCCTTGTTTCATTGTAGTTGAAGATACATCTGATATGTGTGATAAGATGTGGCGACATTCCTGTCGCAGGAAGGCTCTACAGCACAGGCAAGGGATTCCTCCCTGTGTGAAAGCTGAAAGAGGTTTTGGATATCATTTTATCTTTCCAAGGAAAATGAGGGTTAATGTGTTTTGAAGTCTCACTCAAGGTCACAGCAAGTTGAGCAAAACTATAAGAAAAAGAGCACATTTTCTTGTTCTTAGTGTGACATCCTAAGGATTCTCTGCCTATTGCTTTATTTATTTTAATGCAAAACATATAGATTTTAATAAAGAAAATATTTAAAAATCCCTTCTTATTTCTATGAAAAATAAAACAAAATTTCATAACAAAATCATTAGAGAATAATTGAGGGAGTATTATCCCATTTTAAACTAATCTTTTTGTCAAGAATTTTGCCAGAGAAGGTTTTCTGGAGCTCAGAAAGGCAAAACATTGTTCTTAACAACGGAGTGCCATTAGCCTATACTTTCAGTCAATGTTGGACTGAGCAAATATCTTCACAACTATTATTGTGATTAATTACCACATCTATAATGTGTGTTGCTTGTACATATGGTAATAAATGTTTTATTCAAAGAAGCCATTATAATGAAATATTCAGAAGTACATGTTTGAAAGTGGAGTCCCAAAAGCAGTGAGAGGATTAAAAACTAAGGGAACTGCTTTTTTCCTAAGTGATAACTGCTATGAAACAAGTTCTGTTAATGTGTTATTTGCCATTTTCTTTCAGATTAAAACGTCATAAGTGGGTGAGTAATTTTTCAAAGTGAAGGGAGCATTTTTCGAGCTACACATAGCATTGATTCCTATAAAAGGCAATTTGGCCTACACAGCCTTACATCACTGGAGAGTTTGCTGTGGCAACAGAAACACCAAAACGACATCCAGGATTTGGAGGCAGATTTATTTTACATCGATGGGCACTGATTGGGATCATTCCCAAAATACCAGGTCCTGATCCTTGGTAGTTTGGGGCTTATATGGGATAAGCAAGCAGGAAGTACAGAAGGAGAGTATCTGGTGGTTATTGACTGGTTCTTATAATATGCATCACAGGGACCAGCCGTTTCCAGGAGACAGAAGTAACAGGAACTCTTATCTGGGCAACTAACAGACTGGCTAGGCAGGGGGCATTTTCTGCTACAAGCTCAGAGATTGAAAATTTCATTTCAGTTCAGAAAAAAATTTTCTGTCTTGTGGACATCTGTTGGGCAATTGAATCATGTTTCCAGTATGTTTTCTTCCTCAAACTTTTGAAACCCTGAGAGTGAGAACGGGAAGAAACAGCTTGAGCCTCAGACGCAACTTAGGTAGTAATGATATGCTAATGTAGTGTATTCTTACTGTGGAAAGCAGCAAGGAAGATTTAAGTATTCTAAGTCGCTGATTCTATTTGCAAACTATTAATAATAGATGAGACACACATTTTTGTGATATTTCGATCATACCTAAACAAGACAATCAAGGTACAATGACAAAATCGCCCCAATTTCTCTGAGTTATAACTGAGTTACAAGTCTAGAACAAACACCCAAGCTAGAAATAAAGGAGATTCCTTTTACACTTGATAAAGCCACCAAAATATAATAATTGTTCAGTGTTTCCCACACCCATGTCACTGATTCTTTAAATAAAAATTTGATTCTTCTGAGTTTTATTTTCTCATTAGAGATAACAAAGCTAACGATTTAGATGTTAAAATTCTAAAGTTTCATTATAAAAGAAAAAGGGAGGGCCGGTGAGACGGCTCAGCGGCTTAAGCGCCTGCCTTGCAAGCGCGAAGGCCCGAGTTCGACTCCCGGAACCCACATACGAAAAAGGGGCCGGTGATATCGCTCAGCGGCACGGGTGCCTGTTGGCACGTGAGGTCCTGAGGTCGTCCCCCCGGTACCCACAAAAAAAAAAAAAAAAAAAGAAAAAGGGAGTAAAAGTATAATGATTATGCCTCCCATATGTAAAATTTCATAGAATCAGTTACTTTAGAGAAAATTCAAATTATTAAAACATTTTGATCTAGATTATTTTAATAAATTTTATAGTACAAATTATGTAGTTATCTTAAAGTAAAGAAACCATTAAAAACCTTAAACTAATGAATTCATTAAAAGTGGATTTTGAAAATATAATGACACCAGTACTAATGTATACTCTTCTTTATAAGAAAATTCCTTTTTAAAAACACAATTTTTTAAAAATCCAGGTTTCTGATTTTACTGTAAATTGTAGGGTGCTAAGGAATCTTGAACAACAAATAAAAGAAGTATATGATAGGGATAATTTCAACTAATATTCAAATTCAACTAATATTAAATTTCAGGTAATATTTTTAACTTTCAGTTGATTCTTTTGACAATAAGGGGGCTTTACTATATATTATTTTATAATCAGTAAAAAATTCACCCAAATTCCAATTCATTTTTATGCAATGACTAATGTGTTTGAAAATTAAATCCAAAATGCAAAATACCTATATGTATTCATTCGTTGTCCAAATGCCTTTATTATTTTATAAGAAATACAAAAATGACAATACCTTATGAATTAGAAGTCAAATAATCCAACACTTTAATAAGAGAGTATATAACTGAATAAAGAATGATTGGAGAAAGAAGATGATGAATACACATCTTATACTGCATAGGAATTTAGCTATAGAATTTCTAATAGGTTTCCATACAGTGCACTGGACATTAGACAAGGAGATCTTTAAACAGACCTTTCCAAGGATTATTTTAATTGCAAGATGGATTGTGTTAGAATATTTTATTTTCATTTTACAAAATTTTTGTTGTGCTTATAACTCTTTTATAAATTTCCAGAAAGTTTTAATAGTTTATTTCTACAATATTCCACTGAAGACCTATCCTCTTTTTCACTTGGAAAGGCACTCAAATCATAAGGATCATTTCTATCCTAAAATAGTTTTCATTCAGTATATTACACTGAGGTTCCATGCCTCTGACACATAGAACCCAAAAGACTGTGTGTGTCTGTGTGTATCAGTGTGTGTGTCTGTGTACCCAGGTTCACTTGTGTTGTGACAAAGGCAAGAGTTCCTTTCTGTAAAGGATGAATTGTGTCGCACTGTAATATACCACATTGTTTTTAATGGATATATTATTTTTCTGTGGAGCTGCATTTGTATAATGCCATGAAAGAAACTCTTATTAAACTTTTAAGACTATTCAAAACAAAACAAGTTTTCTTTTATTACCTTGTGATTATTCAATCACACTATTTGTAGAAATAAATCAATTGCACTATGACTGTCTATACACACACACACATATATCACATTTTTAAAAAATTCATTCAACACTAAAGAACACATAGCTCAATTTTGACTATTGCAAATAATGCTGCAATGAACATGGGAGAGCACATACCACTTTGTGATTTAATTTTCTCTCATTTTAGGTTTTATTCCCAAATGTGTACTTGTTGGATCTTCTGGTAGCTCTAGTTTCAGTTTTGTGGGGAATAGTCATATGATTTTCCATAAAGGCTATACTAATATCCATTCCCACCAATGTGTACAAGGTTTCCCTCATCTCTACATCTTCTCCAACACTTATTGTCCTTCATCTTTTTAGTAATAGACATTCTAACAGGTGAGAGGTAACATCTCATTGTAGTTGAAAACTGCATTTTCCTAATGATTAGTAATGTTGAATATTTTTACATACATCTGTTGGTCACTTGTATGTCTTTTAAGAAATATCTATTCAGTTCTTTTGCTCATTTTTTACTTAGGTTATTTACTTACTATTGATTTCTTTGTTTCGCTTATTGTTTGGTAATTAACCCTCTGTCCTATGTATGGTTTGCAAATATTTCATGCTTTCCACAAGTTCTTTCTTTATGCTGTTGATTATTTCCTTGGTTGTGTGGAAGCTTTTTCATTTGATGGGATCTAATTTGTCAAGTTTTGCTTTTGTTGTCTGCTTTTAGTCAGTCCAAAACATCATTACCCAGACCAAAATCACGGAGCTCTTCCCCTGTGTATTCTCCCAGTAGTTTTATGTTTTCACATCTTATGTTTAAATCTTTACGCCATTTCGAGTTGAGCTTTATAACTGCTTTAAGATTAAAGGCTAATTTCATTCTTCTGAATGTAGATATCCAGTTGTCCTAACACCATTCATTGAAGAAACTGTCCTTTCTCCACTGTCTTGTGCCTTTGTCAAAAATCAGTTGATTATAAATGCCTGAGTTTATTTCAGGGCTCTCTGGCCTGTTTTACTGGTCCATTTGTCTGTTTCTATGCCAACACCATGTTCTTTTATTACTATACTTTTGTAGAACATTCTGACATCAGGCAGTGTAATAAATTCAACCGTGTTCCTTTTGCTGCAAATCACTTTGGATATTCAGGGTCAATTTTATTTCCACATAATTTTAGAATTTTGCTTTATTGAAGTGAAAAACTGTCACTGGACTTCTGATAGGGATTGCATTGAATTTGTATGCAGATTGTTAACAGTATGGATATTCTAGCAACACTAATACTTCCAACCCATTAACATCTTTCCATTTATTTGTATCTTTAGTTTCTTCATTATCTTACATAGCTTCATTACAGAATTCTTTCACCTTTGGTTAATTTTATTCTACATATTCTCTTCTTTTATAGATATTGTAATTGTGATTAATTTCCTGATTTCTTTTTCAGAGCTCGTTGTTAGTATATGAAAGGCAAATGATTATTCTATGTTGATAATATATCCTGCAACTTCACTGAATTCGTTCTCTTTTGTGGTAGTGTTTAGAGTCTTCTATATATGAGATCATGTCACCTGTCCCATTTAGTATAATATTGGTTAGTGGCTTATTACAAATGACCTTCCATATGTTAAGATACATTCCTTCTGTAACGAACTTTTTCAGCATTTTTTATCCTTACATAATGCTGAATTTTATCAAATTCCTTTTCTAAATCTACTAAGATGATCACATGGTTTTGTCTTCCATTCTCCTGGTGTGGTGTATCATGCTTATTGATTTGTTTATACAGAGCCATCCTTGTATCCCCAGGATACATCCACTTGATTGTGATGAACAACATTTTCAAGGTACTGTTGAATTTGTTTCCTAGTATTTTGTTTCAGATCTTTACATCTATGGTCATCAAGAATACTGGCCTGTAGTTCTGCAGTTTTCTTTCTTTTCTTGTGGTGTCCTTATTTAGTTTGGATATTGGAATAATGCTTACGTCCTAGGATGCATTTGAAAGAATTCCATACATTTTTATTTTTTGAAATAACTGAGAGAACCTTTAGTATGAGTTCACCTTTAAATGTTTAGTAGAATTCAGCTGTGAAGCCATCTGGCCACAGGTTTTTCTTGATGGGAGGATTTTGTGTGTGTGTGTGTGTGTGGGTACCGGGGGTCGACCTCAGGACCTCGCGCGCCAGCAGGCACCCGTGCAGCTGAGCGATATCACCGGCCCTTTTTTCATATGTGGGTTCCGGGAGTCGAACTCGGGCCCTCGCGCTTGCCAGGCAGGCGCGTGCACCGCTGAGCCATCTCACCGGCCGCAATGGGAGGATTTTTATTACTGACTCAACCTCATTATTTGTTACTGGTGTGTTCAGATGACTTGGTCTTCATAAAGTGTATGTATCTAGGAAATTTGTTCATTTATTGTAGGTTATCAAATTCTTTTGGCATACAGTTTTTTATAATAATCTCTTTTGATCACTAGTATTTCTAACGTCTCCATTCTCATCTCTGGTTTTATTGAGTCTTCTAATTTTCTCTGTGAGTCTACCTAAGAGTGTGTCATTATGGTAACTTTTTGAAGAATCTGCTCTTTATTTCATTGGGGTTTTTTGTATGTGTTTTATTCTCCATTTCACTTATTTCTGATCTGATCTTTATTATTTCTTTCCATTAATTTCAGGATTGGTTTGTTCTTGGGTTTTTTTATTTTTATTTTTATTTATTTATTTATTTTTTGTGGGTGCCGGGGGTCGACCTCAGGACCTCGCGCACCAACAGGCGCCCGTGCCGCTGAGCGATATCACCGGCCCCTTTTTCGTATGTGGGATCCGGGAGTCGAACTCGGGCCCTCGCACTTGCAAGGCAGGCGCTTATGCCGCTGAGCCATCTCACCGGCCCGGTTTTTTTTTATTTTATGGAAAAAATAAAACAAAATTTCATAACAAAATAATAGAAGAATAACAATAGTTAATACATTGCGTATAGCTCTCTTCAAAGTAGTTACTCAAAGTACAAGATATGGGCATAAAAAATTCTATTAATATCTGTTTTATATATTTGGGTCATCTGATATGGGAATGCATACATATTTAGAATTGTTATTTCCACTTGCTGAATCAACTCCTTTGTTATTACACAATAACTTTCCTTATCTGTCTGCTTTTGATTTGAAATCTATTTTTATCTGGTAGTAATGTGGCTACTCTTGTTTCCTTTGGCTCCCATTTGCATAAAATATCTTCTCCCATTCCTTCACTTTCAGCCCATGTGTGTCCTCAGAGGCAAAGTGAGTTCCTTATATGCAAATATAGTTGATCTCACTTTTTAATCCATTCACTCTATGACTTTTAACTGAATAATCCATTTACATTCAGGTAATTAGTGATTGGTAAAGTCCTACTGCAGCCTTTTTATAACTTGTTTACTAGTTTTGTTGTAATTCCCTTTTCTCTTTCTTCCTCTCTTACAGTCTTCCTTTACCATTGATTTACTCTAGTAGTGTATTTTAATTTGTAGTTTATTATTATTTCTCTATTTCAGATTTTTTTCTTTTGTGATTACTATTATTGTGATTTTTACTTTTTTAAAAATCACATATTTTCTCTCATATGTGGAAACTAAACAAAAAAGGGGGTCTGCTTTAGAATCTTCAGACAACAGCCCTGTCCCCAGATGCAGACTGGCGTGGCAGCCTCTGTACCCCAGGGGCAGTCCCCACAGGGTCACTGGGCAGGTCCTGTGCCGGTCGTACTGGCCGTGGCCCACAGGTGAGAGAGGCTGGAACCAAGTCACAGGACCCTGTCAGTCTGCACAGCCAAGACTGAGGCCTGCAGGCCTGCTGCCGGCCACCCAGACAAGTGCATCCCCACCTCTACGTCTAGCATGAGGGGCATGCGTGCTCTCAGTCTCTAGCTTCGCCCAAGTCTCAGGGCCATCTCAGGTTTCACAGCTGAGAACAAACTGAGTAGGCCTGTCACCTGAGGTACAAGTGACAACTCTTTCCAGGTCCCTTGGCGGATGACTTTGATAGTGATACCAAGACCACACAGGGCAGTAGCAGTGTGCACAGAGGAAAGAGCCACTGCCAGGTCTGGGGTGGCCATCTGCTACCCTCCCACCCAGATGTCAGGCTCCCCTCTCACAACAGCCCTCTTAGGTCTTGAGCTCAACCGGTGTTTTACAACCATTCCTGGATCCCAGAGCTACTGTGGGACACTTTTGTTTGTGGGTGGCTGCTGAATTATTGGTGCTGTAGGGGATCAAGCAGGGGAGCTCTTTTCTCACCAGCATGCTGACGTCACTCTACCTCCTACTCAAAACACATTACATGTTTTCCATTGAACAAGATCAACTGTCATTTATTCAGTCCATAAGTCCATTTACTGACACTTACTGAGTACATATTATTATATAACAAAAGTATTATTGGGAATTAGAGGAATCATAAACACAATTCCTCTCCACACAGATCTTACGATCTGAGGAGATGAACAGCAAGATGTTAAGTGTCAGTTCAATGTAAGAATTTGGTGTACACCATAGGGCAGTACATATATAACATGCAGATTTTCTTTTCTTATGGAGTGAATTAAAGAGTCCATCCTGGTGCAGACGAAACTTCAGAAATTGTCTGATTCGGACCGGAGTTGTTTTCCTAAGGCTAATTTAATTAGTATTAAATTTTACGTTGGCTTTTAAAAGAAGCAGAAGAAATAGGCAGGTCTCTATCAGTAAGAATAAATACAGTTCTGTTACAACTAACTTTTCAGCTTGTTCTTATGTCTCATCATAGAAAAAGAAAATGATAGATTAGTTTTTGAGAAACCAGGGTTTCAGAAAACCAGTATGTATGAAAGATCATTAGCAAAAAATTCTCTTTTAGAATCCTTATGTTTTCCATTTTATCTGTACGTGAAGTAAAAATAATACCTGGCCAGAGAAGTATAAATGTAAGATCTCCCTGAAAAAAGAATCTCCTGAATTTTAAACCTCACCTACTTGTTATTAGCATCTTCTTTAAATGTCAGTATTCAAATCAACAGTGTTTTGGTTAATCTGTGGAATACAGAGATGCAACTCATTTTTTAAAATCAGAAATAAAATAAACTCCAAATGGAAAAACAGTAACAATGAGAAAAGACATCCGTAAACATACATATGTGTTAACAAACTCTTCTGTTTTTTTTTTTTTTTTTTTTTTTTGTGGGTACCAGGGGTTCGACCTCAGGACCTCGCGCGCCAGCAGGCGCCCAGGCCGCTGAGCGATATCACCGGCCCCTTTTTCGTATGTGGGATCCGGGAGTCGAACTCGGGCCCTCGCGCTTGCAAGGCAGGCGCTTACGCCGCTGAGCCATCTCACCGGCCCAACTCTTCTGTTTTTAATGGGCACAAATCTTTTAGAAGTTATCTAAATTAGAAATCGGGGTTTCAAAACAGTATGTATTACAAAATATCAGATAATGGAGATAAATTTAAACTGATTTTTTAACAAGTACTTTCTACATAAAACAAAAATATTTTCTGAACTGAAATGGAAGTATATAAAATAAAAATTACTCTGAGATATTTATTCCATAGTGCTTAATATTCACAATTATGCTTTTCTGTATACCACTTAAGATTTTTAATGAAGTTGTTTGCATATAACCTCAGACACTCGTGGGAATGTAATGACCTGATTTGTTTTGAGTCAGACTATCTGTAGTTAGTCTAGTGTTTTAATAAGGTCTACAAGGATTAAACCCAGTCAACATATGAATTACGAAACCCCTAGTTAATCTGAACAGAAGAGGAAAAAACCCCAGCTCATATGGGAAATTGGAGTCTCCCTAAATACTCTTCAGAAGTAGAGCAAGTGTTAGGTTTGAAAATCAGGAATTACAGCATTCAGTTAAGACAGGTTTTGTTAGCTACACTCACTGCTCAATATGTTCATACATGATAGCTAATAAAATGGAGAAAATATTATCTTAAAACACCACAGGTAGTAGAAACTGTGATCTTTAACATAGATAGCTGTTTCAAAAAAGAAAATAATTTTCATTTCTTCCTAAGAAATTCCCCATATATACTGGATGATTTTTTTTTCATCATTTGTGATTACTTTTATCGATGTCTTGGTATTTAACATTATAAATTGTGACTATTTTTCTAGACTATTTTTCTGGCATCAAATTCTGAAGATGTTTTTATTTTTAAAATTTAATTCAGAAAAGAAAAAACTTAATTCAGTAGCCAGAAGTTTATAGGCCCACTAACATTGAAGCTCAAAATAAAAGGAAAAGGAAGAATATAATCTTTATTTTGATGGCAAACGCAAATCCAAATCCAACACAGTTTCCTCGGAGTAATTAGCCCAATTGATATAGAAAGACCTTAAGCAGGGACATAAGATCCTGATAAAAACATCTACCTATAAAAAGGTGGCTGACAGGTGACCTTTATGGAGTCTACACAAAGTAATACTGTGGTGTAGTTTAACATTTCCAACATGTAGTCCGAGGGAAGGGTCCCTGTTTATGTGTCACAATTATTAAGGACTGGCAGGCAAATTGCTTTTGATGAACAATTAAAATATCTCGTGTCCATCCAACTTCCTTCCATGTAGTTCTTATGTTTCCTATCATTCTTCCTATATTACTTTTCCTTTTGAGAGAACAGGATGACCTGCTCGTGAATGTCACCTGTTTGCAGTTATGCTTGATTGTAATTTAGGAAATCTGTTCTGGTCTCCCGTGACTCCTCCAGGAGATGGAGCATTTCTGAGACTTCTGGGCCCTCCCAGATGGAGACCAGACCCTGGAACAAAGGCAGCCTTGGGCTGGCTGCCCTTTCAGGGCTCCAAGTGGAAGTCTCTGTCATCGTGCCAGGGTGGGAACCATACTGTCTGTACTATTGTATTTGCATTGGATTCAGAGCCCAATCCCATTAGAATAGACCAAAGGTAATTACAGTAACATATTAATATATACAAATTATAGAAAATATCTAAAAACATGGCAGCCAGGATGAGTTTCAGAACTATTCTAAATCAGGCATATAATGTAATGCCAGAACTCAGGAAGCTGAAGCAGGAAGATCGCTGTGAGTTCAAGGCCAGCCTGGGTTACACAGTGAGTTCAAAATCAGGTTGGAATATATAAGACCTTGTCAAAAAAAACTATTCTAAACCTCCTGAATACAAACTTCTTGAATTTAAATATCATTCAATTGGTTAAACAGAGGCTCTTGGAGATGTAACACTCTAAGCGTAAACAGCCTTTGAGTTACCATTTAGTCTTAGATCTAAAATCCAAAGAATGTTTTAAAAATGGAATGAGGGATTTCATTTAAAGTTTTCACTATGGTGTTTTAGGAACAATAAGTTGTTTAAAATTATAATAATTGGGCCGGTGAGATGGGTCAGCAGCGTAAGAGCCTGCCTGGCAAGCGCGAGGGCCTGAGTTTGACTCCTGGTACCCACATACGAAAAAAGGGCCGGTGATATCGCTCAGCGGCACGGGCACCTGCTGGCACGCAAGGTCCTGAGGTTGACCCCCGGTACCCACAAAAAAAATAAAAATAAATAAAATAAAATAAAATTATAATAATTTCAATCTTGTTGGATGGAAAACAGTATGTCTACACTCAGCTTTAACAGTAAAAATCTGAACTCTGGAGCCATGATATAAAAAGATATCAAGTTCATTATATAAACATAGGGTTTATTTTACTGTGCACAATTTAATCAGTAGAAAGTTAAGTGGCTGTTTACTAGATTAAATGACAACTGATGGAGACAGCTTTTGTATTTTACCCAAAATCAAACAACGCATAAAGTCCACTTTTATATGTCTTATCTTTAATGAACTATGTTTAACATTTTACAAATCTTCAGACTGTTACAGTTTTCAGCAGTAAATACAGAAATAATGGCAATAAATACACTAAAATATGAGATTTCTCTGAAGAAAGAATACAAAAGATAGAAACACTTGGAAACAAGAGGGCAAAATGTAAACTCCAGATCTGAAATGCAAATTAATACAGTCAAATTCCTTTACAATGTCAGTGCATGGAGAAATGAGTAACGCATACCTTATAAATGAATGTATAATTTCGAGGTTCACCTTTCTGGGAAGTTTTGTGGGGCATTATTTGACCCATAGATCTATAAAACCCTATAATATGTATTGATACTGGAGGATTTGAACACATGGAAAGAGATCTAAGAGTGACTGCCGAAGCAAGTAAGTTCTTTTATTCTTCAACATTTGTGATCTTCGTGGTATACCATGCATTATAAAAGGGCATCATTCCCATACAACTGCATAAAGTCATAAAAATTGATTTTATAAAGTCTCAAGATCATATGTATTCAAAAATACATATAGCTGTGTTTTAGTAAATGAATCCATCAGTTAACTGAGTGATATTTTGCCTTTAAGATATATTCAGAGTATGTACAAAGGATCCACAAATGTTAACAATTTGTAACCAAAATTATCTAGATTTATACTTGCAGAAAAAGTTTTCAATTTAAAAATTTAAGAAAGCAGTGAATATTGTTTGTTATTGTCGGGTTAAAAAAAAGTAGATGGCTTCAGCTTTTTAACAGGAAATTTGTGAACTACTCACAAATGAGAAGTCACACTCTTTTGATCATTAGAAAAGTTAAATTGCCTAAAATTCCCAATCACAAACAGTATGTGCAGTGATAAAGGAGGAGAACGAAGATGAAGAGAAGTAGGAATTCTAGAAGTTGGGGGAGAAATAATAAACTTTTTTTTTTTTTTCTGAAACCAAATAAGTTCTAGAAAAGCCCTTGGGGTGTGTCATCTCTTTCCCTTGCACAAGAAGGAATAAAGTAAGCTACACGTCTGGAAGGTACACCCATATACGAATACGTGTATTTCATTTCCAAGCTGAGAGATGAAACATTTTTAAATGTGGGAAATATATACTTAAAATACTGAGGAGGAGTAACATTTTGCTAATATAGTTTCTAACCTTATTCCAACATAAACAATTTATCAATATGTGCTAAATTTACAAGAAGGATTAAACACAAAAAGAACGGCTACTTACATGCAAAATTCTTTGTTCCAACATGAAACACTAGGTCCATATTTTTTAATAAAAACTGCACATCTGTTTAATTTGGCTGAGAGAAAATGTACACTTAAGAAAGATGTTATTGTATCCTTCTAATAACCAAGTCTGTATCAAAGGCACTTCCATAGAGCACTTTACTCCTTAACCTTTTCCAAATCTTTATTCCTGCTTTTAATAAATTTTCTGTATAAGACCAACAAAAAGCCTCCTCTAATATGTAAACCTTAGCACTACTTCCCCCCCCCAAAAAAAAGGCAAGTCCATATTGGCCCAAAATGTTTATCTCTTCTGTGGATTAAGGTAATTATAGCAAATTATGCAAATGCCTGTCTTTAAATTCTTTGGGATAATACAGAAAGTAGGAGAGTTATCTGACCAATTAGATGTTTCAGAAGTGGTTACAGGAAAATACTGGCTGAAGTCTACTATCTCAAGGGAAAAAGATGTTTTCTTCCATTGTACATCTATCTACAATGTTACCAAAGCTAATGTGGCTATTTTAGTTCTTTCAACTTGTGTAGGTGGCTTGAGTTTCTAGGTTGCTATGTTGAACAGTAGAGGATGGTAAATAAAGCAGTTCAGTTTCACTATTTTCCCACCAAGGGGAAGGGAAAGATGCTTCAGACGTGTCCTCATGGAAATTTTTAAGAAAAATAGGGTGGGCTGATTTTCATTAACAAGAGCTTTTATTTTTAGGACATATGAATGATACTTCAGAGTTGAAGACACATAATTAAAAACAAATATTGACTGTGTTCACACTGAATTCTCTGTATGATAAAAAAAGATTTTGATATAATACTTCTAAAACCAAGGAGAAAAAGTCAAAAAAGCTACAAGTGATATAAAGAAATATTTCTCCTGAAATTGAAACTCTTCCTCAAAAACATCTTTTCCTTTAAAAATGGAAATATGTCTGTATATAATTAATATCCTGAAAACATTTCTGATCCTCAGAAAAATGGCTTTTCTTTTTCTGCTCATCAAGGTGAAACATTTATTTTCTTCATCTCCACATATCTTATTACTATTTTGCTGTTCGCAAACAACTCTGGTATCATTTTTTAAAGTCAAGTTTGATAGCCTTTAAGTGACTAAGGTTGGGTTTTTGAAACAGAGTATGTTAAAATTGATTTTAACTTACAATATCATAGTTTGGTCTTGTGTTGTTTTTTGGATTGGTAATATAAAAAATTCCTTCAGAGCTAAGGTCACTTAATCCTTGAAGGGAGGAAAAAAGAAAAGATTAAAAGTCCAGCATCAGAGTATTCATCTCTCAAATTTCTATATAACTAATCAATACCTTGTTTATTCTGTGAAGATACATTCAAAAACAACCCCGTCGAATGACCAAAAAGCTTCCTGCCCACTTTATATGAGTGTAGAATTTACTTTAGGGGTGATACAATACACATGCTATTTATCTCAAACAAAGAAAATGTTGTTTGGTCTTTAAACTCTAGGATAACAACAGTCCAAACTTCACCAAGTTGTTTTTTAAGTATAGGCAGAGGAGGACGTAACTGTAACATTTCACAAGGATGATGCCTGGAGAAGAGTTTCATTTCTAAATGTCCCACGGGGTGGTCATCAAGGCAGAGGCAACATTTCGGGGAGCGACTTTGGGAGTTCACGTTTCACTCTCTTACTCTTAGAAGAGTCAATACCAAATTGGCGAACAGGTAACTAACATCTCGACACTATTTTACATATTGAAAACTTAGATACTTCAAATTCATCCCTCAAAAATAAATGAAAAGAATAGGCCAGAGAAAGCATCCCTTGGTAGCTTTCTCTCTGATGACTGAATTACCATTTTGCGATTTACTCTGCTCGAGACATGTCCAGGGACCAGAAGACGGCTCGGTCTCAATTTCTTAAGAAATGGTTGTCTCAGTGTGATTTACAACAAGAAGCGAGAATACACAGCACAAGAGGCAGGGACACTGCCACCACTGGAGCTAATTGATGGGAATCAGTGGGCGTTCCTCTCGCTTCTTCCAGATGTTAGTCTTGCTATCTCTTTTGGCAAGTGGCGGTCTGCCCCTCTTTTTAGTGGGGGAAGTATTGGCTTCGAAATCTTCAACGGTGCTTTTTCTTCCTGGGGACTCCTCCCCAGGGTGCTCCATGATCACTCCACTCCCTCCATCCAAGATGTGCCTCAAAGCTGTGTCCTCCGGAGAGCAGACGGTGGTCCCACTCTCGCTGCTGCTCAGGTCTAAATCTTCTAAGTACAGGATCTTGGGCTGATGCATGCTTTTGATGAACGTTTTCTCCCTCTCAAGCTTCCTGCTCGAGTGATGCTCATTCATGTCCACCCCAGAGTCCAGACTTGTGTCATTGCTCTGGGTTCTCTTGCCCTTTTTCAGGTCGATAAAGGAGTGTCTCACTTGCGCGACTGGCTTTCCATCAAGAGACACAAACCAAGCTCTGGGGTGAGGGGAGGGCTTTCCCTTGGACAGCTCCAGGAGGGTCTGTTCTGAAATTCCTTGCAGTTCTGATGAAAACGGAGTCATCACGACGGCTTCATTCAATGTTCCGGGCACAGAGACGGATTCCAGTAAGCTGTTGGAATACCGGCCCCAGTCGGAAGTCTGGGACGGCAAACTCTGCTGACCTTCCAGTACAAGGTCCTCCTCTCTGGCATCGGGGGGCTGGGCGTGAGAATGCATTGGCATTTTGGGCAATGTCTGTGTAAAGTTCTCTCTGTTTACTGGTTCCATCAGTTGGCCATAGACTAACTGTCCCTTTCTTGGCAAAGTAGCTGACTTCGCAGTGTGTAACTGCTCAGGAGTGGAGAAAAGGTCGGATGTTTGAAGGATGGCGATTGGCTGGCTGTAGATATGCATAAGCTGCTCAGGAATCTGGGAACACCCATACCCTTCCTCATTCCCTGTCAGATATCGCTTCTCTTCGGGGGCTCCACCTAATGAGGAAGATAGGTTGTTAATGTGCTTAGGTTGTTTGGTCCCCATATTGGGCTCCAAGGACTGTACTGATTTTCTTGAGTAACTATTTTGATTGGCTGATAGAAATGAAACATCTTCATTGTAGATTTTAAAATTATCCCGAGTTTTTACCATGGAAACTCTTTCTTCTATTTCTGCCTTTGATGGTTCCCTCATTTGAGGACTGTATGAGGAGTTTTGGGCATTGAATAACTGTGACTTGTCCTCAGATTTTAACGTAACTTTGACTGAACTAATGTGATTAATGTGTGTGGTTGAAGTTGTCTGGTCTCTTTTGAGGACTTCAAGTTTAGTGATATTTCTTTCTCTTTTTGGCGGAGTACCACACTTATCCCTACAACAGAAGAGAATACAAAGTTATTTAAGAGTTATGATCTAGCAGGCTCAGCTTTGTAAATTAACCCCACAATATGCATACCATCTATGCAATACTACTGTTAGGATACAACGCTCTTGATCTCTAATCTACATATCCTAAAGACTACATTCACTTCTACAAATAAACTCTGCAATACATGGAATGTACTGAAATGACACTATAATTTGATATTTTCTGTATTTATACACATTAATGTTGTTCTTACCTGCAGTAACAAAGGAGTACAGCAAAAAATCCAATGACAATGACTATTGTTCCTCCTAATATGGCTGTAAGAAACACTGTGTGGTAGGCTGTTATGTCCTTGGAATCTTCATTTATACCTGAACCTCCAAGGTTCAATATAACAAAGGAAAAAAAAAAGAGAGAGAAAATACTGTTTTAGGTCAAATAGCTAAGTCAAATCCTGGATGAGGCAGCCTATGTGTATGCAGTTTTGTTTGTTTCCCTCCCAGGGCAGCCTTCCCTGTGGATGAAGCACACCTTCCCTACCCTTTGGGATTAATCAACGGACTTGCTTTGATCAAATGTAAATGAGGTTGCATGGTGTGGCTCTATCCTCCTGCTAAGGCACTCTGGTATGGGAAAAGGGCATGCCAGAGTCACTATTCCTTCACCTTGGGCTCTGGAATGAGAAAATAATTTGGACTGAACCAAGCCACACCCACAATACAACAGCCAACTCAAAGCACTCATGCAACATAAAGAGCAAATCAACGTGTGCTAGTGTCAGCCACTGAGATAGCAGGGGAGCGTGCCACTCCAGCAATGGCTTTATGTTTTCTTTATTAATGCACATTAATTACACAGGATAACGGGCTTCACTGTGGCATAGCCATACAAGCGTACAACATACTTTGATCAAACCATCCCATGTCCCTCCCTTACCTTCCTCTCCTCCCAGTCCCCTTCTGCTTCCCTTATAGTCTCTAATGGCTGCGAATAATAGAATTTACTACGTGGATGCTGAGATGCTACTGTTTCAAAAACCTAAAATATGTGACACTGGCTTCCGGATCAGGCAGCGTGCAGTGAGGAAACTGTTTCCAGAGGCAGTAAAAACGGTGGCCCAAACTGACACGGCAAAATATTTGATAAACTGGGAGAAATATTTCTAACTAATTGGACGTTTATGTTAAGGGTTTTTAAGGTAGATTGCTGGTAGCGAGTGTTACTAGTTGCATTTCATTAGGAAAAAGGAGAAATGTTAAAGATAAAGTCAAAAAGAATTTGCTAGTGCAAGCGGGGATGTGAAATATAGAGAGAATCCAAAAATTCTGAGACCTGAAAGATTAGAAGCTGCAACCCCTTCCACCTGGGCCATACAGTTACGGAGACACCATGATTTCAGGCAGATTGAGCCCAGAAAGAGCACAGGGGACCCACTGTGCTTCTACTATGAGAGCCTACACAGCCGGGTGCGTACACACACACACACACACACACACACACACACACTGCTCTCGTGGTCAGCTTCACTGCAGTAAGAGCTAGCCCGTACAACAGGATGATCAGAGCAAGCTATTAAGAGTCTGCATGAAGGGCCGGTGAGATGGCTCAGTGGCATAAGCACCTGCCTGGCAAGCGCGAGGTCCTGAGTTCAACTCCCGGAACCCACATATGAAAAAAGGGCCAGTGATATCGCTCAGTGGCACGGGCTCCTGCTGGCGCATGAGGTCCTGAGTTCAACCCCCAGTACCCACAAAAAAAAAAAAAAAAAAAAAAGAGTCTGCATGAAAATGAATACTATTGGGCCACTCCTCTTAAGGTAATCTGCTTTCACATCACTAAACCTTCATCTTCCTCGGAAAGGATGTAGTGTACAATAAGTCCACTTGTCACTATCAATTCGACTCTAATGGGATGGGACACCTGATTTTCTGTCCATCTCTACCTCAAGAAAATGTCCACAATTAGGATCCTAACTGTACTGAGGACCCTGGTAGAGACTGGAATATCATCAGGTCATAAGTGTATCCTTCATATTTTGCATCACCTATTTTGATAAAAGTGACATAATAATGGCAATAGTAATAGATTTTGAGAAGCAGCATTGTGGTTATGCATGTAGATTCTGGAGTTTTGGGGCAGCTTCATGTCTTCCTATCTCAGCTCCCCTATCTGTAAAGCAGCAATAAAAAAAAGTCATATATAACTCATATGGGCCGCTGTGAATTATATGAACTAATAATCATGAGGCACTCAGGACAGGGCTTGGCCTTGGTAAGCACTCAGTAGGTTTAACAGAGGTTGTTACTGAGTGAAAGCTTAAGGTTATACAACAGACACTCTGGTATTGGCTATTTTCATAGATGATAACTGATACCACAGTGTATACCACATCTAATAGACCAATAAGCACAGTATTGTGTAATATAAAATTTGTTTAAGTAAATTTTTAAAAAAAAACAAAGTAACTTAATTCTATCTGCAGAATCTCATGCAGGACCAAGTACTGTAATAAAGTCTGATTATAAAAGGAGTCACTGAAAAGTACAGGGAATGTTTCATTTAAAAAAAAAAAAAAAGCTTTATTATAGTAAAAGACACACTGCCAAGAATGATGGAATAAATGAGGAGGAATATTTTGAGGGGAATTAATGGCCATGTGTCTTTACTGGAGAAATCTTTTGTGTGATGATGATACCTCCCCCCCACACACATACATTGGTGTAGAAAAGGTTCTGCGATGAATAGAGTAGTTTGTTTTTCCCTTTTCGGGGACAATCGTATCTGCTGAATTAGACACGTAGCGATGCTTCTGAGCCATCTATTCTACAAGCATATCCTGGCCGAATCAACACTGCACTAAAATTCATGTGCTGAAGTCCTAGCCCCCAGTGGGACTGAGTTTTTTTCCGGGCCTATAGGAGGTGAGACAGGTTAAGTGAAGTCATGAGGGTCAAGCCCTAATCAAATAGGAAAGATGTCACTGTAAGAAGAGAGAAGGATTCTGCAGCTGTCTCTCTTTCCACATGTCCACAGGGAAACACTGAACACACGTAGGTCCCCGCAAGAACACCACCCAGAGAGGCCTCGTCAACCCCCCTGGGACTTCCAGCCTCCAAACTGTGAGAAAACAGAATTTCTCTCCTTTACACTACCCAGCCTATGGTATTTTGCTATGGTAACCTGAACAGATGAATACAGTAGCCAAGCCCCAGGTTTAAAACAAGGAACCTAACACTCAGATGAGTAAGTACCTATTTCAGGCTCACCCCATAAACTGTAAGCAAAGCCAGAGTGGCTTGCAAGTTATCTGTACCTCTAGTAGTGCAGTGTTGCTTCAGCCAGGATGTTTGCAGAACGGACTGCTTGAAAGCATCACTAGAAGGCGTCTAATTCAAGCTAAGTGAGAATCCCACAGCTTTGTTTGAGTACCGTGGCCCACACAAAATCTTTCCAACAGATAAGCTGGAACAGAACTTCTACCTCTTTTAGAAAATGATTTTAACTTTTGCAATTCATAAAACCATCTTATGCAAACTGGTTGTTTCAGGTGTATTTTTTTTTTTTAATGTGGGTACCAGGAGTCGACCTCAGGACCTCGCGCTTGCCAGCAAGCACTTGTGCCTCTGAGCGATATCACCGGCCCTTTTCTTCCTTTTATGTGGGTTCCGGGAGTCGAACTCAGGACCTCGCGCTTGCCGGACAGGCGCTTATGCTGCTGAGCTATCTCACCGGCCCTTCAGGTGTATTTTTAATGGAAGTATATTTCTCTAGAAAACCCAAGTGCTTTCTAGGCTATTTTTATTTAAAAGGAAATAACTTAGATTCAGTTCAGTTGAAGTATCAATAAATATTGTGTTTTTTTGTGAATGAATTCATTATAGTTGCAAATCTAAAATAGGATAAGGCTGGACAGCTGGCAAAGCTGTGTGGTATTTCACATTATAAAGAACAAAGGTAACCACCCTCTGGTTTTTTGAATAAATAATCTTGTAAGAACTAACTTCAAACAGAAATAAAAAAATTATTCTTCTTGATTGCATTGACTAATGGCTCATATTTCTTCTATTGGAATTCTAAATGTTGGTTTCATTGAACAAAACCTTATTTGGTTGCATGTTTAAAATTGAAAATGAAAATAAAAATCAAACTGGATTTTTAAAAAATTTCTTGGCAACAACTGAGTCTTCAAAGTAAAAGATAGTTAAAGTTAGATGACAGAATACTGCAGAAACACACACGTGAATGTCACCCACATCCTGGATCCGGGCGCGTACTGGGCTATCGCTGACCAGCATGAAATAGGTAGCAGCTGTCTCTCAGCTGGGAGCTGAAACACTTGAAAAACCAAAAGGATCATCTCTGACACATAACTGAAGATGGAAGAATGATGTGCGCCTTACCTTTCAATCCCAAATCCTCACTAAATGGACACTAAAGTTTTGCTTTGTTTCCATTCCGTAAATACCCAAACCTACGAAGATAAAGGACCATAAGCAAAAAAACGCTGAAAGCAAGCATGGCTGGTGGTACGGAAGGTGAAGAAGCAACTCCATTTATGCCGGCAAACACTCACAGGGCCCACAGAATGGGAGCAGGCAACGGCGCGGTCAACCTAGAGTACAGCCGGTGGGAGGCTTTCTCTTTACTCACGAAGATGCAATGGATAAAAAATGCAATGTTTGAAATTTTTGAGAAATTTACTAAATGAGGGTTTCCTTAGGTTCAAATTATCTTAATAATGTGATGCTATTAAATGTAAGTAAATGGAATACTCATCTCTCCTAGAATATGGTGGCTCATCCCTAATGGACAATTCTTGGGTTTCGGCCGCCAGCTCCCATCCCCTTCTGTTCCAAACGTCAGGTCAATTTTCACTTGGTTTATCACCTACCTTCTCTTCAAAGCAGTCTGGAAACACTTGATCGAGAGCCTTCCACCCTCCCACCCCACAGACCAAGGGATGTGCTCACAATGCAAGGACGGGCCAAGCGGACTCTGGGTCCCCCGAGTGAGCAGGAAGAGGACGATGGGAAGACGAGAGAAGGCTGAGGTCAGCCATCACCCACAGCAACCTGGCAAAGACAGCCAAGGGGCCTGCTCGCTGGGCCTCAGGAGCTGCAGGGATCCTGGCCTCTTTCTGTCCAGTTCTTCAGCCTCACTAGGATCCTGTAAACTCCCTATATATTTTTTGCCTTCTCAGAAGTTACCCAAAATTTGTTTTCTATTGCTTGTAACCAAAAGCTCTAATCAATCTGGACAGAATTCATTTGCCATAAAAGTACACTGTGACGGTTTAGATCTAAAGTGGCCCCCAAAGCCTCATGTCTTTGGAAGGTGATTGGATGATGGGGGCTCACAGCTGACTTGCTGTTAGGAAGTGGGGTCTGGCCAGAAGAGGTGGTCACTGTGGGTGTAGCCTGCAAGGGTCTATCTCCCTTCCCAGCTTCCTTCCTTGACCCTCTCTGCTTCCGAGCTACCATGAGGTGAGCAGCTCTTCCTCCGCCATGCCCCTCTGCCATGCTGTCCTGCCTTGGCACAGACTAAGGACTGAAACTCTGAGCCAAAATAAACCTCTCCTCCTTTAAGTTGTGCATGTTGGTTGCTGAGTCCCAGCAATAACAACAACAAAACGACTGAGACATACACTAAGTGAACACTTATGTGAACAAACTTCACTCTTCACAGATCCATCACATAGTATAGCTATCAGGGTCCTCAGAGTTCATGGACCTCAGTGTTTTCATACACACATTTTTAAAAAACGAATAGAGAAAATGTAGTGTATATACACGACATAATATTATCCAGTCATAAAGAAAAGTGAAACCATGCCATATGTGGGAAAACAGATAGAACTTTAGAGCATAATGCCATGAGAAACAAGTCAGATGCAGAAAGTTAAATATCACATGGTTTGTCTTACACGAGAAACCTAAAAGAAAGATGCTAGGAAACAATATCTTTTTGGAGATGGGGAAGAGGATGGGGGCAGATAAGGGAGAGGGTGTGAAAATGAATCAAAAATGGTCCAGATATGTCGTACACATGTACAATTCCCCAAAATGAACATCGCTACTCTGTACGCTAACATGCACTGATCACAAAGAAAAGCTGCGATTAAGTGACTTCTCTAGCTCATACAGCCAGGAAGTGACAATGCCTAGAATGAAATACACGTCAGGTGATATGAATTCCAGCACGGTATCTGTATTTACTTTTTAAATTATTTTTTCATTGTTAAGGTACCTCTAGTTCCTGGAAGTGGCGCTGCGACCCAGTAGCCCAAATGTGGCGCATCGTAAGTCCAAATTAAATGACTGTCCTGTTCTTTGACCACTCCTCGGCCAGAATTCACCCAAGCGCCTAAAAACGAAGGCAAGTAAAAAAATACTAGTTATAATAATGTATCTTTAGAGCTGACAAGACTTTGCTAACACTCACGTGAAGAACACTTTGCAGGGCTTTTTCGAAGACTATGAATACCACAATATATTATCATAGAATAATGTATGTTAAATATTATATCATTATTTATAGTATAGTACATAGTATACAACATAGAACAATTTGAATGATTTGTTATGACCAGAGGAAATAAAATCATTATAAATGAACTAAGGATGTGACATGCTTAGAAAATCATTTCTGTGTAATTAATGTTTAAATTGTGCATACTAAAACATGCCTAAGGATGTAAATAGTGAAATTCTAGTTCATCTCAGGTTATTTATCACCTGTTCTGGGATTTAATTAAATACCTACAGTGTTTATTTTATAGCATTACTAATTTGTTAAGCATTGTTTTTATTGTAGTGCTATTGATGTAGTTTACTAGAATTCTTTTAAGCTGCAAAAACTGCTATCTGGTTCAATAAAATCTTGCCCTCCACAGAGAAAAGAATTCAGTAAAACCCATGTAATGTATGAAGTTTTATGTGCAAATAACAACAGTTATTTATAAGTTTGGTGTATGTTTATATTTTGGTTTACTGTTGTAGTACATGATTTACAACATGTAAAACAGCAGTTTTTTATTTTTAATTGACACATTTGCATATATTTTGGGATAAAATATAATTTGACACACATATGTAAGGTATAATGATTAAATTAAAGTGATCTCTGATTTCCTCAAACATTTATCATTTCTGTATGTTAGGAATCTCTGGATCCCCTTTCTACTTTTTTTGGAATATATTATAAATTGTTGCAGACAATAGTTACCCTAATCACTAGGGTGCTACAGAACACTAGAATTAATTCCTCCTAAGTGGTTTTGATACTTCCATTCTCTTAATCACATAATGATTCTCTTTTCATGAAATTAGTCTACATTATTTAATTGCTTTAATCAAGCTTTTAGATAGTCATATTGCCTGTTAAAAATTTAAAAGGATAAATTTTTTTTAAAAATTTCTGCCTCAAAACATTGGCAGTATAAAAAATACAAGAGAATGTGAGTAAACAATACTTTTTTTTGACATAATGTATTGGCATCATATCTGCCTGTAATTGTTTCATATTAATCAAAATCAGGTCCAGTTTGGTTACTAAGAAAGTATATAAAATTATGTCACTGGAAAGCTAGAGCTATATCAAATTCTAAGACAAAATCTTCAATTATTCAAAGGTTTTTCACCTCACTAACATACCCGTATTCATATCGAAGGTCCAAGCAGGGATCTGACCCCCCGCACTTATATCATTTGTGTGTAGAAGAGGAAGAGACACTTGGATGGAGCCATCTACTTTTAATTCTTTTCCTCCAGAATATATTTTCACACATATCGCAGCAAGAGGGGTCAATTCAATGTTTTCAAAACCTAAATAAGAGGACAATATATTTAAACTACATGTAAACAAATTATAGTTACATAAAAATTATTATTGGTGTAAAATATCTAGCTTCTCTATTTTCCCCCAGTGTTATCCATTTTAATATCAAATAGTTACTGGTTTCCCATTAAAGATTTTTCAAAAGTAGTTTCAAAATATTTCATAAATAAGTAAAATCATCCAATGCAACACTGACAAATCAGTCTAAGCCTGAGTTATCTAATTCTCTTTTATGTTTTTAAAAACTTAAAAACCAACAACCAAAAAACCCATCTCACTACTGTACCTAAACAGACAGAGGCTGCACCATCCCACATTGTCAGTGCAGATGTGGACTTGCAACGCTTGGCCTCTCTCTCACACAACCAACAGACTCAGCTGCACTCCATGTGTAAAGAGTATTCTTATTAAAAATGGAAATTTTGGGGCCGGTGAGATGGCTCAGTGGCATAAGCGCCTGCCTGGCAAGCGCGAGGGCCCGAGTTCGACTCCCGGATCCCACATACGAAAAAAGGGCCAGTGATATCGCTCAGCAGCACGGGCGCCTGCTGGAGCACGAGGTCCTGAGGTCAACCCCCGGTACCCACCAAAAAAAAAAAATAAATAAAAAATAAAAATGGAAATTTTAATAGGCAAGTTTGGCGGTTTGGCAATTAAACATGAAACAAAACCACTATGCAACATCATTCTTTGTTTAAATTATGTCTTGGCATACACTTAGTAATAATATAATTGAAAGAATTAACATAAACTTAGATTTCAAATACTGGTATTACATTATCCTCAAGCCTGAAAAGAAGAAGAAAACAGGTTAATAGAAGAATTGGTTTTACTGATTTTCCTAAGGTTTTAAACATTAGACTATAAGTAATTTATTCTATGCCTTCTTAAAGATCTGGAGTTACATAAAGATTTCTGTTTCTTTGAAGAAAAAGAAAAAAAGTAGAAAGTACCCTGTCTTTTGTTTTAAAACATTAGTGATAATATACACCAGGACATATAAAATGAATGAAAATATACCTATAATGTTTAAATTATGGTATTGATTTCTATGAATTATTTGATAATTTTAAATTTTCTAACAAATTTACTAACACATTAGAAACAGAGGAAGTATACTTTCTACACTATTATTTGCATTTGTCCTAAAGTAATTTTTGAATCTTTGGCTCAAAGCTAGAGCTTTATTCATTCATTTAACAAATACTTATAAAACTCCTCCTGTCCCTACATACACATATGGGCTCCAGAGAGACACTGAATATACACATATAAAGTTACTTATGCTATCAAAAGTCCTTTTTTGCTGGGCGTGGTGGTGGACACCTGTAATCCCAGCACTCTGGGAGGCTAAAGCAAGAGGAGGGCAAGTTCGAGCCCAGCTTGGGCAACTTAGCCAATTAGAGGTCCTAATATCATTATTTAAAATTATGTCCAGATATACAATTATTAATAATTCACTGAAATTGAAATATAAAAATGGCTGGGGATGTAGCTTAGTGCAAAGGCTCTGGGTTCAACCCCCAGTATTACAAAATAAAAAATAAAGAAAGAAATAAAGTCCTTTCTCGCTTTTCTTCCATTTCTTACTCTGTCAGTCCCCATGATTCCCCCACCAGAACATTAGCACATGATCATCTAGAAAGGCAATGCAACTAGGTGGGTCAACAAAGAGTCCTCTCTGAAGAGGGACATTTGAGCTGTGTCTAAATGGGCAGGAGCAACCCATGCCATGACTGCAGAGAAGAGCCTTCTAGGGAGAATAAGTAGGTACAAAACCTCACATCAGATGTGATCTTGGAGGTGCCAACAAGACAGGTGGCCAAGCGGCAGCAGAAGAGAGGGGCCATCATGTAGGGCCTGGGTGGCTGTGAACAGCTCTCGTTAGTGCCACTATGGCCACCAGCCCTATGTCTTCAGTGGCCGGATAAGGTCACAGATGGCTTACTGAAATTTTTCATGAACTACCAGAGAACTACTGCAGTTGGTTGCAGGTCCGTAGCAGTCACAGGTGTGTGTAGAGGGAAAAGTAAGTGAAGAGTGAGGGCCACTCGTGGGGAAATCGCTACAGCAGGCTAGAGAAGATGCCTGTCTAACCAGGAAGACCCATCTGTCCTTTTTGCTCTCATCAAATGAAACATCCAAAAACTTTTTTTTTTAATTTATAGATCAAAAAAAAAAAAAAAGGCCGGTGAGATGGCTCAGCGGCATAAGCGCCTGCCTGCCTTGCAAGCGCAAGGGCCCGAGTTCGACTCCCGGATCCCACATACGAAAAAAGGGGCCGGTGATATCGCTCAGCGGCACGGGTGCCTGTTGGTGCACGAGGTCCTGAGGTCGACCCCCCGGTACCCACAAAAAAAAAAAAAAGAGAGAGAGAGAGAAATGTCCAAAACTTTGACACAACTGAGACTATCAAAATTATACATTGTGTGAGATGATTTTAAACAGTGGACTTCCAGTTATGTTGCAAGGAGTAACAGAAACACAGAACAATGTAGATGTGCTCCAGAATAAGCGTAAAATCCCATCATTCCCTTCAATTTTTTTTTTTTTTTTGTGGGTACAGGGGGTTCGACCTCAGGACCTCGTGCGCCAGCAGGCGCCCGTGCTGCTGAGCGATATCACCGGCCCCTTTTTTGTATGTGGGTTCTGGGAGTCGAACTCGGGCCCTCGCGCTTGCAAGGCAGGCGCTTAAACCGCTGAGCCATCTCACCGGCCCTCCCTTCAATTTTAAATCATGACGGCCTAAGATTTTAAAGCTATTGACTCTGGAAAGCATATATTCACAATATTTACTGATATATAACTCAGAGAGGATAGCTAATATATATAAAAAGAAAAATTAAAATAGCTTACTCCAATCTACATGTTTGGTTCTTTTTAATATCTCTACAATCACTGACACAGCTCATCAGTTTGGCAAGATTGAATGGGAAGTCAAACTATGAAAAGACATGTATAAATATATTTAAAGCCAATTCCCATTTTTAAGTGTATTTTTAATTTGCAAAGTTTATAATAATTATAACTATTTTCTATACTTAGCTTATTTGTTTTGGATCAAATGAAATTTAATGAATCAAAACAAAATGAAATTTTCTTTAATTTGAGATAATGCAGGCCAAAGACTTCAATGTAATCATTCTTTCACCAGGTAAAAGAATTGCTTAGAAACATTTTAGTAACTATGAAGATGTATGTTTTAAAAGTGGCGTGTGTTCTCCAAAGCGTAAACAAATATCAAATATCTAATAACTATCTAAATCTAAATAAATTACATTTGGTAAAAGATTTATGCAGTAAAGTTTCTTACAAATATGGTTATATTATGCACAAACTAGAAAGTACCTGGTTTACTGAGAGTAATTCCAGTTGTATATTGAAAATTGTTCACTTTCAAAAACTGCTGTAGAACCGTAAGGTAGCCAGTAACGTTGCTAATGTGATGGTTGTCAGGAAGTTTAATTAAAGCTTTTGAAAACTGAACACTTGGTTGAGATTTGGCATCTGCAGAAAGGAAGCCTCATTAAGAAATACAAAACACAAATGTATATTTGCATAGCATCATTGGTCAGGACATTTTACTTTAACAAAAGCGGATGTAATTATTTCTAAAAGACACTAACATCTTGTATAATTATGACTTTAAATCCAGGACTGGCTAAGTAAGAAATTCCCCTTTCTTTAGATCACACAAAGCACCTTTGCAGTAAAGACTGTTTGATTCTGTTGCCCAGAATCTCTTCATGTCTTCTTGGGTTTCACTTTAGGGAACCCCACACTGGCCACTTGTAACCTATGTGGTTTGCTTGGGGTTTCATCTCTGTAAAACCTGAGTTGGTGGTGGATGCCAGAATAGGCTGAAACCAACAAAAGCATCTCATTCTTCTCTTGGCCCAATTTGTCCCATAATGGGCCTTTTCCCCAAGCCCAGTTAATGAGATGCGATGTGAGTTTTGTTTGAACTTGGAGAGAAAGCTTGTTCCCACACCCATTGGATTTTCTGGGAGCAGGTATATATCTGGAATAGCCCTCCTGTGACCAAACTGAGATTCTGCTTGAAAATCGAGCCAAAATTCAAAGAATGGAAAAATTGTAAAATGCGGAGAAAAACTAGTTTCCCAGTATTGCAAAGTTTAAATTGATCCTACTACTTAAAAAAAAAAAAAAAAAAAATCTCTTTTCAGCTTCAGCTGTTTAGGACCTTATTTTCAGCAACTTGCAAGAGAGGGTATCTTTGATTATAGACAGCTACATACCAAAGTGGATAGGTTTCTTCATCAGATAGCTAATTATACATTAAAAGTTTTCCAAATGTCAAGTACTCGATTTATAAATATTATCTCATTTCAGTAATTTTGAACTATCTAGCATGTATCAAATGAGAATTCAGTGACAATATGGATATATCTGTAACCACCAGATTTTATGTAACAACTCAAGGATCAACTTTTAAACCATTAAAATTAAAAATTATCAGAAATATCAGCTTTTGGTTTGGATCTTATTAAGATCACTCATAAAGGCAGAAGAAATCATTTAAATTATTAGGATGAAAAGAGTATCAATTTTTAAAGAATTTCTTTATGGTAAATAATATAATAATGTAAGACATCAATTTCTAGTTTACTTTTTATGTGTTAAGCCAGAAAAAATAGTAACTGAAAAACAAATGGCTAACTTAAAACACCACAACTATATATATATTCTTGTTTAGTTATTTGAGGAAACCATTTGATACCTTTAGATCACTTTATGTACTATGTATAGCTTACACTTTTAAAGTATGTTAATTAATTATGTTGACCATACAAAGTTCTTATAAAGGAAAACATGCACTCTATGCAAAATATCTAGCTGAGTTTCTCAAAGGTTTGTATATTCCTAATGTTTCCAATTTCTCCTACTCTTACCACAAATACATTCACACATGTGCCAAACTCATTTCGACTGCACAAAATGCACACCTTCCTGATCAAACATTGAATGAGAGTTCAGAGTGAAAATGTACATTTTCTACAGAAATACTTAATGCTATCAGAAACATCCATTCTTTCCTGCTTTCCCTCAGCAATAGGCCACCTCTTAAGGAAATAAGGGACAGCAACGGGAAGTGCTCTGAAAATTCACGAGGGCTCACGATGTCCTCATGAGGACCTGCCAGGCAGCCAGTACCACCCAGACAAACATGCTCCTCATTGCTTGGTATGTGGCAAAAGTCGGGTACAGGACATGCTCACGCTAGCCCATTTCATGTATTCCAGCAACAACCATAATTTATAATGTATAATAAATTTATAATTTATAAGACTACAATTTAAATGAAGAGGTGCGTAAGGGATAAGGATATGTCAAAATAAGCCCAAAACAATTTTAAAAAAACAACACTAATGTGGAACTCTGGAGAAGCTGATTTCATAAGGGCCCAGCAGCATACACTGTGGTCCTTCTCTCAGGTGCACAGTAACCTTCCACACACAACTCCGCATCTGCCAAAATGAATGCCTCAAAATCCTGCCAAATGCCCTGACATCTCAAGAGTAACTGGGTCTTCAGCTTCTACTCCATTTTTTCCAAATAATAGTATTAAGTGTTCTTGTTTAATAGCTTAAAAATAAATAACTTCTAAATATAAAAACAACTTTCATAAACAGTTGTTTCACCATGACTGCAGAAGATGGTCAGCTTTGATTATCAACTTGATTGGCCTGAGAGACACCTAGGAGATGAGGAAAGCACACCTCTAGATGTGTCTAGGTGGGTCATTGGGCAGTGATTTTGGGGTCTATATCTGGTGCTGGCCCCTTTCTCGCTTCTGGCTCTTCCCCTACTCCCTGCTTCCTTGCTGCCATATGTTGAGTGGCTTTTCTATGTCATGCCCCTCCAGCATGATGTTTCTACCTTGGAGCCAGCCAACCATGGACTAAAACCTCTAAAACCATAAGCCAAAATAAACATGCCTCCTTTAAGTTGTGTATGTCAGATATTTTGTTCCAGCAATAGAAAAATGTCATACAATGACTCTCTTAATGGACTCTACCTTGAGAATTTTCTGCCCTTACCAGTCATTTCACCAATACAGAACAAAGAAACAAGCCAAGTTGTTGTCATTGATAAAGGTATTATATAATACGTAAGAGTCACAGAATGCCTGTGTCTCTCCTAAGCACTAAGTAAGGGGTGCAGGCAGGCAATATAAGGTTCAAACGCTGATCTTAATGGTTGGTCAAGCTGAATTGGAGGACACAGCCTGAATCAGTACCCAAAGTGAAGTTTTGCATCTTTCTCTTTGGACAAGCAAGTAGGGAAAATCATGTCTACCTAGCACATACAAAAACTACCCAGTCTCAGGCCTCTCCCACACAGGCAAAAAGATTTCCAAGAAGGTAGGAATGGAAATAACCTGCAACTAGAGAGCCTCGAAAGTCTGTGTGACATGAATTCTGTCCCTTCTCCTACTTCACTGACCACTAAAGCCCCAGTGAGAGATGTGATTAGGAAGAACGACATACAGAAGGGCTTTCCAACATTTCCTAAACTCAAATATTCCCATTTAGGAAGCTAGAATAGTAAATGAGAAAATGATTCCCACTACATTAGACACACACATATTATAGTTGTATAGTAAGATAAGTTTGAGATCAATTTAAAGTCAATGCTAATCATCACTGATCAATTTAGATTTTTTTACAAGTTATAAGCATTACTGATTCACTTAAATAATAATCACTTTGTTTCCTTACTAAGAAAGAAGTATTCTACTTACCAGCTAATTTTCCAGTAATTAAAACAGTGTCTTCAAATAGCCATATATTCGCTTGGCTTTGCGGGAACAGTGAAAGCGTAACTGATGAATATACTGTGAAATATAGCACAATTAAAGTATTTAAAGTAGGGGAAAGGCTGGGACAAGTAAAGTTCTATTATAGCAAGTCCTAAAAATTGAAAGAAAGAAAGAAAATTGCTTGTTGGAAAGAACAACTGAAAACAAAGGAAGAATGAATATGAAATATGATGGAGGAAAAATGAAACACCATTAAGTCAGGAAATCACTGGGCATCATTACTTTAGTTTACTCATCTCTTCTACTGCAGAGAATAGTTTTTATCAGGGCGACTAATGATATTCTATAATGACCCCGATATAAATGATCTTTACCATATTCCGACTTCCTAAGAAGAAATATGTTTGTCCAATTATCCAGGACTTTAGTTTATTTGGTTTTTTTCTAGATATATTAGTCATACTTGGTAATTTTAGTTTCTCCACATACATAGTTGTTTTACCTTTCATTCAGTATATTTTGTTTGTTATTGTTCTGAGAGGGACTTCTTGTCATTATTTTTCCTAACTAGTTATTACTACCAGTACATAAGAACATGTACTGATTTGTATTAATGCTAATTTTGTGATCAGTAACTGTTGAAATTCCACTGATTTTAAGAGTTTTGAGGCTGGCGATCCAGAGTTCAGATTGTAGCACGGTGGAAAAGTGCTTGCTTAGCGTGTGTGAGGACCTCAGTTCTGCTCCCAGAACTTAAAAAAAGGATTGACGAGCCACAGTTTCCCAGGATGAAAATCTTTCAGGAAACATTTGTTTGATCTGCTTTTCCTCCCTTTTTTCTATTAATACCTTTCTTGTTTCAAGAACTGCTACAATGTAAAATAATATGAACATCTGGGCTTACTTTCTTATTTTTGAAGAATCACCTCTAATGAATTTTATAGTTAAGTATGAGATCCTCAGTATGTTAGGGATGTCTTCATTATCATGTTTTTGTTGTTGTTGTTTGTTTGTTTTTGAGACAGGATCTCACTCTGCAGTCTAGGCTGGCCTTGAACTCGTAGTGATCCTCCTGCCTCAGCCTCCAGAGTGCTGGGATTACAGGCGTGTGCCATCATGCCTGGCTTATTATCATGGTTTTTAAAATATTTTTTCTTAATTAAGCATAGATCCAGACAACTACTGATAATAAGATGGTAGTTCTAATTTGTTTTATTAGTATGACATATTAAAGTTAAGAGTTTAATTTGACACTCTCATAGTCCTGTAATGAATAAAAATCCTACCTGGTCTAGATGTTATATTTGAATAATGGCAAACTTCTTTTCACTCTTTTGTTTTAGAATTGTTGCATTTAGCTACAGGTAAGATTAATCTGTAGAAGTGTGTGTGTTTTGTTGTGTGTGTGAAAGAGAGCACATATAGGGGCATCTAAAGTTTGTGTTATCTTTGTTATGTCTTGAAATAAGGGTATATTATTTTTGTAAAAGATTTGGGATACTTTTTAAAATAATATTTACATTGGTTTTTTTGTACCTAGACTACAAGGATTATTCGTTTTTGTACCTAGAACACAATGATTTAACATCATCCAAAATCAAAGTATTTACAGATCAGAAAATGACTCAATTGTACAACACTTTTATGAATTCTCAAAAGTTATTATGTATTCCTTTTCTTTTTCTTGCCTTCTCTAATTTCTCTCATGTTTATTTAGATTAGCCAGATGTATGCATAAGGCGATTTTTTAATATTTTGTCAACCATCTCATCTTTATATATTTTCCAATGTATGCCATTCCACTTTAATCTTTATTATTTCCTTTTCTCATTTTATCTGAATTCTTCTATATTTTTCTATCTTTATTAAATGACTAAGTGTGTTTAGTTTGTCTGTCCTTTGACAAAAAGAGAGACTGACAGCCTAACGTGTCATCCTTCCAATCTGCCTGACTTGTACTTCGGCATCTTTTATGGCACAACCTTTCCGTTTCCCAGTCAGCCACACAAGTCCTCCCAGCACTTTCTTCTGAATATCTCTTGGGCTCTCCCTGTCCTTCTCACTGTCCCTCTCGCTTGCAGTGGACAGGAGCATGTCAGCTGTCCCTGTACACCAAAAGCACTGTCACAGCTTCCTAGCCCAGCTCTCTGTCTACGTTAGCCTTGCTGCATTCTACACTGTTGAGTGCATCCGGCTTCCACGCAACACACCTCGCTGTGCTCAAGAATCTGCAATAACTGCCTTACTGGTCAGTATCTCTTCAGGAGGTCCTTCATCACCTGGCTCTGTTTCACCCCACCACCCTTTCTTCCTAACCCTTAGTGGACACCAGTCCCCTCAATGCCAGCAGCAGACAAGCTTCGTATGGAACACAGCTCATGCTCACAATTCCTTCAAGCCTCTTTAGAAGAAAAAAATGCCTTTTTACTTATTATGGTCTGATGTTTGTGACCCCCTAAAATTCATGTTGAAATCCTAAGCCCCAAGTTGATAGTATTAAGAGGTGAGCTTTTGGATGATAATTAGGCTCAGAGGGCATTTCACGAATGGAATTAGTTCCCTTAAAAAACAACATCACTGGTCATTTGAGAAATGAAAATTAAAAGAACACTGAGATTCCATCTCACTACAGAAAGAATGACAATTATCAAGAAAACAACTAATAACAAATGCTGGTGGGCTGTGGGGAAAAAAGAACCCTTCTCCACTGTCAGTGGGAGTGTAGACTGGTGCAACCACTGTGGAAATCAGTGTGGAGATTCCTCAAAAAACTAAAACTAGAGGTCCCATTTGACCCAGCTATTCCCATTCTGGGTTTTCCCAGAAGAATTAAAAGCATCATATAGCAGCAATATATGCATACCCATGCGGCACGGTTTGTAATAGCTAACTCTTGGAAGCAACCCAAATGCCTATCAACCAATGAATGAATAAAAAAAAGATGTGTTTTTTTTTTATAATGGAGTATTATTCAGCCATAAAGAAAGATAAAATTGAGACATTTATAGCTAAATGGATGGACCTTGAGACCATAATAAGTGAAATAAATCAGACATACATGTGTAAATATCACCTTATCTCTCTGGTGTGAGACACTGAAAATGTAAATAAGAACATAAATGTACATAGGTATTGTGAAATAGGAAGAAACTGCTCAAAAGGAAAGGGAAATGGGGGAAGGAGGAAGGAAAGGAAACAAAAAAATGAGGAAAGGATAAAATGAAAACCAAGCTTTGTGAACAGGGAGGGGAAGTGGGTTTGAGAAGAGGGGATAGGAATGAAAAAAAAAAAAAAAAGAGGAATCAAGATATATCATGTACAAATACAAATTCCTTATAATGAATGTGGTCATTACGTATACCTAAATTGTACCAATAAACTTAAATTTAAAAAAGGGGGGGCCCAAGGCAACTCCTTCACCCCTTCCTCGACAGGGAACAGAGAGGAGGTGTCACCTATAAACCGGAAAGCAGGCCTTCAAAACACACTGAGCCTGACGGCACTCTGCCCCTGGACCTCCAACCTCCAGAACTGTGAGAAACTAATTTCTGTGGTGTTTAAGTCACCCAGCTTTTGGTATTTTATTATAGCAGTCCAAACAGACTGAGATGTTTTCTCCAAACTAACCCTCCATCCAGCCTCCTTAGGTGGAATTCTCTCAGGCGTTCGCATAGCCAGCTCCCAAGAGCGAGACATTCCTAAAAGAGCGTGGGGGGTCATTTACATTTAGCAAATGCAAAACACTGTTGGGGCGCTTACTGGGCATCCTCCCGGTCCTCCAGGGCAGTGGGGTCAACACGTAGCCATCTTTATAAGCAACAATGGTTAAGCCGAGTCCTAATTTGTAGGGTACTTTTATCAGTACTGCGCCATTGCTCTTAGTCACTGTGGAATTTGTCTTCGTGTAGTTTACAAACACTTCTACAACTGCTTGGCTCAGGTACTGACGACTGATGATGTCATTCACCTGGACCTTCAGCATAAACACAGACACTGCAAGAGAAAAGGGCCAGAAATCACAGCGTTAGGTCCGAGAATGCATGGCGCTATAGAGAAAGACACCATTCAACACATTTGAATAAAAAAAAAAAGCTGTCCTTACATTTGGAAAACACATATTGGTGGATGGGCAAAGAAAAAAGGTAAAAACATTCCAATTTGAATACATATTATTAATAAAGCACAGCATTACTACTCCATGGTTTTCTGTTAAAAGCAGAGGAGTGAAAAATAGAAAGACAGGGTTTCTTTCTTCAGAAAAGTACATTTATTCACTGTCTCACTAATTCTAATGCTATCAAGTTGTTACAGTTTGGATCAAAAATGTCACCCAAAAGGCTCCTGTCCAGAAGTGGAGCTTCTGGAAGGTGATTAGATCATGGTGGTGCTGACCTCATTGATGGCTCAATGAGGTTGATGAGTTCCCAGCTGAATGTGTGGTTAAGAGGTGGAGCCTGGCTGGATGGTTGGAGGAAGTGGGTCACTGGAGCTAGGACTTGGCAGGGTATATTCCTGTCCCCAGCCTGCCTTTCTCTCTTCTCTCCCCTCCCCTCTCCTACCCTCCCCTCCTCTTCTCTTCTACCTTCTCCTCTCTCCTCTCCTCTCCCTGGATTTCCTGCTCTCTGCTTTGGGCCACCACCAGCTGAACAGCTTTCCTGTTATGCCCCTCTGCCATAATATTTCCTCCTCAAAACCGGCCAACCATGGACTGAAACTTCTAAAACCATGAGCCACAGTAAACCTTTTTACCTTTAAATTGTATATGTCAGGTACATGGTCCCAGTGATGAAAAGCTGAATACAAAAGTTATATAGTTTTAATACTCATTCCAAAATAGTACAAGTTCTTAGATTAAAATGCCATCTAAAAGAATCCATTAATGCATGGCTAGCTCCTGTATTTTGTGGTCTGCAAAATGTCAACAGAAATCTTTCTCTAAAATATCAAAAATCGGGCTAGGGATATAGCTCAGCGGCACAGTGCCTGCCCGGCAAGCGTAAGGTCCTGAGTTCAATTTCCAGTAGCAAAATAAATAAATAAATAAAATATCAAAAATCATCATACATTGACTATATAAAAAGTATGCTAGGGGCCGGTGAGATGGCTCAGCGGCGTAAGCGCCTGCCTTGCAAGCGTGAGGGCCCGAGTTCGACTCCCGGATCCCACATACGAAAAAGGGGCCGGTGATATTGCTCAGCAGCACGGGCGCCTGTTGGCGCGTGAGGTCCTGAGGTCGACCCCCTGGTACCCACAAAAAAAAAAAAGTATGCTAATATAAATTGAAGGAAATGAAAATCAAATCTCGTTTCTGCTTAAACCTCTGGCCTTACTCAATTACAGATCTTGACTACATGTTCACTAGATTTACCAATGATAACATCTGGCTAAAAGAGAACTTATCCATCGTAAACATGCCTGTGCCAAAGACGTTTTCTCTTCCCCTGTAAGTGGGCTCTATAATCAGTCGAGGTTCTACTTCACCACTCTTTAGACTTGTGACTTTGGGTAAGTTACTCACCTCTCTCCAAGGCCAAATGCTCATCTGAGAAATTGGGAGACTGAAACTACTTTAAGATAATAAGGGCTGGTGAGATGGCTCAGCGGTATAAGCGCCTGCCTGGCAAGCGCAAGGTCCTGAGTTCGACTCCCAGTACCCACATATGAAAAAAGGGCCAGTGATATCGCTCAGCGGCACGGGCGCCTGCTGGCACACGAGGTCCTGAGTTTGACCCCCGGTACCCACCAAAAAATAAATAAATAAAAATAAAAATAAAACCAAATAATACGAACAGTATGCTTGGCTATTGAGTAATAAATATGCTAATGAGTAATAAAACTTATTGTTCTACAACTGGAGAGCATTTCACAAACATCCCAGAATACTGATAGGAAATACGTCCTAAGGACTGGCCATGCTGCTCTACATTTGCATAAATAGAATCATTTTTACTTTACATATTTTTTATCAAGAATAGGATGTCGAAAAATCCTAGTCAACATTCACTAAGCCACAGTATTGCTAACAAAGTGTCATTATGCCTTGCCCGCTCTAACTTTGTTAAACCTTAAATTGGCTTTGCATCAGACACACTTTGTTTTAAAAACAGTACCAATTAGTTGACTCAGTCTTAGGAAAAGTACAGCCCAGCAAGTTAAAAATAACATGGCGCTGTTCAAGAGCCTAAAAATGTGGCTAAATATTATACAAACACAAACATACTTTAGTGTGTGTCCTCTTATATGATAGTTTTAACGATACTAAGACCTAAAATGTGTTGAAGATGAATGAGCCAGCCACTGTGTTAATTTTTAGGTGCATAAATCTCTCAATTCATCAAACAACTCTCATTAGAGAGATCACATGTTTTCTTTCTGTTACACTGCTAACCAAGAGTGAGCAAGGTTGGAAAAGTCCACCACGGCTACCCCACAACAGGTGAAGGAACAGGGCAGCAACTCGGACCAGCCTCCTCCGAGCCTGCGCTCTTCCTCCCTGCCTGTGTCTACCTGATTATATTCTTAAAAGCAGCCCTCGTCCCCAGTTTGGAGGGTACAAATGGAAGAACTGAAGGAAGGAGAAGAGAGAATTATATCCTGGGAAATCCATAGTTTAAAATAAGGCTCATTAGTCTACACAAAACACTGTTAATTTCCAGGACAGTACTCTCACATACAGCCATGAACTACATAACATTTTGGTCATGACGGACTGCACGAATGCCACTGGTCCTACCGTTTAGCGACATCAAACCCATCGTAACGTGTAAATGCATGACTCACAAGTGTGTCGGGATGCTGGTATAAACAAACTTACTGTGCTGCCACTAGTATAAAAGCAGAGCGCACCCGATTATGAACAGTACATAATGCCTGAGAACTGTGTTTCTGGTTGGTGTATTTATTATGCTTTTTATCATTACTTCAGAGTGTACTTCTACTTCTACAAAAACGACAAGTGTGAAACAGATGCCAGGTCACCCGGTGGCGGCACCTTGGCTATGTACAGAGACCAGGTCTGGTGACGGAGCTCTACCATCTAGGTTTGTCTAAATCTACTCGGTGGGGTTCACACAAGTACTAAGTCACCTGATGATGTGATTTTCCAGAACATATTTCCACTAAGAACATGTTCCTTAAGGTATACAAGACTATATTCAAATCAAGTATGAGGAAGAGATTCTAAGACAGAATGTAGATAACTGAAGTGTGCCCAGGCCTCTGTTTCCTCAGCATTCCCAAGAGTCTGTGGGAGGTCAAATTACGTGTGAGGAGTCACCACCGTCATTACTCTTACTACACAAAGTTAGGAACATCAAGTACCAAGAGACCAGTGATGCTTCAGGCTTCAACTCCTACTGTTCCTCAACTATTTCAATATTTTTTCCATCTTATGATAAATTCAGTCCATGTGTACGATCTCACTCTAAAGTAAATAAAATCATGTTTTATCAGTTTAAAATAAAAATATTTTACTGAGCTGGGATGAATAAATGTCCCTGGTGCCAAGCTCTGTATGCATATTATCACGAAAATCTCAGTATGCCTTTGCAAAATATACAATATCAAGTCCATTTTACCAATGAAGAAATGAGGAAACTGTCCGACAATACCTTTGCACTTTACGGCAGTTGAGTGTTTGGGTCAAACTATTAAAATTAACTCAATGTACGATTGCAATCATCATTGGGAGTTTAAATTCTTACTTAACATAAATTAAAAAGAAACAATAAAAGTATCCCCTGGCCACACACACACCAAACTATACTAAATGGAAAATATAACTCTTGGGCAAAATAATAAAAGGTTGTACTATATATAACATGATTGCATAAGTCAAATGTAGTTGATTGGACCCATTTAGCACAAACAGCTATGCTTACAGAGGACAAGTAGCTGGTGCTCAATTCAAAATAATTCCCTCAGCCATTCAGCCCCTCATCAAAATTTATTTATTGAGCCATTGGCCTAAAGAGCCCACTAATGCATGCCAGAGAGATTCAATTAGGACATCAAAATGTAAACAGAGATACACTGAAGCTAATAATTGCTAGCACTGAATTTCCTAGAAAGTCTATGAGCTCGTTCCCATTAGGTTTTCAGTGCTAAACCTTCAGTGCTTGGTCCTTCTCCTTCCAGAAGCTCTGGCGGATCTGTGAGCACATCGGAACCCTTCCTCTGAAGTCTCTTTGTTTGTTGTAGCCGGAGTTAGTTTTTGTTGTTTGCTCCTAAAGCAATCACCTTGATTGATATAAAGTATAAAGTATAAATGTAGATATAGGATAGTTTATTAATAGGCCATTCTACTTTGTATAAGAGAAAACAGAGGAACGATAATGTTAGATATGAGTCATATGAGAGAGAGAGACTGGATATAACTGAAAGTCAAGGGAATTAAGATTCCCTGTTTAAATCTGATAATTAGTTTATTTATTTATTTTTTTGTGTGGGTACCGGGGGTCGACCTCAGGACCTTGTGCGCCAGCGGGCGCCCGTGCCACTGAGCAATATCACCGGCCCTTTTTTTCCTATGTGGGTTCCAGGAGTCAAACTCAGGCCCTCGCGCTTGCCAGGCAGGCGCTTACACCACTGAGCCATCTCACCGGCCCTGACAATTGGTTTATTGAAACTAAATGTACCTAAAATGGCTCCTTCAACAGCATATTAAAAAAATAAAATTCAGTAAGAAATTTTTATTAATTAATTTGCTTCAAACATCAATTTCAGAAATTCTCAGAGCCCTTGCATATAAAAATTCCAATCTGTGGTAACGTCTTAAGTTAAATTCACAAAATAACTGTAGATTCCATCTGTTTCATCCTTGTAAAAGAACAGATGCCAAAATAAGGCACTGTAACCTGACAATCTGAAGCTGGGTTTGATTCACAAAATGTTTTTTAAAATGTTTCCTAATTCAGATTGCATGGTTTCATTTTTCACATATAATGTTGCAAATTTGATGAGAAAATATATTTAGAGAAAAGAAACAAAAAAAGGATTTGCAGAGGTCTAATCTTGACTGTCAAAACCCCAGCCTCCCTCTCTGTGAGGTCCCAGGTACCTACCCATGTCTTCTGTCTCTCTGTAGACTTGGTACATAATGAAGCCTTACCAGCAGGCTGCTTGCCAGTTTGACTCGGAAGCCAGCTATTTTCTTACAGTGGTTTCCTCCCCAATCCCAGTTAGTGAAAGCTGACATAAAATGTAAGTTTAAAACATGCATTCATTTTTATGTGATACATATATCAGGCCCAGTGCTAGAAATTCACATCACCCAATTTCATCTTAATGAACTGCAAGACATTTACTTCCCAGTATTAAGACAAGGAAGCTGGACAGACAGTAAGTTCCTCCGACCCCACGGCCCACGTTCTGCTCGCCACATTATCTCTTCTTGACCTGTTTGCGGATGTGGTTCTCACCATATGTACCAGTGTGCTTATTTTCTCCCAGCCCATGCTGAGAAGCAAATGCTCATTTCTTGTCCCTGAGCCCCCTTTTTTTTCTTTTCCATCCTTGACCAGTTTTTTCTCTCACCCCCATGCAATAGCCAGCAAAAGTACTGGAATAAAAAAAATAATACTAACCTGTCTGACAGCTTGGTAAAAGTAACTAAAAAAGCAAGAAAAGCTCATTTGCATTCAAATAAAAAATTATAAGGAATTACCTGCTCAGAACTTAATCAGAATACTTCTGACTTCTGTGGTATCAACTACCTGATCAAGACAACACCATGGGCATCCAGAAGTGATAATCCAGAAGTACAACCCCCTTTTTTGTCCTCCAGCAAAAACCCTTTGGCATTTAGACTGCGCAGATTCCATGATTAAATATGTAATTTTCAGCCAGGGGTGCAATTGTCTCCATAATCTACCTACTCTTCACCATTGTGTCGTTCCACTTCCTAAGAACATACTATTTTCTCTGTCGTTTAATTATAATCACTATGCCTTGCCCACATAATCTTCTTTTCAGTATGTCACCATTGGTTGTAAAACGGTTTAATATCAAATAGATTCGACTGTGCTTTTAGAAAACATAATTTAAGGGCCGGTGAGATGGCTCAGCGGCTTAAGCGCCTGCCCGGCAAGCGCAAGGGCCCGAGTTCGACTCCCGGATCCCACATACGAAAAAGGGGCCGGTGATATCGCTCAGCGGCACGGGCGCCTGCTGGCGCGCGAGGTCCTGAGGTCGACCCCCGGTACCCACAAAAAAAAAAAAAAAAAAAAAAAAAAGAGAAAACATAATTTAAATGTTGAGAGAAACAAGTAAAAATAAAATACATATCAATGAGCTACATCCTGAAGTTGCTGGTTACTTTCTGTCAGGTCATTAGAAAAAGCATCGTTAAGTAGTCAGAAACGCTACAGTTTGAAGAATAATTAAGAGGGACAAAGAAATGTTCTTTCAAAAGCACACTAGAACCAATACTACTTTATGGCTTTGCTGTAGATGGGTAACTCGAAGTCTGGACAGGGTTTTAAAATACGTATTTGGGTGACACATACATCTGATATGGGATAGGTTGATAAAAACTACAATCGCACTTCTTGTCAAGAGAAACGGACATCATCCTATTATGTCGTTGCCCTTTTGCAGGCTACAACTGTGCATAGGGAGAAACCCTCTCCTTTGCAGATTTCTCTCATACAAAACTAGCTATACTAGCAAGTGTCTACAGTGACTTCATTCAATATATTACGACCTTGTTTTCTCTACAGGAATATAATGCAAAAATGGAAGCCTTTATATCACAGGTAAAATTTTTTAAAAATTAAATATTTTCATGAAATAAATTTAAAAGGCTTTATTCTGATAAGAATTAGGAAAAATAAAGAGCACAAAATTATAGTAGAATAAAATTGTTCAGGAGAATCAGAAACATTCACTTACATAAATTCATTCAACAAATGTTTAATGACTGCCTACTTTCAGTCAGATCTGCACTAGATGGGTACTGGGGATAGAAACATGAATTAAACACAGTCTTCCATTGAAGTTTATTCATAGGGAAAACGTGAAAAAATGTACTGCAAGATGTTCAGTCACAGAGAAATCTTAGTTTACAGCTACAAATACAAATATCCTAAGATAAAACATCAGGTCCTAAATTTAAGTGTCTATGTATTTAAAACTTATAGTAAAGAGACAGAGCTATCATGGTTTCATTGAAGAGAAAATCAGTTCATTCCCAAGCCTTTAACCTGGCATTCAAACTCCTCTGAAATCTGGCCGCCACCTCCCCTTCCACCTTATTTTCCACTAATCATGATCTACATTGGGGACTGGTAGACTGTAGCCTGCAGACCAAGTCTGATGCCCTGCCTGATCTTGTAAATAAAAGTTCTCCTGGGACACAGCCACGCTCATCCACTTACGTGTCCCCTATGGCTACTGTGGCTACAACGGCAAAGTTGATGCTCGTGTTAGACGCCACCTGGTCCACAAAGACGGAAGTGTGCTGAACCCTGGTCAATACTGCCACGTAAATAGGTCACTGTTCACTACCCAAGACCAGTTTATTACTATGTAATTATTCATTTATTTCCTCCATCCGAATGCCCTTTTTTGGCCAGGCATGGTGGTGCATGCCTGTAACTCCAGCATTCTGGGACGCTGAGGCAGGAAGATCTCAAGTTTGAGCCTAGCGTGGGCAATTTAGTGTCATAGTGAGACCCTGTCTCAAAATTTTTAAAAAATGAAAAAAAGGCTGGGGATGCAGCTCATTGTGAAGGCTCTGGGTTCAATCCCCAGTACCACACACCAAATCAATAAATAAATGCCCTTTTCTCATCTCTACCTCTCAAAATCCTAACCCACCCTTCAGTTTAGGTCTCTTGGTCCAACAGATCTGTCTTCATCGAATGGAGAGGGGACCTCTTATTCTGCTGACCAGGCTGATAGCACACGATGTATTCTGGTGTGCATTTTACTCTTCAGTATCTTTGTCTTCTCTTCCTATCAGAGTAGGCGTCTTGACAGCCAATATTGTTTCCAACTCAGCCCTGTGCTTTCCCAGAGCTTCATGAGAGTGGGTGTGTGGATACTCACTGAACAAAAAAGGATGGAGAGCAGAGAGAAGAGGAGAGAACAGAGGCAGCTTGAATGAAAGGACAGTGCAGGAGAGAGGAGGATGGAGGTGGCCAGAAGCATCCGGTCCTGGGAAAGGGATGATAATGGTCGGATTTTGTCAGGGGCCAATTGAAACTACAGCAAGCTTTCTAAGAAGCCCCAGGATTAGGTGCACAACTTGTATCTTAATCCCACAGTTGCTAGGGAAAAGTATTTTACATTATTAGTACAATAATCTCACAATAAACAAATAAATATTAAGATTTCTTTTTGTTTTTGGAAATTAACCCAACTTTTTCTTCTTCTTCCTGAGCATATTTAACCTGGAGATTTTGACTAAATAATATATCAGAGCAACACTTCCTAAATAAATATAAGGAAATGCATCATAACAAAGATGAAATGTAAAACTGTATACTTGCCATCACAAAGCAATACCAACGAAGTAGTTTCACTCATCTTTCTCCCAGGATCCTAGAATGATTTCCCTATCTAACTGGAGAGCTGGAAGTTTAGAAAGGAGCCAAGGACAGTAAAGGAGGTTATCAAGAGAAAGGGCCACGCAATTATGCATTCCGTACTGCAGCGCGCAGAGGGCTTAAACAGTTCAGTCTACAGCATTTCAGACGCGCACAGACAAGCCTCCTTTTAGAGCAACTAAAAGGCACTGAATTAAACAAAAAGAAAAGAAAGAAAAAGAAAAGATTAAACTCAGAAAAACAAAAAGGCTCTTTTACATTGCTTAAGCTCCAGAATTGGACCCAAAATTTCTTATTGGCTTTGGAGTGTAAAAGCAAAACAAAACAAAAAAAAAATTTTTAAATGTTTGCGTGGTTGAAGTCAAAGCCAAAACAAATTTATTTCTGGTAAACAAATATTCATTGCACATTAACAAATCTAAGAAGAAATTAGAGATAGAATAACATGATCTCCAAAGATAATAACATGATTTCCATTACGGCTGCCGGCTTGAATAAGTGTGAACTAATGAAACAGATAACCTGAAAAAAAGCCTTGATAATTTAAGAACTAGCACAATGACAGACAACTGAACACAGAAAGAATAGCACCAAGCCTTTAGTATTTGGATTCAGATCCTTCTTGCTACCCGAAGGCCCCTTTTCCCCAGTGGAAATAAATCAGTCTGACCTGAACCCCTAAAATATATCATCCTAGCTCATTCCATAGGCATTTCTCCTGTTTTTTCTTTTCTTCCCAATTTTTCATCCTGCTTTAGAATCACTTTTTTAAAAAATCACTCACTTGCAAACGCATTCAGCCCAGGTTTATTAAGTACCCTGTATGTGAAGGCACAAAGTGTAGAGAAACAACCTACAGCCCAGCAAAGGTCACTTTGCTAATTTAAATGTTTGAAAAAGCATTGGCCATGCCTGCCATGGACGGACTGGGCACCTGACTCAGAGTAAGGTCGAGCTGGAAGAGTTCTGAAGGAGTTTGAGAGGTGGAGTGCAGCCCCTTGAAACTGGGAATTCCTCAAGCCTCGCTCAGGCATCTCTGCACTGGGCATCCTCCAGGGGGCCAGGGTGCTGGGGGAACTGGTTTGCGTCCTCCTTGAACTGACAGAGCTCTGCTCACCAGCACAGCCCACCTAAGATGGACAAGGGCACTGCAGACGAAAGGGGAAAGAAGTGAAAATTCTCTGTGAAGCAAATCAGCAAAAATTTAGTAAGAGAGAGGAAAGAACAATGAAGTGAAGAAAGCTATGTGAAGACTGCAGGGGGAGAAAAGGAACTGAGTGAACTTGAAAGAACGTGAGACGCGGGTATCAGCAAAGACACCTCCTCCAGCAAGCGAACCAACGTCACCTTCTGCCTTCAAGACATGATCTTTTTTTTTCTTTTGGTACCAAGAATTGAACTCAGGACCTCGCGCTTGCCAGGCAGGCACTGTGCCGCTGAGCTCCCCGGCCCCAAGTCATGCTCTTGATGCCACTGCATCACTGGGCTCATTTCTTCTCTGTCCACACTTACACTGAGCCATCACCACCTCCTTGCACTTCCCTGACTGTGCTGGGCTTGTCCTGGCCCCAGGGCTTTGCACACGCTGTTCCTTATAGAATTCTCTCCTCCCAGATAACCAAGGACCTATGCCCCTATCTCCTCAGAGCCTCGTCAAGACGACTTCTCGTGACTCCCACCTTCTCCAGCCCCATAGCCTGTATTTCAGCCATCCTAAGGTCACCGTCAAGGCTGGTTATGCACTGGAAGGACTCAATGGCAGGCTGCACCACAGCTAAGGTTTATTACCGCAAAGGATGAAGAATAAAACAGGAAAAATACACTCTTAGAAGTCAGCCCGGGAGTCTGAGTTCTTTCCTCCCTGGGACTCCAGACCACGTTTTCTCTCGCTCTGAGCGAAAGGGACACAGGCAAAGCGTGTGTGCAAGGGAGGCCACTGGAGCATTGCAGTCCAAGGCTGTCACAGAGGCCCCGGCCACGTGGATGCAGTGCTGTTACTGAACACGTCCAGGTAGCAGCAACACAGGGCCCCGATATAAAAGCCAGATGTGTATCTTGAACTTGCTAAATGATCCTGAGAAGTCTTGACAAGCTGGAGCAGCATGACTCATGGCTCCGGACATGTAAAACACCATCACCAAACATGAACAGAAGAGTATTTCGAGGCCACATTCCCAGAAGCTGGGCAAGGACAACCATGTCCCCATGCTGTGTGACACAAAAAAACCAAAGCAATCAGACCTGCAATGCTGATGCTCTTCTCACATCCTGATCTATTTTATTCCATGATCTTTTCCACATAACCCTCTTGACATATGAGGTGTGACCCAAACTTAAGGTGAATGTTTAAATTTTTTAAAAATTATTACAGAAAAAGACACAGAGCCATTAATCCCCCTCAAAATACTCCCTCGTTTGTACACCTGTATCACATTGTTCTTGCCTCTTTCTGAGGCAGTTCTGGAAGTCCTGAGTGTCTTTGGATGCTCTGTCATGGCTGCCTTGATGTCCTGAATGGACTCAAAACATCTGTTTTCCATGGTCACTATTACTTTGGGGAAGAGCGAGAAGTCACAAGGTGAACAGATCTGTGACTTAGGTGGATGAGGACATGCTGTGACGTTTTTAAGAGCCTGCCTTTCCACCGAATGGCACTCAGCAGCAGCATTCACCATGTTTTTTGTTCACACCTCATGAAGAACCTCATGAAAGAAGACTTGCAGAACTGCTTCAGAAAATAGCAAGAATGAAAAAGTGTGTTGGAGGTAAGGGGAACAATTCTGAGGGGGATTAACGGCAAAGTGTCTTTTCCCGTTATAATTTTTTTTTTTATGTGGGTACTGGGAGTCAAACTCAGGACCTCGTGCTTGCCAGCAGGTGCTTGTGCCACTGAGCGATATCACCAGCCCTTTTTTTCCTTTATGTGGGTACTGGGAGTCGAACTCAGGACCTCGCGCTTACCAGGCAGGCACTTATGCCGCTGAGCTATCTCACCGGCCTGTTATAATTTTTTAAACACTGTGTATTTTTTTTTTGGTAGGTACCGGTAGTCGAACTCAGGACCTCGCACGCCAGCAGGCACCCATGCCGCTGAGCGATATCACCGGCCTTTTCTTCGTATGTGGGTACCAGGAGTTGAACTCAGGACCTTCCGCTTGCCAGGCAGGCACTTATGCCGCTGAGCCATCTCACCGGCCCCAACACTGTGTATTTTGATCACACCTCATACCTGTCTCCTCAACTAGAATGTTAACTCCATGAAGCCATGAAGCACTTTCCATTTTATTTGCTGCTATATTCTCAAATGTCAATACTTATTTTTGAACAAGTAGTTGAATTAATGAATGGATTCCTTACTCAGGTACCACAAGGTCAGCCCACGGGCTCAAAAACACCCGAATCTGCAAGGAAGGATGCAAATACATGAAATGAAGTAACCATGGCAAGTGGTGATGCAGCAGGAGGAAGATGTGTAAGTCACCATTTCTGAGCACAGAACATTTGTAAGTTAGGTATTTTAAGCACAGTACAAATTCTTTACCACTTCCTTCAGTGACTTCTGTAGCAGAGAAGTTAATTTTTGTGATGTCGAGAAAACAAGATTGTTGCTTTTTGTCAGGAAAACAAACATAGGGAGACTAAGTCCCATCAATTATCTATTACACAACCTTAAATAATTAATTGGAAAAAATACTGGAGCTCTCATTAAATGAGAACAAGTGATACAGGTATGAAAAAAATTGATAAAAAGGGGAAAGTTCATTTGGGAAAATCATTTTTTCTAGAGTTGTTATAAAATATTTCACACAGACTTGGGTGTCTTAACAAACTGCCACTTAAAAGGGCTCATTCCACAGGAATCTATGACTTGTACATGTGCGTCCCCTAAGGGTTTCAAATTTATTGATGGCAGTTGCGTGAGAAAGACAAAAAGATCTTCCGGGAACCAACAATTCAGTGACTGTTCGCTCCCAGGAATGTAACAGTGGAAATCAGGTTAGATTAGTCAGCCAGGGTAACCTCTTGGGAATGAACTGAGGTGAAGACCTGGAAATGGATAGAGTACTCAGTGCCTTTTGTAACTTATTGACACAATGGCCTTAAGTATTCCTCACTTAGCATAATTGGTGAGTAAATACTAGAGACCACTATCCTCTCCAGGCTAAAAGAAGAATCAAGCAATTGCTATTTATATAAGCAATATCCTGCAAAGGGTATAGCATCTAGAATTAAAAATGTCCCTGCAAAGGTATCCCCCCACCAAAAAAAAAAAAGATTCTAGAAAGGATACAGTGTCCCCAAATAGCAAATAAGTGGAAAGCATGACTCCTGTTTTGAGCTGCCCAGCTCGAAGGGAGGGGAACTTGATGCTGAAGTCCGGGTAGCCCACCCAGCAGAAGGGGCCGCAGGGGAGGTTGCCAGCGCCATACAGGAAGGTCCGGGGCCTCCACTTCCTGCCAGGGGAACTGTGGGCCTGGCCTGAAGGCCGTCATCTCTAATCCCAGTCCTCTCTGTCCTGCAGCTGCAAAGCTGTCATTACCAATGGTGTACTCTGTGTTCATATTTAAAGTACATCGAATGTTTCAAAAACTTTATGTAAAAAAAAAAAAAGCTGACCTTAGAACCAAAGAACATAGCACTTACAAAACACATATTAGCAGTGTCTTGAATCTAGTTAAATACTTTTTTTCCATTTTATTAGTACGTTTGTAATTCATGCAGTTTATGATCATCTTGGGAAGTGGTTACATGTACTACGTATTATAGCTTGTTTTCTTTTTTTTAATCCCCTTTCTCTTCCCCCACCCTCCTCCTCTGGTTCCTTATCACCTTTTCCCACCTGTTGATACTATTTGTCTTGGTGCATGTTGTGGCTTGCAATGTTTACACTGAGTGGGGTCATTAGGTTCCTGTACATGACACATCTTTATCCTCTCGTTTCCCCTTCCCTCCCCCTCCTTGTTCCCTTGGACCCTTTTCCTGTTGGACAAGATCTGTCCCGCCAATAGGTTAAATGTTTTTAAAGTACCTGTTTTTAGTAGTTCTACAACTTAATGTTGAAAAATAAATAAATAAATAAATACTGCGAGCAGTCTTTCTTCTTAGACCGTACATAGAAACTTAGCAATTGGATAACTAAAGTGAATCACTTGGACACAAACTTACGAAACAAATCCTGCACGGTACTAAAACAACAAGCGCCAAAAAAATCAAAAGCCTGAAAGTTAAGGCCACAGTTCCCAAACTATGCTCAAAGTCACCAAAATGACATAACGAATATACATGGGTGCCAGGAGATCACTTCAAATTTTCCATACAGCACTGGACACCATGCAAACAGGAGAGAGTTTACAGCCTCAGCCTGAGCTCCTGGTACACTCAGCTCTGTGACATTACGTCTTGGTGCGGCTGAGTTTCCAAAGACTGCCCTGATAGGAAGCAAACTGCATTAAACCGAACTGTGGACAGGAAACGCAGGCGGCAGGGCTCAATCTCATTAGAAGGCTGGTGAAGCTGTGAAGTACCAACAGACACGTCCCACTCAGTAATAAGCAAACATGCACTGTTTTTTGCAACTAACTAGTAAGTTCCTAGAAATTGGTCAGGTGTTGTGGTGCACCTCTGTAATTCCTGCACTCCTAAGGCTGAGGCAGGAAGATCGCCATGAGTTTGAGGTCAGACCAGCCTGGACTACGTAGTGAGACCTTGTCTCAAAAAAAAGGCAGAAAATAAGTTGCTTGGCCACAAAAAACTTACTAAGACACTAATGAAATGGTGAGCCAAGAAAGCTTAGGAGCCTCTGTGTTTGTACACTCTTTATGGTCCACACTTTTATTAAGCACCTACTATATGAAAGATCTATATAGTCTCAGAGAAACACAATGAAAGTGATTGCCTTCAAATATGTCAAGTATGTACCACAGTCAATAAGAAAGAATCATAGTACTGAGAAAAAAAGTACAGATAAAACATTTAAAAGTTCAGAGAAATGTACATTTAATTATTCTGGTTAATAATGTTAAGCTAGAATGCAGTCATGCATGAATTCTTAGTGCATATCTTTCTGAAAGTGCCTGTTCACTTTACTGTCTTAGTAAGAACATTCTAAAAATGTACTTTTTCCTTGAAATAAACAATATGTTTATGTTTCTATTTCCTTGAAATAAACAATATGTTCCTTGAAATGAACAGTATATATGTATTTCTGAGGGCATGGCTCATTGAGTAAGTAAAAATCTGAATGAGAATCTTACAGAACCTCAAGATTATAAATTTGCATACCATGCTGCTATTGTTAGCTTTTCCACATACAGTAGCTGACTCTCTTGGCCTAGGACAGCAGTTCCACACCCTGGCTACCCCAGAGACTCATCTGGGGAACCGGTGCTTTATTCCCTGGCCCCGCCCAGGCCCAATTAAGCAGGAATCACTGCAGCTGGGTCCAGGAAATCCTATTTTTCAAAGGCCCCGTGTGATTTCAGTGCACAGCCTGGGCCAAGAACAACTGACCCAGCATGGTAATTAGGTAAAACCTAGAAGGTAAGAATCCGACCAAAATCCTTCCTCTACCATTCGTATTTAATTGCTCTTTTAATATAACAACAAAAATTCGAGCTGTATGTCTTTGATACTGTTGACATCCCCTGGGTAGCTCAGCTGGAGTCCCTCTGATGTGTGTGTCTAGAGGCATAAAGCACACCAGAGAATCAAAGATGTCAGATGCTGACCAAAATGACAGCTGACCTCAGTGGTTACTATATCCACTAATACAGCTAGTCCTGGAATCACTAATATCTGCCATTTTCTACTCACTTATTTGTGTCCTTCCGACATTAAAAATATCTGACTTTTCAATACTTTTTACCCTATACTTCGGTTTTTAATAGTACAATCTATATACAAAATTAGGAAAATATAGAAAAATGTAGAGGAAAATAAAAATATTTCCTAATCCTATTTCTCAGAGGTATCTTGGTTTGCATTCAACACTGTTTTAAACATACTCAAGGAGAATGACCAAGATGGCGGAGTGGTGAGCAGCAGAGAAAGAGCCTCTCTGAGTGCTGCCGTCCAGATGCTGGAATACAGCAACGTGAGGAAAAGGAGGAAGGAAATGGATCCTCTGGACCCAGGAGGGATCTGAAGCATGAATTGAAGCACATGGAGAGAGTGAAGGGAGAAACTTCAAGGAAAAGGAAGGAGGTAGCCAGCAGCACCTTCTCCCTGAGATAGGACTCACTGCATGAGAGGAGTAGTTCAAACCTGCAGGCACACGGTGACAGCTGGCGACCCCAGAGGCCTCCGCAGAGAGACGCGGCAGTGGAGGGGAGCATGTGAAGGACTGCACTGGCTGACAGTGAGTGCTGAGGGCTCAGTCATCCTGCACAAGAGTGACTGGCCAGGAGACAACTTGGAGTGGGGCTGGCTGAGCTCAGAACTCAGAGTTGCTGCGGGCTCCACCTAGCAGCTCCCAGCTGGGCTCAGGCCTGCAGAAGGTGCGCTGACAGCTGTAGGCTGAATCAATCTGCTCTCAGCCAGAAGGTGCAGGCTCATTGAGATTATCCACTACCCCGCCAAAAAGCTACTGCTGCCTTGCTGGGATAGATCAGCAGGGATCAGGACTCTGTCTCCACACGTAGTCTACCAGTGACAGCAGAGACAAACCTGGAAGTGGACTTTTTTGGGTTTTTTCTCTCTCTTGTTTTTCGTTGTTGTTGTGGTGGTGGTGGTGGTTTTGTTTTTGACTTTTTTTTTTCTCCTTCATTGTTTGATCCTGTTTTTATATGAGTGTGACCATGGCTTCTAGGCTCTTTGTGGTTGTTGTTCTCTTCTGTTCTTCTTTTTATCTCTTTCTCCTCTCTTTCCCTCCAGTCTTCTGCACCAGTTTCCCAAAGTTAGCGTGATCCCCATCTATCCTCCAGCCTTACTTCTAACCTCTTCCTCTTCTTCCACTTCTCTATTTTCTCCCTAGCCCATTTCAAATTTTAATGCCTGAGGACAAAATCGACATATTAAGGACTTGTATAAGGCATATAATTTTCTGGTTTGTTTTAGATTTTTTTATATAACCACAAATCTAGTTCATACAGTTTAAAGTGGCAAATTAATGGTTAGCTCAGTTTGTCATTTTCTAGGCTGCGTTTCATGTTTTTGTCATTGCTGATGGTACCACTATAGCCAAGAGTGACATAATTGTTCTAAACAGCTGTTCTTCCTGGTATTCCAAGACTGAGATTGACTAAGGGTCACAGAAAATACTGTGGCACAGTGCTAAAGTACCAGGGGATGCGTCAGGCAGCAACTTCTCATAGCCAACAAAATGAAGAGGTACAATATTGTAACAGACTTAAAACCCAAAAATCAGCTACACCTGGAGACTACATCAGAGAAGCAGTCATTTTCTAAGGGTTCTGAATACTAGCAATAAAGCAACCCACCACAGGCAATTTTCAAGCATCACCTCAGGAATTAAACTAAAAAAGAAAAGAAAATGAAAAGACACTTAAACAAGATGCAACCCCAGACATCCAGTTTACCAAAGGCAAATCCAAGGGGCAACGAGATGGGACAATCCAAAAGCCAACCAGCTGGCCTCTCTGAAGTGGTAACAACAAAAGCAAATGAATGAGGCTCTAGAAAAAATCAAATCAGAAATAATTGCTCAGATAACTGCATACATGATGTCCACAATGAAAATCATGCTTAAGAATGCTTTAGAGCAGATACGGAAAAAAAAAATAGATGAGCTTAAGAAAATTATGGAACCCATGAATGTTCAGCAGAGGAAAGAAATGGAATCCATAAGGCAGATGCAAGCAGATATCCAGAAGAATAAAAATTCCATTGAAAGTATCTGCAGCAGATTAAGCCAATGTGAGGACAGGATCTCAGATACGGAAGACGGGCTTAAGGTTAGTGATAATGAAAAGAAAGATTTCTTAAAAATAGCAAGGGAGGGGCCAGGGATATAGCTCAGTGGCACAGCGCCTGCCTGGCAAGCACACGGTCATGAGTTTGATTCCCAGTACCAAAAAAAAAAAAAAATAGCAAGAGACTATGAGAAGTCAATCCAGCAGCTGCTAGATGAAGCAAAGAAGAATAACTTAAGATTGATTGGAGTCAATGAAAAAGCAGGAGATAGCACAAATGATATTTAAAAAAAAAAAAAAAAAAAAACTGTTCACAGACGTCATAGCAGAAAACTTCCCTGGGAGAGAAAAAGAATTTGACATACAGATAAGTGAGGCATATAGAAGTCCAATTAGCCACGATCAAAAAAAATCTACAGCCAGGCATATCATAGTCAAGATACCAGAAACTCAACACAAGAATAGAATCTTAAAAGTTGTTAGGGAAAAGAAACAAATCACTTATAAAGGAAAGCCCATCAGAATCACAGCTTACTTCTCAGCACAAACCCTCAAGTCAAGGATAGCTTGGAGTGAAGTATTTCAAGTTCTAAAAGAAAACAACTTCCAGCCCAGATTGATAGACCACGCAAAACTTATCTTTCAAAACTGATGGAGAAATAAGATACTTCCAGGACAAAGAACATCTGAGGAAATTTATGACCACCAAACCAGGACTCCAAAATGCTTTGAAGGACATTCTAGAAAGAGATAACAAGGACTACAACTCCATGAACCCCAACAGAAGGAATCCACTAGGCAAGGCAAACAAACAGAGGGAGGGGAAAAAAAAAAAGAGGGAGCAAACAACAGGAAAACAACATGACAAGGATAAGTCAATACATATCAGTTAAAACCATCAAAGTTAATGGTCTCAATTCACCAATCAAAAGACACAGACTGGCAGAATGGATCAAGAAGGAAGATCCAACAATGTGCTGCATGCAAGAAACACATTTAATTCAAAAAGAAATTCACTGACTGAAAATCAAAGGACGGAAAACAATACTCCATGTGACAGGAACCCAGAAAAAAAGAGGGGTAGCTATACTATTTGCAGACAAAGTGAATTTCAAGCCAAGATTGATTAAGAGAGATAAAAAGGTCATTACTCTACAGAGCCTTTTCCAGTCCTCATCACAGTCTGGGAAATTTATATTTGTAATCCCATGGAAAAGTTATTGAAATTCTAGCAAGTTAATTCCAATCTACCACTTCCAATGCAACCGTTGGTGAGAATAAAGATACTAAGGCATACAGTTGTGGGGAGCCGAGAGGGTCCTAAGTCCAGCCAGGGTGGTGGTTACCGGAACAAAGGCCATGACTCAGGGCTGAACCCAGGTTTTATTAATTCTTGATGAGGGGAGTGGCTCGGGGATGAATGACTGTGAGAGTGACAGGAAGTACATGAGTACCGTGAGCTGGGCTAGGTAGATGGCCTGAAATCACCACTGCAATATGTACTGCCAATGCTTAAAGCCAATTAAAGGGATAAGGAAAAGTCTTAGCAAGCTCTGTACACATCAATACATAAAAATAGGGCCAGGTTTACCCAAAATAGAGATAATTGCTCTTCTTTCAAGGAGAGTCATCCTGGTGATCCTCCACAACTACATCCTTGTAAAGGGAACAATCCAAGAGGAAGAGATAACAATCATAAATATATATGCAACAAATACCAGTGCACCCAACTATATAAAACAAATATTAATGGACATGAAAAATCAAATAAACGCTAAAACAATTGTATTGGGGGATCTCAATACCCCACTATCACAAAAAGACAGATCAACTAGACAAAAAATCAACAATGAAATATTAGAACTGAACCAAACTTTTGAACAAATGGACTTAATAGATGTCTAGAGAGTGTTCCACCCCACAACATCAGAATACACATTCTTCTCAGCTGCACATGGGACGTTCTCCAAAATAGACCACATACTAGCTCACAGAACATGCTTAAGAAAATGCAAAGGAATTGAAATTATCCCATGCAAATTGTCAGACCACGGTGCAATGAAATTAGAAACCAATGGCAAAAGACACCACAAGAACTTCATAAACACATGGAAATTAAATAGCACCCTCCTGAACAACCAATGGGTCACACATGAAATTAAAGAAGAAATTAGGCAGTTTCTACAATTAAATGATAATGACAATACAACATACCGGAACTTATGGGACACAATGAAAGCAGTCCTAAGAGGGAAATTTATAGCAGTAAATACCCATATCAGGAAAACAGAGCAAGCACAAATAAACAACTTAATGGTGAACCTCAAACTTCTAGAAAAAGAAGAGCAGGCTAGGCCAAAAGCTCATATGAGGGAGGAAATTATAAAGATCAGAGACTAAAAAAACAATGCAAAGAATCAATGAATTGAAGAGTTGTTTCTTTGAAAGATTAAATAAAATCAACAAACCCTTATCTAGCCTTATTTAAAAAAGGAAAGAAAAGACTCAAATCCATGCAATTAGGAATGAAAAGGGTGAAATCACAACAGACCCTGCGGAAATCCAGAAGATCATCTATACCTACTTTGAGATGTTGTATTCTAAGAAGGAAAATGCAGAAGAAATGGACAGATTCCTAGATACATATGAATTACCAAAGCTGAATCAAGAAGATATAAAAATCCTAAATAAACCAATATCAATCAATAAAATCAGAGATGTAATTAAAAACCTACTAACAAAGAAAAGTCCAGGCCCTGACAGATTCACTGCTGAATTCTACAAGAAATTTAGAGAAGGCCTAATACCACTACCTCTCAAACTCTTTAACGAAATTGAAAGGGAAGCAAACTCCCAAATTCATTCCTGGAAGCAAGCATTACTCTGATACCAAAACAGAAGAAGGACCTAACTAATAAAGAGAATTACAGGCCAATCTCCCTAATGAACATAGATGCAAAAACCCTCCATAACATACTGGCAAACAGAATGCAGCAAATCATCAAGAAGATTATACACCATGAGCAATTCACCCCAGGAATGCAGGGATGTTTCAACATATGTAAATCAATAAATGTAATATACCATATTAACGGAGCCAAGGACAAAAACCATATGATCATCTCAATAGATGCAGAAAAAGCTTTTGACAAAGTCCAGCACCCATTCATGATAAAAACCCTACAGAAAATTGGAATAGACGGTCTTTATCTCAATCTGATAAAAGCCATCTATAACAAACCAACAGCCAACATCATACTAAATGGACAAAAACTGAAAGCTTTCTCTCTAAAATCAGGAACAAGACAAGGATGTCCAATGCCTCCACTCTTATTCAACATAGTCCTGGAAACTTCAGCCAGAGCAATTAGACAAGAGAAAGAAATAAAAGGAATAATGATAGGAAGGGAAGAAGTTAAATTATCATTATTTGCAGATGACATGATATTCTACATAGAAGACCCCAAAAACTCCACTAAAAAACTGCTAGATTTGATAAGTGAAGTCAGTAGCATAGCTGGATACAAACTCAGCACTCAAAAATCAATAGCCTTCTTGTACACAAATAATAAACTCACTGAGAGATATACTAGGGAAACAACACCTTTCACAATAGCATCCAAAAAAATGAAATACCTAGGAATCAACCTCACAAAGGATGTAAAAGACCTCTACATTGAAAACTACAGTACTCTGAAAAAGGAGATTGAAGAGGATATCAGAAAATGGAAAGATGGGCCAGTGAGACGGCTCAGCGGCTTAAGCACCTGCCTTGCAAGCGCGAAGGCCCGAGTTCAACTCCCGGAACCCACATACGAAAAAGGGGCCGGTGATATCGCTCAGCGGCACGGGTGCCTGTTGGCGCGTGAGGTCCTGAGATCGTCCCCCCGGTACCCACAAAAAAAAAAAAAAAAGAAAATGGAAAGATATCCTTTGCTCCTGGATAGCAAGAACCAATATAGTGAAAATGGCCATACTTCCAAAACTGTTATACAGATTTAATGCAATTCCAATCAAAATTCCAACAAGTATATCTCACAGAATTAGAGAAAACAATACTAAAATTCTTTTAGAACCAGAAAAGACCTAGAATAGTAAAGGCACTTCTGGGCAACAAAGGCAAGGCAGGGGGCATCACAATCCCTGAGTTGAAATTATACTATAAAGCTACTGTGACAAAAATAGCATGGTACTGGCAAAAAAAAAGACCCAAAGATCAATGGAACAGATTAGAAGATGCAAAAACAACTCCAGACATACTAAACAACCTTATCTTTGACGAAGGTGCCAAACACGTTCACTGGAAAAAAAGATAGCCTCTTTAATAAACGATGCTGGAGAAACTGGCTCTGCACACTCCGAAGATTAAAATCGGACCCATATCTTTCACCATGTACTAAACTAAATTTGAAATGGATCAAAGATCTAAATATTAAAACAGAAACATTAAATCTGCTGGAAGATAGAATAGGTAAAACTCTTGAAGACATTGGTGTAGGCAAAGACTATGAATAAAACCCTGAACGCACAGGAACTGTCACAAAGAATCAACAATTGGGACCTCATCTTATTAAAAAGCTTTTGCACAGCAAGAGATACCATCAAAAGAGTGAAGAGACAACCCACAACATGGGTTGGACCTAAACCTGCATGTTTCAATGACACTAAACACCATGTCTTTTGTCTGCTATGGAAACATCTTTACCCGCAATCAAAGCAACCTTACCATGGTACTATAGGGTACTGACTACCTGCAGAAATGTTTTTCTCAGTCTGCTTGCTGTGTCAGCACAGCTGTCACATCTGCTGTTTTCGGTATTGATGCTGTGGGATTCGGTGGCAGCGTACATCCCAGTGGATATACGCTGAGGGACATTGTGGAAGATGACGTGATAAGATCAAAAGGCATTTGGGCATATGGGCATGGGGGTGGAGTATAGCTTCCCTAAGAAAATCTAGGACACTTGGTACCATGTCCCTGAAACTCCCTTTTCCACTCCCAAGAGCCCTGCCGACTCAAGGGCAATCTTAGTGGCCAGGAGCTGGAATGGCCAGGAAGTAGCACCTGAAGGATGCTGGTAACTGAGCAAGCTAGAATTCCCTGCGGGAGCTCTTTCCTGGCCATATGCTAAGCCAGCCAGTCCCTGGAAGGCCGGTTGTGGAGTGACACCGAGACCTAATGGTGGCACTACTATGTACAGTAATTAAAAAAAAAAAAATCCATGCAGGCCCTAGAGAGCTGCCAAGCAGTGCCCCTAAGAGGCACCCCATGCTAGGTGACTTGTTGACAGGGCGTCTCCCTCAGGGAACGTGGCCAGCAAGTGCTATTGAACCCAGTGGCTTCTTGGGGACCCTCTCTCGACGCTGAGTCACAAATAACCCTGGGTTTCCCTGATAATGACTGTTAGCCTTAATAAAACTTTCCCTCATTAAAACATTTTTTTAATTAAACATACTAAAAAAATAGATCTATACAAAATGAAGATTATATTGTGTAAGCATGAAATAAAGCATGAAGGAAACTCATCAAATTGTTAACACTAACTATGGACAGGTTCGTGGAAGGAAAGGGATAGAGTGAGACCACAACGTAGATCTGACCCCTACGGTATTACAGTTAGGAAGGAAAAAAAGAAAATAAACCAATAATGTTATTATGCTGTGTTTGCAGTGAAAACTGTATTGTAAACATGGATCCATGTAGTATTTTTCAAATTAATTTATTTCATTATTGAAGAAAATGCTATGAGTTGTAAGTTATTGAAATATTCTATTGCTGTATTTTTAGTCATTTCTAATTTTTCACATTTTGCAAATAACATTTCAATTAAAATCCAAATATAAAAATACCTTTGAATCTTTATTTCCAATGGAGGAGAAATAATAGATCAAGGAATGAGCTGTTAAGCCTCCTAATATGGTTTGCTAAATGCTCTGCAGCATACGATACCAATTTATCCTATAAACAGGAGATCATTCCTATTTTATTTTACTATAGTCAATGCATCAATGTGATTGTTCCTGTCTCCCTAGGGAGCAAATATGCAAAAGAATGTTCAGGAAAGCTTTGAAATTACTCTTTTCTTTTCACTTATCTTACAGTCCCCACATTGTTAGTTGTGGTTGTTTTTTTCTGCAACATCCTCTTGATAGATTGAGAGCTCTTACAAAGAAAATTAAATACACAAACAATAGCCTGACAAAAAAAGCAATAAGAGCCCAATAGGTAGTCTTTTGTTGTTTTGTAGTTCCATCCCTGAATTCACATACTTCATTCACCGTGAAGTAAGGTGGAAAGGACTTAATAAAACATCCATTTTCCCAATTACAGAAGGCTTCCTCTTCTTGTCCTATCTACATGCAAAGTATGTTGAAATCAATGAAGAGAAAATGGAACTTCCTTTGAAACTGCCATACACATGCTTCAGCATATCTTCCCAAAAGCACTCATCAGCAATTCATTTAAGCATCTGAGACCCCTGTGCTGGAAGGTGGTTAGATTTGAACAGCATGAATCACAGGATTTTCTACTGTTTCTCAAACACCTCAGTAAAAGGGGGCATCTTCCCTGTCATTTAACATTGCAAAGGAATACTGATAAGTAAATAGAAATTTGGGTGCCATGGCACAAATGGGTGCAGTCCACGGTATTGGCAGAGATGGTCAGGCCCGGAAATTTTAAGCAAAATAAGCAGTCATTAATTTATTCTTCAGTGAAAAATATTAAATTAAAAGATCTCAGAGACAGCAAATATGACAATGCATATGCAGTACAAATTTTATAGACATTTTATATGAAAGGAAAGTCTACCCAGAGCATCTCAATATTTCCAAAAGGAAAGGTATCAATAAAATTCACTTCATCAAACATTTATTAAATTAACCAGGCATTAAGAAAGCACCAAGTCCAGTGAGAGCATGTGTCACAACAGCTTGTGTTTATTCAGTAGCTTCTCTGTCAGTAACTATGTGAAAATTGTAAGTATGCTGTTATATTTAATATGCCAAAATTTCAAGCCTGAAGTAATGCAAAATCTAGTGGGAAGGGCATATAAAAAAAATGACACAGACAAAGTAGTATATGGGTCTACAGAAATGGGAAACCTGAATTCTGTCTGCGGGAATCTGGGATCTTTTCAAGCAGGAATTAATTGAGACTGAAGTTGAAAGAGTAGGTAAACTGTAAAATCTAGAGTCGAGGCAAGGACGCACCAGAAAGAAGGTATAGCATGAAGAAGGTCACCAAGGCTTTAAAAAAAAAAAAAAGGAAATAAATGCAGTGTTAAGGGAATAACAGTTGTAGCCATAAAGAAAAATGAATCTGGGAAAAGGGGAGATGACTGAATTTCATTCTACTGCCCATGTAATGAAGGTTGAGCGGTGCCTCGCAACAACTTCTTTGTACAAAAAGACTTGTCTGGGAGCAATCTGTAAAATGGACTGAATGGTGAGAAACGAGAAATAGCTATTGAACTAGTTTAGGATCAAGTAAAGAAAGTCAACATTGGAGCAAAAGAGAAAGATCAGAAGCAAAAACATGTAGGATCTGACAGCTGATGCAATACTGAGATCTTAAATATGCGGGGGTTTTTGTGTTTCAACAGCCAAGAGGAAAAAAAGAATATTTAAGTAATAATTATTTCTTGACTAACCAGTAAGTATCAATCAAGGTGATCGGCTGTCACTGAGGGTCAGGCAAACAGAACGAAACAACATCAGTGCCTACTCTGTGATCTTGAAAGTCTACGGGAAGCCACAGACAAATCAATAGATCGTTTCGACTGCACACGGAGTGAGTCAAGGGCTGTCTGTTTCCACGGCTCAGCGGCAACGCAAAGCCAGACCGCAGGGTCAGAACGATTCCTGATACCAGTGAAAGCTGAGGCCCCAAGTCTCTTCTGGCCTTAACAAGCAGAGCTCTCCAGACGGGAGCGAGACCCAGGCAGCCAAACAAAGTCACTGGGGCCTAAAAGAGCAGGAGGCAGGAACTACAGCAGGAAAGCCTGGCCAGGGCACAGGCTGGAAGCTGAAGGAGATGGAGAACTCAGAAAGGCACTGGACGGAAGGGCCTGCCACCGCAGCCCTACCCATGTCCTTCTATCAAGAAACATAAACGAGCTCGCCAAGTTTGCCAACCCAGTAATTCCATGATGTAACGCCATTTAAAAAATCTCTCCTCTTGATACCAAAACAGCAATGCTTTACTCTTTAATCCCTTTGAGAATCTGATGAAGCTATGGATCTCTCCTTACCCCTACCCCAGCCAAAAAACAAAAATAAAAATCATGTTCTCACAAAGACATAAAAATTCTGCATGTAGTTATCACTGGGCTCAGAGGTTCATCCGGATGAAAGTTCTAAAGATTGCTAAGGACATCATCATGTTTCATGGTCCACAGCTTTAAAAAGAGGAATGACTGTTCTCACTACCACTGCTAATTTCAAAACTGTTCCACTTTGCTAAATAATGATGGCCACGTTCCAGAGAGGTTATGAGGCTAGTGCATGAGCCACACGGTCAGGGTTCTGCCCCAGAGCCATCTCTCACTACTGGGACATCGTGGCCAGATGCGCATCCCGGCTGCCTGAACTCCATCCTGACAGCATCTGAGTAACAAACACAACTCACAGGGTAGCCAAGGGCTACAGGAAATAACATAATCCGAACCACACTTAGCCCCCCAGTGAGTATTACTTCAGTTTTGTGTTAACCCATACTTCCATTAACTTCCAAACACAAATCTCTTGATATATTTCAAGGGATGTTCTGGCTTTACTAAGACCTGCCTCAGAAAAATCTGCACATATTTTAAGGTAGATAAGTTGGCCCATCTGGAAATTTTTCTTTCACTTGAAGTTTATAAGAAGGCCGTTTATTTCTATGAAACTAAACAACCTCAATGAAATGCACTGCATAAAAATCAATTTGTATGATATGGAGTGGGAATATTGACATTTACTAAAATTTTCTGAGCAAATTTTGATAAATTATAAACATCTGTGAGTTACTAAAATAACTTGATTTGTTTTTATTACTTCTGTTATGCAAAAACATTAGTCGTGTATTTACACACCCATTCTACTGATCTGGGAAGAAAGGGACAAAAAAGGACGTCTAACTCAAGTCAGAAGTTTTTTGTTTGTTTGTTTGTTTGTTTGTTTGTTTGTTTGTTTGTTTTTGGTGGCTCCCATTCCTTGGGGAAGGTGGGACTGGAGGAGGACAGGGCCTGGAGGGGCGAGGAGGGGAAGGGGGAGGGGAAGGGGAAAAGTCAGAAGTTTTATGTATTTAACAAACATTTATTGAGCAAAAAATGGTAACACTAGGATGGACAATGATACTCTTATCTGATGAGTCACAGTGTTCTAGGTATCGGGTGCACTGTTTCAAGTCTCACAAACATTTTAGGTATTATTCTTCTTGATTTATACATGGCATAGGTTATGAAAAGTTAACTTCCTCAACATCTCATTGCTGGGTAGTAGTGAACAGTGTAGTGTTCAATTAAAAAGTCCATTCTTCCTCAAGCACAAAAATTGAGGCACCAAATGATATGATCATCAGCCACTGGGTAGATTCTAGAATATTTGATGAATTTATACATAGTTCTTTTCCCCAAACTTAAGCAATGCCAAAAGCTGTGTAAGGATAAATTTACTGCAGAACTAGGTGTTTTGTTTTCTTCCACCCAAAATCTGAATACAAGTTGCTATGAGAAAGCTGTATTATTATGAAACAATCAAAAATAAAAGAAACATACATACAAAAATAAAAAAGAAACCCCTTCGCTCTTAAGACAAATCTGTCTGTAGCCGTGGTACTAGGTCACCACAAGAGTGAGCCTTAAACATTCTCAATGGATACAGGACAGCTGTATGGCCTGGGAACCATCAGAAAATTGCATTGAATCTCCTTTAACCAATCACTGACTTTTCTTAATAAATGTGCCTTTGTAAGGCAACCAATCAATGACCAACACTCGTAAGCATCAGCCAATCAAGAGTGGACTCACTCCAATGACCTGCCTGTCCAGGCCAACCCAAACAAGGAAGTCTCATCAGAAGAGGCATCATCTACCCGCTAATGTCATACATGCACCCCCACTGAAAGTCCTCTAGTCCCACAATTTCCCTATGTGAAGCCCATGTGAAAGCCCTATGTGAAGTCCATTTCCTAATCTTTGAGAAAGACCACTTGGCCGGCATAACTCTCCCTATCAGTAAATAAGCAATAAATTTAGAGTTTTGTTCAGGTTGCTATGAATGATGGTCTCACCCTCTGACACACGTCATGTAGTTTGAGGCCTTAGAAGAGTCTCAATACAGTACTTCCTACATTAATAAATAATTACGCTAACATTCTTCCACGCCTTGTTCTGCATCCTCCACATCAATACTGTGTATGACATGAAATCATTTGCCTTATAGATGATTTTCATTTTGAAAGCTTCTAAGCAATATTACTTCATAAATAATTGAAAAGAGTACTTTCTTAAATAAAAGCTATGCACTAAATACTAAAGAACAAAAAGAATGGGTGGAAAACTTTCTAATATTGCTTGAAGCTCACTGAAAACCAGAAAAACAATGTAATATGGAAAAGTTTTAAAGAATTTTTTAAGGATTTAAATTATTTCATCTTGTTTTAACCTAATACCTTATACACAAATAAATACCAGGTGGGTTAAAGATTTTTATGAATAGAAAAATTTTTAGAATTAAGTAGTTTTTTTCATTGTTGTTAAATTGGATTAGGTAAGGAATTATTAAACTAGGTAGAAGAATATGATGATTCAAAAATGTTGCTAAACTAATACTGTACGTTAAAAAAAAAAAAAAAAACCTTTATCACAAAGGATTCTAAACAATGTTAAATGACTAGTCCAATACTGGAAAAAAAAAGAAATGTGTGGTGACACATGCCTGATTCCCGGCACTCAGGAGGCTGAAGCAGGAGGGTTACAAGTTCCAGGCCAGCCTGGGCTACATAGCAGACCCTGTCTCAAAACAATAACAACATATAAACTATGAATGATTACTCAAAAGACATAAATAACTATTAAACCAGTAATTTGAAAAAAACATTGAAAAGAGAGGGGGTGGAGCAGAGGAAGAGGAGAAATTAAAAGAAGGATGGATGGACCCAGATACATGCGTGATATATGATTGTTATATATATATATATGGAAATACTACAGTGAATCCCATTAATTTGCACAATTAATATGTATTAATAATTATAATAGTTGGGTGTGGTGGCACATGTCTATAATCCCAGCACTTGGGAGGCTGAGGCAGGAGGATCTCTGTGAGTTCAAGGTCAGCCTGGGCTATACAGCGAGACCCTGTCTCAAAAAAAAAAAAAAAAAAAAAAAACTATAATAAGGAGGAAAAATATGAAACAAATATATTTAAAAAGCTAACATTTAATCTATGGTGAGTAAATGGATGCCAATCACATATAGACTACATTTCTGTATTTTGAAATTTTTCATAATTAAAATGGAATTTTTAAAAAAAAAGTAGAATGTGAGTGGGAGAATTTATTACTATAACCAGTGTGTGAATAAATATAAAAATATGAACCAAAAACTTCTTGTTTCTATTTCGTTAAGTTGTACCAGCGACCCCTCTGCCTGAGTCTCGTTCTCATCGCTGGAATAAAACACCTGCCAGGAGGAGAAGTTCATTTCGGCTCACGGTTTAGTTTCATCAGCAGTCGGCCAGCTCCAGGGCAGAGCTGCACGGTAGAGAGGCATGGGGTAAGGAAGCTGCTCACTTTCTGGTGGACCGGAAGCAGAGAGAGAAAGGGGGCTGGGGAAGGAGCCAAATCCTGCCAGGCCACGCCTGCCTCTTCAGACCAGGCATCGCTTCCTTACAGCAGGCTCGGCCCTGCACTCTTCCGGGTGAATCACGGTGAGTACAACACCCACCGTGCAGTGATCTTCCGCAAGCCCCACCTCAGAACAATGAAGCTGTGGAGGGAAATCTTACATCTAAACCATACACTGTCTATTAAGAGAGGAACTGAAACAAAACTCTCCTTACTCCTTTCCAGCCATTGCCATTTTCATAGGTTGTAAAACCGTAGTGATGAAAAAGCAGGTAATTAAGCAATGAAGAATTGGGAAACCAGTCCCTTAACAATCAAAAGTTTGTTTCTACCCCTGTTCCTCCTACACAGAAATGCTAACAGAGCAATGTCATATTCAATCTGGCAAAGTCAACTTGACTGGATTAAGAGAGCCTCATAAAGTGGGTGGACTGTGAGGAAACACCTCATTGGTGGATTAATCTGTTGATTAGGAGGAAGCAGGCCACCAGGGGTATCTCTGAAGGGTAACCCTTTCCTGCCTTTTTCCTTTTCACTCTGCTTCCTGGCTGCCATAAGGTGAGCAGCTTTCCTCCATCAGGCCCTGCGCCATGATATTTCCCCCTCACTACAGGCCTTAGGCGATGGATCCAGCTGACCATGGACTAAAACTTCTGAAACTGAGCCAAAATAAGCCCTTCCTCCTTTAAATTGTGTATGTCAGGTATTTTTTCTCAGCAGTAGAAAGGTGACTAATACAAGCATATCACGACACCTTGCCTTAAATTTATATGTGTTAATGCCTTCTCCACCTATAAATGCTAAGTGCCTGGAGAGCAAAAAACTTGCTCTTCAAATTCCCTTCAAAACACCAGAGATTCTGTGCATAGAGAATGTTCACATGCATTTGTTTTGTTGAATCTGAGTGCTGTACTACAAGTCCATTTCTTTGTTTGGTAGTTTTCCATCTTAGTAGTTCAAAAGATCATATTTAATTTTTAATTACTGGAATTTGCAAGCTTTAAGACATTATCACTTCTAAAGTAAGCTCTTCTAATTCTTTCCCGTATGACAAAGCCTCAGAGAACGACAAAGAACTGAGCGACAGAGAGCAAATCTTTTATTTAGCAGGTCATCAATTTAGAAACAGTTGCCTTATTGGTCTTTACCATAGCTGTCGATCAATTCCACCCAACCAATCAAGACACAAACACACACACACACACGAAGCAAACACTTAACTATCAATCTAACCATTGAGAAAAGGATGCACTGAGCCTAACCCAAGTTCAAAGTTGATAACTGACTTCCTGCTATTTGCTGAGTTCTGGAAGTACAGAGAAAAAAATCAGTATAACATAGTTGAGTCCTTTGTTTTCAGTTGTATCCAAAATGGACTAAAAATAATTCCTAAATAATGCTTCCAATTATTTTTGTTCCTCCAACTTTCTTTTTTTTTTTTTTTTGTGGGTACCGGGGGGTCGACCTCAGGACCTCGCGCGCCAACAGGCGCTGGTGCCGCTGAGATATCACCGGCCCCTTTTTCGTATGTGGGATCTGGGAGTCAAACTTGGGCCCTCGCGCTTGCAAGGCAGGCGCTTACGCTGCTGAGCCATCTCACCGGCCCTGTTCCTCCAACTTTCTAAACCTTCACCTGATTTATTATATTATTTTGGACACACACCATATCCTGAGGAGGAATTTTTTAATAAACTCCCGATGAATCCTTTAGGGCCTTTATCACTCATGATTCTCCCTTGCTTCCTACTTCTAGAATAGCATGAGTGTTGAATAATCTCTGAACACTTTTGTCATATTATGTAGTTTTTTTTTTGTGGGTACCGGGGGTCGACCTCAGGACCTCATGCGCCACCAGGCGCCCATGCCGCTGAGCGATATCACCGGCCCTTTTTTCGTATGTGGGTTCCGGGAGTCGAACTCGGGCCCTTGCGCTTGCCAGGCAGGTGCTTATGCAGCTGAGTCATCTCACCCGACCCTGTAGTCTCTAATTTTAATAAAAACTCCTTAAAATATAAATATTTACTTGTGAATATTAATGTTCAAAATTTTTAACTATTTAGATGCAACTGCCATACCAATTTGAAAATTCAGTCAGCCTTGAATTTCACAGAACAAAATCTTCTTGAACCAATCAATATATTAATCCATCAGCTGCCCCCATTGGGATGTTAATGCCCTTCCCTTCGTGGAGTAGCAAGTGCAATGTGGGAGAGAAAGATGCTTTAGCACTCCTTTGAGGTAGGCATTTTAAAAAGAAAGGGCTTTGTATGTTTCGCAGAATTCCTTCCTAGAGAGATTGTTCCAAGACACACAATTTTAATGGACAAATGATACCACCCAACACAGTGCCAAAGCTAGCAAAGACAAAGGAGAGCTGTAAAGCACGGTTGTTTTTCCCACAAAGAAGAAACACTATCTTTTCAATACGAAGTTTTCCAAAAGACAACAGCCAGCATTTGTTGGCTTATTTGTATGCTGAGGGATATTCTAGTTCAAGTTAAGATTGTTCTGAACCAAAAAAAAAAAAAAAAAAAAAAAAAGAAAGAAAACTAATAATAAATGCTACTGCTTGGATTGAACCTTTCTTAAGAGCCAATTTATCTTCTCAGCCAAAGAAAGGAATCAATACAATAAACAAAATTTGAAGCTCACAGATGAATACATTACTGATTTTTGGCTTTCAAATATACTTTTCTTGTTTGCTTGCGATATGGGATGTTTCAAAGACAATACTGTTTCTAAGTTGTTTTAAAAGAAAAATAGTAATACTACAACCTGTTTTAACACTTCTTACTACAGAAACATACGTGACTTTTTTTTTTGGAGACAGGGTCACGCTATGTAAGTCAGGTTGGCCTTGAATTCAGTGTGTAGCCCAGGCTGGCCTTGAACTCAAGGTGATCCTCCTGCCTCAGCCTCCTGGGTGCTGGGATTACAGGCATATGCCACCACACCCAGCTTCACATATTACTTTTGGAGTAGGTTTGCGAGATGCACAATTAAACCATGAAAAATCCAGCTTCTTTTACTAGAAATTTGTAAAACCCGTATGTTATCTTTTCTATTTATTCAACCTTTACTAAATGTAATATAAAAGTCAATATGATGTTTATACTTCTCAAACACATCATTTACAGTAAAACAGCCATAACTGTTTGATTGGTATCTGTTGAGTTCTAGGTATTTTAGACACATGATCTCTCACACAATTCTGCATGTCATTATCTCCATCTCAGAGAAGTTTTGGTCATTTGCCTAAGAGTACAACTAAGGGGCAGGACAGATGTTCAATCCAGATACTTTAACACCAAAGCCCATGTCTGGACACCTTCCTGCACAGCTGTGGGGTGAGTCTTCTTCCAGCTGCACCGACCACAGCAGCCCAGGTTCTGCACAGAGCCCGCAGCGCTGCCCAGACCCCCGGCAAGCGCAGCCTCACCGTGGCCCCAGCCCCGAACCCGCAGCCCTCACTGTTGGGGCAGCCACGCTGGATTTGAATTCTCCACCTCCCCCACTTTGCTTCTGTCCTGTCTGACATTACAGCTCCCAACTGACATTTAGCCAGCCACAAGTTTTATGTAAGTGCCAAGAAAATAACTTAATAACTGTCCTCATTTGTTACCCTTTTTGTGCCAAAGAGAACTTTTATTTGATAATGACTGAGGACTAATTATTCAAATGAGCTTATTTGCAATGTAGATTTAGAAATGTGTTTTCTTCAGTCTGAGGCTCTTGAGCAGTATAGGGAGGAGAAAAACAAAGATCCCCGGTTAGGGAGCAAAATTCCTAAGGACATCTAAATTAATCCTCTGAAGTGAGGGGAGATGCAGGTGCCAAAAGGGAAGGGAGTGGAGTGAGAACACAGGAGGTTAACATCATGGACCAAAATGTGACAAACTAAGTGCTAATAAGACACCAAAAAATAGAGGCAGAAATGCAAAGAAATAAAAGGATAGGGGCAGGGGAAGAAAATTACTCTATTAATATTATTCATCACCTTTCAGTTAATTTTAATACCACCACCACTTGTACAATACTGGGAAAACATGTTTTTTACATAAAAAGAATTTTGGAATATTTAGTATACGTGTAGCACTGTGAAAGGCATGAAGATAAAAGACCGCAGACATACAGTTCATGGAACTGCTCTAACAAGGAGACAGGTAATTATGAATCCCACTTAAACATGGTGTGCACTTACTGAGTGTTAGACATTCTGGGATATAAAATGGGTAAATAAATATATCTGTGCCCTGAAAGAATTCAAGAGGCAGAAAACTCAAGAGAGAGAAAATAAACACTAGAAAGCAGATGAATCTAAGCAAATTACCAAGTACCGGATCATCAAGTAGGGGCCTAAGTGATCCAGTAGGGGAAAGATAATCGCAGACCACGAAAGCTTCCTGGACCATGCAGGGCTAAGTAGGTTTCTGGTGGCATTGGGGACAAAAAGATGTAGGAGGTAGCAGTGGGAGAGGAAAGTGTCAGCAGATTCAAGTTAGGACTTAGTATAGGAAATCACACACAGAGTGAGGGAAGCCTTTTTGCTTGAGAATTACAGAAATCCAATCAGAATCTGCTGAAGCAACCCTGGGAATTGATCAGCTCCTGGAATACATGAAAGGACTATATAAGCAAACCACGGGGATAACAGTTACCCAGCTGGATATGGGGAATGACCAGAAGCAGGAACCCCACTTCTGGTACTGGCTTTATCTTTTCTCTCTTAATAGCTTGGCTGGTTTTCTCTGCATGGTGGGATTGTGGCTGAGCACAGCTCAAGGGTTTTATGTCCCACCGTTTCTATCATCAAATGTGGGTGTGAGAGAGTGGTATAGGCAGGAGAAAGGGGAAGAAAAATGCTAGGCAGACAATTCTGTGTATATCCACCATAAAAATCACACAGAGAAGTCAAGCCTGGTGGCACACACCTATAATCCCAGCACCCTGGGAGGCTGAGGCAGGAGGATCACAAGTTCAAGCCCAGCTTGGGCAACTCAGCAAGACCCTTTCTCAAAATAAAAATTAAAAGGGCTGGGGATGTAGCTCAGTACAAAGGCCCTCGATCCAATCTCCTCTACAAATAAAAGAAAGAAAGAAAATGTTTTAAATATATTACACACAGAGAGAGATGACCAAGGGGAAATGAGCCTAGATTGGTAAAAAATGACCAAACAACACAACAAATTAGAAACTTGTCAAAGAAAAATGTAGCTAAAATGCTACCTTTATACACACTCAGCACAACCTGGTAGCCATATAATACAAATACACTATTTGCACAAATATGTCAAGCCAATCAAAGTAAACTGACTTAAGAATCTGCTATATAGAGTTAGTCTCTAAGATTCATTTATTCATTCCTTACTTGAAGTTCTTTGTCAATGATTTTAAATAGTTCATTTTAACTTTTTTGTAATTGTTTTATCATTACAAAAAAAATATAATTTGCCCACTTAAAGTTACCAGATATTAAGAGAGGCATGCTAAAGATAAATAAGATAAAATTTTAACAGTTGGGTCTTGGGAGAGGGTATACGGGCACCCATTATTCTATTTCAGTTTTCATTATAAACAATTGGAGGCAGGTAGGAGCTTGATGGGGACTTCAAATTTTAATAGTGATATAATGGAATATTTTTATACTAGAGATCATATTGTACAGGAAGAGCAAGCAGTGTTTTCGCAAGGTGACTGTTTGAGTTAGAGGGACGTATGGATGGGAAGATCTAGTAGGTTACTGCCCCAGTCCCAACAGATGGAGTGGGGGCTCGGACAGGGAAGCAGCCGTGAAAATGCAACAGCAGGAAAAGACACTAAAACCCTCTCCCTGGGGACTTCCAAGAGGGAGAGAAGATAGGCTCCATGACGACTTCCAGTTCTCAGGGTTGGAGGCCTAGGGAAGTAGAATGGAGAAGAGCTGAAGAGGGAGCAGTTCTGATGAGTTAGGACAGTGTCTTTCATGAAACAGATTTATAAACTGCCCCTTCCATGTCAACACAGTTCCCTCTCCCTGGGATCTCCCCCTTCCTCGCTGAACACCTAAAAAGACAACAGAGTATACCAGGACCCCAGCACACTGGGCCACAGCCCCAGGGACAGCAGCCACAAGTCGCCATATGCTTTCCCGTGAAGCCACCTGCCTCCCGTCTCAGCTTTCCCAGCCTGGAAGATGTACAGAATTTCAGGGATTTTTCTTTTAAATGCAGAAGCTCCGTACAGGGTGCTTTAAGTGGTAAGAGTAACCTATGTATCCACAAAAATATGTATATCAATGCACACAGCTTAAAATAAATGTGATACTCTTTCTTCACATTGGAAATTTCCACCTAAATGATCTCTTGCTATGAGTACATCCCTCAGCTACTCTTAAAAAAGAAGAAGAAAAACTTCATGAATACAGAACATTCTTGATATTTATTACTTTTCATGAGCATTCCGATCTAGCAGAAAGCCAGGCAATTGCTATGTGCAATTCTATTTTTTAAAAGTCTCCACTCAGCTCGTGCAACCACAATCATTAACAGAATATATTTTAAATCACCCACTCCCTTGTGGAGGGGTGTGGAAATAAAATTTGGCTTAAGTGGAAAGAAGAGAAGCCAGAGTTGTTTTCTTGATAGACTGGGGAGGGGTCAGCAGGCTGGCACCGACCGGAAAGAGAGGGAGGGTTAGGAGCCATCCGCGACACCAATGGTCTGTGTTGTGCCCATTTGCAGCACGGATATGCTATGAAAACAGCACAATTTAGTTAATCTGGTGACATGCCCACTGTTTCAATGGCAAGGAAACCCTCCTATTATATATGAATTAAAAGCAGAAAGCATTGCTAGCTCACAATAGATCCCAATGAGCTGATAGAGATGAGGCTCATGTTTGGATTCTGAACTCAGTCCCTTTATTTACTGAAGGAAAAGACATTATCAGTCCAACTTCTTCAAGAAAGCTGGGCACAAGGGAAGAAGCCGTATTATTTTTTTCTTTTCTAACAAAGTGGAATGACAAGCCATAAAAGAAGGAAATAAGAATTCTAGAGAATATTAAAAGTAAGAAGACAAGAATTACTATATTGTTATCATAAAAGTAGAACAAGAGATACAAATCAAAATAAGTAAATAAACTCTATTCTTTTTCTGCCTTTCTACATAATTTTGAAATTCACTTTAATTGTGCCTTTCTAAAGGAAAGTCAGGCAAAATTCGTATCCCCAAACCTATGTTTCAACAGTCTCCCACACACCCCGCCAACACACTTATCATCATCTTCTATCACTTGTGGTCTCTTCTGTGTCCTCACCAGGTGCTCTTTGTAGGTGGGGACGATGTGTTTTATTTGTATATATTTAGCACCATACATTATGCCTAGCAAATAGTAGAAACTCAATGAGTTTTGTTTAAAAAGAAAAAAATGTAAGATGAGTGAAACCAGTCACTGTAGAAATGTTATCATCAATATAAACAGCATATTACATGAGCTGGTTTCAAGCAAATAACCAGTTTCTCTTCCTGTGAATTTTTTTTCCAAAGCAGGCATCACTCTCGATCTAAGCTGGTATACTTTGACCCCTTCCGTCCTAAATGCCTACATCTTTTCCTCATATAAGATCGTTTTCACATACACACTGCCTTGAAAAGCCAACTCAAGTGTGGGGATGAAAGAAAATATTCAATTACCCAAATATCTATCTCTATGGAGGCATTCAGTGTTTAAAGAAATAGCCTCAGGCATAGGAATTCTTGTACGTGGCCTCATCTGGCTTCCAATCCAGAGGAAAAACAAGTAAGGAGACAGGGAACGGTGCCTACCCATAGGTGAATTACAGAATCCGAGCAAGTGGGTGTTGCTTATGGGAGCCGGTGACGGAGGAGTCTTGCTCGAATTGGGAAACCTTTTTAACAGAACTGGCATTTAAGGTAATGTCTGAAGTTGGAATAACATCAGCCAGGCTATTGGGGTGCTCGTGTGGTACATGCGTTCTGGATAGCAGAAGAGCTGCAGACGGAGAAATAACAAGCAGCACAGGGCCTTGAGGTGCCAAAGCCGTCACTCTCAAGATGGAGAGGACTGGCACTGGACCGGGTGGTGAGCCACAGGTCACCGTGAGGTGTTAGATTCCTTCTGGTCTCGTCAGATTTTTACGCATGGCAGGGGCAGTGCGGGGAATGATTGCCATGGCTTCTCTGGGGAGAATGGAGATTGTGGACAGAGGGGGACACTGGCGTGCTAACATGAAGCAGAGCGGGAAATGCACCCGAGCTGCACAAGAGGCAGTGAAGATGAAGAAGGGAGTGGGCAAGAAAGCTCGGGGTGGACTTCGAGGTGGGGGTGGCGGTCGTTACCTGAAGGGACGAAGGTGGAGTCAAAGGCAGAGGCGGTGACAAGGACAGCGCTCATGACTCTCCCTCGTTGGGCAGTGAGTCACGTTACTGGCTTTTAATGAAGAAAGACAGATGTATTCTGTATGGTGTGGAGAGAAGCGCAGTGTCAGACGTGAGAAAACTGCGATGCGGGGTGCTCCAGCTCCAGATCCCTGGGGAGTCTCGGCATGGAAATACTACTAAAGCAGCTGAGTGCATGAGGTCGCAGAGAAGGAAACTGAGTCAGAGACTGCTAAACGAAATGTAAAAATATGATTTTTCTATTTTCATGCTTCACGATATAAAGATGTTTTAATGACCCGTACATTACAGGGGAGAACATCTCATGGTTTTAATATTAAGGATAATTTTTTCAATGTAATGTGATTATTAGCAAATTATTCAAGAGTTACAGATTTCATATTATATTACTGATAAGGAATAGTGATAGGAAAAGACAAGGAGTAAATTGAGTCAACGTACTTTCATCTGCCTTGGTCAAATCCATCTCTAAACTATGGAATCCACGACCCACGCAGTCCCCGCCGAGTCCTGATCTTTGAGCCAATCCGTACATATCAGAAGCACGGTAGCCCCAGGAGGTTTGGATTTGTCAGCGGCAGCTATATCTTTTTTATCTTTATGTCTGTGCCCTTGTTTTTCTCTGAAGATGTAGCTTTCCAAGCCTCAAACACATGCTCTTATTTATCTTTGAAACATTGCAACATGCTGAAATACAAATTTCTCCATTTGGATTTTCAAAAGAAAGAAAAATTCTGCAAGACACAGAGCTAATCATCAAAACAAAGAAACTCTTCACTCCGCATCTGCTCTTCACAGCCTCAAGCTTTTCTGAGGTAATTAGTTATTACTGAAACCAGGGAAGGTGTGAATCCAAAAAGTAAAAAAAAAACCACAGGCCTCGCTGAGTTTCAAAGCCTGAAATAGTGTGGGTGATGAAAACAAGTTAAATCACAGATTTAAATCAGTGGAGGCTGAAATTACTATTCTGAACTGCAAATTGTTTAAAGACCGCAGTTTAATACTTGTTCAGTGGGTGAGAAAAGGCTTAGGTTTTTGTAAATGCCCTCTTTGAGAATTACTAACAATCAGCGTTGACCCTCATCTGCTAAAACTGCTTGAGACTTCTAATCAGTCCTGGAGAAGTCTTCAGAGCCCATATTAAGATTATTAATTTCATCTCAGTGTCCTCGCCCATCGGTGGAACAGCCAAGAGCCAAGATGCAGAGTCTCTGGGTTGACTGCCAAAAATTCTTAACAGAGGGGGGTTTTCAGATCTAAGGTATCCGCCAATTTATTACATAATGAAAGCTGGATATAAATCAGAGTAGTCTGATTTCTCAGAAGATATCTGTCACATATTGGTAGCCATTATGCAAACAGGATGGAAAAACCAAAGGCTGAGCCAGGTGTGGCGGCACACTCCCACAATCTCAGTGCTCTGGGTTTAATCCCCAAAATCTCCCAGATAAAAAGCAGGCTGAAAGATTTGGCCAAGGTCCTGCACCCTAAGCAACCACTCCTAACAAGGGTGAAAGCTTTCTGGCAGGACTGGTTATATTGCTATTGTATTTACTAATTTTACCCACCACATCTGCATAGTAACAGAAAAACCTCACATTATTAAAACATAAAAATGTTACTAAAGCCTAAATGCTACTTGAGTCTTTGTTCTTGTCTTACTGAGTGCACTCATAAAGGCTTAATTAACCAGGGCAGCTTTGCTTAATCTTTCCCAGGGTCAGGATCCTTTGAAAATCTCATCTATACTGAACACTGGGCATTTCCAGATTGTATCATTAATTTCGGGGTTCTCGTGGAGCCCTTTTGCTCTTCCTTCGGCTCTCTGGCACCTCTACCTTATCAGGTATAAGGACGCTGAATACCTTCCCATGCAGGAAGAAGAAAAGCTTCACCACTTCTGAGCACCACTGTCCTCCTCCGAAGACTGGACTGGCCAACTCCCATTCATCGTTCTATTACCCAATGAGTTCTATTACCTCTCTCTCATCTAGAACCCCCAAAATCTCCACCTCCTACGCCTTTATTTCCTACATTTGTGAAACTCTATTGAGTTACAAGACTCCTTAACTATGTGAAATTCTATGGGACAGAAGTAATCTGAAAACACACCTCCTTGGTTCTTTTGATTCATAAGCTTGAATCAGGTGGTAATGAAAGGTCTAGGTTATGAAAAAGCTTGCCCCCATCCTGTTTGCTTTGAAGGAAACCATCAAATTACCCTTAACAGTTTAATCATACTTGGACAGACCGCCAGGTGATGCCACAGTTTCTCTACGGGACAGGTTCTCCAACACAGCCAGAACAAAGCACCCAGAGTCTGGGATTTCAAGGGTTACTGTAAAGCACAGAGCCTCGTATAACCTGCAAAGTGAATCCCCTTTTCTGTTAATTTGATAATTTAGACACTGCTTCTGTGTTAACCTCAGAAGAACAGATTGGTTCATTCATCCATTGCTACAGAAATATTTTTTCTCATATAATTATAATGAGTTACGTTTTTACTATATTAATGAAATATATTAAAGAAACATTTAGATTTTGGGAAGCATAAACCAAAGCTTCTCTTCTAAACCTCCATAATCTAACAGCACAAATGCTGTATATATACAAAATATATTTTGTAGGACTTATTTTAGGAAAAGAATTTGTCATTAAGTGTAACTATTTTGAAAACACTAGTTCACTTAAATATAAGTAAGTAGACTTTTTAACTTCAGGTATACAAGTTTAATTCATTGTTTCACAATACACTTACTGATTCATACCTGATTCATTTTATTTAGTTAAATAGTGAAATAAATTCTACTATGCTCATTATTCTTGGTGGCATGTTTTCCACTACACAAAAGGCATGGTCTCTCTCTATTTCAGTTTTACAGTAATTCATATTCCTTTGGTAACCTTGTCTCGGTCACCCAGCCATTTATAAACAAACACTGCTAGTGCGAATGTGAAAGAAGACTAGCGCTGTGTTAAGCTTCTGAAGAACATAATGGAGTGAGCTACACAGAGCAACTTCTGGACAGCTTTAATGTCTACCCTTTGCCAAGACTTAAGGAGCAAGCAAGGGTGGGATAGGCTTCAATATGCAGGACACAGCAGGAAAAAGAAATCATCTACTAACCACCCTTGTCTCTATTTCTGGCACATTCTTATTACCAAAAAGATAAAAGGAGTTGGTAGATGTGAGCAACATTTTAGAAAGGACAAAGGATGTGGAGTTCTGCGACACCGCTAGAGCAGTGGTGGCGAACCTACGGCACGCATGTGGCAACTGGCTGTTGTTATCACTGAAAGCTCTAAAAGGTTCACCATCACCACCCTACAGTAATTACCCAGGGATAAACAAAGGATCCTGCAGCCAATTCCTGAGCTAAGGATGGACCTGGCCACCAGCTTCCAGCTGGTCAAACGGTCACCTAAAAACCCAGCTAGTGCTGGGTCCACAGATAGGAATTGTAATTGGCTTAACCAGATAAGCACTCTCGATTTCAACAGGGCTAATATGTGAATTAAAAATATATCATTTATAAATAATATCTCTCCTGAAGCTAAGCACAATAACTGATAATACTTGCAACTATTGACTTAAATTTCAAATTTTTCCCCAAATGTTTGTGACACAGAAACCTGCTGGAGGGAGAAAGAAAACCCACATTAAATAAAAATTAAAATCTCACCTATAAAGGAAATTAATTTTAAATCTTACTGTTTCTGCAAGACATGGAACCTCACTGTGGAGAACTTCGACCTTATGAACTCAAGGTTTCAAGCGCCGCAATGTATTGCTGAGGCATTGTGCAGTCTGGCTGGCTAGGTCACCCCGGTGTAACTGACACATCAGTAATGATGGGAAGCGATGACCATTTCCTTGACATCCACTGCCCTGCATGAAGTGGCACTTGGAATCACTTGCTCATTTTATGCCCAAGTGAGTCGGCCTTTCTCTGCTAAGATATCCCCCAGATATCGCCCACAAGTATTTAAGAATGAGCCTAGCCTTTATGATAAGGACAGTCAGAGAAGAAAAAGAATTTAAAAGGCACAGAAATCTGATGTGTCTTGGACATGTGGATTATGCTCTCACAAAGGCCAATTAAAAAGGCACTCCAGTCAAACAGAAGCTGTTTACTTACGCTTACATTTCACTACCACACATAAACACATACCATTCGCAGTTTTAGCATCTTCCAGGTAACTACTTGAACGCATACCTTTTACCAAGTGCAGGTGGAAAATGCTGCATCCTTTCCTAGCTAAGGCAGTTTGGACCAAAAAGAATTAAGAATCACAACACCCAGCCAAGTAAACGAATGACAGCAATCCTGCAGCTAACCTTGGAAGACAGAACTTTGAAAGGGAGTCAAGTTCAATATTTATATACTTGGGGGAAGAGTTTTGTTTCAGAAAAATATTTGGTACAGTGTCTGTTCAGTTACATGAAGAACATTGTAAAACCACCACTAAAACAAAGCAGACTCAAATTCAACACAACGGTATGTGTTTCCAACCTGGAATCGACACCAAGAAAGAGCTCCCCTTGGTTATGAAAATCCTGGAAAGAAATCACAATGACCCCATCCGGGAACATGGCCTGTGCAGCGGTAATACTTTTAAACAGCATAGCCGGTTTCCACTCCCCCTTTTCATATGGATTTTCAGATTCCTTGAACTGAAAATAGTACATAAATGTTTTCATGGAGGGGAGATTTAAATAGGAAATAAAAAATGGTTACCATGGGCAGAAAGATGTAAGTCCAGAGGCCCAAGGTAGCAACTGTAGTCTAGGATTACAATATCGTATTGTATACTGGAAACTCGCTAAGAGAATAGATTTTTGTTCCCTTAACCCCCAAAAGGGGAGCAGGTAGGTAACTGTCCAGCCTATGTGGTGGTGAGAATGGATATGTTAATTTGCTTGACTATTTTTTACGTATATCAAAACATCATGTTGTACACTTAAGTATACACAATAAAAATTTTTAATAAATAAAAAATTTAAATCAAGTTAACTTTAAAAATATAGTACTGCATATTAATTAATTTTAATTGTTTTATTAAGTGAAATAAGTGCAGCTACATAAAACATGGAGGAAAGCCTTTTTTGGTAAACTTTAAAAATATGCCACTTGGCCCAGCAATTCCCACCTGAGCATTTGTTCCAGAGATGTGCAAACATGTCCACACACAAATTTCCGGGATGATGTAAATGTTCCGCATCAAATCTTGATGTAGCTGATGGTTACACGGCAGTACCCATATGTCAAAATAGTGCAGTTAAGGTAAGTACATGTCCACGTATGCATATTTTGCCTCCAAAAACAGTAATGTTGAAAAAAATCCCACATAGGAGAGAGACATGGACAGAGGTAGGTGCGAACCAGTAATACCAAACTTCTCATCAGTTAAAGCTGAGTGACTGGTATAGTCTTTTATCGTGTTAATCTGGTTTATTTTTATTTTTATTAGTGCATGTTTGTAGTACATAATGATTACATATACATATCACATCTTAATTTTTTTTTTGTCCCCTTCTCCTCCCATCTCTCCCCCCTCCCTCCATCTCTTGGTCATCTGCCATTTTCTAAAATAAAAAGTTTAAAAACAGATATCCCTGAAATATATTGAAAATTTTTCATACCACAGAAACAAATTAGACCCCTCAAGACTTTCTCTGCATGTAAAAGTCGTCTCTAGAGATCCACAGAGAACCCTGTGCCTGGGCTTCCCAGGGAGAATTTTAAATGTAGCTCATTACTTTCCCACACTGCCCTCCGAGCCATGCCACCTCCGCCTCATGGAGCGTCAGAGGGAAGCGGTATGGTTGTCTCGATGACCACCAGCCCCCATCACCCTTTTGCAGCCCCTTGTGCAGATTCTGCTACACATGGAGAAAGCAGAGCTGCTGCAGATGCTGCAGCAAACAACCGATCTGAGGGATTTTTCACTTTAGCCTCTCTCCGTCTCATCTGTGAACACGCTGCCTTTATAAATCAACGAGAAAATGCAAACGTACTCCTTTGAAATCCCAATTTTTTTAAAGTTGATATTCAAGTTTTTGGAAGTTCACTTTCTTATTTCTCAACAATATTGAGACATAAGTGTTTAGAACAACAGCATGCAGAGAACAACCCCAGTCAATTTCTCTACCAGGCACACACAAGCTTAGTTATGCACGCAGCACTGCACGTGTCTCCGACTTCTAAACTGTGCCTGAGGAAAGTTCTACCATTTTCACACAGCCTGTCCCAAGAACAGAAGCACCAGACGGGCGAAGAAGAAACTCAGAGTAAACGTCAGCTATCGCAAGGTGTAACGCGCTAATGCCCGCCTCCGTGGCAGGAGGATCACAAGAGCACTCAGGCAAAGAACATTCTTGAAGGAGCCTAGTAAGTGGGCTCAAGTATCAGTACCAGTCAGTTCCCTGTAGATAACACAAGATAAACACAGAAATTAGCTAATGTTGAAGATCTGAAACCTACATACTTTATATCTATACACACATCTTTCTATAAAACACTTCTTTATGTTTATACACGTCTGCTAAATTCCACTGAAGAATTTCACAAGATGTTTTAAAAGCAAACACGCAGCACGTAAATAAAACATTCACTGATCATTCATTCATTCATTCATTCATTCATTCATGGTGTCTACACATAGGGAATCCCTCTTCAACAGAAATAAAGTCTAGAGCTTCTGTGCTAGTAGTAGACGGACCCAGAAGCGTTGAGGACAGTAAGTGGCAGGGGCCTAAGCCAAGGTAGAGGCAGAAGAATTTGCAGGTCACCATCTGTTACACCTGGTTGGGCGAGGCTTCTCGGGTTCAGTGACATTTGAGGGCGCCTGAGGAATCCAGGGAGAAAAAATAGCGCCTGAACCCACTTGCAAACCGGAGACACAGGGACCAGCGTGGCCAAGGTGCAGGGAGCTGGGGGCAAGGTCGCAGGAGGTGGGAAAGGGATGTATGAGGCACAGAGCCCTCTGGGCCTTTTTCAGGATCTGAGCATCCAGCATGAGGGAGACAGATGCAGAGCTACCGGAGGATGAGAGCAGAAATGATCCTATTAAACGATTTTAAAAGATGACTAGCTGTGTGGGAGGCCAGACAGGCGCCGAACACGTCTGGAAAAAGAAAATCAGTTCAGGGTAGAGAGAGACCGCAGTGCATTCGGAGGACTGGTCTAGCTTCATCTGCACACAGGCTGTGCTTTGTTACCACGCAGATGGCCTTGCAGGAACTCCACACAGGGCAGCGGAGTTGCTCTCTTGTCGCCACTGGACTGGGGCTCAGGGTTTTTGAGGAAGAAGCATGAGTCTCCTTACTTCTCCGGGTCGAGGTTGATCTGTTGGCTACTGGTTCCTCTATCTCAATTAATCTAATAGGTGAGTAAAAGAAGACTGCCAGTTTCCCAAACAGGCATCTTTTCCAGCACACCCCACACAAATATCAGAAAGCAATTATTTTAATCTGCTGACTACATATAAAGGTTTCAGATTTCTGTAGTTATCCATAACTTTAATCACAACACACGTGTACCATGGTGGTCAAAACCCATTTAACCACCATTCCTAAAAGACAAATGAAAACCATAAAACCCATCAGCACGCACCCAGATTTCTGTTTCATAGTTAATTTATGAAATTTCTCTTGTAGGGAAGACACTCAATCACACCCTCCCTCCAATTTCTTTAAATTCAGCACGTCTAGCAAGAGCCTCGCCCATACGTCGTCGGCGTCCTCGCTTCCAAGTATTCAAGGCTGGGCAGGAAAATCAGCATGTACTACCTATCTTTCAGGACTTTTAGCCACACTTGAACGTTACTAATGGGTTTAAGAGGGTGTCAGGGATGCTCGCTGTCCTGCACACGTTGGCGATTTCCTCCCGGGCTCTAGCACTGGCATAAATGAAATCATCCCGGCCGTGCAGTGAATCACAGCTGGCGTGAGCACTGCTCTCTAATGATGAGCAAGCGACACAAAATAAGATGCTGATTCCACTCTGGAATCTCATTTCAGCATCTTGCATAACGTTCGTTACCAGGCAGGATTTTAAAACAAAAATAAATGTATTCATATAATTCTCTAGAAAATTGATAGCTCCCCCACCCGCCTTCCAAAAAGCAGGCGGCATCTCCATCCAGGAAGGGCCGAGCTAAGCTGGTCAGAGGCTATTTAAATGGATAATCGGGGCTGCTTCCCCGCGGAGCGCTAATGGGGTGGGCACGCCAGACGCCGGCCTTTCCTCGCCTCTCCCCGCGTCCCCAGAGCCTGCCCCCTTCAAGTTCTTCTAACAACTGAGGAGATTCCTCTCTCTGGGAATTGGGCATGCAGGCATCACGTCAGACAGCGTCTTCTTTCTTCTCCTCTCCTTTTCCCTTTCCTTCCATCCTCAAATCCTATTTCATTTTGTTTTGTTTCATCTTATTGTACTGGAGGCTTCCCCACACCCCAACTGCCTTAAACCCTTCCTGGGATAAGGGGGGTAGAGACAGAGAGAGAGAGAAATAATCAAATCAATCCGGGTTTCTTTCTCCGGGTCTAAATTTAAATACAGCCGCCAGGGCGAAGCGGCGAAGAGGCTGCGTGGGCGGACGCGGCGAGATGGCTCGGCATCCAGGAGCAGAGGATGGAGAACAAATGCTGGGGGACTGGAGGGCTGCGAGCGCGCGTGTGTGTGAGTGTGAGCGTGTGTGCGCGCGCTCGTGGGTGCAGTCACTCCTAGGGCAGGGGAAGGAGGGATTCAGGAAGAAGGGAGGGAGAGGGGAAAGATCCACGCAGTCAGGCGGGCCCCCACCCGACCCTCGCCACCCCCCGCCGCCGCGCGCCCCGGAGCGCAGAGGCCGGGCCGGCTCGGAGCGAGGCCCGGGCGCGGCGGGGCGCGGAGGGCGCAGGGGTCCGGCAGCGACGCGCGGCCCAGCCCCGCACCTACCTGGCCCCGGCGGGGTGGCGGACGTCCCGGGCGCCTCCGGCCGCTCGTCCTCGGCCTCCGCGCGCTGCTTCTGCTGCTGCTGCCGGATGAGGCTGAGGTCGGAGCGGCCGAGCTCGGCGCCCGCGGCCGCGGGGAGCAGCGGCGCCCGCAGCAGCGCCAGGACCAGGCCGAGCCGCAGGGCGCAGGGCGCGCGCGCGCCGAGCCTCGCCATGGCCGGGAGCCGCAGGCCCGCGCGGCATGTCCGCGCCGTGCACCTCGCGCCGCTCCCCGCCGGGAGGGGGAGGCCGAGGCGGGAGTGTGCATCCGCGCTCACGTGACGCGCCGGGCGGGGCGAAAGGGGCCGGCAGCCGGGCTCCCCGCGCGGACGCCGGGACGGGCGGGGGGCGCGGCGCGGCGCGGGGCGGAGGCCCAGACGAAAGGGCAGGGAGCCCCGCTGGGGCTGGGAACCTGCAGACCCTGCCATCCGGTGAGAGGCAGGGGAAAGATCTGCAGAGTGCATAAAATTCCTCCTGCCCGACCCCAAAGTAGAAAAGAAAGGCGCACATTGGTTACCCTCTTGTAACACACTTTTTTTCCCTGGTACTGGGGATTGAATCCGGGGTCTTCACACTGAACTACACCCCCAACCTTTTTATCATTCATTCATTCATTCATTTTCTTACAAGATTTTGCCAAATTGCCAAGGCGGTGCTCAGACTTGCGATCCTCCTGCCTCAGCCTCCCAAAGTGCTGGGATCAGGCGTGCGCCACCTCATAACACATAACAAGGCATCAACACATCCAACAGTCAGAGCCTCCACCAAATCGGTTGTGTTGCATCATCACCATCATTGCTTAACGAGAACTTGGATTGAGGCTTCCCAGATTTTGAATAAAATTCCTTTTTCTGCCTGAGTGGGAATTCCTTGTTACATCATAAAATAGGCTTAAGTACATTTTTCCTGACTGTAACCTGCCTACACTTTTCATTTGTGCGAAAATAACTTCCCGGCACTTAACTAGGCCTTTCCTATGTGCCAGGCTTTAGTCAGGTGATTGGAATAAGTAAAATACAATCCTGTATTCTAAGCGCACATCACCTCTTAGGGGAAAAGAATAAACAAAATACCCAGTGTGCTGGTTACAAATGGAAAATCATTAAAATATTCCAAGGTTACACAGGATTGGAATAAACTGACTCTAGCTTAGGGAGGGGGCCATGCCGTGCTGGGGAAGGTAGCATGTATAGAATAAGAGTTTGCAGAAATTAGAGAACCAGGTCATCTAAAAAGTGCGTGTATGTGTGTTTGTGTGTGTGTGTGTGTGTGTGTATAAAGCTCAGATGTGTGTGCTGCACTAGCACGATGTACTTGGAAAGGCATGACCAGTGAATCTAAGGGAGGATGGACAGTTTTAAATTGAGAAAAGAAAGGAAACCAGGTCCTTAAAAATAGCAATGGCAAACGCTTGCATAGTACAGTACTTCCCGCGTGCCAGCGCTGCCCACGAGCTTTACAAACCTTGGATGCCGCGCAGGAACTAGCGGCGGAGGGGCTCTGGGAACTTGGGAGCTTTTCTGGTCTCCAGGAGCTCTTCTGCTGCATTCTCCTCCAAGCTACCTCTGGACCTCAGAGAAGAAAGGAGAACGGAAATGGCTCCAAAACCTGACTTGTGGTTCCAAAGGAAAGAAGCGCTGCTAGGATTCTGTCTTCCTGCCCGTGGTGGTTGCTGTACCGTGATGGGTGGATGCAGTACTATGTCTTTAATTTAGTATAGCAGACCTGCTGCAGGCAAAGCCACTGAAAACAAGCTCTCAGCAGAGATGGACCTCAAGGCTTTCAATATCGCGGACTAGTAAAAGAGAGATGTTTTGTCCATCTAAAGCAGTTAGATGGATTTTAAATGCTTCGTGACTCATACAGTTAATGCTTAAATTATGTGCAATATACAAAAACTTTATTATTGCATGTAATCAGAGCTGGTAGTTGGTGAATCCAAAAAGGTGGTTGAGATACATAAAATCAGTATCTTAACTATATCTTAAACTATTTATTTTGTCATAAAATAAGTAAACGTACATTTATTCACCAATCTTTTTTAAACACCATGGAGGATACCAACAAGAGGACAGGCTACTGCCCGGTGTGGTGGCACATGCCTGTAATCCCAGCACTCGGGAGGCTGAGGCAGGAAGATCAAGGCTAGCCTGAACTACATAGTGAGACCCAGTCTCAAAAACATAAGCAAGACGAAGGTGGAGGGGAGGGCAGAGGGAGAGGAGAGGAAAGGGTCTGAAGATGAGGATAATGGAGGCATGGGTATGATCAACATATATTATGTGCATTGAAACCCAATATTTTGTGAAATTAATAGACATTAATACAAATGTATTTTTAAAAGAAACAGATATTCTAAAAAGACAGAAATTCTGGGTAGCTAACCACCTCCTAGAGTTTGAGTCATCTGCCACAATTATACCCCTATCATTTGTAGTTTTGGTGTAGGTGGAAAGAGTTCTAAACACCTCTGACAAACAATTTGAGTGCCCAATCCATCTATGTTCATTTTCCCGCAAGTTTCTACAATTTTCTCACACATATTTAGTAGATTTAGTAAATTTTGTTTCCATAGACACAATTCTTCTTCTCTGACACTCATATTTTATTATTTTCCTATAACATATGGAACTGGCAAAGAAAACAAATTTGGGGAAAAACATAACTGCCTTTTGGCACACACACACAAACCATCTTGTGGGGATAAAAACAAGTGGACATTCACGAAGATGAATCCTGCTAACCACATGTGTTATAAAGTCAGTGTGTTTCACAGAGAGAGAGAGAAAAAGTCAGTGAACCCCAGAAGTTATTTTCAGGTGCATAATCCATGAGAATGTTCATGCTCAACACAGTGTCATCATTAATGTCAGGAACTTTCTATTTTTGCAAAAATACTGCAAGAACCATCAGAAAGCAAAGTGTGTGTAACTCATCCCTGCCTAGGACCTCCTGGTGCTGCTTCATGGCTCTTCCATCAAGTCCATTCTGCCCTCTCATGACCTGGGCCCATTGCTCGATTTCTTATGTAAATGCACAGGGTGTAGTAGTCTTCTGTTCCTTTAACTAGGCTGATAGGAGCTGGCCCAGCCTTCCCATTTGTGACTCCCTCTGCCTGGATCTCCACCTCTTACCCTTTCACCCCTTACCCATAAAGCTGAAGATGCAGCTCAGATGTTACTTTTCCCAGGACCCCTTTCCTAAAACCTTGGGCTCAGATACCCTGCTGTGAGCTGGCATTACACTCCTATTTCCTCCCAGCTCCCTAATACCTACATGCTTGTGTCTTCACTAGTTTGGGCTCCACAAGGCCAGGACCATCATGTGTCCAGCCATGTCTCCAGCTCCTACTGCAACGTCTGACTCTGATTGTTCAATTACTCGATGGAGCTTTAAGAAATAGAAAGTTGATGAAGGGGGGAACAGCTCTGAAATCAGTGATTATCCACTTGTTACTTACAGAAGATCCGAGGCTTCAGTTTCCTCATCTGTATAGTTCGAGAAATAATAGAGCCAAAAGAGACAACAAAATGAGATAACGTGTGAAATACTTAGAGTTTCTGCTCATAGGATCTCTTCAGTAAATGCCACCAATTACTCCTTTTGTGCAGGCGATGTGTATTTGTTCTGTTTCATATATGTATCTTATATGTATATAAAGGGTTTGTGTTATGTATTACCTCATATAAGAAGTATTTTGCAGATGTGACTGAGCATGGTGAGTTCTTCCCGGATCATACAGGTGGGGCCCTCCCTACTGACAAAATTAACTGTATTTACATATACATACTTACAGGAAACAATCCCAAAACGAAACTAGGAAAACCAACTTACAATAGCATCAGAATTAATTTAACAAAATAAGTGCAAAACTTTTACTCTAGGAATTATAAAACTTACTCAGAAACATTAAGAAAGATTTAATAGAAAAATATCCCATATCCATGGATTGGTAACTTTAAGATTGATAAAATGATTGTGCTCACTAAATTGGTCTGTGTAATCAACATAGTGCTTGTTGGAATCCCAGATCACTCCTTTCTGACAATTGCAAGCTGATTCTAAAATTCCTGTGGAATTCTGAATCCCAAAAACCATCTTGAATAAAAAGAACAAAGGACTCATACTGCCTAATTTCAAAACTTACTACAACAGAAGGAATGAAGACGCTACTATACTGGCTAAAGGACAGACATATTGATTGACGGAAAACAGTTGAGACTGCAAAATTACACCCGTTTGTCAATGGCTGACTGGTTTTCAACAAGAACACCAAAACATTTAATGAAAGAAAACAGTCTTTTCGACAAATGCTGCTGGGCAACTGGACAGCCACATGCGAAAGAATGAAGTTGGACCTGTCACGTCACTTACAAAATTAGCTCAAGTTGGATCACAGGCATGAATGTAAAAGTTAAAATTTCAAAACTCTTAGAAGAAACACAGGAGTGACTCTTCACGGCCTTGGATTCAGCAATGGTTTCTTAGTCTGACACCAAAAGGCCAAAGGACAAGAACAACAACCAAATAGATAAATTGTACTTCATTAAAATTAGAACTTTTGCACATCAAACACTATCAAGAAAACAAAAAGACAAGGCACACAATGGGTGAAAGTATTTATAAATCGTATATCTGATAGGGGCCCTGGAGCCAGAGTAAAGGACTTTTAGAATTCAACAACAAAAATACAATCCAATTTTGCAAAAGAGCAAAGGGCTTGAGTAATTTTTCCAAAGAAGGAGTACAAATGGCCAAAAAGCACACGCAAAGAAGCACAGTATTATCAGTTACAAGGAAACGCACAATGAGTTGCCTCTTCACATCCGTTAGGATAACTATGAGATTTAAAAATCATAAAAGACAATAGCAAGTATTGGTGAGGATACTGAGACAGTGGAGCCCCCATTCACTGGTGATTTGAAAAGTAAAATGACACAGCCGTTTTTGAAAGCTGGCAGTTCCTCAAAAGGAAAAAAGATAGAATTACCCAATGACCCAGCCATTCTACTTCTACATGTATACTCCAAAGAACTGCAAACAGGTGTTTAAACAAAAACGTGTGCACACATGGTCGTAGCAGCAGTATTCACGATAGCCAAAGCGGAAATAACCCAGTTGTCCAGCAACAGAGGAAAGGATAAAGAACACGTGGACCATCATAACAATGGAGTGTTCCTCTGCCAGACAAGTAGGACGAAGTACAGATATGGACTGCAACCCGTGTGAACGTTGAAAATGTTCTGCTAAGAGAAAGAAGCCAGGTGCAAAAGATCACATATGATATTAAATTAACCCGAATCGGCAAATGTATAGAAACTAAAAACAGATTAGTGATTGTTAAGGACTGAGGAGTGGATAGGAGGATGATAGATAAAGAGTATGGATCTCTCTGTGGTGATGAAAATGTTCTAAAATTGACTAGTGGTAGTTGTACATTGCCATAAATATACAAAAAATTTAAATTATAAACTTGTAAAGAGTGAAATATGAATTATCACATAATAAAACTGCTTTAAAACAAAAAGGAATCAGGAAGCAATGGTTTTTTAAATTCTCAATATATCCAAATTTCAGAAGATGCTAAAATTAAGAGATGCACTGTTAAGAAAATGTACCTTGGGCCGGTGAAATGGCTCAGCGGCATAAGCGCCTGCCTGGCAAGCGCGAGGTCCTGAGTTCGACTCCTGGAACCCACGTACGAAAAAGGGGCCGCTGATACCGCTCAGCTGCACAGGCGCCTGCTGGCGTGCGAGGTCCTGAGGTCGACCACCGGTACCCACAAAAAAAATAAAAAATAAAGAAGAAAGAAAATGTGCCTTAAAGGAAACAAAAACAATTTATCCAAACTAATAGCTCAGGAAATTTTCTTTCAAGAGACTAAGCATGTGACTCAGACATTAAATAGAAGCCAAAAAATAGAGGTGGATTATAGGAGAAATCAGTGGACGAGCCTCTTGTCTAATAGAGTAAATACCTGTGACACACACAGGAGGCCTGCAAGGTTCCTGTGAATGTTACATCAACAGAAACACGCCCTGCTTGGTCTGAAAGGAAGAAGAGAGAGAGAGAGAGTAAAAATGGAAGAAGTGTATTCAATTTACAAAGTTGTACTGGCTGGACCTGGCTGATAGCACTACTCAGGCACAAACACGCATTTCATGGGGGAGAAAAGGCAGTCCCACATGGTGGGGGCATCAGTTACCGAGAATTATTCACACTAAGTGGAGGTTACTCAACTAGATTTTTTTTCCTTTATGCGGGTACCGGGAGTTGAACTCAGGACCTTGCGCTTACCAGGCAGGCGCTTATACCGCTGAGCTATCTCACCAGCCCTACTCAATTAGCTTTTGAAATTACCTGAGATCATTCACGCCTTGTTTTCCTTGAACCAGAACGTCTGTGAGTGCGTCACTGTGCGTTGCGACCTGTTTCTTGGTTTCCCATGTCCACGTAGAGACAAAGATCACACCCACGTGGATCCCTCATCCTACTTCAGATGATTCAGATGATAAGGTTTGGGATGTTCTCCCTGATGGGATTTTTTGGTCTTTTCACTGAGGCCACGGTGGGTTGAGAATTTGTAGAACTTTTGAGATTTTACATGAGAGACCGGTGTGAACATTGGAGTGCCAGAGAAGACTGTGGGAGACACAGTGACTGCCCCGACGTCTATGGCCGATTGAGCTGAACCTCTGAATATGTTAGCTGACATGGCCAAAATCACTTCGGAACAATTTAAAACGAACTCGTTGTCCAAGGTGTGATAACACCGTGAAGCATCTCCAGTGCCCCAGAGTGCATTGGCCTAAGGAAGGATGTGGAGTAGGTGGGACGAAGAGCTGGATTTGGAGAATTAAAAGACACTATCCCTGTGGGGTGGACAAAGCAGATTCTCGGCTTTATCACTAAATCACCGCTATGTTGCAGCTGCCTTGAGAGGAAAGGGAGCTCCACTGGAAACAAAGTGAAATTAGCTACTGCTCTGTCGCCTCTAACTATTGCTTGGAATCACTGGGATACCTGTGGGACGATGGGGAGAATATCTGAGAGGTTCAATTTCTGCCAGTAATTTAGCACCACGTGGTAGTGACGTGTTTGGCTCTAGTTTAGTAGTAAAGGTTCCAGTCAGAAAGTCGAAATTAGTATTACTAAGTAGGAAATTTACCTATTTTTAATAAACTTTTTTCCTTCTTATTTCTTAATTAAAGTATACTAAAAAGATTCAACATAATTGATTTGTCTGCCAATTAAGTGATACTACCCCTGAATTAAGATTTTTATGGCACTGCTAATAATCTCTTCCACATTTTTAACTGCACTGTTCAAAGTGAACACATTTATAAGCTTCCAGAATTTTCTTGGGGAGTTTAAAAATACTCTACACAAGATCAAGAATAATTCTGTTACTCTGGCAGAGAGCAGAATTATCTAAATTAAATACTACTACTTATAATGTGCATCATTTTGCACTTTGGGGAGTAACTAGTTAATATTCTCTATATAGGATTGTCCAAAAAGTAACTCCTGAAGAGTCCCACTTCAATACTCTGAAAAATGGAGTACTAGTACTTTGGGATGGAGTACTTTGAAATAAGTGAGGTTTTTAAAATACCATGGTGTTAAATTACTGTGTTAAATCCAAATTCAAAATATAGACACTACTTTTCTGAAAATAATTTATATTTCTTTATGCTTCAGGAAATGGGGCTGACCAGGTATGAGGCAGAACCTAACCATGTTACTTTCTAGGGGATTTAGAACAGTAGAAAGTGAATAAAAATATTACTTGGAAAAATATTCATAATGCACTGATATTGATACATCTCAGCCTACTCACTGGATAATAACAAATCTATTGTATAAGTTATATCTGTAATCTAGACAGCATTGCACAGCAAAAAGTGTACTGAGCCAGGAGTTTGAATCCTGACTTAATGGCTTTGGGTGTGTAACGAAGTCCAGACATTGGTAACCCTTTGAGGGGGCTGAAGTAGGCTCCTTCTCACCTGTGGTTCTCAACAGTTTAACCAAAATCTGCCTTGAAAGTCTTCTTTGTTATTGTCTTCTTTGAGGTTCACTGAGCTTCCAGAAATTGTAGGTTGCTATTTTTAAAAATCAAATTTGGAAATTTTTTAGCTTTAAATGACTTCAAATAATTTGTCTGCCCTGTTTTCTAAGACTCTTTTCCACCCAGCTAGATTGTCCCACAAGTCATCGAGTCTGTTTTATTTATTTTTTGCAATCATTTGTGTGTGTGTGTGTGTGTAAATTTGGATAAATACTATTGACCCATCTTTAAATTCATCAATCCTTTTATTCCATCCACTCTACTTTTAATCCCCCTCCAATGGATTTCTGACTTCAGATATAATTTTTAATCCTAAAATTTCCATTTGGGTCTCTTTTGTTAGTTTCCAAATCTCTCCTGAAATGCCCATTTCTTTTTTTCCCATTATATTCATGCTTTATTATGGACTCTTTAATATTGTTATTTAAAGTCATATCTGCTAATTCATTTGTGTTTCTATTGACTGGTTTTTTTCATAACTGTGGATCATATTTTCTCATGTGTTTCTATTTCTTCCTGTTTATATACACACACATTAGATGGAAGTGACATTGTAGACTCAGGTTGTATTATTTTCCTCTAAAAGTCACTGCCTTTACCAGCAGACCGTTCCATTGCAGGAAGATCACTCTCAACTTGAGGAAGGTTGGCTTTATGCTTTGTCAAATTGGGCCTATTTTGATTTTACCTTTTGTTCTAAGGTGAATTAATTAACCTTGATGGAATATTTATTCCCAAAGCATACACCCTCTGGAGTTTCAATGGAAAGACTTGAGTTTTCCCAAGACCCTGTGTCTGTGTAAGACTTGAACTTCAGTCTTTTACTTCTCCCATAGTGGAATTCATTCTTCTACTCTTCCAGCCTTCGGCTTGTTGCTTTCCTTCTGGGCACCTTGGACATGCACAGTTCAGGGCTGGCCCAGGATTTGGGGGCATGTTTCCATCCTTCCTTTCCTGGAGTTCCCTCCTCGATTTCTAGCCACAGTGGCCATCCCATTTTCCAGGAAACAAGGAGGTTTCTGCTCACAGTCTATCCACGTCGCAGGGAGCAACCTCATGGGAAAAGTATAGTTCTCTTTGAGAATCAAATCCCCTCCAATAGCTGCCTGCTTTATGCCTTCAAAGGATTTTTGTCTCATTTTCCTGCTTTGTTCAGAATTTACCATTGTCATCTGATCCAAGCTATTCTGTCATTATTGGAATGTGAAACCCCCTTTAAAATTTAAATGTCCAGGATTTTACTCTGAGGCACAAAAATTATAATTTTTTTTTAAATCTAATGAAGTCAGTCAGTTATGTTCAAGTATTAGAGTATCTGGGATCAATATGCCTTGTTTTCAGATCTAGATTATGTACAAACAAGCCAATAGAGAGGATATTTTAGATATAAACTGGAGAAGTGTTTGATACAGCAAACTCGTTGTGTGAGTCTCATCTCACTGTTGCTTGGATGCTGAATGTCCCGCAAGAGTGTCTATGTTAACATCCTAGACTTGGTCCCCAGGGTGGCTTCCCCGGGCTGTGGGACCCAGAACTGTGGGGCCCCAGGCCCCTCCTTTCCCTTTTATTTCCGGGCACAGGGTGAGTGATTCTGCCTCACCACAGGCCCAAGCAACTGGGACAATCATGGACTGAAACTTCTAAAACATGACTCCGAAGAACCCTTTTCTAAGTCCATCGTCTTAGATATATTGTTATAGTGAAGAAAAGCTAACAGACTCATTTATCATTTCAGTAAGATCTGCTTAGGAGTTACTTCCTCCAGTTCCTAGAGAGGTCAGGCAAACTAGGCAAGTGAGTAGTGAGGGCCTAGAAACAGAAGTCTTTCTGGGGTTTGTGGTCACCCAACACTTGCTGGCTGTCTAAGAGCAAGCATTGCTAAGCTCTAGGTCTGGATCCAGGCAAGAACGGACCCTCCAGAAGGTTGCAGTTTTTAGAAGCTGGAATCTTGGTCTTTTGAGTAAACTTTTCTAACCCATTAGTGTTGCCAGTTCATTTATTCTAAAATACTTGCAGGCCAAACAAAACACATTGGGCCATTGCTTGCCAATTTATGACTCCGCCCCTAATCCAAGTGGTTCCCTGGGCCTTGGTTCCCTGGGTCTATTGTACGTGACCTCGTGGTGCTAATCCTGCCACTTCTTCCTTCAGCCTAATATGTCCTAGATCTGCTTCCTCAATTTCCCCTTCATTCCTTATCAACATCTTGTCCTTTTAAAATGCTTTTGCCGTTCAAAATATAAAACTGCTCAATTCTTTTTCTGAAAAATAAACTTTTTTATTATTTCTTACCAACATGGCTACAGAAGAATGAATTTTGTGGTATTTCAAGCCTCCTGGCAAATAACTCTAATTAATGGTTTGGCTTATTTATGATTTATCACCATTGTAAGTTGCAGAAATGTTTTTAAATTAACCTGGGAAAAGAGAAGTCCACTACTCTCATAATTCTCAGACTAATAAAGTGGGTGGTGGCAAGATTGATATTTGGTAAGCACTTAATATGTGCCTTTGATAACCTTTATGTTTTCTCATGAAGTCCTAACAACCTTAAACATCAGTACTTCTTAGATGGAGAGAGGTAGGGCCTGTGATAGGACAGAATTTTGAACCCAAGTGATTTCAACACTTTTAGAATTATTTCATGTATTTTACATCATTTGATCCTAAAGAAGAGCTAGCTAAGTCAGCCAGGACAGAAAAGTCTCTTGCCAATTTATACTTCTCATATCCAAAACATCTGCTTTCTTAACTACGGGTAGGTGCTGTACATTTTACGTTTTAATCAGAACCTAAGTGTCAAGCCTGGTGGTCAGGAAAGGGAAGTCACGGCTCGCTGGTCAAAGGGAACTTGTGCATCTAATTAAATGTATCGTTGGGACTGAGGACGGCAGTTGAGTTTGTAGAAGGGGATGAGGGGACTGGAAGGGCAGCTTCTCAATGCCATCGATATTCTATTTTCTAAACTCATTTTATTTCAGTAGGAATTGGTGACATGACATTATGTTACTTCCGTGTAACTTCTCGAGCATCTTAACACTTCTTAATCTTCCCTATGCATCTCATTTATAAAAATAGGCATTTTGTTGCAGCATAAACAATTCGCTTATCTCCCTTATCTAACGAACTTGTATTTTAACATTCTCATACTGCTTCTTTAAATTTAACATATTGTTTCTAATTACTCTGATGTTTTCCAGAAGTCAAATCTTTATGTACAATGACAAAATTATAACCTGATTAGTAAGTTTATGAACATATGTTGGTCCTTAGGAATTTAAGAATTTACGTAAGGCCAGGTACCCAGAAAGTACTACTAACTTGGCCATCCTGTCCACCAAATCCTTTTCAGTGTCTATGAACTTGATTTCAGTGATCTAAAATGCTTTAAAAAAAAAAAAAAAAAAAAAAAGAGCCAGTGATATTGCTCAGCCGCATGGGCGCCTGCTGGTGCGCGAGGTCCTGAGTTTGACCCCCGGTACCCACACACACACACACAAAAAAAAATATATATATAGACACAGACACACACACACACACACAAACACAGAGCATTGCCTGTCCCTTTTTTTTTTTGAGACATGGTCTTGCTATGTAGCCCAGGCTGGCCTTGCACTCACAGCGATCCTCCTGCCTCAGCCTCCCAAGTGCTGGGATTACAGGCATGTGCTACCACGCCGGGCAGTAGTCAATTCTCTTGTCCGTACTCTGCATGGTGTGTTTTGAGCTGGCCCATCATTAGAGGCTCCTTTCCCATTCCTCTGCGATCAGTGTCCAGGTCCAGAGCTGATGTTTTGGCCCCAGCTTTTACAGTCGGTTTTACAACAGCTGTGCCTGTAACTTTCCTCACCTGATTTGCAGTTGGCAGAGTCTTCCTCCTGACCCTCCTCGGCACACACCGAGAAGTCCGAGGACAAGGCGTCCCCGGCAAATGCGAGTGGCCGGAGTCAGGGAAAGGATGCGGTGAGAGCTCAGAGTCACCCTGACAGCACCATTCGCTTTCATCAACGAAACCCCTTGCCGCAAGAAACACGTGGTTTGGGGCTGCTCTTCTAAGGACCCCCAAAATACATAAACATTCAATTTAATGTTCCATGTTGTAGGTGATTTCTCTATGTTACTGAATTAAAAATGGTAGTATCTTTTATTATTCCATGCCTTTTGGAAAAGTTTTAAAGACTATGTCACAGTCCCGGCATTTCCTAGTTCTTTAATTTTGCTGTTTATCCCCAACTATGAAAACAGCTAGTCAATCAGATCCAATAGCTGTCAGATTAAGCCCAAAATCTGCCATTTTCTTAGATTCCAATCTTTCCTTATCACTACACTTATTTTTCCATTTTCCTTCCACTTTTTTAAATAATGAGAAAAAAAACGTCTTTTAAAAAATGAATGGCACAACCACAATCACACAAAGATGTGGCAGCTGTTAAAACTGACCGGTGCGTTCTGACGGCCCACTCTGTGATGGCAAAATGGGTCATCAAGGGCAGCCTGAAATGGTTAATTTGTACCTCAGTGTTGATTCGACAGGAAAGTAATCTTTTCAAAGCAGCAGCAAGGGCCAGTATACCTACAGAGTGTGGGCTAGAGAGGCACAGCGCGTGAACAAAACTCTCGAAAGGCCAATGGATAACAACTGCATTTTGAAGAAAACAAATATTAATAAAATGTCAGGTTTATGTTAATCTATAATCTTTCATGGTAACTTACACTGGAGGTTTCTGGTAGTGAGGGAAGTCTTCTTTTAACCAGATAAAATCCATATTGCATGGAAAGGTATTTCCAAATTTAATGAATAAATATAGGTATATGTAATACTTGTTCCTGTATCACTTCATTAACTTTAAGTTGTACTTGGAACTAAAATAAAGTGCTTTTCAACAAAATGATCTCACTCTTACGAATAAGAGCTTTGGTGGGATGAAACAAACAGAAAAACAATCTTATATCTCATTCAAAATGACACTGTAATTAACCAACCTACTGGTAGAAAGTGATGAAATGTTTTCTTTGAACAAATATTTTATCTATGAATTCATTTTAATAAGTGATGAAGTATATAGTATTTTCTGCCACCTTACGGCACTAAAGGTATGTGACTCTTGGAACATAAATGCAAAAACTGTGCATCTTTAAGGGGTACCAGGTGATGTTTTGATAATCATCTGTTTAAATCAGGTTTAACATATTTCTCTCCTCAAACATTTATATAGAACTTTTATACAGGTTAGGTTTTCCTTTATCTGAAAGGCCTGGGACCAGATGTGGTTCAGATTTCAGAGTTTTTCAGTTCTTGGAATATCTGCATAAACTTTTTTGGTTAAGTAAAGCTTGACATCCTGCTCAGAAAGCTTCAGATTTTAGACCATTTTGGGTTTGGGGGGTTCTGGATTAGGAATGTTCAACTTCTAGAATTGCAGATGTGTCAAAAGTCATGAAACAATAAAATGTGCATTTTAAAAATAATCTGACAAGGTGAAAATAATAAAGGTTAATGTGATAAAACTTAGAAATAATTGTTTAAAAATCAAAAGATTCTTAGATTTCAAGCCGACACATACTTACTTTTCTCAGCAGGTATTTTAACACTAGGTTCCCTTTGCTTTTTTTGCTTTCTTCAAATGACCGGCACTCTTAAGAACTTTTAGAGAGCTATGTCGCTTTGAGGTCACACTTTCTGAACACAATTGCAGGCTCATGTGATTAAAAATTAATGCAAAACACGACAGAAGAAAAAGATGAAGTCCATACACAAAGGTGACACCATTCGCTCAAGTTTATTGTACAGTCACAAGTTACACATTAGAAACCAAGCAGAGCCCTGTACCAGCTTTCACTAACTTAATCCAAGTTAGCAAATGACAGATTGGAGAACAGACTCATTTTATGCCTTACCCAATGTGGGTGACCACAAGAGAAGCTAAACAAAGATAATTATTTTCTATGTTACCTAGGTAGCAAATTAATTTGAGACACACAGCTTCCAACATGTCTTTAGATATTTCAAAGTGTTTCAAAGCTGGTAAGGCATAGTTCATAGTTCATGTCCAGCCTGAAATAAAATGTAGAATGGACCATTTGGGGGGTAAATAATTTTACTTATATATCCACAGCAGAATCACTCTTTCCTGCTATCAAAAATACTAATAAATCTCAGTTTAGATTAGGCTTACTAAATAAATGATGACTTCGATATTACCTAGGTTTGGTTACATTGTTATATTGCACTTGAGAACAAAGACAACAAAAATCAAAGATTCAGTACCTCTCTCAAGAAGACCATTATGTAACAGAAATTACAAAGAAATATAAGTATATACTGAATGCTGCCCATTCATAGGTTCATTATTCAAATTAGCCAAGCAACAAGTTAAAGGGACATTTTTCAAAGTACTGAGTATTTTATTTACCTTTTTGGATCCCATACATGATTTCTGGATTTTTTCCTTTTTTAAATTATTTATCAAATTACTATATATATCTAAGCTATTCATAAGTACAGCCAAGGTGACACTAACAGGTAACAGCCACACACCGGTACCCCAAGAACAACTTATCCTTCTCCAACTGGCTCATCACTACATTCTGCAACACAAGAACATGTATTAACTCACACATTCTGTCTGCTTACAAAAGTCAGCCAATCCATCACATACTGTACATTTGCCACATAACTCTCCCTTAGAGTCATGATTTACTACCAAAAATTTTTCACACTCTTGTAAAGAAGCCAGTAAAGTCTCCTCTACTAACACTTGAAATTCGTCCTTATATAAATAAAAGATTACATTCATGAGAATTAACTAAGAATGAGTAATTTCATAACACAGGTGGACTGTGGCAATGTTATTTTGATTAATTGCTTTGCCTTTCAGAATCATTAAGAACTTTCAATCAGAATTAAGATGACAATTAATCATAAGAGAAAAGTAAAGAAAAATGACCCTCACACAAATGCTTCTCAAAATATCAGTTCTGAAATAAATACTTCTATAAGAAATCAATGTTAGTATCCATATTTCTCACTTATCTCAAAGGCTCTAGAGCTCACTCAATTTTAAAAAACTGAATCACTATGAGAATTTTATACTTCAAATTTTAATCTCAATAAATCACAACTACAGTACTATTTAAAATGTTTAGTGATTAAAATAGATTTCATATAACTATTTTTTGATATTTAGTCAAGTATACTTATATGTTACTTTAAGGTAAAAAGAATCTCAGCATTTTTCTCAGAGAGCAAACTTTCAAATTATATTTCATATTTTTATTGAGAGAAATATTTTCATTTTTTGAAAGAAAAATCTCTACCATTACTTAAAGCTACAGTTTATAAAGGCAATTTAAAACACTGTGTTGATTGCCAATTGTAATATATTCAAATCTCAATAGATTACTCCTTGATATAGAGGCCATAACAGTAACACACGGTGCAGAACGAAATATCGACACTTTTGTCAAAGAGTAAATTTCTATCTGATGGATATTTTCAGAATAAAGCTATTATAAAGGAAAATAGATAAGGTAAAACTTGCTATAGACCAGCTTAGTGACTGCCTGGTGGTAGGTGACGCTTGACCCTAGGATAAAAATACTTTTTTCTTAGAATTTAAATCTATTGATGATAAAAATACTTATTGGATATGATTAAGATCTCTCAAGCTACTAATAAATTCTACACTCTGAAACCCATTAATTTTAAAGTTCACTAACGCTAAATATAGGGTCTTTCTATGTCCTAATTTATGCAACTCACCTAAATGTGCTTCTATTTTATGAATATACTCTCCAGGTTAGCTCAGCCACTTGTGCATGGAATTATAGCACAAGACAAATTTAAATTATTTTTAAAACATAGAAAAATAGTCAATTATTTAAGTAACTAATTTATGTTAAAAACCTAAGAATGCTTTAAAAGGTTTTCAGTAACTTGAACTGCCTATAAGAATACCTTTTAGCAGTATTCTGATAGCTGAGACTGGTTTTGTACATTACTTTGCTTAAACTGAGGTACTATCCACATGAGTGGCATCGTGCTATGGCTAGAAGGCAACCAGGGAGCTTCCTGAACAGCTGATCCCCCAAAGTCTTCGTGAGGTGAGAGCAGGGATCCAGGTTCCTGTATGTTACAAAAATGATCTCAACCGGTTCTCAGCAAAAGTTTTAGAATTATAAGAAAAAATACAGATACAGGAGGAAAATAAATTAATACCAACTAAAAACTCTGCTCTAATCTAAGAAAATATTATTAATAACCAATTATATCAAAGAACTACAAGCATAGACTTTTAATTAAAATGCTTCCTTTTTTTGAATTGTAAATAACCACACAAAAACAATGGACCTAGGTATAATTTGGAAACAATTTCCAACTCTATATGGCTTTAAGCATCATATTTAGCTGAAACTAAACTATTACACAAAAAAGACATTTTTGATTATAGAATTAATCTTTAATATAAGGTGGTTTAAACGATGATGTAGAGTTTAAATTATACAAGTTAAATGTAATAAAATTGATTGCAGATTAAATATAAATAAAAAGTTAACACCAATGTACCCAATTTTCATATTCAAATATTGTACCGTTGGTATTACAGGAAAGAAATCATTTTCTCCCAGTGCTGGAGGTTGAACTCAGGGCCTTGCACATTCTGAGTAAGTGCTCGGACCCTGAAATATACCTCCATCCTCCGGGACAGAATTTTGATGGTAGTGCGCTAGTTTTAAGACCTTCTACCTATAAGTGATATTAAAACCCAAATTCATGCAATTACAAAGTAGTTGGAAAAGTCAACTGTAGTGTAATGTATATCAGCACTAAGTACCTATACAAAAAATAAGGGCGCTCAGGTGCAGGTATGGATTGCTTTCAGACTACAACAATAAACGGTGAAAGTGGACCTGCTAGCTCGGAAGCAGTAACTGTGGGAAGCACTGTCTTGCATAAAGTAGTAACTCGGGCACTACCTGCCTTATGTACATTGAATGAGAACCATCACTTCAAATGTCATCATTTAAATATCTAAAAATAGAAGTCAGTGTATACATATTAAATGTATGTCTGAACTTATTTATAAAAAGAAGGTTGATAGATATTGCTCTCAATGTAGTGGCTAACCTAAGGCCACGGGGTACCATTGGCAGTCCAGTCTGGGAATTTTATTCCTCATGAAGGAGTTCTAAATTTATAATCAAGTTGTTAATCCTAATGAATCAGGATGTGGCGTAATTTAAAAGTCACGATTAAGTTTCTGAGTTTCCTTCACCATTTTCTTGAGGCTGAAGCTGTTCCCTTTCTTGTTCTTCTTGAGGTGGTCGGACACGTTTAAAAAAGCCCATCTGTAAATTGAAACAAAAAAGCAAACATTATTTTCACATCACAGAGTACCCTCTATAGTATTTTTTGAGTGACTACATTATCACTGTCATGGTTTGTATCTAGATGGCCCCCAAGGCCTCATGCGGTCACAGGGTTTTTCCGGAGGTGGCTGAATCTAGAGTGTGTGACTGATTAGTAGTGCAATGCTAGGATTAAGGGTGCTGGGACTAAGGGTGAGGGATGGCTGGATCAGTCCACTGATTGGGTTGGCACCGCCCTAATCCCGGTAGACTGGATACAAAATAAGGAACAGAAAGAGCCCTGTCGCTCTCTCTTGTTCCTTTTTCTGTCTTCTGCCACCATGAACTGTTGCCCCTCTACCACGCGCCACCCTGCCTTGGAGCCCAGCCACTTATGGACTGAAACCTCCACAAACTGTGAGCTAAATAAACCGTTCCCCCTTTAACGTTGGGTGTCAGGTATTTTTGTCTCGGCAATAAGAGAAAAGTAACTAAGACAATGACCAAGAAAACTTAACTGGTACTTTGTATAATCTGTCTTCCTTCAAATAATGCATAGTCTTATCATATACCACAATAGGTCCTTTTCCTCCTTCCTTCTTTTCATTCTTCTTTGCCTCTTCCCTTCCCTTGTCTTCTGTTCCCTCCGTCTCCCTCTTCCTCCCTCTTTCTCCACCCATCACTTACCCTGTACATTACGAACACCAACACAGCCAGCAGCAACAGTCCCGCCAGAACTGCTAAAATGATCACCCACACGGGCACAGGCATGGGCGTGGGCTGAAGGCCCCAGGTGACATTAGTGGTAACCTGTTGGGGGAAAAAGGTGTTTAGTTTTTCAAATAATTTGCTGGCTTAAATACTTGAGTGCCTATAAATTTTATTCTACTGGTATTCACATTGTATTTTTTCCATGTGATTATTTAGTGATCACATGTTGGTATTACATCATGGACAGACACACATGAAATTCCCAGCCACAGGATAAGTTCTGCTTGCATCTGCAAAGACTTTTAAATAATCCAATCCAGTTTATGATGGTGTTTTCCATTTTCAATCCTTAAAAATTTTCAAAACGCCTTCACTTGTTGCAGTTAACTTCCAACTTTCTAACTTTATGAGGAGGAAATATCCTGAAAGAGCCCCAACGTAATTTAGTATGGTCAAGATGCTAAAAGGTCTAGTCTTAATAATTCTAGATGAGAGGAGTGAAGTAACTAATATTATAAAAGGTCATAATCCTATCAAACAACTTCGTTCTTTTAAATTATCGAAATAGTTAAATATCCATTTTTTTAAACAAAATACAAGGCATTTCAAGAGAGTGCATTTATTCCATTTCCCTAAATCTACAACTTACCAATGTGGAGTTAGAGATGTCTTCAATGGGAAGGTTCTTATAAGGAAATTCTATGACATTGAATGAAGCAGATGACTTCAGAGAATAGGAATGATTCTGGTTTTCCTTCTGCAGGGGAAGGACAGTGAGATGACTTTCCAGCTGCCAGGCCTTTTTTACTTCTTCAGTGGCTGTTGGCTGCGTGCCACATCTGCCTACTTACATTCATGAAGGTCTCGGTCCACAGCAGGGACTTCACGTAGAGGATCGCACTCTTCCCTCTGTCCAGTCGCCCAACCTGGCAGACAATCCTCAAACACTGAGTGACTCCACAACCCTACAAGAGCAAAGTGTCCACTTACGAGGAGAGTTCACTCTACCACCGCATCCATATTTAAGTATGAGGTGTTTTATTTTACTCTTTTTCTTCGAAGACCAAAGAGAGATGATCCCAGTTCTTTGGTCTTATAAGAGTAATGCTTAAGCAGGCTAATTAAAATCTACATTTTTTGTTATAAAGGGGTTGGTTTTAATGTGATTTATTATAATAAAAGAACAATCCGTAATATACTAAAAGATTCATTTTTATGGCTAGACCTCAACATTCTTTAGGCAAACCCAGAGCACGGTGATTATGGTAAAATATGAAAATCAGATCACAGTATTTCTGTGGAAAAGAAAAGTAAGGAGAGTCAATTTTTAATGGCCGTTCCACATCAAGCCTGTAGAAATCAAATGGTGTGCTGGCGAACCTGCCATGTTTAGTGATTTTAGTGTGTCTTGAAGGTTGGCAGTCAAAGGAAACATCATGTTCTCTGTACTGGTCACATTAAACATGTCACATGTACACACGTGACAAAAACACCGTCCACAAAACAATACCACCAACTGATGAAGAGGAACAGAAGTGAGACGAGGAACAGAGTGATAAGGGGCATCTGTGCAAGATGCTGTGAGACTAGACGCTTTCCCCATAAGATCACAAACACGACGAACGTGTCCACCCATGCCACGAATACTCAACGCTGCACAGAAGGTCCTAGCTACTACAATTAGGCAACAGCATCTTAAAAAGATACAGAAAAGCTATCTTTTGCAGAAGACAGGGTCTTCCATATAGAAGACACTAAATAATCCATACTAAAACTAATAAAGAGCTAATACACAAGCACAAAAAGGGGGAACGTCAATACACAGATATATACTAGAAATTAAAAATTCAGAAAGCACATTAAGAAAAATCTACTTAAAACACGATCAAAAAGAACAAAATACATAGAAATAATATTGCTAAGGAAGTATAAAACTAGAACACTGAGAGCGAGAGTATTTTGGAAAGAAATTAAAGAAGACCTAAATAAATAGAAAGCCTGTGTTCACTGACGGAAAGATGTGATATTATTAAGATGACAACACTTCCCAAATTGATAGTCAGACTCAACAAAATTACTATCCAGAGTTCAACTACCTTTTTTGAAGAAATGGATGAGCTGATCCTAAAATTCATATGGAGTTGCAAAGAACCAAGTAGCCCAAGCAATCTTGAGAAAGAAACACTAGTACATGATCCTCACTTCCCAATTTCAAAACTACAGTAGTGAAAACAATTTTGATCTTGGCTTAAGAATACACATATAGGACAACAAAATAGAAATGATAGTAAAAAGGAAAAGCTGACCTGAAAGTAGAAGAGAGATTACTAAGGATGGGTGAGGGATGGGAGAGGAGAAGAAAGGTGGATGGCCGTAATTGACACGTGCATGTAAGTATCACAGTGCGTTTCATTAATTTGTACAATTAATATGTATTAATAATAATTTTATAAAATAGAATTGAAATAAAATTGTACCTATGGTTAATTTGCTTTCAACAAGGTGCCGAGACAATTTAAGGGGGAGAGAAAACAGTTTTTTTCAGCAAATGATGCTGGGGAAAGAGAATAGCCATATGTAAAAGAATAAATGTAGGCACCTACCTCACACCACATACAAAAATTAACTCAAAATGCAGCAGAGCTGTCTGTACATGTAAGAGCTATAAGTGTAAAACTCAGAAAACTAGAAGTGGCTAAGTGTAAAACTAGAAAACCTAAGTGGCTTAAACAATTTTTTTTTAATATGACAACAAAAGTCTGAGTAACAAAAATTTTAAAACTTTTGTGCATTAAAGATACTATCAAAAAAAGGAAAAAACAGCTGGGGATATAGCTCAGCAGCCCAGAGCCTGCCTGGCAAGTGTGAGATCGTGAGTTCAATTCCCGGTACCAAAAAAAAAAAGAAAGAAAAAACAAGTCACACAGAATAAAAGGAAATATATGCAGGTATATATCTGATAAGAGTAATATCCATAATATATAAGACCTTTTTACAACTCGATAAAAAACAACCCAATTTAGGGCCGGTGAGATGGCTCAGTGGCTTAAGCGCCTGCCTGGCAAGCGCAAGGGCCCGAGTTCGACTCCTGGAACCCACATACGAAAAAGGGGCCGGTGATATCGCTCAGCGGCACAGGCGCCTGCTGGCGTGCGAGGTCCTGAGGTCGACCCCCCGGTACCCACAAAAAAAAAAAAAAAAAAAACCAATTTAAAAGTGGGCAAAGAATTTGAAACTCCAACAAAGATAAACAAATGAAAAGACATCCAACATCATCAGTCAATAGGTACAAATGAAAATCACAATGAAATATATCTTCACACCAACTGGGAAAACTATAAAGAAAAAGCAGACAATAATTGCAACCATCCTATATTGCGTGTTTGGAAAATAGTTCTTAAAAAGTTAAATTTAGAGTTCCCACATGACCTAGCAATCCCATTGATTGGTTTATTCCCAAGGAAACTTTTGGAGGCATGTCCATAGCGGCAGGGACATTATTTGAAATAGGCAAAAAATGGAAACAATCTTCATCTCCACCAAATTTATGAGTGGATAAACAAAAAGTATGTCCACAGGATGGAATACTATACAGTTGTAAAAATGAATCAAGTACAACATGGATGAATCCTGAAAATATGCTAAGAAGCCAGGCACAACAGGCCCCCTATGGTATCAATCAGATCCATGTCTAGAACAGGCAAAGCAGTAGAGCCTAGAAGCAGATTAGTGGTGACCAGGAGCTGGCGGTAGCAGAGAGTGAGAAGTAGCCTCTTCATAGGCACAGCATTTCTTTTTGGAGTCATAGAAATGTTTCCAAATTACAGTGCTTAATGGCTGTACAGTGTTGTAAATATACTCAAAACCACTACATTATACACTTGAAAATGACCGAATGGTAAATGTTTATCTTAATTTTTGAAATAAATAATTCTATAGGATAGAGAATGCAGGATCAAAAGTGGGTTGGGGGTGGAGTGGAAGGCAATTGTTATTTCACATGTGCTGGTCAGCAATGCCCTCTGCTATGATCTGACATTGACGGACAAGAAGGAGACCGAAAGTCAGCCACAGGGAGCACCGGACAGAAAGTGCGCCAGGCGATGGAGGAGCACTTTTCAAGGCCTAGCGACAGAAACGCGCCTGGGGCTGTCTGTTCAGTGAAAAGCAAAGTGGGAAATGGGAGAAGCAGTGTGAGAAAGGAGAGATGATGCCGACAGAGAGGCAGGAAAGGCCTGGGTCGGGCTGGACTTCGAGGTAACTGCACGCTCTGGTTATTTTCTTTAATGAAATGGGCAGGCACTGGAGTGACGTGACCTGACCTATCTTTAAAGGAATCACTGTGGCTTCTGCGTAGTAAATGAGCTGCATGCGGAGAGACGCAGCAATAGAAAGGGCTTAGCAAGTCCAGCGAGAGAAGAGGCGGCCGGGGTGAGGTGACAGTGGCGGAGCTGTGAGAAGGGAACAGATCTCAGGCATTTTGGAAAGTAGATAATGCTAGGATTTGCTGGATTGTAGGCTGAGGGATTCGAGAGAAAGTGAAGGTTCGAGTTTTAGAGAATGGAGCCGCTATTTGCTAAACATGGATCACTGTGGAAAGAGCAGAGCTGGGAAAGCTCAAGGTATTTTAGAATTAAGTTTGCAATTTCCTATTTAGGAGGCATTCTAGTAGGCAGTTAAGAGGCTGGAGTTCAATGCAGAGGATCAGGCTGGAAATAAAACCCAAAGTCCTCTGCCCCAGACAGTACTGAGAACCACGAGACTCAGTAAGATCCTGTGGTGCAGCACTGCCCACGAGAACTTTCTATGACGATGGAACCCATCAATGCAGAGATGTCTACACTACATGGTGAGATGCCCTCCAGCCTCGTGGGGCTGCTGACCACTTGAGATGGGACTGGCTCCACACCCCTGGACAGCACGGCTCTAGTGAGTGAATGGAGGAGAAGCGGGAAAGAAACCCTAGATCTCAGTCCTGGGACACCCCGAGGTTAAAGGTCTGAGAATGGAAACTAAGAAGATAGAGGTAGAAGGTGGAGAATGAGTTGAGAGTGGTGTTGTAGGGTGACTAAGTGATCCAAAGTTACTGAGTGGTTGAATTGGATGAGGATTAAGGACCCACGATTTGGAGGCTTAATGGCAATAGGGATTGCTACTGATTAGAAACATGATACCAGGTTCTCTACTCAGTGATGGTTTGCGGATCTATTAATTTTCAAAAAGTTAAAGGACATAAGCTTTGCTCAGTATGACTTAACATTAGTTACTCATATTAATTATTCTTCTAATATATTTTTGCTGGGGGCTTCTCAGTTCAGAAAGAGGTAAGATAAAGGACTTCAGTAAAAAAAAATATGAACATAAAATATTTTTATTAGCTATCTATAGAAGAGAAGACTTGAAAATGTGGCATTAATTTGAGTAGGAAAAAGGAAGGTAAGATGACTGAATGGTGTAAAAATAAATGTAGTTCTTTTTCAGCACAGCTGCTGTTATTTTTGAAAAGTTCTTCGGCATCAGTCCTACAGTCACATATTTTAAACGTCCCCACCACCATGCACTTGAAATGGCACTTACCAAAGTGTGAACGTCTCCCTCGCTAAGGGCGAGATCCCGCTTGGTGATGACATGGTTCCCGTCACCTTGCCCCACACCTGTGTCATTCTTCTCAGTTGCTTGCAAAGATGAGATCTGGATGGCAGTGTTAAACCACATTGTGAGTAACGACGGAAAACATATTATATTGATATGTTCACCCTAACCCCTATGTCTGATAAACACATGGTGTGTGCAATTTGGGATGGTAGAAAATTCATCACTTAATATGTGGTGAATGGTAAGGACAGAAAATTAAGATTAAAGCCCTTAAGTTATCCCCAAGAAGTTAGCTATCCCTCGCCATAATTTTCCCTGATTGCAGAGTCAGAAGGGAAAATGATGAACACATGCCAAAAAAAAGCCTGAAATTCCACAGTACATTTGTAGTGAGTATCGATTACAAGTGTATGTTTACGTCATTGTTTTAACTTTCCTTAGACCATACTGTACAACAGTTTTTCATGCAAATACCTGTACTAGATTGGAAAGGGTCATATCCAAAATGTATGTAATTCTATCAAATGACATTTTCCTAGGTCATGTAAGACATGAGTCACAAGTAAAACGGTACATTCTTATTCCAAAGACAGAAATTCCAACACACAACAGCCTACTGTCATATTGTACATTGATACAAAATTCAATGGAGCCAAGGTCAAACTGAGTCCCTTAAGACTCTCTCCTGAGCCTTCCCAAATATTCCACAAATATATGGTTCACTAGGACTTCACAGAACTAATGCTGACCCAGTATACAGATAACTTAATTCTTAGCATACTGGTTATAATCTAAAATCTTTTTATAGAATCTGTGTATTAAAATAATTTAGTTCATGTATAGGTCTAGAAAGACAGCAGGAAAACAGCATCATAATGAAGAGCTGCTATGTAGCACACTACCTTGATTTTCAAAGGGTTGATCTCCACGTCTGAACTGCAGTTCATTGGTCCATCAATGTCGTAATAAAGGATGTACAACAACGTGTTATTGTTATATTTATAGGACCACTCAAGATTCAGCATTGCCTTGCTGAATGAACTTGGACCATTGTTTCTCAGCTAATAAGGAAAAGAAAATGTGAATACCCTGGGCAAAAATCTATTCTATAACCCTTTTCCTTCATCAACTTTAGAAATCATAAAAACAGTAGGATTTGAATAACATGAGCCTTATGCAAAAAGATCAAGTTCAGTATTTTTGTCTTTAATACAAATGAGAATGAAGAAAATAAAAGAGTTAAATATTAAAGAGTTATTAATGAACGATTTAAAAAAATTTTTCCTGCAGAAATAAAATTTTGATTATCTACTACAGGCCTTTTCAATTTCAGACAGAACTACAAAATGCCTGTGGGAAAATTCCCAGTGACCTATTTCTTTTATTCAAGTAGAACTAGTTGATTTTAAACAAGAAATTATATCCGTTACTTTTGTTGAACGCAAAGCTACTTGTCTAACAAAAATGAATTTGTAAATAGGGAAAATTCCAAAGAAATCCATGCTACCTACTTAAGCTATGCAGAGTTTACATAAAAATTACACAGAATTGTTTTGTAAAAGCAGCTTAGCTGTTCTCTTTGTTGGCTCTCACTAGAGCCCATTAACCCCAGGAGCTGCAGACCTCATAGATGTGCTGAACAACCGGCCCAACCTCTTCTTCCGTCTCAGGCTTCTCCTTGTACTTCCAGTTTAGAATCGGAAGAAAGATATGATCGGGACTTGAGACTCTAGACAATGACCAAAGAAAACCTACCATGAATACCGAAGTGATAGCCTCCGTTCATTTTCAAAAGAACCCTGAATTCAAATGAGTAAAATGAGATCTACTTAAAAAATCTTTTACAAAAAAACTAGTGAATAACCATACACACAAAAACTGCTATTACTGCATGAACATGTGAGGGGTGAATTGGTTAGTCAATGTGTGCAAACGTTCACTAAACTATTTAAAAGATACAAATATATGTACTTTTATTTCCTGTCTTAAAGATTTTTTTTTTTTTTTTTTTTTTTTTTTTGTGGGTACCGGGGGGTCGACCTCAGGACCTCGCGCGCCAGCAGGCGCCCGTGCCGCTGAGCGATATCACCGGCCCCTTTTTCGTATGTGGGTTCCGGGAGTCGAACTCGGGCCCTCGCGCTTGCCGGGCAGGCGCTTAAGCCGCTGAGCCATCTCACCGGCCCTGTCTTAAAGATTTTGAGTTACAATACCATTTTCAGATTATTTCAAGTATGCTGTGTGTTGAAGTGAGATCCCATTTTTTTCCCCAATATAAATTGTTTTCATAAAAATCTGGTATTGGTTGTGGCCTAGTGCCTTGGGTTTTACAGATTTTTTTTTTTAAACGCAAGACCTTTTCAACAAAATAGTGTTTGTCATCAGTTTGGTACTAATCATTTATAATTACTGTGTAATTATAAACAAAAGTACATAAAACTTTGAATATAATTATGTAGCATAAAAGTTAAGGTTGTTCACTATGATGGCATCTTAGAATTAAACAAAGCTATTACTAGGGCTGAAAAGAGAAAAAAAAAAAAAAAAAACGTTCACTAAACTTATCTTGTGACTTTTATTGTCATGTCTTGTTCCTTTTCAGAAGATCACCAAATGACCATTTGGGGGTTTGAAATACATCAGGGAGCTTATTTCTACAGAATCTACTGCCCTAGTAAAATCACCATGGAGTGTCCACTGTCCCAACGAAGCCAGGGCCTCGGTAAACTTTCAAAGGCAACACGATGACAAAGAACCCAACCTCGTAATCATACTGACCCTCGTATCTCGACAGCGGCGAGCACAGCGAGGTCAACTCTGTAAGATACAATCGGGCTCACTCTGTCGAAAAGATTAGAGCTGAAAAGACAAATGAAAACATATTTAGGACCGAATTGAGCACAATTATCACCAAAATCATACACAGACAAACCCAGCAAGTGAACAAATTCAAAGCAACAAAGATACAAAAGCCTTATAAATCAAAACAACTCTTCCATGAGCATTTAATTCCAAGGTGATTGAGTTTTATTTCCTAATTTTTAATTTTGTTTTATAAACTCAAAGTTGACAAATTCTTATAAATATTGATTTTCACAAATCCTATCATCAAGAACTGAAGTCTGAATCTCTATTATTCCATAATATTTGAAGTATATTGCATAATATATTTATAACATTTTTCTCAATAGTTATATAAGCTAATACAAGTTGTTTCCACACCTTTGGATCTGTAAATCGAACTTCACAGAAGTATCCATTTCTGATTGCTGGTGTACACTGAAACGAAGACCAGCTAAGAGCTGAAGGGGAGAGAAAAAGATGGTAATGTTAGTCACTAATTTGGAATTAGAAATTACACATTTCCAATCCAATGCCCAAATTAAAAAAAAAATCTTATAAAAGACAGTTTTTCTGAGTTTATGATAAAAGTCAAAAAGGATAATTAAATCTTATTTTTTGGTGTGGTTTTTAAATACAGGGTCTCTCTAAGTAGTTCTGGCTGGCCTTGAACTCACTCTGTAGCCCAGACTGGCCTTAAACTTGCAACAGTCCTCCTGCCTCAGCCTCCTGAGTGCTGGGATCACAGACATTTACCACCATTCCAGGCTAAATCTGATTTTATATTCAATCTTTTTTACTTACGATACTTACACTAATCCAAAACCAGCCTATTGAACAATTATTAATCACAACTACACCTGCCTATGATATCAGTTACCTTTCTAAAAAAATGTAAAAGTAAATGTTCACTGATCCAACTAAAGTATAGCAATTAGGCACAAAGAGTCAGTAGCAGGAAGCATGAGCTGACCTGTGTAACAGGCCAGGAAGGGAGAACTGGGTGGGTGACAGGAAGATGAGAACCCGGCTTAGGAGGGTGTGGGGAGGGCCGAACAAGACCTGTCCCTCTCACGGCTCACACAGTGCCCAAGTGCTGAGCCACAACATACAAGAAAGCAGGCTTCGTGGTGGTCACAGGAAGGAGACATAAAAATGGCACCCCTTGGGCACCGTCTCTGACCTCATGCAGCCTGGAGCTGGCTGTGTGGAGAAGCAGGACCTCTCTCCACTGAGCCCCGGGCCAGAGAGTGCTGGGGACAATGAAAATGACAGGATGACCAGCAGCTCTGCTCTTAGTGGCACTCTGAGTACAGGTAAAGAACGGCACGTACTTCGTCCAAGCCCTTTCCCCCAAGATGTCGTACATCTAGGGTGATTTTTCCTGAAAATCACACTTACAGGAATGCAGGAGCCCTGTCGTAACACAGATCTCCACATTACCAATATCAGGCTGTCACCAAATTAAACAAATTTGAAGGTAAAAATCAACACAACATATACTGCCATTTTTTTCCCAGATGCCAGGAAAAGACAAGCTGTATTTGGTTCCTTTTTAAAGGATTTGAGAAGAGGTTGGTGCTTCTCTTCAAGCTCCTGTGCTCCCCGCCCCATCATCCACCTGGAGCCTGATCCAGCTTTCTCTGTGGTCTTCTGTGTGGGACGTGTATGATAGGGTTTCAAGTTAAAAGGAAACCCTATTCTATCTCACCAAAAACTAACAGTCCTGCTGTTTGCCAGAGTGGCTTCTGATGATCCATGAAAGCATGTAACTTTTTGTGTGTGTGTGTGGGTACTGGGAGTAGAACTCAGGACCTTGCGCTTGCCAGGCAGGCGCTTATGTCGCTGAGCTATCTCACTGGCCCAACTTTTTTTTTTTTGACAAGGAGATTTCATTATAATGCCCAGGTTGTCCCCAAATTGCAGATCCTCCTGCCTCAGCCTCCCCAGGAGCTTGGATTACAGACACATGTCATTGTATCTGGCTAAAGCATCAGTTTAAAACAGCAATTTTAATTTCAGTTCTTAAAACATGTTCTTATCCACTGACCAGAGTCATTTATTGCATGTATTAGAACAACTCATTATTTTAGTATCTGAGTTAAAACAGAACTCTGCCCATCATTAAACTCTAAATAAAAACAAATTTAAAGACAGTGTTTTTTTTTCTTTTTGTGGGTACCAGGGGTCGAACTCAGGACCTCACGTGCCAGCAGGCACCTGTGCCACTGAGTGATATCACTGGCCCTGTTTTCGTATGTGGGTACTGGGAGTCGAACTCAGGACCTCGCGCTTGCCACGCAGGCGCTTATGCCACGGAGCTATCTCACTGGCCCAAAAGACAGTATTTTGAAGTTTTTTTTGTTTTTTTTTTAATTACTGTGAACAAACCTAGAGAAAACTACTGTATTCTATTTGTGTGTGTGTGGCGGGGGGTGGGGGTCCATTCACTGAAAACGCCTTACCTGTGTCCCGGCCTTCATGGGGTTTCCTAGGTCACACACCACCTGCCGGGTTTGGTTTTCTGTCTTAAATGCACAAGAGAGTCTTGCTAAAGCCTTTGAGGGACAAAGAAAAAGGATATAAAAGGAAATTAGTAGCCATAAAAGCAGAAACAACTACTTTGACATCATATAAAGTTCCTACACAATATCAAGCAGTTACATATTGACATTTCTTTAAAGCAAATGGATCTATTTGAGCAAACATAACATGAGAGAAGCCAGAGCTGCGTGCAGCTGCCACATCCACAGGTGCGAGCGTTTCTGAAGCACAATGTGGTCCTTTATCTACCTGACCTCATTTTTGGGCACTTTGCTAGCTGTTCTAAAAATGCTCTATCAATGCATTACACAAAGCATTAGGCTTAAAAGGAATTATGGAAGGCAGGCACTCTACTGTTTACCGATTTAGCCCTAGGTAGAATGGCTACGCTTGTGCTTGATTACATAGAAGAGCAGCTTGTTAATGTTAATAAGACCTGCGAGTGCACTTGGATTTCTGGAGGGGCAGCCTGCTTACCTCGCTGTTGCGGACCACTCCGATGAAATCAGCCTGTGAGGGGATCGACACGGTGAGCTCGGCTTCGTAGGCGCCTTCTCCTTGGTTCTGAGCCTTCACGATCAATGTTAGAGGGTTGTCGTCCCCAATATAGATCTTCCTTTGATCACTGGAAGTTAAGATAAATTCAGACAGTGAATGAAAGCTACATGGGGAGCGCATGGCTGTTCAAAGGAACAAGAGATGAATACAAAGACAGCACGGACCCGTTTGGCAGTGTCTCGGGATATTTTAAAAAATCACAGCTCGATAGAAAAAAGAAAATAGCACGCTGGGTGCAAATCTAATTCTTCTCTCCATAAAAGAAAACACTGGTGTCTCTAATAAGTCACTGTTATTCATATCACAGTAGTAATTTTATATTTCTACGCACTGTTTAATTCCCTGATTATTTTTCTAAAAGCTGAATTACTTCTTTGTCGTGATTTTCACAATCAACTTCTCAATTTATGTCCTATAAAATGGTAAGGACATCCGTTGAGTTAAGAGTGTGTCTACGATGAATTAAATTTTTCAGATGATATAATATTACTTTGCAACACTACTTTACAGCTGAATGGTTATAAATCTGTCAGGCTGGGGAACTGGTGAAAACATCGGATATATATATTTTTAAACTCAAGATCAATAGTTTTATTATAAAAAAATGATGCATTATTCTATTATAACTAATTCTCATTAAAATATTACTACTTAGAATGGGAAAAGGTGCTGTTCCATCTCAATTTTATATGATAATATTTATTGTTTGGAGTAAAACTTACCTATCTACAGAAACCTCCAGCTTGGGTTTACAGATGTTGTCTTCACCACAGTCAAGCAGAATATGAGCCTAAAAAAGACATTTTATGTTTTTTTCTACATGAAAAAAAAACAGCAATTAAGTTGAATACACAGTATATATCAATATATATGTGTATACACATAGATATACACATCATAGATTCATATGTACTCATCAACTTGCTTGTATTCCTGGAGGCAAAAGAGACCATGGCCACTTATTTATAAACAGGTCAGTGTCACCAGTCAAGAATGGGAAAAAACAAAATTCAGAGGATACAATACAACTACTTAGAACTTTTTAGTTTCATCTCACATCAGCTGTCAATATACAAAGTCTGGGGTAGAAAAGAAAGTAAGTAAAAAAATGAAGAGTTCATTTTGACTCTGCTGCCAGCTAAGCTGTGTGAGCGTGGGCAAAATAAGCTTCCTTCTAGAATTTCTCATAAAAATATGGGTGTGGAGGACAAGAGAGGAAGGAGCTAGCTGCACACAGGCTGCAGCAATGCAGGGAGGAAGACCAAAGCGGGAGAGAAACAGTCAAAATGAGCCCAGCATGTGCATAGCCATTCGGAAGGAAATAAAGGGATAAAAACCAAATGCATTAAAATGACTGAGACAGGTGAACAAAGCAAAAATAATCTGAACTTTTTCTCCTCTGCATCTGGCCAGGAGACTGAACCAGCCGGAGCAGTATGGAAAAACCTGAGGGGGTGGGGGAGAGGAAAGGAAGGAAGGAAGCAAGCTGAAGGTGTGGAAGAGAGAATATAAAAATTAAGAAAAGAAGGAGAAATAAAGGTGAAGCCAGAATAGGTCTCCTAGCATCCAAAGGGCTTTGGACCTTGACAAAAAGAGAGAGAGAGAGAGAGAGAGAGCGAGGCAGATAAAAAGTAGAGATGAAAGGATTTTAAGGGGGGAAGAATAATGAAAAGAATTCTTTAAAAACAGATGATGATTATATACTTCTAAGTCACAAGGGTTGAACAGCTACCCAGAATAGCATTATATGACAGGGATCTGAACTGCCATTTTAATTAGGATGAAACCCAAAAATCTATATGAATTAATTCAATCACCCAGACATAAGCAGTTGCCCTAAGCTTCAAGAGAAAAGAAAAGGTCACAACCATTAGAAAAATTTACGATGATTCTTGGTCATACCAGCTATAAATCACTGCTCAATTAGTTCAGGAGTAAGGAGTGGATTTTGCAGATAATAAATGAAATAGTGATATGGTATGCATCTGAAATTTGTGTAATTTATTAATAAAACAGCGGTAAAGGGATACTTGGCCAACTACCACTTTACAGGGAAGAGAAGGGACTTAACCCGTGTTGGAGCAATTACAGTATTAATCTGTGCTCTGAGTAGAGATGGTTTCACAGAGCAACATCTTCCATGCCTACAGAAACAAATCTCTACAGTTACACACTCCATATCTCGTATGGAGTAAGAACTCAATATATATTTGAACTCTAAAAATGGAGGAAAATATTCTTTCTGCAGAAAGGACTATTCAGGCTGTAATTCCAAGGGATGCAACTCTAAATCTGCTCTGTCCAACAGAATCGCTACTAGGAAGCCAGGCATGGCTTCTGAGCACTTGAAATGTGCCGAGTGTGATGGGGATACTGATTTTTACATTTGTTTAATTTTAATTAACTTATGTTTAAAAATGGATATTTGAATCCACTACTGAAAAACTTTTAGCACATTTAGAACAACTTAATTATATACATGTACTTTTTCAACTGTAAATTATATGAATTCTAAGTACAAAAACATTTTTTCAATGAAAACTTAGCACTGAGTTTATATATGTCTATGTGTATAATGTGCTTGGGATGTGGGGGATTATAAAAATGGAATGTAAAATACTTCACTGATAACTTTTAAGTTGATTGTGTGTTGAAATGATGATGTTTTGGATACTGTCATGGGCTGAACTGTGTGTGCTCCAAATTCCTGTGTTGAAATCCTGTCCTCTAGTAGCTCAGAATAGGGATGTGCTCGGAGCTAAGTCTTTAGAGAGCTAACTGAAGTGAGGTCAAGCTCAGCCTTCATCCAATATGGCTCACCTGTGCTTTGTAAGACAGGAGTCCAGAGAGACACACACAGGTGGAAAGATGCTGTGAACATGCAGAAGGTGACCACCTGCCTGCCCAGGTCAGAGGCCTCAGAGAAACCAACCCTGCTCACAGCCTGACCGTGGACTTCAAGCCTCCAGAAGTATGAGAAAATCAATTCCTGTTATTTGAGCAAATGGATCTGTGGTACTTTGTAAAGGTAGCCCTGGCAAACTAATGCAGATAACTTACTCAAATTAACTTCACCTGTTTTCTTTCTTTTTTTGTGGGTACCAGGGGTCGACCTCAGGACCTCACGCGCCAGCAGGCGCCTGTGCCGCTGAGCGATATCACCGGCCCTTTTTCCGTATGTGGGTACTGGGAGTCAAACTCAGGACCTCGTGCTTGCCAGGCAGGCGCTTATGCCACTGAGCTATCTCACCGGCCCCACCTGTTTTCTTTCTACCTTAAAAAAAGTCACTAACCACCAAACTTAAAGTTAAAAATGTGGCTTGTAGTATACCGTATTTCTGTTGGGCATCGGTAATCTACAGACAGACTGCAACAGAAGAGTCTGTAAAATGACAAGGGAAATGAAGGACCCACTCAGGAATAAATGATAAAAATGATGGGTAGGGATTATCATAGAAACGAGTAACAAAGCTAAGAATGCAAAAGAAAAGGTGTCTCAAAGTACGTGATTTCTCTGTTGAAACAAACATAGGACACAACAAAGGGAGAAGTGAAATTAACCTTTGCAGAAAGCATAATATTGAATAACAGACCCTAAGAGGCTCAGATGTTCCTTATTATTTATGAAAATTTATTATTGGGCATCCACCAAAAATAAGAAATGTGGACACAGAACTATGTGTACAAATTCTTTACTAATGGGTAGTAGAAAATTACAAATATACTGGGATTATTAATGTGTAAAATGAAATGTAACAATGAATTGTTAAAACATAAAAATTATTTTTAAAAACCTTAAAAAACATTTTGACTTGCCTTGTGCTGCTGTCATACAGTCTTCTCAAATTTACCCCATCTCTCCCAACTCTATATCCCCCGTCTAAAAAAAGCATCTCAAGAGATCTTTTAGAAAGGAAGACAAAGTAGGCTGAGGCAGGAGGATTGTAAGCTTGAGGTCAGCCTGGGCAACTTGATACCCTCTCTCAAAATAAAAAAAAAAAAAGCTGGGCATGTTCCTCACTGGTAGAGCACTTGCCGAGCATGCAGGAGGCCCTGGTGAATCGCCAGTACCAAAAACCCCAAAAACGAACAAAAAAAACCCTAGATTTAGCTTAAAGAATTCTATGAGAAAAAAAATTAATCTAAAAATAGGAACATGAAATAATAAAAGAAATAGGTAATAACAATATTTAAATATCTATTTTTGTTTTGTATTAGTTTTTAGGTTTTGTTGCTTGCATTTGATGCTGGGGATTGATCCCAGGGCTTTGCACTAAGCTACATCCCCAGCCCTTTTTTATTTTCTTATTTTGGGCCAGAGACTCGCTAGGTTGTATGGCCTGATATTTTTTTTTCTCTTTAAAATAAAAAATAAAATAAAATAAAGCCTCCTTAATGCTGGGATCATAGGTGTGTGCCACGAGACACAGCTGAAAAGAGCTATTTATGTATTCCACATGTATATGTGAATATATTCCACTCTTTCTAAAAAGTGAAAATATACATCAAAGATAACACCAGTATTAGCATTCAGGAGGCTGTCACAGGCGGATTATGAGTTCAAGGCCAGCCCAGGGTATCTACCTCTCAAAAAGCCAAAAAAATAAATAAATAAGGAGAAAAATGATAACAGAAGTATCAGAGATGGTGGTCAGCAAAATACTAAAACACTGTGTAAATAAACTGGTATTTTTCCTTGTATTATTTTACGTATATGAAATATGACCCTGTCCTTCGCCAAACTAAGTTCTAAGTGGGTTTAAATATCTCTGACTTAAAAACTCAGATTCCTGCCCCTCTAACTTCTCTGACCACACGTCTCCCAGCTTGACGACAGCAGTCCCTTCTGACGGTTGGGCCGGGCCGCGCCGTACCTGTCGGCTGACGTTGGCGGGGGTGAACTGGTTGAGGATGGGCTGCAGGCCCGTGGCATCCGCCGCCGTTCTGTAATCCAGCCGGTACTCCATGAAAATAGTGATCGGAGTGAGCTTGTCTCTAAATTCAGATTCATCCTAGAAATGCAAAGCCTTCAAATTAAAGATGACATTGACCTAAATTATCCAGGGGAGTCCACACCACAAACCCCAAGCCAGCTGTGCTCGTCTCTTGAAACACCTTCAATTCTAGCACGCTGAGAAATGGTATTATGTAAGCGTAGTTCAGAGCAGTCTTTCAAAAGCTTATTGTTATCCAGTGAGAACTCTGAAGCAGTTTTTGTTTTACAATGTAATACGCCACTCACATAAAATACATGAGGCATGTTAATGAAATGAGCACTAAAACGCATGCCCAGCGTAGTAACCAGAATGACGCAGATACGGTCTGAGCTACATCAGCCCCTTCCCTCTCATCCCTCTGCTGTCCTCCGCGGAGCAATGACTACTGAGCGTGAGTTTTGCCATTCCCTGGCTTGCTTTCCTATGGTATAGTTTTTTGGGGAAAAATTTTAGACATCTTTTTGTGTCCGATGCATCATCAATATTTATATTCTCAAATTGTTGGAGGCCAAATGTATAGAAGTCTGGTAAATCAAGCTTTTACCACTTTGTGTACGTCAGTGAACAATAGTTCTTCAGGTTTGCTTTTTCCTCTTGTATCTGAAACGGGTTTTTATGTAGACTGTGATTTGCTTTCTGTTGAACTTTTGTTAAGATTCACCTCTGCTTGCATATAGCCAAGATTAAATTTGCTGCTGAGTGACATTTCATCATGTAGTGTACCACGATTTAGCCATTTTTGGTCAAAGGGTATTTAGGCCGTTTTGGGTGTGCTTGTGCTGTTGCAATGATTATTTTATACATAGTAACAAGATTTGTCACCTCTACGCTGCTGTGTTATTTTCCAGTCTTCCTAACAACTCACACTTCTCTCAGCGATGTGTAAGAGTGCCATGAATTCGCATCTTGACCAACTAACAGCTGTTGATGGCTTTGTTTAAATTTAAAATTGTTTCCTTATAGTTATAACTTTGTCTTTTTGTTTCTTAAGTTGTGAATACTTATTTGATTTAATCAAAAGCTTTTTCTGTACCTAAGTAAGACAGTCATCTTTTCATTTCGGTCTATTCGTGGGGTAAGTTCCAATTCCTGATCTTTAATGTTACTCTACCCTAGAATTAATCTTGCTTGACCTATGAGTCTTCTTTTATGAACTGTTAGAGTTTAGTTCACTTGTGCTGATTTAGTAATCCTACATAAGTATTTTTGAGTAAAACTGGCCTGAAATTCCACTTTCTTGTACTATTGTTGACAAATCAAGGTGATAAGCACTCTTGTGTCACAGGATGAGTTGGAAATTATTTTAGTTTTTCTATTTTTTGAAGGGTTTGTTTAAGATCAGAAATGTCTCCTAAGTTGTCAACCAGCCCCAGGCCTGTGCTTCCTTTGTGTAAAGATATTTATTTATTCATTCATTCATTCATTCATTTATGTATTGAGACAGGATGTCAGTATTAGTGCAGGCTGGCCTTGAACTTGCTTATGTAGCCCTGGCTAGCCTTGAAATCACAGCGATCCTTCTGCCTCAGCCTCCTGAGTGCCAGGATAACAGGCCTGCACTACCATGCCCAGCTGTGTAAAGATTTTTAACTCCAATTCAATTATTTAAAAATGGTTATAGGATCATCCAGATTTCCCATTTCTTCTCACGGCAGTTGGGTTCTGTTTGCTTAAAAAATTTCTCCCTCAGTTTCCCTACATATTGGCAAAAGGTTATTCATGATATTGTTATTTTAGTCCCTACTTTATCTGCAGTTACTTATGTCCCTTTTTAATTCCAAGTTTTGTGTGGAAGTTTTTGTTCGTTTTCTTCATTTTTTTATCATCCATTCATTTACATATCACTTAAGGGAACACATTTATCTTTAATTCGGCTTCTGTGGCATCTACACTTTGTCATATGTAGCAGTTTCATGATGATTCCGTTCTAGGTAAAACTCATTATGGTCTTTTTTTAAGCCATTAAGTTATTTAAAATCATAGTTTCTGTGATTTCTCAGGAAACCTATTTTCCAACTTACCTTTCTGTTACTGATTGATAAAAACTGTTGCTTCAGTTTGGATCTTACGGGTCCTCCAAAGGTTCATGTAAAAAACATCTGGTCCCCAGTGGGGCTCTCCTGGGGGGGGCGGGGTCATTCAGAAGTGGGGAGGTCTGAAGGTCGCTGGGATCAAACCCTTGAAGACAATTATGGGACCCTGGCCCCTTTCTCTTTCTTTCTCTTCCCAGCCCTGAGGAGAGCAGCTTTGCCCTGCCATGATGTACCTGCTTCAGATCCAAAAAGCAATAAGGTCGACCAAGTTCTGGATACCTCCAAAATTCTGAGCCAAAGTAAATCTTTTGTAAGTTGATCATCTCAGAGATTTCTTACAGTAATGGAAAAGTAACATGACTGCACTGCAATCTGACAGCGTGTTTTCTATGATATCACTTTTTGAAATACATTTAAACTTCCTTTATGGGTCAATTTTTGCATTCTTTAATTGTTGCATGCTGGCTTCTCTATAGGTCTATTAAATCAAGCATGTTAATTATACCACGTCTTCTAAATCTTTACGGATGCTTTTATCTTTTTAAAATTTTCATCCTTTATTTCTTTAAATATTTTACACAAATTTATATTGTGTAACTGATAATTCCAACCTCTCAAGTCTTCGCAGGTGTAAAATCTGGTATCTTCTAGTAGCTTGCATCCTGTGTGGATGGTGGGGTTTCTGTTCTTGCTTCTGTTCGGCGAGCTCACGCTGGACTGAACCTAACCCGTGGACATCCTGGGGCATCTGCTGCATCGCTCTCCTCCTGCGGGCTCTGCACTTGCTCTGGCTGCACTCACAGCGCACCGTGGTCCTCGCAGCACATGAGCATCCCCAAGGGTCTGCGCCTCTCGGAGGAGCCTCTGTGGGTCTGAACCCCTGAACTGGGGTCTGCAGTCACTGCCCCCCTCTCCCCAAGCTCCTCCATCACCAACGACCCCCGCTCACACATCGGCTCGCAGCTCCCAACTCGGACTTAGTCAGCTCCTTACTTTCTAGACCCTGGAGATTCTGGTGCCTGTCTTAAGGGGCCAGCAACGTTCGAGACGTGTGTTTATTACGATCCCTTCAGTGATGCGGTTGTGGAAAGGCCACTTGGAACATCCTGTCTGCCAGGACTAAAGCCCATGCATGCCCTGGTCAGCTTTCACGCTTCAAAATCCAGATTTTCTCAAATGCATCTTTGTTCTGTGCTTTTTGTTTTGGTTAAATACCAATTCATAGGAAGTGAAAATAATTTCAGTGAAAGAGAAAAAGTGATAACTAAACAAGAAAGCGTAACAAAGCAGAGCGTGTCTCTTACCCTCAGATAGGCCACCAGCTCCTCACACTGCTTCTGTCCCCCTCTTGAGACGGTCATGTTCTTCGAGTGACCCGGGGACCTGTTATGGAGAAACAGTGCTCTGCGAATTGCTCCTTTGTGCTTGAGTTTATCCAAAAGAAGCTCCACCTGGAAGTCTACACAGATCAAAGGGTTTATAACCAACATATTCCTATGGACAGATCCCTGTGCCAGGCATCCAGCAAACAGATACTTATTTCTGACAAAGCTGTTTCTAAATCAGGTCTATACATTGTAGTGAGACTACGCCATAGTAATTCCGAATAATTATTTAATGATAATTAAAGAATTAATCCGACTCTTCCCAAAGTAATATACATAATTCTAAATAATGATGGTTGTAAAGAAATATCAGACGAAGAACTGCGTCTTTCCATGTAAGCCGAGGGAAGGAGGACGCCCAAAGGGCCTCTCATCACCGGGCAGAAGGGCAGCGCCCAGGCAGTGCTGCTTCACAGGTGCCAGGCCCTGGGTCCAATCCCCAGCAACAACAGTGACAACAACAACAAAGACTTCTACTCTTAGCCCAAGTCCAAGACTTGGCAATTCTGATGAAGTATTCATGAATATGCGCCCGTGTCATTGTATTAAACACAAGGACAGATGAGCAGTGGGGATCACTTGCAACTCCTGCCAGCATAGTAAATTACCAGATAAATAAGCCCCTGGGGAAGCAAGAGCCACATGGAGCATAATGGGTCCAGATCATTCACAGATAAACCTGCACTCAAGAGTCTGAAGCCCCAGCTGGGTGCCATGGCACATGCCTGTAATCCTAGCTACTCCAGAGGCTGAGGCAGGAGGATCACAAGTCCATGGCCAGCACGAGCAACTTAGCAAGACCTTGTCTCAAAATAAAAAATAAAAAGCGCTGGGGATGTGGCTCCATGGTGGAGAGCTTGCTTAGCATGCATGTGGCCCTGCGTTCAACCCTCAGTACTGCCAAAAAAACCAAAGAGAGCTTGAAGCCAGTTGTCAGGATTAAGGCCTTCTAAGATTCAGTTCTTTAAATAATTTCTTAAAAAGAGACAAAAGTACAAATTCTTAAAACCATAAGTTACTTTAACCCTTCATTTCAAACTCGGGCGAAACCCCAGGGTTGATTTGCTTCATGTTCTGTTCTATCAGCCACGCGGCTCCCTCTCTAGTTTCTCAAATGCACTGAGCGCTCTCCCGCCTCAGCCTTCCAGGAATGGCCCTTTCCTCTGTGGCATGAGCCCCCCAGGGGTCCCGGAGTACCTCTGTCCCGGGACTCCCGCTGTCCCAGCTCAGCGCTCTCTCTGCAGTACTCAGCAGCAGCACTTGTCACCAGGAAACCCGGGACAGATCTTGGCAGTCATTATCTGCCACCCCTGCCTGCTCTCAGACATCACTCACGCTGCTGTGTGAATTAAATTTAGTGACCAAAACTTTCTCTGCTTCTCACTCCTTTGTTCCTGGGGTCTCCCCAGCTACTGAAAAACAGTGACTTGTTTTCCCAAAATTCACTTCTCCAGCATCACTAACTGGAGATCGCCCAAGGCAGCATAGGCTCCATTCCGTGGCTCTTTTGCACACATCCGTTAATAAATGTGTTAGTTCTGAACTGGCTCAAGAGTTGTCCAAGAAAGCAACTATTTGCCATCTTAAATGTCTTTAAATATGAAAATTCAAACATTTCCTAACAGGTAACATTCATTAAGAACAACAATAACAATTTGAGTAACTATCCAAATATCCTAAAACTATTCTTTTTGTTGTTGTTGTTGTTATTGTTGTCATTTCTTCTTTTGTTTTGAAACAGTGTGTCACTATGTGGTCCAGGCTGGCTTGAACTCATTTTGTAGCCCAGGCTGACTTCAAACTGGAGATCCTCCTGCCCCAGCCTCTCAAGCACTGTGATTACAGGCATGCACCACCGTGGTCAACTCTAAAACATTTTTTTAAGTGCTCTGTATACAGCAGCATTAAAATAGTATGTTTTTTTCATAAGATACTTACTAAGCTTCCTCGGAAGTGCTCCTTTGCCATCTGCCTTTAAGCAGAATCTGACATTAAAACTGTAAGAAAATAAAAATATATGTAAATTCTACAATGCAGTTTAGATACATTTTTAAATATCATCCAAATATCACAGGCCGAATACAGTGGTCCTTGGGGCTAGGAACGACCCTTTGACCCCCGAGAATAGGACAGTCAGTGGGTGCTCAGCTCCCTTGATAAAGCGCTGCAGTGTTTGCATAGAATCCATGGGTATCCTCCTCCCACATACATCAAACCATCTCGGCATCGCTATTAACACAATGTAAACACTGTGTAAGCAATCGCGCTGTACTGTTTGGGGAATGATGATGAGAAAATAAAGTCTGTACACTTGAGATGGACACAGATTTTTGGTTTTTAAATCCACACTTGGTTGAAATGGTGCACAGTTTCTACTTTGTGGCCTTGTGTCTCATTATTACTCTTAAAACACAAAACCATTCAGGCCAATCTCACTCATCCTTCAGAAATTTAAGTATATTTCCTTTCCTGATGAGACAAAGAAAAGGAATATGCTAAGCTCCTCTCAAGTTTACCAAACCTGTTCGATTTAAACGAGGAAGACGACAGCTTAGACTAGAAATGATGCCTCACTTAGGAAAAAGCCCCGCTGAAGCATCATTTAATTGGCGAGCTCCTCTCGAGAAGGGTTTTCTTACAATTTCTTCACAAGTCATGAAATCAGTTTAATAGGCTACATCCAACATTTTAGAAAAATTAAATAAACAAAATGGATGTAAGTATTGTGTTTACTGAACTATGATGCAAAATGTATTTCTTATTATGCATGGTCAAAATTGTATGAAAGTTACTACTGCAGTTAACAATGCATTTCCTTCTAATTATTACTATAATCACGAACATATTATTGACACCTTCGCATGTAAGATGAATAAAGGAAGAAAAGCAATAAAACTGAAAGCCACAAGCCTCAAAACAATTTCGCTGCCTAGCAACAAAAACGAAGAAAAATATGACTGAATGTTTCAAGTAACCCAATAAAAAAAATAAAAATTATAAAATTTTAATGGCTGTAATAGCTCAAAAACAAAATCAGGAAAAATGTTTCATTAGCTCTTTTGAAAGAAAACTGTCCCCACTACCAGTCCTTCTCCTTGTTAGCTATAAATTCTCTGTGATTATTTTATAAGGAACATGAATGGTGTCCCCCAAAGTAGGCCACTCTTGGTGATTTTAATAGTATGTGGGTTGGCTGGTAAGATGGCTCAGCAGCATAAGTGCTTGCCTGGCAAGCGCGAGGTCCTGAGTTCGACTTCCAGTACCCACATACGAAAAAAGGGCCGGTGATATCGCTCAGCGGCACGGGTGCCTGCTGGCGCACAAGGTCCTGAGTTCGACCCCCGGTATCCACACACACAAAAAAAATAGTATGTGGGTCAAGATCTTTCAAAAATTAACCTCATATTTATTTTGACATATATGAGAAAGATATTGGTTTCTCTATTTTATTTTTTAAATATTTTGAACATGAGTCAATTTAAAGAAAACTCAAGAAAGTATACACAGAATGAAAATATAGCAAAAATCATGAAAGTAGCATATGCATGACAGAGAAACAAGACAGGACGGAAGAATTCAGACATTGGACTTAGGAATAAATTAGCAAAGTAATAAGTAAAAGACTAAAATGCTAGAGCAAGATAATTTTTCATACAGCTTTTCATAGATATGAAATCTGAAAGGGTCTTATCTTTTTTAATTTTAAAATTTTCAAGGGCCTGTTCAAAATTAAATATAAAATGAGTTCTAAAATCTTATAAGCTTTTCCTTCTTTTTGAATATACTTGATCATAGTTCTTTAAAAAGTGCTTTTATACTGGTTTACAGCATATTTCTAGAGCCTTCTAGATAGCTTCTTCGGAAAACCGTTTCTACAACTCAATCTTTGACGTGAAAACGGAGTCGATTCACAGAAACTGTTTAGCAATAGTTCAGCCCTTAAATGGCTGAACTACTAATCATAATCACAACTATGACTGTACAAATATTCTTACCAGGAAACTTTGAGACCTGTCCCAGGCAATGGGCAAGTTTTATTGTCCTGATTTAAAATGCTAGGGGACACTTCCAGGCCAGCATTTACGGTGATAACTGGTCTGGCCCTAGATTTTAAAAAGAAAAGGAAGAAAAAGAAAAAATGTTATAAACAGTTAGATTGATGTAAGCATTTTAGGTTTATAGTCACCAAAGATAGGCTATAATGTCTACTGAAACACTGTAACAGCAAATACAACAGGAACTTAAGATGACCAACCATGCCCGTTTGCCCAAAATGTCCTAATTTCAGACAAAAAGTCCTGTGTCCTGGGAAGTCACTCAGTTCCAGGAAAAGTGGGAAAATTGGCCAGCCTATCTGAGTTCAGTCCACTACAGCAGAATGGTTAAATGAGCTGTGACATCACCACATCTCCACCTAATACAACGTGATATAGTGGGAACCACCAGTGCCACAAACTGACCTGTGCTGATACCGAATACTCTCTAGATACATCCCAGATATAACTTCAGTGGAGAGGAAAAGAGTTCCACAACACAGGAAAAGCGTTACAGATATCCAAGGATATACACACATGGTTTCTTTAATGTGCAGGACATTTCTGGTAGAACATACTAATAAACTGGCAACTGGTATAAAAAATACATTTTTATTGTATGTTACCTTTGTACTGTTTGAATATTTACCATGGGAATACATTGATAGCAATTATATATACATATATATACATATATATATATATATATATATATATATAGATATATATATATATAGTTGTTAGTTTTTGTTTTTTTGAGACAGGGTCTCACTATGTAGCCCAGGCTGGCCTCAAATTCATAGTGATCCTCCTGCCTCAGTCTCCCAAGTGCTGGGGCTACAGGTGTTTTAAAAACTAACACAATAAATTAATACTCAGATTAAACATTCATAATCCAAAATGCTTTGATATTCCAAAATCTGAACCAACACAGTGCTCAAAATGTTTCAGAATTTGAGTCTTTTCAGATTTTCAGATTAGCCATGCTCAACTGGTAAATGTAAATGTTTCAAAATCTGAAAAACTCCAAAATCTGAAACACTTCTAGTTGTAAGGTGAGAGATACTCAACCTGTAAATATAGTTTTCCACAGTTCAGATGCACAAGTTTAAATCCTATACAAAAATATAGCAGGCTCAGGTCAACAGGCCTATCTCAAAATGATAAATCCCTGAAATCTACAGGTACACACGTTCTCCCATAGCTATAATTGTGTTGCCCCAACACAAACATTATTTCCCAGTACCGACGTTAGTTTTCCTGCCAGGTATAAACTCAGTCCGCAGAAGTAGAAATATCTTAATCTACCTGAAATACCAGATGGCATTCTAAGGCACAGGGAACTGGTGAGATACAGACAACCAGGAATACATGGGAAATAGAGAAATATGAATTTATACACATTGCTCTAATAAAATATTCCTTTTGCAGTTCGTTATACACTGCTCTTGTGGTCACAGAACTCTGAGGCACAGCACCAAGTTAGTATCCTGCCTTTTAATGAAAACACAAACCCATGCACTTCTTTCTCTTTCACTGCTTAGAACCCAGGGCCTCACACACGCAAGCACCCCACTCCTGAGCTACACTCCCGCCACCACCCATGCAGTTTTTAAAGAGAGATTAAAATCACAGGAGGAGAGACTTTAAAACATGGGAGAATGCTTTTGGACAAAATTTAAAACAACAAGGGGAAAATTCTGAATGTTTTTCTAAATAAAAAATCTACAGTCTTCTCTTCTTTGAGACCTCCTTGTATAAAAGTATGAAGGTAGGAAGGAAATTGAAGGAAGAAAATCAAACTGCAATTCGAACACTGGAGCTTAACTTAAATACTTCCAAATAATTCAGAGTATTCCTATATTACAGAAGAACATGGAGTATACCTGTATAAGACAGCTCGATCTACGCCGAAAGCTCCCACAATTAAGTCTTAAAGAGAAGGTGGAAAAGTGTGTTAATACACGTAATGTACGTAAAAAGATTTAAACACAGTTTCAAACCTAAAAGGTTGTAAGATAACATGAGTAAGGCTAACATATTTGAATTATGTAAATAACTCTCTTCAGTGCAAATGTTTGTCACTAACTGAATTTTCATCCATGTAGACAAGAATTATTTTAGTGGATACTCAGTAAAAAGAGCAGCAATGAGGCAGTGTGTGCCCCTCAACAGAAAGAGCTTTACAGATGCCTGTGGATTTTCTAATTCCATTGTAAGAGTTCTTTCTTTTCCCTATTTCTCTTGTTTCAAAAACAAAACCACACCAAAAAGCATATACAGGTATGTTGCCTATGATAGCAGATAGCATTCAAATAAGTAAGAACCAAATGCATTAGCTTTTACATGTAACTGGGACAGATGGTTCTCAGATTTAGAAAAATATGAAACCGGCTTCATCTCGCCATACACCCAAGATAAACTCAAGGGAGGGTTTTCAAAGCAGAAAAGCATATTATGAGCACAAAGACGCGTACATAGAATTAAATAAAAATTTTAAACTTCCTTATGCCTAAAATATATAATGTGACAAAGTGGAAAATATACATATAGAGTTAAATATTTATAGCAAGCTTAAAAAAAGAATGAGTGAAAGAAAAGAAAATGAAAGAAAAGAAAATCACATTTCAATAGAAAAGAAAACATAAAAAAGAAATCATAAAAAATATAGAAATCAACAAAAATGCCTACCTATACTAAAAATGTTAATTGAATTAAAATAATATTGTCTACCTATTATAGACTCAAAATTATTTTTAAAAAGCCACTAGTGTGGGAAAATGATCACTTATTTATTCATAGTGAGTGCTTTAAAGGTCGACAAAAAGAATTCTGTGGAGGGAATGGGGTTGTAATTTGACAATGTGCACCAACAGCTTCTAAAAAAACAGTGCACACCTTTGACACAGTAATTCTAGAATTTTTTCCTGAGGAGCTGAGTACGGTGGTGCATGCCTGGAATCCCAACTCTTGGAGGCTGAGGCAGGAGGACTGCTACAAGTTCGAGGCCAAGTTGGGCTACATAGTGAGTCCAAGGCCAGCCTGAACTACAATAGCAAGACCCTATCTGAAACCCCACACACAAAAATTTCCTAAGGTAATATTCAGAGATATGCAATAGAATTATGCATAAAGATACAATTGCCAAAAATAAGGCAAAAATAAGATACAGCTATTTGTTAGAATGGGATATTAAAATTCATGTCTTTAAAAAAATAACAAAATGAGATGTTCCTGATACTTTAAATGAATAAAATATATAATCAGCAGTACATAAATAGTGACCCTGTTTTGTTTAAAAACTATGAATACATATTATAGTTAAATGAATATGGAAAAAAGATTGGAAAGACATACTTTGCTGTATTTTCTAAAAGTTTAGTTATAAGTATATTGCTTTCATACCAGAAAAACTCTGAAACAATGTCAATCTATAGATAAGAATAAAGCTTATGTCTTATTTCCAGAAGCACTTCAACAGGGCTATTTATTATTTTGACAACAAAGATCTTCTGAGTTTTCCTAACTGAATTTCACGTCTAGCAAAGACCCATCCTGCCCCTAGATCCATCGAGAGCGCTCCCCGTGTGCACGAGCCTCGAACAGGCCGGGCTTGCCTGAGTGCATCGATTCAGTGGGCAACCTGGGGCAGTGACCTTTCTGAGTCTCTTTCCACATTTGGTCTGACACTGAGCTAACTTGGTTGTATCCCTAGCCTTCCTAGGAGAATTAAATGAAATAATGGATTTTTTAAAAATCAGAGGGCCAGTGAGATGACTCAGTGGTGTAAGCGCCTGCCTGGCAAGCGCGAGGGCCCCAGTTTGACTCCCGGATCCCACATACAAAAAAGGGGCCAGTGATATCGCTCAGCAGCACGGGCGCCTGCTGGTGCCCGAGGTCCTGAGGTCGACCCCTGGTACCCACAATAAATAAATAAATAAATAAATAAATAAATAAATAAATAAATAAATAAAAATCAGAGACATTACATTGGTCTAATCCAGTGATGGCAAACCTTTTAGAGACCAAGTGGCCAAACTGCAACCCAAAACCCATTTATTTATATCAAAGTGCCAACACTGCAACTCAGCCAGACACTGAGGTTTTAGTTTAGGAAAAACAACTCATACGTCAACATCTTTTGTCTCAAAAGAAAAACTCAGTAACATGTGTGCCATAGGTTCCCACCACTGGTCTACTCTATAAAGATGCGAGATCATTAAAAACAAATAAAGGTGTCTAACATTTCAGAACCTTGGGAGGAGTATTAGTTTCTGTTTACAGCTTCTGCAACATTTTTCTCAAGCTATTTTCCTTCACATCCCCATCAGGAATGAGAACAATGTCTTGAAAATAACACAGCCTCTGAGATGTTACAAGGAAACCATGTAGAATATCAACCAAGAGCACAGAAGCTCATGCCGCTGGCTGTGCGGGCAACCTGGCTGGCACCCGCTGGGCTGAGGCTAGCACCTGGGTACCCGTTGCGGTCGATGTCCGTGGCGCCCTTCAGCGCGTAGCCGAAGCTGGGCGGCATGCTCTGCGCGGCCCACTGCCCCGCCAGGCTCTGCGAGGGGGCCGGGTTGAGGCCCGAGGCTCTTCCGTTGAAGATGTACACCAGGCCCTTCATGTCGTCACCCCCGTAGGGAGCTGCGATGGCAATATCTACGGAGAAAGAGGAGGAGGGAGACGGGAAGAATGCGTTAGGAAGCACAAGAGAGGGAAAAGGGGCCAAGGTCAGCCTCTGCTGTCCTGGACCCGTCCCTAAAGCAGCGTCCAAGGTGGCCCCCTGGCCCGCAGCCTCTCTTCTGCCTGTCCAAACCTTCCCTGCCCACTGTGTGAAGCGGTTCGCTCACCCCGTCACACTCTCTCCAGTGCTCTCTCAATTACCTCGCCTGTTTTCACTTTGTGACACAGGGTCTCACTGCCTAGTTCAGGTTGGCCTTGAACTCACAATGTAGCCCAGGCTGGCCTTGAACTTGTAGTGATCCTCCTGCCTCAGCCTCTTGAGTGCTACAATTACAGGCGTGCACCACTATGCCAGAGGTGGGCTCTGACTCAGCCTCTCGTTTCAATTTCCTGCACCTGGCAGCGTGTTTGGACTCTAGAGACAGCAGCTAAGCGCGTGTTCTCTTTTAAAAATAATTTTTAAAACTACATAAAAGAGGCCTTCTTTATTCTTGTTTAAAGCTGGGAAAGACAAACACGATGTCAAAATGGATTTATGCACTAAGAAAGTATTTATTAAAATACAATTTCCAAATAAAAGATGGCTCTGATGTTGAATGATTACAATACAAATTCTTTAAATTTTCTAAACCCTTCAAAATTTGCTAATTCTCTTCTCTCTTGGCTGTCTTGTCTGAAAAGCCCTCATCTTCACACAATTCATTTCCTCCTTTGATTATTTTAGTTGCTCTTTTCTATTTTGTTTTTCCTCTATTTTTCTGGAGAGATATAGACAAAAACTGCACAAAATTACCTTGGGGCTTTATAAAGTTGTTCTATAGCTGCAGAGCAGCAACACCTAGCCTCCCTCACTCTTGCCTCAGTTACACCGGGAAACTTACTGTTTCGTTTCTGAGCTCTCCTGCTGGGGGTGGAAAGAAGAATACAAGATGGGGCAATGACACTTAACGTCCTCAGGAACCAACAGAAAGAAAGCCAGGCTGTACGTAATCACACACACACATACACACACATACCCCTCCAGGGACCTCCCACTAAAGACATCCACGACCTGCCGTCTGTGACACTAAGACCGGAGGAGAACCCCTGGGAAAACATCGACACCCTCCGTTATCCATTCCTAAAATAAAAGCTATCGGTAAAATCTCTGTAAAATATCAATTTGGGGGGCTGTCATTGTGTATATTTGTGTTCATAACAGAAATATAAAAAGCAGGACGAGGTCGTGGGACTGGATCCAGTATCAAGGACACTCTGAAAGTGGCTGCACTGCCCTCACATCAAAGTGACAGCAGACCCGTCCAGCTTTCCCAGAAATGCTGGGACTGGAGTGCAGCCACCCAGCAAGGAATGCCTTCAATATTTTACATAATGCAGAATCCCAAATATGGCCCCATATTCCAGGCAGTTTCTGTTACACATAAGTAGTGGTTTTTCCATTTGATTTATGTTACAGTCTCCTGGTGACAAAAATCTTTAAGATGTTTCCTTTGGAAGCAAAATGTACCACACTAATTGTTCACAAAACACTGAAAACTTGCAGAGTTAATAAAGTGACCCTTCTGGTGTCTAACTTGTGACTATCCACGAGGCAGCACTGCAGCCAAAAGGCCAAGCAATGTCCCCCTAGACAATGTGTCATCTGTATTTCAAAGGTTTCTCTTTAATAACTTCCCTGTACGCTTTAGGGGCGCACGTCCCTGTGTATTATTGATCACACACACAAACAAACAATTTATTTCTTCATTCTGTGATCTCTAGAAAAAGTTCTTAATAGTATTCTTTAAAAAAGAATCTTGGTAATCTATGTTTCATACTTCTAAAGTCACAAAGCAAATGTCAACGTTGTTTTTTAAACATACCTATGTCTACTAAAATGGGACTGTCATAAAACAGTGGCTTCGTAACATTTACATGTTCCCACAGAGAGGCATATAACCACGCTCAGGACTTCTTAGATAGCTATGATAAGTTATGGCTTTATAAATAGCAATGGTGCATGCCTATACACCCAGCTACTCAGGAGGCTGAGGCAGGAGAATCTCAAGTTTGAGGCTATTCTGAGCAATTCTGCAAGACCCTGTCTCAAAATAAACAATAAAAAGATCTAGGCATATAGCTCTGTTGTAGAGTGCTTGCTTAGCAAGAGTTAGGTCTGCATTCCTTTCCAGTAATGAAACAAACAAAGGAAATTGTACGACCCGGATCAGCAATGCCTTTCCAACCTGGCTGGGAGCATTTTTGGCGGCTGTAGCCATGGGGACAGTAGAGGGCGCTGTCGCTCAGCAGCGGGAGGCTAGGACACAGCTCTCTCAGCTAGCACCGGGCTCCCTGGAATGAGGGCCTCTTTCAGAAACCACACTGCACTCCACCCTGGGCAGCACGAATAACTCCTGAACACCGGTTTTTGAAAAACTTCCTTCTGAGTTTTGAGGAAAAAAAAAGCAACCTGTGTTTAAATTTGGTGTCACTCCGTGAGACTGCATCTTTCCGGGGAGCAGGTTTTGCTCATGTAAATTTTTTTTTCTCCTCACTCTGGGGGTTGAACACAAGACCTTCATACCGAGCTACATCCCCAGCCCTTAATTATTTATTTATTTATTTTTCCCAGCCCTTTTTTTATTTCAAAATTGGGTGGGGGGCTCTCACTTAAGTCACTAAGTTTGCCCAGGCTGGGCTAGAATTTATGATTCTCCTGCTTCGGCCTCCCAGAGTGCTGGGACGACAAGCCTTGACCCCGCACACTTCTGTAGATGCGATTCAGGGCCTTCTTGTACACAGAGAGGAAATCGGCACCCGCAGAGGCTGCACATAGACCTCACCGTTGAAGCCATCCTGGTCCAGGTCTCCCAAGGGCGCGATGGCACTGCCGAAGCGCGCGAAGACCTCGAACCCAGTGAGCTTGGTGGTCTGGAAGCCCCCGGACGCCATCTGCAGCGCCAGCGACACCTGCCCCACCTCCTGCAGTTTGCCATCTGAGCCCCGGTCCATGAAGAGTGGGGTTCCAATGAACACATCTGCAAGGCTGAGAGCAGAAATCTGGGTCAAACTCCATCTACCCTGAGCACATTTTCTTACTAAAACTCAAGTTTCCCTCTTCTTGATCTCTCCTAGCCAGGCAGAAGCCCAAAATGACCAGGGCACGCATTTCGAAGCCAAGCCTTCCTTCAACGCTTCTAAAAGACTACAGGTGATTCATCAAACTGATTTTCTTTTTCATGTTACAAAAGCTATTTTTAAAAATCATAGAGGTTTACTAATAATATTCACGATGAAGGCTGCTTTGAATGGCATCCTTAGGCAGAAAGCAGATTAGCAAGAAGGGGACAAAGAAACAGAAGGAAAAATGTTTAGTTTCAGTAAAGCATTTATAAACATGAGAGGGAAACAGTTTCTGGAAACATTTTTTAAAACTTACTCATCTCCATTAATGTCAGTGGCAGCCACAGAAAATCCGAAATATGCAGCCATCTGAATAAGAAGATGAAAAAAAGTGTTTATGTTACGTCCAACGAGCTCAGACGGCTCACATGTGTCGTACAGGCATCACGTGGAAAGGGCGGGTGTTTCTCAGCTGCACATAGGCTTTCAATCTGAGTGTCTTCTGTTTATTCTACCAGCACAATGATAACCAGGTAACACGGCCTCTCTCTTTTCCTGAATTTATCATCGGTGAAATGCATGCCATGTCCATCACCGCGACGTCCTCAACACGCACCGTGTAAGGCTAAGCAGAGCCGACTCCCCTTCCCAGGCCAATGCCCTCTTCTACGCTCTCCAAAACACACCAGACGCACAGTACCATTTTCACTGAACCCCAGAAGTATCTAGGGCTCCCTGTGCGGTGGGGTAATGGTTAATAGTTATTAAGGGAAAATCATCGTTGTCTCTGGGGTAACTGCTATTACTCTAAAGAAGTTATTGTTCGCAGTTCCTTTTTGCCTCATATTTCAATCACTTACTTGCCAGATGGTTTTATTTTTATATTATATACAGTATAAACATGCATGAGTCTGCTATGGGCTTGTTATGCACAGGGAGAGGGAATGTCCCCTCTTCTACCACAGGGGACCACTGGCCAGCACAGCCCAGCTAGAGCCGAATGCGGAAAGGAAAAACCCTACAGAAAGCCCCGCGTGCCGATCGAAATGAGGAGAGATGGTACGTTAAAGACAGCCAAGACAAAGCTAAAACAGGGCAGTTAGCAATCAATGCTTCCAAAGTGTGATGAGCTGCAGTATCAGGATGGAATAAGGAGATTCGGACATCATCGACAGTGGTTGACACCGTGCAAAGGAGAGAGTGGGCGGCTGCGTTGTGTTTGGAGGGCAGAGCTAAGCGTGGAGCACAGCGCTGCAGGGGCACCGAGCCGTGTGCAGACAAGAAGGGGAGGGTAGCACTCCCGGGCCTCGGGCGATGGCTCCCTGGCCTGAAGGTGTAAGAAAGGATGGAACTGATGGAGACCGGTCTATGCTGCGCCCTGTGAAGTATCTTCATTTGGTTCTCACGACAGCACCGTGAGGAGATGAGCAACGTCCTCACTCAGACACATGAGAAGCCCATGTCAGGACGACACTGTGTCCATTACTGCAACAGAAGACAGGGCGCGGAGCGCCCAGCTCTGTCCTCATGCACAGCTGCCCCACCGCCCAAACAGCTGCAGGGGACGAAGCCAGCATCCTGATGGCAAAGATCCAGAGGCACAGGGGGACCCCAGACAGGACTTGCTGCTGGAGCTAGAGTGGTCACACACCGTGACTACTGGTCAGCTGTGGCCTCCTGCCACCTTGGGCACCAGGCCGGCTCCTCACCCTCTCTGCCCGTGCTCAACCAAGCCTGGCAAGCTCCACAGAGCAGAAGGCTGGAGCCAGAGGGCTGCAAACGAGCACAACTGTTTTCTCTGCTTACTGCTTGCTCGGTCCTTTATCGTTACCGACTTACTTAACTTTCTCTAACATGCAGCCTAGAATATTATAAAATGCCTACGCTTACAGAGTGTCTAGTACTTAAAAGAACTACTTTTAACTGGAATATTTTATCTCATGTGCAAGGGAAGTTTGTGTGCAACACCTATAATGGACAAGTCTGTGCCGTGCTTCCTTTCGCTTCTAGTAAATTAAAATGCACAGATCACTCCATTAGGAAAATTTAATATCAGGGAGAAGTGGGAAGTTTTTGTGGTCTTTCGTGTGCAGGTTTTTTTTTTTTAATTTCCTAGAAAAAGCAAACAAAAACAAGCCATGCTATGAAATGATTCAGTTAAAAGTGAAATATTTATAGTCTACATTTATATTGAATACTGTTAAGCCATTAAGCCATTTCAATAGCTCCAAGAAGTTTAAGACATTAGAAAACACAGATGATACAATACTGATCAAAAAAAGCAAACAGAAAAATTAAAAGTAAAGCAATTTTTGTTTAGATACACACTTTCACAGACACAAAAGTAATATAAATCAAACCAAGAGTCTGATGGATTATATGTGGGACCAGATTACAGATGGCTCTTACACTTTTATTTTCCAAAGCTTTCCTAGTGAATATATACTGTTTTTATAAAGGAGGAGAGGTGACATCTTAAGGGCATACCTGCTCACCGGTAAAATTGTGTAAGGAGGACATATTTTTCCCATCATAAATATAAACCTGTGTAAGAAAAACAAAGTACGTGAAATATAGCAAAACAGGAGATAACACAGGTTTTTTGAAACACTTTTGAATCTTTCCTACCATTCCCAAAGTCCTCGCTGCCCTTGGAACTCCTGAAACAAAGTCTGTAAAGGAAAAAAAAAAAAAAAAAAAAAACAAACCTAATTACTCATTTTTCAAACCAACATCGGAAACAATGGGCGGAAATGGCAATGGCAGAGCTTTAACTTTTATTACTTCAGCACAAAATAAACAAGAGATTTTTAAAAATTTGAGACCACAATAAATAATCCCAGCATTTTAAACTATGAAAACAAAATTTATAAAACAATATTCATTTTAAGGATTCAAATATATGCAAATAATCCCTCAAATCATCTGTACTCTTATTAAAGGAGACAGATAAGATAAACTGTCTAAGAACTAGGAAAAACTGTATGTACAGTAATGAAAAATAATATAAAGCAAAGTGAAATGGTGTAGGACTGCCGTGGCACAGAAATGTAATCAAAACCAGGTAAGGTCCAAGGTTGCTCTTGGAGCTCTGGGAGCTCTAAGGAAGGATAAACTTGAGTCCTCTATAGGACAACGGATGCATCTTGAGACATCGCATCGCACTGTTTCTCTTCTATGAGAAATCCAGAGCATACATAAATTACAGAGCAAAGAAAAGACAGGCAGTAGGAAACTGGGAGATAGAGCTCATGCAGCTGGAGAGTGGACCAAGAGATGGAAGGAGGGGGGAAGAGAGGGGAAATTAAGGAAGATGTGTTAGGTATGCGTGCCAACTCCCCACGCTGAGCGTAGCCATTATGTACTGTAAACGTGCACTAGTAAAAATCTAAATTAAAATAATTTGAAAAGGAGAGAGAGGGACAAAGAGGGAGGGGATAACCATCTGACAGAGCTCGGACTCAGAGGTTGCACAGAAACCTGAAGAAGAAACTAAGCCTTTCCGAGAGGACTGCCTTAGCCCAGAGGGCAGTGGCTGTGGAAATCACAGTGCGGCGACAGCACCCGGTCAGCAGATGACCCCAGAAGATCCAGCCAGAGCCACTGGGGGTGGGGGGTGGGGACTCTTGTCTCTGCAGTTTGCACTGCACAAAAATGGTCTCAGTGTGCTGGAGAAACATTACACGTTTCAAATGCTTAGAGACGACATGAGATTCAAATGCTGCCTACCATCAACACCATCACCATTGAAATCTCCGACAGCCACCGAGTAACCTGTAAGGGAGCCAGCGGGAGAAGGGGTAAGGAAGGGCGACTTCAGCGAGCTCTCCTCCACTAAGCGGGCAAAGACTTTCTTAGCTGGTGACATTTTGTACCCTGAGGGTAGCCCATGCTGAATCTGATGATAACTGATTTTTTGTTAAGACAGGGTCTTGCTATGTAGTTCAAGCTGGTCTTGAGTTCACTACGTAGCCCAGGCTGGTCTTGAACTCCTGGCAATCCTCCTGCCTCAGCTTCCTGAGTGCAGGGATTACAAGTGCAAGCTGCACCTGGCTATGATAATGCATTTAAAAAAAAATAACTTAATACTCAAGTAGGATATCTGCATTAGAAAAATATATTTTTTTATTCACTTTACAAAGGAGTCTGTTATAACCAGGATGAATTTGCAATTCACTAAAAAGGGGCAACAGGTAACAGATCCCTCAATCAGCAAGCTCTGTACTATTTCTCTTGCGTGTGACTTGTTTTCATAAATCGGAAAGAAATGTAAACACAGAGAACAAGCTTTGATAAACACTCGGGACCAAGCTGAGGTCTAACACCCTGGGGTCAGACAGCCTGGGCTCCAGCCTCAAACAGCAAGGCAGGAGGCAGGGGCTGGGGCGAGGAGAGTGCATTTCATAGCCCTGGGAGGGGTGAGTGAGTGCACGCAAACAAAACAGCAAAGCCCCAAACAAATTAAGCATATCTTAAAGGTTATCACTGTATGAATTCTCACTGTCTTCAATAATTGGTCAGGCGTGGTGGCGCACACCTAGAATCCCAGAATTTGGGAGGCTGAGGCAGGAGGATTGCCTACAAGTTCACTGACAGCCTAGACTATATAGCAAGAGCTTGTCTACAAAACCAAACCCCCCCAAAAAAGTCAATTATTGAAATGCAACATAACCTAAGTATTCAACAGAATTTTGAAACTGTATGGCCCTCATATTTTAAAAAATCTTAATCTATTTCACATAACAATTTTTTTCCTACTTAATATTCTATCTGCAAGTTATAGGACAAATATACCACAACTCCATAAAATAAGTCTGTACTTGAGTTTTACCTACCCAAATAGCTGTCATCAAAAACCGCTTGTGCCGTCCGAGTGGCCAGCTGGTTATTGTACTTGATGCTGTAGACACTGGGGTCATATTTAGAGATGATTTCTGCCACTTGATCTGAAATGAGCTGACCTAAGGAGTAAAAAAATAAAATAAATATAGTAATTACTTTTCTTTGGGTCGGTATTTACAATTAGTCCATGCTAATAAAAATTTAAAAACAAGATTTGTTTTAATTTTGAAAGTCAGTGCTATACAAATGGAATAACTAAATCACGGGCTATTTCCCAATGAAATCCTTAAAACTTGAAAAAACTTTAACTGAAATAAGTAAATATTGTTACCTTTATAATCAGAGTAAGTAGTTCAATGGATTTTAACTGATTGCTTGAACAGTTTTATGAAGCAACCTGAATGAGTGAGTTCATTTTTGCTCAAGAAATCTAGATGATCACATAAAAATCAGAGTGCATAAGCCTGCAACCTCAGCATGCTGGGAGGCTGAGGCAGGAGGCTCGAAAGTCTGAGCCCAGCTTGGGCAACTAAGTGACTTAGGGAGACCCTGTCTCAAAATAAATAATTGCCCCCCACCCTGTCACCCTGAGAAATTTATCCAATGCCATCATGCATCTCCCTAACACGGGGAAAACAATTCTTCATTTCTGGTGTTTTAGAAAGAAATTCACAAGAGCTGAAATGTGGATCCAATTTGTCAAGTCACACAGGTAGAAATATTTCTGTCCGGTTGCCAGTTTACTACATGTGCCTCAAAATGCACTGCAAACATAGGAGGAATTCAGTAAATCCTACTTGAATCAAAGAACACAGCAAAATGAATCATCTGTTAGGAATAAAATGCTGTCATTCTTTTCTGTTCTTACAAAACCGAGATCTGTGGAAAAAAAAAAATTCATCCCAATGTACTTATTTCTCAAGGGTGAAAGCTGCTAAATTAATCTTTTGTGTGTGTGTGTGTGATATCAGAGGTTGAACCCTGGGCCTCCTGCACATTAGGTCAGCGCTCTGCCACTAAGCTACATGCGCAGGCCTTAAAAAAATTTATTTTACTTTGAGACAAGATCTCACTAAATTGCCAAAGCTGGCATTAAACTTATGACCCTCCTGCCTCAGCCTCCTTTCAGTTACTTGGGATTATAGGCATGTACCACCCACACCCAGCTGATTTTAATCTTATTACAATAAAATATTCTCGCCCAATTCACTCAGTCTTCAGTTATATGTTACAGAGCACTTATAAAAGAACTTCAATGAGCAATATTGATAGTATCCATTTGTCTTAATTTAGAATAAACAGGAATACATAAAGATACTGTGTCATACCCAAGGTATTAGGAGAACAAGTCATTTAAACACATGACTTAAACACGTGTCTCTTAAAAAGATAGAGTTCAGGGGCCGGTGAGATGGCTCAGCGGCTTAAGCGCCTGCCCGGCAAGCACGAGGGCCCAAGTTCAACTCCTGGAACCCACATACGAAAAAAAAGGGACCGGTGATATCGCTCAGCGGCACGGGCGCCTGCTGACGTGCGAGGTCCTGAGGTCGACCCCTGGTACCCACGGAAAAAAAAAAAAAAAAAAAAAAAAAGACAGAGTTCAGAGGTGGGTGTGCTGGTGAACATCTGTAAACCCTGACTTCGTGAAGCTGAGGCAGGCGGGTCCAAGCTGGAGCCCCGCCAGGGCAATTTAGCAAAGCCCTCTTTTTAGTTTTTCTTTCCAGAAAGCAAATGTAAGTGTGGGTTCCCTACAAAGAACCAAGTAAGGGAAGCTGTGTAGAACATAAAAGTTAAATTCAAAACTGAAAAGTACTTTCAAATCAATATAGTTTCCCAGCTATTCCAAATACTGACAATGTTTGAGTCCCGAATGCTACCATAATAAGGAAAAGTTATAACCTTGTAAGCAGCACTTTTTAGCAGAAATTAAGCATTTTAGTATTAATTAAATAAACAACTGTGTATCCCCAGTGATAAATTAAAGAAAGCAAATAGCAAATAACCAGGTGTAGTGGCACACACCTATAATCCCAGCACTCTAAGGGTCTGAGGCAGGAGGATCCCAAATTCCAGCCCCTCTTGGACAACTTAGCAACTTACTGAGACCCTGTCTAAGATAAAAAGTAAAAAAGCTCTGGAGATATAGCTCAGTGCAAAGGCCCTGGGTTCAATCCCCAGTACTTGGAAAAAAAAAAAAAAAAAAAGAAAACTAAAATAAAACAGAAAAACTTGAAATATTTCATAGGTGTGTGATAAACCAGGTAAACCGGAAACAAATGCAAGATGGGGCGATGTAATAAATGTTAGCTTACCTTGCCAGTAAAAGCTACCAGGACCACCGAGAAGTACTCTGTCAGCCTAGATTGAACCACACAACAGAAGGGTGGACACTTAAAAACGAGTAGCTTTCAAAGCAGAAATCAACACGATGACCATGAAAGATGTTTATGCTATTTATATCTATCATACACATACTACAGCAAATAAAATCATAAATCGCAAACTCAAATGTAAGTGTACCTTTTCTAAAATAAAGCTAAAAAGAGAAATTATAATTTGCTCATTTAATATATATGAGAACTTTTTTCTCTAGGTCTTAGCTGTTTTTTATGTTCCAGATGAAATACTAGTGCAAAGTACCACCAGGTGACAGTACGGAATAAAAGTCACTCATTCCTTTCGTATATTAGGTGTGTGTCTACATTGGCACACCTTCTTCCTAGTAATCATTTCAGAATGTTCTGATAAAGGAAAACTACTTTTAGTGTCTGAAAGATCTAGACAGGCATGAACTTAGAGGGTAAATTGCTACAAATTACACCTGACTAGCATTTCTTACATCTGTGACAAAACCTAAGTGTCTAGTGCAAGGTACTTTGCATTTGAACACAGTAATTTGGCAATTTCTTCTTGCTGGAAGAAAGGGAAAGCTTTCCCCCTCCAAATGTACATATTCCCCTTTCAAAAGTTCAACAATTCCCTGCCCTGGCCATGTAAAAGACCCTTCCAAGTTGTCACCTTTTAAAATAACATCATTTTTTCAGATAGGGGTTTAAGAAAGTAAAAGTTAATTTAACAACAATTGCCCCATTATGAGAATATTTCTGGGGAAATGGTTGCATAGGTACAGAGAACATGGATGCTTTTATTCTAATAACATCTATTTGAAAATATGTCGTGCAAGTTTAAGCCTAATATTTATTCAGATACTTTATCATTCTTTGTTTGGCTTCCTCAAAGTTTAAGTAACATAATACAAAACTGAGTCACTTCAAATCAATTACCTAGTGAGGAAAGTTAGCACTAAATATCAGTACCTAGTGCAGAAAAACATTTAATTAAACAAAAATAAAGATAAAATACTTCTAAAAAATAATAAAATGCTTTATTCCTTCTCCAGCATCACATGATTTTGGTTTCTGCTGTTTTCATAAATGGATGGCATTCTTCACTCACATTTTCCAGAAAGCCATGGTAAGCTTTCTAAGGAAGTTCTCCTTTTAATCAATCCATATGTTTTTGCAACTTCTCTACGAGGGATTAATATTCTCAATTTGATATTCAAAATATGCCACAAAATATAAACAAAGTAAAAACTTGTAACATACTTAATAAAATTTATCTTTGAAAGTACAAATAAATTTTTTACTTTAGAAAAAAATTAAAAAAAAAAAACTATCAACGCTTCTAAGCATGATGGCACATGTCTGTATTCCCAGTTACTTGGGAGGCTGAGGCAGGAGGATCACAAGTTCAGCACCAACCTAGACAACCTGTCAAGACCTTGTCTCAAAATAAAATAAAAAAGGGCTGGGATCCGTGCTATTCTTCAGCACTTGCCTAACATTTGCAAAGTCCTGGGTTTAATCCCCAGTAGGGCAAAATAAATAAATAAATAAATAACCACAAAGAAACGAAAACAAAAACCTACAAACTCTAAAGAGTATATTAGCTCAGTTAAAAAATACAAAGAGCTCTGCATATGAGATTTTCTTCAATTTGTTTGGGTCTCACTTATATACTTCAGGCTGGTCTCAAACACGTGATCCCCCTGCCTCAGCCTCCTGAGGGCTGGGACCACAGGTGCACACCTCCACACTCCTGAGATTTTCTCTCATCATTAAACTGCCTCAGCCACACTTAGTACCTACGGGCCTATCGCAGGTCACCAACATGCATGTTTTAAGAAACTCAACTCTAATTCTGGAATAAAGCTCCTGTTGATAGCCTTTGGGAAGAACCAATTTCAGTTGAAAATAGAAAACTTTACTATTCTATAAATGCATATGAATGGAAATGTAATATGAAGTCATAAGGGCTGCCTATTGTTTCCTGAGGACAGTCTCCACTCTCCTCCATTTCCCTTAAGCTCTCTCCCTATATCAGACAAGCAGTGCGCCCTGCGAGGGGATAAGATAAGGCAAAGAAGCCCGACAGGAAGGGGGTGTTGCATTAGCTCTTTTCATTCAACAGGCAACGGTTATGAAGAAGCGGCACAGTGACCAGTTTATCTGAAGCACAGTTTAGTCAGTGAGGCAGAGCTGAATCTCGTTCAGTCTTAAAATGAGAACTTACTTTAGTAAAATCAATGCTGAATCCTCCTTGACAAAATCCCTGTCCATCAGCATCAATATTTTCTAAAATAAAAAGATTGGAAATATACACAAACCCAAAACAAACAACACAAAACAAAACATGAGAAAAATCTGATACCACCATAATTGTCACGTAAGGTACTAATTTCTGTGAGCAGTCATTCATTCCGCACTTGCTTATTTCCACACTCTGAACAGGTTAGTACTCGTATTCACCCGCACCGTCTCTGAAGAGATAGAAACAGAGACACTGAGGTGCCTGGACCAGTCCCTGGGGAGCAGTAAATCACCCGAAACATCAGATTTACAGTGTTTTCTTTGAACAAGCCACAGCGAGATTACAGTTTATATCACAACCCAACACACTGTGTGTGTAAAATAAATATAGAACTGAAACAAAATTTCACACAAAAATATTACTATTACCATACATAATAAGTCCTGGTATTTTCTACTTTATTACATTTCATTTTATTTTCAGACAAATTACCAATGTGACCCCATACATAAAACACTAATGAGTTTTGATTTGCGAGTTAAAAATTCCCATCTGATGTGCCCCTTTCTTCCCATTGCCCTATACATGCTAGGTCTTTGCTAAGTTATTATAAATAATAATGAAGATATCTGTACTTTCCTAATATTATACATGTCCTCTACATTAATTTTATAGCCAGCAACAAAAATAAAAAAATATGAATAACACAGTTTGGAATTTCAGAAAATGGCAAGGCCAAAACTTAATGTTCTTGAAAGGCAAAATATGAAACTATCCTCACAATAAATTTAGTGTTGGGGTCTAGCTAAAGTAAACATCTTTAAACATGACACCTTCAAAAGTATTCTCCCCTATAGGTGAATCAATAATTTTGATCTTCTGCAGTCACTACTCTCCTTTCTCGTAGTTCTCAGAAAAGGAAACTAATTCTGAGTTAAAATAATAGATGAATTAATTTATATTAATTTTAATTAAGAGCAATAGACTAGAAGGAAGGATAACTCTAAAGTCTCTCATTTTGTTTTGTTTTGTTTTGTTTTTTGAGGAAAGCAAGGAACATGGAAAACACCACCTTTCAGTTAGCAAAGAATTCTTATAGCCAATGTTACTGATATAGAAAAAGTTATGCTGAATTAGTCATCCAAATATAGGAACCAAAAGAAAGGTTTGTGCTAACATTGTTGGGACAATTGAATGTTGATATCTTGTACTCTGAGTAACTAATTTAAAGATAACAATATGCAATATATTAACCATCGTTACTCTCCTATTAACTTGTTTTGAAATTGTGTTCTATTTTTTTCTCTTAAAAAAAAAAAAAAAAAAAAAAAAAATATATATATATATATATATATATAGGAACCAGAGATACCTATTTTCAGTCATAAGGAAAAGTTCCAAGAATTTTTTAGCCAAATAATCCCAGCAAAAATTTTGAGCCCATTTTCAAAACCTGGGAAGTGCCCCAAGACTACACACTGACTATTCAAATTTAAAAAACTTTTTTTTTTTTTTTTTTAAGAAAATGGCCTCAAGAGTGTAATTCTACCCCTGTGTAAATTTTTCTAAGCAACGGGGAATGGGAAAATGTGCAGCTGGGGTTTCCAGTGTCAAGTGACTCATACCAAGGAATTCTACTCTAACCTCGGGTCAGCCATTGATTTCCTTATTGAAGTTGCATCTGGGGAACTATTCCAGGCTACTTATAAAGACATCCCATTTTGATTATCTTACTGTACAACTGTTTTATTTGGTTTCCTAGAATATCCATTCTAAAATATGACTGCCCCTTAAAAAATTTTAATAGGCACATATTACATATTAAGCTCAGTGTTTGTGACGAGTTAAAATTTTTTATGTTGAATAGAACTTATTTCAGTGAAAGCTTTGGTGCTGCTGTAATACTTGTCCCATCTGTTATGTGCAGCAGTGATGCTCTAAGTGGGAACAGTATTGATGAGGACACAAGATCATCAAACTGTGGGCCAGGTACTGTACTAATAAGCATTTTACATGGCGTTTCCTTTTTAAACCTTAAAAATCCAGGGAGAAGTAGTATTATCCACAATTTGTACCGATAAGGAAAGTAATGCTTAGGGAAATAGAGAATCTTGACAATGACCAACCAGCTAGCAAATAGGAATACAGAGCTGGACCCACGAGTGTCTGTCCTACTTAGGCTGCACGACCTCAAATCAACAATGGATTTATGATTCTCTGAGTAATGAAAAAGTAGAACGAAATGCCAGCCAGAAACCATAACTAAGAAAAATCTGTGACAGATAACATCCATCATCAGAGCAGACAGAAGGAACAAAGGTCTCAGCCTGAGTGTGGCACTGAGAGTATTTACACCACATCATTTGTGACTCAGGCAGTCAGAACAGATGGACACCTGGTCCACCCCATAGTGCCCAGAATGGTCACAAATCCAGTTAGGAAAAGCTGGAAGCAGCTGTAATCACTATAAAACATAAGCTGGAAATAGACAGTGAAGTTCCTCACCCAAGGTGTCCATACAGGCTGTGTTAAAAACAAAATCAAACAAACCAAAAAAAAAACAAAAACACCTCCCAATCTACCACAACCAACACAAAGTAAAATTAACAAGTCAGCAATGCAGCCCTACAAAATCGGCTTAAACCTATAAAATCGATTACTAGGGTGCATAATTAACTCTATAAAATCAATTATTGGTTGTATAATTTACTTTAGTATGAAGAACATACAAAATACTAAAATTGTACCTCTGGAGTGCTTTGTTGGAATTAGTGTTTCACCAATAAAGAATCAAGCACTCATAGGTACAGGCTGATTATTAGCAAAACTTGAGATTATCATCCAGAACGTCAAGCTTTCACTCCCGAGTATTTTCTCTGGACAGATTTTTTCTCTCTGTAAATTTGAATTTGTAGGTAGCTCAATGTTCAAGGGTTGGATCTGATTTGGATGTTAAATACCTTAGAAAATATGATTTTGAATTACTTTACAATTTCTACACCTAAACCAAATAAGTGAAAGCTTTAGGTGACAGACAAATAAGGAATTGTGGTTAGAAAACACATTTTCAGGTTTTCGGGAACTAGACACATCAGGAATTAGCCAAACCTATGAAGGAGGCAGAATGCATTCTTTGTGGAAAAACTGTGCTGAAAACAGAAGCAACTGAAATGGAACACATTTCCTGTTGTAATGCAGGCAAAGGTTCCTCAGGAATAAGGATTCAGGGATGGGGTGCAGCATGTGTTTAGCATGCACGAGACTCTGGGTTCAACCCCAGCACCTGAAACCAAAAAGAACAGACAGACCTGAGTTCAAATCCTCATCTGACCACTCAGTGCCATAAGAGGAGGAAAGCAACTGCTTCAGCTCTCTGAATCCCAGGTGCTGCATTCTCAGTGACAATTGAGGCTGCTCGTGTGTGAATGGGTGGGAATCGCGGCAACGCCAAGTTACACCCGGGCGCATAAAGGTGAGCTTTTCTTCAAAGCTCTGACAGGACCTTCTCAGGCGAACGCTTTTGCAGTGTAGAAATTAGAAATACAGATTTAGTCCTGAGATTTTCTCTACACTACAGAGAAGGCAGTACCGCTCCCGGAATGCCCCCACCATGGTGGCGAGGCAGGAGGCCCAGAGCACCAAGGACCAGGCTTCCGGCCCCTCCAGCCCTGACTGCAGGTTCACCGCGTGTAATCCAGGTGTGTGGTGCCGAGAGCCCCCTCACGACACGCAAGATCGAGGGGGTGGGCTGGGAAATAAGTGCTTAATGAAATAACCTGCAGTTTCTCACAGGTCCAATGCTTTAGAATTGTCAGTACCGACCAGTATATTTAACCTCGTGCTGTAGGTCACCTACCAGGAGAAAAGGGAGTTTCCCGGTAAGTTTTACATGGCGCACTTCTGTTACTAATGCTTTTTACTCAGCTATTTGGGGACCGGTAGAACAGAACAAGTAATGGCCTAAGACAGGCGTGCTAGAGCTTGCCTATCATCCCAGCCCTCTGGAAGGCTGAGGCAGGAGAAGTATAAGTTCCAATCCAGCCTGGGCAACTTAGGAAGACCCTGTATCAAAAACAAAAAAGAGGTGCAGACATAACTCAGAGAAAAGGCCTTGGGTTTAATCCCCACCACCACCACCACTACCACTACCACCAGTAATAGCCTCAAAAGTGTCCCAGGAATAAAACTACGCAGTAGTTCCTCTTTACTTTCTACAATTTCAGTTACTAGCAGTCAATTATGGTCTGAGACTACTAGATGAAAAGTTCCAGAAATAAAAAATTCATAAATTTTAAAAACAGTATCTTTTATTACAGTAGTTGCTATAATTCTGTTTAGGGACACTTGCTGTTGTTCATCTCTGAGTGTGGCGAGTTTTATAAATTAAACTTTAGCACAGGTGTGGATGTATGTATGTATGGGGGAAACCGCAGCCTTTGGGCCCAGTACTCTGCAGGTTCAGGCGCCCACGGACACTTCGCACCATACCCACCAGAGGGAGGGGGAGCAGTTCAGGCACCTCTGGATCTGTTTCCGGTACAGAGAAGAACCGGAGTAGTGGCCAAAACAACAAAGGCAGGCATGGAAGAGGATCGGAATCTGAAGGGGAGGAAGACGTGCAGCGTGTGGAGCCCTGCCTGCACCACAGGAACTGCAATGGAAATGTCAACTGCTCTGAGTGCAAGCACGAGATCTGCCCTAGCTCCAAAAGAGAAGTGGGCTTGGTCACAAGCTAGCAGAGAAACTTGGGGGAAGGTTGGGAAATTCAGACTCAGGCCTCCTAAACTCAGCATTCACCCTTCCTACATAAACTCTGGATGTCTCATTTCCTATTTTTAACATCATTATTAACCAAAAATGGTGGTTCTTTAACTTTGGTATCCATCAAAATCACCTTGTAGACCTTGTTAAGATGCAAGTACCCAGTCTAACCCAGACCTAGCAGACAGAATCCCTCCTTGTGGGACCAGCATCTACTACAGAAGCTCTGCTGAGCATATTCTAACTGTGACGAAAAATACAGGTTTCCAAAGTCAGTCATTAATGATCACTGACCAAGGAAGTAAAAGTAGTTCTTAGAGAGAAGCAATAAACCCATCAGCTTCCCACCTGTAACTGAGTAGGATTGTTTTTGTTAGGCTCTCAGCGATCTCACAACACATCCACACACTTGGCCGTGCACACACACTCATGCTGCCACACACGTGTGAACGAGCTGCCCTCCCCAGCCCCTTGCTAAAAGCAGCACGACCTGCTACACGTACTTGACCTGCACGGCGCATACTCCACCGTCTTCGTTCCGGACTGAAGAAAGCAGGTCCCAACAGGCTCCCGCTCCTGTTTCTGTTCCGTCCTCCAGTGGTACAAGGGAGCACAGGCCTAAGACCGAAGGTGCAGTGCAGGATATAAAAATTCTCCAAAAAACCAGCATTTCAGACCATCTCTACTGCCTCAGAATACATCACTTCCTGCTTCAATAAAAATGAATCCGCCTCTCCCATCCCTTATCGTACCAATAGATAAAGGTTTTAATTGAAGTGTTTTTCTCACATTCTCCTGAAGACCATATTTTAGTCCATACATGTGTTTTTCAAAATAGCAAAATTATTATTTCAGGTAACATTTCTTCAAGCTACATGCTAAGCTTAAGGTCACAGAATCATTTATCCAACTGGTAACACTGCCGAGCCTGGAGGGTATAATCCTAAATCATACAGCAAATAGTTTTAGAAGAAGAGAGTAAAAGAATGTATAGTGCTTATGATTTTATTTACTTTCCATAAAAGCTAAGCTTTTAGTTTTCAGAGCTCTAATTTCAGGATCATGTTGTAATAGCATAGGCATCTACCGAAAGTGTCACAGTTTCGTTTACTGGAAGAAAGTGCAGCGGGTTTCTGCAGCAGTTTTTGAAGAAAAATGTTAACATAAACACTGCAAACATCGACACTGGGTTATTTTATATGCACCCTGACAAAACTGAAGGTGGGAATCACTCCTTTTCTACACTTCCACGATGCTCAGAGCGGATGATTTGCTCTTTCTGCTGATTTCTGCTTCCTTGTACCTTCCTGCCTACCATACCCCCTTCTTACCCCTCCTTCATCTCCAACTGCTAAAACTTGACACGTCCTTTTTTTTTATTAGCACATGTTTGCAGTACATACTATCTGCATTCTGTGTGCGGAGTGAGTACATGGGCATAACACATCTTCATTCCTTTTTTCATCCCCTTTCCCTCCCTTTCCTCTCCTTCCCTCCATCTCTCGATCTCCTTCCCATTTGAGAAAGCTCTATCTCCCTACTTCCTATTATGCGTCTTTTAGTTTGCTCGTTATTTGTAATTTGAATTTCTCATAGGAGAAACTGCTTGTGTGTCTGATTTATTTCACTGAACATTTTCAAGGTGTATTCATTTTCCTACAAATGACTCAAGTTTACCTTTCTTTAACATCCTTCAAAGTCCTGCTGATATTTCACCTCCTAAATGAAATTTTCCTGAATGCTCCAAAAATCACATTTAAAAAACCAGGGAATTAAAATAGGGAAGGGCTGTCTAAGGAAATGAAATTAAAGCTTCTATGTGAATGACCAGGAGCTCACTGAGTGAAAATCAACAACAGGACCACTATAAGCAGAGGGGACATGACACCATTTGGCATGTGGAGGAAATCGATAAAAATACTAGTATAGCTGAAGCATAAGCCAGGATAACTCTTTCATATTCGTTCTGAGTGACAGAAAACCACTCAACTTTTAATCAAGAAGGTGAGCTGCCCGCGTTCCCTTTGGTCCTGCTATGTGAACGTAAGTCAGGGCAAGACAGGAAGCAGAGAGACAAGAGGTGCAGTTACGCTGGCCCATGTGGTAATGATGGTGGCTCACGGCGGGGCGGAAATAAAGGAGCTGTAGAACTACTGATGGAGTGGGATGTTTGCAGGTAGAATTGATTGGGTTCACTGCAGATGGGGCAGAGAGCCACACCTCTCATTAAGTTGGGGGAAGATTTGCATAGGAACCGGCACTTTTTGTTCGTTTGTGGTCTTTGACAGAGGGTAACAAGAGTCCTGTTTTGGCCATGTTCCTTTTGAGTCACCTATCAGACACCCAAGTGGAAATGCCACATAGGTAGTTTGGAAATACGCCTTGAACAATCCAGGGAGAGCTAAGGGCTAGAAATACATGTTTGGGAGTCATGACTTACAGCTTGTACTTACAGACATGGAACAGAATAGGAGCCGCTTGGTGAAAAGCACAGTCAGGAGAAACAAAGGGACCCAAATGGAGCTCCAGGACACCCCAGCACTTACGGACCGAGCAGAAGAGGAACCATTAAAGGAGAATGCAAAGGAGCAGCCAGCAACGGGAGAAAAAGCAGGGAAGCACAGTGTCGAAGGCAGCAAGCGAAGTATTTTAAGAAGATGGGAAGGAGGAGATTCTTGACCTTGGGAAATGTCACTGAAGTGCAATAAAATTAGGAATAAACCAGGGGACAATATAAAACATCGTGGATATGCATATACAAAAAAGCTGTCACAGTGATTTCGGAAAGTCAGTGGTGACTTTGGCCTCCCGACCCACGAGGACTGGAAGAGGAAGTGACAGTTGGAGGTGGCCACTCTCAGAACACTTTCAACAAGAGACTGGGAGGTGACAGAGGGGAAGGGGGTCAGGAAGGCTGTCTGCTGCCTGAGAGCATCTGCTAATCACAGCACACTATTCCTGGATAGAAATAAATGGATGGGAACCATCAGGCGTGGCTGGAGAAATGAGCCATGCAGTGACGAGAGCAGAAAGACAGAAGCCGGTCCGAGAAGGGCAGGAGACATGGTGTGCTCAGGCGGGGCCAGAGCTGGCCATCTCGTTATGCCCTGCTCCTGAGCACGTGGAATTTTGCTCTTAGCCTGAAAGTAAAACTTCTTGTGCCTGCACACAGACTGACTAGACTCACCTGGGAGGAGACATCCAAAGGACTTACCAAAATTTTGTCCTGTTTTGACCTCACAGAGGCTCCGAACCACTGGTGGGACTTAAACTCCAGTGGATCATCCTTGGCGAAGTCTCTGTTGCCTAAGAAAGAGCATTACGAGAGGTGAGAACACAGTGTCGTTCTCAGTGTAAATGAGTTTATTTCTATCCAGCCAAGTTGAAGAAGAGCATCTTTGAGTCATCAAATGCTACATGAGTTATTTATCTCATCACATACTTTATATGCATATATATATATATTATGTACACATAGATATATTAGAACTTAGAACTAATCAGAAAAATAAAACACATGATAATTTGCAAATATCTCAGGGTTGTTATTAACCCCATCAATTATGATAAAGCACATGCAATAAGGTAACTGCAAATAAAATTTTCCGGTTACCAAATTATTAAATAATTAACTATTAAACAAACACTGTGACCACCTATCATATTCCAGAAGTTGCTTTTGTAGCATAAAAATATTTATGAAAATCAAAGCCTAGGGAACTCCTTTGTATAGCACAGGTAGTAAAAGACAAGACTAAGACAAGAACCAAGGACATTAAAATACAAAAGTTAGAATCCAGGAGACACGATTTGGCTGTCAGGAAAAGAATTAGGTTTGACAGACTACATTCACATTCATCTCCCAGCTCCCCATTCATAAGAAAATTATTCCCAATATACCAAGTGCTAATGCAAAGCGCCATGCAACACACACACACGTACCCTTTCCGTGCAAAAACTCTAGATCTTGCCAAGGAAAAAATGATGGAAATATATGCATAAAAATTTTGAGAGGGACTTTTTAGTCAGGTTTGTTCTTAAAACCTGTTTAAAATAATCACTCTTCATAAACATATGTTTCAATATCTATATTGGACAACACAGGAAACAAATGTCAATTTTAAGAGTGCCAGTCAACAGGTAAATATCATCAAGGTTTTCATTTTTATTTTGAGACAGGGTCTCACTGACCTCGAACTCACTGAGCCTCCTGCCTCCACCTCTGAAATAGCTGCGATTACAGGCATGTGCCACCAGGCTTCATCATCAGCTTTGGTTCAGCTGGGCATGATGTTGTACACCTGTAATCACAGCTACTTGGGAGGCTGAGGCAGGACAGTTGCAAATTGGAGGCCAGCTTGGACAACTTGGTGACACCGTATCTCAAAATAAGAATTTGAAGTTGGGCACAGTGGTGCATGCCCGTAATCCCTGCATCGAGGAGGGGGGAGGGCAGAGGTAGAAGGCACACGACTGAGGCCAGCCTGGGCTACATGGCAAGACCTTGAGAAAGAAATTGCAGGGGTGGAGAGAAGGATGTTAAGCCAAATATTTAAGGTGACACTGAAGTTATTATTACATATAAATATACACATTAACAACATGGCAATAAAAGTAGGCTTACAGTGCCATTTTCATTGTTATGTTATATTCCATTTAGGAATAATTCTGTTTTAAGAGAATGATATATACCCTGTCACATCTATGCCCTTTTCCACCATACACAAGGATTTTAGCAAAGCATGTCCTTGGGGTCTGAGACCTAGGTTCTTTTCCAAATTAAGGTGGCAAACTTTTAAGAACACGGTATGTCAAGCTGCAGGTTACTCCAATGGGTACACTGCATATCGAGGTTCCTTGATATCCTTGCTCTTATATAGAGGAGCTCTCTTATGCTCAGTCTCCAGGACTCATGGCTGCCCCAAGCCTTTTACAAGGCCCTCTTGCCTAGAAAACCTTACTCCTGTCATGTATACGATATTCCAAATTTGTCATAGATAATACTTTATGTGCTATATATATGATACTCTATGTGTCATGATACTGAACATGTGTCGCGTGTGATACCCTACACATATCACGTATATAATACTCTACATGTGTCATAAATATGATGCTCTAAATGTATCATAGATGATACTCTACACACATATATATGATACTCTATGCATCATACATGATGCTGTCATATGATACTCTACATGTGTCATAGATATGACACTCTAAATATGTCATATATATGATAGTCTATGTGCCATCTGATACTGTACACGTGTCATAGATATGATACTCTAAACGTCATATATGATGCTCTGTATGTGTCATATATATGAAACTACATGTGTCATATGATACTCTACACAAGTCATAGATATGATATTCTATGCATGTCATGTATGACATTTTCTCTATATATTAATTCCACTGTTCTTAATGTTTCCAGCTTCAGCAGCGTCACAACCTCAAATTTCCATCATTTCAAGACGTTTGCTCAAGAGGAAGTTTTTCTTAATGAGGCAGAATTTTTTCCCAGACACCAAGTCTTACAGTACTTGACTGCAGGTCAGGCGGAAGCTCCGCTGAAAGAACTGTGGAGAGCAAGGTGGGGAGAAAGGACAGGAGCCTGCTCTTCAAGGAGACAGCCAAGAATCACTCCTGACCTGGCTGGACCTGGCAGCTATTCGGGACACACGCACGAAGTAAATATTTTGAGTCACAGGCCCGATGTCACCATTTGGGTGAAGCTGGAACTCCCCAGACTGCTTAGACCGTGCCACCACCCTGGAGAAGGACACAGGTCACAGACAGCTGCAAAAATCCCAGCGCTGGAAGAAATGCTTCTCCACAACAGCCAGGATTACAAAGACTTCCGTCCACGTTCACAGATCTTGTCAGAAGTCACCCGAAAAACTCCCTAAGGGGAATGTAAACAATATGTACTGCAAATGTGTACTAGTTAAAAAAAAAAAAAAAATAGGTATTTCTAAAGTCACCCAAATAATTTACAGGGGAAAAAGGGTATCTCACACAATGATAAAAATGACAAGAAATTTCCTCCCATTATATAAATTAACATAAGACTACACTATCACTCTCAAAAATACAGACAAAAATGTTGCTAGAGAAACTAGAAGTTAATTAACAAGTAAATTACTAGAGACTTGGAAGTTTAATATCTATATTGCCAGCTTTTGGAATCTGTGATTTGCATTTTATCAGAGTCCCACAGTCAAATGCTTACGGACAGAGGAACAGGAGAACACACTGTCCCAGCCTCAGCCCCCGCCTCCTTCTTAGCAGGCAAGTCTTCTCAGCTTCTCAGTGTTTCAAAGGCCACTGTCAAATATTCGACTTTCTGGAAAATGGGGGAGGGGTGCTTATTGCTAAAACAAAGTCACCTTGTCACCCTAAAGTTAAATTTTGTTTCACATTCTTTGGAAGAACGAGATTATGTCACTCTTTAAAAAAGCCAAAATAAATAAGAATGCCAAAGCATTAAAAAAACCAGAGAAGAATCTTTTATTTAGAATGTGGTTTTAGTCATTGGTTCCCATTCATTGCTAAGACTTCTATGAACAGTGAAATAATTTAGGTCCTCAGAGAATTTTTTTTCCTCAAAAATGACTATTAAAACAATGTTATTCCACACTAATCCTTTAATAAAACAGACAATTCACAGACTTCCTTGAGTAGCTTTTTTACTTCAAACATTACTTCTGCTCAGTTGCACTTCCTAAAACAAATTTGTCTGAATGAAAACTCTCCCAATAGAGCTTATTTGTTTATGTAAAACTTGACAGGTCAGAGGAAGAAATCCTTTTGATCATTCATTAAATAAATAAATCATGCACATCGCCTATGTTTTGCAAGCTAGGACAGAGCAACAAATGAGACAGAGAAGTTCTCTGCTTCTCAAGGGGGAGAAATAATAAAATAATCATATGAGGAGTAAGATATTTTTAAAGAATCGCCGAAACCATAAAAGAAATTTAGGAGAAAATGATGAAGTGCTAGTTAAACAGCTACTAGCATCATGCAGTTTTTATAACTTAAAAATATTATGAAATAAGGTATTTCACTGAATTAGCACTCCCAATTCAGATATTAACATCTCTGAAATATGTACATGAATTATAATCAGTGTGACACATATTTACAATTAGTAGTATTTTTAATGGTATATAAATAGTACATTTTCAGATCCATGGTGCCTTTACATTTACAGTCACCTGACAAAGATGCCAAGAACATTCAACGGGAAAGAAACAGTCTCTTCAACAAACGGTGCTAGATCAATTAGACATCCTTATGCAAAAGATTAATTTGAAAATCCTACTTCATAGAAAAAAGTTAACTGAAAATACATCACATTTTTAAATGTAAGAGTGAAAACTATAAAACTCTTAGAAGAAAATAAAGAAATATATATTCATGAACTTGGGTTAGATAATGATTCAGGAAATCAAGAGTGTGATAAAAAGAGGGCTGACATATTGGACTTCACCAAATTAATTCTGTGCTTCAAAAACACCATAAAGAATGTGGAAAGACAACCCACAGACTAAGGGAAAATATCTGCTATCATATGTTGCCTAAGAGGACTGTATTCAGGGTAATATGGGAAAAAAGACAACCTAATTAAAAATTAGATGTGTATCCATTAATTTTTACCTACCGAAGCTTAAGTCAGGAGTGTCCACAGCCCTTCTTAATTAACTTCACATTTACATTTTCATCTCATACGCATAAAGGAGTTTGAGGTCATAGAATTCAAGAACATTCCAATTAAGAAAGCCATTGCTAGCATTTTTTAAAAAGCATTAATCTTCTTGGGAACCCCTACACTCTATAGAATGAAAACGAGAATGAAAAAAAAAAAAAAAAAACTCACTAAAAAAAATAAAATTCTAGATATTACTAAGGACCAAAATAGAAGTTAATGATTCTTTCACTTCATAAAGAAATACTTTCTTGATTTATCTAAGAAACCCTCTGATAGACACAATAAGTACAGTAGAGTTAAGATATTAGTATTAATGAAAAGATGCTTTGCTTTATAAACTTCCAAGGTGTCTGGAATCATAAACTACTGAAAAACAAATGTATGTTCTGAAATCATAATCCATATATATGAGAAAGCATTATTATGTCCAGAAATACCTTTTACATAAAATAAGATACAGCTATCCTCTAGAAATAAATAAGAGTCAGAAAGGTATACCCAGAAGAAAACAGGATGAAGCTAATTTCACAGGCAGCCCTGTTTATTTGCTTAATGAGTCATCACTACCAAAGCGACCAGGGAAGGAGGCTGTTCTCCGCCCTGGAGCAAGCGCAGGGGCTGGAGCCCAGCACAGAGAATACAGGCCTTTTGAAAAACCCACTGCGGGATCAATGCTGGTTTGTTTCCTCCAAGTGAGGAGAAGGAAATGATCCTGAAAGCATCTAACATTTTAAAACAAAAACTCTTTAATGGGGAGTCAAAAAAAAAAAAAAAAGAATACAATGTTCACAGTCTTAAAAGAATGGGAACGAATATATGAATCGATCAGAAAGTGCAGGGAAGGAGACAGACTTTCCAGGATCCTGTAGGTTTAGTTTCAGTAAAACACTGAAAATGTTAAAATATGGACTAACAGCCTGAGTGTTAGTTAATTAGTAATAAAGGAATTGGGCCACATGCTTTCCAAAGGTGTTTAGCAGCTCTCCAGTTATATAATTCTGAGCCGGGGGGGGGGGGGGGGGGGTGTGACATTATATCAGGAGAAACATTTCCAATTTTTAAAAATCCTTAGTATAAATTTATGTTCTATTAACCAAGGAAAGGAGACAATTTTTGTTTTTGCCTTTGAAATTATGGGACTGTTATAACTGGAGAGAGACTGAGACATAACTCTGGAAGCCAGAAAATTCACACAGAGGAGGAAGTTTAAAAGGAGGATATTTCAAGTCGGCCTGTGTGCTTTAATTTCAATGAGATGGAACTGGATAGTATAGAGGCCAGAAAGCCACTAAAAGTTTTATGTTCTCTATTAAATATAAACCCTGGTAATAACCAGAAATACTCCACAGCACGTTCCCTGACGAGGCCTGCCCACCGCCAACAGCCCAACTTCTGGGAATGAGGGTAAGGGTGGAAACAGATGCTTTGGTGGAAAAAGAGCGATCTGACTTTCACCCTTCATTCTTTAGAAAGGTGGGTGGGAAGTGATTCCACATCTGGAATGTAAGAATCGGAGCCACTACTGTTCTAAGTGACATTTTTTTATTTTTATTTTTTTGTGGGTACCGGGGGTCGACCTCAGGGCCTCGCGTGCCAGCAGGCGCCTGTGCCGCTGAGCGATATCACCGGCCCCTTTTTCGTATGTGGGTTCCGGGAGTCGAACTCAGGACCTCGCGCTTGCCAGGCAGGAGCTTACACCGCTAAGCCATCTCACCGGCCCTAAGTGACATGTTTAACAAGACACAGGTAAGCCTGTATTTCTAAGCAAGGACACGTGTTCCCCCAGTGGTCTTTTGGAAAAGCTATTACTGAGCAAACCAGGCAGTGATGAGTCTGTCGGTAACATGTGCCTCCTTAGAAGAGGAAAAAGTGTTGCAAGGAAAAGATCTCCCCAAGAGTTACAACAACAGAGGTTAAAATGTAACTAATATGTAATCCATTTAAGAAAACCCAGCTTATCTTTCTTCCCTTTTCCAGAATTATTCATTTCCCCACAGTTTTAGGAAGGATGGGCCCAGTATAAACGTCTCGTCCAGTTCTTCCTCGTTTACAAAGTGACTTCAGAGACACAATTTCCTGTGTAGAGCTCCTCACAGCAACTCTAATAATCGCAAGTGAGAAGACAGATCTTTTGCAAATGGGAAGGTGACCAAGAGATGGAGGGGAGAGGAGGGAGAGGAAGGGAAGGGGACACAAAAAGAATTAAGACATGTTATATACATGTGCCAGCTCCCCATGATGAATAGAATCGTTACATACTGCAAACATGTACTCATAAAAATTTTTTAAAAGGAAAATCAAAACAGGAAAAAAAAAATGGCTGGCAAACATAAATCACTGTCCAAGGTCACCTAGCACATACCAAAGCCTGAGTCCAAGCCTACCTCTTCTAAATCTAGTTTGCATTTCTTATAACCACAGCTCCCAACGACACAAGAATGAGAAAGGGAATGATGCCTACTCATATCCACATGGATCTTGCCTGGAAGCAGCTTTCAATATAACCAGTATCAATGTTAAAAACATATAAAAGGGCCCTGTGGTAGACAGAACAACACTCCTGCCTGAGATAGCCAAGTCCTAATTCCCAGAATTTTTCACGTGAACACGTGACATTACATGGCAACAAATGCTTTGTAGGTTGGATCAGATTAAGAACCTGGAAATAGGAGATTTTTCTGGATTATGTGTGTGGCCCCAAGAGGGAGGCCAAAGAGTCAGAATTAGAAGGCTACAGAGACTCCAGGTCCCACCGCTGGCTTGGAAGACGGAGGAAGGGGCCCCAAGCCAAGGGATGCTGGTGGCCCCAGGAGCTGGAAAGGGAATGAAGAAACGCAGCATTGCTGATACTTGATCTTAGTTCAGGGACACTCATTCAGGACATGTGACCCGAGACCTGAGGACAACACATCTGTGTTGTTTTCAGATACCTAATGCTTGGGGATACAACTAAGAGGCAGAGCACATGCTTTCCATGCACAAGGCCCTGGGTTCCACCCCAGCACCAAAAAAATGAAACAAAACAGGCTGGTAGCGCTTATGAGGACAGCAGTAGGAAACTAATCCTTGGCATGAACACAAAATCGAGTCAGGAGACGGACTGCCCTGGCCTGCTATGTGAAGTCTCTACTAAATCATATAGGACTAATCTTTGCTTTACTTCTACTTTTTCACTTCCACGTTTAGATAAATTGTGGATTTTCTACATATCAGTCACCTTAGTATAAAGCAAATAAACAAATCATAGCCCAAGATAACATTTTCTTCTTCACTAATTCTACAATGCTTCAAAGTTTTATCATTCTGTCAATTTAGGGAAAAAAAATCAGTTTTCAGTCATTATGCAGAGCATAGTTAAAATCTACAAATTATTAAGATTCATTGGATGAAAGTGTTTAAAATTCCAAGAAGACAACTGCTGTTTCAAAATATTTTAGTCACTGCATAAATATGCAAAACTAGAAACTTGGCTCTTTTTTTGCATATATACATTCTACTTGTGGCTTTGTTTACAATATTATGTTGAGAAAATCAGAGAGAAAGAAAAAATACAGAAGACAAGCGAGAGGGGGAGTTTGAAAGAAAACAGAGCACATTTCAAAGCTAAATTTCACAAATCCAAGAGATAACAAATTTTAGATGGAGGATTCCTTTTTTATGATCACTAAAACAAATACTGTTCAAAAATCAAAGCAGTAAGTGAGCTGGCCATCTTGGATTGGAGTTTCTATGGAATTAAACTTTTCATCACAGAATCACAAATAATTTTTTCTTTTTTTTTTTGTGGGTACCGGGGGTCGACCTCAGGACCTCGCACGCCAGCAGGCGCCCATGCTGCTGAGTGATATCATCGGCCCTTTTTCTGGATGTGGGTACCGGGAGTCAAACTCAGGACCTCACGCTTGCCAAGCAGGTGTTTATGCCGCTGAGCCATCTCACTGGCCCTCACAAATAATTTTTTTAAAAGGCATGACTGCAATATTTTGAAGATATCCATACAATAGTTATTATTTCATGTGACTTGTATAATTCTAACAAAAAGGGTATTAGGAAATGTTCTTGTCAAGTCTCCTTAGCATGCAAGATGCCAGGAATCCAAGATCCAATGGTGAGCTCCACACATGGTGAATTTACTTGGGTAGACTATCAGTGTATTAGTGTAGAATATCTTCTCCTCCTCCTCCTCCTCCTCCTCCTTCTCCTCTTCTTCCTCTTCCTTCCCCTCCCCTCCTCCTTCTTTTTTTCCTTTTTGGCAGGCATGTTGGTGCATACCTGTAATCTCAGCTACTAGGGAGGGTGAGACAGGATTGCAGCTTCAAGTCTAGCCTGGATAACTTAGTGATACCCCATCTCAAAATAAAAATCATGAAAAGAAGTGGAGAGATAGATCACTGGTGAGTATTCCCCAGAAGTATACAACCACTATATGCATGCTAGCAAGTGCTCTACCACTGAGCTGTATCCTCAGCCCTTTTATTAAATTTTATTTTGAGACAGGGTCTGATTAAGTTGCCCAAGGTGATCTCAAATCTGCAATCCTCCTGCCTCTGTCTTCCAAGCAGCTGGGATTACAGGTGCTCAGCACCACACCTACCAGAATATTTTTTTTAAATTCACGGAGATCCTTCCTCAGTTTACTTCAGGCTTCATTTCTCCTCTTGCCTTCAGCATCTCGACTGCACATATACACATTAACTTCATCCCTGTATCCACACATGTGACTCATGTGAAGGACCCAATTTTCATTCATTAACATCTTTTACTAAGTGCATTCACACTCATACTGCTTCCTCTACCTCGAAGACTCTTGTACAACCTCACTTTTTCATCGATAACTAATCTAAGAAGGCTTCTTCAAAAGTCCCAGGCAAAGTAGGATGCCTTCCAGTCATGCCTTTGTATTTTGGAACAAATTTATTTTTATCTGCTATACAGAGTTAAAGAAAAATAAATATGAATGTGTCTCCAACTTCATCATCAAAATCATACTCTTGGCTAAAAAGTAAAGCACACTGAAAGCATCCATCTGTCTTTGAAAGCTAAGAACTTACCAGGCATAGGAACACATGCCTGTAATACATCAGGAGGCTGAGGCAGGTGGATTGGAAGTTCAAGGCCAGGCTGGACTACACAGCCTTCCAAAGGTATGAGGCTTACCCTCCGCCACTCAGACACTGCTACAAAAGCTTTGACTCTCTAGCCAGTGATGCAAAGACCAGGATGGGGAAAAAATTTTTCTCATGAGGCTGCTTGTATTCAGCAACATCAGTTCTAACAGCAGTAAAATCCATCGATAGCACTTTCTCTCTGAGCTTCTCCGATCCCTGCCATTTTTCCAGAAACTGTCAAGTTACCAACATCCCTCTGATAAATTCCTCTTCTGCTAAATACAGCTGGAGTTCACTCCTACTGCTTCTAGCGAACCATCTGACATTTACAGCAAAGACACACATGTGCGTCTGACACTGCCCCAGGACTTCTCTGGACCCGTGTGTAATGATGAATAAAACTAAATTTGCTTCCCACCTTTGGAGAATGGAAAGTGGGATCAGGAGAACATACACATCCTAAGATCATAAGAAAAAAGTCAATGAAAATTCCAGTTTAACGAAGAGAAAGAACTGAACTTAATGCACTGAGACTGCTGGTAGGGCAGAACTTGACCTGAAAGGAGGAAAGAGAGAGAAAGGGCCATTTTATTTACAATATACTATTTCACTTATAGGATCTTCATAAAGCACCTTACTGTAAATGTTTTTACTGTAATTCTGGAGCTAGCTGAGGTTTGTTCTTTTTGCAGGAAGGGTTAAAGTCACTAAGAAACAAAACAAGAAACAAATGAGCCTAGAGCATTTCATCATGTTACAAACTTCAAATGCTGATGCAACCACCACCTGGGGCTTCTTAAGGCTCTCCTAAACTTTGCGACACGAAACTACAGTCAGTGGAGAAGAATGCAAGAGTGAAGCCCCACAGAGCGGGGCCCAGGGTGAGCCCTGACCTGCCCGTCCCCCACTGCAGCACACACAGCTGCCCGTGGCTCTTCTCTGGCTCCACCAGGTGACATCTCAGAAGCGGAGAACAAGACCTGGTGGCACAGGCAGCACCTTGACTTCGAAGCCTCCTGCCCCAATTGGAAGGTATCGCTTTCAACAACCCCACAGCCCTGTCTTTCAGAGTCTCCACAAAGGAAGTGCCAGCTACAAGTCAGCATACTCGGGAACCCCAAAACCACAGCATCCCCGCCACGCACTTGGTCTATTTATGCTTTCTCCCAGACACAATCTGCAAGGCAGGGTGCTGTGAGGACAGGCAGGGATTCTTAGCCATGGAGTAACTCAGGTCCCCAGCAAAACAGAAGAAAAACTTCAACGAAGTTCAAATTGTCGTGTAGAATAAGACAGGGTCTTGTTTTGTTTTGGGTATGGAACCCAGGACCTTTACCCTGTGCTACATTCCCAGTTCTTTTTTTATTCTGAGACAAGGTCTTGCTAAGTCACTGAGTTGCCCAGGGTGAGCTCAAACTTGCAACCCTCCTGCCTGAGCCTCCCAGAGGGATTACAGGCATGCACCACAGTACTCAGCAAGGACAGGATTTTGATAAGCATTTTCCAATAGTGGATTATTGGTATTCTATTTTAATGAGTCTATATGTGTTATCCAGCTCACATTTCATTATGCTGTAATAACAAGTATCCCCAATATCTATCAAGGAGGGGAAAGAACAGAGACGGACGGATGGACGGATGGGCAGATGGATGGATGGAACTTAAGGACTTCAGACACTTCCTTCTCCTATAAATAGTTTGTATGGTTTATTTGTTCATTCACCTATTCTGCTTATTAGGCAGCAACAGTCGCCAGACACCAGGTATTATTCTAAGCCCTGGGGTGTTAGCAGTGAATAAAACAGACCAAAAAAAAACAAAAAACAAAAAAAACCCAACTGTCCTCATGGAATTTACATTCTGAGAAAGAATTTATTTTCTTCACTAAAACTAAATGAGTAAGCTAATAGCAATGTGAGTACTATAGAGAAAAATACAGCAGAGAAGAGGAGGGAAGTATGAGATGAGGAGTGCAGTCTTAAATAAGATGGTCAGACAATTGCTGAAAAGGTGACATTAGAGCAAGTGTCAAAGATGGTGACAGAGGGACAACCCAACGGTCATCTGGGGAGAGAACGCTCCCGACAGATGAGACAGCCCAGGCAAGGCTGAGGCCAGAATGCACCTACAGGAGACCCAGAGAACCAGAGGGAGGGAGATGAAGGTTTTCATCCCATGTCTTGGGTGGGGCTTAAGTGTCCCCAAGTGCCACATGCTCAAGCCTCGGCTGCCAGCCTGTGGGGCCACCTCTGAAAACATGAGTCAAAATAAATCTTTCCCCCTGTAAAGCTGATTCCCTTGGTACTCCGCTTCAGCTGCAGAAAGCTGATTAACGCACCCTGCTTGTCCCTTCCAGTCATTTTGGGAAGGCTGCTGTCCTCTGACACAAGCTATGGTGCCCCTCCTGTGGCTCTCTCCACCTCATCCTCTGTCCTTGGATTCTGCTAACTTCACCTTCAGGCCTGGAGCGCCAGAGTGGCATCAACTCCCTGAGACCCTGCACAGTCCTTTGTAAATAGTCAAGCTCCTCCCACTCCCCCCACCTAATTGTGCCACCTCATTCCTGGCAGGGCCCTGACTAATTCAGAAATCCAGGGCAGGAGTCCAGGTGGAAGACAATGGCAGCCTAGACCAGGATGCTGTCAACAAAATGACAGGAAGCAGCTCCACTGTGACTCGCTGACAGATTCAGTATCACATGTGACTCCAGATTCTGACTAAGCTCTGAAAGGATGGAGTGTCTTCCACTGAGATGCAGTTTCTAAAATTCACAAATCAATAGAAAATAAGTTCAAATACACAGAAAACAGCTCACAGGACAAGGAATACCTATGGCTGTCAAATACACGCAAAGATCTGTCTTACTATTAATGAAAAAGAATGCAAATTAATACAACAAAAGCTATCTCCTCCCACAAAATCGAAAAAAAATATGGTCATATACCAACTCCCCACGATGAATGTAATCATTATGTACTACTACCATGTACTAATAAAAATAAAAATTAAAAAAACATGGTAGTTCCTTGAGATCATAACATTAAGTGAAGTAAATCAAATACACAAGCTTAAATAGCTCATGGTTTCTCTTATATAAGACACTCAATACATAAATAAAATGCAAAATAAAAGACAGACAAGAGGAAAAAGAGAGAAAAAAGTTATTGAAATCCAATATGAACAATGTATCTAAAAATGCACCTGAGTTTAGGGTAAGTGTCTTATGTGTTCTATATGTTTTTGGACTATAAGTCTGGCTGTTAATCTGCATGTATGTTAATTAACTTCATAAGGACTTATAAGACAAATAAATGAATCTGATGTTGGCAAAAAAAAAGGTGGGTGGAGAGAAAGGGAGGAAAAAAAAGAAGAATTGAGATGTGTCATGTACATGTACCAATTTCCCCACAATGAATGTGATCATTATGTACTTGTGTAACTTACTTTGCTCACTGCTGAGACAAAATACCCAATGCCCAAAGTTAAAGGAGGAAAGGTTTATTTGGCTCACAGTTTGTAGGGATTTCAGTCCACAGTCGGCTGGTTCCAAGGTAGGGTGGCATGGCAGAAGGGCATCACAGAGGAAAACAGTTCATGGCAAAGCACGGCAGGCAGAAGGCAGCAAGCAGCAAGCTACAAGTAGCAATCGCAGCTTCTTTCTGTCCCTTTATATGCTACTAAACCCAGAACTATGCAAAACCAATCAGTGGACTAATTTACTATCCACATATCCTGAATCCCAGCATCACACACTCTAGATCCAGTCACCTCTGGAAAAGCCTCACCTTGGACTGCATGAGGCTTTGGGGGGACATCTAGACACAAGCCCTAACAGCATTACAAACATGTACTAATAAAAAAATTTTTTTAAATATGGTGATAAATGGTGTCAGCCTGAGTATAAGAAAACATAATTAAAGGCATGTAAACCTCTGTAAAGAATAATTTGTAACACCTAACAAAACTTTAAATATATAATTTTATATTTAAATATATAAATATAATATATAATATATAAATATAAAAAGTTATTTATATATAAATATTTAAATATATAATTATATATAATTTTAACCCAAAATCCCCAACTACAACTTTATCATACAGAGACACACTCTGGTATTTGTACAAATAGCTGTGGATAAAACTTTCACTTTACAGTGTTTAAAATAACAAAAGACTGGAAACAACCGACATAGCCATCAACAGGAAATGTGTGTTAAATAAATTAGGGCACATATATACACATAACACTATCAGTGATTTACAGAGTACAGGCACATCCGTACAGGCCCATACGGAAAGATCCATTGGATGTTTATGGACCGTGGCGGAGGGGATCCCGTCCCGGGCAGAAGGCAGGACAGCACCTGTCTGTTTAGAATGTTTTGACTTGTGAATTGCTTTTTTTCCAAGGATGCATACATGTATAGAAACTTTAATTCTAGAAGGATAAAATCACTGTTATAAGCAACTGCCACCAAGCAGGTTGATGTAAGAGTTCTATTTTTTTCACTAGACACACTTATGGACTGACTGCAATTTGTTATCACACATGGATGATGTTTTTCAACAAATACAAAACTACCCAAAGCCAAAAAAATTTTTTGAAAAAGACCAGCAATAAATTATCTTGCCATGCACTGAAAACCAAAACATACCTGGAGAATTCCACACACGGATATGTACATACAGTTCACCTTAATAGCATTAATACTTTGAAACAAGATAAATCTCTGACCTACAATAATCTGAATAGCAGGCATTTCTCCCTTTGTGTTAAAACTAAGGCTGGTGAGATGGCTCAGCGGCGTAAGTGCCTGTCTGGCAAGCGCGAGGGCCTGAGTTCGACTCCCGGAGCCCACATACGAAAAAGGGGCCGGTGATATCGCTCAGCGGCACGGGCGCCTGCTGGTGCGCGAGGCCCTGAGGTCGACCCCCGGTACCCACCAAAAAAAAAAAAAAAACCTGAGCCTGTTTACCATCCCTTGGGATTTTCCCAGTATTGACCATATATGGAACAAACAACAGAGTTTAAGGTAGAGAATTTCAAATGGAAAAAAACAAAACAAAATCAAAAGCCCTGGACCCAGCTCCCCTTAGCAGCTGGCTTAGTGACAGACATTCACCCTGGCACTTAGCCCCACGTCCAGTGGGACAGGCCACATCATCACTCCTGTTTTGATGACATTTTAATTCTCAGAAACTATGTACTACAGAACTAGTAGGAAATAACAAGATGGGAAAAGAGATTAATTTTGCTCAGGGTTATCTCAAAGCACTCTGTCAAAACCAATAATCATTAAAAAGTTTTATAAAACTATTAAACTAAAAGATATGTTTCATCACGCTGAAGATTTTCTAAGCCTTCACAAGTATATAGTAATACACCGGCATAAATGGGTCCAGGATAATATTTTATTGCACTGATGTAAATATAAAACTGCAATCATGTCTCATCTTCCTTCTGCTGTTTTTCTCCTTTTCACCGCAGTCCTGACTGCCACTGACTTCTGTCCCTAAAGATAAAACGACCCTCTTATTGGAAGCATAGCGTACACTTTGCCCTGTGAGTTCTGGAGAAGAGCTTTTTTTAAAGTTTTTTCCCCTTTTCAATCACCTCCATCTACTTGACTAGGAAGACTCCTCAGCTGGATTTTGCAGCTCACCAAGGGCTGGGATATTTTCGTGATTAGGAAGTCCATCTGCTACAGTAGCCGGTGAGTCTGGCTTCAGTTTGGCTGATGGAGGAGTGGGCAAAAGCTCTGCTGTCCCAAGGGGCTCCCTTTTCTCAAAAAAGATGCAAAACGTTGTAATGAATTTCCGCCCAATTGCTACACGTTGGCACTTCCGGTCTGGACCGGAAGTGCTCCGCAACAACGGAAACTGTTTTTTAATACTTTCATACGCTAGGAAAGTGTAGGAAAAATCATATAAATTATTTGCCTATATAATTTTCCCTGTGGTACTGAGATGATATTTGTTGTTTTATCAAATTATTACTTTTTTTTGACAAATCAAATGTAAAGCAAGCAAGAGAATGGACCACAGCATCCACGCTCACCTGTTGAGTCAAACTCGATTGGCTGGCAGCGGCGGCTGGAGGACCAATCACATTTGAGGACCTGCCCTCCTTCCACGATGCCCGGCTGGGTGGTGTTGGCTTTGGGGGCGCCCACAAGAACAAACGTCCTGCTAAAACACAAAGGGACAGCAACATGTAAATGACATGGTAGAAGCAGTATCTGAGGACTCAGGAGCAGCAATCATTCTCTTAATACTATCCACAAATAAGCTGGGCATGGGGGCGCACGCCTGTCATCACAGAAGTCAGGAGGCTGAGGCAGAAGGATCACCCTGAGCTCAAGGCCAGCCTGGGCTACATAGCAAGACCCTGTCTCAAAAGCAAACACACACACAAAAAAAACAATATTATTCACAAATGCCTTCGAAAAACCATTCAGTGAAGGTGTAATTTTCTGTATTCATTTGGTAATCTCTCATATATGCACATTATTTGGTATAGTTTATTCATCCCGACATTGTAAGATAACTTTAGAGTTACATTCATTTAAATATGTATGCTGTTCAAATTGTACGCTTTAAATTCATAGTTTATTCTCAATAAAGGATATTTTTTAAATGTATGCTGACTATAGAGCCTGGGAAGTTTGGTTTGGTTTGTGTTAATCTTCTGACATTCATTACATATTTCTATTTTGAGGTAGGGTCTACTAAGTTTCTCAGGCTGGCCTTGAACTTGTGATCCTCCTGCTTCAGCCTCCCAAGTCACTGAGATTACAGGCATGTGCTGAAGCATCTGGACAACACAGAAGATGCGGGAAGACAGGAGTCCTGAGGAAGGAAGGGATGGGGCCGCTGGGAGAGAGGCTGGCTGTGGCAAAAAATAACCATGGCAGCCCAGGAAAGCAAGGGGAGCAGCGCTGTATTTTACCTGGCATCTTCAGTGCATCTGAAGCCTTAGGAAGCAGTTCCACGCCCTACGGGGAAAGCATTAAGAAAGCAGCAAAGATGGAACTAGGAGAGCAACAGCTGTGTGACAGCCCCAGGAGGTGACAGTGACTTGCAGGGGCCGGGAAGACTGGAGAAGCACTGGAGTGGAAGGAACAGCAGGGCAGTGGGGGCTTTGAACATGGGAGGAAGGGATGATTCAAGAGGGTCACCTTGGGCTTGTTCTTTTGTAGCGTGTTTTATTTTGTTTTGTTTTTGAGACAGGGTCTCACTATGTAGCCTAGGCTGGCCTTGAACTCACAGCGATCCTCCTGCCTCAGCCTCCTGAGTGCTGGGATGACAGGCATGCACCACCATGCCCTGCACAGTTTTGTTCTTGGGTGCCTGGATGGGAGGAGCATGTGGACATCAGAGGGAACAAGACAGGTGGAGATCCACAGGAAACCACACGATCAGGTCGCAGCAGGCTGCTGATAGTGGCCGAGACACCTAAGTGGCAGCTGGGGCTCTGAAGACACCCTGTTGAGGATGTTGTGATGCGGAAGATGCAAACACAGGCAGCACGAAGTCAACGCTATCTCACTACCGCCTCATTTCGCTAAACACTGAGGCACTCACATTCTTCTGGCAAGGGAAATCCGCCCAAGCTCTTCCCTTTTGGTGAAACTATGAACAAGCCTCCATCTTTCACATCAAGTGGTCTTGTTTTAACTTTTCCAATCAATTTCAACTTCATTTATTCTGGGCAGCACCCATCAGATCCTGTAGCAGAAAATGCCTCCCCCCAGCAAGTATACTTCAGTTTGTCAGTTGCCCCAGTAATAGTTCCTGTTCCAGATCCGGTTGCTCCTGGCTCTTAGAAACGGCTGCTCACTGTGATGCATAGCTGGTCACTATGATGCACATTGTATAAACCAATCCCCAATCGACAAGCCATTCTGCCTCTGTACTTCCTGCTTGCTTATCCCATAAAAGCCCTAGACCACCAGAGATCAGGGCCTGAAAGTCTGGGAATGATCCCGATTAGTGCCTGTAGACATAAATAAATCTGCCTCCAAATCCTGGGTGTTGTTTCGGTGTTTCTACTTGCTGCTGCAATCCCACCCGGACCAGACAAAAATGGGCTGTGTGGACTACTAGGTTACAAGCATCCTGCTTCCTGAGACTTATCTTGAAATCCCGAAAATCAAAATCAGACTCCCAACCAAGCCACGCCCTGTTGAATAAAGCTTTCTGCAGTCATTTTTGGCACCAGAACAGCTGTGCTGGCACTCTGTCACTAGAGCAAAATGATTCTGGGTAGGAAATTAGCTAAGTTTTCATTCAGCTAGAATCTTTCGTAAGGAAAAATTAAATAAGGTTGAATAAAAACACTGCTGTATCTGCATGAGGAAGAGAGAAGATTCTGGTCATCATGAGCCCCTCCAGGCTTTTTCCAAGCAGAGTTGATTCATACAGCTCTATTACTCATATAAGTAAATTATAATGTGTAAATTTATATACATGTAAATATGTAAATGACATACATGTTTTCTCCTTTCAATAGTAACAATTTGACCAAAGGGCTGGTCATGGAAAGCCCTTGCCTAGAATGTGTAATGCCCCAGGTTTGATGCTCAGCACTGTAATAAAAAAATTTTTGACCAGAAAAATCATAAAAGTGCCCTTCTTCATCAGAATTAAATGATTTTTTTCTTTGTATGCTGGAGAAGAACAGTTCAAGCAAGTGTGCTTTTGAAGTCTACATTTTTTTTTTTATTGTTGTTGCGTTTTGGTGGGGTTGTTTTGTTTTGTTTTTGAGACAAGGTCTCACTGTATAGTTCGGCCTGGCCTTGAACTCACTATGTAGCCCAGGCTGGCCTTGAACTCATGGTGATCCTCCTGCCTCAGCCTCCCCAGTGCTGGGATTGCAGGCGTGCAGCACCATGCCCAACTTTGAAGTCTACACTTTAAAAAGGGCTTGGGTCTTCCAGGTGGCAACATCAGCGCAGAGCCTGTCTGGAGCAGCATGGACCATGCCAGGGTGCAGGAGGTCAGGAAAGGACAGCCGGTCCCGAGGAGCTGCCCGACACCAACAAGCAAACTCACTTCCAGGGTGTCCTCACACAGCACTCTAAGAACCTCTTGTCATTTTTGTCAGAACCATTCCCTGCACCCTATGATGAATTACTCTTGAATACAGCAGACTCCGATTCATCCTCACGCCTGCCACATGCAGCAACTCAAGAGAAGTTGGCAGCAGAGTAGCAAGGAAATTCAATAGCCACAGGCCTCCCGCTAAGACCAGCTAGAGAATAAGTCACTTTCCTGCATGCCCCAACTTCTCACAGGAAGCATCCTCCACTCACTCCAATTACGTAAATTACCCTCGTCACAGCTTCCTTAAGAACAACTCTATTTGATTTTGGACTTCGGATGCTTTCTTTGGTTGGCACTGTAAAGTGGAGCTGGGAAGTTATTAGGGGATGGCTTTTGGCAAAGACAGAAGAAAGGGCGTGGCAGAGGGGTCTCTGAATGAATCTAGCACTGTTGGCACCCAGGGATAAGAGCACCTCCAGCCGGCCACGTGTGCCTCACAGGCAGGAAGCGAGGGTGAGGAGAGTTCCGGTACTAATGCGGAGGTGCGCCTTCATGTGCAGGCTCGCAGCCTGGTCAGGAGCCGCAGGAGCAGAGTAACACAAATGGAATGTGTGCGCCGTGTCACTGCCTAAGTGCTAGGCGGGGGGGGGGGGCGCTACTTGAGTTTTTGAAGTGAAAAATGGAGAGGTGGAGAAAGTAAAATTACCTTAGACATATGTTAAAGTCCTAAGAGGGAGCTGTGTGCTGAAAATATATTTGCATAGAATAAAGGGTGCAAGGTGGTCAGGTATGCTGTCTGGGAAAGGGAAGGGCGATAAAAAAGCAAAACACACTACAAAAATAAACAAAACAAAACCCGATAATGAAATGCTTTGTAAAAAAAAAAAATCAAATAATCATTACTTAAAAGTTCTAAGAATGTCTGAGTGTCTACCACAGCTTAATTCAAGTAAGAAAAGCCACATACCAGAAATAAATATTTGCAATCTCAGCAACACTGTAGAAAGGAAACAGTTTGGGGCGAAGAGTTACAAACTCTACGAACCAATGGAGGAAGTCACTGTAAGACTCCACACCTCTGGCCCCTATTCCAGTGAGCGGAGATCAATAGTGACCTCTGTAACCCCTCAAGAGGAATTTTCTCAAGGTAGACTGTAGATAAATGCAAATTTAGAAAATCAAAAAGCATCATAAAAATACAAGATCATGGCACTTGAATGGAAAAAACAATGCAAAGTTTAAACTTAAGAGCTGTTTTTATAAGGAAGGGCTTTTCTTTCCTCGGCTTTCTCAAAGGGCCACTAAAAGTCCGGTAATGAACTCGGAAGAAGACGAGAGGCTGACACGCTTCTTGACACTGTGGCGCACAGCGTCTACACCCGCTGGGTGGGATGAGACTGACAAGAGATTTCACTGCCAAGCAGATCTGAAGCTGAGCAACCTAGTTTCGGAAGTCTTCAAGTTTGCATTGATAAAGTGCATCTCCCTGCGAGAAGTTACCCAAGAACACACTCGCGATCCTGAGCCTCACTGTTCTTTTCGGATGACTGGATTCGATTCCGTTCAGTGAGCCCTTAGGACTCCATACCTAGGGTTTACATCCATGCACAGGCTCTTAATAGCACGTCAAGAGGTGCTCAAGGTGAGGGGTGTGGCGGTACAGGAGAAGAGGTGGCAGGAAGCATGAGGGAGAAGGGAGGAAGGGAAGGAGGGAAGGAGGTAGAGGAGGAGAGGAAAGGGAGATGAGGAGGCTGGAGTGTGGGAAGGGGCAGAGGTGCAGAGAAGCAGCCAGCACCAGAGAAACAGCGGGTGCCCTTCGTGCTCATCCCCTCCAAAGTGAGCTCCAAGGCCACGGCTTCAGGGAATGTGACCATGACTCTGGAGGAAGGGCGGGCAGCCAGCCGAACAATGACAAGCACATTTCTCAAACCCTCCAAATGAACTCAGTTATTTGGCCACTTTCAGCAGGGCCCTTTCCAAGATAAAGCAGGTTGCATCTACTTAGCGGACTCTGGGTGACCAACAGACCTTGACCAAAAGGACTTCTGAAGGAAATATGCACAGACAGAGAAAACGAAGCCTGTAGAAAAGAGTGCCAAATGCTACTTCTGAGCGGCAATTCCAGTTTCAGGTTTACTTTCGTTTAAGAAAAAAGTTACTGAGTTAGCAGTTACGTGATGTTTGGCAGAAGCCGTTGCTACAAATTCTATGCATTTTCCCTTCTCTAACTTCCTACAAATGTGTGGCCTTCATCAGGAGTAACCTAAGGTTTGCTTTCTAAATAAAAACGATAGTCTACGTGCACACATTACCTACAATAAGAAAAATCAACTAATGCAGCCAGAGCTATGCTGCATTTTATGAAAATTAGCTGGCATCACTTTTCAAAGGTGAAGGGAGAAATGGAACGTGAGGTCTAACAAAATCCGTGCAGGATAAGACAGAGTGCAAGGGACCTTAACCTAGTTTAAGCGACCTGGACTTTCTCTCTGGAAACAGAGGCATTCCAAGGGAATGGAAGCAGCAGTTGAATATCGGGATCAAAAAGGATGTTTCTGAAACATAAAACTAGTAGAAACACAAGAGGCTTGGCAGGTCTAGGAAACCAAGGGATTAGGGAGGAAGTGGGTACCACCAGGTCACACCTCTGATGACCGGGGCTGAGATTCAGAGGTTGCAGAGTGGAAAGAAAACCTTAAGTAGGATGAATTTCAGAGCCCTTCAGCCTGGTGACTAAGCACTGACTAATACTGGAGGAGTGCAGCTGGAGAGACGAAATAAAATAGAAAATGAGAGGGAGGAATATGAAATTATTCCCAGGGCAACAGAGAAAATGCAGGCACTTTTAATAGAAACAAAGGTGTACCTGACATCTCGGTAAAAGAGTTCATTTTTAGTCAAATGAGTTAAGATGCAGTAGTGGAGAAGAAATGATGCAGAAGTCATGGGATGTTGAATTAAGCTCCACTTTTGGATCTGAGATACAGGCAAGGTGGCGGTGTAATTTAAAGACATTTCTAAAGCTGGGCATGGCGGCACATACCTGTGATCGCAGCTCTCTGGGAGGCTGAGGGAGGACCACAAATTTGAGACCAGCCTGGCCAACTTCGCAAGATGCTGTCTCAAAATTTAAGAACAGTACAAAAGGGTGAGCATGTAGCTCAGTGTGAAGGCCCTGGGCTCAATTCCCAGTAGCGGGGGAAGGGGAGGAACCTTTCCAGGTATTGCCATGTTAGGACTGAGGACAACAGAAGATTCGAAAGGACCTTTGCAAATTCACCCACCCCTTGTCTTTGGCATCCGTACTGTAGGGAGAACAAAATCAAACCAAACCAAACCTACACTTGTCCCTAGTGGGGGAAAAGGCAAGCATTTAAATCCAGGGTCAGGGTTATTCATTATAGCTATGTGTGTGTGTGTGTATAGATATATATATATATATATTAGGAACTATATAACATAGTAGTTGGAAAACATACGGAGATTATTTTCTTCTTTTAAAATGTATATTTGAAGATAAGAAGTAAGATTTGAGTTTCTCACATTTTTTTGACCCCTACTTCCCAGTAACCTGCCGAAATCACTGGAGGTGACCTCTCTGGCCTCTCTTTTCTCATCTACAAGAATGGATTACCAACTTCCCCTACAGCTCTGATGAAATGAGGTGTGAGTAACAGAGCTTTGCAAACTATAAAAGAGGTTTACCAATGTAAAAATATCATCAGTATTATAATCAACTTCGTGTGCAAATTTTTTCTTTCCCCAATTATTTTCCACCAGAATAACAAGACTAGGTCTTGGCTTTCACCCTATCTTTAAATTTTACGCCAGTTTAACAACATAGTCCCCATACAGAAAAAAGACATGGAATGTTAACTTTTAATTTTTTAGTTTTTGTTATGGTTTGTATCTAGACGTCCCCCTAAAGCCGCCTGTTGTCATAGGCGGAGCCTCTGGAAGGTGAGTGGATTACGGGGCTTACAGCTGAGCTGCTGTTACAGGGACAGAAGAGGTGGTTGCTATGGCCCTCACCAGAAGTTTCTATCTCCTTTCCCGGATCCTCCCTTGCCTCTGCTTCCTGGCCTCTATGCCATGAATGCAAAAGCGCTGTTCCTCCGCCATGCCCCTTTGCCAGGCCATCCAGCCTTGGAGTTAGCAGACTATGGACTGAAACATGAGCCAAAATAAACCTCTTGTTCCTTAAATTGCAAGTGTTACATATTTTGCCCAGCAATGAGGGAAGTAACTATGACAGATTTTGGTACAAAGTAAGGTCACTGCTGTGACTACCTGACCATGTGGTTCAGATGTCTTTGGAACTGGTTCATGGGAGGAGTTTGGGAGATGCCTGATGGAGAAGCAGCCTGGGAATGCTGTCAGGGGAGCTTGATGGGAGATTCTGGAACAATGATAAAAAATGCAGATGGTAAAGACCAGGCTCAGACGGTTTTTGGTGAGAACACAGACTGCACTGGCAGTTGGATTTTGTGCCATGTGTGTTACGCTTTGTCTGTATTTTGCTCATATCCTGAGACTTTGCAGGAGACTGAAATTAAGGGTAGCAGACTAATTAACCTTGTGGAGGATATTTCACGGCCGTCCATTGTTGAGGCTGTGGCATGGATACCTCTTGCTCCCTTTAACCAGGTTTATACTGAAATTCAGGAGCAAAAACCCCTTTTGAAAAGTTTTGAGTTTGGCCAGAAAGGAACCTGGTAAATTGGGACCTAGAATGATAAAGCACAGGAGAGCTTGGTTACTAAAAGATTAGCATTTAAAAGAAGCCAAATACTTTAAACGGGATAATAGGAAAAACAGCTCAAGGGCGTAAGGAACCAGAAAGGTCTCACTCTTCACAGGCTCAAAGTTGCAAAAGTGAAAGGCTTTCCATTGGGAAAAAGCTCCTGGGCACCATGCTGGAGAAGGGTACCTAGAGAATTTGCTCCCCGGGGTTCAGCTCTTAGCACACTGCCCTGCAGGCACGTAGAGACTTCTACAGCCATGATACAAGCAAGGAAGCCCAGCCACTGCTCCAACTGGCAGCAGACCTTGGCATTGTTGGTGCTGGTTTTACAGGCATGCAGAATGCAGGATTTGTGAGATCAGAAAGGCTTCCACCCAGATTTCAGAAGAAGGCCTGGGAGCCCACACAGGGTGACTGGGAGAGGACAGTGCCTGAAGCTGTGAGAGTGAAACCAGAAGTACACTGAAGACCCCAGGAAGCTGGAGAAGCCAGGAACATGGAATGTCTGAGGAGAGCCACAGGCAGTGAGCAAAGCCAGCCCAAGAGAGAAGCCAGGAGGACTGCAGCCACCAGGAATGTCACGGGGTAGGGCTGCCGAAGCTCTCTGGAAACCACAGCTTACCACACCTTGTCCTGGGTGCTAGACATGGAATTTAACGTTTACCCTGCTGGGTTTCCGCTTGCTTTGGTCCGATTTCTTTCTATCCCCCGTTCCTCCCTTTTGGAATGGGCATGTTCACCACATGCCATTGTCTATTGGAAGTGTTTCATTTTCTTTTTTATTTTTACAGATGCTCACAGCTAGGAGTTTGCCTTAAGTCTCAGAGGAGATTTTGGACTTGGATTTTTCAGCAATGCTGGAACCGTTAGGACTTTGGCAACTCTTAGAGATGGACTAAATGCATTTTGCAGAGAAATGTGCATGAGTCTTTTGGGGGCTAGGGGCAGAATACTATGGTTTATAATTACATGTCCTCCTAAAGCCTCATGCCATCATAGGCAGTACCTCTGGAAGGTGACTGTATCACGGGGACTGACAGCTGGCTTGCTGTGAGGAGGTGGGGCCTGGCTGGAAGAGGTGGGTCACTGTGGTCTTGACCAGGAAGGCTGTGTTTCCCTCGACTTATTCCCTGCTTCCTGGACACCACGTCAGGAGCAGGTCTCCTCCACCACGCCACCCTGCCCCGGAGCCAGCCGACTGTGGACAGAAACCCCTACAAACTAAGCCAAAATAAACCTTCCCTCCCTTAAACTGCGGGTGTCAGGTATGGCATCCCAGTGACGAGGAAAGTGACTAAAACACCTCCCTTGCCCCACTGCGCAGCAACCTGCTCAAACCACTGAAGGCTGACCTCTTCAGCCTCGATTTTCTCATCTGTAAGAATGAATTGATCGGCTTCCCCCACCATCCTTTGGTGGTTTGTACTGCAGAATGAAAAGAGGTGTGAGTAAAGTTGCTTTGCGAACTATAAAAGAGTTTTACTGAAGTAAAGTATCATTATTACTATTATAAATCTATTATGCAAATGTTTTAATTTCCCCAATTATTTTCCACAAGAAAAACATGACTAGTTCTTGGCCTTTGCACAATGTTTAAATATTATGCCATTTTAACGATATGGTTCCCATAAACTAATGCTTACAGAAAAAAAGACATAAGAGTGCTAACTTCTTATTTTTCCTAATTTTGGATCACTGTCTTTGTGAATTTTGACTTCAAACCTAAGACTCATTTCTAGAGTGATATTTTGAGGGACTACTTTCACATTTTTACTTACTACTTTATTTTCTCTCCTGCTTAATAAACACTGATTTATTAATTTTCACAACAATATAACCATAATTCAATAATTCTCTGTAACAAGAAAAATGAGGCTTAAAATGATTCTCCACTTTGCCTAAAGTACTTGATCACTTTAAAATGGAAGAGGCAGGAGTCGACTTCAAACTGTTGCTTCCTCTCTAGTTCTTCCTCTACCAAGGAATGGAACTAATTACCAAACACATTTTTATTTTGTTTTCATTTATAAGTTTATGATAACACCAAATAACAACCACAATACACCCAACTAATAACAGAGTAATGACATCCCATATACCTTGGATTCCAATGATTATTAAGTTTAAAGGTGCTGTTTTACAAAATTAAGCATACTTTTACATTAAGCTTTGTTTAATCTAAAAACTTTTGTAAGTAGAAACATTTGTTTATACATTTTGTTTAAAAAACAACTCAAGGGGCCGGTGAGATGGCTCAGCGGTGTAAGCGCCTGCCTGGCAAGCGCGAGGGCCTGAGTTCGACTCCCGGAACCCACGCACGAAAAAAGGGCCGGTGATATCGCTCAGCGGCAGGGGCGCCCGCTGGCGCGCGAGGTCCTGAGGTCGACCCCCGGTACCCACAAATAAATAAATAAATAATAAAAAACAACTCAAAGTTGGTTTCCATTTTTTAAGTTAGGCTACACCTGGAGCGCTCTCATCCATTATTAACAAAGTTGCTGGTGAATATTTTAAAATACTGTAACATAAGCGGTCACCGATTAGTAGTTTAATGATCATAAATGACTGGTTTAAGTTCAGCCACATGCTTACACCCAATAGCAGCAAATACCAATAATTCAGTATTACTGTACTTTCTATGGTAAAAACACTTGCAAGTATGTAAACATGTAAAGGGACGTGGTGCAGCACACCTGTAATCTCAGTACTCCCCAAAGCTGATGCAGGAGGATGACAAGTTCGAGCCCAGCCCGGACAATTTATGAATTTAGCTAGACCCTGTCTCAAAAAATTTAAAAAGAGCTGGGGATATAGGTCAGTACAAAGGGCCAGGGTTCAGACACCAGTAACTCCACTCCCACTCTGCTTGTAAACCTTTCCTGTATCCTTACGCTAAACTCTGAGGGTTTTAACAATTAACAGTAACATCTCCAAAACATTGTATCACCTTTGAAGTATTTAAATACTAACTCTTGACAAAACAGGTAATATGCTTTCATAATTATTAGAATGTTTGTACAAATCAAATCTAAAAGCACACCCTTGGAAGCAACTAAGATGCCCTATTCTATAAAGGCATACACTTAAAAATACCTGGAAACAAAATTTTAAAATGTTAAAGCTAACTAAAATGATTAAATGGAGGGGCTGGATCAGGCGGATGCTTGGTATCCCTGGGTTGATCCCCAGCGCCTCCCACAAAAAAAAAAAAAAAAAAAAAAAGGGACGGTGGTAAATGTTCCCTACAGCTAATGATTCCAAAGTCTACAATTTGGAAAATCTGTGCTCAGGTCTCATAGGAAGCACTGTAACTACAAATAACAAATTTTGCTACAGAAACCCAGAGCTGGTTTCCACTAACTGCGTCTACACTATGCATTGCTGCAAAGGTGGCTGCCAAAATGCGTGATACTCAGTAACATTCAGAAAAATGCCAAGAACAAACCCTGCAGAATGTCCTGGCATCATTAAAATATATTTACATTAGCCTCCATCAGGCATTTATGTATTGGAAAAGCGGTCCGGTCCAAGTACTGACCATCAAAATTATCCTGTGCGTCTCCACCGCAAAAGGACACCTTACATCCCAGAAAATGTACGAAAACCGGCTACAATTTCTAAGAGCTTCTAAGGAAGCCAAGAACAGCTTCCCGCTTGGAAACCAGATGTAAACATCACAAAAGCATCCCGCGGACACTGATTAAATCAGGGGTTCTACCGTGCCGTGGGGGCGGGGAGGGGACATGATGTCAGCCCCAGCGAAGCGGGAGAAACTTTTAATCCGATAACGACAAGGACTTTCCGATGCTGACGCTCGCGGCCACGCGGGACGTGGGCAACTCAAAAACACTCCTGGACCCCTAAAAACTGCAGTTTTGGGCGACCAGCAGCCCGCCCCCCCCCGGCACACCCCGCGATGCCGAGGAACAATGACCCCACGGGGAGCACTGCAAGGGGACAGAGGTGACACGGGCGACTCTTCGCTCGCCCTCCACGCGCGCAGATCTGACGGCCCGGGATGAGGCTCCACGAGTTCAGCGCCCGGAGCCCACGGCCCCCGCAGCCCCCGCGAGGTCGGGAAAAGAGCGCGGGGAGGCGCAGAGCCGGGCCGGGGACAGAGGCGCGGGGACCGAGCCCGCCCGGCCCGGCGCCGCCGCGGGACCCCGCGCAGCGGCCGCTCCCGCCCGCCTCGAAGGCCGCGTCCCCGGGGCTCGGGCCGGGCCGGGACGTCCGCGGCGGCGCCCTGGGGCTGGGGGCGCGCGGACCCCGGCCCCCATCGCGCTGGTCCCGGGCGGGGGCCCGGCTCGGCGCCGCGCGCGGCCACTTACGAGGACGCGCTGGGCGCGAAGAAGTCCACGGCGAAGCCGAAGTAGCTGCCCTCGGGGCCGGCGTACTCGGCGGGGCCGTCGGCGTCCAGGTTGAAGGCGCCGCCGGGGGGCAGCACGAGCGGCAGCAGCGGCAGCAGCAGCAGGACGCGGGCGCGCGGCGAGGCCATGGCGGGCGCGGGGCGCGGGGCTCGCTCGGCCCTGCTCCGCTCCCGCGCGCGGCCGGGACGGCGGGACAGCGGGGACGGCGGGGCCGCGGCAGCCGAGCCTCCCGGGCCGCGGGAAGTGGGGCGCGGAGCGGGGCGGGGCGGCGCTGCGTCCGGGGCCGGGGCGGAGCCGCGGGAGGCGGAGCCGGGAGGAGGAGGAAGTGGGGCCTCGTGCCCGCGGGGTGCGGGGTCTCCGCGCTGTCGCCGCCGTCCCCGAGCCGATTCGGGGTCCCGGGCTGCGAGGCTCGCGGGTCCCCCCCGGGCCGCGACCCGCCGCGGCCGCGCCGCTTTGTGTAAGGACGCGGACGCTTCCTCGCCGCTGTCCCTGGCTTCTGCCACTGGGCCCGGCCTCTGTCACCCAGGACGCTTCGTCCTGATTTGTCGCTTTCCGGCCGGTTCCAGCCCACACACGAACTCGGGGCGTAATGACAGACTTCCAGAGCCAGCTCAGCTCTGCGGAGCCGCGGTGTCTACGCTGAACCCCGGGACGGACCGGGCCCCAAACTCGGCAGCAAGTGTGTAAGTCAGAGTAGTGCAAGCCCCGGTCCTGGTTTACTCTTGGAGCTGGATGGTTTCGGAACCGGACTCGGTTTAGGATTTCAGAGCTGGAAGAAGGACTGTCCATCCCTGAAGTAAGTCCCAACTTGCTGTGCGCCGCTGGGCTCGGAGATGACCCCTTTCATTCCCAGTTCCAACCTTCTAATAGGCACTCAGTCAAACGCCCGATGGTGTGAATGAATGCAGGTTTAATGATGAGTAAAGCAGGCTCGGAGAAGTGCTTTCCATCTTGTGTGTCACATGCGAAGAATTTGGTAAAGAGGATAAAGTACAAGCGTGTTATGTGGACCTTAAATATTACAAGTACTGCAACAGTATTTGTGAACTCTTGCCCAAAAATAACCATGAAAACTCAGTCACAGGCCAGGCATAGCAGTGCTGGCAGCCTCAGTGCCCGAGGAAGAGGCGCCTTGACCCCGGGAGTTCAAGGACAGCCTGGGTAACATCTCCTCTCTAATAAACAATAAGCAAACAAAATCTCAGTCACAATATATATTAATTGGATAACTGTTAAATAGTCCTGTAAAGGGACAGGCATATAAATTAAAACTAAATGCCTAAAGTTAGAATACTTAGTTGTATTATTCTGATTTTTAAATTTCACTAAAAGGTAAGCAGCAAAAGGGTGTGTTTTGATAAGCCATTGCTCAGCATCTAAGCAAATTACCAACCAAGACAGGAAATCACCCATTTACACACAAATACAAACCCACTTTACTCCTCTTCGTTCCTAATACACCTGAGAAACCATAGATATGTACACAGAAACCCGAAGGCTCTGTTACACAGTGAAAACCTGAGGACCCGTCCCTGTGGAGGGGCAGCCCATCCAGGTAAGAGGAGCAGCAGAGCTTAAATTGGGGCTGGAGCCAATAAAGCTCCTCCTCACTCTCAACCCTGGGACGGAAAACCAGCAGGCCAGAGGGAGAGGGAAGAAAGATGGGAACCAGGGAACGGCAGAAGCCAAAGGACTGGGGACACGTGTGCCTACCACAGCCTGAGGGAACAACACATCCCCAGAGAGGCCTGCCAACCGGCACTGAAGTCACTTATTCTGGAGTCATTCTCTATGACTTTATGTCAGGCTAACACTCGTGGAGGCTTTGGGGGGATATCAAGATCTAAACCATAATGCTTTGGCCCTGGCCCCTTCGAAAGACTCAAGTGCATCTCTTTATGCAAAATGCACTTGGTCCATCTCTAAGAGTTGCCGAAGTCCTAACCGTTTCAGTATTGCTGAAAAGTCTAAGTCCAAAGTCTCTGAGATTTAAGGCAAACTGTTTTCTGTGAGCCCCTCTAAAAATAAAAAGGAAAAATTCAACACTCACAACATACAAAGGCACAGAGTAAACATTCTCTTTCCAAAAGGGATAAACAGGAGGAGAGAAAGGAATGGGACCAAAGCTAAACTGAAACCCAGCAGGGCAAACATTAATTCCTGTACTTTCATGTCCAGTTGTGGCAACATGCGGTCTCCAAAGCGCTGGGGCAGCCCCCGTTGCTGTGGCACTGCCAGTGATTGTAGTCCTTGCGGCTTCTCTCTTGGACCATCTTTGCTTACTTTTTGCAGCTTTCCTCAGACAATCCATGTTCCTGGCTTTTCCAGTATCCTGGGGTCTTCACTGCACCTTTGGCTTCACGCTTACAGCTGCGCACACTGCCTTCTCAGGGGCACACTGCCTGGCCTCCCAGGCTTTCCTCTGAAATCTGGGCGGAAGCCTTCCTGACCACAAAACTGTTGCATTCTGTGTGCATATAAGACCAGCACCATGTGGATGACACCAAGGTCTGCCGCCAGCTGGAGCAGCAGCCTGGCCCTTTGGCATCTTGCTGGTTGCAGAGGCCTCTGTGTGCCTGGATGGCTGAGCATGGTGAACTGAAGCCCAGGGAATCAATTGCCTTGGGTCCCTTTTCCAGCTGAGTGCCCTGGGGCTTTCTTCTCAAAGCAAAGTCTTTCACTTTAGCAATTTTGAGCCTGCAAAGTATTGGGCCTTCCTGGTTCCTCACGTATCCTCAACACACCCTTCCCACTGTCCTGTTGTAAAGGCTTCTTTTTAATGCTAATATTTTTAGCAACCAAGTTCCCCTCTGCTCTATCTCTGCACGCCCAACTTTACCAGCGCTTCCTTTCTGGCCAAACTCAAAACTATTTACATCCTTCAGCTGCTTTCTTTACTCTTCTCAATGTAAAGTTGGCTAAAAGCCCCCAACAGTAGCCATGCTACAGCTGCGATGGTAGACTGCCTTGAAATTGCCTCTATCGGGTTCATTAGTCCACCACCCTTAATCTCAGTCTCCTGCAGAGTCTCAGGGTATGAGCAAAATGTAGACAAATTTACTGTCAGAGCATGACATATGTGACTGGGAGTCCAACTGCCAGTGGAGTCCTTGTTCCCCACTGAAACCACCTGAGTCTGGTCTTTTCCATCTGCGTTTCTATCAGTGTTCTGATCCTCTGAGCTCTGACCAGAATCTCCCATCAAGATTGGCTTACATCATCCTAGGGCTGCTTCTCCAGCCTGCATCTCCAAACCTTTCCAAACTTCTCCCCCAGAGCAGTTTCAAAGGCTTCTGAACAACATGTCATGTAGTCGCAGCCACAACCCCACTTTTCTGGTACGATCTGTCTTAGTTACTTTCTTGCTGCTGAGACACAGTACTACACCCACACCTCTGAGGAAGAAAGATTTATTTTGGCTCACGGTTTATAGATGTTTCAGTCCGTAGTTGGCAGGCAGGGTGGCGTGGCACAGGAGAAACAGCTCATGGCCTGGCAGAAGAAAGGGGAGGGTGGACTAATTCACTGATGAGTGTCACACCCCCGTGATCCACCTATGAGAGTGTGAGGCTTTGGGGGACATCTAGATATAAACCATATCACACAGCAAAGAATTTGTCTTTAAAAACCAACAGTTTGGCATGGTACTGCATGCCTGTAATCCCAGTGCTCTGGGAGGCTGAGCTAGGAGGATCACAAGTTAGAGCCCAGCCTAGGCAACTTATTGAGACCCTGTTTCAAATTTTTTTTATATAAAGGGCTAGAGATGGAGCTCAGTACAAAGCTCAACCCCAAGTACCACAAAAATAAATGACTATAAATGAAATAAAATAAAAATGCCTATCAGAAAACAATGGAGCAGCCCAATGCCTTGAGGAATTTGGGGTTGTAAACAGGCGTCTTTGTGTGACCACACTTGGGCAGCCACCCACACAGTGCCTTGTAAATTTTATTATGTCAGTTCAGCCAATGCCTACCCAGAGTCCACATTTCACTGGGTATTTGGTGCAGGGGAGAGAGGAAAAGCACATTTTATTCTATGAAAGAAAAGCAATGCCCCTCCTCACCCATAGCATGACTCTTTATGTATATGTTAATAAATTTTCAAGTTAGAAGAACTGCTTAAGATGTCTAAAGTAAGTAGAATCTCACCTCTTTTTTTTTTTAACAGAAGAATATATTAAAATATTAGGTAGCGAAAAATATTTTTTCTGAGTTTTCCTTAAAACCTTAACTTCTTTGGTTTCCATAAGTTCAAGTGCCAGGATTCAATTCCTGGCTTCCCCAAGTTCTGGTTGTGTGGCCCTGGGAAAATCAATTCAACCCTTCCCTGCCTTGATTTTCTTTTCTATAAAATGGACATAACAATAGTACCTATTACATAAAACTGAATGTACTTGCTACCATGAGTACTGCTACTACTACCGTATTAGCCTAGTGCAGAAGTAATAGTAAATTTGCATTGTTGTCAATAATTTCGTAGTTCTCACCACTTTAACAGTTCCTTTAATAATTGGCATCACTGGGGCTCCTTTGGCTTTGTCTCTGTACACACAAGAGCTCAGTTCAGTGATAACAATTTAAAAGAGATCTCAAATGGTGTTGCTTCAAGAATAGCAAGGTAAAGCTGGGTGTGCTAGTGCACGCCTGTAATCTGAGCACTCGGGAGGCTGACGCAGGGCAATCCCCATGAGTTCAAGGCCAGCCTGGGCTACATAGTGAATTCAAGGGCAGCCTGGACTGCAGAGCGAGACCCTGTCTCAAAAAACAAAAAACAAAAACAAAAACAAAAAAATAGCAAGGCGGGTTCCGCTCCTAACAGACATGACCCCTTTTGCAGTCCTCTCCTCCACGCTCCGCTCCCCAGCCTGGGTATTTGTTGCTGTGATCCGCCCCGCTCTCCCCGGCTCCCCCACCCCTATTTCCTAGCACAGCAAGCCTGACCTGGCCTCTCTGGGTTTCCCCTCCAGCCCCAGGGCTGCCTTTGCCTGTCTGCCCTGTATCAGGAAAGATGCCAGCCAGCACCAGGACCCTCGGACAGGCGGGAAAGCGGAGAAGACACACAGGAAGCCTGTTCTTTCCTAAGCTATTGATCAGAGCCCCAGGAGCCCTGTCCTTATGTCCCTGCATTTCTCACTGCACACATCTCCAGGGGGAGCGTGCTCATTGTCCCACCCGGAACTATCACCTCTTTCCCCCAGCTCACAAGGGAGCCTCGGCTGTGGTGAATGTTTCCGCAGAACGCTATCCTTTGTTCACGCTGGAAACACTAGGCTTCCTCCTTCCACATATCCTGCCGCCACCATCCTCTGTTGCGTGGGGACCTGCAGTCTCCTCTACCCAGCCAGTTCCTACTCTTCTTTCAAGGCTTGCATCAAGAGCATATTCTTTTCCTACCTTTAATAAACGAAAAGCCTCGAAATATTTTGTGGATTTTCTTGTCCAATTCTTTGTTCAGAATAATAAGAACCAAGGGCCGGTGAGATGGCTCAGCGGCGTAAGCGCCTGCCTGGCAAGCGCGAGGGCCCGAGTTCGACTCCCGGATCCCACATACGAAAAAGGGGCCGGTGATATCGCTCAGCGGCACGGGTGCCTGTTGGCGCACGAGGTCCTGAGGTCGACCCCCCGGTACCCACAAAAAAAAAAAAAAAAAAGAATAATAAGAACCTGGAAAGGCCCAGACCCCAGTAGCAATACTCTGTCTAAAAAAACAAAAGATTCATCTGGGATCATCATGTCCCCCAGGGGCCTTCTCTAAGGAATCTTGTCCTGCTGTTTTTGTATCTCAGAGCTTACCGTAGAGCTTTAGGGATTGATTCCATTGTCCAGAGATTTAAAAACCAGTATTTCGTCTGGGAGTGGTGGTGCACACCTGTAGCCTCAGCTTTTGGGAGGGTGAGACAGGACAATCTCAAGTTGGAGCCCAGACAGGGCAATTTAGCAACTTAGCCAAACCTTGTCTCTAATAAAAAAGAAAATAGGGCAGAGGATGAAGCTCAGTTCAAAGGCCTTAGGCTCAATCTCCAGCACCAAAAAAAATAAAACAAAACAAATAAAACTTATCAGTCACAAAACCCTATTAGGTAGATTTTGTTAGTATTCTCAGTTTAAAAATGAAGATTCTGATTCTTTGTAAGATTGAATAATTTTCCAACATCACAAAGTTTAGTGTAGCTGATGCAGAGTTTTACAATATAAAAATATGTAATATGGGGCCGGTGAGATGGCTCAGCGGCATAAGCGCCTGCCTGGCAAGTGCGAGGTCCTGAGTTCAACTCCTGGAACCCACATACAAAAAAGGGGCCGGTGATATCGCTCAGCAGCATGAGCGCCTGCTGGCGCACGAGGTCCTGAGTTCGACCCCACGTACAAAAAAAAAAAAAAAAAAATATATATATATATATATGTATATGTATATATATATATATATATATATATATGTAATATAACAATAGAATAGTGACTAGAGACACAATATACTCAAAGTAATCTGCAATTTTACTTAACAAGCTGTATTTTCCATAAATCTGTCTGAATTTTTCATAGCATAATGTTTGTCTATAAGAGATTTTAATCAAATGTTATCATTGGCTGTGTTCATCCAGTAAGTTCTACTTCGGCAAGTTTTGTCCAAGAAGAAATTATGAAAACAGATGTGGAAGGATGGTTTTATTAAAGACTAACAAAGGTCTTAATTTACTGAAGTATTACTATTAAGAAAGTAGTCCTAAGTGAATATTTTGTGGACGAATATGAAGAGAAGAGACGGCCAAATGTGATGGTGCATGCCTGTAATCTCAGCTATTTGGGAAGCTGAGGCATTAAGACCACAAATTGAGGCCAGCCTGGGCAACTTAGCCAGGCCCTGTCTCAAAGTAAAATAAAGGGGCGCTGGAGATGCCTCCTGGGGTCAATGCTTGTACTAAGGAAAAAAGAGAGTTTTATACGTGTATTCTGTTCGTGAACATCTCTGCGTCTCCTGGCCTCCCTGTCCTCATTGGTGCCGATCTCCTGGAGAGCCTGGGAGCCAGCAACCCCTGAGGGCCGCTGGGCTGGTTGCTGACAGCCTCCGTGACAGGAAAAGCCTGCCTCATTCCACTTTTCCCAAATGAGGCAGAGCGGCAGGGTTCCGGGAGGCTGAACAGGAGTGGCAGGAAGGAAGGGGAGACGTTTCTCATCCTCTCTGATAGGCAGCGTCTCTATATTTTATAACCATAAGAAATTAGCCCCTGTTGCTTCTCCCACACATGCTAGGGAAAGTCAGTCACAAACAGAAGGTTCAGTTTGTTGGTGGATGTTTAGGCAGATGCCAGTTTCCTTATGTAGGGAACAAAACAGAAACTAAGGTTTTGAAGCTTTAAAAGAAAAAGTGCTGTTTTTAAATGGGTTGAACCTAAATGACTATTACTTCACAGTAATATCTACTATATAGAAACCTTCTCTTGAAGGTTTCCCTTGGGACTGAATATGTTGCTAAGTCAAATAAAATACACATTGGCTTTTCTCTCTAGTTTGAGTAAATGAAAACATTTCACCATCCAAATATTTCTTTTCTTCAACATGTACTCATTTCACTTATCTAATGTGGTTTTCATATATTAATTTTGTCTTTTCAACACCAAGGGCCACAAAGATCATGTGGATTGTTTTTGGATAAAAACCCTAAGATTGTAACACATACAAATGCCAAAATTGAAAACCAGTGGCGGAACTACATAACCTCATCTGTGAAGACAAATTGGTGAACAGATTAAGAAAATATTTGTTAATGCCTGCCTAGTCTGCTCACGTACTGGTTCCATCCCCTGCACAGGAAAGGGAGGGAGGGAGGAAGAGAGCAAGGAAGGAAAGGAAAGAAAAAGAAAGGAAAGGAGGGAGGGAGACAAGGAGAGAGGGAAGAAGGAATTGATGAAAGCGAAACCTTCATGGTGAGCACCCAGCCGTCTTCCTCCTGAAGATGCACCTTTCCTGGGCATCCACCTTGGACTCCTGTTGCCACAAGAATCCTTTGCAACCATCATGATGGGAGATACCTAAGGAAAATGAGACTCAAAGCACCGAAAGAGAAATGACCAGAAAAATAACTTTTGGATCTATGAATGAGCATCTGGAGGTCTGGACCTGAGGCTGAGCGCATGTTTCAGGCAGGAAAAGCCTGTGACCCGCGTGCCCCTGCAGGTCACCTGACTCACCCCTTCCTAGGAGCTCTGCTCCTGAGAGCCTTTCTCCCCAGCATGGAGCGCCATTGTCTACCTGTTCTCCTAGCCCCATCCCACGTGAATTCCAGCACTCAGCCCTTCTGAGGACGCTTGAAAATAGCTTTATTTTCTACTTGCATTTTTTTTTTTTATGTGGGTACCGGGAGTCGACCTCAGGACCTCACGCTTGGCAGCAAGCACTTGTGCCCCTGAGCAATATCACCGGCCCTTTTTTCGTATGTGGGTTCCGGGAGTCGAACTCAGGACCTCGCACTTGCCAGGCAGGCGCTGTGCCACTGAGCTATATCCCTGGAATTCATATTTTTAAAATGTTGTGGAGAACTCAATGACCTGACTGCCATCTGCATGAAGGAATCAAACACAGTCCCCCCATCCCTCCTTAGATGGACAGCGGCCAGCACGGTTGCCATTGAGTAGCAAGAGACCATCCTGTACGTGCTGAGGATGAATGAAAGGATTTGTAAATACAGAAGCTGTTGGCGAGCAGGGGTGGAGCCCAGGTAAAGTGCTTGCCTAGTGGATGCTCAAGACCCTGGGCTGATCCCTGACACTTCCCAAAAATATACAAATAAGAAAAGCAACTGCCAGCTTTCTAAATCGAATGCAAGAAATAAATGCAACAGTGCATGCTCTTCTATAAATAAGTATGTACTTTTCAAGAAGTAGAAAAGCCCAAAAATATGTAGTGGATTCCTTATATGACAAGCAAAGAAATATGAGTATAGCTCTCACTTTGCCATGAATTGTGTTTCTCAGATTCTGAGGTTGTTTTTCGTTTCTTGTTGCAATTCAGGATGAGGGTTTGGGGTTGATGAAGATCAGAATGAATCGCCAATAGCAAGAAATGTCCACCCCTGGTTCTCCGCGTCTCACAGGGAAAACCACGGTGCCTTCACGATGGGCATCGCCAACGGCAAGGGTGTGCGTGGCCAATCTCAGGATTCGCTGCAAGTGATCAACATGCAAAACCCGGGGGATCATGCATCTTATGGCAGTGAAATTGAAGCAATCAAGGCATGTCTTACCTTTTAACTACTTCAGATTCTTTTGTTTCTGTTTTTTGAGACAAGTTCTTCCTATGTAGTTCAGGCTGCTCTTGAACTCACTGTGTAGCCCAGGCTGGCCTTGAACTCATGGTGATCCTCCTGCCTCAGCCTCCCAGATACTGGGACTACAGGCGTGCACCACCACGCCCAGCCAGGAGAATCGTTTTAAAGACCTGAATGAACCATTGAGACCTCTGATTAGTGCTAGGAACTAGAACACTTCTCCCAGCACAGCACTTTATATTACAAGAAAGATCCAGGCGCAGGAGAGGGTGATGCTGTCTGAAGTTATTTTTCTTTACCTGAAAGCCAAATTAGAGGCTTAGGTATAGAAATCAAAGAGGGGGTACAGTGTGCATGCCTGTAGTCACAGCACTGAGAAAGGCTGAAGCAGGAGAATAACAAATTCGGGTCCCACCTGAGCAACTAAATGAGACAAAAAAAAACAAATGAATGAATGAGTGGCCGAGGATGTAACTCAGTGGTGGAGCAGCCGGGGATTAAATCCCCAATACGAGGGTAGCAGGAGGAGCAAGATATCTGTAGTATGTTTGAAATTAGCTCATAGAATTTTAAAAACTAATACATCAAAAGAACACAAAGGGCTGAGGCGCAGCTCAGCGGTGGAACACCTGTCTAACGTGTGAGGTCCTCAGTTCAAGCCCTACTCTCCACAGAAACAAAACAAATAAAACCAGAAAGAAAAAAAAAAACACAGAATTTTTAAAAATCACTCATTTATGTCATGACTCATAAAAAGAATCAGGTGGGGGTGATTTAAAATGTTTCCAGCACCTGATCGATGATTGCTAATGCTTTCCTCCTACTAATCGTGTTGCACCAGCAGCCTTGCTCTTCCTGGAGACCATAAACCAAAACTTCCAACACACTTTCCTTCAGGGTTATGATAAATGTAAATCCTCAGAGTCAGAAACCTTTAAAATTCATAGTCTACAAAGTTACACATATATTTATTTTTTCCTTGAAAAAAAAGAGCAAGAAAATGTGCCATTAATGGCAAAACACACTTTTTATATAATACTGTACCTATGTATAGTTCCTGAAATTCTTTATCTTTGATACCTGCTTTCATCCTGCTAATGTTTAGTAGCATGCTGTGTACAGGACGATGGAAAGACTTTGTATAGTAAGGGAAAATAATCATGTTTCAGAGGCATGAGTATATATATCCTACCGAAAAACAACTTGTGCAGAAAAGTTAAATACCTACAGTGCCTGGAGAGTTAGCTGTGGAGTACAGCATGTGCTCAGCATAAGCAAGGCCCTGGGCTCAAACTCCAGCAATAACAGCAACAAAATAAAAGCAAAACAAAAAAATTAAATATCAAGAACATCCTGCAATCCTCTAATAGCAGTATATGCCAATGGATGTTATGAGTTAATAGGTATATGACTTCATTCCTTTCCTCTCTCTTGCCCTGTTATATAGAGTTATGAAAATCTGATTTTTTTTTTTTTTTGAGACAGGGTCTCACTATGTAGTCCAGGCTGTCCTTGAACTCTATGTAGCCAAGGCTGGCCTCGAGCTCGCGGCGATCCTCCTGCCTCAGCTTCCTGAGTGCTGGGAGAAAATCTGATTTTTAAAAGTGTGAATAAAATGAATTTGTTAGCACGGCTTTTGCACTTTTTCTTCTGGACACATTCTGGGTGACTGGTCGGGGTGAAGAAGATGAGGCTTGTGGGAAGCTGGGGGGGTCTGTGTGGGACCCTGCAGGCCTGCAGTGCAGAGGAGGAAGTGGGGCTCAGGCTGCTTGGCTTCGGGGGGCAAGAAGGGGTCAAGGTGGCTGACAGACGGAAAGGAGCAGACTGTGGAAAGGGGTGGCCATGGGCTGGAAGAGCAGCAGATGCTGCTCTTTGGCTAGGCTAGGGCCAGGGTCAAGACCCAAAAGTGTTTAAAAGAAGAAGGAAGAGAAGGAGAAGAAGTTGGTTTACTCATCAAATGCATATTAAGGGCACCCACAAGCCCAGTGCTTCAAGTAGAGCTTAAGCCTCCAGCGTGAAACAGGCAAGATCCCTCCCAAGAACCTTAGAGTCATTAGACAGATACTTTAATCACAGTAGCTAACAGGAGAATGCTATGCACGAAGTTCTCTATTAAAATGTGTTATAAGGGGTAGGTCTCTTAATAACAAAGCAATTACTGAATAAGATAATTAACACATGTGGTGCCAGGCGTGATGGTGCTCACCTATAATCTCGAGAGGCTGAGGCAGGAGGATCACAGTGAGTTTGAGGCCAATGTGGCTAAGTAGTGAGTTCAAGACCAGCCTGGGGCCGGTGAGATAGCTCAGCAGCATAAGCGCCTGCCTGGCAAGCGCGAGGTCCTGAGTTCGACTCCCAGTACCCACATACAAAGGAAAAAAGGGCCGGTGATCTCGCTCAGCGCACAAGTGCTTGCTGGCAAGTGCGAGGTCCTGAGTTCGACCCCCAGCACCCACAAAAAAAAAAAGAAAAAGAAAAAAAAAGACTAGCCTGAACTACACATTGAGACCCTGCCTCAAAAACAAAACAAAATAAAACAAAACAAAAAAAACCAAATGTGGTGATCTTAAAATACACTGTCTTCAGGAGGATCCTAATTCTCCATCTCTGGGGTATAAGCTGGACTTTGCAGATTGTCTTTCTTTGTTTGTTTAGTTTTGGTTTTGTGTTTTGAAACCACGTCTTTCTCTGTAGTCCAGGCTAGCTTCAAACTTACCATCCTCCTGACTCAGCCTCCTGAGTGCTGGGATTCCATGGATTTTAATGACCACAGAGTAAAGAGGAATGGACAGAAGCTGAAGGGCAGTGTTTGCTCTGGATGTGGCTAATACGCTTTGGGAGCCACTTGTCACTCAGCAGCAGGTAACTAATGCAGTGCATTTAGAGGGGCCCAGTTTGCTAGGGTCACAGAGCTAGGATGTGTGAGTCCATCCTCCCAGCTTGCCACAGCTAAGGCGACCACACAGCTCACTGTCCAGCTGAGATGCCTCAGAGGCTAAGGGAGTGACCAGAATCATTAGTTAGCAATGATGTTGCTCTAGGATGCAGCAATTACACCCTGGGATGCTCCAGATGAACCGGAGCCTGCAGTAGGACCACTCTGATCATAGCCTGTGCTCTCCACTGCTGCGCATTTGGGTTTCCAGTATCCACAACTATCCATGTGACTGCCCAACAATGGAATTTCAGCTCAAAGAAAGGATAATCCACCCACCTGTTCACATAGCACCCTTTAGCTATCTACTCAATATTCACTGACCCTGTTTTGTTTGGTAATAAAACCCTGATATTGTGTGGTACCAGTAATCATCCACCTTGAAAAAGAAATTGCATTTTCCAGCTGCTTTATTAGATGGTCCAATGCAACAGTAGAAGCTGCCTGGTGAGGCTTCAAAAATGCTCTTATGATAGGTGGGCTGGCTTAAGTCCCAGGAACACTTTTTCCTCTGCAATTTCTTTTCCTCTGCAATTTCTTTGCAGCTGCTACATGGAACATAAGTGTAAAGGGATGGGCTTGCAGTAGCTACATTGTGAACAGCAAAGCATCCTTAGTAAGTGATGTCATGAGCTAAGAAATGCAAACCAGAACGTTCGGGTTTCTGATAACTACGGATTCATCATTCCAGTCTTCGACTCTAAGCATGTGAAGGGAAACTATACCTGTCCTTGATTAAGATGTCTATTCTTTGGGTTTTCAGTGATACTTTCACTAATTTATTCCTAACTAATAAACCCACCTTAATTCCTCAAACAAGGAGTTTAAATTGCCTGCCAAACATTTTTATTCTTACCCGACTTTGACAGAAATTATTCTACCTTGATCACTTTTCTTACATTTTAAAGTAGCCAAAACAGAAGCTTTGTCTAGCAGATTTCCTGTTGATGCAAAATTATTACTTACAGAGCCAGTCCGTTCACATTTGGGAAACTTTGGGAGCTTTCTGTGCACTGTGGAATCTTGGTGGTATTAATAAGACAAATATGAATTGAGTTATTATGAGTAACGCCCTAATTTTAGATGAGCTGGTGCTTTCCCCAATTCTGTACCTTTTAAATGATTCACTAGGGGTTTTCTAAAATCTTCACTCTTAATTCCTGTAAAGCTTGAGCCCTAATTAAGGATTTCTACCTTTCAACCATTCTGGAAATGTGCCAGGAGATTTCCATGGAATGTTAAATATTTGGATTTAACAGGAAACAATAATGTTCACTAAGGAGTTAGAGACAGAGCTCTTAATTGCATAATTGAATTAGGTTTAGCTCGCAGGAACAAGAAAAGAATTAAAGATTAGGCCCATGTTCGGCGTCTTTATGAAGCATGAAGGCAATTCTACAGATCTTTTTCTCTTAAGTTTTGAAAAAATAATAACTATTATGGAGACAGTTACATGAGTTAATACTACTGTTTAGGCATGTGCCAGATTGCTTAAGAAGCTGAGTTAACTTTTTTTTCTCCTTCAGTTTTTTGAGACAAGTTCTCACTAAGTAGTCCAGCCTGGTTTTAAATTCAAGATCCTCCTGCCCCAGCCTCCTGAGTACTGGACTCACAGGCATGTGCCACCATGCCTAGGCTGAGTTAACTATTTTTATTCTAAATATGTCAGTTTAAAATATTTTAACAGGCCGGTGAGATGGCTCAGCGGCTTAAGCGCCTGCCTGGCAAGTGTGAGGGCCCGAGTTTGACTACCGGAACCCACATATGAAAAAGGGGCCGGTGATATCGCTCAGCGGCACGGGCGCCTGCTGGCACGCGAGGTCCTGAGGTCGACCCCCCGGTACCCACAAAAAAAAAATAAAAAAAAAATTTTAACAAAAATTTTCATCAGTTACTTTAATAAAACACACTCTATGTGGAAAAATCTTTTCATACATCTAAGAAATCTGAGATAAATATATGGAAGAAAACTTCAAGGACAACCTAACAATCATGGTCAACCCAAAATGTTACACAGTAAATGACATTGTTAAGAAGAACATGAGCTGGGTGTGGCAGCACATGCCTGTAACCCAACACTCTAGGACACTCAGGCAGAGGACCATAAATTAGAGCCCAGCCTGCGCAATTTAATGACTTAATGGGACCCTGTTTCAAAATAAGAAATAAAAAAGGTCCTGGAGATACAGCTCAGTGTGAAGCCCTGGGTTCAATGCCCCGTACAAGACAAGGAAGAGGAAGAAGAAAAAGAAGGAGGAAAAGAAGAGGAGAAGGAAGAGGTAGAGATCTGGGCATGAGCAATCCCGGCTACTTGGGAGGCTGAGGCAGGAGGATCAAGAGGCAACTTGGGAAGATCCTGTCTGACAGAAAGAAAGAAAGAAAAAACAGAAAGAGAGAGAGAGAAAATAAGACAGAAGGAAAGAAAGAGGAAGGAAGGAGGGAAAAAAGACGATGAGAACTAGAAAGGGATGAGGACTTGACAGACGGAGTAAGCCAGTATTGTCTAATGGAACTTAATGCAGTAACGGGAATACTCTCCGTTGATACTGGCCACATCCTGGTGTCCCCACCATGTAGGGACTGAGCCCTGGAAATGTGACTGGTGTGATAAAGAAATTAAACTGTACTTTAAAAACTACACTGTCACTCATGTGGCCAGTGGCTCCCAGCAGTGTTTTACTACTGGTCGCACGAAAGCTGGAGAACCAGATTTGATGGGTTCTGATGCCCCTTCCAACTTTATTTTGCCGTTGCTCACAGAATCAGTAGTTCAACTTTATCGCTCTCCATTTCTGCTCCACTCTGCAGCACATTTTTCCGTTTCTAATATTTGGCGTGGTTTCATTCATTCACTGTCGTCTCAAGGTGACAGCGTGCCCGGTGTAGTGGAAAACGCGGAAGTGGCTCAACATCCATATTTCTGAGTTTTCCGTGTTTCCTTTTAATGCCACTTGGCTCTTCCCTCAGAGACGGGTGCACCTCTCACCCTCAGATGCAGTGGCCAGGTACAGCCTGGGAACTGAGGGTAAACGCTGGCACCTCCGGCTACGCCAGGTGATTCTCCGCTCGGACGCAGCAGCGTAGCAGAAACCGATTGTTGATGCAGGAGCAATAAGGGTTCGGAGTGAGATCAAGAGATCTTAAACCCCGAGCCATTTGTACCCCCGAGATTGGGGCTGCAAATAATTCCCACCATGGCCTGCACCCTTCCCAGTGTTCCCAAGGACTCTCAAAGGGACTTGGGGCTTAGGCCAGCACTAGGGTCTCAGTCCCACTGGCATTTCATCTTGTTTGTCCACTCAACCCCGCACCTGAACACGGAGCAGGGCCCTTTCACACCAACCCCACAAAACAACCCAAATGCAAGGTGGTTTCGCGCAGCAAATTCCGTAGAGAGTTTGAAGAGAACGGCAGAGGGGAATGTTTGAAGGCAATGCGATGGGGGCCAGCTAACCACTCACAGGTGCGTATTAGATATTCCCATTTAAATACTCAGTCTTTGCTACTGTGTTGCCTTTTTGTTGCTATGACAAAATACCTGATATAAACACTTACAAGAAGAAAGTTTATCTTGGCTCAGTTTCAGGGGTTTCAGTCCATGGCCAGAGGGCTCCGTTGCTTTTAGGACTGTGGTGAGGCGGAAACATCCTGGTTGGAAGGGCATGGGCGAGTAAAGTTGCTCACCTCATGGCAGCCAGAAAGCAGAGAGAGAGAGAGACAGAGAGAGGGAAAGAGGCAGAGAGGAAGCGACCAGGGACACATGTAGTCCTTAAGGTCATGCCCCCATGTTGCACTCCTTTCAACCAAGCTTCACCTTCCAACAGCCCATTTAGCAATGGACTCAGTGGATTAATCCATTGATGAGATCAGTGTCTTTGGGACCTGATTTCTTCCCGACAGCTCATCAGCTGGCCTTTGGGGACCATTTTGGATGTAAACCGTAATAAGCGCTTCTCACTGTCTCTGTCTCCTTAGCCTTCTGAGCCCCGATCCTCTTGTGTGCACCTGGTTCCAGCAGACCAAACTTTGTTATTCTCTTCTCATTCTCTGCCCCCTTTTCTCATCCTGGGCCAAAGCTATATCTAAATCTCTCTCAGATTTCATGCTAAGATTTTGAGAGTTCTCTCTCTCTCTTTCTCCCCCCCCCCCCATTTTATGGAGTTTACATTTGGGACTTATATTGTCAGACTCAAATTTTCAAGTAAAAAATTAAGCTAAAAAATGTACTTACCTTACTTTACCTTAAAAGGATTCTGGCTCCAGATTTTGAAATGTTTTCCTCTTTGTAATGTAACAATATAGGTTGTATAACTATGTTTTGTGATAAGAAAAACATGTTTTAGAGAGGATTAGCTATGGCCATGACATGAATAAAGCAATCTGGAATTAGAAGGCAGATCTCTTAAGGAGTTTATCTTCCTATTACATTGCAGCCATAAAAAACATGGGTTAAATAGGATTTTGCATGAATATCTGAGAATCACAGCCATTTATAGCATTGTTTCCAGTGGCATAACAGACATTAGAGAAACAAATCATATAATCCGGGCACAGGGTCATGCTTCTATAATCCCAGATATCCAGAAAGCTGAGCCCATGAATTCAGGGTCAGCCTAGGCAACATAGGGAGACCTTGACTCAACAAAGAAAAAAGTAAGTGTACAGATAAAAAATAATTGAAAACAGCTTGATGATATTATGTATCTGTGTATATATATACACAGGTATATAACTTACTTTATATTTTACATGGGAATATTAAGATTTCAGCCAATATAGTGATGATCCAATGTTACATATAAGAAAAGGAAATTTAAAAATGAAAATGCATGTCTCATCCTCATGGAAATTTTCCCGTAAAACCTCTGGTACTTATGTAGGGGAAAAGAATCTCTAGTGTGCCTCCAAATTTAATTTCAAGATTAATCAGCTATTTTGACAGGAAACTTAAAATGTCCCCATAGTCCTCCTCTAATCTAAATCTGTGTTTGAACCAAGTGTGAAGCTGGTGTGAGGGTGGGCGTGCTATTTTTGTGGTCAGAATGCAGCGTCAGCTTAACCTTGTCCTGTGCCCTGGGTATTAGGAGTGGATTTCTTCCTCCTGCGGGACAATGCCGGTCACACCAGCCACTCCCTTGGCAGCCCTGGATCTCTGGCTGTGACGGTTTGAATGCTGCTTCTCGTCCTCGCCACACTTGCGCTACTGCTGTATTTAGAAACAACTTATTTTAGACTTGACAGCAAAACTTGTCATTCTTTTTGTAAAAACTTTTTTCATTGGAAAATATTAATTGTATTATTTTCTATTCATGCTACCTCAGTATCCATTTTTATGAACTGTGACTCGCCTGCAGTAGAGTGAAATACATGTTTTTGCTGATTTGAGCTACTTTTGACAGTTTAAGAGAACCAAGATAAGTTAAGCTGCGGGTAGGCACAATTTATAAACAAAAAGATCAGGGTAAGTATGTGCAAACGCTATGTATTTTCCCTTATTATAATGTGTATAACTTATATTCTAGGCCCAAACATCCCTATTTCCAGTCTCACCCGACCCCAGAAATCAGGACGGTCAGTATCGTGAATAATAAATAGTCTCATTAACTATAAAGACCCATGCTTGGCAGTGAAGATTCAGAAGCTCAAGGGGGGGAAATAAAAGAGTTGTTATTTACTCAAAAGCAACGGCAGACAAGAAAAATTAGTACAAAAGAATGGTGTGTTTTCACAGCTATTTTATTCAGGGTTGTCCCGTTGAAAAATTTCCAAAATATGAAAAATAAACTCAGAACTGGCGAAGGTGAACTTACTTTCCTCTTCTGGCATAGCTTACCCTTGAGTGACTCTGGTAACACTAAAGTGACAAAATTAGGGAGACAAAGAAGGTACTTGGTTAAGAAGCAAGGCCTTTCTAGAAGGTTCTTGCAGGTAACTTCCTGTCAGGTCTTAATCAAACATAGAACTGGTGGGCAGAGTAAAGAAGGACTGAAGGCGACCTGAGAATCAGGTAGAGGGTGAATGAAACGCCATTTCAGGACGAGGGACTGAGACGCCAGTCTTGCGGTAGCCACAAAGCTTGTTGTGAGTTAGTGACACAGGAAGGGCAGCCGTCCAACCCACCCTACGTCTCTGCTCCAGGAATTTGCCACTGTATTTGCGTCCTGTGTGCAGTATCAAGAAGACAGATTTAGGCTGGAAGCGTAGCTCTGCCTGCTCTCACAGGTCTTGAGTTTGATGCTTAGCACTGCACGGTGACGACAAAACAGACCTAAAATGTGTTCATGGCAAGTGGCCTCGGAAGAGCTTACATAGCAGTGACCCTGAAGCACAACACCTGAGCACAACAGTCAAACCCCAAAATGTCTTTTTTAAGAAACAATTTTTTTTAATCAACTAAGAGCAAACATGATTTATTTGCCTACTCCCTCAAGTTAAAGTGTTTTAGTATATATTTTCCTGTATTTAACATTTACCTTGGATTTCTTTTTTCCTTTTGGTTTAGACCAAAGGAAACTTTGCCAGGGCCGTGCCTCCCTGAGTCAGCCAGCGAATTTCCCACCGCTTTACAGTCAGATGAGTCACCGGCGGCCGGTTGGGGGAAGTCAGAGTCCTGGCCGGCCCGCGAGGAGCAGCGTGACGGTCAATTAGTCTAGACAGCCCCGGGGCAGCCACTTGGCCATGTATGGTATCATTTCCTCCCTACCCTTCTCGTTCCTAGGAGAGCTCAGGGAGCAGAATATCCCGGGAATACATGTAAAGCTGTTAAATTTAGTGGATAAAAATACAGGATGTTCAGTTAAATTTGGATTTCTGACAAACAATGAGTGCTTTTTTAGTATATCTATGCCCCGTTTGACAGTGGGACATACTTTCACTTTTAAAGTGTTTATCGGGCCTGCACTTCTAATTGGGCGTCATATATCTTGCCTGGCAGCCCTGCACACCTGTGTCTCACTTCCTATTTTTCCGCCCTTAATGATGCTGCAGAATGTCGTAGAGATGAACGTCTGTCTGTCTTCCTGAGTTTTAGAGAAGGAAAGTTGTTATTCTGCTTTCATCTTTTGTTAGCCATGCAATTACTGTCTAACGACCGAAAGAGACAGAAGTGATCAATGACGAGAATTCCTCAGAGCAGTGCTTCTCAGACTTCGATGTGTGTGGAACCAGGCGGGGTCTCGGGGGCTCAGGGCCGGAATGCATCATCTGGGCAGGCAGGGCGGGCAGTCTGCACCTGTAGCCCGGCCCAGAGAGGGGCCCAGCTGCTGGTCTGGGCCAAGTTATTGTCAGTAGCATGGTTTCTAGTGGTTCTCACCTTTTGTTGTCTGTCAGAATCTCCTGGAAAGCTTTTGAAATTCCTGATCAGAAGGCCACACCCCATAGGTATAAAATCTGAATCCCTGGCGGGGAGGGAGCCACGCGTCAGGGTTTCTTTTAGCACTCCTCAGTTTCTTTCTGCATGCAGCCAACATAAAGAACTGCTGGCTTTGATCAAGGAGTCAGGTCTACAGCGGCCGATGTTCATTACGTATTATGGTATCGCTTGAGTGGGAGGCAAGTCCTTAAGACAAGCATGCTGCTTGTTACGCACTCTGTAATCTCTTCCATTTCTCTGCCTATTTTTGCTTCTTCTTCTAATTATTCTCTCTTCCCCTCTCTCTCTCATTCCCCTTTTCCTTCCCTTCTTCCTCCTTGGAGATGGGGTCTCCCTGTGTTGCTTCAAACTCTAGATCCTCCTGCCTCAGCCTCCCCAGTAGCTGAGATCACAGGTGTGCGGCACCATGTCTAACTTACTGTCATCTTGAGAGACTGACATTTGAAGGATCTACACTTGTCATTTCAACATATCCACTTTAAATTGTGCTTTTGAAGCAGCTGAGAAAAGCAATAGATTTCTATTATTTTTACTGTTACAATAAATACTTTCCACATCTGAAAATTTTATATCTATAGCATCACAGTTGTTGGAAAATATTTTTTCCATGAGACTAAAATAATTTTATTTTTCTCAATGTCTCTAATGGAAACCAAACAACCGCCACCTCAGAGTTAGTCTGGCTTGGAAAAGACTGGGATTTATGGTCTGGTATTCTTTGTGAAGCCTGGTAGAAAAAAGGGATGTGACTAAAGGGGAGAAAATGAAATATTTATGTTCTTGCTGTTCTTCACATCAATCCATGCCAACAACAATAAAAGCTTTCAAAGCTCTGGCGTTAGCTTAGCACGGAGAGCACACTTAGGTAACGTGGGGTGGCTGGCCTGCAGCTACCCGCAGAGCTTTTATAAAAGGCTTGCTTCTCAACCAGATACCTTCTTTCTCCATGGCGTGCTTGCATTGCATCTTCCTTAAATTTTTTCTTTTTTCCTTTCTTTTTTCTTTTCTTCTCTTCTCTTCTATTTCTTTTTTTGGGGGGGTTGTTTCGTTTTGTTTTTAACATAGCGTTTCGCTAAATTCCCTGGGCTGGCCTCCAACTTGGATTCTCCCGCCTCAGCTTCCCAAGTAGCTGGGATCACAGCGCGCGTGTCCGTGCCTGGCTTCGTCGTATTCGCAGCCCTGCTTAGACGGAGGGTGTTTGTGTGTGTCGCGTGCATTGTGCTGGCTTGCGAGCCCTGGAGATTTTCTTTGTTTTCCCTTTTCTTTTTCAAGGGTTTTTTTTTGCCTTCTCTGCTCATCCTGTCTCCTCTTCCTTACACCGCTCACACCTCGCCTGCGCTCTCGTTTCTTCGCTGCTCTGTCTCTGTCCTTCTAGAATCCACAGGCAGGGCCTCTGCCTGCGCAGTTCCCTACCCTGGGAAACGAGAGGAAAGAGCCTGAGGAAGTCTGCACCTGCCCCGGCCCAGAAAGTGACTCCGAGGAGGCACAAGAGCCGTCCAGAGGCGGCCTGAGGATCATCCGCGGACAAGAGCCGGCCTTTCCTGATGCATTTGTGGTCTGTATCGTCACGGCTGTTGGAGAAGGGTAGAGAGCCCTTTCTGATGCTTCCCTGGGCGCAGGTGAGAGCCAAGCGGCGATGGTCTCCACTTCCTCCTACTTACGAAGTCAGCCTCCCGAAAAAAACTCTTTCCCTAAACACTGCTAGCTTACTTCTCCTGCCAGGAAAAGCTTCCACGAGGGCGTGGTGGCACACGCTGGGGGGGGGCAATCCCAGCACTCAAGAGACTGAGGCAGGAGGATGGCAAGTTTGAGGCAGCCTTAACCACACAGTGAGACCCTGCCTTAAGACAAACAAAACAACCCTACTAAGCTCCTACCCCCAAAAAGAAAGGTTCATACACATTTTGTTAAGATGTTGCGGTGTTATACCCTTAACTCTTTATAGCAAACCTAAACAAGTGCCATCACTATCCCATTTTAAAAATGAAGGAGACGAGACTTGGAGAATAGTGACTTGCCCATGGTCACACTGGGAATTGGGTAAGGAAGACACAAATAGATCAAGTCGGAGGTGTAACTCCTGGGGTAGCTTAGCTGCTGTGTATTTGAATATATCAAGAGTCTACACTCTGCTATGCTGCCTCTTGCAGAAAATATTAAAATCTTAAGGGCCCCTCATTTTAAGTATAATGATAGTAAATGCATAAACTACAGTAGTTTTCTCCCAGTAGTTAAGGTTACTAGAAGTGCTACTAAATCACTAAGTTCTACTAAAACACTTAGTGATTGATACTAAATCACAGTCAATCACAGTAAGAATTTTATTCCCTTTTCAATTTTCTTTCACTTTCTGATTAGGTAAAAGGCAAGGCTCCGATTGGTGTTAATTTGGTTAAGATCTACTCATGTTGGTTGATTTTTTTTTTAATGAGGAAGAGCATGCCATTGGCAGGGGAACTGCAGTAACATTATTCTGTATTCATTTCTAAGATTACCTTCCTATGTGGCCAAGAAGTTTTGTTTATTTATTTATTTAGGACATATTCTTTCAGTAACATCTACATATCTTTTTAAAAAGTACGTGCTAGAGTTGATGTGCCCGCATGTCAAATGTGTGCCAATGTATGGCGTCTGGCCCACTCCAAACAAAGCAACGAGAACTAAACCAAAAATGATCTGTGGTCTTATGTCCACGAGCTACATGAGAATATCCAGATTAAGGAAGAAATGAAAACCCCTAAAGAGAACAGAGGTTATTTGCTGTCGTTCTCCTAACTCTCGGGCAGGTGTGTCCAACCACAGCCGGAAGGCAACCCTGGGCAGCTAGTAATGCAGCCCCACAAGATCATAAATCCTTAATATTGTTTTGGGATTTATAACAATATTTTTCATGACTCGATCCCTTGCCCCAGGAGTAGATTGCACGGGGGATGCAAAATTCTGTGTAGGGAGAGCAAAGTACATTGCTGACTCAGCCTCCTGTCAGTCCAGTCAGAGCATGCGTGTACCAGAAGTTACCTGCGCCTGTGACACACTCGGAGTACAGTGCAGCAATGACAGCAACACCATTTCATGTGCGCCTACACGTGTGTAGCTGTACGTGCAGCTTCACGTGCAGGTGACACATATACTACCTGCAAATCCTCAGATGAAATGGATACAGTTGCTGTCTTAGCCACTTTCTTTGTCGCTGAGACACAATATCCAACATCCACAATTTAAAGGAGGAGAAGTGTGGTTTTTGTGGCTCATGTTTCCATCCAGGTTCGGCGCTGCAAAGAAGAAAGGGCAGGGCACAAGGGCCTGGCGGAGGAAAGCTGCTCATGTCATGGCGGCCGGGAAACAGAGAAGGGAGGAGCCGAGGAGGGAGATGGACCCTTGCGGTCCACACCCCAGTGACCACATCTTCTGACTGGGCCCCATAGTCCAATCACCTTCCAGACACGTGAGGCTTTGGGTGCCATTTTAGATCTAAACCATGTTTACAATCAGACATTCAACTCAGAGAACAATTTGATCACTAGACTTTTTTTTTCTTTACTTTATTAGTACATTTGGGTCGTACATCTTGTTTACACTCCTTCTGGGGAGTTGGTGCATGTACATAACTCAATCCCTTTTTTCATCCCTTAGCCCTTCCCGCTCTCCCCTCTCCCTTCATCTCTTGATCCCCTTCCCCTCTGAGAACTGTATACAGTATTTCCCTACTTCCTATTATCTCTCTTTTATTTTGCTCTTTATTTTTATCCTGGGTTTCTCATATAACAGAAACAATGTGATACTTAAGTTTGTGTGTCTGATTTATTTTACTTAACATTATGGTCTCAAAGTGCATTCATTTTCCTACAAATGGCTCACGTTTATCCTTCTTTATGGCAGAGTGGTACTCCATTGTGTATAAATACCACATATTCTTTATCAATTCATCTGTTGATGAACATATGGATTTAGCTATTATGAACTGTGCTGCTATAAACATGGGTATGCATGTATCCCTGTAATATGATGTCTTGAATTCTTTTTTTTTTTTTTTTTTTTTTCTTTTTGAGACAGGGACTTGCTATGTAGTTCAGGCTGGTCTTGAACTCACTAGGTAGCTGAGGCTGGCCTCAAACTCATGGGAATCCTCCTGCCTCAGCCTCCTGAGTGCTGGGATTACAGATGTGCATCATCACACTTGGCAATGTCTTTTAACTCTTTTGGGAAGAAAACTTGATGAGGAATCCCCAGGCCAAACTATAAGACCTATTATTATAGACAGCAAAGTCGGGTAGAAATATTCTAGGCAGTCAGACAGGGCTCATTCCTCAAAAAAGTCAGTGCAGAAGAACATGTTACAAATGTGGGTGGAGGCACATTCACTGAAGGTCAGGCCTCAAGATAAAGATGGAATGACTACACCTACGTACTTCCCCAAGGAGTAAACAATAATGACTGATATTCTACACAGGCATCAGTCACCCGGGTGGGGGACCAAGACCTCCTGACCCATCCCTGCCAGGAAAGGTCCTTGTTCTTCCCATACATACTTGCTACGTGACCTGCTTCCCCATTGGAGCACATTACCTAAGCGGCTCTACTTGTAATCTTATTGGTTGATCATAGTTATGTCCCAGGTTGTACCTACCTCGTGATTTTGCTCTATGAAACTTCCTTTGAGAAGTGGGCTCTTTGGCAACCCACTCAGGACCCCTCCTGTCTCTCAGGAGCTTATCTCTCCCCCTCAATAATTATTTTCTACTCTTAACCTCCATTGTTCCTTAGAATTCACTCTTCGATTTTGGAGTGCACAAACTCTCCATATCTGACATCTAGCAGGTTGGGAGTTATAATATTTCCCCTATATCCTTTGGCGGTCCTATATCATTCTCTTCCCTGAGAAAAATACCCCATTCTTCACGATCACGCCTTATTCATGCCACCCTTTTTGGCAATGTGTACATTTGTGAACAACTATTTTCAAGAATGAAACACATGGAAAGTAAAATTCAATTTATAAAAATTCCTGACCAGCATCTTGAGAACTAAGAATTGCAACTACTGTCACGGAACCAGACATCAATGCATTAACTTCACAAAAACAAGGCCAACTATCCCTCGAGTTTTATATTTACGTTGCCCTCTTTTATAACGTTATAATAAAAATATTTTTGAATAAAGGAATTTTGTTACTTACATACAATAAGTATATTACATATTTTTTGTGTGGCCCAAGACGATTCCTCTTCATTCAATCAGAAGTTTGGACGCCACTGCTGTAGGGTACGGAAAAAGTTATGATTCCTCCTCCCTGCGATGAGACAATATGGCGGCCGAGGAAAGAGCTCCTGACTCATTCTGCGAGGCCGAAAGCTGGATCAAGCTCTGTGAGCAACCTTATCCAGACTCTAATTCCTCCCTTGACTTTAGTTTCTCTGGAAATAAAGGATCAAATGAAATAGTTGCTCTAGCCTTTTCCTGTGTAAGTCTACTTTAATGTATCCTTAACGATCCACTGATTTTTTTCTTAGACCACCTGGGGACAGTAAGTCCATGTATATGTGAAATTCCTTTGGCTGTGTGCTTCTTATGTAATTAAATATGCATAGTCACTATCCTGCGTTTCTTCAAAGGACTTACCTAAGAGAGGCTGTGCATAGGTCTATGTAAGTAACTTTTTTTGGAGAGAAAGCAATGCTAAAGCTTTATTTTGTAAAGCTTCTGTTTTTGTTGTCAAGTGCTATCAAGCTGAAAGGTGTATTTGTGGATGGATTGAAGTTACAGGTTTGCTGCCTGTTACAACCTGGTTTCAATCCCGGAAGACATGAAGCTTTCACTTTCTTTATAATGTTCAAAGAAAGGAGCTTGAATTACAAGAATGCCTGTGGTGTTTACCCAGCACAGCCTTTCCCGGGGGTTGTTGATCTTTGCTTTGGAGCAAAGTGCAGTTATTTACTGCTGGTCAATGCACTAGAATGTAACTACAGCCCGGATTAGGTAATTATGACCAAAGGGCCTTCTCCTGTTGAATGACTCTGAATGCAGATCGTTTGCTGCTTGTTTAGAGATCACCTCGGCCCTGTCTCCGATGACCGGACACCTGGGGTAATGGATGGCTTAATTTTAGTTAGTGCCTTCAATGTTCTAACTTCCGGTGCCTGTCAAAAATGAAAATCAAATTTCACGATGAAAACACAAAAGGCAAAAATCACGAGACTAATTATTGTTAGCTGTATAAGACCACTAAAACCCCTAAATTTTTTGATTCCACTTTAATAACAAAACACTTTTGAAGGTTCTAGCAGTTTTGGAGGAGAGGAATGAAGAAAGATACATCACATTCATCACCGCCTGGCACCAAACTCGGAATGCCCGTGTTTTATTCTCTTAGGTGTTCATTAACGTTTTGAGCACTTTATGTATGAGATATTATCACAGACAGCTAAGTCGGGTAGAAATGTTACCGGCAGTCACACTGGGCTCTGCCCTGGAAGGAGTCAGTGCAGAGGATGAGAACACAGCGCAGCTGTGGCTGGAGGTGCATCTGTCGAAGGCCAGGCCTCAAGATAAAGAAGGAATGACCCAGCCTAGCTGCCTCCCCAAGGGATAAGCACTGTACTGTAATTGGTATCACCCGGTCCAGTAAAGTCTAGACAGACATTCGTCAGTCACACAAGTGGGAGACCAGGACCTCATGGCTTCCAAAATAGGTCCTTGTTCTTTCCATTCACACCTGCCACGTGACCAACGTTACCTAAGTGGCTGTACTTGTAATCTTATTGATCATAATTTTCACCTGACCCACATGTATCCACCTTGTGATTTTTGTATCCACTTTTTGATTTTGCTTTATAAAACTTCCTCTGTGAAGTGGGGTCCATGGCAACCTACTTTCAGGTTCCCTCCTGCCTCTCAGGAGCTATCTCTCTCAATAAATTTTTCCTACTTTTTTTTTTTTAATTTTATTTTAAAGAGAAAAAAATAAAACAAAATTAATAAGATAATAGGAGAGTAACAATGATTAATACACTGTGTATTGTTATCTTTAAATTAGTTACTCAAAGGTTGGGTATGTAGTTCAGCGGCATAGCACCTGCCTGGCAAGGGTGAGGCCCTGGGTTCGATTCCTGGTACTAAAAAAAAAAAAATTACTTAGAGTACAAGATATAGGCGTTTAATTGTCCAAGCAATATTAGCACAAATCTTTCTTTTCAATAAGTTAAGAGAAATTAGTAGTATAACTATCTTAACTACCACATATATATAATATATTTATATATATTTGCTTTTCCCTTCCTTCTCCATTCCCCTATCCCAGTTTCTCTTTCCTTTTGAACAGTTTCTTCCCATATCTTCACGATATCTATTGTACATTTTGGATCTTATTTACTCTTTTGGCTTCTCACATTAGGGAGACAATATGATGTTTACACATATTTACACATACCTCTGATTTATTTCACTAATGAGTATGGTCTTGAGTTGCATCCATTTACCTATAAAAGTCTCCAGTTTGTCCTTCTTTATGACTGAGTGGTACTCCACTGTATAAAAACACCCATCTTTTTTATCCATTCCTTGGTTGGTGGGCATTTAAGTTGTTTCCAAGATTTAGCTATTTGGGGCCGGTGAGATGGCTCAGCAGCATAAGCGCCTGCCTGGCAAGCACGAGGGCCCGAGTTTGACTCCCGGAACCCACATACGAAAAAAGGGCCGGTGATATCGCTCGGCAGCAAGGGCGCCTGCTGGCACACGAGGTCCTGAGGTCAGTACCCACAAAAAAAAAAAAAAAAGATTTAGCTATTACAAATTGTGCTGCTATAAACATGGGTGCACATAATCTCTGTGGTATGATGTTTTTAATTCTTCTAGGAAGATACCCAGAAGGGGAATAGCTGGGTCAAATTGGACCTCTAATCCTAGTTTTTTGAGGAATCTACACACTGATTTCCACAGTGGTTGCACCAGTCTACACTCCCACCAACAGTGGAGAAGTGTTCCTTTTTTCACACAGCCCCTCCAGCATTTGTTATTGGTTGATTTCTTGATGATAGCCATTCTTTCTGGGGTGAGATGGAATCTCAGTGTTGTTTTCATTTGCATCTCTTGAATGACCAGTGACGTGGAACATTTTTTCATATATTTATTTGCTGTTCGCATTTCTTCACCTGAGAAGTGTGTATTCATTTCAGATGCCCATTTTTGGATTGGATCTTTAAATTTGGGAGGTCTGAGTTTTTTGAGTTCTTTATATGTTCTTGATAGCAATCCTTTTTCTGAGGAACAGCTGGCAAACATTGTTTCCCATGTTGTGGGTTGTCTCTTCACTCTGTTGGTGATTTCTCTTGCTGTGCAAAAGCTTTTTAATAAGATGAGATCCCAGTTGTTGATTCTTTGTGATAGTTCCTTTGCGTTCAGGGTTTTATTCATAAAGTCTTTGCCTACACCAATGTTTTCAAGAACAATTCTATCTTCCAGCAGATTTAATATTTCTGTTTTAATATTTAGATTTTTGATTCATTTCAAATGTAGTTTAGTGCATGGTGAAAGATATGGGTCCAATTTTAATCTTTGGCATGTGCAGAGCCAGTTTCTCCAGCACCATTTATTAAAGAGGCTATCTTTCTTCCAGTGAATGTATTTAGCACTTTTGTCAAAGATAAGATGGCTTAGTATGTCTGGAGTTGTTTCTGCATCTTCTAATCTGTTCTCCTGATCCTTGGGTCTGTTTTTGGCCAGTACCATGCTATTTTTATCACAGTAGATTTATAGTATAATCTCAAGTCAGGGATAGTGATGCCCCCTGTCTTGCCTTTGTTGCCTGGAATTGCCTTTACTATTCTAGGTCTCTTCTGGTTGCAGAAGAATTTTAGTATTGTTTTCTCTAATTCTGTGAGATATGCTGTTGGAATTTTGATAAGAATTGCATTAAATCTGTATAACAGTTTTGGAAGTATGGCCATTTTCACTATATTGGTTCTTCCTACCCAAGAGCAAGGGATATCTTTCCATTTTCTGATATCCTTTTCAATCTCCTTTTTCAGAGTACTGTAGTTTTCAATGTAGAGATCTTTTACATCCTTTGTTAGATTGATTCCTATGTGTTTCATTTTTTTGGATGCTGTTGTGAAAGGTGTTTTTTACCTAATTTCTCTCTCAATGAGTTTGTTATTCATGTACACGAAGGCTATTGATTTTTGAGTGTTGACTTTGTATCCAGCTATGCTACTGACTTTGCTTATTAAATCTAGCATTTTTTTAGTGGAGTTTTTGGGGTCTTCTATGTAGAGGTCATCTGCAAATAATGATAATTTAACTTCTCCCTTCCTATCATTATTCCTTTTATTTCTTTCTCTTGTCTAATTGCGCTGGCTAAAGTTTCCAGGACTATGTTGAATAAGAGTGGAGACAGTGGACATCCTTGTCTTGTTCCTGATTTTAGAGAGAAAGCTTTCAGTTTTTGTGCATTTAGTATGATGTTGGCTGTTGGTTTGTCATAGATGGCTTTTATCAGATTGAGATAAAGACTATCTATTCCAATTTTCTGTAGGGTTTTTATCATGAATGGGTGCTGGACTTTGTCAAAAACTTTTTCTGCATCTATTCAGATGATCATATGATTTTTGTCCTTGGCTCTGTTAATATGGTGTATTACATTTATTGATTTACATATGCTGATCTATCCCTGCATTCCTGGGATGAATCCCAGTTGGTCATGGTGTATAACCTTCTTGATGATTTGCTGCATTCTGTTTGCCAGTATCTTATTGAGGGTTTTTGCTTCTATGTTCATGAGGGAGATTGACCTGTAATTCTCTTTCTTAGTTAGGTCCTTCTCTGTTTTTGGTAATGCTTGCTTCCAGGAATGAATTTGGGAGTATTGCTTCCCTTTCCATTTCATTAAAGACTTTGAGAAGTAGTGATATTAGGTCTTCTCTAAATTTCTTGTAGAATTCAGCAGTTAATCTGTCAGGGCCTGAGCTTTTCTTTATTGGTGGGTTTTTTAATTATACCTTTGATTTTATTGATTGATATTGATTTATTTAGGATTTTTATACCTTCTTGATTGAGCTTTGGTAATTCATATGTATCTAGGAATCTGTCCATTTCTTCAGCATTTTCGTCTTATTAGAATACAACTTCTCAAAGTAGGTATAGATGATCTTCTGGTTTTCTGCAGGGTCCATTGTGATTTCACCCTTTTCATTCCTAATTGTGTGGATTTGAGTCTTTTCTTTCCTTTTTTTGATAAGGTGGGCTAAGGGTTTGTCAATTTTATTTAATCTTTCAAAGAACAAACTCTTTAATTCATTGATTCTTTGCATTGTTTTCTTAGTCTCCAATGCACTAATTTCTGCTCTAATCTTTATAATTTCCTCCCTTGTATGAGCTTTGGGCTTGGCCTGCTCTTCTTTTTCTAGAAGTTTGAGGTTCAACGTAGTTGTTTATTTGTGCTCTCTCTGTTTTCCTGATATGGGTATTCACTGCTATAAATTTCCCTCTATGGACTACTTTCATTGTGCCCCATAAGTTCCAATATGTTATATTGTCATTATTATTTAATTGTAGAAACTCTAATTTCTTCTTTAATTTCATCTGTGACTCATTGGTTGTTCAGGAGGGTGCTATTAAATTTCAATGTATTTATGAATTCTTTGTGGTTTCTTTTGTCACTGATTTCCAATTTCATTGCACTATGGTCTGATAATATGCATGGGATAATTTCAATTCCTTTGCATTTTCTTTAGCATGTTCTATGAGCTAGTATGTGATCTGTTTTGGAGAACGTCCCACGTGCAGCTGAGAAGAATGTGTATTCTGATGTTATGGATGGAACACTCTGTAGACATCTACTAAGTCCATTTTTTCATAAGTTTGGTTCAGTTCTAATATTTCATTGTTGATTTTTTGTCTCGTTGACCATCTTTTTGTGACAGTGGGGTATTGAGATCCCCTAATACAATTGTATTAGTGCTTATTTGATTTCTCATGTCCTTTAATATTTGTTTTATATACTTGGGTGCACTGGTATTTATTGCATATATATTTATGATTGTTATATCTTCCTCTTTGACTGTTCCTTTTACAAGGATGTAGTGATCTTCTTTGTCTCTCTTAATCATTCTTGGCTTGAAATTCACTTTGTCTGTGAGTACAGTAGCTACCCTTGCTTTTTTTGGGTTCCTATCACATGGAGTATTGTTTTCTATCCTTTGACTTTCAGTCTATGAATTTCTTTTGGAATTAAATGTGTTTCTTGTATGCAGAATATTGTTGGATCTTGCTTCTTGATCCATTCTGCCAGTCTGTGTCTTTTGATTGGTGAATTGAGACCATTAACATTGACAGTTATAACTGATATGTATTGACTTATCCTTGTCATGTTAGTTTCCTGTTGTTGGCTCCCCCTGTTTTTCTTCCCCCATCTGTTTAGTTGTTAGCCTTGCCTTGCCTAGTGGATTCCTTCTGTTGGGGTTCATGGAGTTGTAGTTCTTGCTACCTCTTTCTAGAATGTCCTTCAAGACATTTTGGAGTGCTGGTTTGGTAGTCATAAATTTCCTCAGGTGTTCTTTGTCATGGAAGTATCTTATTTCTCCATCAGTTTTCAAAGATAGTTTTGGAGGGGTTAGAGGTCCTACTCTTAACCTCTGTTGTTCCTGAGAATTCATTCTTCAATTTTGGGGAACATGAACTTGGCGTGACTGACATCTAGCAGTTTGGGAGTTATATTATTTCACCTATATCAATGTGAGGGGGTATGATAAAAAATGTGGAAAGAACAGTATAAGACCCTGACTGAGACAAAAAAAAAAAAAAGCTAGGTATGTAGCTCAGTGCTCAAGTTCAACCCATAGTAACACACAGACACACACACAGACACACACACACACAGACACACACACACACAAAGTAACTCTGTGCCCTAGTTGTGGCTCCAAGTAACACTGTTTCTTCATGTTTCTGTCATTTGGTTATTGTCAGTGCTAACAGTTAACCTGATCAAACTCCATCTCAGTCTTTATTGTTCAGCTCAGAGTAATTATCTATAAACCAACTGTTATCCCATTGGTAGACTAGTTAGGAAGGAGAAAAAGAGCTCAATAGAAAGGAGTCTGATTTTTTAAAAAAACATTAAACCCCCTTCAACTCTCTTCTTAAACATCACCCAAAAGCTCATTGAAACATCTACCCCACATAATCATTCCTAGATGCCTACCCACTCATGCAAGGAAATGTATGCAGCAAAATGCAAATACAAAGATACATGATTTTGTCATTCATCGTCTTAGCTACTGATGCATCTGTTTGCTAATGAATTTATAAAACCTTTTCTGTGACTTTACCAATTTCAAAACTTTTTGTTTTGACTTGTTAATTCCTTACAGAATAGCCAGAGTCTATTGTTTGTTTTACATCAATGTGTGATTTTTATTAATATGCTCACTATAAAGCTTCCTGAGTAGCTGGGGTTCCAAGTGTGCATCACCACACCCAGCTAGTTCTAAAGTTTAAATCCTGAGACATTAAAGCCTATTTCAAATTCATAATTTCCCTGAGATAAAACTTACCCACCAAGTTTTAGTTCCCTCTTAATGATTCCCTTTTTTTGCAAACTCCCCTTAGTAGTTACAACATAATTTATTTTATTTTGCTTAACAGCTGTAGGTATTTGTAGGAAGGACTCTCTATGAGTTCAGTCCACATTGCCCATGGGATCAGTTTCTCACCTCTTGAAACTTGGTTATCTGAGTGTGTAAATTAGGGGTAATAGTAGCATATTCCCCACTTTGGGTAAAGATTAAATTTAAAAAATATAGTTGACTCATGCCTGTAATCACAGCACTTGGAGGAAGCAGAGGCAGGAGGATTGCCGTGAATTAAAGGCCTGCCAGAACTACATAGTGAGACCCTGTCTCAAAGCAAACAAACAAACAAACAAACAAAAAAGTATAGTGTGTATGGTGGCTTACGCCCGTAATCCCAGCACTCAGGAGGCTGAAGCTGGAGGATTGCTGGAGAGTTCAAGACCAGCCCGGTCTACATAGTTCAAGGCCAGCTTGAACCACATAGGGAAACCCTCTCCCCTTCAAAAAGAATAAATAAATAATAAAAAAGAAAAAAGAAAAGGATACAAAATGCTTAAGGGTGAACCAAGTACATAGGTTAACTGCATAACAGTGTTCAGCTTTCTTGCCCAGATGCTATCAGTAGTGTCAGTAGTCTTTTGGGAAAATCTCTACAGTTTAGTGGGTCCACTCTGACTCACTGGATTAAACTGGAAGTTATTTCTCTACAAGATCCAGTAACAGCCTTTGTTTTTTATGGGTTTCTCCTGGCAAACTAGAGAACTGGCAGGTGAAGATCTAGTGTACATTACCCCTGTGTATTGGTCAGTTTTCCGTCACTGTAGCAAAGCACATGAGACAATCAGCTTAGAAAGAGAACAAATTCATGTTGGCTCGCAGCTTTGGAACCCGCAGTCTCTGACTGATTGATTGGCTCTGTTGCTTTTGGGTCTGCGTTGAGGCAGCTCATCACAATGGAGCTGAATCACTGACATCACCAGTGAGGAGCAAAGAAGAATGGAGGAGCTGAGGGACTTGTCCCCTTGGAGGGCACCCAAAGTGCCAAGGACTCCCACAAGACTGCTGCTCTGAAGTTCTACCACCTCCCAACAACACCACCCTGGGCACCAAATTGTGAGCACGCCAGACTTCGTGGACATTCAGGACACAAACTACAGCATGCTGCCATGGTAGCAATTGAGGAAGGGAAGCCAAACCTAAAGGAAGCAAGTGCATGAGGAACGAGCTGGCCAGATTAGGACCAGTGGCCAGGATAAAGGACAAACTATCAGCGTCTGAATCTGGACACTGCAGTTCAGACCAGTGAAGGCTGATCATACCAACTTCCAGAAGTCACCTCAAACGCTTCCTCCTCTGCAGGTGGGGCAGGCAGTCTCCTCATCTGTGGGAGGCGAGGAGGCCAGCGGACCAGCCAGGTGCTCTGGGAAACCCTTTTTGTAAGGACCATGGTCCCCAACCTGTAGTCAGCCATGACTCGACGTAAGTCAACCTTTCAACATCAAGTCTTTTTGTTGGTGTTGCCTGCAGCTGTTAACTAACTTCCCTCATCTCTCTCCTTCTCCTTCATCCTCTGGTCCTTGTAATTAAATTTAGGACATCTCAGAATGTTTCTTTTATCAAAGTTAACACTTCTTTGGGTACTATCCAGATCGTAAACTCTTCTAGGGCAGGCACAGTGACTTTATGATTTACTTATTGCCATTAATTGCATTCCCATGCCAGGTATGTAACAAACAAGAAATTGATGTTTGCTGAATTAATGAATATTTAGAGAACACACTGATGGGAAATGGATGCTGACACAACACACAACAAGATAAGGTTTCTGGAATGAGCCTGCTAAAGAGAAACAACACATGGATTTGGGGGACATCCTGTCTTTCCAGAATTGTCTCCCCTCTGGGTAACTACAAATTGGAAGACATCACTTTCCTTGTAATTATACACTATTGTTCTTCTTCCTTTCCACCCTAGATAAGATCTTATTACTGAAGTAGTAGATTCCTCTACCGTGTCCCTATTAACGGGACTCCCTCTCCTCTCCTTCCACCCTGTGACATACATAAATTATCAGTATAAGGATGGAGCCCAGATATGCTTAGCTAAGATTTACAGGAAGATGTATTATTCCATCTCATCCATTATGGGACTAGCGCTTAGTGGTCATGTGACCTTGGGAAATTATGACCTATGCCCACGCCTGAGCTTCCTGAGCTATAAGGTGGCAATAATAATAAACCCACATGTCAGGGTTGTTGAAGGGCTAATAGGAGGCAATCAATGTACTACTCTTAGCAGGGACTGTCTTGTGATGTGCATTCAACAAATATTAGCAATTAAACTCACCTACTGGGATATTGTGAAACACATATTTTGTCTTTATTTCTTTTCCCTGGCACACAGCTGCTAAAATCTTTGGAATCTCCAAAGGGATGTGTCTTTCTCTATGCTAATGAGTTGACTGGATGGCTGGAAGTCTCTAGGTAGCTTTAAGATCAGGACAGGCATGATCAGAGAGTTAGGACCCTCAGCCCCCTCTCCCCAACCACCAGAAAGGGGAGAAGGCCTAAGGTTAAATGAATTGTCCTTGGCCAGTGACTGAATCAACCATGCCTGTGTAATAAAACCTCCCCAAGAACTGGTTCAAAATGCTTCTGGATAGCTACACAAATGACAGTCCCAGAGAGGTCACAAGAGCTCCAGACTTCTCACCCTATGCAATATCCTTTGCAATATTCTTTCTAATAAACTGGTAAGCATGTTTCTCTGAGTTCTGTGAGCCAATTAAGTAGATCCATCAAACTGGAGGAGGTGATTGTGGGAACCCTTGTCTGCAGCTGGTGGATCAGAAGCACAGGTTAAACCACCCAGGGCTTGCAATTGACATCTAAGGTAGGATTGAGCCCGCACCTGTGGGACCTGACACTGCTCAAGGGAGATGAATATTGGCCTAGAGGACACCAAGCTGGTGTCCACTGCTGCAGAATGCTGGCCCATTTTCTTTTTCTTCTTTTCTTTTCCCTAATTTCATCTTTCTTATTCTAAATTTTGAGATAGGGTCTCACTAAGTTGCTAAATTGCGCAAGCTAGGCTCAAACTTGTGATCCTTCTGCCTCAGCCTTCCAGAGTGCTGAGATTACAGGCGTGTGCCGCCATGCCTGGCTCCCACATCTCTTGAAGTCACAAAAGTCTTCTGTGTTGACTGTGGTGTAGGAGCAGAGGAAAAACAGTTTCTTTTTTTTTTCTTCAATAAACCAATAGAACAAAACACTAGGAAATGAAGCCTTCATTTTCCTTGGTAGGCAAGCCCCTCCCTCAGTGACAACCACACAAGGGTTTGGCTGAGAGGAAAGATGACAGGAATGGGGGCAGTGAATGCCAGTGGAGGCAGGGAGAGGGTTTTCCAAGGCCACACAGCCAGTAAAGCAAGGGATGATGAGGTGGGGAGTGGGGAGAGGGTAATCAATGAGTCCCAGCCACAGTGGCTTCTGCACACCTCCACAGTCCTGTGGGTGGCAGATAAAAATCTGACTCGAGAATTTCCTCCCAGAGGAAGCAATAAAGCTGGCTGCAGCTACCTGAGTCATGGATTCTGGAAAAAAACAACCTTGACGCAACTGATTAGAGAGAAGGGAGTTTCTTAATGTCTAAATCCTAAATTAGCTGTTGTTTGCCTAAGATTAAAGTTAACACACTTGCAAATGTGTGAGTCAAAAGCAAAATACACACACAAAAAAAACCCCAAAATATCCTGTTATGGTTTAAGTATAAAATCTCCCCTAAGAGGCTCATGCGTTGTGTTCAGAGGTAGGGCTTTTGGAAGGTGATTGGGTCATGGGGCACCATACTCATCAATGAATGCTGTTAGCAGGTGGGGTCTAGTCAGAAGACTTAGGTCACTGGGGCTGTGGTATGAAAGGATGTGTTACTGTCCTTGGCTCTTCTCTTTTCTCTCTGCTTCCTGGATGCAATGGTTTAAGCAGCTTTCCTCCTCCAGGTCCTTCTGCCATGCTATTTCCGCCTTGGAGTCAGCTGACCTTGAATTGAACTCTCTAAAATCATGACTTGAACCCTAATAAACTTCTCCTCCTCTAAATTGTGGATGTCAGGTATTTGGTCTGAGCAATGATAAAACTGACTCATACAGAAAATAAGTACCAGAGAAATAGGGTCATTGCTGTGATTATACTTAATCATGTGGTTCAGGAGACTTGAACTGGTTTGTTGGAGGAGTTTGAAAGGTTTGGAGATGCGGGCTAGCAAAGTCCTAGATTTCTCTAAGCAGAGTCAGACAAGCAGTTCTAGTTGGAGCACAAAAGCCCAGAATGTTGATAGGAATGTGGACAGTAAAAGCCAGGCTCGCAAGGTTTCAGATGGAAAATTGGACATGTTAGATGCAGGCAAAGAACTTGTCTACAGTTTTCCTATGTCCTAAGATTTTGTGTGAGGCTAAATTTAAAAGTGTTGGACCAATTGATCTAACATTGAAAATTTCAAGGTAGCACAACATTCACACTGAGGCATTGGTACCGCTGGCTGCTTTTAGCCAGATCTACAGTGATACTTGGGAACAAAAAAGCCAAAAAATGTGAAAAATTTGCAGGTTGGGCAGAACAGAAGAGCATGTAAAATTGTGGACAAGGAGAGATTGGTTGCTGAAAAGATTAGTGCTATTAAGAAGAAGCCAAGTACTTTGCACCACGACAATAGAAAAGATGCCTTGAGAGCATTTCAGGAATTTCTCAGCTCCTACCCTTTCCAAGCTCAAGGGTGTAAAAGGGTAAACTCCTTTGAAAGACTGCTTTGAGAAGAAAGCCCAAGGTACCCTGCTCATTTGGGGGTGCTTAGGGAAGTGTTTCCCCAAATTCAGCCATTCAGCACTGGAGGCCACTGCAGCCACAGTCTAAGGGGGCCTGGATTCTGCTCAAACTGACAGTACATATTGGCATCATCCATGTGGTGCTGGTTTTATAGGTATGCAGCATGCAAGAATTACTACTTTTATAGATGGACTAAATTCATTTTGCATAATGAGAAGGATGTGAATCTTTTGGGAGCCAAGAAAAGAATGTTATCATTTAGATCTAAAATGTCCCCCTCCAAAAGTCTCATGTACTCAGAGATGGAGTTTTTGTAAGGTGAATTGGTCCTGGGTGCTATACATATCAGCAAATTAATTCACTGATGAGTTCATAGTTAAATGTGATATAGGACGGTGGGGCCTGGTTGGAAGAGGTGGATCACAGAGTATTGTTGTCCCCAGCTCCTCCATTCTCTCTCTGCTTTCTGGCTGCCATGGTTTGAGCAGCTTTCCTCTGCCATGATTTTGCTTCTTTGGAGCCAGCTGACCATGGACTGGACCTTCTGAAACTGTGAGTCAGTAAATTTCTCCTCCTTTAAATTGTGAGTGTCTGATATTTGGTCCCAGAAACAGTAAAGTTGATTAATACAAAATCTCAAATGCAAAGAAGTTTAAGAAAGGAAATTTATTGGGTTACATTAACTGAACATTCCGGGTGTAGGAAGCTTTTGGGGTCTATGTCTCAGCTCAACTCTAATCTCAATGTTAGGATCCATGCACAACATGCTCAGGGTTCATTGGAAGGCCCTTCATGATGATAAGATTGCAGCATCCACCCCAACTCCACAACATTTCTGGAAGGAGTGGTTATGGTTTATATCTAGATGTACCCCTAAAGCCTCATGCGATAATAGACAGGGTTTTTGGAAGGTAGTTGGATGATAGGAATTTATACCTGACTGGGAGTTAGGCCTCATTGGCAGTTAGGCAGTGGGGTCTGGTGAGAAGAGATCAGTCGCTGGAGGCGTGGCCTAGAAGGGTTTACCTCCCTCCCTGACTCAGCCCTTCTCTCTCTGCTTCCTGGACAGCAGGGCGTGAGCAGCTGTCCCTCTGCTATGCTCCTCTTCCATGCTTCCCTGCCTTGGAGCCACCTATCACTGGAAAGCTGTACAGACTTCAAGGCAAAATAACCTCTCCTTGTTTAATTTGTGGGTGTTGGGTATCGTGTCCCAGCAACAAGGATAGTAACTAAGACAGGAGGTCAGCAAGAAAGGAGGAGTCTGTTGTGTTGATGGTTCCAACCATTTCTGAGAGTATCATCAGCATGATTGTGAGTTAGTAACAGACACCGTGTAAAATGATGCTCGGTGTTTCCACGTCTGGGTCACGGAACACTTTCCGGAGCTGGAGTGGAGTTAGTCGCATAGGAACCACATGGACTGAGAGCAGAGAAAGTGTTGGTCTCCAGATCGTGGGCTGTAGTCAGAAGTAAGTGAACAGAGGTCAGGCAAGTTAACTACACTTATGATTTTATCTTGCTACATGTTATGGGCACTGTTGAAATGCTACTACATTATACACAGTGGGAAAGGTGAGAAAATCACACTTGTTTTAGCATAAGGTATGAAGGTCAAAGGGCACTTTACCAGACTCAAACGTCCAGCCTGCCTGCGGCTTGGGTACCCATACTGGTGAGATGAGTAATGGCAGGAAGGAACCAGGTTTATTCGAGGCTGTCCCTCAAGAAGACAGAGGCCTTGCTCTTTCAAGCTCTACTTTGCCAGACTCCCGGGCACAGACGGCTTCTGCGGGGAAGGAAGCAGGTAGTGAGGCTGCAGACTGGGTGGGGCTTCATCAGTGTCAGCGATGATATATGACTTCTCCAGAACACCAGAATCGATGTTGGCCTCCAGTAGCTGGTCACTAAGGACAGGTGTTACAAAGCCCACCTGCAGGTCTGTGTGGTGGCACATGGCTGTAATCCCAGCTACTTGGGAGGCTGAGGTAGGAAGATCACAAGTTCAAGGCCAGTGTGGGCAACTTAATGAGACCTCGTCTTGAAATAAAATTCAAAACACCCTGGGGATACAGCTCTGGGGTACAGCACCTCTAGGTTCCATCCTTCATATTCAAAAAATATTTGGGCTCTGTGAATGTAAAGAAAGGTTTAGCAGTAACACCTAGTTTAGCTGGGAGCGTCTCTTCGGCCAAAGAAATAGGAAGGAGTAGATGGGCAAAAGAGCAAGATGACTTCCAGGGAACCCCTGCTGCGGTACTGGAAGTGGCTCTACATTGCAGTTTAGAGTCTTTTGCGGCCTTGGGCTGTACTTTTAAGCATGTAATTCAGGCTGGTTCTCGGTGTGCATCTTCCTATATGGACCTCCCCCTTCTCCCTGTCACTCTACAAGTGGCTGCCAGACGGAAGTCCAGCTGGGTTCCTGCACAATCTCGGTATTAATACGTGATTTTGTTCAATGATTCAGCCACTGAAGGGCTCTATTTCCAGTAAGATCTGACAGTCAGAAGCATTTGAGCTGTCATTAGCTTCAAAACAGGAATTATAACTTTTCGGCAAGTATGAAATCATCGTAACACATGCTCTTTAGAAATGCATTTTGAACAACATCCTGCTGACTGGAAAGATGTGTGTAATCCTCCACAGAGCCGTTGCCCCTTCCACACTTAGGGTTTAAATAGAAACACAATTTCAAGAATCTAAGTTTATGTTATTATCCTTTTAAACATAGATTTTCAAGAACATGACAAAGACCTTTTTTCCCCTTTCAGTTGTAAGTAAGATGTAAAACTGTCAATTAGGGAGTTAAGGAATATTCATTTAAGTATGAGGCGCTGACCCTAAGCTCTGAGCCTGAGAGTAATGTTGTGTGTGTGTGTGTGTGAGAGAGAGAGAGAGAGACAGACAGACAGACAGAGACAGAGAATGACAGAGAGACATAGATTAAAAAGGTTATCTGGGGAAGATGAAGTTTGAGTGATACAAGAAAGTGGCAAAAAGCAAAATCAGGGTCCCACCAAGATGGAATTTTTAGAAGAATAAACAGCTATGCTGATTCTAGGCAAGTACAGTAATAGGAATTAGTGTTACTGGCACCTGCTATGCACTAAATACCATGCAAGTGCTTTACAGAGGAAAAGTATTCTCCTTCCTTAGGGGACAGGCTTAATGGCAGTGGACATTTTCTTTATTTTCCTGAAGGGCCCTTGCTCGATAGATATTGTCAATAATAATCACATTGGATTTGCCCAAAGGAAGCAAATGGGATAAGTGGTGCAGGGTTGGGGCAGATGCCGAGATGTTTATCTCCTAAGCAGCTAAGTGAAGTTTCTGACTCTTCCCATGGGGCGCCCAAGGCTAGGCTGCGGCTGAGCAGGGGCTGGGAAAGTGTATCAAGGTATATCAGACTCCACCCAGATTCTGTCCACGTGCCAAATAGAATTTAACATTTTCATCAAAATAGCCATCAGAACGCAGCAGAGTGACAGCAGTGTTATAAAAACTGCTCCACGTGCACGCCCATCTCTTTGCCTTACTGGCTTCTCCGGGCAGCCCTGCCTACACCTGTGCCTTCCAGGTTATTCTGGGGCTTGGGGAGCACATGGAATCACCTCTCTTTGGCCTGTAGCCATGCTGGGCTGCTTTCGCTTCTTGGTGTTAGACTCCTGTGGGGTGAGGGCCGGGAGCTTTGTCCTGGGAGCGGCACAGGAGGCAGAGCAGATGTCCTGAATAACCGAGTGCCACATGTACCTACCTCTTCTCATAAGGCAGTGCTGATTTGTGCTAACTCAGCACATCACAGGAAGCCATCATTTAATTCTGTCAGGCTGGAATTTAATTGACGAGGAAGTTTTCATTCCCACGATAACCTCTCACCCCATACGGCTTCTACCATGGTTTTTTTTTTTTTTTTTTTTTTTTTTAGCTAAACAAAGGGACTTTGTAAGAAGCTAAACTTTTTAAAGATAAAAAGTGCCTACATGGGTTGGGGAATGGGAGTAGGGGGAGGGGAGATATACGTGGACAAGAGAATTTTATCACTTAAATGTACATTTTACAAAGCAAAAAGTCAATGAAAAACAGAACCAGAAGATGCTCTTGGTCACCTGGAGAAGGCTGCCCAGATTCTGGAAAGGAAGGTTGCATTAGTGATGCAACCAGTTTAATGGTTTGATCCCACAATAACAAACATTCTTAATTTGTAAGCTATTGAACCAGTAATAAGCTATTTATAACAAAGAAACCTAGAGTTTTATAAATTACTGGGTGTAGGGGAGTGGGTATGGGTTGTGGCAGTTTATATAGCACAATAATCTGAAAAAGGTTGTTAATATGCTTCTTTACAAAGAGCTGGGTTGCACAGGGAGACTGAGAATTACAGCTCTACTATTTACCAGTTACGCAAACTTGGGCAACTTAAAACTATCTTAGTTTCTTTTTCTGTAAAATGGAGATAATGTCAGTACATACTTCATAGTTATGTTGGGACCATCACTGAGTTAATGTTAATAAAAGGTCTAAAACATTGCCCTGACTCACTGCAGAATTCAGCGTACGTTGCTACCGCTGCTCTCACTGTGATAACATTCACGGGACTCTCTAGATTCCTTGGTGCTGAATCACTTTTCTTCCGTTCCTTGTCCCATAAATCTGGGGCCAGCTGAAGATAGATGGCCCTTTCGGCTCTCGCCATCTTCATCGAGGCCAGTCCCCTTGCCTACAGGGGGAGGGACCGCAGCTGGACGGGCAGCCCGGGTCTCTGCCCCATCACTCGCTCCCCTCCCTGGAAGAGGAGTGACCCATGTGACCTATGCTTTGGGGACAAGGAAGTGGTCAGTGGCTCTGGGCAGGTGCTGACCCGCAGCAATCTGGTCTGATTCTGCACCATGCGCGTGGGAAGACTTTTGCTATGAGGTAGACGATAAGCCCACTGTTCTGAGGGTACATTATCAAGTCATTCGCTTGTATTTGTGTGTGTGTGTGTGTGTGGTTCTGCATGACCGAGAAGAAATCCTCATTCTCTGTGGCTGGCCTGCTGAGGGGAAAAGGTCCCTGGAGGGGGTAGTGTAGACCAGAGAGCCTAAACCAGGAGCTGCACACAGTGTTGGCTGAACTTTATAATTATATTTCAATATATAACCATCAGAAGATGTCATATAAAATCTGGAATTCGAGCTTTTAGCTGAGAGAGATAGAGATGCGGGGGGAGAGAGAGAGAGAGAGAGAGGCAGGAGAGCAACACAGAGAATCTGGACATCTTGGGTTCTTTTTTTTTTTTTTTTACAAGGAAAGTAACCTTCGGAGTGTCATTTTTTTTCTCCCCAGCTTTATTTATTTATTGTTCGACGGAGGCAGCCTGTAACTCAGGTTGGCCTTGAATTTGCTGTGCAACCCATGCAGACCTTGAACTTGTGGTCCTCCTGCCGCAGGCGAGAGTCACCACACCAGCTTCCCCAGCTCATTGTTTCTCCTTTGAATTTGGAGAGAGGGCTGAGTTCTCTCTTTCTTTTTTTTGAGTTACGGCCTCTTTGTATTGCCTGTGCGGCCCTGGAACTCCTGGGCTCAGATTATCCTTCGCCTCCACCTTCTTTTTTTTTTTTTTTTTTTTTTTTTTTTGTGGGTACTGGGGGTCGACCTCAGGACCTCGCGCGCCAGCAGGCGCCCGTGCCGCTGAGCGATATCACCGGCCCCTTTTTCGTATGTGGGATCCGGGAGTCAAACTCGGGCCCTTGCGCTTGCCGGGCAGGCGCTTAAGCCGCTGAGCCATCTCACCGGCCCCTCGCCTCCACCTTCTAAGCAGCTGGGACTACAGGTGCCTACCTTGGTGGTACTTTTTACTATTGTTGTGCTTTACTTTTATTTCTATGTGGAAAATTTAAACTTTTATGTAGCCAAATATATCATTTCTCTTTTAGGGATTTATTTTATTTATTTATTTTTTATTTATTTATTTTTATGAGACAGAGTCTCACTATGTAGTTCAGGCTGTCCTTGAACTCACTATGTAGCCCAGGCTGGCAATCCTCCTGCCTCAGCCTCCCGAGTGCTGGGACTACAGGTGAGCGCCACCGTGCCCAGTTTTCTTTAGGTTTTGAATATCGTATCTTTCTTAGAAAGATCTTAGTCACCTGTGTGGTTTGCTGGGGCTTCCACAAGCACCTCAGACTGGGGCCTTAAACAAGGGGTCCACTCTTCACAGAGGTGAGCTGTGGAGGTTGGAAATTCAAGAATAAGATGTCAGCAGGCAAAAACAAGAACAAAGCAGGCATAGTGGAGCAGGCCTGGAATCCTAGCATTCTGGAGGCTGAGGCAGGAGGACCTGAGTTTGAAGTCCACCCAGGCTATGTACAGAGCTCAAAGCCCAGACTCCACAGTGAGTTTCTTACAAAACCAAACTAATCAAAACAAGTGAAAAACAAGAAAAGGTGTCAGCAGGGTTGGTTTCTCCTGTGGGCTCTCTCCATGGTTTATCGACAATGACCTTCTTCCTGTTTCTGAGTGTCCAATCTGGTTTTCATTAGTAACAAAGCTTTTTTCTCTACAAATCCGACCTTGGTATATTTTTTTCCCAGTTGGTTTTGACTCAGAAACGAGTTTTTAGAGCCAGGTATGGTGGCGCATTCCTGTAATCCCAGCACTTGGGAGGCTGAGGCAGGAGGATTTCCTTGAGTTCAAGGCCAGTCTGAACTACATAGTGAGTTCAAAGCTGGCCAGAACTGCACAGTGAGACTATATCTCAAAAAACAAAAACAAAACAAACAAACAAAAAAAAGAAGTGAGTTTTTAAATTCTCAAAACCTACTTGGTAAGGTTCTGAGAGATACTGCGGGCGACACACTGATGACTAAGATGCCTTCTCTCCTTTGGAGATGCTGAAGTTAAGTTACAAGAATGACAGCTTTTCATCAATAATGGTAATGCAAGATGAGTAAAATATGAGCAGTAAAGCTAAGTGTTACGCAAAAATTCAAAGAGGGAGAAACCACTGGTGTTTGGAGGCACTGAGAAAAAACTCATAGGAAAGATGGCATTGAATACGGTTATTGCGTATTGAACCAGGGTGGGGGAACACGTTAGGCAAAGAGCTAAGCCTGGGAGACAGAAAAGCGTGAGTATGTGTGTCGAGGTGGGAGGACAGTGACAGGCGTCTGTATACGAACAGCAAGTACAGTAAATCCAGTTCCTCCCTTAACCGTGGTTTCCATTACTCTGAGTTAACCACGGTCTGCAAATACAGCCCAGGGTGCGAGGATATTTGGCGAGTGGGGTGGGCGGTGGCAGGGAGGGAGGTTTATTGTAAGAAACTGGCTGAGGTGATAATGGTGGCTGGGAGCTCTGACAAACCGAAGACCCAGAAAAGCTGGTGATGCAATTCAGCCCCAAGGCCCATGGTGTGAGGCCCAGGGGAGCTGATGACGACGTGAATTCCAGCCCAGTGTTGAGGTTGGTGAGGAGCTGTCCCCGCTCAAGCAGGCAGGCAGGAAGCCCGAGGGACAAATTCCTCCTGCCTTCTCCTGTGTTTCCTCCAGGCCCCCGGCAGGCTTGATGGTGCACCGCCTCACCGGGGAGAACGAGCCCAGAGATCCTGGGGCGCCTCATCTGGAAATGGTCCTGCAGGCACACCCAGGATTGTCTCCTCTGGACACTCATGGCCTGTCACGTGTGCACCCAGAAGATTAACGTACATGGGTGATGATACAGTGCAGACTTGAATACTGAACTGGAGGCAACAATGGGGCATTCCAATAAGTCTAGTCACCCCTGGGTCCTTCTGTCCATCAAGTGGTAGGGAAATTTTTTTTTTTTTTGTGGGTACCGGGGGGTTGACCTCAGGACCTCGTGCACCAACAGGCACCTGTGCCGCTGAGCGATATCACCGGCCCCTTTTTCGTATGTGGGATCCGGGAGTTGAACTCGGGCCCTCGCGCTTGCCAGGCAGGCGCTTACGCCGCTGAGCCATCTCACTGGCCCAGGAAATATTTTTTAATATTTCCTTTTCTTTTCTTTTCTTTGGCAGGGGGTTGCTTTGAGACAGGGCTTTGCTATGCAGTTCAGGCTGGCCTTGAAGTCACCATGTAGTCCAGGCTGGCCTCAAACTGGCAGCGATCCTCTTGCCTCAGCTTCCCGAGTGCTGGAATTACAGGCGTGTGCCACCATACACAGCTAATATTTGTATTTTTAATCAACCACATCAATTCTGTGATTTATTAGTTCTATAACTGAGGGCATTTTACTTAACTTTTCTCAACCTGAGTTTTCTAGTGAGTCAAAAGGAAAACTTACGAGACTTCTGGAAGTTAGATAACACATTACTGACCTTGCATGGCTCCTGCTATGTGATGGGTGCTGAAACATGACAGCTTTCACCGTCATCATCCTTCTGAGATGAGGCAAATACCGGCTCTGTCATTTACTAGGTGATGTGATTAACTTCTCTTTAAACTTTGGTTTCAAGTGGGAGTAATATGAATAAGTACTGCATACGGTTATTATGAAGCTCTATGGAATGACTGGTGTATGGAGCCTCTTAGAGAATAGTGCCAGAATCTCCCACAGGAAGTTGTTGTGAAGATGTAATCAGCTCTTCGCGCCTGACATTCCTCACGGTGGCTGATATACACTGAAGACTCAATCAGTGTTAGCTATCATCCCTCCAGTGACTACTGTTACTACTGCAGCCGCACTAAGTAGACACTTGTCTGCCACCTTTCCATTCATTATGGGTTCTTTAATGAATCGAAGTACCTGTCTCACTTAAAAAGTAGATAGAAGACAGATACAGACAGTTGGTTATAAATGTTTAGAAATGTAAACTGAAGATCCCCGAAGGGCAGTTTTTTTAATGAGTATCAGGAACTTAGGGTATTTGAGTTTAAAGTATATTCAGAATAATATGCTGAGAGGTAATACCTGAGAACAGATGAATGGATAAAGAAAATGTATTTATACACTCTGCCATAAAGAAAGACACATTTGAGTCATTTGTAGGAAAATGGTTGTACCTTGAGTCAATATTGCTGAGTGAAATAAATCAGATACTTCAGCTTAAACGGTGCATGGTTTCTCTTATTTGAAAAATCCAAAATACAAATGATTTAAACTGCAAAATACATGATAATAGGAAACAGGAAGATAGATGTTTGCAAATGGAAAGGGAACCAAGAGACAGAAGGGGAAAGGAGGCAGAGGAAAGGAAAGAGACATAAAAAGATTTAAGATGTGTTATGTACATTACCAACTTCCCATAGAAATTATTTGTTTGTCTGTTTGAGGCAGGTCTCGCTTTGTAGTGCAGGCTGGCCTTTAACTAACTATGTAGCCCAGGCTGGCCTAGAACCTGTGGTGATCCTCCTGCCTCAGCCTCCCAAGTGCTGGGATTACAATCCCCATAGAAATGTGATCATTATATACTGTAAACATGTACTAATACAAATTTAAAGATTTTTTTTAAAACATAAAAATCTCAAGAAAAAAATAAAGCCTTTATTTAGCAAAAAAGAAAAGTATATTTAGAATAATATGCACAGTGGTAGTAGCTGGGAACCTTGAAGGAATAAGAAGGCAGTGCTGATGAGCCTCAGCAGGTGTGTTTGCTCACAGCAGATGGGAGGAGGAAGAGAAACCAGGAAAGGACACAGCAAGAGAAATTAGTGACCCGGAAGTAGATCCAGAAGTCCCAACACCACGGGAGGAGGCAATCACAGGAAAGAGGGACTGCTCAGTAGTGCTGAGTGGTGCACAAAGACCTGAGAGGAACTGCAGGCCTTGCCAACTATGGGTAACTGGTGACCTTTGAACGCACAGGTTTAGAAAGAGAACCAGGGGTGGAAACCAAATTCCAAGGAACTGAGGAGTGAGGAGTGAGTGGGTGGGGGGGGACATGGAAGCTATGATGGCAGCCTACTTTTTACAGATGTTTTCCAAAGAAAAGGAGAAAACACACAGGGTGGTATCTGAGAGGGTGGTGAGCTCAAGGGAAGAAACTGTAAGGAGGAAGAGGATTTGGGGAACTCAAACAGGGAGCAGATGAAAGCAGCGCCAAGAGAGGTTCTTGTTGCAAAAGCTCCTGCAGGAAGCAGGGAATCGTGGGAACAGGGTCTCGCTGAGCCTCCTGGGGGGAGACTTGCATCCTTCTTGGGGGCAGAGGAGGGGTGGGTAGACAGGAATCACCAAGACATACTGAGACACAGAAAGAGAAATCGCACAACGTCTACCTCACACAGATTGGATCTTCCTGGTGAATGAGAAAGCAACTATTAGCTTTAGATCTAAAAGGCCCTCAAAGCCTCATGTGTTTGAAAGGTGATTGGACTATGGGCTTATAGTTGATTTGCTGTTCAGAGGTGAGATCTGGCCAGAACACGCGGGTCACTGAGGGGCTGACCCTGATGGGTCTCGCTCCCTTCCAGACTCTCCCTCTTCACTCTGCTTCATGCCCACCATGCCTTGAGCAGCTCTCCTCCGCCAGGCCCCTCGGCCATGCTGTCCTGCCTTGGAGCCACTGTTACATGGACTGAAATGCAAGCCAAAATAAACCTCTCTTTCTTTAAGTCATGGGTGTCAGGTATTTTTCCCAACAATGAGGGAAGAAACTAAGACAATGATTTTTAAATGCTGAGAGGTTTCCGGGAATGGTGTGGAAACTAAAGGAAGAGGAGCCACTATGAAAAAGTGAGAGTTGATCTTAGATGAATAAAATAATTTCACTAGGATTGGAGCTCCCATTTGACCCAGCTATTCCCCTTCTGGGCATCTTCCCAGAAGAATTAAAAACATCATACCACAGCGATATATGGGCACCCATGTTTATAGCAACACAATTTGTAATAATTAGATCGTGGAAACAACCCAAATGCCCATTAACCGAGGAATGGATAAAAAAGATGTGGTATTTCTACACAATGGAGTACTACTCAGCCATAATGAATGATAAACTGGAAACTTTTATAGGTAAATGGATGCAACTCGAGAAAATACTCACAAGCGAAATAAACTGGATGCACATTTGTAAACATCGTATTGTCTCCCTAGTATGAAAATGCAATTTCACTGTGACTATTCCATTCCTTAGTCTTCTATTTTTACCTAGCTTTTACATGGGTTAATCTTATACTGAGTAATATTTTTCTCCAAAAGGTATTTGTACATCCTCTAATGCTTGAGTTTGTTAATACATAAGAATGTTTACTTGTTGTCTTTAAAAAAAATAAATAAAATAATTTCTGGGCAGTCATGAACACTTAGCTGAAATTAGACACATTTAATTCTTGCAGACCCAACGTACTGACTTTCCCTAGAAATGTTAAGTGTTCATGAAGTAAGAACACGGGTGAAACCTTTTTCATTATACTGAGCTTAAAAATGTTAAGCCGGAGAGAAGATCAAAATGGCAAGGGATGCTGTGTGGGATGCTGTTGTCCTGTTGGGACAGGATATTACCTGCATGAGGATAAAGTGAAGAAAAGGGAGGGGTGAAGACACAAATGGACACCACCAGGATTACAACAAGCTCAGTGATCGTGGAGAAATGGAGGCCTTAAAGCCGCGGTGAGAATACGGCTTCTCGGGAGCCAAGATCTTGGATGGGGAGCAGGTTCAGTGAGGTGAAGTCCAGGGAAACCTCGCCTGGTGGTGGGCTTAGGGGAGTGGAATGGAGCCTCACAAATCCCAGAGCATGGTGAGGGACGTTCTGTAGGACCCTGGCCCAGAGATCTGGCTCCAAGTCTCAGCTCTGCCACTGTCCCCCTGGGGTGACCCTCAGAAGTTACTGAATCTTTTCACAGCTGTTTTCTCAACCATAAAATGGGAGTCATATTAGTTCTTGCCTTTTGGATATATGGTGAAGATTTAATAGGATAATACATGCAAAATGTCCTGCATTTTACACATCATAAGGGCTCAGAGTTTAGCTTTTATTAATATTTAGTGATAGTTTCAGACTCTTCACGAATCATACATTAGTGTTTATCCTGAGGAGGGTGACATGGGTTAAGCTGGAGAGGAAGACTGGATGTGGTACAGAAGTCTATGGAGAAATTATCAAGTTTTAGAGGTTAGTGGGTAAGGAAAGTTAGAAAAACTAATTAAAAAGTTTGCAGCAGGGCTGGTGATATAACTCAGCAGCATAAGCGCCTGCCTGGCAAGTGCGAGGTTCTGAGTTCGACTCCCGGTACCCGCATATGAAAAAAAAATTGCAGCAATAAACATTGAAGATCTAAAAGAAAAAAAAGGAGAAGGAGAACAAGGAGGGCGAAGACAAGAGGGAGGGAAAAATCCCAAGGTAGGATTTCTCCAAAGTTTACAGCCATTGGCTCAATGACAGTTTAAAAGACGCGAATTCTTCATAGCTGTTTCCTGCCCTCTTAGGCTGTTTCCTATCAGCGCTCCGGTACTGTGCCTGCAGTTTTAGCCATCCTAAGGGATGAGTTTAGGGGATTCCTCAGGCATATGAAGGCGCTGGCGTCTATTAATTTTAGATTGGAGTATAAGAGCAGAAAAGTACTATCCCACTTTAAAGAAAACACAAGGACTGCTGCAGCGAGGATCCTTAAAGATGCTCGTTTTGTGTATGTGGAGAATTTGCTAGGATGAATAGGGAGAGGTAGAATTGCTGCCCAGGGCAACATATTTTAAACGTGGTAGATCCAAATAGCATCACCACTTTATGTCTTATTAGTAACATAAAAATCAAAGACTTCTTTACTTCCTACCCCAAGTTTGATAATATCAAACTTCTAAGTATTTGCTAATCTGACAGATGAAAAACATGTCTCAATTGGGCATTTTCCCCATTATGAATGGAGTATCTTTCCAAATGTTCATGGGTCATTTCCTTTTAATTTTTATGAGTTTCCTGTTCATAATTTTTCCTTATTTTCCTACGGGATTGTTCATGTTTTCTTAATTTGTAAACATTCTTTGTGTAGACTCAATACTAATCCCTTGATTTCTCTGAGTAGCCTCTTTGTCTTTGAAAAGGTGTCTATTGTAGGAAACTGAACTTGCACAGAGCTTTTTGCACTCTTGGATTCTCAGACCGTTTGACTCGAAGTCAATGGTCGTGGGATCTCCAGGGTCAACCCTGCCCAAAGTCAGTCACAGGAAGCCCCGTACAGCAAGCTATCTAAGGACAAGGAGACCCAAGTGCTCAAGTATGTTGTAACCCAGGAGTCTGATGCCACAGCTGGAATCCCCCACATTAGTCACTCCTGAGGGACTTTCTGGGAACTTGGATTTTAACTGAGTGAAGGGTATCATTATCTTGTTGGGACAGGATTTTTAGCCTATCGACACATTAACAGTGTTTATGTTCTTTGAGGAAATATTTGGCCTTTCTTTTCTATGGAAGAAGCTGGAGGCAATGAGGTATTGGGTGAGGTATGTTTGAACCACACCACAAGGTCTTGGGCAGTGAGGAGGAAGTCTCAAGGCAAATTTTCCACTTTTCAGGAAGAAGAAAAGGAAAAAACCAAAAAGGAATACTATAAGAAATAATTTTTGATTTTTTTCCTCCCTTAATTTAGAGTTTTTAAGTCCTCTAATATTTGGTTTACTTAATATCAATATCAATGTGGAATAGCTTTCCACTGACATTAGATGCTACTTTAGTTCTTTCCTTATTAAAGCAACCTTAAATAAGTAGTTTTACCTCTGTGATTCAATAAATCCTTTTTGAAGCTTTTCCTCGCAGAGTCCCATGATATAGTCATTTGGGATTTAAAATGAGGAGATTACAAGCAAAGTGGCATAAAAAGCTTGTCCTTGGCCTGGGGTCAGTAGTAGATGATTTGCCTATCATGCACAAGGCCCTGAGTTTGAGTCTCAAGAACCCTTCTCCAAGAAAACCCCACAAACCAGAAAACAAAACAAAACAATCCCTACAAAAAACACCAAAAACAAAATAAAACACAACAACCCACGAAACACATTTTAAATTATAAGAATTTATTCTAACTTTGTGTGTGGCTTTACTCTCTGAGAGAAAAATCCTTGAAGGAAGTAGATGTCATTGATGAGTCCCATTTCAGCTCTTATAGTTTGAAACACATTTTTTAATTCATGTATGGAGTTGTTACCTGGAAGGTGGCTGGCAATATCCTCAACAAAACACTAAGTGATGAATTTGTGGGGGTTGTGAATACCAAAGAAGTTGGATCAGATAATCTCCAAGAACAATTCCAACTCTTGTATGCTACACTTTTTTTTTTTTTTTTTGAGACAGGGTCTCAGTATGGAGAGAGGCTGGCGTGTAACTCATGATTTTACCAGTGTTGGGATCACAGGTGTGCACTCCAGGCCTGGCCTCTAACTTTCTTTGAGATGTGCTGCACGCGCCCACTGTGCCCATGCTGGGCTCTGTACCACCAGCTGGCAGAGCCCCCAGCCCTTCTTCTCTGCCTGCTTCTTCAAGTTCCCATCTATCCATCCATCTCCAGCGAAGAAATTCAGGAGAAGAGAAAATTCTCAAAGTTTGAGAATGGGGGCAGTAGTCATTTGTTGCTTAGTGTTTACGGGTTGATTACTAAGTGTCAGACTAAGCCCAAGTACCCAGACCCACAGAACCACCCTTAGTGTGATCACAGATGATGTGAGGTGCTGTGACATCCCTGTAAGAAAGAACTGAAGGAAGGCCTGACTGAAGGGACCAGAAACCCGTGTCTCAGGAAGAATCAGCACCGGAGCTGGGAACTGAATGAGAAATAGGGGTTAGAAGGTGCAGGAGTGGGCGCTGGCATGGTCCGGGCATGGCAGGACGAACCTGCGAGGGAAGGGCCCGCAGGGCTTCTGCATGCAGCCTCAAGTCCTCCCCAGGCTTTCTCGCTACTCTCCTCTTTTCCTCTAGCAGATAACAAACACTTCGGCCAGGCAGCATGCACATTAACTCAGCCCTAATTCAGTAACAATGCAACGAGCTCAAGTCTACCAACTCCTGATCCTCCGGGAGCTATCTCTGCTGCGGCGTCTTCCTCTGTGCGTCTAATGAGCTTTCATTAAGATAGCAGGAAGTCAGTGAGCATGGAACTGAAGCTATGTAGCAAGCCAGAGAGCTGGACCAGATGACGCACACCTGTAATTCCAGCTACTACGCAGGAGGCCGAGGCAGGGGGATTGCACGTTGGAGACCAGCTTGGACTACACGATGGTACCCTGTCTCAAGATAAAAAGAGCTGGGGATATAGCTCGGTGGTTCAGCACTTGCCTGAGATGTTGCATGAGGTCCTAGGTTCAATTCTCAGTATGCCAAAAAAAAGGGGAACAGAGAGTTTTTGTAAGCACAAGTTCAGGGTTTCTTGAGAAAAACACATAAACAACGACGACAACAACAACAACAACAAATAATGGAAGGGGAATGAGCCCGGTGGCACACACTTATAATCCCAGCACTCAGGAGACTGAGGCAGGGCCGGGGACATAGCTTGGCGGCACAGCGCCTGCCTGGCAAGCGTGAGGTTGTGAGTTCAATTCCCCATACCAAAAAAAAAAAAAAAAAAAAAGAGGAGGCTGAGGCAGCAGGATCAGGCGCTCAAGGCCAGCCTGGACTACTTAGCAAAAAACCCAGTCAACCAAACAAAAGGATGGGTTGTGCAATTGTTTTGCTCATGCTGAGTCCCTAGGTGTGGTATCTAAGAAGAAAACTAGATAACAATGCATTCTTGTTATTGATTTAATCGTGATGTTTTGTGTTTTTTGAGGGCATGTAATGTCAAGTACTGTTCCATTTTATGTATTAGTTTGTTTAATCCCCACCCTGACATTATTATGCTTATTTTACAAATTAGAAAACGTTGGGATAGACCTGACAAGGTAGGGCTAGTTGTGGAAATGGAGTGAGTGGACCGCGGGCAGGTGGGCTTCAAGGTCATATTCCTAAGCATTGGGCTTTTTGTTTGTTTTGGTGAGACCCTGTTTCAAAATTTATTATTTTTCTTTTTTAAAAAGTGAGTACAGGACCGGTGAGACAGCTCAGTGGCATAAGCGCCTGCCTAGCAAGTGCAAGGTCCTGAGTTTGACTCCCGGAACCCACATACGAAAAAAGAGCCGGTGATATCGCTCAGCGGCACAGGCGCCTGCTGGCGTGCGAGGTCCTGAGGTCGACCCCCGGTACCCAACCAAAAAAAAAAAAAGAAAAAAAAAGTGAGTACATTTGCAATACACAATGGATCCGTTCATCATGGGGAGCTGGCCTGTATACATAATGCATCTTAGTTCTTGCATTTCCCTTTCCCTCCTGTCCCTCCCAAGCCCAGGATTTCCTTGCTCATTCGTGTGACTGGCAAACACCTTACTACGTCATGAAACAATTCCCTTCCTCCTTCTCCTGCAGAAGCTCTTAAGAGATATTAGGAAAGAAAGGCCGGCATGACACACACAACACCGTCCCCAAATTAGCAGGAACACAGTGGGACTCGGACGGAAACACCGAAACCGCCTTTTCGTTGACAACACCATGCATATGAGAATATGGAAGTAATTTTGGGGCTAATGAGCACAGAACTGAAGCTATGCAGCAAGCTAGATATGAAACACTAGACCCTAGTCAGGCGGGGAGGTGCCTGCCTATAATCCCAGCACTTAAGAGGCTGAGGCAGGAGGATCACTTCAAGTTCGAGGCCAGCCTGGGCTACAAAGTAAGTTCAAGGCCACCCTGAACTGCACAGTGAAACCCTGTCTCAAAAAGACAAAACAAAATCAAAAACAAAGAAACAAAAGAACAAAAACACACTAGACCCTGAGCCTGGCAGTAGGAAAGGAACCCAAGAGCTGCTTTGGAGTAGGGATGAGTCAGTTCTGCACCACTAAAAATTAATTACTGCAGAAGGAAGACAGCATTTTCAACAAAGTTGCAGAATTTCTCTTATTTGTGTTAAGCATTTGTCATTTTCTTGGCATAGGTTTCTCCTTTCATCATTGAGCTGTATGAGAGATTATGTTTCAAGTTGGCCTCTTTCATATTTGGGTTCAAATCAAATTCTGCTATGTGCTTTTGGATCAAGGGCTTTCCCTGAATTTAAAAGGAGTTTCTCCCACATTTACTGAGATCTAAAGAAGCAGGAGCTCAGCTCATCACAGATCACTCTCATTGCTCCTTGCATACAGCCCTGGCTTTCCCGATACTTTCTTGCTCTACCCACTCTGAGCAAACGAGTGCACGGCTTAGGAAGTTTCCATCACGCTGACCACTGTGTTCAGCGCTTTAGCGTTGTTCCCTAGCACCTGAGAGCAGACGACTGCGTACCTGGGCCCAGGTGCGGGAATCCGGAGACAGGAGCCGCAGGTAGACGTATGCCCTCTAAATGTTTCTGGTCTCTGCACGTGGGAAGCAAGGCTGTGCTCATTTTACAAACCGGGAACTCGAAGCGCAGAGAGGATAATCAGATGTTCAAGGGCACACAGCTGCTAGTAGCTGTGGTGGACTGACAACTGGTGGTCAACTTGTAACACCCAGCTGAACTGAATCAGCGTGGTGCTGGGCGTGGAGGGCCCACCTGAGGACTGTTGCTAACAGCATAAAAAGGAGAACTGGAGAGGAGGAGTTGGTGCTGTCGGTTCTCCTCAACGAGCTTGTCGCGCTGGCTTTCCTGATAGGAACCTGGCTGTTATCATTGGAGGAGCTCGGGACCTCATTGTCGCTGAGGATGGCTGTGGTACTTTTCAGGGGAGCTCTGGTCCTTACTTTGAGTATTGCTTCCTGGCTCTGGTGCAGATCCCTCAGCCTGCTGACACAGATCCTTCATCCCGCTGGCGCAGACTTTCTAGCTTCCACCACTGACCTTTGGGCCTTCCCAGCACAGATCTGTGAAACAGACTTGCATGAGACATTGTCGTGGGTTCTGGGCCTCCAGCTGGACTCGTGGAGGACATTGCCATAGGCTCTAGGTCTTCAGCTGGACTCATGCAGGACATTGCTGTGGAATCCAGGCCCTCAGCTGGATTCTTTGGGTCTTTAGTGTGTGGACAGGCTTCCTGCACTTTTTGTATGACTCTTTGGATGGCTATTACAAAATAATCCTATAAATTATGTGTCCTGTGTTGTATTATTTCCCTTGCAAACCCTGTTGTAGTAACAGTGGCAGGGAGCAGGGTTTTACCCTGGGCCTTCTTCGCCGCTGCGGATCTCCTCCTGGTACCCGCCCCATGGCTGAGGGAAAACAACCACGCTGCTTGTTCCTACTTCAAATCCATGCTTGGCAGAGCCCCAAGCTCCTCGTCTTCTCTCCAAGTCTGTTCATTTGTTGATTCTTCCACATCTTCGCTACCACTTCTCACACCCTCACTCTGTGATACCTGCGTGGGCGCATGTGCAGGGGTGATATCCTTCCTATAAGGGTCAGGGCTGACGCTTCTATCACAAAAGGCAGGATAGCAAAGGAACAGGCAAAGGAGTGTAACAGACTTGTTTAATCAGTTTCTTGTGACACAGGAGCTTCAGAAATGGGGACGGAAATATCCAGGGAACGCTGTCCACACTGGTTCCGAGGCTCCGTGGGGAGTGGGGAGCCTTACAGAATGTCACTGAACCCAGGGAACGGACCTAGGGGCCACCCTGTGCAGCCTTGCTTCCTCTGGGGTGTAGGGCAGGGCCCCCCGGAACGATCTTACATCTACTATCAGACAAGGTTGGTCAGAGAATTAGGAGCAGCGCTCATGGAGAGAGTTGGCGGAAGATTAGAGTAACATTTCCAGATTTCATGGAAGAAGGGGTTCTAATTTCTATGACTGGACCCGGGGAAGAGGAATTCTGGTTTCTGTGGCAGCTTTGGGGGAGGAAAGAGAGCAGGAGAAAGAAAGGTAGAGGTCAGAGAGACCTCGTGACGCTTCCGGCACCCCTTGGTTCCAAGTATTCAGCATGACCGGAGCCGTGCTTTCCGGTGTCATTTTCTGAGACCTAACACTTCTTTTTCATTTTGTTGAGAATCAGAGGAAAACGTGCATGTGTCACCGCCACATTTACAGACCTGCTTGCTGGGTCCTAAGTACGCTGCCTACCTTTTGGCATGAATAAATGTCATGTCTAAATCCAACGGTCTCCCTTCTCTAGGACCTCTTTTTTTTCCTTTACGTGGGTACCGGGAACCGCACTCAGGACCTCACGCTTGCCAGGCAGGCGCTCATGCCGCTGAGCCATCTCACCGGCCCCAGGACCTCTCTCATTAACCTTTCACTTGTATCATCAGTTTCCAACCCCTGCTGAGTTACTCGCTTATCCTGTAATATCGTCAATCTTAAAAGGACTTCTGGTTTCCAGTCCAGAATGTCACTCCATTCTAACCAGTAAGAAAAATGGAACAAACCGACACATCAACAGTTCTTGGGCCGGTGAGATGGCTCAGCGGCTTAAGCGCCTGCCCGGCAAGCGCCAGGGCCTGAGTTCGACTCCCGGAACCCACATACGAAAAAGGGGCCGGTGATATCGCTCAGTGGCACGGGCGCCTGCTGGCGCGCGAGGTCCTGAGGTCGACCCCCCGGTACCCACAAAAAAAACAAAACAAAACAAAACAAAACAAAAACAGTTCTTCGTAGGCTCATCAGAGAAGTGCAGTCATAGGACGAAGTGCTTCTCCCAAATTGGAGCAATAGACCAGGAAATACAGAGAGCCACGAGTCACCAGAGCAAAACCCCAGGGAAGCAGCGGCCGCAGGGAAATCTCAGCACCCGACTGAGGCGCTGCGGAGGGCTCGGAGCAGGGGAGTCCACGGCCGGGAACTCCCAGGGCACCCGCTCTGGGGGCCCACAATTTTGGAAGTTTTACCTCTAGGAGCCCAAGCTGCTTCTCGTAGTGCATAAAGGAGAAAGATGTCCATATGTTTCCGGCAGGGAGAGGAAAAGGGTTTTGAAATACGGCAGGGGATTCGCTTCTTCACAGTTTGACTTTAAATTGTTTCAGCAGAGCTTCAGCTGCCGGGGTTTTATCAGAGCATAACTGATCTATTAGTGACGATCGCCTCTGCCTCCATGCAGCCCGCCCTACCTGAGGCGGGCCTGGGAAGCACTGGCGGAGTCCACAGCCCAGAGGGACATGGGGCTTCCCGAGGCCGAGGCCCCACGGAGGACCGGCGGTGCCACGCCTCGCCCGCCCGCTCGCTCGAGGCCTCCAAAGGCCACGTCACTGAAGTTCCTTTCACCCAGCACATCCTGTCCAGCTGTCAAGAAAAAATAAATCACAAAACACATGAAAAGGCCGAAACAAAACAAAAACTTAACGGTTGAAGAGACAAAACAAACACCAGAACCAGACCCAGATATGGCAGGGATGCCGGAGTCACCAAACCAGGAATTTAAATAACATAATTAATATGGTAAGGGATTTGGATAAAGTGGACTGGATAGCACACAAGAGCAGATGGACAATATAAGCAGAGATAGAAATTAAAATAATTTTTAAAATTCTAGAAGTCAAAAACACTGGTAGGAAAGTTAAAATAACATATTTTTCTTTTCTTAATTGATCTAATAGATAAATTTGTCCCAACTACTAATAGTATCACTATATTCAATCACGAATGCCTACAAGGTGCTTGTGTGGAAGTCGAGTTAATGACAGAATTGATATAAGGGCTGGGAAGCGGCCAGGATTATTCTGTTACTGTGTAGTGTTGTCACATGTGAAGTGGGACAGTGTTATTTGAAAGTGGACTTGGATTTGTTGTCAATATATACTGTAAACTCTAGCGCAAAAAAAGACAAAAACAAAAAACGAACACCCACACTACTAAGAAAAAAGAGAAAATGCAATCGTAGTCCGGCCCAGTAAAATGAGAACAGGCTGCGAGGGCCCAGGGGTGGATGGCGCGGGCATCGCAGCAGGGGCGACTTTATCATAATATTGGAAAATTACTCAGACAACTTGGAGTACAGTTTCAAGTCAGGGATTGTGAAGCCCCTGACTTGCCTTGGTTGCCCAGAATTGCTTTTGCTATTCGAGGTCTCTTCTGGTTCCAAATGAATCTTAGGAATGTTTCCTCTAGTTCTGCGAGGTATACTAATGGTATTTTGATCGGGATTGCATTAAATCTGTGTACAGTTTTGGGAGTATGGCCATTTTCACTATGTTGGTTCTTCCTATCCATGAGCAAGGGGTATCTTTCCATTTTCTGATATTCTTTTTGATCTTTTTCAGAGTACTGTAATTTTCTATGTAAAACTTTTTTATTTCCTTTGTCAGATTGATTCCTAAGTATTTCAGTTTTTTGGATGCTATTGTGAAGGGTGTGTTTTCCCTAATTTCTCTCTCAGTGAGTTTGTTGCTTGTGTACAGGAATGGTATTGATTTTTGAGTGTTGACTTTTATCCAGCTAATGTGACTGAATTAGGTAATTAAATCTAGAAGTCTTTTGGTGGAGTTTTTTGGGGTCTTCTATGTAGAGTATCGTGTCATCTGCAAATAATGATAATTTGACTTTTTCCTTTCCTATCCTTATTCCTTTTATTTCTTTCTCTTGCCTAATTGCTCTGGCTAACTATATTATATATGTTTCCAGAATTATATTAAATAGGAGTGGTGATAGTGGACATTCTTGTGTGAGAAACTGAAAGAGTAAATAAGGACCAAAATGTACAATAGATATTGTGAAATGGGATGAAATTGTTCAAAAGGAAAGAGGAACTAGGGTGGGGGAAAGGGGAAAAGAAGGAAGGGAAAAGCAAAAAAAAATCAAGATAGTTATACTACTAGTTTCTTAGTTCATTGAAAAGAAAGGTTTGTGCTAATATCGTTTGGATAATGTTTTATGCCCATATCTTGTACTCTGAGTAACTACTTTGAAGATAACAATATGCAGGGTATTAAATACTGTTATTCTATTTTTTTGTTATGAAATTTTGTTTTATTTTGTCCATAAAAAAAGACAAACGAAATTCATGATCACAGAATAAATTCTTTGTTCTAAAAAAAAAAAAAGAACTTGGACAGCAATGTTCATGAAAAATATTATTAGCCGACATATTTTATTTTATTTATATATTTTTTGGAGATGAGGTGTCACTCTAGAGTCCAGCCTATCCTTGAACTCACTACATAGCCCAGACTGGCCTTGAACACACAGTGACCCTCCTGTTTCAGCCTCCCAGGTGCTGGGATTACAGGTGTGTGCCACCACATCCAGCTCAACTGGTATATTTTAATCCTAATTTATTATTATTACTGATATTGTCAATTGTATAGTTACTAGTATTAAAAATGTAATTTGTATGAGTAAAAGATGGAGAAATGCATAGCTTAATCTTTTCACCTGGGAACGTGATTGTGTTGTACGACCTGGAGAGGAGAGAGAAGGGGGAAGAGAAAAAGGAGAGGGATTTGACAATTAAAGTCGGCCTTTTTGCTGAGTGCTTCCCGTACTTTTCTTCTTCAAAACTCAGTGTCCCCAGGGCGAATCTTTTCTCCCGGCTTGATGGATGAGCAAGGTCAGGAGGTGAAGGCCACCTAGCTATGCAGGGGAGAAGTCAGAATCTGTAACTAGGGCCGAGACTCCCAAACCCATTCTTTTCCCTTTTTCAGCACGCTGGGTTTGGTCTTTAAATCTTTCTGCAATAAGTCAGTCTGTTTATTGAGTCAGTGAGTGAAGCCAGAAACCAAGTGGAAAAAAGAGTTCTTTCAGTCTGCAAATGTCAAGGGTGATGATATGCAGCTGTATTCTTTTTTTTTTTTTTTCTTGTGGGTACTGGGGGTCGACCTCAGGAACTCACACGCCAGCAGGCGCCCGTGCCGCTGAGCGATATCACCAGCCCCTTTTTCGTATGTGGGATCCGGGAGTTGAACTCGGGCCCTCGCGCTTGCCAGGCAGGCGCTTACGCCGCTGAGCCATCTCACTGGCCCCTGCAGCTGTATTCTTACAGTCCAGTGTGAAAGCCGAGAACTTGGGCCCTTGTAAGAGTATGAGGAAGTGAAGACGTTTCCCATCAGCACTTCCACTGGCGATAAAACGTCACCACAGAGTCACGTAGACCACCGCTTCTCTTCCATTCTACAAGGAAGGTAGGAGCCAACTATAAATCGAATGTGGTAGCTCATCTATTCTTGCCTGATGCAATAAAATTTAGTGTCAAAATAAGGGGCTATTGGGCATGGTGGCGCACGTCTGTAATCCCAGCACTCGGGAGTCCGAGGTAGGAGGATCACAGTGCGTTCAAGGCCAGCCTGGGCTACATAGTGAGTTCAAAGCAAGACTCAACTACTACATACTGAGAGCCTGTCTCAAAAGCAAGCAAGCAAACAACAATAGGGCTTTAAGGGTCTCCCTAAATTTGCTTTTCAATGGGCAAAGGAATTTGAAATAATGTAAAAGAAATCATGATGATTCACTTTTACATTGTGGTTTAAAGCATATCACTTTAGAAACATTTGAAAGAAAGATAATTTCATACAGTATTTGTTCCAGGAGAGATTAGTCTTAAAACAACCCACCCCCCAAAAATCTATTCATTCATTCAAGTGAGCATAATTTATTAAGTGCCTGTTTGTACTTTGAACTTTGCTGGATATTCTGCACAAAGACCGCATAGTGTACTCGATACTGGCTCATAGCCTTTAGAAATCCTTGAGGAACTCTTCTTTTGTGAGTTCCCAGGCAGTGCAGAGCTATTTGGGATGAGCTACATCCTAGGCAAAGAAGTGATTTAAAAGTTGGTGACCTCAACTCCTCCAGGGAGCAAGGGGAACTGAAATAAGAGTAGGATATTTTCTCAATTCTTTGCATAACCAATTTCATCCTTTATCTTCTCAATTAGTGTCTTGCACATTATTTTTTGAATCTGTGCCAAAATACATATTCCCAGTGCTTAGAGATACTTACATATAGATATAATTTTTTGTCCAATAATTCTTCTGAATCCATGTGTTTTTAAGAAGTCACCATTCCGGCTGTTTGTTGAAACAGCTGCATTTATTGTTAATCTTCTAGCTCCTTTAGTTTGAGATACACATTTTCCTTTTAGGTTTGGTGTTTAATTTTCTTGGGGCTGGAAACATCCTCAGCTTCATTCAGCATTTTGTGTGGTGCCGAGAGCGTGTTTTGGTCTCTATCCACACCGTTTCCTTTATTTTTAAAAAATTTTTTCTGCTCTCTCAAGAATTTGCAATGGTAGTCTCCATTGTTTGGGGCTACGAGAGTCTTATGCTTTCATTTTATAGTGTTATAGCAGACAGATTCCAAGCAAAAGCTTTTCCCAGTCCAAATGGACCACACCTTTCCATATGCGGATGAGAGATGTATTTGGCAAAAAGAGAACTGTACAGCTGACAGGGGAGGAGGATGACACACTGGCTGTGAATCTCCACTTGTGAGCCAGAAGGGCCCTTCTGCCTGCACTGCTACACCCCGCTCCGCTCTGGGCTCCTGGAGGTCCAGATTCAGGAAGGCTTCTCAGGGCGGCAGCTACCCCTTGCTCCATGGTTTTGGGAGGCTGGGCGGGGCACCTCTATGATTGTTTGACAAGACAGGAGGCATTTTCCAGGGACCCTAGAAGCAGAGATTCCTGAATACCAGGAAATGTTATTCTTTCCTCTTTACAGGACACAGCTTTTGTCTCTCTGTGGTCTGCGTACTTGGGGCAGCACAGTGGGGGGACTGTAAGGAGAGAGAAGAGTTCCTCTTTCTGTGAAGGACTCCACGTTCATACTAACATGTAAATGGCATATTTACGGTAACACTTTCCATGTTAGTGGGGATGTTAAGCTCTAATATGTCATGTTTGCTATTTTTCAGAAAGAACCTAAGGTAATAATTCAAACACCTAAACAGTTAATAGGAATTAGCTTCGAATTAAGCTGAACTCTGAAAATAAGTTGTTCCCATTTTCATGTTCACTATGTAAAATCAATCAAGAGTAAAATTAATACTGGACACGTATAGCTTATTTGTTTCAAAAGTTTCCTTTAAGTGAACTAAACTGTATTGTTTATTATTTTTTTGCTGTTATCTAAGCCAAGAGATGTAAGAGAGTTGGGTCAATGTGGTTAATCTTGTTAATCTTAGCTAACTTACATTCTATGTAGGGGCTACTGTCTGTCAAATTACAAGCATGTTAGAGATGTTATTAATATCAATTATAGTTGAAAGTTATTGCTGAAGAATTCACTAAGAATGGGCAGAAGGGCCAGTGATATAGCTCAGCGGCCAAAGTGCCTGCCTGGCAAGTGTGAGGTCCTGTGTTTGACTCTGGGTACCCGCATATTAAAAAAAAAGAATGAGCAGAAGCTGGGGCAGGTGGGATATGTAAGTAAGGGCAAAACCAGCCTTAGGGAATCCAATCTGGCTTTTTTATGGCATAATTTTGTCAGCAGAATTAACTTAGTTGTTGCTTGGGTCTGAACTTGAGTGCTAATGTTTACTGTTTCTACAGCACTGAGAACTCAGCAGGCAGTGGGGACTTCTCAGCCACTGGATCATTTAAGCAGGAGCCGACCTGCTCTTCGGCGTGTGGGCTGTTTCTTGAACCACCTCAGGAAAGAGCCCGTTAAAGAGTTGTTACTGCCATTCCCCAGCACGATCTGCCTCAGCACCCGGCTCTCACTTGCTAGCCTTATGTAAAGACCAAATATATAGGATTCTCTTGTTCTTAAGTCTTAGGAGAATCTAAAAACTTGATCATTTTGGAAAGAATCCTAACTCACGAATAGTCCTTTAATTTTAGCTGTATTGATGGCGAAAGTGTGCTTTTGAATTTTAGGATGCTGAATCTTCTGTTTCCTTATGCTTAGAGTATTTTCATCCACGAGACCAGAACTCTCTCACCACTCCTCCTACCTTCACGTTCCAAGTGGACCGGCCTAGTTTACTGGTCTTCACATGAGCTCGGCTCAGACACACCTGTGCGCTTCAGTTGAGGCTACTCCGACTCTGGCCCGCACTCACTCAGCCCGGCGTGTAGCCGACCTCCGCCTGTGCTGCGAGTGTCACAGGATGACCACCGGCAGGCATCATAGTGATCCACTTCGTTTGCTTCATCGCTTCTTCCACATGCTCTCCCAGCTCACAGGGCATCTCTGTTATACTACAAAGCTGTAACAAACCTTCCATTTCTTTTCAATGGAAACCCTCTATTTATTTTTCTATCTGGGGCTTCCTAGAGACAGGATTCTTTGCAAATCTCTTAACCCCGATACCTAGCAGAGCAGCTGCACAAGTGTTTGTTGAATAAATAAATAAGTTGAGACGCTTAACAAAGAGGGAGCGAGGTGGGGGGGTACACACCTGAATTCCCAGCATGTTGGTGGTTTTTGGTTGTAGTTGTTTTGTGGTACCGGAGATTGAACCCAGGGTCTTCATACTGAGCTACGTTCCTAACCCTTTTTTGTATTTTTTGAATCAAATTCTTGCTAAGTTGCCCAGGCTGGCTTTGAACCTGTGATTCTCCTGTCTCAGCCTCCTGGGCTGCTGGGATTGCATGCCATATGCCACCATGCCTGGCTATCCCAGCACTTAGGGAGACTGAGGCAGGAGGACTGCAAGTTTGAGTACAGCCTGTGCACCTTAGTGACTTAGACCTTGCCTCAAAAAAGCAAAAAATTTTAAAAAGGGTTGGGGATGTTGGTCAGTGCAAAGACCCTAGGCTCAATACCCAGGACCACAACCCAAAAAATTGTGGGGATTTGTGTACTTTTTCCTCTGTGTTTGATGGAATGAACTAGAGTCATGGCAAAGTAGACATGGCATTTGAGGGGCCAGATTCTATACTGACCCCTGTTCTAACTTCAAGAGAATTATACTGCCTGGGAGGACCAACATGTTCTCCAGGTGAAGCAGGCAAGTTAGCATCACACAGCTGATACTACACGTAACGACAGGACATTATTAGTGGGGTCGTTTTGATCATTTACAAGTTCTAAAAGTTAAAAGTTGTAAGAACTGCTGTGAGGCTGTCTCACTGAGAAGCACAAGTAGGTCCAGCAACATAACAAATGGATTCAGTGGCCAACCTGTTCTCTTTAGGAGTTCCCTGGAATTGCACAATCCTTTTGGTCACAGAGTTCAGTATTCATTTTGAATGGGTCTGTTGTGCCCTGGTCCAATTAGCACAGCCTGCAGATCTCCCATCCTGAAGCAAGCAGTCGAACAGAGTCACATATTCTTCCAATTAAATCACAGTAATGTTGCTGTTTATATTGGTGATCACAATAGCTCTACAGTACACTAGCTAGGGTGAGAAATAAAGAGCTACCAATAAAACTAGGCTCTTAGCAAAGCTCTGAAGACTAACTGGGATTTGAATTCTGTACCTTTTCAGGTAAAATGACACTGTGTTACTCAGCTTTCCATTGCTGTGATAAACAACTTCAGGGGAGGGAAGGTTTATTTTGGCTCGCAATTTCAGTCCTTGGTCACTTGGCCCTGTGGCAAGGCAAAGAATCATGGGGGGAGGGCTTGGTGGAGCAAAGCTGCTCACCTCATGGTGGTCAGGAAGCAGACAAAGGAGAGAGGATGGGCCGGGGTTCCACCATTCCCTCCAGGGGCACATGCCAGTGACCTAGCCTTCCTCCACGAAGACGCACCTCTTAAGATGGAACCATTACAGGCGACAGCAGGACTCAGATCACAAGGTTGTCATGGAAACCATGTAGCCTGGTACGGAAAGAACTCAGCATGATGCTGGGACACAGTAAGCGCTCAGGAGACGCAAGGTGCTGTCATGATCACCGCTGCCATCGTCAGCATCAGGACACGTGCCATCTACGTGGAATTATTACTCGTCCCCAGATCCTTAGGTCTGAGCCCCAAGCCAAGAAAAATCACAGCTAAACTTAATGGTTAACGAAATCCAAATAGGTTAAAAAATGTCACAGTACTTTCATTTTAATTACCCACTAATTAATAGCTTCAGTTTCTGTAACATTTACAGTAAAATGTAAATGTATTTTTACTTTGCCACCATACAAATACTTGTGCACCATGTAAGTATTTCAGTAACCCAGGCACAGGCCTATGAAGGGGAAACTGTTCAACTTTTAAAGCGATATTAATGTAGTTTTTAAGACACAAAAGTACTTATGTTTTAATGATGAGTTACAAAAATAACAGAAAAAAATACTAACTGGGTATTTATAAGTTGTGGGACTTGGTGGTTTTTATTTTTTTTATACTGCTTCTTCTGCCATGATGTTTCTGTCTTGGAGCCAGCTGACCAGGGACTGAATCATCTGAACCATAAGCCAAATTAAACCTCTCCTACTTTTAAGCTGTGGTGTTGGGTATTGTGTCCAGCAACAGGAAAGCTAACATATTTGCACACCCATATTCACTGTGACATTATTCACAATTGCAAAGAGGTGGTAGCCACCAAAATGTCCATCGACATGATGACTGGATAAAGAAAATATGGCAAATACACACTATGGAAAACTATGCAGCTTCAAAAAGGATACCCTGGCATGTGGCATGACATGCATAAACCTTGAGGAAATTAGTGAAATGAGCCAGTCATGAAAAGACAAATATTGTATAATTCTACTCACATGAATTATCTAAAGTAGTTAAAATTGTTGAAATAAAGTACAAAGATGGTTGCCAAAGGCTGGGGGAAGGAGGGGAATTGGTGTTTAATATAGAGTTTCAGTTTTTCAAGATGAAAAAGTTCTAGAGATCTGTTCCACAAGATGAATTTATTTTACTGAACTGTACATTCAGAAGTGGCTAAAATGGTCAATTTGATGTTATTTCTTTTTGTAATTAAGAACCCTTGAAAATAACCCCAACAACCTGAAAGCCAAGATTCTTTGTGTGATTACACCCAATCCCTACTACAAACCAAAGATAATTGTTAACAGGTCTGTAATTTCTAAATCTTTTAATAAAAGGAATATATATACACACAGAGATACTTTTACATACAATTTGCTTTTTTTTTTTTTTTTTTTAAGCAGTGACAAAGTTTATTTGAAAAAGTAGAAGTGCAGAGGGAGGGAGAAACTGGCTCTGCAGAACAAGCTTGGGCCTAATAAAAGAGGAAAAAGCAAGATAAAAGTACACTCTGGAGGAAGCAGGGCGGGCTATCGCGATGACAGTCACGATGACCTACAATACAATTTTCATACTTACCTTCTAAAATACTCAACAGAGTATCATGACCTCCTTACGTCAGAATGTGGAATGTTTGACAAAGTACCCTAGGTCTCAGAGTCCTATTATTTTCAGAGGAATAAACCCTTTAATAAGACATTCAATAATAAAAGTAGCAAATATTGCCTAAATGCACAGCACTAAGGGGTGGGGCACCCAGTGCAAGACAGTTTCTGGCCTCAAGCAAACAACATTCCATTATGGGAGTTAAGAAATGCACATAAAGAAGGTGGAAAAACATATATATATATTCATGGCTATGTGAAGTCTGCATCCCAGGTTTTCCCTCATAGGAATGTCTCTTCAGGAAATTCAAGGATAAGAAGGATTTGGGAATGTTGAAATTGGGAGGTTAGGGAAGAAGAAAATATTTCAAGAACAGGAACAGGTAGAAAAGACATTAAAAGAAAATAAAACCAAACTATGATAATACGTAGTACCAGTTCCTCAGTGACTATGTTCTAAATAGTTGGTAAGGACCTGTGCACTAGCCCACATTCCTTACACAGCACCCCACTTCAGCCTCACAACTGAGTAATAAACATTTTTAATACCCACTTTACTACTCAAGTAACTCAGGAGCAAAACAGTTCGGTATTATATTGTAAGTTACTTACCTAAATGAAAGGAGAGAAATGCTGGAACCACCAGAGACTTTGAAGATCATGCCTCAATATTCAGTTTACGTGGCCAGCAATTGAGCGCCGCTGGAGAATTACGAGGAGGTAGAGCTTTTTCAAGACATACCTAGCTGTGTTTTAAATGGATTATCCGAGGAAGGAAAGGAAACAGTCAGATTAATTATGAGGATGGTGAGCATATGCCCAGGTTTGCAAAGGACAGCCCCATGTAAACCAGTTGTCTGAGTATTAAAAGGCCTTCTTCACTCTCCAGTGTCTTTTTAACACTCAAGTTATGTTCCTGGTTTGGAAGGTAAATTATATGTGCCTGCTTCTGAAGGGAGAGAGCCTGGGTAATAGCAGGCATGTGAATAGCAGAGGATGGATGTGGGCGAGATCTTTGTGTGGTGGGATGACCAATAAACATCTGTCCAAGTGGCTGGTCTCAAGTCTCAGAAACAGGGAAAAAAAAACCAAAAGATTTCAGAAAGAAAATGACTTCAGTTTGAATACTGAGGCGCTGGCAAGACACTCATGTTGCTGTGTAGTAGCTTATTGGAAATGTGAGGCTGCAGATACTGCTGCCCATACGGAAATGACTACTGTAGTCACAGAAGTGAGAAACATTGCCAAGGGAGAGAGGACAATCAACATGGCGAAGCATCCTGGAGGCTGAGGAGTCCTCTTCAGAAAACTCACAACTTGTAAATGCCACATAGAGTCAAAGATGGTTCTGTAATTACTTTGTCATTTGAATCAGTTAAGATTAGCAACTGCCTAGGTGAAAGCAGCTGGTTGGGAAACGAAAGGCAACTCCACAACCGATCTCTGCTTGTCCATTGTTTCATGACATTTTCATCAGCTTCATTCACTCTTATAAACGTGAACTCCTCATTGTTATAAACATAACCTTAACTCAGGACTAGAGTGACTGATACAAGAAAGAAATAGCAGTAAGTGATGGAGGAATACTCAACGTTGAGTTTACATTTTCTGTTGATTTCTCATACCTTACTACAAATATAAAAAATGATGTTATTGTTTTCCACTTAACTGTCAAGATGAGGGTTCTCCCACAGATCAGTGATGACACGAAGACCAAAATCCAGAATTTATCTATCAGTACCTTCAGAACCACACGGTATATCACCAAGTTGCTTTCTGTTCACATGAGAGCCGATGACTATTTTATTTAAAGCTAGGCACACCATACCAGTACATGGAACCGATAAACACATATAAAGGAGCATTTTGAATTTAGACTGGATAAGAAAAAAATTCATTTAAAAAATTTCCATTTTATAAGCAAAATATTATTTTTTTGTCTTTAAAGTAGTCCTATGAAAGCACATCCAATGCAAAAGTTTAACTGCCCAGGAAGTTGAAATTAGCAGAAGTACCAGCACACTTACCATACTTACCTTTTTCTGAAACGGATGCTTTAGGAAGTACCAATAACATTCATCATCTACTGTGATTTAACTAGAAACAGTGACTTTGTAATTTTCCCTCATTTAACAAAATTCAGTTGAGAAAAAAATGGCTTTAAAATAGACCTCATATTTATCCATGTATCTTGAATTAAATGGTACAGTCCACTGGTGCTACATTAAAGTTATGGAGGAAAAAACAGAGCAGGGTTATGAGTTTTTAAGCAATTTCAATACATTCCAAAGCTTAAGTTACTGTCAAACAGAAACAGCGCAGCAGCTCAGCTATAACTCTGTTAAGTAGACAGTGTGTTTTTAATACCTGCTTGGAAGAGAACTATATAATGTATCCAGTTAAGAATTCACATTCTTTGCCAATATTGTGAAATGAATTCAGGTGATTGTGGGAATCTGCAAGATGTGCAATTTATTACTCATCAATGCAACCAATTCTTCCAGGTTGGCACTGGGCTTTAAAAATATAAACTGACAATTTTTAATATGGTCACCAAGAGAAACTCATTCTTTGATGGTGACGCATGTTCAGGAACAAGTTCTGGGTAGTCAATATATGACTCTGGCTAGAATCTTGCCAGATGTGATATTTGACATTAACGACATTACTTGCTTTTTTGAAAATGGACTTCAGAAGGACCTCAAGATGGCGGATGAGTAAGAAGCAGGCAGCGAAACTCTAAAAGTTACCATTGGAACACGGGAATAAAGCGACCCGGAAAGCGCAGGAGGGGGGGAGATGCCTCCCCGAAACCCAGAAAAGTTCTGAAGCGCAATCTGGGACCCCCGGCACCAGTGACGGGTGACTTCCAACAAAGAAGAAGGAAAGAAGGAGCAGACTGCACGCGCGCACCTTCTACTATCCCGGGAGTTGCAGCGCCGCGGAGGCTCAATTCTACGGACACACGGTGGCAGCTGGCGCCCAGGGAGCCCCCACGGAGGATCCTGAGACAGCGGCGGGACAGGGGAGTGGCGGAGAACGGCGCTGACCAGCGGTGAGTGTCTCTAGCCACAGCTGCCCCGCGCCAGAGAGCGACCGGCCGGGCGCCATTGTGGGGGGTGTGGCGAAACTCAGAGCGGCTCGGAAACTGCTCTGGGAACTTGTGCTCCGGACAGGGCAGCACGGGGCCTCTCAGGCCCACGAAAGTGTGCTGAGGTCAGCAGGCGAACGAGACTGGACTCTCAGCCACACCTGTCCCGCGCCAGAGAGTGACTGGCCCGGCGCCATTGTGGGGGGCGTGGCGAAAAACCAGAGCGGCGGGAACCAGTGCAGGGAACCCGCGCTCCGGACAGTGCACTGAGCCTCTCAGGCCCAGGGATCATGAAAGGGCGCTGAGAGCAGAGGCGAGCTAGACTGGTCTCTGCCTGAAAGTACGCGCCTCTGCTCACCGCCCGCCAGAGGGCGCTCCTGGCTTACTGGGACGGACCTGCACAGAACAGGACTCTGTCACAAGGTACCTGCCTACAACAGAGTCAACACCTGGAACTGATTCTTTTTATTTTTTTTATTTTTATTTTTTTTTTTCTCACTGATTTGTTTTTTGTTCTGGCGAAGGGCTTTTTTGTTTTTGTTTTGTTTTGTTTTGTTTTTTGGTGGGGTTTTATTTTTGATCTGTTTTATTGTATTTATCTTCGTTTTTGTTTCTGTATGTGTATTTGCTCTTTCCTTCATTATTCTCTCTGGTTTTTTATATGAGTGTAAACAGCACCTCTAACTTCTTTGTGATTGTGGTTGTGATCTGTTCTTCCTTTTATCCCTTCCTTCTCTTTTTACCACCTGTCCTCTGCACTAGTGTCCCAATTTTAGTGGGATCCCTCTTGGTCCTCTAACCTTACATCTAATTCCTTCCTCTTCTCCCAATACTCTATTTCCTCCTTAACTCATTTTAAATTTAAACTCCTCAGGGAAAAATTGACATACATAGGACTTGTATACTGCATATAATTTTTCTGGTGTGTTTTAGATTTTGTTATATAACCGCAACTCTATACAGCTAAAAGTGGTAAATAACTGGTTAGCTCAGTCTGTCATTTTCTAGGCTGTGTTTGATGCTTTAGTTAACATTATAGCCAAATGTGAAATAATTGTTCTAAACATCTTTCCTTCCTGATATTTCATGATTGAGATTGACTAAGGGACACAGAAAATACAGTGGCACAGTACCAAAGAATCAAGGACTGGGCCAAACAGGTAGCAACTTCGCATACCCAACGAATTGAAGAGGTAGGATCTGGCAGAAAGCTCAAAACCTAAAAGCAAGCTCCACTTGGAAGATACTGCAGAGAAGTAGTCATCTTCTAAAGATCTTAAACACTAGCAATAAAGTAACCTACTATAGGTAATTTGCAAACATCACCCCAGGAATTAAAGAAAGAAAAAATGAGACGACACTTAAACAAGATGCAACCCCACACATCCAATTCACCAAAGGCAAACCTAGGGAGCAACGAGGTGGGACAATCCGAAAGCCACCCACCTGGCCTATCTGAAGTGGTAACAACAAAGCAACTGAATGAGGTTCTGGAAAAAATTAAAACAGAAATAATCTCACAGATAACTGCAGAGATAATGTCTACAATGAAGACCATGCTTAAGGACACTATAGCTGATACAGACAAAAAAATAGATGAACTTAAGAAAACTATAGAAACCATGAATGCTCAGCATAGGAAAGAAATGGAATCCATAAGGCAGATTCAAGCAGATATCCAAGAGATAAAAAATTCCATTGAAAGTATTTGTAGCAGAATAAGCCAATGCGAGGACAGGATCTCAGATATAGAAGACAGGCTTGCAATTAGTGATCATGAAATGGAAAAATTCTTAAAAATAGCAAGGGACCATGAAAAATCAATTCAGCAGCTGCTAGATGACTCAAAGATAAACAACTTAAGAATAATTGGAATAAATGAAAAAGCAGGAGATAGCATCAACGACATTAAAACCTTGTTCAAAGACATAATCAGGGAGAACTTTCCTGGAAGAGAAAAGGAATTTGACACCCCTATAAGTGAAGCTTTTAGAACACCAACTAGACATGATCAAAAAAAAAACTTCAGCCAGACATATTATAGTCAAGATCCCAGAAATTCAACAGAAGGGCAGAATCTTAAAAGCTGTTAGGGAGAAGAGACAAATCACCTATGAAGGAAAACCCATCAGAATCACAGCTGACTTTTCAGCACAAACCCTCAATTCAAGAAGAGTTTGGAATGATGTATTGCAAGCTCTAAAGGAAAATAATTTTCAGCCCAGATTGATGTACCCTGCAAAACTATCTTTCAAAATTGATGGAGAAATAAAATACTTTCATGACAAAGAACATCTGAAAAAATTTATGACCACCAAACCAGCACTCCAAAACGTTCTGAAGGACATTCTAGAAAGAGATAGGAACCCCAACAGAAGGAATCCACCAGGCAGGGCAAATAATTAAATAGCCGGAAAGCGGAAAAACAAAGAGTGGGAACCAACAACAGGAAAATATCATGACAAGTCAATATATATCAGTTTTAACCATCAATGTTAATGGTCTCAATTCACCAATCAAAAGGCACAGACTGGCGAAATGGATCAAGAAGCAAGATCCAACAATATGCTGTATACAAGAAACACATTTAATTCAGAAAGAAATTCATAGACTGAAAGTCAAAGGATGGAAAACAATACTCCATGCCACAGGAACCCAGAAAAAAGCAGGGGTAGCTATTCTTTTTGCAGACAAAGTGAACTTCAAGCCAAGAAGGATTCAGAGAGATAAAGACGGTCATTACATCCTTGTAAAGGGAACAATCCAAGAGGAAGAGATAACGATCATAAATATATATGCGTCAAATACCAATGCACCCAGCTATATAAAACAAGTACTAAAGGACATGAAAAATCAAATAAGCACTAATACAATTATATTGGGAGATCTCAATACTCCACTGTCACAAAAAGATAGATCAACTGGACAGAAAATCAATAATGAAATAGTAGAACTGAACCAAACTTTTGAACAAATGGACTTAGTAGATGTCTACAGAGTGTTCCATCCCACAACATCAGAATACACATTTTTCTCAGCTGCACATGGGACGTTCTCCAAAATAGACCACATACTAGCTCATAAAACCTGCTTAAGTAAATGCAAAGGAATTGAAATTATCCCATGCATATTATCAGACCATAGTGCAATGAAATTGGAAATCAATGGCAAAAGATCCCACAAAAACTCCCTAAACACATGGAAATTAAACAGCATCCTCCTGAACAACCAATGGGTCACAGATGAAATTAAAGAAGAAATTAGTCACTTTCTACAACTGAATGATAATGACAGTACAACATACCGGAACTTATGGGATACAATGAAAGCAGTCCTAAGAGGGAAATTTATAGCATTAAACACTTATATCAGGAAAATAGAGCAAGCGCAAATAAACAACTTAAGGGTGAACCTCGAGCTTCTAGAAAAAGAAGAGCAGGTTAAGCCAAAAGCCCGTACAAGGCAGGAAATTATAAAGATCAGAGCAGAAATTAACGTATTGGAGAATAAAAAAACAATACAAAGAATCAATGAAGCAAAAAGTTGGTTCTTTGAAAGAATAAATAAGATTGACAAACCCTTATCCAACCTTATTAAAAAAAGAAAAGAAAAGACTCAAATCCATGCAATTGAAATGAAAAGGGTGATATCACGACGGACCCTGCAGAAATCCAGAAGATCATCTATACCTATTTTGAAAATTTATATTCTACTAAGATGGAAAATGCAGAAGAAATGGACAGATTCCTAGATTCGTATGAATTACCAAAGCTGAATCAAGAAGATTTAAAAATCCTAAATAAACCAATATCAGCCAATGAAATTGAAGATGTAATTAAAAACCTCCCAACAAAGAAAAGCCCAGGCCCTGATGGATTCACTGCCGAATTCTACAAGAAATTTAGAGAAGACCTAACGCCCCTACTTCTCAAACTTTTCAATGAAATTGAAAGGGAAGCAATACTCCCAAATTCATTCCTGGAAGCAAGCATTACCCTGATACCAAAACCAGAGAAGGACCCAACTAAGAAAGAGAACTACAGGCCAATCTCCCTAATGAACAAAGATGCAAAAATCCTTAATAAGATACTGGCAAACAGAATCCAACAAATCATCAAGAAGATTATACACCATGACCAAGTTGGATTCATCCCAGGGATGCAGGGATGGTTCAACATACGTAAATCAATAAATGTAATACAGCATATTAACAGAACCAAAGACAAAAATCACATGATCATCTCAATAGATGCAGAAAAAGCTTTTGACAAAGTCCAGCACCTTTTCATGATAAAAACCCTACAGAAAATTGGAATAGAGGGTCTTTATCTCAATCTGGTAAAAGCTATCTATGACAAACCAACAGCCAATATTATACTAAATGGCCAAAAACTGAAAGCCTTCCCTCTAAAATCAGGAACAAGACAAGGATGTCCACTGTCCCCACTCTTATTCAACATAGTTCTGGAAACTTTAGCCAGAGCGATTAGACAAGAGAAAGAAATAAAAGGAATAATGATTGGAAAGGAAGAAGTTAAATTATCATTATTTGCAGATGACATGATACTCTACACAGAAGACCCCAAAAACTCCACTAAAAAACTGCTAGATTTAATAAGCAAATTCAGTAGTGTAGCTGGATACAAAGTCAATACTCAAAAGTCAATAGCCTTCCTGTACACAAATAACAAACTTACTGAAAGAGAAATTAGGGAAACAATACCTTTCACAATAACATCCAAAAAAATGAAATACCTAGGAATCAACCTCACGAAGGATGTAAAAGACCTCTATACTGAAAACTACAGTACTCTGAAAAAGGAGATTGAAGAGGATATCAGAAAATGGAAAGATATCCCTTGCTCCTGGATAGGAAGAACCAATATAGTGAAAATGGCCATACTTCCAAAATTGTTATACAGATTTAATGCAATTCCAATCAAAATTCCAACAGCATATCTCACAGAATTAGAGAAAACAATCCTAAAATTCATTTGGAATCAGAAGAGACCTAGAATAGCAAAGGCAATTCTGGGCAACAAAGGCAAGGCAGGGGGCATCACAATCCCCGACTTGAAATTATACTATAAAGCTACTGTGATAAAAACAGTGTGGTACTGGCAAAAAAACAGACCTGAAGATCAATGGAACAGATTAGAAGATGCTGAAACAACCCCAGACATGCTAAGCCACCTTATCTTTGACAAAGGTGCCAAACACATTCGCTGGAAGAAAGATAGCCTCTTTAATAAATAGTGCTGGAAAAACTGGCTCTACACATGCCGAAGATTAAAACTAGATCCATATCTTTCACCATGCACTAAACTAAATTCAAAATGGATCAGAGATCTAAATATTAAAACAGAAACATTAAATCTGCTGGAAGGTAGGATAGGTAAAACCGTTGGAGACATTGGTGTAGGCAAAGACTTTATGAATAAAAACTCAACCGCACGGGAACTATCCCAAAGAATCAATAACTGGGATCTCATCTTATTAAAAAGCTTTTGCACAGCAAGAGAAACCACCAACAGAGTGAAGAGACAACCCACAATGTGGGAAAAAATGTTTGCCAGCTGTTCATCAGACAAAGGATTACCATCGAGAACATATAAAGAACTCAAAAAAATCAGACCTCCCAAATTTAAAGACCCACTCCAAAAATGGGCATCTGAGATGAATACACATTTCTCAGATGAAGAAATACTAATGGCAAACAAATATACAAAAAAATGTGCTACATCACTAGTCATTCGAGAGATGCAAATTAAAACAACACTGAGATACCATCTCACCCCAGAAAGAATGGCTACTATTAAGAAATCAACTAATAACAAATGCTGGAGGGGCTGTGGGGAAAAAGGAACCCTTCTTCACTGTTGGTGGGAGTGTCGACTGGTACAGCCACTGTGGAAGTCAGTGTGGAGATTCCTCAGAAAACTAGGGTTGGAGGTCCCATTTGACCCAGCTATTCCCCTTCTGGGCATCTTCCCAGAAGAATTAAAAACATCGTACCACAGCGATATATGTGCACCCATGTTTATAGCAGCACAATTTGTAATAGCCAGATCTTGGAAACAACCCAAATGCCCATCAACTGAGGAATGGATAAGAAAGATGTGGTATTTTTATACAATGGAGTACTATTCAGCCATAAAGAAGGATAAACTGGAGACTTTTATAGGTAAATGGATGCAACTCGAGAAAATACTCATAAGTGAAATAAACCAGAAGCACATGTGTAAGCATCGTATTATCTCTCTAGTATGAGAAACTGAAAGAGTAAATAAGATCCAATATGTACAATAGATATGGTGAATCAAAAAGAAACTGGTCAAAAGGAAAGAGAGACTGGAATGGGGAAAAGAAAGAAGGGAAAGGGAAAAAAAATTGTATATATATATATAAGATGGTTAAGACAGATACACTACCATTTTTATTTAGTTCATTGAAGAGTAAGGTTTGTGCCAATAATGTTTGGACAATTGAATGCTAATGTCTGGTGTCCTGAATAACTAACTTAAAGATAGTAATACGTAATGTATTAACCATTGTTACCCTCCTATTATGTTGGTTTGAAAATTTGTTCTTCTTTTGATTTGTTTTGTTTTTTCTTCTCTTTAAAATAAAAAAAAGGGCCGGTGAGATGGCTCAGTGGCGTAAGCGCCTGCTTTGCAAGCGCGAAGGCCGGAGTTCGACTCCTGGAACCCACATACGAAAAAGGGGCCGGTGATATCGCTCAGTGGCACGGGTGCCTGTTGGCGCGCGAGGTCCTGAGGTCGTCCCCCCGGTACCCACAAAAAAAAAAAAAAAAAAAAAAAGAAAATGGACTTCAATATTGGTAGCACTAAAAAAATTTGTGAGGCTTTACTAGCAATATGTTTAATACCAATCAATGTATGTAGATGCTGAGCCATTTTTTCTTTCCCATCTAGCTGATTATACAGCTAGATGATTACATCAATGACATGTTCAGAGACAGAGGCAAAACAAAGTGTCAGTCTATATTCCTTGAATTTCTACAGACTAGTTCTAAAAGTTTAGATCTTCAACTAAAGGTTATTATTATTTCAAAGTATTTTTTCCATATATAGTGGTGGTCCTCCAAGATTGTAATGGAGCTGAAAATTCCTATCACTAGTGTTGCCATAGCTGTGTTAAGGTTATAAAACAGGGCATCACACGTGTTTATGGCAATGCTGGTATAAACAAACCTACTGTGCTGATGTTTACATAAAAATATAGCACAATCATGCACAGTACACAATACTTATTAATGATAAGAAACCACCTTACTGGTTTAGGTGTGTTTACAGTAGTTTTCACAGTTATTTTAAAGCGTACTGTTTACTTAAAAAGGTGTGGAACAGTATGTTGAGGTAGGCTGCCAGTAGCCTCGTGCATCTGTTTACATGAAGATGACACAATGAGCGACTCCATCGAACAAGCTTGTGTAAGCACTGTGATGTGTACACAATGGCAAAATTGCCTACGATGCATTTCTCAGAACACATTCCTGCCATTAGGCAATGCACAACTGTGTTTCTAGTTTTTTTGGAGGTAATCCACTGAATATTTTAGCTTCTATAAAATTCTATGAGGTTTTTAATGCTTCATTAGTATTTGCTGTAACTTTTACATAAAAAGACTTGGAGAGAGAAATCAGCAATTTGAGGGAATCTCTTGTTTTATAGAATTAATTTAAATACTGATACATCTTTATGATAGTGGACTCAAAGGAAACATGTAAGATCAGTCTTTCAGCAACTCAGCAGACCTCTAGTAACTTTCTTTAAAGTCCCCCTGAGGTGGGAGGATTGAACCCAGGATCCCGCATGTGCTAAACACATGCCATTATCACCAAGCCACACCTACACCCTCCCAAGTCCTTGACATTTACATCACACCTGGGCTGTTTTCATGAGATTTTACTATTTCCTACTGCATGCATATATAAACAAATTTTTACTCAAATGCTTCAAATATCATTCATGTTGACCATTAAATAAGAATCTTAAAAGAAAAGTCAGATTATTCTTTTTAGGCTGCCTTACATTTCTAATTCATAATATGAATTAGAATAATAATATGAACATCCTCACTATTAGCCAAGTTATTCTTCTCAAGTGTGTTTTCTGAAAAGCAGAGTAATATTGATGAAAACATGCCACTCAGGTAGACATGAGGGCCTCTTGAGGAATTGGCTAGGAGTTTTATAGCACTCTATGC